>JADMNL010000023.1:626222556-628920084 GCA_016271365.2 Neoceratodus forsteri | reverse complement strand
TTAATTACCATAACTAACATTAGGAACCTGTTAATTCTTTCTGGAGGTTGAATATGGTTTATTTAAAAGACTTGGAATTATGGCAAAAATAATAGAAAAGGTTAAAACTTATCTGGAGAATAATGATAATGAGGAGGTCTCTGATGGGATTTTATGGAATGCTTTAAAGGCTTCTATTCAGGGAAGCTGGTTGGCATATGCCTCTGCTAAATGGAGGAATGGAGGGAAAACTCTTGGGTCTGTCCAAAGAGGTACAACTGCAAACTTGTGAGAGGGCTCTTTGGCACCATGCTTTTCTGCTTAAAGTTGACCCAGCATAATATTCTGTGGTGATTTGTATATGCAGCCCATGATGCTTTGCATTGTGGGGGTATGTGATTTTGTATTACTTCGTTAAATTTGTGAGGGGGATAAGTCAGTTAAAGATAATTATTGAAGCCAAAGCAAATTTACAAAAGTGGCTTCAGCGGAAAATGGAGTTTGTATTAGGATTTCTGCAGCAAAGTGCAGTTAGGGGTCCTAAAGGAGCTCCAGTATTTGACTAGGCATTTCAGAGTACAAAAGGTTGCCAATACTATTTTTAAGATACGATCTGGAGATAGGGTATTGCCCATTAAGCTGGGAAATTTTGCAGGTATTTAGGACATATTATTCTTTTCTATATACCCCAGACACACAGGGTACATCTAGTGATCAAGTTTCCTAGTTTTTGGCTCAAGCTCAGTTACCAAGGCTATCAGAAAAGCAAGGGATGTCGTTATTGACCCAAATAACAAATTCTGAGTTAACAGCGGTAATAAAGAGGTCCAAAATTGGTAAAAGTCCAGGTACTGACGGTTTTTAGTCCCCCCTTTTATTGTTATGTTGCACTCTATATATTTAAAACTTATGGCATATGTTCGGATAAATGGGTCACTTTCACATCATTTAATCTGGCCTGAGGACGTGACAGGGATGCCCTCTCCCTCTACTGTCTGTATTATTTGTGGAGCCTTTGGCAGCTTTAATTCATCTTTTCTAATCAGGTAGAGGGCATCTGAATAGGGGAAGGACTATAAGATAGCCTTATTTGCAGATGATATGTTGTTGACTTGACAAATCCAACATCATCACTTAAGGCAGTTTGGCAAATTCTAGATGAGTTTGAGGCCTTGGCTGGATTCTAGTTGAACAAATTCAAGACTAAAGGATAGCGTATAGGTATACCCAACCGTAAGAAATTTGTACACTTTTCCCAGTCCGGTGAATAGGAACTCTATTAGGTATTTGGGGATTATTTTAACTAAATATTCATAGCATGTCAAACTTTTAAATTATGAACTGCTTACTCAAGACATAAAACAGAACTTACAGGAGTGAGCAACGCTGCTACTTTCTTTTATGAGAAGAACTGAGGTGCTTCAGATGGTAATTTTCTTTGCAAACAGTACCGGTCCTTCTGTCTAAAATATTTTTAGCCAATTGGTAGAGATTAATCTTACATTTTTATGAAATGGAAATTGGGCTAGGTTGCATGCCTTGCTACTATATTTATCTCCAGTGCAAGGAGGAATGCTGTGCCTAATTTGGCTGGTACCCCACCATGCTTTTATGCGTATCATTTGTTATCGGACAAACTTGCAGCATGTGTCCCACTGGAAGAACATAGAGTTCATTTTGAATGATTTACATGATGTGGCATGCATCCTGTACTCAGTCTCCATTCCGTGCATATCTCCAGAACAGTTTTTAGGTACACCAGGGTGGCCTTGAAGGTGTGGTGCTAATCAAGCTTCCTCCCAGCTCATTTGCATTTTTGATGACCGCCTTGGCTTGGGATGGAGCTAATCATTTTATAAAACTGAGATTTTTCCTTGGCGATGGGCTAGGCTAGGTTTAGAATATTATTTAATTTTTTTTATGCTAAGGGTCCCTTCCTTTTTCTGTATTGCAAATTAGATATGGACTGAAACAGGTGGACCATTACCGATACTCTACGGGTTCTTTCATAATTACAAACAAAATCTTATTTTAATTTCCTTACCAATTTATTGAAGCTCCAAGGATTCATCTCATATTGGCTGCACAAGAGACTGTACCCAGCAAACATTTAATTGGGAACTGGTATGGGGATATACAGTATGAGCTGGGAAATCGAGGGGCTAAGTCCATTGTTTTAAAATGGGAACAGGACATGGCTGAATCTCTATCATTGGAAGAATGGTCAGAAACATCTCTACTAAATTATAAATTGTCCTCCTTACCTTATATTAAAGAATTCTCCTGGAAATGTAGGGTGAGATTTTTCTTACACCCTCAGAGTGTCTAAGTACAAAGGGGCTGGTTCAGTGGGATGCTGGCGATGGTGTGGAGAATCTCTTGTTGATCAGGCATATTTTCTGGAGTTGTCCTCGTTAATATCTTTTGGAGTACTATCCAGAGAAATTCATGAAATTTTCACAGAACCAGTTATTTTATCCTCTTAAGTTGGTTCTGCCTTTAATTCCACCTGAAATGTTAACTCTCCCAAGACAACAAATTAGTCAGTTTTTGCTTTTGCTATTGTGTGCCAAAAAGCTATAACTAAGTTTTGGCTGCAATCTCAAATACTTTCCATGGGAGAATGGTATGCTGTAGTTAATTTTATTTACGGGTGAAAAATTAAATTATAAGTTTTTGAATAGGGAAAATTTTTGTTTTGAACGTTGGTGCCCTGTATCACCTTTCAGTTGGCATGTGACCCCACTTTTGTTCCATGATAATTTTATTATCTTATTTGTATATCAAGAGTGTATCCAGTGCTATTAGATATCAGCTGATAATTACAACTTGTACAGTCCTGATGGTAATACCCGCTTGTCATTATTTTCATATTTCATTTTTTTGTGTCAGTAGGTGTCTATAATTATGATGTTTTAGGATGGCTATCTGTTTTTCATTGATTATAACTTGCAGTGGATGGAGCATATATTGATTTGTGTCAATATTGTCCAGTATTGGTTCCTCAAGTGGAATGTTTATACATTGTCTTCATGTAATAAACTTGTGTTAAATTAAAAATAAATGAGGCACAAGAATCATTAGTAAATAAAACTATATCATCAGCATACAAGAGAACATGGGTCCTAGTGCCCACCTGTGGTAAATCATTTATAAATACATTAAATGGAACTGGCCTAAAACCAATCCCTGGGGTACTCCAGTGTTTACATCTCTAAGGGAAGATTCTACTATGCCTAAGGAAACTTCTTGTTTTTAATTGGTTAAGTAATTTGAGAGCAAGAGATCACGCTATCAGAGAAACCAATCAACCTTGGTTTAGTGAACAGTAGAGTATGACTGACTAGGTTGAATGCTTTTGATAAGTCTAAAACACTGCAGTCGCTATATCCCCTTTGTTCAAGGTCTCATGGGAAATTGTCAGCTCAGACAAGGCTGTCAGAGTACTATGGTCTCGCTCTAAAGCCGTGTTGATAAGGTGTGAGAATATTCTGCTGATACAGGTAATCCTTTAGCTAATCCAACACAATCCTCTCAAGGACCTTGGACCATGAGGATAGTAAAGAAATTGGCCTATAGTTCTTGATCAATGTTCTATCACCTGATTAAAATATAGGAACTACAGTTTCTTGTTTCCATAAACTAGGAACTGTTCCCATGGATAAGGAAAAGTTAAACCTTGTGTAGGCAAAGGAACTCCTATTGTTTGGGGTGAGGTTCAGACAGTGGGGGTAACGGAGGTCATAGAGATAATCTTGAAGCTGCGCTACCCTTTTGTGAACTGGATCAGCCCAATTCATCTCCAATTGGGATGTGCTGAATCTGTCAGTCCAGTGGTTGCCTAGATGGTCTGGTGTTCGCCTTAGAGGGGTTCTTCCTGACACCTTGAAGGAGGTATTGTGAAGCCCATTCTGAAGAAACTTTCATCTCGCCTCATCTTGTTGAATTATCAAACTATCTCCAGGCCCAAAGCTTGGGGAAGGTTGTTGAGAAAGTGGTGGCTCTGCAGCTCAAGGCACACCTCACTACCTTTGACATCTACAAGCCATTCCAGTCTGGGTTTAGTGCAAGGCACAGCACCGAATCAGCATTGGTCAGGGTACATAATGACCTCCTCTGAGTAGGAGATAGAGGAGACTGGTCAGTTCTCATTCTCCTAGATCTCTCCTCAGCATTTGACACCAAGGGCCACATTGTGCTTCTGGATTGCTCTTAGAGAGTATTGTGGACTGGACCATTACTGACCTTCAATTAGTTTGAGTCCTCTCTCATGGGCAGGACACAACGGTAGTGACGGGAATTTTTCCTCCTGTTTGAAGCCCTGCCCTATGGAGTTCCTCAAGGATTGATCCTGTCACCAATGCTGTTCATGGTGTACATGCAACTCCTGGGTTAGCTCATAAGATGTTACAGTCTGTTTTTTCACAATTATGCAGATAATACTCAGCTGTATATGTCTTTTGCTCCTGGGACAAATAACACCATGGAAGTGCCAAATACATGCCTGACCAAGATCCAAGATTGGAGTTCCTCTAACTGGCTGTGAATAAATCCCAACAAGACAGAGGTGCTGGTAATTGAACCTGGTTGCGGTGTGCAGCCGCCACCAGGTCAGAAACAGGACTGTTCCTAGGCCCTACTTTGTTGGTGACCGCCACAAGGGTGAGAAATCTGGGCATCATCCTGACGACAGTTTGACACTTGAGTCTCAGTTATTGGCCATTTTCCAGAGTGTTTTTTATCACGTAAGGAATGTCACCCAGATTAAATCGCTGGTTCCACTCGGTGACCTGCCTCTGCTGGTACATGCCTTTATCACATCAAGGCTAGACTACTGTAATGCTCTCTACTTTGGAGTCTGTGGAGGGAACTCCATCAATTTCTGCTGGTGCAGAACAGCAGCCAGGTTACTGATGGGCCTTCCCAGGTCCTGTCAAGTGGCTCCAGTCCCGCGTGATCTGCCCCAGCTGCCTGTTAGATGGAGGATAATTTTCAAGGTGGGCTTGCTCACCTATAAGGCCTCAACAGATTGGGCCCTTGCTACCTGATTAACCTCCTGATCCCTACTGTCCCAGTGCACTTGCTCTGTTCCTCAACTGAGGGTCTCCTAGCAGTTCCAAAGGCCTGGCTGAAAACCTGAGAGACCAAGCATTTAAGGAGGCCAGCCTGGCCCTCTGAACTCACTCCCAGATCTTTGAGGAGGCCCCATCAGTAGAGGTTTCTAAAAGGCATCTTAAGACACACCTTTGTAATAAAGACTTTTTAGTTAGCTGCTGTTTTGATTTTATTATTATTTATTCTGATTTTAATTGTTTGTTAACTGCTGACCCATGTACTTTTTGTGCTGTTAAACATAAATCCTTATGTCCTTGCACATCTTTATAAAGTTCCCAGAGCCTCTGGATTCAGCTGTATAAATAAAAGCTTACTTACTTACTAAATAGGAAATTTAAAAGATAAGCCATGGGTTCTTTTGCAAGTACCAGTAATTTAACATCAATTACATCATCCCCATTATGGACTTTTACATTCATATCCTTAAGATAACTGACCATTTCATCTAAGGAACCAGTATGAAATTTAAACTTCTGATGCAAGGATACATTTGAATTAGCATCTGTAGAAACAGCATCAGAATCCGGTCCCAATATTAACCCAGCCATATTACAAAATTGAAGTTCAGTTTCTCAGCCATTTCTTTTGCATCCATTAGTTCACCATTAGAAGACTCCAAAGAGGTTGTAGATGTATTCTGTAATCTGTCTAATAACGTGTAATATTTTCCAACTTTATATTGTTTTATTTGCACTAGTGAGCTGTTAATTCAGAAAATAACCTGCTTTACACTTCCTAACAGCTACTTTGCAACAATTTCTAAGTTGTTTGTAATCAGTAAGAGTTTGAGTTGCATTCTCCCTCCTATAGGCCTTCCAAGCCTTTTCTTGTTCACTCATCAACTCTAATTTATCAGGGGTAATCCAAGCATGATTATTATTTTTACAAGTAATTTATGGACAGATTCAAATTGATCACAAATACAATTAAATCAGCTGCAATAGAATCCAGTATTGTGTCTATATCAGGAATACTAGACAGATAAGACCACTCTAATGCAGCAATTTGGGATCGTAATCCATTTACATCAAAAGCACTGAGTTGAAGGCGGATATATAACTTTAGGTGGGAGACATAGTTTCTTAGCCCTCCAATAGCAGTGGACTGGGCTGTGACCACTCAATGAATCAAAGAGAAGTGAGACAGAGTATATACGGTCAGGTTTATTTGTTAAAATCCAATCATTGATTAATCCCACATTGGATTTATAATTAATACGAGTGGGAATATTAATCGGCTGTGTTAGATTCAATCCAGTTAGCCTGCCTTTAATTTTAATATTAACTTTGTTGATTCAATTTATGTTGGTATCACCAAACAGGATGTGTTCTTTAGCATGTCCATAGTTTCCAATATATTTTGACAGCAGAGTGAGGCCTACTTCAGATGAGTTTGGGGCAAAATAAAATGTGTTAACATATAAATGTTTAACTCCTCCTAAAATAAGTTTGACAGATAAAAATCGCAGCCACTGCAAGAGTCCTAATAATCCTCATCCTCATTTACCTAGCTTATCTTTCCTGAACAAGTTTTATGGGGTAATTATACCAAGGAGTCATCAATCTTAGGGGCATAGCCATGTTTCTAAGAAATAGACAATATCAAAATCATCAGTAGCAGTCCAAGTCCTAAACTCATCTAGTTTAGAATGTAGACTGCAGTTGTTTACATGTACAACAGATAATGCCCTTTGAGTTTATTATCCCAATAATATTTGGGAAATTATCTTGACTAGGTCCAGGGTTAACATTAACATTTCCAGAAACTAACAGCAGCACAAGGATCTGTAAATGTTTAACATTAGCAGAGCTCAATCATCTGATTTCACCCTTTAGTAAGACATGTTTTTGTTTCAAACAATAAAGGTATAAAGCAGTAGTGAAACAAAATGGGTTAAAAGTTGACCCCACCTTTTTCCTTCTTAATCGATGCTAGATGTCTTCCAGTTTATTTTGGTGGTAAACTTTTCAGTTTTCATTATCATTTAAGAATTTTATGAAAGTTCTAAAATAATTATTTCTCAAGAAAAAGATGGCATCCTCATCTTTGCATAGAAATAATATTGAGGACCGAGAAGGGTAAGAGTCCAGGCAAAATTAAAATGTACAATACACAACACAGGAAACATCCAGAAAACCAAATCAACAGTTCTGCCAATATTTTTCATAACCATAGCAGAAAATTAGCTTTTGGAATAACTTTTTCGTTGCACTGCTGCTTTAACACAGAGCCGAGCAGTTATGTAACTGGAAAACCTCACCCATTGAAACACAAGCTACCCTCATGTCTTGAAATGGAAGTAAACAATTATAACACACATTGTCAGTTGTTGAGACATTACCAATTGTAGCAGGACTTGAAATGATAAATAAGTAGTAACATATAAAATTCCTAAAATTCGGCATTTCAGCTTTCAGGAAAACATACTATTCTTCTACACTTCGCCACTGCTGCTGAGATGCTGTCATGTCAGACAGAGCTGGAGATTTAAACAGGCTGGACCCTCCCCTCACGGTGTTGCAACCACCATGATTGGTTTGAGCCACACAGCACAGCAGGCAGGGGCAGTACAGGTGAGCTGAAAGGTGACGCATGGCAGTTACTCACAGCATAACCAGTCCCGAGCACAGCTCACAAATGAATGTATAGCTGTTGTCAGTTGCCTCTCCAGGCCACCACCCTTTTAGGAAGCTTCAAACTATCTACTCTTATATGTCACCCTCAGTTCCCAATACCGTTTTCCAGCCCTGGTGTCAATCAACTTTGAAGACTATTTGATATTTGGATGGGTGGGGGATATATGAATGCTTTGTACATGTCCCACCCTACCTTAAAACTTAGGACAATCGGTTCCCTTACAGATGTGCTTGGTTGGCCATTCCATTTATCCTACACCTTTTCTGTGAAGAAGTACTGTGTTTTATGTAACCTTCCTAAATTTACCTCTGATCAGTTTGTACTCATGACCTCTGCTACATTTGAACAATGAGTATGAGTCCACATTGTTAATCTCTTTGCAATATTGGAATGTTTCTATCATATTGTCCCTTTT
Source organism: Neoceratodus forsteri (assembly GCA_016271365.2). Lineage (NCBI taxonomy): Eukaryota > Metazoa > Chordata > Ceratodontiformes > Ceratodontidae > Neoceratodus > Neoceratodus forsteri. Next base: position 628,911,938 of record JADMNL010000023.1, on the reverse strand, counting down.
CCCTTCTGACCTCAAGTGAGTACATGTTTAGGTGCACTACCACTCCTCATACAACTTTCTCTGTATATGTACACTGCACCATTTTGGTGGCCCTTCTCTGCACTGTTTCCAAATGATTGTGGTCTCTTTTTTTAGATGGGGCTCCAAAACTGCATGCAGTACCCTTGGTGCAGTATCACCAGGACTTATACAGGGACAATATTACCTCTTGTTCTCACAGTTCATGCCCTCACCAATACAGAACAGCATCGGTTTGGCCTTTGCATACTCCCTGTTGCACTGAGCTGATGACTTGAGTCTGTCATTGATGATTACCCAATTACTTTTGAAGTGCTACTGTCTGCTACTCTTTCCTATCCCCCTACTATACATACTTCTGAAATACTACTTTTGGTGCTCTTCTCATGCCCCTCCCCCGGTCATGCACCAACTTTGAAGAGCTACTTTGTGGTGCTCTCCTCCTCTCCCTCCTCACTAGTATGTCTACTTTTGAGGAGCATCTTTGTAGTGCACTTCTCCTATAACACTCCCCTTCCCATCTGCCTGAATGTCCTTTACTGTTTTAGGGAATATAAACACAATTCAGTTCATGTCTTTTATTTATTCAAGTTATTGGGTCCTTACAATGGTCATTTAAAAAAAATTGAGGTAGACATTTAAAATTCATTACAGTGCTGTGCAAACACCAGTACAGTCAGTACTAAGAGCCTCCACCCAAGTGTGGGGCTAGTTTCAGTTTGCAATTTATGTGCAAAAGCATTTTACTTGCTTACTGTTTACTGCAGTATCATAGATTATACCGATTAATTCTGCTGATTGCAAGCTGACATTTTTGTAACCACAAATCCTAGAAACCCCTACAGCTGACATCGGAGGAGTTGTAGCAGTGGGAGATTCAATAACCTGCAAGCGCAGGTTGGAGCTTTATAAGCTCTGATCCTTGTTTTCTGGTCCCACTGTCCTCCCTGAGCTAAGCACACCAGAGGGGACTGCAATTAACCCTGGGAAAACAGTAGGAACAGCAAACATGTGATTGCAGCCTGCAAAGCTCTAATATGTATTGCAGGCCAGTGACTCTCCCACTACTGCAGCCATTCTCTGATGTCAGCTGCAGGGAATTCTGATTTTCTAGTTACAGAAAATGTATGTTTGCTAGTCAGCAGAAATGGTCTGATATAATTTACTATACTGCAGTAAACAGTAAAAAAGCAACTGTTTGTGCAACAAAAAGCGCAATTAGACTAGCCCCACACTCAGATGTGGGGCTCTTAGTACTTGCTATTTGTTCCCTTTAAACATATGGGGGTTGATTCACTTAACCCTGAGAATGCCACAAACCCGGGTGCACCAAACATATGGAGCATGGGGCTTGTGACATCACCTGCTGGTGATCGGGATTCTTGATCCGTGTGCATGACTGCCAAAAGTTAGGCCAGCTTTTTCTGGTTGAGCTTGTGGCAATCTCAGGTACCCATTGTAAAGTGCTTGCGCCAAATATTTGGTGTAAGCTGCCATATTGTGGGTAAGTGTTGTAAATGTGGCCTATCTTCCTGAATCAGGCACATTCTGTAGTGAACTTTTCAGCGCAGCTGTGCTGGCTGCCAGATTTACGTGTACTTGGCACAAGCTCTGCATCAACCTTTGTGAATCCGAGTCATGGTTTCTGAACTGGGTACCTGGTTCCCGATTCACTCTCTGAATTTTCAGTTTTTTCACAACCTCTCAGGGCATCCTCTAGTGCTTCAAAGATGGACTCCTTGTCCTACTCCTTGGAAACATTTTTTATCAAGAGTACTTTCTGAGAGGCCAGACCTTTGAACACACACAACTCCTCTACCTCTTAAAAGCCTTGTTTACTTTTGCAGACATTTTTTGTGTGGGGGGACAATGACAAAAGTCTCTGACAAGCCCCCAGATGTGTACAAATGTTCAACAGGAGGTCCTGGTGGTGCTTCCAACGTGTGACCCACAGGTCACCATGTCTGGGTTCACACCCCTGCCTGGTTACTGTACAGGGCCCACCTGATTGAGGGGTTGGGATTGTTCTTTCTCCTGCAGTAAGGGGATTCATCTCAGACAGAATAAATGTCATGGTACTGTACCTCCACTCAAAGAGAATAGTGGGCAAGATGTTGTGCAAGTACCCCTCCCTGGATGCAGTACCTACCCACCTCCCTACACTGGACTGGACTACCTCCTGGAGATGAATGAGACAGTTGTTACAGTACCTTCACCAGCAAACACTTCAATCAGTTTATACAAACTGGATGTACACACAGAAGTGCACAATTCAACAAATTAACAATGCTTTTATTCAAGAACACAGGTCCGGTAGCTGGAAAGCAAGAAGGAGTCAGTTGAAGTCACTTGGGGCACTCTCACCCTATATCAGTCCCCCCAAGAACCACAGTACTGTAGGTCACTTTCACCCTCTCAGATCCTCCACAGTTAGGAAGAATCCCCCAATCAAGGGGCACAAAAGATGAACTATACTACACAGGGTGTGTTAAATTCTTCAACTGGTACCAATAGTAAACTACAATTTCAGGTATGTCACAATAACCAATGACTCTGGGTACCCAGGAATTACACGAGCCCTACATGACCTGGGCCCTGGCTCCTGAAAGACCTTCTTACAGTACATCTGCTGTCTCGGTCCGATCTCTCTGCTCCTCCTCTAGAGGCCTCCTTGTGATTCCCAGGACAAGGTTAAAACTGCGGCGACAGAGCTTTTAGTGTCACCTGTCCGTCCTGTGGAATTCACTACCTTCAGCTGCAAGAGGCCCCTTCAGTGGAGGTATTCAAAGCCCGCCTCAAGGCCTTTTTTGTATAATCAGGCCTTCCCGGACTTTGGCTGATAATTCCTGTCCAGGCTGTCCTTTGTGTTCAAATTTGTCATAGGCCAATTTAGATTTCAGATTTTAGATATCCATGTAGTGTTTATTTATAGTTATTTCATGATTCAGTTTAATTATATTGTGTGATCTAATCTATTGTGTTTAATTTGTTGTTTGTTATGTTTCTGAGTTTGATCTGTTTGTCACGAGCCCAGAGCCTCTGGGATGGGCGTCTTTTAAATAAGTCTGGCTTACCTTGCCTTACACTAGAGTCCCAGTGCCGACCTGCTAGCTACATTGCCAGGTTTTCTTTAGTGGTGCATTTGATGAACGTTAGCAAGCTTACAGTTTAACCACCCAAGGCCATAGTGTGCTACTTACACTTTAAACAATTGAAATCAAACAGAAAATGCTTGAAAAACAACTGTAATCCAAATGAAGTAATGGTATTTCAAAACAGGACAAATACAAAGGCCCTTGCCAGCAATGCCAGCACTCACATGACCCACAGATGCAGCAGTTCAGCCGAGGCAGGGGACAGCATAAAGCAACTAGGTGAGCAGCAGCCAGGAGCAGTGCCCAGTGGCCTTGGGATGAAGCACTTCTGGTTCCCTTGGACATTCTGCAGCAGCACAGCCCTTCTGGCTTGCACCTCTCAGGATACAGCCCTTGTGGCTCAGCTGTCAGTCACAGGAGAACTATGTAGCGGCTTCCCAGTTCCCATGGAGCCCAGACCCGGGAGTGACCCCACAGTCCGAGTCACTTCCAGATCAACAGTACACCTCAGTGTACTTCTCAGACTGCCATGGGCTCCTCAAGAGCCCAGAAACTTCTTTCTCTAGTTCCATGTTCCACCGGACAGACAGGGCTGTCCATTAGTCCTTCTGCCCGTCTCTTGGCCTACAGTCCATGTGGGAGGGTACCTGACTGCATCATCCTCCCACAGTCCCTCATGGTGCTTGTAGCTGTCAAGCACTCAGATCGGTTGGTTGGTGGGGTTGAAGAGCACAAAGATGGCTGTCCTCTTGTTTTGATGGAGCCAAGTGCTCCAACATCTTTTAGTTTGTGTAGTTCTATGCCTCCAGTTTGTGTGCTAAATCCCCAAGTAGTTGTACCTCTTCCTGGGCTGAAGTCCAGTTGTTTCTGTGGGGTTGTAGGATCAGTGTGTCTGGCATCAGGGTTGGGAGGAGGATAGAGATCTAGGGAGAAGACCTGTACAGCATGGACTCTCTCCTTCAGTCTTCCTGCCATTGGGGCAGTCTACAACCAGGCCCTTGGAGTGCCAAACAACATTGTCTCCTGATCTTTTCCAGTCCCCACTTTCAGAATCGGGGACTGGCCCAAGAAATATAGCTGTAGCTGCAAAGAAGAAGGGCATAGAAGGTGCCAAGCTGTGTGCTACCAGCCAGTTTTCGCTTTGTGCCACACATCCGTCACAAGAGAGAGCTGGCAGCAGCACAGGACCTCAGGAGGCAAGGCAATTTTATTTAAATAGCACCATTTCCTGAAGGCTCATGGGGCTTTACAATAAATTGATATAACCACAGACAATGAGCAACTTAAAACATAAATTTCAGCAATAATATGAAACAGTCGGGGTGGGGGAAGCTTCACCAAACAGAGATTTTTAAATTAGTCTTAAAGGCTCCTCCCATACGGGCAGATCTGACTTGTTGTGGCAAAGCATTTCACAGAGGAGGCACCATAGCATAAAATGCTCTGTCCCCAGATAGTCACAGACTAGATACAGGGACAGGCAGCAGGCCCACATCAGAAGAGTGGAGGGAGCGAGTTGGGTCATAGGGAACGAGGAGGTCTTTTAATAGTCTAGTCCCAAAGCATGAAGGGCCTTGAATGTTGTCAAGCATATCTTGAAGGTTATGCACCACCACATAGGCAGCCAGTACAGCACATGCCGAACTGGTGTGATGTGACACCTACGAGAGGAGCCCACAATCAGATGGACAAACTGCAGACGTTACAACAAACCTCCAGATAACTTTTGGTATAAATTGTTACAATAAAATGCTAGGCAGGTAAAGGTGAGTATCATCTGCATAGCAGTGAAACTCAACACCATACCATCTAATGATCTCACCCAACAGCAACATATACACTGAAAACAACATGGGAGCAATGACTGAGCTTTGAGGAGCACCACAGAAGAGTGCTGAGGCCCTAGAAACAAAATGTCCTAGGGTCATCCACTGTGTTCTCCAGTTATGTAGGACTCAAATCAGCTCAATACAGTACTGATGAGTCCCACATAATTCCTAAGGCAATCTGAAAACATACTATGGTTAACAATGTTGAATGCCAACAAGAGATTTAAAGAGCTAGAGTACTGCCTGGAATTAATAGTCATTTTCAGATGCAGTCAGCTATCACTTCCAATATCTGAAGTATTTTTTTTTATTTTCTGTTTGCTAATTAGAAGATTTTCCACCTGATAGTACTGGGCTGATTTGTGGAGCAGCCCTCTGTTTGAGGCTAAAAAAGTCAGTTCTGTTCCTCCCACTACATCGTCAAAAATGTGACCAAACACATTGAGGTACTCACAGTCCTTGCAGTCTGAGCAGTGACTTTCATGTTACAGTAGCCCCTTGCTATAACGAATGGCTTGGGAGCCAAAACAGCCATATGATAGGCTAATGCTTGTCAGCAGGATCGTGAACAGGGAACAGGAGGGAATATGAACTGTATCGTGTCTGTGTCTGTGCTTGGTGCCTCATTTTGTTTTGTTTTCTTTGCTTGTGCTTTGTGCAAGTGGTTGTGTACTGTATAGTACTGTAATGTACTGTACCTTAGTGCAGAGCGGTTAAACAATTGGTCATTTCCTTCTTGTTTGCTTCACTTTGTGGCAGCAAAATCTTTAACACAGGTTACGAGCTGTTTAAGCTAGATGATTTAATGAGATCTACCTCTTGACTGGACAGCCATTCAAGTCCGATCTCCAACCCATGAATCTCTTCAGTGTGCGTGGGGTGTTGGTGGGACCTCGCAGTCTTCCTCTTCTGGATCTTCAGGATCTTCTCCACTCCTTCCACTTCGCACAGATTGAGAGCCACTTACAGCGTTCAGAATTTCACTGTCAGGTTTTCAGGTGTGTCCAGAGTGTCGCTCTTCTGCCAGCCAATCTTTGACAGCAGCCTTGGCATAAGTGCTGTCAATCAATTGTAGCTCTGTAGCCATTTGAGCAATCTCAGGGTGTCATCTGCATTGAGATCATCATCTGGGGAAAGTCTTCAAAATGTGGGTCCCAAGCGCAGACCAGCAGTGAGCTACGATAGCCTAGGAAACATTTTCCCACGCCCCTGCAAGATCTGCCATTGGCTTTAAGGTGAGTCCTTAATAAAGTTGGACATCTCATCTGTTGAAGCAGCCACCAAATCACCCAAAAGGCACTTGCGGTAGTGTTTTTTAAACTGGCAATGATCCTCCCATCCAGAGGCTGAATGCGTGATGTTGTATTCTTTGGGAGCAATACTGCCTAATTTTTCCACAACACAACTGCAATTCAGTCTCAGATGGGTGAGCAGGGCATTGATCAAGAAGGAGAAGAGCTTTGGGCTGGAGGTTTTTTTTCTAAAGAACGCTTGCACAGAGGGTACAAAGAAGTCAAAACCACTCTCAGAAAAGCACGGCAGTCATCCAAGCATTTTTACTGTGCCTGTAGAGAAAGGGTAGTGAGTTCATATTAACGTGGTGGAAACCATGAGGGTTCTTGAATTTTCCCTATGCATAGTGACTTAAGTTTCTGGGTTCCCATTGCGTTACAGCAGAATAGAAATGTCACCTGATCTTTGCAACTTTAAACCCTTGCTAGCATTGGCTTCCCTTACTTGCTAGGGTAACATCAGGCAAGCATTTCCAAAATAACACAGCTTACAGGAACTGTCGCTCCACTCCACAAACACTCATGCTACGGCTAAAAAATATCAGGACAAGCAAGGAGCCAGCACAGAATGAACTGATACCCTCCTCCCTTGTCTCCTTGCTCCTCCACATCCACCTGTGAAGTCTGTTCCCCCGCCCTCTTTCCCAGGTCCCTATGGTTTTCCTGCCTGTTCTGTTCATGTGCCTGCACCATACCCCTGCCCTCCCCACCTCCCGCCTACCAACAACCCCTCACCTCCCTACCTTCCTTCCTTTCTCCCCCAGCCATCCTTCCTCAACCCTTTTATACTACCCACTGAGACTCTGTTTCATCCCCTATGTTGCACTCTCTATGGGCACTTTCTTAGTACTGGCTTACCTCAAATTGTCCAGTTTGTTATCACTTGACAAAAGAGTTGCTTCTCTGAATCATACTCTGACTGTTTTAGAATTCTCTGTGCTACATTATTGCCTATTGTGTGTCCTATTCCAGTTGATCGACATGATGTTTATACTGTACTCAATAATTGTAATGTATTGCTGTAAACTTCCTGTACCATATTGTGGTTTTATGTATAATCTATGTATTGTTGACTGTCTGTTGTACACAATTGTATTTTGATGTGGAACCTCTGTAAATGAGTCTCTGACTCAAAGGTATTTCCAAGATTGCAATAAATAAAATAAATAAATAAAACAAAACAGGCTTTAATGAAAGATAAAAAAACTACAAATATAAAGGCATCCAAAGTGCAGACAGTGCTGTGCAGTGTGGTAACCTCTGACTCAACCGGTTTCGCTAATGAGCTTCTCAAGAGTAACTGCTACAAAGCTAAGTGGTTTAAATACCCACACATTCTTAAAGGGAAATGTGTTAATTTTAAAGTGCTTCGTGCAAAACCTTATTTATGTCAACTATACCACAGAATGCTTGTGCTAATATTAATAAAACACTATCTCCCTACGTGGGGGCACTTATCTTTTATAATACCTGAGAACCTATCTGACAGTGAAATTCTGAACACTGTAACCAGTGGCTCTCAATCGGTCAAGTGGAAGGAGTACAGGTAAAAAGCTATATGGTTGTAAAAGCTGTGCATAAATCTTAACTTATTCGTAGATAACCTGTGCATAATCATACAAAAATCATATTGCTTATTTTCATAAAAGTATATGCCAGGGGTGCTGTAAGAGTAGGAAGCACAAGAAAAAGACAAAAAGCTAGGAATCATAACTGCTATTATAAGGTAAGGTAGTCCATAAGCCCGCTGACATTTTGTGACTCACTCCTTTAAATGTCAGTGTCCATATGGTGGTTCTCAGTACGAGCCAGGTAGGATCATGTCTCACAGTTTGATGCATGACCTATTACCCCCTGCATACTCCATGACTCCCCTGGAAACACACTATAAAAAAAGTGCCCCCATGTGGGAGATAGTGTTTTTAATATTAGCATAAGTATTCTGTGGTATTGTTAACATAAATGAGTTTTGCACATGAGCACTTTAAAATTAACACTTTTCCTTTAAGAATGTGTGAGTATTTAGAAGCACTTAGCTTTGTAACAGTGACTCTTGAGAAAGTTCATTAGCTAAACCGGTTGAGACACTGAGGGTCACCACACTAGACAGCACTGTCTGCACTTTGGATGCCTTTATATTTGTACTTTTTTCACCTTTCATTAAAGCCTGTTTTGTATCCGTTCACTCGTGCTGGCTCCTTGCTTGTCCTGTAATTTCTAAAATAAGCCTGTCTCGTCTGCATTAAATATTTGGCCAGGGCAGTAACCACCATCAGATAATATTGTTTTGAGCTTAGCAGTGGCATCATCACATGATCTCTGCTCCCCAATGACACACACTCTCCTGATGCCATGTCTCCTCTGAAATGCTACAGCCAGCCAGTAGATGATTTAAATTTAGATGTCTCCTTATAGATTTCTTTGGCAAACTGACTAGCCTTTTCTCTCACAGTATTGCCAGAGAGGGGATGCCACTAGAACATTTCTTTGTAAACCACAGCTGCGTGGCTTTATCTATTTCTGGCTTATCTGCTAGCTGGAGTTTTCTCCGCTTTAAAGCATCAGACTCTCTGACTCTTGCACAAACTCCCTTAATGAGTCCTCCTATTTACGCCAATTACAAATTGTAGATTTACTGTACCCAGTCTCAGAAGGAATTTTGCCCAGACTTTCCCTCTGCCTTCAACCTGTCCAAAATCATAAGTTTAGTTTTGACAGAGTAGCTGGAGCACTTCATGATGTTAACAGCACAATCGAAATTACAAGTCTGAAAACTTACGGCAATTTATAGTGCCCACCATAGAAATTCTTGAGAGCCACAGGTGCAATTGTTATATCCGATATTCGTTATAGGAGATTTGTTATAACAAAATGCAGGAAAATTGGACATCATTAGTAACCAAGAAGAGCCAGTCCCTGCTGCTTCATTTGAAAGAGAATAATCAGGCAGTAGAAATGGTTCTTATTGGTTACTAGTGATGTCAATCAGTGTGGTCTCAGTGTTGATTGAACATAACTGACTTTTTTAGCCTCCAGACAGAGTGTTGCTCCACACATCACCCTAGTTCTGCCAGGTGGAAAATCTTGTAATTAGCAAACAGAAAAGAAAAAATACTTGAGATATAAGAAGTGATAGCTGACCACATCTGAAAGTTACAATTAATCCCAGGAAGGTTCCAGGCAGTACACTAACTCTTTAATTTGTGGTTTAAACTTTTTATTTCTCCAAATATACTGAAATATTTACAACATAGTAGCAGTGATACAGCTACAGCCATCAGGAGACAGGTATACAAAACAGGACAGTTATGTGTGCATCATTAAGGAGCCTTAGAGCAAAAAGACACCTACTGTACCAGGAGTTAACTGATTACCAACTGTAAGAGGTGGCATCTGCTGAGCAAGGCTTCACTAGCCTGATTTCAGGGTGAGCAGGGCTTGACAGTTAAGGAGGCATCAAGGAGGGCAGCTTGCTGTTCTGTCAGCTTGGGGAGATCAAGGGAGGTCAGAAAAGCCTTAACCTGTGGGGTGTTCATACTTCTGGAGGAGGTATACAAATGAGCATAAAATCTTTTCATAATGTAATTGATTTCTTGTGCTTTGGGTTGAGTCTTCCCATTTGTGTCCACCAAGCCTGCAATAAGCCTTTCAGCTTGTTGCTTATGGAGTCTATAAGCTAGTACTTTGCCCCCTTTCTCCCTACACTAGCTCTTTAATAGGACCAAGATGGTAGAATGTCCCCATTCCTCGCAATAAAAAATAATTCATTACTCTGATGAGGGCAGCCAGTCTCCGTGCTGTGATGAGACTGAAAACCTGACTGGAGAGGTTTGTAGATGTTAAACTGCTCAAGGTGTTCCATAAGTTGCTCAACCACCACTTTCTCAGTAATCTTTTCCAAAAAGGGAGATTAGAGACAAGCCTGTTATTCCCCATCACATCAAGGTACAAAGAAGTTTTTAAGAAGGGCCTCCCCACTGCTCATTTAAGGGCAGACAGGAAAACGTTCTCCTCAAGGAACACCCAATGATCTGGAAACAACTAGACCCAAAACCTCCCAGCATTCTAAAAGTACCCAGGTAGGACCAGGATCCAGCAAACAGCTGGTGGGACACAAACCTGCAGTCACCTTGAGCACACCTCTTCCTCTAAAACTGGCCAAAACTCCCCAAGAAGGCAGATCAATAACACCCCCAGGCCCCGACCATCACCGATACATGACAGACCACTTGAGCAGATACTCAATCTAATGGAGGACACCTTGTCAGCAAAGAAATTGCTGAACTCATTGCATTTTTCAGCAGAAAACAAACTTGAGTGGACCGCAGACAGGATGGGTTTAGTAATCTGTCCATGTTGCTAAAAAGTTGAACCAGATGATTTCACCCGCAGCAATCGTCTGTGACAGGAACTCTGTCTTTTTTAGTGTGATTGCTCATTGATACTCACAGTAGTAGGTTTCCATCACCAATTTGTCATCCATAGACTGGGACCTATACCAACAATGCTGTAACTTCCGCTCTTTAGTCTTCAACCAGCAGCTTATCACAGTACCAAGGAGAGCTGTGTTGTGAGGTCATGGACAAACACAATAAGGTGCTAAGGAATCCAAGGCAGGTGTGAGAGCACCATTATAGTGCACCATGGTGTTCTCGAACCCTGCATACAGGTGAGCATTATGCCTGAGACATCCAATATCTCCAGGAGTTTGTGAGACTCCAAATTATATTTTGACAGTACTGGATCATCTCCACAGGAGAAGTAGCAAAGATGGGACCCTGCAGAGGAACATAAACCAGATCAACCTTGACTTCACTTATGTCAAGACCGGATGAGAAGAGCAGGTCCAAGGTGTGACCCTGCTTGATGTGTACTAGAGGCAGCAGACTAAGCTAGACCCAGTGAATTCATCAACTGGAGAAGCTTTGACCAAAGGGTGAGATCTCATCATCAACTCAGGCATTGAGGTCCCCAACACCAAAGTCTGGAGGCATTTGATGCCTGATCAAAACAAAATCACCAGCTCCTGCATAAAATTATCATGTCCTTTGACTTGCATTTTACTGTAACTGCAAATTGTGCCTGTTCTGTGTATTTTATATCCTTTATTACCCTCCCAGAGGTCACACCTGGAAATGAGCTTTGGCTCAGTGTGCTTTTCCCAGTCACCAGTTTTCAAATAAATAAATACATACATACATACATAAAATCCTCTCATACCCTAGTGGATGGTATATAAGGATAATTGTGCAGCTAACACCTAGGACACATCTAGTAGCGACACACTCAAAGGGCCTTAACATTTCCACGGAGTACACCTTGAGCCCCAATGTGAATATTAAAACAAATGTGGCCACCCTACTCCCCCATGGTCCCACCTCAGGCATTGTACCACCAAAAACAAGTGGAATAGATACCTCCAGCACTGTGCCAGTGTCATCACCCATCCAGATCTCGGTGAGGGCACAGTCTTAAGCTAGAGGGTGGTAGGTTTAGGAGTAAGGTCGGGAAGCACTTCTTCACAGAGAGGGTGGGGCATACTTGGAATGCACTGCCAGAGAGGTGATCTCATTGAAGACAGTTGGCAACTGGAGCCTGGAATAGGCATAGGGAAGGTAAGGATCATGGGTAGGGAGGGAGGATGGGAGCAGTGGGGTGGGGGGGCAGGGCAGTAGCTCAAGCTGTGGACCCTGCAATACGAGCAGACTAGATAGACTAAATGGCCTTCTTCTTCTGCTGGCTTCATTGTATGTTCATATGTAAGAAGTTGCCAATGTATTCAAACATCACTGCTGTCTTATTACTTAGCAGTCTAGTGTTGTAAAGCATGGCCCAAAGAAAAGGAGCAGAGCTAGACCTTCTACTTCCTTATTGCTGCTGTGAAGTAAAGCCCTAGGGAGGGGAACCATGATTGGTGGTGCCCATTCCTGGTTCCATATCCCTCTTCGTGCCTCCTAAACCCAACCACCCTAGTCAACCCCCCATAATCATTATACCCAGAACCTTCTCCTTAGTTATTGCACCACCTGCTGAGGATCCCCAGCCCCATGCAGCAGCTGAGAACTCCTTGTAGGAGGGCAAATGGGGAGCCAAAGAAAAGGATGGAACTACACATGTGGTCTCTGGAGTAAATATGCCTCATACCTCTATGTTCCTTACACATCTTAACCCTGATAAAACAATTTTGACACAAAATAAACCCCATATAATCACATAAATAACCCTTAATGCTAACCCCAAAAATATCCTCCCTAACCCACCAAACAACAGCATACACTAACACAATATATATCTATACATTCAAATCCCATACATACACCAGATAGTTATATATAAGAAAATAATAATAAACAAACAAAAAAAATGAAGTCCGTGATCTGAGTGCAAGCATTATTTAGAACAATATTAAAATCCAACTTGTAGCTGGCCAGGTGGTGCTGAGGGCTGAGGCGCTTGGACGCTTTACTCATAATACCATACATACCTGGTTCGGAACGAACACGGCCACTGGGGGTCGGCTGCCTTCTTCTCCGGGGGCGGGTTATTGCATGCTCCCACTGCAATACCACCACCTTGGGGAGCCTGGGTGGAAGGTGCAGTAGAGGAGTAGCAGCACAGGGATAGGGGCAGATGTCAGCAGATAGGCAGAGCAGAAGGCATGTCTCAGCGTGCCTCTGTGCTCATTGCCCTCATTGCATAGGGGAACGAACAGGAGAAAATCACCTCATCTCTCCTAGGCGATGACTCCTCACTGTGTCCTCGGTTCTGCCGGGTAGACTCCGGTGTACTGGCTCACATCGCAGCAAGCATGGTTTGGAGGGAGGCAGGGGAGTGCCTCCTCATCCTACCTGGGGGTTATCCGGCACCTAGGTTAGTGGACCGCTGCACTCTAGGAGCAGACCCAGATGAGGGAGGTAACACAGGTTGAGGTAGTCTGAGAGAGTGGAGAGAAGAGGGAAGGAGAAGGATAAATACATGAGTGGCACTATTTTCTGAATCCAAAGAAACTCTGGAGGATGCTCTTTTTCCCCTGCACCCAGAATAACAGTGCATGGTCCACTCCCCGTGATGCGGGTATGCTGCTGCGGGTAATCACCCAACAGTCTGAGAGTTCACTGGGAAAATGGGATCCTGTGCAACAGGTAGTCCCTGCTACAGTCTCTCAAAACACACACTCTCTCTAAAATGTATAATTCAGAGCAAATAATCCACTTTGGCTCCAGTAAGTCAAATTAATGACTCCACCTTCGCTACCAATAAACCACCACAGCAGCTAGAACTAGGAAGGTAACTCACGGGAGCAGGTAGCTATACAAATAAGTAAAACACAAATAGTGGTTATATTTTGTAATATGCTATAGCTAGCCCATTACAAACAAAACTCAGACTCGTACCTGACTGAAAAATAATTTTCTGTGCTAGCTCAAGAAACAATTGCCCTGACTTCAGTAATTCAAAGCCCTACGTTACTGATAAAATCTTAGCTAAGTTTAATGGAGGTGGCAGCAGCAATCCTGGCAATTCCACGAGTTTCATCCAGTGCACATCTGAAAACACAAGCACGCAACAACAACTAACAGTTCTACCTAGACAAATGCTTCCTACCTAGGTTATTCACAGGACCTATGCACACCTGCAGTTTTATAGACATTTCTATATATGCAATTGGTTCTTAGCTAACCAACATTTCCAATACTCTGCATCCCCACATTACAACTTAGGACTATTGAACAAAATATTGGGTATAGAGGGAGTGTGTTATAGGAACATAGGAATGTGATGGCAGAAAGGACTGCCAGGCCCGCCCAGCGTGCCCAGGAGTCCCCTAGGCTTTGCTGTAGTCTTTCCGCCTATTTCAACAATCCCATGTATGTATCCCAGGCCCGCTTGAAACCCCTCCTCACTGTCTCTCCCCATCACCTCCCTTGGCAACCCATTCCAGTTGTTTACCACCTTCTCAGGGAAGAAATATTTCCTGAAGTTACCCTTAAATTCCACCCCGATCTGATATATATATATTTTTTATTTAGTTGTTTAACCAGGTATAGCACACTAAGCTGAAAGCTTTTTGCAGGAGTGACCTGGGAGCACAAGGAGGTTAAGTGACTTGCTCAGGGTCACACAGTATGCAAGTGGAAGCTGTGGGGTTCAAACCCAGGTCTGGTCTGCTGGATATCACCAGATTTGTAGCTCAGAGCCTTAGACCACTACGCTTATACTGCCTTCATGATCCCTTGCCCTGGGTCTCTCTTTCAAGTGGAAAAGGTTCTCCACAGGCACCTTATTTATGCCCCTGAAGTCTTTAAAAGTCTCAATCATGTCTCCTCTCCCTCTTGCTCCACAGAGTACATGCCCAGATCGTCCGCTCCCCTGATGGTAAGTGCTCTAGGCCCTTTCACCTCCTTGTTGTCCCTCTCTGAACCCGCCCACCCTTCCATGTCTTTTCTGAGGTATGGCCTCCAGAACTGAACCCTGTATTCCAGGTGAGGCCTGACCAGCTTTGTGTAAAGGGGTACTATGAGCTCCCTCTTTCTGCTTGAAATCCCTCTCCTATGCAACCCAACATTCTGCTTGCTCTTGCCACTGCCCTTCCGTACTGCTTTCCTACCTTCAGATCATGTGAAATGATGATGCCCAAGTCTCTCTCTCTTCTTCAGTTACCTGCAGGGAACTACCTCCCAATGAGTACACTGCCCTCCCATGTTTTTGCCTAAATGCATGATCTTACACTTAGTCGTGTTGAATGACAATTGCCATTCTTTGGACCATTCCTCTAGCCTCACTAGGTCCCTTTGCATCCTCTCCACCTCCTCTGGCGTGACCACTCTATTGCAGATCTTTAGGCGTCTGTAAAGAGACTCATCCTACTCTCAAGACCCACTGCTATATCCCTATAAAAATATTAAACAGAAGAGGTCCCAGCACCGACCCCTTGGGAATCCCACTAATGACCATAGCCTCCTCTGACGATGTCCCATTGACCAGTACCCTCTGTGTTCTTCCTTCAACCAGTTACCCACCCACTGTATGACCCTAGCCCCAAGTAGGCCAGTTTATATAAAAGCCTCTTATGTGGCACTGACTCAAAAGCTTTTCAGAAATCAAGGTAGACCACATCCTTCAAGCCCCCTCATCCACCACCCTGGTGACCCAGTCAAAATACTTCATTAAGTTTGTTTGACAGGATCTGCCATGCATGAACCCCTGCTGCCCGGGTCCCAAGTCTGTTTGCCTCAAGGTAGCTGTTTATCCTGTTTTTGAGCAGTTTCTCCATGAGCTTTCCAGCCACGGATGTCAAACTCATAGGCCTGCAGTTACCCACATCTTCTCTCCTCCTTGTGTAGGGTATCACATCCGCACACTTACAGTCTTTAGATACTACCCTGAGCTCAATGAGTTGTTAAAAACAGCAGTCAAGGGAGCAGCTAGCACCTCTTTCAGTTCTCTCAACACCCTTGGATGCACTCTGTCTGGCCCCATGGCCTTGTCCACTTTCAACTCCTGAGCTCCTTCAGTATCTCTTCTTCCTAAATGGACTCACATCCACCCTCCCTGTGGTTTCTACTACCCTAGAGTTGCCCTTTTCCATTCTGCTTCCTTCATAAATGCCGAGCAGCAATAACTATTCAGTAGCGAGCCTTTCCTGGTCTCCCACCACCCTCTCCCTGCTTCATTTTTCACACTGGGAACCTTTCTCCATTTTCCTCCTTTCGCCTATACACTGAAAAACATCTTGTCCCCTTCTTGACTGCCTTGCAATGTTCTCTTCTGACCTAGCTTTGCTCGCCTTACTACTCTGCCTGCCTCCTTCTGCCTAACCTGGTATTTCTCCCAATCCTCCTCTCCCTGTCTTGTTTTGAACTTCTGAAGGCTCTCCTTTAGTCCTGATGCTGCCTTCCACTTCCTTGTTGAACCACAGTGGCTTCCTCCTTCTCCTATTTTTACACACCTTCCTTGCACAGAGGTCTGTGGCTTCTACTATGGTCCTCTTTATCGTGCCCACATGTCATGCACCCTCCAAGCTGCCCCACTGTTTTGAAGCTTGCTTAATATGTTCCCCATTTTCCTAAAATCTGCTTACCTGAAGTTGAGAACCTTCACCTTGGTCCTGTTTAAGGTGGCGACATGCCATAAACCACACAGTGCTATGGTCACTGGTACCAAGTTATCCCCACTGATAAATTCCCTACCCTGTCCCCATTTGTTAGTACTACCAGGGGGGCGGATCCAGGGTCCTATAGATGGGGAACTCAAGTCAGATAAAAATAATAAGCCGGGGGTCTGGTGGGCCGCCTAGGCCCCAGAAATTTTCTAACATTTTTGTGCATTCTGGTGCATTTTGGAGGGTATTGCTAATGCAATTTCTACTCATTTCCTACTTCCCCATGATTTGTTAGTTGCATCCTAGCACTGTCCACATACAAAACATACAAAATTGCCCAGCAGATAAAGGCCTAGAAGTCTATCAAGTCTGCTCAAATGTACAGCTAGCACCCTTATTCTACAGCTGCCTCCCTTTCACCCTTCCCTTCATTGACCCTCCCCCTGTCCTATCCCCTTGAAGCAGTCCACTGTTCTACTGGATACCACTTTTGCAGGTAACGATTCCACCCAGCCACCACCCTCTCTGTAAAAAGTGTCTCCTCATCTCCTCCTGAACCTTCCTCCCTCCAGTCTCATATCATGGCCCTGGTGTCCCTCCCTCCCTTACTTTGAACAGCCCCTCTGTACCTGTCTTGTTTATTCCTTTCATGTACTTAAGATTTCAATCATGTCCTCCTTGTCCTCCTCTCCTCCAGTGAGTACATATTCAACTCCCTCAGCCTCCTCCTATGATAAGTTACCCAGCCCCTTGATCATCTTAGTCGCCCTGTGCTGCACCCTGTCCAGTAACTTAATGTCCGCCTTCAGATACAGGTGCCAGTACTGCACACAGTACTCAGGTGCGGTCTAACTAATGACCTATACAGTTGCAGAATCACCTCCTCCCTCCCCGAGGATATACCCCTGCAATACAACCTAGCATTTTGTTGGCCTCTTGCAGCTGCCTTCCTACATTGTGCTGAGTTATTCATTGATCCTGTAATGAGCACTCCCAGATCCTTCTCCTCCTCTGTCTGGGCTAGCTGCACCCCCAGCTGGTAACTCCTCCTTGGGTTCTTCATCCCAAAATGCAGCACCTTGCACTTTTGGCATAAACTCCAGTTGCCAGGTGTCTGACCAGGTTTCAAACTTTGCCAGATCATCCTGCAACCCCTGCCATTCCCTTGGGTCATCCACCACCGCTCCTACAGTGGTATCATCAGCAAACAGACTGATCTTGCTCTTGATGTCCAATGATATGTCTGCTATGAATATCCCAAACAACACTGGTCCCAACACCGAGCTCCTGTGGAACACCGTCATACCACCTTGGGTGTGAGAGCTCCTCACCCACCACCACCCTCTGTTGTCTTCCTGGAAGCCAGTTCCCTACCCATCTCACCAGCTTTGCACCTGCCCTGTGCCTACTAACTTACTTCGAGCCTTCCATGTGGCACTGAGTTGAATGCCTTACTGAAGTCCAGATACAGGACATCCACTGCATGGCCCCTGTCCAGTTGCCTAGTTACCCAGTCATAGAACTCCACTAGGTTGGTTTGGCAGGATCTGCCCCATATGAAGCCATGCTGTCTGATGTCCTGTAGTCCTTGGCTCTAGAAGGACCGCCAGCTTCTCCTTCAGGATAGTCTCCATTAGCTTACCCACGATGGATGTGAGGCTCACTGGTCTGTAGTTTCCCTGTTCATCCTTAGGGCCACTCTTGTGGAGGGTACCACATGAGCCATCCTCCAGTCCTGAGGTACACACCCCAAATGTAGTGAGGCATTAAATAGGTCTGACAAAGGTCCTGCAAGGACCTCTCACCAGCTCCTTCAGTACCCTGGAGTGGATGCCATCTGGGCCTGTCACCTTATCCACTCTCACTGCCTTCAAACCCGCCAAACTCTGTCCTCCATGATTTCCCATCTGTCACCCTCCCCATTTCTGTCGCTTTCCCTCTTGGGTGTCACCCCTTCTCTTTAGTAAATACTGAGTAGAAGTACTCATTTAGTGCTTCTGCCTTATTGCACCTTGCTTCCACCCAACCCCATCCTTCCTAATCCTTACTATCTGGTCCATACCGCCCTTTCTCCTGATATACCTAAAGAAGTCCTTCTCCCCTTCTTAATGCCTTGTGTCAGCCTGAGTTCTGTAGATGCCTTGGCTCCCTTACTGCCCTTGTCACCTCCTTCGATTGTCAAGTACTCCTCCCTGTCCTCCCTCTCCCGTTTTCTTGTACTTCCTAAAGGCAGCTCTTTCCTCCTTACCTTTTCCATGAACTCCTTGCTCAACCAATTCAGTTTCTTAGCCCTAGCCTTCTTGCTCTGGGCCTTGCAGCAGGTTTTGGTTGCCTCCACTATCCCCAGCTTTATGAGCTCCCACCTCTGGTTAGTGTCCATACTCGATTGAATTCTGGCCAGGTACCCTTTATCACTTCCCCTCCTCCCAAAGTTGGCCCTCCTGAAGTCCAGCACTCTTGTGCCAGATTCCACCCTTCCTTGCCCATATCCAGTGTGAGTCATACTGAGTGGTGGTCACTCTCTGACAGCGGTTCCTCCACTGTAAGTTCTCTCACAAAGTCCCCATTTGCCAGCACAAGGTTATGGGTATTCCCTAACCTGGTTGGTTCACTGACCATTTGCAGCAGGAAGCTGTCCTGGAAGGCATCCAGCAGTACCTGCTCCTTCTGTTCCTGGTTGTTGGGGTACTCCAGTCCACTCCTGGCACGTTCAAGTCCCCACAGTCACCACACTACCCTTCTCGCAGGTCCTCCTGATCTGTCCCGCTAGTTCCCTGTCCAACTCCTCCATCTGAGATGGCGGCCTGTACATCACTTCCATTCTAAGAATCCTATTCTTGGAATCCTGGATTTGCATCCAAAGTGACTCAGATTCCCTCCTCCCCTTCCTCCCTTACACACTGCAGTCCTTCCTTCACTATAGTACAGTATGTTGCCCAAAATACCTCCCACCCCAAAACCCCACAAAATACCAAAGACTGCAGCTGGGCATCAGCACATCCAAAACACATAAAAATAAGAAAAGTTGAAAGAGACTTAATGATAAAGCCAAATTGCAGACAAATTAAATGACAATCCAAGTAGACAAGTTCACAAATGTCATTCACTCACTCAAGTACATTATGACATTACCATAAAGCCAACCCATCCCAGTTTGTCCTGCAGTACAGATTAATGTATCCTTCATCCTTATCTCAATAAAAAAAAATACAATAACTATAGAAATATGAGAACAAAGTCACTTTGCTATTTAGTTTCTGAAAATATCATTCAAGTCCGCTTGCTATTTTTGCAAAACATATTTTATTCTATAGAACAATTCATTTAAAAGAAAATACATTTTAAATAAATAAAATGTTTTATTGTTTTAAATGTCTTTACTCAGTATAACTGCATGGTATGAGGCATCTCATTTTTATGATAGGCCCAAGAAGTCAGTAAACAGACAGAAAAACAGTTTTTAAACAAATATAACAAATGCATTTTTTTATTAGCAACATTACTTGCTTGAAAATACAAAATCACACATGCCCACACAATGCAAAGCATCATGGCTGCATATGCAAATCACCACAGAATGTTATGCTGGTTCAACTTTAAGCAGAATTGCATGGTGCCGAAGGCCTTCACACAGTTTGCAAAGGGTGCTAACAGATGACATAGGCACATGTTTCATCCTACCAGGACTCATCAGTATGTTGCCTGTTTGACACCCCAGTGGAATGAACCAGGTACCCTAAGATGGTCTGTCTAAGTTATGTTGTGGTGAACCCATTAAAATAAAAACTATTTAAAAGACAAAGAACCTCTGTGTGCAAACACTGAGGCAAGGGTTACTTAAAGGGCATTTGGCTGGAAAGCCAAATTTCAAGAAAATACAAAATCACACATGCCCACACAATGCAAGCATCATGGGCTGCATATGAAAATCACCACAGAATGTTAGCTGGTTCAACTTTAAGCAGAACTGCATGGTGCCTAAAGGGCCTCTCACACAGTTTGCAAAGGGTGCTAACAGATGACATAGACACGTGTTTTCGTCTCACCAGGACTCATCAGTATGCCTTGTCTGTTTGACACCCCAGTGGAATGAACCAGATACCCTAAGACGGTCTGTCTGGGTTATGTTGTGGTGAACCCATTAAAATAAAATTACTTGCTTGGGTACATCACAACCTGCCCCCAAATTGCACACGAGAACTCATAAACTAAATATTTGATTCTATCAATTTTTTTTCTGGTTTTGTAACTGCCTGTGTCAATGAGCCAAACAAGGTCTTATCACTTCTGTTGCTAATTTTGCTCACCAAGCATGAAGAAACTCCTGCACATACCATAATATACAACAAAACACCTTCAACGTCCCTATGACTATAATTCCTCTGTGCTCATTCACACGGTACAACCATGACTGAAAAGACCACACAGATTAGACATACAGTACATGCTGAAGTTTTTACCTCAGTTCAGAGGTCTCATGTACCAGTTTCTGCCTCTCCTGGTTCATGCTGTCACTGAGACCAGACCTGCCCCAGCATTAGTTTTGTGCCATTCCTAGCATGCTACAGGAGGCACTACTCTCCAACTCCCTCTCCTGCAAATCCACACCAAAATCAAATGGCCATATAGGACAAAAACTAGCAGTGACCTTAAACCATTTTAATGTCATGAATTTAAGCTCCCATACTAGAAATTAATAACACTAGTACTACATTTATTACACACCAGTCTGATGGAACACTATGTCCCGTCCAATCCCAGCAGCCCTCTGCTAGTTTAACCAGCAGCTTTTAATTAGTGCCATTGACTGCATTGAATTATTTGACTTCACCATTGGAAATGAATCTAACTGAGCCTGGAGCAAGAACTAGTAAGCATGCACGGTACTACTATCGTATTAATTTCTGTAAGGACAGGGACATCATCACTGGACACTCACACCTCAGATACTCTGATTTGCAAACAAGTTAAACAATTTAACTTTTCTGGAGGTCTGAGTGAGAGAGAATAGAGAGGATTATCATGGACACCACTGTAAGGTTGCCACCTGTCAGTTTCTTTTACCTGGCAATCAGGTTTTCAGGGTCCCTATCAGGAAATCTGGTTTTGCTCTGTGCTGGTCAGGTTTTTAAACCATTTTGAGTGCTCACATACTTTTGAAAACATATATCATTCATTGTTTCACCTACATGTCCAGGTTACAAACAAGTTCTCTTGTCAATATAGCCCTTTGTTTGTGAAAGTAGTCAACCTGGGAGGTTTAAAATATGGCCATTAACACTATTAGCACTTAACCTAATCTTTTCCACTGCAACAAAGCTGCTCCCACCTTTTGTAACAGTAACAGAGCCAGTTATCTTCCACTTTCATTTGCTGGTAAAGATTTTCATCTCTAACAACATTTAGGCATTTTAAATGTTTTAAATTATTTTTTTCCTCAAGAAAAAGCATGGGCTCCCAAGGTGCAGGGGCACAGTTTGCACCTAGTTAGCTAAGGCCAGCTCTGCTGGAGGACAGACGAGACCTGTGTGGCTCAGGCAGCTTTTGTGGAGGTACTAGTGCATCCTGATAAAGAATGCAGCACAGTGTGTTACCAATAGAGGAGTTCATGATGGGGAGCTATAGCACCCTTAGCCCCTCTAAATCCACCTATGATCCTCCCATGATTTATTAAAAGGATAGTCAGTGGTGTTGCTAGTTCTTCCCTTAGTTATTTTAGAATTCTGGGGTGAATCCCATCAGGCCCCATTTCTTTATTCACCTTCAGTTTTAAGAGTTCTTTCAGAACCCTTTTTCTGTGAAAGGACTAATATCAACCCCATTTCCAGAATGCTTCTATTGACTGGATTAAGTCTACCCCCTGCTTTTCCATTGTGAACACTGAGCAGAACTATTCATTCAGTATCCCTGCTTTTTTACTGTCGCTCTGTGCCCAACCACCTTCCTCTTTATTCAGCCTCAGTATCCTGCCTTCATCTTTCTTTGCTCCTAATGTACCAATAAAAGGTTTTATCCCTTCTTAACCGAGTTGGTTATCTTTTCTTCAGTTTGGGCCTTTGCTATTCTGACTGTCTTCCCTGCTCTTCTGCTTTAACTGGTACAGTTCTCTATCCTGCCCTTCTGTGTTTCCTTATACCTCCTGAATGCTGTCTTTTTCTCTCTTACCTTCCCTGCCACTTCTTTTGAGAAAAACCTTTCTAAGTGCCCATTTCTCCTCTGCAGGTTATACAAAGCCGCTCTAGATGGTACTACAGTGTTCTCCTCTAACCCCTTGCTATAATGTCTGCTTCCTCTACCTATCTTCTCTATTGCCTCTATATCTTGCTGCCTGCATTGCACTCAGTGGCCACACAGGAGTCGCCACTGTACCCCCACCCTTTTCATGCCTTCTAGAACCTCCCTCCCATCCACCCTTTTTTTGCTAGCCCTGCTTATAGCCTCCCTGCCTGGGTATCAAACCCTGCATCTTCTGCACTGTAGTCTGAGGCCTTACCTATGCGCCAATTGGGCTACTACACAGGTGTGGCAAACTCTTCCACTGGTACCAGTAGTAAACTAGAATTTCAAGTATGTCACAATAGCCAATGACTCTGGGTACCCAAGAATTACACTAGAGTCCCAGTGCAGGCCTGCTAGCTATGCAGCCTGAGTATTTTCAGTGGTGTTATCCAAATGCAGTAATGGCAATCCAAACTGGAATACTACAAAGGCCCTGCCAGCAATGCCAGCACTCACATGACCAACAGATGTAGCAATTCAGCTGAAGCAGGGACAGCACAAAGCAACAGGGTGAGCATCAGTCAGGAAAAGGGCCCAGATACCTGGGGATGAAGCACTATTGATTCCTTGAACATTCTGCAGCAGCACAGTCCTTCTGGCTTGTACCTCTCAGAATACAGCCCTTCTGGCTTGCACCTCCCAGGATACAACCCTTGTGGCTCAGCTGTCAGTTGCATGAGCACCATGCAATGTCTTCCCAGTTCCCAAGGATCCCATACTCTAGGAATGATCCCCATAGTCCAACTCACTTCCAGGTCGAGAGTACCCCTGTGCTCAGTGCACATGCCCATGGCTCCCTGTTCCCCAATCCATGCTACTAGATGAGGGCTAGCAAGCCTCTTACTTGGCTCTGAAGCAACCTGGGTAAGATGCAGGCTCTGTCTCTGCTTGGTACAGCACAGCACCTTTGGTATGCAGTAGTGGCCCACAGGCTGTCACTCTCAGCAATTTCTTCCCACAGGGTTCATCTGGCACAGTCTCTGAACAATGTAAGCCCAAGATAAGGCTCACAGTTAGTTTATCACATCGACCTGGGTGAGAGCTCACAGGATTGTTGGCTTTGCTAAGTTTCTTGCTTAGTCTGACCAGCAGCAGGTCTGAACACCTCAGTGTCACCCTCAGATTGCAGTAGGCTCCTTGAGAACCCAGAAATGTATTTTTCCAATTCCATGTCCCATTGGACAGGCAGGGCTGTCTGTCAATCCTTCTGCCTCTCCTGCCCCATGATTTTCCCTTTAGCCTCCCAATGCATGTGGGAGGGTCACTGATTGCATCATCATCCCACAATCCCTTGTGATGCTTGCTTGGCTCTCAAGCCCTCTGATTGGTTGGCTGCTGGGGTCAAGGGCACAAGATGTCTTCCCTATGTTTGATGGAGCCAAGTGTTCCAACATCTTTTATTTCATTTAATTCTGTGCCTCCAGTTTGTATGCTGACCCCAGGTAGTTGCAACCCTCATGGGCTGATGTCTGGTGGCATCAGTGGGGCTGTGGGATCAGTGAGCCTGGCAATAGTTGGGAGGAAAGACTGGTAGGGAGAAGCTTTGGTACAGCAAATCTCTCTCCTCTTCAATCTTCCTACCATTGGGGGCAGTCTGAAGCCAGATGCATAGGCGATGAAAACAGTGGCTCATGGTCTCTCTGGTAGTCCTCACTGCCAGAATTGGTGGACTGGGCCAAGTAGCATGGCTGCAGCTGCAGAGAAGGGTGCAGAAGGTGCCAATGACTTGTGCTGCTGCTTGGCATTCTCACTCCACACCACACATGCAGTCAAGCAAGAGAGAGTCAACAGCAGATCTCTGACAGTCGCCACTGCTGGAATTGGTGGACTGGGCCAAGAAACAAGGCTGCAGCCACAAAGAAGGGTGCAGGAGGTGCCATAGACTTGTGAAGCTGCCATAGCCTGCCTGCACCACACATGCAGTCAAGCAAGGAGAGTCAGCAATAGTGCAGGACCTTGGGAGGACAGGAGCAGCAGTGCAGGTAATGGAGATACACGTATGACAAATGCATATTAAAAGAATAGTTTCCAGCTCAAAGAGCATTTTTGTGTGCAAGCTTGGAATTCAGGGAAGGGCTAGTCAAGCAGTATAAGTTGTAAATGTTTGTCTTGACAGTCACTCATTTGTGCAAGGCCACTATTTTCTTGGTTTTATTGTAGTGACCCTCTAAAAATGATTTTTTGCCCACTTACTTATATAAGCTTTAATAGCACCCCAGAGCAGTTTAACAATGAATCATTATACAGTCAGATTGTATTCAATAAATAAACTCTCTCCAAATTACATACAAAGGACATTGAAAATGAAATGATACAATGATTCTTCTTGCCTGAGATTACAGTAGCATATTATTAACTCAGGAGAATTTCTTTCATTCTCTTTGGCATATCTCTATTATAGCTTCTTGGTGGGAATGTGTCAAACCTAATTTGTAAGAGCAGGCATCTCCTCTGGGTTAGAGTCAAAGTAAGATATTTTCAAGCATTTGACATTTTTGAATAGTGCAAGCCAAGGGCTAACTCTAGACAGATTTAAAATGTTCAAGTCCCTTTTGGTATAGGTGTTAAATATTTTATTTTTTCATATCCAACTTGTAAGATTTTGACATGAATAGCCCCCAGAAATTATCAATCCATATATGTTCTGACTTGAATTCCTTGAGATATTTGATTGGGGCATCAAACCAGTGATCAGTTATTCAAATGTTTCTCCTTTTATTTTTGTTTTAGACATAATAATGGAAGAATATTCTGACTTGTTATTAATCCTTCTAATCCAACATGATATTAACTTCAATTTTTCAAATGATTCAATTGATAATCTGTCAAGTTCTTGCTTTTATATGACTGTTGGCAAAATGTGGTACCCTTAAGATGGCTTCATAATATAACGAAAAAGTAGTTTCAGGGAAATATTTTGGTACCCTAAACTTCAGCTCCATATACATACATAGAAACATAGGCTCAGCTATTCAAACTGCGCCAGGCTGTGGTGCAAGCCTGGGCACAGCACAACTTGGCTGTGCAGGGGCATTGACTGGGTATTACCAACGGAGCTGTGCCATGGCTCAGCATCATTGAATATCGCACCTCAGCCATCCACAGTACACATGGTGTAGTGGCACTGCACCAGCGCAAGGTGGCCAGAGTGGAGCAGGGGGATGCATTAGCACAAGTTCCATTGCGCTAGGTGGAACAACCACGATATTCAAAAGTGCACATGCAAATGGGGCCATAATGTATGCAAGGTGCAAATGGGGCCATTTGCATGTTATTGTGGTCCCATTTGCATGCAGGTGCACCAATCCCTGGCGACTTGCGCCTGGCATCCTGCCAGGCAGCAGCCGTCGAGGACCGGCGTCCCTACGGTGTGGCAATGTACCCACAGCCCGATAGTAGGCATTTGAAAAATAATAAAGTATCCAGTATCCCTGGTGGTCCAGTGGACCACTGTCAATAATCACAGGCTTAAGTAAAATATTAATGATTCCTTTTCCCTGGTGGTCAGTGGACCGCTGTCATGTTGTGGGCTTAAGTAAAATTATAAGAATTTATATCCCTGGTGGCTCAGTGTGGACCCTCCCACTGATCCCCACTGCCCCGCCTCCCCGCCAGTGGCGGCAGCAGCACCCACCGCCTGCCGCCCTGCCGCCTGCCGACTGACACCATCGGTGGGCTGTACACCCATTGGTCCACAGCGAGCCAATGGGCGTGCAGCTCTATTATACTGCACATTCCAGATATGTGATCTGGAATGTGTAGTACAGTATAGGCTACGCCATTGGCTCACGCTGTGGACCAATGGACGAACCCTACGGACGGTGCAGCTGGAAGGCGGTGAGTGCTGCCGCCTGCTGCTGACTGGGGGAGCGGGGCGGTGGATCAGTGGGCGGTGGGGAGGGGTCTACCAGACCACCAGGGATATAGAAATCTCTATAATTTTACTTAAGCCCATGATCGGGCTGGCAGTAGTCTACTGACCAGCAGGAAAATGAATCATGATTATTTTACTTAAGCTCAAGTGCTGACAGCAGGGAAAAAGGAATCATTATTATTTTGCTTAAGCCCGCGATCGGCTGACAAGCGTCCCAGGACCACCAGGGAAAAAGGAATCATGATTATTTTACTTAAGCCCGTGATTGGGCTGACAGCAGGAAAAGGAGTTATTATTATATTACTTAAGCCTGCGATCGGGCTGACAGGGGTCCACTGGACCACCAGGGATATAAAACTATTTTTTCATACCAATGCACACGATCGGGCATGGGGTGCCACCATGGAGGTGCAGCGGAGCTCGGGTAGCCATCCACAGGTGGCAGCTGCCATGTTGCACCCTATGTCTGACAGGTCACCTGTAGGTGGCCGTCTGCTGTTCTTTGGACCAACTTTGTGCGGTGCAAGTAGGGTTTATGCGATGATGGCTCAGCACACATCCCGGCTGAATATGGGGATGTGCAGAGAATGCATGGGCACGCCCCTACCTGCGCCTGCATACATTATTAATGAGCTCCGGCGCGGGATTTGTGCCAGGCGCAATTCTGCTTGAATATTGCGCCGGGCGACCAGGCTGCGTGACAGCAACACTGTTGTGCCATGTGCAACCTTTTGAATATCTGGGCCCCAGAATTTGACAGCAAATAAGGACTGCTTGGCCCACCCAATCTGCACATTTTTTCCCCTGCCTATACTGTCAATGCAGACCCTACTTGATGTCTGGCTCCCATTCCCTTTGTTTCCCTAAGATTCCTTTGTGGCTATCCCATGCATGCTTAAAGCCCATCATTGTTTTTGCCTCCACTACCTCCAATGGAAGACTGTTCCAGGCATCCATCACTCTTTCAGTGAACAAGTACTTCCTCACATCTCAGTTTACCTCTTCCAGCTTCAATTCATGTCCCTTGTTCTCGTGCATTACTCCCCTTCTGTACCTTCATTATCCCTGTGAGGTATTTAGAGGTTTTATCATGTCCCCACTCACTCCTCTCTCTCCCAGGGTGAACATATTAATGTTCTTCATTCTCTTCTCTTGTGGCTTCTGATGCAAACCCCATACCCAACATGTTTTTACAGTAGGCATGTTATCATGCCCTGTCATTTAGACAATGGCCAGCCATGGTGGTAACTGAAGGAGCTGTACCCATCACTGCCGGGGGTGCTTATGGTTGGTGGGAGTGGCAATGGCGGGACTGGGTGGGCAGCCTGGGGCAGGGTACCTTCCTATGGGGGTGAGGTGACCACTGCACACCAGAAAATATTGATATTTATAACAGGTGGATGACTGGAGTTGGTGGGACCACTAGACATCAGAGAATAGTAATATTCATAATAGGCATCAAATCAGAAAGGTGGGGCACCAATGAACATTATAAAATAGTGATTGTTGTAACAGGTAGATGATCAAGTGGAGAGTACCAGTAGACATGGGTAATAGTAATATTCATACTGGACAGCTGATTGGAGGCAGGGGTGGGCTATGGAGATACATGCCATAAGACTTGGCTTGGGTAGGCTGTAATTGGTAGAGGCCCTAACAGAGAGTTACTGCCTCTCCAAACTTCCAGCATGCTAGTGCGCCTATTTTCAAGCCTTTATCAGCTGCTTTACATAGATGCACCAGCATGGATTAGGGCCAATTACAAATGAGTTAGCAACTTGCTAACCATGCCATCCAGTTGGGCAGTTAGGGATACTCACCTGCTTTGGGGCACAAAGAAGAGTTAGCATGTCAGTAACCTGTTTTGCAATCACAATTAGTCATCAAATATCCTGTCCTATCTCTTCTATTAAAGGGTTACTGTCAACCCTTTTTCATCATATTATTTCTAGTTGAAAACCTGCATTTTATGGTTTCTACTGTTATGTTATAGGAATTTAACATACTTATTAGATGGTCCGTAAGGTAAATGTAAGAGTGATGATTTGTAGACATCCCTAGAGTGTGGCGTGTTATGGGAAGTTTGCTTGGCTGGAGCAGTGTGTTTAAAATGGCTGCACAATAAAGATGAGTAAAACTCATGCTGGTTTCATGATTACTAACAAGCAAAACATGGTGCCAGAAGCAGATATCAAAACCTGAAAAGACAGAAAAGAACATAAAAAAGAACTCTAGAAGAAGACGGTCTGGTGAAAAAACGAGAGAGAAAAAAATGGATAAACTAAATCCTCCGTTGGGTATGCAATTGTCTGAAAATGTAGCTGAAAATTGGAAGAGGTTTAAACAAAGGTTTAACATTTATTTCTAGGGACATGGATATGTTGTTCATCCACACTTATTGGCAGGTATCCTTGCCGCTTAAATCTTGGGCGAAGGTCTTCAAGTTGGCTCCTCCCACCCACCCGGTGGTAAAACTTGGTTCCGCCTCATGACGCCAGATCTTCCTTACTTTGAAGCTCAGGTTCCTCCTTAATGCTCTGCATATAAGACTGGTTCCTAATTTTGGTTTTGCAAATTTAAAAGTTTTTGCATTTCTAGACTTGGGTCTTCTATCCCTCGTGGCTCGATGGACAAATCGACTCCGGTTTTGGAGATGCCTTGCAGGCAGAAGATGTCTCGGACGGATCTGCACTCCACGTGTGTCTACTGTTTAGGCCTTTGAGCACGACTCCGCAGGCTTGCGACCTGTGCTCTTCCTTCTCAGCCTATGTCCTTGAAGACCGTGTGCCCATTTACATAACTGGGGCGCCCCGAGAAACGTTTTCCTCTGGTGAAGTCAAAGAGGCCCAGTCGGCGTGTTTCCACGGCAGCAGGCTCGGCGGATCAGCTAGAGCAGATGATCGCCCTCGTAAGAGAGGGGCGCTGGCCGCATCTTCCTCGCCACGGCATTTATCCCGCCTCCCTGGTTCCTTTATACAGCTTCCTTTATGAGTTTTGTCTGTCCCTCTCTCCACTAAGGAGAGGGATCGCTGGACCTTTCTTCGGTCCAAAAGAAAGACAAGGGTAAGTCCCTCC
The DNA here is from genome assembly GCA_016271365.2 of Neoceratodus forsteri. Lineage (NCBI taxonomy): Eukaryota > Metazoa > Chordata > Ceratodontiformes > Ceratodontidae > Neoceratodus > Neoceratodus forsteri. Next base: position 628,882,374 of record JADMNL010000023.1, on the reverse strand, counting down.
GCCGACGCTTCTTGGGAGCAGGAAAGGTCCCTTTCCCCGAAGTTGTCGGCCATCGACTTTTGGTCGATCGCTTGGCTTCGCCACTGGTCTCACGGTGTCTCCATCAGGTCAGTTGACCGAGACTTCCGTCGGCGCGGTCGAGTTTTCTCGACCGTTGGATGGTTGTCGCCAGGCAAAGCCGAGAATCCTCTCCCGGTTCCCCGGTGGGAGTTGAGGATCCCGTGGGCTTGCCAGTGCCTCCGTTCCGGACCCCTTGGGTGAACCCTCCGAGCCAAGGGAGAGCCGGTTCCACCCATCCTCCCCGCACCATCCTCGGAAAAGCCGAGGTTCTCGTTCTTGGTCTTGGACTTCTTTGCAGTCCAGCCGATCCTGCCATCATAGGCGGTCTCGGTCTCGGCACGCGTTCAGCGGCGCCATCGCTCATCCTCCTCCTCGGACGAGGAGGCCGGCGTGAGATTCACGTCGGCGATACGAGACCTCATGTGGCAACAGCTCCTTCTGACCGGGAACAAGCCGGCGCCGTCACCTTCCCCAGCCATTAAGTGGCTGTCACCGGAGCGGCAAAACAACCCTCGACTTACCCGAGGAGCCTGTTCCCAGGCTGGTTGTTTGGCCAAAACCAGCTGCTCCACCGATTCCAGTGGAACCTCCACCTCCACAGCCGTTATTTGGGGCTCCGACCAAGAATTCTCGGTCAGCTCAGGGCCTGCCCCATAGACTGTCTGTTACCTCACTCGATCGACCTCGGCAGGTGGAGGGTGGCTCAGGCCCGAGGTAGTTTTTTATGGACTCTTCCGAGTCCGACGGCGATTCTCTCTTTTCTCCAGGCGAGTAGACTTGGAGTCCTCTGGAGGTCAGTTGATGGATGATATCCTTTGTCCTATCTGGGATTGCTTCAGCTCATCTCAGAGTCCACCGGGATGAAGCTCAAACCTGTGTCTAAGCGGGCCAGGTATCCCTCACGGAGATACTGGACCGAGGGATTCCCCACGGAGGCTCTTCTGGTGGCCGAGGCCCAGTGGGCCCGGCCTTGAGCTCTGGCAGCGCCTGCTTCCTGTCCTGTGCCCCTCGGCCAGGATGGCCAGGAAGTATGCGTCCCTTACTGGTTCCTTGTCCAGTTTTTCAGAACACCCTCAGCCGAGGGGCTAGTTACCGACAGCATTTTTCGCACGCCGAACGCTTAGGGACGGACAAACCTCCCGACAAGGAGTCCAAGAAATTGGACTATGCCGGGCGAAAGTCTATGCTGCATCCTCCCTCGGCCTTCATCAGGCCAGTTCGGCCGCACTTATGGCACACTTCTCTCATGCCCTGTTGGGCTCCCTGGACGAGGCAGTTCCTCATCTTCCGCGGACCTGCAGACCACGGTTAGGCAGTGCGGGACCAGGGCAGGGCAGTGGCCAAACAGCAGCTTCAGACTGCTCTGGACATTGGAGACTCATGTGCTGGGTCAGTAGCGTCAGAGTGGCTGTCGCGCCATCGGGCATGGCTGAGGATATCCACCTTCACTTCAGATACCCAGCACAAGTTGGTGGATGTTCCTTCCTGGGGACCGACTCTTCGGCCCTGGGGTGGAAGGTCACCTGCAGAGGATGGAACAGTCCAATGCTACCTTGGACTCGGTCTCATCCGCACAGAAGGACAAAGGCCGCAGACCACAGCCTAAGCCTTTTCATCTCTCTGCGCCCACTGCATGTCCGCCCAGCAACGCCAGGGCCAGCAGGCACGAGTTTGGCATCCCAAACCCAAGCCCTCGGCTTCCTCCTCCAGGAAGTAGGGAGGTAAAGGCCCTGGAGGTCCCTCGGCCGTCCCTTCTCCAAGCCTGCCCAGTGACGGGTTGAGGGGTGTCGCCCAACCCCGTCACCTCACCCCAGGTTCCCCGTGGAGGGGCGGCTCCACCACTTTCTTTCTGCCTGGTCCGTTATTACCACAGACCAGTGGGTGTTGAAGTGGTCAGAAAGGGCCTGCCTCTGGAGTTTGAGCAGGCCCGCCCTTCAGAGCCGTCGCACCTCGGGGCCTCGGGTCTGCAGCCTCACTGTTGGCTCGCTGAGCCGACATCGCTCTCCTCCTCGAGAGGAGGTGATCAGAGAAGAGCGGACCCTCCTCAGACCCGGGTTTGTGTCCAGGTACTTCCTGGTTCCGAAATGGATGGGGCTGGCCCCCATTCTCGACCTGCATGACCTAAACAAGTTCCTAAGGTCTCAGACCTTCAGGATGGTCACCTGGCTCAGGTAGTACCATCCTTGGAACGCGGCGTTGGTTCTGCTCTCTGGACCTGCAGGACGCATTCTTTCACGCCCCTAGCCATCCGTCACATCAGAGATTCTTTTCGCTTTCAGCGGAGGGATCCCTTCGGTTCGAGCCATGCCCTTCAGCTTATCTCCAGCTCCCAGGGTCTTCACCAAATGCATGGCAGTGGTGACAGCATTTCTGTGGTGCCGAGGGGTCCGGTGTACCCTTATCTGGATGACTGGTTGATAGCAGCCCTCCAGGTAGGAGGTGGAGCGGTCCAGAATCTGGCCCTCCAGGTTTGCTCTCAAGTCAGCCTCCTCATCAACGAGGCCAAGTCGGAACTCAAGCCGAAGCAGTTGATTCTTTTCATCGGGCAGAGCTCGACTCTCTTCGAGCCAGAGCACGGCTCCCCGTGGACAGGGCCGAGGTTCTTTCCTCCTTTGCCCAATCATTTCTGGTTGGGCAATCGCACTCCTGCCTGTGACTTCCTGCGCCTCCTGGGTCTCATGTGCGGCCTGTACCAGCATGGTCCGCTGGGCCCGCTGGAACATGCACCCCTTCAATGGGGGCTGGCCAGCCAGTGGTCTCAATGCTGCGATCCATTGGACCAGCTAGTGACTGTGACTCAGGGATGTGGAACACTCTCCAGTGGTGGACCATTCCAGTTCATCTGCAGGAGGGCATCCCGTTTGTCCGCCCGAGCCGATGGTCTCTCTATCGACCGATGCCTCTCTGATGGGTTGGGGTGCCCATCTGGGGAACACCGAGCACATGGCCTCTGGTCCCCGCGGGAGTCCCAATGTCACATCAACCTGCTGGAGCTCTGGCGGTCCACCTAGCTCTCACCGCCTTTGCTCCATTTCTCCGGGGTCAAGTGGTCCGAGTCCAGGCGGACAATACCACGACCATGTACTATCTAAACCACCAGGGCGGGACGCGCTCCATGCTTCTATGCAAGGAAGCTCTCTGCATTTGGTCACTTGGCAGCCTGGAGGTGGATCTCCTAGCCATTCACGTGGCAGGAGCCTCCAACACCCTGGCCGATGCCCTAAGCCAGATAGGGGCTCGTCCCACGAGTGGTCTCTCCTGCCGGAGGTAGTACAAGATCTGTTCTCCCATTGGGGCACACCTCAGGTGGACCTGTTTACCTCCAGGGAGAACGCTGGCTGAGACTGTTCCATGCCCGCCCCTCAGCAGGGCTTGCTGCAGGGGATGCCTTCTCGAGGCAGTGGACCCCTGGCCTCTTCTACACCTTTCCCCATTTCCTTGATACACAAGGTGCTTCTCAAAGCAAGGAGGGACAAGGCACAGGTGATTCTGATAGCCCCAGACTGGCCCGCCAGTTCTGGTACCCAGATCTCCTCATCCTCAGCTCCAGGCTCCCGAGGCAGCTTTCAGCTCACCCGACCTGCTCTCAGTCAATCAGGGAAGGTGTTCCATCCGGACCTTCAATCCCTGCACCTGACGGCCTGGTTCCTGAGTGGCTAGAGTGCCAGGCCTTGGGTCTTTTCGACGAGGTCCTCAATGTAGTTGAGGCATCCCATAAGGAGTCAACCAGGAATGCTACGCCTTCAAATGGAAGAGATTTTCCATTTGGTGTCAGGGTAAGGGCCTTGACCCTTCCTCCTGTTCCTGGTGAGCATATTGGACTACCTGTGGTCCCTTTCTCAGCAAGGGCTTAGGTCGACGACCCTTAAGGTGCACCTGGCAGCCATCTCTGCTTACCGGGCAAGGGCCAGGAGCAGTCGGTGGTGCAGGAGAAGGTGGTCTGGTGCTTTTCAAAGGCCTTGACCACATTTCCCTCGTGAGAACCTCCACCTCTGTGGGATCTACTGCTGGTACTGGCAAAGCTCATGGGCAGGCCATTCGAACCAATGCACAGGTGTGATCTCTCTCACTTGTCGTGGAAGACCGCCTTCTTGGTGGCTATCACATCAGCCAGAAGGATGGGGAGAGCTTCAGGCGCTTTCCATCGAGTCTCCTTACCTGGTCTTCCACAGGGACAAGGTTATCCTGCTCTCACCGAAATTCCTCCGAAGGTGGTGTTGGAGTTTCACCTTAACCAGGTGTTGACTCTGCGTGTTCTACCCCAATCACACCTCGGAGGACAAACATAGGCTCCATACTCTGGACCCTAGAAGGGCACTCGCTACTATAAGGAGTGCATGGATGAAATTGGGAGAGGTTCGCCAGCTGTTTGTCACCCACGCTGAAGCTGCACCTGGCAGACCTGCAGCCAAGCAGACGATAAGCAGGTGGGTCACCTCCGCATAGATCTCTGCTATAAGTTGGCAGGCATGGAGCCTCCCAGAGGGACTAAGAGCTCATTCTACCTGCCATACTGCTGCATCGGTGGCTGCTTCCAGGACATCCCTATCCAGGAAATCTGCAGGGCTGCTACCTGGAAGTCAGCACACACCTTCATCACCCATTACCACATCGACCTTGAGTCATGCTGGGATGCTGGTTTTGGGGCCTCGGTTCTCCAGTCTCTATTCCTAAGTAGAGTGTCGCTTGCCTCCCTCCTCCCGGAGAACTGCTAGAGTCTCGCCAATAAGTGTGGATGAACAACATATCCATGTCTCCAGAAATACAGGTTACTCACCTGTACAGGAGTTCTAGGAATGGTATATGTTGTTCATCCACATGACCCACCAGACCTCCCAGCTTTGATGCACAACCTGAGCTTCCAGCGGGCCAGATCTGGCGTCATGGGGCGGAGCCGAGAGTTTTACCACCTGGGTGGGAGGAGCCAGCTTGAAGACCTTCTGGCAAGATTTAAAGCGGCAAGGATACCTGCCAATAAGTGTGGATGAACAACATATATCATTCCTAGAACTCCTGTTACAGGTGAGTAACCTGTATTTAACTGCTAGTGGCACTGAGAGTAAGATGGCAAAACAAAGGCCTCGATCTTTTTACATGTAGTCGGGAAGATGTGCAGACATTTACAACAGTTTCCAGTTTAGTGAGGGTGAAAACATGTATCTTGATGTAATTATGAAAAATTTGAAGAGTACTTTGTACCAAAGCGAAATGTAACCTATCTAGAGATATGTTTTTCACATGCGACAAGAAAAAGGGTGATAGCTTTGATCAGTATTTAACAGAGTTACGTTCTTCTGCAAACGTGAGAGTTTGGAGATCTGAAAGAATCATTGATTAAGGATAGAATTATGTGCCGAATCACAGACAATGGGCTTAGAGAAAGACTGCTTAGAGAGCAAGATTTAACTTTGAACAAAGCTATAAACATGTGTAGAGCTGCTGAAACTACCAAATCACAGGCTAAAGAGCTGAACAAAAACAAGGGTGCTGTGTACGCACTAAAGAAACTTGAGATAAACAAGAAACATTTTTTTGGAAAACAAAGCAGCAGAAGAGCAGCAGCCTAATTGGAAAATGTGGTAGAAGTGGAAATAACCATAACTCCAAAGCTTGTCTTGCCTATGAGAAGTCCTGCAGTAAGCGTGGAAAAATAACCATTTTGCTAAATGTTGCAAAATGAAAAGTGAACAAAATAAAGTTCACACTGTCAAAGAAGATGAGCTGGAAGAGTTCTTTGTGGATTATATTGAGCTGTGTGTTTCTGAAAAAAGGAATGGATTGTACCTTTAACTGTGAATGAGACTATTATACCATTCAAGCTTGACACAGGAGCACAGGTGAACCTGATTTCATTGCAAGACTATGAAACTCTGCATGTAAAATCTAAAATTCATCCAGCCAAGATAAAAGTAACTGGTTATACAGGAGATAATATTACAGTAAAAGGAGCTGCATGGTAGCTCTGAAGCACAAAGGCCAGAAGTTCAAGGTGTCTCTGTTAATTGTAGAGAAGGATGTGCAACCAATTCTGGGCATAAGTGCCTGTGAGAAACTCAATTTAGTGAGAAGAGTGTTGTCATGACATGCATGCTGAAACTAAATGTGAATCATTATTTACAGAGTATAGCGATGTGTTCAGAGGTCTAGGATGTTTGCCTGGGGAGCACAAAATAAACATAGATGACCAAGTTCCATCAACACTGTAGCCAGATGATAAGGACTGCTAGTGGTATACTTAATAATATCAAGAAACATATTAAAAGTAGGAATAGGGGGTGATTGTGCCTCTTTATGGTTCACTGGTGAGACCGATTTGGAGTATTGTGCCCAGTTCTGGTCACCAGGGTTTAGGACAGATGTCAAGAGATTGGTGAGGGTTCAGAGAAGGGCAACAAGGTTGGTGGCAGATGTTAGGGACCAAGATTATGAAGACAAACTGGAGGAGCTGGGGATGTACACACTGGAGTATAGGCAACTGAAAGGAGATCTGTGTATGGTGTATAGATCGCTTAAAGACACCAACTTAAGTGGGAAACTGGGACTTACACTTAGGATCAGTATTATAACACTAGGATGCACACATTGAAGTTGAAGGGACAACGTTTTAAGACAATAAAAGAAGATATTGGTTTAGTGTTAGGGTAATTCCAGTCTGGAACAACTTGCCTGAAGAGGTGGCTGCAAGTAAGAACATGCTTGAGTTCGAGAGGAACTGGATAAATACTGTGTAGCAAACAAAATTGGGAGTTACCATAACTAGGGCCCAAGCGAGCTAATGGACTAAAGTCTTTCTGCTCAGTAACTACCCATGATAACCTATGATACCTATGAATTGCCACCCATAATACACCCCTGCAGGAAAGTGCCATTCGCGACTGAGGGACAAACTGAAAGAAGAGCTGAACCGCATGGAAGCCACAGGTGTAATCAAGAGAATTGATGAATCTACAGACTGGGTGAGTTCTTTAGTCATAGTTGAGAAGAAAAATAGCCAGCTCAGAATATGTCTTGACCCAGAGACTTAAACAGAGCTATAAAAGGAGCATTTCAAGTTACCTAGAAGAGAAGAGATAATGTCACAGTTTGCTGGTGCTAAATGGGTTAGCAAAGTGGATGCTTCTTCTGGATTTTGGCAAATGAAGCTAGATAAGGCTAGTTCAAAGTTATGCACGTTCATACCTCTCAACCTTTTGTCCCCAAATGTGGAACATTGCCTCTCAAAATGTGGAACAAATGAGCAAAATGTGGAACACTTAATCAAATCTTAACCTAGGAGGCTCAGAACACTGTTAAAAGGTTTGCATTTATGTTCAGAAAGTCTGTTCTTAATTGAATAATACATTTTTGCATCATTTACTATAGATTTTTGCTTTAAAATGTTAACACTGAATGTGGAACAAGTCCTCACAATGTGGTACAGGGAGGTTTTGTGAAGTAAAATGAGGAACGTTCCTCATAATGTGGTACAGTTGAGAGGTATGTGCACGTTTAATACTCCAGAAAGAAGATACAGATTTCTTCATCTGCTGTATGGAATACTGTCCGCTCTAGAAGTTTACCATGAAAGAATTCATATGATTTTTGAGCACATTACAGGTGTTGAAACCATGATGGATGATATCATTGTGTGGGTTCCACAAAAGAAGAACATGACTCAGATTGAGACAAGTGCTGGATCTGACAAGAAAAGCAAAACTTAAACTCAAAAAGAAAAATGTGAGTTTTGTGTAAAAGTACTGACTTTTGTGGGTGATATTGTTACAGATCAGGGCATTGAACCTGACCCTAAGAAGACATTTGCAATAGTGAATATGCAAAAGCCCAGCTGCAAAGATGATGTCAGGAGGTTCTTGGGATGATTAATTACCTAGGGAAGTTTATCCCTCAACTTTCAGCATGATCAGCCCCACTCAGATGGCTGTTGGAGCAGAAAATGAATGGATGTGGTCACATGAACAGGAGCAACACTGGAAAATCTGAAGAAGGCTATTACAGAAGAACCAGTGTTACGATTCTATGAACCTGCTAAAGAAACAAGAATATCAGCTGATGCTTCACAGTTTGGCTTGGGCTCAGTACTTGGCAAAATTATGAAGGAATCTGGCAACCTGTAGCATACACTTCCAGGGCCTTGATGAGTGCCAGACAAGGTATGCCCAAATAGAAAAAGAGTTACTAGCAATAACTTCTACACTTGTGAGTGATTTCATTAGTATGTGTATGGTCAAGCCTTCACAGTGGAAACAGACCAGAAGCCTCTAGTAGCTATAATGACCAAGTCTCTAAATTACTGTCCAATGAGAATACAGAGAATGCTAATTAGATTACAAAAGTGTGATGTTCAGTTGATCTATAGTCCTGGAAAGTACATGTATGTTGCAGACACACTTTCACATGCCGTAGACAAGAGTGAAAGCCGAAAGTCAAAGAGACAGAGAAATAAAGGCATATGTTGACATGATCGTGACTTCTTCCTGTGTCCAATGAGATACAAGAGCAGATCAGAAGTGAAACAGAGGCAGATGAAACAATGAGAATCTGAGAAATACCATATTAAAAGGTTGGCCTAAGGAGAAAAGTGCCTGTCCATTGTCTATTCATGATTTTTGGATGTAGAAGTGACCTATCTGTTGTCGATATTATTTTTCAAAGGCAATAAATTTGTTAGGCCAGGAAAACTTCACAAAGAAATGCTACGAAAAAAAAATGAAGGGCACTTAGAAGAAGAAAAATGCAAACGAAGAGCCAGAGAAGTAATGTATTGGCCGAGAATGAATCAAGATATTGCCCAGGTAGCTGCAACCTATGAATTGTGTCTCACCTACAGACCAAAGCAGCCAAGCCAGCCATTATTTCCTGATCCAGTGCATGGCAGACCATATCCAAAAGTAGATGCCAACTTATTTGATTGTAATGGAAAACCCATAGAGTTGTAACAGATTATTACTCAAATTATCCAGAGGTAGCAACACTGCCCACAACTACCAGTAAAGCTGTAATCACCTGCATGAAGTCAATCTTTGCAAGCCATGGTGTTCCAAATGAAGTGTTCTGATAATAGTCCACAGTTTTCCAGTGCTGAGTTTAAACAGTTCACCTATGAATGGAAATTCATACACAGTACTTCTAGTCCCAATTTTCCAAGATCAAATGGACTGGCAGAGAGCTCATTAAAACTGAAAAGTCTCATGAAGAAAACACATGATAGAAAAGAAGATTTTACAAAAGCCTACTGATCTACGAGAAGTGCACCATTACAGAATGGGCTTTTTCAGTGCAAATGCTTATGGGAAGGAGGATCAGGACAAATCTGCCAATACACGAAGAGCTTCTGAAGACTCATTGCTCAGAACAGGTGAAACAAAGCAAAGAGAAACAAAAGGAAAAGCAAAAACAGTTACATGACAGGAGAGCAAGAAACTTATCTGATTTAAGGCCTGGAGATCAGTGCACCTTAAAGACTACGACAAAGGAATGTGGCTGCAAGGCACGGTACAAGCACAGAGTTGCACCAAGGTCATATCAGATTAAAACAGAAAGAGGAGCGGAGGTGAGGTGGAATCGTGTGGATTTAAGACTTCTGCCAAAGGTTGAAGATGCTTATTTGACTAAAGTTGACTTATCAACTTTCACAGCAGTCAGTCAAGACAACACCAAAGAGACTGATAGCAAGGATGATTTGGAGCAGGTGCATCCACTGAAAAGTCACCAGAGAAGGAAGAGACCCAAAAGAGAAATTTGATGTCCAGAGAGACTGATTGAAACTTGTTAGATAAGTACAGTGGAGTGAGTGGTACTCACTAGAGAGTGAAGTACTAGTGACCCTCCTCTCAAGATTAGGTTTAGTTTAATTAGAAACCCTCAGTTTGTAAGAAGTTAAAATAATGATAATAATTCAGCCAAGTTACTGTAATCCAATAATTCAGTTTGAAAATAATATAGAACTTTTCCTTAAGTGAGGAAGATGTGATGTTATAGGAATTTAACATACTTATTAGACAGTCCCTAAGGTAAATGTAAGAAGCTGATGATTTGTAGACAGCCCCTAGAGGTGGGTGTTATGGGAAGTTTGCTTGGCTGGAGCAGTGTGTTTAGATGGCTGCACAATAAAGATGAGTAAAACACATGCTGGTTTCATGATCATTAACAAGCAAAACACTTAACTTCTAAAACTCACTGCTGCTGCTGCTGGTTGTTTTATCTGCTTCCTTTCTTAGTAGAACTGAAACGCATGCTAACAGTGTATTTATACCCAACCTTGTTTTGTTTCAAATCCTTTATCTACTCTTACTGCATACTTCCTGAAGATTAGGAACACCCCAAACAGTGCAGCTACTCATGATGTAATAGGCTCCTCTCCTCCCACTGCATGTTGAGTGTCTTGACTGTGGTGGAGGTGTCCCCAAGTCCATGAACGGTGCAGTAGGACTTGTTTTAAGGAGTGCAAATAAACACATTTATGTGGTAATACCAGTATGGTGGGCAATCTGTTTTTCACTTTATAAAGAAAAAGAATCTGAATCAAACTACCAACTACATCAGCAATGTCTACAGAATGTAAGCAATCATAAATGTGATTTTAATCAAGGGACAATTTGAGGCCCAAGTGTGTTGACAGTGTCCTTAAAAACTGTAAAGGGTAAAGATGGGATTTGAATGTATGACGTAATGGGCATGGTTCATAATGCCGCAAGACATTACAGTGCAGCAATATACCACACCGCCAATACAGCGCAGTGTATTGCTGACTTTAATACTGCATGCCAGCCTCCTGCATCCCCCATTATGGGGGCTGCACCCCTGAACCTCCCCAACTTAAATAACCAACTCTGGGGGTAACACTTAATGTGCACAAAGTGTGGTAAATTAAAAATTCCATGCATGTGGGACTGGGAATCAAAACCCAGTCCACGGTGCACTGCCTCCTTGCTGCCTGTGGCTCATCCCATCAAGCCACGGCAGCTACTCAGACCTCTCCTCCCAGCAGGGTTCTTATCTCTGCCCTGGAAGGTGAGAGGTGCATTACTGCCCATACACCCTTTTCAGTTTTTGCCTCTCGCTCTTCCCGACCGCACTGTTCCTGTTGTGTGGTTTTGATGTATGGTAGAGGATGTGAGAAATTGACCCGGTAGGATGTAACGTAAGTTCGGCTCTGTGTGCATGTGCACCAGATCCTATATATATGTGTGTGTGTGTGTGTGTGTGTGTGTTTAGACAGGTAGTACCCATGCATTAGGCACTGAGCTTGTATGTAGTAATATGCAATTAAAGAGCGTAATAAGTCCACTTGCCAAGTCTGCAGTATCATTATCATTACATGGTGTCAAATGGAAAACCTTTGCCTCCCACCATCCCTCAGTCTGCAGGGAACTTGGCCGAAAACTAGCACAGATTCAAGCAGCAATTTGAAATTTTCTTGTTGCCTGCATAGTTGCAAAAAAAAATTGCAGCGAGTTCAGTCTGTGACTTTTACATGTGGCTGGCCATGCAACATTTGAAGTTTATAGTATGCTTGAATGGAGAAGGGAGGAAGAGAAATTGTCCCAGATAATGGATCAGTTTGAGAGGTATTGTAACCTCAAGAAACGAGCATTTGTCAATGCTGAATGTTTGCTAGCTGGCATTGGCATTGGTAGTGTAGGAGTTAGAGAGCTGCATAATAGGAATGGCAGTGAAGTATTGAACTGAAGCCAACCCCACCACCACTCTGCAGAGACTGACAGGCCTTGGGTGTGCCTTTTGGGCGTCAGGTATAACGGACATGCCATTTCACCACACCCTACCCTGCAGACACTGACAAGTGTCACGGTGTGCCTTGGGGTCTTTGTCTTATGCTCACCCCATTCCATAAGGAAATATGGTGAGATGGGTGCAGTATAGGAGAATGGGGTGAACTTTGGGGCTGAAGAATCCAAACCACACCTCGATGCCTGTCACTGGCTGCAGGGTGTGGGTGGGGTGGAATGGTATGAGCATTACAGTTGACAATCCCAAGTCACGCCCGCCTGTCAGTCTTACAGGGTGGGGCATTACGGTCAGAAACCCTAATGCCCCAGGCGTTCATTGGTATTTTCATCCAATTTTCAACATTTTTTTTGTGACCCCACCTCAAGAACAGTGGCAATATCAGTTCATTAGCGGAAAGCTGATTTTGCACAGCGACCATGCCATTTAGCAACCACAGGTGCGAAACACATTTCGAACAGGATGTGAAAAATTACAGCTGTACTGTTCATGAGAGGTGTTAAAATGGCAATGTTGAAAATCTGGAGGAAAATACAAAAAACTGGTGAAGTCACGAAGGTTCAAGAAACCCTGTAATCAGTTTGGGGACTGCTTACAGAAGATTGTCAAACACAGGCATTTTTGGGACCTCTGCTCATGAACATTGTCACTGTGATTTTCGTAATCTGTCCCTAACACTGATTTCCTACAGTGACCATGCATTTCTGCACCAGAAGTGCAAAACACATTTCGGCCAGGTGTGAAAAATGACTGCTGTACTGTTCATAAGGAGGTGTGGAAAAATGCCACTGTAGAAAATCTGGACTGAAATATTACAAATTTGTGAACTTATGAGGGTGCATAGAAACTGCATGATGCACGCTCATAACACAATCATTTATGGTCTTTTGTCACCAAATTTTGAACATAGCCATTTTAAGACCTCTGCTCATGAAGAGTGTCACTGTGATTTTCTTAATTTGTTCCAAACATTGATTTGCTGACACCGATCACATTGATAGCGCACATGTGTGAAAACACATTTTGGGCAAGATATGAAAAATGACAGTTATACTGCTCATAAGGAGGTGTGGTAAAATGGCAGTGTTGAAAATCTGGAGGAAAAATATTAAAAATTTGTGAAGTTACAGGCGTGCATAGGAACTGCGTAACACACTCTCGTAAAACAGTCATTTTGGGGAATTTTTTGACCAAAAGTTTCCCCAACATGGGGTTTTGGGCCACTCCTTGAACTGTGACACTGTCATTTCATTACTCAGTCCCAAATGGTGGTTCCACGACAGTGACCTCGAAATCACTCTTCGTGATCAGAATAAGAAAATGACAGTGACTGAGTTCATGAAGTGGGGTCCCAATAACCCCATGTTGAAACTTTGGTGAATAAATTCCCAGAATGGCTGAGATATGAACTAAAATTGAAACCCCCATTTATGTCATTATACAGCTTACGCATTTCTTCAGTTCACGATTGGCTTTGAAGAGTGCAGATCGTTCTGCGCTGGATCGCTGCAGGGATGAGAATGCAATCGGGGTGGGGGTGGGGATGGGTGCTTAGAGGGTGGGCACGGATTGGGGGAGGGTGTGAGACAGTCAACGAGGGAATCGCTTTTTCTTATAGTTTTTTTTTTTTCAGGAAGATGATCGTAGACTTTTGCCACAATGGGGTGGGCTCCCAGTGTGGCAGTTGGAAGGTTGTTTTGGGGGCCAGTGGAGCCGATTAGGGGATTGGGCACCCTGTTGGCCATATGGACGCCGGACTGTTGCCACGCTGGGGTGGGCTCCCAGCGTGGTACCTGGAAGTCTGTTTTGGGGAGCAGTGGAGCTGATGGGGATTGAGCACCCCATCGGCCATATGGTGTGCAGGTGGGGGAGTGCATGAGCATGCTGGGAGCCGTTTGAGTTGGGGGAAGGAAGAACTGCTCTATGACAGACAGTTCATATGCAGTGTGATGTGCAGACAATTTGCATACGCCGACGGCGGCAGTATGCAAATTGCCTACACGCTACCACCGGCTGAGTGCAGCGTGTTTTTCACTTTCAACTGTACGCCACTGCATCTGGAACTGCTGTCATAGACAGCTCAGATATGTATTGGTGCAGTGAGACAGCACCTGCAAAAGGAGCAGGGCATTGGCAGCTGAGTGGCACACCCACGAAAAGTCATATGGTGGCATTATGTTTCTTGAAATATGCAAGCAAACACATAAAAAGTGACATACAGTATGAGAAACATTTGTTTAACAACAGAATTCAGAACCCTGGTGAGTCAATAGGTGCATATGTGACTGATTTAAACCTAGAAGCTAAATCATGCAAATTTGGAGATTTATGGATTCCCTAAATAGAGACAAAATTGTTTGTGGGATCCAAAGTCAGCTGCGAGATATAGACTGCTAAGGAAAATGGATCTAATGCTAGCTAAAGCGATAGACTTTTGTAGAGCAGCTGAAATGAGTGAAACTCAGATTAAAAGTTTAAGTGAGATGATTCAAGAAGAGCAACTTCAGTGTCAGAATCTTTTAAAGAGGAGAGAGCCAGAAATGGCATGAAAGAAATAGAGAGACCATCACTGCAAGTGAACAGGCCTAAATGTGGGAAGTGTGGGCACAGCATGAGCCAAACAGGGGCCAGATATTCAAAATCTAGCCCCAAGGCTAGCTTAGCACTGCCTGACGTCTAAATTGGCCCTGAACCAGTAACAAGCTATATTCAAAGGAATAGGCCCGGGGCCAAACCTGCTGAATATAGTGTGCAAAGGAAGCCGTGCAAACAGGGCTGGGAGTGAAGTGCTAAAATAGCCCAGGAAATAAGACAGCTCTGAATATAGCGACAGAGAAGTGCAAAATGCAACAGCAGCTCAGTGGACACAGAGGTGGAGTAAGGCAGAGTTGAAGTTGATGGACAATGTGTGTGATACCAAAGAAGTGTTGCACAACAACTGCAAGCAACAATGCAGACCACACACTGCAGAACTGTGCTATGCTCTGAGAGGTCTGCCCAGGGCTAACCTGATTGCACAGTGCTAACACATTAGCCCAGTGCTAACATGTTCTCCTGGGGCAAAAGTCTGCTATATTCAAAGCTGCTATGCAAATGAGCCTACTCAGGCAATCCATGGGCAGACAATCACATTTGCATCTCATTATGGCCTGCTTTGCATTCACTCCCATGCATTTTGCCTGGAGCTATTGCACCAGGCTCATAGCAACCCCTGTTAGTCAGAATGGAAGTACAGGCTGGATGCTGCAGGAAATGGGAGGTTGCAGGTACATTCAGTACAAACCATTCACCCGTACAGCACTGTAATAAGGTACACAGACATGCTGACTTAGGGGCAATGAGGACATGACTCTCACAATGAGGACACAGCACCATACCTCTCAACCCTTTCCTCATAAATCAGGGACAAAGCATAAGGGACTCAGGGACTAGGACCCCAAATCAGGGACACAGCTGCAAAATTTGTACCATTCAGACAGAAAGCTGACAGAATAAGGGAGTAGTGTGAGATGCATGTTCTGAAGACGAACAAGCCTGTAATGTTAATGATTGACTTTTATTTTGTGCTTACTGTCCCCACCGTCCTGTCATTTAAACACATATGTCCCAAGGGAGAGGAAACTCATGAGGCAAGATCAGGGAAGTCCCTGAAAATCAGGGACAGTTGAGAGGTATGCCAGCATCAAATGGGGATACATGCCCAGAACACAGTGGAACCATTGCCATCACTTGCACAAATATACCTATTTATGTAGCATGTAGAAACTTAGCAGATGCTAACTGAACATATGAATTGACAGCACATTCTCTGTGTGTGCAACACCCATTCCATGAGGGACAGAGGAGGGACACGGAAAATTTAAAAGGGTAAAATGAGGGCTGTCCCCATAATGAGAGACACTTGGGAGGTATGCTCCCATCCTGGACATAGTCCACCACATCCCTGGTGGTCTAGTGGTCCTCCACCCCATCATGATCCCCGATCCCATAGCTGACATAAAACAGCATTTTCTCTAGTAGTCTAGTGGTCCCCCATCCCCCATCATGATCCCTGACCTATTTTCCCAGGTGGTCTAGTGGTCCCTTCACCCCCTGTCATGATCCCTGACCCCCATAGATTTACTTAACATAGTATTTTCCCTGGTAGTCCAGTGGCCTCTCATCCTTCCACTCCTAGCAGTGCCGACCACCGCTCCCCCTAACCATCCCTGAACAGATCTGGCGACTGGCTCAACTCACCGCTTACCTCTGTGGCCAGCCACCGACTGAGTGTTGAATGGGCATGTTTGTTTGTTTGTTTGTTTATTTAAAATCTGGAAAAGTCCATGGGCCAAAGACCCATTTGCATGGGTGACCAAATAACAGTAGAAAAAGAAATATACAGGTATAAATATACAAATAAGTAAATAAAACATCATGCAAAAGTACATTCACAAACATTTGTAGTACCTAACATTCATCACTCACTACAGTAGGCACCCATTCAACACTCAGTCGGGTGCGGCCGTGGAGGTGAGCAGGGTTGAGCCAGTCGCCGGTTCCGTCTCGGGATGTTGGAGGGGAGAGCAAGATGTTGGCACTGCCGGGGGGGTGGGGGGAGCACTGGACTACCAGGGAAAATACTTATGTTTGTGATCTATGAGGTCAGGGACTGTAGGACCGGGGGGTGGAGGGACCACTAGACTACCAGTGAAAATGCTGTTTTGTGACAGCTAAGGGGCTGGGGATCAGATGTGGGATGGGGACAACTAGACTACCAGGGTATATACTTTTATTTGAAAGCTACAGGGGTTGGGAATTGTGATGGGGAGCTGGTGGGACCACTAGACTACCAGGGTATATACTTTTATTTGAAAGCTACGGGTCAGGGATAGTGATGGGGGTGGGGTGGTGGACCACTTGACTCACCAGGGGTGAAAGTAAGGGTATTTCAAAGTTACACTTCAATTTACTTGATTACAACACTGCATTGCTGCATGCTTTTGCAGGCAGTATGTAGCGCCAGCTACAGGAGGCTCAACACCTAGAAGGGTGTTAGTCTTTGAATATGCCATGCACTGGCATTCATGGCCACTCCTCACTCCCTCCCTGAATACATTAACTTTAGCATCGTGACCCCTGTTTTGGGCTTGCCTACCGCCTAGAAATGAAATTAATAAAGTAGTAGTAATAGTAATACATTTTATTCAAAAATTGTTATTATAAACAGGAATAGTTGTTACAAGCTCCACTGAGCAAAGTTCATTTCAAGGAGGTCCCTAACAAATACAGTAAATTCTTTTACCAGAAAAATTAAAATGTATAATATACTTTTGCATTTCAAATCATGAGACCATCACTGATTAGTATAATAAACATCCAAAAGTCATATATTACAACAATATATCACTATGCCACATACAGATAAGTACATATCAGGCTGGATATTATACATTCTATCGATATAAAAGCTGTGGGTTTCAAGTTATACCCTCAAGACAACATAACAAGGGGCAGATGCCCTGTCAACATACCATTTCTTATAGGTCCAGTCGAATGAATGAAATTGATCCCCCTACTAATGGGCATCATATTTGTAACACCAATCCTCTAGATCATACTGAGGACCTCCCAACCCCAAGTTACATTTAGGGATGACAAACTGCAGACCTCTAGCCAATCTTAGCAATTCTTTGGTATCCCTAAATGCAAAAACATCCAGGAATACCTAGGCAGATATTTCCTATACACTTTATACATAAAGGTCAAAAGATGCAGATTTCTTCTTGCTTCAGGCTCAACCAATTTAGGGTCCCATAAAGAAAGCAATGGTGCATTCTCCTGAAGCATCGAGGCTAAGTAGGCCAACCTACTGTATAACACTTCTAGCTTGGCCAGCTTCATCCCCAATGCCCCGCATAAACAATGTCCCCATAATCTAAAACTAGGAGCACCATAGTATTAATAACCTTTAGGCAAACTTCCATATTCATATAGGGCCTATTCACAAAAGTGTGGAAGTGATACATGTGCATTCGCACTGCGTGTAGAGACATAGATGATGTGTGCATGGGTGCACAAATGTGCGAGGGACATGTGCAGACCTGCTCACAAACATGTGCACAGACAGCACTCTGGGCACATGTAGGGTGTGTCTTGTAGGCAACCTGCACATTGCACTATATGCAGATGTATCGAAGCAATGTATGTCTGAAAGCAGGATATACGCAGGCTCCAGCCTATGTGGTGATGAGGCAGACATAAATGCTGTGTGGAAAGCAAGCACCGCTGGACAGCACCCACCCACAGAGCGGTGGACCCAGCATAATGGCCGTGATTCTGTGGCATGCCAACATGTACATGTAGATGGCCTCACTGTCCAGGAGGCCACACGGCACGGCAGGGCCCATGTGTGTCACAGCATTGGGACCACACAGGGACACAAGTCAATAACATTTCAAGGACACAGTGGCACCACTCAATTCCAGAGGCAGGAATGCAGTAATGCAGACAGTACAATGTAATGTAGGCCAGCAGGGCCACCTCACCACAAGGAACATCCCAACATCACCCACATGCTGCCACACACACACACACACACAAGCACAGCATACACATGCGGAGTAGTGCATGCCCCCTTCAGACAGTTTACCATAGTGCCACTACCAAACCCACAGCACACACTGGCATTCCCACACATACACACTGAACGTCTACAAATTCAGTGTACAGCACGGCCAGTCCCTGCCCTGACAACAACCCATGCCTACAGTCGGCACATCAGCAACCTGCAACAAGGCTGTCATGCCCATAACAGTGGCCAACATACAACAGCGAGCAGACATGGCATGTACACACTGCCACCCATACATAGCACACCCACAGACAGCATCCATGCCATGCATGGCCACGCCAACAAAGTTGACAAGCGAGTCAGTGAAACAGTAAACAGACATGACATGTTCAAACCATTTACTGAAGACAACATAGTTGGGAAACAGGTAAAGGGACAGGTATGGGGTCAGTGGTTGGGAGGTCCTCAAAGTGGACATGTAGGGATGGGTCTCTAATCCTCAGAGGAGTCGGAGGTCTCATAGTTGGAGGTAGGGGTGGTCTCAGAACGGCCTCCTCCTCCAACACCAGTCAGCACACTGGACCTCTGTACCCCTGAAATGAGAAGAATGAACAGGATGCTGAACATCAGTCACAGGAGGAGACAAACATGCCATCAAATACACACAAGCAGGCAACTGAAATGCACAACACCCACCTGTGAAGGTTTCTTGATGGCCCACACATCTTTGGTGATGTCCCAGTACACCACAGAGTGCTGCATTGTGTGCTGTGTAAGGCAGCTGAGCATGTCTGGAAGGCAATGTCATGTCCTGGACAGTCAGGCCATGACCTGACCCAGGAACCCCTCCCTAGGTCCACCTCACAAGAACCATCTTCTACAGATGTTCGGTGAGGCTCACAACACATAGCATTACAGGACCCTCAGCAGGTTGCCCACGCAACATGCCATACAGTAGGTTACAGAGGATGAACAGTACTCATATTGTTTTTTCACCACCTCCCACATGTTCCCCACCAAGATGGCATCCTGAATGTGCTGCTCACCACCCTGATGAGATGACGGGTAGGCTGCATGCCATGGTGCTCACTTTACATCCACTAACTAGATGCTTGTGCTATCCTCAACAACAGCAGAATGCAGGCCAGGCATGTGTGGCAGGCAGCACGCCCATGTAGGTGGCACACCAACACCACATGACATGCAACGCCCCTAAAGGGCTCATGCCAGAACCATGAAGACGTGTATGATAGACACTGCTTGAGACACATACAGTCCCATGGGTGACTAGACACACTTGGAGGGCCAGTAACCATAACTAGATGTGCACAGTGCACTGATGCACATCCTGCTCATCAAGGACATCCTCAATAGACAGCATCATTGACAGAGACGACGATGCCCATGCGTGTTCAGGGACAGACTCCAGGCACACTTGCTGTGGGATGAGGAATGTCTCAGGAGGTTTCGTGGACCATGCCACACTAAGACACATATGTGGGTTAGTGGAGGACCAGGTACAGGCAGCATACAGTGGTCATGGCCCATGTCAGTGGAGACAAAGGTAATGTGTGCCCTGCAGTACAATGCAACAGGGTCCTTCCAGAGGGTGATGGATGACATCACTGGTGTCATCCAATTGTCCATCTCAAGGACCCTGCACAAGGTGATGGATGCCCTGCTGCGGCATCTGGTGCCCACCTGAGGTTTCCCATGGCACCAGGGCACATCAGAGAGGTGGTGCAGGGTTTCTACCAAATGTTCGCATGCCCAATACACTTAGTCCAATCTACTGCACCTATATTGTGATCCGACACCGCTGGTGGACGGGAAGACATACAGAAATCACAAGGGCTTCCACAGTGTGAACTGCCAGGTCATGTGTGACGCAGGGCATTCTGACGAACATCTATGCAAAGTACCCGGGTTGTGCCCTGACTCCACATATTTGACAACAGTGTTCTCACAACACTTAGCTACACAAGCGAGGATTGAGGTGGCTACTAGATATGGTTTGTAGTGTGTTGCCATGATCTCATGTTACTAGGTGTGTAACGTGGACATGCTGACCTTGTGTTCCATTACCCCCACAGGTGACAGTAGCTATCTGCTGAGGACCTACCTCCTGACACCCTACCTGGCACTGCAGCACCTAGCAGAGGAGGCCTACAATCAGGAACATGCCAGGACATGGAACATCATGCAATGCACCATTGGATTGCTGAATATGCACTTTTTCTGCCTGGACCACAGTGTTAAGATGATGATGCTACTGCTTGGGAAGGTATGCAGAGTCTTCACTGCATGTGCCATGCTGCACAACATCTGTGAGCAGTGCAGGCTGCCCATCCCCCAGACATCCCACAATAGGTCCCTCCTGGGTCACATGGCATTTAGCAGGACCAGCGGCCAGGGTATGCTGGTGGACAGTGATGGCAACACGATGTGCCACTGCTGGACTTGTGGCTGCATGCAGTCAGGCACCACATTGCACATGGTATGTTCAGCCACTATGGGTCAGTGCCATGGGTGTAATGATGACAGCACCATGCTGAGCACCCTTATGTGTCCCCTAGCTGGATGCAGTTAGCATGCAAGTGTGCCCTGGCGGTCAAGCCTGGGTTCCCATTGCTGTCCCATGCGGGGATTCCTCATATGTTACCCAGCAGCTGTCATATCACTGCCCGCATGCTGTCATTTGGCGTGCTGGTTCAGAGCTCCTCTGGGCATGCCAGGGCCACTATGTATCACTATGGCATCCAGTGCGCTGCCATCATGGCCTGTGCCCATTCAGTGGCTATGCTGGCAGCACCGCGAATAGTATTGTTGGGGTGCCACTGCTCATGTGATGGTCATTCAGCGTGTGTGTCGGGTGCCCTGTCTCCTGCCACTGTGTCACTGCATGGTGTGGGGTGCATTCTGCAAGGTGCTGTGTGTGTGTGTGTGGTGCATGGTGACTGTAGAACATGCTGTGGTGCCAGTTCTTTACTAGCCAGATCATGGCTCATGTGCCTTGGCTGGGCGTGTGCATGGTTGTTCATGCACCATGTCCCCACGGGCATGTCAGGCTGTGTCATTGTCTGTGCTCTGTGCCAGTTCCACCATTGGTTCACTGGCCTATGACTGCTGGGCATGTTGTGCAACCACAGTCCCTGGGGCTGTGGCCCCAAGACACCCTGCTGGCACGCTACATGGGTGCTCATCGGCCTGTGTTTCCTGTCATGTCCCCTGTGCCTGTGGTCACCTGGTGCAGTTGTGTACCACACAGCACCACCTGTGGTGGTTGTAGCAGGTTGCATTTGGTCCCTGTGTTCATTCATGTGTGTGGTAAGGGTAGCGAGGGCATCGGCAACCTCTCCTGGGCATGAACGCCAGTTGAGTGCTCAGCCGCAAACCTCACCTGTGCATGTACCCATCTTTGAGTGCAACAGCTATATGCTCCTGTGTTCGACATCTGCGGCTATTCCAGTTGCCATCTCCTTCTGTATCCTGGCTACACCAGACATGACCTCTGTTAGCCACTCCAGGGCTTGTGGCTGCTCTCTGGTTGCCTGTAGTCTCTGCCACTAAGCCTCGGAGATCTAGATAGTATGTAGTGAGGGGCTGCTGCTCATCATCTGGTGGCTGTCTTGCTGGTGAGGGTCTAGCGGATGTACCAGGTACTGCATCATGGGACTGGTGTGTGCACTGTGTGTCTGTGAGCTCCACTGGTATGGTGCCTGTGGCCCAGTGCATCTGGTCAGCTGCTGTCCCCTGTCCAGCATTGCCTGGGTGCTCCGCTCTTCCACTGCCACTGCTTCCTCCATTGGCTGGCTGTCCAATGGTGTGGTTGGGCTGTTGTCAGTGCCCTTGGGGATGACGGACTGTGTCCCAGTGCTGGTGCCTTTGGGGTGCATCGTCCGCCTTCATGGTGTTTGTGTTGCGGGTGGTGGCTATGCTCATCCGGGTGGTGGGGAATCTGGCTGTGTCTCACCTGTTGGGAGTGAGTGTGCAGGTGTTAGTCATTGTCGTGTGGCTGTGTGCAACAGTGTGTACATTCCCGCCTTTGATGACACTCTACCATTCCTGGTGTCTGACTGTGTTAGTCTAATGCTGTAGCCTGACGGTTCTACCATGCTGTCCATCCCATTGGGCTCCTGTCCTCATGTTGTCACTGATGGTGTCACCCACCATCTTTTCTATTGGTGTCAGCACCAGTTCTGGGGAGCACCACCTGTGGTACCCTGGGACTGGTGTGCCCAGCTCGCTTTTCTTCATCTGGGTCTGGAGGTCCCGCCACTTGTGCTTGATGGTGGCCAGCATGTGGGTCTCTGGTCCCACGGCATTCACCATGGATGTATATCAAGCCAGATACTGGTCTTTGTCTCCATCGGGCTGGACAGGGACCTGGCTTCATACAGCACATCATAGTTATGCTCTTATATCCTTGACAAGTACTGCAATCTCACTACCGCTGAAGTTCACAGACCTTGGGCACCCCTCCCCGTGTGGGTTGGCTATCACCTGCAGCAGCTGCTGGGTGGTGGTGGATGGTTCTCCTGCCATCTCTCGCCTGCTGTTTGGCATCATGTCCATTCACATATCCATTCCTGCTGCACGCTTCTATGTACCCGCATCGTAGCTGGTGTGCACCTTCTTATATGGTGGGGTCAAGGAGCGGGAACGGCTCCAGCACTGTTGGCAGCTCACCCGCTGCATGAACCTGCACACCTTGTTTGTCCCTGCTGCTGCCTCTTCCCACCTTCTGCACTCTGTTTGTGAATGGCACGATTCCTGCTGGTCTACGTGGCGGTAGCTTGCTTGCCCATACTTACGTCAGCTTCCGTGTATCGCACGCCACTTTGTGAATAGGGCCCTATATGTTTCAATCTATGGAGTAGTCTTATTTTTTTCCCAAGTTTCAATACTTCAATATGTACATCCCACTTTAATCTATGGTCTAGCCATATTCCCAAATATTTGTATTTTGTTACTTGTTGTATATATTCACCCTTCAATGACTGAGTTTCTGATGGGAAAATAAATAAATTGTTTTCAGTGAATATGGAAAGTGAGAGGTCAGAAAACACTGGTGAAGAAATATTGTCTGAGTTTACAGACATCTTTGAGGAACAAGGCTGCTTGAGGGAGAACATCATATTAAAATAGGTAAATAAGTGAATCCTGTGATCCACCCTCTACAGAAAATACCTTTTGTCTTGAGAGATAAAGTGAGAGCTGAGTTACAGAAAATGGAAAATATGGGAGTCATTGAGAAAGTTGAGAAGTCCATGAGCTGGGTTAATTCAATGGTTGTCAATCATAGAAAAGCAAAATAAAGAAAGAATTTGTATAGACCCCATAGACTTAAACAAGGCTATTAAAAGAGAACATTATCTAATGAAAACAACTGAGGAGGTTGCTGCTATGTTGGCTGGAGATGAAGTTTCTCTGTGCTTGATGGGACATACCTTTTGACAAATTAAGCTGGATGAGTCAAGTTCAGAATTGGTGACTTTTAATACTCCATTTGGATGCTATAAATTCAAACATCTTACATTTGGAATGTGTTCTATGCCAGAAGTTTTCCAGAGAAAGATCTCCAGATCATTGTGGAGCCTCAAAGGCACTGAAGTGATTATGGATGACATTTTAATTTGGAGCCCAACATACAAGAGCACAATGAGAGATTGAGAATACTGTAGTTTTACAGAGAGCTCAGGACAAACATCTATCTGTAAATCTGAAAAATTCCAAATCAGAATGAGAGAATGAGAGAGGTCCATTATATAGGCCATAAACTAAGTAAGGAAGGACTTTGGGCAGATGTAGAAAGATTAAAGCAATAGTGCAGATGCCACCTCAGTGCTAACTTGATCTACAAAGATTTATGGGCATGGTTAACTTACCTAGCAAAGTTTATCTCAAATTTGTCTACTGAGAGAACTGTTAGAGAAATATATAGCCTGGCATTGGGAACCCTCAGCCTTGATCGGGCATACTGCTGAAATGCCCTGGCTCTTAGCTTAGCCGACGTTAGCAGAACTCCTGCCCACGCACAGATAAAGGATGCGACTGCTCGGCTCTGGGAAGGCCCAGCTCTTGAGCCGCTAAAACCTGATTGGCTGCCAAGATCTTAATCCTGACTCTCATTGAGCTGCCACTCAATCTCCCTCATCTCGCACTTTTCTCAACTGCTCTACTGCTTTCAGTACTTAAGCTGTTTATAAGTTTTACTGTAAAGAAGGTATTTTGCCCATCCACCTTCTCCAGCCCTGACCACCTTCCTGTCCCCGGACCCCTCCCCAGCCCCGACCTCTATTAAATACAGGTTCCTCTGCCTCTAACTCCTCATCCACTCTCTCTCTCTCTCTCTCTCTGCCCTTGTCCACATCTACAGACCTCTCTTTAAAGTGACACTAGATGGTCTTGTACTTGTTCTATGCAGGATCTCAAGCCTTCTGTTAATGCACCTTTCCTCCCCCCAGCCCATTTATGAGCAATTCCTCTGTCAGATGGCATTCTAATACAGCTGGAGTCATATTCTACCCCACCTGCAATACCTACTGCCTCCAGTCCACATTTACCTAATCAACTTCTCCTAAGCATACTGAGTTATCTGTTGCTCTACTCTGTTACCTCCAAGTCCTGGACAGACCTCTAGAACATTTTTTCTAACGTCGCATAATGGCTCTGCCCAAGCCTTTCCTATACTTTGTCCTTGCCTCTTATCTCCTCACACTTGCCCTCCCAGCCCCCAGCCCCCTTCCTAACAAAAACTCCCAAACCTTCCCTGAACCACACGCTTCTCAAACAAGCTCCTCCCATCCTCTCCTAAGCCGGTATCCTGTAACTCATCTGTACACTTCAGCCCTTGTTGGTCCAAACATCCTGCCTTCAAGAAGCTGTCATGTCACTTATCAGGCTGTCAGATCTGCCCCAAATACCATCCTGTATACCAGATGATACAACCACTGCTGCGTATTCCTTCCTCCTCCTTATCCCACTCCTAGCTGGAGATATCGAACTCAACCCAGGCCTTCAGGCCAGTCTACAGCCGGTAAGCTTCCACAAAGGCCTCTCCATTGCCATATTAACATCAGGAGCCTCCTGCCTAAAATTAACCAATTAACCTGCTGGATAGCTAGCACTCTCCTGATATCCCATATCTGGACTGAAACCTGCTTTGCACAAGTGATCCCAGACTCCTCCCTTACTCCCTAACTATCTCTATACTATACTCAGACAGGATCGTGGCAAATAAGGTGATGGTAGCCATCTATTCAAACAACCACTCTCATGATCAGTTGCATTTAAGAAATCATGCCCTGTCTCCCATGAAGTCCTTCTGGTCCAACTCGTCCTGCCTGCCTCTCTCCCTCTTGTTAGGGTGCTGTAGCCTCCCCATCTGCTATGAATCTCTAGTAACCACCTAACTACCCTTCCTGACCTGACCTCCAAAGGGGATGGTTCTACTTAGTAATTTCAATCTGGATTGGCTCGCCCCTCCTCAAAAGCCCACATCTCCAGGATATAGTCCCTCAACCTAACCAAACTGTTACATGAACCCACCCGCTACAATCCCTACCCCAAAACCACTCTTAATTGACTGGATCCTCACCTCACATCCTCACAGGGCCGCTCTTCTCAGATCCTCACAAATGCTCTAAGTGATCACTGCATTGACTTACTGCATCAGAAAATTCTGCCCACCCAAATTTGCCCCTAAGTACATTAACACCCACCCCTTAAACACTTTGGACACTGAATCCATGCTAACTAGCCTTAGTCACACTGGACTGGCACCACATGTACTCTACCTCAACATTGATGTTGTTCTTGTCAGCTTCCTGCATACCTTCACAAACATCTGGAACTCCCGCCCTCCTGAAAAGCTCAGGGTGAAAAAGCACCATAAATGGATCAGGCTCCCATCCTCACTTATGCAAGGCCAGGGACAAAGCCTGGTCTGCTTTCAAATCCCTTCCTAGCCCTAAAGTAGACAGGCCTACAACACCTCCACAATGCATGCACAAAGGCCATAAAACAGGCAAAGTAGATTTCTTCAAATCTCAACTGTCACACGCCCACCCTCCAAATTCTGGAATGTAATACACTCCCCTTGACCCTCCATCACAACCCAGTTCCCTACCTTCAAACAGCATGGACAGCCCACAACAGATCCTACTAGCTTTGTTCATACCTTAACAAATGTTTCACTATTGCACCATGCCTCATGACCTCCTCCTAAATTCTCTGCCTCATTTCCACCTCCTGTCACAACAACTTCAAATGCTCACCAGTCTCAGAATATGAAGTCCTCACAGCCCTCTGCTCATTAAATACCACCAACCAGCCCAGACAGGATCCACCCAAAACTCCTGCAGATCTCTGCTCCGCAATAACAAAACCTCTTACCCATCTACTGAGCTTCTCCTTTCCACAGGCATGGTCCCTCAGGCCTGGAAATCTGCCTCAGTCATTCCTCTCAAAGGAGAGACTCCTCTATACCCGAAATTACAGGCCCATCTCCTCCTCCTGCTCTTGCAAAGCTTCAGGAATCCCTGGCATACTCCCAGACTGGTGGAATATTCTACTACAACAACCTCCTATCTCAGCATTCCACTATTTCTTTCTCCTATGTGTGTCCAAACCACATCCACACTGCCTCTGATCAAGGCCTCCTCATTGCTGCAGTCTTCGTTGAACTGGCCAAGGCTTTTGATTCTGTAACCCACCCCTCATCCTGCTAAAACTAGAAATGGCAGGCCTTGCTCCTATCACCTTATGGTGGTTCAACGCCTACCACTCCAACAGGTCACGATCTGTCAGAATCACTGACGTGTCTTCCCCTCCTTCCCATCCTAACAGGCATTCCGCAAGGATCTGTCCATGGCCCCATCCCTTCTCCTCTCTTTATAAACAACCTCCTCCTCCTGCATTAAATCCAGCATACATATGCAGGTGACACTATCCTTTTACCTCAGACCCATCAATACATGAAGTTCAAGCTACCCTCCAGTGCAATTTCACAACATTCAAAAATGGTTCCTACAAAGCCAATTAAAATTTAATACCTCCAAAACTGTATCCATGTTATTTGGCACAGCGCAGAAAATTAGCAGATCCCATCCCTATCGCTTCCCTGGATGGTACCCTAGACCTGGTTAGCAAATACAAGTACCTGGTATTTTCTAGACCCCCACTTATCTTTTGCTCCTCACATAGATGCAGTCATCTCAAAATTATGCCCCAAACTTGGTATGCTATACCAGCACAGAGACTCCCTCCATTACCTGCCAGATGTCAAACTGTAACTAAATATGATACTCCCATTTCTGATTATGCGGACATGGTACTGCCCTACCTCAGAAACCACCCTATCAAGCTTGACATCTTCCTGAATTCCTTTTGCCACTTCGTCACCAACCCACCCTTAGACTGCATCACTGCGATCTGTACTCCTCCTAGGAATAACCCCGCTGTCCCACAGGAGTTACACCCACTTGCTCAACCTGATATCTAAATTCTGGTTTGACCCACTCCCCCACCTGGAGGATAGTCTCTCACTGGCCTTCGAGGACCCCTACTTACTAAGACACAGAAAGGAAAGATCTTTCAGTATACCTCAACCATCCTCATCTTTGGCAAAGCTGCCTTCTCCTACCGGCTCCCCACTTTGTGGAATAAACTAATCCTCCTCCATTACCTTGCTTGCAAGAAATTATGCTTCCTATCACCTCCTCTTGCCTCTGTCCCAGGTGATTGCCACTGCCTCCTATGATTTTGTTAACTCCCAGCTCCTACTAGACCTCTTTCACACTGATCACACCTACTTCTGCTTAATTCTCATCTCATCATCTTGTCTCATGCTAATTGAAATATTCTAGTAATGCCTTTCTATGTTAAAACTTTTGAATAATAACTATATGCTGATGTCCTGTGGCTCTATTGATCTGAAATGTGGCAATTTCTGCTGGATCTGTTTGTATTCAAACTACTAACTTGTAAATAATGAAACTATTTGTAAATAATTTGAAATATCCTTTCTTTGTTAATGCTGTATGTACTCCTCTATTATCCCTACCCATGGGTTCAGACTGGAAACAAGCTTCCACCAGTGTGCCTATCCGGTCATCAAATGTTTAAATTAAATTAAATTTAAATAAAAAATGGTGTTCAGGAATTAAAACTGTTAACACCAACCCACCAGTTTTGCAACATTATGATTTAAACAAAGTGGCGGAGCTTTCAGTAGATGCATCATCAAAGGCTCGGTCATGCCTAATACAAGAGGAAGCCAGTTGCTTTGCTTCAAGGTCACTTAACAAAGCTGAAAAGAATTATGCTCAAATAGAGAAAGAAATGCTGACTATTTTCTTTGGTGCTCAAAATCCCACCAGTATCTCTATGGGAGACCTGAAGTACATATGGAATCAGATCATAAACCATGAGAAAGTCTCTTCAGAAAGCCATTAGCACACTGCACCACAAAGAATTCAGCAAATTATGCTCAAATTGTGAAAATATGGCCTGAAAGTACAATGTAAAGCAGGAAAGAGCTGCATATTGTGGATACCCTGAGCCAAGCTGTTAGTGACTTATACATTCCATAAAGTAATATAGATGAATATGAAGTTCATACTGTTGACTATATGCCAAGTAGTGATGAGAAATTGCAAGTATTTCAACATGAAACAGATGAAGACTTTGCCCTTGTGAACTTGAGAGATTTTGTTCTGAAAGGATGGCCCCTCTGAGAAGGCTCAGGTAGACCCTGAAATTAGACAATACTGGCTGTTTTACGAGGAAATTTCAGTAGAAAATGGGCTGTTATTAAAAGGAATAAGACTGATTGTCCTCACATCATTAAGAAAGGAAATACTAACAAAACTGCATAGCAGCCATCTGGGAATAAAGAAATGTTTAGCGAAGGGCAAGGGACATTTTGTTCAGGCCAGGCATGAATAGCCAGATATGATATGATAGCCAAATGTAATGGCTATAATCAGTACATGTAGGCCCAATCAAATTGCATAGCAGCCATCTGGGAATAAAGAAATGTTTAGCGGAAGGGCAAGGGACATTTTGTTCAGGCCAGGCATGAATAGCCAGATAAGTGATATGGATAGCCAAATGTAATGGCAGTAATCAGTACATGTAGGCCCAATCAAACCACAAAAATGTCAGAGCACCCATGGCAGAAAGTGGAGCAGATTTATTTGAATTTGGGAGAATTATCTAGCAATGATCAATTACTATTCCATGTTTATTGAAATATCAAGACATGCAGAATACAACTAGTGAGATGGTTATTAACCACATAAAGTCACAGTGTGCAAGGCATAGAATCCCTGAGGTGCTTGTGACTGACAATGGGCTCCAGTTTGCCTGTATTGAGTTCAAGCGCTTGCAAAAGCTATGAATTCAAACACATTATGTCAGCACCAAAGTACCCACAAAGCAGTGGTTAAATGGAGAGAGATATTCAAACTGTTAAAAGACTTTTCATAAAAGGGCAGAGAGATCATAAAGATTCATACTTGCCACTGCTTGAATTAAGAAACGCTCTTGGAAGGACTGTGCTCACCAGCTCAATTACTTCAATGTTTTGATAAATAGTGTATAAAGTCAGTAGTGGTTGTATAATGTAGTTTGTTTTGGCTTTAGTTTATTCCCACCTTGGCAAGGAAACTGGGTAGTGAGTAGGGAACAGAAAGCCCAGTACCAAGGATGAGCAGAGTGCCAAAGAAGGAGGAGGCAGGGTCAGATGGTGGGTGTTTCACAATGTGCTAAGCAGGGGACTGCTGAAGGAGGCTGGCCTTTACAGCGGATATGAGAGGAGCTATTTCCCCACTTAGAACCTCGGCTTTAGTCCTCCCATTTAATGTTTTGGTGAATAGCGTATGAAGTCAGTAGTGCTTGTGTAATATAGCTTACTTTTGCTTTACTCTATTCCCACCCTTGGTAGGGAAACCAGGTAGTGAGTAGGGAATAGAAAGCCCAAAAGAATTACCAATGAATGTCCAAAAGACTATGATTTCCTCCTCCAACTCACAGAGAGTATAACCAGAAGCACACAGGAGAGAAAAAATCCCAAATGGAGGAAACCTCTGAGAATCCATGGTTACTGACCCACCTGTCCTCCAGGCAAACTAAGAGGAGATGAACCTAGGTTCTAGCAACCATATTCTACTTTCCTAGGAAGGTGAACTACTTGAGAGATGACAGTCCATCTTCAATGTCCATTGGATGATGCATTCGGAAGGATGATTCTGAAGTTGAAGAGGTAGGTCTATTCTGAAGGAGCATCCATATCCTGAAAGCAGATTTGGTCCAGCTGAAAATGGGGTGAATGCAGTCCAGGTTGCCAAGGTGAAGATGAATGAACCATGGAAGTACAGAGACAAAGTGAGCATGAAGAGCATGATTTGATGAAATTTGCTGCCAGACCTTGAATGGTGGGAAGTATGATAGGTTATGAAGTCATAAGGCAAACAATCTGACTTTGTAAAAGGTTTGACATTCATGTTAGAGTCTGAAGATTTGAAGTTAAGTTAAGTGACAAGTGATAAGTTGCAGTAAGTATATCCATAAAGAAGATGAAGGAATTGGGCAGAATCTTTAGGTACCTGGTAGGAGGGAGATGTGGAAGTTTTTGACCAATAAAGGAAGGTTGGTATGCAATTGACGATTTTTGAATATGTGTTTATTTATCTGTATGGCATCCAGAGCCTCCGGAATGGGTGTCTTTAAATAAATTTTACCTTACCTTTCTTTACCTTACTGACTAACATAGATGGTAACTGAATGTATATGGCAATAATTGGAAGTTGTGTACAATGAATTCGAGAGTTGATTTTGGTATTGATGACATAATGATACTTACAGAGATTCCTTCTGGTCTACTGGAGGAAAAGGAGATATGGGTATTGCTGTGGCATAATTGCCAGTGACAGGAACTGAGGTGGCCATGACTGCTTTGCCTTACAGGTGGAACCACTGTCTGAATGCTGAAGGAAGCCCGGAATAGGTATTTGAAGGAGTCTATAGAATGATGTTGCAATGGGAAGTTGAGAGCGGTATAGAATGCCAGAGGTGCCTAGTACTGAAGGTCAGACATAGGCCTGGAGAGGCATGACTGGGATATTGAGATAGCCAGGTTAATTACAGACATGCAGATTGAGGAATCAATGGAAGCCTGGTCTTGGTGAAAGTCTTGGCTGGAAGGAGTATGTGATGTAAAAGTCTATAAAGCATGTTGTCCGAGGATGCTGCTAGAAGAAGTTTTCTTTGGTGAAATGAATGAGTGCTCCATAGAGTAGTAGACGGTGCTGTTAGGATGGCCAAGGTAGCATATGGAGCTGTTGGGATGGCCAAGGTAGGAGTATGAACAGATGAATTGGAGGAGTAGTTGACTGGTAGGAATAATGGCTGTGATAGGTATGAAATGCCCCAGAAGAGCCACAGCATGTGGGAAGGAGCCCCAAGCCACCAGAGCAGTGAGGAGAAGGCAGCTGTCCAAGGATGGCAGGAAAGTTGGGATTGGATGGCTGTAGATTGGAGGAAGGAGTCTTAGAAGAAGACGGCATAGGCCAAGCTGTGCTGACATCATAGGTTCAGGCAGGAGCAGGACTGGGGTCGGCATCACAGCAAACTGAAGAAGAATGCAGGAAAGCCACTGCAGGCTAGAGAGGCAGATCTATGGAAGACCAAGAAGTGGAAGCCAAGCACCAAGTGCCATGAAGTTGAGATACAAGAGTCCTATGTCTGAAGAAGATAGAGAACAACGGAATAGAGAATAAAAGACACTGCAGCAAAGAAGCATGAGGTTCCCACTTGAAGGAGAAGGCAAACTTGCACAGTTGTCAGAAGGGGTGGCTAGCAGCAATGAAGTCCAGGAGGAGATGAGCTGAATGGAGATAGAGACCAAAATGAACTGGTGGAGTCCATATCCAGAGTGTGAGGAGGCCAAGCAGGGACAAGTATAATGAGGCCATGGAATGCAGGATGGAGACTGGTGAGGAAGGATGCAGATGGCAATGGGTATGAGGTCCCATTCCCAAAGGGAAGTGGCAACCGGGTATCAGGTAGAGAATGCATAAGGATGAAACAGTCATTTGCAGACACAGGCTCCCATCCCAGGTATTTAAGGTGAGATGACTTGTAATGTGGGATGGTGAAGGCAAATGGGGTAAAGTGGTCCCATTCATGAAGGAAGTGCCAGCTGATAGTCTGGTAGAGAATGCAGAAGGTTGAAACAGTGGAATGCAGATACAGGCTTCCATCTCTGGTAGTCAGTGCGAGACAACCTTCAGTTGATGGTATCAGGCAGAGGTAGGATGTTGAATGCAAATGGGGTATAGTGGTCCCATTCCGAAGAGAAACAGCAACTGGGCATCAGGTAGAGAATGCATAAGGCTGAAACAGTCAAATGTAGACTCAGGCTTCCATCCCTGCTGGTTGAGGTGAGATGACTTTAACTCGAGGCAGCTAAGCATAGGTAGGATGTTGAAGGCACATAGGGTATCGGAATCCATCCCCAGTAGACAGGACAAGTACCTACGCTCAGTACCTCAGAAGTTAGCGAGTTAGGGATGGAGTCTGGAAAACTGCTGGTATGGGCTGAGCAAAGGAAAGGGCACCTGGCTGCATAATATAGGAGGTAAACAGATAGGCACTATAAAGGGAAGGCAGCAAGTCAGAGTGGGAGAATGTGAGGAGGAAGTCATCAGGAAGGCCAGTAAGGGGAGTTAGAGTAATCCAGGAAGGAGCATACTGGTAGAGATAGAATGCAACAAATGGCTGAAGGCTGAGTAAGCTGGGTAGCATGGGTCAGGACAGAAGAGAGTAGTATAATGGAAATGGAACACTGGTGTGAGGAGGAAAGGCCCAAAAGGAAACCAGGGAGCATTGAATAAGGGCAGAAATGGAGACAGGGTGGAGGGGATAGTGGCTGAGAATACAGAACTCGCCTTCAGGAGCCATAGACAGCAGGTCAGTGTCCAGTAAAGGCATGAGAGATGCCTGCCCTAGGAGAGGAAACAGAGCAGTAGCTGAACTGAGGTGGAAGTCCACCAAAGGAGTATAAGCCAACACTGGAGAGGTGGGGGGTGGAGGCACAGAAGCATAGAATTTAGTATGTCAGAAGCAGCTGTAAATTGTGAGTACATCTCCTCTGCAGAATACCACAACCTATTACTAGGATTACTAGAATTTTATTGACATAAGGGAGCTTAAAAGCCCATTATATAATGCCTCCCACATAGGTGGGATGATTTATACCAGTAAGTTTTATTATAATATACACGATCTAAATTATTCTTAAATATGGCCAAACTTGGACTGTCAATTACATCCTGAGTAAGTTTGTTCCATACAAACGATGTCTTAACAGTAAAAAAGTAGTCCCTTTAAATGTATTTGATTTTTCAACCTTTATCTTCTGATTATGAGAACGAAGGTCACTTCTTGTATTGCTATAATGCAAATTAAAAGTTTTTAGACCACCTGTACTATATATTGTTTTGTAAAATAATCAAAGATCCCTCTTTGCCTTCTCGCCTCCAACATATGTAAACCAGTTTCTTGTAATCTCTGAGAATAGTGTTTAGTTTTTAATCTGGGAATATATCTGGTGACTTTTCTTTGCACACCTTCCAATAAATGTATGTCCTTCCTTAAATAAGGAGACCAAAACTGGGAGCCATAATCTAAAATAGGTCGTCGTAGGGTTTTATATAATGGTAGAATAAGATGTTCTGATCTACCAATAAAAGTCGCCTAATTTTGTAAGTAAGGACTAGGTACTATGTACTATTTTTTTTACACTGAGTATTGGTTGTAAAACTATCATTCACCATAACTCCTAAATCTTCAACACAACTAGATGGTTTAATTATTGTTTGATTTAGGATGTAAGAATATCCAGGATTATTTTACCCATGTGTAATACTACACATTTATCAATATTAAATCGCATTTTATTTTCATATGCCCATTTTCAATTTCTGCAAGATCAGAGATCAGTTGGAAATGTTTCTCTAAAGTATTTACTTCACTACCCAATTTCGTATCATCTGCAAACTTGCTTAGATAGGATTTAATATTTTTGTAAATATCAGCGATATAAATACTAAATAGGAGAGGACCCAGAACAGAACCTGAGGCACCCTAATTAGTAACATCCTCTTCTGACAATAAGCCATTTATACGCACCTCTGGCTTCTATTTCGCAACCAATTCTGAATCTAATTTACCAAATAACTATTCACATTTAGAGAAATAAGTTTTGTGATTAATTTGTCATGATCTACTCTATCAAATGCTTTAGAAAAGTCTAACAAGATCACATCAGATGGAATCCCAGCATCCAAACTTTTGCTAACATTATCATAAAAGGTAATCAAATTTGTATCACGATCTCCCTTAACAAAACCATGCTGGTTGAAATCAATCTGATTATTATCCTCCAAATGCAACAACAATTTGTTTTGAATCAATCTTTCCAGTATTTAACAATGAGAAGTGAGACTTATTGGCCTGTAATTATCAACCATACACCTATCCCCAGCCTTATAGATAGATACAACCACTGCTTTTCTCCAGTCATCAGGTATACACTTCAGCCACCGACATATTGAAAAGTAAGGTAAGGGGCAGCCAAAAATTTACTAGCTTCCTTGAGAAGAATAGTATTTATACCATCTGGTCCTGCACTGGAGTAGATATTTAACTGGTTTAGAGATTCAAGACATCATCTTCTAAGAATTTTATTACTTCAGATTTTGTACTAATAAGATTTTATAGAACTTGTCCTTGACAGCCTTTATTTGTTTATCCTTGCATTTGTAGCACGTGAAACAGGTAGTATCTCGAAAATTAAATGATACAATCTTTTGTTTTCAATTTGTCATTTAAATTAACAAAATCATTCTTAATATCCTCTAATTTATTTTAATGATATCATTAGTTCCAACGTGTACAATTACAATGGGTTTATTACCACAATTTGATAATATATCAGTGGTCATTTGTGTAAGATCCGATATAGTGGTCCTCTAAAACTACTGGATGTTCTATTCATCTTATCAGGATTACAAATAAGCCTATCTGTTTTGTCATAGAATCTCCAAGCACGAACACCTGTTGTATTTCTACATTATCTATGGATTTTGCTCAGGAGCTCTAATATAGGAATATCTATATCAGAAGGAGGAGACTGGACATGAACATTAGCATCCATGCAAGTCCATTTACTGGAGTTTGAGTTATTGGGTTTGTGTAGTATTTTCTTGCAGTTCCAGACACAGGATTATTATTTGGGACTTTCTCATTTATCATGTTTGGTACATCCTCCATAATAATACTATCATCCCAATCACTCAGGATAGAATACTGATTTTTGTTGGTAGTAAAACATCCGTAGCCCTTCTTCCTCTTTTAGATTTATTCCCAATGACAGTTGACCATTCTAGGCTATCAGTCATCAAACCATTCAAAATCCATTTCCTTCCTTTAGTTCCTCCATCCCCAAGAATAGTTTGTGCAACCATTTTATTGGGAACAGGGACTAAATTTACCATCCCTTCATTACTTCCCAATAAACTATCACATTTTGTATGCTGACTAGATGATACTGGATTTAGCATATTTGTCATAAGCTTCCTAATATTTTCTTGATTACTTATAACATTATTTATTTTGATTGTATTTCTGTTAAATCTTTTGTAAAGTTGTTATATGAAGACATTTAGAACACGTAGGGCCCATATCTGTTAGATCTTTTATTCTGAATGTAGACATTCCACAATCTTGGCATTTAACAGCTAAGTTCCCCTCTAAATCAATAATTCTAGTATCCATTTTATAAAGTAAAATCACTTCAATATATCCTTTTTTGGTGCAGTATCACACTCTATAACAATATTTACTCATGGCTACCTGCTACCACTTGGACACTGCAGATACGCAGACATGCATCGATGTCTTTACAAGATATCACGCTACCACCCACGTGCTTGCAGAGCATCATTTAAGCACCGTGGACCTGGAAGTCAGACTGGTTGCCTAGAAACAGCTTTTGCTTCTTTAAAACTGAATTAAAAGTATTTAAGCCCCACTAATGTTCTCATTCACTGAATCTCCGATAATCTTGAGGTCTGTCAACCAGAAATGACTGGAAGCCACAAGGTTTAATGGCAGAATGCACTCGCAATATAGCCCCAATGTATTTGCACCAGCTGAACTTGTACAGAATAGATTTCCCAAAATACTGCTAAAAGCTTTAAATAGTGATACACAATGAAGTGCTCACGTCTACTTTCCATACTGTCTCACAACACAACGGTGGTCACACAGCATAGGCACAGTATAACTGTTGGCACTCTCAAAGCATCCGTTTAAGTACCGTGGACCGGAAGTCAGACTGGTTGCCTAGAAACAGCTTTTGCTTCTTTAAAAACTAAATTAAAAAGTATTTAAGCCCCACTAATGTTCTCATTCACTGAATCTCCCGATAATCTTGAGGTCTGTCAAGCCAGAAATGACTCGAAGCCACAAGGTTTAATGGCAGAATGCACTCGCAATATATCCCTAATATATTTGCACCAGCTGAACTTGTACAGAATAGAGCTTCTCCCAAAATACTGCTAAAAGCTTTAGTGATACACAATGAAGTGCTCGTGGTCTCACTGTCCGTACTGTCTCACAACACAACGGAGGTCACACAGTATAGGCA
Organism: Neoceratodus forsteri; assembly: GCA_016271365.2. NCBI lineage: Eukaryota > Metazoa > Chordata > Ceratodontiformes > Ceratodontidae > Neoceratodus > Neoceratodus forsteri. The sequence continues at coordinate 628,845,298 of JADMNL010000023.1, read as the reverse complement.
CAGTATAACTGAATCCGTCGGCACTCTCAAAGCATCCGCTTAAGTACCGTGGTACCTGGAAGTCAGACTGATTGCCTAGAAACAGCTTTTACTATAGTAAGAGAAATAACATCTGCCGTGATGACTACAGCATATTGGGGAGCAATATTTGAATCTAGGACAGCAGAACACAGGTAATGGCCCAAATGGTGGAAGCAAAGAAATTTGCACCACTGTCTACAATGACCCTGAGATAGGCACTGCGGAGAGCAGGGTGGTGGGAAGTACAGTTCCCATTGTCAATGGAGACTGAGACAGAAAGGCAAACAGCAGGAGTAGGAAACAGATAATTCTCCACCTAATGTTAGGTATATACAGAGCTGGTCTGACAGCCAATGATAGCAAAACAGCAGGTAGTAAGATGTGTAAGCCACTCACCGATATGGCCAAGCAAGGCAGGAGGAAACGCAGAAATCTTCCCCACAGCTGAAGCCAGAAACAGCGCACAAAGCTGATAGAAGAATGGGTGGAGAAGGTGGTGGTGCAGCGGGATGATGTTGCTCCCTGGAAGAGGGAGGAAGGAAGGAGCTGCAGCCCTGAGCAGAATGGGCCTGAATGGAGTGACAGCCCAAGGGGCTGGCACTAAGGGAGAGGAGCGAAAGACGCAGGTATGGGGCAGGAGGAGGAAAATGGGCAAAAAAAAGAAAGAACAGACATCAGATGGGAGGAGAGACAAGGAGAATGGAGGAGAGGGAACAAGGGATGAACAGGATAGGGGAGCAAGCCAAGGAGGGAAAACAGAAAGGAGAGGAGCTTGGGGAAGCAAAGGGGAACAAAACGAGCAGGAGAAAAAGGGAAGGGAAGGAGGCTCAGCCAACGAGCCCACACAGGAGCCCAGAGCCACTGCATCACAATGAACTAAGCAGGGACTGCTGAAGGAGACTGGCCTTTAAGGGGATGTGGGAGGAGCTATTCCCTACATTGAACCTCAGGCTTTAGCCCTCCCATTATGTGCCATAGAACATGAACCTTGATGCCAACCAGACCTGACCTGCTAAAGCCAAACTACTAGAGGCTAATGTGCAAACCACACTGCAAGAAAACCAGAAGAAACAATAGTTTTGGTATAATAAACATGCCAGATCATTTCCTGCTTTACAACCAGGACAGCCTGTACACCTGAGAACTCCTGAAAATTTGCAGACCCCTAGCGGTTGTAACAGGCCATGCAGAGGAGCCTTTGCTCATACATAGAGTTGAGGCAAATAGGAAACTGTACTGGAGAAACAGGAGAGATTTGCTGCAGACCCCCAAACCATGGGTCAGTTTGCCACAGAGAGTGTCACTGCAGCCCAGAGGAGAGAGAGAGAGAGAGAGAACAGGAACAGGACGACATGCTGGTGGGCGATGCATGTTCCGAGGGGCTGGGGATGGAGGACCCACAACAGAGGATGCAAGCCATGCCCTTCAGTGATCAAATGATGTAAGCCAAGCCTTCAGGTGTTTGGCCTCTGTCTGCAGCCAAGGAACAGTCCCCAAGAGGAGGCCAGGTCAGTGGGCATGAAATAAGAAGGCCTGTTAAATATCAGGACTTTACTAACTGAAATTCTGTCTAACGACATTTTGTAACGAGTAACATGTTTGATTTTTTATTTTATATATGGGGTTGAGTCTCTAGCTAACAGAGGGAGATGTAAGGATAGGATTGAATGTATGACATAAAGTAAGTTCAGCCTGGTGTGCTTGTGTGCCAGATCATATATATATATATATATATATGTGTGACAAAGAACCTCTGTGCGTAAACATTGAGGCAAGGGTTACCCCAAAGGGCATTTGGCTGGAAGCCAAGTTTCAAGAAAATACAAAATGGGGCATGTGTGATTTTATATATGTGTGTGTGTGTGTGTGTGTGTGTGTGTTTAGGTGGGTAGTAGCTCATGCATTGGCCCTGAGCTTGTATGTACTACTGTGCAATTAAAGAGAGTAACACAGTAAGTCCACTTACCAAGTCTGCGAGTATCATTACAAAAGGGCCTTTCACCTGTTTCAACTTACAGTACAGTATACTTCACGTGGACATTCCCTTACATGTTAGTTTCACCCTTAAATAAGTGTATTTACTCATAGCCTCTATATCTTCCCTTCCTAGCTTCCATCTATATTTTTCTTCCTAACGATGAATATAATTTTGGCCTTTGGCAGATTAATTCTAAAACTATGCAAAGCGCATAAATCTTGAAAATGTTCTGTGTTTGCTGTAAACCTATTCTGGAAAGAGATAGCAAGGTCGTATTATCCACACAAGTGAGTAATGAGCAAGCAGGGCAGCGATAGCCTGGGTCTATTATTGTAGGATATTTATAATGCCATTTACATATAAGTTAAAAAGCAGAGGTACTAGCAGGCACCCTGCTTTACCTTATTTACCTCAAAGACCCTGGTTGTATTTCCTGTTAGAGCATACTCACACATGTTGAACTATCCAGGAATTATCCAGATGCAGCTAGACTATAGGACATAGTAGGTTATAATCCAGGGCCTGTGTTTTCTGCAAATCTGCTGTAGTAACAACTGCCGTAGAAACATGGTCCAGCCACAGACAAATGCCTCCACCACAGAAACAGTGTTTGGTACAGTAAATGATGGCTGCCACCTCAAACCCTCCAACTAAATAACTAAAACGATAGTTATCAAGCCTTAAATGGCATCAGTATGAATTTTCTGCCAGCTTCATTATACAGCCATCCTCCTGGGTTCCAGTTTGTTTGTTTATTTAGAATCTTTTTTTTTTTACCCAATTGTTTAACCAGGAGTGGCACACTAAGCTTAAAAGCTTGTTTACTGGTGCAACCTGGGAGCACAGGAAAGTTAAGTGACTTGCTCAGGGTCACACAGTATGCAAGTGGGGGCTGTGGGATTCAAACCCAGGTCTCCAGATTTGCCGCTCAGAGCCTTAAACCACTGCACAATACTGCCTCCCTATCTGGTATCTGGTAAGACTTTGAGCCAAAGGCCCATTTTCAAGGGGAACCAGAACATATAACAAAATTCAAAGCATACATACACATAACAAAAATCCAAATACATGCACACAGATACAGTAAGTACATCTAACCAGAATAATAATTACACTGGCATTTAGCAATAAGATAATAGTTTAATGCTTGCTTAAAACTCAGTACAGTGTTACAATGACCTGTGAAGAACACAAGTAAGGAATTATAAAACAATGGTAGTCTAAAAGAACATTGTTTTTGACCAGCTGAAGGTCTCGTCCTGGGACAGCAAATTAGTAATGTAAGGATAATCTAGTTGAGACACTACTAAGGTGCTTTTTGAAAACTGAGTGAAAGGTAATAGGAACAAGGTAGAGTGACTTTTTCACAAGAATACACAAGTGCAGTAGATACCTTTGCTCCAGTGGCAGACACCCCACTCGAGTTGTACGCTCACAATAGACGAGTGTAGTAGGGCAGTTGCAGCATCCGCCACTGATTATAAAGTGTCTCAACCTGGGACAGCAACCCGCTCCATTTGCATGGTAGATAAATATGCCATAATCAATAGCCAGTAAAAGAAGCTCTGTGCCAGGAGTATCCTTGTTGTGGGACTAAGTATGAATTTAACTGGTACTGTGCACCTAGTCTTTGATGAATTACTTCTGTCATGGAATTTATGTGTTGTGTAAAGGAGAGTGTGCTATCCAGAATGAGGTCCAGTTGTCAGTGGGTCAGCCCCTTCTAATCTACGGGCATGCAGCTTGGATGTTTCAGGCCATTATGCCTTCTACAAATATTAATCAAACATCAGGAGGTGTGAATCATAAAAAGAAAAGGTTTCTCTCTTCCAATTGTAAAATTGTGGAATGAAAAGTATTAGTAATGTTGCAACAACACAAAGCGGATGGCTTTGTGAACCAGTTTTCATGTAAAATGATCCAGCTGCTCTCTATCCTGCAGTGAATCCTTACAGGGTGGGAGAAGAAGATGTGGAGTCAAGTGACATTGACACAAATGGCATCTCCAGTGTTGAAATGGATGAGCAGGAGGAAACAACTGAAGTGGTGTTACAACATAAACCAGCACCACCAGGCTTCAAGCAGGTGGGTGAGAGGGAGGGAGCCATTAGAGCAGCATTGCTGTGCACCCTGGCAGTATTGGTTTTCAAGCAAGTGGGAAGGCGAGGAGAATCCACAGGAATGTCACTGCCATAAATCAGCACTGGGCAGGTGGGAGGAGACATGGTTGAATAAAACAGACTACAACAAGCATTTGTCAATGCTGAATGTTTGCTTGCTGGCATTGGCAGTGGTAGTGTAGAAGTTACAGAGCTGCATAATAGGAATGGCAGTGAAGTACTGAACTGAAGCCAACCCCACCACCACCCTGCAGAGGTGACAGGCATTGGGGTGCCTTTGGGTTGTCAGGCATAGCAGCCACGCCATTTCACCACACCCCACCTGCAGACACTGACAATTGTCACAGTGTGCCTTGGGGTCTTTGGTCTTATGCGCACCCCATTCCATCAGGAAATACGGTGAGATGGGTGTGGTATAGGAGAATGAGGTGAACTTTGGGGCCAAAGAGTCCAAGGCATACCTCGATGCCACTCACTGGCTGCAGGGTGTGGAATGGTATGAGCATTACAGGCAAGAATCTCAAGTCACACCCCTGATGCCTGTCATTCTCTACAGGGTTGGGAGTTATGGTTGGAAACCCTAATACCTCAGGCATTCTGGTATTTTCACTCCAAATTTTCAACATTTTTTTGTGATCCCACCTCATGAACAGGGGAATATCAGTTTGTTAGCCAAAGCTACTTATGCACAGCGACTACGGCATTTAGCACCACAGGTGCAAAAACATTCCGAACAGGATGTAAAAAATGACAGCTGTACTATTCATGGGGAGGTGTAAAAATGGCAATGTTGCAAATCTGCAGTAAAAATATTAAAACAAGCATTTGTCAATGCCGAATGTTTGCTTGCTGGCATTGGCAGTGGTAGTGTAGAAGTTACAGAGCTGCGTAATAGGAATGGCAGTGAAGTATTGAACTGAAACCAACCCACCACCGCCCTGCAGAGAGTGACAGGCATTGGGGTATGCGTTGGGTCGTCAGCCATAACGGCCACGCTCATCCTCACTCACACCCCACCCTGCAGACACTGACAAGTGTCACGGTGTTCCTTGGGGTCTTTTGGCCCTTATGCGCACTCCCCATTTCAATAGGGAAATGCGTGAGATGGTGCAATATAGGAGAATGGGTGAACTTTGGGGTCTAAGAGTCCAAGGCATATCTCGATACCTTCACTGGCTGCAGGGTGTGGAATGGTATGAGCATTACAGGCAAGAATCCCAAGTCACACCCTGATGCCTGTCATTCTCTACAGGGTTGGGCATTATGGTTGGAAACCCTAATACTTCAGGCATTCGTTGGTATTTTCACTCCAAATTTTCAACATGTTTTTTGTGACCCACCTCATGAACAGGGGAATATCAGTTTGTTAGCCGAAGCTGCTTATGCACAGCGACTACGGCATTTAGCACCACAGGTGCAAAACATTCTGAACAGGATGTAAAAATGACAGCTGTACTGTTCATGGGAGGTGTAAAAATGGCAATGTTGCAAATCTGCAGTAAAAATATTAAAAAAATGGTGAAGTCACGTACATATAGAAACTGTGCAATGCACCACCAGTAATATGATTAGGTTGGGGATTTTACAGCAGATTGTCAACTCAGGCATTTTGGTGCCTCCCCATGAACAGTGTCACTGTGATTTTCTTTATCAGTGCCGAACAATGATTCCCACAGCGATCATGCATCTCTGCGCTAAAAGTGTGAAAACACACTTCAGCCATGTTGTGAAAAATGACAGCTGTATCGTTCATAAGGAAGTGTGGAAAATGCCACTGGTGAAAATCTGGACTGAAAATATTACAAAGTCATGAACTTATGAGGGTGCGTGGAAACTGCGCAATGCTCACTCGTAACACAGTCATTTTATGGACTTTGTCACCAAATTTTCAACATAGCCATTTTAAGACCTCTGCTCATGAACAGTGTAACTGTTATTTTCTTAATCTGTCCCTAAACATTGTTCGCACACCAACAGCACCATTGTGCGCTACATGTCTGAAAACACATTTTGGGCAGCATATGAAAATGGCAGCTGTACTGTTCATAGGAAGCGTAATAAAATGGCAATGTTGAAAATCTGGAGTGAAAATATTAAATTAAGAAACTAACGAGCATGCATAGGAAATGCACAATGCACGCCAGAAACAGTCATTTTAGGAATTTTTTCACCAAATTTTCAACATAGCCATTTTAAGACCTCTGCTCATGAACAGTGTCACTGTGATTTTCTTAATGTGTCCATACATTGATTTTGCACATCGGCTGCACCATTGTGCGCTATGGGTGGAAACACATTTTGGCAAGATGTGAAAATGACAGCTGTACTGCTCATAAGGAGGTGGTGAAATGGCAATGTTGAAAATCTGGAGGAAAATATTGAAAATTCACGAACTTACGAAGGCAGGTAGGAACTGTACAATGCACGCCAGAAACAGTCATTTTTGGAATCTTTTCACCAAATTTTCAACATAGCCATTTTAAGACCTTTGCTCATGAACAGTGTCACTGTGGTTTTCTTAATTTGTCCCGCTCATTGATTTCACACACTGACAGCGCCACCATGCACTACATGGGTGGAAACACGTTTGGGTGAGATGTGAAAATGACAGCTGTACTACTCATAAGAAGGTGTGGTAAAATGGCAATGTTGAAAATCTGGTGAAAATATTGAAAATTAGTGAACTTCACGAGTGCGTAGGAACTGCGCAGCGCACGTCAGAAACAGTCATTTTAGGAATTTTTTCACCAAATTTTCAAGATAGCCATTTTAAGACCTCTGCTCATGAACAGTGTCACTGTGATTTTCTTAATTTGTCCTGTACATTGATTTCACAGACCGACTCGCCATTATGCCTACATGGACGGAAACACATTTTGGGTGAGATGTGAAAATGGCAGCTGTACTGCTCATAAGGTGTGGTAAAATGGCAATGTTGAAAATCTGGGTAGAAAATATTGAAAATTCAAGAACTTACAGTGTGCGTCTGAACTGCACTGATACCGCTCGTAAAACAGTCATTTTGAATTTTGCACCAAATTTTCAACATGGGTTTTGGGACCCTTCTCATGAGCGATGTCACTGTCATGGCGTTATTCATGCCCAAAGGGTGATTTCCACATTTCTCGAAATCACCCTTTGAACACGAACAACACCATGACAGTGACATTCATTCATGAAGGTCCCAAGACCCCATGTTGAAAATTTGGTGCAAAATTCCAAAAACCTGAGATATCAATAAAGTTGAAACCCCTATCTAGTCCATTATACAGCTACGGCATTTCCTCAGTTCTGCAGTCGGCTTTGAAGAGTGCAGGCGTGTTCCCGGGCCACGAAGATCGTCGCGCCGAGCTCGGAGGTAAGTCTGGGGTGAGAGGTGTGGGAGGCAGGGTGCGCAGTGGGTGGAGTGCGGGTTGTGGGAGGGGCTGGGAGAAGCGCCATGGGACCGTTTTATTTTGCAGGTAAAAAAAAAAAAAGACGATGGGGCGTTTGCCACGCTGGGTGGGCTCAGCGTGGCTGAGGGATAGCTGGGGGGACCGTGGAGCAAGCAGAGTTAGGCACCCGTTGGCCATATGATCAGTTGCCACGCTGGGGTGGGTTCCCAGCATGGCACCCAGTACTCGGGGGTGAGGACAGTGGAGCCGACGGTGGATTGGGCACCCCGTCGGCTATTCTATGAGTTGCCATGCTGGGGTGGGCACCCAGCGTGGCATGTGGAAACTTTGGGGGCGCCAACACAAGCCGGCAGGAGTTAGACACGCCCACCGGCTATCGTGTGTGGGGAAGGGCAGCATGCAGTAGGCATGCTATTGTGTGTGTGTGTGTGTGTATGTGTGTAGGGGGCTGTGCATGAGCAGGCGATATCTTATCGCTGCTCACTGAAGCGTAGCTCCCTCTTTCAACTTTATGCCACTGCATTTTGGAGCTTGTCATGAAACAGCTCCAGCATGCATTGACTTACAGAAACTCGCCTGCCAACACACTGACTGAATGGAGGAAGTGACACACCTCCGAAATCTCGGATGATGGCACTATGTTTCTTGCACAGTGCCAATCAAACATAAAAACTGGTGAAGTCATGGCGTGAATAGAAACTGTGCAATGCACACCGAATGTAATTAGTTTGGGATTTTTACAACAGATTGTCAACACAGGCATTTTGGGACCTCCGATCATGAACAGTGTCACTGTGATTTTCTTTATCTGTCCCGAACAATGATTTCCCAGCGACCACGCATCTCTGCGCTGAAAGTGTGAAAACAATTTCGCCATGTTGGAAAAATGACAGCTGTACTGTTCATAAGGAAGTGTGGAAAAATGCCACGGTGAAAATCTGGACTGAAAATATTACAAAGTCATGAACTTATGAGGGTGCGTGGAAACTGCGCAATGCTCACTCGTAACACAGTCATTTTATGGACTTTTGTCACCAAATTTTCAACATAGCCATTTAAGACCTCTGCTCATGAACAGTGTAACTGTTATTTTCTTAATCTGTCCTAAACATTGCTTTACGCACACCAACAGCACCATTATGAGCTACATGTCTGCGAAAACACATTTTGGGCAGCATATGAAAAAATGGCAGCTGTACTGTTCATAAGGAAGTGTAATAAAATGGCAATGTTGAAAATCTAGATGAAAATATTAAATTCGCAAACTAACGAGCATGCATAGGAAATGCACAATGCAAGCTAAATAAAACAGTCATTTTAGAATTTTTCACCAAATTTTCAACATAGCCATTTTAAGACCTCTGCTCATGAACAGTGTCACTGTGATTTTCTTAATGTGTCCCATACATTGATTTTGCACATCGGCTGCACCATTGTACGCTACATGGGTGGAAACACATTTTGGCAAGATGTGAAAAATGACAGCTGTACTGCTCATAAGGAGGTGTGGTGAAATGGCAATGTTGAAAATCTGGAGTGAAAATATTGAAAATTCACGAACTTACGGTGTGTAGGAACTGTACAATGCCGCTCGTAAAACAGTCATTTTGGAATCTTTTCACCAAATTTTCAACATAGCCATTTTAAGACCTTTGCTCATGAACAGTGTCACTGTGGTTTTCTTAATTTGTCCGTTCATTGATTTCACACACTGGCAAGCGCCACCATGCACTACATGGGTGGAAACACGTTTTGGGTGAGATGTGAAAATGACAGCTGTACTACTCATAAGAAGGTGTGGTAAAATGGCAATGTTGAAAATCTAGAGTGAAAATATTGAAGATACTGAACTTACGAGGCGTGCGTAGGAACTGCATAGCATGCCTAAGTAAAACAGTCATTTTAGGAATTTTTCACCAAATTTTCAAGATAGCCATTTTAAGACCTCTGCTCATGAACAGTGTCACTGTGATTTTCTTAATTTGTCCTGTACATTGATTTACAGAACCGACTGCGCCATTGTATGCCTTCATGGGCGGAAACACATTTTAGGTGAGATGTGAAAATGGCAGCTGTACTGCTCATAAGGTGTGGTAAAATGGCAATGTTGAAAATCTGGAGTGAAAATATTGAAAATTCGCGAACTTCACAGTGTCGCGTCTGAACTGCACAATGCGCTCGTAAAACAGTCATTTTTGAATTTTGCAAATTTTCAACATGGGTTTTAGGACCTTCTCATGAGACGATGTCACTGTCATGGCGTTATTCATGCCCAAAGGGTGATTTCACACAGTGACTGGAAATCACCCTTTGGGCCTGAATAACACCATGACAGTGACATCATTCATGAGAAGGGTCCCAAAACCCCATGTTGAAAATTTGGTGCAAAATTCCAAAAATGCCTGAGATATGCATAAAGTTGAAACCCCTATCTAGTCCATTATACAGCTTACGGCATTTCCTCAGTTCCAGATCGGCTTTGAAAAGTGCAGGCGTGTTCCCAGACCACGAAGATCGTCGCGCCCGAGCTCCGGAGGTAAGTCTGGGGTGAGGGGTGTGGGGAGGCAGGGTGCGCGGTGGGTGGGTGCGGGTTGTGGGAGGGCTGGGAGAAGCGCCATGGGACCGTTTTTATTTTGCAGGTAAAAAAAAAAAAAACGACGTGGGACGTTGCCACGCTGGGGTGGGCTCCAAAGCGTGGCACAAGGATAGCTGGGGGGGACGTGGAGCAAACGGGGATTGGGCACCCCCGTTGGCTATATGATCAGTTGCCACGCTAGGGTAGGTTCCAGCATGGCACCCAGTACTCGGGGGTGAGGACAGTGGAGCCCGGCCGGTGGATTAGGCACCCCCGTCGGCTATTCTATGAGTTGCCATGCTGGGGTGGGCACCCAGCGTGGCATGTGAAAAACTTTGGGGGGCGCAACACAAGCCCGCGGGGATTGGGCACGCCCATCGGCTATCGTGTGTGGGGGAAGGGCAGCATGCAGTATGCATGCGTTCTGTGTGTGTGTGTGTGTGTGTGTGTGTGGGGAGCTGTGCATGAGCAGGCGATATCTTATCGCTGCTCACTGAAACGTAGCTCCCTCTTTCAACTGTATGCCACTGCATTTTGGAGCTTGTCATAGACAGCTCCAGCATGCGATAGGCTTACAAGCTGCGCCTGCCAACACACTGACTGAATTGGAGGAGGAGGTGACACACCTCCAAATCTCGGATGATGGCACTATGTTTCTTGCACATGCGTGCAATCAAACATAAAAACTGGTGAAGTCATGGCGTGAATAGAAACTGTGCAATGCACACCGTAATGTAATTAGTTTGGGGATTTTTACAACAGATTGTCAACACAGGCATTTTGGGACCTCCGATCATGAACAGTGTCACTGTGATTTTCTTTATCTGTCCCGAACAATGATTTCCCCAGCGACCACGCATCTCTCGCTGAAAGTGTGAAAACACATTTCGGCCATGTTGTGAAAAATGACAGCTGTACTGTTCATAAGGAAGTGTGGAAAAATGCCACGGTGAAAATCTGGACTGAAAATATTACAAAGTCATGAACTTATGAGGTGCGTGGAAACTGCGCAATGCTCACTCGTAACACAGTCATTTTATGGACTTTTGTCACCAAATTTTCAACATAGCCATTTTAAGACCTCTGCTCATGAACAGTGTAACTGTGATTTTCCTAATCTGTCCTAAGCATTGCTTTCTTTCCCGACTGCACCATTATCGCTACATGTCTGAAAACAAATTTTGGGCAACTTGTGAAAAATGGCAGCTGTACTGTTCATATGGAAGTGTAATAAAATTTCAATGTTGAAAATCTGGAGTGAAAATATTGAAAAATTAGCAAACTTATGAGTGTGCGTAGGAACTGCATAACACACTCTAGTAAAACAATCATTTTAGGAATTTTTCACCAAATTTTCAATATAGCCATTTAAGACCTCTGCTCATGAACAGTGTCACTGTAATTTTCTTAATGTGTCCCATACATTGATTTCTCACACCGACTGCGCCATTGTGTGCTACATGATGGGAAACATGTTTTGGGCAAGATGTGACAAATGACAGCTGTACTGCTCATAAGGAGGTGTAGTAAAATGGCAATGTTGAAAATCTGGAGTTAAAATATTGAAAATTCGCGAACTTACGGCGTGCGTAAGAACTCATCAGCATCACGCTCATAAAACAGTAATTTTGGAATTTTACCAAATTTCAACATGGGGTTTGGGACCTTCTCATGAATGATGTTACTGTCATGGTGTTATTCATGCCCAAAAGGTGATTTCACGCGGTGACTACGAAATCACTCTTCGGGCCTGAATAAGCATGCATGACAATGACATCGTCATGAAAAATTCAAAACCCCATGTTGGAATTTGCAAAACCAAAAATGCCTGAATATGCAATAAAGTTGAAAAACCCTATCTAGCCCATTATACAGCTTACGGGCATTTCCTGAGTTAGCATGTCAACTTTTTTTTTTCCATTAACTTTTATTAAATTTTGACACATCAGAGGTACAGAGACTTACATTGCTAATCTCCATACAATAAAACCCAAACAATGATGACCATACAACATGAAAATAGCATAAACATGTAAAACCCTGATCCCCCAAGAAACCCAACCCCGTGCCCTTCCTCCCAAAAGATACTACATACTATAACTATTACACCAGTTTGTGGTACAGGGGTTTACATTACCAAACATCATGCTACCAGACCCTACTAAAATGGTTACATATCCTGTAAAACAATCATAACCAAGTCAGATGCCCCTGACCCCTCCTACCCCAAGAAATCAACCCCACATCATCCCCCACAAGGCATTATATACAAGATTGAATGACATGAGTTACGGTCGATTTTGAAAAGTGCAGGCGTGTTCCCGGTCCACGAAGATCATCGCGCCCGAGCTCCGGAGGTAAGTATGGGGTGAGGGAGGTGGGGAGGCAGGGTGCGGGGGTGGGTGCGGGTTGTGGGAGGGGGCTGGAGAAGCCGGGACTGTTTTTATTTTGCAGGTAAAAAAAAAGACAACGTGGGACATTTGCCATGCTGGGTGGGCTCCCAAGTGGCACAAGGAAGACTGGGTGGGCGTGGAGCCAACGGAGGATTGGGCACCTGTTGGCCATATGATCAGTTGCCACACTGGGTGGGCTCCCAGCGTGGCACCCAGTACTCGGGCGGTGAGGACAGTGGAGCCGACGGGGATTGGGCACCCGTTGGCTATTCTATGATTGCCACGCTGGGTGGGCACCCAGCGTGGCATGTGGAAGGCTTTGGGGGCGCAGCACAAGCCGGCAGGAGATTGGGCACCCCGTCGGCTATCGTGTGTGGGGGAGGGCAGCACGCAGTATGCATGCGTTTGTGTGTGTGTGGTGGGAGCTGCGCATGAGCAGGTGATATCTTATCGCTGCTCGCTGAAGCGTAGCTCCCCTTTCAACTGTATGCCACTGCATTTTGGAGCTTGTCATACACAGCTCCCAGCATGCATTACTTGGCAGACTCGCCTGCAACACACTGACTGAATTGGAGGAGGAGGTGACACACCTCCGAAATCTTGATGATGGCACTATGTTTCTTGCACATGCGTGCAATCAAACATAAAAGCTGGTGAAATCATGAGCGTGAATAGAAACTGTGCAACGACACCCGTAATGTAATTAGTTTGGGGATTTTTACAGCAGATTGTCAACACAGGCATTTTGGGACCTCCGATCATGAACAGTGTCACTGTGATTTTCTTTATCTGTCTCGAACAATGATTTCCCACAGCGACCACGCATCTCTGCGCTGAAAGTGGAAAACACATTTGGCCATGTTGTGAAAAATGACAGCTGTACTGTTCATAAGGAAGTGTGGAAAAATGCCACCAGTGAAAATCTGGACTGAAAATGTTACAAAGTCATGAACTTACGAGGGTGCGTGGAAACTGTGCAATGCTCACTCAAACACAGTCATTTTATGGACTTTTGTCACCAAATTTTCAACATAGCCATTTAAGACCTCTGCTCATGAACAGTGTAACTGTGATTTTCCTAATCTGTCCTAAACATTGCTTTCCGTTTACCGACTGCACCATTGTGCTACATGTGCGAAAACAAATTTTGGCCAACATGTGAAATATGGCAGCTGTACTGTTCATAAGGAAGTGTAATAAAATTTCAATGTTGAAAATCTGGAGTGAAAATATTGAAAAATTCGCAAACTTACGTGTGCATAGGAACTGCGCAACACACGCCGTAAAACAGTCATTTGTAGGAATTTTTTCACCAAATTTTCAATATAGCCATTTTAAGACCTCTGCTCATTGAACAGTGTCACTGTGATTTTCTTAATGTGTCCCATACATTGATGCTTAAGCACCGACTATAAGCCATTGTGTGCTACATAGGCGGAAACATGTTTTGAGAGCAGATGTGACAAATGACAGCTTTCTGCTCATAAGGAGTTATAGTAAAATGGCAATGTTGAAAATCTGGAGTGAAAATATTGAAAATTCGCGAACTTACGGCGTGCGTAGGAACTGCGCAATACTGCGCTCACCAACAGTCATTTTAGAATTTTCACCAAATTTTCAACATAGCCATTTTAAGACCTCTGCTCATGAACAGTGTCACTGTGATTTTCTTAATGTGTCCCATACATTGATTTCACATAATCGACTGCGCCATTGTGCGCCATACGGGCGGAAAAGCCGCTGGGTGAGATGAAAAATGAGCAGCTGTACTGCTCATAAGAAGGTGTGTAAAATGGCAATGTTGAAAATCTGGAATGAAAATATTGAAAGTTTGCGAACTTACGAGCGTCACGTAGGAACTGTACAATGCAGCTCATAAAACAGTCATTTTGGAATTTTTTCACCAAATTTTCAACATAGCCATTTTAAGACCTCAGCTCATGAACAGTTTCACTGTGATTTTCTTAATTGTCCTGTACATTGATCTAGCACCCACTGTGCCATTGTATGCTACATGGGCAGAAACACATTTTGGGTGAGATGTGAAAATGACAGCTGTACTACTCATAAGAAGGTGTGGTAAAATGGCAATGTTGAAAATCTGGAGTGAAAATATTGAAAATTCATGAACTTACGAGCCTGCGTAGGAACTGCATAGCATGCGCTAAGTAAAACAGTCATTTTGGAATTTTGCACCAATTTTCAACATGGGGTTTTGGAACCCTTCTCATGAATGATGTCACTGTCATGGCATTATTCAGGCCCAAAGTGTGATTTTGTGCACAAAATCACACTTTGAAGCAATCTTACCATGACAGTGACATCATTCGAAAGTCCCAAAACCCATGTTAAAAATATTGCAAAATTCCAAAATACCTGAACTATGCAATAAAGCTGAAAACCCCTATCTAGCCCATTATACAGCTTACGGCTTATCCTCAGTTAGATCGGCTTTGAAGAGTGCAGACATGTTTCCGGTCCACGAAGATCGTGGCGCCGAGCTCTGGAGGAAAGTATGGGGTGAGGGGTGTGGGGAGGCAGGAGTGCGCAGTGGGTCAGTGCGGGTTGTGGGAGGAGGCTGGGAGAAGCTGTGGGACTGTTTTTATTTTGCAGTTAAAAAAATAAATACTGCGTGGGATGTTTGCCACGCTGGGGTGGCTCCCAGTGTGGCACAAGGATGGCTGGGGAGGCTGTGGAGCTGACGGGGATTGGGCACCCCGTCGGCCATATGATCAGTTGCCATGCTGGGGTGGGCTCCCAGCGTGGCACCCAGTACTGGGAGGTGAGGACAGTGGAGCTGGCGAGGGATTAGGCACCTCCCGTCGGCTGTTCTATGAGTTGCCACGCTGGGGTGGGCACCCAGTGTGGCATGTGGAAAACTTGGGGGGCGCAGCACAAGCTGACAGGGATTAGAGCACCCCGTTGGCTATGTGTGTGCGGTGGGGAGGGCAGCACCGTAGTATGCGTGCATTTCTGTGTGTGTGTGTGTGTGTGTGTGTGTGTGTGTGTGTGGGGAGCTGCGCATGGGCAGGCGATATCTTATCGCCACTCACTGAAGCGTAGTTCCCCTTTCAACTGTATGCCACTGCATTTTGGAGCTTGTCATAGACAGCTCCAGCATGCGATAACTACAGGACCATGCCTGCCAACACACTGACTGAATTGGAGGAGGAGGTGACACACCTCCGAAATCTCGGATGATGGCACTATGTTTCTTGCACATCGTGCAATCAAACATAAAAACTGGTGAAATCACGGACGCGAATAGAAACTGTGCAATGCACACCCGTAATGTAATTAGTTTGGGGATTTTTACAGCAGATTGTCAACACAGGCATTTTGGGACCTCCGATCATGAACAGTGTCACTGTGATTTTCTTTATCTGTTCGAACAATGATTTCTCACAGCGACCACGCATCTCTGCCCTGAAAGTGTGAAAACACATTTCAGCCATGTTGTGAAAAATGACAGCTGTACTGTTCATAGGAAGTGTGGAAAAATGTCACCTTTGAAAATCTGGACTGAAAATATTACAAAGTCATGAACTTATGAAGGTGCGTGGAAACTCGCAAATGCTCACTAATAACACAGTCATTTATGGACTTTTGTCACCAAATTTTCAACATAGCCATTTAAAGACCTCTGCTCATGAACAGTGTAACTGTGATTTTCCTGATCTGTCCCAAATATTGCTTGCTTTACCGACTGCACCATTGGCAATATGCGCTACATGGTGGAAACAATTTTGGGCAAGATGTGAAATGACAGCTGTACTGCTCATAAAGAGGTGTAGTAAAATGGCAATGTGAAAATCTGGAGTGAAATATTGAAAATTCATGAACTTACAAGCGTGCGTAGGGAACCGCGCTAATGCACACAGTAAAACAGTCATTTTTGGAATTTTCCACCAAATTTTCAAAATAGGCTTCTTGAGCCCACCTTATGAACACTGGCAGTGTCGTTTGTCCGGTCCGAAAGGTGATTTCACGCGGTGACTGCGAAATCACCTTGAGACCAGCTCTTTACCATGACAGTGACAGCATCGCAGAAGGGGTCCCAAAACCCCATGTTGAAAATTTGGTGCAAAATTCAAAAAATACCTGAGATATGCAACAAAGTTGAGAAAAAACCCTATCTATCCCATTATACAGCTTACTGGCATTTCCTCAGTTAACGATGCGGCTTTCAAAGAGTGCAGGCGTGTTTCCAATCCACGAGCTTGTCACGCCGAGGTCCGTAGAGTAAGAAGTATGGGGTGGGGGTGTGGGGAGGTAAGGCGTGTGGGTGAGTACAGGTTGTGTGGGAGGGGCAGGAGAAGCGCTGAGGGACAATTTTTATTTGCATTTTTTTTTAATGGCCATGCAGGACGTTTGCCACGCTGGGTAGGCTCCCAGCGTGGTACAAGAGCGACTGGTTGAGGGCCTGGAGCCAACAGGGGATTAGGCACCCTGTCAGCCATAGCATCTGTTGCACGCTGGGGTGGGCTCGGCGTGGCACCCTGTACTCTGGGGGAGGACAGTGGAGCCGATGGAGGATTGGGCACCCCTGTCGGCTATCGATGAGTTGCCACACGGGTGGGCACCCAGCGTGGCATGTGCAAAACTTTGGGGGGCGCAGCACAGCTGAGGTTGGGCACCCCGGCTACAGTGTGTGCGGGGGTGCAGCACGCAGTATGTGTGCGTGTGTGTGTGTTTGTGTGTGTGTGTGTGTGTGTGTAGGGGTATGCATGAGCAGGTGATATCTTATCACTGCTCACTGAAGCGTAGCTCCCCTTTCAACTGCTCCACTGCATTTTGGAGCTGTCATAGACAGCTCAAGCAGGCGATGGAGAACCATGCCGCGCCTGCAAACACACTACCTAAATTGGAAGAGGCTGCCACACCTCAAAACTTGGATGATGGCACTATGTTTCTTGCACATGCATGCAAGCAAACATAATAAAACAATAATAACCCTTCAATTTTCCCTGTCCTACCTTCAGTCCAAATCATGGTGCCAAAACTGCTTTGAGATTTTATTTATTCATTACAAATCGGGTTTACAACCTTTGAATCAGAGACTCATTTACAAAGGCACCTTATGCGGGGGCAGACATCAAGACAGTTATTACATGCAGATTAAAACAGAGGATAACATTACAGGTGCAGTAAAAGGAACGTTTAACATAGATACACTTAGGTTACATAATGTAGTAGTTTGTATGTTTCTTAGGTTGCATAGTGTTACAAAATCATGTGTTACACTTCATGGCTATAGTAGGTCCTCAGAGAAGACAGTGGGTTACATCCCTGTTTGACCTAGTAGAGTGTGTCTGGGGAGGAGAGGCTGTCCAGTGGATGAAAGTCTACGAATCCAATAGGGAAAGAAAGGTAGCTTGAACCAGTTTCAGTTTAGCGACTCTTGTGAGGAGATTATTAATCCTAAAGAACAGACCAAGTCTTTTGTCTAAGTTTCTTTGCCAGTTCTTCTAAGTGACCTGTGAAAGTAAGTCTATGGTCTACCAGATCCCCAGGTACTTGAACTTTAGTGCGTAGTCCAACTGCTCACCTAGAATGGTAGTGATCTGTGGGAGTGTCCCAGCAATTGCAGGATTTATTGCATTTGAAGGGTGAGAGGAAAATTGCTTTGGTGTTTTTGCATTTAAGAGCAGTTTCTGGTTTATAAACTGATGTTGCAGCAGATTAAATTCATTTTAGAGGCTTTACAGGCCGCTTCAGGTGTGGGGCTACTAGCATAGAGTACCTTATCATCCAGCGAATAGGTGATTTTGTGCTTCTTTGAGAGGCATCTCGTTGTTAATATAAATAGTCAAAACAAGCGACCAAGAATGGAACGTCGGTACACCCTCAATAGGGGTTTCGGTGAAGAAACTTCCCTTCTGCCTTTACTTGTTGAAGTCGTCCTCAGAGGTAGTTGGAAAACCATTTAAGGGATAGGGAATCCAAACCAATGTTCTGGAGGGTCGACAAGAAGCAGTCTGTGATCAACAGTATTGAGCATGCTTGCTTAGGTCCAGAAAACTGCATAAAGTTTTTTGTCTAATTCAATGCCAGTGGTTGTCACCTTGGCTAGAGCAGAGACTGTACTGTGCTCTAAAACCGATTGTAACAGGTTGAGCAATTTTTCTGATTCTAGGTACTTCCAAAGCTGGGAGTTCACTATTTTCTCCAGCATCTTTGACAGGATTGGAAGTAGGGAGATTGGCCTGTAGTTATGAGGTCACTAGGATCTCCTGACTTAAAGGGACCACAAGTGCATTTTTCCAAATGGGCGTGGGTCACCCTGGGACAAGGATAAGTTGGAGAGATGAGTAATTGGGACTGCAAGGACACAGTAGCCGACCTTTAAATGCGGGTCAATGAGGTCGGCCCCAGCACTTTTCCTAGTATCCAGCTGAAGGAGATGATCTTCAACTTCTTTCAGGAGGTAGGCTGCGAGAGAAGGATGGACTGGGATGGGTTTTTCTTGTGTATCAATCTAAGTTGTTGGCGGAGGATATTTGCGGAGAGGAGTCAAGGCTAGCCCTGCAGTGGCAAAATAATTATTCTTCCAAACTGTAAACCTTTTCAATTTGGAAGAATAGGTTTTCTTAGTGGATGGCTTTCTGGATACCTTGAGGATTTCCATGACCCATTCTGATATGCAGATCTGCATACTCTAAATCCTCAAGAGTCATGCTTTGAGTCTGAGGATTGTAGGTTGGCATACATGATCCTGCCCTGTAAGGACAACAGCAGGTTGTGCCTCCTGAAAGACTGATTAGCTTGGTCACTGACAATGCTAGAACCATGGAGTACCAAGGTCGTCTGGCCCAGTCTGGGGCAATGAGAATCACTATTGCTGGCTGGGCTCTGAGTTTGTTCAGTACTCTTAACAGCAGAGGAAGGAGGAATGCATACAGGAATCTCCCTGTCCGATCCAACAGCAGTGCATCCAGAGGGATTGTGCCCTTGATGGGGTCTGCAGCAATACTGTGGTAGCTGGTGATTGCTTGGAGTTGCAACAGGTCCACCTCTGGAGTGCCTCATCTCCTGAAGATGGTCTCAGGACCTGTTTGTTTAGGGACCACTTGTGGTGGTTCCGATTTATTTGCTGAGGGCATCGCCAAGACACTGTCCTTTCCTGGGAGATGGACAGCTGAGAGGAAGATTTCAAGTAAGTATGCCAAGGCCCACATTTTCATTGCTCTGTGCAGAGGAGTTGACCTTGTGCCCCTTGATTGTTTATGTAGTAAATGGAGGTTGTGTCATCTGTTTTGATCTGAACCACCTTTCCCTCTACTTGATTGGCGAATGAATTGAGACCCAGAAGAACTGCCCAGTTCTAACAGGTTGATATGCAGGAGGGACTCCTGCTTTGTCCATGTGCTGTGTGATCCCCAGATGTTCCCTCCATCCTAGGAGGGATGCATCTGTACTGAACATCAGTGAAGTAGCCTGCTGCAGGAATGGCACTCCTTGCCTGAGACTGCCCTGATCCTGCCACCACTGTAGGTCTTGGAGAAATGTCACTGTGCTGGGTACCAGATTTGACAGGCTCCCTTTTTTGAAGCCAGTGAGCTCAGACAGAACCGAATCTCTCATCTGGAACCTGGACCCTGACGCAGTTGCTGTGGACGCTGCCATATGGCCTAGCAGTTATTTATTTATTAGCTTTTGGTAAGTGCGCTAGGCAACAGACCTGCCTATATTTTGCAGAAGTGTCTTGCTGGTTTTGGAACATGAAGTTTGAAAGAACTGGCTACCTGAATAAGGTTGTCCACTCTGTCCTGAGGGGAAAGCCTTTCTCCTTCTTGTATCCAGTTCTGCTCCTATGAATCTGAGCAGCTGAACTGGATCCAGAACAGACTTTTCTGGTTTACCAAGAACCCAGAGAGTGCAGGGTATCCTGTGTGTGACAGTGCCTCCATTGCTTGCCAATATGACTGGCCTACTGTCAGCCAGTCGTGTCTAGGTAGGGAACACTTGACACCTTGTTTGCCTTAGGTGTGCCACTACCACAGCTAGACATTTATGAACACCCTTGGAGCAGAAATCAGTTCGAAGGCATTGCCCTGGACTGGTAATGGCCTGATGGCAATCTGAACCGGAGATACTTCCTGTGTGACCGCCTTATTGGGATGTGGAAGTTAGCATGCTTTAGATCCAGGGATGCTAGTCAGTCTCCTACCTTAGGACTGGTAGTATAGTAGCCAGAGTAACCATCTTGAATTTTGGTTTTGACAGATGCTTGTTTAAGTGTCTGAGATCCAGAATGGGTCACCACTTTCCTGTTTCGTTATTATAAGGCGGTACCTTGAGTATAGGCCCTTTCCTTCTGGTCTGAGGGAACTGGCTCTATTGCCTTTTGCAACTGAAGAAAAATTACTTACCATAGAAATGTTTCTTCTAATGGAGTCTTGTTGTATTCTGACAATATGCAGTTAGACCGACGGTTCAACTGCCCTGGAGAACAAGAGTTAAACTCTATGCAAACGCATAGAGCGTTGAGCTCGAGCTTCGTTTTCAAACCACTGTCCTCGGTGTGTTCTAGAAACTGATCAGATTCTATGAGCAAACTAATTTAATATGTATGCAATGGCCAAAACTAAGCTAAACAGAACCCCAACAGGGCAACATAAGGAAAAAACAAAACAAAGGCATATAAAGACTCAAGTCACAGATGCCCAAGAAAACCATTACCACTAATGGTTTAAACCATAAAGTTGCTGCAGAAGAGCCACCCTTCCCAGGTTTTGAAAGGAGGTAGGTGGGGCGTCAGAATACAGAAAGACTCCATTAGAAGAAACAACATTACTATGGTAAGTAATTTTTCTTCAAACAACATGAAGTCTTGCCTTATTCTGACAATATCAGAACTATAAAGCAGTGCCCCAGGAGGTGGGCACATAACTATTTGAGGAATAGGTTCTGCAGTACTGCTGTGCCAAACCTGGCATCACTCCTTTTCTGAATATCCAGGCTGTAATGCTTAGTAAGTATGGACAGACTTCCAGGTGGCAACCTTACATATCTCAAGCAAGGGGACTTCCTGAAGCCGCCAGGAGGCCACAGCGTCTCTGGTAGAGTGGGCCCTAAGACCTGCTGGTGAGTCCTTACCTAGCTTAATGTAGCAGAACTGGATACAGGCCACAATCCATCTGGCTATAAATAGTCTTTTTGCAGCTGGCCTGCCTTGACCAACTTCACCATAAGTAAGAAAAGCTGGGAACAATCCTTCCTTAGCTCTCTTGTCCTGTTCATATAATAGCTAATAGCTTTTTAACATCCAGACTGTGCAGCCTGCATTCACCTGAACTAGAGTGATCTGAGAAAAATACAGGCAAAGTAATGGATTGGTTCAGATGAAAATCAGAAACCACCTTAGGGAGAATTTCCTGTTGAGTTAGACACAATCTTATCCCTCTGAGGTGAAATATAGTTGGGCTCCACAGACAAACCTGAATCTCCTTGATTCTTCTAGCAGAAGTGATAACCACTAGAAAAACAGTTTTCCAAGTGAGAAACTTGAGTTCTGAAGAAAACATAGGTTCGAAAGGAGGCTGCATAAGCTGACCTATACATATGTTGAGGTCCCATGCAGGGAGGTTCCTATGGGGGATGAAGATACAACAACCCTTGAAAAACTTTTTGAAAATTGGGTTAGCAGCCAGAGAAAATGACTTCCTGCTGAGAGATAAGCAGAGACAGCAGAAAGGTGTACATTCAGGGTAGATGGCTGTAAATGCAGAGACTGAAGGTGGACCAGATAGTCCAGAAGAAAAATTACTCACCTTAGTACTGTTTCTTCTAATGGAGTCTTGCTGTATTCTGACATATGCAGTGATGTCCAACCTTTGAACTGCCCCAGAGATGAAAGAGTTAACTTTCCATGCCAGGCATGGGCATGAGCTTCGACTCGGTTGAGACTCTGTCTGTTGCTGTTTGAACTCAAACAAGTCAGATCTTTCTGAGATATACTCACTGGGTCTCCTGTGTGAAAGAAAAAAAATTACCTTAGTAATGTTGTTTCTTCTAATGAGTCTTGCTATATTATGACTATTGCAGCTTGCCCCAGCCTTAGAACTGCTCCAGAGATGAAAGAGTTAACTTCCATGCAGAGCATGGAGCTTAAGCCTTGAGCTCGGTTCAAAGCTCTGTTTGGCTGGTTTCAAACCGACAAGTCAGATCTTCTGAGCAAAAACTCACTAAGGTTCTGTGTGGAAGCTGTAACCTACACTAGCCAACTGGCTACTAAAATATTAAACACATTTTACTGGTCCCAACACAAAAGACTCAAGTCAGTGGACCAGAAAAATTAAGATAAAATAACTAAATGAACACAACACCCAAACATGAAAGGGGCATCAATAAATGCCAGAGGACTTCCACCCAATACCCCAAAGTAGGAGTTCTGAGAGGGCAGGCTGGGAGGTCATAATATAACAAGACTCCATTAGAAGAAACAACATTACTAAGGTGAGTAATTTTTCTTCAAACACCATGAAGTCTTGCTATATTATGACTATTGCAGACTACACAGCAGTACCTCCATGGAGGAGGGACAGAACCTACTTAGGGAATAGGCTCTGAAGCACAGCTGTGCCAAACCGAGCATCCCTCCTGGCCTGAATATCCAGGGAGTAATGCTTGAGTAGTGTGTACTGTCTTCCAAGTAGCTGCCTGACATATCTCCAAGATAGGGATGTCTCTAGCAGCAGCTAGAGATGCAGCTGTACCTCTGGTAGAGTGAGGCCCTCAGGCCTGAGGGGGAACCTGACCCAGCTTTTGATAGCAAATTGTATACAAAGCGATCCACCTGGCAATGGATCTTGGTAGGCAGGTCTCCTTTCCCAACCTCACCATAAGTGAGAAACAGTTGGAGGAGTCAAACCTGTGACCATGAGTACGCTCTATGTAGTAACTTAGGGCCTCTTAACATCTAGCTGTGCAGCCTCCTCTCACAGAGGAGGAATGGTCAGTGAAGAACACTGGAAGTGAAATAGACTGGTCAAGGTGGAAATCTGAAACCACCTTGGCAAAAACTTCCTGTTAGTCCTGAGGACCACTTTATCCCTGTGAAAGGAAATAAAGTCAGTTTCTACTGATAAAACCTGTAACTCACTTATCGCCTGGCAGAAGTGATGGCTACCGAAATACAGTTTTCAAGTCAAATACTTAAGCTCTGGTCAAGACAGAGGCTCAAAGGGGTTGCATTAGCTGAGCAATGCATACATTAAGATCCCAAGCGGGCAGGGTCCCTGAATGGGGATTGGTATGAAGCAATCCTTAAAAACTTGGAAAATACAGGATGAGCAGAGAAGAGGGCTTCCTGCTGAAATGAAGGCAGAGACAGCAGAGCAAGTGCACTTCAGGGTGACTGGTCTCAGTCCCAAAGAATTAAGATGGACCATGTAGTCCAATACAGTAGGTAGATCAGCAGATTCTGGGAAACATGCTTCCCAGAACACCATATGGAAAACCTTTTCACTTAGAGTTATAGGTAGCCCTGGTGGAAGCTTCCTAGCAGCCTTCAGGCTTTCGAGAACACTTTGAGAAAGTTGCAAATCAAGCAAACTCTAACTGCTCAAGAGCCAAGCCTTGAGGTTGAGGATTTGAGATTAGGATACCAAACTCTCCCTGAGCACAGGTTAACAGATTGTGGTTCCTGGGGAGATACAGGGAAAGATGGACTGCTAAGGACAGAAGGATGGGTACCAGGGCTGCCTGGCCCAGTCTGGAGCAATCAGGATAATTTTGCAGGGCTGAGACCTGATTTGACTAGTACTTTGAACAGGAGAGGGAAGGGGAGGCATAAAACTTCCCTTCCCAATGATGAGAAAAGGCATCAGAGGAACTGAGCCCAACACTGGGGCCTGCAACAAAACAGTGGAGATTGATAATTGTCTGGGGCTGCGAAAAGATCTATCTGAGGAGTGCCCCATCTGGCAAAAACTATCCCAGTACTAGGGGATCCAGTGACCATTGTGATGGCCGAAATCCTGCTGAGGGCATCTGCCAAGACATTGTCCTTGCCTGGGAGGTGAACTACTATGAGGGAAGTGTTCAGGGAGTAAGCCAGAGACCACAACTTCATTGCCTTGGTGCACAAGGCGAAAACCGAGTGCCCCCTTGTTTGTTGATGTACCACATTGTAGTGGTGTTGTCTGTTCTGACCTGTACCACCTTGTTCTGAACAGATGCAGAGAAAACCTGAAGTGCCAGAAAAAGCGGCTCTGAGTTCCAACAGATTGATGTGGAGCAGAGATTCCTGAGGGACCATAATCCCTGGGTGGAGAGGTGCCATGTGAGCTCCCCATCCCAAGAGGGATGCATCTGTAGTAAGGTTAAGGAATGGGACAGAGGGATGAAAGGCACCCCTGTCTCAGATTGCTCTGATCCTGCCACCACTGAAGGGCCCGGATCAGGGTTCGAGTCACTGGGATTATTGGATAGAGGATCTCTTCTTTGAGACAAAAGCTCTCAAATGGAACTGAATGTCCCTCATCTGAAATCTTGCTCCTTGCACCACAGCTGTGGAGGCAGCCATGTGCCCTAGGAGCTGCAGGAAATGCCTTGCTGGTCGAGAACCTGCAGAGTGAAAGGAGGTGGCCAGGGCCACTAAGGTCCTTACCCTTTCCAAGGGAAGGAAGACTCTGGACTGCTTTGTATCCAGTTCTGCACCTATAAAGGTGAGTACCTGGACAGGTTTCAAAACTGACTTTGGAAGATTGAAGAAATCCCAGAGAGGTAAGCAGCTGCTAGGTAACTAGCAGGTGTGATTTGACCTGGTCTGGAGACTGACCCACAATGAGCCAGTCGTCCAGGTAGGGAAAAATGGCAATCTTTGCCTTCTTAGGTGGCGACTGCTACTGCCAGACACTTTGTGAACACCTTGGGGCAGAAGTGAGGCGAAGGGCATTGCTCTGAACTGATAATGGCCTGGGGCAGTTCGAATCTGAGGTACTTTCGATGGGAGCTTCTGATAAGAACATGGAAGTAGGCATCTTTGAGGTCCAGGGAGGCTAGCCAGTCCCCTGGCCTTAGGGAGGTAAATCATTCCCAGTGTCACCATTTTGAACTTTGGCTTTAAAGGTGCTTGTTTAGATATCTTAGATCCAGGATAGGCCGCCACTCTCCTGTCTTTTTTGGGGTAAGGAAGTACCTGGAGTACAGACCCTTGCCCTGGTGAGAGGGAGAAACCTTTCTACAGCTCTGAGAGCCAGGAGGTTGAGACTTCTGTTTCAAAGCAAGAGTCTCTGAAGGGGTTGTAGGTGGAAAAGATCTGGCTCTCATCTTTGGAAATTTCTTGAAGCTGAGAACCAGACCCTGGCTCACTACTTCCAGGACCCACCTGTCTGAAGTTAAAGACTGCCAGTCCTGGACGAAGTGAGCCAACCTGCCTTACAGGTGTGGAGAGCAACCCTGGGCATCCCATCAGGGTGCCTGTTTGCAGGGGCTTTAGGCTGAGGGGTGGGAGCAGGCCTGCTTGAACCCGCCTGTCTCTCCTCTGAAGAACCCCCTCTGTACATAGGCTGAAGGGAGGGGCCTGTGTCTAGTAAAAGGCCTGTGAAAGCCTACCCCTACCCTGGAGGAGGAGCTGCCTCTGAGGAGTGTGCGTTGCATGGCGTGCACTCCTGTAAGTGGTTTTATATTCATCCATTTTCTTCATATAATTCTCTGTCTGCTCCCAAACAGAGAATTTCCCACCAAGAAAATCCATAGCCTTAGACTGGGTATCCTGTGACAAAGTAGTACACCTGGGCCAGGCCAATCTGCAAAAAGCCACAGATGTAGCCATGACTCTAGAGGATACATCATTAGAATTCACTGCAGCATGGAATTGCACCTTAGATGCCTCAATACCATCAAGAGCCACCTGCTCCAGCTCCTTTGCGAGCTGGCCAGGACCTGTTTGGCTAAGGCCATGACAGTATCCATCTAGATTTCTGGTATCTTGCAACATAAGCCATATAGTTAGCTTGTCTGAGTCCCAAGGATGCTGCCATGTATTGTTTTTGGCCATGGCTCAATCTTCCTGGAATCTTTGTCAGGAGGATGTGAAGCCAGTGGAATATTAGCTTTATCATAGGCTGCAGCCTGAACTACTCAACATGACTGCATTGCTGTGAAAGAAAATCTGTATCAGGACCTCGACAAAGTGTACCTCCTATCCATCTTTTTATCCACAGGAGGCACAGAATTAGGAGCTTTTAAAATTTTTACTGTTTGTTTTCTAAAGGATTTATGTAAAGGGATGGACAACCTCCTGGACTCCGGGATATCCATCATCTCCACATAGTGGCTCCTCTTGCTCATCCAAAGCCTCCTCTAAGGGAAGCTGGAGGCCTCAGCAACTTTTATAAAACAAAAAATGAGAAGGGGACTCAGAAAGCCTAGGGGAGACTCACCTGAAGGTCTGTCTGGGGAGATGTCCGTTCAATGGGCACATCCAGACTTTCAAAATCACATTCACACTGATCATAATCCTCATCCCCTCCTCTGGTTCATAGAACTCTTCTATATCATAATCCTGAACCACTGGAACCGACTTTTTACAGACAGTGGCGGTTCGAGAGGAACCGGGGACAGGGACTGGACAATCTGTATTGCCCTGGCTATCTCAGCAGCAGTTGGAGAAGGAATTTTGGACTCCAAACCTGCTGATTTTTAGATTTCTTTGCTGGAACTGGCTCCTCAGAGCCAGCTTTTCGTTGCCGAGAAGTCTCGCCTGGTCAGAGGGCACTCCCTCCGGTTCGGTTGGCACCGAACCGGGCTGGCCATCGGGTCAGCGGACTTTTGGCCTCGTCTCCTGAGCCTGCCCACTCTCTTGTCCAGGGTGGCTGCAGGGAAATTTTTACAAATCTGGCAGTCTGAATTGAGGTGGTCAAACCCCAGACAACAGACACATGTAGTGTGTAGGTCAGCCTTGGCAAAGGCTTCCCACAGACACTACAGTGTTGAAACCCAGTGGGCCCAGTTTTCTTTTGGGATTCTCAGACATGATGCCAGCCTAACCAACCAACTTGCCCTTTTTTTGATGGCGGTGCCAGGTAAGACACCCTTATGGGTTCCAAACCGTGTCGCAGTGCGTGGAAAAAACCCGTACTGAAATCCGTTTTTTTAGAACCGATAAGAAGCAGAACCGCACTCTAAAAAGCCTTAAAGGCTTTAAACTTATATTTAAATACAACTTCGATCAGTTCAACGAACCGATAATACTTTTACAAGTTCCACAGAAAAACCCTATCTATTACTTACGATTACCACAGACAGAGCCTGAACCGATCGGTTTTGCGTTAAAATAATGAAATCGCGTTAAATTAAACCGAAATAACGCTTAAACCAAGAAATTAACGAAGCAACAGGAGGAATCTCCGGAGCAACTGTTCAGTGAGGCGGAGTAAAGAATCTGACAGTTTTGGTTTGAAACCAGCCAAACAGAGCTTCTGGACCAAGCTAGCGCTCTAAGCTCCATGCTCTGCATGAAGTTAACTCTTTCACCTCCGAGCAGTTCTAAGGCTGGGGCAAACTGCAATAGTCATAATATAGCAAGACTTCATGTTGTTTGAACTGTAAACTTACACTAGCCAACTGGCTACTAAATATAATAAAAGATTTTTGGTCCCAAAGCAAAGACTCAAGTCAGGAAACCCAAAAATAAAACAAAACACAACACCCACACACCCAAACTAAAGGAGTGAGAAAAGAAGGGGTGGGGCACCTTCCGAGTGCCAACACTGCTGCTGCCCACCCACATCCCAAAACGAGGTTCTGAGAGGGGAGATGGGTCAGAATACAGCAAGACTCCATTAGAAAAACAACATTACTAAGGTGAGTAATTTCTTCAAACAACATGAAGTCTTGCTGTATTCTGACATATGCAGACTACTAAGCAGTACCTCCATGGAGGAGGGACAGAACCTACTTTGAAACAGGCTCTGAAGCACTGTTGTGTTAAACCGAGCATCACTCCTAGCCTGGATATCCAGAGAGTAATGCTTGCTAAAAGTATGTACTGTTTTCCAGGTGGCTGCTTGACAAATCTCTAAGATAGAATATCCCTGGCAGCAGCCAGGAAGCAGATGTACCTCTGGTAGAGTGAGTCCTCAGGCCGGAGGGTGGGATCCTACCTAGTTTTTCATAGCAAATTGAATGCAAGAGACAATCCACCTGGCAAGAGATCTCTTAGTGGCAGGGTTTCTCACCAACCTCACCATAAGTGAGGAACAGTTGGAGGAGTCAAACCTGTGACCCTAGGTGCGCTCTATGTAGTAGCTAAGAGCCCTTTCACATCCAAACTGTGCAGCCTCCTCTCCCAGAGGAGGAATGGTCAGTGAAGAAAACAGGAAGAGACACAGACTGGTTAAGGTAGAAATCTGAAACCACCTTAGGCAAAAACTTCTATTAGTCCTGAAGACCACCTTATCTCTATGGAAAGAGATAAAACCAGGCTCCACTGACAGGGTCTGTAACTCACTTATGCGTCTGGCAGAAGTGATGGCCACCAAAAACAGTTTTCCAAGACAACTAATTAAGCTCTGCTGAGGACAAAGGCTCAAAAGGGGTTGCAGTAAGCTGAGCAATGCAAACATTAAGGTCCCAAGCAGGGCAGGGTCCCTGAAGGGAGGATTGGTATGCAGCAATCCCTTGAAAAATTTAGAAATACAGGATGAGCTGAAAGGGAAGAGTGCTTGCCTGCTGGAGGAAGGCAGAGACAGCTGCCAGATGCACTCTTAGTGTAGCTGGTCTGAGTCCCAAGCTATTGAGATGAACCATATAGTAAAGGACTGTGGGCAGGCCAGCAGACTCTGGAGAAATATGCTTCCCAGAGCACCAAATAGTAAATCTTTTCCACTTGGAATTGTAAGTGTTTCTGGTGGAAGGCTTTTTAGCTCTTTAAGATATCCAGAACACCTTGAGAGAGGTGCAAATCAGCAAACTCTCTCTTCAAGAGCCAGGCCTTGAGGTTGAGAGATTTGAGATTCGGATACCAAACCCTCCCTTGAGCACATGTTAACAGGTTGTAATTCCTGGGAAGAGACAGGGAAGGTGGACTGCTAAGGACAACAAGAGAGGGTACCAGGGCTGTCTGGCCCAGTCTGGAGCAATCAGAATCACCTTGCAGGATTGAGACTCTGATTTTGACTAGCACCTTGAACAGGAGAGGAAGGGGGAAGCTAGCTACAGGAACTTCCCTCCCAATTGACAACTAGGACATCCAGGGGACTGAGCCCAACACTGGGGGCCTGCAGCAAAGAGAGGAAGCTGGTGATTGTCTGGGGCTGCAAAGATTTATCTGTGGGTTGCCCCATCTGGAGAAGATCACCTTTAAAATCAGGGATCCAGGGACCATTCGTGATGGTCCTGAATGATATCCTGCTAGGACATTGTCCTTCCTGGGAGGTGCACTGCTGCAAGAGAGGCATTCAGGAATAGGCCAGAGTCCACAACTTCATTGCCTCTGTGCACAAGGCCGTAGACCGAGTGCCCTTGCTTGTTGATATACCACATTGTGGTGGTATTGTCTCGTCCTGATCTGAACTACTTTGTTCTGAACAGACTTGGAAAAGCTTGAAGTGCTAGAAATACTGCTCTGAGTTCCAATAGACTGATGTGAAGCAGA
Organism: Neoceratodus forsteri; assembly: GCA_016271365.2. NCBI lineage: Eukaryota > Metazoa > Chordata > Ceratodontiformes > Ceratodontidae > Neoceratodus > Neoceratodus forsteri. Next base: position 628,815,211 of record JADMNL010000023.1, on the reverse strand, counting down.
GATTCCTGAGGAGACCACAACCCTTGGGTGGCCAGGTCCCCAAGTGGGCTCCCCACCCCAAGAGGAGGCATCTGTAGTAAGGATTAGAGAATGAGACTGAGTGACAAAGGAACTCCCTGTCTTAGATTGTCCTGATCCTGCCACCACTGTAACGCCTGGATCAGGGTTCGAGTCACTGGGATTAGTTTGGTCAGAAGATCCTTTTCTGAGACCAGAAGGCTCTCAAGTGGAACTGAATGTCCCTCATCTGAAATCTTGCTCCTGAACCACTGCTGTAGAGGCAGCCATGTGTCCCAGCAGCTGTAGAAAATGCCTTGCTGGTGAGACACCTGCAGGGTGAATGAAGAGGCCAGTGAGATAAGGGTCCTTGCCCTGTCCAGGGAAGGAAGGCTCTTGCCTTTACTGTATCCAGCTCTGCCCCTATGAAGGTGAGGAGCTGCAGGCTCTAGAACAGACTTTGAAAGATTCAGAGGAAACCTAGAGAAGTGAGCAGTTGCTGAGTTATCTGTAGGTGTGACTTGACTTGGTCTGGAGACTGGCCTACTATGAGCCAGTCGTCCAGGTATGGAAAGATGAAGATCTTTTTCTCCTTAGGAAGGCAACCACTACTGCCAGGCATTTTGTGAACACCTTTAGAGCAGAAGTTAATGAAGGGCACTGCTCTGAATTGATAATGGCCTGAGGGCAGCTCAAACCTGAGGTACTTTCGTGGGAGCTTGATGAGAATATGGAAATAGGCATCCTTGAGGTCCAGAGAAACTAGCCAGTCCCCGGCCTTAGAGAGGGTAGAATTATTCCCAGAGTCATCATTTTGAACTTTGGCTTTAGAAGGTGCTTGTTTAAATATCTGAGATCCAGGATGGGCTGTCATTCTCCTGTCTTTTGGGGGTTAGGAAGTACCTGGAGTACAATCCTTTTCCCTTGTGTAGGGGTGGACCCTCTCTATGGCTCTCAGAGCCAAGAGGGAAGAGACCTCTGCCTCTAGGGCAAGTGCCTCTGAAGGACTTGCAGGTGGAAAGGATCTGGTTCTCATCTTGGGAAATTTTTGAAGCTGAGAACCAGTCCCTGCTTACTACTTCCAGGACCCATTTGTCTGATGTTAAAGACATCCAGTCCTGGACAAAGTAAGCCAGCCTGCCCCTACAGGTGGTGGAGAATCGGCACTGGCAAACCCATCAGGGTGCCTGTTTGGCAGGGCTTTAGGCTGAGGGGTGGAAGCAGGCCTGCTTGTACCCATCTGCCTCTCCCTCTGAAGAACCCCCTATGAGCATAAGCAGAAGGAGGAGGCCTGGGCTTGGTAGAAAGGCCTATGAAAAGGCCTGCCCCTGCCCTGGAATGCTGACTCTGGGAGTGGCTTGCCTTTCCTTGGCCTGAGCACTCCTATAGGTGGTCCTGTATTCATCCATTTTCTTCATGTAGTTCTCTGTTTGCTCCCCAAACAGAGAATTACCTAACAGGAAAATCCATGGCCTTAGTCTGGGTATCCTGAGACAGGCTAGTACATCTGAGCCAAGCCATCCTACGAAGGGCCACAGATGTAGCCATGACTCTAGATGAAACATCATTGGAGTCTACTGCAGCATGGAACTGCACCTTGGATGCCTCAATACCATCCACAGCCACCTGCTCCAGCTCCTTGGCAAGCTGGCCAGGGACCTGCTTAGCTAAAGCCATTACAGTGTCCCATCTAGATTTCTGATATCTAGCTGTATAGGCCATATAATTAGCCTGCCTGAGTCCCAAGGATGCTGCCATGTACTGTTTCTTGTCATGGCATCAGTCCTCCTGGAGTCCTTATCTGGGGTATGAAGCTAAGGGTATATTTGCCTTATCACAGCAGCAGCCTGCACTACCCCAACATGGCTGCATTGCTGGGTAAGAACTCCGTATCTGAGCCTGAGAGAGTATACCTCTTGTCCATTCTCTTATCCACAGGAGGCATAGAATTAGGAGTCTTTAAAATTTTTATTGTCTGTTTCCCAAATGACTTATGAAGGGAATAGACAGCCTCCTGGACTCTGGGATATCCATCATCTCAACATAGTCAGGCTCCTCCTGATAGTCTCATAGCTTCTTCCATAGGAAGCTGAAGAGTTTCAGCCACTTTTGTAGAACATAAAATGGGAAGGGACTCAGAAAGCCTAGGAGAGAAACCCTGAAGGCCTGTCTAGGAGATGTCGGGTCAATGGACACATCCAGACTTTCGTAATCACCATCACTATCCTCATACTCTCCTTCCTCCTCCTCTCGGTTCATAAAATCTTCTAAATTATAATCTGGAACCGGGAACCATCAACCATAGAAACATAGAATTTGGACGGCAGATAGGACCACTTGGCCCACCCAGTCTGCCCATTTCCCTGCCTACTGGATAAGCTGCAGATCCTAGTTAACCAGCAGCCTACCAAGCCCCTTCCTGATGGTGCCGGTTCGGTCGGAACCAGGGTTAGCGACTGAACAATCCTTATCACTTTGGCTATTTCATCAGCGGTCGGAGAAAGAAGCTGTGGATCCGCACCAGCCGATTTATCCTTCTTTATCTTTTAACGGAACCGACTCCTCAGAGTCGGTTCTCCTTGCCAAGAAGTTTTCCCTGGTCAGAGGGTACTCCTTCTGTTCAGTTGGAACCAAACCGGCTGGCCATCGGGTCAGCGGACTTCTGGCCTCCCTTTCCTGAGTCTACCAACTCTTTTCCAGGGTAGCTGCAGGAAAATTCTTGCAAATCTGGCAGTCTGAATCAAGGTGGTTCAAACCCCAGACAACAAACACAGGTGGTGTGGGGTCAGCCTTAGCAAAGGCTTCCCACACACACTACAGTGTTGAAACCCAGTGGGCCCGTGTTTCTTTTGGGTTTCTCAGACCATGGCCAGTCTAACAAAACTTACCCTTTTTTGACAATCCACCAGGCAAGACACCTTATCGGTTCCTGACCTTGTTACAGGTCGTGGAAAAAACGTAATGAAATCAGTTTTTTTTTTTTTTTTTTTTAGAACTGATAAGGACGGTTACCACACACTAAGTAGAATGAACTTTTTGAACAAACCTGATTGGTTCAAACTAAACCGATACCATGTTTACAAGTTCCACACAGAAGAACAAGAAAATAAACCTATCTAGTACTCACGATACACAAACAGAGACTGAACCGACAGGTTAACGGATTAAATTTGCCCAAAACCGAGGAAAACAGCACTTTAACTGACAAACTTGAACCGAGCAAAGGAGAAATCTCCAGAGCGACTGTTCAGTGAGGTGGAGTAAAGAATCTGACGGTTTGAGTTCAAACAGCAACAGACAGAGTCTCAACCGAGCTCGAGCTCAGCATTCCCTGCCTGGCATGGAAAGTTAACTCTTTCATCTCCAGGGCAGTTCAAAGGTTGGACATCACTGCATATGTCAGAATACAGCAAGACTGCATGTTGTTTGAAGCTCCATTACTGCAGCTTGCTGTGGATCCAAATCCTTCTGTGCAAACCAGATGGAAAATCTTTTCCATTTAGAGGACTAGGTTTTTCTGGTAGCAGGCTTTCTGGCACCCTTCAGAATATTCAGGAGAGACTGAGACAGTTGTAAATCTGCATATTCTAGGTCTTCACGAGCCAAGCCCTGAGGTGAAGGGACTGAAGATTGGGGTACATTATCCTGCCCTGAGAGGATGACAGTAGGTTGTACCTCCTGGGTAGAAATCGGTTTGGTCACTGACAGTGACAACAGCATCGAGTACCATGGTTGTCTGGCACAGTCTGGGGCTATGAAAATGATTGTGGCAGACTGAGACCTTAGCTTGACCAGGACTCTGGCTATCAGAGGAAAGGAGGAAAAGCATAAAGGAACCTGTTTGACCAGTCCAGAAGGAGAGCATCCAGTGGCACTGAGCCCTGGAGTGGAGGCCTGCAACAATACAGAGGTAACTGGTGATTGGGGCTGCAAAGAGATCTATCTCTGGAACCACTCACCTCCTGAATACTGAAAGAAGGTCTTGCTTGTTCAAGGTCCATTCGTGATGGCCCTGGCTGATTCTGCTTGAGAACATCTGCCAGTGCATTGTCCTTGCCTGGCAAGTGAACTGCTAACAGTGACATGTTGAGAGAATATGCCAGCTTCCAAATTTTCATGGATTCTGTGCACAGCAAGAAGGATCTTGTTCCCCCTGCTGTTGATGTAGTACATGGTGCTGGTGTTGTCTGTCCTGACCTGCACCACCTTGCCCTGTAAGAGACTGGCAAACTCCTGAATAGCCAGGAGCACTGCTCAGAGCTCCAGAAGATTGATGCTAGAGACGCCTCCTGAGGGAAATGAGGGTTAGAAACAATTTTTGAGATGCCTGTCTGAGGGACAGGTGGAATGTAATGTTGCCTGTCTGGACAAAGTTTTACCTGTCCACATTTTGTGAGGTGAATTTTAAATTTAAAACATAAAATGGACTGTAAAGTGGAAAGAGAGAAAACTGCTGCTTTTTGGGGGTTATTTTTCAAGGTAAAACACTGATTGAGTCTAGTCTATTTCTGAATCAGAACTTGAATCTAGTCTGCAGCCATATGGTCTCACATGAGGTCTTCTTTTGTTTTCCAGATTTGAACCATAGTGTTATGGCATCCTGCAGGTCAAATGTAGCAGCGCTAGCATCTGACAGCTTGACACGCATTAGTTCAGATGTAGTCATAGAAGACAGACAGGACCGCCAGTCAGACTTCACTCTGCCCATCAAGCTGAATCCTCTCTCAACTACTGCAGTTTGGGTTGGGATCAGTAGAGCTATTGTGACTAAGACCAGAATATCAGGGAATCGCTGTTCATGTGCATCATTATGGAGAATTTTTGCCAGAAATCCAAATAGTGAAATTTTGGAGACAGCTCATTCAGTGATTTTTCATAAGTGGTTTAAGCTCTAACCATTGCGCTTCAATCAAGTTTATATTATTATTGTGTTTCTTCAGTAGGTCACTGTAGTGCTCTGTGAGGGTTCTGACTTCCTCATTGCCATAAAGGGCTAGCTGGTGGTCACTATCTGGTAACTGTAATGGGTTAAATATACTGAATGACCGTAGGACTTTGTCTGTTTTAAAATTGGAAAATCGTGAGTTAATACTTTCAATTGTTGATGAAAGAAGGCTTGTAACATCACGCAACACTGCCTGTTTGGTTCTATCTATAGAATATCCCTTTCTAAGTTAAGGAAGATATCAGATCCACGGAACTGAACCTGAGTAGTGGCTGAGCCTGTCAGTCGACTTGTGCTAGTGTCACTGTCAGCTGTGTCAGAGTCAGGAGCACAGCAATTAGTTACAGACTTTGTCAAGTTTATCCTGTAGGGTAGTTCTCTAGCCAGAGCACCGTGCTTTCAACCTTGCTGACTATTGTTTCTACTGTTGAGCTGTCTCTCTGTAGAGTTAGACTGAAGGCCATCATGACAGAAGGTATTCAGCCAGAAACTGAGAAAGAGGACAAATCTCACAGTACTTATTGTTTTGAACAACCCACTGGCCTGATCTTTTGTTTGCCCTGGTGTGGAAGCAATGTGCTGTAAATGTACAACTAAGGCCTTGTAGCTGGACAGAATAACAGACAGAGCCCTTTCTCTGTGTGCAACCCACGGGTCCCTGACACATTAACTGGTTTGTGAGTGGTGTAGCTCATATTACTGGCTAACTCTTTGAGACGGCCCAGTTTTTGGGAGACTTATGGTATATTTTATAGATACCCATTAAGACTTCATCTGTTGTTTTCATGTATGGAATAGATGTTGCTGATTGCTTTATAGCAAGCTCCAACTTGTGGCACTGCACTGAATCTAACAAATGAGGTACATCTTTCAAAATCCTGCCAAACACCCCATTCACTTTACCCAACATGACGGGTGCCCCATCAGATCCAAAAGCAACAATTTTCTTTCCAGTCTTTACAGTCCAAGGTGAATTCTAAGGCATCACCTATTGAGTTATAAATGCTTTCACCATTTGGAATAGAGACTGGCTGAAGGAAAACAAATTTATTAACGGACGGAAATTTTCCATTGTCTAATATAGACTGCCTCCTCTTCTATTACTGAGGCATCAGTGCTCGAGTCACATAAGACAGAGATAAAAGTGTTACTATTAACCAGTTTTGCATCTTTTATCCTTATTGATTCTGAAATAAAATGTGTGAACGTTGCTGCCTGTTTGTCACTTCTATAACTGACTCCGACATTTGTACCATTTACATGTTGTAATTCTAAGATGCCAGGAAATCTGTGAATGGGCGTTCTGAATTAATCAAATAAAGAGTTGTTCTAAACAAATGTTCTACTTGTGTCGCTTCTTTTTCCATTTGTATTATTCCTCGTTCTATTGCTAAGTTGGAAGGTTCAGTGTTAGACAATATTTTTTCATTGGCTAATTTATGAGGTTTGAGAGTTCATGAGCACGTACATTTTCAAGTCTCATGCTCTTACAGCCACTCATGAAAGTGTTTGTCTCCTTAAGTATTTTTTGCAGTATGAGCAGGTCATGCCCACATCAGGCTCATATAGTAGCCACTCCTATTTTCTTCCAGGTCTCCTGGAACCCCTTTCTTTTTGCCCAGGACTCCCGCCACTTTCAACAGTAGTCAGAGTTGCTGGCATATCAGCACTGGCACTACAAGTTGTCACATCTGTAGCCACAATGGTGGGGTGAGTAGTTGGTGCTACTGAGTCTATCAGTAATGGAGAAGCAGTACACATAGAGGAACCTAAGCTTTCTCCCCTCTTGGCTTAAAGCTGAAGGCTTTCCTGTAATTTTTTAAAGCCAAACTTTAACAAAGACATTTTTCCCTTTTGGTTTGTAGTTAGCTAATAATACTTAGTAGATGCAATTTAAAGTACAGTAGGCACTGGAAGACAGTGAAGTGAATCAGTTAGTCCACTGGCAGAGCACAACAGCAGGCTGAGTCTGACAGTCCGTCAGTATCTATCTTCAAGGTTCAAGCTGTAGCTAACAGCTCTAGAGGGCTTACACAGGCTGAGTGAACAATAGCTTAAGCTTTCACCCTCCGCACAGTCAAGATCTATTTTTTTATTCAGACGGACCCTCAGGCCCCACCACTTGCAGATCACAAGGTCTCTTTGGCTTTGACAGAGAGAGAGTGGGTTGGACAGGAAGAACAGAGAATTTATATAATTCAGGTGTACAGAGTAGTACTGACTCCTTCTCACCACAATACCCTGGGTAGCCTCCCTCCTAGTTTTACTCTTAGTATTTTTAAATTGTTTGCTTTTGTTTTTCTGGTTGTTTCTCCCCAAATATTTTCCTCCCTCCCTTATACTTTTTTGCAGATTGCAGTGCACAGAAATACAGTGGTCTTATTTGATGACTGAGTGATTCAACAAAAAGCAATCACATGTAGACTGTGCAACACAGACAGTACAGAGCTCAGCTGCACAGACCCCTCTCAAGGCAGAAGTGAAGTCTCTTTTTTTCCCAAAGTTAAACCAGTCCAGAAGCCTTTTTAATCCCACCTTGAGATTAGCAGTGGCTTCAAACTAAAGAATCCCCCTCCTCCACGTTTATCTCCCTCGACCCTCCTCCAACTCTCACACAGCAGCAGACCCTTGGTGTGTTAATATGTGATGATGTGCTTAAGCAGGAGTTTCAAGATTCACAAGAATCACAAGATTCACAAAAGATATCTTTTTTCCCAAAATCAGCCCCAGAATGAGACAGCCCTGAAAGGACTGTTTTATGTGTTGGTGGCCGTTGGGTTGCGTTGACTTCCCAAAAGAAATTGCTCCTCCAGCTCTCCCTCCCTCCAACTCTCACACAGCAGCAGACCCTTGGTGTTAATATGTGATGTAAGCAGGAGTTTCAAGAATCACCAACATTCAAAGAATATCTTTTTTCCCAAAATCAGCCCCAGAATGAGACAGGCCCAGCCCTGAAAAGAAATTGCTTCTCCAGCAGACCCTTGGTGTTAATATGTGATGCTTAATTAAGCAGGAGTTTCAAGAATCACCAACATTCAAATTATATCTTTTTCCCAAAATCAGCCCCAGAATGAGACAGCCCTGAAAAGAAATTGCTCCTCCAGCAGACCCTTGGTGTTAATATGTGATGCTTAATTAAGCAGGAGTTTCAAGAATCACCAACATTCAAAGTATATCTTTTTTCCCCAAAATCAGCCCCAGAATGAGACAGCCCTGAAAAGAAATTGCTCCTCCAGCAGACCCTTGGTGTTAATATGTGATGCTTAAGCAGGAGTTTCAAGAATCACCAACATTTCAAAGTATATCTTTTTTCCCAAAATCAGCCCCAGAATGAGACAGCCCTGAAAAGAAATTGCTCCTCCAGCTCTCCCTCCTCCAACTCTCACACAGCAGCAGTCTAGACCCTTAAGTTGCTGTTAATAAATGTGATGTGCTTTGCAGGAGTTACAAATCACAAGTTTAAAGAATAGAAATTGCTCCTCCAGCTCTCCCTCCTCCAACTCTCACACAGCAGCAGTCTAGACCCTTAAGTTGCTGTTAATAAATGTGATGTGCTTTGCAGGAGTTACAAATCACAAGTTTAAAGAATAGAAATTGCTCCTCCAGCTCTCCCTCCTCCAACTCTCACATAGCAGCAGTCTAGACCCTTAAGTTGCTGTTAATAAATGTGATGTGCTTTTGCAGGAGTTACAAATCACAAGTTTAAAGAATAAAATTGCTCCTCCAGCTCTCCTCACGACCTCACGAGTCAAGCGCCAGCTAGCAAATGCAGCGTGGCGAGTTTGGGCACAGCAACCGCCGCATGCTCAGTTACGATATAGCGCATGCTGCCGCTAGCGCTAGCTCGCTGCTGCTGCTCGCGCTGCCCGTCTGTTCCCTCCCGCTGCCGCACTACTAGGAAGGTCAGGTCAGGTGACATCCACTAGCTACGGTCACCTGACCGACCCAGCACACAGCCGCAGCGGCAATGGAAATGCCGGGCGGAGCCCAAGGACGGCTTCCCACTGGGTCCTAGCGCCAGCAATATAAAATATGTGAACTGCCTGTCCAAGGGACAAGCAACCTGCTACAAACGGCTGTCCCTGGGAAAATGGCTGTCCGGGACAGGAGGACAGCCGGTTATTTCGAGCCCTGGAGCCATGTATCATGTGCTGTGTGATCCCCAGGTGGGCACCCCAGCCCAAGAGAGAAGCATCCATTGTCAGCACCAGAGAGGGTACCTGAGGAGAAAGGGAACCCCCACTCTGAGGTTGTCCATCTCCTGCCACCACTGCAGAGCTAACAGAAGGGTGGGAGACACTGGAATCAGTTTGGACATAGAATCCTTTTCTGAGACCAGAAGGATCGGAGGTGGAACTGACTGTCCCTCATCTAGAACCTGGCTCCAGGGACCACAGCTGTGGTGGAGGCCATGTGTCCTAGAAGCTGTAAAAAGTACTTTGCTGGCCGAGGAACTTGAACCTGAAAGGATTCTGCCAATTCTATGAGGGTCTGTGCCCTCATGGAAGGCAAAAGGCCCTTGCCTGAATGATGTTCAGCTCTGTCCCTATAAAGCCTAGTATCTGTACTGGGGTTAAGACAGACTTTGAAGATTTATCAAAACCCCAGAGAGCGAAGAGTATCCTGAGTGGGTTTTAGGACTTCTGTGACCTGCTGGGGGACTGACCCACCAACAGCCAGTCATCCAGATAGGGGTAAAATGAAACCCTTGCCTTCTGAGAAATGCCACCACTACTGCCAGACATTTTGTAAACCCTCTTGTCTCAGATGTAAGCCAAAGGCATAGCCCTGAACTGGTAGTGGCCTGAAGGCAGTCGAAATGATGATTTTTCTGTGAGACGGTCTGATGGGGATGTGGAAGCAAGCATCCTTTAGGTCTAGGGATGCCAGCCAGTCCCCTTGCTTGAGAGTTGGTAGAATGGTAGCCAGGGTTGTCATTTTGAATTCTGGCTTTGTCAGATGCCTCTTCAGGAATCTGAGATCCAGAATGGGCCCCACTCCCCATTTTCTTTGGTGCCAGGAAGTACCTTGAATACAACCTTTGCCCTTGCTAAGGCACAGGCTCCACTGCTTTTGAGTGCAAAAGAGTGAAACCTCTGCCTCCAACAGAGCTATTTCTGTAGGACTGGAAGGTCTGAAAGCTCTTGCTGACAGTTTTGGAAGTAGCTTGAAGGTGAGAGCAAGAGCCTGACCTACTATCTCCAGGACCCATTTGTCTAAAGTGACAGATTGCCAAGCCTGGAGATAGTAGGTCAGCCTGCCCCTACAGGGAAGGGAGGCGGCCCAACAGACCTCTCAGGGTGTCTGTTTAGCTGGGGTAGCAGACTGGGGGTGGGGTGGGGTGGCCCTGCCAGCAACCCTCCTACCCTCCCTCTAAAGAACCCCGTTGGTTGCTGGTAAGAGGGAAAAGCTTGGGCTGATGGAAAGGCCTAGGGTAGGGTCTACCCTGCCCCTGGCCTGCTGCTTTTGAGAAGTGGCAGCTTTCTTTTGCTGAAGCACTCCTGTATGTCACTCTGTACTGTTTATCTTCCTCAAGTATGTCTCAGTCTGTTCCCCAAACAGAGAATTCTGGACAAGGGATAATCCATGGCATTATTTTGTGTGCCCTGGGATAGGGTGGTGCACCTGAGCCAGGAGAAAGCCTGGGATACAGCAGAAGCCATAGCTCTGGAGCTGCATCATTAGAGTCCACAGCCATGTGGAACTGGGACTTTGATGCATGTACCCTCTTGCTGACCAACTCCTGAGATCAGCAGAAAGCTCAAGAGGGCCTTTTAACAAGTTGTTCCACAGCTTCCCAAAGGGACTTTTGGTACCTGAAGGCATAAGCCATATAGGAGGCTTGCCTAATACCTAAAGAAGATGCCAAGCACGCTTTCTTGTGCAAGGAATCCACTTTTCTGGAATCCTTGTCAGGGGGATGAGAGGCGAGGGATGCCAGCCTTCTCACACTCTGCAGTTTGAGCCACCCCTACATGGCTACAATGGCTGGATAAAAGTTGTTGCCATTGCCAGCCAGGAATACTTTCTGTCCATTTTCTTATCTACAGGAGGAATAGAACTAGGGTTTGCAGGATCTTTAAAGTCTGTTTTTAAGGAATTATGAATGGGAATAGAAAGTCCCTGGGACAGAGGAAGATCCATCACCTCCCTGTAATCCTCTTCCTCATCATCCTTCTGCCTGGCCTCTTGTACAGAGAGCTGCAGGGTCTCAACCACCTGCCTCATAAAAGCAAAATGAGAGATAGCCTCAGGCCTGGGAGGAGTTCATACTGGGATGGTCAGGAGACCTCTCGATCAATGGGTTCCCATCATCCAGCTCCTCCTCCTCATCATAGTCAGAAAATAATACTCTTCAGGATCAATGTGTCCTGAAGGAGTTGAACTAGTATCCGGAACCGTTGGCTGCCCAGGACGGTACCTGTGACGGTTCGCCAAACCCAGATTGCAAAGACTGCACTATCCGAACGGATTTTGTAATTTTCTTCCATGTTGGAACAGAGACCGAGTGTTTGCACGGTTCGAACTGGAGCTTTTGGCTTTCTTCGACGTGCGGGTTCGAAACAGACTCGAGCGTCGTTTACCCGCCGCGGTTCCCCAGGCTTGAGTAGTCTGTTGTCGGATTCAAAGGTTCGTTAAACCGAACCGCCCTCAGCAGTCTTCTCCATCCTTTCCTTCAGTTTACTGAGGCGCCGGTCTAAAGTAGACTGAGGAAATTCTTACAAATATCACAGTCTGTTTGTAAGTGGTCAAAGCCAAAAAGTACAGACAGACCAAGTGTGGATCAGCTTTGCAAATTGCTCCCCACACTCGATACAATGCTGAAACCCAGTGGGACCAGTTTTCTCTTGGGTTTCTGTGACATAATCCTAAAATTTGGCACCTAACCCAGTGGCTTAGTTAGGCCAGTTAAGCAAATGTCAAATATCTACTTTATCCGAATCGGCTTTGTTAGGCCCAGATAAAGAAATTAGGAAATTAAGAAAATTACCCCTAAAGGCTTAGTTAGGCCAGGTAATAGAGAACAAAGTCCAAACCAGCCAACGGTTTAGCGCCAGACAAAAGGAACCGAGAAAACTCCCTGTTCTGGTCAGGACTTTGCAGCGGATCCCAATACAGAAACAAATTTACACAGAAAAGGGAAGAAAAAAACAAAAAGAAAAAAGAAGTTCGGTCTCCTCACGGTCACGGAACCGGTGGAAACCGAACACTTACCTAACCTAGAAATGGACACGATAGCGAAGACAGTGTTTGAGAACATTTTAAAACAAAATAATAAAGCAGCTGAAACTGAACTGCGAAACTCAGCTAGACCATAGGCAGTGAGGAGAAATCTCCAAAGCGTCTTCACTGGTGGGCTGTAAAGAATCTAACCAGTTACTAGAGCGTACTGAGGACAGTGGTTTGAAAACCAAGCTCGAGCTCAACGTTCTATGCATCTGCATAGAGTTTAACTCCTTGTTCTCTGGGCATTTGAACCAATTGGTCTAACTGCATATTGTCAGAAAACAGCAAGACTTCATGTTGTTTCAATAGCGATTTATAAATCTATCCAACAGCCCAGGCACCAAAACTAGGCAGAGACAGTATGAAGGCATCATCCACTGCGTATTCTACACCTCCCACCCACACTACCAGTATTCCACTTAAGGATGTCACTGCAGAATGGTTCCACAATATACTGTGGTATCAAAAGTCACAGTATTAACACCATGCAAATTTCTGATACCAAGATATCTATGGTTCGCAGTATATTTTGTACATTTTATGGGACAACTGTTTTGCGACAACTCACCCCAACACAAAGTTCAAGGAGACTATTTTTTGTACAGAAATTACTACTTCTGTAATATGTAATACATATTATAACCACCATATAACATGTAGCAGTCACTATATCATCAAAATGGCATGCCATGACATCTGTAATCCCACCCACAGTAATTCTGAGTCTGCTGTACTGCTTTTTTTTTTTTTGTACAAATGAAATAATAAAAGGACACTACTTTACTATGGCTTGAACCAGGTTTCCATCAGTGTTCTTGTTTTTTTTTTTTTTTTTTTTTTTTGGAACACCCACTGTTTAAAATCACTTTTCTTGGGACTATTTTAAAAGCGAGCATGCAGCAAACACAGCTCCTGACATTATGGGACAACAGGTATGCAAAACAGCAGAGAATACTGATGAAAACTGGTCCGAACAATATTAGAAGGAGCATTCCTTTTATTATTCCAAATGTGAACAAAAAGTGCTAAAGCAGACTCAACATGGGAAAGAAGGGTATCCTGTAAGTCAGGAGACAAGGGCAATCTAAAATAGAATAGAACTATAAGTCATACGTTTCACCACTATCATGCACTGCAGCTTTCATTTTTGGCGTGAAGGCGCCACTGCCATTTCTGGGAGTATGTTCAGTGCAAATGAATATGTGCCAGCTCTGTTTTGGAGCAACCACAACTCAACTGGATTAGAGGCCACAGAAACAGAATTAAGCTATAATTTAAGGATTCTATCTACTGTACCACATCACACACATCTGTCTCAAAAGCCAGTCCAATGGGGTGAGGGTGTTCAGTGTCTCTTTACAGCTACAAAGAAAAACAAACCACCAAGCCTGGTTATTTGCTCACCCATAGGCCAGTTTTCGTACACATATTTGGCAATATCAGCTGCAGAGTCATTTGGGAGAAGTCAAACTCTTCCGTTTTACCACTGACCAGAATTAGCCGTAGGTGTATCTGGGAACAAAAGGAAGAGAAGAGAAAAAAAAAAGTTAAGAATCACCAAAAGGCACATCAGTTTACTTCAAGTACAAACAACCCAAGAGGCATCAGATTACTTCAGAGTACCAACAACCCAGGGGCATCTATTTACCGGAGGTATCAAAATACAAGGGCATCCATTTAATTCTGGAGGTACCAACAACCCAAGGAGCGTCAGTTTAATTCGGAGGTATCAAACAAACCGAGGAGCGCCAAACACATCGGAGGTACCAAAAACAAGGTGTCAGTTTAACTCCAGAGGTGCCAAACAACCCAAGGTGTCAGTTTAGCCAAAAACCTAATATCAGTTTAATTCTGAGGTACCAACAACCCAAGGGGTGTCAGCGTAATTTTAGGGATAACAACACAAGCGCGTCAGTTTAGCCAAAAACCAAGGAAGTCAGTTTAATTCTGCAGGTACCAAACAATCCAAGAGGCATAAGTTTAATTCCAGAGATACCACCAACAAAAGGGGTGTCGGTTTAATTATGGAGGTACAAACAACCCAAGGGTATCAGTTTAATTCGAAGTACCAACAACCCAAGGGACATCAGTTTAATTGCGGTGATACCAACAACACAAGGCGGCTGTTTAGCCAATAACCCAAGGGCATCAATTTAATTCCAGAGGTACCAACAACCTGAGGGTGAAAGTTTACTTCAGGCGGTATGAACAAACCAAGGGCACCAGTTTAATTCAGAGGAGCGGAATTATATTCTGCGTAAGAAGTATGCACTATGGAATTAACCTCATTAGACAGTACAGTGATGGAAATAGCTGGCAGCTACAAACAGCGAACCCCTACCAAAAAAAAAAAAATTGGCACAACCGCCTCTCCAAAAATGCTCATGTATTGTTTCCATGAAATGTAACTATTGTTTGCTTGTTCATACCCTCGATGTATATACTTACCTGCTCATCCTATACCTGTTTATTTGTATCACCCTGTTCACTGTTTGTATTTCACCCTGTTGTAATTTCTCTCACAGTTTGTAAACCATGCTCTTGTGATCTCCCGGTCGCACCTGAAAATAGGTATTCCTTGTCTAGTGTGCCTATCCAGTAAACAAAAGCTAATAAATAAATTAGCACAGACTGATTAGTCAGAATATATTTTTAGAACTACAGCTGGTTTACATTTCTCTTTGTCATAACCTGGTCACACAGGGCTGCTTAATCCTTAGGAGAACCCCAACTTCAGACATGTTATCTGCAAAATAACCCGTGGAGGTCAAACATCAGTGAGTCTGAAGACTTCCAGTGACGGCACTGCTTGATGGAGTCACAGACGAGAAGAGCTCCCTCAAGCTAAGTTACAGTCGTATTTAATCTGCTCCTAAATAATATCAAAATGATCCAACACAAACTGATATCACAAGAGCAGCATGGCAAAAGACAAAGACTGAAGGATTTCTCATCCGGCAGCTTGAAACAAAAACTGAGGAAGGTGGAAAGACCTAGGAGCCGCAGCTGCTGCTCCAGGACAGCAGAATCATCAGACCGGAAGCAGGCAGCGACTACTGAGGAGGATGAGCAGGTCTTGAGACCACCTCGAAGAAGCTCTACAGAGCTCTGCCAACTCGGGGACACCTTGAATCAGGTTAAAAGTAACATCGCCGATATAGAAACATAGAAACATAGACTTTGTGACGAGATAAGGACCGCTAGGCCCATCTAGTCTGCCCATTTCCCTACCTACAGGATAGGCCGCAGATCCTAGTTAACCAACAGCCTATTTCTTCCTACCCCCACAAGAAGTGCCTTATGTCTGTCCCATGCACTGAATTCTCCCACAGTTTTAGACCCACAACCTCCTCAGGAAGGCTGTTCCATGCATCCACTACCCTCTCTGTGAAATAATACTTCCTCATTGCCCCTGAACCCCTCCTTCAATCTTTAAATTGTGTCCCCTTGTTCTTGCAAGTCTCTTTTCTGAAAGATGCTACCCTCTTGGACTTTGTTGATTCCACTAGGTACTTAAAGTTTCTATCTTGTCCCCCTCTCCCTTATTTCCTCAAGGGTATACATATTAGCTCCTTTAGTCTCTCCTCATCTGACTTTCTCTTGCAGACCCTGCACCATTTTAGTTGCCCTCCTCTGGACTGCCTCTATCCTGTCTATGTCCTTGGAGATGGGTCTCCAGAACTGGACACAGTACTCCAGATGGGGTCTCACCAACTGTCTGTACAGAGGATAACAACTTCCTGTTTTCTGATGATGATGCCTCTCCCTATACATCCCAGTATACCCCAGCCCTCCCTACTGCCTTCTCACATTGCTTGCTAACCTTAAGGTCATCTGATATGATTACCCCAGGTCCCTTTCCTTTTTGTTGTTGTTACTACCTCCCCACCCATTGTGTATTCTTTCCTGGGTTCTTGTTTCCCAGGTGCATTATTTGCACTTCTTTGCATTGAATCCTAGCTGCCATACTTCTGACCATTCCTCCAACCTTGCCAAGTCCCTTTTCATCCTTTCCACGCCTCCTTGTGTATCAACCCTGTTGCAGATCTTTGTGTCATCTGCAAAAGGCATACTTTTCCTTCCAGTCCCTCTGCAATGCCACTGATGAAGACATTAAAAGGACTGGACCCAATACTGAACCCTGCGGTACCCCACTAGTAACCCCCCTTTCTTCAGAGTGGACTCCATTTACAATTACCTTCTGTGTCCTGTTGTCCAGCCAATGTTTTCCAGGCTACCACCCTGGGTCCCACTCCCAGGCTGGTTAATTTGACTATTAATCTTTTGTGTGGGACTGTGTCAAATGCCTTGCTAAAGTCTAGGTAGGCCGTCCACAGCCCCTCCCTGGTCTACTACTTTGGTCACCCAGTCAAAGAAATCTATTAGATTAGTCTGACATGACCTTCCACTGTGAACCCATGCTGCCTTGGGTCCTGTGCTCCACTGGCCTCTAGGTACTCAACTATTCTTTCCTTCAGAAGTGACTCCATCCTTTCCCTACCACAGAGGTCAGACTGACAGGTCTGTAGTTTCCTGCCTCTGTCTTGGTCCCACTTTGTGAAGGGAATCACATCCGCCTTCCTCCAGTCCTCGGGTACCACACCATCCTCCCATGATTTATTAAAAGAGTAGCCAGTGGTTTCACTAGTTCCTCCTTAATTCTTTTAGAATTCTGGGGTGAATTCCATCAGGACCCATTGCTTTGTCCACCTTCAGTTTTAGGAGTTCTTGCAGAACCCTTTCTTCTGTGAAAGGACTGGGATCGACCCCCTATCAAGAGTGCTTCTGTTAATTGGATTAGGCACTTCCCCTCCTCTTTGTGAATACTGAGCAGAAATATTCGTTCAGTATTCCTGCTTTTCACTGTCCCCTCTGCCCACCCACCGTTCATTCTTTTCAGCCTCACTATCCCTCCCTTTGTCTTTCTTCGCTGATGTACCTATAAAAGGTTTTATCCCCTTCTTAACTGAGTTGGCTATCTTTTCCTCAGTTTGGGCCTTTGCTATTCTGACTTCCCTCCCTGCTTCCTTCTGCCTTAACTGGTACAGCTCTCTGTCCTGCTCCTTCTGTGTTTCCTTATACTTCCGGAATGCTATCTTTTCTTCCTGACTTTCATAGCCACCTCTTTGAGAACTATAGTGGCTTTTTCTTCCGTTTGATTTGTTTATTTGCTTCACACAAGGCTTGCTGCCTCTGTGATGGCAGTTTGATAATTCCCATTGTTGCTCCACACCTCCTTCTAGCCTGTTTGCTAGTGCTTTTTGAGGCACTCTCCCATCTGCCAAAGTCAGCCCTCCTAAAGTCCAGTACCCTCACTTTTGCATGGCTTGACTCTGTAGCTGAGTTTAACGTGAACCACACTGTTTGATGGTCGCTTGTCCCCAGATGGCAACCCACTTCTAGATCTGAGATCCTCTCACTGCCCCGTTTGAGAGTATGAGGTCTAAGATTGCTCCCTCACAGTGGGTTCGAAACTAGCTGTCTAATGCCTGCCACCTGTAGGGCATCAAAAATGGCCCTGCTCTTGGATGTAGCAGCAGCAAATGTGCTCCAGTTAACATCTGGCATATTCAGGTCTCCCATCAACAGTATCTCCCTTTCTCTGCCATTCTAAGAATGCCTTCCATCATATCCTTGTCCATTCCTTCCCCCTGACATGGGGTCTGTACACAACCCCTGTGCGGATTGTGGTGCCTTTCCAGTCTCAAGGTGACCCACAGTGCCTCCTCTCCCTGTTTACTCTTTTGTTCAGTTGCTTTTATCCTTCCTTTACATGAGAGCTACTCCTCCCTCTTCTCCCTGCCTGTCTCTCCTGTAGGTTATGTACCCTGGTATGTTAACCTCCCAGTCATGGTTCTCTGTGCCATGTTTCTGTGACTGCTACGATATCCAGGCATCCCTCTTCCATTAAGGCCATCAGCTCAGGGCTTGCTGCCCAGACTACGGGCATTGGTACTCATTACCCTCCATTTCCTGATGGCCTACTCCCTTGCCCCATCCCTGTCCTTCTTGCCTTTGTCACTTTCTCCATTTACACCTGCCCTTCTCCTATCGACACCTCTATGTTGGTGTTTGCTGCACACTACCGTGATTATTTGGGGGCTAGGATTTTCCTGCTCCTTTCCAGTGCCTCCCCTTGGCTAGTTTAAAAGCTTGCCAATGAAGCATTAAACCTGTCACCTAGGATCCTGGTTCCCTCCCGGACAGATGCAGCCCATCATGCCAGTATAGGCTTGCATCACTCCAGGTGGACCCCAGTCCCCAATGAAGCCAAATCCCTGAGCTCCACACCAGTTTTTCAACCACTGATTGAATCCCATGATGCGGAACACCCTAGCCTCTCCTATGCCATAGATGGGTAGCACTTCCGAGAAGGTTACCGTGAGTGCTACTTGACTAAGGCCTTCCCAATTCCACAAACTCTTCCTGCACTTCTCTAATCCGTTCTTAGCCAGGTCATTTGTCCCTAGGTGGACAATGACATCCAGCTCCTCCCTGTGCAGCTGCTCCGGCAATCCTGAGGATTCGCTCCTGCCCCTCAAGCCATGGCGCCAGGCAGGCACCTACCTCCTCTCCCTTCCTCTCCCAGTTCTACCTTCCTAACAATGGAGTCCTCCACCAGGAGTGGTTTCCTTCTCCTGCAGGGTCCCCTGCCACCCTCCTGTGGGTCTCCTTTGTGGAGGTTCCAGCATCCTCCTTGGTCTCCACTGTGGGTGCCTCCATAGAGGAACCACACTTTGCCAGAATGGCATAGGAATTGTGGAGGCACAACTGCAGGGATGCACCTCTGTTCCACCACCCTCACCTCCCTGAGCCCACTGTGGTCCAACCACTCCTCTTTCTTGGCAACCTCTGAGGCAACGGCAGTGGCATTGGTGGTCCCTGGATAGAAGAGGAGGTCCCACAAATCCTGGCCAACTCAGACTGGAGATGAGCAACCTCCTCCCTCAGCCCAGAGAGGTGCCTGCAGATAGGACAACAACGCATCCTCCAGAACATCTCCCAGAAGACTGCTGCTCCACAGCCAATGCACTGCACCACTCCAATCACGTCTTATTTCTGGCCCTTAACTGTTTGCAATCCTTACTCTTTCCTCTGTTTTTCTCTCTCTCTCCTTACTTTCTGCCTGTGTACCCTTTAAGCTCCTGATTGTCCTGTTCTGAGACAAGAATATCCTATATTTCTCAGTAGACCACTTACTTGCTCAGAGGCCGACCTCCAGCAGCTAGGGGGCGGAGAGCTACTCTCTCTTCTAGGATGGTGGGTCCTAGGTGGTTCTGTGATCACTCACTTCCTGCCCCTAAACAGGAAGTTCCTGTTGTCAGTCAAATCCTGTGCCTATAAAAATAGAACTAGCTTTTGGGGAAGGAGAGGCAATATAGTCCCAGCAGAGAAGTTCAGTCACACAGCAGTCCTTTCTCCTGGTGTCTTCTGCCAAGCTATTAGCAGAATCTTTCTAAGGCAGTCTTTAAATGTAGCTTCCTTCTAGCTAGCCACTCCCCTACTTACCAGATCTTTCACAAATAATTTAAACCTCACAGCAGTTAAGTCCTTTCAGTCACCTGAGATTTACACCTAGATAACTTTCAGATACCCATTCAGTTCAGTTAACCCAAACACACACTTTTTTTTGTATGTTAGTGTTTTTACCTAAATTAAAGGTCCAAGTACAAAAGTTCTTCTACTTTAGTCCCAGCAGAGAAGTTCAGTCACACAGAAGTCCTTTCTCCTGGTATCTTCTGCCAAGCTATAACCATGGAGACATCTGCCTACACAGAATAGAAAAGTTACGTAATCAAGATCCGCCTCACAGAAATATCGGATGTGAGAGATCTGCATAATGGTGCAATCCTGCAGCTATGCAACTGGGAAGTTTACTAACCAAAACAACAAAATAGAGCAGATCGCACAGAAGAAAAAATTACTCACCTTAGTAATGTTGTTTCTTCTAATGGAGTCTTCTGTAATATTCTGACTATTGCAGTGACTGCCAACCTTTGAACTGTCGAGGAGACAGAGGTTAACTTTCCATGGCCAGCATGGAATGTTCAGTCTGGCTTCGGCTGTAACTTCTGTCTGCTGTTGTTTAAACTCCAACCGTCAGATCTTCAGAGCAATACTCACTAGAAGTTGTGTGTGGAAACTGTAAAACTCACACTAGCCAACTGGCAACTAAATTTATTAAAAAAGGTTTTTGGTTTCAAAGCAAACACTCAAGTCAGAAACCCAAAAATAACACACACACAAAATAAAAGAGGGTGAGAAGGGGCACCTCTAGGGTGCCAACACTTCCTCCACCCACCATCCCAAAAACAGGTTCTGAGGAGGGGAGGCGGAGAGGAGAATCAGAATACAGCAGACTCCATTAGAAGAAACAACATTACTAAGGGTGGTAATTTTTCTTCAAACAACATGAAGTCTTGCTGTATTCTGACTAATACTGAACTACCAAGCAGTACCTCCATGGAGGAGGAGAGACCTACTTTGGGAATAGGCTCTAGTACTGCTGTGCAAAGCGAGACATCACTCCTAGCCTGAATATCAGAGGTAATGCTTGGTGAGATGGATGGACTGTTTTCCAGGTGGCTGCTTGACAAATTTCTAAGATAGGAATATCCCTGGCAGCAGCTAGAGAAGCAGCTGTACCTCCAGAAGAGTGAGCCCTCAGGCCTGAGGTGGGGTTCTACCAAGTTTTCATAGCAGAAGTGTATACAAGAGACAATCCACCTGGCAACAGATCTTTTAGTAGCAGGTTTGCCCTTACCGACCTCTCCATAGTGAGGAACAACTGGAGGGACTCAAACCTGTGACCCTTAGTGCGCTCTATGTAGTAGCTAAGGGCCCTTTTTATATCCAGGCTGTGCACACCTCCTCTCTCCAGAGGAGAATGGTCAGTGAAGAAAACAGGAGAGACAGACTGATTAAGGTGGAAATCTGAAACCACCTAGAGCAAACACTTCCTGTTAGTTCTTGGACCACTTTATCTCTATGGAAAGAGATGAAATCAGGCTCCACTGACAGGGCTTGCCAATTCACTGATATGCCTGGCAGAGGTAACAGCTACAAAACACAGTTTCAAGTCAAGTACTTAAGCTCTGCAGAGGACAAAAGGCTCAAGGGTGGTTGCATAAGCTGAAGCAATGCAAACATTAGGTCCCAAGCAGGATTAGGGTTCCCAAAGGGGAAGTTGGTGTGCAGCAATCCTTTGAAGAACTTACAAAACACAGGATGGGCTGACAGAGGAGAGGCTTGCCTACTGACAAGAAGGCAGAAACAGCCACCAGATGCACTTTCTAAGTGTAGCTGGTCTAGAATCTAAACCATTAAAATGAACCATATAGTCCAGGACTGTAGGCAACAGCAGATTCTGGAGAAATATGCATATTAGAGCACAAATAGTGAACCTTTTCCATTTAGAGTTGTAAGTCTTTCTGGTGGAAGGCTTCGAGAAGCCTTGAGGATATCCAGAACCCTTGAGAGAGGTGCAGATCAGCAAACTAACTCTTCAAGAGCCAGGCTTTGAGATTGAGAGATTTGAGTATGGATACCAAATCCTTCCCTGAGAGGATGTCAACAGGTTGTAGTTCTTGGGAAGAGACAGGGAAGGAGGACTGCTAAGGACAGCAACGAGCGGGTACCAGGGCTGTCTGGCCCAGTCTGGAGCAATCAGAATCACTTTGCATGGCTGAGACCTAATCTTGACTAGCACTTTGAACAGGAGAGGGAAGGGAAAAGCATGCAAGACTTCCTTCCCAATCCAGAATCTGAAGCATCCAGGGGGACTGGAAGCCAAGACTGAGGTCTACAACAAAGAGAAAGTTGGTGATTGTCTGGGGCTACAAAAGATCTATCTGTGGAGTGCCCATCTGGAAAATCACTTCCAAAACTAGGGGATCTAGGGTCCATTAGTGATGGCCCTGAGATATCCTACTGAGAGCATCTGCTAGGACATTGTCCTTCCCTGGGAGGTGAACTGCTATCAGAGGTTTGCAGAGAATAGGCCAGAGACCACAACTTCATTGCTTCAGTGCACAAGGCGTGAACCGAGTGCCTCCTTGCTGTTGATGTACCACACTGTGGTGGTATTGTCTGTTCTTATCTGAGCCACCTTGTTCTGTACAGATTTGGAAAAAGGCTTGCAGTGCCGAAACACTGCTCTGAGTTCAATAGATTGATGTGAAGTAGGAGGTTATTGAGGGTGACCACAGCACTTGGGTGGTAAGATCCCCAAGTGGGCTCCCAACCCAGCAGAGGAGGCATCTGTGGTGAGTAATGCTAATGAGACTGGTGACAAAGGAACTCCCTGTCTTAAGTGTCCTGATCCGCATACCATTGCAAAGCCTGGATCAGGGTTCAGTCACTGGGACTAGTTTAGTAAGGAATCCTTTCTTTGGGACCAAAAGGCTCTTAAGTGGAACTGAATGTCCCTCATCTGGAATCTTGACCCTGGACCACTGCTGTAGAGGCTGCCAATGGCCCAGGAGCTGCAGAAGTGCCTTGCTGGTGAGACACCTAAAGGGTGAATGAAGAGCCCAGTTCTATAAGGGTCCTTGCCCTGTCAGGAAGGAAGGCTTGCTCTTATTGTATCGCTCTGCCCTATAAAGGTGAGGGGCTGTGCTGGCTCGAGAACTGACTCTGGATGGTTGAGAGGAATCCTAAGGAGTGAGCACTTGCTGAGTTATTTTTTATTTATTTATTTGATATATCGGTTTAACCTTTGAGCAGAGCTCATTTGCAAGATACCTTGTCACATATGAGACAGATGGAAACATAGAGTAGGTATAAAGACAATTACATTAAACATAGAGATACATGAGTATAACAATGGTTACATTAAGCATGTGTTAGACATTTGTCACAGACAGTATTTACAAGATTTGGAAGTAGATATTTTCTGACATTATTTGTAACCTTTGGATGCGATATTTACAACATAACAGTAGTGAGGCATGAAGATGTGACTTCGACTTGGTCTGGAGACTGACCCAGATGTGAGCTCCGACTTGGTCTGAGACTGACCCACTATGACCAGTCATACAAAGTATGGAAAGATGGAATCTTTTTTTCTCATGGGAAAGCAACCACTACTGCCAGGTACTTTGTGAACACCATGTAGGGCTGATGTTAGGCCAAAGGGCATTGCTCTGAATTGATAGTGGCCTGGGGGCAACTCAGACCTGAGGTACTTTCTGTGGGAGCACCTGATGGGAATGTGAAAATAGGCAACTTTGAGGTCAGGAGGCTAGCCAAGTCCCTGGCCTTAGAAACAGAATAATTCCCAAGTCACCACTTTGAATTTTGGTTTTAAAGGTGCTTGTTCAGATATCTTAGATCCAGGATGGGCGCCATTCTCCTGTCTTTTTGGGGTTGGGAAGTACCTGGATACAATCCTTTGCCCCTGTGTGGGAGTAGGAACCCTTTCTGTAGCTCTGGGAGCCAGGAGGGAAGAAATCTCTGCCTCTGGGCAAGGGTCTCTGATGGACTTGCAGGTAGAAAGGATCTGGTTCTCATCTTGGGAAATTTTTTGAAGCTGAGAACCAGTCCCTGGCTTCTACTTCAGGACCCACTTGTCTGATGTTAAAGACTTCCAGTCCTGGACAAAGTAAGCCAGCCTGCCAGAGTATTGGAGAATCGGCCGGGCAGACCCATCAGGGTGCCTGCTTGGCAGGAGCTTTAGGCTGAGGGGTGGAAGCAGGCCTGCTCATTTCCCGTGCCTGCCTCTCCTCTGAAGAACCCCAGCTGAGCATAGGCAGAAGAGCAGGCCTGGGCTTGGTAAAGAACCTGCCCTGCCCCACCTAGATGCTGTCTCTGAGGAGTGGCTTGCCTTTCTTTGGCCTGAGCACTCCTGTAGGTGGTCTGTACTGCGTCCATCTTCTTGTGTAGTTCTCTGCCTGCTCCCGGCAAAGAGAATTACCAATGACAGGAAATCCATGGCCTTAGCCTGGGTATCCTGTGATAGGCTAGTACATCTGAGCCAAGCCATCCTCCCGAAGGGCCACAGATGTAGCCATGACTCTAGATGAAACATCACTGGAGTCCACAGCAGCAGCATGAAATGTACCTTGGATGCCTCAATCCAATCCACAGCCACCTGCTCCAGCTCCTTGGCAAGCTGGTGGGGCCTGTTTAGCTAGAGCCAGCACAGTGTCCCACCTGGACATCTGGTATCTAGCTATGTAGGCCATATAGTTAGCCTGCCTGAGTCCCAAAGATGCTGTCATGTACTGCTTCTTTGCCATAATCAGTCCTCCTGGAGTCCTTATCTGGGGAGGTGTGAAGCCAAGGAATATTTGCCTTATCACAGGCAGCAGTCTGCACTACCCCAACATGGCTGCATTGCTGGGAAAGGAACTCCGTGTCCGAGCCTGAAAAGATATACCTCTTGTCCATTCTTCTGTCCCAGGAAGTATGGAATTAGGATTTTAAAATTTTAAATGTCTGTTTCCCAAAAGATTTATGGAGGAACAGACAATCTCCTGAACTCTAGGATGTCCATCATCTCTACAAATCAAGCTTCTCCTGATCCTCTACTGCTTCTTCCATTGGAGCTGGAGGGTTTTCAGCCACTTTCTTGTAAAACATAAAGTGGGAAGGGGACTCAGAAAGCCGAGGAGGAGAAACACCTGAAAGTCTGTCTGGGAGATGTCCGGTCAATAGGCACATCCAGACTTTCATAATCACCATCACCATTATCATTATCCTCATACTCTTCCCTCCTCCTCCTCCGGGTCATAAAAATTCTTCAAAGTATAATCCGGAACCGGGGAACTGACCGAATCGAGCCCCTGACAGATGGTGCCGGTTCGGCCGGAACCAGTTAACGACTGAACTATCCTTATCGCTTTGGCTATTTCATCAGCGGTCGGAGAAAGAACTTGTGGATCCGAACGGATGATTTTCCTTCTCTTTCTTTTAACGGAACAGACTCCTCAGAATCGGTTTTCCTTTTGCCCGAAGAGTTTCGCCCTGGTCAGAGGCACTCCTTCTGTTGGTCGGAACCGAACCGGGCTATGGCCATCCGGGTCGGCGGACTTCTCTGCCTCCTTTCCTCAGTCTACCTACTCTCTTATCCAGGGTAGCTTTGGGAAACTTTAACAAATTTGGCAGTCTGAATTGAGGTGGTCAAACCCCAGACAATAAACACAGGTGGTGTGGGGATCACTGTAGCAAGGCTTCCCACACACACTACGATGTTGAAACCCAGTGGGCCCGGTTTTTCTTGGTTTCTCAGACATGGCAATCCTATCACAACTTACCCTTTTTCAGCAATCCACCAGGCAAGACACCCTATGGGTTCCTGACCGTGTTGCGGTCTTGGAAAAAACATAATTAAACCCGTTTTTTAGAACCGATACGGACCAGTTACCACACACTAATAAATTCAGAAGGTTTTTAAAATCAAACTGATGCGTTCAAACCAAACCGATCCAATGTTCTAAGTTCCACACAGAAACTAAATGCAAAACCTATCTAGTACTCACGGTACCACAGACAGTGACTTAAATCGACAGGTTCAGTAGCAGAAATTGGTAGAAACCGAGCGAAAACTACACTTAGACTTTTTGAACCGAGCAAAGGAGAAATCTCCGGGCGACTGCTCAGTGGTGGGGATAAAGAATCTGTTGGTTGGAGTTTAAACAACAGCAGACAGAGGCTTCAACTAAGCTCAAGCTCAGCGTTCCATGCCCTGCATGGAAAGTTATCTCTTCTTCTCAGGGCAGTTTAAGGTTGGCAATCACTGCAATAGTCAGAATACAGCAAGACTTCATGTTGTTTGAAGGTGCAGGGTTCGAGCCTGGGAGATGGGAAAAGCAGGCCGTGGAGGGGGTGATGAGTATGTGACTGGGAGAGGGTGGCTGGGAGAAGAGGGAAGAGTGGGGTAGAAGGGTGACAACACTGATTCCTAGTGGTCGGACAGGGAAATAGCCAGGGGAGAGGAGAGACAAAAGGTGTGGGAGAGGAGGAGGAAGTAAAGGTGGAAGGTTGGGAGAGAAAGAGAGGAAGGAGTGAGGCACAATGCTACCATCTGGTGGTAGAGAGGGATAACCTGCTAATAGAAGTTCAGACACTCAGGAAAAATGAGTCACGAGACAGGAAGATGTCGATAAATTAAAGGATGCCGCTGGGTGGCTGGGGAGGGTGGGGCAGGCAACGTGCTAACGTCGGACGAGCTAATACCCACACTAGACTAGCTGCACAGGAGAGGCTGAGCTGGTTATCTTACGACTCCTGTGTCCACACTATCCTGCAGTGTGCTGGCTTCAAGTTGTGTGTGTTGGAGACGGGTTCCGGGGCCTAAGTAAGGAAGCAGACAAGAAGCTATTAGTATGCAGCGGAAGGAAGTTCAAGGATGCACCAAGAGCACAGTTATCCAGTGCGCATGCCAATCTGGGAGGAGTTGCAATTGCTAGAGTGGGCTGTCTCGGACTGAATGGAGCACAGGAGAACGCCACAACCATGCGGTGGCCTGGGAAAACCCACAGCTATACAAGGCAGGAGGTAAATAAATCTGCTCTAAGCTAGGCTCCTCACGGATAAACCACAAATGTACTAGTCACTAGTCTAGAGGGCACATTTAAAGCATTAAAATCCTGAAATATATTATTAACCAATCACCCTGACAAAATTCTGCATTCTGCTGTTTTCCACAACAACATGAGTGATCATGGGGTCGAGTATGCACAAGACCACAACTTAAGGTCATTACCAACCCAAGCTAATAGCTAAACAGTCCTGCCGCAAGTTCAACACAGTGAATTATCTGTCGGATTTAGATCATTTAAACTGGCACGGTTCCATCTTGCTAAAATGGCTGATGAGGCTGTCACTATTCTGAATAACAACCGTACCGCCCTGGCTAACAAGCATGCCCCCTTCATCAAATCTAGAGTGTGAAATCCTCTCATCCTGGTTCACACCTGAGCTCAAACCGTGACAAACTCTGGGCTCAGGCTAGGCGCATTTAAGTGTCTAACTGATTAGCAGGCCTTCAGAGCTGCAAGAAATGCCTGTGTTAAATGCATTCATGCTGCCAAATTGAACTTCTGTATCACTACTTTAGAACAGGCAAATGGGAATGCTTATAAAAACCTGGAGGCCCTCAAATCCATTGAAGGACATTAGGCTGCTCCTTCCATTCCATCCAAGATAAACGCTAAATGGCAAGGTCATCGAAAGCAATAGTCAAATCATCGAAGAACTCAATTCACATTTGCTACCGCTGGCTTAGCCTTTGATTCTTCTCCGCATGCAGGCCTTGCAAATTGTCCTCGCCAGGACTATCCCTGAAGTCCCAACCTCATTATCCCTTCCAGCTGCATCCAGTCACCTACAAAGAAGTTGAAGATTTGCTTCTCAACTTGGACACTAAGAAAAGTGCTGGTGATGACAGACTAGAAGAAAAACTACTTACCATAGTAATCTTGTTTCTTCCCAGTGATGCTAAGATATTCATAACTTTATGCAGTAAGCCTGAGGGGTTGGACTGCCGGAGAGATGGAACACATGCAAATGATGGAACATTTTGTTGTGAGGCATTTTTCAAACACTGCCTCTACTAACTGCCTGTGTTCTAACCTCTTCAGATTTTATAAAGGAGCCTGAAAAGGTAGGTCCAGAAGAAAACATTACTCACCTTAGTAATTATGTTTCTTCTAATGGAGTCTTGCTTTATTCTGACTATTGCAGTTAGCCCCAGCACTCAAACTGCCCCGAGAGTAGAGGGTTAATTTTCTATGCAGAGCATAGAGAGCGTTGAGCTCGAGCTCGGTTCAAACCTCTGTCTGCTGCACTTTGAGCGCAACTGTCCGATTTTGTGCGCTAATACGACCTACTATGTGGAAATTTTAACATTTTTACTAGCCAAATGGATAACAAATATTTTGGATCCCCAAAAGACTCAAGTCAAGAAATCCAAAATCAAAAACCAGGTAGTGAACAACTTAAGACTGTTAAATTAATAATATAACCCACTCCCCTCTCTAAAGGATGGAGTACCCAAATGCACCCTTAGGGTGCAACATTGCACCTGCCAGCACACTTCCCAAACACAGGTTCTGAGAGGGAGGTAGGGAGGAGGTCAGAATACAGCAAGACTCCATTAGAAGAAACATATTACTAACGAGTAATTTTTTCTTCAAACAACATGAAGTCTTGCTGCATTCTGACTACTGCAGACTACCAAGCAGTACCTTCAGGGAGGAGGGAATCGAACCTATCTTGGGAATAGGCTCTGCAGTACTGCTGTACCATACCGAGCATCACTCTTAGCCTGGATGTCCAGGAGTAATGCTTGGTAAATGTATGGACTGTTTTCCAGGTGGCTGCTTTACATATCTCTAGCAAAGGAATATACCTGGCCGTAGACAGGGAAGCAGCTGTACCTCTAGTGGAATGAGCCTTCAGGCCTGAGGGAGGTATTTTGCCTAGCTTCTCATAGAAGAATTGAATACAAGAGACAATCCACCTGGCAATAGTTGTCTTTAGTGGCAGGTTTGCCCTTACCTACTTCCCATAAATGAGAAACAACTGAAATGAGTCAAACCTGTGAGCCATAATACACTCAATGTAGTAACTAAGGGCTCTTTTAACATCCAAACTGTGTAAACTCTTTCTCCTGAAGAAGAATGATCAGTGAAGAAAACAGGAGAGACACAGATTGGTTCAGATGGAAATCTGAAACCACTTTAGGTAAAACCTCCTATTAGTTCTAAGAACCACCTTATTTCTATGGAGCGAGATAAATCAGGCTCCCGACAACCCAGGCTTACATTCACTGTCGCCTGGAAGAGGTAATGGCTACCAGGAACACAGTTTTCCAAGTCAAGTATTTAAGCTCTGCTGAAGACATAGGGTTCAAAAGGGGTTGCATAAGCTGAGCAATGCAAACATTAAGATCCCAAGCATGGGTAGGATCCTAAAGGAGGATTGGTATGAAGCAATCCCTTGAAAAATTTACAGAATACAGGGTGAGATGACAGTGAGTAAAGCTTTCCCACTGACAGAAAAGCAGAAACAGCAGACAAATGTACTCAGAGTAGCTGGTCTGAGGCCTAGGCCATTAAGATGAACCATATAATCCAGAACTGTAGACAATTCAGCAGTGTCTGGGGATATTTGCTTCTTGGAACACCAAATGCTGAATCTCTTCCATTTGGAGCTGTAAGTTTTTCTGGGGCAGGTTTTAAGAGGCTTTGAGAATATCCTCAACCCCTTGGGACAGATGCAAATCTGCATACTATAACTCTTCAAGAGCCATGCATTGAGACTGAGCGACCAAGATTGGGGTACCAAATCCTCCCTTGAGAAGATGTTAACAGGTTGTAATTCCTGGGAAGAGACAGGGAAGATGGACTGCTAGGGCAACAACAGGGGTACCAAGGCTGCCTGGCCCAGTCTGGAGCAATCAGAATCACTTTGCAAGATTGTGACCTTACCTTACCTTGAACAGTAGAGGAAAGGCATATAGAAATTTCCTTCCCAGTTCAAAATCAGAGCATCCAGAGGGACTGAGCCCAATACTGGGGACTGCAACAAAACAGAGAAAGTTGGTGACTGTCTGGGGCTGCAGGAGATCCATCTCTGAGTGCCCCACCTTGAAAAAATCACTTTCAACATCAGAGGGTCCAGGAACCATTCGTGATGGCCCTGAGATCCTGCTCAATGCATCTGCTAGCACACTGTCCTTCCCTGAGCGGTGACTGCTATCAGAGAGGTCTGCAGAGAATAAGCTAGGGACCACAATTTCATGGCTTCCGTGAACAAGGTCATGGACTGAGTGCTTCCTGCTTGTTGATATACCACATGGTGGTGGTGTTGTCTGTCCTGACCTGAACCACCTTGTTCTGCACTGACTGAGGGAAAGCTTGCAGGACCAGAAAAGACGGCTCTGAGTTCCAAGAGATTAATATGAAGAAGGGATTCCTGAGGACCACAGTCCCTGGGCTGTGAGAGCCCCAGATGGGCTCCCCACCCCAATAGGAGAAGCATCCAGTGGTTAGGACCACAGAGTGAGACTGAGTGATGAATGGGACTCCTTGCCTGTGGTTGCCCTGATCCTGCCACCACTGGAGAGCCTGGATCAGAGTCTGGGTCACTGGAACTAGTTTGGTTAGAAAATCTTTCTTCTGAGACCAAAAAGGCCCTCAGAAACTGAATATCCCTCATCTGAAATCTCAGCCCTTGGACCACTGCTGTAGAAGCTGTCATGTGGCCCAGAAGTTGATGGTGAAGTGCCTTGCTGGCAGAGAGACTAGAAGGTGGAAGGAAAAATTACTCACCTTAGTAATTGCTTTTCTTCTCATGGAGTCTTGCTATATTATAACAATAGCAGTCAGCCACTGCAGCTGAACTGCCCGGAGAGGAAGGAGTTAACTCCAGAAGATCTGGAGTTCTACAGCATGAGGGCGCTGTGCTCCAAAGTTCTATCTGGCAGTTTCAAATGAAACTGTCAGATCTTTACTAAGCTAACATCAAAGGACGGAAAGTCTGTGTGGAAAAACTACACTCAGCCTATGGCTACCTACTAGTAGTACAATATAAAAGAACAAAGAAACACTCAGAGCCATAATAACAAAAATTGATGGTATTATGGTTCGCTTTACCACCTTGACAAGCACATATGAACCCCCTTCCCCAAAGACTCAAGTCCAGGAAGGGGGAATATAAATAACCTAAATGAAACAATCTAGGTCCCTAACCCAAAGGAAAAGAGGGAGGGAAAAACTACAATGGCATGACACAGTGCTTGCACTAATTCGCCACCCTACCCAAGTAGAAGTTCTGAGAGGGCAGGAGGAGGTGGTATGAATATAGCAAGACTCCAAGGAGAAGAAAAACAATTACTAAGGTGAGTAATTTTTCTTCAAACACCATGAAGTCTTGCTATATTATAACAATAGCAGATTACACAGCAGTACCTCCATGGAGGAGGTCAGAACCTACTTAGGGAAATAGGCTCTGAAGCACAGCTGTGCCAAACCGAGAGCATCTCTCCTGGACTGGACATCCAGGGAATAATGCTTGGTAAAGGTGAACCCCTGTCTTCAGGTAGCAGCTTGACAAATCTCCAGAATGGGATGTCTCTTGGCATTCGCTAGAGCCGCGGCTATACCCTGGTGGAGTGGGCCCTCAATCCTGAGGGGGGGGCCTACCCAGTTTCTGATAACAGAATTGGATACATGAGAAACAATCCACCTTGCAATTGTTCTCTTAGTGGCAGGTTTCCTTTGCCAACCTCGCCATAGGTAAGAAAGAGTTGGAGGGATTCAAACCTATGACCTCTGGTGCGCTCTAAATAGTAACTAAGGCTCTTTTGACATCAAGCTGTGCAGTCTCCTCTCACCTGAGGAAGAATGCTCAGTGAAAAATACTGGGAGAGAGATAGATTGATTCAGGTGGAAATCAGAAACCACCTTAGGCCAAAACTTTCTATTAGTCCTAAGGACTACCTTATCTCTGTGGAAAGAGATAAAATCTTCTTCCACTGACAGGGCCTGTAGCTCACTTGATCGTCTGGCAGAGGTGATAGCTACTAGGAAAGCGGTATGCCTAAGTTAAATACTTGAGCTCTGCAGAAGACAGAGGCTCAAAGGGGTTTGCATTAACTGAGCAATGCAAATATTCAGGTCCCAGGCGGGGAGCTGGTTCCCGAAAAGGAGGGTTAGTATGAAGTAACCCTTTAAAAAACTGGAGAACACGGTGAGAAGAAAGGGAGGCAGGCTTCCCTGCTGACACAAAAGCAGAGACAGCTGCCAGATGAACCTTCAGGGTAGCTGGTCTAAGGCCTAGGGAATTCAGATGGACCAAATAGTCCAGTAGAATGGGAAGATCAGCAGATTCTGGGATAATCTGCCTCTCAGAGCACCAGATGGAAAACCTCTTCCACTTAGAATTATAAGTGGCTCTAGTGGAAGGCTTCCTTGAAGCCTTTAAAATATCCATGACACCTTGAGAAGGTGTAAGTCAGCAAATTCTAGCTCCTCAAGAGCCAAGCCTTGAGTGGAGGATTTGAGGTCCGATACCACTCTCCCTGTGCACAGGCCAGTAGAAGTCGTGGACTCTGGGCAGGCTCAGAGGCAGTGTGGACTGCCAAGGACAGGAGCAGAGGTACCAGGGCTGTCTGGCCCAATCTGGGGCAATCAGAATCACTCTGCAAGGTTGAGATCTGATTTGTACTAGTACCCTGAAAAGGAGAGAGGAAGGGAAAGGCATACAGGAACTTCCTTTCCATCACAAAGGCGTCCAGAGGGACTGAGCTCAGAACTGGAGGCCTGCAACAGAAAAGAGGAAGTTGGTGGTTGTCTGGGGCTGCGAAAAGATCTATCTGAGGGGTGCCCCATCTGGCAAAGACAGACCCAGCACTTGTGGATTCAGAGCCCATTCGTGATGGCCTTGAGAAATTCTGCTGAGGGCCCGTCCAGGACATTGTCCTTCCCTGGGAGATGAACCGCTATCAGGAGGTGTTCAGGGAGTAAGCCAGAGACCACAACTTCATTGCTTCGTGCACAAGGCTGAAGACCGAGTGCCTCTTGCTTGTTGATGTACCACATTGTGGTGGTATTGTCTGTCCTGACTTGAACCACTTTGTTCTGGACAGAATCTGAAAACACCGAAGAGCAAAAGACAGCTCTGAGTTCCAAAAGATTGATGTGGAGCAGAGACTCCTGGGGAGACCATACCCCTGGTGGCAAGTCGCCCAGGTGAGCCCCCACCCTAACAGGGAGGCATCCGTGGTGAGGGTGAGGGGTGGGAAATGGGAATGAAGGGAACCCCTGTCTTGAATTGCTCTGGACCTGCCACAGTGGAGGGCTAGGATCAGAGTTTGAATAACTGGGACCAACTTGGTAAGGGTCCTTCCTTTGAGACCAATAGGCCTCAAATGGAACTGAATGTCCCTCATCTGGAATCTTGCTCCCTGCACGACAGCTGTGGAAGCAGCCATGTGCCGAGGAGTTGCAGAAAATGCCTTGCTGGTCGAGAGACCCATGGGGTAAAGGAGGATGCCAGAGGCGATGAGTCTGTCCCACCCTTTCCGAGAGGAAGAAAAGCCCTGGCTAACCTTGTGTTCAATTATAAGCCTATGAAAGTTGGGACTCTGAACTGGTTCCAGAACTGACTTTGGTAAGTTTGTAGGAACCCCAGGGAAGTGAGAAGCTGGTGGTGACTTGCAAGTGGGATTACCTGACCTGGAGACTGACCTACAATGAGCCGTAGTCATTCAGGTAGGAAACACAACAACCCTTGTTTCTTAAGTGAGCCACTACTACAGCGAGACATTTTGTGAATACCCTTGGCGCAGAGGTAAGGCGAGGGCATTGCCCTGAACTGGTAGTGGCTCTGAGGCAGTTCGAACCTGAGGTACTTTCGGTGAGAAGGCACTGATCAGAATAATGAAAATAGGCATCCTTGAGGTCCAGGGAGCTAGCCAGTCCCTGGCCTTATGAGGAAGGCAATATCATTGCCAGAGTCAACATTTTGAATTTGGTTTCAACAGATGCTTGATTCAAGTATCATTAAATCTAGAATTGGCACGCCATTCTCCTGTCTTTTGGGTAAGAAAGTATCTTGAATAAAGCCCCTTGCCCTGATGGCAAGGAGGAACCCTTCCACTGCTTTGCAGTCCAGCAAACAGAAACCTCTGCTTCCAAAGCAAAGGGCTTCTAAGGAGTTTGCAGGTGGAAAAGTGCCTGGCTCTCATCTTTGGAAAGTGTTTGAAGCTGAGAACCAGACCCTGGCCTATTACCTCCAGAACCCATCTGTCCGTAGAGTTAGGGACAGCCAGTTGCTGAAATAGGCCAACTCTGCCCCCACTGGTACAGGAGAATCGGCCCTGGACACTCCCATCAGGTGCCTGCTTAGCAGCAGCCTTAGGCTGAGGAGGGGGACGGCCCACTGTGCCACGCCTACTCCCTGCCTTGAAGAAACTTCTGTGAGACAGCAGAGGAGGTTTGAAATTGTAAAAGGCTCTGGAAAAGGGCCTGCTCTTTACCTCTGGGAGCATGCTTTCTTGTGGCATGGCATAGCTTCTCTTAGACCTGGGCACTTTTGTAGGTAGTTCTTATTCATCCATCTTTTTTCATATAGTTTTCTGTTTGTTTCCCAAAAAGAGAATTTCCACTACAGGAAAAAATCCATAGGCTTTGACTGGGTATCTTGGACAGATTAGTGCATCTGAGCCATGCCAACTCCAATGGAAGCTACAGAATTGGCCATGACCCTAGAAGAAACATCATTAACATCAACAGTAGTATGAAATTGAACTTTAGAGGCTTCAATGCCATCAGCAGCCACCTGTTCCAACTCACTAGCCAGCTGGCCATGGGCCTGCTTGTATTACTTGCAGTACTGTGTCCCACCTAGATTTCTTGATATCTAGCTACATAAGCCATATAATTTGCCTGCCTGAGTCCCAAAAGAAGCTGCTATATACTGTTTCTTCTACATGGCATCGTCTTCCTGGGAATCCTTATCAGGAGGATGTGAGGCCAGAGGAATATTAGCCTTGTCACAGGCTGCAGCTTGTACCACCTACATGACTACACTGCTCAGTAAGGAAGTCTGTATCCTAGGCCTGACAGAGTATACCTTCCGTCCATTTTTTATCTACAGGAGGGACAGAATGAGGACTTTTAAAATCTTTGTTGTTTGCTTCCTAAATGACTTATGCAAAGGACAGACAGCCTCCTAGACTCTGGAATATCCATCATTTCCACATAATCAGGCTCCTCTTGCTCATCCACAGCCTCCTCTAAAGGAAGCTGGAGGGTTTCTGCAACCTTTGTAAAAATAAAGAAAGAAGGGGACTCAGACAGAATAGGAGGAGATTCTAAAGGTCTGTCTGAGAAATGTCGGTTCAATGGGCACGTCCAGACCCCCCAGCCACATATATTGATCAAGTTCCTCCTCCCCTCCTGTAGTTCGCCAAAAATCCTCAACTTAAAATCCTGAACCACTGGGACTGGGCAGACCAACCTTTTACCCAGCTGTTGGTGGTTCTGTTGATCCCTGAGACAGCGATTGGACAATCTGAATGGCTTTTTATCTCTGCAGCAGTTAGAACCTTTAATTTTGGACTCAGACCTACAATTTCCTTGTCTTTTTACTTGGGACTGGTTCTCTGAACCAGCCTTCCTTTTGCTAGGAAGTCTCGCCCTGGTCAGAGAGGCACTCCTCGAGGTCAGTGAAACCACTGGACTGGGCCATCAGGTCAACGGACTTGCACAACCTCTCGTTCCCTAGACTGACCCAATCTCTTCTCAGGGTGGCTGCAGGGAAATTTTTACACACCTGGCAGTCCTGACGGGGTGGTCAGCCCAGACAATAAGCTACAAGTGGTGTGGGTCAGCCTTGGCAGCATCCCACAGATACAGTGTTTAAACCAGTGGGCCCAGTTTTTCTTTTGGGTTTCTCAGACATAATGCCAGCCTAACAAAACTTGCCCTTTTGATGGCAGTGCCAGGCAAGATACCCTTATCGGTTCCTAACCGTGTCACTGGTATTTGAAAAAGCGTTATAATTCGCTTTTTTTAGAACCCGATAAGAACCTGGAACCGCACTCTAAAACCCACTGTACACTTTTAAATGCAGAAAATACATCGATCGGTTCAAAGCCGAACCGATAATTAATTTTCACACAGACTTAAATTTTAGTACTTACGGTTACTAGATAGAGCTTTAAACCGAAATTACGGTAAAAATAATAACTTTTGCGGTTCAAATGAACTGAAAAATACTCGCTTGAACCTAGAATGAACCGAGCTGAAGGAGCTGATCTCCTGAGCGGCTGTTCAGTGAAGCGGGTAGAAGAATCTGACAGTTTCATTTGAAACTGCCAGATAGAAACTTTGGGCACAGCGCCCTCGCCTGTAGAACTCCAGATCTTCTGGAGTTAACTCCTTCCTCTCCGGGCAGTTCAGCTGCGGTGGCTGACTGCTATTGTTATCATATAGCAAGACTTCGTTTTGGTGTTTGAATGAAGAAGCCAGCTCTACAATAGCCCTTGCCCTTTCCAGGGAAAAAAGCTCTTACTTTGACTATATCCAACTCTTGCCCTATGAAGGTGAGTGTATGTACAGGCTCAAGAACTGACTTGGAAGACTGAGAAGGAATCCTAGGAAGTGAGCACTTGCATGAGTCACTTGCAGGTCTGATTTGGCTTGGTCTGGGGACTGACCCACAATGAGCCAGTGGGTCCGAGGTGCGGAAATCTGAAATATTTTCCTTCTTAAAATACTCTACTGCTAGGCATTTTGTTAATACCCTGGAGCTGATGTCAGCCGTATGTATAGCTTTGAACTGATAATGGCCTGAAGGCAATTTGACCTGTAGTTTCTGTGGGAGTACCTGAGGGAATGAAAGTAGGCATCTTTTAAGTCCAGGAGGTTAGCCAGTCCTAGCCTTAGAGAGGAAGGATTATTCTCAGAGTCACTATTTTGAATTTTGGTTTTAAAGATGTTTGTACAGGTATCTTAAGTCTAGGATGGGTCGCTACTCCTGTCTTTTTGGGGGTAAGTACTTGGAGTGGTGAACTTTGCCCCTGTGTATGTGGGAATCCTAGGCCTTTTTGTGTGTAGAGATGAAACCTTTGCCTCTAGGGTAATGGTTTGGAGGCGCTTGCAGGTGGAAAAGATCTGGCCTGAGCTTTTGAGTTTTTGGTTGAGAAGCCCCTTTGGAGCTGTAGCCACACCCTCCAGGGACCCACTTGTCTAAGGTACAGACATCCAGTCCTGGACGAAGTAAGCCAGCCTGCTCTCCTACAGGAATGGGGAGTTTACCCAGGCGACACATTAGTGTCTGATTAGCAGAGCCTTGGGTTGAGGATGGATGCAGCCCTGTTTGTTCCTTCTGCTCTCCCTGGAAGAACCCCTCTGAGAGGGAGGAAGCCTGCTTGGTGAAAGGCTATGAAAGGCCTGCTAGACTGCTGCCTTTGAGGGTTGCCTGCCTTTCCTGGCCTGTGCTCCTATGGGTGGCCCTCTCTCATCCATTTTTCATGCAATTTT
Source organism: Neoceratodus forsteri (assembly GCA_016271365.2). Taxonomy (NCBI): domain Eukaryota; kingdom Metazoa; phylum Chordata; order Ceratodontiformes; family Ceratodontidae; genus Neoceratodus; species Neoceratodus forsteri. The sequence continues at coordinate 628,778,044 of JADMNL010000023.1, read as the reverse complement.
CTGTCTGCTCCCAAACAGAAAATTACCCACCTGAAATCCTGCCTTAGCCTGGGTGTCCTGTGAGACTAGTACATCTGAGCCAAGGCTTTCTCTAAGAGCCACAGATGTAGCCATGACTCTAAAGAACACATCTGGAGTCCACAGCAGCATGGACTGTACCTCAGATGCCTCAGTCCTATCAACAGCCACCTTGCCAGCCCAAGTCTAGCTTTGGGGAGGCCTGCTTAGCCAGTGCCAGTACCGCGGTCCCACATGGACTTCTGGTGGTACCTGGCTGATAGGCTATATAATTAGCCTGCCTGAGTCTCAAGGCAGATGCATGTGCTTCTTTGCCATGGCATCCAGCTTCCTGAATCTTCATCTGTGGGTTGTGAGGCAAGGGTATATTAGCTCATCACAGGCTGCAGCCTGCACAACCTCAGCTGCATTGTTGATACAAGTACTGTAACAGAACCTGATTAGGGTGCCTTTGATTTCTGTCGACAGGAGGTACAGAATTGAGTTTTTAAAATCTTTTGTCTGTTTCCCAAAAGACTTTTGGGGAATGGACAGTCTCGTGGACTCTGGATGTCCATCATCTTACATATTCGGTTCTTCTTGTTTCTTACAGCTTCTTCCACAGGAACTGGAGGTTCTGCTTTCTTGTAAAACATGTAGTGGGAAGAGGTCAGAAAACCTAGGAGGAAAACACGAGAAGGTCTGTTAGAGATGTTGGTTCAAAGGGTCAACCAGACCTCCCTATAATCATCGCCATCATAATCTTCATCCTCCAACCCAAGGTTCATAGAAATCTTCAGGGGCATAAGTTTGAACCAGAGGAACTGATCGAACTGAGTACCTGCCAGAAGGCGCCGGATCAGACGTGAATTGACGCGAAGTAATTTTACAATCCTTATCGCATTGGCAATCTCTTCGTGGTCGGAAATGGGTCTCTGGGACCAACCGCTGATTTTTCTTTCTTTTTTGAGGTGATCCTCGGGATCAGCTCTCTGGCCCGAGTAGTATTGCCCTGGTCAGAGGGTCCCTCAGGTTCGTCAGAGCCAACCTGGCTGGCCATCAGGTCAGCTGATTTCCTGCCTTCTTATCCCTCAGCCTACCAACTTTTTTTCCAGGGTAGACTCAGGGAATTTTACAGATTTGGCAGTCTGAATCGGTGGTCAAACACTAGATAATAATGATAGGTGGTGGAATCAGTCTTGTAAAAGACCTCCCACACATATTGTATTGTTGAAACCCAGTGGGCGGTTTTCTTTTGGGTTTCTCAGACACAGGCATCTAACACGAACTTACCTTTTATGAAACAACTAGGCAAGATACCCTATCGGTTTCTAACTGTGTCATGGGTATTGGAAAACCACAAGAAAATGCCTCTTTTTTTTTTAAACGATGGACCGTAACCACTCTAAGTTTAAAACAAGACAGAATATATAAATCACTAATGGCGTTCAGGCTGAACTGGTCTAAAATAAATTTACAATTTCCACAAGTTTACTATGTCTAGTTCACTACCTAGTACTTACTGTACCACAGACAGAGATCTGAACCAAAACATGTGAAAATAATCAGTAAAACCAAGGACTTTAACCTGACTTACGAACTGTGAGCAAGGAGAAATCTCCTAGGCGGCAGTTTAGTTAGGTGGAGTAAAGAATCTGACAGTTGCGCTTTCAAAGTGCAGCAGACAGAGGTTTGAACTGAGCTGAGCTCAACATTCTATGCTCTGCATAGAAAATTAACCTCTACTCTCGGGTAGTATGAGTGCTGGGGCTAACTGCAATAGTCAGAATACAGTAAGACTTCATGTTGTTGTGAATAATGTAGTACTAAAATTTTTATTAAAATTGGGGTTACCCAACAATATAGATTACTAAAAGAAACCTCCAACTGGAGGGACAAACAATTAAGTAAAGTTAGAACAACATGCCAGAAAACTACTAAAGATAACTATGAAACTCTGTTCACCTAATACAGGTGCAGAGGAAATAATTTCACTCCAAGGGTGTACTGTGACACAGTGGCACCAGCATGCAGAGTGCAGAGGCTGAAGTTCTGGAAGGAGAGGTGGGAGGTAAGTTATCAATATCTGAGCATCACTGGGAAGAAACAAGATTACTATGGTAAGTGATTTTTCTTCTAACCCCAGTAATGCTCAGTATATTCATAACTTTATGTACTACCAAGCAGTACCCTGGAGTGGGCTGGGAGACTATTTTGAAACAGACTTTGTGGAATGTTGTGCTAAACTCAGTATCACTCCTGGATAAAATATCCAGCTTGTTGTGTTTTGTCAAAGGTGTGTACAGTTTTCAGGTAGCTGCTTTACATATATCCACCAATGGGATCCTTGCAGCTGCTAAGTATGGCTGTCCCTCTTGTAGAATGAGCCCTCAATCCTGATGGGACTCCCTACCAGCATTAGTGTAACAGAATTGGATACACTGGACTATCAATCGAGAAATGAATCTTTTGAGGCTGGCTTACCTTTTCTCACATCCCATAAGTCAGGAAGAAAAAATTACTCACCTTAGTAATGTTGTTTCTTCTAATGGGTCTTTGTATATTATTATAGACCTTGGTTTGATCCAGCTCTAGAACTTGCCCGGGTGAAATGGTTAAAACCATTCCCAAAATAGAATTTTGGTACGACAGCAGCTCTATCTGTGTCATTTCAAACTTGAACTGTCAGATCTTTTCGAGCCAAACTCACTTGAAGGTCTGTGTGGAAGCTGTAACCTACACTAGCCAAATGGCTACCTAAATAATAACAACCACTGATGGTCCTAACTACTCAAGACTCAAGTCAGGGACCAGAAATACTAACACCATTCTATTAATATGAAAATGGAACATAAGTATAATAAAACACACACAGCGTACACACACACCCCCAAGTCCCAAAGGGACAAAATGCTAACAGGACATAAGTAGTGCCCACTAAGTTGCCCGCACCCTACCAAGTAGAGTTCTGAGGAGGGCAGGGTTGGGAGGTCTATAATATAGCAAGACTCCATTAGAAGAAACAACATTACTAAGGTGAGTAATTTTTTCTTCAAACAACATGAAGTCTTGCTATATTATAGACATTAACAGAATCTACAGCAGTACCTCCATGGAGGAGGGTAGAACCTACTTAGGAATAGGCTCTGAAGAACAGCTGTGCTAAACGAGCATCTCCTGGCCTGGACATCCAGGGTAATGCCTGGTAAAAGTGTACCGTTTTTCAAGTAGCAGCCTGGCAAATCTCTAATAATGGGTATCTCTGGCAGCAGCTAGAGGCGCTGGCTTTACCTCTGGTAGGAATGAGCCCTCAAACCGGGGTGGGGGGCTCTGCCCACTTCTGATAACAAATTGATACAAGAGACAATCCACCTGGCTATTGATCTCTTTAGTGGCAGGTTTGCCTTTCCCAGCGTCACCATAGGTGAGGAAAAGTTGGAGGGATTCTAACCATTGACCTTTAGTACGCTCTATATAATAACTAAGAGCTCTCTTAACATCCAGGAGTTGTGCAACCTCCTCTCACCCGTCAAGCTTAGCTCTTGAGGTTTATAATGTCACCTCACCCCTCACCAAAAAAAGCCTTGTTGCATATGGTTCCCCATATATTATTCTCTCTGTTATGAGGCAGTATAGCGCAGTGGTCTAAAGCTCTGAGCTGCAAATCTGATGACATCCAGCAGACCAGACCTGGGTTTGAATCCCATAGCTTCCACTTGCATACTGTGTGACCCTGAGCAAGTCACTTAACTTCCTTGTGCTCTCAGGTCGCACCTGGAAACAAGCTCCGACTTAGTGTGCCTTTCCTGGTTAAACAATCTCCCCTTTTCCATGTTGGGGGAATCAAGAGCATATTTTGTTTTGTTAATGGTTTTGTTGCCTTCTGTCCACCCCCATCTACGTCACCCCAGCTCCATCACTCCGATTTCCTCCAGGACTAACCTTATTCACATCTCTCCCTCCAGGACTATCCTTATTCACATCTCTCCCCAGAGCTTACGCCGCCCCAGTGGGGGGAGCTGCAGTTTCACTGGACCAGCGCCTGGATAGCTGGGTGCAGAGCCTGCAGGTGACCACTGTCATCCTACCAATAGGACCTGTTTTTCCCCAGTGTTCTTCCCCAAGGAGGTGTGGGCATGCAATATTATCAACACGCATGCCATACATTCCTGTAGGATGCATGTTGACAACCACTGTACCTCCAAGTATGTCTGGCAGCACTGGGCTACCTCTCCTCTGGATATAGGGTTCAGACACATGCCGGGATCTACAGCCCCCACCCCAAGAGAAGTATAGCAGCCCTACGGATGCTTGACTCCCCCTGGGTGACCCTTGGATCCCCCCCCCCAGTTTGCTTCTGAACCCAGGTCGTCAACCATAAGTGATAGCACTACCGCTGTTCTGGCGGGACAGCTGTCAAGAACATCTTTTGAAATCTTTACAATGTTACTTCCAGTGTTCCAGATAACACTGGGTGGGTAAATCCCTGTCTCTCTCGCTCAGTAACACAAGTTCAAAAGCAGTACAGCTGCGTGTGTGCATGACCAGTGTCTAGTGAATGCTGCACATTCATTGCATACAGTCCCTGCACTACCAGAATTTGCTGCACGGGTATCAAATACAGCCCTTGCATTACCAGTTTCTGCTGCATGTGTATCACATACAGTTCTTGCACTATCAGTATCAGCTGCATGTATATCATACAGTTCCTGCACTAACAGTATCAGCTGCATGTGTATCGTGTATAGTTCCTGCACTATTGGTATCAGCTGCATGTGTTTTTTATACAGTTCCTGCACTACCAGTATCAGCTGCATGTATACTGTATACAGTTCCTGCACTACCAGTATTAGCTGCATGTGTTTTTTATACAGTTCCTGCACTACCAGTATCCGCTGCATGTGTATTGTATACAGTTCCTGCACTATCAGTATCCACTGCATGTGTATTGTATACAGTTCCTGCACTACCAGTAGCTGCTGCATGTGTTTTGTATACAGTTCCTGCACTACCGGTATCAGCTGCATGTGTATTGTATACAGTTCCTGCACTACCAGTATTAGCTGCATTCGTATTGTATATAGTCCTTGCACCACTACTAGTATCTGCTGCATGTGTATAGCATACAGAGTCCCTGCACTACCAGTACCTGCTACGTGTGCGTCATATACAGTCTGTGTACTACCAGTATCTACTGCATGTGTACTGCACACAGTTCCTGCACTACCGGTATCAACTGCATGTGTATCGTATACAGTTCCTGCACTACCAGTATCAGCTGCATGTGTATTGTATACAGTTCCTACACTACAAGTATCAGCTGCATGTGTATCGTATACAGTCTTTGCACCACTAGTATCTGCTGCATGTGTAGGGCATACAGTCTCTGCACTACCAGTATCTGCTACATGTGTATCATATACAGTCTGTGTACTACCAGTATCTGCTGCATGTGTATGGCAAACTGTCCCTGTACTACTAATATCTGCTGCATATGTATCATAAACAGTCTCTGTACTACCAGTATCTGCTGCATGTGTATTACACACAGTCCCTGAACCACCAGTATCTAATTACTTTTAAAATACTTTGGAATACAGTGGGTTTGAAAAGTACTATAATAAACCAATTAGATTAGAAGTGTGGTTTCATATAGTGCATTTTCACACACTCTTTACAATGCAATGACTTAAGATACTAGTAGTGCAGGGACTACAGATCAGAATAGAATATACATTAGTTTTGTTTTGTACAGCATCTTTTATATACTGTGTACCCAGTGTTTTACAAAGCAATGGGTTAGACACTATTAGTGCAGGGATTGCAGATCAGAATAGAATATAGTTTTGTTTTATATAGCACCTCGTATATACTGCGTACTCAGTGCTTTACAAAGCAATGACTTAAGATACTAGTAGCTCAGGGACTGTAGATCAGAACAGAATATAATTTGGTTTTATACCCGCACCTTTCATATACATTGCATCTTAACGTCCTTTAGAAAGTAATGGGTTAGATACCAGTAGTGAAAGGACTGTCATAGAATTTAGTTTTATATACCACCTTTTATACATATTGTATCCCAAAGTGCATTACACAGCATTGACTTAGATACTAGTACTGCAGTGACTGTAGAATGGAATAATTCAGAATTTCATTTAAATAGCACCTTTCACAAACACTGTATCCCAAAACACTCTACAAAGCATGTGAAGGTTAAGTGACTTGCTCAAGGTCACACGGTAAATGTCTCTGGTGGGATTTGAACCTAGAGAGCCTGGCTGACAAGTCTTCACTCATCACTAAGCTATACTGTCTCCTTCAAAGCAGAATAAAGCGCATTACAGTGAGTTTTCCTATTGGCCAAGTGCATGTTGACAGACTTTTTTTTTTTGTTTGTTTTTTTAAGTGCCCTGTGCAATTCTTACCATACAACACAGCACATGTGAACTCGCAGGTGCCAGTTTTATAGATGCATCAAGTGGACTGCAAGGCCCACCCACATGCAGCCCAAATCCTGACAGTTCAGCTGGCTGGTGTGGAACACAGCTAGATGCTGACTGGTACAGCAGGGGTCTTGGACTTTGACATCCCCTGCAGTGGCTTGGCAACAGTCTGTCAATGGGCCGGATGGGGTGGGGTTGGGGGTACCACTCATAAGCACAAGGCGGCCTTGGTCGCTGCATTCCAGCCAGGTTCTGAACATAAATACATCAGGTTCAATTTCACAGCGGACGTGGTCCACAGCATGTGGGGTAAACATGCTGCAACAGTGATGGAGCAATGACAGGCCATGTTTTGGTAACAACACATAAATAGATGCAGGACATTACAGAGAGCGCGTCAATTCTGATTTTCTTGGCCCTGCTCTGTGATTGATGCTATGATTGTGCTCGGCTTGCCCGTCGTATGGATCAAATCTAGTTCTGTTTGCTGCAAGTATAGAAGCCAAATGAAAGGGACCCACTAAAGAGTCTAAACTAAATACAATCAACTTGAAACACATCGTTCTGGGTGAGTTATGATTTTCTGCCTTTTTGAAAAGTGATACGATGGCCATCAGAACTGGAGTGCAGGGGTGGGGCAGACTGGTGGTGGTGGGGGGGCAATATTTAGGGGACCAAAACAACATTTCTTGGAAATTAAAATCATGTGGATTTACCCTTGCTCACTGGGACACTTGCTCTGCTGTCAGTTTTTCTTCTACAATTTATCTGCCCAGAACAGTCCAGTTGAGATGTAACATCTTGTTTCCAGTGGGGTCCTGCTGGTATCTGTTTTCACAGCTGGGTGGACTGGAGCACTGAGAGGCGAAGTGACTTGCTCAAGGTCAGGGAGTACTTAATTCTGGTGGGGTCTGAAGCTGTGATGGCCTGGTTCCCAAGCTGGAGCTCTAACCACTAGACCACACTGCCTCTTGTGTACCTGTGAGTCCTGAAGCTTGTGCACCATATCTTATTGTCTCAGATTCTGTAAGCAAAGATGTTCCTTGACTAACTTTATTGTATTTCACTGTGTTTACCGTGGAACTCCAATCCCCAAATCCTATGTAACCCACCCCCCATCTGCACCTGGAAAGGAGTTCCAGCTCAGCATACCTTATTTAATTTCTCCTGTCATTCCCCTCTCTGATACCTCCCCTGTTGGAGTACCTACCATCCATGTTGCTGGGCTTCCTCCTAGGTTCTACCTCTGCCTGCATCAGGCTCCTTTCTTATCTACGTTGCCATCTATTGCACCAGCTTTTTTTTGTTTATTGCACATCAAAGCCGTACACTGTACCTTTGTTTAGGTCCATTTACTTTTTAAGTACATCTGTAATTTGTCAAATTGTACTCTGTACACTACTCTGTACCAGTCATTAATACTAGCATACTAAAAGCCAGCAGAATAGGTGACGGTCTTTCATGTCTGCTCAGTAGCCAGCCCCTACTGGGTGCTCGCTTTCCCACCCCCCTAGACCCAGAGAGGGTCATCTTCAGCTTCAGTTTACCCATGCACCTATCCCACCCCCTCTTGAAACCTTCCACTGTGCCCTCCTCCACCAGACTCCCGGGCAGTGCATTCCATAGCCCCACCGCCCTCTCCAGTGAAGTAATGTCTTCTCGTCTCCCCTGTAATTTCCCCCTCCAGCTTCCTCATGCCCCTGGTTGTGCCCCTTTCTTTAGCCTGAACATTTCTTTGGCTCTTCCCTGTTTATCCCTTTCACATATCTGAAGACCCCTATCAAGTCCCCCATCTCTCCTCTCCTCCAGTGAGTACAGTCCAAGTTCTTCCAGCCTTTCCTCATAGGTCCTTTCTCTCATGCCCTGAATCATCCTGGTTGCCCTCCTCTGGACCCTCTCCAGCAGTGCTATGTCCTTCTTGAGGTGAGGTCTCCAGAACTGCAAGCAGTACTCAAGATGCGGCCTGACCAAGGCATTATACAGAAGGAGGATCACCTCCCTCCTCCTAGATGTAATTCCCTGGGCTATTCAGCCCAGAATCCTGTTAGCTTTTGCCACAGATCTTCTGCAGTTTTCACTGTTATTCATTTTGGTGCCTACCACCACCACCCCCAGGTCCCTTTCAGTTATTGTGGTTTGCAGTGAGACCCCCCCAGGGTGTATACATAACCTGGGTTTCTGACCCCCAGATGCAGCAGAATACTGTGAATGCTTTTATTATTGTAGTCTCGCACTACTGCAGCAAGACGGGCCATTGCTCAGGGGGTTCTCAGGCCTAGCCTCGCGTACGGACTCATGACTTTCATGGACACCAACAAATGGGCCCTGCCAAAGTGGAAGACATGCTACAACAGCATCTGCCACGTTGCCGTATCGGTTCCCAGGCTCACTCATCACTGCATACTATACTCGAGCCTGGGTTGGCTCTACCCCAGTTTCATATCATCAGTACACCACAAGCTGCACAGTTAATAATATCATAAGAAATGGTACCCCAGTGGCACTGGCACACATGTTAAGGCCAGCCACCCACACCTACCCACTGAGGTCGGCAGATAGGTCTCAGTTAGGCATCCTCAAATGTGGTACAAAAATGGGGGAACATGCCTTTGCAGCCTCTGCTCCCAAACTGTGGAACACACTACCTGCCTCTATACGGCAATCCCAATCACACAGGGCATTTAAGTTGGGTCTTCATACCCTTCTTATGGATTCTGACAAATGTCTCGTAACTGATTTGACAAATAAGTCTCTCTGTAACCTAATCTTTCTCTGTCTGTAAATTTGCCCTCATCTTCAATGCTAAATTCTCTCTGGTCAGTTACAGTTTTAGATGTCTTGCACTGATACAATCTCATGTAATCACCTGTAACTGAGTCTGCTTCATTTAGCTAAACCGTGTATTTAATGTACTGTGTTGCCACCTATAATATGCTACTACTCTGTATGTATTTCTTCTGGGTCTTGCCTGAAAACGGACTATTGTTTTTGTCAAGTGTTCACCTACCCGGTTAAAAAAAAAACTAAATAAATAAATTGTATTTCCTATTCCCTCACCCCCGGGTGACACCTGGAAAGAAGCCTTGGCTCAGTGTGCTTTTCCCGGTTACCAATTTTCAAATCAACGAATAAATGCCTCACTATAGCTACAATCTGTAACTGAGTACATTTTTTATGAGGTAGGCCCGAGAGCAACTGTGTAAAAAAAAAAAACTATCCCTAAGGCCTGGCTCCCATCGAATATTCTCACCCTAAGTGACTGGTGGAACACTGTCAAATGGATATACGATACGGAAAAAAATCACATACAGGCTTGAGGAGTGCTTCACCCAAAGGTGAACCAGGTGGATATGGTATTATAGGGCAAAGGATGACTCCATCCCACAGGAGGCTTTGGCCTCTCCTAACCCTCCTCCATCTCTAGGTATCAGCAGTAGTACCACCTGGCCAGGGGAGAAAGCTTTACAGGAGATTAATATATATCCCTGGGGCTAGAGCGGCACAACTCTAGTATGGCCCTGCTGAGGACCTCTTGGACCCCGGCCCCCCCCGGACCCAACCTCAGCCCCGTGGCACAGCCCCCGCCTGAAAGACAGAAATAGAATTATTCTGGGTCTCTCGTACCTACATAAGAATCAGGGTGCGCTTTGAACCACACGGCACTACTACCACACCATCCAGTCTGTAACCGAGGATAGGTGGTATTAATGCCTATAGTACCTACAAAGACTGTATGTTAGATCCTGCATTAAGAGAGACTCTTCTATGTACAGTATAAAATGACCCTCCTGTCAGGAAATATGTTACAGAATCACGTTGTACAGGAATCCGTCACTGTCGACTGAAAAGTTCAATGAAAATGATATTAAAAAAAAAAAAACTATATACAGTCACAACTAAGTGGGACTGCTTGCTCCCAGACCTGCAATGTTTGAGGGACACCGTTAGACCTCCTCAAGAGTTTGGGGTTTTGTATCATTTTAAGGGTTTGTTGGTTTTTTGTTGTTGTTGCAGAACAGTTAATAAAGAAACATAGAATTTCACGGCAGATAAGGGCCGCTTGGCCCAACTAGTCTGCCCATTTCCCTACCTAACGGATAAGCTGCAGATCCTAGTTAACCAACAGCCTACTTCCTCCTACCCCGCTAGAATTGCCTTATGTCTGTCCCATGCATTCTTGAATTCCCCAACTGTTTTTGACTCTACGATCTCCTCAGGAAGGCTGTTCAAGGCATCTACAACCCTCTCTGTGAAGAAATACTTTCTCACATTACCTCTGAGCTGCCCTCCCCATCTACAAATTGTGCCCCCTTGTTCTTGCACATCTCTTTTTCTGAAAAATGCTACCCTCTTGGACTTTGTTGATTCCCTTGAAGTATTTAAAAGTTTCTATCATGCCCCTTCTCCCTCCTTTCCCAGAGGCTATATATCTTAAGCTCCTTTAGTCTTTCTTCATGTGTCTTCTGGTGCAGACCCTGCATCATTTTGGTTGCCCTCCTCTGGACGGCCTCCACCCTGTCTATGTCTTTGCCGAGATGGGGACTCCAGAACTGTACACAGTACTCCAGATGTGGTCTTACCAACTGTCTGTACAGAGGGCCAACAACTTCCTGTTTTCTACTGGTGATGCCTCTCCCCATGCATTCCAGTATTCTCCCAGCCCTCCTTACTGCCTTCTCACATTGCTGGCCTACCTTTAGGTCATCTGATATGACTACCCTAGGTCCCTTTCCATTTTGTTGTTGTCACTATCTCACCCCCCAACCACCACCACTGTGTACTCTTCCCCTGGCTTTTTGTTTCCCAGGTGCATTACTTGCACTTCTTTGTGTTGAATCTAAGCTGCCATACATTTGACAAACTGACGCATTGAAACACCCAGTGCTTTTACCCCACAGAGGATTTAATACCACTACCTCTGATTAAGACGGAAGTGTCTTTTATTTAACAGTTAATGTTAAAATAACTTCTAATTATTCTGGTGCTGTGGCACAGATTACATGCTCACTTCTTCCTGCAGTAAGTGGCAGAGTGCTGGGAAAAAGTCATTTATTCACTGAGGAATCCAGAGGCGGGGCAGAAGGCCACAGCCAGTTTCTCCCACACATTGGAGACATAAATCGCGGTCCAGCTCAGTAGTGTTTACAATGCTAGTACACTGTGCTGCCCTTCAGGGGATGCAACTTTTTACTGCGAGCCTAGCCCCTTGGCCAAGGCTGGTTGTGCAGTGCCTTATACGGTATATTTAAACAAGGCATTACAGGGTGTGTGTTATGCTGGAATAACATATGGTCATGTGACAGCATTTAACCAATCAAGTATTGGATTTTCTTACACATTTTATAATGGTGCACAATACACTGTAGATAGGGTGGGTGACCACAAACTGCTGGCCAGGCACTGCTCAGAAGAGTGGTGCTTCATGATTCCCCCAATCACGATGTGGTGGTTAGGGTTTTTTTTTTGGGGGGGGGCAGGGAAAGGGCTGGCCTTATCAAATGGATGATAACTACTTCCACTGCCACAGGTCCTCTGACAGACAGGGATCCCCCAACTAACACCCTCATGCCTAATGGGCTGCTTACCCTGGTGGTAGCAGCCCCCACAACCAGCATCGCCCCCTGCCACACACACACACTCCAGTGCTGGGATGAATCAGAGCTTGCCTCTGACAGTGGATGCACTGGGGTTATTAGAGGCCATATCCATGCCCTGCAGAGTGTCCAGACTAGCAGAGGGACACCGAGGGCTGAAAAGAACAATGCATTAGAAGCCAGGATGGGAGCACCCTTCCCCCCCCAAAAAAAAACAGAAATGTTAACAGGGCCTGAAGGGCAAAGGACACCTCCATTACTAAAGCTTAGGCAAACCAAAGAGATACAGGGTTCGTACTTGCATTTGTTTCTGCCAAATTAGTGTTTTGCTCATTTTGCGAATACTAGTGCTGATATGTTTTCCCAAAAAAACAGTGGCCACCTATGTGTTGTGTTGCTAACAGAATCACTGCATAGAAGGATAGAGTCCGTCACCCAAAAGACTGATTTGGGCTGCCAAGAGGAAACTTTGAGTACAGGTTGTCAGTTTCATTACCCAAGCTTCAGATGGTCAGAGACAGCATATATAAAAACTGGCGGGGCATCATGTGACCTTCCACTTATTTGCATATATTATCTCCATTGACGTAGTATAGGCCATTTGCATAAAGCAGCATGAATGCCCCAGAGTACTTCTCATGATGTCCCAATATAGGGTCTCTATACTGATGGTACAAGGCTGAGGCAGGTGGGCTGGGCCTATCTAGAAATGTTGATTATTTCAGCTTGCATCAGCCTGGATGTGTGCATGAATAATTAAGGTGCCCCCTCCTAAAAAAATTGACTCCTTAGATCTCCTAATGTTTACAGTAACTGCAACAGAACTCATCAAACACCCCTCCCAAAAGAATGTGTGTGGGTTGGTCGACATTAGAAATGCTGGAGAAGCTTATACACCCTTGCTTAACCCTTGACCTCCCAGGCTAGCCACTGGTCTCTGACGGCTATGTACATGCAGTAATAAGTGACCGGGAGGATAACTGTAGCAGAAAGGCTTAGGATACGCACATAAATGTTCTCTCTCCCCCATGGGCCCACGAGGACTTGAGAATAAAATCACAGCCTTCAAGCCCAGTAACAGTTTTGGGCAAAACACAGTGTGCTGTGAAGCATTTCTGCTGAAATCAGGAGAAAAAAGAAGAAGAGAGCTGTGGCTTTCCAAACATATTTCTAAACAGACTGCAGCAACCTCAACATGTCAATGCAAGCATGTGTGGAACAAAATGATTGCTGCAAGGCAAGCTTCAGCTACGCAGAATCATTAGGGGTTCCAGCAACAACTGGTGGTTACTGGTCAAACTGGTGTTGCACATGAGAGCCTGAGATGCGGATCCCTGTAGGGGCCACCTTTTCTTAATGAAATATTCTTAGTAATAATGAAGAATGAGAGGACTTAAATTTATCACTATGGAAAATTAATGAAACACATATTGAATATGGCCTGTATGTTATAGTTTAAAAAGAGTTCCTGGATACTGAAAAAATGCTTGAAGTTCCATGTCAGCCACATCTACAGACCACTACCTGAAGCATAAACGTAAATACTCTTCCAGGGCTGTGTCACAAAGCACTTGCTCAGAAATACATTTGAAACCTGAAGCATGGGAACTCTGTCCAGGCAAACCTTGCAGCCATTATGTGCCAGAAACATCCATGCACAGTTGTGGACAACTAGGTTGGTGTTTGTTTTCATGACTGAAAGGGGCAAGATGGCCCTAGACACTGTGGCCTCCCCTGCCCACCAAGTGCCACAGCGGCCTTTTCTTCCACAAAACCACCAAAATGGAAAGGAAAGACTTGACTAATGTTTAATATATGGGATGGTGATGTGAAGGAACTAGCAGTGTGGTCCAGTGGTCAGTACCTTGATCAGAACCTCAAACTGTGACACAGGAGATTCCTAGGTTTGAACTTCACCACTGCCACTGTTTTTCATTCCCACCCCACTGCAGCACTGGAAGCCAGACCCAACGGTAAATGGTTGTAATGCAGTTGACCATTCCTGGATAAATGGATGGTGAACTAGAATGCAAACAATTGCAAAAAGTTTGAAATCGCACTACAAATTGCAGGAGGACAGCAGTACTGCTGTCTGTGGGCCTGAAACTAACAGCACTTACTATTTTCATTATAAAACTCTCGTGAAAAATCTAGGTGCTCTACGGCATACCAAGTGGTGATCATTGTGCATTGCTAATTTCTCGAGTTACGACTATGTTCACATACTTGTTACCAAAGGAAGTCGGACCAGAACGAAATTAAGCCGTAGTGAGCAGGGAGCCAGTATGCTCCTGCTCACACAGTACATCTATGGCCTGGGCCCCTGTTTGCTGTCATTGCACCATCTGTCCAGTCCTCTAAACTGCATATCAGACATCCCTGTGAGCTGCATCCACTAAACGCTCACATCCTGAAATGTTGGAAACAATAAACTATTGCAAATGTTCATACACCATGAGGCAATAAAGCATTCTCACAATCCAAAACACTGTGAGCAGCTGAAGCATAACTGGGTCCTTCCCTGTGTTTGAAAACTGCATTCACCGTGCACCACACCTACAGAGCCAGGGCTGGCCTTCCTAGTTCCCAATGATGAGAAAGCATCAGTACCCCCAATCTATGTTGCGCACCATCATTCAAAATCCTTATCTTCACCCTGTATGGCCAAACCCGGAGTATGGTGTGCAACTCTGGCCACTGCTGTATAAAAAGGATATTTTTTCAATTTTTATTGTAGTTGTTGCTGATCAGCAACATATACAGAGAATAATGCATGGACAACTGTGTCTTATGAAGCCTTTTTTACACATCCATGGTGTACAATGACCCACAAAACTCGAGACCGAAGATCGAGAGGTTTATGTGGTCATTCCACACACACACACACACACACACACACACACACACACACAGAGGATGTTTTAAAAAAACTTTACAAGCACACAGTCACTTATGTGTCATGGCACTGTAAGTAAAATGCAAGTGCTCCAAACACCGTAATAACTGGGTATGATGTCATATTTGGTTATTACGGTGTTTGATCACACTGATAATCAGTGTGATAATGCAGATCACCAGTTATTACAGCGTCATTTAAGAGGATGCAGCATGTAGTGACTAAAATGATTAGGGAATGGCGAGGCTGAGCTGTGGGGAATGTTTAGATTGGCCAGGTATGTTTTCCCTTAAATAAAAACAAAACAAAAATGGCGGACAGAAGAGAGATGTGGTTTCAGTTTTTAAAATGTTAAGATGGATCAGGAGAAACTTTTTCAGCTGCTTCAGGGAAGTAGAACAAGATGGCATACCTTTTCTTAAAGGGGATATGGTTTTATTTTATTTATTTATACATTTTACTGGGAAAGGACTACTGAGTTGTGAACAGCTCACTTCTGAAGGCGTACTTGGGGGGGACAGACAAGTGGATAGTGGAAATCCAGATGTATGCAGTAACAAAGAAAACACATAAGCCGGCCGGTGGTGCTGAGGGTGAGGCGCTGGACGCCACACTCACGCCACGCCAGCAACCCGGCTTGGGAAAAGCTCTGGGTTCCTTGTGGGTCGGCAGGGAGGAGAGGGATTGAGCGTCCAACGGACAGCTTCCTCCCGGAGGGAGGGGGTCCACGCCTGCGCTTGACTGGTTTAACGGTAGGGGGCTCGGCAAGCGAGAGCAACAACTTGGGGATGGGAGTGGTGAGCTTGCTGATGTCAGGATGTGCCACTCCCTGAGGAACGGGAAAATTGGCAGCCGGTCTCCTAGATGACGGAGCACCGAGCGGAGACCCTGATAGCCCACACCTGCTTGGCAACTCGTCGGATGTCAGACGAGAAGTTGATTGCATCGGGGTGTATCCGCCCCACCCTGTATCCACCTGGGGGGTATAGCCAAAGCTCCATGGGGACTTGGCGGGGGACCAGGCAGGTTGTGGAGCAGGCATACTGCGATGTGTCTCCTGAAGTAGTGGAGACCGGACGCCAGAGGAGGAACATAAAGTGTATAAAAAAAAAAAAAAAACACATACAACTCAAATAAAGGCATACATATGAATAAATAGCACGCAATACAATAAAATGGAGTAAGGGGCAATGCTAGGAAGCATTTTTAACCTATAGAGTGGTAAACTTATGAAACAAGCTCCTAAAGAAAGCAGTGACAGTGGGGAGTGTTTAATCTTTGAAACTCTGGTTGGATCAGTTCCACGTGGAGAAAAACATTACTGGGCACGGCATTTTAGGTTTTTGATATTTCACCTAATACCAGCTGCAGCTGCCTGGATCTGGGTCTTTTTCATCTAACATTTCCTGTCTATAGAAACATAATAGTTGCTGGCAGAAAAAGGCCCCCTGGCCCCTTGTATCTGCTCAATCCCACCTAAATGTGGAATGTGAGAGCCCTAGTGGATGAATGATGGCAACTGGGGGAGGAGTGGCAGTTTACATCAGGGAAGGTATAACTTAAACGAGGAAGGAGTCAGAAGAGGGGAAGGTGGAAGCAATGTGGATACAGTTACTGTCTGATAGAGGAAGGAATGTGAGGTTGAGGGTGGTTTACAGACCACCCTACTAGGAGGAGGAGGAAGGAGACAGGGAACTGAATTCACAAATATTGACTGCTGCAGGGAAGGGAGCGGTGGTAATAGTGGGAGACTTCAACCTGCCCAAGGTGGACTGGAGGGTACAGACCATGACCTGTGACAGGAGTCTGGTGATCCTAAATACAGGGCATCACAGAACCTACCAAGGAGGGGGCAATCCTTGATCTGGTGCTGATGAACAGGGACCATGTCCAGGATATAAAAGACTGAGGAGCCCCTGGATGGGAGTGACCATCGCAAAGTGTGGTTCTAGTTGGACATGGACAGGGAAAAGAACCCCACTAAGACTAAAATCTTTGATTTTAGAAATGCGGACTGCAGAAAGATGGGTGAGCTGCTAAAGAGTCAGCTGGGAAGCAACCAAGTCAATACTGGTGTGTACCAAAGGTGGTCCATTATCAAGGAGCGAATAATGGTTGCCACAAGAGAATGCATTAAGACTCACAGGGAATAACTCAAGGGCCAAAGCACCCAGCTGGTTAAGCACTGAGGTCACCCAGGCAGTAAGCGATAAGAGGTCAGCCTACAAGAAATTCAGGAGAACCCAGAGGAAGGAAGACAGGGAGGACTACCTGAAGATGGCTAGCACAGCAGTTAAAGTAGTCTAGTAGGCTAAAGCTCAGAAAAAAACTGCAGCTAGCAGAGGGAATCTGAAAGAGGGAACAGTCCTTTTTTCACTGTATTAGTGAGAAAAGAGACAAGAAGGATGGGACTGTTAGGCTCAGGAAAGGGGACGGATGGGTAAAGGAGAATGGGGGCAATGCAGAGGTACTGACCAAACACTTCTGTTCCATCTTCACCAAGGAGAGTGACAGACCCGGTGCCACTAAGGGGAAGAAGAGGAGAAGGGGGGGTCACACAGATGTTTTAATAGAGGTGGACAAGGTGAGGACAGGGTTGCTAGCATTGAGGGTAGAAAAATCCCCAGGCCCAGACGGCATACACCCAAGGGGGCTGAGAAAGCTGGCAGAGGAGCGTGCAGATCCCTTGGCTGACCTGTTCAATAGCACACCAGAGACGGGCGTGGTACCACAGGACTGATGAATGGCACATATACTGCCCCTCCATAAGAGTGGTCCAAGGATGACCCAAAGAACTACAGACTGAGCAGTCTGACCTCAATTGTGTGCAAGTTCATGGAGACAATACTTAAGGAAAGGTTAGTAGAGTATCTGGATAAGAATGGTCTCCAGGATGAGAGGCAACATGGGTGTATGGGAGGGAGGTCATGTCGAACAAATCTGATTGACCTTTTGACTGGGTCACTAAAGCAGTGGACGGGGCCAAGCAGAGGACATCCTTTACCTGGACATCAGCAAGGCCTTTGACTCCACAGCCCAAAAGAGGCTGAACAAGAAGCTGGCAGATACAGGGGTTGGTGAGAAATTGACTGGATGGTTGGAAAATTGACTGTGGGGCAGGACCCAAAGCATGGTGGTCGAAGGTGAGTTCTCCAGCAGCAGGGAGGTCACCAGTGGGGTCCCACAGAGCTCAGTGCTTGGACCAGTGTTGTTCCCCAAGACTGGAAAAAAGCAATAGTGGTTCCACTTCACAAATCAGGCAGTTGCGAAGAGGCTAGTAATTACAGCCCAGTGAGCCTCACGTCTATAGTAGGGAAACTCATGAAGACACTACTCAAACACAGGATCATAGCACTCCTTGAAACTAGCGGCCAACAAGACCCTAAACAGCGCGGTTTTGTTATATGCAGCACAGCTTTAAGAAATGTTAGACAGTACAGCTTTAAGAAATGCATTTCCTATAAGTCTTCCTGTGTGTGTTGAGAACTGTGTTCCCCCTGTATTTGAGTTGAATAGAAGTAAACAGAGAAGGCCTAAATTTCTGTGGTGCATGTTTTCTTTCTACCAAGACCCTGATGTGTTTAATGTACTTATTTTCAGCCACCAAATACAACAGGTTTCACAGCAGGTAGGTCATGCCAGACAAATCTGCTTGAGTTTTTTGACTACGTTACAAAAATAGTGGACGACGGTGGGGCAGTAGATGTGGTCTACCTAGACTTTAGTAAGGCCTTCGACTCGGTTCCACACAGAAGGCTGGTAAAGAAGCTTGACCACACAAGGTTGGTCCAGTAGTCATCACATGGGTACAAAACTGATTACAAGACAGAACCCAGAGGGTATAGGTTAATGGAGTGCAGTCGACAGAAGGCAGGATGATCAGCGGTGGAGGCCTCACCTCAGGAAGGACAATGACTGGGTGGAAACAGTACGGAGAAAGATTACAAAATGATTCAGGGTTTGCAGTACATGTCCTAAGAGGAAAGACTTCGGGGACTGAATATGTACTCCCTGGAGCAGAGAAGGGGGGAGACATGATTGAAACATTCAGGTACATAAAAGGTATCAACAAGGTACACGGACAGGAACTTTTGCACTTCAAGAAGAGCTACAGAACCAGGGGACATGACCTCAGGCTGCAAGAAGGGAGGTTCTCTACCAACACCAGGAAGTTTTTCTTCATAGAAAGAGTGGTGGACACTTGGAGCAGCCTGCCCCAAGAGGTTGTGGGGATCAACACTATGGGGGGATTCAAGAGTGCTTGGGATACACAAGGGAGCCCTGACTACAAAGAGCAACTAGAGTGTCGAAAAAGGTCTAAACAAATGGGAAGACTAGATGGACCTAGCGGTCTCCTTCTGCCATCAACTTCTATGTTTCTATGTTCCACGTCTTCATCAGTACTATTGGGGATGGCATTAAGGGCAAAATTTGCCTATTCACAGACAACATCAAACTTTGTAGGAGGGTGGACACGGTAGAAGGGATACAAGACCAGAGGGAAGATATGGAAAAGCTAGAGAGGTGATTCAGGATTTGGCAACTTGATTTCAATACAAAGAACTGCAATGTTATGCACACTGGGGCCAAGCACCAGAAGACTGAGTACAGCCTGGGAGGGGACCACTTATCTGCATCAGAGGAGGAGAAGGACCTGGGAGAGATGATCACTAGTGACCTGAAACATTCCATGCAAAGTAGGAAATCAGCAGCAAAGACAAATAAAATGTTGGGCTGCACTGCCAGGGTGATCAACAGCAGGTGGGAGTAAGTAATACTGCCCTTATACAGGTCATTAATGAAGCCACATTTGGAGTGTATTGTACAGTACTGCCTAGTGCCCATAACTTAAAAAGGACATAAACCTCCTGGAAACGGTCCAAAAGAGGGCAACTAAGGTGATCATGGACCAGCAAAGCAGGATATACAAGGAGAGGTTAGAGGCCCTGAATGTGTACTCCCTGGAGTACAGAGAGGGGGGACATGATTAAGTCCTTCAAGTATATGAAAGGAATAAATAGGGTGGACAAGGAAGGTCTCCTCAAGCTCAGTGGGAATTGAAACATGAGTGGACACAGTCTCAAGCTGGATGGAAAGAAGGTTTAGGAGAGAGGCTAGGAGGCACTTCTTTACCGAGAGGGTGGTGGCGTGTTGGAATGGGCTTCCTGAGGAGCCAGTTAATTGAAAAGCGGTAGGTAGCTTCATAAGAGGCTTGGATAGAGTTAAGGGGGAAACAAGGATCAATAGGGGTGGAGCCCGAAGGGAAGGAACTAGATCAGGGGTGGAGGCGCAGGGTCAGTAGCTGATGCTGAGGACCTTTCAACAGAAGCAGACTCAACAGATCTAATGGCCTTATTCTGCTGGCATAATCGTATATTCATATGCAACTATTTAACTCACAGTTTTCCCCACAAAACACCACAGATGGCAGCTACGAATAGTGAGGCTATCATGTGAGTTCCACTGTCAGCACTGCTTTGAGGCAAAGTACATCTAGGGGTTTGCTGACCCAGCATCAAAGGAACTGAAGAGGCCTGAACTAGGGAGGTGGCAGGGTTCTGTTTGAGTCTCAAGTTGCAACTGGTCAAGTTTGGAGAGGAGACTGCGGATGTCGATGTGAACCATTCTCTGACCTTCAGGGAGCTGAGAAGAGGATGTCAGGGCAGGGCCAAGGTAGAGCACGGGGAGCTTAAGACAGAGGCTAACATGATCAAGACCTACAAGTACCTTATGGGGGAAGAGAATGGAGGAGGGGAGCCTCTTTTATCAAGAAGACAAGTACCAGCACCAGGGGGCATACATTGAGGATGAAGGGGGGAAGTTCAGGCGAGATGTGAGGAAAAATGCTTCACTGAAAGGGTGGTAAATGCCTTGACCAGACTGCCAGCTGAAGTGGTGGAAGCTAAAACAGTGAGGAGCTTCAAGCATACATGGGATAAATATATGGTATATTACAGCAGAGGCAGGGAGGGCTGCCAGAGACCGGACAGGCTCTGCGGATGTAGAATGGGCAGAGAACACTTCAGCAGACTGGATGGGTCAAGCAGTCAATTCTATTCTTTTTTTTTCTTTTTCCATCTACTGTTTTTGCGTGCTGGCTGAAGCAGTCTTGACTCCCATCTGCCCTGCCACACCGTCCACCACCTCCCCAGGCTTACCGTGACTCGTCTGGTACCCCCATGGATTCCTCCTATGGCAGGACCAGGAGGGAGAGAGCCCCCACATCCCCAAAGTCATACTTCAGTGTGGCCAGCAGGTATCCTGGTAGTAGGAAGAGCGGAGGCTCGGTATGCAGAGCGGCATGGACACTTGCCTCACTGTAGTTTTCCTCCTCTTTTCTCCCTCCTTTAGCTGTAGTGGCATGGGCTGCGTATGTGCATGAAGGTGCGTGTACAACCTGGAACCACATCTCCTCTCCCCTGACCTATGTCTGCCACTTGTGCATCGGTGCTACCACCAGGCCTCCACCTGGTGGCAACCAAGATTTGAGATGGTGAATCACCCCCACCTGGGAGAGGACAGCCTGCTGGCGGCTGCTCGGTCCACTCCCAGCCCTCCCCCTGCCAACCTGAGGTTGTTCCAAAACCTGGGTCACTGGCGTGGTGAGAGGTATGGTGCACAGCACCTCAGCCCTCTGCAGAATAGGGCTGGCGACAACTTCTCTGTTTCTACGTATCTAAATGTTATCTAGCCACTGAACATCATCACCAATACGCTCACTTGGTTGCATGGATGTCGCACATGTCTGCTGGGTGTTTGACGAGATGGGCTTCCAGTGCTGTGGTTATAGTTTGGGGGTGTGGGGAGAGGTTTGGTGGCATCGGGATTAGGGGCTCCCAGTACCGTATTCATAGAAACATAGAAGCTGTCAGCGGAAAAAGTCTTCCCAGCTCTGTCCATCTAAAGTTGATTGTGAGGACCCTAGTGGTCCTTCACCCCTCCTTTCCCCTCCCATTTTGCCAGTCTTTACTCACAGTTGAGGGGATTAGGAGGTGTTCAGTGGTGGTACATGGGATGGTCTCCTGGTGCCATACATAGGATGGGGGGGGGGCTGTAAGGCAGCACTGTGATGTATTCATGGTTCCAGAGTGGAGATGTTCGGTGGTACCAGTATGGGCTCCTGGTGACAAATTGTGTGTGTGTGTGTGTGTTTTTTCAGCGTGTTCTGCAGCATCAGGTATGGGTACCGTTTGAAAAAGAAGTTCGGAAGGGGAGGGCAGTGGTTTGTCACACTGGTGATTGGTTCCCAGTGATACTCTTAAAGTTTGAGAGGAAGGCGGGACTGGGAGCACCAGAGAGGGGCTTTCAGTGTCATGCAAGACTTTTGGGACTGGGGGTGACTGGTAGTACTAGCAGTGGGTTCCCGGTGCTGTTATATTTGAGAAAATCTCAGTTCTTTGCTGTGTCAGTTGTACGCAGGTAGCTTACGGAACTTTTCCTGTACATAGGCACATGCACGTATAAATGCTATATCTGCGAAAGGAGAAGCATCAAGAATATGTTATGTATTTTACGAATTTGAGTCAGTGGAAATCTGAGCACCCACGGATTCATGATCAAACGGCCATTTTCTGACAGCTGCTGTTGCATGTCCTCAGGCTTCAGTGGCACACACTTGGAACTGCTTCTAGTATGACTGCAAAATAGTCGGTGACCAGCTATAATTCACAAACCACTGCATGCTAATTAAAGGCAACAGTGATGATAAAAACTGCTGTCTAAAAAAATGGTCAGCCTAAACAGAGCTCCAAGGGATGTTGCTTCTGTTGCCATCAGAACCATATGGCATGACGTTATCGCTGTAAGGAGGAGAGACTATATGCCTTGAGATAAGTTGATGCTGGCCGCTTGTTTACTAACCCTGCTAAGAGTACACACTGCCAGATAAGCACTATCTGCTGCTCATTGTAAAAACAGTCTTCGGGCAGAACCTGCTTAATCTAATGGCATGGGATCAACATTATCAGTGGTTTCGAACTCTGGAGTTAAACAAGGTGTCTGCCCTGCCAGCTTCAGTAGTTATCTCAGCCTTGACTCCCCTCCCCCCCCAAAATGATTGCAATTTATGGAAGAATGCCTTCAAGCTGCACTCTAGCTCCAATCCTGTTCAGTGGCCTAAATTCACTGGTTTATTCCGCCCATTATAACCCCCTCCCCCAAAGATCAGGAAATTCAAGACACTCTAACTGGTGGTGGTGTTGGGGTGTGTGTGTGTGTGTGTGTGTGTGTGTGTGTGTGGGGGGGGGGTCTCTTAGATACAGTATCATTAATGACCTGAGAGGGGGTGACCCTGAGAAGGCCTCGTACTGTTAATGAGTCACATAAGAGTCACCAATGCTTATCATCTGGTCAAATGCCAGGGCAATAAAAATTTAAAGATGGCCTCTCATTTTCTTTTGTCACAAATTAAAATGAGATAAAAAAAATAAGCAAACAGACCATAAAGTGCTCACTGCCTGTGTCCTTGCAAGATAGGCACGTTGCATGTTATGACCAGGTGCAAGCTGTACTAGAAACAGTTTTATTATGTAGGGATG
Organism: Neoceratodus forsteri; assembly: GCA_016271365.2. NCBI lineage: Eukaryota > Metazoa > Chordata > Ceratodontiformes > Ceratodontidae > Neoceratodus > Neoceratodus forsteri. The sequence goes on along the minus strand of JADMNL010000023.1, from coordinate 628,754,574 downwards.
GATTCAGACAGGAGACAAGGAACTGGGGACTTATTGTTCTTCATACAGACACTCACTCCAGCTGTTCTCAGGGCGAAGGAGATAGGGCAGCTGAGCTTGAAGGAGGGCAGGGGTGAAAGCTGGCTCTCGACTCAGAATCCGGATCATAAGGCTTCAGATTACGTCCCCAAATCCGGGGCAGTTTTTTTTTTTAGCTAAGTGAGGAACATAAATGATACTGGCTGTTGAGGAATGCAGAACAAAGCTGTAATTTTTTACGTGTCTGGTCAGTGACGTCTAAAATAGCATGAGCAGATTATGACTTCATTGAACAAACAAGGTATAATTACCAGTAAGCATTCTGTATTCCTCATCAGCAGCTGTTAATTTATGATGTATTTAGAAGTGATTTCTCAGTGCTGTCTGTATTAGTGGAGAACTAAGGAACGTACCTTAACTATAGTCAAAAAAAGGGTTACACTAATAGGGTTGATGCTCCCAGAGTAGCACTGGTGGAAACAGGACACTGTGACATTTAATAGCTCAAAGCAACAGTGTGCGTTAGTTGGCAAAACAATAATACATTTCTGACATAATGAGATTCATCACCAGTATATTTTTATTTCTCTCTAATGTTTTTAAAACAGCTTCTGTTACTTTTTTATAATTAATGACTCAAGTCATGAAAGACGGCAGCCACAAGCACCTTTTAAAATCCCTGTCCTTGGGGTTATTTTTGTGCCTTTATATACAAGATTCATGCCATGTATATACTAAGAGGGTCCTAGCTCACATTGCTGATGGTAAGCAACACAACACCATATCAAGATGTTTAATTTATTCATAGTGGGTGTGACCAGAGAGCAGGTAACTTAAAAAACAAGTCCTGCATCTTGGTTCTCGAATGACATGCAGTGAAAAGAAAAATGGATTTAAACTGATATTTTTTTTTTTTGCTGGAAATACATTATTACTAAAAAACTATATGATGATATTTGTTTTGCTAATGTCTCTGCTTTAAGTGAGGGTAAGGACATGGACTCAAGTAAATGTTTTGGTTTTATTTTAGCTAATTGCTATTTGTTTATGGTGGGGGCTCTTCCCCAACCCATGCTTATTAAATAAAAATTACCAGTGGCATAGAGAGCTGAGGTGCTGTGCACCTTACCTTTCACTGCACCAACAACCCAAGTTCAGGAATGAGTTGGGTCACTGGGATTGGCTGGGGACTGGGAGTAGATAGAGTGGCTGCTCTCCTCTCCCGGATTGGGAGGGGGGTCGAGCTCGGCTCTTGGCTGCCACCAGGTGGAGACCAGCTGGCAGCGCTGACACACAAAATGGCAAAAGGACGAATGGCAGATGGTAATCAGGGAAGGAAACTGTGGTTCCAGGACACATGCATACCTCCACGTGCATCCCTGCAGCTAAGGAAGAAAATGGAAAGAGTGGTTGGCTATGGCTCTATGAAGTCCTGCCTGCCGACTCTCTGCCCTGTACTGCTGTCCCACTGGGAAACCCCTGTACTGGATGCGTGTCTTTGGGTGGGGGGAGGATGGCCTCCCCCCCAACCTTGCCATGGGGGAGGTAATCTGTGGGGGCTCAGGGGTTCCTGGTTGAGGCAGGACAGAACGCCAGGTAGAGGGGGCAGGGACCGGACTGATGAGACTGTCCGAGCGAGCCACAAAGGGAAAAAAAGCTCTATGGGAAAGGAAAAAGGGGGTGCATAAAATAAATGTATGAAATCAGCAGGATTCAACAGTGTAGCAGTACTGGATTATGCACTTAGGTCCGCTTAGTCTAGAGTCCCTAGTCCTTCACTAATGCTGCAGTGAACTTGTACTTTGCTTTTAGTGTTCTTGTACTTGCACCCATTTGTTGCTCCTGTGTTTTTTATGGCACTAGGTGAAGACACTGAAAACAAAAACAGCTAAGGCAACAACCACAAAGGAAACACAGCATCAGCTAATATAGGAGAAAATGGCAACATATAAAAAATGCGCATACCCCACCAAAAAACACAGCAAACAAACTCCAGACACCTGCCAAATCACACTTTATTATAGGAAGTCAGGACCAGCAAAGAACTTCCCTTCGGACTCCTGAGGAACTGCAAGGGCATCTTGAACAGCACACGTCTCAGACTCCACACAAAACCACTACAGAACGTGCACCTAGAACAGCCCATACCCCTATTAATAGCATACCTAATACTGCAAAGTGACACACACCTGTGCCTCATAATGATCGCCCCAGAAACTGACACAAAATATAACATGCAACTAATACCCCAACTACTGACGCACATTCCCAACCACATTCCCACACTACAACTTCATCTTCGCAGATGGGACTCGAACCTCAAACACTTACACTACCACAACTACTAACCCTACACACAACACGCCCTACCCAGTACACCAACTAGCCAGCACAGATCCACAGCAGTAGATCTCATCATTTTCACACATACAGAACGCAGAACTTACGTACAAATATCTTTAAATGCTTATTTAGTACCAAAATATGCAAACTCCAGATCGCACTACCGCGGAGCAGATCAGCATTATTGTACCGTGGCATTTTTCACCCTGCACTGATTTCCTGTGTGCTATTATTGAAACGCTATTATGCGGTCGTGCACATTCCTTAGACATTTTCACCCTGTAGGGTTTTTTTATGGCTGGTTTACTCCCTGCTGTATCCCCTTCCTGGTGTCACAGCTGGGAATCAGCCTCGGCTCAGTGTGCCTGGTCACCAAATTCTAAACAAATAAAATAACCTGCAGTCACCGAGAAGGCAGAAGCGACTATTTTGTGTAGTGTTTTCTTTTTCTGAGGCACGCATGCCCTACTGATGCACCCCAGCGATCAGAACAAGTACATTGTGTGTTGTAACACACGCATAACAACCTGGTGACACACTCAGGAAAGTAAATGCAGGTTTAGAATTGCAGCAAAAAACGTTACTAAGTAAATGGGAGGACTGTCAGACACGATGGAAGAGCAAGTTCAAAATAAGAGACAGGCAGAGCTGCTTTTAAATAAACTTCAGAACTGCCCCCCTCCCCAAACAAAACCTGGTCAGTTCTAAAAGCCAGATCCTATAGCCTCAGAAAAAGAACACCAGTATTAGTGGTTTAAAATGGATATAAGCAGCATGTATGAAATTAGCATACAGCTAACATGTAAATACTCCATATGCAAATTACTTGGCTCAAAAAGAGACTTTTTTCTGCAGTTCTACTAAGTACCATGATTAGGGATGTCCTTCTCTATATAAAATCAGTCTGAGCTAGTATGCACAGTACATGCTTCCAGTGTGTGTGTGTGTGCGCACTTGAATGTTTTGGGTGGAAGGAGGAGGCCATGCGGATTATATAAAATGGGCAGACAGATCCGGCCCAGTCTGGATAGTACATTCTCTTGTTGGTCAGTCTGTTAGGAAGCTCCGACAGACAGTCTCCAAGGGCATGCTATCCAAGTGTTTTTTAAAGTGAACCCACCAGCACAATTTTGCACAGCCACAGATTTTGCTGGTGCACAATTAAACACTTGATGAAACTCTTTGTTTTCATCCCTCAAAAACATGGGAGATGCAGTTCAAGAGGAACAGACATTATTGTATGTCTTGTGAAGAGAGACTTATTACATCAGAGGGTTCAGGACTAAAAAATAAAGAGTGAGGCAGCTGGTAAGTTGTAGTGACCTCATTTCAGCCCCTCAGGATCTATAACTCAACAATGAATTTTCTACCACATTTATCCAAGAAAATTGGTTCAAACAGTGCTCTACCGCCCATTGTTTGCAAATGTTTGCAACTATCCATACTATCTGTAAGAGTACCGATCGTCTCTGCACACGACCCGTAATTCCAACCTGAGGCGAGTCCAGACTCCACTGGACTGAACACCTTCTTGGGGGGTGGGAAGTTAAAAAAGAATGTAATACAGTGAACAAGCTTAAAACATGGTTCACCACTGCCATGATAGTAAATGTTAAGTTGTAGAAGACAACTTTACATAATCAGAAATTTAACCAGAGAGAAACTTTACTGCTCTACTGCTGTTCTCATCAGTAATTTGCTTATTCATAAAATGTTTGACCGGGAAAGGCACACTGAGTTGTGACAGCTTGATATCAGGTCCATTTTGGGAGGTGGATACACTGGCCTTTCTTTTTTTTTTTATCTGGTTGTTTGGCCTACCAGTTGGCAACTATTTCCTTCATCAACTGATTCCAGCTCCCCAACCAAAATCGCCACTCCCCATACTATTTCGAAAGCAGAGATCCATATGAAGAAGGGTCTAAAGGCACTGGTTCACCATCATTAATGGCAACTGGGGCGCATAGGATTTTATTGTTTTCTCTCCTTACCCCATCCATCTTCCCAACATCAGGCTATGTCCTGACACATCTCAAACACAGCTGGCGTGCATCTGTGGAGTAGACAAGCTCCCCAGCCTACCACAGGGGTTGCTAACGTGGCAGAATCTGATGCCATTCCTCCCGGCTGGTGGTGCTGCCACGCAACAACACCTCACCATCCCCGGTCAATGGGCTGGCTCCGGAAGCCCACTCCCGGGACGTCCAACACCAGCATGGAGGCACGCCATGCTACCCCTGGGCTATGCCCCCAACTGACCCATTTAATTGACCTGGGGAATGTTGGCCATGACATTGGGGGAAAATCCCCTATGCTTATGAAAGCACCAGGGAATCTCTAACTCTCACCTGGACAGCGACTGTAGATGAGCCGAAGGGATGTCAGTTCAACATGTCACCTGAAAGATGGCACCTCAACAGAGCAGCACTCCCCCATACTGCACTAAAGTGTCAGTTATGGGTATTACCCCATAACATTTAAGATGTACTTACAGGGCTATGCTCACCACACCTGAGGGAATAAACGTGGGAGCCCATAATATACTTCGACAGGTTGGCTTGAATTTCATATATTTCCAGTATTACATTTCACTTTGTTCACAGAAGTGTACATGAAAGCAGGTGTTTCGTCTCATATACTTCACCAGCTCCTGCTAATCCACACCTGATGTCACACTCCTCTGGCTGTTATAAAGCTTTACAATTTGTTCAGCTTCACAGAAGTCTCTCAGCAATGCCTCAAAACCTTACTCAGCCTTGCCTGACTGCTGTATCTGACTCTTCACATGCTACTACAAAAATTATAACACCTGTGCCATAGTGTAAGAACAGTCAGGTGTACTTTCCTTCCCCTCACCACCACCCAATAGGTGGCAGAAAGGTCTGAAAAGTGGTAGGGCCAAGGATGTAAGGGGTAAATTCTACCCCCCCCACCAGTAAGTGGGTTCACATACACCCTTGCTTTTTTTTTTTAATCAATCAAATCTGTAATACGTGGAACAACTAAACTCTCTCTCCCCAACTGACAGCATCTCCCTCTGCCTAGTTCCTTGATGCCACCACCCCCACTCCCTGAAAGGCCTGGCCATTTATTTTCATTTTTAAAGTATGACCACTGTGCTTTAACTCAGTAAGCCACGACCCCAGCCCACCCTAAAAACACTACTCAGGTCTTCTCTTTTCAGAATTCTTTTTGCACCCTGCAAGCCACAAAGAGAGTGACTAGTAAGTGACACTGTTTACAGCGCATTCTGCATTTTACATGCACAGTCCTCCATAGTAATAAAGTGACATGACTGCAAATACTGATACGGCCAGGCCCTACCACTTATTAAACTGGTAGTTATGGCTATAGTGCCCCCCCCGGTTTAGGCACATGCCCCGGCCCACCTCTCTCAGGGGAATTAAAGTTTGCAGAGAGCAGGCTTAGTGTACACTTCAAGTTGGCTGAAAAAAAAAATCCAGTGCCACTAAAATGTTGCTCACGTGGGCAGGTTGCCACTAGATTTTGGAAGCCTACTTTGTACAGCTGCATGAAATGTCTACCAAAACGGAGGCTTTAAAACACTGCCCATTATGAGATGGTGGCAATGTGAAATCACACCATAGGATTTCTTGATGGACAAAGAAGTAAGTAGTGTACCTGCAGAAAGACACAAAGCCAAAAAAAAAAAAAAAAAAAAAAAAAAAGGTAATATTTATTGCATATCTGTTTATTAGAGTGCCACAGAAAATGCTTGTGCAATCGGTCCAATATACACACACATGGTGGGAGAAAAAAATATGCCACAAAGACATGGAATGTCTAGGTGTTTGGCGTCTTTACGGCGTGCTGTTTGCTCTCGCCATGTGTTCATACATAGCACTGGTTACACAAACACTTTCAATGGCACTCTCATAAACAGGTATGGTATAAATTTTGTTTTTGTGGCATTTTGTTTTTTCATGGATCCGCAACTTACTTCCTTGTCTGCACCTGTATTATAGTCGCACCACACTGTCTTGGATGTGACCCCTGCCCTCTTTTTCTCAAGACTTCTTTACTCTCTGACTTTAATTCACTGATCCAGCCAACTGTCTGTATGAGCACTGATATATGTGTGTATGTGTGTGTGTGTGTTTTCGTAACAAAACCAAAAAGAAATTTAAAGAGCCTTACCCTGACCAACTTTCATGATGATCTTCATTGAATGGGTCTGGCACACTCCGCCTTCTCTATTCTCCAGCCCTTCCAAGGTCCCGTTGGATGTAGCTACAGCAAAAAAATAAAACATAACCCAGAATAAATCCTTCTGTCGATATCACAGCTGCAAATAAATCAAGGGCCTCGATCGATGAGCTGAATAATGTCTTGCATTACAGACTATAAAAAAGAAATCACAGCCCGCAGTGGATGCATTTGTGGAAAGGGGGGTGAGACTTTGGGAGGATTTTAGTTCTAGCAGCTCGCCTGGAGATGCTGGGCACTGCTGGGGATATACAGGCTGTATGACTAAAGAACATCTTCACCACTCTGGCATGGTGCAGTGTGTTGAGCTGCCGCTTGTGATACCAGGGTTCTCAAGCGAGTGCTGGTGTCCCACTCCACAGTCAGCTGGAGGGCCAAGCATATCATGGAGGTGTGGCACTTGGCCTGGAAGACGTTTATGCACCCCCTCTGGCTGGCCCATCACTGAGAGACATTGGAGTTGGCTGTTCCAGCAATTGCACGCATGCCCTCCTTGCAACTTCAATGATCAGGACGAGGGAGGGGAGAATAAAGGGTCTGCTTCCCAATCTGGCAGTATAGCCTAGAGGTTAGAGTAATGACTGTGAATAAGCTTGGTATATCCAGTAGAACAGGGTCTGATTCCCACAATGTCCACTTGCATACTGTGCAACTCTGAGCGAGTCACAGAACCACCCCAATGCTCCCAGGTCACCTCTGAAACAGGCATTTGTGCTAACTGGACCATACCTGTTTACCAAAGAATTAAAAAAAAAAAGTAAAATCTTCCTGGCTGGAAAAGAGATGCGAGGCAATGCATGAGTAAGGAGATGGGAATGATGGGAGGAATAAATATATTTAAAAATGCACTTTTAAAATTCTGCACCTCCCTCCGATAACAATGTGCAGAGTAAGCTATGTTACTCTGTTAATTTCAGATGGGGAAGTTGGCAAGGGTCAACCATTTCTCCTTCAGTGATCCAACTGGTGCAGGGCCAGCAGTTTAAAGGATTTATCGGTCTCAGAAGTCTGTTTATTGGATAAAAACAAGTCTAGATTCTTGACAATAAAATGAATCTTAAAAAAAAAGCTGGTAACAGTAAAGAAGGGACATTTGTTAGCAGCGGGAAAAAATGCATTGGCTTTTTTCTTTCATTTGTGATTTTTACACTCAAAAACCACAGATTCAGGCCTGATGGAGCTATAGAGCTGTAAGCCCAGTTCCAGTGTTGCTGTCCTCCCTCCTCTGAACAGATCAACAGGATCTTGGGCAGAGAGGAAGGTCTAAGCTGCTGGGGTTTGCCATGGTGCTCAGCTTAACTATTTGATGCAATTCTGAATGAATGAGATTGAAAACTCCCAACACAGTAATGGTCAAAAGGGACACAGCGTTCATCATATTTCTTCCCCTGCTTCATGAGCACAAATGAAAACAGGCACTCTACACAAACATTTACTAATTCATAGGGATTCATTATTCACTACTATGCAGAGTACCTGTTGCTTGGCATGGCTAGAAATCAGCAGTATTCCACCCTGTTTTGCATGCCAGTTTTCAAGGCAGAATACCATTTTTATCATGCTGATACTCCACCTGGAATACCAGTCCTCCATGCCGTTACTCTTCAGTTCAACCCAAAGCATAGCTTGTGTGGCTAGACAGAACAGCAGATACTGAAACGGAATACCGACTTTGGGGTTTTGGAATTCTGTCTCCCACACCAGATCATTTTCTTAACTTCTACCACAGAATAAGCAGAAATGTGTCCATGATTATGTAGAATGCCTAACCGTCCTCATATCCACTACCTTTGCAGGTTCGCCACCCACTGGAAGAAAAAGTGCATGATGATGTCACCCCTGAATCTACCACCAAATTTCCTTTGCAGTTTCCAGAACAAAGAAATCAAATTATAAATAAACAGAAAGGATCAAAAGCAACAGGTCACGGACATTGGACCTGAGGAATTTTAGACACATGCCAGAGGATCTTGGGGGTGGGGTGGGGTGTGTATTTCATGTAGTTTCCCAGGCAGAGCTAAAGCTCAGTTCCCAGCACAGAGGCGCAAAGCACCAGGTATGGTTCAACAGACTGGACTCAGCTGTCAACATTTGCTCATGAGTGGCCGAGATAGAACTGGTCTTTTGCCCTTATTGAGGTGGCCCCAGCCTACGGTTGTGGTGCTTGTGAGAGCGGGGCAGCTTGTAGCAAGGAGTGTTTTATCCTGTGGAATAAGCAAAGCTTGTTTAAGGGGTACAGTTGGGAGGAGGACTGTTTGGAGGATCTTCAAAAAGGGGTGGGGGAGGCAGGATTTTTCATTCCTGATCCAGTCTTCTAACCAGAACATAATACAAAGCTGCCATATCATGATGTCAATTTACTGCTGTCATGCTGAGCTGTTCCCTTACTCCAGTTGTCAATAGTGATCTTCACTTCAGCTGTTACGTTTGGCTGTCTGTATTAACTGTTATCTCCTCTGCCCCCGCCTGAAAATGTGCTTTGGCTCATTACGCTGGCTACCAATCTTGAAATAAACAAATAATAAGTAGTATGGGGTGCAGCACTCAGGGTAAAATGGAAACCCAAGAGGGCATTTCTGAGAGCTCTCACAGCAGTATTTCACCTATACTGGAAAGCTCAATACCATGGGGGGGTATCGAAACCATAAAGGGAGAGGGTCGACAACTGGGCAAAGCCTACCTCTCAAGCTTTCGTTGCTGAAACGGGAGGCACTGTGTAGGAAAAGGGCACATCATGTTGGTTTCCTTTATAAGCAAGGTCAATATGAATTTTTGCTTTAAAATCTAAGTGTGGGATGTAAGACAGCACCTTCCCCATGCTGGGCAGAGGGGTTCTGAGTGTTAAAATTAGGCCTGTGCCTCCTAATGTGGGACAGTAGAGAGCTAGAAGGTGTAGGGCATCCTTCATATTGTAGGATACTCCCTTATCAACACTGAAGGGGTTAAATCCTCTCCTTCAAATACCAGGACAACTGACTCATTCAGAATTCCTAACCAACATCGGCTGCTGCAACTTTGGCTTCAACGTGGCAACCCACTCTGGCATTTGCAAAATGTTTTTGGTTTGGTGGGAGACAGACAGGCAGGACACAGTTCTCCAAATGTGACCACCACACAATTTTAAGCCTGTCCGTGACCCAACAGCTACAACACAGCTTCCCCAACTACTGCAGTAAACTCCTTTACTCAAGTTACTTTGGCAGGTGAGCTCTACAGTTGATTTACTTTTATCAGTAGCCCCTGCCTACCACCGAAAAAAAAAAATATGATCAACCCATCTAATTTTTATCAGCCAAACTCAAAATCAAAATATTTTAGTTGCCAAATTCAAACTTCTATCCCATTTCTGGCCCAAGCAACTGCAATGCAGAGAGCAACCGGCTGGCACTTAAGAGTCTGGGATGCTCTCGTGGACATTTCAAGGGACCTGTGCAGTTTTAGGAGTCTCACCTAGGGAAATACTTTATTGTATGAAAATGATGAATCAGAAAGAGCCAAAACCAACAACAGCAACCAAGGCGCTCCAGCTTCCACTAAACGCTGTTCACAAGTGGTGCTTTGCAGTATCAAATCACAAACAGCACCCACAAGTAGGGGCACCCACCAACGACTAAGGATATTAATAAAAGATGCCTTCAATAAAGTATTAGCCAGAGATGTTTTAACAAAGCTTTACATCTTTTTGATTGTTTGTGGCAAAAATTGTTATGAACATTTAGACATTTTGAAAACAGCATCTTAGAAATAGCAAGATGTACAAAAACACCAGTAACCCGTGGAGGGGAGAAGCAGGCGGAACACAGCAATAGCTACAGCACGCACGAAGGCGTAAAATCCTTGCGCTTCGCCTCCAACTATGGGGCTTCTTCTGCTGTGTTCTGTCTGCTTCTCCTCTCCACAGGTTACTGGTGTTTTGTAAGTCTTGCTATTTCCTAAGATGCTGTTTAAAATGTCTAAATGTTCATAAAGATTTTTGCCACAACCAATAAAAAAGATGTCAAGCTTTGCTAAAGCAACTCTGGCTAATACTTTATTGAAAGCATCTTTTATTAATATCCTTAGTCGCTGGTGGCTGCTGCTACTTGTGGGTACTGAATCAGAAACAGGTAGCACCAGACCACTGCAAAATGGGTCATGCACCCCAGCAAAACACATGCTGTGTCCAGGTAGTTCACCACCAATGGCACACAGCTGCCAACACAGGGCAGACAGAAATTTCACCTACCTGCCTGGTCACAAGGCCTCTGTGCCCTGCCTGTACCCTGGCCATTCTTGTTTAACTACTATTTTCTTGGATTTTTACATTATTTATTTTTCTGAAATTACTCCAACCAGGATGACTCCATGAGATGTGGCATGTCACTTTCATGGAAGTCCCAGGGAGGACAGCGGCAGTCAGCAGGTTAACAAAGTCCGGCAGGAACAGTTATATACAGACTAAGAAGCAGAGGTCAGAAAAACAAACAGTAAAGGTCAGTAAATCCAAACAGTAAGGAAAGCAAGCCAGCAAAGTGGGGTCGCAGCAAATAAAGAGCATTAGGATGGTCCGCGACATGATCATGGTTGGGGAAAGGGGTATGGAACCAAAACAAATACCAAGAGTTCTAAGGTGGCAGGAGACAGTGGACTTCACTTGCAAGTATTGATGTAATTCAATTTGCATAAAAGTAGAAAGTAAAAGTACAAAATATTTTATATATATATATATATATATATATATATATATATATATATATATATATATATATGGATCATGGGAGGAGGAAGGAAGGGAGGAGGCAGGGACAGTAGCTCAAGCTGTGGACCCTGCAACCTAACCAGACTCACGATAGACCAATAGCCTTCCTCTGCTAACTTCTTCGTATGTTAGTATCTATTTAATTTAAGATTTCTTTAGTTAAAATGTGTTGACCATATAGGCACAGTGAGCCAAAACTTGTTTTCAGGTGAGATTGGGGGGTGTAACATGTACTTCTGGCAGAGAAGGAGGGTAACAGACTTAATATTAAACAGCTTGCTTATATCGTGCTGACTACATTGTATTGCTGCTATGTTGAGCTCATGTCCTTATGTGAAGTGCATGTGGAATATAACTGATTAAAATGGTGTGTTAAATATGTATTTACTTTACATTAACTCTTACCTTCCGATTGCAACCTGCCTTGCTTGCATTTCTACTTTAAACTGCTGTGTAAATGAGTTCTGAACTCAATGGTATATCAATTCTTACAAATAACATTATTATGGGACATTAAATACCCTCTCCATATATTTCCAAAATTGATGACAACTAAACATACGTTATACAGTTACACATGTGCTGGCTCCACTGTCTTATACAAGTCACTGAAGCATTTCATCTAACCAATCACCTAACATTCTGAATGAATGAATTAATGAATGAACTGTAAATGTTTCAAATGAATATCTTGTCACGCAACATGTTTTATTGTTACCTCTTTTTTCCTTTACCTATTATTGTGATTATGTGCTATCAATTTTCTCAGCTGTATTGGATGCAGTTATAAATCAGACCTGTGGTTAACTTGCTTTCCAATAAATAAATTGAAATGGAATTCATTTAAAATTGTTGTCTAGAAAAGACACACTGCGACAAGGCTTCCAGGTGCCACTAGTTGCGGTAGGGAATAATGGGGAAAAGAATGGTACAAAGATACAAAAACTTCCTAATTACCGGAGCTGCCACTGATTGGAAACCACACTTCAAAAAGATGGGGTGAAAAGGACAGCACAACATCGGACTCCCTGTTTTTCTTTTCAAGAGTCTCAAAGACCCCGTTCACACTACAGACAATTTTTAAAACGTTTTTGGATCCATTTTTAAAATCGTTTCAGCACTTACCGTGCTTAAGCGTCCGCACTACTGAAAGCATGTTTAGAAATGGTTTATTATCCGTTTTTAGTGCATTCACACTGTCTGCATAAACGTGCCATCTCTGCTTTTGTCCAGCACTGCTTTAAGAGGACTGTTTACCATCATGCATTGCGGCATTGTGGCAGACAACTCGCAAGACAGACCAAAAGCGATTCAGGAGCTGTTCCACACCACAGGTAAGCCTGCATCGAATTGACGGTTTCCAATGGTGCTCAAGCCTCACGTCCCACCAGGGCTTAAGCACGGTTCTTTAAACCGTGTCTGGATCCGTGTATAGTGCGAGCGCAATCTGTGCTATGGGGCTCTTGAAACGAATTAAGGCACTTGAACTTTTTCAAGAGTCCTAGTGCTAACAAGGCCAAAAAGACATCGGTGGTCTTGATACCCTTACTGTGGGGTAAGCTGAAATGCTGGGCCCTGTGGGAGACAAGCTGCAGGTCCGTATTTTCAACCAGTCTTAACTCATTCTATCTTATGCGGCCATTTTGGGTCGGGTTAAGCAATGGATGGTTCCGACTCCGTATGGCGCTAGGCAGAAAATGTCACTATATTTATTTTTTAATCCTATTTTTATGCCTGCTTTAACTTCCTCAGTGCCAACCATCTGACCCTGGCAGTGGCTATCCGACCCAGCCTTTAGCCCCTGCACTGTCCCAGAGGTGGTGGTGGGGTCTTCCCCTCCCCAAACTAACAGCACCAACCTTAGGCAGGACAGGAAGCAAGGTCTAAGCAAGCGACAGGTTCATATCCTGGTGTCAGGAAGCTCCTTCCATTTTCCCTTGTTTTGCTCCCTATGGGTGTTAGCAGAGATGCAGGGACTCTACCAGGAATCCCACTGGCAGCTCCAGGCACTCGACTGCGCCATTATCTGTGGTTTACCCAGGTGGTGGTACAGTGGCCTCAAATTTATCCTGCCCGGGAGAAAGCATCCTCTTGGAGAATCAATCCTCCTCCTCTTGTCACCTCTCTGCCTTAGGCTCAGGACGTGAACCCGGCCTCAACTTTCAGAATGTTACAGTGAGAAAAATCTATCTGGGGTGGGGTTAATGACTTATCCAATTGCTGAGCACTCAAATACAGCCTATGAGTTTCTGCAAAAATGTAAACATGGAGGCAACAGACAACCAATCTGGGGTAGAAAAACAGAATTGGGAATGTTTTAATATTCACAATAAATTTAGCATTGTGCACCCATATGGTATGCATAAATTCCACTTTGTGCCAGTTTGTGGAAAAAAAATTCCCATTTGTGCCAATGTTGTCTGCAAAAACTCAACTTTCCCATTCTTTTTTTTTGCAGAACCCTTCATTTTGTGGCAAACTGTCATGCAAACAAAATCCCATTTAGACAATTTTTTTGCAGGAAACAAACAACAATTTTGTGCCAAATGCTAATGCAAACCATGCTGATCTGCACTATAATTGGGGAAATGAAAAAATATAAACTACACATTTGGATTTTACATCTGTCTGGATGGAATACCAATTACTGAAATGGAAACATCAATGAGTGTGCTAGTAAGAAACCTCACAGAGTACACACTACTCAAAAATGGCTAGCCCATGTCTGTGATCTGACCTGAAGTCATATACCTTAAAAAAAAAAAATATATGAGAGGAGTTTAGTTAATTGCTTGGATTTCAGATTCAACAATAGGAATAAGCTTTCCGGGAGTATGTCAGATTTTAGCAAATGAAACTTGGGATGGGCTTCCTGAGGGTTGGTATCTTGCACCCCCTTCTTCTCCTCTTCCTCTGTAGCGTAGGGCACCAATATGCCAAGTTCAGGCAAATTCTCACTTAATTATTTTCCAGCATGACTAATTATCAGATACAATGACCAACCCCCAAAAAAAAAAAAGATTCCCAGCCGGGCTCTCCACATCCATTCAGACCCCAGCATTTTGTTTGCTAAGTCAAGCATCCAGCCCGTTAAGACTCATTATAAGTGGATGGCTTAAGTGTTCGTTTAGTTGGGGGCCCTAATTATGAATCGCTCAGAGAAAAGCCGAGGCGGCATCCTTTTAATGGCGAGGCACAATGGCACAAAGCCATGAGCAGTATAGGAAATTCCACTGAGCCCTGTAGGCTTCTAAAGGGATAAAGACCTCACAATTGGCTCCTCTTTGTCTTCTCTAAACAGGCAGCTTGTTAACTCAGAGAAAACGGAATTTCTCATAACTGCTCCGCCCAACCTGCCCATTTTGAAACCAGGCCCAGGGGATGGAGTGATGGGAAGGGACAATCTTTCTAAAGGGGACTGACAACGCAGTCTCACTACAACACACAGCAGACTGTAAACTGTTGGTTATCAGGTCTCATCCTTTATTCTCACCCAAATCCCTGGATATAAATTTATTTTTTTTATTTAAAATCTAGTCAATGTGATATGTATGCTGAACTGAGGCTCATTACCATGTGCAGGCTGGGGTGGTGGTGGGGAGTTACAATGAGAAATAAAAACACCAAAATAAAATACAGTGGCTAGGTTGTGCAGAAGTACAGAAAACATCCAAGCAGGTGGCTAGTCCACCAGCGCAGTGGCAAGGCGTCTGCTTGCGGCGCCGACATCCTGGGTTCGAGAACAGTCTCCGGAGTTGGAGGGCCGGCCAGGGGGAGAAAGACTGCGCATCCTAGTGACAGCTCTCCTTCTCTGGGGGGGGAGGGGTATAGTGTCTGGCACTTTATGGACCCCTAACAGAGGCTGGGGTTCCGCAGCAACGGCGCCATCCACAAGGAGGGAGGAGCAGACATTGTACATCACTGCCATTCTGCCCTGGGGACAAGCAAGCAAAAAAAAAAAAAAAAAAAAAACTGGCCAGCAGATCCTGCAATGAAGTCCTCCTCGGTCCTGCCGTGCCTCCCAGTTCTGACAGAGGCGTGTGGTCTGTCGCTCGGCCCACCAGGACCCCACCCGGGAGGGGTGGCCAAGGGAGCCCTGCCGGTGGTGGTGATGCCAGTGGTCTAGATGTGAATCCGCGGGGGGGTCTTGGCAGCCCGCCTTGTGGAGAAGCCAGAGGCGTCGGTTGCTGCGGTAGTCGTCGCGGTGTGGGGGGGTGGAGTCCAGTAGGAAGGACTACGAGGACAGGGGCACCTTTAAAAAAACATACAAAACAAGCGTACAAAATATACAAGGGGAAGAAACTTGTGTAGACATAAATTGGGGAACACACTGACTAGGGACGATTGGCGAGGTGCACAGTGACACTTGGGAGGGTGGTCATCTGCACACCCACAGCATAGTCTTGTTTCCTCTGTTCTCCATCCCTCCTCCTGCCACATGACTACATGGCATGTCGTGGCATCCTGTGGGGTGGTGCTGGACAGCGTTACCCAGCCGCAAGTCTCGCCTTCACCAGGCCACCTGAGGAGTTGCTCTAAGATCAGCTGGCTAACCATAAACCAACTGCACATCAATCTGCCTCCCAACCTAACCCAGCATCTGGTTAGCCTGCTCTGTGCTGCTTCCTAGGAGAGCTTAGGTATGGAAGTGGACTGGTGTCCTGCCTCCCAGGAGCAGTAAGGGCCTGGGTGTTTTAATCCAGGCACGTAAGCAGGAATAAATGACGAATCTTGTTGCTAGCTGTGACCTGGGGGTTACAAAACAAAGCAGGTGCAGGAACAGCTTCATTACACTGAAAACATTACAGGTGAACACCACAAATAATTTAGTTAATACATAAATTATTACATTTAAGCCAGCAAGCTGGCGCGAAAGCATGGCTGCCATTTGCGATGCCGATGACCCAGGTTTGGGAATGGATCCGGAAATCAGAGGGTCGGCCAGGGGAGTAGGATGGAGCATCCGCTGGACTATCTCCTACTCTAGAGGAGGTGGGGCCAAGTGTCCGGCGCAAGACGGACCCTGGTGGAGACCAGGGTACTGCTGCAGGCGCCTGTACGCAGGGGCAGGGCGGATATCGAGCCATCGCCTGCATGTCCCTGCCCCAGGGAACTACAGCAACAAAATGCCAGCCCTGTTAATGAGTCAGCTCTGGTACTGTCCCCTCTGGCCACCACAGTTTGCCTCTGGCAGCCCACCCAGGGGGAGGGATAAGCCAGCGTGATGAGGAGGCAGCTGCGAGCCTGGCGAGCTTATTCACGGGCTAGGGAACTTGGCACAAAAGTAAAAAATAATAAATACATTTTTACATATTAAGAATCAGGTTCTAACAATCAATCAGCAGAAAAAAAAACACAAAAAAGGACAAAATCAAAAATGGAGGGGAGGACAGCAGGGTGTACCCACAGGCCTGGATTTGGCTGTTTGAAGATTACAAAAGGCTGGTGAGAGAAGGTGGGGTGTAGTTATTCTAGATGCAAGCCAACCTGTAAGAGAAGGCACCTTGGCCTGCTTTCCTGCAGAGCAGAATCTGCAGATTCCTTTCAAGCTGGGACTGAAACCGGTAGCCAAGGGTGGTTACTGAGGAAACCAAACTGCTAAGCTGGAAAAGGCGGGTTTATAACCAAAATGTATGCCTGGGTAAGCAGGTATGGCAAAGTCGCCTATGTTATAGGGAGATCTATCACAGCACCCACAGTCGGAAACTGACTGATGAAAACTGCATGAGCTAGTGAGAACAGTACATGGACTAGTGGTCAGTACAGAGCAGACAGCTAAGGATGAATCTGCAGAGGGAGATATCAAGTGTGTCCAGTTTGCCTAAATCGACTCTAGGAGCTGTCATATATACTCTTCCCGTAATTAATGGGGGTACAAAAGAGTGAATAGTGAAAACCTGTTTATTAGAAACAGGGACCCAGTCACAGAGGGCACAATTGGAGGCTGGGTGGGAGATAAATACAGGAGGGATGTGAAAGTTCTACTTCAAAAGAGAGTGGTGGAGCCATGAAATAGATTACGGAAGTGGTGGGGGCAGGTACCCCAAGTGAGAATTAAACATGACTAGGACAAAGCGGAGGACTTATATTCCTACTAGAGAGTTCCGGGAGGCAGACGTGACAGTTTCCCAGGACATTAGGCTGGAAGGGTGAGGTAGTATTATACGGCAGACTCAACAGACCATCGGTCTCTTTCTGACGATGGATTCTATATTTCTATTGGGGAAAAGCATCTGCTCCATGAGATGTCATCTAGCACCAGATAAGAGAGGCAGCTCTTTATGGATGAGCCCAGTTCAGGGAATCATAAGGACATAAGGTACTCTGGTTAACAAAGAGTAAATAGATATGGACTGAGACGTCCGTGTGCGCATCCAGTGTCATCTGCAGATATTTAAATTGGGAAACACTGTCAAGCATATGCTCGTGTAATGGAGGAGAGGTGCTGAATTTCCCAGGACAGAGGGCAGGAGGGTGTGGTCTGCACGGCACATCTATTCATCCCCCATAACAACCAATTATAATGGTGGCACTGGCGTTAGATGCACAGGCAGTCGCTTACCCATCTTCCCTGCCCAGAACAAGGTGTGGTGGAGTCGAGCTGGTGTGTGCGTGGGGGGGCACCCAAGTGTGCCTGGGGAAAGGGGTATTTTAAAAACTTGACCAAACTGACTTCTGTACTTAATAAATCTTACTAAATTTATAGATCAAGGAGCATTCACAACCTATAAAGTGATCCATTCTCCTCCACACAAGACACTCTTATTCTGAAGAGTGTTTCACAAACAGCTGCCTTGAAATAGGCAGGACTGTTGTCCTCCTTTATATATATTTTTTATTCAATTTAATGTTGTTCCGCTTGATCTTTAATTATTTATAGGCCCACCCTGACTTGATTTCAGCTAGGCTTTCGACTTGGTGCCTCAAAGAAGGTTGCTGAAGAACCTAGTGGATCTGGGCACAGCGATGGACACAGTTAGATGGGTGAGAAACTGGTTAGAAGGGAGATGGCAGGGGGTTGTGGTTAACAGAGTCATATCAGAGGAGAGGAAGTCACTAATGGGGTGCCACAAGGATCTGTCTTGGGTCCAACCCTTTTCAAAATGTTCATCAGTGACATGGGAGATGCAGTCCAGAGCACGTGATGTGTCTCTTCGCATATGACCCTAAGCTCTATGGCAGGGTAGACAGGGAGAAGGGGGTTATGGAGATACAGAGACACCTGCAAAGGCTAGAGAAGTGGTCAAAGGTTTGGCAGTTGAAATTCAATGCCATAAAGTGCAAGATGATGCACATAGAGAACAAAAAACCCAGGACATAGTGCTAGATGGGGGGTAAAGTTAAGCCCACCTCTGACGAAACAGACCTATGGTCACCATCATCGGTATAGTCATCATCATCAGTGACTCCTAAAATGGTCAAGGCAATGTAACAAGGCCTACAGTAAGGCAAACACGATGCTGGGTCATCTAGGAAGGACAGCAGACAGAAGGTGGTATTACTATCTCTATACAGGGTGAGGTCTCACATTGAGTACTGTGCCCAGTTCTGGAGTCCTTACCTAAGGAAAGATAGGACGGGCTGGAGACAGTGCAATGTAGTGTGACCAAAATAATTCAGGGCCAGCAGGACAGATCTTAGGAGGACTGACTCAAGGCACTGAACACACACATGCTGGAGGCCAGGCAGAGAGAAGGAGATATGACAAAGACCTTAAGTTCTGAAAGGAATGAACAAGGTGAACTGCGATAAACTGATTAGCATGAGTGGCGAATCAAGAATACAGGTGGAAGGGAGGTTCAAGATTGACGTGAGAAAGGTTCATTTTACAGAAAGGGTGCTGGAGCCGTGGAGCAATCGGCAGGCTGGACGGGTGATACAGGTGTAAAATGAATATTTACT
Organism: Neoceratodus forsteri; assembly: GCA_016271365.2. Classification (NCBI taxonomy): domain Eukaryota; kingdom Metazoa; phylum Chordata; order Ceratodontiformes; family Ceratodontidae; genus Neoceratodus; species Neoceratodus forsteri. The sequence goes on along the minus strand of JADMNL010000023.1, from coordinate 628,735,346 downwards.
TAAACATTTGATGTTTGGTTCACTAAGATTTGGTGTTTGGTGTTGGGCTCTTTTGTTCTATGATTTAATTTTCATATGAGAATAATTATAAAAGCATATTATGCTTAAGATCTTGTACTTTAAATTTTTTCAGAATTATGAGTTAATACATCAATAGAATGAAGGAATTTTAGAGTTATATAATTTAGACAAAATAAGTAGCATTAGTGTTTGTCTTTTTTATGTTTGAAATTTTGTATCAGATTTTATCTGTGGATGTGGACAGTTAGCTAACTATATATATATATATTTATGTATTTATTTAGAAGGGCATCTCTTGATAAAGCCTGTACACTAGGTGAAACATTGAGGCTTGCCATATTAAAAATAAAAAGGATATTTGGATATGAGAAAGACTGTCTGCGGATATGTTTTTTGACGGCCCCCCATCTTTTGCTCTGGAACAGGGATCATCTTCTATTAACAACATATCGGGAGTGGCAGCATAAATAACGAAAAAAGAAGTGTTCATTTCCTGCGGAACCTTTCCCCATTTTTTCCTCCTTAATACTGATGTGGTGGATACCAAAACTGTCAATGGTTTCAAACACGGCTGGGACAGAGTGAAGGATTTAGTGATTGCTCAGGGTGGTAACTGTAGAGAGGGGAGCACAGGGGTGGCTAGCATGAGTCAAAAACCCTGTATGGACAATATGTCCTGAGTTTGTTAGGGTTTTATGAGCAGACTGGATGGACCAGTGGTCTTTTTCTGCCATCATTGTCTAAGTTTTTATGACTACTCTTATGGATAGGAGTGGTTTTATTTGCATTCACTGTTCTCAACCCTAAAAAATACACACGTGACCACTCTTGCGACTGTAACAGTGCTGCCAGGGGACCTATATAGAGGATAATGTATGGTCATCGATGGTTAACTGGTTTGTTAACCATCGAGGTTACCAGAAGCGACCATATAAACCCTCGGCGGGCTTCGAGAGGTTTCACGTCGCCGTGGCAACCTGAACGGATTAACAAAACGGTTTTCTGATCGATGTACCATACATTAGCTTTATAATGTATGGTACCACTTTGTTTTTTAGAAAAGAAAGCAGTTCCTTACTGCTGTATTTTCATGTCCTCACTGCTCTGCCCTCACCCGGCGCGTTATAAGGCTGTCCAATCCAGCTGTGCGCATACCCTGACTGTTCCCGTTGTTAACCCATCGATATGATGTACCATCGATGGGTTAATAACATCATAATGACGGCACATCAATGGCAAACTTTGTTATAAAAGGTAGATTTCTGCCTATAACAACGTTCTACCATACATTATAATTTATAGACTGTGGAAGCATCATGTGATGCTTCGTTCAATCACAGCACTTCTTTCAGTTGTGCATAGAGATGCTCATTTCCATGAGAGAGCATCTCACATACTCTTGTAAAATACGGGCCTCTTGCTAGTGCGCCGTGCCGCACACTCCAGGAATGCTTTATAGATAAAAGTTATTAAAAGCACACAGCCTATAATAAGCTTACAGGGTGCTAGGAGGGGCCTCTTGTATAGAGTGTCTCTCTTGCATCCCTAGGAACGAAATTGCTTACCTTTGGCTCACAGTTCTCTTGCCCTGATAATGTGTGAGGGAAACTCTTATATCCATAAGAGGCCTCCTAGCTTCCTTATAACCCTCCAGCATCCCATTACTTATACAAACACTATATATTTATTTTGCAAGGACTTCTGAAAAAACTAAAACAGTTACTTGGCAGAACAGTATTGTTGTGCAGAGTCTTGGATTAACCTAACCGACAAATAAAATTTGCCGAAGGCTTAGGACAAAGGTCTCAAATTCCTCAAAACCACTGTTCAGAGAGTCTATGAAGAATGTGTTTTCTGAGGATTTGAAGTCCTGACCTTTCCTGGGAATGACTGGGAGGCGGTGCTTGCCAGTTTTACATTAACATATAAGCAAAGACACAAGATAAATACTCCTTTTTGGTGAGTTCTTAAGCATAGCAAGAAATACTTTTTCTGGTGTACAATAACGTGGTGCAGTATAAAGTTTAAAAAGAAAATGTTTTGCCCACACTGCTTGTACTTCAAGAGCGGTAATTGCAAGGCACATTGCAGTTTCAAAGGCACGAGGCATTCTTCATGTCTAGCCTCCTCTAAGTAAACACTAGTGTATCCATGACAAAGACAAAAAAGTGTAAATATAAACATATATACAGGAGGAGTGGTGTAATCATCAAAAAGCATAATTAAAATGCTAGCATTTCCCCAAATCATCTCAGAATCTGTCTCTTTGAAACAGCTGGTCAAGCCCCCCAACACACAACTGTAGGTTCGGACGGGACAAAAACAGTGAAACAGGAGGGGGGCATCACTGCACTCTGACTATTTACAGAATACTGTTTGAATCCCAGGAGGGCATTTTCAGGACATCAAGTACCTGGCTGCCCCTGTTCCTTATGGCCAGTGCAGCCACATCAGTTAAACTTTATTTACTATATATATATATATATATTTATATATATGTAATGTTTGGCTGGGAAAAGCACACTGAGCTGCTGAAGCTCATTTCCAGGTGGGTCCTAGAGCAGATTGAGGTTAAGTGAATTGTTCAGTGTCACACAGTATGCAAGTGTTGATTCTGGGTTTCAAACCCAGGTCTTTGGAGTCTCCAGCTGGATACATAATGCAGTATATGCAACAAGGCTCTGAATCTGCAGTTTGGGCATCTGTGGCCCATTAAGCAAATCATTTACAACTTCTTCTAAATCCAGCTGCGCTGCCATATATAAAGAAGTAAGCTGCATTCTCTCTGTAGGGCTGTTTTCTTGTTATTTACCGTTCATTAACCTGGAGGAGGTGGTGGTGGGGAATCAAACCTGTGATTTTCTATTTTTCAGTACAGTGCCTCCTGGAGTCATGCAATCTATGTGCTACACTGAGAGAGTATTAAGTTAAGGGTGCGGTTAAACTGGATCTCAGTGTAACAAGAGGTGACACTAAATATAGCAGCTTTATGTAATACTGGGCTCTACAGTGACCGGACCCTCCACCCTTCCATTTTGGCATTTCTAGGGGAAATACTATGGTGCCTCTCTTGTCTCTAAAGAGCTCCTACTCCCACCATTCTGTCCCCACTTACTGAGAAACCTGGTGCTCCCATCTTTCAATGGTAGGGTGAGAGACACATTTCTATGCAAATTCAGTGCTGGAGGAGCTAAACATTTCAGTCTGAATTCTAACAGATTCTAAAAATGTTCAATGTTACCCCATATTTTGGCGTAATTACTAGAGGCCACGGAGCTGGGGTCTGGCACTGGGACCTTCCACTGCAGACTCCTTACTGGTTTATTGCTGTTTTGGCAGATCCTGCCCTTTCTATGTGGTCTTTTCAACGTTTCGGTATGGCTGAGTGAGGCATACTGAATGGTGGAGATGTGACATCATTGATGGTCCAAGAAAAATAGGAACGGACAACAGAAAACAAGAAGCAGGGAGAATACAAGGCCGACCCAAAGGCAGTTTAAAAAAAAAAGTAATAAAAATCATTTCTTCACAGAACAAGAACTATATCATATATCATCTGGTGCATAATTCTAACAGGCAGAAAAATCAATCTTTCTGACAGTAAAGAAGAAAGATGTGATGCTTCTCACTTGGCAATTCCTCAAACGGTGCCAGAAGGGCATGTTTTGCAGAAACTCTGGCCTCTCCCTGTGGACAGAATTCTAAAAACAACTTAATTTTTTTTTCCTTCAGTGGAAGAACTTGATGCTACAGAAGCTCTGGCAGGGGGCCCCGAGTGATGCTCCCCAAAAAGGGAGTGAGCAGTAAGTGTTGTTGTATGATGTAGTTAGCCCTCAAGGCTCTGATTAAAAGCCAGCTGTTGGTGGCGTGAATGGCTGACAGCCATACCCACCTCCTTGGAGGAAAAATTATTTGGCAGGGAAACAGGGAAAAAGTCAGAGAGAGCCGTGGCTTCTGTCTCTCTCTGTCTCTGTCTGATGCAGCTTCCACCAGCAAACAGAATGGGGCCTTTGTTATATATTTATATATATATATATATATATATATATATATACACACACATATACATACACATACATACACACACACACACACACAACCACTCACACATGTACAAATAACACACACATGAACTCCCACTTGTTCTACTCCCCTACATACACGTACGTCACACACCACACACACACACACACACACACACATGCACAGTGTTGTTGATTGCTGCCAACTCCCTTTAGTCTTCGGTGGTTCAGCTGGCTGCAATCTCTCTCGGGCCAAGAAGACTGGACCGATAATCCTGGGTTCTAGTCCCACACTCGGCTCCGTGGGCTAATTCCTAACCATGACAGTCAGTGCTATGGCAAGGGAGGTACTGTGCTGTGGAGATGCCATCATTTGGCTGAGACATTAAACCACACTGCCTCAGTCTGCCCATCTCTAGCTGATGTCCAGGTCAAAGGTAAAGCTGTTCTGACCAAAATTCCCTATTTTTAATGAGGCAGATTTTACTGTAATATGGGTGTATGTGATATCAGCACACTGAGTGACTAAAGCCTGACTACTGCATACAGTCCCTGAACTACCAGTATCAACCTCATTCTCTGTAAGATGCCTTGAGGTTGTCGGAGTATGAAACACACTATGGACAGTAGGTCACAGAGTTAGGTAGGGAACTAGGGTGGACTGAATGGACCATTGGTCTTTTTCTGTCATTATCTACCTTTCTAGGTAAAACCAGTTTATTAAAGGAATAATGCCTGACAGGGTGGGTGTTATGCTGGGATAACATCCCACCTCGGGTGTAACTGGGCCGGGCCGCGGAGGCGTCCAGCACCCGAGAAGGGATGTTATCCCAGCATAACACCCACCCTGGAGGGCATTATTCCTATTATACAAAGGCTCATTGTTTTATACAGAAAAAAACAACTTATTTTAAAGAATTTCTTTTAGTGTTTACAAATTTTTTTTTAAGAAAAGATGCAAACAATCTTCAAGTGAAAAAAATACAAGATCTATTGAGCTCATTATCTAGTTGATCAGCAGGGATGTTATACCAGGATAACATCCCTGCTGTGATGGCCAACTGACCAATCAGGAGCCAAGATTCTTTCTTGCCATTGTATAATCTGTCCTAAAGCAGGTGTTGTCCTTCATTCCATGGGCTTCAGCAGGCACTGCCTCACTTACGAGCCAGAACAGGCAGTGTGGTCTAGTGGTTGGGTTAGAGCACTGCCTTGGGAACCAGGAGGTCACAGGTTCAAACCCCACTGTGGCCAAATACTGTGTAATCTTGCGCAAGTCATTTAATCTCTCAGTGCTCCAGTCCACCTAGCTGTGGAAATAGGAAGAAGCAGGACCACACTGAAAATGAGATGCTGGGCTAGCTCAGGTAAATAAATTGTAATCTTAAAAAGAGCTGGTACCCCAAGATGGAATGGGATGGGGTGCTGCCAGCCTTTGTCATTCAGAACCCTTCCCTCCCCCCACCTGGCTGGCCCAGCAGACCAATGACAGCAAGTTGTACTGCCATGTAGAAGAAATTCTGTAGTGAGCAAGGATGTCTCATTCACTGGGACCCTCTGAGAGCAGGATACATCATGGAGTGGTGCACTCACTTGCCAGGGAAGGAGGGATAAAGTGCATTGCTCGGCTCTCTACTACCCTGTTCTGTCAAATTACGAGTGTGGATTCGGAAGGACCCAGAAAGAAAGTTGCCTGCATCCCTTGCAGCCAAGGTTAGGCATGTGACTTGCATATGAATGCTCAGAAGGGGAACCCCAGGACTTAAAACCTCAAGAGCTTTTGTTAGGAAATATCGTAAACAACATGCAACCGTCTCTAATACCTGTAATTAGCCCCTGCCACATACAGGTGTAATACACACACACACTTGCACATGCACCCAGACAGAACGCATGCAATTGTAAGATTCAGGGATACACCCTAGCACAGTTGCATAAACCTGCAACATACAGTACACCCAGACAGGCATGCATGCAGCTGTAAGACAAGACGCCAGCACACGCAAACTTTTAACCCCCACACACACCACCTGTAACTTTCAGTTACATGTGCACAGAAACTCACGCCTACAAAAAAAAGGTACATACACAATCCAACACAAACACCACCAGGGTTAGCCTGAGGTCCACAGGACACACAATACGAGCTGTGAAAGAACATAAGATAATAGCAGCCACATACAACTTGAGGACAAATATGCCCAGGAGGAAGGATTCTTTATTTGGCAAGGACATAGCATATTTGCTGAATGATTTCAGCATTTCCAACATGATGATTTTTACCCTAGCTAGGTTTTCTTCTTGGCCCAAGAAAAAGGATATGGTTACTGAGCGTGTTCAAACACTAGTCCTCAAGTATCCGTTGGGGGGATAAACAAAAAACAAAAAAAAAAGATTCAGTCCTTTGGAGTCTACCAGTCGGTATCCTATAATCATAGCAGCAGCAGGATTCTGTGGAAAATGTTAGCCAGATCTTCTGAGATTGGTGGCTGGTGAGCGGGGAGGGGAAAAAAAGAGTTCTGCAGATATTATAATCCTAGTCCTAACCATGACTGGGCCAAAACAAAACAAAAAAAAATAAGGCGATCCACATTCAGCTGTCTCATTCTCTTACCAGTATAACTGAGTAAAAAGAGCAACTCAGGCATTCAAAAGGAGGAGAATGTTTGTGGCAGGAATAGGGGGAAAAAAAAAAAAAAAAAGATTTCCAGTATGCCTTGTTTTAGAGAGGCGGACTCTTGCCCAGGTGCTATGAAGGCTTGTGGTTTGCAGAACTACCAGCTATCCAGATTGAAATGACAGTCATGAAGATGGCATGACAGTAAGTGTGTGTATGTGTGTGTTGGGGGCATCACTGGAGCAGGTGAGTACCTGAGGAAGTTGTAAGTAGAGATGAGTGAAAGACAGAGAATAGACAGAGACAGGAAAAAGAGGGTGGAAGAGACAGGAGATGGTGTGAGACGAGAGAGAGGGAGGAGAGAGAGAGAGAGAGAGAGAGAGAGAGAGAGAGAGAGAGAGAGAGAGAGAGAGAGAGAGAGAGAGAGAGAGAGAGAGAGAGGGTGAAACAGAAACACAGCAGAGGTAAAGGAGGAAGAGAAAAAAGAGTGGGAGAGACAGAGAGAGAGGGGTGGGGGGAGTCACCTCAAATCAAATACAGCCAAAAGCAATTGTCATTATCATCACTCAATGTAAGACATACTAGATCCACTAATCCCACAATAAAAGGTGAAAAATCATGAGGCTTGGAAAAAGACTCCCAAAACAAGATCTGAGAAAGGCATCCACAGGGCTTTTTTTTGGCTTGTCCCAACAGAAACCAAATGCTTTGCCTGAAACTGAGAGTCAAATCGCACATGGCAGACAGCTTCAACTATTCTGAGGTGCAGCCATCAGCATGCCTGCTGTGCTGCTGCTGCCTGGCCAGTTCTCTTCCGTTCTGAACGAGAGGGCCCCTCTTCGAAACTTTTTTTTTTTTATTTATTTGAAATGCATGTCCAGCTCTACTACCCTCCCTTGCCAGGGCTGGAAGAAGCTTTTCAGCTCTACAGTGAACCCCAAAAGGTTCTAAAGATAATTTTTTTTAACCAAGCAAGTTGCACATACTGTACTTGCATAGTCACTACATGCTGACTGTAGATCTGCACTTCAAAGTACTCCATCTGATTTAAGGGGAGATTATTTTCAGTTCAGTATTAGAACTGGCCAGTTTTCCAGTGGTACTGTTGCTTGTTAAAGAACACTTCTGGAGCCAATTGGTCAGCGCAGCAGAGGAGCTACTGCTTGTGGTGCCGGCAACCCTAGTTCAGGAAGGAGCTTGACTTGCTGAAGGCAGGGGTGGGGGAACTGAGCAGCCCATATTATGTTCTCTTCCTTTGGAGAGGGAGGATAGCTACTGCCACCTGGGGGACCACAGGTGGCACTGCAGTGGGGACACAGTGGAGGAGTGGGGTTATGGCAGCCATGCTCTGTAAAAGCATGCTCTGGATGCGCAAGCAAGAAGCCCCAAACATGCCTGCATCCAAGGGGGTGGGGGACCTTGGAACAAGGGAAAACTAAGGTTCTGACGATACAGTGGGGGTGAGGGGAACGTCAGTCATGCTCTACAAAATCATACTCTGGATGCGCAAGTAAGAAGCCCCTAATGTGTGTGCATCCCAGGAGGTGCGGGACCTTGGAACAAGAGAAAAACCCTAAGGCTCCAACGATACAGTGGGGGTGGGGGGAGCGTCAGCCAGGCTCTGCACAAGCCTGCTCTGGATACGCAAGCAAGAAGCCCTGAGGGTGCCTGCATTCCAGAGAGTGAGGGACCCTGGAACAATGGAAAAACCCTAAGGCTTAGGTGCAGGATGATGTCAAGCTGCTTTGGCCCTGAGCCCGCTACTGTCCGCCTCCTCCATATTACCCCAGGAACTCTTGTCTCCATATTGAGGAGGAGGCGGGAGGTTGGATCTGGCACAGCTGGACCCAGCCATTGGGGGCCTGTGGTTTGGAGGATGGAAACCAAGTTGACGTAAGTGGCAGACATGCCAGTGGGTGGGGCTGGGCCCAACCCAAGGGAAGAGCTGCATCTGTGAACAGGAGCACTAACAATAAATTATTTAAAAAAATTCCATTCTTGATGGCTGACTGCCTTCTTAACTGAGGCCAACTTGGCTGGCTGTGACCTGATGACGGAGTTTAGAAGAAGGTCCTGTGCTGAACCTCTGGAATAGCAGTGACACAAAGCGTTGCTTCCTGGGAGACCAGGGATGACAGAGCCCTCCAATACCACGCTGACTCCAGCTGGGGAAGGGGCCAGTGTATCACAGAGCTTGAGGGGCTCAAGGGTAGGGAGGGTGCAGGATCTCCCTGGCATAAGTACACCCTTCCAGATATCCACAGGACAGCACTGGTGTTGCTGTAAAACAGACACTTCCCGCCTTTCTGACACAAAGGAGTAAGCTCTTGTGGCAACTACGACCATCGGGTAAGTGACATGGGTGAGAAATGGCATTCCTGACTGCAATGGACTGTACCTTTAATTCACCAATATAGCACAACAATGGGTGCATTATGGTGGGATAATGGCCAGCCTTGGGTGGGTTGAAGGCAAAGGCGAAGCTGAGTGCTACCACCACTAGAGATGGGCAGTTAGTCCACCTAACACACCTCCTGGAGTGCCTTACTCAGATTATGAAATAGGTCCTTTTATTAACTAGATGTATTTTTGAAAATATTTTTGTTGAGCTACTTTCAGCCAGGCTGTTGTACGGGAACAATGGCTCGGCTGAAAGTACCTCCTGACCAATCAGAAGCCAGCATTCTCTCTACCCTTTTCAAAATTCCCACCAGCCACCCCATCTAAGCCTGGTGCATTCACTTAAGAAAGACACATCAGGCTGTACCAAAGACTGAGATTCTCTCATGGTTAGCCACAGGTCTCCTCCACAGAAGATGTAGCATCGGACACTATTCCCAGTATGCATGCTACATCCAAGTTAGCGGTGAGCAAGCCACAGCATGCTTCAGCACAGTGCCTGGCTCTGGCTTAGCTTGACCTCTATGAGCAAATATGAGCCAAGGTCAAGTCGAGACAGTTATGATCAAAGAAAGCATTGTTGTCAGCCTAAGAAGTTCGTCCAGTGCTGCAGTCTTTAAACTCCCCTTGTCTAACTCATTAGGGACACCATCAGTATCACAGAGGACAGCCTGCGCAGCAGCCATGGCTCAGCTCATGTTTGGGCTTGAAGAGTCAAGCCAGACCCTTGGCTCGGCTCTAGGTCACAAATTACTGGCTTGCTGACCTCTACACCGAGTGTGCTCAGTGCTTCATTTCTTGATTTTAAATGCATTTGTTTTTCTCAAAGTAGCCCAACTGAGGCACAATTTCTGACTGGTTCCTGATTTAACCCATTTCACAGATCAAAGACTACCTGTCTAATCCATAACAGCACAGCGTCCCCTACTAGCTAAACCAGGGTCTCCTGAATCACCGTCCTTTTGCCTTACTATTAAACTGCACCAGCTAAACAAGGTGCACACATGGGTCCCTCCTTCTTCCCCTTACTGCTAAATCCAACTTGGTGGGAGCTGTAAGTTGGACCCAGAACTCTTGTATTACTGACGCTTCTCCTTATTTGTAAGCCACACTGGCTGGGAGTTGGAATTTTAACATGGCTCTTCTGCCACTCTGTTCTTTACCCTAGCCATCAGGCCACACTTGGAGCCGAACCCAAATTGCCTGGTTCTCTGCCCTCTGCTCTAACCATTCGGCCACACTGCTTGGAAGCTAAATTTCAATGGTTCTGTGTTCAGTGCTGAGCCGGAGCCCAGTTGTGGTTCCCATCATTCAAACTTCAACGCAGCTGCAGGCACTTTTCAGACTTGGAACATTAAAGCACGGGAGCTCAGAGAATTTTTGTCCCTGGAGCCAAACAATGATTCCCAAGCTTCAGCTCACCTGTCATTAGTGAAAGATCAACAAATTCATTGTGTGGGCGGAGCATTCAGGCCCTGCCAATCATTAGTGCTATAGCCCAAAACAGTTGTGCTCTGCTAAGCATCCTAGCAGCTCAGTGGCAGGGGACTTTCTGATCCTACATTTACAAACTCAAAGTAATATACAAACTGTATAATGTGTTTCATTTAAATATAAAGACTCATTGTCAAAGGGCCTCCTCAAAAGTATGGTCAAGGGAGTATTCTCTTTCTAAAATACCTAACAACTAAGTAACTAAATAAATGAAATCAGCTACTGGTTCTGAATTGAAAACACTCAATACGGTAACAGTGATTCTGTCTCCCCCCCCTCCCCCAAACCATGCCGCACTGTAAAACAGACTTATGGTAAGCATGCAGTTAAAAGAGTCTGAGAAGGAGAGGGAAGTGTTCCAGCAATCAAAGGTGTTGAAAGACATGGGCAGCCTGTGATACAGCTAGGGCAAATTCTCCACCTACTCTGCTCTTCTTAGAGGACCTGTCAGACTGTTAAATGTGTTTAAGGCGGGCTGTTAAATAGAAAAGCAAACACAACAGCTATAAGATAGTGACCACTCAAAAAAAAAAAAAAAGAAATCACCAGTCAGGCTCTCATAAGTGGATTTCTTTTCTGCTGACGATCGGACTAGCCACCTTGTGAATTTATCCCTGCAGATCACCCTCTTGTAGCTCAGCATATTAGTACATCATTTAAAATATTCTTCACTTTTGTTTTAAGAAGGCTAGATCTGGAGCTTCAAGGTAGTTTTCCAATATGCACAATGTTTTTAGCTCAAATTTCTGTGGCATGAAGCTGGCTGGGGACCTCGACACTGGTCCTGCCCTCCCAGCACTGGGCAGTGCTTTTGACATGGCTATCTTAAATGGGATGGGAAGTAGTACCCCAGCTCATCCTATCTGCATAGCCCATGTTCCAATTCATATTTATTTACTTATTCTGAGCCTGCACGCAGTATGAAAGTTTAGCTGCTAAAAAACATCTGAGTGAGTGACTTAAGTCACGTATGTCTGGTGTCACAGCTACTGCAAGAAAAATCTGTTTGGAGAAAGAAAACGTTACCATCCCATCCTGGTGAAATGTCGGAAGGTGGTGGCAGTTTGATTAAGTAAAGAAAAATTAATCACGCTGAAGCGTGGCATGCAGTATGTTTCTCTTTGAAAGTACTACAGCACCCGACTCATCCTGTCTACATGGCCCCTGTTCTCTTTCTGTATACTGTACTTATTTGTTTGAAAGTCTCACCAGGAAAAGCATACTAAGCAGGGTGGGACACATCTGTTAGTGAGCCGATGGTCAGTTTGGCCACTAGCTTTCAAAGTGTGGTAGCCAAATCTATTTTTTAGTGTCTATTATTATTAAAGGCTCAAAAATTACTTTGAGGGCGGGTAGTCAGTTGGCGGGTAACTTTTAAAATCTGGTAGCCAAATCAATTTCTTTTAGTGGCCACTGGTCACCCAGCTTCCTGATTTGTCTCACCCAGATACTAAGCTGGTAACAGCTCATTTCCAGATATGGCTGAGGGAAGGGAATAAACACAATAAATAAGAAATAACAGTGATGCAAAGAAAATGGTCTGATCATGAACAGCAGAGAAAGACTTTATAGGTCTTTTTTTTTTTTTTTTATTCTCTATAGTTTTTAAACCAGCTCAGTATGAAATCCGTTGCACTCCTATAACAGGGACCAAGCCAGTAATACCAGTCAGTTGCCACCAGTCAGTGGTCCCTGCCACTTATGCCACTACTTGCATGGACTGTTCCATGGGGATCAAGGATCAGAAAGGGATGTAGGAACCTTCCATCCTGATTAGGTGAGATGTTTCCTAGCTTGGAGGATCTCCATGCTCACGAACAGGTAAATGAGCAGGTCTGACACAAACTAAGAATTGTGAAATTGACCAGGTTTTTGGAAACACTAGGAAAAATGAACTTGAGGCAGCTCAAGTGTCTAACCACATTAACAGAACAAAACAAAAAATATCAACGGATCCAAATCTGTTATTGCAGGAGTTTCTTCCAGTGCCATCAAGCCTTAGAAAGCCATTACTATTTCATCCATAGCAGAATGCAGTGTTTTCAGGAGGAGCCTATCTACAGGTCCCCAGCACCCCCATACTGAGGCAGGCTGTGAGGTAAGGTGCTCAGTTCAGCCATTAGGGAGAAAGATAGTAAGCCATGACTAGACCTTTGTGCTGCCCCCTGCAGGTCAACCAAGCAGTGGCATTAGTGTTAGCTGTGAAAGCAGATGCTCATTCACCCACCCTCCTAAATGAAGGAAGGGGGTAGCCACAGCAACCCTGCAGAGGTAGTGTTAAGCACAATCAAAGCAAGTACCCACTAGGGGCGCCAGCACTGCACAGGCACTTTCAAAGTAAATGGCCACTTGGGGCACCAGCACAGCAGAGGCACTTTCAAAGTAAGTGACCACCTGGGATGCCAGCACAATAGAGGCACTTTCAGAGTAAGCGCCATCTGGGCGCTAGCATAGCAGAGGTACTTTCAAAGCAGTGACCACTTGGGGCATCAGCACAGCAGAGGTGTCTTGAAGCAGAGACTACCTGATGCACCAGCAAATAAATCAGAGGCATATTCAAAGTAAGCAACCAGCTGGGGCATCGGCCCAAGAGAGGCACTTTCAAAGTAAGTGACAACTGGGGCACCAGCACAGCACAGGTGCTTTCAAAGTAAGTGACCATCTGGGGCCTCAGTCTGAGAGAGGCACTTTCAAAGTAAACAACTATCTGGGGCATCAGCCCAAGAGAGGCACTTTCAAAGTCTCTTTGCAGATGACTCAAAGCTGGGTGCAGTGGTGGATGGGGAGGAGGGGAGGGTGGCCTTGCAGGAGGACCTGGAGGCTCTGGAAAGGTGGTCAGGAAAATGGAAACTAAAATTCAATGCAGGGAAGTGCAAGGTTCTGCACCTGGGAGTCAGAAATCCACGCCAGGAGTATACCCTGGGAGGACACATGATTGAAGTCATGGAGGGTGAGAGGAACCTGAGGGTAGTGGTAGATGTCAAAATGAACTCAGGGACCTGTAAGAGGGCAGCGGCAAGGGCAAATAGGATGCTGGGATGCATCGCCAGGGGGATTACCTCCAGAAAGGTGGAAGTGATCCTTCCACTGTACAACTGTTTGGTTAGGCCACACCTGAGTACTGTGGCAGTTTTTGTGACAATGACTGAAAATGCAGGAAAGCAATGAAGTTAAATGTAATTGTTGTGCAAAAATGTATTTAAAACTTTTAAAGGCTAACTTGGCTTGTAGAAAAAAGGTATACAAGTCAGGAGACAGGCAGCAATCTAAAACAAAATAAAAATAAAACTATAGGTCAGAATGTTCATTGCTACCATGCACTGTTGCCTTATATAATTGGTATTTAGGAAATCAGTTCGGAGTCTTTCCATGTTGGGGGCATGATTTTGCAAAATGTCTGTCAATAAACCATTTCCAAATCCATTTCACCTTTCAACCGCAAAGAGTTCTGCAGACAATTAATTGGTTCCAAAACAGAGATTTCTGGGAAAAGATATAATCTCGGTGTTTTGAGCCGGTACCAGAACTGAAAGCACATCCTCTTCTGGTCTGCTTGCCCCCACCCCCAGCCGGAGATGCCTGCCCTCTATAAACAGTGACATTCAATTCCTCTGAAAATGGTGAAATAACATGGCTTTGATTGTAATGCGGATGGCACATAAAAAATGCACTTTGCCTCACTTTCAGGAACGCCTGCCACAGCAAAGCTTCTCCATAAGATCAGAAACATTTGTTCAGTTGGCTGACAAATTAGCTTTTGGGGAGAACAGGATTTGCGGTTGAGGGATTAAACGGGGAGCCCTCCTCCACCAATGATATTAAGGCCGACCTTTTAATCCTGTGAGCCAGCTGCACCATGGAGCTTGAAGCTATAAAGCCACGGAGGCTGAAGAGTGTGTGTGTGTGTGTGTGTGGGGGGTGGGGTTTGAAGGGATATTGCTTGTGCCCCTTTGTCTGCTTATTATATCAATGTACAACGAGCACATTTTTTTTGTACTTTTAATTCCAGTGGATTTGCTTTTGACTTGAAATAAGCTGGAAATGAAAGCAGGTTTCCTTTTAAGAGAAGGCGTTATCATCCCTGAAAAATCTTTTTTTAATTTCATCTTTTTTATTATCTGTGCGGACGGATATTGCATAATCAGTCTCAGATTAGAGATGTTGCTTATGATTGGGGAATTGTTCTTTTCCAATTTTTTAGGTACTATTTTCAATGACATCTTATGACTTTTAATGTTTTTAGAAGAATCCAGTGATTGACAGCAAAGAGCTCAGAATGTATTTCAGCTCAATGATTGTTTTGTAATACCAGGTGTAATGCCCTCATCCCTGCTTGTAGTGGATATCTGTAAACTGAATTACAGGCTTGAAAAATTAGGTGCCGGACTCTAATGTCAATTCTTGCATTCCTTGTCTCAGAGGCAACAGCTCTAACCACTCAGCTACAGAAAATGCTCCTTTAGCCAGTGTGTTAGACAGAGTGCTTGTTTTTGAGATATTGTAATCTTTGTTTGTAACTGTACCCACTTAATTGTCTGATTACGGATTCTGTATACACCACACAAGACGCCAGAAATTGAAATATCATTAGACCATAACAGTACAGGTGTTCAGTCAAAGGTGTGAGGGTGCTCCCCACAGTAAGGGTACAGGTGTGAGGGTGTTCCACAGCAACAGTGCAGTTCAGTAAAAAGTGGGAGGGTGTTTCATTGTAAGGGTGGAGGTGTTTAGTCACATGTGTAAGGGTGTTCCACAGTGAGGGTACAGTCCGCATTAACTGTCTCCCAGGTCACACCTAGAGATGAGCTTTGGCTCAGTGTGCCTTTCCCGGTCACCAAATGTTTAAATAAAAAATATATAAAATGGTACAGGTATTGTCACAGGCGTGAGGATGTTCCACAGAAATGGTATAGGTGTTCAGTCACAGGTGTGAGGGTTTACCACAGTAATGGTACAGGTATTCAGTCCCAGGTGTGACAGTATTATACAGCATAGGTGTTAAATCACAGGTGTGAAAGTGTTCCACGTGACAGCCCAGGTGTTCAGCCAGAGGTGTGAGTGTGTTCACGTGCGGAGGTTCAGTCACAGGTGTGAGGGTGTTTCACGGTAAGGGTGCAGGAGTTTTGGTCACAGGTGTGAGGGTGTTCCACAGTTACGGTGCAGGTATATTCAGTCACAGCTATTATGGTGTTCCCAGTCACAGTACATGTGTTCAGTGACAGGTGTGAATGCATTTCATAGTAACATTAACTGACGTGTCCCAAATGTGAGGGTGGTCTTAACAGCTGGGGTTTGTTTTCCACATCACTTACACTTTAGGGTTTTGAAAATACTAAACAAAGACAGAAGTGAGACAAATCATATGCAATGTCTGATCAATTTGGAAAAAAAAAAAAAAAAAAAGCATTGTTTTTGCCGACTGATGGCCCAGAGGAAGCGTTCTGCACTGCTGTGCCAGCCACCTGGAGTTCTGAAGCGGACTTGGAAGAGATGGGTTAGGTGACTCAGATGGTGCTGCCATGCGGCAATGCTCCCAACAAGAGGAGGGAGGTGCCCAGGTTCCGGCACTGTAGCGACCTCAGCGATGGTTCAAGAGAGCCTGTCTCCCCACAGGGCATCACCATGGGTGTCGAAGGTGTGTGCAAAGGGACACAGGCACTTTGTCTAACCCCAGGGCTGGGAGAGGAAGAAGACAGGCACATGAACTCAGGTCTCCCTGCTGCAGAGTGCGAGGGCCTCTTGGGTCCTGCATTGTGCGGATCGGGAGAGTGGCAGTGGGGGCTGGATGGTCGCTGGGTCAGTGCCCAAAGAAATGGCATAGGTGAGGGCAAATGAAATAAAAGAGCATTGCTGAAACACTTGATAACGTGCACTAAAAGCAAACTGTCACAGACAGAGATATGATGTGTGCAGAGATAATTACAAACAGTTTAAAGCACTGCACACACAAATATATTTTTCTATATGGTCTGTCTTTTTCATTTTCCTTTTCCCAGGACATGTCTCTTATGTAACAGAAGCCCCGCTGACATCCTGCACAGTGCTGGGGAAAGTTTAATTTCCTGTTTTTTTTTTTTCGGGGGGTGGGGGAGTACCCAGCAGGGCAGGAGATAGATGAGGGAGGAAGCGGTCCAGTTCATCACAGTAATGTCCTCTGACAACAAAGACAGCAAAACCTTTTTTGAAGGAGAATCCAACCCAGCAGCATGCCAAGGAGATGCAAAACCACTCAGCATAGGATTTGGGGTCAGCAATCGGCCTCAAAAAATTACTCCCCCTGTGGAAAAGTTGCAGAAGTTGAAACAGCTTCATTTCTTTGTAGGGTTATTCTTCGCTGATTCATATTTTTTCTGATGTTTCGCACACTGCGTTATAACCTTCCTCAACAACAGCTAAAGAATGCACTATGAAGCATGTACACACGGCAGGGTGTACGTTTGTTGGTATTACAGGCACTCCTCCCGTTGTACTGAGTACGAGGCCGCATGTTGATGGTTCCAGAAGGGACATTTTCATGCCATGCTCGGTTAACCCATTGTTGTGAGCTGTCATGTTTACAACGAGCCTACAGAAGGGTAGCCAGAGAAGTGTTATTGTAGACTAGTTCCGAAGACAGAGAGAAACACCTGTTAAATGAAAAATGGTATGCTTAAACTATTTGTATGTGGGGGTGAGACATCAAACAGGACAGCAAACAGCGGGAGTGTTGTAAGGTGCACCGTAAGTGTCTGCTGGAAGTCCGATAACGTCTAAGGCCAGCTATGTTGCCACTGCAAGCGCACCCAGCCTCTGAGCAGCTGGTATCTTCAGAGGTGATGCCACTACGTGATCAGCTGGTGTGGGGGATGGGAAAGAGAGAGAGACGATCAGGTGGCTCACACCTTCACCCCCCCCCCCCAAAGGAGCTGAGCCTCATCTCTGTGATCTCAGGTATGTCTTCAGATTGGCTGATGCTGATGGGGAGGGACAGTTCACTAAACAGCACTTGGGGGATGGGGTGGGGGAACTGCAGTGCATGAGAAAACCATGAGCAAGCAGCTACTTCTAAATCTTCCAGTTATCTGTGCTGCTCGAGTTGGCTTGGCTGAGAGATATGCTCCTTTCTTTCCTTCCTGTATCAGCAGCACAAGCATGGGGCTTCAGCCAGGCCCACAAGGCCACACATGCAGTGCTCCTCGAAACAGGCCAAGTTTCCCACATGTTTAATCTCCCTCCTGTCCTAATCTGTTTCAAGTTTCATCTTTCCTTACAGATGCAGGCTGTACTACCCTGCTTCTTTTGGAACGCTAACTTGCAGTTCTGACATCCCGACCACCAGAGCTCTGTTCCCTTTGCAAAAGTAGGATGGGCAGCTGCAAAGTCTCTGAAGGTGCATCAAATGACTGTTAATATCTTTCCCTCTATTTCAATCTTTTTATGTTATCCTTCTTCTGACATTCTCTTTTTAATCTGTACTTCACTCTCCTTGTCGGCAGACCTGCCCCATCTGAAATGGTACCTCCAGCACTGTTACCTGGCATCTCTGGGTCTTACCTTCACTCCAGTATCTTCTGCCACAGGCTCTAGTCAGAGGTGCCAAGCCGTGGCCCCGTGGGGCCGAGGACTGCGCCATCATGCAGCCACGACTGGAGTTTCCTTCATTTTTCTCCCACATGGGCCACACACTGGCAATGATGTGCTAGGTACGCTCTGCTTCCACGGAGACACCCTGGCATCTGAGTGTGGAAACCCTTGCCATGTGGTTCTGCTGCATGACTGCTCAGAATCCTGCAGGAAGCAGCTGACCAGCAGGACATGTTAACCCGAGCAGAGCTGCAAGGGATGCTCAATCCCCATCTCGGAGACTGTTCCCTGAAACAAGGTCGCCAGTGCAGCAGTGGCTATGCTGTCCTACTGGCCAGCCACGTGCTTTGTTTTTTTTATACCTAAAGAAATGGTCTGTTATTGGGTCAACTGTAGTCTCCCTCTTCACCGCTGACTGCTTCCGTGCTTTCCTGTCATTTGATGATGTCAGCTGCACCATTCCACCCTGCTGAATGAATGCTATGCCTGGTAATAGTTGCAAAAAAACAAAAAGAACATGCTGCCCACGTGGATAAAATGCTGAAAATTGCATTTGCGCAGGTGTGGGTATTTTTCCCTGCACAAGGGAGCTGCGCACACAGACTTAGTCCCTGGACCTTGTCAGGCCCTTTGAAAATTGGGCCACAGGCAGAGTATGTCTACCTGCCTGGCCTCTGTCCTAGAGACTCGGTCAAAGAAGCTGATCCAATTTGTTTGGCATAATCTCCTTTCCATAAACTCATTGTTCCCTGCTATGCTGTAACCCGTCTGCTTCAAGGAACTTGACCAACCTTTCCTTTATGATAGTTTCCATCAGCTTGCAACGACTGATGTCAAGCTGAGTGGTCTACTGTTCCCCACTTCATCTCTTGGTTCACTTTTATTTTTATTACTTATTTATCCCCCGGCCACCTGAGCTCTGACCACTTTGGAAGTCCCAAGGCATCCCAAACTAGTGTCCGCCCCATGCCAGTGAACGGTGCTGCCCTCCCTCATGTAGCCGTGGTTTACCCCCAGGTGGAGACAAGGAGCCGCCTCCTTGAACTTCCATCACTTCATTGGGTGGCTGGAGCCACAGGTCAAGGCAGGGAGATCCAGTGCTCGCCAGGTGTGCCGTCATCCTGGAGCTCAGGGGCCATTTTCGGTTTTCTCCGGAGGTATCATGTCGCCTGACATCAAGGCACATGAGCCATCCGTCCATCATGCCTCCCCACAGTCTGAGGCTCAGGTTTGTCTTGCCTGGTCTTCACCAGAGTCAGCTGCCACCGAGCCCTATCTCACCCTTCCCTGGAGGTGAGCAGTCCCATGGATGCTCAAACCTCCTCCCAGGCTGCCTCTCCAATGCCTCGGGGCTTGTTTCTGAATCAGGTTTCTGGCATCCACGAGCAGTGGCACTATTGCTATGCCAGCGGGCTGGCCTCTTAGTTCACTCTTCTACAGAGGCACCATATCATCTATCCTCCAGGCCAGTGAGAACCACCCTGTGTCCGGTGAGCAGTGAGGGCTTTATTTATTTATTTTTTATTATCATCATTATAGCCCAGCCGAGATACAGCACCTTGTTTCTGGTGAGGTCCTGTTTTTACCCATTTCTGCAGCTGGGTACAGTGGAGCACTGGGAGGTTATGTGACTTGCCCAAGGTCACACTGTACGTATTTGGTTCCAGCAAAGTTTTTCAGCCCTGTGATCTTGCAGTTCCCCAGCCGATGTTCAAACCACTAGACCCACTGGCTCACTGACTTGTAACATGCTGCCGTGGAGATTATCATATCAGAAGGAGAGGGCTGTGACCTTTCAGAGGGGGTAATAACAGCATGGACATGAATTCTTGCTTTTCCCCTTTTCAGGCAAATATGCTCTGTGACTGAGATGAAAAGAGGAGAGAAATTCAGAAAAAGCATGGAATATATGCTAAGCTGTCTAAAGACTGCATTTTATACGTCTTCCCTTTGGCTTCATTAGTGCTCAAATGAGCCCCTCTAAGGGCAACACGGTTGAGACAGTGTCAGTAATGAATGAATTGCATTTCATACACCTGTGGACCCTAAACTGCTCTCCTAAACCCCATTCATTACAAGATCAGTGGATCCAAGAACTCTGACATTTGCGATTCTTGACAAAACATACCCAATAAAAGCTCCCTTTTGCATCTTTGAAATATAAAAGGCTTGGCAGAAGTGCAGACTGTAGCAAGACAAAGAGGAATGGGAAACAAATTGACTTACAATAAAAGACCTTTGAAAGTGCATGGGTAACTTTATGATTGCAGCACCCACTTTCAGATCTCAGCCGCACAATTAGCGGCACTAGAAAGTGACATTTAAATTGTCTACGATGAAGCTTTTTCCCAACCTTGATGCTACACAAATAAAAATGCTGCCTACTACCTTGATGTTCGTGTTTTTTTTTGGGGGTGCTGTACTAATGAAATTGTCTGATTTCTAGTGGAATCTCACAGATTGGGAGGTGCAGTGTTAGAAAGAGATGGTGACTGTGAGAGCCTGCCTTCTAAGGCTTAACATCTTAAATATTAGTTATGTGAACCTGATGGGAGTTGAACTGGTGGAGAAAAAGACACACCTGAGTTAAAGCGTCACATGGTGGCTTAAAGCATAAGCATTAACTTTTAAAGCGCCTTGGGAGTCAGACCGAAAAAGTAAGAAATGATTAAGTCCCAGACCTGCTAAACTGGAGATAAAATGCAGCCAAGAGAAGCTTCCATGCATATACACACATCCTTATAGATATTTACACTTTGTGAGGCTTCTACACAGGCTAGTAGGACATTATGTTCCCTCTACAATTAAATCATTGGTAAAATGATGTCCCCAAGCAGCTCTACCTTACCAGTGAACTATTTGTTCTTTTATTGAAAACAACAACACTGTATAAACAGAACAGCATATGTTTTAGAGTGGCAAGAGGTTATTGCTCAAATGCACAAACAAGCTGCTCACTTCTGGCGCTGCCATTCTTTGTCCTTTGGTTTCACTCACTTATGTGAGAAGGCGGTCACTCCCTGGAACCTAGCTGCTGTTTTAGATTTTAGTACAACTTACCATGCTAATGATTTAGGTTTGAATCTACAGCTCAGGTTGCTACATGTCAGAGGCTTGCTGAGCATCCATCTCGGAAGTTTCTTGCCTCAGGGATGGAAGATGTCTCCTGCTGTTACAAGACTGGGAGTCATGGGACAAAATATGTGCCTCCGGATAGGCGGGAAGGTAATCCACCAGCATGGTGCTGTAATACTGGCATACAATGATGTGGCATGGGGCACCCCACGTCTGGTCCTGTGCCAGTGAGTATCAGTCGGAGTGTGGTCAAGGAGTCCCGCTCCATTTCTGACAGGCCACAGTATGATCGATGAGCCAGGTACCATCCATATCTAACATGCCAGTGCCAATGTCAGTCAAGTGTGGTCAGTGAGCCAGGTTCAAGTCCCCTTCTGCCAGGCCACCACCACTGAATATCAGAGTGTGGTCAGTAAACTAGTTCCCAGTCCATGTGTGACAGGCCAGTGCCAGTGAGTGGCAGTCAGAGTACGGTCAGTGAGCCAGCTTCAAATCCCCTTCTGGCAAGCCAACACCAGTGAGTATCAGAGTGCAATCGGTGAACTAGTTCCCAGTCCACTTCTGACAATTCAGCACCAGTGAGTATCAGAGTGCGGTCGGTGAACTAGTTTCCAGTCCACTTCTGGCAAGCCAGCACTAGTGAGTATCAGGGTGCGGTCACTGAACTAGTTCCCAGTCCACTTCAGACAAGTCAGCACCAGTGAGTATCAAGAGTGCAGTTGGTGAGCTAGTTCCCAGTCCACTTCTGGCAGCTCAGCACCAGTGAGTATCAGAGTGTGGTTGGTGAGTTAGTTCCCAGTCCACTCCAGACAATCCAGCCCCATGTGAGTATCACAGTGTGGTCAGTGAGTTACTTCCCAGTCCACTTCAGACAATCCAGCCCCAGTGAGTGTCAGTGTGGGGGGTGGGGTTAGTTCACAGTCTACTACAGACAAGCCTGCCCCAGTGAGTATCAGCATGTGGTCGGGTGAGTTAGTTCACATTTCACTTCTGGCAGGCCAGCACCAGTGAGTATCAGAGTGTGGTCGGTGAGTTAGTTCGCAGTCCACTTCAGACAAGCCAGCCCCAGTGACTGTCAGTCAGAGTGTTGGTGAGTCAAGTCCCAGTCAGAAGAAAGGAATTGTGGTTTTATAATGCACCTTTCATACAAACTATATCCCAAAGCACTTTACAATCCATGAGCTGCCATTTTCAGTGCAAAAGGAGATTCCATTAGCACAGAGATAGATTAGAGAGAAATTAGAGTGCAGTTCAGCATGGGGGTAATGGACTTGCTCAGGCTCACAAAGTAGTGATACCTCAAAGAAGTGTTAATTACTGTAACATGTTTAATTGCTGTACTATGTTTACTCCCTATGGCCCCCAACTGTTGCTCGGATAGTGCTTTTGTGGATCTGACTATCCTCCATCGGACAGTACTGGTATCCGATCTCGGATCTGGCCAATGGATTAGATCCAACCTCAGATAATTGGATCTGGTGTGCAGATCCACTGGATCAAGGTCAGATCCATGGATACCTTGGATACTTACAGTGGATCCTCGGTTGGATGACTGTGCCATCCAAGGCTATCCGATATCAGACCAAAATGATGGTATCTGACCTGCTAGGATACTATCTGAGCAACACTAACTCCCCCTTTTACAACAGAAAATAGCTGGCCTTGGCTCACTGTACTTTTCCTGGTCTAAAATTTGAAATCAGTATATAAGATAAATCTGCACTCATCATTGCATTGTTACTTGAAGAGAAGGAATCTGGAATGCCCCATTAACAGCCTCGCCTAAGGTGCCAGGCATCAGACCATCCCAGTGACTATGGCGAAGTGACTATGTTGGATTTCAATCTGCATGAAATAAATTAAATCAAGCTAAAGGGAAAGAGAAAGGGGAGGGGGAGGGTGAGCGAAGGAAAACTTCACAGTTGGCAGATAGATCCCTTAAGGGTTAAAAATATTCTTAAAAATTACCCTCATGTCAGGAGCCAAAGAAAATTGCAATTCGCACATGATGACTGGACCCCCTAAATTATTATTTCAAAATTAATTAAAAAGACTGTGATTAAGCTGACATCAACGGCACAGAAATAATAAGGTTGCAAGTTTCAGGATTCAAACACTCTCTTTCAGACGAAGATCCTGGTAGTGGAAAAGCGGGGGTGGGGGAGGCCATTAATTTTTCCTATTATAAAAAAAAAAAAGAAAGAAAGAAAAAAATTTGCCTTAGAAAACTCAGGCTTCATTAAAATACATTAGGCAGTTATGAACTGGATGGGCCAGGATAGTACCCCCACAACCGATCCATGACACTGTGCCCAAACTGTAATAATATACCAAATTAAAGAAAATACATGTTATACTAGTTGTATGGAAATGGAAAGAAACAAAGCCACTCAATGTCTCTCCACCAAGATAACAGGAACACGTTTATGAAACAATGCACTATCATGGGGTTATCAAAAGTGCAACTTTTTGGCAAATGTGTCAGATGGTTTACTGCACACTTAGTGGCCAGAATGGTGACTGTACCATAACACAAAATGAGAGGCTAAAGTGAAAGTCATGGCTGGGTAACTCGTATGACGCTAACAGCAACCCCACCACCACTTCTAAATTATTCTGACTCAAAGGGTAATTTCAGACTAGCTCCCAGCACCATGTCCACTCTCTAAGTAAGGTCCTCCCCTACTATTTAACCTCAGCTAGCAAAGTGGGTTCCACAAAGGTACCCTAATTGCATGTGGACTGATCCAACCATGGTTCCAGCACAATTCTGTTTACTCAGTCAAGCAAATCCACCAACACCGAGAGTCTGAGGGAAATGGAGAGGCTCTCCCTCTCATTTCACCAAGAATATGAGTGGGGGAGTGGCAACTTTTGCCTAGTTTAAACTGAACCCCAAAAAGCACTTGTTTTCAAACGGGGTAATTTGCGGCATTTGCATTTGAATGGTATGCTAATTACTTATTTATCTCAATTTGAATCAGGAATCACTGCCAATGAGGTTCCACTTGAAAACTGGTCCAGTTCTAGGAAGTTCTGTTTTTTTTTGTTTTTAACACTTACAGCAGCTTGCAGTATGTACTATTGTCAGGGGCCGTACTTGGGGGAGATTTATGGGGCATAGCTACAATGCTTGTTTAAATCCCCATGTACTCGAGTAAACCTTTGAAATCTGACTGCAGCATACCTCCAGTTTTTTCCAACCACTTCTGTCCCTGGCTACTGTATATTAGCTATACCACCGATACCTCAAAATCCCATCTGCAGATATTACAGGACGCTGACCGAAATCTCAATCATCACTACAACTGCAGAATGTCTGAGCGAAAGTCAAAACACGCCAACAGGAACCGCCGACTGCAGGCTGTGGAACCACAGGAAAAAAAGACACCTTTGTATTAGGGTCTGACTTCCAGTGTTGACTGGAAAAAAAGTACTCGTGCTACATCCCTGTGTGCCTCTGCTAACTTTCATTGCTGGGTCTTGGAGTACAAGGAATCCCCCCATCCTGCAGTAACTTAAAGTCAGCATGGTAAAACATGATTGCTGATGCAGTAAGCTGCCGTTCTCAGTCCAGAGTTCTGTGTAGTTCATTAATGTTTATGACCCTCTGAGAGCAGAGATGCCGGAGAGGAATTTAATTGCAAAACTACAAACAATGTCTTGTTCCTTGTTGGAACAGTAGCTTTCGACTTTCATTTTCTGTTATCTTTAACCCCCCACCCCAATACCTTGACAGCTTTGCAGGTTACACTGACAAAAAGTTTAACAGGAGAAGAAGGCAGAGCAGAATTATTACCATTTGAAATAAAGTTTAAAATGTGCATTATCAGCCCTGCAATACGAGTCAGATGATCATGGTGTGATGCCCCACTGCCAAAGTGAAGGCTGCATGGTTTAGCAGTTACAGCACAGCCTTGGGAGCCAACCAAACCCTGAGCACAGAGTAACTTTCTGACAGTGTAACCCCTTAGCAAGTCACGTTAACCTTCCAGTGTTCCAGCCGGCTGAAAAATTAAGTGAACTCTCTCCATCTGCTCACAAAGTTTTGCTTGATGCTAGCCATGATTTTATTTGCTTTTGTAGCTGCGTCTGCACACTGCTGTCTCAATTTAAGGTTGCTGCTGATCACACTACATTAAGGTCCTTTTTATACAGAGTTTCAGTAATCTCCACGTGATTCCGATAATACTTTGTCTTTATATTACACTGACCACTTTGACTGAAATGTTATTTCTGCATAGGGATTGTATATGTAAAAATACTAGAAGAGTCATCATGTGACCCCTCCACTCATTGCTTATTATCCCCATTGACTGTTTATTTATTTTTTAGTTTTTGTTGACTGGGAAAGGAGGACTAGACAATTCAGCCTATTTTGAGCCTTGTCCTGGGGAGGAGGATACAGATGGATGCCAATTGACACTGAACCAGATTAACCTGTTAGTGGTATTTTTAGTGAAGACTTGCGTATGGCGGCATGAAGCTCCTAGTACTCCATGTGATGGCTCATCTAGTTTTTATATATAGGATCGTTAAGTATTTCCTACTTGCATCATACATCAGAGCCCCTCACCCATATCATCCCACAGTCTCTTGCTTCCATGGGATTCGCCATTGAAAATGTTGAAAAGTAATTATTGAAATTTAACACTTAAAACCACAACAACTTAAAAAAAAAAAAAAAACCTAGGCTCAACATCCCAACGCTCATTTGCCATCCGTTTAAATAAATGCACCTTAACTGCCAACCTGCTGCTTACTTGAACTCGGTCATGCTGTTGTAAATTGGAGGCAGTTATGCAAGTAGGAGGTCTTGCTGTCATGGACGATTCCTTCAAGCCCGGATAAACACACTACCTCCATGGCGTGCCCCAGGTGTCACCACCCATGTGTGTCTGTGCATCGGGTTCGAGTGGCGAACTTGAGTCTCCTGCAGGATTGTACAATGCACTCTCTCCCTGCCCCTGCCTGCGAGGACAGGCATTTTTTTTTTTTTTTTTTTTACATATAACTGTTTGACCCCTAGGCTGCAACCTATGCCCCATTTGGTTTCTCATCCCGGCAGCCTCCCAATCCATCAGCCTCTCCCCACTACCATCGCCAGTGGGGATCAACCTGGAGCATGGCCTGAAAGTGCCTATGGCATACAGTAGGTGGGACATTCTGTTTTTCATTTTATTTCCTTTCCATTCCCATGGTGGTGTGCACAGCTACTCTTAGCTTCACGTGCACACAGCATGCACTGCTGGTCAAGCTCGTCCCTGGCCCCAGCAGGTGTCACTGCAGCTATTATTGTCAGCACCTTTGTGTTTCTACCAATTGCCCTTCTCCAATGCTCCCTTTAGACAGGTTTCACATTGTTTTCTCATCCCCTCCACTCACACTGTTGCTAAATTTGCTGTCATACATATAATTGTACCTTTGGACTCTATCGCATTTTATTGTTGTGCACAGAAATTTTCTGCTCTTACACTGCTGCTTCTATGTTGTTAACCTAGTCTGCACTATAATGGTCTAAACTGTTTGTACTCTCCGGGACGTGCCTGAAAATAGACAAATGTCTGCCTAGTCCTCCCAGTAAACAAAAACTAAATAAATAAACAAATAGAGCACACTGTCTCCACCCCAGGCTGGGGCGGCGCTGCCAGTGGCAACATATTTCCCAGTTGGCAACCTGATTTCCAGCGATTCCAGCCCTCTCTAGAATGCAGGTTGCCACCACGGAAGCCAAACGATTTCCACTGCGCCACTGGATTGCTCCTTGACAGGCATTATTGTTTTTTGACAATAATATATGAGTACAAAAAGCCATTTGTTTTCTGCTTGTCCCTTACAAATGAAGGTTATTCACATGCCTCAGTCCACGCAACTAACAGTAAATGGGTGAATGTTTTCTTAAATGAGATTAGAATGAGAAGTAATGTTTGTCCAGCAGGTCTATTTTGTTTGTTTGTTGGGGGGCAGTTGTGTGTTTTATTCAGTGTCAAAACCTTCCCTGAAAATCTTGGGAAGCCATTGAAAACCCTGTCAGTATAAGTATACTGTAAGCTTCTGCTCCTTTTGGATTTGTGTCTTTAGTATCTATATAGCAAATAATGAACTACATCTGAATATTTTATTTCCCACTTCTCAAATGTGTGTGTGTGTGGGGGGAGCCATGGGAGATCACAGCACTAGCTGACTACCTACACTCCCAAGACAAGCTGGTGGCCAAAGCATTTGCAATCAGTGTTATATTCTTTATGGTCCAACATCCACCAGGGTCATATCTCTGATGACCACATTCGTGGGAAGCAGTGCAGCCTAGTGGTTAGAATGCAGATAGAGCCATGAGCCTGGAGACCCAAGTATGAATTCTACCACCACCACTTATACATTGTGTCACCTAGAGCAAGTCACAATGCCCCAAGTTTAACACCCCCACTGTTCTTCACCTTCCTGAGCTTTCCTTGACCTCCCTTCTCTACACGTAACCTCCCTGTGCTTACCTAATAATACCTAAAAGCTTCTGCAGCTGTTTATGGTGCAATGTGATGCAGTGTGAGAACAAAAAGCACTTTATAAAAACAAACACCACAGATGTCAGCCTCCCAGCTATACCATTAGTTAGAAGCAGGACCCACTGAAAACGAGGTACTGTACCTCCCTTGGAAGAGCCTGGATAAATTCACTGTAAAGCCTGGCCTGCAGGCGCCAGCGGAGTACGTAGCCCTCCCATGTGTGAAACCTGGATATGCTTCCCGAGCCAGATGATCTGCTCGCTGTTGGTCACTGGAGTTTAGGTTGAACTCAGAAACTCCAGAGGAAACAGGGTACCTCTGGGTGATACTAGCAACCCCTGTGGACCGTGAAAGGTAACATCCTGCACCCCCACCCCAGATTGCCAGCATAGAGCAGAACTGGCTGCCTGAGCAGGGTGATGGGAGCTCGGACCCCAGGAAAAAGCCAGACTGGTAAATAGTGCCCTATGCCACCTTCACACAGCCCCCTAAAAACACACACACACACACACACACACACCCTCTGGCTGAATCATGAACTGAAGGCATATAGCCTGAGGTAAAGTTCACTTGACTTCTCCCTGTCATGGAGTCCGCAGTGCAGGGGAGCTTCCCCATGCTGCACAGTTCACCAAGTGGTCTGCCCAAGGCCAAGGGCAGTAACCTGTGAGACAGATGAGATGGGAAGGGTTGATGCGTAGCGTGGAAAGGATGTGGTGAGCAGATAGAATGAGTCGGGGAGGAAAATGAACAAAAGTAATTGTAAAATAAATTTGTTTAGAATATATTTGAGAAGACTTGAACAAAATCAATTTCCTAAGCAAATTCAGTACCCCCGGGACAGCTAGATGCTGAAGAGGGAGGCTGAGTATCTTTCACATAATGATTCTTACAGCAGTGCCCTATTGTAGTTGAGCTGAGTCCATTAACCTCCCAGGTCTGCTGGGACCGGCACGGAAGAGTCCGTGCCTACAGTAGATGCTGCAGTAATTGGAACTCAATTAGTTTAGTGCAAGGCCCGCGCTAGAGAAGGTATCAAAGACCACGCTCATTACACCACATCAAGAAAATAATCACCAGCATGCAAGATGCTTCAAAGAAGGCCAGATTAACCCTGCGAGAATGCAGCATCCCACAAGGCCTCTTAAAGGCACACTAACCTTTACTTATTTTTATGGGGAGGGAGTTCCTTTTCTTCCTTACTCTAAACACAGAGGCCCAAAGATTAACCAGTTAATCGGCCTGCCCATCTATACAGGAACTAGCTAGCCTACTGTAAAATCTGTTAGCTATGATGGAAATGAAGTTTTTATTTACACATACACAAAAAACAATAGCTGTTTGGAGGGGGTGCATTAATCAGGGCTATAGGGATGCACAGCAGTTTGGGCCAGTTAGGGGATGCTCAGTGTAAGGATTTCTATTTGCAGAGTGCATGAGCAGTCTATGTTGCAAGGTCAAAGGTCTGCACCATCTTTATCGTGTGCAAAATAAAAGGTATTCTCATCTAAATTTAACACATTGAACATTATTGTAAAATTTAAAGTGCATCTGTCACTAACCAGAAAACTATTAAAAACATTTTGGCACAGTTTATTTTATATTGTATAGATTTTCTATATTTCTGTTCCCTTTACTCTTTATTTCTAGGTTAATATAAATAAAAGGATATCTGTCCCCTACAGTTGAGCCACATCTCCTGTTTAATCCTTTGCTGAAGTCACACTCCTCCCTTTGTGACATCATAAACAATTTACAGAGCAACACACTGTGATGTCACAGAGGAGACAGCATGATTCTACAGGCAGCAACTGAGAAGGCCAGACCACAATGTGATTGCAATAGCCCCCTTCCCCCACCCCGATTTAACACTGCTTCTTTCCACTGCTGCTTTAAAACCAGAACAAAGGGCAGCCTTCAAACCAAGTTAGCGATTGTGTGAAAAAGGGACAAGTACAATAAAAGTATGCTGGTCTCTGCCATTACATTAGCAATTTAATAAAGATCAAGTTGCACAAATCCAAAAGTGCATTGTCCTTTACAGCATACGGCCAGAAGCAAAATCTCCTTAGGTTATTCCAGTTTAACAAACTGTGCAAATTTACACACACACACACACACCATTTTGCATAACAGCAAGTAGCCACCCTGACAAAGCTCTTGTGAGCAAAACATAAGCCAGCATACTTTATAGTACTTGTCTGTTTTTCACACAGCCACTAACTGGGGTTGAGGTGTCCCTCCCATTGCTGTTCTTTTCCTCCCAGGTGATATGAAGGTCATCGGCTCATGAACTTTGACGAACGCTCATGACTGGTTCATGAATGTCCATTAACATTCACGAACTGTTAATCAACTCAGTTCATGAACCAAGTTCATGTTTTTTTGTAACTTCTTTATTAATCTGACCATCCCATGTCAGCAAAAATGTACAGGTTACATTCAGAATAACGTGTATCCTGCAATATTACTGACATAATACTTTATCATGCTCCATTGTCTCCTCAGTTATGGAATGTGTTAACTCAATATATAAAGTCATGGTATGACCTTTTAATTTATTTCTATCACTATTGTCAAAGTCTCTTAGCTTAAGTATTATGTTTTGAATTGTTCATTACATGTAGTGATAATTCTTTTGTAGTAAAGTAATAATTGTTAATAATCATAACAGTGAATAAAATGAATCAAATTCACGAACTGTTAATCAACAAAAGGTTCATGAAGTTGCCAAGTCTTTAGGGACCATGATGAATCAAGACAAAAATATATTTGAATAATGAATTTGCATGGCAGAACACACTGTTCCCACTATAAGAGGTATAAAGCATCACAAAATTAGAATGATTTTTAGCAGGGGTGCTTGGATTCTGTAGAATCCGTCCTGTTGTGCATCTTCCGGACTTTAGGTAATTCCGATTTCAAGTTTGGTTCCGTTCCGCTTCTGTTAAGATGCCAGAGTTAGAATCAGGGTTGGAGGCGGCCTGCCGGCGCAGCGGTTGGATTTCCGCTTGCGACGCCGGTGACCCGGGTTCGGGAACGGACTCGGGTCGCCGGAGGACCGGCCGGGGGGAGAAGGATCGAGAGTCTCACGACTGCTCTCCTTATCCGGGGGGATGGTGTGGTGAGTCGCCAGTGCACGGTGGACTCCTGGTGGAGACCGGGAGAACCCCAAGCACTCGGGGGTGGGACAGATGCTGGCGTCATTTCACGCTCCCGCCCACCTCTGACGTCTCTATGATGCCCGTCCCTCGGGCTGCAATGGGCTCCCCCAATGAGCACGGCTCCCAGCCTATTACGTCGTTCGTGGCATCCTAAGGGCCGAGGGTGCCACGTCCCCGCCTTGGGGGGCAAGCCAGGGGGTACTGGAGCCGTCAAGAGGGGGGATCCGTGACCGGCGGAAAATCTGGTGCGGAGGAGGGGCCCAAAAAACAAACATCAGGGTTGGAATTGGAATCCAAACTCTTGTTCTGCCTCTGACAGCCAGTATCACTATTACCCAACGCGCAGTAAATGCCAAAAAATCTCAAGCCTCAAATAAACTAAACTTAAAATAGATACTCTACCTACAGCTACCCCCACCCCCCACCCTTCACAATCTCTCCCAACTGCAGCACTCACTCACCTTACTTTAGTGGGCTGCTTGTCTGGTGTCCATACTGCCAGCGGATAGTGGATTCGATTGGATCCCCAGAGCCTCACTCCTTCCTCTGTCTGCTGTCTGACCGGCACTAGCTTGACTATATGTTCCAGTTTTCCATCAAGTCCTCCCCAACTGACATCTGCTTGTGCTCTCCTCTCCTCTCCTGTCTTCCAGTCTAGCAGTCCACCGAATGACACCGACTGAGCCGACCCTTGTCCAAACTGAAACATAATCCAGTCTGAACCCAACCAAAAAAATAGCCCAATCCTGTCAGGCGACTTTCTCTTTTCCTCCTGCCCTCATCGATCCTCCATACCCCAACAGAATATTCCACATTACTACACTGCCTGCCATGAGTGCCACTTGAGAGAACAGCCATGTGAACTGTGACTCATGATGGCATGTGACTTTTGCACTGGGTGGCCTATCAGCACAAAACCCTGGGAAGGGGTTCAGTCACTGCACGGTAACTGTAAGAGGAGTATGGGCTAATTTCCCAGGGTTTTGCTTTAATAGGCCACTCAACAGTATGGGTCTAGCAAGGATATCAGAATGTTGTGATGGCAAGCAAGGGACCATAGAAACATAGAATTTGACGGCAGATAAGGACCGCTTGGCCCACCCAGCCTGTCCATTTCCCTACCTAATGGATAAGCTGCAGATCCTAGTTAACCAGCAGCCTACTTCTTCCTACCCCCGCCCCCTAGAATTGCCTTATGACTGTCCCATGCGCTTGAATTCCACCACTGTTTTGACTCCACAACCTCCTCTGGAAGGCTGTTCGATGCATCACAACCCTCTCTGTGAAAAATGCTTGTAGAAATTACCTCTGAGCCGCCCCCCTCTATCTTCAAATTGTGCCCCCTTGTTCTTGCCTCTTTTTTGAAAGATGCTACCCTCTTGGACTTTGTTGATTCCTTGAAGGTACTTGAAAGTTTCTATCATGTCCCCCTCTCCCTCCTTTCCTCGAGGGCTATACATATTATGCTCCTTAAGTCTCTCTTCATGTCTTCGGTTGCAGACCCTGCACCATTTAGTTCCCTCCTCTGGACAGCTTCCATCCTGTCTATGTCTTTTGCGGAGATTGGGTCTCCAGAACTGCACGCAGTACTCCAGATGGGGTCTCACCAGCTGTCTGTACAGAGGGATAATAACTTGCTGTTTTCTACTGGTGGTGCCTCTCCCTATGCATCCCAGTATCCTCCCAGCCTTCCTTGCTACCCTCTCACATTGCTTGCCCACCTTTAGGTCATCTGATATGACTACCCCAGGTCCCTTTCCATTTTTGTTGTTGTTAGTATCTCAACCCCCATTGTGTACTCTTCCCCTGGGTTTTTGTTTCCCAGGTGCATTACATTGCACTTAGCATTGAATCTAAGCTGCCATACATTTGACCATTCCTCTAACCTTGCCAAGTCCCTTCTCATCCTTTCCACCCCACCTTGTGCATCAACTCTGTTGCAGATCTTTGTGTCATCTGCAAAGAGACATACTTTTGCCGGCCCGTCGGCGCAGCGGTGGTATTTCCGCTTGCGACGCCGGCGACCCGGGTTCGGGAACGGACCCGAGTCGTCGAAGGGCTGGCGGGAGATGGATTGAGCGTCCGCTGACTGCTCTCCTTCTCGGGAGGGTTCGGCAGCATCCGGGCGATGGGGACTTCCAGCGGAGGCTAGGAACACTACGCTGCTGCAGCTCAAAGAGCATTGAGGCGGGGCAGGGCGTCATGCGTCATTAGCCGTCCCGCCTTCCCAGAAAGCGAGAAAAGGGCGGTTGCCGGCCACCCTCCATGAAGCCGGCCGCTGCTTCGATTAGCCCCCCAGGCCAAGTCCTCCGACCGATTACGGTCTCTGCGGGATGTTCCCTCCTCCATCCCGTGGCCCCGCCGTGGGGGGTAAGCCACGGGTTATCGGAGGACTAGAGGCCGATTTGGGGGGTGGAAGCCGGCGGTCCGTGACCGGGTTGAGAGTACCGGGTGGCCGGCAACCAGGTTGGTGGAAAAATTGTAAAAAAAAAAAAAAAAAAAAAAAGACATACTTTTCCTTCCAGTCCCTCTGCAATGTCGCTTATAAAGACATTGAAGAGGACCGGTCCTAATACTGAACCCTGCGGTACCCCACTAGTAACCCCCCTTTCTTCAGAGTGGACTCCATTTACCATTACTCTCTGTGTCCTATTCTCCAGCCAATTCTTTACCCAGGCTGTCATCTTGGGACCCACTCCCAGGCTGGATAACTTGTATATTAATCTTTTGTGTGGGACTGTGTCAAATGCCTTGCTAAAGTCTAGATAGGCCATGTCCACAGCCCCTCCCTGATCTACTACTTTGGTCACCCAGTCAAAGAAATCTATCAGATTCGTCTGGCATGACCTTCCCGCTGTGAATCCATGCTGCCTTGGGTCCTGTGCCCCTCTGGCCTCTAGATACTCGACAATTCTTTCCTTCAGAAGTGATTCCATCATTTTCCCTATCACTGAGGTTAAACTAACAGGTCTGTAAGTTTCCTGCTTCTGCCTTGCTCCCACTTTGTGAAGGGAATCACATCTGCCCTCCTCCAGTCCTCGGGTACCACCCCATCCTCCCATGATTTGTTAAAGAGAGTAGTCAGTGGTGTCACTAGTCCCACCCTTAGTTCTTTTAGAATTCTGGGATGAATCCCATCAGGTCCCATTGCTTTGTCCACCTTCAGTTTTAAGAGTTCTTCAGAGCCTTTCTTCTGTAAATGGCTGGTATCAACTTCTGTATCCAGAGTGTTTTTATTGTTTGTTTTAGGTACCTCCCCCTCTTCATTTGTAAATACTGAGCAAAAATATTTGTTTAGTATCTCTGCCTTTTCACAGTCACCCTCTGCCCACCCCTCCCCATTATTAAGCCTCACTATCCCTCCCTTAGTCTTCCTTCGCTCCCTGATGTACCTATAAAAGGTTTTATCCCCCTTCTTAACTGAGTTGGCTATCTTTTCCTAGTTTGGGCCTTTGCTGTTCTGACTGCCTTCCCAGCTTCCTTTTGCTTTAACTGATACAGTTCTCTGTGATTCCTTGTACTTCCTGAATGCTTTCTTTTTCTCTTGAACCTTCACTGCCACTTCCTTTGAGAACCATAGTGGTTTCTTACATCGTTTTGTTTTGTTTATTAGCTTCACACAAAGGCTTGTTACACCTCTGTGATGGCAGTTTTTATTATTCCCCATTGTTCTTCCACCCCTCCTTCCTGCCCATTTGCTAGTGCATTCCTTAGGCACTCACCCATTTTGGCAAAGTCAGCCCTCCTGAAGTCCAGTACTTTTGCCTTTTGTGTGGCTTGACTCTATTGCTGTGTTTATTAGAACCATACTGTTCGATGGTCGCTAGTTCCCAGATGGCTACCCACTTCTACATCTGTGATCCTCTCCATCTCCATTTGAGAGAACCAGGACTAAGATTGCTCCTCTCGAGTGGGCTCCAATACTAGTTGTCTAAGGCATGCCCCTGTGGGGCATCTAGAATAACCCCACTCTTGAAGTGGCTGCTGCAACTGCACTCCAGTTAACATCTGGCATATTCAGATCACCCATCAGCAATATCTCCCTTTTCTGCCATTCTAAGTATACTTTCTATCATTTCCTTGTCCATTTCCTCCCCTGAGAGGGAGTCTGTATACAACCCCTGCGGATTGTGTTGCCATTGCCTGTCTCTCCAAATTGACCCACAGTGCTTCTTCTCCTCCCTGTTTACCCTTTTGTTCTGTTGCTTTGATGCCTTCCTTATGTAAAGAGCTACTCCTCCTCCTCTTTATCCTCCCTGTCCCTCCTGTAGGTAGTGTATCCTGGTATGTTTACGTCCCCAGTCATGGTTTTGTATGTACCATGTTTCTGTGACTGCCACGATATCCAGATGTTCCTCCTCCATCAAGGCCACTAATTCAGGAAGCTTGTTACCCAGACTACGGGCATTGGTACTCTTTGCTCTCCATTTTTTGATGGCTTTACCTTCTTTGCAGCATCCCCACTGACCTTTCTACCTCGGTCTTTTTCTCATTTAGTACCCTGTTTTGTAGGAAGAGGCTGAGATTTTCCTGCTGCTTATCAGTGCCTCCCCTTGACTAGTTTAAAAGCTTGCCAGAAGCATTTAAACCGATTGCTCAAAGACTTGTTCCTTCCTGGACAGATGCAGACCATCCTGCCAGTATAGGCTGGTGTCCTCCAGGTGGAACCCCAATCCCCAATGAAGCCAAACCCCTGTGCTCCACACCGTATGGATTTTGGAATTCTGTTCATGACCTCGGGTTTAATTTGGTGGTCATGGGAGGTCTTAGTTTTTCGGGGAAGAGCAGCATTTCTAGAGACCTGGGTTTTACACGGCAAGAGGGGGTCCAAGACAAATCCAGTCTGGAATGGGTACGTAGACTCATGGGACCTAAAGGGAAAAGTCCATTATCAGGTCTGACTTCACAGAACAGGAGGACTAAGGACAGAGTCGGACGAACCAGTCACAAGCCCAAGCGGGACAACCACGGTATGTTCACCAGCAGCAGTGCCTGCAGTCAGCCAGCCAAAGGTACAAGCAAGGTAGGACGGAGTGTGGGCTACATGGTGGGGGCAGGGGGCAGCTCAGTTTCAATCTGTCTCCTCACTGTGTGGCAGATGGGATGAAGGTTTTCATGTAATAATTGATTAAATTAGCTGCAGAGACAGATTCAGATTCAGATTCCACATCTGATTTTATGTGTTGTTTCAGATTCATCTTTTTGCCTAAAATACAGAAATTCCAAAATCCAAAAATATTTTCTGAATCTGATGAATCCAATTCCATCAGATGGATTCTGAGCAGCCCTAGTTTTCAGTTTAGGAGTTGCAAATATATGTTCTGCAAGGTAAATATACTGGTAAAGCACCCCAAAGGTTTAACATTTCCTCACCACATTTTAAAAAGAGTTTCGGATTCTGCTGATATACATAGCAACTGGGTCTTTCCTTTTATGAAAGGAAGGTGAGCAGAGATCCCATCTGAAAGAAGTATAGTAGAAAAAAAAGTAAGTAATGGTGAGTTACTAATTCTAAAATGCATGATAAGAAAAACGCTCCTTAGAAAATGTTGAGTTTGTTCAAAAAATGCAATTGTCATGGTTAACTGCAGATTAAGTGGGTTCTGCCTCTAAGGCACATACGCTTTTGAGAATACTACAAAACAGGCTGCCTGGTGAATTAGTCAATCGTATAAAGCAAGGTATTTCAGGTCACCAAAAATATTGATGGGCTGTGTCCATGAAAGTTCAGTGCAGGAGTTTCATGAACTTTCATGGACCTTTATGTCCGTGAACACAGGCGTACCATTTAAAGTTCATGCCCAAATTCATGAACATTCATGAACTGTTTGATGCCCGCTTGAGGAATGTTCATGGACTAAATTAAAGAACTATTTGGGAATAATTCATGAACGGTTCATGATTGTTAACACAGAGATAGCTGGCCATGGGATTGCCTTCCAGGACTACATCAGGTTCCAAAGCATGGGTCTGCACTCGGTCTTTTTTTGTTGTTGCTTTCTGCATTAAAATTAGGCGGTGCCTGTGGCTCAGTAGGTTGCATACTTACTCCCCTGTAGAGCCAGAAGATTGAAGGTTCTAGCCTCACACCTGGAACTTGGACTAATCTCCCAATGCTGACACCACAGTGCAGCACTAGGGGGTGACTGGGCGGACAGTACAAGAGGCAAACAAGCATATGATACAAATTACAATTACTGAAAATAAATCCCATGAAATTCTATCCGTTCTCATAAATGCCATTGAACATCACTAGGACAAGATTTTCTGTTTTTATGGGCAATACCGGGGAGATAAAATAATTTTGTCATTTTAAACCAGCATATGAGGGTCAACTTTTCATGAAAAACTCTATTTGCACCACTTTATCATGCCAACACCCCACTTTTCACCAAGCTTTTTGTAAACCCTCCACCTTGACACGATGTTTGTTTAAAACATACTGTAACCCCTAGATGGGCTATCCCAGGGGCTACTACCCCTGCCTGATTTGCCACTAACAGGTTGAGGGGCCTGGATCCAATGGCGGTGCCTCCACCCAGAGGTCAGGGTTTGCAATAGTTAAACCTAACTTGGTCACAGCCCTCTGGGACACTGCAACCCCCTTTCTCTCACTAGTGGCCCACAATATATCAGAATTACCTTCACAGTATACACTTACCCCAGGTCTGGTTCCGCACTGGGACCTCCTGTGAAATGAGATACAGTGCAACAATCACAGTACAGTACTTTAACATAGACAAATACCTCAGGCAGTATAACTTTGCTGAAACAAGCAGCTCTGATTTATTTTGGGGGATATAACAAGGACAGGGGAAATCAGGTTAATTAGCTTATCACTCTAATAATCTACTCTATGGCTCTGTGCACAGGCCTATCCCTATCAGTTACTGTCCCTGGGTACCCAAGCCCTAGTGGCTAGTCAAACCGTGGCAGCTGGTAGGGGCCCTTTCACACAGAGAAAAGGAGAATTAAACAGTCAGCAGTACAGTAATTCCATTTGGGATTTAATGTGGCAATTCAACAGGGAGCGACCCTGAATTAGTACTCACGACCTCCAAAATAAGATAGGTCCTTCAATGTCAGCAGGGCTCACTTGAGGTACACAAACCTCTTCACACATCCATATAAAAGAAAGCACTATACCAGGCAGGCTGCATCTGTATCCCGATCGCTAATTACTGCACAATACCCGGAGAACACACAGCAGATTCAGTTCCTGACAGACAGAGTGCAATTTTCAGCAATTCTCCAGTCTTCTACAGGGTGAGCCTGGTTTCTACTCCAGAGATCCTTTGATTCTTTTCACAGGATGGATTCAGTCCTAACAAGCTGCAGACCGAACTCTGGGCCTACACACGCTTTTTTGACTAAAACTGCACACTGAAAAGTACAGGGCTCCTTCCTTCTTCACTGCCAAAGCTCAACTGAACTCCAACCCGACAAAAACCGGCACTTCCTTTGAGTTCTTCCCAGTTCTTGACTGGATTGGCTGTCACTCACAATAGACTGCTGCTGTTGGTCCAAAAAGGCACTGAAGTCTAAACTACATCTCCCAGAGTCACTGCCCATACAATCCTCTTGTGGCTGGCTCAGATTATGAGTCCAAGTTCTGATTCGTCCAAGGCACCATTTTAGAGCTATTACCCACACTGATTGGTCCAGTTCAGCAGTTCAAAACTAGAATGGGGAACTAGCAGACACAGTTCTGACTGCAAAGAAAGCAGGTTAGACAAACTGTAATTTCATTATTACTCTAAATAATTTCTGGTAAACAGTTACATCTTTCAGATAGGTTCCTTTGCACCCTAGTGACTGCAAAAATTAAGTGAATTGGCAGCAGCTCGAGTGGTACTCAGAGAAGCACACAGTCCCCCATACAACTAATTATGTCTGCAAGCAGACAGCTCTTAAAGAGACAGTACCAGAGGCTCTAAAAACACTCACTGATAAATGGCTTAAATGCCAAACACCATTCAGGCTTGGAGCATTCAAGCAAGCTCCTGGAAGTCTTTTGGGAACCCCCATTTGCAGGGGTTTACACCTTCCTGGCCTTGGGAAAGCTTGACGTCCGCGTCAAGCAAGTATAAGTTTCAACTGCAACCATATATATTTGCATTAGGCTCGCATATGTAATCATCAGTCAATATATCATTTTACCAAGAACACATTTCTGAAACATTGCAGTACGTCACTCTTTACACAGTATTACATACACATTGTACCATAACTCAAGTTATTACCTCTTGTACATGAAACCTGAAGAGGGGCCCTTCCTATCAGTTACCTTGGGGCTGGATGGGGGCAAGGGCACCATATGAAAGGAGCAACACAAGTAACTTGGAGTTAGCACTGATGCTCAGTTTGGGCAGTGAGCTCGGGGACACATACACTCCTTTATGGACAACATTGAGAGGCAAGTCCACAGGCCCCCCAAGTGAATCATAACTGAGGTGCACCACAGGCTTTACCGAGCTCGACCAGTCTTTCTAGGGGAACTGGTATGGTCTCTGCACTCTGAGCCTCATTTTCAGCATTGTCCTCACTTGTCAGGGGAGTCTCCAGTAGGGGTAGAGGCTAGAACTTGGGGCACTTTCAGCTCCAGGAGTTACAGTTCTGAGTCCACAACATTTGGCTCGCATGGAGAGCTGGACACTGGCAGTGGACTGTCAGGGCACTCAAAAATACTCTTCTTGTTCGGATAATAACCAGTCTGCCCCAGTCTATCATTTTCCTCCCTGAAAGCTCAAACAGTTCAACCATGCACAATGATTCCATTTCATCTGATCTGATGCTTTGCACTTCACTTTCTGGGAGCATTGGCTCCAGGGATGAAGCTGGGGCTTAGACAGTCCAGAAGGCCCAGCTTTGTCTCCAGTATTGACTAGGGATTGCCAAACAATTGACTCAGTTCGTAAGAAGGATAGTATTCAAAGTCACTCACTTTCTTCCGATATGGACTGACAGTCATGCTCAACTGGGACCTGTGGAGGGAACACTCTTAACTTTGCTTCTGTAGGTGCAGACTTTCTTGATCTTTCTTAGCAGCAGCTCTAGTCACTGGTCCAGAGGGCATCTTCTAGGGCTCAGACTCAATTAAGATTTGTCCAATGGGCAGTAAATGATTTCTATGTATTGTTTTACATCTTTGAATTATTCTCAGGCCTTACTTTGTACACTGGCAGATCATCTAGTTTGCCCACTACAATGTGAGGGAGATGGTGCCATCGGTCAGCAATCTTGTGCTTGCCATGCAGTCCCAGATTTCTTAGCAATACCCGATCTCCCTCCTGGAGTTCCTGTGCTTTCACCTTTTATCATGCCTTTCTTTGTTGGCCAGATTTCTTTTGGCAGCCATGGTTTGAGCCAGTTGGTACGCATGAGTTAGCTGGGCCTTTAACTTTGCACATACTGTAAATAGTTGTCGGCTTGAACCCCATCAGGAGAGACCCCAAAACACACATCTACTGGTAGTCGAGCTTCTCTTCCAAACATCAGGCGGTAGGGGAGAATCCAGTGGCATCACTTTGGTGCAGTTATAAGCATGTACCAGGGTGCTAATTTGTTGGCTCCATCTAGGCTTGTCCTTTGGGTGCAGGGTGCCTAGCATATCTAGCAAAGTGCGTTGAAACGCTCAGGCTGTGGGTCCCCTGGGGTGGTAAGGAGTGGTTCTGGACTTCGCACTCCCCCACAGAAAGCATCTCTTTGATCAGACGACTCTCAAAGTCTCTCCCTTGATCAGAATGGATTCTTTGTGGAGCCCCATAGTGAACAAAAGTTTTCTACAAGTACTTTGGCCACATGTGGATGCTTTCTGGTCTTCGTGGGAAAGCTTGGGCATATCTCGTGAAATGGTCAGTGACCACCAGCACATTACTGATATTTCTTTGATCTGACTCCAAACTCAGAAAATCAATACAGACCAGCTCCATGGGTGCACTGGTGGTGATGTTAACAAGGGGCAGCCCTCTGGGGCAAAGCTTTCCTCTGTAAGCAGCGACTACAAGTTCGAATGTGTTGCTCCACATCAGCCCCATCTTAGGCCAATAGAATCTGGATCTCACCAAGTCAAGTGTTCTGTCTATACCAAGGTGCCCCATGTGGTTGTGCAAGGACCTCAGTACTGAGTCTCGAAAGGCAGTGGGCAGCACTAGTTGTTGTTTGTCTACTTGTCCCCTCTGTCTACTGTTTCTCTGTATAACAGTTTATTGATCAGTTTCAACTTAGGACCTTCTTTGTATAACAGTGCAGTTCTCAAATCAGTGGGCGTAATTTGGACACATCTTTTCCTGCATAGAGGGCTTCTAAAGCTGCTTTGATCATGGGATCGTGAGGATTGAGCCCGACGAATACTGTCATTGTCCAGCTGAGGCAGTGCACCAAATGTCTGATTGCAGAAAAGTGGCACAAGCAGCAGGTATGAATTCTCAGAGGCTCCCAAGCAATCCACCATGCAGTCCACTGCGTCCGTGTGGACATTTGTTCCTCCCTGTCAAACTTCCCAGAGTGCCCGAATGTCAGGTTCTGCCAATCGGACCCAATCATTCTGGGGAACAGGCCTCGGAGAGCATCAGCATCTATGTGGTTCAGACCTGCTCGCGTATTCGAGCATAGTCATATGTAGATAATGCAGAAAGCCACCTATGGCCAGTGGCATCCAACAAGCTGAGGTCTGCACATAGGTCAAAGGATTATTGTCAGTTTTTACTAGTATTTAGCCCCATACAAGTACTCATGGAATTGGTCACAATAGCCCACTTCAAAGCTAGGAACTCTAACTTATGTACAGGATAGTTCTTTTGTGGATGGGGTCAGGCTTCTACTGGCAAAGGCCACTGGTCTCAGGCCATTCTCGTGCTCTTGGTACAACACAGCCCCCAACCCTTGCAAGCTAGCATCAGTGTGCAGGACGTAAGGTTTTCTTGGATCGGCATAGGCCAGCACTGGAGCATGGGTAGGTGATATATGATCTCATGAAAGCAGTCTCACAATCAGGAGTCCAAGCGGGCCCCAAATACTTCACTCCGGATGAAAATACACTCTTTCAGTCTTGAGGGCGCTGACTTTTGGTATTTTTGTGGGTTGGGGATACCCTTGAGTAGGTTAAGTAAAGGGCGGATCACTCTTGAATAGTCCTTGATGAAGCGCCTGATAATAACCACAGAATCCCAGGAATCTTGCAGTTCTTTTTAGATTTTTGGCTGTGGCCAGGTGGTCAAGGCCTCAACTTTACTTGGGTCGGTCTCTATTCCTCGGTGGATACTATGTGTCCCACTATACTTTACTGATGTTTGAAAGAATTGACACTTATCAATGGACAGTTTAAGGCCAAAGTCCTCCAGTCGGTCCAATACCTTAAATAATCTGCTCTCATGTTCCTCCAGTGAGCTGCCAAACACAATAACATCATCTAGGTATACCAGGCACTCTAGTAAGTTCATGTCCCCACTGCACGCCCATCAATCGTTGAAAAGTGGCTGGGGCACCATGAAATCCTTGAGGCATCCTCATGAATTCATAGAAGCCAAGCGGACAGATAAAGGCCGTCTTCTCCACGGTCCTCTGGGGCCATCGGGATCTGGTAGTACCACTGCGGAGATCCAGCACAGAGAACCACTTGCTCCCGTTTAGGCAGTCCAAAGCATCCTGAATGCGGGCATTGTGTACGATCAGGGATAGTCCGCCCGGTTTAAGGTGCGATAATCCACACACATCCTTACTGTTCCATTCTTTTTCCTCACTACCACAATGGGGAAGCATAAGGGCTTCTGGATTTTGTATTACACCAGCAGCTAACATCTCTTGCAGATGCGATCTCACATCATCTATGTCAGCAGGTGCCAGGCGTCGAGACCTCTCACGAAATGGTCTTCGTCATGCAGCGGATATTGTACTCAGCTCCTTGCACCCATCCTACATCCATTCCTTTAAAGAAAACACCTGGTCTCTCTGGGCAAGCTTCTCACTGATCCTCACTTTCCATTCAGCTGGCAGCGGGGAGTCGCGAA
The DNA here is from genome assembly GCA_016271365.2 of Neoceratodus forsteri. NCBI lineage: Eukaryota > Metazoa > Chordata > Ceratodontiformes > Ceratodontidae > Neoceratodus > Neoceratodus forsteri. The sequence continues at coordinate 628,692,479 of JADMNL010000023.1, read as the reverse complement.
ATCAAACAAGTCAGGCGTTACTCTGTCATTCTTCCTTGAACTCTTGCTGCTGGGTAGCACTGCAGTGTCTGCACAATGCACATTAGCCAGGATGCAACCTCTGTTTACTCGAATGTCTCTTTCAGACACATTATGAACTTGGACCATTACCCTTCTGGCATAAGCATGAGCTCTAGCGGGCAAAATACTAGGCTTGACCAGCAGTCCCTCTGGCAATTTTCCATCGCCTGGTGCATCCAACATTAATATTTTATTCTTAACATCCTTTCTGATACGGACCTCTCCCTGTAAGGTACACTGGGCATTTGGACGCCAGGATCAGAGACTCAGGATCCTTCTTCCACAATTCCGACCGGTTCCTCTGGTTCTGTTTTTCAGCATCTCTCTGTGCCTCATAGGCCTTCTTAATTAAAGCGGAACTCTTAAAGCTCTACTAGTCTTTGACCCCTGTTTTCATAACACAACTGTGCAGCCTTCCAACATATGAGCATTTGTTCCCAATCAACAAGGGACACCATCATTACAGTCCAGTGGGGGACACACTAAGGCTAGGGTCTCTACTTGTTCGGCCACTCAGCCACGGAGGTGGGGAAAGACAGCCAAATCGGATATACCGGAATAGGGTAGGCCTTCTCACTTAACCCCATACATGCAGTCCTTCTAATGGTTGTAAGGGTACTTTGACAAATGCTTCTGATACCAATCCTGGAACATAATTGTCACTTGGGAGCCACTGTCTAATACAGCTCTTGTAGACACTCCATTCACCTTTACAGTGGTGTCCATGGAGGGACCCACTATTCTGGACCAGTCTGGAGAGGCGGTAGTGGGGGCCTGGGCAACTGACCTTGCCACAAAGGACGGTGATTAGCATTTTGGTGCCCTCACTGGGATACTATGTCGCACCTCTTAACCACTGATTTCTTCGGCTCTCCTTGTAGCCTATATGCAACTTTGTCAGTGTCTTTTGAGGACTGGCATTCCTTTCATGTGCCCATCTTTCCCACAATTATAGCAAAACATACTTTCTGGAGTTTGAGCTGGCGAGGCTTCACACTGGGAGCAGAGGCGGGGTGTATTACTAACTGGAAACCTGGGTGCCATCTCTGTCTGGGCGTGATAAGCATTTGAGACATCTCGTCAGTTTCTGCATTCCATGGTCAAGGAATTGAGTTTGAGCTGTTATCAGCAGGAGATACATGGGTAGGTACCCCACCCCATAGCAGATGCAGTCGGATATAGGTCAGGGCCCGTACTTGCAGGCGTGGCCTTCATAAAAGGACTGTTTTGAATTCCGGATCTCTCTCAACAGTTAACTGCCATTGTGGCATATCTTTTCCTTGTCAGAGCACTCATTGACTGTCAACCTCTGCCCTGAACTTCACTTGATGGGTCACCCTCAGTCCCTGGGTCGTAGCCACAGCTGTTGGTGCAGGTACCTCCGAGTTAGCCTTTTCTCAACTCCTCGAATTTCTCTCATTAACTCATCATAGGAGGGGGGGATTCCAGTCGATTTGCCAGGCGTAACTGAAGCAACAGCAGTTCTGAGAAGGGGCAGACTTAAGGATTCTGTCCAGTCTGGTTCGGTCTAGTTCAATCGCTGGCAAACTACCCCTTCTGAGGCATTCTTGCAACAATTTTTCCAGCGAAGACATACACAGACAACAACTCCCTTGGTACTGTTGTGCATTTCTTACTCTCCACCATAGGTCCTCATCAGAATCTGGGCTCCCACACACATTCTCCAAGGCCTCAAGATAGGCCTGTGCAGTCGCTCAGGGTTACTGGGCCCGCTTAGCACGGATGGTAGCCAGGGCAGGACCTCGGAGGCTCTCACTAACCCTCTTCGCCGCCTTCCGAGCATTGCCATTCTAACGCGGGGGCAACATAGTCTATCCAGGTCTCCCAGTCATCCTCCTTGGGGGTGGGAGGAGGTGCAGAAGATCCTCAACCTGTAAGAGTCGTGACTAATGGCAGGTGCAGAAATAGGAGTCTGCATTGGTTCAGCCACCATTACGGGCACTGGAGCAGAGGAGAGGGTGTTGGGGAGGAACACCCCCAGGTGGCAAGAATAGTTTCTTCAAGTCCTCCACAGTTTTCCTCTCCCAGCAACCATTCAGCAAATTTCTCCTCAAAAGTTTCAGATAGTGGTGGGGGCTGATTCCCCAGGTCTTTACTGTCCTTAGTTATCACTCTCAAGCAGTGAGGGCTCCTCTGGGGTAATGGTCTGTGGCACTTGGAGCTATCTATGGGATCCTTAAACTCTACTAGGGCCAGGAAAGTGTGGGTGAGCAGATTAGCATGCCGACCACCACCACAGGGTTTTGTAAACCTTCCACCTGGAAAGTACTCCTGCACAGTGTCCGTATTGGATACCCAGGGGATGTCCAGGATAAGCATACATTTTGGGGGTCGATCTCCTCCCCAGTACACCACTCCACCAGCCGTGCACAGCCACTTCTGTCGGGTACCCATTTTTTCTTAACAGTGGTTCGTAAATGGCCACTAGAGGACACACAATCCCAGCGGTGAGCCTCAAGATGTAACCCCTAGATGGCGCTATCCCAGGGCTACTACCCTGCCTGATTTTGCACTAACAGGTTGAGGGGCCTGGATCCAATGGCGGGTGCCTCCACCCAGAGGTCAGGGTTTGCAATAGTTAAACTAACTTGGTCACAGCCCTCTGGGACACTGCAACCCCTTTCTTCTCACTAGTGGCCCACACAATATATCAGAATTACCTTCACAGTATACACTTACCCCCAGGTCTGGTTCCGGCACTGGGACCTCCTGTGAAATGAGATACAGTGCAACAATCACAGTACAGTACTTTAACATAGACAAATACCTCAGGCAGTATAACTTTGCTGAAACAAGCAGTTCTGATTTATTTGGGGGATATAACAAGGACAGGGAAATCAGGTTAATTAGCTTATCACTCTAATAATCTATTTATGGCTCTCAGTGCACAGGCCTATCCCTATCAGTTACTGTCCCTGGGTACCCAAGCCCTAATGGCTAGTCCAAACCCGTGGCAGCTGGTAGGGCCCTTTCACACAGAAAAAGGAGAATTAAACAGTCAGCAGTACAGTAATTCCATTTGGATTTAATGTGGCAATTCAACAGGAAGCGACCCTGAATTAGTACTCCACGACCTCCAAATAAGATAGGGTCCTTCAATGTCAGCAGGGCTCACTTGAGGTACACAAACCTCTTCACACATCCATATAAAAAGCACTATACCAGGCAGGCTGCATCTGTATCCCGATCGCAATTACTGCACAATACCGGAGAACACACAGGATTCAGTTCCTGACAGACAGAGTGCAATTTTCAGCAATTCTCAGTCTTCTACAGGGTGAGCCTGGTTTCTACTCTTCAGAGATCCTTTGATTCTTTTCACAGGATGGATTCAGTCCTAACAAGCTGCAGACCGAACTCTGGGCCTTACACGCTGCTTTTTGACTAAACTGCACACTGAAAAAGTACAGGGCTCCTTCCTTCTTCACTGCCAAAGCTCAACTGAACTCCAACCGACAAAACCGGCACTTCCTTTGAGTTCTTCCCAGTTCTTGACTGGATTGGCTGTCACTCACAATAGACTGCTGCTGTTGGTCCAAAAGGCACTGAAGTCTAAACTACATCTCCCAGAGTCACTGCCCATACAATCCTCTTGTGGCTGGCTCAGATTATGAGTCCAAGTTCTGATTAGTCCAAGGCACCATTTTAGAGCTAGCTTACCCCACACTGATTGGTCCAGTTCAGCAGTTCAAAACTAGAATGGGAACTAGCAGACACAGTTCTGACTGCAAAGAAAGCAGGTTAGACAAACTGTAATTTCATTATTACTCTAAATAATTTCTGGTAAACAGTTACATCTTTCAGATAGGTTCCTTGCACTCCTAGTGACTGCAAAATTAAGTGAATTGGCAGCAGCTCGAGTGGTACTCAGAGAAGCACACAGTCCCCCATACAAACTAATTATGTCTGCAAGCAGACAGCTCTTAAAGAGACAGTACCAGAGGCTCTAAAAACACTCACTGATAAATGGCTTAAATGCCAAACACCATTCAGGCTTGGAGCATTCAAGCAAGCTCCTGGAAGTCTTTTGGGAACCCCCATTTGCAGGGGGGTTACATACTGATTTGCATTCAGTTGGGGTGTGTGTGGAAAAATGGAATTTAAGATTTTGCCAAACAGAATTGGCCATTCTTGAAAACAGAAAATCACTGGCTTTAGACATCACTTTCTCCTGTGACATTATACCAGTTAAACAGAACCGGAGCCTAGAGCAGAGGTGAGATAAGGAATGTCATCACTGACTTGAACAGCATGGACACAGATTCCCATAGTTCCAGTCATCTGCACTGGCAGTGGGGAATGCTGGGTAGCTCTCTGGCTAAGTAAATGGGTCCCACTTGTCTAATCTCAGTGCTTTAGCCGACAGCGAGGGATTTAAGCAGTGGGCTCTATATACATTTACTTCAGTAATCCATTTCAAGTGACTAACAGTCTGTGAAATGAGGGAGAATTAGTGAAACCCGTTTAGATAGGAACAGCTTATAATTAATTTTGGTTTCTGCTGTCCTCTACCAGGTTGATAAAGAGAAACAGTGCAACTATGGGGAGATGAGTTTGCGAGAGTAGACGCTTGTGTTTAGGAATATGTCATTATTTCTGAATATTCATACTGTGACAGAGGATGTAGGAGGGAAGACTGGATCTGTTTCACAGACAATCTGCTTCTTGTACCAGATTAACTTAAGAGTAAAACATGATGAAAAGGATCACAACTCTTCAGAATCCGACTGAAACAACATTTTACAAATGTAAACACTTTCGGTTTCAGGTGCCATTCCTTCTGGCTCTGGGTGGTGTGTGGGGGACCTCTAAAGGCAGAAGCAGTCCGATGGCATCTTTTTCCCCGTGACCACTCAATTATGGGTGTGAAATGCCACATTATGGTTTCCACCACCAAGTCTTAACTAAGACCCCGTGGAGCTTGTGAGGTCAACAGGAAGGACAAAGAACGGCGCTATAAGCTTGTTGGGGGTGGTGGGGACAGCCATACAAAGCTTATCCCAATCATATTACCTCCGCCACGGTCCTCTGTACAGGGCTTCTATTCTCATTTGACAGCTGGCCATATGCTTGCCTGAGGCATCAGTTAGAGAACCTTTTATTATTTTTCTATTTTTTAAAATTTATGTCTGGGACTCTCATTTTGGATTTTCAAAGATTCCTACAAATACGGTATTCTTACATCTAACTGACGGAACCTTTGGTTCAAAGGTATTTGTAATCCTAGTAATAAATAAATAAATAATAAAATGCACATTATATTCATATATTATAACATAATATTTTTTTTTTCAATTGTTTAACCAGGTGAGACACACTAAGCTGAAAGCTTGTTTACAGGTGCAACCTGGGAGCACAGGGAAGTTAAGTGACTTGCTCAGGGTCACACAGTATGCAAGTGGAGGCTGTGGGATTCAAACCCAGGTCTCCACATTTGCAGCTCAAATTTCTTATAATATAGACAAATTCTGCTGTATAATTCAGTATGTCATATACACTACATTGTAATTATATAGAAACGTAGACTGTGTCAGTTGATGAGGACTTCTTGGCCCACCTAGTCTTCCCCTTTTATATAGATTTTTGATTTAATATTTTGTTTTGTACCCTTGTTACTTGTAACCTTTTATGCAAGCGAGACACTATGAAAAATAAGCCGTTGACTCAGTAATTTCTGCCATCATCCCCGTTTAAATTTTAATAAACTAAATTTATAAAGCCAAGGTAATATAATATGTGTATCATCTTTAACCCCCCTGCTTCCCCCCATCACACACAAAAAAAAAAAAAAACTGGTCTGATCAAGACTCATATCTAGTTACATGGTACCAGGCTCCTTGCACCTCACGTGTCTGTATATCTTCTAAAGGGGTACAGGAGGTTTTAAAATTTTTTTTGGTTGACTGGGAAAGGAGGGCTAGACAATAAGTGCTGATTTTCAGCCTTGTTCCAGGGGTGGGGGAAATACCAGTGCAAACCAACTGAAATTGAACCTGATGAAGCAGTTAATGGTATTTCAGCAGAAGGGGAAAACTTCGACCAGGATACCAGGGGAAATTCCCCAACTCTTTCAAGAACTGCCATGGCATCTTTAACGTCTGCCCGAACTACCACCAGACAAGCAGACAAGACCTCAGTTTAATGTCTCTTCCAAAGGACGGCACACCCAGATAGTACAGCATCCCTAGTACTACAATCAGGTGCCAGCGTTTATGGTATGAGTCCCATCCTGGTATGGGTCTAGAACCCACAACCTTCTGACCCATTGGCGAGTGTGCTACCAACTGTACCACAGTGACACCTTGATTGCTTGAAGCCTTCTCTTCCTGCAGATCAAGGATCTCAAAGGAAAGAAAAGATGGGTCTGAGGACACTTATTGGGGGTATGAATAATCTGTTGCATGCATTGCCCCTGGTTGTTGGTTTGACAACACCTGAAGTACTGTGTCCAGGCCTGGTCACCCCAGTATAGAAAGGACACTGAAGAGATTAAGAGGGTTCAGCAAAGGGCCAGCAAGCCGATTAGTGACTTAGAAGAGAGATATGAGGAGAGAATGGACATATCCAAATCATTTAACATATAAAATAAAAAGCTGAGAGGAACATGATCATGGTTTTCCAATAAATAACGGGAAAGATAGCATGGAGTATACTCAGATGTTTGGGCTGGGAATGCAAGCAAGGACATGACCCCAAACTGGGGAGGTGGTGGTGGGGGGGCGGCAAATGAAGGGACATTAGAAAGCATTACTTTAACACAGAGGTAGTTAACATGGGGAGTAGCCTACCCAGGAGGTTGTGACAGCTAAAACTGTCAAGGCTTTCAAAGTAAGATCTGACAAGTTTCCTGAGGGAGAATGATTTTGAGTATTGCATGGCAGAGTATGGGGCTGGTTCCACGATTACAAACTCCACGCGGGAAAAAGTGTGCTGTCCACGTAGTCCAAAACCACACAGATATAAATAAACCTTCATGGTTTCTCTGTGCTCTTAGATGACAGTGTGGTTTTCAACCACGCTGTATCAGCAGCGTGGTCTTGACATGATACCATGGTGGCCTTATGGCTGTTCAGCTTGGATGTGTGTCCATACTCAAACTGAGAATAATCACCGACATGCTGCTGGAAGAGCAGATAAGATGGACCCAAAGTCCATTCCATAATCACCATACTATGTTACTGTGCATTTCTTCTTTCAAGTTTTATTCATAAGGATTTCTTTATGAGATGCAGCATCTCATTTTCACGAGGGCCCTGGGGGACATGGGTAGCAGTATGACATTTATGAGATAAAGCAGTCTGTGCAGTGCACTGCAGTGCCATCTAGTGGTAAAAGGTTGTAAATAGCAGTCCAATGTAGTTCTAAGTCATTTGTAACAGCGCAGAAGGATACTAGAGACCTCTGGTGGTGGTCTGTGGGATAGCAGGCATAACAGTTAAGGGAGCCCTCTACCCTCTCAGCTGGGAGAATTTCCATATAGTTAAATGGTTTCTACTGCTGCCCTCAGGAGTCAGGGTAATAGTGTGAGTTTCAGAAATGGCTGGAGATGCATCTGCCTACATAGAGGGACAGAGGCAACACAGTACTTGAGCAGGTGAATACTATCAAAACAGATACACAGGCATTACAGTTTAGAGTGTACACACACACACACACACACACATTATTGCATCCATTAAGGTTGAAACACAAAGTGTAAAGTATGAAATAAGAAATCAGAACTCAAAGCCCCTGGAACCTTGGCAAATCTGGTTATCATGTGATGCAGTGCTGGCGTTGCCTAATATCAGGACCACCTACATAAGTACTGCTGTGTCACTAGTTTACTTGTCTGACAAGACAGTCTTGTCTGTCTTGTCGAACTCAACGCATTATTTTGACACGGAGGGAGGGTGAGAGAGGAGAGAGAGAGACAGACCTATTACACCCATGAGCCAAATTGACACAAAATGTAAAATTCCACTTTGTCACCCTCTTAATACACACCCGTGTGCTAGCACTAGTGGGATCATTAGTCAAGTTACGCATGTGAAATACAGTTCCTCCAAGTTTCCCATAAGGTATCTGTTTACTTTATTACCCATTACAGATAAAAAAGACTGATAACATAGCAAACATCACAGATTCAAAGTTGCACGTACTTGCTGCCATCTTGATACCCTGGTTGACTATGGTGCTCCGCCCCAAACCAGGCTCTGCCACTCGTTGTACCAGTTATAACACGTTGTACCATGTAGCAAGGTACAGCTCCATAGTTCATTAAGGTGGATAAGGTCACTGTTTTTTTGATAAGTGGCAAATGTAAGCATGCTTGAAGGAATGAAGGCAAGAATTTGGTTTTAAATAGCGCCTTTCATAAAAAGCAGCATTTCAAAGCTCTTTACAATCCAACAGAGGTGGGAAAGAGATACTTTACTGCCATTTTCAGCACACTGGAAGATTAAAACAGTACAGAGTGAGATTACTGAGGCAAAGGAGATTAAGTGACTTGCTCAGGGTCACACAGTGAATTAATGTGTGTGTGAGTGCGCGAGGTGCGTGCGTGCTAGTGACTGAGTACGTTTGAGTGAGTGGCAGTTTACGGATTCAGACCCAGGTCTCTCAAATTCACAGCTCAGTGTCCTAACCACTACTGTAGGTCAAATTGTCTCAAGCTGCTTTATGCAGTCTGGAAGCTAATTTCAGTGATCCAGAGCTTCAGAGGCAAAAGAACATTTCCCTGAGTCAAGGTAATTTAAAACAGCAGGTGTCTGAGGAGAGAGAGGAGGGAACTGGAGCAGACAACCGATGAAAGGTACGACTGAAGACAAATTGAAGAGTTGCCATGAATACATATAGAAATCCTAACCAATGGGATTTTGGATTCAAAGCAATAGGAGACCTTGCACTGCTGGAGATCTGTGTTCGAGGTCTAGGTCACAAGTGACATGGATTGGGTGGTCTTTAGCACTGTTCCCGATGGTCAGCATGAGCACTGTACAACCCAAAACGATCGTACACAAAATAAGGAAAACTGGTCATCAGTGTTCATATCTGCCCTGGACCAATCAAGAATGGTGCCTGAGGTATTTCCGGCTTCCTGGGGTACTGTGTTCCCAGGGTAGCAACATGCAGCATGAGCGGAGTGGCAAGGCGGCATTCTGCAGTCTCGACAGCCTGCCCACACTGCACCTGGCCTGGCCTGTAAGTGAACAGAGGAGTTTCAATGTTAGGTGACATCCATCCTTACACCTGCTGCAGGCAACATAATCATCAGGGGAGCAGCAAAGCATTTACAGACTTAAGTGGGAGTGACTGACAAGCGTCACCCAACAGACCCTCCCCACACTTTTTCATTTGGTGAGCCACATCATCCTGCTGGTGGGCTCTCACACCGCGGACACATCATCACGCACTTCTACTGTGCAGTACTGACTGCAGCTTGGGTCATGAGCCACACCAGCGTATGCTGTACAATTAGTGTGAGGACAGCAGCTACGAAACAGGCTCCAGTGTGGTGCTGCATGAATTTCCACACTACTTTGCACATAAATTAGTTCATCTTTCGCATTTGGCCTCGGGTTCTGGGTTAGGCTCAGTTTTACTCCTCCTGTTTTTTTAATCTTTTATACTCCCAGCCCTGAAGCCCCCACTCAGTGAAGCGCCTAGGCACATCCCGCTTCTCCATCCACCTGGAACCTCGGAGGACCCCATGGAGCCGTGATTTAATCCCCAGTAGATGCGGTGGGGCTGTACACCCGAACTTTCTAGTTTAGGTTGGTTCCCCTATCGAGGCCAGGTAGGTTGAGAGCAATCGCAATTAAATGCAGTACTCCTTCCCCTTGGTGCTCCAGTGCTCCCTTTTTTCTGCCATTTTCTCCCCAGGTGTGGTGTATGCCCAGGCGTCTGGGCATGTCGCCCGATGTCCACCACATGCCTCGTGCTTGCAGAGCTTGTTGTTCCCAGCCTCCGCCTGGGGTCATACAAGCTGCGCCCATGGTCCCCGCCTCCCACGGGAGAAGACTAGCAGTTGTGGGACGCTCAAGTCTTCTCCCTGGCTGGCCCTGCAGCGATCCGGGTTCATTCCTGAACCCAGGTTGCTAGCATCGCAGCGAAATCCAACTGCTGCCCGGCAGCCGGCTACTCCTTCTGTTTTGCAGGGTCCAGTTAGGGCTAATTACTCCTCTGAGACAGTAGGTCAAGGGGATCGTGAGGAATCTGGGCAGACCAGATGGACCCCAAGTCTGTCTGGCAGTATCTACATAATATGTTTTACTCCCTTGTCTTTTTTTTTTTTTTTTTTTTTTTTTTTAATTCAGGGCCCACTGCATTATGCCACCACCTTTTACTTTTGTATCTTATTATTTATTTTTGTCACTGGTTTCCCATTGGAAAGTTCAGGAAAAAGTATCCCAACATTCAACCTCTACAACCAAGTGCCCCCAGTCCAAACTTCTGGTCTACTGGATGCACACCTTAATTCCTGCAGGCCTAATTACATTACAGCATTCCAGGAAGCTTGGCGGGGAGTGCTTTCACAGCAATTAATGCGATAGGAATGAACAGAGCCCTGCAGGTAAACAAGTCTAGACTGCGCGACGCTCTTAACAAAGCACTCTGACATCTGTATGTGTATGGGCAAAACCCAGCAATTAGATCTGATTCTCTACTTTTGTTTAAAGTTATACAAAAGTTTGCAAGCGTGAAAATAAATTATAGATTTCCGAAACCAAATGTCATGGGACAATAAATGTAATCTCCATCGCAGTATCACTATTTTGAATAAAACCATTGCTAGCTGCCAACTGGTGAAGTTCACCTATATTCCTTTATTTTTATATCAATCACTGTTTTTCTACTTTGTAATCTTGTCTGGACCTTTTGCCATTAGCTGGTTCAGCGCATACCCCTGATGGTGCCCGTTGAGGGTGACCAACCCTAGCCCACAGAAGACTTCCCTATAAAGGTGTTGGCTGATGCTAACGACTCCATCAGCATGCAGGTAACATAATGTCAGGCTGGCCTGGTAGTCTGAGGCCAGCATGGCAAGCGGCTTTCTAGGGACAGCATGGGTCTAAATGGGAAATTCGGCATCAGACTTTCAGGTCAGGTGCATCTTGGGTGAGTCGCTACCGATCATCAAGGTGAGCCCAGAGTGCCCATTGCAGGCGCCCTCTGCTGGCCAGAAATAAGAGGCCTCGCCATCAACTGTCAAGAGAGAGCAGCATACTGTAACTCAACCTTGTGGCAATAGGAGGGTGAAGAAATGGCAGTGATTGTGAGATATTTAAGCAATAAGAAACAATAGGGTGGTAGGTTATTGAGGATTTATCACGCCTTGTGTGGTGTGTCACGAGCTCAGCCGCGATGACTTAAACCACACAAGCAGTGGTAAATCACCAATAACACACACACCCTGGAGTGGCTCATTGTGATTATACAATGGACCATATGTAAAATAAATGTAAATGTGTTTAATTATGTTGTTTATAAATGCCATTCCTCAGTCGTGGGTTATGCAGGAATACCCAGTCATGCGACATGTTTTGACCAATGAGGTTACATGATTTTCACACACCATTGTATAATTATTTATTTGAATAGTCCCAACTGGGATAACCCCATGGGATGCAGCATCTTCTTTTCATGGGGACCCAAAGAGGACAGCAGCAGTCAACAGGTTAACGTAGTCCTTCAGGAACAGTTACATGCAGGCTCAAATATACAATACGAAACAACAAAGTTGTAAAAGTACATCCAAACAGTAATTTATCAGCTAGATACTAAATGGGGGAGAAACCACCCTCAGATGAAAACCCCAGTGTGAGCGTCCAGGTCACATGGCCCAGAGACTGGGGGTAACCAGGGTTACCAAGGTTTTAAAGTCAGGTTAAGAAGCACAAATACATTGATGTTGAAAACATCACCCTGCAAGGTTCAGTCAGTGAATGAATAATTAAATGGTACCCTCGGGCAAGCCTGGTCTGAGGAAGACCACCGTAGGCACTAATGTTGCTAAGAATCCTCGTGCTGCCACCTGCAAGCAAGATCAAGATTCATGTGAGTTCACAGAATCCCAGGCTGCCATCTGGGAGCCAAGCTGAGAGAAAGTGAGGCACTCCTGTGTAATAAAGACAGTCCGCTGCCCACCCATCTTCATGACTGAGCGGTGCAGCTATAGCAATCCTGATCATTAAATCCAGAACAAGGGACCCAAATGGGAAAAACAATGTGAAGAAAAAAGAATCCTGCACCCCTCCCCCGCCACTGATCCAGACCTGACAAGCTGAAGCAACCATCAAACTCTCTGAAGATTACTAAAAGAACATTGCCCCCACATACACACCCACAATGGCTTAAGCTAGTGTACTGACCCTGATCAATGTCTGTAACTTGTCAGCATGCTTGACTGATATGCTCACAGTTGTGAAAACAACCAATAGTTACTGTATAATCAATAGTTCCTGATTACTAATTGCATGGGATTCCAAATCATAGAATTTATAGTTGCCTGCTCGAATGCCAGTCGATCACCTTAATCCAGGGATTCACTTGTAAAAGATTCCTTTCTGCATAAAGGAAAGGTGATTACTTAACCAGAATTCCTGATCTGGTCAGAGAGCAAAGGACAGGGAAAAGACAGAAAGGCAAGTGTGGGGATTGTCAGATGAGATGGAGAAGACAGGAGTAGCTAAGACAGAGGTAGCGATGGATCATGGATGGGGAGAGGGAGGACATGTCTAAAATACCTGTCATGCACATTTTGCTGTGCCCCACAACATAAAGCCGCTATGTGCTAGGAGACACTGTGTTCTAGCAATTAGAGCACCAGCTTGACCAGTGGGAGATAAGAAGTTCAAACCCAGCAAGTCACTTATCCTTCCAGTGCTCCAGTTCGCCCAGCTGTTGAAATGGGTAAAATTAGGACCCCACTGGAAATGAGATGCTGCATCTCAGCTGGGCCATCCGGTAAATAAACAGTAAAAATAAAATGATAAAACAATGTGAGGAGAGAGTGTTGTGGTGATCAGTCACTGTGGTCAGTCACGTCTCACAATAGAGAGAAAGAGATGCAATAACAGTGCACAGAACACATGCCTGGGAACAAGGAGACCAGGTTCAAATCCTACCAGAGCCACTTATTTGCTGTGTGACCCTGGGTAAGGCATATCTCATGTTGCCTCCTTCTCTCCCTGCATTAACAATGAGTAAAGGAAGGAACCCACTGAAAATGAGATGTTGCATTCTCTTTTCAGTGGTACATTTTGGTGGCAATGACTCACTCCAGTGGAAGGCAGCCAAGATGCTGCAGACGTTTTCTGATGCTCTGTAGATGCTCCCAACTGTCAGAAGCATTTACCCTTGGATATCTGGGCCCAGGTGCTAACTTCCCTCTGTATTCCCCCCCTCCCCCAACACACACTGCATGGTGCAGAGAGCTCCGGAACTGCTGTAACAGCATGGGCCAGACAGGAGCTAAAAAACACAAACAGTAAAACCTGTTTCTGGTGTGGAGGAAACATTCCAAATAATGCAAAGCTTTGCATTACTGGCGTCTGTGTGATTTTTTTTTCACTTCTTTGAAACCTGGCTTTATTGCCATTGCCCTTTTGGTGAACCTCTGCTTTAGTGATTCTGTGCAGAGGTTCTTTGCCTTTATTTTAAGTAATTAATAATGACCGCAAGGCACTGGGGCTTAAATGGAGGACTAAGGACCCCACCAGAGGCATGTCTCACCATAGCCCAAGGCAACCTCCTCCCTCTATTCAATTACTGTGCCCCAATATATTCACATACATCCTCCATTCTGCGTGCAAGATTCAACACTGCTTGCAATAGCATCTGCAAGTTTGCACTTAAGACACTCTACTCCACACACCATTGCACCCTGTACCAGTCCTTGGACTGGCTCCCCCTACAAGCCAGACATGACTATGCGCTTGCACGCATCATTAATAATGCCATCAGAAGCGATAACCTGTCCCCTTACTCCTTTCTGCTCAAGCACAAAACCGCTTCCCGGTGCCTCCAGCAATCCTGAGTCCTCTTCCTCCCAAACCTAGGGCACAACTGTCCCATTGTACTATGCTGAATGTACATCGTATACATTGCATTTACACTTTATTTGTATTCTTTTTGTATTCTACTGCGTCCCAATGTATTCCTTGCACTTTAACTGTATCCTCACTGTATTTCAATGCATGCAGTGTAATTCCATATTGTTTATTTCCTTCACCATTTTCACTTAATGTCATTTGTATTGTATGTATTATCTATGTGCCATCTTTATGGCCCGGGTCATGCCTGAAAACGGTCCACTGGATCAGAGCACCTACCCAGTACACAAATAAATAAATAAAATAAATGGGCATTACATGAATGCCATACTATGCTATTAGCGTACTGCAATCTGCCATACTGACTACCCATTTATGGGGAGGTGAGAGTGGTGCCCCCCATATAAGAAAAAAAAAAACAACTAAATGTCAGTTGGGTTTGTTACCCTATTTTTTTTAAATATAAAACTGGGTAGCGTGTTGGTTTGTTTCCCACTACAATCGCTACTGTTAATGCAAGCACAGTGTAGCATAGCACAGCACGTGCATCTATTAACTGCCCCTAGTACTACAGGATAGGTTGCTAACAGTATGCTGAACTCCTACTGGGGTCCTTAGTCCTTCACGTATGCTGGCATGGCGGGGCATATCCCGAGTTACAAAGGGCACAAAATAAAGTGTCATTCAGTTCCAGGTTGGGGAGGGTGAATAAACCGATGGCTTATCGGATCGGAAGACTTGATTTCCATCTCAGTTTTTTACTGACTGTATTCCCTCTCACTGGGTATTACAGCAATATACACAATACACATGTGGAGAATCAGTTTTTGATGGAGTCTGAGTGGATTATATAGCTCATTCCCGACGACTGGCCTGAGGGCCGCTCCACCTCTCCCCCTACCAGTCAACACCTCTTCAAATTTAAGATGACAGAAGAAACAGACAAAGCCACAGGGAATTATCTACAAATGAAGCCAAGGACATAGCCTGAAATAGGACTTTGTTTGATCTCTGACACAGTTGCTGGTTCTGATTTCAAAGTTTCCACAGCCTTTGAAAATTCTCTTTTGATTAAAATTTTGGGCATTAATAAAAGGTACTTAAGGATGGGGATAACAGACAGACAATCCCTGTTTCCTCCTGGGGTCAGCCTCTTCCAATCCTAAAAGACAGTGCTCCATGATGAAAGCGTCCATAAACAAGCCCTGGCGTGGCGAACGAGTCCGGGCTGACCGATTAAAACTGTGGAGACCCGGGGAACCCACTCGGTCTGCTGGCGTAGATTACACGGCCGGGGCTGGAACAATGCCTTGGCTGTCACCTCATACTTCATGCTTACTTGTCCACAAGGGAATTTCTACTCTGCAGGCATAAGGTCCATTGTTAACCCCCCCCAACAGACAGGGCTCTGTGTGGTCTCAGGCTCTCCTCCTGAGCCTGCTGTATTGTCATTACAGCTTGAAGCTGACATGAGATTCTGACGCTTCAACTGCAACCATCATTTGAACCTTACCTTTCTTTTCCAATTGGTGACTTTCAGATTTGCAGAACTTGTTCACGTCTAGGGCCTCTTCTCACTGTAACAATGCCACTGTTTCAAGCGTCACCTCATTGGCCTAAGTAGGTGTGACCTAAATGAGAGGTCAAATTCTTGTTCTTTTAATTTTTTAGGGTCCCTTGCTGCACCCTGATCCCTTGCTCTAGTCTAAACTGTCTCTTGTTTGTCAGGAATACCCCCCGATCTTACATCCAAGATCTCCTCTGTCCTTCCTAGTATTTAGAGCACAGGCTTGGGTACCAGGTTCAGCTCCCACCACAGCCAGTTATTCACTGTGTGACCCTGGGCAAGCCACCTAACTTCCTAGTGTGCTTCAGCACTACCAGTTGTAATGTTAGGTGGAAGCTGGACCCCACAGACAATGGGATGCAGCATCTTAATTGGGCTGTCCAGGATAAAGAAACCGTAAAAAACTAAATAAATAAGAATAAAAGCAGCTTTCCTTGGAAAGAAGACTCGTCGGAGACGGGATTATAGTATTCGAATATTTTAAAGGGACAACGCCCATCAGAACAAGTGCAGCTCTTGGAGAGGAACAAGGGTGAAAGGACAAGGTGACACAATCTCACTGAAGGGGAAGAACATTTAAGGTAAGCATCCGAAAGAATTACTTCACAGAATGAGCTGTGCACACTTGGACCTGGCTGCCTGAGCATGTGGTATCAGCCGATACTGTAATATCCACCAAGCTCAGACTAGACAAGCTGGACAAAATGAACTGATTGGGTATTCCCACTGAGTTAGGGGGACCAGAAGAACTCAAACCACAGGTCTTCTCTCCCACCCACCCACCACCCCAAATATGTATGTATGTACACATGTTGCTGAGAAGTAGAGATTCACAACACAATAACATGAAACACTAAAAGTGATTTCTTCCGCAGTGTGTTTTCTTATACTACATCACCTACTAGAAACACAGAAAAGTGACAGACAGAAAAAAAGACCCGAAGACCTTTAAATGCGGTGTCTTGGACTTGCTGGCGATGCTGTTGAGAACTTTGTCCTCATCCAGGATCAGCTTTTGGACATCTCTGCAACATTTTCAGGGAGGAAAGAAAAAAAAACAATGGCCAGGTGGCAAATGAAAACACCTAAAATCCACCACTGACCCCAAAGAAATGTGTTTAGGTGACCTTATCGACAGATATGGCAAGGGCACAGAGAGCGCAGCATGGGGCTGCAAAAATGACCTGAGTGCTAGAGAGGCAGAGCTATGAGAAGGGACTGGAGCAATCAGGGATGCTGACACAGGAAATGAGATGAGTACAGCGAGATATGACAAATTTCTGTGAAGTTTTGATGGGGATTGATAGTAGACACTGGGAAACCATTCATCTAGTGCAGGATAGTAGAATGAGGAAGCACAAATGAAGGCCGTGATGGGGTAGGATAAGTAAGCAATAACCCAGGACAGGCGTGCATTTCTAAAATTAATGCATGCCCTGGGTGAACTGGAAGATAGGAGGCCAATAGTCAATCACCTTTCAGTGCACCCAGGAACTGCATTAATTCTTAAAAATGCATGTCTTAGACCAGCCCAGTGGCACTGGAGGTTGAGGCGCTGGTTGCTACACCTCGCGCCATGCCGGCGACCCTGGGTTTGGGAACAAGCCGGGCCACCAGAGGTCGGCAGGAGAGAGGATCGAGTGTCTGGAGGACTGCTCTCTCTCTCTGGGGAGAGTGCCATGTCATCCGCCCGCTGATCACCTTCTGGTGCTGGCTGGAGGTGATCGGGTTGGGAGGCATGCTCCGATAATAGTCACGTCAGTAGAGAACAGGAGAAAGAGAAAAAGGAGCCGTTGGGGCTCCATGACGATCGCTGCACCCGGCCAACTCCGACTTTTGGATTGGGTCTCGGGGAGGCGCCACCTCCTGGCCCCACCACATGGGGCAAGCCGTGGGGGAAATCACTAGCATTGGCGAGTGTGGGAGCAGCAGAACCCGAGAGAGTGAGTCCTCCTTCGGAGGGCCGAAGCCCCTGCCAGGGCTTGGGGGAAGAAAAAACTTGAATGGAAAAAAAAAAAAATTAAAAAAAAAAAATGCATGTCTTGAATTGGGTTTTTGCACTTAGAAAATAGAAACTTTTTTTTTTTTTTTTTAATGGAAAAACGTTTTATTTTTGTGTAGTTAAACTGCAGCTAGGTAGATTATGTTAGGTTGGTGACAAACCATGTATTTATTGGGAATAAATGAATAGTCAGGATATGTGTCTTGACCAATGAAGTTGCTAGGATTCCAGAGAATTTTAAAGTTCATTTTATAAAATGTGAACGTACAACAGCACATCCTACACTATTCTGCTTCTTCTCATATCAGGTCTACCTGTCTACATTAATGCACACCTCCAGGGAGCAAGGCATGAGGCCAAAGGCCGAGTGCCCTTATGAACCTGGAATCTGCAGCTAAATCTTTCAATGTGCAACCTGGAGAGGCTTACTGCACTTATAAAATGGCTTGTAACTCTTTTATATTATACATAAAGTTTATTTATTTAGTTTTTGATAACCGGGTAAGTGCACTAGACATTAGATACGCCTATTTTCAGGCACAATCCGGGAGAATATAAGTCATAGAAACAATCGTGACACATGGTACAGGGAAACATTAAAAAGAAACAATGTGAAAGGTAAACTAGTTACAAAGGTAGTTGAATGAGTAAATGCAAAGTAACAAGGAGAAATCATATGTAATAATGAAACATAGTGCAATATTGTAAATAGTACAAAGTAGGGGGTGAAATATTTTCAATTGTAACATGGCTCAAAACTAAGCACTGAAATAAGTTAAACTCACTGGAGGAACAGCAACATGTGACCACCGAGCAACCATGGATTAATTCTCCTTATTAGTCCATGGTTGCTATACAGGACAGACTGCAGAAAGTATTAGACCACACTTGGCATTGGGACCGTGGTCGGGGCGTGCTGAAGAAGTGCTTACTCATCTGTGTTTTGTTCCTTCCCACCCAGCCACCCTGGGGACCGTGGCGGTCACTGTAGCGGATATGACCGTCATTGTCCTGCGATTGTCCCAAAGGGAACAGGGAAATAGAGACAGAGACACACGCTCAAACATTAATGCAGCTCACAGCACTCATCTGCATATTCGATACGCTGTGTGTGTATTCTCAGTTGCAATCCACTAGCAGTGTCCTTTGAGAGCAGTAATGGATATGCAAATGATGTTTTCACGCTTGTATCTTTGTGGCGCAATGCCAATGTACAGATTGGGTTGTGTGGTCAGACAGCATGCAAGTTAAGCAGAACAGACACAGGAAGTGCTACTCAGTGTGTGTCTGTTTACCTCAAGTGGTGCGGTGTGTGTCTGCCGTGCATTAGTAAAGGAAATTATCTGAAGTGGTGGTAGACAGTTTTAGAATACATGGCACTGTGTATAAGTCAGTATGCAAATGTGCAGACATACCCACAGTGCAATAGCAAAAAACAAATGTAGTGTTAGAACGAGCTCAGACGGACGACAAATACATATAGAAACCAAAAGAACCTACACTGTGTACTATGTATAGCTGTGCTCTACCTTTTTACCAGATTTTATATTTTGAAATACAACATTAGTATATTAATATATGTCAAATGCTGAATGCGCACCACGTTTTCAAGTGTGTACAACGTTAGACAGATATTAGCAAGACATAGAAAACATTTTTCACTGCAGTTTCTGCTTGTATTATTTTTATTTACTTATAGTAAACAATATTAAAGTACTATATCCTTGCCATGTTACAAGCACATTAAAACACTCAGACCATGGTTCTACTGTGAATTAATCCATGGTTGGTGGCTGGTTGCACCCCAACCCCCAAACCATGGATTAATTCCACAGTAGAACCATGGTCTATCGTGGTTTAATGCTTATACAAAACGGTATGAAATGGATACAGTATAACAGGAAGAAAACCAGTACAAGAACAGCAAACCCAGAGGTTAAAAAACAAAATGGCTAAGACAGACAGGCAGCAGTATACATAAGTGCACCAGGTTAGGCAGTAGGGACCACTAGTAGTCAGGTAGCATAGGTAGGGTGATCAAGGCAGAAGGAAGCAGGTACCGAGGTCAGAGACTAAGAGGTAGTGGTGTAGCTCTTTTAAAGCAGGCATGGAAGGGAGAGTCGGATGGACACAAGAAGGGGTCCCAAAAATTCAGGGCAAAGTAGAAGAAAGCCTGGGATTCTCATGGTTGTCTTCTGCCTAGGAACAGACAGGGACTGATCTCCAGAGTAAGAGGGTATAGGCTGGGAGGAGTCAACAATAAGCCTAGGGAGGAGGGAACCCCAGTTCTAATAATTTTATCAGCTAGGGTGCCAAGGACATAGGAGCAGCTAGCCTCAGGGGATAACCAGTTTAAACCACTGTAAAGTTGACAGTGGTGGGTAAGTTGATGTGATGCCAGAGCAAAATTACAAATATTATTGTAGGAGGGGTCCCATTTATGGCGATTAACTTTGGCTGTACTTATGAAAGTGACAGAGCCGCAGGTGAGGGTAGGAAGGAGGACACCCTATGCAGGGGCAATTCTGACAGAGGGTGAAAGGGCATAACTAGTTTTAAAGACCAGGCCAAGCTTGTAGTTTACAGCTCTACAGGTGTTTGAGTTGTGTTGGGCAAAGTCCAGAGAGGAGTCGAGTGTAATTCCAAGGTATTTAAAGGTAGTTACATTTTCAAGATGAGACCCATCACCGCTGGAGCTAGACAGTAGCCCAGCGCGCTTTCTTAATCTGGCGGCAGAGCCAAACAGCATACAGTAGGTTTTGCTGTAGTTTTAAAATGTTTTAATAGGATTTGTTTTTACATTAAAGAGCTGCTGATGCCTCACATAAAACTTTGAAAACATAATGTTCAAGACAGTTCAGCTTGCATTCCATATATATTCTGTAGCTTTTCTCCTCATTATTTATTACTGAGAAATGTTGCATGAATACATGATCTTTATCCTTCAGAGCTGATCTGCCTCTACAGCTGACTCTCACTACAAGTCATAATCTTCTGTTGTGACATCACAATCTGTTGCCATGGAGTAATTATGATGTCACAAGCACTGCATTATGACCTCGGGTAGGGAGAAAGCAACAGGAATAGATGATGAACTCTTCAGGTGCAAAGATCCTGTTTTCATGCAGATTTCCTCAGTGATAAATCACGGGAGGGAGAAACACAAAAGTAATATGAAATACAAGCTAAATTGTGTTTAAATATTATGTTTTGTTAAAATTCTCCTGAACACGTCAGTTGCCCTTTAAATAATTTGTAAACACATTCTGAATGGGAGAATTATATACATGCAATAGTCCCTGATTTTGTATGTAATAAGGATTTTTTGTCCAGGTAATGAGATCCGGCACCTGAGCATGCATCATTTGCTTTTTAATGCACAGTTAGGTGATGTCTCTCAGCCAATAATGTGTCAGGATTTTTTCCTAACCATTTTATAGCTAAGTAGTAACCCAGGACAGGGTGTGGGTTCTGCAGGAATAACTCACACCCCAGTTGGTTATGAAGAATGAGGCAAAGCAAGGAATTTTATTTATGAAGGTGTAGCCAGTTCCAGAACAACCCACAAATACTGGAGCATGTTATTGCGCTTATAAAATAGGTATTTAAACTAAAAACAAAATGTAAAAGGGGATAAAATGAAAGCACTACTGTTTTAAAACTGAAACAGTAGCAGAGATCTGTAAGTACTTTAATTTAAATTTATTCTGGATTTGAGGTTTTGAGTGTAAATGATTTCAGGATATCCTGATTTGGAGTTTAGGATATCCTAAAATCTGATGTAATATCTGTCGTTTTTTGGATTCAGGGTACTGAGGACCCCACGATGTCGCTGGAAATGTGCTTTTTGGCTCAGTGGGCCTTTCCTGGTAAAACTCTCAATAAATAAAAATGATAAAATCTTGATAATGATCAGATATCCTAACAATCCATTTAAAAAAAGGATATCCAAGCAACCCTTGCACCAATCCATACAATGATGTAAACTGTTCACATATGTCGGCACTTCAACAATTAAACGATTATGTACATGGACTCCTAGGCCACAAATGAGGCCAATACTGCTCTCTGGGAATGCCAGCAGGGGGTCACACGAATGCCACTTGGCCCGTGTCCTCCTGCCCCAAGAGCCGAGTGCCTCACCTCTGGGGCGCCCCCTTGCCGTAGTCAGCCCTAGTGTGGAAACCCAGGAGGCAGAGCGCTAAACTGCCCTCGTGTCACTGGACCAAGCACAGATTCCTTGTTCTGTTCTTAGCACCGCGTGTGTACAGACACATTTTCAAGACAAGTAGCCGATGGAGCATTCTCCATTATAAAGTTGTCCGCTCTGATGATCGCTGTGTGTTTGAATCAGCGGAGCTGCAGTGCACAGAAATCAATACCAAGTGTAGCAGATAATAATACCCTTGGTTTTAATGGAGCTGTTGAATGGTATTTTTAATGGGCTAAAACAGTATGCTGTTTCTTCCCCAGCTGTATTTGGTGCCTGCCAGTCAGATGCATACCTATCAACTGTCCATGATTTTCAGGAATGTCCCTGATTTTGCTCTCAGAAATTGCCCCGCTCTCCTAAATTTGGCATTTCTGTTAGTAAATAGTGAGAGTTTTAATTATAAAATGTCTGCCTTTAGTATCACAGGTTGTTTCTCATTACAAAAAGGCTATTTAAACTAAGTATATTGTACACAGCTTTTTGAGCTAGTATTACTATTTTTTTAAGATGCATCACTGATTTTGCTCAGTTCACCCATGACGGTGCACCCCCGCCCCCCCCCCAAATAAACATGACAACCTCCAGTGGGGGCATGCTATGAAAGGGGCACAAAGTTGTGGGCCGCTCAACAGGCATCAGTGTGGGACAGTCTAAATCCAGATCGCCTTTATCAGTCACGCCCTGTTGCAGCACCCACATTACGGCGCCTTAACAACAGTATACAATTTTGGTCATTTGCCCCTGATTATTTCAACCCTTGTCCCTGATTTCTGAAGCAGGAGGTTGACAGCTATGATCATATGGCTTGAGGTACAAAACACCTGGCCCTTCCAGGTCAAGATCACGGCACAACAAAAACAGGTTGCTTGTCCTGTAACAGTAGTTCTAGGAGTGGCATGTTGATTCACACTTGTTGGCAGAGCCCTTTCCCTTAGATCAGCCGGAAAGTCTTACAAGCTGGCTCCTCCCACCCGCCCACCCAGGTGGTATAACCCTCGGCTCGCCCCATGACACCAGATCTTATCCGCTGGAAGCCAGGTTTGTGCATCAGCAGCCAGGGAGGTCGGATGGGGATGAACAACATATACCACTCCTAGAACTACTGTTACAGGTGAGTAACCTGTTTTCTGGGATCGTGGATATGTTGTTCATCCACACTTATTGGCAGACTTCTAGCAGTTCTCCAGGAGGAGGGAGGCAAGCTGCACACCCCCTACTTGAGAAAAAGAGATTGGAGAACTGAGGCCCCAAAACCAGCATCCCGGCGTAACTCAAGGTTGATGTGGTAGCGGGTAATGAAGGTGTTTGCTGTCATCCAGGTAGCAGCCCGACAGATTTCCTGGATAGGGATGTCCCTGGAAGCAGCCACCGATGCAGCGGTATGGCGTGTAGAGTAAGCTATTATCCTTTGGGAGGCTCCTCCTTGCCCACAACTGTAGCACAGACTAATGCAAGATGTAATCCATCGAGCAATAGTCCGCTTTGCTGCATGTCTGCAGAAGCGGCTTCAGCATAGGTGACAAACAGCTGGCAAACCTCTCCCAATCTCTGCCGCCCTCTCCTTATAATAAGAGAGAGCTCGCCTCAGGTCCAAAGTATGGAACCTGTATTCGCCTCCGAGGTGTTACTGGGGTAGTACAATGGCAGAGTCAACACCTGATTAAAGTGAAACAACTCACACTTGTGCATTGGTTCGAATGGCTTGCCCATGAGCTTTGCCAGCACCTGCAGTAGATCCCACAGAGCCGGAGGTTCACGACTGGAGGGATATGTGATCCAGGCCTTTGAAAAGTGCCCAACCACTGTCGCTCTGCTGTCGGCTGACCGACCCATGCCAGTTAAGCTGAAATGGCTGCCAGGTGCACCCTAAGGGTTAATGACTGAAGAAGACCCCCTTTGGACAGAGACCAAAGGTAGTTGAGAATGTTAGCCACTGGACAGGACAGAGAGAGGGTCCAGGCCCTTGCTCAGACACCAAATGAAAAACCTGGTTGACTCCTTCCTGGATGCTTCCAGTACTGTGAGGGCATCCTCGGAGAGATCCAAAGCCTGGAACTCTAGCCACTCAGGTACCAGGCTGTCAGGTGCAGGAATTGAAGGTCCAGATGGAATACCTTCCCCTGATTGAGTAAGATCAGGTCCAGGCATGCTGGAAGCCGTTCTGGGGGCCTGCTGCTGAGGCTAAGGAGATCTGGTTACCAGAACTGGCGTGGCCAGTCTGGGGCTACCAGAATCACCAGTGCCTTGTCCATCCTCACCTTGAGGAGCACCATGTGGATCAAGGGAAATGGAGGGAAGGCGTAGAAAAGGCCTGGGGTCCATGGCCTCGAGAAGGCATCCCCCTGCAGCGAGCCCTGCTGGGGGGGGGCAGACATGAAACAGCCTCAGCTTGGTGTTTTCCCGGGAGACAAACAGGTCCACCAACGGTTTGCCCCAGTGGGAGAAAAGACTGTACACTACCTCTGGATGGAGAGACCACTCATGGGATGTCTCGTCTACGTGGCTGAGAGCACCCGCCAATTGGTTTGAGGCTCCTGCCAGGGGGATGGCTAGGATATCCATCTCCAGACGGCTCACGAGTGTCCAGATGCGGAGCACTTCCCTGCATAGCAGACGGGAATGTGTGCTGCCCTGTTTGTTGAGGTAGTACATGGTCATGGTATTGTCCATCTGGACTTGAACCACGTGACCCCGGAGCTGAGGAGTGAAAGCTGACAGTGCCAGTCTGACTGCTCTGAGCTCCAACAGGTTGATGTGATAATGGGATTCCTCGGGGGTCCAGAACCTGTGGGTTCTGTTGTCCCCATGTGGGCTCCCAGCTCATGAGAGAGGCACTGATCATAAGGATGGCCATCGACTCCCTTCCTGCAACTGGTCTGGGATGGTCCACCATTGGAGATTGTCCCACATCTTCTGGGTCACAGTGATCAGCTGGCATGACGGGAGCAGGGGTGGCAGCCCCTACTCTGTCACTGGGCAGGCTTGGAGGCAGAGGGTCCAGGGCCTGAACCCCGGCCTCCCATACGGGCCTGGGAGGTTCCGGGCTTGGGCTGGGTGTGCCAAACTTGAGCCTGCAGCTACTGCTGCTGACCCCCTTGAAAGGAGGACTGCTGGGCACGAGGGAAAGAGTGCCGAAAGCTTTTTCTTCTGCTGCTTCTTGGGACCAGAAGAACCCTTAGCAAAGTGGAGTCCAAGGTGGCACTGGACTGCTCAATACGCTGAAGGTGACCAGCCACACCTGGGCTGAAGAGATTGGTGCCCAGGAAGGCACATCATCTAGTCTGTGCTGAGTATCCACTGGAAAGGAGGAGAGCCTCAGCCAAGCCCTGCGGTGAGAGGCAACTGCGGCTGCCAACAAATGGGCATGAGTCCCCAGTGTCCAGAGCCGCATGGAACTACTGTTTGATAACAGCACAGCCTTGGTCCCGGACCTGCAAGTCCGCAGGGAGATGTGGGAGGACTTCGTCCAAGGACCCCAGAGGGGCATGGGAGAAGTGTGCCATGATGATAGCCGAATTTGCCTGATAGAGGCCTAAAGATGAGGCCGCACAGACCTTCCGGACAGAGTGATCCAAATATCTGGATTCCTTCTCAGGAGGTCTGTCGGTATCGTAGAACTACCAGTACACCTGAACACAGAGGCGGTCACAAGGTTCTTGGCTGAAGGGTGCTCTGTGACCCAAAGGACCCATGGGCACCACATACTTGCAGGCCATATGGGCAGAGGGTGCTGGACAGGAGGCAGAGTACTGCCAAAGTTTAAGGCCGGACCAACAATGCCCTCGGCACAGGAAAAGCTTCTGTCGGGTATCTCCTCTCTTGAGGATGTCAGTGAGAGGGTACTCTGCCTTTTCTGGATAGGTTCCAAGGGCATCCCTGTGGACTCAGAGGTGAGGCAAAGAATGCCCTGAAAGGATGAAAGACCTTCCTCTATCTCTATCCCACCAGCCAATTCATCATACCCTGGATGAGAATGGAGAGCAGTTTCATCCGAATCTGAGGTATCCGGATACAGCAGTCGACCACCCACATCCCCCTCGACTCACGGGGGCAGTCAGGAGTGACAGTGACCGAGAGACACCGAGGAGCCGGTGTCGGTCTAGCTTCATAGAGGCCCCTCCCACAGGCTGCTTGGACAGTGGTTCCACCAAAATCAGTGGAGAGACGGTTTAGGCTGAACCAGAGGTTCGCTGGCTCCACAGGTGGAGGAACCGACTCACTGGCTCCAGAGGAGTCGGCCGGGCCTTGAGGCGAAAAGTTAAGTAATGGCCAGGGTAGAAGCTGGGTAGGCTTGTGCCCGGACAAAATCAGCTGTTGCCACATGAGGTCCTCGTGGCGCCAGTGGAGCTTCTGCCCGAGCCTTTCCTCATCGAGGAGGATGAGGGCGATCCGAAAGCGTCGCCTCTTTATAGCGCTTATGGCCCTTCCTTGGCCTTTCGGTCGAGGGGTCCGAGACCTCAATCAAGATCAGACGGCAGACTCAGTCACTCGGGAGACACCAGTGGGACTGGTGACTTCCAGAATCGGGACCACTTCCTCAGTGGGATTCCCAGCAGGCTGGGTCTCCTCGTCGGGAAAGCAAGGACTGGAGTCCAAGAGGCAGTCATTGACCGGAGTCAGCGACAAAGGGGTCGATCGGGTCGATAATTATCTCAATGTTGTCGACCAACACTTGATCGACTGGCCAGACAGCAAGGCCGAGAAGCCAGTGGCTGAAGAGGCGATTCGACAGAGGTTGAAATGGCCAGTTCCTGACACTGAGATCTCTCCCAATCCCAAGGCGTCTCTGTCAAGATGAAGATGGTCCGGGTCCTTCTCCCGCTTATGGGACCGAGAGGGTGCATGCCGCTGGGACTCTCACCTTAGTTGGGAGAGTGGCACAACTCTTGGAAGGAACCCAAGAAGGTGAAGCCCAAGTTGAGCGGAATGAAGAAGTTCCGAGAGGAAGAATCTGTGGCACAAGCCGCTTCCTCCTCAAAGGCTTGCATGCACTTCAATTGCTCGGGCGGATCCTGGGCTGGTGAAACCGCCTCTCAGGCCTCCTGGGATTTCACTGGCGGGTTCTGTTTTTCAGTGTGTCAGTGTGGCCCAGTTTGTAGCACATCCGCCTCTGGACCAGAAGGTCGTGGGTTCTCGTCCCACACCGGGATTGGACTTGCACCTAAAAATCGCTGGCATCAGAGTGCAGTATTGGGGGGTGCTGTACTGCTGGGGTGTGCCGTCCTTCGGATGAGACGTTAAACCGAGGTCCCTTCTGCCCATCCTGGTGTTGTCCTGGTGGGTGTCCAAGTGGAAGTAAAGAACCCAGGGCACTCTCGCAAAGAGCAGGGAACATTCCCGGTGTCCTGGCCAACATCGCCTTCCATAAACTGGTTCATGCAATTATCCAGGCTGTGTGTGGGTGATGATGTGCGATATGGCAGCCACCACACATTCAATCACTTCACTACCAGTCTAGCATAGCTTGTAGAGCACTTTGGGATACTGTGTATGAAAAGCACTATATAAATGCTGATTATTCTTCTTCTTCTTAAGAGTGCGAGACTGTCGTCGGGGCGTTAGGTTGAAAGTGAGGCAAAACTCACACGTTGTAGTGTCATGGCCGACACCCAAACAACGCCGCCAGCATGCGGGTCGGTGTGTGACATCTTCTGGCTGCATGAACACTGGCAAAATCGGAAGACTCGTCTTCCATGATTGAGAAAAAATCCGCGATGTAGCGAACAAGGCGAATTTTGGAATAACCGAGGTTTTGAAGCCAGGGCCTCAAAATGCGAGAGCACGAAGGAGGCAACCTGAATCTTCCAGCGGAAAGGAAGATCTGGCGTCATGGGGCGGAGACGAGGGTTATACCACTCGGGTGGGTGGGAGGATCCAGCTTGAAGACTTTCTGGCTGATTTAAAGGGAGAGGGACTCTGCCAATAAGTGTGGATGAACGATCCACGATCCTGGAAAGTGACTTTCAGACCACCTTTTTGGTGTCCTGGTACTAGAGGTGTGCCATACTTCAGTGATGACAGACCCAAATACAGTCAAATTGGGTTTGGTGGGGGCCTGTAGGCCAGTTATCTTGTCTGTGAACGTCTAAGCAGTTCTGCAAATGCTTTCAAATCCAGGCATCAAAATGCTAGCCAGTAAGGCACCTAACTGGTCCACAGGGGCTGAACCTGGAGAAGGGAGGGAGTGATATAGGTGTCGGAACAGGTGGGGCCAATAAGGTCATGGCCCTACCACTTTCATAAGTGGTAGGTCCTGGCCCCATCAGTATTTGCAGTTATGTTAATTTATTACTGTGGAGGGCTGTGCCTTTAAAATGCAGTGTGCACTGTAAACAGTGTTACTTACTAATCACTCTCTTTGTGGCTTGGAAGGTGTCAGCAGAATTTTGGAAAGTTAAGGCTTGAATAGTGTTGATCACGGTGGGCTGGGGTCATGGCCTGCTGAGTAAAGGCATAGTGGTCAAATGTTTAAAATGAAAATGAAGGGCCTGACTTTTTGGGTGGGGGGATCAAGGCACTGGCAGATGCTGTCGATGTAAGTTAGGGGGTTACTCCCAAATTATAAATCTTACCAACAGAAAAATAAGGGTATGGGTGGACTCACTCAACCGGGAGGGGAGATTTACCCTTATCCTTGGCTCTACCACTTTTGAGACTCTTCCACTACCTATGGGGGGGGGGGGGAGAGAGGGACGGACAGACAGACAGAGAGATACTGTGACAGAGAGAGGCACATAGATAGACCAAGAGTGAGAGGGGGAGACAGAGAGAGGGAGTGAGAGACTCAGAGAGAGTGAGAGGGACAGAGTATGTGTGTGAGAGAGAGAGAGAGAGAGAGTGCGCGAGCGAGAGGGAGAGAAAGATCACATAAATCTTAAAACTGCCAGCTATGCCTTGTATGTCTCCCAGTGCCTTTAGCAATGCAGTGAAACACGAATCAGCACATAGATGCAATTGTTTAAAATTAATGCTTTGTCCTGTGGCTAGATTGTCCTAAGTGAATGGTAAATGTTATGCGTATTTCATGTACTAAAGTAATTTGTTTCTTAGTTTAGTACCTACTCACTTGTAAAGAGAGAGTGAAGAGACAGATCACTGAGTTGACAGGGGAAGAGAGACTGAAAAAGAGAGGAAGAGACTTAAAGCTGGCTGCAAAGCATCTAACAAAACGCCAAAATAGCAAACATTGTGAGGCAACATGCTGCCTTTAACAGTATTCTGTTTGTGTGCTCCACAATATTAGATTTGATTGTTGTATGAATTAGGTACCATGCGACATGCAGTTATTCCACGGTTATGTGGATCAGTCTCATGTAATAGCTTTGGCAGCACTGGTATTACAGGCATGCCAGTAAAGCACCACTCAGAGAGAGAGAGAGAGAGAGCGCGAGAGAGAGAGCGTGCGTGTGCATGTAAGAGAGGGAGAGAGATAAATAAAGAGACAGTAAGAGAGAGGGAGAGAGAGAGAGAGAGGGTGGGAGCTGGAAGACAGTATTGTACCAGATGAATAGAACAAGACAACACTGATTGTTTCTCTTTCATTTTGTTTTTACAATTTATTTACCCATGATACTCCAGCTGAGATGTGTTGTAAATGGTCTTCTGTGACTGTGGCTTCATTATAGCTCGGGAGGGGTGGAAGCACAGGGAGATCAAGTGACTAGCTCAAGGTCACGAAGGGAGCCAGTGCTGTGGGGGTTCAAGCCTGGGATCTCCTGTTGCACAGTTCATGTTGTAAACATTACTAATATCGTTCCACAGTAGACCATGTTGCCATTCAGAGTGGATGAGACTGCAAAAAAAAAATAACGACGACGAAAAAAAAACAGAGCACCTGTGCATAACGAATGAGAAAGAAGACAAGAGCCGATACGTGATAGCAGATGTGTAGTTATGGAATACTGCACCTCAGAAACACAGCTGTATAATACCGCACCTCAGCGCAACCCCCTGGAGTAATATTCCAGCTCCTTCCCCGCTGCCATACTCTGTCTCAAAACAAAAAGGCTGTGTATATCATCACACTCAAGTAATATTCCAGCTTATACCACAACTGTGTCATAGTCCATCTCAGACACAGCTGTATAATACTGCACCTCATCACACCCTTAGGAATATTCCAGCTCATCCCCAGCTGTCATATTCTATCCAAAACACACAGATGTATAAACTGCACTCATCACACCCTTGCATAATATTCCAGCTCATCACATAACTGTAATATTCCTTTTCAGACATGCAGTTGTATAATACTGCACCTAATCACACTTCTGAGTAATAATCCAGCTCATCTCTCAACTCTGTAATATTCTAGCCGACCCCTTCTCATATTTCTCGCTCTCCCCTTAGTCCTGTATCTCTGCTCCCTCATGCACACGCAGGGTTCGAGTCTGCTGATTCAATTAGCTTTTCTGCAGTATTTAAGCTATGTGTTCCCAGGTCCCACAGTCACAGGCATCAGCCTCCAATCCTCTCCTATAAAGCTGCCTTCAAAGTTAATTAGTTTGAAACATCAGCCCTTTCGTGAACTTGATCCTTTGACCCCATACTTGGAAAAACCTGTTGACTGCACCACCTTGAGATGTGTTCTTGGGGCACAGGGCAAGACTGCCTTTAGCTCAAGTTCCGCTCCTTCCTGTCCCCTGTCTCTGCTGGAAGGTCCCTGGCCAATCAAGCCCGGCCCTGGGCCACAGAGCTCATGACGAGATTCCCTTGTCTGCCTGGGCTCTGACTGACAGCTGCCATCCTGAATCCCCATAACCCGCAGCGACAGAAGGAAATCTGACTGTAGCTAGAGAAGGAATGAGACAGCAAGCGAGAGAATATGAAACGTACAAGCCGGCCTATACCTGCCGTGTTGAGGGACATTTCTGTCTACTTACTTTCCTCATTAACCATCACATGTGCAAATTTCAAGCACCTAGCTTTCTACATTTTTAACTTGATCAGGAAATTATGGCTGGCATTAATGCTGAAGGGCAGAACTTTTAGGTCGAGTCAGAAGCTGCAGATTAAAGAAGTGCGAGAATCATTACTAGAACAAAATAAAAGATTTCATTCCATTTTGGTTTGTATTTACCCCGATAGCCAAATGAGATTTAACATCTTGTATTCAGTGTGTGTGTGTGTGTGTGTGTGGGGGCTGCAAGACTTACTGAGGAAAAGTAAAGACAGCACGGTAGTAACTCTCATGCCCATAGTATGCAGAATCTTTAACTTTCAACTGGACAGTCACTGAGAATGGGTGAAAAGACTGCTAATTTAGCGTCTCATCCAAGGCCAACACCTCAGTACTGGGTATAAAAGGAAGCTATTTTAACACCAAAATGCCCTTCTCCCGAGCTTTGTATATTCAGCATATACTAGGTTAATGGGTTCTAATCACAATCTGGACACAGCTCAAGCCTGCTCTTACCCTAAGAATGAGCAATGCTGAATTTGTATTCAGTAACTGTACTAATAACACTTTTACCTTGATTTAGTCAGTCAAGTTTTGGGTCCCTAGATGCTTCAAAATTTGGCAAAAATTTTACAAATCTAATGCTAAGGAGGTCAAGAAAAATACTGTGGCCTTTGCCACCCCAGTCAATTCAGATGTTTTCTTAATAAAAAAAAAAAAAATATTTAACTCTGGCACTGTACCATATGCAGATAGTATTTTAAATTTTAAAAACGACTGGAAAAAATAGGAGGTGGAAAGGGTGGACAGCTGGAACAAACGAGGGGTGGTGGAGGTGCCTCTACCCTATTTGTAGGCTGGCCCCAACACCAGGACAGACAGGGTCAAATTGAAGCTGAACTGGAAGGTGTTAAATTTAACATTTACTTGTCCATATTTCATACCACCTCAACCCCACTTCCACCCAAAACTTTCTTACCAGTTAAAGATACATTCACTGGAGCACCAGGGCCCGTTACCTCCAACAGTAATGCTCACCTCACTATTCACAAACACACCATCCTGCTTCTCACAGCATTTACATCTGATCGCGGGCGTAGTTTAATAACCCCCCGCAGTCGTCCTGGTGGTCAGTGGACGTACCCGATCGCGGGCGTCGTTTATCAACCCCGAACATAGCCCTGGTGGCTAGCGTCCCCCCACCCGAGCCCTGCCCATCCACCCCGGCGGCCGGCAGCATCCCACCGCTTGCCGCCCCGCCTGCCGACTGACTGCCCGTAGGGCTGCATGCCCATACCGTACATGACAGTCCAGATTTGTTAATTCATATGCAGTATGGGCTGCCGCCCATTAGCTCTTGCTCTGCACCAATGGGCGTGCAGCCCTACGAACGTGAGTCAGTCGGTGGGCGGCAGGCAGGTGGGATACTGCCACCCGCGCTGCGGCGGGGGCGAGTGGTGGGGCTTCACGTGGGTGGGTGGGTGAGGGAATCTAGCCACCAGGGCTATGTTTGGGGGTTTATTAAAACGTACTATCCGGCGTCGGGCATTTCGGTCCACTGGACCACCAGGGATGACTGGGGGGTTTATTAAACTTACCGCCGATCGGGCATTTCGTCCACTGGACCACCAGGGATACGTTGGGGAGATACTGCTGCCCGCGATCGGGCTGGTTGGGGAGAGTACACTATGCCCGC
Organism: Neoceratodus forsteri; assembly: GCA_016271365.2. Classification (NCBI taxonomy): domain Eukaryota; kingdom Metazoa; phylum Chordata; order Ceratodontiformes; family Ceratodontidae; genus Neoceratodus; species Neoceratodus forsteri. The sequence continues at coordinate 628,659,985 of JADMNL010000023.1, read as the reverse complement.
GATCGGGCCAGTAGGGGTGGTGGTAGGATTTACAGTCGGCTGCCCGCGATCGGGCTGCGGGGGGGCCAGCCACAGGTGGCAGCTGCTGTGTGTGCCCTGCAGTGCAGCAGCTCACCTGTGGGTGACCCTCGACTTAAGCCTTTTTTTGGCTCAAAGTTGTGCAGGCGCAGGTTGGGGTTGCCTGCACACTCTGCACAGCCCGGTTGAATATCGGGCGTGCAGTTTATGCATGGTACCTCCCCACCAGTTCAGCATGCATTCATTTGCATTGCACTGTTGCTCAGCCTGTTTTCAGTGGCGCAACTGCCTCCTGCTGAATATCGCAGAGATGGAGCAAGTTCGGGACTTAACGCGGGTGCAACCTATTGCGCATGGGCGCAACCCTTTTGAATATCCGCCCGGTATACAAGGGCAGAGCAACAGGGTGATGTGTACAACTAGGAGACAGTGCCAAAGAGGATTTTGAGGTACAAATTGTATTTTCCAGTTACACCCTTACCAACAAGTACCTAAATTCTGCTTTAAGGCCATTTCAATCAAAGACACCTCAAAATACATCAGTAGGGTTCTTGGTAAGACTAGATATGGGAGTGATTCAATTGATATGAAATTTCTTGCCCTGGAGGTAGGAACTTTCACACCCCATCGCTTACATTTTAACTCTTCCTGTGCTACTCACAGTTTCCCGAGAAGTGAAAAAACCGCACTGTTTACATTAGTTCTCAACAGCGGTGACCGCGCTAGCCTTGCCAGTTACAAATCCATTTCTGTTCTCCCCTGTCCAAGGCCCTTGAAAGAACAACCTCTGACCTATTTGTCACATACCTTGAAAATACAGTGTCCAGTGTGTACAGCAGCATGGCTTCTAGAAGCTACACAGCATCACCATGGTGTTACTGGAATACACCAACTACATTCATGAGGCCCTTGACAATGGTGACCTCGTTGAGCTATATATATTACTCTTACAAAGGCCTTGACCTGGTCAATCATAAACTCCTACTTAAACTCCTTGGCCTGGGTCTGTCATACAACACAGTTGACTGGTTTCACAGCTATTTCATCAACTGCTCCCAGCACGTGAAGAATGATAAATCTTTATCTGGTACTCTGGGAGTATATATTGATGTCCCCCAGGGCTCCATCTTGGGCCCACTCCTATTTGGCCTCTTCATAAATTAACTGCCTGATGCCATGTTGTCAGACAGCCAGTGTACTCCTCTATGCTGATGACATAGTCATCTAGTCCAAAAACCCTGATCTTAACAGCCTCACCATCCGCTCTCCAAAGTAACTTCAGGTCACCAGAAAGCTGTTTATCCAATAACAAACTGGTCCTGAATTCCAAAAACACAAAGACCATGCTCTTCTCTAGTCTCTCACAGAAGAGGAAAGTTCCACCCTTTGTCATTCAAAATAGCCAGGGACAAAACCTTGAACAGTTGGAGACCTTTAAATACCTTGGAGTAACTCTGGATGACACCTTATCTTTTGCCCCACACGTTGACAGGCTAGTGGCTATCATTAACAGAGGACTTCATGCCCTGTACCATAAACAAACAATTACACTGGAGATGCAAGGCACCTTATTCTAGCTAGTTCCATTCTGTCACCTATAGATTATGGCCTCCCTGAACACGCAGCTGTCTGTGACATGGTACTAAACAGAATAAAACTGATCTGTAATAAGGCGTGCCACTTTGCACTTGATGCAGATAACTACACTCATAGTCGTACCCTTTACACACTCACTAACTGGCTACCTTTATCCTGCAGAATAAAGCTACAGATCTATTTGCCAGCCAAAACGGCACTCCTGGGCCTAACGCCTCCTGCTTTAACAAACTGCTTCTGTATGGTCTCCAACCAATACAACACCAGCAACATGGCCAGGAATGCCCTTACGCGTCCTTTCTGGCATACTCAGCTGGGCAAGCAGTCATCTGCTGTCAGGGATACAAACTGGTTAAATGAACTCCCCGATACTCTACTGAACCTCCCCAAGACTGAACAGTTTGAGAGATCTTTGTGGCCTGCTCTTGCAGTCCACTGCAACTTCTGAACATCTGAAATTTGCCAGCAGATAAAGGCCTAGAGGTCTATCAAGTCTGCTCGAATGTGCAGCTAGCACCCCTTATTCTGCAGCTGCCCTCCTTCCACCCTTCCCTTCATTAACCCTCGCCCTGGTCCTGTCCCATCCCCCTTTGAAGCAGTCCACTGTTCTACTGGATACCACTTCTGCAGGTAACGCATTCCACCCAGCCACCGCCCTCTCTGTAAAAAGTGTCTCATCTCCCTCCTGAACCTTCCTCCCTCTAGTCTCATATCATGGCCCCTGGTGGCCCTCCCCTCCCTTACTTTGAACAGCCCCTTTGTACCCGTCTTGTTTATTCCTTTTATGTATTTAAAGGTTTCAATCATGTCACCCCTGTCCCTCCTCTCCTCCAGTGAGTACATGTTCAACTCCTTCAACCTCCTCTCGTATGATAAGTCCCCAGCCCCTTGATCATCTTTGTCGCCCCTGCTTGCACCCCCTCCAGTAACTTAATGTCCCTCTTCAGATACGGCGCCAGTACTGCACGAGTACTCCAGGTGTGGTCTAACTAATGACCTATACAGTGGCAGAATCACCTCCTCCCTCCTCGAGGACTGTAACCATTAAACTGTTTTTTTCGGTTTCTCTTTCTACATATTCTGTGACTTAAGCAGTCTGTATGGATTTTTCAAAACTGTATGTAACTGAGCTATCATAAAGTACTTTGAGGCTGACGTGACTACATTTCCTCTAGAACTGCTAATTGTACTTATAATGTTTTTTGTGCCTATGTATTCGATGAGGAACTTTTATACATGAGCACCTGTGCACAAAGGTATTTTCCTAAGTTTTCAGTAAATAAATAAACACAGGTCAAACCCACATTTTTGTCATCCAATGCAAAACTAAGACTACTGTACAGACATCAGTCAATGTCTTACTGCTGAAGTACTAAAAATTGCAGTAAACAGCTCAGTGCTCAGTGATCGACTATGGGCTACCAGTCTATGGGGCTGCCTCCCAATCCTCACTAAAACATATCAGGACAGCGCTTACAAAGCATGTTGTCTAGTCCTAGGCATACCCGCCTCACGCACAACTGTGAGCAATACTCCAGATGGGGTTGCTCAGCCTTGATTGCCGCATTCAGTATTAAGTTTGTCTTCTGCACAAAATCTACTCTTGGACTTACCACTCTGGGACTGCAAAGCCTCCTAACCGCCTAACACCACGGATGCATCAAGGGGTAAACAATTCGACCCTAAGCATCCCTTCCACTGAACCATGCAGGGCAATGGTCCTAAGAGTATCAGGCACGCTATGGCTCAATGTGCTTGACATAGGCATTACAAGAGAAGTAAAGCTAGGACCTTTTAAATCTAAACTCCATATGGTTCTAGCTTCAAACAGCAACTGCGATTGTGGGACCTGATTCCCCTCCCATCTACTCTCCTCTTATCAGACTTTCACCTTCCTACTTGTCATCTAATCTTGCTCCTCTCCCTTCCCTAGTTTCTGTTCTACCCCTTGGCTCTACTCCTCCTTTCCCTCTCATTTCCCCCCTTCTCCCTTCCACCCCCACTGTCTTGTGTCCCAGTGACACTCCTATTCCCTCGTCCTCTCTCCTCTCCTTCCCCTGTGTACCTCCTTCCTGTTTCCTTACCTTTGATTCCCCCTTCTCAATTCCCCACCCCTCTCTGCCCAAGGCTTTCCTCATGCTCTCCCATCCTCCCAGCTCCACCCCACTCTGCCCATGGTCATCCCTTGCCCCCTTCCCCACCCTCCCTCCCTCCCCCATTTTCTCGTTTCCCAGCACCTCCCCATCTCCCTCATTTTCCTTTGTTCACCTCCCCCTCCCACCTGGTAGGTCACTCCCTCTATAGGCTTCAGGGTCTCTGCCTTGTCACTTCTCACCCTGGTAACATGGGCCTCCATGCTGTCTGTTATTATTTTAGTTTTTATTTTATTTATTTAGTGATTCAGACAATAGGACTGATGCTTTAACATGTTCTGGCAACCTAGATAAGTGTTTTCATAGCTTACCTAATTTTAGTTCTGATGCACACAGTGTTTCCCCAAAACATCCTATATTGCCGACTGCCTTATTTTCTTAACTGGGCCAAGTGACCTTGTCCTGGTTATACTACTGTGCAATACCCTCACCCCACGGCAACTGTCTATATCTGCAAGCGTGCAAAACTGTACCAACTGAACCTGTTCTAGCATTTTTTGTTCAGAATTTTGTACTCCTCGTTTGACACTTTTACTGGTTGTAACATTACTGTACTGTAAACTGAACATTTGATGATTATATATATGTAACCTCTGTATTTCAGATTTGTACATGTGTAATAGCTATGACGTGGAACCACTGTAATAAATAAACAAATAAATACATTTTGTCTTTTTGTTTTTATGAGGAAAGGCACACTAAGCTGTGATAGCTCGTTTCAGGTGTATCCGGGTGGGGTGGTTACATGCACCTGTTTTATTAAAGGGGGGTATTGTTGGCCAGGATGCCATGGAAAATTCCCTCGTGTTCTTCGATAATCCCACTGGATCTTTTACTTCTTCTTTTACGTCTACCTGGACAGACAGGACCTCAATTTAATAACTCATCAAAAATGAACCCTCAACAGCGCAACATCCCCCACTTACTGCACTACACTGTAAATTAGTACTACTCCAAATATCTGGCATGGGCCCAGAAACCGTGACATTATTTATTTATTTAAAAGTTTAACCAGGAAATAATACATACTGAGCTTTTAAGAGCTCGTTTCCAGGTGTGTCCTGGAGAAGAGAGAGACAGCTAAACAATATGAGCCCTGTCCGCTACACTGTAAACTCCCTCTGTAGCGTTACAGAGGGTCAAACTATACCCGCGTTTGCGTTTACACCTGTAACATTACAGGTGGAGTTTCGTAACCATTATTTGAAACCCTTGCCAATTGGTTTAACAACGATTATGAAAACAGTTCTGCCTCTGTAACATTACCAGCTGTGTGGACAAGTGAGCGCAGCCCCAGCATTGCCCCTCAGTGCACATTTAACTGCATTGTGGGATAGGTGCCGACCGTAACGGTCACCTGTTACCCACAATGTGGACTGGCTGTAACGGTTCCGAATCATTATCATAATGGTTCACTGGCAGTGTGGACACACTAACGTTTACTGTCTGTAATGGTTTGAAACTCTTACAGGGTTTTAGTGGTGTAGTGTGGACGGGGCCATAGTTACTAAAAATACAAGAAGTCATATACACTGAAATAGAATTATAAGCAGAATAAGAAATATTAGAGGCAATTTACTAATAAATGCAGTTAGAAAATATGACTCTTTTTATAAGTAGAGAAAGGAAAAGAATGCCGCAAAAAGCCACCCTCTGATCTTCAGGCCCCAGAAGTGATCTTGTTACCTACTGGGCCACTGGCACTGATTGCAGTGTGTGACATCACATCTCATTAACTGTGCTGGGAAGTCTCAGAATTTACAAAAGTGAAATAAATAAATACTCTTAATAAGTACACAGTGCCTCAGTAATTTCCTCTCTACATGGCAAGCGGCTCCATACAGAGACGATTGTTTCAGACTTCAGTAGAAATACAGCTATTTACATACACTGCTTACCACAGGAAGAAAACAACCAACTGTGATGATTAAACAATCGTCATATTTGTGACTCTTTTTTTATTATTCCTAATAAAAATCAAGGTGCTTTATTGGGGGGGGGGTGGAGAGAGGAAGGAAGAAAGGAGAACAGTGACATGGGGGCTATGTATTGCATCATCTCTGCCAAAACGCTGTCTGTCTGGGGAAGAACAAGACAGGGCAGCAACAACTGTGACAAAAAAGGTCCAAAGAAACACTGTGAACAGCCGCATCCAGTCAGTGTTGCACTTCCGGAGGCAGCTCGCCTCCACAAAAACAAAGTCCAAAGCGGTTGTTCACACACAAAGGTTTCCTCATGAAGCATGAAATTAACGATTCCAAGATATCACCCATACAAGGAGGTTTTAAATAGTGAGTTTACTGGTCTCTTTCCCTGCTGCCCAGCTATTTTATATTTGAGGGCTGCTCTACAGAAACCTGAAAGCAGGCGTGTGATTATTTCAGGTAAAGCTCACTTAATCAACTGGGTCCCTTAACCTCTGTAATCCTGGGCCGCTTATTTCCGTGTCGGCCAGCATCCCTTTAGGGCAACCATCTCCCCCACCTCCCCCTCATCAATTAGCTTCACAGGGCCTCATTCTATTAGGCTGCCTTATTTTCCCTCTCTACTATGTGTGGATACCCTTTCTTCCACTGCCCTTCTCTTATGCCCCTCCACCCTCTCCCTCACTTGTACTCTATAAGCTACAACCTGTATACGCCGTACTTTAAATGCCAATATTTGCACTTGCTTTACATGTCTGATTCATCCAAGTACTGATTTTGTATATTGTAACTGCTTGTACCGAGTCTACTTTTGTAGGAAGTGTTGTCTACTGTAAGCAAAAGTATCCTCTGTGTCCAGGACCATCTTGAAAATGAGCTTGCTCGATGATGTAACTGCCTAGTTAAATAAAGTTTGATTGATAAACAGAATCAGCAGTGCCCTAGCGCCTCGACTGCCACGAGTCTTCAAAGCTGTGACAAGACAGAATTTTTGAGGAAGAAACTGGATGACGAGAGGGTAGTAATGCTCTGCAATTCCCTGACAACTCCTCAAGTGGGGGACAAGGGACTTCACCTTTGTATCCTCTTCTAGAGCAGTCATGACTGATACCAGACTGCACAACAGCATGAAATTATTGAGCAGTGGAAATTCCTTCACAAACAGCTGTGAAAGAGCCAGCAGACAGTTGTTCACTTGCTGTGATTACAAAACCCTAGCACATGTCCTTAACCAGTGTTTCTTGAATGAGGCCACTGTGGCCCAAGGCCTTAGCTAGAGAGCAGCTATCAGGGCACTGCCCAACTCTTCATGACTGTTCTCCAACTCACCATCACTGCCCCCAGCTGTAAGTATACCTATTCCTCATCTGCAGGCAGTTCACTTGGAACCAGCAACTGCAGTATACATCCGCAAGTAGCAGTTTGCATACAATCCACTGTATTTTGTTGCCCAAAACATTCATTGTAAAATTGTTATTCTTTTCTACTCTATGTAAATTGTCTTATGTGATTACACTGTAATTTCCTGACATGGAGCCTTTGTAAAGGAGTCTCTGACTCAAAGGTTGAAAATTCCTATATGTATTAATAAATAAATAAAATAAATGCCTTCTGTTGATCTTACTATATAATAAGGTTCTATGTGATAATGGCGATCGCGGAAAGGTGATTGCCGTTAGGAGAATATACATCAGCAAAAATCAATTTTGCCGATGTACACTCATGGCGCAAACCGAAAGGGCGCTGAAAAGATATATATTTTTTTTGTTTTTGCAGGGTCTTCGCGATCCGCACCCCCTTCAGGGGGGGTTGCATGTTGGTGGGGGTGAAAACAAAAAAAATATTTTCACGGACGGTGCAAAATCCTAGCGTGCCCAGCACCGAACCCAGCACCTCCCAACCCCTAGCCTGCCATGAACACACCATGCCACATGGCCAGCTCGGCAACCCACTGTCGCTGCATCTCACAAACCTCCTCCCTTTCCACCTGGCTCGTCCCCCATATACATATAGTGTCAGGATGTCGCCATACATGTATTCACACCCGTGTCCAGTAGCCCTGTGAAGAGGCACCGCTATCGAGTTGCCCTTTTTGTAAGTGCTCAATAGCAGATGCCCTTATCACGGCATATCATATAATAATACGTGACGCTAACCTCCTCCCCCCCCCAGAGACTCTGGGGCCATGGGTTTAAAATAATAAACTACACTAAAAATAATAAAATTTATTTGTACTAAATACAAAAATTACGAATAAACTGAAATAAAGATGAAGCTCAATGCTCCATCAAGGTAACTCCATTCTCTGATTCTTTAATCTAGCCCTAGTCTAAGGAAAAAAAAAGTTAAGTAACAGAATTTTGTTATACTAGCTGTAAATATGTTTAGCGCTTGAATTAAAAACAAAAGTTTGTGTTATCATGAAAATTGTATTCTGCAGCTATGACTATGCTTATTTAGTTACAGTATTCATAAACCTTGAATGAAACATGATGGCAGACAAAGGGCCAGCCATCCATCCTGTCTGTTGCTTGCCAAGGCCTATTTTACATGCATAAAGTCACCTCAGAATAGGGAGGCGGTATGCATTATGACTAGTATGTCCACGTGCATCCCAACAGACTCCATTGCCCCACCCTCATATCTGCTGGTCCGCTACTGGCCTGCCACGATCGTATGCAGCCAGAGAACAATTTCATGCGCCACAGGGGTTCAATGCCCTGATTAAAATGATGCAAGAAATGACAATTTCATACCTTAAAAATACTTGGGAGGTAAATCTAAAAGGAAAATACAGCACAAACCCGATTTGCTGTACTCATGTGAAAAAATTTGTCATCTCTAGGTTGGGGCAAACAAAACAGTGAGGCCACCTGCAAGTACCAGTAGCTGCACTTTGAGGCCACAAGCATTTGTGTTTGGAAAACCACTGTCCTAATGAAGAACAGTTCAAAGTAGCTGTATTTGTTGGGCACCGTATAGTATATTCCAGCGATAATGCTGGTCTGGCAAAAATATCAAGATAGCCATTTTCATTTAGTTTTCTTGCATTCCTGAACCAAGATATGGGATTCTGAAGTTTTAAAGTTCCCGCCTTGTGCCATGCCTGCCATGAACAAATTAAACATCTTGGTACAGTGTTGTGCTGTTTACCACCAGAAACATGTGGTAGCACCATCCTAACATCTACAGTATGAATATAGCATGTACATTCATCATGTAACCTCAGTGGAAAACAGTTTTAAAAATAGTGAGTGGCAGCCATCTTTAATGATGCTAGTCAATAATTAAAAATTAGCTGTATACACTGTTTTACCAATATCTAAGATAAATGAATATACACTGAGCATGAATCTTAGGCTGTCAGAAATACAGTTTTGCTAAACAGAAAAAAATGATATGAGACCAGCCCAGTGGCACAGAAGTGCATAGCGCCTTACCTCCCACGCCAAAAGATCCAGGTTGGAATGGACTCTGCTCACTGGTGTTGGTAGGGAGGGAAAGGACTGAGCGTCCGGAGGACTGCCTCCTCTCCCAGGTGAGGAAGCCTGTCATCCTGGCCTAGGCTGCCCCCACCTGGAGGCCTGGAGGTAGAGCAGATCAGGGAGGCAACATAAGGGAGGGTTTGTGGAAACATCAGACAGGTGCACCTCCATGCACGAGACGATGCTCCACAGTCACATGGACTAGATAGGTGGAAAAGAATGGGGGGGGGGGGCTTCATGAAGCCTGGCACAGCAGTCTACGCACCCACACCGCCACTTGGTGTGCGCCTCGGTCCGCCTCGGATTTGTGTACTGGCGGGTGAGGATGACCCTCCCGCTCTGGTCCTGCATGAAACAGCAACTCGTGGGGAGAAACCTGAGCAACTGCGCAGCTGAGGGAGGTAGGTCGCCGACTTAGGGGACTGGGCTGATGCAGCCACCCCTGGACGAAGGAACCAGAAAACCCTATATAGAAAAAAATATATATTATGAAATTTTTTGCTAACAAATACTGCTGCTTTAATGACATGTGTCCATCTTCGGTGGGTAGAAAACAGTCAATGAAGGGAAAAATCCTATTTGATCACTTCTTAGAGTAATAAGGATACATTGCTGACAGCAGCAAATTGTTGTTTTTCATATGAGGAAAGAAACCACATGAGGCTGGAGTGTGCTAAGCTGTTTCTCCTGCAGGAGTCGAGGATCTGGGGAATGTCGGTGGCTATATGGAATGAACAGGCCTGTGCTGATATTGTAGAATTCCTCTCCTTTTGAACATCAACAGATTTTTCAGATCCAAAACACTCACTGATGCTGAAAAGTAGAGGAAAGCTATCTCTTTGTTTATGTTTTCAATCAAAGTGGTTTCCACCTGGTGGCCAAGGCAGGCAGGGCTCCCTCGACCCTTTCCCCTGCTGCCCACCATGTCCTGCCTCCAACACTTATCATTCAGCCAATTCCTCAGACAGCCTCCCATGGCGGAGTCAGGAGGGAGGCGCCTTCCCTACACCCAGAAGTCCAAATCCAGTACTGACAGTCTGGGGTCTCTGCTGGTGGAGCAGATTGGGGGGTTGGCATGAAGGGCATCATTTGTGTCTGCCTTACCACTTTCTCACCTGTGGTCTTAACAATCCTCGTGCATGACATGCACAGATATGCACATGTAGCTCCCTCCTTCATATCCTGTCCTGCAGGCCTGCACTGCCGTAAGACTTCCACCTGGTGGCAGTCATTTGGTGGGAACAGCACACCTCCTCTCCAGGAGAGGAGAGCAGGCCATCGCCCTTACTATCTCCCACCCTAACTGGCCCCAGCAACCCCAAATCACTCCTGATTGGTCGCTGGTGTGGCAGGCATTAGCGCCATTGTGCGCACTGGGCCAGCTTCAGAGGCCTATTCTTGTAAAACTGTTTTATTTTATATTCAAGCCATTGAAAGTATAGAGAGTTGAGAACATTCACAACTCATCTGAGAGTTGTCGGAAGCCTACATGTAAACACAGCAGCCAGCATGGCGCACTGGTTTGCTATCACACACTATTTGGAGAGAAGGGTTCAAGACGATTACAGAAGATTTTGTACACAACCAGACCTTCAACAGTACAGTAGACAAACATGATTTGAGACAAAAGTTAAATACAGAATTCAAATGGAAAAACTACGTGAAGATACGTAGCTCAAATCAAATTATAAAAGTAGATTTGAAGCAACCTGATTGGCTGACAGCATTCTAATAGTCTGGAAACCCTCATGTACAGTATAAGAAAACAACCAGAATTTTTAGGTATCAAAATATTAATTTATAAAAAAAATAAAAAATAAAACCAGTTTAGTTTAGTAAGAACATTAAGGCACACCATAGTTTGGGTTACCTTCAATAATATAACCATTAAGGGCATAAATGTACTTTGCTTTGCCTTGTACCTCATTATATTACTCAAACTCTAGATTCTGCCTTAAATGCTTAAAATGGGCTTTGTGTAAGGGGAAGATTCAGCTGCAGGCTGGAAAATTGAGTTTAGGTGCAGCAGGAGCCTTTTCTGCAGTGCATCAGTGTACCGCACACCCACAGCATCATGAAGAGAGTCAGCCGAGATGGTGTCATGGAAGGTCAGGCTTTTCGAGTTCACAGACTCAGTTCTGAGGTTAAACAATTACTCCTTCCCTCGGATGTACGAGACTGGTTAGCCGCACATGACAGTGAGGGAGAGAGAGACCAATGATGTGTAACGAACAAATGAGGCCCTGTCTGACCCTGTGCAAACCTCCGTACCACCGTGTTATTATATTATTACAAGCGCTGAAGCTAGCAGAAACAAGGTCTCTTGAGAAACCCACCGAAGGAAGAGGAATTAGAGGAGACAAACGCACTTGGAGTGTCGACGGCTCTCTGTATGAAAGCTGAAGGGACATGTTTGCCATTATAGGAACAGAGAAAAATATCTGGATGTCAAACAGGACAGCTTCTGATTGGCAGAAGCTACAGCAGCAAAGAACAAAAAAGCAAACCAAAAACAAAAAATGTGTAATTCAAATCCAATTCAAGGACTAAAGCAGCTTGGTAAGAGGCAGAGATGTCTCAATAATTTGGTACAAAGTGCTGCAAACTGAGAGCCAGGAGACCACCTGATCTCAGTCCTAGCTGTGTGGCCCAGGGCGGTGCCCCACCCAATCTCCCTGGGTTTAGCTCACCGTCCAGCCGTAAAACAGGGTAGAAGGAGGGCCCCAACATAAGAGATACTGCAGCTTAGCTGGGCCTTCCAGGAAAGGGTAAATACTGTAACACTATTTATTTTCACACAAAGTAATTGTAGTGCAAACACAAATGCAATCACAACTGCGCAAATTTAACTTAACACCAAGTCATTAATGCCAATCACTATAATGTAAAAGCGCTATAGCAGTAATTAGCGCATATTTATTTTAGCGCTAATTAGTGCTTCAGTAAAATTTAACATTTTTGACAGTGAAGATTTCAAGTTTTACAGCAAATTGTAAATGGAAACAGATAGGATTTGAAGTTAAATTTGCAGGAACTAGCCAGTAGGGCTATTGGGAACCACGTCAATTTGTGCCAGTCATATTGCCCTATGACTTTCCTTTTGCCGAGACTCTTCAGCTCTGGTGTGAATCGCCACCCTATACAATTTCTCCCAGACAAGTTTGTTTTCTAATATTCATACTGGGGCAAATTGTCTGGGGACAAATTGAGCAGGCTGCTGATTCACGCCGGAGCGAAGAGTCCGGGGTAAGGTGTCGTGCAGCGACATGACTGGCATCAACTGTCACGTAGCTGGGCTATTGGTTTGGAAAATTTACTGACCCCACACACACCTGGTATACTTACAGAACAGATTACCCCTCTAGGAGAACTCTGAAAAATAATAATTCAGACACAAATCAATTCAGCTTATAGTTCACATTAGCTCTGTATTTTTTCATCCTGGTATTTATTACTGAGGCCTAGTGCAAGACAGCAGGATCTCTGCCCCTTTAGAGTTCATCAGCTCATATTGCTTATTGCCAACCTGATTTCACAATACTCTACTTATGACATCACCGCTATTCCCATGGCAACAAACTGTGACATCACAACAGAGGAATATCCCTCCAAGTTGGGGATAAGATGTAGGGTAGATGAACTCTTAAAAGGACAACACTTGTCCTCCCAGTACCCCACCCTAAAACCACCACCCCCCAATTAGGCTTTTCTGCCTACAAAACACTCATTTCATTACCTCTGTCTAATAACATGTCTTCCGATGTATCTGCCATAATATAAACATGGTCAGAGCAGCAAAGGCACCATTTCACATGTTCAGCGAGCTCACACCAAGTGATACAGTGTAGCATGTGGAGCCGCGATTAAGCTTGTGAAATGGTGCCACGCTCCTTTGGCCGTGTTTACATTATGGTGGCTACAGCAGAAGACATCATATTACAGAGAGGTAAAGAAAAAAATATTTTCTAGGCTGAAAAGCCTAATCAGTGGGGTTGAGGTTTGGGGGGTGGGGTGCTGGGAAGACATGTATTGTCTTTCAGGGATAAAGATCCTGTTTTCATGAAAATTTCCACTGTAATACGTGAGTAGAAACACATAGAAGATATACTAACATACTGAAATGAAAGCAGAATAGGCCTTATGATGTTTCGTGTCTGCTTGATAGTCAGCTCCCATACTGGGCGCCCATTTCACTGAAATACATATACTGAAATTCAAACTGACTCGTGTCTAAAAACTATTTCAAAGTTTTCCCAAAGGCAGCAACAGCTGATCTCTTTAATGAAATGTCACCTTTATCTCTACAGCCAGCAGGGTGAGTTAAAGTTCTGTTTTGCTGGCATAATATAATATTCCTCACAATTTGGCTGATAGGTCACAGTTAATTGTGACTCCCTGAACTGAATGTATTCTTCATATCTTTCTTTCTCCTTTCATGTTTGGTTCCTCTACATCCCAGTGAAACAAATACAGCCGGAAGTCAAATACTGGGATTGGCAAACTACAATACTGTAGATGGCAAATGTGATACTCCCATGACAAAGTGTAAAATGATTCTCTTCCGCCAGCCTGGTGGTGTTGAGGATTGAGGTGCTGGATGCCACACCTCACGGTGACCAGGTTGAGGAGCGAGCCAGGACCGCTGGGGTTGGCAGGAAGGAGGGATTGACTGTCTGAGGACTGCTCTCCTCTCTCCGGGAAGGGGACTAGTCGTCCAGCCACTGACTGCCCTCTAGCAGTAGCTAGATTCCCCACAGGCACCCCCTGCACCTGGCCTTGCCGTGGGGGAATCCGTGGGGAAACCTCGGGGGCAGACGAGCTGGGGTCGGACCAGAGGATGTACCTCCCCAAGGGGGGATCTATAGCCCCGTGAGCCTGCAGCGGGAATAAAAAAAGATTCTCTTCATGTTTACACAGAAGCATAGACAAATATGGCACAAAAGACCCTCGTCCATCCAGTCTTCTTGTAACAGTCATCATACCTTGGGAACTTTTGTCTATACAGGGTTTTTCCTACACTATCCACCCCCATGTTCCCTGTCTCACTGCTGCCCTCAAGAGTAATTACAACTAAGTCCTTAACTGTGTTCCAGCCACGCTTGAAACCATTAATGGTTTGGTGCCCACCGCCTCAACCAACAGACTGTTTCATGGGCTCAACCACTCTTTCTGTAAATAAAACTTTCAGTCCCTCCAAAATATCTCCACCAACAGCTTGCTGATGCCCCCATGTTCTAGTTTCACTGTTCTTGTTGAACACTTCCTCATGAAGTTACCTTGTTTGTTCCCTTACAGGAACCGGACGGTCTCCATCATATTGCCCTCTCTCGTCCTGCCCTCCAGCTAGTACATGTTCAGTGCCCTAAGCTGATCTGCCCTGCTGGCCAGAATCATCTTGGTTACCCTGTGCTGCAAAGTCCAGCCTGCCTTCGACTTTCCTCAGGTGAGAACTCCAGAATTGGGCATAGTACTCCACGTGTGACCTCGCTCACCAGTGATCTGTAGGGAGGCAGCAATACATCTTCCCTCCTGCTCTCAACCCCTTCCCCCTCCCAACACTGGTTGCCTTAATGTGACCCTTGTTTGCTGAACAGGTGCACAGTAGCTGAAAACTTTTCATGGTCAAAGTTCTTGTGAAGGTGGCCATGTCTGTAATTACAGTATATACAAAGGGTAGTCAGAATGTACTGGCCATGTGATTATCAAACAGTATTGCCCCATAAAGGTAAATGTATCTAGGCCCTTATGGGATCCAGTGGGTTCACACTGCACAAGCAAAATACACACACACACACACACACACACACACACACACACACACACACCACACACTGTATTTTAATTTGATGTAGTGTGCATCACAGAAATACCTGTTCAGACATTGCTGTTTTTAATAGGGGTGCAAACAAATAAAATATTTTGAATATCAGGATTATTTGTTAACCCCTAGATGGCGCTATCCCAGGGTCTACTACCCTGCCTGATTTGCCACTAACAGGTTGAGGGCCTGGATCCAATGGCGGGTGCCTCCACCCAGAGGTCAGGGTTGCAATAGTTAAACTAACTTGGTCACAGCCCTCTGGGACACTGCAACCCCCTTTCTTCCCACTAGTGGCCACACAATATATCAGAATTACCTTCACAGTATACACTTACCCCCAGGTCTGGTTCCGCACTGGGACCTCCTGTGAAATGAGATACAGTGCAACAATCACAGTACAGTACTTTAACATAGACAAATACCTCAGGCAGTATAACTTTGCTGAAACAAGCAGCTCTGATTTATTTAGGGGATATAACAAGGACAGGGGGAAATCAGGTTAATTAGCTTATCACCTAATAATCCACTATGGCTCTGTGCACAGGCCTATCCCTATCAGTTACTGTCCCTGGGTACCCAAGCCCTAGTGGCTAGTCCAAACCGTGGCAGCTGGTAGGGCCCTTTCACACAGAGAAAAGGAGAATTAAACAGTCAGCAGTACAGTAATTCCATTTGGATTTAATGTGGCAATTCAACAGGGAGCGACCCTGAATTAGTACTCACGACCTCCAAATAAGATAGGGTCCTTCAATGTCAGCAGGGCTCACTTGAGGTACACAAACCTCTTCACACATCCATATAAAAGAAAGCACTATACCAGGCAGGCTGCATCTGTATCCCGATCGCATTACTGCACAATACCCGGAGAACACACAGCAGATTCAGTTCCTGACAGACCGATTGCAATTTTCAGCAATTCCTCCAGTCTTCTACAGGGTGAGCCTGGTTTCTACTCTTCAGAGATCCTTTGATTCTTTTCACAGGACGGATTCAGTCCTAACAAGCTGTTACACAAGCTGCAGACCGGAACTCTGGGCCTTACACACGCTTTTTTGACTAAAACTGCACACTGAAAAGCACAGGGCTCCTTCCTTCTTCACTGCCAAAGCTCAACTGAACTCCAGCCGACAAAACTGGCACTTCCTTTGAGTTCCTCCCAGTTCTTGACTGGATTGGCTGTCACTCACAATAGACTGCTGCTGTTGGTCCAAAAAGGCACTGAAGTCTAAACTACATCTCCCAGAGTCACTGCCCATACAATCCTCTTGTGGCTGGCTCAGATTATGAGTCCAAGTTCTGATTCGCCCAAGGCACCATTTTAGAGCTAGCTTACCCACACTGATTGGTCCAGTTCAGCAGTTCAAAACTAGAATGGGGAACCAGCAGACCAGTTCAGGTGCAAAGAAAGCAGGTTAGACAAACTGCAATTTCACCACCACTCTAAATAATTTCTGGCAAACAGTTACATCTTTCAGATAGGTTCCCTTTGCACTCCTAGTGACTGCAAAATGAAGTGAATTGGCAGCAGCTCGGTGGTACTCAGAGAAACACACAGTCCCCCCATACAAACTAATTATGTCTGCAAGCAGACAGCTCTTAAGAGACAGTACCAGAGGCTCTAAAACACTCACTGATAAATGGCTTAAATGCCAAACACCATTCAGGCTTGGAGCATTCAAGCAAGCTCCTGAAGTCTTTGGAACCCCCATTTGCAGGGGGTTACACCCTTCCTGGCCTGGGAAAGCTTGACGTCGCGTCCAGCAAGATACCCCATAAGTTTCAACTGCAACCATATACATTTGCATTAGGCTCATACATGTAATCATCAGTCAATATATCATTTTACCAAGAACACATTTCTGAAACATTGCAGTACGTCACTCTTTACACAGTATTACATACACATTGTACCATAACTCAAGGTATTACCTCTTGTACATGAAACCTGAGAGGGGGCCCTTCCCTATCAGTTACCTTGGGGCTGGATGGGGCAGGGCACCATACTTAGAGGGCAACACAAGTAACTTGAGTTAGCACTGATGCTCAGTTTGGGCAATGAGCCTGGGGACACATACACTCCTTTATGGACAACATTGAGAGGCAGTCCACAGGCCTCCCAAGTGAATCATAACTGAGGTGCACCACAGGCTTTACAGCTCACCAGTCTTTCTAGGGGAACTGTTATAGTCTCTGCACTCTGAGCCTCATTTTCAGCAATGTCCTCACTTGTCAGGGGAGTCTCCATGGGGTAGAGAGGCTACAACTTGGGGCACTTTCAGCTCCAGGAGTTACAGTTTCTGAGTCCACAACATTTGGCTCACATGGAGAGCTTTGGACACTGGCAGTGGACTGTCAGGGCACCTCAAAATACTCTTCTTGTTCGGTGTATCACCAGTCTGCCCCAATCTATCATTTTCCTCCCCTGAAAGCTCAAACAGTTCAACCATGCACAATGATTCCATTTCATCTGATCTGATGCTTTGCACTTCACTTTCTGGGAGCATTGGCTCCAGGGATGAAGCTGGGGCTTAGACAGTCCAGAAGGCCCAGCTTTGTCTCCAGTATTGACTAGGGATTGCCCCGAAACAATTGACTCTAGTCTGTAGAAGAAGGATAGTATTCAAAGTCACTCTCACTTTCTTCCGATATGGACTGACAGTCATGCTCAACTGGGACTTGTGGAGGGGAACACTTTAACTTTGCTTCTGTAGGTGCAGACTTTCTTGATCTTTTCTAGCAGCAGCTCTAGTCACTGGTCCAGAGGGGCATCTTAGGGGCTCAGACTCAATTAAGATTTGTCCAATGGGCAGTAAATGATTTCTATGCATTGTTTTTCATCTTTTGAATTATTCTCAGGCCTTACTTTGTACACTGGCAGATCATCTAGTTTGCCCACTACAATGTGAGGGAGATGGTGCCATCTGTCAGCAATCTTGTGTTTGCCATGCAGTCCCAGATTTCTCAGCAATACCCGATCTCCCTCCTGGAATTCCTGTGCTTTCACCTTTTTATCATACCTTTCTTTGTTGGCCAGATTTCTTTTAGCAGCCATGGTTTGAGCCAGTTGGTACGCATGAGTTAGCTGGACCTTTAACTTTTGCACATACTGTAAAGTTGTCAGCTTGAACCCCATCAGGAGAGACCCCAAACACACATCTACTGGTAGTCGAGCTTTCTTCCAAACATCAGGCGGTAGGGGAGAATCCAGTGGCATCACTTTGGTGCAGTTATAAGCATGTACCAGGTGCTAATTTGTTGGCTCCATCTAGGCTTGTCCTTTGGGTGCAGGGTGCCTAGCATATCTAGCAAAGTGCGGTTGAAACGCTCAGGCTGTGGTCCCCTGGGGGTGGTAAGGAGTGGTTCTGGACTTTCGCTCTCCCCACAGAGAAAGATCTCTTTGATCAGACGACTCTCAAAGTCTCTCCTTGATCAGAATGGATTCTTTGTGGAGCCCCATAGTGAACAAAAAGTTTTCTACAAGTACTTTGGCCACAGTGGATGCTTTGGTCTTTGGTGGGGAAAGCTTGGGCATATCTCGTGAAATGGTCAGTGACCACCAGCACATTACTGATATTTCTTTGATCTGACTCCAAACTCAGAAAATCAATACAGACCAGCTCCATGGGTGCACTGGTGGTGATGTTAACAAGGGGCAGCCCTCTGGGGCAAAGCTTTCTCTGTAAGCAGCGACTACAAGTTCGGATGTGTTGCCCACATCAGCCCCCATCTTAGGCCAATAGAATCTGGATCTCACCAAGTCAAGTGTTCTGTCTATACCAAGGTGCCCCATGGTTGTGCAAGGACCTCAGTACTGAGTCTCGAAGGCAGTGGGCAGCACTAGTTGTTGTTTGTCTACTTGTCCCCTCTGTCTACTGTTTCTCTGTATAACAGTTTATTGACTAGTTTCAACTTAGGACCTTCTTTATATAACAGTGCAGTTCTCAAATCAGTGGAGCGTAATTTGGACACATCTTTTCCTGCATAGAGGGCTTCTAAAGCTGCTTTGATCATGGGATCGCGGGATTGAGCCCACGAATACTGTCATTGTCCAGCTGAGGCAGTGCACCAATGTCTATTGCAGAAAAGTTGGCACAAGCAGCAGGTATGAATTCTCAGAGGCTCCCAAGCAATCCACCATGCAGTCCACTGCGTCCTGGGGACATTTGTTCCTCCCTGTCAAACTTCCGGCAGAGTGCCCGAATGTCAGGTTCTGCCAATCGGACCCAATCATTCTGGGGAACAGGCCTCTGGGAGAGAGCATCAGCATCTTATGGTTCAGACCTGCTCGGTATTCGAGAACTTAGTCATATGTAGATAATGCAGAAAGCCACCTATGGCCAGTGGCATCCAACTTAGCTGAGGTCTGCACATAGGTCAAAGGATTATTGTCAGTTTTACTAGTATTTTAGCCCCATACAAGTACTCATGGAATTGGTCAACAATAGCCCACTTCAAAGCTAGGAACTCTAACTTATGTACAGGATAGTTCTTTCGGATGGGGTCAGGCTTCTACCTGGCAAAGGCCACTGGTCTCAGGCCATTCTCGTGCTCTTTGTACAACACAGCCCCAACCCTTGCAAGCTAGCATCAGTGTGCAGGACGTGAGTTTTCTTGGATCGGCATAGGCCAGCACTGGAGCATGGTAAGTTGATATATGATCTCATGAAAAGCAGTCTCACAATCAGGAGTCCAGCGGCCCCAAATACTTCACGGATGAAAATACACTCTTTCAGTCTTGAGGGACGCTGACTTTTGGTATTTTTGTGGGTTGGGGATACCCTTGAGTAAGGTTAAGTAAAGGGCGGATCACTCTTGAATAGTCCTTGATGAAGCGCCGATAATAACCACAGAATCCCAGGAATCTTTGCAGTTCTTTTTAGATTTTGGGCGTGGCCAGGTGGTCAAGGCCTCAACTTTACTTGGGTCAGGTCTCTATTCCTCGGTGGATACTATGTGTCCCACATACTTTACTGATGTTTGAAAGAATTGACACTTATCAATGGACAGTTTAAGGCCAAAGTCCTCCAGTCGGTCCAATACCTTAAATAATCTGCTCTCATGTTCCTCCAGTGAGCTGCCAAACACAATAACATCATCTAGGTATACCAGGCACTCTAGTAAGTAGTTCATGTCCCCCACTGCACGCTCCATCAATCGTTGAAAAGTGGCTGGGGCACCTGAAAATCCCTGAGGCATCCTCATGAATTCATAGCCAAGCGGACAGATAAAGGCCGTCTTCTCTCACGGCCTCTGGGGCCATCGGGATCTGGTAGTACCCACTGCGGAGATCCAGCACAGAGAACCACTGCCCTCTCGCTTAGGCAGTCCAAAGCATCCTGAATGCGGGGCATTGGTACTGATCAGGGATAGTCCGCCGTTTACAGCGATAATCCACACACATCCTTACTGTTCCATTCTTTTCCTCACTACCACAATGGGGGAAGCATAAGGGCTTCTGGATTCTTGTATTACACCAGCAGCTAACATCTTCTGCAGATGCCGCCCACATCATCTATGTCAGCAGGTGCCAGGCGTGCGAGACCTCTTGCCTAAATGGTCTTTCGTCATGCAGCGGATATTGTGCTCAGCTCCTTGCGCATCTCACATCCCATTCCTTAAAGAAAACACCTGGTCTCTCTGGGCAAGCTTCACTGATCCTCACTTTCCATTCAGCTGGCAGCGGGAGTCGCCGAAATCAAACAAGTCAAGGCGTTACTCTGTCATTCTTCCTTGAACTCTTGCTGCTGGGTAGCACTGCAGTGTCTGCACAATGCACATTAGCCAGGATGCAACCTCTGTTTACTCGAATGTCTCTTTCAGACACATTATGAACTTGGACCATTACCCTTCTGGCATAAGCATGGGCTCTAGCGGGCAAAATACTAGGCTTGACCAGCAGTCCCTCTGGCAATTTTCCTCTCCTGGTGCATCCAACATTAATATTTTATTCTTACATCCTTTCTGATACGGACCTCTCCCTGTAAGGTACACTGGGCATTTGGCGCCAGGATCAGAGACTCAGGATCCTTCTTCCATACAATTCAGCCGGTTCCTCTGGTTCTGTTTTTCAGCATCTCTCTGTGCCTCATAGGCCTTCTTAATTAAAGCCGAACTCTTAAAGCTCTACTAGTCTTTGACCTCTGTTTTCATAACACAACTGTGCCAGCCTTCCAACATATGAGCATTTGTTCCAATCAACAAAGGACACCATCATACAGTCCAGTGGGGGACACACTAAGGCTAGGGTCTCTACTTGTTCGCCACTCCAGCCACGGAGGTGGGGAAAGACAGCCAAATTCGGATATAAATCTTAGTTTAGGGGTAGGCTTCTCACTTAACCCCATACATGCAGTCCTTCTAATGGTTGTAAGGTACGTCTGACAAATGCTTCTGATACCAATCCTGGAACATAATTGTCACTTGGGAGCCACTGTCTATACAGCTCTTGTAGACACTCCATTCACCTTTACAGTGGTCTCCATGGAGGGACCCACTATTCTGGACCAGTCTGGAGAGCCGTAGTGGGGGCCTGGGCAACTGACCTGCCACAAAGGACGTGAATTAGCATTTTGGTGCCCTCACTGGGATCATGTCGGCACCTCTTAACCACTGATTTCTTCTCCTAAGCTCTCCTTGTAGCCTATATGCAACTTTGTCAGTGTCTTTGGGACTGGCATTCCCTTTTCATGTGCCCATCTTTCCCACAATTATAGCAAAACATACTTTCTGGAGTTTGAGCTGGCCAAGGCGCCACACTGGGGAGCCAGGGGCGGGGTATTACTAACTGGAAACCTGGTGCTATCTCTGTCTCGACGTGATAAGCATTTGGAGACATCTCGCCGCTTCTCCACTTCCATGGTCAAGGAATTGAGTTTGGAGCTATTATCAGCAGGAGATACATGGTGGTACCCCACCCCATAACAGAATGCAGTCGGATATAGGTCAGGGCCCGTACTTGGCGTGTGGCCTTCATAAAGGGACTGTTTTGAATTCGGATCTCTCAACAGTTCGCCCCATTGTGGCATATCTTTTCCTTGTCAGAGCACTCATTGACTGTCAACCTCTGCCCTTGAACTTCACTGATGGGTCACCTCAGTCACTCGGTCGTAGCCACAGCATTGGTGCAGGTACCTCCAGTCGCCTTTTCTCCAACTCCTCAATTTCTCTCATTAACTCATCACTTGGAGGGTGGGTATTCAGTCGATTTGCCAGGCGTAACTGAGCAACAGCAGTTCTGAGAAGGGGGGCAGACTTAAGGATTCTGTCCAGTCTGGTTCGGTCCAGTTCAATCGCTGGCAAACTACCCTTTCTGAGGCATTCTTGCAACAATTTTTCCAGCCGAGAGACATACACAGACAACAACTCCCCTTGGTACTGTTGTACATTTCTTACTCTCCACCATAGGTCCTCATCAGAATCTGGGCTCCCATACACATTCTCCAAGGCCTCAAGATGAGCCTGTGCAGTCGCTTCAGGGTTACTGGCCCGTTTAGCCGCGGATGGTAGCCAGGGCAGGACCTCGGAGGCTCTCACTTACCCTCTTTAAGCTTTTTAGCCTTCCGAGCATTGCCATTCTAGCACTTGGGGGCAACATAGTCTATCCAGGTCTCCCAGTCATCCTCCCTTGGGGGGTGGGAGGTGCCAGAGAAGATCCTCAACCTTCGGTAAGAGTCGTGACTAATGGCAGGTGCAGAAATAGGAGTCTGCATTGGTTCAGCCACCACGTGCAGTGGAGCAGGAGAGGGTGTTGGGGAGGAACACCCTCAGGTGGCAAGAATAGTTTCTTCAAGTCCTCCACGGTTTTCCCTCTCCCAGCAACCATTCAGCAAATTTCTCCTCAAAAGTTTCAGATAGTGGTGGGGCTGATTCCCCCAGGTCTTTACTGTCCTTAGTTATCACTCTCCAAGCAGTGAGGGCTCCCTCTGGGGTAATGGTCTGTGGCACTTTGGAGCTATCTATGGGATCCTTAACTCTACTAGGGCCAGGAAAGTGTGGGTGAGCAGATTAGCATGCCGACCCACCACCACAGGGTTTTGTAAACCTTCCACCTTGAAACTACTCCCTGCACAGTGTCCGTATTGATACCCAGGGGATGTCCAGGATAAGCATAGCATTTTGGGGTCGATCTCCTCCCAGTACACCACTCCACCAGCCGGTGCACAGCCACTTCTGTCGGGTACCCATTTTTTCTTAACAGTGGTTCAGAATATGGCCACTAGAGGACACACAATCCCAGCGGTGAGCCTCCAAGATGTAACCCCTAGATGGCGCTATCCCAGGGTCTACTACCCCTGCCTGATTTGCCACTAACAGGTTGAGGGGCCTGGATCCAATGGCGGGTGCCTCCACCCAGAGGTCAGGGTTTGCAATAGTTAAACTAACTTGGTCACAGCCCTCTGGGACACTGCAACCCCTTCTTCCCACTAGTGGCCCACACAATATATCAGAATTACCTTCACAGTATACACTTACCCCAGGTCTGGTTCCGGCACTGGGACCTCCTGTGAAATGAGATACAGTGCAACAATCACAGTACAGTACTTTAACATAGACAAATACCTCAGGCAGTATAACTTTGCTGAAACAAGCAGCTCTGATTTATTTAGGGGGATATAACAAGGACAGGGGGAAATCAGGTTAATTAGCTTATCACTCTAATAATCCACCTATGGCTCTGTACAGGAAGCTCATCCTATCAGTTACTGTCCCTGGGTACCCAAGCCCTAGTGGCTAGTCCAAACCGTGGCAGCTGGTAGGGGCCCTTTCACACAGAGAAAGGAGAATTAAACAGTCAGCAGTACAGTAATTCCATTTGGATTTAATGTGGCAATTCAACAGGGGCGACCTGAATTAGTACTCACGACCTCCAAATAAGATAGGGTCCTTCAATGTCAGCAGGGCTCACTTGAGGTACACAAACCTCTTCACACATCCATATAAAAGAAAGCACTATACCAGGCAGGCTGCATCTGTATCCCGATCGCAATTACTGCACAATACCCGGGAGAACACACAGCAGATTCAGTTCTGACAGACCGATTGTACCTTTGCAATTCCTCCAGTCTTCTACAGGGTGAGCCTGGTTTCTACTCTTCAGAGATCCTTTGATTCTTTTCACAGGACGGATTCAGTCCTAACAAGCTGTTACACAAGCTGCAGACGGAACTCTGGGCCTTACACCGCGTTTTGACTAAAACTGCACACTGAAAAGCACAGGGCTCCTTCCTTCTTCACTGCCAAAGCTCAACTGAACTCCAGCCGACAAAACCGGCACTTCCTTTGAGTTCCTCCCAGTTCTTGACTGGATTGGCTGTCACTCACAATAGACTGCTGCTGTTGGTCCAAAAAGGCACTGAAGTCTAAACTACATCTCCCAGAGTCACTGCCCATACAATCCTCTTGTGGCTGGCTCAGATTATGAGTCCAAGTTCTGATTCGTCCAAGGCACCATTTTAGAGCTAGCTTACCCCACACTGATTGGTCCAGTTCAGCAGTTCAAAACTAGAATGGGGAACCAGCAGACACAGTTCTGGCTGCAAAGAAAGCAGGTTAGACAAACTGCAATTTCACCACCACTCTAAATAATTTCTGGCAAACAGTTACATCTTTCAGATAGGTTCCCTTTGCACTCCTAGTGACTGCAAAAATGAAGTGAATTGGCAGCAGCTCGAGTGGTACTCAGAGAAGCACACAGTCCCCCCATACAAACTAATTATGTCTGCAAGCAGACAGCTCTTAAAGAGACAGTACCAGAGGCTCTAAAAACACTCACTGATAAATGGCTTAAATGCCAAACACCATTCAGGCTTGGAGCATTCAAGCAAGCTCCTGGAAGTCTTTTGGGAACCCCCATTTGCAGGGGGGTTACATTTGGATTTCTGAATTAATCCCGAATATGACTGACATGTGTCAGACATTCTGATTTGACACACTACTTCTCCCCTCCCAGACATCGCTGGAGTTACACAGCAAAGTGGTTCTATTTATTCTGCCCCTCCCCCAATATCCATAGTCTAGGGTGGGGAGTGAGAGTTGGTGTCTTATCACCCAGTAGAAACAAACCCTTGGCCTGTACACTTGTTCCAATCATTGCTACTCCCATTGCTAAGTGTGGGTCGGGGTGGGACTTGTTATGGTGGATGTGTAACAAACACAGCAATGAGCTGGAGCTGAAGACCCCCACCTAGACTTAATGCCACGTCTGCACCCTGATAACACTGATCCCACTCCCCAACAAAACAAGCCTCTTACCCAACACTTTACCATTGGAAGCATGGAGGGCACACATCAAAGTGCCCCCCACCGTTAAGAAGCACAATTCTCTTTTGCTTAAAAGACCCAGAGCCTGTCTCTGTTGGATGACAAGAGTTCAACTTCCCATCCCATCCCAATACAGATGTGGGAGGGGGAACATGGATAAAGGAAGAACCTTGGGGGAATTTTACCCCAGAATAGCCCAGGTGACATGCAACATCTCGTTTCCAGTGGGGTCCTGCTTCTACCAGTTTCTGCAGCTGGGTGGACTGGAGAACTGGGAGGTTAAATGACTTGCCCAAGGTTACACAGTGAACATTTGGCTCTAGTGGGGTTTGAACTTGTGATCTCCTGGTTCCCACGCTGGTGCTTTAACCCCTAGACCACACTGTCTCCAAACATCTTTGAGCCATAAATGTTAACAAGCGACCAGAAGCTGGAATTTTAAAATATTTGCCACAAGTCCAAATTCGTCCAACACATGCTGCACAAGACTCACAGCATAGCAATGGGATTTTCTATACCTTGTGCCAATGGAGACGTCAGCTAGACCACATTTCCATGGCCTAGGCTGTGTCAATACTGAGGCCTCTTGTGTGCCACTAGTAGCAGCATTTGGCCAGTTTTAGCCCTAGCTCGCCACAAAGCAGGTCCCGCGTACCATAACAGCATCTGATATTAGAAAGTCAGGTGCAGTTGTAGCATTTGGACATGGTGCGCCTGCGGCACCTCAAAGCGTGGCCACAAAAATGAATGCAGGCACTGCGTATCTTTTGAAAATCCAGCCCCGTATTTCCATCGAGTCTGTCCTGAAGCCCCCCCACCACGTATTACTTCCTAATCCTGCCCCCCTCGAGCAGCAGGGAATCTTCCTGATCTTGCCTACGTTGTTATATCCTCCCTAATTTTTATGAAACCATTCCAATATCCACAAACAATAGAATCAAAAGACACACTGTCTTTTGTCTTTTAATGGATTAATACTGCATTTCTATATTTTATATTGGGACAAACACATAAATTAATGCTCTGCAAAAATCGCCTGATTTTAGTTGTCAGAATCAAGAAATTGCAGTCATGTTAGGGTGCTGGCTTGGAAGCCCCGTGATTTTAGACATCCTAGTGAATGCTGAAAGCTCAACCGCTGCACTGTGCCCAGCTTCAGATGCTGGACCCATCGTTTGACAGCAACATCGACAGGTCATTGATCGGAAATTAATGCGAAGCTCCGACCCTTGGCTCATAGCCACACCCCTTGACCCCCACCCAAACACTGAGCATCCATATTTCTTTCAACAACAAAAAACTGCATGAGCCTTAAAGTGCATCACCATGGCAACCAAAAGGAGAGCTCTCCTGGGATTATATTGCCCCTTGGGGCCTGTTTATGTCTCTCAGGAACACAGGCACTTCTGAAGAGGAGGATGGGTGAAGCCAAGAAATTGGAGTACTTGCAGAACT
Source organism: Neoceratodus forsteri (assembly GCA_016271365.2). Taxonomy (NCBI): domain Eukaryota; kingdom Metazoa; phylum Chordata; order Ceratodontiformes; family Ceratodontidae; genus Neoceratodus; species Neoceratodus forsteri. Next base: position 628,633,272 of record JADMNL010000023.1, on the reverse strand, counting down.
CCAGGCCTCTTAAGCAGTGAAATTCCATCATTATGAATGGTTACTACCACAGATCTTGGAAACACTACATGAGTAGTACATTGTAGATCACATCCATCTTGGGCATAAATCCAAAATGATTAGTGTGAGGAAGTTGCATGGTGGTGGGGGAGAAGGGATAGAGTATTTCAAAATCCACATGAACTGTATTACTTACATGTGATGAAGTAATCTTGGCTCTTCGGAACTCGGGGCCCATGTAATTAGGACTGAACTCCTGGAACTTAATGGTAATTTGATGTCCTTTTCTGGCTTATTACGTGACCAGCACGTTTGGGTCCATGATGGTGCGTGGCATGACTCCGCCTGCCCGTCACCAGGTAGAGCTTGTAATATTCATATGGCTGCGAAGGCATTGTTGACGGGCAGATGATGTCCAGTTTGTCTCCAATTGCCGGGTAGATCACCAGACCTTTTCCAGGCTGAAATCTGGGAGAGAAAGAAGAAAGACAGACATAACTACAAGGTTCATTCCACAGGAAGCTCTGGATGCTTAAGCCCATTGGCTCAAGTTCGCGTCCTGCTTACTCAATAGTTATTTCTAAAAGTGGAAGTCAGACTCTGTGGCCAGAAACCAGGTTTTGGCCAAGCAACTAAACGGTATTTAAGATCAGCTATCCACATAAGTACTTCATTTATATTCCTCTGTTCAGTTATTACATTTTTCGAGAACCATTTTTTACTTGCCTTTTCTGGGTTTTCACTGTTTGTATGCTTTTTCCAACTTACATAGAAACAAACACAGTGATGGCAGTGAAAGGTCTACTGGCTCATCTAGTCTGCCCTACTCTTCCTACAGTATAATGTGACTGCCTTTGTGGTCCCTGATGTGCAAACTAACCAAGCAGTGCAATAAAGTGCATGCAGCATTGGGATGAAAATGAAACCCACGACAATTCAAATCATAAACATTTGTATTAGAAAACACGTCCCTGTTAAGTGTAGCTTAGGTGGAAGGCTAGGAGGTGGAAGGCTAGGTTTGCTGGCCAAGGCACCTAGCTTCACCTGAGCTCTTTCCTTCTAGCTTGCTTGAAAGGACAATAGGAGAATAGCTTGGAGGTGGAAGGATAGGTTTGCTGGCCAAGGCACCTAGCTTCATCTGAGCTCTTTCCTTCTAGCTTACTTGAAAGGACAGAACTAAGAACCTTACCAGAGTAAGGAAAGGATTAAGACTTTTGGTTAGGCAGATTTACTGTGTTGTTGTTTTATTTTGTACTCACAGGAATTGTTACTGTTTGTTGCTAACATTTTATTGCTTTATTTTTCTCTGATTCAAATTGCTGTTGCTGGGTATACCTTCTGCTGCATTATTACAAGGTGTGCCTACAGGTGCGTGCTAACAGATTACTGCTGTAAACTTCTGATTCAAATTGTCTTTTGCAAGGTATATCTTCTGTTCTGCTTTATTTTTCTCTGTAGCAAAGTGTTTCTTACAGGGTATATCTTCTGTGAAATTATTACAGGTGGTGCTTAAATTTTTGTGACTTTTTATCATTAGGCTAAGAAAAATTATGTTTACCCCTATTTTATTTATCTATTTTTTGCTGAAAAGGTTTTTTTTGTCTCAGAGGTGTTGCAGTTTCCTTCTCACATTGAAGCTAGGGAGAGAGAGAGAAAGCAGCCACAGGAGGGCAAGAGTTGTAGGTGATTGTTTCTGGACTGCATAGGTTTACTCCCACCCAGCCCAAGCTCATAACTTCCTTCACAGCAGGGGCTCTGATATCACTTCCTCAAAACTGCTAACAACATACATCTGTTCATATCCTTAAAGGCACAGCACACTGAATAGGGGGTAGAGACACTCACAAGCTTGCACACACTAAAACAGGAACAAAAACCAAAAAAGCATCTGTAACTGGAAGGGACATAGACATGTGGGGAGTGGTGCAATGCACTGGCTGTGGAGCAGCAGTCTTCCGGGAGACATTCTGGAGACTGCGTTGCTGCCCTATTTGCAGGCACCTCTCTGGTCTGAGGGACGAGGTTGTTCGTCTTAGTGCTGACCTGGCAAGGATTTGGGAAACCTGCTCCCCCACTCAGGCCACCGCCACTACCTCAGAGGTTGCCAAGAAAGAGTAGTGGTTGGACCACGGTGGGCTCAGGGAGGGTGAGGGTGGTGGAACAGAGGCGCATCCCTCCAGTTGTGCCTCTCCACAATTCATTCGCCACTCTGGTGAAGCATGGTTCCTCTATGGAGACACCTGCAGTGGAGACCAAGGAGGATGCTGGGAACCTCCACAATGGAGACCCACAGGAGGGTGGCCCAGGACCCCACAGGGAAGGAAACAACTCCTGGTGGGGACTCAGTTGTTAGGGGTAGAACTGGGGAGGGAGGGAACGGAGATAAGGTGCCTGTCCGCGCCAAGGCTTAGAGAGAACAGGAAATGAATTCTCAGGATCGTGGGAGCAGCAGCAAGGGGAAGGGAGCTGGAAGTCATTATCCACCTAGGGACGAATGACCTGGCTGAGAATGGGATCAGAGCAGTGCAACAGGAGTTTGTGGAGTTGGGAAGGGGCCTTAGACAAGTAGCACACACGGTAACTTTCTCAGAAGTGCTACCTGTCTATGGCATGGGTGAGGCTAGGACACTCCGCACCATGGGATTCAATGACTGGTTGAAAAGCTGGAGCAGAGCTCAGGGATTTGACTTCATTGGGGACTCGGGCTCCACCTGGAGGGATGCAGGCCTGTACAGGCGCGATGGTCTACATCTATCCTGGAGGGGAACCAGGATCCTAGGTGATAGGTTTAAATGCTTCAGTGGCAAGCATTTAAACTAGCAAGGGGAGGCACTGAAGAAAAGGGAAATCCTAGCCACCCCCAAAAAAAAAAAAAAAAAAAAAAAAATCAGGGTAATTAGCGAGGCAAACACCAAAACAGAGCAGTCGATAGGGAGAAGGGCAGGGGTAAATGGAGAAAAAGGCAGTAGGGACAGGGATTGGGGAAAAAAGAAATAAAGCCATAAAAAAATGGAGGGTAATGAGTACCAATGCCCGTAGTCTAGGTAAAAAGCTCCCTGAAATGGTGGCCTTGATGGAAGAGGGATGCCTGGATATTGTGGCAGTCACAGAAACATGGTACACAGAGAACTATGACTGGGATGTCAACATACCAGGGTACATAACCTACAAGAGGGACAGGGAAGGAAGAAGAGGAGGAGAGTAGCTCTCTATGTAAGGGAGGATAACAGCAACAGAACTAAAGGGTAAACAGGGAGGAGAGGAGGCACTGTGGGTCACCCTGGAAACTGGAAATGGCTCCACAATCTCATGCGGGGTTGTATACAGACCCCGTCTCAGGGGAGAAATGGACAAGGAAATGATAGAAGGCATCCTTGGGATGGCAGAGAAAGGAGATATTGCTGATGGGGACCTGAATATGCCAGATGTTGACTGGAGCACATTGCTGCAGCCATATCAAGACCAAGGCCACTCTGATGCCCTCTGGGCATGCCTCAGACAGCTAGTTTTGGAACCCACTCGGGAGAGAGCAATCTTAGACCTGGTACTCTCAAATGGGGATGGAGAGAGGATCTCTGATCTTGAAGTGGGTAGCCATCTGGGAACAGCGACCACCAAACAGTGTGGTTCATGATAAACTTAGCTGTAGAGTCAAGCCACAAAAGTGAAGGTACTGGACTTCAGGAGGACTGATTTTGTCAAATGGGAGTACCTCAGAAAAGCACTAGCAAACAGGCAAGAAGGTGGGGTGGAGCAACAATGGGAAACATCAAACCGCCATCACAGAGGCAACAAGCCTTTGTCTGAAGCAAATAAACAAATCAAAATGAAAGAAAAAAACACTATGGTTCTCAAAAGAAGTGGTGGGGAAGGTAAGGGAAAAAAGATAGCATTCAGGAAGTATAAGAAAACACAGAAGGACCAGGACAAAGAACTGTACCAGTTAAAGCAGAAGGAAGCGGGTAAGGCAGTCAGAATAGCAAAGGCCCAAACCTAGGAAAAGATAGCCAACTCGGTTAAGAAGGGGGATAAAACCTTTTATAGGTACATTAGCGAGCAAAGAAAGACTAAGGCAGGGATACTGAGGCTGAACAAAGAGGAAGGTGGTTGGGCAGAGAGCGACAGTGAAAAAGCAGGGATACTGAACGAATACTTCTGCTCAGTATTCACAATGGAAAAGCAGGGGGAAATATCTAATCCGGTCAATAGAAGCACTCTGGATAAGGGGGTTGATATTAGTCCTTTCACAGAAGAAAGGGTTCTGAAAGAACTCTTAAAACTGAAGGTGGATAAAGCAATGGGGCTGATGGGATTCACGCCAGAATTCTAAAAGAACTAAGGAAGAACTAGTAACACCACCGACTACCCTTTTAATAAATCATGGGAGGATGGGGTGGTTCCTGAGGACTGGAGGAGGTGGATGTGATTCCCTTCACATAAGTGGGAGCAAGACAGAGGCAGAAACTACAGACCTGTCGTTTTGACCTCAGTGGTAGGAAAATAGGAAAATGATGGAATCACTTCTGAAGGAAAGACTTGTTGAGTACCTAGAGGCCAGTGGGGCACAGGACCCAAGGCAGCATGGATTCACATCAGGAAGGTCATGTCAGACAAATCTAATTGATTTCTTTGAATGGGTGACCAAAGCAGTAGACCAGGGAGGGCTGTGGACATGGTCTACTAGACTTCATAAGGCATTTGACACAGTCCGCACAAAAGATTGATAAACAAATTAGCCAGCCTGGGAGTGGGTCCCAGGGTGGTAGCCTGGGTAAAACACTGGTTGGACAACAGGACACAGCGGGTAATAGTAAATGGAGTCCACAGTGAAGAAAGGAGGATTACTAGTGGGGTACTGCAGGGTTCAGTACTGGGGCCGGTCCTTTTTTTTTTTTTTTTTTTTTTTACTTGTGGTGCTTCTACACCACTTTTTTTTTAATCTATCTGCACTACCCTCCCGGTCCACTCCTTGGACCACTGATCAACCCCCTGGTACACCGACTTGGAGTCTGCCCCTAGAGTGCTCTTGTTCTCCTCTCACTACCTTGATTCCCAGCAATCCCCCTGGGTGGGTGAGAATGGGCCTTCCTCAACCTTACTGGAGGAGGCTGGCACAGGTCTGCCCGCAAGTCGGTGGATCCTGGGAGGCACCGATCGGTCTTTATCCAAGGTGCAGAGGGCTTTTTCCAGATTTCCTGTTTCCCTCCACCCAACCCCAGAGCGCCAGCGCAAGGACTAACGTCCAGAGGTGGCGTGCTGACACACAGCTACCTCCCAAGTGCCTAACAGCATCTCCCTCCCGACTGTATCGGAGTCGCTTAGAGCCCTTTGAGAGCCCGTATTCACCTGCTCGGGTCGCCGGGTACTTCTGTATCCCTCCCCTGAGGAAGAAAAGCATCTGCTGGGATGCTCAATCCTCCCTCTCCTGCCGACCGAGTCCATTCCGAACCCGGGTCACCAGCGCACACTGCGTGTGGCGTCCAGCGCCCAACCCCTCAAGCGCCACCAGGCTGGCGGGCCGGTCCTTTTAATGTCCTTATAAGTGACATTGCAGAGGGACTGGAAGGGAAAGTATGTCTCTTTGCAGATGACACAAAGATTTGCAATGGGGTTGATACACAAGGTGGGGTGGAAAGGAGGAAAAGGGACGTGGCAAGGTTGGAGGAATGGTCAAATGTATGGCAGTTTAGATTCAATGCAAAGAAGTGCAAAGTAATGCACCTGGGAAACAAAAACCCAGGGGAAGAGTACACAATGGGGGGTGAGATACTGACAATAACAAAAATGGAAAGGGACCTGGGGATAGTCATATCAGACGACCTAAAGGTGGGCCAGCAATGTGAGAAGGCATTAAGGAGGGCTGGAGGGATACTGGCATGCATAGGGAGAGGCATCACCAGTAGAAAACAGGAAGTTGTTGGCCCTCTGTACAGACAGTTGGTAAGACCACATCTGGAGTACTGTGTACAGTTCTGGAGACCCCATCTCCGCAAAGACATAGACAGGGTGGAGGCTGTCCAGAAGAGGGCAACCAAAATGATGCAGGGTCTGCATCAGAAGACATATGAAGAAAGACTAAAGATGTATAGCCTCGAGGAAAGGAGGGAGATGGGGGACATGATAGAAACTTTCAAATACCTCAAGGGAATTAACAAGTCCAAGAGGGTAGCATCTTTCAGAAAAAGATGTGCAAAAACAAGGGGGCACAATTTGAAGATAGAGGGGGGACGGCTCAGAGGTAATGTGAGGAAGTATTTCTTCACAGATAGCGTTGTGGATACATGGAACAGCCTTCCTGAGGAGGTCGTAGAGTCAAAAACAGTGGGGGAATTCAAGAATGCATGGGACAGACATAAGGCAATTCTAGTGGGGGGTAGGAGGAAGGAGGCTGTTGGTTAACTAGGATCTGCAGCTTATCCGTTAGTTAGGGAAATGGGCAGACTAGGTGGGCCAAGCGGTCCTTATCTGCCGTCAAATTCTATGTTTCTATGTTAATCAAGCAGGCCCATGCGCTCGCTAGACTATTACATTACAAAATGTCTAAGCTCAGGGATTAGGCGCTCACTCCAGGAAGTAGAAGGGATCAGGCAGCCAGCTCTTCTGATCCAACATATAATTCCCTGCCTTCCTTTCTGCATTTACCAAAAACTGGTGCTCTTTAAAAAAGGCATTATTTGGTAAATATGGAATATGCAATGGACTGATTTAAAATATGTAGTTTATCTGCAAGCGTAAAGGGGAAAGAGTCAAGACTACCAATATTTAGGTAAGTATAGTCAATGCAGACTTCCTTAGGGATGATGTACAATATACCTATCTCTGTCTGTACCCTAATCAGTATGTAAACTATAACCTGCACTGCTTTCTTTTGCATTCTTAACTGGTGCTGCCCAGTCTGGGTTCCTCAGAAAGTGTGCTCAGCTGGTTAACAAATAATTGAATTGAATGTAGAGCTACAGACTCCCTCTAGTGGACCAGCTGATTTACTGCAGCATAATAATTGCAGTCCAGTTCAGGGGCTAGACGGTGAATAGAGATGGGCGATGTGGCCCGAAATTCGCTTCACGAAGTCGGCAAAATTTGCAAAGTGCCGACCTTGCAGAGTTTTCACGAGGCGACATGCCCTTTTTCTATGTGAACTGACCTACATTCGGTAGCAAAGCGGTCACTTCGCCATACTTTGCCTGACCTCGACTGAAAAAGTGCCACTTTTCCAGGAAAACTCTGCAGAGTGGCCGAACAGGAACTTCATAAAGTTATTCATGAAGGTGGATTTTGCAGCTTTGCTGATGATGTAAAACTTTGCAACATCTCTAACGGTGAATGCTAAATGACGGTGTTACAACCACAACTCACCAGTGACAGTCAACGATGAGTTCTAAAAGTTCTGCCCCCTCACAAGTGGAGATAAACGGAGTATTCTGAGTCAAAGCACTGTGTATTGCTTTATGTGGCAGCAGTTTAAATGTAAATTTTAAATCAGCTGTTTCTGTGAAGAGTTAACTCTTTGAATTCAGCAGTTGACAGCACAGGGATAGTACAATATCATTAGCACTGTGAAGGGCTCAGTAGGTAGCATGCCCTCCTCTGGGGCCAGAAGATTGGAAGGTTGTGGGTTCTAGCCCCACATTAGGTTTTTGAGGTAATTCCCAATACTGACACTGCAGTGCGGCACCATTGTGGTACTGCACTGTTGAGACATGCCGTTCTTTGGGTGACAGTTTAAACAGAGGCCCTTCTGCCCATCTCTGGTCACTGTCCTTGTGGAAGTTAAAAGATCTCACGGGCACGAATCAATGATGAGTAGGGCTTCCCAGTTTCATGTTCAATGTCCCTCCTGCCAATGTAATCCCCCAAGGACACACCTGAAAACGAGCTAACAGTTCAGTATATGCCTTCCTGGTCAAAAATTACATAGAAATACATAAAAAAATTGTGATAGAAATACATTAAAAATTGTGAAGACTGCTCTCGGATTGGTTCTTTTCCATTCTAAGGTCAAGGGTGGTGATTGTGACATATCTGACTTCAAGATAAATGTTTATCTGGAGGTTAAGCAGCGTAATAAACAAAGTTATGCAATGTAGCAAGCCAAGCCTTACAGATAAATGATTTACTTTAACCACTGACTTATTCTTCATGAAGATAAATAATTTATCTCAATGCTGGGTGCATCAGCAGCATTTACCTCCAGTCTGGACAGGTCACTAAGGAACCCTTAAACCAATGGGAGAGCAGTTCGCAGAATCCTGATGACAGAAAAATGACCACCTGCCACACTCAGAACTGAGCTGTGAAATGAAACAGAAGCCATTACATTTTCATAAAAGAACTAATTTGAGAGCTTTACAATTTAAAACACTTTGTATAAATTGGCCACAGACCCAGCTCAGAACATGGCACTTATCCACTGGGGGCACTCACTACATAACTCAATCACTGCTTCGCCACCATGAGTTATGGTCCTTCCGTCTCCCGCTGAAGATAAGTGGCATATCCGAGTCAGGCCATTGAGTATCTCCTGTTTATCAGGGTACAGTTATCATCACTGATGTTATATAAATGGCAAAAGCTGAACAAAGGATGTCTATGGCGTATAGCCTGAGTGGCTATGTAAGGAATGCGACACGACAAGGTGAGATTTATGGGCCAATAACAGCACGCCAGTTGCATAAGGAAGCACAAGGTGCTTCCCCTAGTGCCTTTCTCAACTGGGAAGTGCTCTATCAGTCCATAAACCACATCTCGCAGTGTCTTATTCCACTTATAAAAGGGTAGAAAATTTTCAGCACAGATTCTCAACGAGTTAGTATAGTTTGAAAAGTAAAATGTTATTACTTTTATTGTTGCACTTTTCAGGTTTGAAGAAATGGCTCCTTTTTCTAAAGAGCTATATAATGTTTTTAAACCCTTTTAATATTTCAGGAGAGGTGATATTCCTGTTTACCCTTCTTGATTAATGGTAGCCACACACATACACACATTATATATATATATATATATATACATACATACACATACATACATACATACACACACACACACACACACACACACACACACACATATACATACACACACACAAAGAAACAGTTTGTCTTTTTAATTTTTTCTACTTTTTTCCAGGGTGTCTTTCCAGTTATCTAATCCAATTATTATTTAACCAGGAGTGGCACACTAAGCTGAAAGCTTGTTGACAGGTGCAACCTGGGAGCACAGGGAAGTTAAGTGACTTACTCAGGGTCACACAGTATGCAAGTGGGATTCAAACCCAGGTCTCCAGATTTGCAGCTCAGAGTCTTAAACCACTGCACTCTGTTCTCTTTGGCAGGCGCACTCAGTCTTAGCTTCACTGGGAGTTAGCGTATATCGCATGTCTTGGAGCCCCCCACCTGAGACACTTATAGAGATAGCCTATTTTATTTTCAGTTTTTGTAAATTCATTTTTGTTTTTTTATTGAAGAGTCTCCGAGAGTCTTGTGTGATTACTTCACGCCAGCTTTATCGTAAGTGAGGGTGCCCCACAGCAATCATCATAGTGAGCGGTTTCTACTTCATGTTTTTCTATTGCTGCGATGCTGCAGTTTGAGTAAGCGGCTGTTTCATCAGGCTGTCACTGTTTAAATGAAGATGTACCTCTTATTTTACTTAAAAATTAAAGATTCATGTCGTGGGCAGGCTGGGAAATGGGCAGCTGGGTGGGCTAAGCATGTGACTTCTGGTTTGCTTACAAGATTGCAGTCGGTATACATTTTGTGGAACAGTTTCTTTTTTTAAAAGAAAAAGAAGATTGTGATATAAGGGCATGGTTTTATTTGGCTGGGTTTGGGCAGAAAGAGACAGGCACACTGCATGGCTGGTGTCTGGTAGGCTTAAATTGTGAAATACAGAGTGCAGGTTAGAAATTATCCTTTTGAAACAGCCTAGGAGGTATTGATCTTTGGCAGTGCAGTGGCTTTTGAGCCTAACAAGGCCTGATTATAGCATTATGGCTGGAGAAAAGCATAGCAAAATGTGCCTCTTATCCGATCAAAAGCCTGGAAATATTCTAACCATTTTATAAACATTTATAATAAATGGATAGGACTACCCCATAGAAGTGGTTAGCAGTTTCCCCCTGTACACCTTTTCATTCTATATGCGCTCAAAACTAACAATACCCATTCAACTGTATTATATACAAATAATAGACAGCTATAGTATACTGTAATATACCACTGAGGGAAGTTCATGAGGTCATTACTGCCACTCCCTTTGGCTCATAGCTGCTTACCTCATGAGCTCCCTCAATAGATCCTTGTATACCACAGTTGACAATCGATATATATTAATAAAATGGTGAAAAAGTCCCAAAAGTTGTAAAGAAAATACATTTTTACCGACTAGTGTGGTTATACTGTGATAACCACACAATCACATAACCGGATTCTACCAATCACAGTACAGGATTTTCTTACCCATTCTATAAATAGTAAGAGCCGAACAAAGCATTTGTGAGAGTAAATTCTGAAGTGGAAACCAACTCTTTGAACACACACCCAACAAAGGAAGAGACACATGAAAAGAACTAAAAAAGTACAGTTGTGAATTATAAAATATATTATATAATGGTCTCGAGCCAGGATGTGTCAATCTTAGAACTGGTTGTATGTAGAACCCTCAAAGGTTCTAAAACATTCTTTTTGAGCCTACTAATTTGTATATGTTTGCATATTAACTATGTATGTAAATGACAGGCTAGTTCCATATTTACATCTCAAAACATTAGAAGTTCTTTTTTTATAGAAGTTCTTTTTTAGTACTAAACTTTAGAACCAGTAGAGTTCTATGGGGTTTTTTGTCTTCAAGGCTCATTCTGTCCATCCCCCGTTACATGAACAGATTTTTGCACGGAGGGAGTGCTGCATTGAATGCACCAAGCAAGGCCAGCTGCTGGAAGACTGCAGCTGATACCTGCAAGATATGGTCTCTAAAGAGAGGCCTACTAGTGCTGGGTGGGGATCAAAAGCTACAATACACATCCGTCTCCCATTTCCTACATGAATTATAGCTAGCAATGACAAAGTACAGTTACTTAAGACTACCGACATGTTGTCTGTCTGGATGAGCAGTAATCCTTTGGGAAGAAGTGTCTGAAATGCCCAAGAGCGAGAAGACCGCTGTCATCTCCAAGACACTGATGTGTAGGACATCTCCAAGCCGGACCAAAGTCCCTGGGCTTGGTGTTCCCCCATATGGGCCCCCCAACCGAGTTTGGAGGCATCCATTGAAATGATGCCAGAGGGGTTGGGCTCCTGAGAGACCTATAGTCAGACTGGAGGGATCTCTCCCACCAATGTAAGTCCTTCTAAAGGGTGGACGACACTAGGACTGGCTGATCTAGTTCGTCCTGGAGTTGATCCCATTGCACCCACAAGGACCACTGAGTGACCCTCATGTGCAACCTTGCCAGGGGAACTGTGGAGATGGAGGCCATCAGTCCCAGCAACCTGAGAATTTGTCGTGCCGGGAGGGATCTGGTGGAGGCTACCAAGGAAAACTGGGAAAACAGGGCCTCCATCCTGTCCGAGGGAAGGATCTGCACTGGACGGTGTCCAAGATCGCCTCGATAAACTGCAACCTCTGGGAGGGAGCCAGGGATGACTTGGGGATATTCACAGTAATCCCCAGTCCCTGGAAAAGATCCAGAGTGAAGGTTAAGGCTTCCAAGAGAGACTCTTTGGATTGGGCTGAAATCAGCCAATCACCCAGGTAGGGGAAGACTGCAATGCCCCAATGCCGAAGGACAGCTGCTACCATCACTAGGCACTTGGTGAAAACCCGAGGTGCCGAGGAAAGACCAAAAGGAGGCCTCTGAATTGGAAATGCTCCCTGGAAGGTAAACCGCAGGAAGCAGCCACACAGGAAGATCAGGATGTGCAGGTAGGCATCCTGCATGTCCAGAGCACAGCCAATGACCCTCCAGAAGAAGGAGGAGGCTCTGGAGGGTTAACATCCGGAATTTTTGTACTGACAAACAGATTTAGATTGCTTAAGTCAAGGATGGTCTTGGGTCTCCTGTCTTTTGGGACCAGGAAGAAATGGGAGTAAAACCCCCCTTCTCCTTTGACGGAGGGGAACGATCTCTATGGCCTGCTGAGCAATAGAGACTGGATTTCTTCTGTTAAGAGAAGAGCCTGGTCTCGAGAGTAGGATGACCTTCTGGTAGGAGAATCTGGGAGAATCTCCAGAAACTCTAGAGTGTGTCCTTGGGACACTAACTGCAGGACCCATGCATCGGAGGTGGTATTCTTGCCACTCCTGCAGGTGGAGAGCAAACCTCCCCTCCACCGGCTCCTCGCACTGAGGCTAAGGAGGGGGTGGGGTAAACGAGTCAGGAAGTGGCAGGACAGGCAGCAGGAGGTCCCCCTGAATGTCGCTGTGTTCTGGAGGCAGGAGGGGTAAGGGTAACCGTGGTCTTGCCTTTCTCTGGCGACGAGCCTGGGTTTGCTTCCTCTGTCTCCAGGTTCTTTTCCAAAAGAGCTGTTGTTGGAAGCCTGAATGGTACATGGACCGTACGGATTTCAGGGCTTGGTCTTGGTCCTGAAGGTTCGCGATGATATCTTTGGTGTCCCCACCAAAAAGCACCAAACCCCTGAAGGGGGCCTCTTGAATCGCAGTCTGCACCTTGCTAGCGAGGCCAAAGATGCGAAGCCAAGAGTGCCATCTGAGAGAGATGGCAGTAGCCGAGGCGCGAGCCACTGAGTTGATGGAGTCGTAAGTGGCTCACAACCATGCCTGCAAGAAACTTTGGACAGGTGGATATCCTTGGCTAGCTCCTCCTTGAGGTCCGAGGATTCCATAGCCTGGACCCGGGCCTCCAGCCTGGCCAAGGTGGATTTCTGATGGGACACCATATGGGCCACATAATTGAGGGACCCGATTGCACATGTGGCCGAAGAGAAAATTTTTCTCCTGAACTTGTCCGTCTGCCTCGACTCCTTATCAGGAGGAGAGATGCCCATGTGCTTGGGCGCTGAAGAGCGGTCATGAGCAGCTCAAATCACTACAGAGTCAGTCTTCGGATGCGTATTGAGGAAAGGAGCATCCTTAGGCACCCAGTAAGTCCTGTCAGACCTCTTGGGGATGGCCGGGATCGAATTAGGCATCTGCCAGACTGTAGTGATGAGGTCTTGGTGAGGTCCTATCTAGGGAGGAACAGGAATTGGTGTCAGAGAATCCAGGTCAAGGTGTTCAGTGAGTCTCCGATGCATGGGATCCTGCCTCAGACTCCCAATCGAAATGCTGTTGCATGGATCTCAGCAGGTCCAAAAGGAAGGATCCTCGGGAGGGTGGGGGGAGGGATTTGGAGAATCTCACCTATAGGGACCGGGACTTGTGGTCCGAGGGTCCTCCGATGAATCGCTCCTGAGTCCGGAAGGTCTCCTAAGTCTGGAAGGGAGACGTCCTGGTGGGTAGTCCCCATGACATGAACAGTGGACGGGGAAGAGCTCACCAGGAAGGGGACCTGGGACAGCGAGGAAGGGAAGTCAGCCTCTAGGTCCATAACCAGCTCCATCTGGCCTCCTGCCACCAAGACTTGAATAAGAGTCTTGAAATCTGGTTGTGGAGGAGGAGGCAGGATAGCCTTGGGGGAGGGAGGATAATGGTACCCTTGGTATACCACAAAACCAAAACCCGGGTACGGGGTGTAACCCAGGTAGAAAAGCCCCACGCCACTCCAATCTGGAGGGGATCTGCTGGGGGGAGTTCCGGAGAGTACCCAGAAGGGTAACGTGGGACTGTATGGCATCGAATAAAGCCCTAACATCAGAGGGTCTGACGGAGGGGAACCCAAAGAGGGCCTGCAGTAGTATAAATGGGAGGCAGGCCTGGGCGTGGGGGTACCCGGCATTGGATATGCTGTCGTCATGGCCGGCATCGCCGGTCGGTCGAGAAAGGGATCTGGCGTCAGATGGGCCAGGGGCCCGACGGTAGGACCTGGTCCGCCCGAGGGCTGACGGTGGAGGCGGACACAAGGGCCCAGGCACAAAGACTGTCGTCGGAGGGTCTGGTGGAGGGAGAAGTCTTGCTGGATCTGACGGAGGAGGATTGTTTGGCATCGGAAAAGTGGTCGGAACAGAATCTATCCTCCCTGAAGGGACAGGAGGTGCCTCCGGTAGAAGGCTGGACGGCAGAGGAAGGTCCTCCATCACTGAGGCCCCAGGCGGTGGCGCGGTTGGAACTGGAAGAATGTTCAACATCCAGGGCGCCGACTGTCATCTCCAGGAGTAGCGGCCTCAGAGGAACTAGCTACCGCGAAGGTGGGGAGGAGTGGTCAAGCTCCCTTGGCTCGGCCCAGATGTCAGGCTGACTGCCGTTAAACCCTGACGGGACAGCTGTGTCTGTGCAGTCGCCAGAGGTGGCCGTCTGACCAGGCAGCCAGGTGGGAGGGAGGCCCCTGCCGACTCATCAACTGAAGCCGGGCGTGTCCGCGAGGTCTCAGGAGCCAGGTTACCAGCAGCCGGGTGGTCCCTCGAGGAGCCAGAGGCCGACTTAGTGGCAGAAACGGTGCAGCCATCTGAGGAGCCGGTGGCTGTCTTACCCATGCGAGGATTTGCCAGACTTACCTGGGTCCCCTGTTGCCGGCTGATGTTTAGGCGGAGGTGGCAGGGGAGAGGCCTTGCTGGTGGAGGGCCTGGAGGACTCGGCCCAGGAACCATCGGCGGAGCGCTCCCACTCCTTATGGTTTTCCCTTTCGATGCGTGGAAGGAGATGCAGAAGAAGAAAAGGACTCACAGATGCATTCCATTTGTTTTTCAAGGGACGCCAGCCATGTTTTTAAAAGATGGGCCTCCACAGCCTGCTGCCTCCTCTTGCGCATGGCCTGGTTAAATGGCTGGCAATCCAGGCAGGATGAAGTTGGATGGTCCGGGCCCAAACAAATTATGCACTTCATGTGGCCGTCTTTATGTGGAATTTGAGTGCCACAAGACCAACACTTCTTCTTTGGAGAAGACATAGAAAAACGCAAGAGAAAAGGTAGAAATTGCTTACTACTGACGAACGTTCAACTGCAATTGCTGAATAAGTCTACTGCGAGGCGACTGACGCAAGGCAATGGCAGGAAAGAATTGGAGGGCAGGCATGGAACCACCCACTGTATAGGGTCACTCTGATGTCGGTTAGACGGTCCCCGTCAGGTACTGCTAGAAAAGACTGCCATGCGGTCCAGAAGCCAGGTAGCACTAGTCCTATATGTGATGACCTACTGAAGGAACCCTCTCAAAGTAAGATCAACTGTTCAGGAGGTTGGTAAGGGACTGAAGTACACTGCCACTTGAACAGTGTTTACAGGAGGGCTTGCATTAGAAAATGAAATTAACCCTATTAAATTCCTCCTGCTGCCTAAACAGCTATGTTAAAAAAAAAATTCACTCATGGGGCCAGCCAATGATGCAGCAAAAGACTGCTTGCCCTTGCTGGGAACTGGGGTTCTGAAGTGGACATAAGTGATCATAAGTATGTTAAGTGACCGGGTTCGGTGTGGCCAGGGCTACAGAGTGCTGCAGAGTCTACCATAAGCCAGCCCAGGGAGGGAGATGGCCAACCTGGTGTCGCTGCAGCCCAACGCGGCGGGTCAGGGAGCCTGCCCCTTTATGAGGGACAGTGCTTGCATCCAGCATGCGCTGTGATGCTGGAGGCCAACCGTGGCTATGTCCAACTTCAAGGGAGGTGGAAGGGAGAAAAATGGGTAAAGACCATGCTACGCCCTGTGCTGTGCATCCCCCACTATCAAGGAGATGGGAGTTAGTGGAGGTTGGGGGTTGAAAGGGGCAGCACAGGGGTATGCCCTTGGCCTAAGTGGACAGCAGCAAAAGGTAAACTGCTTGGTTAAAAAAGGTCACTAAAGCACCAGTTTTCTGACTTGTTTCGCAAGGATTATTTCATAGGTTCCCCTATCTTCCTCCCTTCTTGGACGCGTTTGTTATTTTTTGCTGCCATGTGTTACTGTACTATTGCACATACCAAAGTTACCTTCAAATGGCAATTTAAGAAATTCCATGTACAGGCTTTTTTTCAGATATGGCTAAGTTTGATTGGCATTGCATTTAACTCTGTCCCTCCATCATGTAGCCTGGGGCTTTTTAAACCACTCTTCATTAGAAGCAGTCATCAAAAAATGTCCTTAAAACACGTTATTGGTTTTGTTCATGTTTTTTTTTTAACTTTCTTTTATGCTCCACATACCTGGGAAACTCTCTCAGACATCCCCAGGATCCTGGTCTCTACCTTCCACCGAGGCGATTCCGTTCTCTTCTCGGGCCACCCAGCGATCCCCGGTAATGAGCTACCCAGAGGAAGGGTCACTTATCCGCCCAGGGTGCTCTATCTGATTAGTGTAGATTGCCTGGCTACACAAATGGCCTGAGAGGAAGTCGGCCCGGTGCTGGGGTGTGGACCTGGAGCTGTGGTGTCATTGCCTATCCCAGGAGTGGGGATTTTGCAGCTTGTTTCTTACTCCCCCACAGGCGCCAGCTATGCAAGGCAACACCATGCCGCAACTCTGCCCCCTGTGATCACACACAGCGTCCCCACACCGGGTGCCTTCAACTGCCCCCAGAGGTCGCTCCTGTGCAATCGTTCCCTGAAACCCTCCCTGGGAAGAGAGAGCAGTCCTCCGGATGCTCGATCTCTTCCTTCCCCTGCCGACCCCCCGATGGCCCGGGCTCGTTCCTGAACCCAGGTTGCCATCGTGGTACGAGGTGTGGCGTCCAGCGCCTCAACCCCCAATGCCACCGGGCCAGTCTTGTTCATGGTTTAACTGTGAAATTGCTTCTATTATTAAAATTAAAACGGAGCTTGGTATACTGCCCACAAGTCCAAATTGAAGCCAACTGGTTAAACTTTTCTATAGTCCACAACCGATGCACTTCCTACGTAAAAATTCTAAGAGGAATTTTATCACTTTGGCTAATGATGATCCTCAGAAACTCTGGTGAACTATTAAATGGATTCAGAATGAGGGTGACTGTGAGGGTTTGCAAGTGTCCTGCCTGTGATAACACAATAATCTCAGACAAACACCAAATAATCAATGCTTACAACTCACATTTCTAAAAGCCAGGCTCAGCTTTTGACAATGTCCTCGACATGTGCCTCTACCATTGCCCTGCCTCAGAGTTTGCTTCCCACCCTATCCATATTTTATCTTAAGCCATTCACCAAATCAGAAGTCACTGATGAGCTGGCTGGTTTCAACTGTAATAAGGGCCTTGGCCTGGATAGGGAGACATCCCTACTTCCTTAAACTGGCTGCCAACGTCATTGCTGATGCTGAATACTTCGTCCTTGTTTACTCTTCCATTACATTACCAAGGGGCCCTGCCTAGGACTGAACCAGCTTCAGTAGTCTCTATGTTTAAAGGTGGCTGGTTATCAGTCTATAATGCATCTTATCTGCCTGGTCCAAAATCCTAGAAAAGCTGACCGCTACTCAAATGCTGTATCATCGGAATATCTGCATGCTACTATCCCAGTATTACTCTGGATTTAGACTTGTAAACTACATTCTCATCTCATTTGATAACAAGGATGTGTGTCAGCTGTATTACTCAGTCTCACAAAAGCATTCAACACTGTTGGCTATGATATTCTACTCAATAACCTGTCCTCTGTGGCTCTACATTTTCAGTTGCTACTTTGGTTCAAAACTATACATCACTTAGGTCTCACACTCTGAACAGGTCCCACAGGGCTTGCCTCTTCTTCTTCTCACTCTGCATTAAGGACCTCTGTAAATCTGTTCTCGGCTCCTCTGTTTTGCTTTCTACTAATGACACTACCCTCTTCTCCTCTTCTAAATCTGTCACAGCTGTTATCTCTCACCTTAGACAGACTAGTGCATTGAGAGTGCTCTGCTAAATTTACTTTAGCTACTTAATCCTAAAAAAAAAAAAAAAAGAAAAGCAATGGGTGCTAGTCTCTAAGGAAAACTAGTATTACTGGCTCGCCCACTCCAAGCCTGTCAATGTCTAACAATGTTCTGATTAAATGTGTCCTGTGTTATAAATACTTGGGCATTTATCTGGATAACCCGCTAACACATCACCATCATACTAACTCCTTGTCTCTAACATAAAGAGGAAGCTGTGCTTCTGTCATAGATGCAGGGCTCCGTTCAAAGAAGTAGTTATACAACTCGTATCTTATAAATGTTATTTGTTTCCTTGTCAATGCAGAACTCTTTTCATGTAGCTGTTGGGGATGTTTGTGTTTGCTTTAATTTGTTTTCACTGTTCACCCAGCCTCTGTAACTAGGTGCCTCTAAATAGCAAATCACATGCCCCCACAATGCAAAGCATCATGGGCTGACATATTTCTTAAAGTTGGACCAGCATAACATTCTGTGGTGATTTGCATATGCAGCCCATGACGCTTTGCATTGTGGGGGCATGTGTGATTTTGTATTTTCTTGAAACTTGGCTTCCCAGCCATATGCCCTTTGGGGTAACCCTTGCCTCAGTGTTTGCGCACAGAGGTTCTTTGCCTCTAAATGTATGTGTGTGTGTGGGGGGGGGGGCACCTGAAGTACACTTGGTAGGCAAAGTAGAAAACAGTTATGCAAAAATATAAGAAATATCACAAATCCTCTCAGAACCCTATCAGTGATATTTCCATCTGCATAACAGGACTGCAGTATGCATTCTTTGTTAGGGACTATTTTGCAAGGTGGCAGGATACAGTGCCTTTGTTGCTATTTAAAGGGGGGGACCCCTTTTTGTGTTTTTTTCTTTGTTCTGCATATAACCCATGTTATAAGCGCAAATGCTTTACTCAGGTATGGGGTTATAGGCATTTAATCCACTGCACAGACATCGCCCGCGGCCTTGTGCCTCACAACGCACCCCAGGTGGGGATTAAATGCCTATGACCCATACCCTGTCGTGGGTTATTAACAACATATCACACTAAGGTGATATGCTGATGTAAGTGTACTAACTGTGGCCTATACAGAATGCAACCATAAAACCTTATATCACACTGAGGTGATATGCTGATACAAGTGTGCTAACTCTGGCTTATAGATAATGCAACCATAAAATCTTAAATCACACTGAAGTGATATACTGATACAAGTGTGCTAACTCTCCTTACCCATGACTACAATCCACACCATAATCATGGGTAAGAAAAGGTGCCAGCCAACAGGTCATTCTACTCTCATTCAGACCCGTCTGCCTTCAGTTTGTCAGACAGGCTGAAGTCACGGTTGGTCAGTAAGTAGGATGGATGCCATGACTGCCATGCCTTCAATACCTCCTCACAGAATACTTCCAGCTCACTCACTATATAAAAACAACAAAATACCCCATTTTTGCTTTCCCAAACAAGAATTCCTCAAATCCTTCTGCAAACTCCCGATTTAGCGCAAAAATACAAAATCGAAACCAAATCCATCAGCGTGATCAGCTTCACAGCCTCCCCAACAGCATCACCTCGCTCCTTACCTGCAGACTCTCTCCTCACCTCACTAAATCATATAAAAGGCAAATCTACAGATTACTGTCCTAAGCAGAGTAATTGCTCTCCACGAGCATTCTGATTTCCAGCTGCAAGCGTGAGCACATTTCAAATCTGAGGTCACAGCAGTTACAAACAGTTCCTTTCTTCGTTCTTGCTACTTCAAAACAGAATATACTAGAAGAAAGAGAACATTGACAGAGTTACAGTGGGATGGGGTGGGCTTGAACACTAAAAGAGCAATAGTGGTGGGAGGTGGACTTGCATAAAAGAGCAAAAAGAACACGCAGAGCCTGGGAAGGGGGATGCAGCATGGTGTAACATCTCTACCGCAGCACCATCTACTGTACAGAATATAAGTAAAGGACTTTTCTTAAATACATATACCTCCACATACATTCTACATGTACTAATTCACATTACAAAAGAAAAATCATAAAAAAAATTATTTTAAATTTATAGCAAAACAAATCTAGTTCATAATAGCAATAATACATTATAGGATGTGGCGAATCTTGGGACAGTGTCACTTATCAGGTACATGAGGCACTCTGCCTCTGGCCTTATGTCTCACAAAGCACCTGAGGCATGATGATGTCCCATGATATACAACACCCTGTTGTGTATTACTTCATAATTAGAAAATGGGTTTGAAATTTCCCGGTCTCCGATTGGCTGAGACCCTTGCCAAGGGGTACATTTATTTTCCAACAGAGACAGGGAATAAAATGTTCCATGTCAACCTGCCTGAGCACCAACTAAATCTCTGTGCCCCAAAAGAACTTTCAAAAGTATAAAGCAGCCATTTTTTCTGTTTTAGTCAGCGACTGACATATCACACACACACAAACTGCATGCCCTATATTCAGCCAGCAAAAACTGTGCCATTTTATTGAAATTCTTTCTGTTCGCCACACATAAACTAATTGCAGTAGCACAGATCGTGTGTTTATATCAGCGCTACACATTCAGGAACTGCTTTACTGTCATTTGCTCCCTGCCAGACTCTGACCCAGGATCCCCAAACCCATCAGCAACAAAATCCATGAAACAGTGCACCAAAGTAACATTTTAAGTAATATTTTTATTATGAACATAGAGAAAGAGACCTTAGCCCTATATGGCCATGAAGTCCCGTCAGTCGTCATGTTAGCCACCTGCCCGACTGCACTATACTCCCGATTCCATTCTCAACCCTGCTGACTTGTCTCTCAAGCAACCTTGCCTCTCGCTATCATGTTCCTCACAGCCGAAAACAGCAGAACAGGTAAAACGGAGCACTTGCAGGCATAGCGGGGGGAAAAGCTAAAACTGCCCATTAGAGGTGGTGGGTGGGTCGAAGACAAGTGTCAATTAAAAAAAAAAAAAGAGCTCCCAAACACTGCAGTGTCTTCTACTGGCAAGTATACCAGCAGAGGGACTACTTTACAAAAAAGTGACTAATTGATTTTTACTCCTTTTTCTTATTTTAAAATGTCACATATTACCCATTTTCTAAGCGCAATACTACCCTCCAGAGTGAGCGGTATGGGAAAGGGAAAGTGGAAATTGTTTAACCAGAAAAAGATATACTGAGCCAGAGTTTGTTTTCAGGTGTGACCTGGGAGCACAAGGAAGTTAAGTGACTAGTTCAGGGACACACAGTATGCAAGTGGGTGCTGATGGGATTCAAACCCAGGTCTCCAGGTTTACAGCTCAGCGCCTTCAATCACTATGCTATACTGCCCAGAGGTATGAGTTTCACCGCCCTTCCAGAGACTATAAGTGCCTTCACCTGTGGCACAGGGCCTCATTAAGCTCCTGGGTGGGCAGATATAGCCCAATGCCACCCACCCTGTTGGGTATATTGCTTACACAGAACAAGTTATTAGTTTCTGATTTTCAAAACGAAAGCAGGAAAAGATGGGGGTGCTTCCTGAACATAGTAATTTCCATATATTTGCATATTAATCATATGAAAAATGCTTGGTAGAATTTGCATTACAGACCTCTCAGACTATTTCTTTAAAGGGGTGATTCTTTAAGGTTTTAAGTTCAGATCCAGCCCAGGACATGGGGTGGGGTGGGGGTGGAGTACGCTCACATTCTTTTACGAACATACAAAAGTTGCCAGAAGCAAAAGGTCATCTTAACATACATACTAAAATGCCAGCAGAATAGGCCTCATAGTCTATCGAGTCTACTCGAGAGTCAGTACCCATGATGGGCACCGCTACTGCCCCCCCCCAGTCTTTCTAGGTGGCTCGAGATTGCAGCTAGCTCCCTATTCAACAGCTGCCCCACCCCCTCTTCCCTCCCTTTACCCTCCCTTTGCCCTGTCCCACCCTTCCTGAAGCATTCCACTGTGTTACATGCCACCACCTCAGCCAGTAGTGCATTCCACTTTGCCACCACCCTCTCCGTGAAGAAATGCCTCCTGAATCTACCCCTCCAATCTCATGTCATGGCCCCTAGTGTCTCTCCCACCCTCCTCCTGCATAGACCCTCTGTGTCTGTTTTGATTATACCTTCATGTATTTGAAGGTCTCAATCATGTCCCACCTCTCCTCCAGTGTGTATATGTTTAACTCTCTTAGTCTGACCTCATATGGCAATTCCCCCAGGCCCTGAATCATCTTTGTTGCCCTACGCTGCACCCCCTCCAGCAGCCTACTGTCCTTTTGCAGGTACAGGCACCAGTACTGCACGCAGTATTCCACGTGGGGTCTAACCAACGATCTGTATAACAGCAGAATAACCTCCATTCTTCTCGAGGTAATGCCCCCTGCAGTGCATCCCAGCATTTTGTTGGCCACTGCTGCTGCCTTTCTGCATTGCACGGAATTGTTCATTGTTCCCATGATGAGAGCTGGTTCTGCACATCCACCTCATGTAAACCACCTGATTCAGCTTTAAATGAGTTATACCCAGAGTGACCACCATTCAGTTTGAAATAAGGGTCAAGGACACTCAATCCAGTCCCACAGAGAATTCTGAGTAGGCAGCCTAACAGTAGTCATCCTAGAGCTATCCTTTATGGAGAAAGACAATCATCTACTGTACATAAGTTGGTGAAAATTCCCATATTAAAAGAACAAGGTTCCCCTTCTAGCCCTAAAAGCACAGAGATATTTGATCTCTATGCTGTTCACTCAGTCTGTCATGATTAGCCCCAATCACCTCCCACTCCCACCACTATTTGCATGACCAACAGCCTTTGTGCTTCGGTCATGCTGGAAATGCATAGGCACCTCAGCTTCACCCTCTTCCTGCTAATCTCTGTTTATCTAGCCATAAACCCACAGACCAAACAGCTGCTGAGCTCAGTGTTTAGCAGGCTTTGCTATTGTGTTTCCCCTGAAACATAACTGAAATGACTTTTGAGAGGACACTGCTTGGAACAAGGGACGACAGGATTAGACACTGACCACAACCTGTTTACCGAGCCTGGCCATAGTGAGTTGGTCTCCAGGAGCAACACGCTCGTGAGTCATCTTTGGATCGCCAGTTGCACTCAGTGACCAAGCAGACTCCCTGTGCGGAGAGTGGGCTTTCTCGTCCTCACCACCTCCTCCTATTTATATTTTAATCAACTTTCCATGCAATGCCTTTTGTTGAATGTGGGCATCGTTTCACATTCCCAATGCAACAAAGTGTCAACCCCATACCTCTAAACTGTCATACATTATCAGGTATGGCACTCATTTTACCTCTCAGAAACCCGCTCTCCCATATGGAGAAGGAATTCCACGCGAGACTTTAAAGCAGAAATTCATGACAATTTATGATTCTCAGTTATTAGCAAACATTGTAAAGCAAAGTGCATTGGTATCCACTGCGTTCTCAGCTTGCAGTGTGAAGTTTGACTACAGGTCAGAGACTCTGCCCAGCTGTCACACATCTTGTCACACATTCAGGAGCTGAAAGGTTGAGAGATATGGTCTATCCACAAAGCCCTCTGCATGTACCAGGCAGGGTGCAGGGCTATGGTCTGGGCAGCCTTGTCCTTAAGTAATGGATGCATATGGCGGAGGGCTGAGGAAGGGCACTGAGGCTATGCCAGAAAGACCCCTGATGTATGTCTTGGGCCTCCTAGACATTGCCAGCAGCCCCCATACCAGCATGGAGAGTTGAGAGGCATGGTAGCTTGTTTTACATTTTAAAATTGTATTTTACTTAATAGGGATGGCAGTCTCACAGTCCCTGAACTGCTAATGCAGAGAGAGGATCCACTCTGCTTCTGACCTGGGCTTCTGACACAGCACCTGCCCTCCCCCCCACCCTGAGAATCTCCTGCGCCTGCATGAAGTTCCCCAAACAGAAAGGCTAGATACTATGGGTGCTGTCCATTCCAAATTGGCATCCAGGCGTGAAGCTGTGCTGATCACTGGCATGTGTATTGCATGTACACCAGCATGGCTTTGGATGGATGGGGCCCTAAGTTTCCGCTAAAATGGATATTTTAATAAGACCCAAGGGAAGCTACTAAAGTCCAATGTGACATCCAGCCAACTGTCCTCATTAATTCATAGGAAGGGAGATAAGGGGCCTTGCCATGCAGCAGATGATGCTCTCAACCAGTGTTACATCATCAACTTGCATTCCTAGACATGAGCAATGATGAGCCATCGATGCTCAGGTATGCACTGCCAGTGCTTTATGGGGCTGTACGAGAGACAGCTAAGCACTGCCCATTTAAGATGAAATGGCACCAACACCCCAAACACATACTTCAAGGTGCTGCCCTTTTTGAGAGATACAGGCCCTCGAGCACTAGGTCTCACATTCCCCTGCCCCAGGCTGCAGCTGGAAATTAGATTATGTATCACTTTGCAGCTTGCCCGCCTGTCTTAAACAAATATACACGTAAAGGAATCAACTACCATCTCTCCCTGCAGAGGCAGCACTACCAGAAGAGAACAGGACTGTGTGGGGCCCATGGCTATGCATGTGCTGTCTATTCACGGGACTAGCATCCAATGGTCATAGACTCAGTCTACTCAGCTGCTGCCTCACTACTGAGCACTATGTATTCATGGGACAAGTGCCCCCACAGTTCTGACTCCTAGCTACACACAATAACATGCAACTACTATTGTTACTATGTGTTGCTATAACTGTTCTCCCGTGCACCTGGAAATGAGCTCTGGATCAGCGAGCCTATCCTCACCACCACATTTTAAATAAATAAAAATGTATTAGCTTGTCACTTTACGTGCTTCCAATGTGTGTGACACATTTTTGAGACGATCTTGTATTTCTTAAAATACCTTGCGCGTGTGTGTGTGTGTGTGTCTGTGACCACAAGCAGGGCTATGTGATCCTATCTGCTAGAGCTGTGCTCCCATATTGCTGGTTTTGCAATAAAATTACTGGAACCAGACTTCATGGTCCATTTCCACAGTTTTGTCCTGTGTGTGTTTGTATTCAGTTGTTTGTACTATGAGAACCTCACAGAACTTCCCCAGGTGTGATGCGTGCTATAAGCACCTCAGCACTCACACCCTCTGTCTCAGTTTGTCAAATGCCCACATCCACCACCACAGAACAACTCTGACTCTGAACTCTGGGAATCTGCAGGCCACGTGGGTAGAGTTCAGACTGTGTCAAAAGGCAGCACCACAGCCTTTGAAACTAATGAGATCTCACTGTACAGCCTAGTAAACAGCAGACAGTGACAGGTCAGCAGACCACTGCAAGTGCTGACACTGGAGACGCATTAGCCATCTGTAGAAGTAGAACGCAGGCAGTGGAAAGGGCGTCTGAAAGCTGTCCTACAGTACTGTTTCTCAAATGAGGCCAGCGCGGCCAGATGTAGACACCAGTGTAATTTTGTACGACCAAAGAGCAGGCTCAACACTGAACTCCACACATGGAATAAAACTTAGTGTTATGAGGACTCTAAAACACAAGGACATATCCCTTTGGCCACCTCCAGTGGCTGCCTAGGCTGAAGTTAAAGATCCCATGTCATTTTCAAAACAGATGGGTTATTCCCAGTGTCCTTAACACAGGATAGAAAATGGGTTGAAAAATCCTGAAACCTGGTTGGTTGATCGCAGTCACGGGGCACAAGTTTATCAGGCAACAGAGCACTCTAAAGAAAAGAGCTGGCACTGTTCCTACATAAGGACTATTTTTCATATAAAACTTATTCTTTAAATGTTTTAAAATTGTTTTTTTTTTGCTGAATTTGTTACTGCAAAAGGCTGTTTTGTAAGCACATAAGACCCTTCAGGGTGTGTGTGTGTGTGTGTGTGTTTGGCGGGGGGTTGAGGATACCCGCACTTCAAGGGACTATAAGGCACCCCACCTGCACCAAGGGCCTGTGGTATCCCCATCACCACATACCCTGTCAGGTCTTATTGCTTACTCCTAAGTAATGCAACATGGCGGTGTGTGTTGTATTAGCACATTTAGTGGCTTATGTATTGCACACAGCCTTGTACTACCAGTATGTAACTTACTGCTCTGTAAATTGCTTTGGACTACACTGTGTAAGGGACTATAGAATAACAAACTATATTCCTATTGCTGTGACAAAGAAATCAGCATGTGGAGTTACTAGCCCCGAGGAGAACATTACTTGGTCATTTCTGGCCATTTGTTTGTGAAGAGCCACACCACTGCCGGGGGTCTTTAAGAAAAGGTGAGTTGTTTAAAATAATGATTTAATCTTTGAGACCGCACCACCTCCAAATCGCCCAAGCAGAAGCATACAGTCTTGGAGAAAATGAGTCAACAGGCGCAACTCATTTTCTCGAGGCTCACAACCCTCCTTGCCAGCAGCCTGAGGCCTCAGTCCCTCTGCAGATCACCCCTAAGGCTTGTCAGGCTCTTCACTCATCTGGAAAACACAAGGCTTTCTTTCTACCATACTTAGTTGCTTTCCCCTTTGTTCCAAGAGTCTGTCAGGTTGTGGAATCCCTGGCTCGCCAAAAAAAATCTTTTGCTGTGCTATCGGATGACAGAGTCTGATTTCCTCATTGTTCTGGGAGGTGTTTTGTGATGGGAAAGGTGAACAGGGCACTAGCAGGTCTGAAAACTGATTCCTCAAAGTTGGCTAAATAACCGGAGCTCTGTTGTCAAACATTTAGGAATGCAGGTTTAACCCTGTAAATGTTACTTGGGTGGGGGTGGGGGCAGTGTACTGTAAACTTTCAAGGGCCAAAATTCATCTTTTATTTTTAATTTTTTTTAAAGATGCTTCTAAAGACTTTTCGTGCAGCATGGACATAATGGAGCTTTCTCCTTCCTGTCCACACCTCTGACTTCAGTCTTTCCTGACCTGAAGGGCAGAATCTGAGGTGAGCTTTAGAAAAGAAGGCAGGAAGCCAGTCAGTGCTCTTATTTCAAAAACAGTAGGAAATTTAACACCTCGAGGGCAACAAAGATGAGGAATCCATTTTGGGGTGGAAGAGAAACAACAGCGTATACTTATGTTTTGACTTCCTTGCTTCCCTGTTTTTCTTGTTGGGGTTGGGGGTTACCAGTCCTAATGCAAGAGAAAGCCAAGTTTTGAGTCGTGAAACCAATACCAAGTGAAGGATTTTTAGTGCTGAAAGAAAACAAGTTTAAGCTTACCCAGTGCAACCAGTGACAAAATAAATGGAAGACGTTTACATTTTAAATACCTCATTTAAAAGTATAGTCATGAAAATACTGTTCCCTCCTAGGTTGGCAGTACAAACAACTGTAGACGGCAGATCCACTGCAAGGTATGGAAGACTTCAACATTTTTGAATACTTTATTGAAATATAGTAATTAAAGATGCCATTCCTCCCATACTGTACCAGCAAGACAAAACATAATTAAATAATAGTATCATTTTCCTATTGCATGTTTCCCAGCAACCCAAGGTCGAAGACAAAGTGTCACAAAACAGAATCTGAAGTGATGTGCTGTGGACATGCGAACAGAGCAAAAAGCTTTTTAACCTTTAAGCACACTAAGCTACCAACACTAGATGCAACCCGGTCGGCCTTACTGTTTCTGTGACCTAGAAAAAGTATTATTTTTCATTAAAGGTGAGTCGTGTGTGAAATCTTAAGTCACCAAAAATGTAGATCCCCAAATAATATCAGGAGAAATGACTAATAAGTAAAAGCCTTCCAGGTAGATGTCATTTTACCTGAAATGTACAAACTGAGAATGCTAGATATAACGGAGTGGGGTTTCTATGTCTACTTGTTTGTCAAACTTCAGGATAACATCATCCATTCCTGCAGAAGCCCTACTAGATGAAATTTTTTATTTAGTTTTTGCTGACCGGGTAGGTGCACTACAGAAAAACACTGCCCATTTTCAGGCGTGACCGGAGAGGTACAGACAATAAATAGACAGCAAGTTACAAAGACAACAATAAATACTTTAGGAAAAATACATAACATTTACCTATCTGTTCCCACATCCTGTCTTGTGTGGTGTGTTCTTAAACGATGAAGGAAAACATGGAGGAAGAGGAGAATATGATGCCACCTGGAATTAGTTCTTACTGTTAATTCTGGCTCTGCTAGCTTGGACTGCAATCTGGATTGCAGTGAACACTCTCCACAGGAAGAGTCTTTTTGCTTTTTATCAGCAGGCCCTGTACATTAATATGAAGGGACTTAATCTGTGCCGAGCACCACCAAGAGCTCTGGTCACAAAAACAATGGAAGCCAGAAGGGGTTTGGGGAAAAGTTCCCATATTAAAGAGCAGCTGACGCCTCCAGAAGAACTCTGAGAAACATAATTTGTGGACACAATTCAGCTTATATTTTATACTAGTTCAGTATTTCTTCTCTCCATTAATTATTAATGAGTCGAGCATGAAAACAGGATCTTTATGCTTTGCAAGTTCATCAGCTCCTATTGCTTATTCCCCACCTGATGTCACAATACTGTGCTTGTTACAGCACAGTTATTCCATGACAACAGACTGTGACATCACAACAAAGGGTAATGATTTTATCTGAGGAGTTGGTTATACCTGCAGTTGAACTCAGAGGGATAAACATCCTGTTTCCATGTAAATTTCCTCAGTAATAAATAATTGGGAGGGCAATTTATAAGATATACATGAAATACAACCTGAATTGTGCCTAAATAGTATGTTTTTCAAGTCTTCCCAGGTGCACCAGCAGCCCTTTAGAGAACTGCCATACAAATAAATTTCACCCCAGTTCTCCAAAAAGCAGACTCGAAAGACCGTTATACTAAAATGCCAGCAAAATAGGCCTGTTAGTAGTAAACTGGGATGGAATGAAGCCATCACTTGTAACAGAAGCAGATTCCCTTCGGAAGATTCTGTCCGTGTAGTTTTGTTATGTTTTCCAACCCATCCATACTGTGAACTGTGAGAAACTGATGGAAAGGTGGTTGTTATACTAAGAGATGATGAGCAAGGTGCCAGTCAGTCAAAGTTTTCTGTAGTGTGGCCTCCATCTCCTTTAGAACAGAGCTGGGTTAACCATATCTTTGCCAGTCCCGATGGATTCAGTGGGAGGCGCCATTACAGTTTGATGGCACACAGCCCTTGCAACCAAAGCAGATCCATCCCTGACGCTTACATCTGTGTGGGTGAGTGGTTTTGTGACGTTTCTCCTTCTTACTGTGAACTACACTGGAGACGAGGACAGAACTCATTTTTTAGGGTGACTTAAACAGGCAGTGAAGTTTCTTTGGCAACAAAGTGAAACATGAGGAACATCCGATCTGTGTCTACTTCTGTTGTAATACACTGTCTGGTCTCTATAGCAACCCATCCTAAAGAGGAGTGACAGCTAGCCAAGACCAGCATTTTATTAATTAAAAACTCTACCCAGCATGACTTTTGCATGTTTAGCAACCCTAATGAATATTAAACAGCTGAATTAACATATTCTCGTGTCCCTTAATTGAGCCCTCGTTCCCAGTTTGAGAAGGGCTAATCCTTCATGTCATTCTCTGCCAATTTTCCTCCAGTAGACAAACACATTTCTCCAGCTTTTTCTAACCGAGTTGCACCCAGTGCTTTTAAACCTATGTTATCGCTTTATGCATGCTGCTCCAGCTTTGATAGCATTGAAACTGGTACAAAGGTGCTCATTTACATATGTCAGGGCAGTGAGGGAGAAAGAGTGTTCACACAAGGAGAGACAGAGTGAGTCGGAGTTCCTCGAAGACCTTTTTTTTTTTTTTTTTAAATAGGGAAGGCTGTGAAACTACTTCTTTATTTCTGAGAGTCAACTGTGTCGCTTACGCATCACCAACTCCTACCACTGACTTGCCCCTCTATATGGAATCTGCAAAGCCCCAGACATACCTCCGCAGGGCAACCAAGTTCTGGGTGGTGGGGTGGGCAGTCCGCTTTGTGGGGTCCAAGAGTGCCAGCATCATACTGGCTTGTACCTGTATTTACCTGATTTCTCCCCTCCCCCTTGGGACACTGATCGGCAGCTCAGTGGAATGCGCACACAGAGCATGCCTTGCATGCAGGATTGAATCAGTATCCCTAATCCCCTTCAGTGGCTTCACCTGCATCATAAACTGTGGTTGCCCAGGTAGCAGTAGCACTACAGATGCTGGCTCCCTCCTGGAGAGGACAGCATCCACCAGGAAGCTCCATCTCTACCCCAGCTGGACCCTGATGTCCAAGGCCTCTCTTCCGAGGTCAGGTGCCGTGTCCCAAGTTGAAGCCCTGCTGTGGGATTGATGGACCAGCACTACACCTACCCCCCATCTTCTGTTTCTCCCTGTGACCAACTCCTATCGGTCCCCCCAGCCCTGTCACCCAGATTATACATCTCCTGGCTCAGACGTGTTGCCAATTCTCTTGCCTCTCGAATGCCACTTCTTTTCCATTTTGGACCCTCCCTGTTCCTGGGGTGTGACACATCAGCAGCATACATGGAGGTGTACCCACACTGCAGAGTCCTGCAGCATCCTCCTGACGCCGGAGTCCCTGGCCCGTTCTGCCCTAATGCCTCCACCTGGGGGCAGTCATTTGACAGGACTGCCGGGATCCCTGCCCGGGACAGGAGAGCTGTCCTCTGGATGCTCAATCCTCTCCCTTCCCAGATGACCCCCAGCGACTTGCATGGGTCGCCAGAGTGGCAGGAGGTAAGACATGATGCCTCAGCCTTCCATGCCACTGGGCAGCTTGGACCTACCTTTTTTAACAGCAAAAGATTCCAGATACACCACCTTTATCTAGAATCTCAGTCAGATCTTGAGACTTAACTATATTTTGGAAGAGATTGGGGTGACCACAGGCATATGGGACTCATACTCACTACACAGGCACACCCACATAGTAAAAAGTCTCCTGAACTGTATTCTAGTACAATGTTTGTCTTTTACTGTCCTTTCCAAGTCTAACACCAAGGCACGCTCACTTTAGCACACATTTATTTTCACCCCAAAGGCCTCCCAGTCTCCACACTACTCTATGTTCCATCAGGGTTAATAGTCAACTAACTGTGCACTACCAGCCCAAGTAGCAAAGTTCAGTCACTTAAATAACACCCATGTTTCATTGGGAAAAACACTAAAAGGACTCCACGACAGAATACAGACCTTCCTATGAATGCCAACAGTTTGCTCTACGCTCTTTGTCAAGGATAAAGAGTGTAAGCACCTAGTGGTCATACAAAGTATAGTGCTTAAAGGTACAGTACACAAAATATACTTGACCAAATCTGGTGCACTATTCCGTGCATCATCATGATGCACGTTAAGTGCATTTCAAAGTGCAAAATAGTTATAACTGTAATATGGAAAAAAAGGAAGGAAAATGGGTTGGGGAGTTTGTAGCAGGTAATAATAGCTATTTTGCACTTTGTAATGCACTTAAAAGAAATGATGATGAATCGAACAGTGCACCAGATCTGGTCAGGTATATTTTATGTACCGTATGTTTATGCACTGCACTTTAAATGACCACTCGGTGCTCACACTTCTTTAGCCTTGACAAAGCACGAGAGGCACAAAACTGCTGGAGTTTGTGGGGAGGTCTATATTCTGTTATTGAGTCTTTTTAGAATTTCTTCCAATAAAAAATAGATATTATTCATATGTCTGGACATTGCTACCTGAGCTGGTGAGTGTGCAGTTCATTGGATCTGAATAGTGCATTTTACTTTGTTGCACCAAGTCCTCTGGAACCACTATTTTGGGAACTGCTTTAGCACATTTCATATGAATTGTCTGCAAACAGTCTGGCTTCTGTGACCTCAGGTTAGGTTAACTTTTATTGATCGAGATTTCTGTCATTATAGAAGGTAAAACACAGCAATCTGTCAATGACAATATGTTAAAATTGCACTGTCCCAGACCATATTAAAACATCGGTAACTTTGCAGAGATTCTATGAGCACACATAGATTTACAATAAAAGATGGCTAAGGGAGCAAGCAGTCTTAGCAAATTCTGTGCAGTACTGAATGTAAATAGAATTTTTCCTCTGCCGAAGGTTCAGGTTTGGACATCTACATTCCACCCTGATTTTTGGAGTCCATCATCTCAAAAGGCTACATGGGTCACAGGAGGGTAGAAAGACCTCTCAAAATCTGGCATTTCACCCATAGCGGGCTTTGATATAGTGATCCCGAGCTCATATTAGGTATGGAAGGACTGGTTTGGATACATTCAGAAACTTTTTTCAAGTTCTGAAAAGGTTCTAATAATCTGTAGAACATCTATTTTTGATCTTAATGTACCCCCCCCCACCCCCCACCAGGGGCTCTCCATCCTAAAGGAAGGCGGACAATAAAACACAGAAAGAAGGCTGGGGTGGCAAAGAGGGACCCTGTGCCTGATCTGCATTAAGGGGTCATCACAATTGTAGTGATAGTGCAGAAAGAAACGGACTATATTTAGTAAAACTTTAAGGGGTGTTTGAAAGTATTATTCCCATTTATTGACAATAGTTTGAGTATACAATTAAATTAAAATCCATGTTTGTACTTTGAAACAATAAAAATGGAAAGAATCTGAATGTTTGGATAAGGCTCAGAAAACTACCAGCACTTTACATTTGAGGGCATAAAAATCAACACCGGGTTTGACCTTCGAACCGCTACTCTTCAATACGCTGATCTGTGGCATGAGAGAGGGCGGAGGAAGATTAGCTTGTTTGTAGACAACACAAAGATATGTGGCAGGGTGGATATGCAGGAGGGGGTTAGGGAAATGAGAAGGGATTTAGACAGGTTGGAACAATGGTGCAAGGTCTGGAAACTCCAATTTAATGTGAAGAAAATGCAACGTTACACATATTGGCAAAAGAACCCCAGTATAGAGTCCTGGATAGGAGGTGCCAGAGTAGGTAAAACAGTAACTACCTCAGGATGTGCAATTCTTCTGGGCACAGGACTGCAAGTAGCAGCTATTACAGATTGTTTGCTGCAAGTGGCAAACCTGAAATGGCACAATTTTGAATGCATCTCCTTTCTTTGCGCATCTTGCATCAGACCCTGGAGTCTTCCAGAATCTGGACCCATGTGCACTATACCAGATGGCGCCTTTTGTCTGCCATGCTGTTATTACTCCCAATGTTATGTCTGTGCTGTTATTGCTACATGGTTCTTGCTGCGTGGTTTAGACTGGCTGCCATTTTAAAGAGGGCTGAGTTACAGGTAGTCAATAGTTTCATCAACATTTTATTTTCAGTTATTCTATCCAGTTTTAAAATGTCACATCCACATTTCTCCATAGTGTCAAGTTTAAAAGAAAAATAAAACATGGGGATGTGTACTGAGTTTTAGATCTCTCAGGCCTTAAAGGGGGCTGTGTTTTAGGCAGTCAAGCATGTGGCCAAAAATTTAATTTCAGTTATTTATGTCTAATTGTAAAGGTTCTAATCCACCTGCTGTCAAATCTGGCAGCTATACAGGTGGATATCACTTGTATAAGAGTACAACACTTCCGTTTCCTAGCTTTAAAGGGCTATGTTATAGGTGGCAGAACATTTCATCAAAATGTAATTTATGGTTATTTGCATTTAATTTTAAAGTTGCCTATCCATATTTCCCAACAGTTAAAAGATGTAAAGAATTATAAAGCACTGGTATGTGTACCAAGTTTTAGGTCCAGCTTTAAAGCGTGGGTTGAGTTATAGGCAGTCAAATTTTACCAAAATTTAAATTTAAATTATTCCCATCTGGCTTTTAAAAGAAACCTTCCAAATTTTACACAATTTGAAATGTGTATACTCCAATACCACTTTTGACGTATGTGCCAAATTCAGATTTCTAGCTTGAAAGGAACTAATGTAGTTAGACAAACTTTCAGAAATGTTTAAATTAAATGATGTAAACATGGTGTCTGAACTGCAAACATATAGACCCTATACCTTTAAAACTAGAGAACACACTGCAATTACATTTGATAGGTTCATAGAGCTTACTAATGAGACTACATGTGTTAATTTTATTAGTCTCTTGCTTAAAGTATGTCCATGTTGTAAACTGCCAAAATTTACAAAATACCATCTGTACTTAAAGTTGAATTACATGAGTCTTTGTGAAAATTACGAAATGTCATGATAATTTTATGAAAACCATGTATATGAATATTTCAAAACCATCTGTCTGACCTGTCACAAAAGAAAAAGGAAAAGGCAGTAGGCACAGCAGTACGGTTGTATTCATGCAGGACTCCATTTAAAATGGAGCAGAAGAGTTGGAGGGACTTTTACTGAATGACAATGAAATCTATCAGACAAGGTTATTTTTTTAATGTTTAATTGAAAGAGGAAGGATCTTCATTTTCTGGCAACTTTGAGGGCATTCTGGGGTGAGGAAAGGCTGCAGGCTTAGGATGTGCTACAGTTGTGCCACAAGAGAGGGGATACTGGTCTTGTCAAAGGACATAGAGTCTAGGGATTCAAATTAAAGGATAGAAACTGGGGAGTCAGCAAGTGAAGGGGGTTGCCAGTTTCAAGAATGAGATATGTGGATTCATTATGAAACTGTTAGATGAGCTGGGTAGCACAAGAATAATAGACACCCAGTAGAAAGAAATAAGTGCAGAGTGTCAACAATTTCAACTTGAATGCAGGTCATATAAGAATCACACCCAGTAAACTCCATTGTCCTGAGAGCCTGAAGTATAGTACTTGTAAGTCTAGGACTTAGAGGTATGCAAAAAGATGCAGTGTAGGAAAAATGGCTGGACAATAAGAAGGAGGAGGAATTCTGACTATTTCAATAGAATAGGTCAGATAGGAAAAGGGGAAGATCACTCTTTTATTAAGGGAGTAAGGGCCTGATGGTGAAAGATTAATGTACCCATTAGTAGGTTTAGATGCTATGCTAATCTGGATTTGTGCAAGCAATCCCAGTCAGTCTATATTCAGAAGCACCAGAGTACCCCACCAACCCAGCAGAACCAAACCACTAACATACCACTGTGGCTATGCAAATGAGGGTACCCCATGCATACTGTGCAGCAGTATCTTCAGATATTTGCAATGGCATTAAACATCCCTGAAAGCAATGCTGTTTACTGCCACTGTAAACCACCTCTTAACTGGACATTACACATGTGCCCTAATTCTACCAAAGGCAGGGCAGCTTGTGGCTCACCCTCCCACCCCGAATCCCATTTGAGTACCTAATCTTCCCTGGTGGTTTAGTTCTGGCACCCTGTCATTTCTCTCAGTGCATGTATGCATTCCCTGGTGGTCTAGTGTGACACCCCCAATTGCCCATTTCAAAACACTAACTATGTCTTCATGGTCTAGTGTGACCTCCGCCTCCTTGATCATCTGTTTTAAAATAGTAACCAAGCCTGGTGTCCAGTGGTTCCTCCTCTCCCAATTGACCCTTCTATATCAGTAAGTATGCCCTGATGTCCAGTGGTTTCTCCTTGTCCACCAACCACCTGGTTACACAATTACAATGAAGCAGTGGTGGACCAGTGTCCCACCACCAATCTGCCTGCTCACATCCCACCTCCCACACCCCTCTTATCCAGGTGGTCAGTGATCCTCAAAGTTTAATATATGGTGACCAACACAGTCTTTCTCTAACCTCTGTGGTCAGGTGCTATATGAGCTGCCAGTGAGTGCAGGCATAGTACTTATACTGTACATGTAGTCACGACAGCTCAAAGGTGGCCAGCTCCAGAAGTTAAAGGAGGGCTATGCCGGGTCACCATATCGAGCTTGAAGGATTGCCAGACACCTGGGTGGGGGTTCAGTTATGGGATGTCCATGAGTGGGTCAGGGTGGTAGAGGACACTGGATCACTTCTGTTTCATTGTAATTGTGTAATCACACAATCAGGGGGAGGGAACCACTGGACACTAGGACATACTTACTGTTCTGAAATGGGTGATCAGGGATGGTGGGAACCACGAGACACCAGGGCAAAGTTACTATTTTGAAACAGGTGATTGAGGGTGGGGGTCACCCTAGATCACAAGGGCATAATTATTGTTTTCAAATGGGTGACTGAGGGGGCAGGTGGGGGGAACCAATGGACACCAGGGCATAGCTAGTATTTTGAAATGCATGATCGCGAGTAGGGTGGTCACACTAGACCACCAGAAAATGCATATATACCCTCAGAGAAGTGATTGGGGGGGTCACACTAGACCATCAAGGCTGACATTTTATATGTGGCAATGCCACTAAGGGGCTGCTGCTCCTCATGTAAATGAGCTTATAATGGACATGCATATAGTCTCTTAGCACTTTGGATGCCCAATTGGCTCATTTTCATGTGTGACTGAGTATAGCCCCAGGAGTCTTGGTGCTATCCAGTTTGGGGCAACACTATTCTTTGTGGGCTATATACATTCTAGATCTGTGTTGGGCAGCACAGTTACTTTTAGTGCTGTGCCAACATGGCCCGATAGTCAGTTGGATAGTTCCACTCGCTATTTGACTGAATATAGCATCAGCTAGGTTGGGCACAAGCTCAGAACAAACATTTATGCTGCACTTGGCCATTTATTTGATTATCCAGCCCTATGTCTTTCTGAAGAACAAGAAGGATATCAGTGGTTCCACTTAATCTACTATACATGAAGGATCATACTAAGAAGAAACAGAAAGCTAAAGGCAAAGTTGCCCATAAACCAAAGCAGTAGGTAAGGTTAGAGGGATGTTGGGGTGTATTAGTAGGGGTATCACAAGTCATAAGAGGGAGGTAATAATCCCTCTTTTCAAGACACTGGTTAGGCCCCATCTGGAGTACTGCGATCAGTACTGGAGGCTGCACCTGCACAAGGACATTAAAAAAATGGAGGCAGTCCAGAGAAGGGCAACCAAAATGGTGCAGGGACTGCATCAGAAAACATATGAGGACAGATTAATGGATGCTCAATATGTATATCCTAGAGCAAAGGAGGGAGAGAGGTGATATTATCAAAACATTCAAACATCTTAAGGGCATTAACAAGGTGAAAGAGTCTAACATGTTTCAATATAAGAAAAATAGCAGGACAAGAGGACACAGCATGAGATGAAAGAGAGGCCGATTAAGGGGTAATGTGAGGAAGTTCTTTTTCAAAGAAAGGGTGGTGGATGCATGGAGCAGCCTACCTCAGGAAGTGGTGGGTAAAAATACAGTGCAGGGCTTCAAACAGGCATGGGATAGGCATAAGGAAGCAATACAGATGAGTATGACTAGATAGGCCATTAACAGAGTAAAGGCCGACGGCACATTCATAAGGTAAAAAAATGGGCAGACTGGATGGGCCTTGTGGTCCTTATCTGCTGTCATCTTCTATGTTTCTATGTTTCTATAACAACCTCTCATCTTCATAACCCATAGTAATGCAAATCCTTATTCTCTAATATCCACTCATGAAATTTGTTCTTAAAAATAGACTTGTTTTTACTGAGAATTATTTATTTATTTATTGTAAAGTTTCACCAGGAAAGGCACACTAAGCAATCAAGTTACTCATCTCCTGGTGCATCCTGGGGAGAGGGTAAGGGAGTAAAAAATACAATAATACAAGCAGATTTTCCTAGTACAAGGATACAACAATACATAAGACATAATAAAGGAAATTATACCCCGGGGGCTAGATATTCAAAGGAGTTGCACCTGGCACAACTGAGTTGCACCAGTGCAACCCCAGAAATGCAATCAGGGCAATATTCCAAAGGGGAACGCACAGCTCAATTCCCAATGTGCGGGTGCAAAGATAATGTATGCAGATCTTCCGGGGCGTGCCTAGCATACTTGGCACATATCGATATTCACGAGATGAGGGCGATATGCCGTACATCCTGAGATGAGCCACATACCTGGCACAAAATTGAGCATGGAAAATCATGCTCAGGTGGAAGCCACCCACAGGTGAGCTGCCATAATGCAAGGCGCATCACAGCAGCAGCCAGCCATGGGTGGCTTCCCGCCCAGAACACAGTACACAAGCACCCACACTAATCTCTGGTGATCCAGTGATGCCGCCCTCCCTGCCCATATCCTCGATCACCCGAAATTAATGATTTTGTTCCCTGGTAGTCTAGTGGTACGCCAGAACCTGATCACCTGTAATTTATGTTTTAAATTACTGCAGTCTCAGTGGTACCCTTCTGTTTTCATCGCACCCCGATCGCCGAGAAATATCCCAATTCTTGTAGTTTAGTGGTCCCCCAGCCCCCTCATCCACAGAGTTCTCTCACCTACTCAAGCCCCTTACATCGGGGCGGGCAGCATACTTCACTTGCAAACCTCCATGGATGACTACTAATGACAGCATACAGTATAGCTCAGCAAAGCTCATTGGTTCACACTGTGACCAATGGGCTTGCAGTGCAGATTGTATAGTCTTCACAACTTTGTGAATGAAGTCATTCATTCATTCACAAAGTTGTGAATGGTTATTACAGTATGCACTGCAGCCCATTGGTCCACAGTGTGGACCAATGAGCTTGCAGCACATACTGTCAGCTGTGATTCGGCAGGCAGCCATGGAGGTATAGGTGGTGTGCTGCTCCGCAAAGACCGGGGGAGCTGGGAGGGCTTGGGGTCCTGTGTGGTGGGGTGGGGTGGGGGGGTGACCACTAGACTTACAGGGAATGAATCTGGACACTATCTCAGTGATCAGGATTACGGGCTGGAGGGGAGTTCCACTAGAATACCAGGGAATTTAAAAACATTTATTTCAGGTGATTGAGGTTACAGGCGGGAGGGTGGAACCACTGGACCACAGGAGTTTAAAATACTTTATAATTGCATTGTGGCATAGAGATGGGAAGGGGTACTACTGCAATACCTGGTACTGGGATCTCATGCTGTTCAGGGTTCCAGGCATTTCAGTGGCCAGCCCTGCACAACTCATGCAAATGGGGCCTATATTTATTACGCAAATGGCCCCACATGCACCTTGCATGCATTATGGGTTCCATTTGCATATTTGTGCCAGAACAAGAATTTTCACACATGTGACGTTTGATGCGCTGGCACATTTCCCATTCCTGGTATTCAGACCTGACTGGAGATGCACCAGCACATTGTATTTGCGCCATGGACATTTTTTGGTATATTCAGACGAGATGCGTCATGGCACATCTCCTTTGAATATATCCCTTTGTTGCTCCAGTGCAACTCAGTTAGGTGAAGCAACCACTTGAGCCATTGCCAGGTGCATGTTTGAATATCAGGCCCATGAATAAACATTGATCATAAGAAGTGCTCATAATGTGTGTCCTACAGCTACTAATTGGAAGAAAACATGTAAGTGCATGGAGCACAGGTAATTTAAACATTACATATAGTTTAATGGCATGTAATTAACTAGATGCCTAGGTATCAATTGATGCAATAGGGAGGGGTAAGTCAAGGTTATATAGGAGAGGAAGAGGACAATATGGTATAGCTGGGAAATATAGAATCTTGTACGATGGGGGTTAGGTGAACTAGAACAGGTACAGTTTGGAGAGAAGAAATTGTGTAGGGATGAGGAGAGAGAGAAGGGAAAAGGAGTGTCGTATTTGGTGGAGCAGTTGGTTCCAAAGTTTAGAGACATGGTATGAGAATGCAGCATGTCCAACTGAGGTAGATTGACAAGGGACAGCCAATGTGTGAGAGTCATTGAGCTAAAGGAGTGAGGGGGTAGAGCATACCTCTCAACTGTACTCATTCACGAGGAACGTTCCTCATTTTACTTCAGAAAAGGTCCCTGTTCCACATTGTGAGGACTTGTTCCACATTCAGAGTCAACATTTTAAAGCAAATATCCATAGTAAATGATGGAAAAAAATAACTTATTCATTAATAAAAGACATTCTCAACATAAATGCAACATTGTAATAGTGTTTTGAGCTTCTTAGGTAAAGATTTGATTAAGTGTTCCACATTTTGCCCATTTGTTCCACATTGTGACAGGCAATGTTCCACATTTGGGGGACAAAAGGTTGAGAGGTATGGGTAGGAGGGATAGATAGAGAGGAGGAGAGGTAAGAAGGGAGCAACCCAAACCAAAATTTAGAGATGAATTTAACACAATGGGAGAGACTTCTGTTATCAACCAAGGGGATTGATAGGGAGTGATAAAGATCACAGTGGTGAGTGTGGGAGGGGAAATCTACAGTGAAGTACCAGGAGTTGAAAATGGTGTCCAATCTGGTTAAGGAAGACTTGGTAGCAGCACTGTAGACTACATCACAGTAACCAAAAATGGGGAGTATCATCTGGACGATATCATGCCTAGCTGATAGAGGTATGCAACTACAGTTCCTGTATAGGGTGCCAAGCTATAGGCGCAGCTTTTTCAGGTTGGCGTCAACATGTCCAGAGAAGTTGAGGTGTTGATCGAGCCATACCCCAAGGTATCTAAGTGAGGAGATATCCTCAAGGTTTGTCCCATTAAGGGTGTGGAAAGAGGGCATAGAGGGAAGCCTAGAGAGTGTCTCTGCCTAGTGCCAAAGGTCATGGAGACTCTCTTCCTGGCATTGAGACAGAGTTGAAGTGAGCTTAGCCAGTGATGAACCTTATCGAAGTCATGCTGTAGTCTTGCTGCAACATCAGAGGGAGCCTGGCCAGAGGTGAACAGGACAGTGTCGTCAGCATATATATGGATGGAGGATGAGGTGCAGACTGACAGAAGATCATTGAGAAAAATAGAGACTAGTAGTGGGCTAAGCACTGAGCCCTATGACACACCAGTGATGATTTGGAGTGAAGGGGATATGGAATCAACAGTTTTAAATGATTGTGTCCTGCCTACAAGGTAGACTCTGAACCAGTTGGTAGCAGAGTCAGATAGGCCAGCAGAAGTGATGTTGTTTAGAAGGAGGATGTGGGAAACCATGTAGAAAGCCTTGGCAAGGTCAACAAATATGGCAGATGTAATTAGGCCACTGTCCTTCCCTGGGAGGACCAAATCAGTTAACCTAAGATTGGAAAGGTGTGAAGAAACAGGTCTCTGAGAGATAGGAGGAGAGCTGAGAGAGGGCCAAGTGCTCCTGAAGCTTGGCAAGGGTAGGGAGCAAAGATATAGGATGATAGTTACCA
The DNA here is from genome assembly GCA_016271365.2 of Neoceratodus forsteri. Lineage (NCBI taxonomy): Eukaryota > Metazoa > Chordata > Ceratodontiformes > Ceratodontidae > Neoceratodus > Neoceratodus forsteri. The sequence goes on along the minus strand of JADMNL010000023.1, from coordinate 628,592,349 downwards.
GGAAATGAAGGCTCTCCACCCTTAGTTAAGGGTAGGACAATGGCATGCTTCCAGGCAGCTGGGACAGATTCAATTGAGAAAGAGAGATTTAGGAGTTCAGACAGCGGAGAGGAGATTGCAGGAGCAGAAAGTTATAGTAGTTTAGGATCAAGTCCATCTGGTGAACTGCCTTTTGAGGGTTAAGTGCAAGGAGAGTATCTAGGTAGCAGTGGGGAGCTTTGGAGAAAGAAAAAGCTCAGGTAGGTGGTGTTCCCTTTGGGTATTAGTAGTGGGGATAGGATAGATGGTAGAGGAGGGAGGGAAGACAGGAAGGCACAGGCACAGGACTTAAAGTTGAGTTAAATTCATCTGTGACTGCAGCATGGTCAGATATGAGTGAGTTGTTTACTTTAATGAGTGGGGTTGGAGGTTTTGACAGGGAGGAGAAAAGGGCATTGACTACCTTCCAGAATTTGGAGGGGCTGTTTATGTTTGTTTGGATGGTGGCTCTGAATTATATCAAGTGTGAGAGCGTACCATGGATTCACCACACTCTGGGAGAATAAAAATTTCCTCCAAATACTGTTGTATTTAGTAAAACTTAAGTGAAGGGGGTGACCCCTAGTGTTTGCTTTTTTTTGTTTAAACTCTAAACCTGTTTCTGTAAATAAATAGGGATCATTAAGAATGTTCCACGTGAGAAGCAGGTCTCCTCTTAACCTCCTTCTTCCTAATGACATTAGGATAGTTTGCCTAATCAATCCTTATAATTGAAATTATGTAATTTGTTTACTTGCTTGGTTGTTATTCATTTTATCTTTTCCACCTGATTTGTGTTGTTCTTTTTGTAGGGACGCCATAACTGAGTGCAATAATCCAGTTATGGACAATCACATGATCTGTAGAAAGGAAAGAGAACTTCAGGACTCTGGGTTTAATATTATTTCTCACAGTCCATCATATTTTATTAGCTTTGCTACTTGTCTCATCTGTGTGTTTTGAGCAAGCTAAACCTTGGTATAGAAATTCCAAGATCCTTTTCAAGTATCATTTATTCCAGTTTTTTTCCCACATAAGTATAAGGGCCTATGGCTCACCCAGTCTGCCAATTTGAGCTTGTAAGTTCACTTTATGTTTTCTTTGAAGTCTGTTGCCCCTTACCCCTGACCTCCAGAATTCCCTTATGTCTATCCCATGCATTCTTAAGTCCTGTGATTGTTTCAGCCCCCACAACTTCCTCTGGCAGGGCATTCCACTTGTCCACCACCCTCTCTGTGAAGAAATCCTTCCTCACGTTTCCTCTGAATCGCCTCACCCAACTTCATCCCATGCCCTCTAGTCCTGGAACATCTTTTCACTGGAAAATAGTATATTCCTGCACCCTGTTCCTCCCTGTAAGGAACTTGTATGTCTCTATCATATCCCCCCCTCTCCAGGGAGTACATATTCAAGTCCTTCGACCTGTTCTCACAGGACTTGTGATGCAATCCCTGTACCATCTTTGTTGCCCTCCTCTGAACCTTCTCTACCCTGTCTATGTCCTTATGTAGGTAAGGTCTCCAGAACTGTACACTGTACTCCAGGTGCGGCCTCACTAGTGTCTTGTATGGTAGAATTATGACCTCCTTTCCTGCTGGTCATGCCCAGCCTATGCATCCCAGCATCCTATTTCTTTACCTGCTGCCTTATCACATTGTTTCCTACCTTGAGGTCATCAGAGATGCTAACCTAAGACCCCTTCCTGCTTTGTGCATGTTATATTCTCACTCAGCAGCTGATATGTTGTTCCAGGTTTTTGTGCCCCATATGCATTATTTTGCAGTTCATTGCATTAAATTTCAACTGCCAAACCCTTGACAATTCTTCAAGCTTCTGCAGGTCCCTCCTCATTTTGTCTACACCCTCTGGCATGTCCACTATGCTTCTTCCTCTTGCATTGCACACATGCTGCTAATTTTCATATCATCTGCATATTTGACTGTCTAGCTACTTAATCCTTGTGTAAGGTCAGATATAAATATAAGCAAAATAAATGGACCCAATACTGACCCCTGCAGAACTCCACTGGAATCAACTCTCTTGCTTGAAATAACACCATCTAAGCCGGCCCATCTGCGATGCCAGTGACCCGGGTTTGGGAATGGCCCTGGGTCGCTGGAGGGCCGGCTGGGTGGAGATGAATGAAGCATCCTCAGGACAGTTCTCCTTCTTGGGGAGGGGGGAATGAACGCCTGGTGCACACAAGACTCCTGGCGGAGGCCGGGGGCTCCTACGCAACCAGCGCCAGGATGTCTGGGGGCAGAGCAGATGCGGATGTCATTGCACATCCCTGCCCTACAGGAAATAACATCCTTTCAGGGGCAAGAAAAATTCCAGCCAAGCGCTCCATGAAGCCCTCCTCGTCACCTCTGATGTGCTCCCAGGCGGTTCCCTTGACCAGAACCAGTGTTCGTGACACTGGTAAGTGCCACGACCCCACCCTGGGGGTAAGCCAGGGGCATAAGGGAGAGAACGGCTCATGTGGGTGTAGAGGGTGTGGGGCTGACTGGGACTGCTGAGTACAGTGATAGCTACAAAAAAAAGAAATAACACCATCTATCACCACTCTCTGTGCTCTATTCTCCAGTCAGTTCAATATCCATTTAATTAAGTTACAATTTATCCCTCTTGTTGGTATTTTTTTTGCAATAGCCCATAGGGAACAAGGACAAATGCCATGCTAAAATCCCCCAAAATCATGTCGCAAGTTATTTTCTTATCAAGTTGGTAACTTATTTTTTTGTAAAAACACGAGATTTGTGATCTACCCTTTGTGAAACCATGTTGTTCAATATCAATGTTACCTAGTGATGAATAAATTTTATCTTTAATAATATCCTCCAATATTTTACAGATGATGCACGTGAGGCTTATTGGTCTATAGTTTTGTAAATCCTTTCTATCTCCTATTTAGGATTGCAGTGGGTGGAACCCTGCAGACCTCTTGTTATGAGAAAATGGCTCTACATTCCTTGTGACTGAACAACATGTTGGAATACCAACATAGTTGCCTCAGCTTCGGTAAAGCACTCTGCACTGCACTAGTTTATTGTCACCTGTCAATTTCTATTAAATTATACATATCCCCCTCACCTGACTCTCGATTTCAGCACCCACTACCCCACTCCCCCCAGAAATGTAACAGTGGCACTGAGGGATGCCCAATCCCCCAGTACAGGAATCCTCATTTCCCCCCTTTCACTACCGCGCTTTTGCTGTTGTGCTTGTTTTTAATATATTTTTATAGTTTACCCCACCTCACCCTCCCTCTTATCACCCACCATCTCACTCCTCCAACCTTGAACTGTAACAGTGGCACTGGGGTTGCCCATTCCCCAAGTGCAGGAATCCTTCTGTCCCCTCCCGTCCAATACCATGTATGTGTGGTTATTTGGTTTCTTTTTCTTTTATACTTTCTCCTCCCACCTGATCCTCCTCCTCAGCACCCACCACCCCACTCCCCACAGAAAAGTAACAATGAAACTTGGGGAGCTCAATCCCCAGTGCAGGAATGTTCTTTTTTTATTGTGAAAAAACAAAAAAAATCCATCAATGTCTTTTAAGGCTGTTGCAACCCCCACCTGACCTCCCACTCAGCACTCATGACTCCGCATCCCACCCAGGGCCTTACTTACCCATCAGGGGTCCAATTCTATAATCCTCCGACTGCATGCACATCTTCACTCTTCAAAGACTGCAAACTGAAGAAACAGGTATGTGGTTCAAAGTATTTCAATGATGTTTTGTACCTACTAGCATAACTTGGCCATTTTTTCATATTTTGACCCAAATTTTCAACATGTTTTATTGGGACCCTGCCTCATGAATAATTGAGCTGTCATTAGGCAAATCTGTCCCTGAAGGTGGTTCACAGCCCTGCACAATATCACCTTTCAGGTAGATCTTGAAAATATTCTCTGCCCTTGTTCATGGGTGGGGTCATAAGAAGGTATGTTGAAATGTGTATAAAATATTGGAAAACAACAAAGTCATGAGCCTACATTGAATTTTGTGAACACAGGCTCGCAACTTTGGTAATTTGAATATTTTACCCCAAATTTGCAACACAGCCATATCTTTGCGACACCTCATGAATGTGACAGCTGCCATTTTTCAAATGCTGGCCAAAATGTTTTTTTTTTTTTTTTACATCACGAAAGGTAATTTCACAGTCTCTGCATGAAATTACCTTTTGGGCAGGAGTTGTCATTTTTTAACTCTGGCCCGAAATGTGTTTCTGTGTTCCAAAAGTTAAATTTGCAGTACCTATATAAACCACCTTTCAGGCAGGAGTTGAACATTTGCTCTGCCCTTCTTCATGAGACAGGGTCATAACAAGGCTATATTGAAAATGTGGTGTAAAATTATTAAACAACAACAAAGTTATGAGCCTACATTGAATTTTGTGAACACAGGCTCACAACTTTGGTAATTTTCAATATATTTACCCCAGACTTACAACACAGCCATATCTTTACAACACCTCATGAATGTGACAGCTGTCATTTTTCAAATCTTGGCCAACATTTCTTATTTTTTATTTTTTTTTACATCATGAAAGGTGATTGTGCAGTCCCTGCATGAAATGACCTTTCGGGCAGGAGTTGTCAATTTTCAACTCTGGCCCAAAATGTGTGTTTGCATCCCAAAAGTTGATTTCGCAGTACCTGCACAAAATCACTTTTCAGGCAGGAGTTGAACATTTGCTCTGCCTTCTTCATGAGGCAGGTCATAACAAGGTTATTTTGAAAATCTGATGTACAAATATTACAAAAGAACAAATTTATGAACCTACATTACATTTTGCTAACACAGGGTAGTAACTTTGGTAGTTTGCAATATTTTCACCCAAAATTCCTCCCATACAGCCCTATTAGCTCTAGCCAGATCTTATTTAAATAACAGAGACACATGTGCCATCCTCCATTCCTTTGGGATCTCACTACTATTTAGACTTTTTTCAAATAATTACTCACAACGTGTAAAAAGGTATTTGGACATGATTTTATCATGCTAGCCATTATCATGTCTGGGCCCGTTGAACAATCTGCCTTAATATTATCAATATTTTTACTTATCTCTTCTTCTCATAATGTTAAGTATTTGTTAGAACAAATGTTAGAAATGTATAGAAAAGCAATCTTGTTTGCTATACATACTGCAGAAATACTTATTGAATAAATTTACTATTTTATGTGTGTTGTTCATGATATAATTATTTTGTACCAGGGAACCAAGTTTACATCGTGGTGGTTTTAGAGAGTTTGCGTAGCCATAAAAGGCCTTATCATTGTTTTTATTGGCATGTTTTGCTAAAACAGTACCATTTGACTCTTAGTTTTTCTTTTTTCCCATTTGCTTTGTTTTGGTGTATTTTTAATTTTTTTTTCAGAAAAAGGAAGTCTTAGTTTTGTTTATATGAATAATAAGCATATTGTTTTTTATTAACCAGATCTTTAACCTTTTTTTATGAAACCACTTAGGTGTTCATTTTTTATCATTTTTTTTTATTTTCTTGTATTTTGGAATAAATGTGTTAACAAATACCAAACATAACAGATTTAATAGTGCTCCACATTTTTCTACATTGCAGTTTAATAGTAATGGGACCCGATTTATTTTTGATAGTACTTTATTAATGTTATCTGCATTAGTCTTTTTAATATATAGAAATATAAACTATTTATATTTCCAGTAGAGGTGAAAATAACCTCAAAATTAACAGAGAAGTGATCACTAATACTTGCAGGGGAAGGGTTATACAACAATTCTTAATATTTAAGTTTGACATTCTAACACAACATCAAGTAAGCAATAATACCCTCCAGGGTGGGCTTTATTGGAAATACCAGACCACCCAGGGGTGTGATGAGGCCTCGATGCTGCAGGCAGAGGGACTTATAGCCCCTGGAAGGTCCAGTATTTCCCAATAAAGCTCCCCCGGGAGGGTAATATTGCACTTAGAAAGTGGACATTGTAAAAAACAAAAAAAAAGATTCAAAATTGTTAATAAAAATCATTTGATTGAATTTTTGTAATTAAATAGTTCCTCCACCTGTATAGGAATGAATGACTTTTGTCCGTCTGGAGAGTCCATAGTTAAGAAGAAAAAAAAGCCGGTGGAATGCTGTTACTGCTCTCCCACAGCAGCCTGCTTGTTTCTTCATTCAGACCCCCGTCACAAAACAGTTTTGTAGCCCCATCCTACTCATTTATTTACACAGTAGCTCTTATGTCTTTTTTTATACTGGTTGCTGGAGACAGGAGCTGTCTGTATCTGAAGAAAATGCAGTCTAAAAGAATGAATGAGCATGCAAGACAGGGCTTCACAGTACTTCGTGGTGAAGGTAATTATGCTGTTAGGATGAAATGTACAAGTAACTGCTGCAGTTAAACTGACAGCCACCAGGTAAACACAGAAGCAGCTTCAGTAACTGTGTGGGCAGTGGTGTGAGGGAGTCACTTGTTGCATTTTAATAGATCCACTTTTTACTGTGATGCTGAATGCAGCAACGGCTTTTACTTTCTTTTTAGTGCAGAAGCGCGAGACCGCGGTCGGGATAATGGATCCATAGTAAAAGACTAAGGCAGTGAGGAATACTTATTTCCTCACTGTTCTCAAGCTAAAATCAGCGTGCTTTTTTTTTTTTTATTAACAGGGAGGCAGTCAGGACTGAAGGAAATAGTGTTGGTGGCAGCTGTAGTTCTCACTAAGTGAGAGAAAAACATGGCAGGCTTTACAACTTTTCCAGGGTGCTTTCATCCAATTAGAAAGCAGGCTGGACACCACTGTAAAATGCTACACTGTGAAGTGGCACTTGGCCTGGCTCTTATTTTAAGCTGGGCATCTATTGAAAAATAAATTCCCAGCTTGGAGCCTGTGTCAGCCAGTCAAGTTTGAGAATCCATTCAGGCCATTTTCTAACAATATGTATGCCCCTGGTTGTTTTTTTTTTTTTTTTACATATTGACTCATTTGTAATTGTTCACATATCGATACAACTTGTTTACCAGAAGTTAAGGTTGCAGTATGTTTTACCCAGTTTATATCTCCCAGATTCAAGCCCTCCATGAAAAGTGCCCTCCCATCTCACAGGCAACTTTAAGTTATGTTATTAAGTGTGCAGAAATATTGAGGAAGGAATCGGAGGCCTATAACATACACCAATGATATAGGCATCTAGGAGTTATGGAAGATTTTCTATCCAGTCTCACTATATATAGAATTCTGATGTTTTTATTGGTTATATCTATGGCTATTAAAAATGGAGTTTACATAAATAGCAACTCCACCACCCTTTTTATTTTTCTAACATGACTGAATAAATCATAACCACATAAATGTTCCCCATATGTCATTTTCTGTCCACCAGGTTTCTATGGTTGCTGTTATATCACTTAGGGGCAACAGAGAGAAATTCTTTACAAATTTTACAAAATATCTGGAAATATCTGACCATGTCTCTGGCTACTACTGTCTGGTTTACCTTGGGAAACAACCACTAGGGGCTCCTCAAATTTATTAAGGCATTTTGCATTAATCAAACAACACTTAATGTTATTATATGTTATATTTTTGTTTGTATCCACAGCCTGGGGATATCGAGAGGGTTTAAAGTGCAGTATTACCATCACTTTCCTCCAGACTAATTTGTTTAAAGGCAATTTTATAAATGCATGGTTTTAAACCATACCTAATAGTTGTGCTCCTTTTTATTCAGATGTAGTCAGTCTTTAGACTATAATGAAGTATTTGCAAAGTAATTACTCCAGTTATCAATGAAACATACACCCTCCTTTTAACACCAGTTTAAGAACCTTGTATTGCTTTTTGAAATGGTGTGAATTTTTTCTGTATGCGCTCTTGGAATTTACAAAATACTAGATATAGCCACTTTACAGCTTGCTTCATGAATTTGTTTTCCTAAAGACAAAAGGTCATAGCATATATCCTTTTCATGTTGCCTACCATCATTTATACCAATATGCAAGATAACAGATGACTTTTTACCTCTGATAAGTCTATCTATTCGCTTTTTACTTTACATACTTTAGCTCCCGGGAGGCAGGTAACTGTGGTGTTACATTTATCCCATTTGCAAATGTGTGTGTCAGCATATCTAACAGCAGAGTTACCAATATATATTTTCTCCTGTGGTTTTATATTAGTTTTGTTAACAGCCTGGTTTAATTCATATGGTACAGTGCATTGTCTCCTATGGAAACTTCAGGAAAATCTATGTCATCTATATTAGAAGAAAGGGCAGGAAATGTATTTGATAAAGTCAGTTCAGTGTAATTTAATGCCCTTCTGTCCATTTTATTATGCTTGCAGTGGGCATAGCCCTGCAGACATCTTGTGATTACTGTACAGAAAAGGGAGCTAATCAGAGACTGAACAGATTTTCTAATTGTGGAGGTGGAACATGGCACTGTCTGCCATGTCCAAGATGGCCACTGGAGTTCTCTGCACATATATGATGACTCATGCATGTGCACTGAATTTCAAGGCATGGCAGCACAGTCGGCTATGGTCCTCCATAAGTAGCTATACTGGTCCTGGCCAGTGCTTGTCTAATTTATAACCCTTTCTTCATTAGCCTTTTTTTCATCCTCTTATCTTCAGACTTCTCGATGTGAAATTCATGTATCCAGCTGCTAGTCACAAGCAGATTTTGTGTGACTGCTACATATATACATGTACACTAAATACAGACGTGTCCAAGGCAGCTCTTCAGTCCATTATCTACATTCCATTCATGGTGGCTCAATAGTTTGATTCAATGAAACTGTCCTGCCACAATTAATTCCCTCTCCTTCAAACCTCACATGATACCTTTTCGAGATTAAGTTACTGATGTTGATCAGTCACTTGTAAGACATTAATTTCTATAAATATGTGCGATATAAGTATATAAATATTTGATTCAATTATTTCAAACATATACAATGTGACTGTTGATGCTGCATTTTTTTAAACCTGCCTTTAATTCTATATGATATTAGCAATTGGAGATTTATGATCAATTGCCCCATTTCCCCAAATATATTACACAACTGCTTCTTACACCCCTCAATAAAGCAATGGAAGCTTCCAATTAGTGCTTTATTTATTTTTATTGACATTTATTTGATATAATGATATTGCAGTGTTGAATGATATGCATTATATGCAATGCTTAGATCAATGTGTCTAAAGAATGACACATTCTCGTCATGATTGGAGCTAATAAATAAGTATATGTAAAGAACGTGCACATCCATCATAATCCCAACCTACCCCATGTAGGTTCTCACTGTGTGTGCTATTGACTTTGATCATTTGTCTCAGGTTGAGCTATATGTCCCTGAACCTGACATTGGCATTTTTTTCCAGGGGGGATTGAAGTGGGTGCGGGTTTGTCTTGTGATACTGAATGCTGAATGGCACATTTTCAGGGGAATATTTGTTTGTAATTGGAATAGTCATATTTTAGATATAATGGCATATAATGTTGCTAAAGTTATAAGATTTATGAGGTTGGTTTTACTACCTATCATGTTGTGAACACACAGACATACTAAAAGTTCCACCAGTACATACTATAATTTCTGTTTGACAGACGTTATCAGAACCAGATGACCCATTTACCTGAAATTCAACAATACTATTTCATAGTGTAACTGAATATGTTTATGCGCATACTAAACAAGGTAAATGCAATTGCATATAAATTGAAGTTGTGCTCTGTCCAGTTCATCTTTTTCATTAATTTGTGTGCATTTAGAGAATAGTCTTTCTTGGCATGTTAGGGTGGTTGGTGATGTGTGATGCTGAACTGTATTGCTGAGTTGTAATCAAAAATAATAGCTACCTGAGAAAGATATCAAAACAAGGAATGAAGCCATAGTGATAAAACAAATACATCCATTACCTTATAAATACAAATTACATAGTATGTAGTTTTCGTAAAACATGTGCAACAATATTAATATGTAACAGAAAAGACAGATGATAATGTTTTCATTCTGCCAACCACACTTACACTGCTTGTATACAGGGTATCTCTGTTTTATGCAAACAGAGGCATCATCAGGTAATGTCTTACCCTCAGTAGATAATGTAGAGTAGTTCAGGATGTTTAGAATTGGCAGATGGGACTGATACTAGAAAACTGTTCATTCACAATAAAATAAAACATACTAATAACATGAGTTTCAGACATGTTAATTAAAAGCAAAAATCATTTGAATGATACAGCTACTGATAACTAATTAATTGTTCCTGCCCCCTTTAAGTGTTCATAGGTTACATAGTATATATGTGACAAATTCAAACCATGGCTACTGGTGCATCTCTAGGTTTGCACCTGTTGCTTTAACCGCTAGGATACTGCTTCCCTTGCATATTAACTCCAAGACTGCTCAACGAATTCGAATGTATAGGATCTCTGGACAAAGGGTTAACTCTCCAGGTTTTAACCTCAGTTGGAATACTGACTTTCAAATTTTGAACAGGAAAGTATTGGACTTTCTTGAAACCCTACTGTGTGGAAGCAAAACTCAGAAACAGCTTTATATCCTGTATTCTCATAAATTTGAATTTCTTATACAGTACAATTTTTTTTGTAACATAAAACAAGTAGGTTCAATGTTAGTTCATTATTGAATAATTTAACCACAAAATCCAGCAGTTACCACCTTATAAAAACACAGCTCTTAAAAGAATAATCAAATTAGTGCCAAAGTTTATTCAGGTGCCAGGGTTAAAAAATATGTCTTTTAACACATTTCAGAAAAACTCCTTTGCCAAAAAATATAATTTTTATAAAGTGGTGAGTGCTGGATTTTGTGGTTAAATTATTGCATCTAGTATCTTTTGCACCCCCATTACAGGGTGAATTCTTGGTGTGTGCTACTTTGTTAACTTGAATGCAGACATGATTAGTAGCAGTCTCTTATCAGTCTTTATTAGCAGCATATAAATATGTAGTTAAAACAAGTTACTAGTGTTTGTTCCATGAAGGAACAAATGAAATGGTTGAAGTTTGACGGTAAAATCTGGAACCATGAGTAAGTGCAGCTTGCAGGTTTAGGCATTCTGGCAGCAACTTAATAGCTGGACTGCCAAAACTACCAGAATTAATGGCAAATAATACAACTTTTTAATTTTCCCAGTACCTAAACAAACACACCCATTATCTAGAGTCGCGTGTGGGGGAAAAAAGATACACAACTGGGTAGAAAGGTTAATCTTGCAAGACTAAAAGTAATCAAACAAAGCACAGGCCAAAATGTTCACTGTTTCATGAATTGTAGATTTAACAATTGCCCTGCCGAGTGCACCATTGCCGTGCCTTGATCCATAAAAGCAGACTAGTCTGAATCTGAACCTAAAACCTAAAACCTTTCTTTTATTTGCACTGTGCAGTCTGTGATGCATGCTGTGCTGCTGGCAGCAGTCTCTGAAATGAGAAAAAGTAAGAGTCCCACAATACTGCGGTGGAGCAAGACGTGCTACCAGAAGGTACAGCATTCCATATGTCCAACCATTCCAACTTGGAGACTCCTAGCCTGAAATGGGTTACTGACGCTGTTATCCGAGTTCTTGGGGATCATTGAAAATGGAAAAAACAAGAAATTCAAGAATTAATACTACTGTACCTGTGTCAATCTCCTTGTATTCCCAGTGGTGTAGGTTATGTTAGATGTGGCTGCAGCTGTCATACCAGCTGCAGGAACTAACAAGTGAATCCCTACTGGCAGCAGCACCTGGTCTCTCTCCCTGTTACAGGGGTGCCATACAATATCCAGAATCCAATAAACACATAATCATGAGAAAGTGCAGATCGGCTGTAGCCCCAGGCTGCTTATAACCCTCACCCCACCCCAAAACACACTGTTCCAAAGAAACCAATGGAGGAAGGGAGGTACTGCAGAGGTGGAAGGGAAGAGGGATCTGTGTCTTATAGACAGTTTAGAACACACACACAACAACACTTTAAAGACACTTGGATCTTAACTGTCAGTATGACTTAAAGAGAAGGCAGACTTGCAAACAGAGCCATAACAATCCCTAAATCATGCCATTATCGGAGTTCACCTATTGTACTCACCTGCTGGGATCCCATTACATGCCTGCCCTCAAGCTGCCATAAAGGATGTTATTATTGTTTTCCACGTTATGAACTAACAAATAGTGATGTGAGGGAGAACCAGATTTCAATATGGTCAGAATCTCTGTCCTCTCCTGTATAAGAACCTTATAATAACTGGGTTCACTTTTTCCCATAGGGAAACCATGGCATAATTTGTCGTTATAAAGGAGTGTTTATAATGGCAAACACAAGCCCAGTTTCCTAACTGCATGCATGCACCAGCTCAGCTCTTCCATTCTGACCATTGACTGATCAGAGACTGAACTGCCACTCGGACTTGGTGGTGAGTGATTTTTAAAAATCAAAACTACCAAGAGAGAGAGAAAAAAGTAACTTTCGAATGCCGACAGAATCAAATAAATATTTAAATGAACAAATAAAGGTGACCACAGACCGCACGCTGAAACCTAACTGAACCACGGTTGCACAGGAATGTCTTTTTATTTTATATAATTGCTGTGGTGAAAAAGTCAGACCAAGTAATCATGTAACATAAAATATGGGTGGTGTGTTTAAACTCAAAGTTTATAAACACCCTTAATGTTAGATGCTTTTCATAAACCCCAAGTAAAGCTCAGGGTGGTGTGTTTAAACTCAAAGTTTATACACACCCTCAATGTTAAATGCTTTTCACAAACCCCCTGAGCTTTGCACTTGGGGTTTATGTAGCATTTAACACCTCAGTTATGTGTAAACTTCTCATTACACACACCACACCTATTTTATTCTATATATTATAACCTTTCTTCAAGTTGTTATGGTTCTAATAGACTAACAGTGTTTGTGGAGCTTAGTGTCCTCCTCCAGGTGTTTTATGTGAAAGAAGGTTGGATTGGTGCTGATGACTTAGAAATGAGGAGGGGAATCAAGTGAGCCACTTATGTTGGGGAAGTTTACCTAGAACCAAACAGAAGTAACATTTAAAATAGGTTATACCAAGGTCACTGATTTACAGTGATTAAAAAATGAAATTCTATTTTCAAGACTTCAGATTCTGGAATTGCACCGGTTATTGTTACTCTAATTTCTGGATTTTACAGGGGTTCTGCTGTCATTCTTTTAGTATTTGTTTAAATAATTAGAATAAAAGAAGGCTTAATATACTGAACATTAATTAAAGCAAATTTAAAATAGTACAGGAAGCAAATATAAGAAAAATATATAGTTTTGTAGATTTACTGATCGGGTATAAAATGCCAGATTCCATGAAATCTTTGTTTTTACCAGTGTTCAGGCAGCCCTTATTCTGGAATTTTACGGGGTTTTCCGGTAAAAACAGAAAACCAGTGGCCTTGGTTATATCTTTTAATCACATATGCATATGCATAAAGAAACTTATGAGATACAAGGATCTGTAAGAGTACTGACCTATACTAAGTACAGGATGGCACACTGCTACTTGATGACAAGAGTAAGACATTATAACAATATTACTTCAGACTGAAACAGTTATGTAGCAACATGCTATCTTGTGCTGATACATGGAAACTGCACCAACAGATCATTAGTGGCAGGATTCCAAGCTTTCATTATAAAATAAAATGTATGTACCTGGGGTTAACACTTCCAAAGTTAAACCTTTCTAAACAGTTTCTTTCAAAAGGGCTCATTGGAAAACCTTGGCGCAAGGAACTTTTTGTATGAAATCTTGGAATCCAGTTAAAAAATATATTAATCTCTTGATACAATTTCCATGTACTGATATTCAACTGTTTACATCAATACACATTATTACAGTTATAATCATTGGTGGTCGATCAGTGCTGTGGCAGTGTTGCCTTTCCCAATGCCAGAGATGAGGGGACAGATATTCAAAAGTTTGCCCCTGCTTAAAACACAGTTTGTGCTTGCAAACCAAGTTTTGTGTGGATGTCCCATATTCAAAAGCCTGGTTAGCCCTGGGTTTGCACTGAGGCAAACAGTGGAGGAGTGCAAAATGCAAAACTATGCAAATCAGGGGCAGGGACCTGAATATCAGTACTGTTTGATATTCAGTGTATTTGCCCCACACTAGGTCACTTGCACAAGCCTCTTGCGTGGAAAATTCACTGCTGACCAAAACCAGGTCTTAGCCCAGTGCAACCCCACTGGCAACCAAAGGTAGTGTGTCAGCATCCCCCAAACACAGTTGGCCCCAGGTTCAACTGGGGCCTCCTCCTGCAAACTCAGTTCTTGCCAATTCATGTGACATCCTTGGTGTCCAGTGAACCCTCCCCATCCAATCCCCATTGCCATAATTGTATATATAACACCTGGTGTCCAATGGTCCCAATCCCACCTGATCCCATTCCCATAATGTATTTATAATACCCTTGTGATCAGTGGTCCCTCCCCACCTGATCCTCATTGCCATAATATATGCATAGTACCCTGATGTCCAGTGGTCCCTCCCCATCCAATCCCCATTTCCATAATGTTTTCTTAATACCCTGGTGTCCAATGGTTTCCTCCCAGCAACCTGACCTCTGTTCCCATGATATTTTCATAATTCCCTGGTGTCCAATAGTCTCTCCCTACACCCAATCCCCATCCCCATACATATGACAGCTCCCCACTGCAGTGTGTCACAATCCCCCCACATGGCCACAAATGGACTGCCATAGGCATGCAAACCCTTTTTCAAGTAGGCATCCACAACAACAAAGCCCTGGCCCCATTTCCAAGTCATAGCCACAGCCCCAGCCTTCCCTCCATTGAAGGTAGTGGTCCTCCCCCCCAGCCCATGGCACCAAGATGTATTGTGATTACTGTAGAGAAAAAAAAGGTTACCAGATACTGAATGGACATTTTAATAGTGGAGGTGAACAGCAATCACTGTGCATTCACCCCACACTATTTTGTTCATCAGTACTGGTGGAACATGGCACTGTCTACCATGTCCAAGATGGCTACCGGAGTTCTCTGTGCATGCATGACAACTCGATATGTGCACTGAAATATGGGCTCAGCAACACAGTCCGCTATGTTCCTCTGTAAACTTGGCTCCAGCTGTATCAGCTATGGCCAGAGCTTGAATGATTTATTTTATTTATTTATTTATTTGCATTTGGTAACCGTGTAAGTGCACTAGGCAAAGACCTGCCTATTTCCAGACATGACTTGGGGAAGTGCAGTGTACAAAAACCACAATAGACAATAGCAAAATATGACATACCAGTATCCATGCAGGGATAAGCAGCACTACAGAACAAGGGTCGTGGTATCCATGCAGGGATAGGCAATTGTACAGAGCACAGTTGTAAAATATTGGTGCAAGAAAATACAAGACAGAATTCCATAAGGCAAACAAGTTAAGGTATCAAGTGCAGTTACAAGAATCAAGTACTGTTAGGTGCAAGAATAGGGAATTCTTGAAAATAAAGTGTGATTTGGGGCTGCAGATTAGAGGAGGCTGGGAATTCCATAGTTTAGGGAAAAAGTGAGAGAAAGCCTGTTTGCCCATCTTGGTAGAGCAATGTGGGACAGGGAGCAGGGCAGAAGAAACTGACCTCAGATGTAGACTGCAGGGGTGAGCATATATGCTAATGAGGCTGGATAGAAGTAATGTGTGATGGAGTCTATGAAGCACCCAATGGTATAAGATCGTGGAGGAGGGGGATGACCATTGAGGGCAGAATAAAGCATACAATGATGGGTAAGGTGAGGAGCAGACAAAGCAAACCTGCAAATATTATTATAGGCAGTGTCCCATCAGAGTACACCTGCATTTGCCTAGAAGAAGATGGAAGTGAGTAACTTAGTCCTGGGGAAAACACCTCTGACAACAGAGATCCTAGCAGCAGGGGCAAGGGAATGTCAAAGCAGTAGGTTGCCCCAATCTTGAAGTTAACAGACCTACAGATCTCACTTATGTGGACAGGGCAGGACCCAAGGCAGGGTTATGTGTGATCCCAAGGAACTTAATGGAATTAGTTACAGTGACAACAGAACCATCAAGACATAAGACCTGTAGATTTGGGGACTTGGTGCAGGATTTTCTAAGTGACCCAAAGAGTATTGCCTTGGTTTATTAGACATTAGGGACCTATTGATTGGAGGTGAGTCAGGATTGGATTTGTTGAAGAGCTAGGGAGATGTTGTTGTTAATGATGTCAGTGGAACTGAAAGCAGTGTAGAATGCCAGATCACCGTGCAGTAGGGTTAGGTAATGTGAAAGATGGACAGGAAGGTTGTTTATAAATAAGGAAAAGAGCAACAGAATGAGTATGGAGCCCTGGGAAATTCCACAAGTAATAGAGGCAGGAGAGGAGAGGACCTTGCAATATGAGACAGATTGAGACCGACTGTGAAGATAGCTGGTGAACCGGGATAAGGTAGCCTGGGAGGCACCTACCACTTTAAGCTTGTGTAGAAGCAGAGGGTGATGTACCAAGTCAAACACCTTGGTTAGGTCAATAAACAATGCACCAGTAAGTAGGCCATTGTCCATATTAGACTTATCCTCACTGGTGAACTGAGTGAGGGCAACAGTGGTTTTGTGATGAGCTCTAAAACCATGCTGGACCAGAGACTTAAGACTAAATTTTAATAGATCATTGGACACCTGATGATGAATACTTTTTTCATGTAGCTTACTGAGAGCGGGAAGTAATGCAACAGGGCAGTAGTTGGATAAGATCTTTGGGTCACCTTTTTGAATACTGGGATAGTCCTGTCATTTTTCCATACAGAGGGCACAGTGGAGGAGCTAATAGACAGGTTGAAGAGCATTGTAACAGAAGTGGCAAGAAAGAAGGCAGCTAGTCTAAGGATCCTCAGTTTGATTCCATCAGGACTAACACTGCCATTAGAGGGATGGTTTTAGTAAACGAGAACATCCTGCCTGGTAAATGGGTCAAGCTCCAGGAGGGAGGAACATCTGTTTGTCAGTAACAAGGCTCTATTCTTCCTCATAAGTATCTTCTGTATTTCAGTTGCCCTACTTCTTTTGGGTAAGTGTTCAACTGCTTCTGACCAGTCCAGATCTATACCTCACTCTCTATTTCTTTTTTTGTTGTTCATATTAGTTTGTGGTGCAGACTGAGGTATGATTTGGTTTTTATTTATGTACATTATTTCTTTAATTTACTCCAACTCAATTATGCATTTCATGTACTCTGTACATTTTTGACATACATAATTTGTGTCATTAACTTCATTGGTGTCATTAGTGCTGATTGAAACAAGTTCATACATAAGACAATTTCTACATTTTGTAACTGATTTCTTTGCATAGAAGTTCTAAAAAATCCTCTGTTGGATCTGTAAAGTCCATTATTTAGTGCTGACTTCCAAAGACAGATAATAAAGAGGTACTGAAGCTATTAGAAAGTATGTTACACAAAAATCAACATAAGAAAATAAAAACTAAAACAATCACAAAGACAGATAATAAAGAGGTACTGAAGCTATTAGAAAGCACTTTATAGAAAACCAACAAAAGAAAATAAAACTAAAACAAACAAACCATTAGGGGATGTCCACTTCTCTCGCCTTGGCGGATGCAGGCAGAAGCACTTGCCTCTGCCTGTACATCACCTCCTCTAACAGAGGCATGTCTTAGAAAAGATCTGGACTGGAAGTGATGGTCCAAGGGCTTCCAATTTTACAATTTAGTTTAAATTTATAAAAGTGGGCTTTGAGGATACAATATTGTCTTTAAAAAGATAGATTAGTGCCACAAGAAGAGCACTAAAGGGCTCTTCACTATATTTGACTATATAGCAACCGCCCCCTGATTTTGGAGCCATCAGTGGTCACCAGGCTTCAGCTCTGCAGTCAAATACTGTGACTGTTCTCTACAACCAACCAAAGTAACACTTTAAAGTAGCTCTAGTGTGCTACTAGGGTTTCCACAAGTAAAAGTTTAAACATTGTGCAATTTAAAATAACCCTAGGTTGCTATTATGGTTTCCAAAAGTAAAAGTTTTAACACTCTGTATGGAGCTAAGCAAAAGAAGAATAGGGGGAGTGGATAAAATCACTCACTGGAACTCCCTTACTCATTCTACCTCTCTGCCTCTTCCCTTTGTTCCTGTTTCTGATGACTCATGATTATGCATTGCAAACACCATGCATAGGTATTCACACTGCCTGAACTTCATAGGTATATGTACTTTGTAAATGTAACTGTAAATGATGTAAATGTAAATTATGTAAATGAAGCCATTGTAACTGCCATGTCATTGGCATTGTAATGAATTTCCAGGTCACCCCTGAAAAAGGGACTTTACTGTCTCATTGGGCTCATCCAGTTACCAAAACTCAAATAAATAAAATGGTCACCCAGAAAGGAACAACAGGACCGTGAAGAGCTCAGCTCAGCTTATCAGATGAAGCAGTGATATGTGCATTGTGAAGAATTCTGGAGGCATTGCAACAGTGTTAAACTACCATATATATTTGAAAATGTGTTGCCAGTAATATTTTAAGTGGTTTCCATCATAAATTTAAAAGTACTGAACCATGTTTTCCAGTTTTGTTAGATACCAGGATACATGTATTTATTTACTTTGTTTTTGTTTCTGGTAAGGTATACTAGACAAGTAAATGCTATTTTTCATATATGACACAGGAGAGTACAACAGGGTGAAATAACACAAGAATGCATGCTGCAGATTGCAGGCAGTTTAGAACTTCAGAATGATAAATGATGAAATTATGTACAGTAACAAATATGAACTAGAATACATTCGATATGCATCATAAATGGCAAGTTCATTCCTGCAAGAGCAGAGAAGTTACAGTCATCCACATTTTACAAAGTTGTCACAATTAATCACATGGGAATGCTGGACTCCTGTAATTTAAAGGTTTTTTAAACACACCTCTCCATATTTAGAAGATTCTATCGCCTTATAAAGCAGTTATGCACGCTCATGTGCACATATCTAGCTCCAAAGATGACATGGTTATCAGCAGATAACTATTTTCATGAAATTTCCACCAAAAATAAAACTCCAGAATTTGAGCCCTTTATATGTTTGAAACAATTCATCCAAGTATTTGGCATATTCTTTTGTGCATTCAACAGCAAGGAATCATGCCAGCTTATAGGCCTCTCAATAGATGGCTGAGTTATGCCCAAATAAAGAAATGCCTGAAAATTAACACAATTCTGATAAAATTCCACAGACATTTGGAATTTCATGAATTCATTAGAATTCCACAAATTCAGAATTTTCTAGTTCTTCACAGCTCTAATTATAGTAACTGAATCTCCACCATTCTTACAGTCTCCAAATCAATTTGTGTAATAATGTGTTTACTTTTGTATCAGCGTTCATCATATTTGTATTCTGTATTCCTTATGAAATATTAAAATCAGAAATAGAAAATTAAAAAATATATGTGAAAAAGCAACTAAGTAAGTAAGTATTTATTTCTACAGCACCCAATCCCAAAGGCTCTGGGCACTTTACAGGGAGGTGTATGAAACATACAAAAATGACATACAAAAATATAGGGTCAATTAAGTAAATACAAACATTAAAATAAATAAAAATAAATTATAGTAAGACTGATCCATCAGCTAACTAAAGAATACTTCTTTAAAAGGTCCTCTTTAAAAAAACACCGACAAGGCCTCCTCCAAGCTCTGGGAAGCAGTTCCAGAAGGCCAGGTCAGCCACCTCAAATGAACGATCACCAGAGGTTTTCAGACTGGCCCTCAGAATCTCCAGGAG
The DNA here is from genome assembly GCA_016271365.2 of Neoceratodus forsteri. NCBI lineage: Eukaryota > Metazoa > Chordata > Ceratodontiformes > Ceratodontidae > Neoceratodus > Neoceratodus forsteri. The sequence continues at coordinate 628,572,530 of JADMNL010000023.1, read as the reverse complement.
GCCGTCGGTGGAGGAGCAGAGTGAGTGCACTGAGAGGGCAGGCATCAGGAGGTCACACAAGTAGCCTGTGCCCAATCTGTATAGAGACTTATAGGTGAGCAAGCCCACATTGAAGAGGGTCCTCCATCTGATAGGCAGCCAGTGCAAATCCCACAAGACCGGGGTCACATGACAAGACCCGGGAAGGCTTGTCAGCAACCTGGCTGCTGTGCTCTGCACCAGCTGCAGTAGACAGAGGTTCCCTCCACTGACCTTGAAGTAAAGAGCATTACAGTAGTATAACCTTGATGTGACAAAGGCATACACCAGCATGGGCAGGTCAATGGGTGGAATAAGTGGTTTAATCTGGGTGCCATTCCTTAAGAGATGGAATCCACTTTGGATGACAGATGACACCTAAGCTTCCAGTGTCATACCATTGGTAAAGATGACACACAGATTTCTCACCCTAGTGGTTGCCACCAATGAAGTAGGGCCAAGGAACAAACCTGTTCCTGATCTGGTAGCAGCCACATCATGCCAGTGACCAGGCTTGATCACCAGTACCCATGTCATGTCGGAGTTAAGCTGCAGCCAGTTAGAGGACATTCTTTCTTGGATCTCAGCTAGGCATTTACTTAGCACTTCCACGGTATTACTTGTCCTGGGAGCAAAAGACATGCATAGGTGGGTATCATCTGTAGAACAGTGAAAACCCAGATGGTACAGTCTAATGAACTCATCCAGTGGTAGCATGTACACCTCGAAGAGCATCAGCGACAAGATCAAGCCTTGAGGAACTCTACAGGCAAGGTCTTCAGATAGGAGAAATTTCCCATCACTACCTGTTGCATTCTGCCCATAAGAAAGGACTTAAATCAATTGATGACAGTACCGGTGAGTCCACAATACTCTCTAAGGCAATCCATTAGTACAATGTGGCCCACGGTGTCAAATGCTAAGGAAAGATCTAGGAGAATGAGAATTGACTGATCTACATAGAAACATAGAATTTGATGGCAGATAAGGACCACTTGGCCCAACTCAGTCTGCCCATTTTCCTACCTAATGGATAAGCTGCAGATCCTAGCTAACCAACAGCCTGCTTCTTGCAACCTCCACCCCCTAGAAATGCCTTATGTCTGTCCCATGCTTTCTTGAATTCCACCACTGTTTTTGACTCCACAACCTCCTCAGGAAGACTGTTCCATGCATCCATGACCTTTCCATGAAAAATACTTCCTCACATTACCTCTGAGCCTGTCCCCCCTCTAGCTTCAAATTGTGCCCTTGTTCTTGCACACCTCTTTTCTGAAAGATGCCACCCTCTTGGACTTTATTGATTCCATTGAGTTATTTGAAAGTTTCTATCATGTCCCCCCTCCCTCCTCTCCTTGAGACTATACATATTTAGATCCTTAAGTCTCTCTTGATATGTCTTCTGGTGCAGACCCTGCACCATTTTAGTTGCCCTCCTCTGGACAGCCTTCATCCTGTCTATGTCTTTTCGGAGACTGGGTCTCTAGAACTGCATGCAGTACTCCAGATGGGGTCTCACCAGCTGTCTGTACAGAGGGATAACAACTTCCTGTTTTCTACTGCTGATGCCTCTCCCTATGCATCCCAGTATCCCACCAGCCCTTCTATCTTTCACCCTGAGGAGGCCAATTTTCACCCTGACCAATGGTGTTTTGGTGCTATGTCTTACCCTATACCCAGACTACAATGGCCCATAGATGTCATGAGGTGTGCCTTGTGCTGCAGAGGCACCACTTTTTCAACAACCTTCCCGAAAAATGGGATCCTGAAGATAGATTGATAATTTGCCAAGACTTCATGGTCGAGAGATGGTTTCTTAAGAAGATTCTTCACCAGTTCCTCCTTCGAGGTGTTGGGGAAGAATCCATCCAAGACTGAGCACTGGACAATCTTGGCAAACACTGGACCAATGTACTCAGCACATCCCACTCGGAGACAAGTCAGGCCAGGGTCCAGTTCACAGAATGTGGGCCACAACTTCAAGATTACCTGGACAACCTCAGCCACCCCCACTTGCTAAAATACACCCTAAACAATAAGAGTGCCTCTGCTTACACAGGGCCCACCACTGCTGGGATGATTTTGCCCCAATGGGGAGATCCTGGACCAAATGGAGGATACCCTGTCAGAAAAGAGCTGAGCAAACTCCTTGCACAGAGTGACTCAAAATGTTCTTTTCAGCTGAAGACATGCAGGATGAAGTAGCCTATCCACAGTCCAAAAGAGCAGAGCTGGTCTGCTCCTCCCTGCGGCAATCTCCTTGGAGAGGAACTCTGCCTTTTACAATGGATTGCCTTTGATATTCACTGTAGTGAACTCTCAAAGCCAGTTTATCCTTTTCAGGCCAAGTCCTCCGCCAGCAATACTCCAACTTCCGACCCTTGGTCTTCATCTCTTTGAGAGCACCATCAAACAACTGGTATCTCAAATGAAAAGACCTGGGTCATATGCAGACCAGTGTGATGACATCTAGCACCTTGGAGACAGCACCAGTTTAGGCTGTCACCACCTAACCAATGCCAACTGCACATGCAGTACTCACACCAGAAAAGTTCACGACTGCCAAAAGTCCATCTAGGGATAATCCCCCAATGTGAGATAGTGGACCATCTCAACAGGGAAGGACTATCAGGGTGGCCCCAAACAAGACCTCCACCATGCAGTGATCATATCAATCCTGAGGTCGGAGACCTCAAGCCCCAGTGAGAATACAAAGTACATGGAATTGTGATTGTGAGTTGCAGAAGCAATCTCTTGTGCAGGGCCCAGTGAAGTCATCATCTGGAGGAAGTCAGAAACAAAATGCGAGTGTCTGTCATCAATCCAGGCATTATAGTCACTCAGAATCAATCATCTGGACAACTCCAACACCCTATCAGCAACAAAGTACACAACTTCCTGCAGGAATTCACCACCCATGCCTAGGGGGAAGATAGACAAGAAGGATTCTGCTACCTGTGCTTGGACCCCCACGCATAGCCACACATTCAAACAATGAGGTAGAGTCCACTGTGTGCACAGAGAAGTTCAAGCTGGATCTAAATAAGATGGTCACATCCCCACCCCTGCATTCCCTCTTTGGACAGTGCACTACAGAGTACCCAGCCAGGACTGATGCCTTCAGAAGTCGAACTGTGTCCCCCTAGCCAGATCTCCATATTGCAAGCAAGATCAACTGAAGAAATCAAGTCCACCATAACTGCAGTTTTGTTCCTCATCAATTTCGCATTGGGGACTGGTGGAGACTGCAGGCCCAACAGCTACCTGCCCATTCAGACCGGTGGAAACCCTGGGGATGGGCACTAAACCCATCTGGTATCTTTCTAGGCCCTGTTTTGCCTCAGAGACCTCCTGTACCTAACCACCCAATGCTGCCCAGTAAAGCTGTACCCCAGCACTCTGCCACCATTCCACTCACCCCTAACAATACCGACCTCCTGGCTGACATACTAGTGATGAACCTAATTGTGTCAGAAATAAATTATTGCTAAAAGCTATATGATGAACTTTCCACATGATAACATAGAAACATACAATAAGTGTTGATGGCAGATAAGGACTGGTTAGCCACCTACTCTGTTCATTTTCCTGCCAACTATAACATGATCCTCCATTCCCTTAAAAATAACATAGTTACAAACTTCCCACCTTCCTGACCCTGATCCTTGATTTGGTAGGCCACTAAGTTTAAAAATCTAACAAACTAATTTGTCCACCTCCTGCAGCATGCCTGCTCCATTTTCCAGTACTACTACTATGGAATGGAGTGAGCAGGTGTGCAACTGTGAGAATGGGATGGAAGGAGGGATGGATGTGTTGAAGTTGTTTTCATCATTGATGAAAATAAGACAGACTGACTGGCCAGTCTGCCTAGCATCATCAGTGATGCAGACACCACTCTCCCTTCCCGTCACATGCCTCCTCACTCCATTTCATAGTACTTTTGGAATTGACTGGGTGAACCTGCAAATATGACAGTTTGGGGGACTGGGGGTATGGGTTGCTGGAGATTTTAAAAAAAGTTTGTCAGCTCCATTGATCTGTACCAGGAGGCAGAATATCTTTTGTTTGAAAGAACAAAGAGGGGAGAATGTGGGAGGGTTTTTGGTGGAGTTACTGGCCATAGGACTAGTGCTGGCTACTTGAAGGACATTTATTTTATGATTGTTTCATCACTAACCCAAATGGTCAAAGTGCTGAAGATAAGGCTGCAGTCTTTAGTTCTTCTTTGTCAGAACCAAAGAGGTATTTTTTGGTATCTTCACCAAACTGAAGTTCAGCATCAGTTCACCCTAAGTAGGCAAGTAGCCCAATAGTAGGAGGGAATGTGGTTATAGGACAGAGGAGGTCAGTGGAATAAAGTATTGCATTGGGAGGAAGTTTGTTTATGTGTTAGGGAATGAGAAGAACTGTGAGTGAACTACCGACAGCAGCAGGAGAGAATATTCTGATGTGTACCAAGAATAGGTAGGGAGACAGGCTGGCTAATTAGCAGCAGAAGAAGGAAGTGTGCTAGTGTGCCTGTAATGGTAGTGAGGCAGGAAGCTAGGTATCTATGCTAACAGGAAAGTTACTACTGTGCTGAAATAGGAGGCACTTAGTATGAGCAATGGCAAATAGGTGGAGAGGCAGGTGTGCTACTGTGTTTCAGTGGGAGGAGTGTACTACTGTACACTAGTATTGGCAGAGAGGTTGGTGGGCTACTATGAAGCAGTTGGAGGGTAGGTGGTTTGTATTAGAAATGGGTAGGGAGGCAAGAGGAAAATTCTTCTATGGTGAGGATTCAGTTGGTGAGGCAGGTGTGTCAGCATAGTGAGAGAGAGATAGTTTGGTCTAGACAGGGAATTGAATGATGGAAACAAATTGCATATGGAGTCCTTGAAATCTGGCTGTTTTAATTGAGTTATTTTGTATGTTTTGTATTCGATGCATGTTTTGTATTCGATGTATTTGTGCATGTAACATCTTAACTGTACTACATGGTACCGGATTGCTCCTGAAAAAGGTTTGGCCTATATTGCTTACCCGGTGAACAAATGTTTAAATAAATAAATAAAAATAAAATGTCCCAATCTTCAGGAGCTGGTCAAACAATGCAACTAAGGTCTGTAATGGCAGGGCAAGTACAGTATGTGACTCAGAGAAGAAACAAAACACTAAGCTTTCAATGGGAGAAGAAAACACAGCCACCAGCTGACGATTCTAACATTTTACTTATCTTCAATGAAGGAAGGATTGTCCTGCTCCTTACCATAGTCCAAATGGAAATGATGACTCTCTTCCCCATCAGTGTTGCCAGAGGAAACACAGGTGGTCACTGCACAAACTGCAATGGCGCCTACCCTAAAACTTCTGATAGACTGTCAGCCAGCCATGAAAGAGTCAGCTCTTGAATGGCCTTAACAGCATCTGCCCATAATCATGTCCCAAAGAAATGACTTTTCTAGCTGATGTGTTTCTTATAGGAAAAATGTCAAAGTGACCTCAAGGCATGGGATTGTAAAGCAAGCCCTTTAAAAACGGTGCTTCCCAAATCCTCTTCAGTATGCTTTTTACTGTGATAGCTTTATGCAGTTTTTTTTTTAAAGCAATTGAATATGTGTTTGCTTCACTGTGAACCTACAGTATCAAAGCAGGGCTTATCTTACTCCCTACTGCTTTCTCTACTACAAGTATTGAATAAGGAATATTGCTTCTGTTACCACATACCCACATCTGTAAACTTCAATAAGAAATGTTAAATTCTTATTTCTGCTTAATCTGAACCTCAATATATGAAGTAAATTGCCTATAAAGAAAATTACTTTGCTTGGGAAAAGAATAAGGTCTTTCAAACAAAACTGTGAAAACTATTTAGGAGTTTCACCAATGCAAACTAAAAGAGAACAAAGTGATGTTGTTTGACAAAGATATATATTCTTGAATAAAAGGATATGCAGTTTAAAATTATTTTTGCAATGACTGTATGGCTTAATATTTTCTTTCCCTAGCAGCTTTGTTAGGTATGACTATTGCTTTATAACATCGCTTTAAGGTCCATAGATTTGTGAATTGCTATTTCCTGAAGGTGACTTTCATATTTGGTTTTGTAACTGGATTTAATTCAAACTGTTTATATTCAATAAGGCAAACTACACATACGGACATACAAACATTTGAAGAAGCCAGCAGAATAAAGCTATTTTAGTCAATCTAGTCTGCTCATATTTCAGGGTCCATAGCTAAGCTATTGAACCTGCCCCTTTCCATCCTCCCATCCTTTTCATCTACCCTCCCATGACCATTATTTTCCCTTGTGTCTATCCTAGGCCTGTCTTGAAGATGCCCACCATCTTCAACAAGAGCAGCACTTGACATTACATTCTAAATAACCACCACCCTCAATGTGTAGAAGTGCTTCCTAATTCCATCCTAAACCTTCCCTACAGCTTAAGAATGTGTCCCTTGAGTTTTATGGACACTTAGCTTAAAGACACCCTCACTATCCACCCTGTTTATCCCTTTATGTAGCTGAAGGTCTCAATCATGTCCCCTCTTACTCTCCTCTCCATCAGGGAGTACATGTTCAGTGCCTCCAACATCTCTTCATATGCTTTACTGATAACACTTTATTTTTGATGTCCTTATACAGATCTTAACTACTATATAACTATGCTATAACTGCACTGTAACTACTGGTTAATTACATATAACTACTATGTAGTTGTTAACTAATTTCGCATTTGCATGTTGTGTAGTTACACAATTTACATACATTGCAACTACTACTGTCTCCCTTTTGGCACAAATCAGTTAATTCTGACAAGTATAACTATATATGTATAGCTGTTGCAAAGCTGAACAGAAAATCTACTGTGCAACTACCACTCTTCTCTTCTGGCATTATGTTATTTGTTCCTATAAGGGCAACTACACATGCAATAGCTATTGCAAATTGTAACAGCAAATTTATTGTGTAACTACTATGTTACTACTTTTGGCATTATTACATCTGTTCTTACAAGTCTAACTGTGTATAAATGCAGGTCTTGTGCACTGCTTCAAATATCTGTGTGAACTGACCATTAATTAAAAGGTAATCATACAGCCAGCCTGGTGAAGCATAGGGCTGAGGCGCTGGATACCTTACCTTGTGTCACACTGGTGACCTGGGTTTGGGAATGAGCCAGGGTCATTGGGAACCAGTCGGGGGGGGCTGGATCGAGCAGCTGAAAGGCAGCTCTTATCTACCAGGGAGGAATCCTGTCACCCATCATACTTCCACTGCTCCCAGATGGAGATCCGAGGGCAGTTCAGGCAGGCTGGTGGTGAAGTAGAGGGAGGGCACCACAGAACCATGGCATACACATGCCTCTACATGCATGCCAGAGACACAGGGATGGGGAAAAAATTGGGGGAAATCGGGATATAAAATGTAAATTAAAAAAATGTAATCACACAGAAAACTGTTAAAGTGTAATCAGAATGGTAACTAAAATATGAATACAATGCAACTTCAGTCTGCTGCAGTCACCTTATCTGCTTGAACTTACTTCGTTTGCATTGACTGAACCTGTAATATAATTTTTGTGCACTATACCTATATTATGCTTAATCATTTCTATTGCTGTTAGGTACCTACTCTAGCCCTGTTAAGTTTGTCATTTTCAGGATGTCAATCTCTGTTATTGCCTGATATCTCATTGTATGTAAACTCGACTTCCACACTGCTCCTCTGTGATCTAACTTGTAAACCTCCCGGTCTCACATGAAAATAGGCACTTGGCTGTCTAGTGTGACTTACCCGTTAACAAAAGCAAATAAATAAATAAACAAATGAATTAACTTGCAACCCTTTAGTTGATGTTCCATGTCTGTATTCCAGTTTTTCATGAAATTACAAGTTAGTAAAATGCAGTCTAATATGGTGAATTGATATGTACCTGTACAAAATATTTCATTTGCATAATTACTAATTGGCACTATAACAATACTGTGGCTAAGAAATTATGGTGCTGTTTTCACAGTTAATGCCTAGGTAACATGTATTTGTAGTTGCACACACTTACATTTACCAAATGTCAGTACAGTAGCTGTGATGTAAGTTTTCATTCAGAAAGCATTCCCTCATGAACTTACTGCTTACTAAACATGCAATCTCATATTGGACCCTATTCATGCAGGCAGCAGGGAATGTGTCAAATGTGCATTCCCAGGCCTGATGATCAATCAGATGGACTGACCAGGAGCAGACTGTATCCTGCACTGTGTGTGGAGTGGGGAATTGTGGATTATGGGTGGGTCTCCCATTACTGCTGTTTTCTAGTAAGGGGACCTACTGGTCTGCCTATGTTTACTGCCTTGCCCCCAGCCCTGATGGCATAGTCAGAGTGCTGGGATAGCTTGATGTGAAGGAGGGTGCCATGGCCTCCACAAGTTCAGCAAGTGGGAAGGGCAGACAATGGCTAAGGAATGGTACCTGCCTGTGTATCTGGTGCAATCCACCATAACTCCACACAGCAGATCAGTGATAAAGCATGGCATGGAGCCATGCCCCACCCACAGCTACCCACCTGAGCAGCAGTATGGGTGTGGGTGTAGAAAAGGTTAGTGTCTATACCACAGAAGCAGCATATTTCTTAGTAACTACAGCAATGTTGCAAGCCAATAAGTAATTATGTAAATGATTTTTACTATATAAGTTAAAAATGTAGTGGTATAGCAATTAACAATATTGGATTGCATGTTTATTAAGCAGTAAGTGCATGAGGGAATGATTTCTGAAAGAAAACATACATCAGAACTACATTATTTTCATTCAATGTAAGTGTATAGTAGTTACACCTTTATTCTTATGCTTTATTTTAAGTGTCAGTTTCTGAGTACTTACTTTGCAGATACATGCTAGTTATGCATTAACTGTGGAAACAATGCCACTGAAGCAGCTCATTCCTTAGTAGCTACAACACTATTACACCCTTCTCTTTACACTTTATTTTAAGTGTCAGTTTCTTTTCTCAATAAAAGTTTATTGATTTAAAATAATAATACATCTTACATATTACTGTGAATGACAAATTGGCAAACATCATATAAAACTAATGTAACACATGCTAATTATTGTATTGTATATTATGTAACAAGGTACATTAAACATGACCTGATAAGAATTAAAATCTTACATACATTTGTTGCTTTAAAAAGATGCAATCTGTAATTAAACTAAAACTAGGGTAGAAAATACATAGTAACGTCTTAGACTTCTTACCTTATTCAAGATACTTCCTTTAGATCTTAAATACCTCTCCATGTGATCGCCTCCCCTGTGTTGTAATTGTCGATATTGTTTCCCCTGTTTATTTAAATATAGCAACAAATAATATTATGAGGAAAGAGAAAAGAAGTAAACATAGAAAGTAAAGAAAGTAGAAAAAGGAATTTTGATAAGAATGAAAAGTCAGCCTATTATATAAAAGTGGAAAAACACAGCTTAATTGCCATCAAGGAGTGTATGTTGTTGTAAGGTTCTTGAAGATATTATAATATACATATCTTTAAAGTGTTTATGTTTGTGCAAAGGTTTCATAAATCACGCTCAGTTTAGTAATGAAACTTTCACCTTGGTCTATCATTAGATGAGCCAATCTTTCTAAACAAAGAACTTCAGACATTCATTTGTCCATTCTGTTATGGATGGTGCCCCTTCCTCTATCCATATATGAAGAATAGCATTTTTTACAGTTGCAGAAACAAGATGTATGGTAAATCTTTGTGCCTTAGTCCAAGCTAATTGATCATCAAGGTAACCTATAAGACATGTTTCTATATTGAGTCTATCTTTAAGTCATTCTATATCTCTAAGTATATGGGCTACCTCCCTCCAGAGTATCTGTATGTGTTTACACTTCCAAAACATGTGACACATGTTAACATTTTCCTCACCACATTCATTGCATGTAGAATTAGTTGGAATTCCCATCTTAAACATATGCATGGGTGAACAATATAGATTATGAAGAGATTTGAACTAGACAAGTTTTGTGTTAACAGTTTTTTTTTTCACTTTTTCTCTTTATCTCTCCTGTCTGCTCTCTGAGCCCACTCCTTCCATCCACTCATTTTTCCCCCATTCCACCTCCATGTGATCTGCCCCTAGAGTGCCTCCTCTCTCCTCCTGCACAGTGGGGTCTGTCCATCTTGGTGGTCTGGATGGAACAGGAGTGGCTTTCATCCAGGGCTGCCGAGAGGTGTTTTCCGCTTTTCTCCCTAGGTCCCCTACCCTCTGAAACGTCGAGCGCTAGGATGTATGTCCTGAGTGGTGGCATGCTTACGCACGCCGAGCATCTCAAGCACCATCGACATCCTCCTTCCCCGGCTCCAACAAATGGAGCCATCTCCATCCCTTCCTAATGTCGGTGCTTCCACTGGCTATGGAAGGGATGCAGAATGCAGATGAGTTCTTGGTCTCCCACCCCTGAGGGAGGAGAGCATCTGTTGGGACTCGATCCTCCTCTCCTCTGCTGACCCCAGCCACTGAGTCCATTCTCAACCCAGGTCACCGGCGTAGCATGTGTGCGCCCAGCGCTCAACCTCAGCCACTGGGCAGGCCTTTGTTAACAGTTTTAAATGTCTTATGAGTAATTCCAGATGTTTGTCCAATTCCAAAGTTCTACCTTTACCCAATGACAATGACCACCATCTTATGTTATAATTATCGGTTCCCCTAATCAGGTCTATAAAAAGCATGTAAAAAGTAGAAATGGATGGGTGCAAGCGAGAATTAGCTAGAAATATCATAGTACTGTATTATCATTTGCATCAGATTTTTTAGGTCATTACTGTGCAGGCTTAGTATTTTGCCAGACACTAACGTGTATTTTTCCTGGTCTGAGATAGTTAGATTATAATTTTGGGTCAGTTCAGAATAGGATTTAAGGCAATTATTCTTTATCATGTCTTTAATGCAACTGACTCCCTTCAAATGCCAGTCCTGAAAATCCATTGTTTCACCATTATGTATAAGGTTGTAATTTTTCCATAAGGATTGAGAGGTAGAAAATTTAATGTCTAACTGTAAGAGTTTCTGACAGATCAAAAATTAGTAGTTTAATATTGTCCTTTATAACTTTAGTCTGTATATCTTTGACAGGTTTTGCAAAGGGTAGAGCAGCTATATTTACTTTCTGTTCCTCTGTTGTATTTCTTTCAATACTCAGCCACTCGGGTATCTCCTTTTTGTAATTTGATAAGGTAAACCATTTAACTGATTGGGAAAGCCTACAGGATAAAAATCTGGGAATTTTAGGCCACCATGACTTTTAAGTCTGGATATTTTGTTATGCACCATTCTACTCCTTTTATAGCTCCATAAAAATTTGTTTACAATACTTTGCAGCTCAGAAAACCACTTTTTTGGTATACAAAATGGTAGCATCTGACACATAAATAATGCTTTCGGTAATATATTCATGTTGACTGCCTCTATCCTACTCCAGAAGCACAGTGGTAAACGATTCCATTTTGCCAGAGAATTATGAATGCCAAGCCTAAGAACTTTAAGATTGGTAGTTGTTGTTTTCTCTGTAGTGTTACATCATTTAATTCCAACATAATCTATTCATTCTTTTCCTGCCTTATACCCATGTTAGTTATGTCAGTTTTATTATAATAAGATTTTAGTGGTGGAAAATTAGATTTTTGCTTATTATGTGTGCAACCAGATATTTTTGCAAATTTGTTTATGATGTCTAATATCCTGGGGACAGATTCCTTGAGGTCCTGTATTGAAAAAGTATATCATCCGATATAAGGACATTAACTACATCTTATTTTGTATAGGAACGCCTCTAATGACATCATCATGTGTCAGTTTTCTCACTAGTGGGTCTAAAGTGAGATTAAAAAGTAGTGGAGATAATGGACAGCCTTGTATGATTCCTTTTAAAATGGGAAATTATTAGAGATCATCCCATTAGTTATTACTGAAGCTGATATGTTTCGTATACTACTTTCTTTATTTAGTGAATTGTTCAGGAAACCCATATAAGTTTAAGGTATTAAAGATGTGAGACCACAATACTTTATCAAAAGCTTTCTGCATCTAATGAAAGAAGGCCTGAGTCTATCCTTGATTTATTTTCTACTTCTTGTATGTGAAACATTTTCCTAGTATTGTTAGCTACCAGTCTACCTTTCATAAAGCCAGTTTGACCATTATCAACTGGTAGAGGTATAACTTGTTCTAATCTGTCTGCCAGAATTTTGGCTAATATCTTAACATCACTATTAATAAGTGATATCTGCCTATAAATGTTACATTCCTCTGGATCTTGCCCAGGTTTGGGAATGAGTGTAATCAAGCTTCTCGTCATTTCCCTAGAAAGACATTCTTAGTCCCAAGCCTCTTCAAATACTTTAGATAAGAGTGGAGAAATCTCATCAGAGAGCTTGTTATAAAAATTAATGGAATAACCATCAGAACCTGGGGCTTTATTTTTCTTAAGTGCCTTTATTGCCTAAATCTCAGGTACACTAATAGGTTTAGCTAGTTCTGTTTTGAAACATCCAGGGACCTTAGGTAAAGGAACTCCCATACAAAAATTTGACAGTGCTTCAGGAGGTGAGCTATTGGCATTGTGATACAATTCCTGATACATTTTTTCAAATTTTTATTGATTTTACTTTTCTCTGTTATCAGAGATTGCTTCCCAATTTCTTTGACTCTACTTATTCGTGTACCTCCTTTATTTTGCTTTAATCTAATGGCTGGTATTTTGGTGGCCTAGGACCCAAGTCAATGTAATTAAGTTTTGACCTTCTTATAGCAAATTCCGCTTCCCCCCTTATTAGCTCAAAATATTCTGTTTTAAGTTTGGACAAGAGAGCTCAGTTAGCCTCTGACTGATCAGGAATTAGTTTTGTCTCTAAATCTTTCATTTCTTTTAAAGTCCTTGCTTTTTTGCTTGTTTCTCCTTTAATAGCTGAAGAGTCTGCATAAGGAATCTTCTTATGCAACATTTGAAACATCCCCAATTATTAACCCAAGAGGTGTCTGTTGGGTTATTACACTCCCAGAATAGTGTGATTTCTTTTTAATTTTGTCTAAAAAACATCTTTAAGAAGGACATTATTTAGTCTCCTTCTTTTTGAAAGTGTTACCAGAGTATGCTCTGAAAGGATATTATAACATGGAATGATCAGATATGACTTGTTCTAATATTTGGTATTCATTATCCTGTCAGTCAAAGCCTCTGGAACATATATTTGGTCAATTCTAGAGCCTGAACTACAATGTTCTGATCAGAAGGTATACTGTTTATCTCTAGGATGGAATAATCTCCATGTATCCACTAGGCCTAATGTTGTCACTAAATTTTGTAAGTCTCTATCAGTTTTATTAGTCCTATATCTGGTGTTAGTTCTATCAACTAGTGAGTTAAGAGTGCTACTAGTATCTCCAGCTAAAAATATTGTACTATCTAGGTAGGAATTTAGTTTGGAGTTAAGAGTTGAAAATACCTCATGTGATGAGTTTGTAGGCCCATATAAACTCACTAGCATTACATCTTCCTCCTCTAGCTTCCCATTAACACTTACAAATTATCCATATGGGTCAGAATATACTGTGTTCATCTGAAAATTAAGCCTCTTTTAATGAGAATCAGAACGCCTGCCTTTTTAGAGTGCAAGCCTGCCCCACATACCTGTCCAACCTATTCTCTTTGCATCAGGTTTAGCTTTATCAGATGTCTAAGTACTGCAAATCTTTTTTAATTTATGATTGAGACCTTTAACATTCCAAGTTATCAGATTGAAATTTTTAATATTAGTCATTAACGAGTTTTGAAAGGTATTTAGATTGTGCCAATGCAAAGATAGGAGGCTTTATTAATGAGTAAGCACAAAAAACTTGAGCTTTATCTAGGCTAACATACTGATAAGTGAATGTGCTAAAGTTAAAACAATGAAGAAAATAGGTTGAAAAAGAGAAGACACATAAAGAGAAAAATCCAGTGTAAATTGCTTTTAAATCACTTATTCCAGAGACCCTTCCATCCCTCCCACTCCTTTCTCAAAGCTTAAAGCCCTCATCACCCCCCTCAATCATTATTTTTCTCCTCAGAACGTACGAAAATTCATATTCTAAAACATGTAATCTATCATTAAATTATGTTGTACAAAAAAAGTTACAATAAAATATTAATGTTTTAACAAATGTGATAATTACAGGAGCTAAGAAATGCTTTACATTCAAAGTAGATTTAAAATAACAGTATTTTTAGATTGAAGTATTACAATTTGTTCATGTCATTATCGTCCAGAGTATTCTTCTTTACTTGCCATGCACAGAAAGGTTATTATGTCAAATGAATGATGAATTATAATGCAAGCAAAAAGGTTTTTCAGATCTCTTACTTTGAAACTTAAACCTTGAGTCAGCAGAGAGAATAAAACTCCTTTCATATATATTTTATGAGGCAAGAAATATTTAAATAAAGAATCTAGCATCAGAGATAAGAAAAAACATTAGCTAGTAAGTACTGGTAGAACTTTGGATTCATAGACTACTCCCATATCTCTTTGTGATTTGTGACATGTGCAGCTTAGAGAAACATTCGAGATTCAGAAGCTGTTGAGAGTCTCGAGAGGAATTTCAAACCAAACCGACTTGGAATTGCCTTGAAAAAATGGTGGAATTCTAAAAACAGGTGACATTGTGAGCATCTTGACTTATGATATCACGTATGTGTTTAGGATCAGTTTTCACATCTGAAGGTCAGAGCAAATTATAAAAAATTGTAGCAATAGACAATACCCTTCCATAGAAGGCATATGGCTGTATCAGATCACATAGAAATCTCTTAAATGACTGATCGCTATTATCATTTAAGCTAGCAAGAGAAGAATACACAGGCAAACACACTCAACTATCTACCCCATCACCATCTTGCTCTACCACCAGGCCCAACAAATAAATATTTCATCCTGTCTCTCATAATGTTATGCTAGAACTTATCTTCTTGTAACTCATTTAGGTAACAGATGACAAGAGGATTTGGGCATATTTCCATTATAAAATATTAGAAGTAAAATAATGGAGTAATCATGCTAAATCGCCTTTAACCCGATGCTAGAGAGCCTCCACCTCTATCGTTGGGATTCTGGGTTATCTTTATGAGGCAACACTTCCTTCCAGTGTGTAGTTTCCTTTTCCTGTTTAATAGTTAATGGAGTCAAAACACAACCATTATCCTTTTTACCTAATCCACACAATAACTGAATAAGCAGAGAAGCGCATACCATGTTTATAAGGAGGATAAGGAAGATCTTACTTAAAGGCTTGTCAGCAGCAAGGACAGCAGAAGTGAGTCTATTTAAGGACAGTGTCACCTAGTAACGTTCCCTACCACATGAAAAAGAAAAAAGAGGGTATGAAGAAAAACAACAGTTTCCATTATGAGTGAGTTTGCAATTTGATTCGACACAGCCTTTGCCCTCAACAATTTAGGTATTTTAATAATTTAACATTCATCAGTGGTTGTTTATTTAAACAGTTCATTAGAATTTGAAGCTGGAGAATAAAATTGGAAAATATTTTCTCATACTTATCTTGGCTGCTTCATATCCGTTATATTCCTTCTTGCCATTTGGGGACCAAACCTTTAACAATGCTGAATACAGAAGGCTGTATTTTAGATTGACTTCTTTGAGTTGTTTTTTAATAGGAAAGAAAGTGTCTCTCTTTTTGATAACTTCTGGGGGCATATAATTGAAAACTTTAATTTTACATCCCTCAAAATTGATTGATGTTTTGTCTCAAAGCATCCATTGTACATGCACTTTATGTTGAAAATATAAGAATTTAAACACAAAGGATCTAGGTCTGTCACTAGGGCCAGAAAGTAGATTTAAAGATCTGGTGCCCTTTCCAGCACATATCAAGCACAGTCAGGAGGGGGCCAGTTATAGCAATTAGGACTTTGTTAATAACAGCAAGGCTGTTACTACCCTCCAGTCCTTCTTTATTCCAAACATATGTAGGTTGTTCCTATGACTTCTACCTTCCAAATTGTCACTTTTGCCTCCAATTTGCTACCCTTTTATTTATAAGAATGCTTTCTCTGATGTCCTTATTAACCCTGTCTTCCATACTACTTATCCTCCCCTCAGCATCTGTTATTATTATCGTGTGGGTATCTGTGTCTTTTCTGAGCTGTTTTATGCTGTTAGATATGTCCAATATGGTACTGCTAATAGTTTCCATTTTTGACATTAATAGATCAAAATGTAATACTGTTAATGGTTGTGCAGATTGGTCTGAGGTTTCCAGGCTGTTGCCACTATCCACATTTACTTCTGACAAGTCTTTTAGAAGGTTTTTTAATGAGATTTGGGTTGGATATGGAAGTGTCCAAATATTTTGATATAGTATTTTGAAATTCCATGTCTTCACTATTCCCTGCCATATTTAGATTATGTTAGCCTGCTGGATGAGTGTATAGTCAATTTGGGATATTTCTGGAACCCTGGTTATGCTATCTTAGAGTATGCTGTTACACGATTAATTGTTGACTAAGCATACTATGCTTCCAGTTAATTTTCTTTCTAAAACAGATATAATACTTCTGATCTCAAGCTTGAAATTGTTTCCCAGTTTGTTCAGAAGGTTTCTGTGACTGATAAAATAATCAAGATGTCTTAACTGTGTCCCACTACAACTTACAGCCAGCAGATGGTGTTATGCGAATAGAAATTAATTAAACAAGAATCGGGTGTAAACTCATGCAGCGTAAACTTTTGCCAGACTAAAAACACCTACAATCTGCAAACTAGTACTTAAACATTAAATTTTACATAATTTTCAGTAATGATTGGGTGAGAGGGTCAGAGAGCTCAGCTGAAAGAGACCATCCCGAATGCTGACATTCAATCGCATCCCACAATCTAAGGGTCAGCTTCTTTGTATTTACTTTATAAATATATGTTAGTTGGGTATTAACTGTGGAAACAATGCCACAGAAGCAGCACATTGCTTAGTAACTACAGCACTGTTAAAAGCCAGTAATTAATCATGTAAATTAATGATTTTTGTATTGTATAGCAATTTACAATATTAGACTGCATGTTTATTTTAGTTCTTTCTTTCTGTCACACAGTATAAAGGTGACTCTGGGATTCAAACCTAGTTCTCCAGGTCTGTAGGTCAGTGCTTTTAACCACTATACTATACTGTAGTAAGTTCATGAGGAATGACTTCTGAAGGATAATTTTAAGTGTTAATAGCTATACTGTAACTTTTGTATACCTACACTGTAACTGCACTGCTATGTAGCTGTTAACTAGTTTCAGAATGTGTGTTGTGTACTTACATAGCTTTAAATGTGCTGCTTCTGTGGGATTCACCCATACCTCTTCTGCACCCACACTGCTGTCCTGCTGCTACCCAGGTGGGTGGCTTGTGGTATGACATGGCTACATGCCATGCTTTGTCTCTGATCCACTGTGTGGAGTGACAGTGGGTGGTGCCAGATACACATGCATGGACCCTTCCTTAGATGATACATGCCCTTCCCACTGGCTGAACGGGGTGGCAGCCATGGCACCATCCTTCACACAAAGCTACTGCAGCCCTCTGACTATATCATGAGGGCTTTGGGCATGTGGTGAACATGTGCAGAGCAGTAGGTTCCCTTCCTGGAAAAACAGCAGTACTGAGAGGACCAGACATATCCCACAATTACCCACTTCACACAGAGTGCAGCATCCAGTCTGCTGGTGGGAAGACCATCTGATTAGATGGCTGCTGTTGATCACTAGACCTGGGTATGTACATTTGAAACATTCCCTGCCACCTTTAGAGCCTATGCATAAAATTATCTGATCGCCTATACACCACATATCTGAGAGACATAGGTGACCCAAAGTCAGAAAGTTGCACACCGGTGGTCCAGTGGACCCCAGTGGCATGCTCCAAAGCATGCATCCTTGTGCACCCAGTCAACTGAACAAACAGGTACATGCAGGGTCAGTCCAGGGGTGGAGCGGGACACACTAAGGTGCAGAGTGCCAGGTGAAGGGGCTGCAAGCTATAGCAGGGGGACTCTACTGTTTGACTCTTACACCCACCACACCATGTGAACATGTGCTTCCACCCCTCCATGCCACCCCAGTCCTCAATGACAACAGTCCCAGACTGAACCAGTAGCATCTCAGTTGGTGAAGCCTTTATGGCAAAGCTCTGGATGAGGTGTTCCAACTCATATGTGTGGCAACAGTGGTTCTTTAATAAAGTAAAGACTACTTTTGAAGTATTTTCCTATGAGTGGACTGTCAATGCATTGCTAGAGTGAAGCAACATGTTGAAATTGTTGAGACATTGTTGGGGTTAGCGGCTCCTGATGTAGCCTTTCTGTCAAAGCATTAGTGTGAGTATTTCTGACTCCTATGTGGCAGCACTCATCCTTTGATGAAATAAAGACTACTTTTGAAATATTTTCCTATTTGTGGACAGTGCAATGCTTTGCTAGAGTTCAGCAATTTGTAGAAACTCTCAGGGACAACAGGAAGGGCTGGGTATGGCTGCTTGGGCAAGCACAGGTGATTTTGAAAACATTTATAACTTTTGGAACATTTCAACCCTGTGTTTCACCCCATGTCCCCTGCTCTGTGCAGAGAAAGGGATCCACTCATTGAGCTAGAATGGGCATCCCATTAGATGCCTGCGAGTGTCCACCAATCTGTCCACCATGCACTAGTGCTCTGGGTGGCAGAGCCATGGATGAGAAGTGCATGTTGCCCGGCAACCATGAATGCCAGCCAGTGCAAAACCATCCATAGGTGCAGAGCTGCACACACCGGGTATGCTCCTTTTGTGCATACCTGATTTTCCATTGATGCATAGACCCCTGTGTGAACAGGATCCAATATTAGATTGCATGTTTACTAAGCAGTAAGTTCATGAGGGACTGATGTCTGAATGAGAACTTACATCACAGCTACAGTACTGAGATTTGGTAAATGTCAATGTGCACACTTGCAAAATATGGTGTTACCTAGGCATAAACTGTGAAAATATAGAGAATAGTGAATAGCAATCATGCAGAACCAGTGTGTTCTGCCACAAGGGTTATGATTCCTTTGACCTGCAGACCAAAGTTCAACAGGTCCATGGGAATCAATGCATCCTGAGGTGACAGGACACACTGGTTCTGCATAGATTTCCCATCCACTATTTTTTATGGTGTATAGTGTCCCTGACATAAATTTTTAGGTCGTTGTAGCAGTTTTTGTTTTAATTTTTTGGTAGAAGAAGACTTTGCCATCCGCATTCCTCCAAGAGTTCTATCTGGCTGCTAGGACCAGTGGTGTGGCTGTTAGAAACCAGAAATCCATACATTTGTGTTGCATAATCTCACTGGTTGAAAATTGGGTTGGAAGGATTTTAAGAAAAGCAGTTGGTCTGTATTTTTGCTTAGTGAGAGTACGTGAATGAAGCAAGTGTTTTCTGTAAGTAAATGTAAATATCTGGTTGATCCTGCATTTATTTATTTTTTTCATAGGCCAGTATATCTGGTTGATCCTGCATGTTATTTGACCATATCTGGTTGATACTGCATCTTCAGGTTAACATGGTTGTCTGCTCCTTCCGTTGCTACCTCCTTTGATCTGGTTGATTCAGCAGTTCTGTTGGTGTGGCTTGTACTTCCTGAAATCAGCTTGAACACTGTTGAATAGTGTTCCATGACCTTGAACTGTGGTACAACAGCATTTTAGGTGATATAAAATCAAGGTAGAACAATGTTCCACCATACATACCATTATTTCTTATGCACAATATTGTTTCAACACCAATTAGTAATTATGCAAATCAAAATATTTTGTGTACAGTTATATATCAATTCACAATTTTAGACTGCATACTATTAAACTTTAGGTTAATGAGAAACTGGAATGCAGATACGGAACATCATCTAAAAAGTCAGTCAATGCATTTAAGTGTAGCAGACTGAAGTTATATTGTAACCATATTGTATTTACCATTCTGATTACACATTTAAGTTTTTATGTGTGATTACCTTTTAAATAAATGTCAGACATAGACAGTTGCAACAGTGCACAAGGCTTGCATTCATATGTGGTTACACTTGTAAGAACAAATTTAACAATGCCAATAGTAGTAACATAATAGTTACACAATAAATGTTATGTTATAATTTGCAATAACTATAACATGTGCAGCTACCTTTGTAGGAACAAATTACAGAATGCCAGAAGAGTTACACTGGTAGTTGCACAACAGATTTTCTGTTACACTTTGCAACAGCTATTACATGTGTAGTTACATGTGTCAGAATGAAATGATTTGTGCTGATAGACAGTAGTATTTAAATATGTATGCAAACTGAGTAACTACACAACATGCACATGTGAGACTAGTTAACAACTACATAGTAATTACATATAACTGCATCATTGTTACAGTGCAGTTGCAATGTAGTTACTTCATGCACATTGTGTGTAAGTACACAACATGCAGATGTGAAATTAGTTATCAACTACATAGTAGTTACAGTGCAGTTACAGTGTAGTTATTCAGTAGTTACAGTATACAGTAATTAAGGACACTTAAAATAAAGTGTTACCCCTTTACTCTGCTGACACAATATCATCTTCATTGCCCCTCCTCTGGACCGTGTCCAGCAGGTAACTGTCATTTTTTTAACTTTTATTTATTGATTTAAAAGGAAAAAAAGCCAATCAATACAAGCATTTCTGATAGGACAGTACTTAGAATGGGCAACAACAACATTTTGACAGTACTACATCTTTGCACTCCTATATTTGGTACATCACTGGAGGTTACCTATAGTCATTTTATTACATAGAAAAATAATTCATAGGCTGTTGCTGCTATGAGTGGGGAATTACCAGGATAGGTAAAAACAGTTCCATAATAGCACCCATTTAATAGTTTTTTCACCCCCAATATCCTTACTAGAGGAAATATCTTAATGTTCAGAGCATTTAAACAGCTCTGCGATATCTCACAATTAACTAACTTCAGGCAGAAGAACTATCCATCCAATATCTCCTCACAGTCTGTGTTCTAAACCAGAAATACATGCATTTTCATGAAAGGCTAAACTTAGCTTTAACTTATATTTGTAATATTAGATTTTAAACCTGGTTATAAACCTTCAAAATGATCATCTAGTGAGCCCCTAGTCAAAAACATAAGATAAACAGAGCCCAGTTAGTATTCTTAGAAGCACCACAATGCTGAGCAACATTGGGGCTTGAGAAAAGTAGAAATAGAGCTGCGTCATAACGATGCTTACCCCACTAACACCAACTTTACCAGGACATCCCCCTAGGGTTTAAAAACCCATTTAACACTTTCAACCATAAAACTGAAGAATTGTATTATCCCAAAAGGGGATTGGTCACATGCTAAATAAGACAAGTAATTAACTTATAGTTTAAAACACATTCCCTACACTCTCCTTCTCATTTCTTCAGCCTGAAAAGCAATGGCCTTCCATGCCTCATGGATTTTCCTCCACTTCTGACTCGATTTTGAATCATGAGCCAACAGTCCTACTCGATCTTGGCCAGCAATTTCCCAGCTTCAACTGGGTTGGAGAAATTGAATGTTTTATTTCCATAAATTTTCAGGCTAGCTGGCATAAATAGGACATGGTGTACCTCAAGCTGTTGTAGCCTTGAGCAGAAACCATCAAATCCTTTGCACCATTGGTGGTAGCAAAGCTAAGGTCTGGGAATATATGAATGGGTGAGTCTTGCCTCAAAGTGTGCTTCGTTTTTTGGCTTCCTGTATGACAAGGTCTTGTTCCTTAATATATCCCAGAACTGCCAATACCATGTGGGTCAGAAGATTTGCTGCTGCATTCTGAAGTCAGACTCATGTGGAAACACATGGTAGGCACACTGGACCATGAGTAGGTAATCGATCTGTAGAATGTCTGGAAGCCACTGTTATAAAAACTGCCAGATGTCCTTTTCTTCTGCAGCCTCTGGTAGTCCAATGATGCAGATGTGGGATGCCTGCATCTCATTTTCCAAGTTTTCAAGTCAGCTTCTCAGGAGTGTATTCTCCTTAACGAGACCTGCCATTGCCATCATTACCTTATCCACAGTCTTAGTAGCACCTTTAGCTTCATCTTCCACAGCCTGCAGTTCGGTGTCAACCACCAACATTTTAGTGGTAAAGTCCTCCATTTTTTTGTCTATAGTCCGGATGGCCTTCAACAGAGATGCATTGGTTGGCTGACTTGGGTTCTTCGCTGGAGGATCCTCATCTTTACTTGGGTCTGGTTGTGTCTCCTTCTTTCTGGCGCCTTCACCTTCTGCTGCCATTTTCAGATAACCCATCCCGAGGAATTCTACTATATTTAGTATCCAGATGATTGGAAAGCTATATAAAAAACAACGGTAGCCTTTGAGGATGAGTTTGACAATTTGTCACCCCAAATTACTGCATTTAGAAGTTAAGAATTGCAGAACTGCAAAGTTATCACACACAGTTCAGCTGCTGGCCACACTCCCCAATGTCATTTTTTAAGTGTGGCACCAGTAGTGTACTCCACTCCAGATGTGGCCTCACCAATGATCTCTGCAAGGGCAGTATAATCTTCTTTTCCTACTGCTGATCCCTCTGGCTATGCATCCCAACATCTTGCTTGCCCTTGCTGCTGCTTTCCTGTACTGCATGGAGTGCTTCAGGTTGCTAGTGATCATTACTCCCAGATCCTTCTCCTCCTCCTCCTCTGCTGCAGATACCCAGACCCCCCCAGCTGGTACTCCATCCAGGGATTCTTGGTACCAAAGTCCATATCATTGCACTTCTTGGTATTGAAGCCAAACTGCCAAATCCCAGACCACCTTTCAAGCTTTTTCAGATTGTCCTGTGGGTCCTGTATGCCTTTGACTGTGTCCAACCTCCCACAGAGTTTGGTGTCATCCATGAAGAGCCACATTTTATCCTTAATGCTATCCCTAGTATCATTGATGAAGACTTTGAACAACAGCAGTCCCACTACTGAACCCTGCAGGAACCCACTGGTGACCTTCTTGGTGCTAGATAACTCCCCAAACCACTGCCACCCTCTTGGTATTGTTCCTCAGCCATATTTCACCCACTCAGTCATCTTCTCACCACCCCAAGATCCAGCAACTTCCTGATCAACCTCCTGTGGGGTACAGAGTCAAAGGCCTTGCTGAAGTCCCTATAAAGGATGTCCACCGCTTGACCTCTCTCTACTGTCTTAATGATCTAGTCAAAGAAGTCAACCAGATTCATTTGACATGATTTGCCTCCCATAATCCTATGCTGCCTCACATCCTGGAAAGCATACTCTTCTAGATACTCTACTATCCTTGCTTAAGTATGGTCTCTGTAAGCTTGCATGTGACTGAGGTCAGACTGACTGGTCTGTAATTTCTGGGTCATCCTTAAGACCGCTCTTTTGGAGAAACACCACATGTGCCATTCTTCAGTCCTGCAGTACCATACCTGACTCCAGTGAACTATTGAACTGGCCCACCAGTGACCCCACAAGCATCTCGCAGTTCCTCAGCACCCTTGGGTGTGTGCCATCTGGGCCCTGTGATTTGGCCACCTTCAATGCTAGCATCCCCTCACTTTTCCTTCTTTACTTCCATATCCGTGCTCCCACTGTTCCTCTTATCCCTGAGAGGTACTGACCCATCTTTCTTCCTGGTGAAAATAGAATAGAAGTATTCATTTAGTAGCTCTGCTTTTCCCAGTTCTCCTCCACCACTTGTCCCCTTTCAAAGCCCAAAAATCCTTTTCGCCTTGTCCATTTTTGCTTATATAGCAACTAAAGGCCTCTCTATCTAAATTCCTCAGCTATAAAGAATTCTTTCAGTGCCTTAGCCAACCAGACTACCTTACTTGCCACTCTAGCTAATTGTAGGTAATTCTCCATTTCCACTTTTTCTCCTTGTCTTTCTGAATTTCCTATAGGCTAACCTCTTGTCCCTTTTGCCTGGGCTTCCTCGAACTTAACCAGCTAGGTGCTTTGTCCCTTGTGTTCTTTCCTTGAGCCTAACACACTCTTCTGTGGCAACTATTATTCCAGCTTTAATGATGGAGCACTTTTGGTCCAACCCCATAGCTGCTGTAATTCCTGCCAAGTGCCTCCTTTGCACTACACTCATCTTCTCAAGCAGTCTTAATTTGTTTCTCCTTTTATTCTTTTAAAAGCATACTTTTGTACCAAAGCTTGCAGTATCAAGGTCAGCATTCATTAGAGAACCAAGATAAAGTACCTAAAACACTATACAAAACAAATGCTACACTGTTTTCTGTTTTGTACTTTTTATTTAAAAGCATTTTGATTTTATGCAAATCATTGTGTAGCATTTAAAACCAACATTCCATGTCATATCAGTTCTCAAAATAAGATACTAAATTGTTAAATTCCTTCAGGTAATAAAATAAGAGAATGGGAAATATCCATCATCATGCATTCTTGATCACTTAATATAATTCACTAGAGATATAATATATAGATAAATTAAATAACAAAAAAAATATAAATACAGAGGTAAAAATAGGCTGCAAAAAGTATGTCATGATGTCTGGGTAAATCCAAAAAATATAGGCAGAGTTTCAAGCAGATTATTAAATTGATATTAGAAAATATAAACTAATCAGCATATCAACTTAATCATGCCATACCCAAAATACTTTCAGGATAAATTCATAGAAGAAAATTGAAAAGAAAACAATCTCCATGAAATTTGGCACTAAGCTTGGTAGAATCTCCCCATGTTTCATACCATTGCTGGTGCAGTGCCTGAGGATGTCCTCTCCTATAGATACTTTGAGATCTGGCTGGACCATCACTGGAATTTCTCAGTGCATGTAGATGCCATCCATTATAAGCTCCATATTAAACTTGGTGAACTTCATAAGAATAAAGGGTGTATCCTGCTTCCTGCCTGCAGAGATATTGTCTTTCCTCATCTTCAACTATGGTGACATTGTATACAGCACTGTTCCTAAGTTCACAATGACCAGACTGGATCCTCTTTCTCACTCCTTCTGCCACTTTACCCTGGACAGTACCGCCCCACACACACACACTACTGCACATGGCACTCCTCCCATCTCCCTCCCCTCCCTTGATGCCAGGCACCTCACTCAATGCATTTCCTTTATCTTTCAATTCTCATTTGACTTCCACCTCTCTCACATTGCCTCACTCCTCACTCCCCCCACTACTGCTTATTCCTTTTGCAACTATGGCTATATATGTCTCACACTTTCACAAGTCAGATTATTTTCTGGTCATGCTGCCTTCTCCTTCTGCTTCCCCCAACTTTGGGACCCTCTCCCCCTTATCATCCACTCTGCTCACTCCTTCTCTCTTTCAAATCACTCCTCTGTGACTTCACATCTACTAGTGCAGCTGTCCCCAATACTGGGCCCTAAGCTGTTACCAACCACCCTACACTCTCAGCCCCCACCTTTGCCTGCACTCACATTAGTGCAGCTCCCTCATACAGCCTTTCAACATTAAAATCATTACTCTCCCCATAAACTCTGTATTTTCCTGTTGCAAACTGCAAATTGTTCTCCCTAGCACTTTATGTATCATAGTGTACATACTTACACAGAATCATTCACTTTTACACAATTGTTCATTACTGATGCTTATTTATCTATTATTTTGTATTATTTGTACTTTTGTACCTCATTGTTTCTGCTCAGAGTCACCCTCTTCCCCTCCCTTCAGGATGCATCTGGAAACAAGATGTTATCAGTTCAGTATGCCTTTTCTGATAACACTTTTTTTCTGCCCTTATTCCAGGAACTGGTGGGAAGAGCTCTGTCTCCCCACCTCAGGGGGATCTCATCTGTCCCCAACTGGCATTCCCATCACCAGGAATGCCACTGGGATATCATGGAACCTGCCAGATCCATTTTCTTTCACCTGAGCCACAGCCATGCATACATGAGTGGAGGCACATGCATGTCACAGTTCTGCAGTGCCTTACCTATTCATGCCACCCACTCACCTGTACTACCCTCAGACCTCCAACTGGAGGCAGTTGTACTGCTGGGGTGACAAGGTCCCTCTCTGGGAGAAGAGAGCTGCCTTCCACCTGTTCAATCCCACACCCTTCCCCCTAGTCAAGCCCCAGTGAACCAGGGTTGCTCCCATACCCAGGCTGCTGGCATAGGGTGAGGTGTGGTGTCCAGTGGCTCATCCCACATTGTCGCCAGGCAGACTTCTGGTAAAACTTTTGAAATAAATAAATCAATTAAAAATAAAATTAAAAAATGGTCTAATTAATAGTTAAAGGTTATTCCTTTTGCAGATTGTGGAATATACTTTATCAAAGATCTCGTTCAACCAGAATCTGGCTAGGTGTCCCCCTTTCTAGGTCTCCAGACTCACTTTCCCTTCCAAAGAACTGACTTCTGGAAATTTCTCCAGGTACTAAGTCTCCTTTCCAACAAACTCCAGGTGGGGACCCTCTCATCAAGTGCACTCAAACTCCTCAAACACCTCCCCATTTTCTGGATGAACAGAGCTCAGAAGGGTAGAGGCTTAGATGGAAGAATATATTGATGTATGAGAAAGTCCAAACCAGATTAGACCCCAAAATCAATGGAAACAGTTCATACAGGTGACTATCGGTAACATAGAATGGATGAGAAACTGAAAAAAGACCCACAGCTAATGCCCAGATAGCCATGGTTTTCTCATTCAGAACAAGGTTCTCCAACACCAATGCTATCACACCCACACTTTCCTTATTTGTCTGGATCTCCTCGTTGATGATCAGTGCTGGAGGTACTGCTCCACACCTGCAGCCCTCCATCATGTCCTCTGTTACTGCACTACCTTGTGCCCTTCTGGGCAGTAATCCACCAGGACTTACACTGGGTAGTATGCATCACCCTTTATACAGTATGTTCTCCCCTCCCCAAGATGTTCCCATTGCTTTTGTTAGGCATACCCTTTCTGGATCTAAACCTATGGCACCATCTCTAACTGTACCTGGTAAAAATCAGCATGGAGGCTAAACAAGTGATCCTCAAACAATGACATATACCAGACATCCCTACCATCCAGGGATGTGTGTCAGCTGTCAACTACCTAGCCATTCTTGCTAGGATGTCGCACATGGTCTGTCTCATTCTGCACTTACACTACAGGATATAGGGCAACTATATCACCTCTCCACTTTGTACCATGGATCCCCTGATTTCTCTCAGCAGAAGCAAAGATCTTCTTAGACCAACTTGAACTCCTTCTTTATGTGTATGGTGTAGCCTTTTATTTTCTGCTATTCCAAGAGAGTTTATTCTACATACTGTATACTGTGTCTGTAGCTTATTATAGGATTTTATGGTTGTATAGTACAACCAAGTTATTCATTTTCCATGAACTTATGAAGCTGCCTGTTAATTATAACCAAGATATGACTGTTGATTGTTTCTTTTCTGATTGATTTTGTGTGTGAAAATGTTTAACTGCAAAAAATATTCTAAAGGCTATAATACACAAAAACCTTATATCATTTATCTCCAAATACTTAACAAAGCATATTACTTCAGTGAAAATAATTATGTTTATTTTAATGGCCTACAAAAAATCATATAAAGTATCATTTTCTGTAGTATTTTTCTTACATAATATAACACAAAAATGTACATATTCTTCAAGCAATAAACACAGTAGTAGAATCATAGATAGTACATCCATTAAAGAGTAAAAAGAAAGTAGTTAGAACGGGATATAAAGCAATTGAAAAATGTGAGTTTTGAGACTAAATCTAAAAATCAATACAAATACATATCAGTGACTAAGAACACTCCAGATCCAAAGTCAATCAGGTTAATATCTTTATAACCTGATTTCAGAAAAAGGTAGTGTACTTATGCATTACAGATGCACCTGCATTCCCATTTCTACAGTATAAACATAATGCTTATATTCAGAGATAATAGCCCAATCCTTTTTAGTCTCTCAAACATAAAGTACACTTTCAAAAATAATAGACTCTAAGTTGATTTTATACAGCAAATTCAAGTCAGTGTTTCCAAAGCACTTTATATAAAATAATGTGAGAAATGAGTGTAGTTTAGAGTACTTTATGTGGTAGGCATGCAGCTACTATAACACTGAGATTGTTATTATCACACATATAGGCCATATATATGTTAGAACTTGCTTCTAACATACAGTAGGGAATAACTCCAGTGAGAACTTTCCTACTCTTTGGAAATGTTCTATGATATATTTACTGCCCACTTGTTGCCAACAGAGTTCACCAAAAGGGATTTCAGTTTATATATTAAACATTTGTTTTATTTGTTTAACTTAAGAACAGTGGGGAAAAATCAAAACTGACATCATATAGACAACAAGCCTTTGTGTGAAGCAAATAAAGAAAACAAAATGAAGAAAAAACAACTATGCTTCTCAAAAGAGGTGGCAAGAAAGGTTAAGGAGAAAAAGATATCATTCAGGAAGTATAAGGAATCACAGAAAGAGCAGGACAGAGAACCGTATCAGTTAAAGCAGAGGGAAGCAGGGAAGGCAGTCAGGATAGCAAATGCCCAAACTGAAGAAAAGATAGTCAACTCAGTTAAGAACGGGATAAAACCTTTTATAGATACATTAGGGAGCACAGAAAGACCAGGGGAGGGATAGTGAGGCTTAAAAAAGAGGAGGGGAGGTAGGCAGAAAGCTATAGTGAAAAGGCAGAGATACTGAATGAATACTGTTGTTCAGTATTCACAAAAGAAGAAGAGGGGGAGGTACCTAAACCAAACAATAGAAGCGCTCTGGGCAGAGTGGTTGATACCAGTCCATTCACAGAAGAAAGGGTCCTGAAATAACTCTTAAAACTCAAGGTGGACAAAGCAATGGGACCTGATGGGATTCACCCAAGAATTCTAAAAAACTAAGGGAAGACCTAGCAACCCTGACTGACTACCCTTTTTAACAAATCATGGGAGGATGATGTGGTACCTGAGGACTGGAGAAAGGTGGATGTGATCCCCTTTCACAAGAGTGGAAGCAAGGCAGAGGCAGAAAACTACAGACCTGTTAGTTTGACCTCAGTGGTAGGGAAAATGATGGAATCACTTCTGAAAGAAAGTATTGTAGAGTACCGAGAGGACAGTGGGGCACAATCTTCAAAGCAGCATGGATTCACAGCAGAAAGGTCATGTCAGATGAATCTAATAGATTTGCTTGACTGGATAACCAAAGTAGTAGACCAGGGAGGGGCTGCAGATATAGCCTGCTGACTTTAGCAGGCATTCAGACACAGTACCACACAAAAGATTAATACACAAGGTAGCCAGCCTGGGAGTTGGTCCTGGGATGGTAGCCTGCAACAAACTGGCTGGACAACAGGATGCAGAGGGTAATAGTAAATTGAGCACACCTGGAGAAAGGGGAGTTACTAGTGGGGTACCACAAGGTTCAGTACTGGGACCAGTACTCTTTAATGTCTTTATAGGTGACATTGCAGAGGGGGTGGAAGGAAAGGTATGCCTCTTTGCAGATGACACAAAGATCTGCAACAGGGTTGATACACAAGGAGGGGTGGAAAAGATGAAAAGGGACTTGACAAGGTTGGAACAATGGTTACGAGTATGGCGGTAGTTTCAATGCAAGAAGGGCAAGGTAATGCATCTGGGAAACAAAAACCCATCAGAAGAGTACACAATGGGGGGGAGTACTAACAACAATAAAATGGAAGGACCTGTGGTACTCATATCAGATGACCATAAGGTAGGCAAGCAATGTGAGAAGGCAGTAAGGAGGACTGGGGGATTCTGGGATGCATAGGGAGAGGCACCACCAGTAGAAAGCAAGAAGTTGTTGTCCCTCTGTACAGACAGTTGGTGAGACCCCATCTGGGTACTGCATGCAGTTCTGGAGACCCCATCTCACAAAAACATAGGCAGGATGGAGCAGTCCAGGGAGGAGAAACCAAATGATGCAGGTTCTGCACCAGAAGTCATACAAAGAGAGACTGAAAGAGCATAATATGTATACCCTTGAGGAAAGGAGGGAGAGGGGGGACATGATAAAAACCTTCAAGTACCTGAAGGGAATCAACAAAGTCCAAGAGGGTAGCATATTTTTGAAAAAAGAGATGCACAAGAACAAGCTGGCACAATTTGAAGATAGAGGGGGTAGAGATCAGGGCCAACATGAGGAAGTATTTTTTCACAGAGAGGGTGGTGGTTGCATGGAACAGCCTTCCTGAGAAAGTCATGTGGTCAAAAACAGTGGGGGAATTCAAGAATGCATAGGATCGACATAAGACAATTATAGTGGTGGATAGAAAGGATAAGGTAGTAGTAAAGTAGGCTGCTGGTTGACTAGATGTGCATCTATCTAATAGGTAGGAAAATGGGCAGACTAGGTGGGCCAAGCGGTCCTTATCTGCCATCAAGTTTATGTTTCTATGTTTTGTTTACCACGTAAGTACAATAAGCTGAAAGAGTTTTTCATGAGCTACTGGTGCCATATTATAAACAGCCAAGATGTTAATTAAGTGCAAAGTACATACATGCAACATGCAGCATAACCTTAATCACAATAAACATATATGACTACAAAAACACATTTACATTGCAGTTGCTTTAAAAGTACATTTTAACTGCTGCTTAAAAGTGTTTGGCTGTTTAAGTTTCTCATACCAAGAATGCCAACTCCAGTAGTGCAGCACCCTTATGGTCCACACTGCAGAGCAAGTAGTGGGCAGTGGTTAAACTGAAAATAGTTACATGGGATAAAGTCTCACATCTGCATCTCTACGTGGTGAAACTGTAATTTCTATGTCATGGAACTGTTCTACAGTAGTCAATAAAGAAAGATGGCAGAGATGGCATAACTATCATACAGTGTTTATTTAACAAGTGGTGGAACTTAGATCTTGTTGGCCCTGCCCATTTTAACCCCTAGTGTTGGGTATTAGCCCATGTGCCTGGTGCAAGGCATGAAGCATCATTCTTTTTCTGATGCATGTAAGAGGAAGCAACTGCCTGTGGCCTTGTGGATGCCATGTTTTGACTGTTGCCTCTATAAATTCCATGAACTTGAGTTTTTAAAGTCTGAGATACATCTGCCTCTATTTTCAAAGTGGAAATGCATTCAAACTGTTAGACCATCCATTAGATGGTCTAACAGTGACTGAATTGCTCCACTAAAAACCTGTTTAATTGTGGCAAAAAAAGATGGAACTTGCCTTTCCCATTTTTTATTGCAAATCATGACTTTTTGTCACAAAAGGAGGCATCTTTTGAAAATTTTAGCTGAGCTGCTCAGACACTTTGGGTGGATGGCGACACAGATGTAACATTTGTTTGCATCCACAGCCATCCTTCTGAAAATCATTCCCTATACTGTATGTATATAAAAAGAATTTGCTGCTAACATAAAGTCAATTTATTTCAAACTAACAAAACCTAGAACATATTGTTAAAATCCAAAAGTTTACTTCATGTTTTCCATTTACAGACCATTTCTCATTTATTTACACATTGATACTCTTAGGGATTAGAAACTTCCAGTTGTGAATGCAGTCAGTAGTAGTGCTGGGAAAATGTTTATTATGCTTGTTTAAATAGCAGACAAATTGTTGAATTCACATTCAAGCAACCTTTGCCAAATAGCACTAAATCTAAAATTATTTGACCAATGTTTTAGTCCCATGGCATCATTTCTCAAAATTGCACATTTTGAAAAAACATGTGGGATCTGCATAATTGAAATGATCTATACAGAACTTTTATCACTATGCTCACACATTAGAGGAAAACTACTGCTGAAAATATGTTTAAAGAAATTAATACATTGAAAGTCTAAACAAATACCATACAACCAATGAGCACTAACAAATGTGTCAGTAAAATGTGAGGTTAGTTGTTAAATGTGGAACATTACAATTGATATCTAAGAGTTGTAACCAGACGATACAAGGTAGAAGGCAGGGGATTTCTGCTATAGACGGCTGATAAGACACTTCAGTAAAACAAAGCTGTAACTACAGTATTGATGTGTACATACAATAGTCAGTGATACACACTTAACACAAATAGAACTAGATAGAGTGCAATGAATTACACAAGTGGTAATCATTTATGTCAACACAAAATTGATGTAACATAAATAATGATATAATAACTGGTGATCCCTGTTATCAACCATTTTTGAGAACTGTAAAAGTCGTATCAACCTGTAGGTTGATACGAAAAATCGTATCAACCGCTGGTTGATACGACTTTCAATCGTACCAAGAATCCTGCAGCACTCACATTCCAAAGTAAACAGTTTCAAACTCAGCAAAACCAACACAGAGACCCACTGCCAAGTGCTCCTACTTCCTTACTAGTAGGCACGCCCCACGCTACCATGTTATGTGATGTCAGTCTTTAACAGCGTGGGGGCGTGCTCACTAGTAAGGAAATATGAGCGCCACCTTGTGTCTCCTCGTAGGTAATACTTATATTGAATTTGTTTCTGGTGCCAGTTATTATAAAACAAAACATATGGGGTAGAAAATTAAGTTTTTCCACACCCTCGTTATGTGATAATACTAAAACTTCTTGAGCTTCGCTCTCCAGGTTTACATTATCACACAACTTGAGTGCAGAAAACTCCATATCAACTCTCTACATATGCATTATTCTTATATAGCAGTACCCAAAAGAAGGCAAGAGCCTCACATAAAGATGGGAGCCTGTAATTCACTTACATAGAAACATAGAAATTGTCAGCAGATAAGGACCACCTGGCCCTGTCCAGTCTGCCTGTAAGGCCTTGCACTGATTACTGCTTCTGACCCACCTGCTGCTGTACTTCTATGGTTCCCCATGCCTATCCCAAACATGCTTGAATCCATCCACAGTGCTCACTTCCACCACCTCCAGTGGCAGACCATTCCATGAGTCCACCGCCCTCTCTGTGAAAAAGAACTTCCTCACATTCCCTCTTAACTTCCTACCTTCCAATTTCATGTCATGTCCCCTCGTTTTTGTGCTCCTCCTGTATTGAAAAATGTTTCCCCCTACACCATGTTTATACTCTTGAGGTACTTGAATGTTTCTGCTATGTACCCCTCTTTCTCTCCTCTCTTCCAGTGAGTACATATTGAGGTCCACTTGGTAAATACCATTCCATCTCACTTACCCTGCATTGTCCAAAGTTCAAGAATGACTCATGCTCTTTCAACTCTCCTTTCTTGACTCCACCTTCTTACTAAACCCATTTTGGTCTGACTTTCATACTGTAAATCCCAATTCACTGTTTTCCTATATCAGACTAACAAACTTTGCAGTCTTTATAACCTTGTAAAGGTCCTCAGCACAGGTGTGCATCCCATTCTCCATGAAAATCTGAGTATGTCTGATTTCCAACCTCTGTGTCAAGAGTTTCTGTTCCTATGTAACTGACAGGTCCCAAGAAATCTTCGTAGGTAATGCAAACCCCACCCAAACCAGTCATGTTGGGTGTTCCCAGGGATCAGTCCTTGGTACCATACTCCACTCAATGGGCACGATGGTTAAAGGGCATAAACATTATGCCAGCATATCCAACCTGTAGCACTGCATCTGCAGACAGGTGACACCGTGACTATTCACTATTGTCAGCCACTTGTTCATGGCTCCACCCTCCCTGTGCTCAATAGACTGTTGCTGGATTTGGGCTGGGCAGGGGCAGCGTGCAGGACCCAGGCAGGCATCCAATCGGATGCATGCCCTGGGTCACAGAGTGGATTATGCAGACATGCAGGGGGCCTGGGGATGGCACAGAACCCTACAGGTTCCTTTTGAGAGGCACAGGGTCAGCACCCAATAGCTGCACTGACAGTTGTCACAAGGGGCAATTGCATGGCTTGGAAAAGTAATGTGAACAGGATGATCATACCTCAGTGTCTTAGGAGCCATGTAGGTCAATCTAGCTGGATGGGGTGGTGATGCAACACATGGTGAAGTGGGGGTGACGATTCTGTGCTACCTGCAAATGCTGGGGGTATTGGCTGTGTGGGTACATAGTGCCATTAATGCTATATGGCATGTATGCACCTATATGTATCTGAGCAATAGACTGGGATGGGAAGGTGAACAGAATGGAGATGGGGTTCCATAAAATTGTCTATAGTGCATGGTTCAGGGGAATGCGTGCCATGCTGCTGCCACTAGCTATATGGTGCATTGTGTTGTTTTCTGCCCCTATGTAGCCATATCTATACATACTGTGTCGGACAGGGTGCCACACTGTTAAGGGCTTCATAGTAGTATTATATTGCGATGTGTGTGCAGTGACATTGGTCTGTTATTTGGGTTGACTCTGGCTGGCAATTACACATAGGTTACCATGGGTTGTGCCTATCCTCTGTAATGGGGTTGTCACCACCATGGTATGTTCTGTTATCAAGCATCTCTGTTGTGTGTGTGTGTGTGTGTGTGTTTCCAGCCGCATGTATCCATCTATTGGGGTCACAATTGCATAGGGGCCATGCCAGTCACAGGGATCTGTGTGCATGATCGCCAGATGAGTAACACAGTTACAGCATGGATCCCCCTGCACATAACCCACATGGTATGCCATTCAAACAGAAAATGCACAATGGTGAAATCCCTCAAATCAACAATCTTGACAGGTTTTGAGATTGTCACTGTGAGGGACTCGAGGGTTAATTTTCACTCTTTCAATGACTTTCACCCCTCTCCTTCAAAACAACTCCAACTCGGAGTTAGATATCTTAAGAAGTGGGGGAGTGGGGGGGTGCAGTCCCCTAAATGGGGGGGTTTGGGTGGTGCACCCCCCTCGATAGAAAACACACAATGTCTGACAGGCAAAATTTCACATGTCTACATTGGGGATCTTGCCACGCCGAACTCCGACAACACTGTTGTCATCTCAGCATGGTAGAACAAACCGATGCACACCAGTTCACATCATTCCACATGATTCTGTGCCTTTGTGATGTGCACAGAGTGTGCACTCCCTGACACACACCGGCCCTCACGCGCCAGCGCGCTGCATGGCTGGGATCTAGTGCACATCTGGCTAGCACACTGACAGTGAATGTTGCGGGACCCCGCTGCATGACACTCACATGTAGGGTTGCCTGCGTGCCTCAGCTGTTCAGCCTGTATCCATAGTGCTAGGGCCTATTATTTCTAAATAACCTTCCATAGTTTGTGGCCACTCATACATGTACAATCATGTGGACAACACTGTGCTATTTGCCTGTACTTTTGACATTGTGTAATGTCAGTTCAGTACACACAGACAATTCCTCAGTGACAAAAGGATAGTCTCCATGACATCTGACACCAGGCAGTGACTAGCCAAGTTTCAGTACATCAGTCTTCATGAACTTCAGTGGCTAAATCCTGAAGGAATTTCCCTACTTTACATATAGTACCTTGTTATTTAACAGATCATAACCTTGACGTTTTATTAAACATCTATGCTATTCACAGCAAAAACCTTCCCAAATTAAAATAACTTTATCACAACAAGGCATGCCTCACTCTCCCAGACTGCCAGCAGATTATCATTGAAATGATCCTATCAACATTTTAGTATTGGAATATAGTTTATAGCGTCATCTCAAATACATCCTTAACCAGACTGGAACCCTTATTTTACTCCTTCTGTAGCTTCAGTAGCAATACCTGAAACCTGGTAAACAGCTGATGGATACATAACCTACATACTTACAGTAAATGTAACATACAGCACATCCTCAGCATCAATAGTTCATTACAATTAATGCAGCATTACAATTTCAATTTAAGTCAAGATAAGACTGTAAGATTTTGTTTGAAACATTTGCAAAGTTCCAACATCTTTTAACTCTATGGCTCAGGAGACAGCAAGCTTGACTGTCTGCCAGTAATGAGTACTATGCAGTGAAGTGTGCAAAAAGATGCATAGATAACTAGTAAGAGGGATGATCCTTTGGCACATTGAATTAAAAGATTTAGTGAAAAATATTGGCACTGCACATAGCAATTGGCCAAAAGAATGAATCAGGCTTAATTGTGAAATACTACATGTTTAGTTAATATATTGAAAGGATCAATATGATACATTAAACACCAGGGGCCATTACATTCAAAGAGGTGCAAATAGCAGTGCAACAATTTGTGCTGTGCCTTGCACTTGCCTGGGAGCCAAAAGATGCTATATTCAGTCAAATAGTTGACCTATGAAGCTCTGAACTTGGCAATAAACAGCTTGTTCATCATCTTGATTGACTATGGCCTAGCTGTCTATGGCTCTGCTACTGACTCAGAGCTCCAGTGCCTCTCAATCGCCTTAAACAAAGCCTGCCACCTGCTCACTTATGCTCCAAACCTCACCCTCACCTGTGAGCTTTATGCTCGATCAGGCTGGCTTCAATTGAAGGGCAGAATACTCTATCAAACCTGCCTACTCGCAAAAAAGGTCTCACTAAACTTACTTCAACAAGGAGTTCTGAGCCTTCTATCACCACCTATACATTACAGGGACACCAGGAGCTTGACTAAACAAGTATTCCATGTGTCCAGGTGCCACACAACTATGGCCTGTGATCGTTTGCTCATCAGACCCCTCTGTAGACAAATGGTCTATCACCTGACATAGTCAGAACCACAACCCTTGGTTTCTTTAGCACAAACTCTGTCAGCACCTCACTGACAATAGTACCTGTAGATGCTAGTCTGTGCCCACAGCTTTAGTCTGCCTCAGTACTTCCAACTCCCTGACCCACCAAGTTAAGTCCTTGCCCAGCCTTGCCTCCCATCCCATTTTACCTCAGCACTTGCTTCCCACCCCCGTCCCTTGGTTCTTTTTTTTCCTCTGCACTTCCTATCCCAGCTCCCACTGCCCTATCTCACCCTAACAGTCTGCCTCTGCCTCTTTCTCTTCAATAGGATGTTGGCATACCATGTACTATGCCTTAGCACAATTTGTGTAACTGTTTGTCATTGTAACCCATGTACTGTTGAATTTTTATGTACTCTGTATGTATAATTTACTGTAATTATATATTGTGTCTTCTTGTGTTAATGTATCTCACTTGGAACCTCTCAACAAGCATCTGCTCACAGGTGTCATCCAAGATTTCAATAAATAATATAAAAGAATGACTAGCATGCTTACGCTATTTGACTGAATGCAGGGCCATCTAGGCCCAGCACTAAGCGTGATATGTCCTAAATCTCACCCAAAAAAATCCTGACATGAAAAAGACTCACAAAAGAATACTGAAAGGAAAAAATACTGAGATCATAAAATCCCAACACAAAAAAATCCTGACATATGTAAAAAATATATGTTACTTGTCATTCTGATGTGCTGTGCTAGAGATTTTGGCTATGAGTTTAACCAGTTCATTCAGAAGTGAAGTAATCCAAGTAATAGAACGAAAGACACCATCAAAAAGCCCATCTTAAATTAACAAGTTAAAACTGTGTTTTCAATTTTTTTTTAACTATTTATATGTTAAGGTTATGTGCAATCCCCCCTTTGATCATCTGTGAATAGAAATTCCAATGGTTATAGTTACTGTTTCACGCTGATCATATTGGCAATTTTTTCCTCCTTAGTGCAATAGCGCTTTTTTGCTTCTGCACCTAGGCAAGCCCTGTAGTATCTTCTCACATGTTGTCTCAGTAAGCATTGCCTCCTTTGCAGTTGGAAAATTAATCTGTAGGTGCCAACATGAGCAGGGCCTATTATTGCACCCAGTTGGCAGTGCCATGCTTCCACCTTGTTCTGTGTCCGTGGAATTCTATTTTAGACCTGGTCATGAGCACTGTTTTCAATATGTATATATGTGACACATACAAGGGTATTTAGGGCAAGGTAGGTCTATTCACAGATGATCAAAGGGGATTGCACATAACCTTATTGTATAAATAGTAAAAAAAAAAATATGAAACCACATTTTTAACTTGTTAATTAAAGATGGAGTTTTTAATGGTGTCTTTCATTGGATTACTTGGATTACTTCACTTCTGAATGAACTGGTTAAACTCAGAGCCAAAATCTCTAGCACAGCACATCAGAATGACGAGTAACGTATATTTTCTACATATGTCAGGATTTTTTGTGTCAGGATTTTATGATGTCAGTATTTTTTCCTTTCAGTATTTATTTGTCAGTCTTTTTCATGCTGGGATTTTTTTTGTTGTGATTTAGTACCTAACCCACACTAAGCCACTTAGTGCTGGGCAGAAATGTCTCCTGAAATTGGGCACCACCGTGGCTTGTGCCCATGTTTAATTTCTTTTTTTTTTAATTATACTTCATGTTCTCCCACTACCTGTCAGCCCTGACCCTTCAGGGCATCCAAGGGGTCATCTTTCTGCCACCCTGCCCACTGATACTTACCTCCAGATCCCCCATGTAGCTTAGGCTTACCCGCTGAGTGGGGAATAGGTGGAAGGACCCCCATAATTCAACTTTTCGTTGGGTCCGGAGGTAGTCGTCGAGCAGGGGGCACATTGAAGGCATGCCCCGGGAAGCTCATCTTCCCAGAGCCAAAAGGCATGTTTCCATTTTTCCTTCCTCCCCTACGCAACTTCCAACTCCTCGATATCATGGCGCTAGTCACCTATGTCTGCTGCATGTTTGGCCGCCCATCTCCCTTCTAATGGGAGCTTGCAGTCCCCCATGCCTCTGCCCGGAGTCGCGCAAGTGCAATGGGTAACGGCCCTCCCACCCGACCATCCCCTTGGAGATGGCAAGCTGTCATGGGATTCTCTAGCCGTACTCCTCCCAGCTGACCCACCAGCGACCCAAGTCCACTCCCGAACCCAGGTCACCGGTGAGGAGCGAGGTGTGGCGTCCAACTCCTCAACCCTCAGTGCCACCAGGCCAGCTCCGTGTTTAATTTCTGATATCAAAATGGACCCAAGCAAATGAGCCCATTAAGTATGCATGGTGCTAAGGGGCCATCTGCCTACCCATTATGGGCTCATTTGCATGAGTAGCTCAGCAGTTTAATGTGGCACTGCCCCCACTTGCCCAGTCTCAAAGAGCTATCTCTGGTGCTAGTGCCCCCCCCACCGATTGCTAGCCCATTGTTAAAACTTAAACTGTCACTGCAGCTACTGGTCCACTGCCACCAATCACCAGCTTGATGTGAAAAAAAGAAACATTCTCTGGTGTCCAGTGGTCCACCTTACCAATTGCCAGCCTGATACAAAAATAAAACATTCCCTGGTGCCCAGTGATCTCCTCTGCCACTGATCGCATGCCCAATTTAAAAGAAAAACATTCCACTGTGTCCAGTGGTTCTCTCCTCCACCTGGCCATTACTGGTGCAATGTAAACATGAAACATTCCTTGGTGTCCAGTGATCCCTCCACCCACCCACACCCATGCCTGATGTTTCTAAGTATGCCTTGTGTCCAGTGGCCCTGCCCCTTCAAAACCCATGCCTGATGTTTCTATAAGTATTCTTTGTTGTCCAGTGGTCCCAACCCCATCCACATCCTCTGTATATTAAAATATCCCGTTCCCTGGTGTCTAGTGGGCCCCCATCCCTGATCCCTGTAAAATAAAGAGACACCATTCCTTGTGTCTAGCATACCCCTCCACCCTGGCAGGTGGCTAATACCATCTCCCACCATCCCAACCCTGAGCCAGCGACAGGCACAACCTTCTGCTCTCCAACATTGCTGGCCACTAACTGAGCTGTCAATGAGTGCATACTGTACAATTAGCTGTTATATTACATGCTAATTGACAGCTCAGTTGGTGGCTGGCTGTGGTTGAGAGTGGAGGGCTGTGCAGGTCACTGGCTCAGGGTCAGGATAGGAGGATCAGGGTATTGGAGCACTACCTGCCAGTGTGGGGGATCTGCTACACACCAGGAAATGGTGTCTCTTTATTTTACAGGGAATTGGAGATATGGAGTGTGGTTCACTGGACACCAGGAAATGGTGGTATTTTAATATACAGGGGATTGTGATGGGGCATGACCACTGGAAACCAAGGAATACTTATATAATCAATGGCCATGGGTACAGGTGGGAGAGGGACCACTGGACACAAGGGAATTTTTAATATTTACAATGGACCCACGATCAGTGCAGGGTGGACCACTGGACACCAGGAAATGTTTCTTTTTTATATCAGGCCAGCAATCAGTGAGGGGACCACTGGACAAGAGGGAATGTTTATTTTTTACATTGGGCAGGTGATTGGTGAGGAGGACCACTGAACACCAGGAAATGTTTATTTGTTACATTGGTGATCAGTGGGGGGGGACCACTACCACCAGGGAAAGTTTATTTTGTACATAAGTCCAGTAATTGGTGGGGGGGGTGGCCACTAGACACTAGGAACTAGTGTGTTGGGGTTGATGGGTCTGACACACCTTCTCCACCAACTGTTAGGATTGTGCATGAGTAAACTGTGTTTTCAGTCAGCATTATCTGTGCTGCACAAGGGGACCATGCAAAATGGCCTTTCACAGTGCACGTACTCAGAATACTGGACTGTGTCAATATTCAGGTCCCTGCCTCTTCATTTGCATTGTGTCTCCCTTGGAATATCGACTGGGAGCAAACCCTGTTTGCCCCCACAACCCAGGCTTTTCAATATGGGACATTTGCCCAAATCCGGTATGCATGGGCAAACTAGACTTTGTGCCCTGGCAAACTTTTGAATATCTGGCCCTGTAAACTTAAGCTTGCATAATACTGCATCTTGAAAGACTATTAGTCTTTAATACTGTAGTCTACACAGTTAAAACCTTATATAAGGACCCTAGCTTCTGACACACCATCCAAGTGAGAGATTAAATGAAAATCATAAGTTAGAGAATGGTCAGGCCATAACCACAGATATTTAATATGCGTCAACAAACAAAGTTGCTACCTTTCAATGTTTTAATGGTCAACTTAAATTACTGGATTCTAGGTGAGCAAATTCCTTGTTTCATTTTTCATTTCAGGTGGCACTGCCTCTGTATTGCTCAATAGTGAGACCCCACCTGGAGTACAGTGTCCAGTTCAGGAGGCCACACCTCCACATGGACATCAACAGGGTAGAAGTGGTCCAGAGGAAGGCTACTCAGATGGTGTGGGGCTTGGGTGAGAAGCCATATGAGGAGAGGCTGCAGGAGCTCAACATGAGGAGAGGAGAGTGAGAGGGGACATGACTGAGACCTATAAATAACTCATGGGGGTGAATAAGGTGCAGAGTGGAGTCTCTTTCACAGGAGGAGGAGCATCAGAACATGGAGGCATGCTATTAGGCTTGGGAGGAGTTTAAAAAGGATGTGAGAAATGCTTCTTCACATAAAGGGTGGTGGATGCTTAGAACAGCCTGCCAGAAGAGGTGGCAGGGGCAGTGGCAATGGGGAGCTTTAAACATGAATGAAATAGACACATATAGGTAAGGGAGGAGGAAAGGACATCTGTTACCAAATAGAGTCCAGGATGTAGTGTTCGTCAGGGAAAATAGGGCAGACTAGATGAGCCTACCAGTCCTTTTCTGCTGTCACATTCTATATTTCTATGTCCTTATGTTTCTATTTTATTTGCTTTAAAAGAAAAAAATAATCTGGGCAAACCATGCATTTTCCTGTCATGCCTAGCAGTTAGCAATAGTCACTACTCAGAATAAAAACTACATAGGAGTCAAAATATGAAAACTACATTTCATATTTTACAAATATTAATTTATATATCACATACTATAAACTTTGTTTAGTATAATGTAAGTCATCAACATTAAAATTCTTTCCCAATCAACTTTAAAACTGGCAAACAATAAGGAGAATTCTAAGTATCTTTGAATAGCATTCTAAACTCTCATTTTAGACATCTCCAATTTTATATCATTATGCAAATTACTCAATAATTTAGGACGATAATAGTCAAGTAACTTTTCTCCAGACATTAGTCTTTCCATCTTTTCTATTAGTAATTAACTAATCCTTGTTATGTGCAATTTCTCATTTTGTTCGAGTTTATTAGCTAATGGTGTAGAATTATTTTTCTATGGCCTGACAGACAAAGTTTAACACATTGTAATATTCATCCTTTAGAAGGTAGAACATTCAGTGCTTTATAAAGATCACAATGCTAACTTAGATGAGATGCCAATTAAGCAAAGTGAAACAGTGTGATAGCATTTGATATTTTGTCAAAAACTGAATGAGGAAATTCTAAAACAAAACACTACCATAACCTATGGCTGGAAATAATACTTTGTTAAGAATTGTTTTCCTAGTTTTACAGGTCAGAATATTTTTATTTCTGTA
This sequence comes from Neoceratodus forsteri, assembly GCA_016271365.2. Classification (NCBI taxonomy): domain Eukaryota; kingdom Metazoa; phylum Chordata; order Ceratodontiformes; family Ceratodontidae; genus Neoceratodus; species Neoceratodus forsteri. The sequence continues at coordinate 628,530,227 of JADMNL010000023.1, read as the reverse complement.
TAAAAATCCAAATGCTGGGTTTAATTTTATTTGATGTGATATTTATATAATTTACACATGTAAAGCTTGTGTTCAGATGGATCCCCACATACTTACATGATTTGACATTTCTATGGGTTGACTGGTTAATTCAATGACAGACAGCCTCCTCAACTCAGTCAAGCCTCTGTGGGGGTTCCAAAAACCATCAAGTTTGGTTTTGATTTACTCATTGTCAATTTGAGTTCAATAAACACATTTTGCAGTCTTTTAAAACTGTTTTGCAGACTTGATTGCATTTTTCCACAAAATGTTCTGACTCAGATATGACTGTGTCATCTAATTAGATAACAGTTGTTACATTATAATTAATACCTGGAAGATTTTTTCACATACTGCAAACAACAGTGAGCCTAAAATTCACTCAGAGTTTCTCCTGTTTTTAACAAACTGAGCTCAGGTGCATTGCTCCAATCTTCACACTTTGCAAACACTATTCAAGATAATTACTGAATCATTGCGATGTGTATAATTTGCTCTCCCAACACAGAAATTATCTGAATTAGGAGATTAGGGTATGAACCACCATGTTCAAGTCCTTGGTCAGGCTAAAGAAGATAAAGAGCAAAATATATACCATCTCTCTAAAACCTTGTGGATATCACTTGTCAATCTGACCAAGGCCATCAATGTATTATAGCTCTCTTTGAAGTCATGCTTTTGATAAGTGGCATTTTGTTCTAGGTACTGTATGTTTTTAGATGGTTCATAAACTGCTTCCAAAACAAATCTTTGATAAACTTCAAACCACTGATACACTGTAGGTCTGTATTTCAGCATATAACTAGCATCTCCTGTTTAAAGCACAGGTGAATCTGTTGGTGTTATATCATTAATTTTGCCCAATCATATACTGTACCTGCCATGCACAGATGCGAAAGGAAACAGCTGGCCTGAGTGATAGAAATGTAGCATTTATAAGGGACTGTATAGTAAAGTCTGTAGGAGATTTAGAAGGTCATTGCAGGACACTGATGCTCATCCAGGAAAGGAGCTGTGCCTTCCCACAATGCATCATAGATCAAGTGAGTATGATCAATAGCCAAGCATTTACAGTTAGAGTTAGGAGCTGATTCTTGTTGTCCACATTGTCATAAATGATGAAGGGAGACCATGTCCTGAGGATGTGCGGAGGTTATTTATAAAATGTAGGGATTTTTTTCTAAAAAGAAAGGTATCCAGAGTGAACATTTCTGAGATCCTTACATTTATGGATCTTGTGAGGAATGGTAGCAGACTACCAGGCATGAATGGTATGAATCTATTGAAGAAGAGAGGATCTTCTTATTTTGGCCACTAGAGATAAGTATGGGACATTAAAGGCCTGCATGCTCAAGATCAGCTACAGCAAAAGGGAAGGGGTACTGGTTAGGAGATTAGATACTGCCACCAAGAGAATTTACACTAAAGGATAGTGTAAGCAACTAGTGAATGGGGATTCACAGTAGCAGGAGGTTGATACATGGGTTCACTAAGGAAAGGACAGCAGAGCTGGGTAGCATAATATTAGAAGACCCTCACTAATAGCAGGAAATCATAGGAGGGTAGCAGTTATCATTTATATGCCAATCATTTCGGCAACACTGACTAACCTGATGGGCTGCTGCACTTGGAAGACCAAGATATAAAGGCATTCATAGAGACCTGGCAGGGGAAGAAAATGTCTGCGTCTCCAAGATAAAGAAATTGCAGCTGTTATGGAGGGATAGGTGAAACAGAAAGAGGGATATTCAAAGACACAATCAATGAACATCTCATAAAGACAGGGTTAACGAATATTGCCCAACATGGATTTATGGAGGAAAGGTCATGTTTGATTAATTTATTAAATTTCTTCTATCCAGTTAGTAATGCAAAATACATGGAGTTAATGGTGAGCATTTGTTATATGGATTTTTCTAAAGCATTCAATACTTTGTCCCATATGCCAATTTTCACGAAGCTACAGGGCATTGATTTAAACATAAAACTGATTAAATGGGTCTGATCATGGCTGGAGAGTAGAAGCCAGACAGTGAGTGTGACAGGTCACTTTTCACCTTGAATAGAGATTACTGGCAGTGTGCCACAGGGTCAGTCCTGGGCCCCACACTATTTAGTATATACATTACACCTATATAGACTACATCGGGTAGCTGGTGTTGTATGTTTGTGGACAGTATTAAATAGGAGCAATAATAAATGACCAAGGTGCCATTTTAAGTTTTCAAAAAGAAATAAATAAAATAGGCACATGGGTGGAGCAAACCAAATTGATTCTAACTATTAAGAAATGCAAGATAATGTACACAATTAGAGATTACAGATGTGCTGATTATATGTTATATGATAACGATCTACCAGTCAACATATAGAACGTGACCTGGGGCTCACAATAACTGATAATCTCTCCCCAGCTGAACATTGTAAGACTGCAACAAGTATAGGAAATAAAATGCTAAGCTGCATTTTTAGAAAGATTAATAGTAGAGACAAACAGGTGCTGTTCTCTCTGTACACCTCTCTGGTAGGACACTGAGCTACCACATTACATTTCATTCTGTCCCAGCTATGTTTGAAACCAACATTTTTATCACCCACCACTTCTGCTGGTAGACTGTTGCATGGATCTACCACCCTTTCTCAAAATAATACTTCCTCATATCCCTGCTGATTCTCATCCTTGTCTATTTCCACTCATGCCCATGTGACCACAAGCTAGTATTAAGACTAAACATTACCCCATATTTCACCTTGCTAATTCCCTTTAGGAACTTGAAGATCTCTATAATATCTCCTCTCTCTTTTGGATTCCAGTGAGTACATGCTCAGTGTCAAAGAGACATAAAACATAGGACCTTCCCTGTTGGCCCTGAATCATCTTTGTTACCATGCACTGTACCATCTCCAGCCTGCCTCTATGTTTCCTGAGATGAGGACTCCAGAACAGGGCACAGTAGTCTAGATGTGGCCTCACTAAGGCTCTTTATATGAAAAATATTACCTTTTCCATTCTACTATCAATAAGCTTCCCAATAAATCTCAGCATCCTACTCCCTTTGCTATATGCCTTGTTGCACTAGCTCAATTGTTTAAGGGAGCACTAATGATAACTCCAAGGTCCTGTTCCTCAGTCGTAGTGCTAAGTCTCCCCCACCCATCCAGTGCTGTTTCCTGGTGCTCTTATTCCCTAGGTGCACTTTTTGGCATTGAATTTTAACTGCCAAACCTTATACCGCCCCTCTAACTTTAGTAATTCACTTTGCATTTCCCTGATTCTCTTGTTACTATCACCTCCCAGAGAGTAGTGTCATCTCTGAAGAGACATAACCTGCCCTGGATTCATTCTCCAATGGTGCTGATGAACATATTGAAGAGGACCAGAAGCAGGACAGATTCCTGTGGTACCCAATTCATGGTATCCTTCTCTTCTTATTTGACCCTGTTGGCCACAACCATTTGTTGCCCCCCTTTAGCCAGTTACCTACCCAGTTTACTGTGACTTTCCACACCTAGATTCTCCATCTTCTTCAGTAATGATCTGTGAGACACAGAGTTGAAAGCCTTGCTGAAGTTGAAGTAAAGCAAATCCATAGTGTGGCTCCTATCAAATTTCCTCACCACCCAGTCACAGAAAACTAACAGGTTAAAAACATTCCTCAAAGTTTCATAAACAATGAAACTGTGATGGTATGATCCACAATAAATTACTTTTGCAAATCTTGCTAAATGTAATTGTTGCTATGGCCCTGCTGAAAATCTTATGCCTCCTGTTTTTCAGGTGCCTATTTGCAAAGATTGACAAGTTATAAGCAGTATAATATTTTCACACAAATTCACAAATAAATTAAATGCTATACATTGAGTTCATATACATTTGAAACTGCTCAACTGAATGTCATGATATTAAGTGGTTCATTTAGAAACAAGCAAGGATGTTACATTTGTATATCTAGCTAACTAGACAGCTAAAGTAGACCCAAATAAACAGATTCTCAACATTTCTCAAGTCTTCACAATATTTTAAGAAACTTAAAGAGTTTGGCAGACATTTTGAGGAAGCATAACATGCTAATTTTGCCCAGCCCTAGTAGTACTGGGTGTTTAACAAGAAAGTCAACTAATGGAAACCTTGTGGAATGAGATCATTAGGAAGATCAGCACAGAGTTGAGGGACAGCATTACAGAACTTGTAAAGGAGAAATAAATCTTATGTGAAACTAAAGGATAAGGTGGAACAGAATTGCAATTCATGAATGGAGCTGTTTGGGCAATAAAAAGTTATTATTATAACAATCAGACACATCTGACATAACCAGAGACAGTAAAGAATTATATTACGCTGACCTAGATCATACAAATGGTTGATAACTCATCAAAATGGCGACTGTAGAACCACAACCCATGAAGAGGGTGATACAACCACAGCACTGACACTTTTAGTCATCTCCTCCATCCCCAAAGTATGCCCCCTGGATTTAGTATATAAATATAAAGGGGTGGGGGTCAAACCCCACAAGGGGAGGTTTGGGGCAAAACTTCCACTAAAAAAGACTTTTGCAGATCCATCACTTTATGGGACTTGCACCCTCTTCATGGGTCATGGTTCTGCAGTTGCTGTTTAGACATGGAACCAAATGGTTTGTGTGTGGCATCTAGCAAATGGTAATAGAAATGCCCATGCACAGCAGTGTTTTGCTAAAAAGAGACCAGAGGGTCTACCATTTCTGTTAAATGCCATATTTTTGCTATATTTTTCGTTATAAAATGTCCATTAGCAGTCATATGAATTAATATATTTTAGCATGCTAAAATACCATTGTTGAGATAACATTCACACCTTTGACAGAATTATGTGCAAAACCCTCTTTCTCTCTCTCACTCTCTCTGTCTGTCTAGCTCTCTCACACACAATCATCTAAATATTTCTAGTTATACATTTCTGCTAACAGTTTCATTTAAACCAAATGCCTTTTTAATTAAGTATGCTTTATTAGTTTAAAAAAAAAACAAACAAGACCACAACAGTAATAGTACATCAAATTACAAATACAACCGCTACTACTAAACTCTACTCTCCCTCCCCAATCCCCAATCCCCCGACAGCAGAGTGGACTGCAAACCTGCACTGGTTATATACACATCCAGTGAAAATCGCCTTAAAAAAAAAATAATCTATATTGAGTTCTGATGAGGAGAAAGTAGTATTCTTCTGCATTGTTTATAGGGTGTATGTAGCTTCCCTAGATCTTATTACACCTTGAAAGGTGATTATTCAATCCCACTACCATCCACTAGTATGGAGATTAGTGAGAAGTTCCTGCAAGCACTCCATGTAGGAACGGCCCACAGAGTCTCTCCCATGTCTCAATCCCAATTTTTTTAACCAACATAGCTATTAACACCTTGTAGTACTTATGCTCCCGAATATCCACAGTGCAGTAGCTCCCACGAAACATATCTCTGGGGTAAAGTACTCAGTGATCCCTAAGAGAGGATCCACCTTTCAACTAATGAGCTCCCAGAGTGGTGCTACTTTAGGGCAGTCCCACAATATATGATAGAGGGTGCCCTCCCTCTGCCCACACCTAACGCAGTCTAGAAAGGGATCCCATCCCATTTTAACCAATTTAACTGGTGTATAACATAAATTGTTTAAAATTTTTAATTTCATTAGTCTGAGCCAGTCTTGCATTTTATATAAGTGCAGAGTTTTTCCAAATTTTGCGCTTAATTAAGGATACAGGCTGCATAAAGTGTGAATTCTAGTAGGGCTATACTCCTTCAATGTGTAGGAATGCCTGATCATATAATTATCCATATAGTCTAGAAGCAGCATGAGATGAGATGGCCAGTTCTCCAAGCAGTTGCAGGAACTCTCTCTCTCTCTCACGTCTGGACCAATCTGCCCATCCATCAAAGTTTTCACCAACACATGACAGCGTTGGAAAATCTTAAATATCTTGGATCTATACAGGTGTAGGTCCTGCTGGATGTCCACAAGGAAATTCATGCACCACCTATCACTAACTTCCCAACCTTCAAGATTGGCCAATTGGTACAACTAGGAGGATGAGAGAATTTTATCACCAATCCTGAAGTTGGGGTCACATCTGTGAGGTCATAAACATCTCTCCTATGTACATTTCTAGAAAGCACACAACTGAGCATGTGTTTTAACTGATATCTCGATTAGCGATGTATGCAGGGCCTTTGGAAGATCTCCAGGTGAGTTATAGATCAATGCCTGTGGGTTTATACCTGTTGAAAGAATTATGTTTTATTACAGGGAGAGCCATGTTGGAACATAAGAGGAGGTATCTTCATCAGGAGGCAGGGTGAACCATCTGAAATACATTTAAACCAAATGCTTACAGATCCATGACTTTTGTTCAACAAATTCGTCAACTGATGTTATAGTGACATCTTTATGTCAGCTGCATTTGCTGTCAACATAAAGCTGGTCACTTCAGACTGTGTCTTTTGCTCCGAATCTCTATGTGGGAGCTCTGCACCCTGCACCACCATAACTAAAGTAAACAACTCTGAGCCAGAGTTGATTTGGGGAGGGTGCAAGACCAGCAGAAAGCAGTGCCAGGATCCTGCACTGACACTACAATGACCTGTCACTGTTGTCACTATCGTCAGTCACAGTAAAATTGTCACTATAGTGATGGTATATGAATGCATACAGAGTTTCAGCCAGAATGCAGCACCGTATTATGCAGTATTTATGTAGAGTGCTGCAGTTTGCTGTGGGGAATAGTACAAGTCTAAGGCAATTAAGCCTTCTGACTGGCAGGAATTTGAGAGATGTCTTACATTTAGTCCTGGCTGACTATACGGTATAAACAATAGCTCACTATTTATAGAAATAAGTGATTTGCAATGTTCAACATCATTAACTGAGTTAAACAAAGGATTAGCCATGCAGTTTAATATTTTACTGTGCTTAATCCCTGCACTGAACCAGCCTTCTCAGCCACAGCCTCCCTGAGCCCCATTACTGGTTGTCACTGGGACATATCTCTGGCTTGACTGTGCTCACGGTTTGCACCCCCAATGGTGGAGCTCCAAGCATCCCCATGCCTGGGAGGAGTTTACTTCAGTTTATAGGTTGACAACCCAATGAGAAGTTTGGGGCCTGTGAGAAGCTGTGGCATGATTCCTCTGCAGTCAAGGATGTTTTGTCCTCCATTTTGTTATGGTTTCCTTTCCCTTTGGTGCCACATGAGCAAGGACTGAGAAGACATCCACATGAGTGTGCTAATGTCCCAGTCAGGAGGGGTCTACCCACCCATTACAGCTCTCCTTACACAGCACCTATCATCACCCAGGTGATGATAGTTAATGCAGTGCAGCCCATGGCCCCAACCCCAGAGGAAGACAACATCCTCTGGGACACTAGATCCTTCCCCACTGGTCCACAACAACTCAAGCTTGCTTCCCAAAACCAGATTTCTTTAGTCACTAGTGGTGGCACAACCCCTGTGACAATGTACTGTGCCTAAACCACATATAATTTTAATGTAGTTTGCAGTTATCAACCAAATTCTTAATCACAACTAAACACCTTTTCAGTGATAAAGCCACCTAGATATTCAGGTTTCCTAAATTTCACTGCTCTAAAAGCAATCATTACTATGGAAACAAATGCATCTGAAAGTGGTAGCAGGAATAAAGATATGCAATAAATAGTGCTTAATACTGATATTAGATTTGTTTGTGTTACTGTATTTACTGTTGTATTCATTAAAAAAGTCAGATCAGGACAAGTCCACAGAGAGTTACGGTAAAATCACTGCCAGCCATCTGTGTGCCTGTCCGAGTGCACCCATCATTAGGGCACCAAACTGCCAAATTCCCCACCCTCTTCCCTGCATTCCACCCACCCTGGAGTTGGAATATTTAGTTAGGAGTGTATGGGACAAAGCCACCTGCATGTAACAGTATTGGTGAATTAAAATCCTGCTGCCCTAATGATGGGCATACTCGGACGGGCACGTTCCCAGTAGCATCTCATTTTGGCAGCTATCCTGGGGGGCATCCATTACTAAATTACATATTATTTATGACATATTAACCATTAAACTGCCTTCTAAACAGGTTTAGGAGAGACAAGGGTTGAACATAGAAGCATGTGAAGAAACATAGAATTTGATGATAAATAAAGACTACCTGGCCCACCCAGTCTGCCATTTTTCCCTGCCTACATTATTACTGCAGACTGTACTTGAGCTACATCTCTTTCTCCCTCCACCTTTCCTTTCCACTATGATTCCCTTGTTCTTATCCCATGCATTCCTGAACCTTACCGCTGTTTTCACCCCCACCACATCTGCTGGAAGGCTCTTCCAGGAATCCACCACTTTTCTCTAAAGAAGTACCTTCTCACATCTGTCCTGACTCTACCTCACACGCACTCTTCATAGTATGTCTTTTTCTTGAGCACCTTTATTTCTGAAAATACTTCCCTCCTGTACCTTATTTACCCCTTATTGTATTTAAAGGTCTCTATCATGTTGTCCATCTCACTTCTCTCTTCCAGGGTGTATATACTACCTGTAAGGTCATCTAGTCTCCCTCACAGGATTTTGATGCAGACCCTGTATCATTTTAGTTGCCCTACACTTTGTCTCTGTCCTTTTGGTGATGTGGTCTCCAGAACTGGATGCAGTACTCTAGGTTATGTCTTACCAGCAATCTAGGCAGAGGCAGCACCACCTCCTCTTTCTGCCAGTGATACCCCCTCTCTATGCGCCCAAGCATCCCACTAGCCCTCCAGACTGCTTTGTCAAACTGAATTTGAACAAACACAGATGGCCTTGTACTCCACGGTGAAATTAGATGAGGCAAAATAACTTGAAAAACCACCCTCACCCTTCTGATGAAGCTTATTGTAGTCAAGCGCCAAGGCTGCTGTTAATGGTGTTCAGAAAAGGCAGTCGCACTCCAGAGCTGCAGTGAAATAAAACTTTTGAAACCAAGAATTTCGTAATGTGGTTTTTCAAGTTATTTGCCTCATCTAATCTCACCCTGGAGTGAAAGGCCACCTGTGTTTGTTCAAATTCCGTTCTTTGGTGTGCCACACCAGGCCCTGCACCCACTCTGTTTGTGAAGTGCTCAGTATTTGTTTTTTTCAGTTGCTTTATTGAACTGCCTGCCCACCGTTAGGTCCTCAGATATGATTACCCCCAGGGCTTGTCTCTTTCATACTTGGTAGTCAGCAAAACCACTCCACTCATTTAGAGTAATACTAAACGGCAAGCACACTTGAGTCTTGGAGAAGTCAGAGCAATGCATATGTTTATTTAATTAGGAATTGAGTGATTCATTTGTAAGTAGTCTCTTTAGACAAGCCTGGGTTTATCGTAATTAATGCTGGATCATAAGCTATTTAATGTAGGTGCTGCCTAGTATTGCATTGCCTTGTTAGTAAGAGATCAAAGTCAATATACAGCAGCACTGTATCTCTCGACCTGCTATGAACCAAATGCTAACCGAACAAGAAGGACTGATATTTTAGGTAAGCAAAAATGTAATAAACATGCAGTTATTTTCTCACTGTGTCCAATCTAGTCTTAGCTGCCATGCTTGCAAAAGCTAGCTATGCTTGCTGTTTCATTAGTTCCTTCATGCCAGCCCTTCTCATTTTAAGTGGGGAACTCCTGGCATGAGAGCCTTCCTCCTGGGCCTCCTGAGAAAAAGCTCATGATCAAGCCTCAAGTGCAGCAATGCATTGCCTTGATATCACATAAATGTAGTAAGTAATGTTCCATGAAACTGCAGCATGAAAGTAAAGCTTTTGGAGCAGCATGTCTTAAAGAAATTATGTAAATTATATCACACTTGTACAGCCCTGTCTGGTGCCAACTGCACAGTTTATATTCTGTAATCTCTTTTGCAGCTTTATGTGCTAGAGAGCTGATATCTCCAGCATGACAGTGCTGGGATGTTGATGACTTGACAGCTATGCAAATAAAGAGGAATCAACAAATGCTGCTATTTTATGTTCCCGTTTTGTAGAGTTGTTAAAGCATAGGTATTGCATGAGTGATGCAATCAGTATTTCAAAAATATGTGTAGAAGCCACAGCATCTATTTGCTTTCTTATTGTATTTCAGTTCGCCTGAATATGAGGTCATTTTCCACTCTATTTCAAGCATTCAGCTATTGATTTTAACCTTAATAAAGTTTGGTGCGACAGTAGCTGGCTGGTTTATAGGCCAAAGGAATATTCTTCTCTAGAAATCAAACCTCTCATTTTTATTGAATTTATTGGAAATAGTTTATAGCTTCAGTTGTAAAATAAAATAAATATTCTCCTGTGAATCATTTATCTGACTTATTCATATCATTCCCATTTTGTTCCAGCACTTTATCTTAACCTGCTGGAATTTGAACGAAAATATTTATGATATATATTTTTTTAACAATATTTTCAGACATCTTATTTTGTAGTTCAAGTATTGGAAAAGATGAGTTCAGGAAATCAGCTCTACACCTCATAATTTATTTATTTATTTAAAAGTTTTACCAGGAAGTCATACTGAGCAGACTATTGCTTGATTCCAGATGCATCATGGGGGGCTGGGAGGGTAGGGAGAGTACAAAAGAACTGTGCTAAAATGGACAAGCATCAAATACAATGTCCAAATATAAAAGTAAAAATACAGAATGCATAAAAAATACAAAATATAAAATACAGTGCAACAGCAGGTAGTAGTGAAGGCATTTAGATAGTCTAAACCATTATAGATAGACTGCCATTAGTGATCTGCATGTATGACAAAAAACCTGTAACTACTGTACTTGTATTTATTTTGTAACCTTCTCTCCACCTGTATTTCTCCATGTAATATATCCCCAGATTGCCCCTGAAAAGGGACCTTGGGCTCTTGGGCCTACCCAGTTATCAAAATTTAATAAATAAGTAAATAAAATAAACTATGACAGACACATACTTCAGAACACATCTGATCATAACTTATTACAATCACATAAGGAGGAACTAGCTCTAGAGCAGGACAGTATATTTAGTTGCATGTGCAGTAGGGAGAAATGTGCTTTGAGGAGGGAGTTGAGGTGCTGGGTGGGGAGGTGTGCAGAAAGTCTGGAAGGAGTTCCACAGTTTAGGCATGTGATATTTGAAGGCTGCCTGACCTGCAGCAGTGGACATGTGTGGGACAGATAGGAGCCTGGCATCACTGTTCCTTAGTGAGTACACTGGAAGGGTAGGGACAGAGAGTTCACAGGTGAGGTAAATGAGCAGGGACTGGGTCCAGAACTTGGCCCTGATCCAAGTGTAGTGGGACAGTCTTTGGTCCTGAAGGGAGGGGAAGCCCAGGGTCTGGTAGAGGATGTAATGATGGGTGCTGGGAGGACAGTCAAGGGTGAAACAATAGGCAGCAGGAGTGGAAGAGCTGGTCCAGTCTGGCTAGGGTGGACTTAGGTGTGACACTGTAGACTACGTCCCCATAGTCAAAGATAAATAGGATCATTTTCTGTACAAAAGCATGGCAAGCTGGGAGCAGGATGCAAGCATGATTATGGTATAGAGCACCCAACCTGGGCAGAGTTTATTGAGGATGGCATCGATATGTACAGAAAAGTCAAGGTGCTGGTTGAGCCAGACCCTGAGACATCTAAAGGAGATACAGGCCTCCAGAGAAGTCCCATCCAGGGTGTGGAAAATTGAGGTGGAGGGGAGCCGCAAGAATCTCTGTCTAGTGCCAAAGGTCATAGAGACTGTTTTCTAGGTGTTGAAGGAAAGCTGATTTGCATGAAACAAGAGCTGAACATTATTGAAGCCCTGCTGAAGTCTGGTTGCCACATCAGTGGTCATGGGGCCAAGTACAGTATACAGCACCATGTCATCCACATACATGTGAATGGATGTGTGAGGGCAAGCAGAGGGCAGATTGTTATGGAAAATAGAAAACAAAAGCGGTCCAAGGATGGAGCTCTGGAGCACACCAGTAGTGACAGGGAGTGAGGCAGAGGTGGTGTTACCAATTTGGACTGATTGAGATCTACCAACCAGGTAGGAGTGGAACCAGTTGGTAGCCACACTGGAGAATCCTGTGAGAGACAGAGAGCTTGGACAGAAGGAGTGAATGAGAGAATGTGCAGAACGCCTTTGCCAGGTCAACAAAAATTGCTGCGGTGATGTGGCCTTTGTCTATACCAGTACAGATGGAATGTGGAGATGGATAATTGGTGAGTTTCACTCTTGATGTGGTATGCACTGAATAATAGAGGTATAGTCTTTAACTAATTTTCTTTGCTTTTCCTCTGCTGCTGCCACATGACTGTGGGCTGGGATGACATGAAGTGTAAGCCAATGGTTGGCTAATTGGAATGGGAGGAGACAGTCACTCTGGCTGGATATCAAGGCTCATCAGCAGGACATCTTACCCTTACAGGCAGAGGCCTTTAGCTGCAGATTTCAGTATGTCTTTTTCTTCACTGCTGCAAGCTGCAGTCTCCTCCTTGGTTGCTGTATAGGGAGTCCAGGAAGCAGTACCGCTAAAGGTTTAAAGCACCAAGCTGTAAGTCTGGCCCAACAGACCTGAATTTGAAACCTACAACTGTCACTTTAATACTGGGTGTCTTTAAGCATATTACTTAACCTCCCTGTGCACCTGAGACTCACCTGGAAACGAGATTTGGTAGTGTACCTTGTGGAGTCAAGAATTCTAAAATAATTAAATTTATAGGCACATTTTCCCAACAAATCCACTGCTCTGCTCCCATATCACTTGGGCAGATGAGATTTTTTTTTCACTACTGTTTCCTCAACCTGAAGATGTTCAGGAATATTCCTCAGCTTTTCCATGAGCAGACAGCATCTTGATTGGCCAAAACCTCCTGATAGTCTCCAGCAAGGGTCTGGTTTATTCAATGTTACTCAATGTTTAACTGTTGGCTTCAAACACAGGTGCATAATGATTTTCTCCGAAGTGTCTGGACCACTTTGTGACTCTGGATTAGGTATATAATCTTATTCTGGCTGGCCAGTGGTCTATCCAATGGATTTGCTTAGCCATCTAGGCAGGTGGTATGAAGGATGGGAAGTCCTGACCACCATTTAGCACCCAGAAGATGCTCTAGTCAGGGAAGCACCAAGGCTAGTGGTCTTACACTGTCTGCAGTGAGGATTCTGTTTGTTACCACCTGTATGCATTAAATGAACAGCAATTTATAACTTAATTCAGCGTGGCTATACCCTGATTGAGTGCCTTGCTAGGTATGTGAGTGGAGCTCTGACTGAGTGTGGCTCTTTGCATTCCTGCCTCCAGAACTAAGGACTCAGGAGGATGGCAAACATGCAGCAACCAGCAAGTAAAGTAAGTTTGATTCATTGCAGTACCAGTGGATTAGGTAAGACTGGCGATGAAGTACATCAGCACTGTCAGTTTTGGGTGGGATATTGTGCAATTTGTGCCCACTGTGACAGCATCCGATAATGATTCGTAATTTCTGACTCTGATTCTGTTTTCTGAGGGTGTCTCAGAATCAGAATTTAATTGGACTTGAACTCAAAAAGTCCTACGAATCCATTGGTCACACAATGGAATTTAATTGGCTGATTCCAAACATCTGTAGTGGAGACCCACATACTTTAAATGCTGAACATATTCTAGAGGTATTCAAGTGAAGGTTCAAATCTGCAGTGCACTTGAATAGTGTAGTTTTATGAGAAGCACATCATCCTGGATTTATAGCTATTGAGGAAGGTAACATTAGATATCACCAACTGCTAACCACTATTAAATACAGTCTGTGGGGAGCTACTGTGTAGAGGTCACTAACAGTTTTGAATTTTGAGTAGAACACCATATCATCAGTGTGTATTGATAGATTGTGAGTTTGTCTTGCAGCAAATGGAGTGGAAGCTATTTATATATATATATATATATATATTATTATGGTAGCACGGTAGTGCTACCATAGTTAGGTTGAGAGCCATTTCCATGTTAAACTCAAATTTTGCACCTTAATAACTTTGCAACTGTTTGATGGATTTGCCTGAAATTTGAATGTATGATCAAGACCCATAGGCCTTGGGATCTGCCAAGTTTCGTACTGATCAATATACAGTTGCGGGTTATTAAGTGTGATCTGTGCGGCGTGTTTACGCTTTTCTGGAATTCTGTGGTCGCGCCTTTACAGGTCGTGACGGTTTATGGACCAGCCCGAAATCTTCAGGGAACGCAGCCAGGGTCCCCGGTGTGCCTTTCAAAGATTTCATGAAAAAATATTAAACGGTTCAAAAGTTATTCAAAAAACAGTTTCCCATTATAAGTCAATGGGAAAAGTTAACAAAAAGTTCAACACTTTCGCAAATGCATTTTTACTTTCGCAAATGGGCCTGTTACTTTAAATCGGCCATTTTGTTTTCAGTTGGTGATCAGAAAAATGGTTGGCATTTAAATTTGGGACCCTCTAGCAACCTAATTTTTTTTGTATTCACCTAGTCGGGCCCTGAGGATGCTTGCCATGTCTTTATTTTGTGGTAAAACACCCCAGAAATATGTTTTTCAAATTTCTGGAAAAAGTACTTTCACAAATTACTTTCATGCTCACGAAAGTGTCGCAAATTTTTGTGAAAGCTTTAGCAAATTGCGACAGTAGTTTTCTAGTCTGTGGGAAAATGACAGCAATTCTTTGGCACTGCGCTGCAAAAGAACCGTTGGGAGTTTTGAGATGAAATTTGGAGGAACGGAGCTGACATCTCACAGATGTGCCTTTCAGTGTTGTATTGAAAAATATTACATGGCAGCAAAGTTAAAGCACTCCAAAGTTGACATTTTTCCCATGGGATAACATTACGGCACCCGACGCACACAGAAATCCTTTGGCACCCTGCTGCAAAATAACAGTTTGGTCTTTTCCTGAAATTTGGAGGGAAGACAGCCAACAGCCCACAGATGTATACCTTTCAGTAGTTTGGTGAAAAAATATCACACGGCGCAAAGTTACGGCACCAAAGTTGACATTTTTTCCCATAGGATAACATTACGGCGCCCAACGCATAACAGAAATTCTTTGGATTCCTGCTGCAAAATAACGGTTTGGTCTTTTTTCCTGAAATTTGGCAGGAAGACAGCCAACAGCCCACAGATGTGCCTTTCAGTGGTTTGGTGAAAAAACATTAGAGGGAGGCAAAGTTATGGTGCTCTGAACTTTTTTTTTCCCCCTTAGGATAACATTACGGCGTTCGCCGCACCTTTCAGGGCCTGTATCTCGGAAACGGTGCGAGATACGGACTTTTCGTCGGAAATTTTCTTAGCTCCTCTTGGGCTAAGATCCAAATTAGCCAGAACAGTTGTAAATAATATGACTTTTAAATTTTTTTTTCATCGGACGGTTCCTGAGATATAATGTATTTAGTATTCCAAGATCTCATTTTTTACCGATACTCATTATTTTGCATACATTATTTGTACTCACTGTCTTTCTCAATGCAGGTTTTCGGGAAAACCAGCCTGTGCGCTTACATTACTGTTACTGTTGCCCTTTCCACTTGCGGTTCCGTTACCCGTTTCACTTACTGTTGACGCCTGACGCCACCATGTGCGTATCCTTTTGCTTTTATTTGCTATTGCGCTTCTGTTATTTTTTGCCATTTTCTGTCTACAGTACTGTTTATCTTTCTGTTTCACTTTACATCACCATGCCCATTGACATTTCTGTTTGCAGGCACCATGTTACTATGTGACAACACATCACGCGTGGCAGACCATTCCGTCCTCGCCACCATGTCGTTACCTTTCTGTTCTCATTCGTGCTTGTGTTACCATGTCGCCACTGTTAGCATTTCTGTTTGCATTGCTGTCCCTGTTAGTATGCACAAGACATCATGTTGGGCCCTCACGTCCCGCCACCGTAAGAGATGAGGCGGTGGGAGCCACCAGAGGCACCACGCCCCGCTGCTGCATTACATCTACACATTTCTTGTTATCATTCTCAAAAGAAGGGAAATTAGAGGCAAAAACTCAGTTTAATGCATTAGTTAGAGTTGTTCCACAGCGACAAAGTGAGGAAATTCGCTGTTAGGATTGAAAACCCCTTGCACCCCACCCACCCTCCCAACCGGCATTGGGGTGTGCATTGGGATCAAGAGTCCTAACTCTCACCCCATTCTCTATACTTCTGCCGCTTTACACAGGTCATGGGGAGAGTTGGCTGATGATCCCAATGCACACCCCAATGCCACCACTTGCATCATCCTTTGCGTTTTCATTTGCGCTTGCGTTTCTGTTACTTTTTTGCCATTTGTGTGTACCGCACTGTTTCTCTTTCTGTTTCATTTTGCGTCACCATGCCCATTGACATTTCCATTTACAGGCACCATGTTACTATGTGACCAGACATCACGTGGCACACCGTTCCCGTCTACGCCACCCTGTGCGTTATCCTTTCTGTTATCATTTGCGCTTGTTTTACCATGTGTGCCACTGTTAACATTTCTGTTTGCATTGCTGCTCCTGTTACTATGCCACAAGACATCATGTGGCGGGAGGCCTTGAGGCCATAAGGCCCTGCGCCCTATCACAATACATTCACTATTTCTCAATATCATTCTCAAAAAAGGGAAATTAGAGGCAAAAACTCTGTTTAATGCATTAGTTAGGGTTGTTCCACTGCAGCATAAAAGTGAGGAATTCACTGTTAGGGTTGAAAACCCTAACTCCGAATTCACCCCCCAGCACCACACACACAGACACACACACACATACATTCAAGTATGGGGAGGACCAAGTCAACACAACCAATGACAGACATCCAGCAGCAGGTGACAGAAATAACAAACAATTGTCTAAATGTACTCACGAGACATCCCCACCCACCTGACCAGGTACTGCATGCTCAGTGGAGATCAACAGCAAAACTGAGGCCATGTACGCTAAACGACACATCCCTGATTGCAGCTGCACACAACGTACCACACTTAGTAGTTGCATGGCCTCACTACCGATGCCCCACACCACACCACACCACTTGTGGTGGGCCACCTGAGCAATAGAGTTAAGCAAAACCAAGGAGTTGTACAGGTATAATATCTCTGATTTAACAAGGGTTTGAGAAATGCAGCTTTCTAATTGACTGTAAACATTGTAACAGCCTTATGTTTAGTTTTTATTAACATACATGTAGAGCCTAACCATATGATGAACATGGTTTAATGTTGTTTAAAAAACAGTTTTATTATGATAGCAATAAGCTACTCCCAGGTATTATGTTAATGGTCAGTTTATCACTGTCTAGCGACATGTGGCACTCGGATATGCCTCATTCAACACTAAACCCCTACAGGGTGATTAACAGACCATTTAACATAACTGTTGGTCATGCCTTTATAGCTTAATTGTCTTTTTGAGTCGATACTTTCCCTCTGCTAGGCACTGCAGCAGCTTTGCAACACAGTGTCCCACCCAGTTACACCATACATTGTCTAGTTGCTGGAGAATGGCTGTGAATATGAACTCATGAAGATGAACAGTGTAACCTGATCATTACAGTCATCGAAACCCTAGTGTGATTATAACTGACAGACTTAGTGATAGAGGATAACCCTGCTGTCCTAGTACATTTACCCCATTATGAGTTAAATCAATAGTAAAGACATTCTGTTTATATCTACACCATACCTACTTGATTCCTGTTGTAGCAGAATTAACATAGTTATCACTTTGATAGCATCAGTGACAGAAGTGTGGCAAACCCAAACAGTAGGCATACAGCCTGAGTATGAAACAACTGTTAAAAAATCACACTGTGTCCATAAGTGGCATAGATCACTCATTGCAACAATAGCAAATGTATTACTATTTGAAGAAGTTAGTCATCACAGATGCAATGAGATTGTCTTTATCAGGTACAACATACTCAGTAAGTGCTTACAGGAAAATCTATCCTATACACGTCCGATACAGGTACATCATTGTTGGCTCAGTAGTGCTATGATATTTAGAAGTTGCTTGGCCTGATCCATGCAATTACAATCTTTCTTACAAAGAATACTTACTGCATCTTTAATATTGAAACACACTGAAGATCTATATATGTACATCAGCAGTACACCTTCATCAGTAAGAATGCATGTGATACTGGCAGTACCAATTTCACAGCGTTGAACAGGCAATGCTTTTCCATACGTTTACATCAGCTCTCTCTATGTTGAGTAAACCATTGCAGTAATGTACTACTATGTAAATCACCTACTAAATGTATCACTACTTTTATCTTGAGCATGCTAGTGTCTTGTAGTTAATTTATGTGCTTCTCTTAATTAATGTATACTCAGTAGTGTTAAACCTTTCTACAACTGTCATCATGCACCTTCAGCATTTATATTGAATAACGGCACAGTACCAGTTGTGGTGTGGTGTGGGCATCGTAGGTAAGGCCATGCAACTACTAAGTGTGGTACGTTGTGTGCAGCTGCAATCAGGATGTGTACGTTTGGTGTACATGGCCTCAGTTTTGCTGTTGATCTCCACTGAGCATGCAGTACCTGGTCAGGTGGGTGGGGATGTCTCGTAGTACATTTAGACAATTGTTTGTTATTTCTGTCACCTGCTGCTGGATGTCTGTCATTGGTTGTGTTGACTTGGTCCTCCCCCATACTTGCATGTGTGTGTGTGTGTGTGTGTGGTGCTGGGGGGTGACTGGAGTTAGGGTTTCAACCCTAACAGCGAATTTCCCACTTTTGTCGCTGTGGAACAACCCTAACTAATGCATTAAACGGAGTTTTTGCCTCTAATATATATGTATAGAGAGAGAGAGAGAATAATGAATATGGAGGCATGCATAATGAGAATGTAATGCACATCCAATATGTGGGTGCTACATAAACCCAGAGAGAAAAGCTCAAGGGGTTCATAAAGCATCCTACACCAAAGGTGGTTTTAAAATGCAAGATTGCAGTCCTCCTCATGCTTTGTTTTATATAATCTCTGTCTTTTCTGTTTTTTCACCCTGTCTACCTTAGATATAATACAAAGGAGTCAAAACTGCTGTGACAATTCATTTATTGTTAACCACAAATAACCAGTTTAAAATGATGTCCTAAATGTGAATGCCAAGGCAATGTGACAACAAAGCAGGAAAACTAGTGGGATACTGGGGTTCATAGGAAGGGCTATCACCAGTAGAAGGAGGAGGAGGGAGGTGGTGTTGCCATTGTATCAGTCATGGGTGAGACTACACCTGGAATAATGTGTCCAGTTCTGTAGACCACACCTCAAAAGGATATAGACAAGGGTAGAGGCCAGACAAAGAAGGGCAACAAAATGTTACAGGGCTTCCTCAAATTCCAATGAGAAGAAACTATGGGATGTAAACATGTAAACCCTGGAAGAGGCAAGGAGAGGAGAACTTAAAAGAGACCTTTAAATACCTCAGAGGGGTGAATAAGATACAAGCAGTGAGTATTTTTTCAGAAAAGAAGCTGTACATGAACTAGGGGACATGCAATGACGCTTGAGAGGGGTATTTAGCAGGGATGTGAGAAAGTATTTCTTCACTGAGAGGGTGGTGGATGCCTGGAACAATCTTTCAGAAAGGGTTATGGGGCAAAAAGCAGTGGTGGGCTTCAAGCATGCATGGGATAGATATAAAGGAAAATTGGTGTCAAAGCAGGGCAGGGAGAAGGTGGCCAGAGACCAGGAAGGGTCTGCAGTTGCAGAATAGGCAGGGAAAATGGGTGGACTAGATAAGGCAAGCATTCCTTATTTGCCAACAAATTCAATTTTTCTATGTTTCTGTGCTGTGTCCTTGTTTTATTAGTATCCATGAATTAAAAAAATATTAGTTTCTGTGGAGATGTACAGATTACCTCTTCACTTTCAGCAGTCCCCAGGGTTTCTGTTAATGAGCAAGACAGACAGCGTGTTAAAATGAGTTACCATTTTCTTTTTTAGCTTCCGGCTTGATTTATTATTTGTAAGCACTGAAGCAAATGTGTTGAATCTAGTGAGAAATGAACACATGTACTGTTTTTTTGCTTGGAGAAGTTCTTATTTTTATTACTGGAGGAAAGTACTTGTGTACTGAATAGTATGTAAGTATGTGTCTCCCTGAGGAAAAGCTAATGTTCATCATATATATATATAACTCATGGATTATAATGGCAAATAATGAACACCTATTCCATAGGGAAAACATAGGCCATTTATTACAAAGCGACCCTAGGACAAAGATAACTCACCTGTCGGGCATCCAACTGTCTCAACTCTCTTGGCAACAACATAGTGACTGCTCCAACACTCGGCCTCTTCAAGTCCAAGCTGCACCTCTCACTGCTTGTATCCTGCGATTGCCCATCTTAACATTTCCACTGCCCAGCTGCATATGTCCCAGCACTTACAATCAGTCTTGCACCCCTAGCACCTTACCTGTCATATTCCTCAACAAGGCCCCTGGCTGCACTGTCTCCAGCCCCTCACCCACCTCCCTGTATCTCCACTCCTGCCCCCACCCCAACCACCTCCCATACTCCCCCTCACCCCTGCACCTCCCCCTGATCTCCTACCTCACCCCCACCCACCCCTTCTCTTGTCTTGTTCATAGCTCAAGACTTTGTACTGGTTATTACATGTCTGTAAATCAATGACTATATGTTTGTAACTAAAAATGATGACTGTTGCACATGCTGACGTGGAACCTTTGTAAAAGAGCCTTGGCTCAAAGGTATTGTAATCCTAGAATGAAATAAATAAATAAACAAACATGCTAAAGAGCAAAGGGCCCAGAGTAAGGTAAAGTTTTTATGCCCTTAGATTTGACCAGCTGGGACCTAAAGTGAGATTGTCTTTGAGCTGTGCAAGCACACTTTTGGATAGCCCAATAATGTCATCTTGTGTAACCAAAAAAGGTGCTGTGAACCGTGGTATCAATAGCCTTTGACAAGTTGATGACTATAGCATCAATTTGATTGCTTGTGTCAAGCACCATTGCTATGTCAATAGGGCATACCATTATGTGGGCAAGTCAGACTGAGCGACTCACTTTTGAGTGATTCAATTTGAGTGCTCCTGATGTTAGCGAATGTGGAAGGCTACCAAGGAGTGGATATAGTGACAGTATAGGGGAAGAACAACAAGTTGAAAGGATAGCGACTGGAAGAGAGAGGTAAAGGAAACTGGTATTTGGGATGTTGTTTAACAGGGCAGATCCAAGCTGGCAATGTGATCTGGTGGTGAGGGTCGGTGCCTGCAGTCTGAGAGAAACTGTGTTTGTGGCTGGGTAGGGGTAGTACTCTTTTTGTGTTTGGTTGCTGGACTTTGTTTTTGTTTTTCCCCACTGTACCTGATCTCCCGGGTTTGTGGTGAATGGAGCTCCCCGCCCCCCCGAATAGCTCCCCTCCTTAGCTTTCTCCATTACCCTAGTGTCAGGCCCTGCCCCGGAGTTTATTAAAGAAACATAGAAGTTGACGGCAGAAGGAGACTGCTAGGTCCATCTAGTCTGCCCATTTGTTTTAAACCTTTTTTGACACTCTAGTTGCCCTTTGTAGTCAGGGCTCCCTTGTCTGAAACAATAATTAGATTATATAATTAGAGAGGGGGGTGCAGGGTGGATAGCCCTTCCCCCCATATAAAAAGTTTTGTATTTTATTTCATCTGTAAAGTATTCTGGAACCTTGATCACTGTGGGTCCTCTTTTGTGCACAGTCACCGGGGTTGTTTTTGGCGATGTGCAGTCACAGATTTAAATGTTGTGGTGATATTTTCACCGTTATGAGATGGAACCTGTCATTATGACTTTTAGCAGGGCTGGGACAGTAGTTTGTTGTTTCTGAAGCCTGTTGGTTTATGTGGCAGTAGCTGCTGTCCATGGACCCATCAGCAGGCTGCATACCAATTTACCTAGCAGATTAATCTAAACTAGGGCTGGGCATATGTTCATAAGTCTTTTCCATGATAATGGCATTTTCATGAATCACCATTATTCTGTGGATAAACAGCACAAAAGAGGGCACAAATATAATACAGAAATCTTTTGTTTCTACCTTAAAATAGTATTTTAAAATGGAAATTCTAAAATTTCTTTAGGAAGAATATCACAGAACCAGCAAAGGTGATGTAACCAGCATTAATTGCAAGGATTAATTGCAGCAAAAGGGACAGTGATAGAGTACACATTGTCGCTCTCACTCTGCATCACTGAAATCATGAAGTTGGAAAAAAATAACATTGAAAAAGTTAGATAAGCTGGCCTGTTGGCGCTGTGGGTTGAGGCGCTGGATGCCACACCTCGCGCATGCCGGTGACCCAGGTTCTGGAGTGAGCCTGGGCTGCCGAGGGGCGGCAGGGAGGAAGGATCAAGCATCCGGAGAACAGCCCTCCTTTCTCAGGGATCCAGGACTACTCTGGCACCCATGGTGACCTCTGGTGGACATCGGAGGTACTGCAATGCTACAGGGCTTAATAGAGGCTCGAGTGCCTCGGCAAGATGTTCCCTGGCATCATTGCACATCGGGCTCTGCCTGGGGGGAGGGCGGGGGGTTAGGATGCAATGAGGAAAAAAGAACTAAAAAACCCCTCCATCTCCTGATAGGTGATGGAGGGTCCAGGAGGGTAAAGTCCACCATGCTCAGAGTCAGGCCATCCTCTCACCCCTGTATGCTCTCCACTGCCTCACTCCGCCAGACTAGATTGTTAGATAGAGCACCAGGAGGAGTATCTGGCAGTCCTGCCTTGGGGCACTTAGAGCTAGGGGGCTGGGTTGTAGCGGGGCAGATGGAAGGGGTAAGGAGGGGGCTTCAGATGAGTGGGAACAAGGACTGGTACCTCATGTGACTACTCCTGAAAGAGTTCAGGAATGTGGAGAGAGAAAGAAAGATTAAAAAAAAAAAGAAAACGTTAGATAGCTTAGCATTTGAGTGGTATCATGTCAAAGAACAAACCAAAATGACGACTCATAAATGAGTGCATCATTTTGGTCACTTTCAGGTTTGGCAACTGTGCAGGGATAGCAAGGAGGGAATAGTGAGGGAGGGAGGAAAAACAGCGAGGGAGGGATTAGCCATTGGACAGAAGGACAGGACAGAAGGAAATGGGAGGAAGAGGAATGGGCTAACTAAGGGTGTGGAGCATGATCGCACTAGCTACCTGTGTGCAGTGGGTAGGGACATCATCTGCAGTGGTGGTGGCCCTGGGTTCGGACTATGGACAGGTATTTTGCTTTGTTTTCATAGGTGGTGTTTTTTTTATATTGCTGTCCTCAGTCCCTCATGTTTCCTCCAGTGTCTGCCCCCTCGGAGATGATTATATAATAGTTTGGGGTGCATAGAGACACCCTGCAAAGGGGACTGCTGGGGCACAGCCCCATGCATTAAATATGTTTTTAGATATGCTTGATTTAGTATTCAGCGAGTATGGTCGTGCTGTCTTTTATGTTCACCAGGTTGTACTTGCTGTTGTGGGAGTCACTAATTTTCTTCACTCTTATGACATGGAACCGATTTGAGCAATCGTTGATAGGAAACTACAGTGACTACTGTGGTCTAGTCAGATTAGATTAGACTGTTTTATTATTCATTTATTTATTTAGTATACATTTGCCCCACCCTGTCATCATCTCCGGGATATACAGCACACTGTCAATCAGGGATATACCCTATCAAGGCTTAGTTACCATCATGCTGATGACAAGGATTCTTTTTCCTGGATTTTCCACTTCACCTTCTTCCTCCCGCTGGCATGGGCAATGCTCTTCAAGCTTGGCCATACAGTGTGCCCCTGTGAAAGAAGCAATCTCCCTGATCCACCTGTAGGGGTGCTACAGGGCCAGAACTCACAACCAACCCTTCCAGGCCAAGGCCTGTTTCTTTCTTGCAATTGCCTGTAGCCAGGCTTCCTCCCAATGTGGCAACCAAAGCCCACTCTTGAACTCCAGTAATGTGCACAGCAGCATTGTCGCTAGCTTATCCTCAACCATTTATTTCCTTGTTAATTGTTTTGTTTGCTTGTTTATTTTTGTTGACAAGGTTAGCCCTCTGAGCACAAGTGTCTATTTTCAGCAATGAATACAGGGCAAAGCATAAGACAGAATAATTTTCACAGACTTAAGAATACTAAGAGTGTGTGCGCTAGACATAGCCACCTGATCAGGCAAATTGTGCCGCTACTGTTTTCTTCTGTATCTATCCTAAACTAGGGTTAATTTTTCAGACAGATTAAAGCAGCAGCGCAAGAATGTGGTGAAAATTTTGACCTATACTTTTTTATTTTATTTTAGAGTGCCCCTTATCTACTGACTTATAAGATACCCTCCTTTCCACAGTTTGAATCCACTTTAGTACTTTTTTTCTCAACCGAAATAATAAAAAGAGCACTCCTTTTAACATGGGTTTGACCAGGTTTTCATCAGTATTCTCAGCTGTTTTTGTACATTAGTTGTTTAAAATCACTTCTGTTGTGACTAAAATGAACTAGTATGCAGCAGGCAGTGCTCCCTGACCTTATGGAAGAGTAGGTGTTCAAAAACAGCTTGGAATAGTGATGAAAACCTGGTTCAAGCCATAGTAAAAGGAGTGCTCCTTTTATTATTTCAAATGTGAAAGAAAGTACCCGGTGGTCCTGAGGGCTGAGGTGCTGGATGCAACACCTCATGCCACACCAGTGACCTATGTTCAGGAATGAGCGTGGGCCACCAGGGGTCAGCAGGGGAGGAGAAAGATGGAGCATCCCAAGGACTGCTCTCCTTCTCCAGGAAGGGGGGATTTCCAGTAGTCGGCGATCACCTGCCTCCTAGCAGATGCTAGGGGGTAGAGTGCCGATGCTGACAATGAGGGAAGGGATGGACAGACACCTGGAGAAGCACGCACAGGAGTGTGTGCATTGCCTCCGGTGGCATCATTGCACACCCCACCCCAGAGGAAGAAACAAGAGAAAATATGGTAGCGTGGCTTGATGCCCATCCCAGAATGCACCACCTGGCTCTGAAGTGTCGTCCCCAGTACACTGGATCCATTTCTGGTGGAGACTAAGGGGAGCTTGTGGCCTCCCAACTATGGGGGGCAAGCTGTGGGGCTATCACTGGGAGTGTGGGCCTCAGTAGGAGCCAGGGTGCACCAGAACGGTGGCTGGCTGTGGGCTGACTGTGGGGGATAAAGAAAATAACAAAAAAAAAATGTGAAAGAAAGTCGTAAAATAAACCCAAATTGTGGAAAGAAGGGTATCATGCACATCAGGAGGTTAAGGGCCAATCTAAAATAGTATAAAAAAATTATAGGTCAGAATTTTCACCGGATTCTTGTGCTGCTGCTTTAAGGGGTAATACAAAAAAGGGAGATGCTTCATTTTACTTACTAAAGCAGTCTGAAAATATATTGAATGAGAGAAGATTGTGCAGGATTTGTTTCCTCAAACTGCATGGCTTGGAAGTCTACACACAGCATCTGTTGATACCCTGTCTCAAATCAACAATTTGAAGCTGGCACTAAAAGGAATTAGATTTAAAAAGGTACTGTAGTACAGTATTTGAAAGTTTTAGTACCGCTTTTTTTTTATTTTTGCAGTTAATCTTTTTATTAATATTATAAAGGCATATATGAGCATCAGTACCACTTTTGAGCTTTTGAGCACACTTTTTTATTTGTGTATTTTTGCAGGGATACATTATCTTTGTCAAAGCATCTAAAACTAAAATGATACACAAGTCTTTCTTTTTACTTTCCTTATAAAGTTTTCCTTTTAATTTTTTATTTGACATATGCTTGTTGTGTAACTCCAGTCAGGCTGTCATTTGTAGTGAGAAGCATGGTTGTTGAGCTCAAACTGCAGACTCTACAGTGCTGTTCATTATTTGACAGAGTTGACAATGCACATCACTGATACTGGTCATGTATGGATTCTGAAATGTCATATAAGTAGCACTATTCTTTTATTATTACAGGGAGGGAGATTTCAGGATTGCAAGACTATATATTTAGTTTTATTAAAACAAGAGTTGTGTAGACAAACAGCATTGTGCAGATTTGCACACATTTAGGTGTACGCTGTGTAAAAAAAACATTGTGCTTTGTGTAGTTTGCTAAGAAATGTCAATGTCACATAGTTTTTGCAAAGTCCTCCCTTCACATGGAAAATAACTACACACTTCTGCACTTTGCAGAGAAAAACAGATGATACGTGTGTAATGTCATCATTTTGCGGAATTTTTTCTCAGTGAAGTGTGACGTTTCTTCACTGTAAAGTGAAAATACACACTTCATGAAAACTCCATGAAGTGCAAAGTGAGCTTTCTGTGGGCACTTCAGGGCATCGATTTTAACTTCATAAACCCTTGGGCACAATGCTGCTTGTAGCATGTGATTTTTGATGTTGCAAAATGGGCATTTCGGTCATACTTTGTAATTTTATAACTGTGCTAAAAGATATTTTTGTACAATATTCATTCCTTAAAAGAAATGTCCATAAGTGATAGAACTGATATTGAACTTTGATAATAAGGGTTACATAGGAAATTAGAGAGCCATTTAAATGGCCTGATTCCAGATTTGTGGCATTTTACCAGGTATCTAATGGAGGTGGAGAAAAGATTTGTTATTTATTAAAAGTAATAGTGATATAGAAACCCAGAAAAAACATCAGGAAGATAAATAGAACAGCAACTGCCAACTAGGAAGCTGAGAGTCAAGTAAACAACATTTGCTGTTGCCCGCATTTTGGAAATGGCTTGGGTAAGCATGAGCAGCTCCACTACAGACCCTGCCCAAGCAAGCCTTCAGCTGCAGGAGATGCAGCGAGGCTTTAAAGGTAACCTACACCCTCTTAGCTCCTTCTAGAGGGGTGTTCGGGACTGTGCCTTTAGTGTTCTCCAGAGACCAACTGATTGCTTTTGCCACACTGTGTACTGCCGTTTTGGACTGGGATTTAGTTGGGATTCCAACGGAGCCTTAAGATAGCAGTTAATGCATGTGGTGTTGTAGCATAGCAGGGATTGTCTACCTATGTACTGCCTAGCTTAGGAACTATCTGTAGGGAAGTGTACTGCTACTACATGCAGGGGATAGTACTGTTTAGAGCTGTTACATCATTTAACTGGTACAATTGTTTGCAGTGCTAGTCGCTTACCTGTGCATGTGTCCTACAGTTGCCATCTTGGTTAGCGCATGCGCAGTACAAATGGACACCCAGCTACCAGGACCAACACTTGGCACATGTGCAGTGCAAGTGTCTCTTACCCCCCACTACTTGCAGCTCACCTCCCACTGCATACTAATGGTTTCCTTTTGTTCTTCTCCACATATAGGCCTCTGCATCATCCCCCAGCTCCACCACAGACCCATCCCAAGCAAAGCCCTCAGCTGCTGGAGATGCAGCGAGGCTTTAAAGGTAATTTACACCCTCTTAGCTGCTTCTGGAGGGGTGTTAGCCCATCAATGCTGCACATCGACTGCCCTACCTGCCCCAGCCACCCAAGCCCAACTCTCCCTTTATTGCTGTAGAGTGGTCACGTGACTTATCACATGACCAGGCTGTCTGTTTTCTAAGTGTCTATTTTTCCATCTGCAGGTTATACTAAGTGGCCACTAGGGTCACTACTGCACTCTCAAACTCCTATTTCAACTGCTCTCAACACTCTACCTTCCCTCTCCTCTTTACTTTCCTCAGTCCTCACTGACACCCACTTAGACTTTTTACCCAATAACTGCCTATATAGCCAAAGGTTCCCCATGCCAGACTTGAACCCTGTACCATTTGCATCAAAGTCTGTGATCCTTCCACTGTGCCATTGGGTCAGTACAGAGTTCCCCTGTGCTTTTTCTCATCTATTCTTGTCGCCCCCCCATAAGCCTGCCCTTCTAATCCTTACCATGACCACACTCACCATTGCCAACAAAATGTATTGCCCTCTACCTTTTCTCTTACTCTACACCATTATCAGGATAGATGCCCCTCCAATCAACTGCCCACCTGGGCTCTGCCCTTACCCCCTGGAGTCAGTTTCAGGGGTCCTAACCCTCCGCCCCTTGACACCCCCCTTCAACATCATGTCCTACAGGACTCCTGGGATTCCTCCACCCGTCTCTGGCTACTGTGGACTAGGCCCCACCTCCCACTGCACTGCAAATGCACTTAGCAAATCCTGTTTCAGCAGCGACACCCTTGATCTTAGAATACTAAGGCTCACCCTATCTGAAGTACTCTACCCCCTCACTGCCCTGCTAAACCACTCTCTTTCCCTAGGCCAGTTCCCCTCCTTGTGGAAAACTGCCTTGATCACTCCTATCCTGAAGAGTGGTGACCAAACTCAGCCTGGTAATTATCGGCCCATCTCCATTCTACCCCTCTTTCCAAGGTTCTTGAAAAATAGTAGCCACAAGTTATAGACCACCTTACTCAACACAATCTCCTCTGCCCTGAACAGCATGGTTTCCATAAAAAAACACAGCACCACACTGCGCTTTTGGAATACACCAACACCATTCATGCGACCCTGAATGCAGGCCAGATTGCTGGCGTTGTTTATATAGACCTCTGCAAAGCATTTGACACCATCCACCACTCACTTCTCCTAACCTCACTAACCCAACTAGGTTTCTCACAGGATACAGCCACTTGGTTCTCGAACTACCTGTCCAACAGAACCCAGAGAGTCAGAATAGGGCAAACTTTGTCTTCCCCCTCTCAGAGTTATATCTGGGGTCCCCGAAGGGTCAATCCTTGGCCCTCTACTTTTCACTCTATTCCTTGACTCCCTACCCAAGGCCTGCTCTGGGAGTCTCCTACTTTACGCAGATGATGCGGTCTTATTCAGCACCCACACCAACCCTGCTGCCCTCCAAAGGACTTTTAATGAAGCTGAGTCCTGGTTTACTGACTATAGGCTTGTCCTAAACTATAAAAAACAACATCCATGCTATTTGCCCATGCCCAAAACAAGTTCAGTAGCCATCCCCTGCTCATCCATAACTCCCAAAACAAGACCCTGGAAGAAGTTTCTGCCTTTAAATACAGTACTTAGGGGTTACCCTAGACTCTGGGCTAATTTACCTCGAACACATCCACTTGCTTAGCATGGCTGTAAACATGCACATTGGTCTGCTCCACCGTTACAAGCACTGTCTCCCCCCGAAGCCCTACAGCTAGCCATCTCCTCCTCCATCCTGTCTCTTGCTGATTATGGGATTATTTTCTATGGTGCTGTCAACAACACCTCTCTCAACAAAATCAGGGTTTCCCTGAATAAAGCCTGTAGACTGGCCACAGGATGTGACCAGGTCACACACACCTGTACGATTTATACCAGCACGAACTGGCTTGATTTTGATGATCGCTTAAAATACCAGACCTGTCTCCATGCAAAGAAAATCACAGCTGGCCTTACCCCCCCCCGACTCTTGTGGTGATGCCCCCCCCCATCTGTACCAGAGGCACGTATCATTCTGAGAAAATGCCATACCAGGTACCGCTCTGTAAAACCTCCATGGGGCAAAGAACCTTCAGGTACCGTGCCCCCAGTTGGCTGAATTCATTCCCCAAACCTGTCCTCCAGGCACCTACCCTGGGGCTGTTCAAATCCCTCCTCCGTAACAACATCTTGAGTGATGCCACTTGTGACTGTATCTGACCTACACACTATCTAATACTGCACAATGACAATGGGCCCTCTCGGTCCTGCCTCGATAGTGTCAGTCCCTTGTGTTAGTCCTACCTGAGCCTCAGACTAGCTGGCAATCACTGGACTGCACTGCTTGCACAATCCAGTCTTAAAATACATATCTACATCAATTGCTGTAATGTATGATTACCCCTGTAAATACTGAATAATGTATTGTGCCTATATACTGAATTGTCCATAACTATTGTAATCATCCTGTACACATCTACCTGGTGTACTATACTCTGTATCAATCACAGGTGTGATATCTCCACACCGCTGTTTATAACTGTAATGTCTGTCACTGTATGCCCTGTATGGTTTTCTATGACATGGAGCTTTTGTAAAGGAGTCTCTGACTCAAAGGTATTAATTCTGATTGTTTCAATAAATAAATAAAGAAAAATAAATAAGCATGAGACTGGCCGCTTTTCACCTCTTAACACTGAACAGGACCAGGAACAAAGTTAGCACTCAGTATTTGGTGACGAAGGCCACATGGACAATGCACACCCCCTCAGCAATCCCATAGGCAGCTCCAGCTGGCTCCACAATAACATCCAGGCATTTGTGTGCCAAGAGCAGGCTTCCTCTAGGAGTTAGTTTCAGAGGATTGACATCTGTGATCAAATCTGTCCTCTGACTGGTACATAGAATCATATGACTGCTTGGTGATGGCCAAGGTAAACAACAAGATTAGTGTTTGGCAGTTTAAGTGAGGCGTATACATCAGCCACCTACTTCACTTGTCTCCACAATGATGTCTATGTGCTAAGAGTAGGGGCCTTCAGAAATAGAAGGACAGAGGATCCACCTCTGCAGCTGAATCTAGCCTCCAACTGGCCTATGTGGCATGGCCCAGGCCCCAAACAAGGTCAGTGTTCTGTGGTGGGATGGGGAAGTCATGTGTAACAGACATGGACAATATACCCACAGGTAGCTATAGCTGTCCCCTGTGGAGGGGTGTGTGGTATAACAGATGGACCAAAAACAGAACTTCAGGTTCAACACACAATCTCTGTGAGATGTTTATTTAAAACACAGGGATAACCTTAAGCAATGGCATATCCCTTCTTCAATACATCAGTTTGAAGCAACAGACTATGCATGTCCTTCTTATACACTTAGTCAGCACCCACTGATCTACTGATCTAACTATTTAGTGAAAATTATTTTATTTCCTATGTTGATATTGTGTGTTTCGGTGATGGGGAGCTCAAAAAGAAAAAACAAAACAAGCTAAAGTCAAAGAACCTCAGTACAGAAGCATTGACCTTAAAGGTTACTCCAAATGGCATTGGCAAAAGCCCAGTTTCAAAAAGACATCACACATACACAACAATGCAAAGTATCATGGGATGTATGGTATATGCAAATCACCATGAAATTCTAGGCAGGTTCAGCTAAAGCAGGAATGCATGGTGCTAAAGGGCCTCTCAAGCAATCTGTAATTTACATGCATTTTAAATAACACAATGGGGGTTTCTGACATCTCTACCCTGGTAATTTAATTCTATAATACAGTCACCTAGTAACTTTTACCTTTATCAAAACAGCTAGTGCCATGGTATTTTCAACATTTACAGGTTTCATACACATAAGGCATATACATCAAGGTATTCTATGACATAGTTCTATTGCATACTAAATCCAATAATGAGGAACACAGCCTGTTGTTTTACTTCAGCTCGGAGGTCACCACAATAACCTCTCTGTGTGAGGACCTGAGAGGGAAAAGGGAAATTAAAGAGGACACTATAGCATAGTCAAGAAAGGGGCGGTGGTGCCAAAGGTGGTCAACCTTATGGACTAGAAATTGTAAAGGATAGGTTAGGCTAAGAAATAGAACTGTTGCAACAGATTTATGAAAAGGTCGGTCCTCAAGAGTGGCAGGCTTTCCTGTCACACCCCACAGTAGCATCAGGGCATCTGTGTGCTGGGACTAGGATCTCCTTGTGCAGTGATGGAGTGGACCCACCTCCATGGCCAGGTTTCACATTAAATTGCTCCATTTGAGTCACACATTGTCAGGATCATGAACCAGTTCCATGAAAATGATCAGTGTTGAGTAGCAGGGGAACCAGGCTGTGTGGACAAGACACCCACATTAGTTGCACCACGCTGCTCTAGCTGGACCCACAATGGTGTCCAGACATCAGCAACTCAAGAAATGTAAACAGACAATTAAAGGATTAAACTGTACAAGGAACAAATAAACAATTCTTATGTTTTACATTTTGAAAATGCCTTCTTCAAAATTAGTTTCGCATGATAATCCATTTTGAACCAAGTGTATTGTAGAAGGAGGCAACACTGAGCCAGAACTGAAATCTAATGGTCTCTGTTAAACTCCTTGTGATGGTTATAGCTCAAAACAAAACAGGTAATCAGAATGGTAATAGAAACAATAATAGTTACAGTGCTTGACAATTATTTAGAGATGATACTAAGCTATACTGACCATATATTCCTGTAGGGAAAAATCATAGCATCCTTAAACATCCAATGCTTCGTGAATGGTAAACATTCTGATGTCTAATTCTTGAAAGTATATAAAGTGATAATTAATATTTTTGTTATTTTACATCACTTTGTATTACATCTTGGAGGAACACTGCACTTTGGTTAGTTGGTTTGGATTAATTGTTATACAATTATCTGTAAAGCAAAAGTGGGCTAATTACACCCAAATCCAAGCGCAAAATAAACAACAAACTATATGCAGTGCAAACATGGCTTCAGATATCTATCTATCTATCCATCTATCTATCTATCTATAGCTTTAGTGTATGGGAGAGGGCTATTGTATGCCATTTTCTATCTAAATACAGACCTGTTGTACCATCACAGTGATGTCAGGATGCTGTTGTACCATCATGAGTGTGTCACCATGATGGTATAACAGGATCGAATGCTATCGTGTGCCATAGCTTTTCATGGCATCAGTGATCATTCAGTTTACACAGTACCTTAAAATTTGAAATAACCTCCGCTGACTTCTTCCTCAGGTGAAACTTTTTTGCCATCAAGTTCTCCAACAGTAAACAGAAATAATTTTAACTGGGACACTTTGACCTTGTCTAAGCACCTGACCTGTGTCAGATAACCTGACTTCTGTGTAGTGTGCCATATCTCCACTGGACTTTTCTTTGTTACTTTTTTTTCTTTTTGCATTTTGTGTTGGCTATTCTGCAGTGTTCAGCAAGGTTCCCACCGAATAAAATGTTTCTGTTCTGAACCTCCTCTCCTACTTGTTTGTAAGGGTATGGGGTTTGCTGCGTGGTGCCAGAGGGCAGGAGGGTGGTCGAAAGAAAACAACATCTCAACATTGTGGTTTGTATTGTTTAAGCAGATGCTTCTAAAATAGTACTGCTTTTGTACCCTTACCTAGGTGGTTTCCTCATTAAGCAGATGCTTCTCTAAATTTTACTTTTTTAGAACAGACACATACAAGATAATGTAGACATCATTAATCAATCACAGCTCCATTCTGCCGAAGTTGCCGTGACAATCATAGACCTCTCAAGCTGTGCTCTTGAGGTCTATTGGATTGTCATGGCAACCTCTAAAAGAGAAGACAGTGCTGTTGTTAGCTGTTGCCCACACATTAAACTGAATACATTTTTTTTGTGGAACTCAACTACATCCATTGGTTGAAATTTGGAAGTCATTTCAGTTTTACTGGAGTCAAAATACTTCCAGCTGTCAACTTTTGGAAGTCAAAATAATTCCAGTCAACACATTTTAGAAGTCATAATACTCAAAGTCCTACAGTTTTTGAAGTCATAGGCTTCTGAATACCTTACTGTAACCTCATCCATGGCACATCCACAGAAATACATTTCTGAATAAGCCTAGGAAAGGAAATTGTGCACAGTAGATCAGTTACTTACAGTACGTGTTTATTTCATGAATTGTTCTTGTGGTTCCAAGAAACTTCCATCAATTTTGTGTTAAGTTGCTTGCAGTCAGATGCCTGCTACATTCAAAGTCTGGTGATCATACACTATCACTAATACTCAGATATCACCATCCTATTACATCTGACAGATGTTTTCATATCAGATATCATTTGTTGTATTGTTATATGTTGATAATGGCAAGAAGGTACAGTGCATAAATACAATTATGCAACAAACAAATCAAAAAAAAAAATGTTACAGTTTTGTTTTTGTTTGTTGCTCTGGCTTAATTAATAGCATGTTGTGGAATATCACCACCTTCCTAAATGGGAAATTCACCATAAAAGGACCTTTCGCCACCAATTTAAGGCACCAACATGGTCAGGTCCCCATATCTGGCACCCTCACCACCAATGCTATGGCCAGCTCATGTGACATGACTTCTCCCACCAACATGGTCAGCTCACCACACATATGCCTTGTCCCTTCCACTACCAACATGGCCAGTTCCCCGCACATACACCCAGCTTCTCTTACAATAGCCACATCCCCATTAAGACACACACACAGCCTGCTCCCCAAACCCACACTCAGGCTACTCCACCCTCATTTCTCATAGCCAACATACCTAAAGAGTAAGATCCTTTGCACCACGTAGACACACACACACATACTGTATATATCCCCTCATTCCCTTTGTAATACAGCACAGTATGTGGAGCTACCTAAGATCACAAGGGCCCTCCCCCGGGCACACCAGACATCTTGTGGCCTTTCAACCTGTTGCCACCCCCAACACACACATACACTCACACACACACACACACACACACACACACACACACATATGCACTATATAAACATACTCTCAAAGTGCAGCCAAGTATGGAATGCTTTGGTAATATTCTGTATGCCAAAATAACCTTTCATCACCAGTTAAGGCACCAACATGGTCAGACCCCATGTCTGGCACCTCACTCTGAATGCCATGGCCATCTCCTGTGACATGCCTGCCTCCACCAACATGGTCAGCTCCCCACATAGACACCCAGCTCTCCTACAATAGCCACCATCCCCATGAAGATACACATGGCCTGCTCCCCAAACCCACACAGAGACCACTCTCAACCCTCTCAACATAAATACACATACTCACATGCACACACACACACACTCTCTCTCTCTCTCTCTGTGAAAGAATATGGCTAATGAGTAACTATTCTTTAGTGAGTCCCCTCCATCAAAGCATCCGCTCCCCAAAATGATCAAAGGCAGGCCTCCTCAGTCATTGCAGCAACATAAACCACCCTGAACAACAATAGGATTAGTCCCCTAACCCAGGCACCCCACACCCAAGTGAACAGAGCCCGGCACCAACAATGCCAACCCCACCTCCAAGTAAACACAGCCTACTCCAAGAACCAACACTACCAGCACCCCCAACAAATCCAAGCAAACACTGATGGACCCAGCACCTACATGGTCAGTCACCCCACCCAAGCAAATAGCCCACCTCGTACCAACACTGCCAATCCCCTTGCACCACCCAACTGAACACTGATGTCCTTGGAACCAGCACAGCCAGTTCCCCCCAAGCAAACACAACCAGTCTTGGCACCAACTTGCAAACTGCTGCCGCACCCAAGCAAATCCACCCAGCTCTAGACCCACAGCCTCAACACAGACAAATTCCTGGATTGGGAGGAAGCAAGTAAGTTTTTTTTTCATTCTTAGGTAACCAGGTATGGTCTGCTAGGCACATGTGCCAGTTTTCAGGGGTGATCTGGGAGCATGCAGGAGATTATGTTACTTTCTTATAGTCACACAGTGTGCAAACGGAGGTTGTGGGAATCAAACCCAGGTCTGCTGGTTGTACTATGTTCATTCACAGGCCAGCTTGTCACTCTAATCTCCAGGCAATACAGTGCCAGGCCAGCCCAACTATAAAACTGCTGCTCCCCTCTTATCCATGCTAGTTATAGGCAGCTCTTGTCTTTCCTGGCTCTATAATATTTAACAAAACAAACATACTTTTGTTCTCTACAGACACTGACGAGCATAAGTCCAGTAATGGAGACCACCCAGGTCAATGGAATGTGGAAGATCGGTAGTGTTGAACTTGTCAGCAGCAGAACAAGGGATACACACAAAACTACAGCTTTCTCATTTCTCTTCTTTTGTAGAAATAAACTGATACATACACTGGTCCACCAGCCTAGAGTCATGTCAAGGTTAGCTGTAAATCTTTCAGCTCTATGAGTTGGAGACTGCCACAGAAAACAGACAAAAGATACTCCTCCTTGCCGAAGCTGATTAGCAGGGTTGAAAATAATTTTAGTTTAATTTAACCCCTTCACACCTGAATTATATAGAAGTTCAGTTCAGTTTATTGTGTAGGAATAGCATCCATTGAGCATGCTCATTTACAAGGAGGTCCCTGATACAAAGTACTAAACATCATAGACAGTCAGTACAAGGATACATCATAGCAATACAGCAGGTATATCATGGTACATAGAGTAGATTGGTTGTAAGAAATACATAAAGGCAAAAGCATGACATGACAGTAAGGTTAATTCTCACGCTAGTCTTGCAGCTCTGCCAAAGGTTTATATCTCTATTTTGGCACAACAAAGCAGAAACATAGATTTCACCTTACTAGAGCTGGAAATCATAGAAACACACTTGCCATCACCGCAGCAACAAAAGGTCAAGCAATTCATTCTGGATCCTGTACAAACTTTTAATTCACTTTTAATCCACATAAAAATTTTCTTCGCCAACAACTGTTAAAAAATACAAAGGGCACCTTAAACCACAAGTATAAAGGTTCTGTACAGTCCGGCAAATAAACAGTAAAGAAACTATTTTAAAACTAATTTAAATCCACCGATTCAGGGTGGAAGAACTCCAGCCACATGTTTACGTTTCAGCATCTAAACTGATGCCATCATCAGAACATGTGGGTGTTCTAATCAGTATGCATAAACACTTAGACAATTAATCGGTGGCGATTTAAATTACTTATAAAATCATTTCTTTGCAAGCTTATTGCCGGACTGTCTAAGACTGCCTGAAATACCAACCCTTTGTATAACAACGATGATGGCTATGAGAATAAAAGTCTCTGAGATCCAGAATGGAGGGCTGCTGTTGCTACAATGATAATGAAATATAATTCCACATACAAAGGTACCACACCTAAAAAATCATCACAGACAATCAGTACTAGTAGTACAACATATAGAAAAACAATAGGATATCATGGTATGTAGACTAGGTTGGTTATAGCAATACATACAGATAAATTAGTAGCATCACTTAACAATAAGTTTTCCCCCTCCCAAATAAACATGGGAGGGAACAACTTGGGTAGAATGGACATAAGGGAAAGAAGGAAGAGGGGAGGGAGTGAGTGAGGACGAAAGGCAGGAAGGAAGGCAGGAAGTAAGTAAGTAAGTCAATGCAAACTGAGTTTCAAAAGTGTATATTTTTTAGGTGAGGGGTTAAATTTGAAAAAAAGAAAAATACATCCACAGTAGAAAAAAACAGAGGTCAGCCCTTAACATGATTCTCATACAAGGATGTCAGTGACTCCAAACTGTCTATTTTTAGACATTTTGCACACATTTCTTGATGTAAAATATGTCTAGAATCCGCTTATCTGAAGCCCTGAGTGCAAATATACAGAATTTTGTTGATGTAGACAGGTAAAACTATGTAAAAGCTCCATGTAAGCCAAGCAGTGGAAGGAGGAAGGGGCTTCCACAAAAGTCCACAACATGTTTCTCATCATTATGGTTTCAACATCAGATGAAGTGTGGTCTGCTATGACAAAAGGCCCTTTAAGAGCTAGTGTACTGCCTAAAACTAATATTAGATTTTAAAAGCAGTCAACCATTATCTTTTATATCTGAGGTACTTTTTATGTTTGCGCGCATGTGCAAGAAACATACTGTGGCAGCTTGCTGTAGTAGTAAGTTGTGGAGGTGCAGCAGTGTTGTGACCCATGTCTGCAGTCCATTTTGAGGCTGGTCTCTGTGGTGCCAATAAAGGAGCATGCTGTCGAATTTGTAATATTTTCACTCCAGATTTTCAACATTGGCATTTTTTCAGACCTTCTTATGAATAGTACAGCTGTCATTTTTCATATCCTGGATGAAATGTGATTTCGCACTTCCAGTGCACAAAAGCGTGGCCGCTGTGGAAAATCAGTGTTCGGGACAGATTAAGAAAACAACAGTGACACTGTTCATGAGCAGAGGATCCGGAAAATCCCTCTGTACAGACAGTTGGTAAGACCCCATCTGGAGTACTGTCGCGCGGTTTGGAGACCTCATCTAATCAAGGACATAGACAGGATGGAAGCAGTCCAGAGGAGGGCAACTAAAATGGTGCAGGGTCTACATCAGAAATCATATGAAGAGAGACTGAGAGAGCTTAATATGTATACCCTTGATGAAAGGAGGGATGGGGGGACATGATTGAAACTTTTAAGTACCTCAAGGGAATCAACAAAGTCCAGGAGCGTAGCATCTTTCAGAAAAAGAGATGTGTAAGAACAAGGGGGCACAATTTAAAGTTAGAGAGGGAACGGTTTACGGGTAATGTGAGGAAATTCTTTTTGTGGAGAGAGTGGTGGATGCATGGAACCATTTCCTAGAGAGGTTGTGGGGTCTAAAACAGTGGGGAATTCAAACATGCATGGGACAGACATAAGGCAATTATAGCGGGGTTGCAGGAAGTAGGCTGTTGGTTAACTAGAATCTGCAGCTTATTCAATAGGTAGAGAAATGAGCAGACTGGGTGGGCCAAGTGGTCCTTACCTGCCGTCAAAGTCTATGTCTCTATAATGGCAAAAGGCATCACAGAATACCTATCCCCTTAGCAAGAAGAGACAAACTTCCCTCCGTGAGATGGGAAGCTATGACAGCAGTGATTAGGAGGTTAACAATTATATACTCCAGTTAGAAATATAAATTAAATGAGGCCAGGGTCAAGGACCCAGAGAGGAAGATCACCCAGATGGAGAGAGATTACAGGCTCAACCTCACCTAGTCCCTGTATTATTGAATACAAAAAGTGAAACATGAAAACAATTCATTTTACCACTGCCAAGATAAAGAGGGTCATTTTGTTAATGCAGTCTGTGTTACCGTGTGGGAATAAACAGACACGTTAGGCAGGAGGTATTAATTGTCAGGTTAGGCCACTCTGACAAGAAAAAGGAAAGGAGAGAAGAAAAAGAACAGAGGACAGTACAGAGTGAGAAAGTATGTGTGTTGTGGGGTTGCACATAGTTTAATAGTAAGAGAGAAAACATTTCATGGAACAGGGCACCCTGTTACACTCCTCCCCATAAAAGAAGGCAACAAACTGTTGCTGACTCAGACCCTTCTACCCTTGAAGGGTCAGAACTTCCACTCATCCTCTCCAGAAGTTCCCCTCAGGGACCCTAATAAACAAAACAGTAATGGTACATCAATATTCAGATACCTACAATGTCTATCATACAATTCTATTCCCTGAGGTTTTGTTTTTATCATACAACATGACAAAAACTATCATATAATCTAAACAGTTCGGTTTCAGTTTTCTTTCAATGTCTTGTTATCTGCTCCAGATCTGGACAGAAAATTTGCATTTTTATGCTGGGCTCCTGCTCTATGCTTGACAGAAAATCTAGACTGCTGTAGTGCCAGGTACCAATGCATAATCCGTGCATTCTTTCTCTTTCATCTGGTTTAACCAGCACAGCAGATTATGGTCAGTAAGAATAGTAAACTCAATTGCCCCACAATTAATAACGTAATGACTCTATAGCCCACTTCATGGCAAGTCACTCTTTCTTGATGGTCAAGTATTTCCTCTCTATTTAATGAAGTTTCCTGATAATATGTATAACAGTATATTTCTCCCTTCTTGTCAGTCTCGGATTACACAGCCCCCATCCCTGTGTTCAATGCCTCTGTATGCACCTCAAAGGGCACCTGGAAATTTGGACTCATGAGGACTGGGGCAGAACACAAGATGTTGTTTATGTTCTGAAAGGCTTCCTCACACTTGGGATTCCATTTTACCATGTTGAGTATTTACATGTATTTCATGTAAGTTCTGTGAAAGAGGTTGCTATGGTTGAAAAGCCTGGAATGAATCTCCTGTAATAACTAGCTAAACCTAGGAAGGAAGGGACATGCTTTTTGGTGGTGGGAATGGGGCTATTAGCAACAGTCTCGACTACTTTTTTTTCTGACTTCACTGAACCAAGTGCTATCACAAACCCCAAATACTTTGTCTCTGTGTTTGCTAAGTCACATTTGGCTGGGTTGACTGTCAGTCCAGCACTGGTAATGACCTCTATGAGTGCACTTAGCTGTGTCAAATGAGTTTGCCAGTCTGGACTAAAGATGACAACATCATCCAAATATGTAGCACTGTACTGTGTGAGTGGTCTGAGAATGTGGTCCATGTAGCTCTGAAAGGTGACAAGGGCACCATGGAGACCAAATGGCATTGTCATGAACTAAAAAGGTCAATGGGAGTGCAAAGGCAGTCAGTTCCTGTGAATCTAATGCCAGGGTATTTACCAGTACCCTTTGTAAAGTCTAAAGTGCTAATGTACCTGGCAGTCCTTATTTTGTCCAGCAAATCATCAATATGGGACAAGGGGTACCCATTAAAGAATGAGATGTCATTTACTTTATGGAACTCTAAGCATAACCTTAGACCTCCTTCCTTTTTTTGGGACCACAACCACGGGAGATGACCATGCACTCTGTGAAAGCACTATCACTCCCAAGTGTTCCATCTTTTGTACCTCCTCAGTAGCCTCTGTCCTCATTCGCTCAGGTAACCTGTAAGGTTTTTGATGTATAGGTTTTGTTTTGATGACCCTTATGCTATGTACCACCTCTTTTGCACAACCTGGTATAGTGGTAAAGGTTTGCTGGTAGTACTGTAGCAGTTGGTCTATTTCCTTATGCTGTTTGGGGTCTAATTTGGGGTTAATCTGCACTTCCTTTTTTTCTTGGGAAGGATCTAATCTCTATTAGGCAATATCCATCTTTGTCTGCACATGTTCAAGGTGAATAAATAGAGAAGGAAGGAGGGGCTGGCTTCTTTACCCAACTTTGCAGTAAGTTTGCATGGTAAATCCTTTTTTGTGGCAGCCACCAGGGCATTTCAGTCTCAAAACTGACCACCCCTGTTTGACATATGACCTTAAAGGGACCCTGCCTTCTCAACAGCAGTTTATTTTCTGTACATGGGAAAAGTAATAACACCTGTTCTCCTGGCACAAAACATTTTTCTTTAAGTCCGGCATCATATGTCATTTCTGATCTCTATTTACATGATATATTTTGGTGCACAACAGTGACAAACTTCATCAACCTTTGTCTTTGGGAAGCCATGTAATCCATGATGTTGGTGTGGCCTACATTTCTACCTTTCTCCCAATGCCATTTCACAACATCTAGGGGGTCCCTGGGATTCCTACAATACAACACTGAGAATGGAGAGAAGCCTATTGTTGCCTGGGGTACCTCCCTATATGCAAAAAAAGGTAGGGGAGAAACCTGTCCCAATCACGCCCCTCCTCCTGCACATACTTTTTTAACATGTTCTTTAACGTTTTGTTAAAGCATTCAATAAGGCCATCTGTTGGGGGATGATAGGGGGAGGTTTGAACTGTGGATACACCCAGAAGCTTGTATAACTCTTTTAACAGTTTGGAAGTAAAGTTACTTCCTCTATCAGTAAGAATCTCCTGAGGGATACCCATCCTACTAAAAATGTTGGCTAACTGCTTGGCAATGCAAGCAACCTTTTGCAGTATGTAAGGGTATTTTCTCAGGGTATCTGGTAGCATAATCAAATATGACCAAAATTAATCTGTTACCTTTTAAACTTGTTATCAGGGCCCAACCATATGCATTGCAATCTGCTCCAAGGGTGTGGTAACATACAGAATAGGTTGAAGGGGCACCTTGTCTGCCTTCCCATCTTGGGCAACTAATTGACACTAGATGTATAGTGGTCACCCGGGCACCTGAAGGCTGCTTCAAGACACCTCAACTCTTGCACTTGAAGCAACCAACTTAGGAGGGGCAGCCAAATATTATGCACTGTACTGATTTGACTCCAGCTACAATGCATCAGTTTGGTCCAAAATATGCACAAAATGTGACATTGAAGAGGGATATTTCCTCCATATAACCCTGGCCTGTCAAAAAATTGGAGCCTTCTAGGTAGAGGCCCATCAAATTATGGAGAGAGTTCTGAGGTGCTCTATTCCCCATTCACCAGTGGAGATGCTACTGGGTGCTGATGAAAGCAATCAGATACCTGGGAGGGACTGAAGTTGTGGAATTTAATACTAATCAATGCATGGAAAACAATATAACAAACATGGCTTGGCAGGCCCCCTGCCCTCCACCCCAGTTGCCAGTGGATTGAAACCTGTGTAGCTGCCTCTGAATAGAACAGACTCAGCACAAAGCCAACAGTACCCTAGAGGTCTTCAAGTCAATTTGGAGTACCCTAACCCAAGCAGTTGAGAATGGAATCTTTCCAACATAATAAGCTTTGAGAAACCCGCACTGACTATAAAGCAACAAAGTGATCAGCCATTGCATTGTTTACTAAATTTACCATCTGCCTGGCCTTTTCTGTTGCTATTGGTTGCATAATTTAGGAAAGGCAATGACTGTTTGCAAAATTCTAGTTGCTTCTTATTTTCATACACATGGTAAGTACTAATGTTTTAACCTTGTATTACCTGTAATGATGCATTGCATTTTTTACCTTAAAATATTTTACAAAAAAGACAGTGACATAAAGAATTGTGTTACGACACAGGACTTCATGACAGTAGCATCTGATTATCTTTAGTCATGATGCAATCTGATGTTGGGCACCAACGTGCAATTACAAAATATCAGACTGGATAGGCAAGACCTACTAACATGAGGATTGTAGCTTGTTAAACATGGGATAGAACACAGTGATAATGCATTTTTTAAAATGGAGTGTTACTTTTCATTGGAAAAGACTGACATAAGTCCTCACTACCACTGATTTGACATCAGGGGCCAGATATTCAAAAGAGCATGCAAGCACAATGTTTGTGCTGCACTTGTGCCTACACTGGTTCTTAGCTTGTTGTATTCAGAGGCATTCCACTGTTGCTAAGACCTCTGAATATAGGGCAGACTGTGCCTTGCAAAATGACAGAGCAAGTATGCAGCTCTAGAAAATAATGCTAATTATGTAAGCACGGAGCACAAAAGGGCAAGCAGTGGTGCAGAACTGACCGGAGCACTGGGTGTGGAGCTGCACACTGGGGCTGGATGTGGTGGGCAAGGACGGCACCAATGACAGAAACAACATGGATGTGTCAGTGTTGAAAATTAACTTTCATACAAAAAATCCCAACAGGTCATACAAACTGAACACAAAACAAGAATAGCGATTGGAGGGAATGGTCAAACAGTGGGGGAAACTGTCCAGGAACTGTGGGGGGCAAAAACACAGCGGACAACAGAAACTTCTCTGATGCAGACACATTTATGGGACCCCTGCGACTGCCAGAGGCAGTGGTGGTGGTGACTGTTGCTGCCTGAGGGTCACCACCAGCTCCTGCATGGCCTCTGAGATATCTGCCACCTGGTGGAGAAGAGGTTGCTGCTGGTGGATTATTCTGCATAGGAGGTTGTCCCTTCCTTCTCAGTGCTGGGTATTGCCACAGCTGCCATCACTCCCAGACACCTATGAACAGAAATGCAGCCAGCTGTACACACCATGCCTACCATATACAGCCAAGGTATAACCAGCCGACACATGTACCACACATGGATGATGTGTGTCAGACATTCACTATGGTCCAGATGTGGCATACCAATGACAGCACCATGGACGCATATAGTGCATGAGTGCACATGAAATGGCAGTGACATGCTCCAGAACAAGACCAGCCGTGTCATGGACACATGCCATTAATGGGTATTTCAGAGGTATGAATGCAGTACATGCAACATCAGCACAATGCTAGAGTCCAACAAACAGTATCATGTTCTGAGTTGCAGGAGCTGTATTCACATACCCCACAGCCACTGACCAGGCATCCAGAGCACAGACCAACTCTGGTATGCAGGACACAGACATCCACGTGCCTCCTTGGCAGTCAGCCAGGACACAGTACAGGTATACACACATGGTGAACACAGCACCCTATATATCTCTGGGATTGTCATGTGTCATTGTGTGCAGCAACAGGAAACACAAGACTGCAGTGGTGGTTTACTCTGCCCTGGTAGCAGCCACACCAGTGTATGATACAGTGTGGCCTAGAGGCTGCCGCTGTCCTGGCGGTTGCAGGTGCAACCCTACATAGAGTGTGGTCAGAGTTGGACGGACTCACCAGGATAACTGGAAATGTCCAGGTGGGCACCCCGCTGTTGGGTACCTGACCACCCTCTAATGTCTGACACTCCCTGTATGTATCATCTATCTTCTATTTGAATGGGGTATGTGGGCCACTGTAGGTAAATGCAAGAGTCTAACACGGAACTATGCTATCACATTGATATAAAATACTGACATTAGTGTGTCACCCTGGGCCCTTCCTTGGTGATTGACCAGTTGACCCTCTGTAGTCACTGTCTAGGTGGGCCTTCTCTACCCCAGTCTGACCCTGAGTTTGTCCTCCAACACAGAACCTATGCAGGTCATTGCCTCTGCATGGCCCCATTGTGTCCAACTGTATGACTGGCCCTGCCTGTGTATGGTGGATGCACACTCCTTCAGTGTCAGATATAGCTTATGTACAACAATGGATAGGGTCAGGTCCTACCACCAATGACAGTGGTAGGGCCATGGCCATGGCCACAGCAGCACCACCTATTCTGGCACTTATATGTGTACACATACAACCCTGAGTACAACACACAATGGAAGGTGCACACGTGATGCCCCATCCTGTGCAGCACTGACACAACCTGGTAACCCTGTGCATGTCTCCCTGTGGCAGTGCTGCTCCTGTTGCTGTTTGCCCTGTTTGGGGCATGTTGGCCACCGAGATCTGTGTAGAGAAGAAAAGGTAGGTGTGATCAGTATCCTGCAGTGGTACACAGTGCACCATTCAGTACACATCACTCAGTATACACACCAATATGCCTGTACCATGCATGAGCCACCACAGATGAATGATGATGATAGGCCAAGCAGGGTTGCAAGGTACCCCTAGC
Source organism: Neoceratodus forsteri (assembly GCA_016271365.2). Classification (NCBI taxonomy): domain Eukaryota; kingdom Metazoa; phylum Chordata; order Ceratodontiformes; family Ceratodontidae; genus Neoceratodus; species Neoceratodus forsteri. The sequence continues at coordinate 628,485,442 of JADMNL010000023.1, read as the reverse complement.
TCAATCTGTGGCACCACACATGTGCATACATGCCCTGCCATGCACGAGAAGGTATGGTACTCCGCCTGGTGTACAACAGTCTGCATAATGCCCACATCCTGCCAGTGTCACCGGGTGTGAATATAGGATAACACAATTTCAGGTAGACCACAAATCAGGTGCATAAGACTGGAGAAACTATGTGATCCGCTCCACAAGAGTGGTAGCAGGGAGGAGGGGAACTACAGACGGTCAGTCTTACCTCAGTAGTGGGCAAGATTATGGAGGCACTCCTTAAGGAAAGGATAGTGCAACACCTGGAATCCATAGGGCACAGGATCCAAGACAGCATGGGTTTACAAAGGAAGGTCCTGTCAAACTAATCTCATAGATTTCTTTGACTGGGTAACCAGAGTGGTGGACCAAGGGGGAGCAGTTGATGTCGCCTACCTTGACTTCAGCAAAGCTTTTGACACTGTTCCACATAGAAGATTGATAAATAAGCTGGGTAGGCTCAGGGTAGGTCAGAAGTTGGTCAACTGGGTAGCAAACTGGTTGACTGGCAGAAAACAGAGTGGTGGTAAATGGTATACAGTCAGAAGAGATGCAAGTCACAAGTGGGGTACCTCAGGGATCAGTCCTGGGGCCAGTCCTCTTCAACATCTTCATTAGTGACCTTGCAGATGGACTAGAGGGTAAGGCTTGTCTGTTTGCAGATGACACCAAGATCTGCAACACAGTAGATGATCCAGATGGGGTGGGCAGAATGAGAAGAGATCTGGATAAACTAGCAGAATGGTCAGAAGAGTGGCAACTGGGATTTAATGCAAAGAAGTGCAAAATCATGCATATAGGGAAGAGAAACCCTGAAGCCACCTATAGGCTGGGAGGGAGTTGCTAGCAGTCACAAAGGAAGAAAGAGACTTGGGCATCATCATCACTGATGACCTAAAATCATCAAGCAGACCTCTAAAGCAGTAGGTAAGGCTAGGGGTGTTAGGGTGTGATAGTAGAGGTATCACAAGTCGTAAGAGGGAGGTAATAATCCCTCTGTACAAGACACTGGTTAGGCCCCATCTGGAGTACTGCGTGCAGTATTGGAGGCCACACCTTCACAAGGACATTAACCAAATTGGGGCAGTCCAGAGAAGGGCAACCAAAATGGTGCAGGGACTGCATCAGAAGACATATGAGGACAGATTAACGGAGCTCAATATGTATACCCTTGAGCAAAGGAGGGAGAGAGGTGATATGATCGAGGCATTCAAACACCTTAAGGACATAAACAAGGTGAAAGAGTCTAACATGTTTAAATATAAGAAAAATAGCAGGACAAGAGGACACAACATGAGATTAGAGGAGGCCGATTAAGGGGAATGTGTGAAATTCTTTTCACAGAAAGAGGTGGTGGATGCATGGAATGGCTTACCACAAGAAGTGGTGGCTATGAATACAGTGCAGGGCTTCAAACAGGCATGGGATAGGCATAAGGGAGCAATACAAATGACTATGAATAGATAGGCCACTGACAGAGCAAAGCCGATGGCACATTTATAAGGTAGAAAAAGAAATGGGCAGACTGGATGGGCCTTGTGGTCCTTATCTGCCGTCAACTTCTATGTTTCTATGTTTCTATGTTTCATAAAAAAATTCAAGGTTATGATTATCATTTTATTTTTATCAAGTAAAATATATAGAAAGCAAAATGGTAAGTCAGACAACTGCTTAGCTTCAACAGTTTCCTAGGTTTTTCTTCAGGCTAACAGTGTGAAAGCACACACTACTAGGAGGTCTTTCACCTTCCTCAGTCAGTATTCAACTGACCTCCCTATTTATCCTCTCTCAGCACTGAGGTAGGGCTTTCTATGAGCTCACTAGAAGTTGGAAAAACAATTTTCCCTGCCTTTTGAGTAACAGCAGACATTACATAAAACTGACCAGTAGGGGCCACTGTTGCTACAGAGAGAACAGTTATTTGGGGGCCACCTGGAGCACATTTCATAACTTGTTTACAACATTGTTAAAGGTCAGAGCCAAGATCAGAACATTCTGTGTTCTCTTAAACTCTCCTGCAGGGTCATATTAACTCATTGTCTGCTGTAAAATATATCTTAGAAGGGTGCTGCTAACATCTAGAAAAAAAAGACACAAAAGTTTGTTATTCTTCTATTAAAACTACCCTCTTAGTTTTGTTTTATGTTAATATGCAGCTTTATAAGCACTTCAGTACTTTATTTATAACAGTCAACCAGCATGTTGGACATTATACAAAACATATAAACTGCTTGAGGAAGGGGTTTTAGTTTATCCAGGGGTGTCCTCTATGACAGAGTCCCAGTCTGTTCCCACAGCCCCTGTACCTCAGACCATACATGTTGCCCCTGACCATGTCCAGGCATAATATGCACTGTTATGCCTGGAGCACCAGGCAACACACAACAAACGGAGGCATGGCATACCAGTGCAATGGCTTGGGGCCTGGAAACAGTAGGTGTGGTTCTTCACAGTCACCAATACATCTGGACCCCAGAGCAGTACTGTAGCATCCCATGCTGTACCCAGTAGATGCATACCTGCGGTCATGTGGCATGCCCCACCTACCAGGATAGCTACACATATGACACTTGCGACATCCTTCTGGTCATAAATGGCATTGGGGATTGACATGTGTAGGTCACCTTACCCAGTACATAGTCCCTGCTTACCATGCCATGTCAGCATACATGGGTCTTTCCTGCCCACAACACTGCACCATGTTACTGTGGTGGCCCCACAACCATGCAGTCAAAGGTAGGTGCATGCATCAGACCACCATGGGTGGGTCAAGGTTATGTAAGGGTCAAGGACATCACTTGGAGAGGAGCCCAGACCATTTTATATGTTGTGCAGCGAATCCAGTGGGGGCATGTCCCAAAGCACACAGGGGAACATCAGAGTACATGGGTGTTGTGCACAGTGACTTGGGGTCTATCCCTATTGCAGGCTACAATGTCATAGGCCTGCAAACAGTCCAACACACACACCATACACACAACCATCTGTGCTACCTGGCCTGAGCATAGTGCCATCATGTACCATGGTCCAAAGTTCCAACAGGTTACTCACCTCCCTCTGTTGTAGGTTATTAATGTGAGGCCTGCACTTGTCCCTGGTGTGGGTGATCCCTGTCCGGTGCATGGGACACCACCCCACTGATACCTACACCACATCAGGGGCCTGTCTTCCTCCCCATCATCCCCAGCAGCTGGTCCTCCTGGCCACTACAAGATCGATGAGCTTGGCCAGCTCCACCTTAGGCCATCTATTGTCATGCTGCTGGACAGCCCTGCATCTCCACTCAGTCATTGTTTTTCTCTCTCTATCACTTTGCAGAGTGGTCTGAACCCATCCTGCTTCCTGGTTCAGGCCCATCTGGGTCTTGCACATCATGTTACCATGTTAGCACAGCGCTATGCCATTTTACACTGTGCACCACACATGTTCATGGGTGGGGACTGGCCTGGGGGCTTATGGCCTGCATGAGGTGGTACATGCACACGATGCAATTGAGCATGGTGTGCATGAGCCATGCTGCACATTGCAGAATAACATGCTTGTTCACTGGTTCAGTGCACACAGCTGCACATTATGATGACATCAACCCTGCACCACATACATAAGACATGCAATCACAGATGAGGTGCAATGGTGGTGCGCAAGCACAAACCAGGATTGCACGTTGGGCAAACATGCAATAGTCAGCTAGGATATGCAAATGAGTCATTTTGCAATCCATGGGCAAACAACCAAATTTGCATGTAATTACTGGTAGGAATGCACACATTAGCATGCCTGATTTCACCTCGAGTCTATAAAGAAGCATAGTGCACCACCTAGATACAAGGGGTAAAGCTGCAGGAGAATGGAGGTAAATATCCTGTGGCCTAGAAAGGGATGTATGTGCACTGGATTGTGTTTATGTGTTGGCCTCAGCATGACTCCTAGATTCATGTGGAATGTTAAAGACAGGGCTTCTAGATCTACAGGGATCCATGTACAATACAGGGAAATGTAGCCATGCACAGGACACTTGCCCCCATAGTCATACAATGGCTATACAGGACAAGAGAGCCTGTTTGCTTCCATAGGCTATAATATACATTGCAGGAAAACATGAGAATCATCCTATGGAGTCACAGTGACCTGGAAGCACTGTCATTGTGTCTCCTGGGCAGGGTCCACAGTGGTCCAGAATCTTGCATTATGATATATGGAGGACAATGCAGTCAGTTGTCCTGTGCACCCAGTGTAACACCATGGACCAACTGTCCATGTAGTTGTTCCGCTTGCCCTGTACTAAATGGGACACCCTGTACAGCTGCAGGCCCTACTACATAGGTACTACTTAGGTGGGGGACCCATCACTTTTGGATTTCTAGGTGGTGTAAGTGTACTCTGTAGGTGGTATTAATCATCAATAGTTCTCAGTGTGCCTGGATGATGATGATGGTGGTGGGCCTGTCAGACATCTTCTGGGGATGTGGTTGCACAGAGGTCCTCTATCTCCTGCCCAATGTAACCTCTGTGTGTATACTGTGTGCAGTAGTACCCTGGACATATGGTGGTGGTGGCCAATTGCATCTAAATCTAGTTGTGGAGGTGCTGCAATATTCAGAAGGGGGCACCCCTTCCCATAATCCATCGTTTACCCTGTCAGTGGGTCACTCCCTCACAGACATGCATATGTGGTGGCAACTCTGGTGCCTGTGGGTTCCTGCTGTTGTCCACCCTGCCTGTCCGGGCCCTTCTCAATGGCTGGTAGCATGCATGGGCAGCCTGGTGTCAGGTGGCCTAGGGCTGTGGGATAGTAGGCATTGCTGGGACAACTATGTGATCAGGGTGCCACAGTCCTGTTCAGTTCTGTGCCACAATGTGTACTCCCCAGTCACCTCTATTGCACTCCACTGTCCAGCAGGTGCCATGGAAGATACCTACAGAATTCAGGCCCACCGCTTCACTGTGGAAGAGTTACATATGCTGGTACAGTTCTACAAGGCCAGGGAGATGGTCCTATCCCTTTGCAAGGGCACGGATGCCTGGATATAGTGGGCCTGGGACAAAATAACTAAGGAGGTCAATGTCAGAAGTCAGAAGCAACAGTTCAGAGACAAAAGGCAACCCTAGGAGACATATGCCAAGAGCAGTCCAGCCCCTAGCCTTACTGTCTGCTGAGCTTTGATCTTCACCGACTAGGAGAGAGACCAATAATAGAGGAAGGCAGACTCTGATAGGCACAGAAGCAGGGATTCCTTGTCAGCAGTTCCACCTGGGCGAATCCCCCTTGCAGTGCAAAGTCTGTGCTCCTTCATCTGCTGAAGTGGATTCTCTCCTTGCTCGCTCTGCTCAGACCCAGCTGGTGGCTGCTCTCTCAGCATAAGGAGCAGTTGGAACACTTAACCAGAATTCCTGGCTGTTGTATGTAAATCAGCATTTGTACTGCTGTACCCACTATTGAAATGGTGGTCAGCTAATAGAAAGCTCTCAGCCAGAAGCAACAGCTCGGACACAAAGTTGTTCCACAAAGTCTTTGGCTGGTTGTAACATTTCCCAAACAGCTTCTACCTGAACTCAAACACAGGTGTTTTTTGTTTCAGCCACTTAGCATACTCCCCTACATTTTCAGGAGCTGCATAGTTGCTCTGACTCACTACCATAGCTGATTGTTTCTGTCAGCCTTGTGAAAGGGCCACCTACCCCTAGCATCACACTACTGTTATAGGGGTGTTCCAGTGACATCACCACTTCATGTCTCATTAACAAAACAAAAAAAAAAAAACTTTCTTTCCATCCTATCTTTTCTTGATTCCATCCACCCTACAAAACTTTCTTTCCATCCTAGCTTTACTTTATTCCATCCTCCCTTAACAGGCCAGTGAGCCAAACTGTTGCATTTTTGTCCAACTGAACTCTCAACCAGAATAGATATCTTAAACTGCCACCACTGTGGCACATAATTCCACAGGGTGTATATACAAAGAATTGGTCACTGTTCAAACTGCTGGACATTCAGGGACCTACATTCTCAGTTCCATGCTGCATGGGCTGAAATTATCTTCCTCCAGACCAAGCTCAGCACATGCCCATCCTCATCACATTACAGCCTTCACAACTTGATTCCACTACCCCAAAGGAAAACTGGTATAGGAGGATGACAAACAGTGGGTAAACATTTGCCTAACATTACTAAATGAACCCCACAAGCGCAAAGAGCAACAACTAATACAATACACAATACCAACAGATTCATACCACTGCAGCATATACCAATCACCAATCCAGTTGATAAAACTGAACCTAACCATACACAAGGAGACAAATTAAACACACCTATTAAAGTCCCAGGAAAAAGGGTTATCAAAAAATCCCTTCTTATCCTGGGGGACTCTATGAAACGTGAGTAGAGTCTCACCTACAAAGGAATCAAGGCAGGCTGTAAAGTGCTTGTTTTTAGATTTTAAGACATTTACATCTTACAAACATGCTATTTATTAACAGAAGCTGTGTTATAATTTATATTGCAATCAATAAAAGAGAATTATCCCTATTTAAAAGACAAAGGTCTCCCTGTACCTTTACTAACTGTAACTTTAGTTGTTAGTTTTTCTCTTGCAGGGATTCTGGCTCTTGACTTATTTGCATTTCTAAACTATTTTTGACTGTAGCTGAATTATTACATCTTACTGCTCATGCAGCTTTCCTCTTTTTTTTTTTTAAAGTCTCGTGTTAACGAATTACCACCTGGCTATATTATCACAGACTTTGTACAGTATTTGCTAGTTTCTCTTTTTTTAATTTTTAATTAAAATACTGCTGTGCCTGTTGATCATGGTTTGTATGCTCCCCTTTAGGTGTTTCCCTAAGAAATAACCTATTAATATTTTCATACTCATTTTCATCTTTGTGCCTGCCTAGCCTTCACTGCGGTCCACCTGTGCACTGGTGCTCAGTCCATCTGGCTATGTCTTACGGCTCCCCTGTGAGGTCCGGCTTGCAAGTCCCAGCACCTTCACTTACCTACTCTGCCCCATGAGTTCCTACAGGGTTAAGCACTACTTTTATTTAAAGAAATTGGAAAGCACACATCACCTGATTAGCAAGTGGCTAAAACTGTCTGTGTGTACCTTTTTCTCTCGCTTTAAGCCATCAGCACCACATCTCCGAGCATCGTCACCTTCTTATTGAGGCCCGCAGACTAACCAACCAGTAGTTAGGCAGCCTCCTCACATGCAGCACCAGCGATCCGAGTCACGGCACCAAATGTAGCGTTGTGTAAAAAAATTACAGTTAGTAAATTATCTATTACAAATACTTAGAAAGGAGATGAACGGAGATGAGGCTGATGGCAGAAGAATTTAATGATTATAATAATAATCACAGCAAGAGATTACAAGTGGTACATTCTTCATTCTTCAAACTAACAGTGTAGGCTGGCTTGCTTATATAGTGGAAGACAGCATCATTATTTCCTATGGTTGTCTATGATTGGTTCATAACAAGTACAAACATCAACTTAAAAGGCAATTCTCCTTTTAGTATATGTATGAGCTCATCTTTGGTCAGCACAAATGTATAGAGAGTGTACATTCTATTATTATATATGGCTAGTAACAACTGTCACTATCAGTTACCAAGGTCTAGGAGGAAGAAATAGGTTTGGACTTAAGAATGTGCATACAAGCATTTTAGCCTGTCCACATAATAATAAACACTAGAGATAGTCAAAGGGTAATTTGAACACTATCCTATATTTCTGCTTTGCAGACACATAAAGCAACTGTTTGATATTACTCACATGGTCAACATAAATATCAAAAGGCACCTTAATATTGCAACTTGTGGTTTAGTTTGTCTTGTGGCTTTACAAGTTTTATATGATCCAGCTTCATGTAGGTCAACATTTGTTACACAAACACATTATGTTTTAGACCAAAATGAGGTATAGGCTGAAATATTGTGACACACTTCTTTATCCCTTGTTACACACACCTAAAATGTCTTGTCCCCTTTTGTTGCCAGTTGGGCTGTTTTCTCTTTGTGACTTTTCTCTCATAGAAACATGGAAATTGTTAGCAGATAAGGGCCGCTAGGCTCATCCAGTCTGCCCGAAGGCCCTATGCATTGTTTGTGACCGCTGATCATATGTGATCAATGGCTTGTCATCACTCCCTTGTGCCTGTCCCAAGCATGCTTAAACCCCTCCACTGTGCTTGCCCCCACTATCTCCTGTGGCAGACTATTCCATGTGTCGACTACGTTTTCTGTGTAGAAAAACTTCCTCACATTACCTCTTAATCTACCCCCCTCCAATTTCATATTGTGCCCCCTTGTTCTAGTACTTTTTCTACATTGGAAAAGCTCCCCTGCCTGTACCTTATTTATGCCCTTAAGTTACTTGAAAGTTTCAATCATGTCCCCCCACTGTCTCCTCTCCTCCAGTGAGTACATATTGAGGTCCCTTAGTGAAGTCTCCTTACTGCTTTTTCTGCTTCTCTCTGTTTCTCCTGATACACCTCCTTATCCTCCTCCCTCTGTATTTCCTTCTACCTTCTAAAGGCCACCCATTTAGCCTTAACCTTTTCAGCTACCTCTTTGAGAACCTTAGCTGTCTTTTTTCTTCTTACTCACTTGTTTGACACATAGATTTGTTGCCTTTACTCTGCCCCATTTTAGTTTCGCCCACTGTTCTTCCACCCCACCTAGGGCATCCCTCCTGCCAGTTCATCCATGAGGCATTCACCATCTTTATAAAATATGCCCTTCTGAAATCCAGGACCCTTAGCCTTGTGTGGTTATATTCAACAGCTGTCCTTATATTGAACCACACCATACAGTGATCTCTGGTCCCTTGGTGGCCTCCCACCTTGACATCTGCAACTCTGTCCCTGCTAGTAAGTACTAGGTCCAGTATTGTCCCATCACATGTGGGTTCACTGACTCTCTGCCTGAAGAATGCCCTTGCTGTGAGTCCAGGATGTCCATGCTTCTATTTGAAGTCGCAGCTAGAAGGCTCCAATCTGCATCCAGGAGGCTGAAATCCCTGACCAGCAGCACCTCCTCCTTTTCTGCCATTTTGCCAGTGGCTTCTACCAGTGCCTTATCTAACTCCTCCCCATGTGCTGGAGGTCTGTAGATCACATCAGTGCAAGTAGTGGCTCCTTTCCCCTTTTCTAGGGTGAGCCACAGTACCTCAGCCCCCCCATTCCCTTTATCTCTTTTGCTTTTATGCTTTCCTTCACATAAAGCACCACACATATCCTTTCCACCCAGTCCTTCCTTAACAGAGTGTAGCCTGGTATTACCATGTTCCAATGATGGTTTTCAGTGCACCATGAGTCGATAGTGGCCACTATAACCAGGTCGGCCTCTGCCATTATGGCCTCTAGGTCTGGAATCTTATTTCCCAGACTTCTAGCATTCACACACATGGCCTTTCAGATTTTGTTAGCGCTCTGCTTGTTAACCCCCTTTTCCTTTTTGGCCCCACTCCTTGCCCCCTCTTTTTTTACTGTTGTTGTTCCACTCCCTTTCTGTTACTATCATCCTTGCTTCTTTTATTAATTTGCAACCTGGCTGGGTTCTCTCCCCTCAGGATTTCCTCACTTTCCAGTTCAGCCGGTGGGGGGTGGCAGTTTCTGCCTTCCCTCTCCCTTCCACAACCCCCATTGGCTAGTTTAAATGCCCACTGAAGTAATATTTAAACATTCTCTGAGGACTGCAGTTCCCCTCTCAGATGAGTGCAGGCCATCACCCCTGCATAGGCCCCCATCCTGCCAGATGGGTTCCCAGTCCCCAATGTAGCCAAACCCTACCTCTGTACCTTATTCTTATAGCCATGAGTTGAAGGTTCTTGTGCGGAGAACTCACTTCTTCCTCCTCACGTGGACAGGCAGCACCTCAGCAAAAGCTACTGAACGTGCCACCTAAGACCACTTTCCAGTTCCCTAAAATCTCTGCACTGTTCCAGCCCCGTCCCTAGCCAGGTCATTTGTCCTCATGTGGACAATGACATCCAGCTCCCCCTTCCTTCCTGTTGCCCTAGCAATCCTTTGGATATGTTTTCCCATCCCTCCGGGCTGTAGCACCAGCTAGGCACCTTACCTCCCTCTCTGCTCCCATTCCTGTTCCCCAATCTGTCCTGCTGACAAATGAGTTCCCCACCAGAAGCTGCTTCCTCATTATCTTGGGGTCTCCACAACAGAGGGCCCTCATATCCTCCCTGGCCACTATCACAGGTGCCTCCTCCTGGCAGTTCTGAACCACTAGAGTAGCATAGGTGTTATGTAATGGTCCTGATTGAGGAATGTGCCTTCCACCCCCCCATTCTTCTAGATTCCACCAGCCTCACCCTTCCCGAGTCCTCCACAGTCCAGCCTCTTGTCCTCCATGGCATCTTCTGAGATAACAGTGTCTGAAATGGTGTCATACTTTGTACTGTCCTCCCCTCTTCTTCTGTCCTGTTTCCCCAACCCCTTTGCCTTATCACGACCTCTCTCCCTACCACCTGTTACCTCATTCTCATTTCCAGACATTGGGTGAAATCTATTCCTTAAGGGAACCTCTTTGAATACTTGCTCTCCTGTTTCATCTCCATAGTCCCACCTTTCCTCCCTACTACTTGCCATTCCCACTCCCTGAGTTCCCCAGCCTTCCGAGATAGTGGTACCCCTGGAACTTGGGTAATCCCTAACCTCATCCACTGCCACCCAACCTCTCTTCCCTGAGCAACACCCATCTGTCCTCTCCTGCGCAGCTTCCTGTACACTCCACACCATCCTCCTCAGCTCCTATCTGAGCTGCTTTACTTCTACCATTAATTTCTCATTACAGTGTAACTCTGCTTATCCGAACCCCGGATAACCAAAAACCTCAGTTATCCAAAATTTGGTCTTATCCCCCGATTCTTGCAGTAGTTTGACAGCTTTTGACAGCTTCACAGCTGATAATCACCGTAGCAACGTCAGACACATTTACGAGTGACGTTCAGTTTGATCATTTAACACCACTCAATTTCTTAAGTGGTTAGCTGGTTACTGTAGCAGTTAAATGCAGTCTTAGTGCAAGCACATAAGTAACCTGTGATTTACAACTGTTAGATGTACAGTAGTTGCTGTTAAGAGTTGTTTAACAGACACGTTAGAACGAAACCACTCTGTGTTGGATATGTTGCAGAAGCTGCGAGTTCTTGAAGTGTTAGAGGCTGGTGAAAAACTAGTTGATGTTGCCAAACGCTTTGGGATAGAGAACTCAACAGTGTGTGACATAAGGAAGGCCAAAGATAAAATCCGTGACTTTGCAGCTACAATGGAGAGCTATGAGGCTGCTTCACCACATAAAATGATGCATACCTACAAGGATGAGAACTTGGATCAAGCAGTTTACCTTTGGTTTGTTCAGAACCGTACTAAAGGTATCCCAATCTCGGGAACAATCCTAAAAGAAAAAGCTCGACAGTTTAACCAGTAACTGGGTGCTGACCAGAGGTTTTTTGCTAGAGAGGGGTGGCTAGATCGACTTAAACATCGACATGGCATTCGCCAGCTAGCCATTGCTGGAAAAAGTCTCTTTTCTGCATCAGAGACAAGCCATTTCGTAAAAAAAAATGAAAGAGCTCATGTTCAGGGAAGGTCTCACTGAGCAGCAGATTTACAATGCTGTCGAGACTGGCTCATTTTGGAAAATGCTTCCGGATAGAACTCTTGCTTCTGGGTCTGAAAAACATGCTTCAGGGTACAAAAAGAACAAGGAGCACCTTACTGTAATGGCATGCTCCAGTGCTACTGGTAGCCACAAGTTGCCTCTGCTGGTTACCAGAAAATCTGCTAAGCCACACTGCTTTAAGCTTGTGAATCCTAACAATCTCCTTGTTGTTTACTGTTCACAGTGCAGTGCTTGGATGAGCTGGCAAATATTCAAAGATTGTTTTTTTGTAAACTTTGCACCCACTGTTCATTCTCACCTTAGGTCATCTGGTATCCCTGTTTGCGCTGTGTTATTGTTGAACAATGCCGGTGCCCACCCCAGTTCAGACACTGTGATAACATCTGATGGTTTGATCCATTGTGAATTCCTGCCAGCCAATACTACCGCTAAAATCCAACCCATGGATCAAGGGATACTAGTCACGTTAAAGAGGCTGTACAAGAGCAAACTTCTCACACAAGTCCTTAATGAGGAAAACAAACAGAACAGTCTGTGCGCCATCATAAGATCACTGAGCATAAAGGATGCAATTTATTTGTTAGCAGAAAGTTGTTCTGACATCCTTCCACAAACCATCGAAAAGTGTTGGAAAAAATTAGCAATCCTGGCATCACACTTTGATGACACCCCCTTGGAAAATGATCAGGTGTTGCTGGTAGCGGAAGACCTCACGAGTATCGCGGCACAAGCACAGATTGATCTTGAGTCATGGGAGGAAGAAACGGAAGACCCAGGACATCAAGAAATGTCTGATACAGATATCCTTGAAGCTGTGACCAGCACTCAGAGGACAGAAGATAGTTGCACCAGTAGTGAAGAGGAGGACGATATCGCAACATCCGTTCTGACCGATTCCAAAGCTGTCCAGAGTTTTGAAAATTGCCTAAGGTGGATGGAAAGCCAGGCCAAAACTGGCCCCCTTCATCTATTGTTACTGAGACAACTCCGTGGGAAAGCAGTAATATCAGCAAACGGAAAGAAAAGGCAGCATGGCGTTAAGGATTATTTCCGCGTTAAGGACTCAAAGGGACTCAAACTGAAGCTAAGTATTTTAAAACTGTATTTGTATTGCAAATTTGTTTCTTTATTCAGATGCTAAACAAATAAAGATTTTGGAATAATGATTTGAGCAGTACGGTACTTTCTATGTTATTGCAGCCGGTAGTTGATGGTAATTGGGAACACTGTAACTGCCGACCCCCGTTAAACCGAAAACCCCGTTTATTCAAAATAATTCAATGTCTCCCTTTACTTTCAGATAAACGGGGTTGTACTGTAATAGTCATTAATTGTTCCTCATTCCTGCACACTAGACATCCCTCATTTACCCAGATTACCCCCTGGAATACTGCAGCCCCACAACCATTACAGCACACCGCCCTATTCCCAGTATCCTGATGTCTGTAATTGCTCCTATTCTTACCCCAGGAGTCCGTTAGCATCAGTAACTTTTTTGCACTTAGCTGGCTAGGTGCAACTGCCCCAGAGGTGTGCCTTTAAGAGATATTTAAATGAGCTTAGGGTCAAGCCAGTCAGAAGACAGGAAAAGGGGTGAGCTGAGTGAGAGCTGTTGAAGGCTTCAGAATTTTTTCTCCGCTGGACTGAGCAACATTGCCCCTGAGGTGTCTCTCAGCTTTCCTTGTTGACAGCCTCCTAGTGCTTATTTGGGTAAAGTTTTCCTCATATTTTATTTCCAATAGTGTGCTGAGTGAAAGTTTTACTTTTTCATTAGTGCCGCGTTAATTTTTAATTTTTAGCGTGACCACGCTATTTTGACTCTATTTTTACTGCATTCATTTTAAACTCTAATTTTATTGTGGGTGCTTATTTTTGATGGTTCCCTTCATTTTTGGGCAAATTCTTGTGGGAACCATCAAATTAGGGATAGTTGCCTTGTTTTTTTTACCTGAGACCTCGTGGGGTTTACCGTGAGGCACCTGCAGTGGATTTCAAATTTAAACAATGCCTGGGGTTTTCTCTAGATTGGCAATTCAAAGGAATTTTTATTATATTACTGTACCTTGGTATCATCTGTGTAAGGACTGTCTGTAATGGTCCAGCAGCCACCTGTGTGCAGTTGACCAGTATTACTGGGTTTCTATTAAGACTGGTACTAGTATAGATCCCAGTTCTACAACCAAAAAAAACAAAAGGCACTGGTAATAGACAGAGTTTATTAACTGGGGCAGGACTGGCTGGTGGCATTTTCACAGAAACCTGCAGTCAGTTCGTAGGTCCAGGACTGGTTTGCTTTGCTTAAATTGGCAAGCATATCAGACAAACCTTGGATTATTATGACTGAGGATAAATCAAAGGCTTCTGATGAGGGGCCATCCAAAAGTACTAATACTAAAAGCAGAGGTGTTGAGTAACCCTCCAGATCCCATCCAAAAAATAAAGCTTCCAAAGATGAAGTTTCTCACAAATTAAAAAATAAAGTGATGAAAAAAGGAAGCTTGATCAAGCCTCTGATTAAGTGGCTAAAAAGAACCTCTGTCAAGACAAAAATGATCCTGTTGCTCCTGGGAAAGCAAATAGTGAGACAACAGGCAGCTTAAAGCATGCAGAAAAAGCAAAACACTTGCAGACCAAGTCTGCACAGGTTCTTCCATCAGTGCAAGGTATGGAAAAAGTATGGCAACTGTTTCATACCCTTCAAAAGATGGGCCCCTCTATTTACTGGGGCTGGCAAGCACACTTCCACAATTCTCTCTTCGGTAGACTGTGAGGGTGATGCAGATGATGATCAATTTTATGATGCCCCTGAGATGGATTTTGAGGGCTTTGAGCCCCAGGAGTCCCCAGACCCTCATCTTGGGGATCCCCCCAGGTGACAATGAGGATCCTTGTTCTATGTTTACATTTATACAAAATATGCTGGACACCCTGGACCTCCCTACGCTGGAGCCCAACCAGGATGTCGATGAAGATGAAGATGAAGATTATAGGGAGATGAGAGGTCTTTCATCCCCAAAGACCCTGGTCATCCCTATCTATAATGCATTTACAAAAAAATACAATGCAGGTGCTTCAACACCCCACTTAAGTATCGGGGGTTGATAAGTGGCTTGAGAGAAAATATAAATTGTCTAAAAATGATACCGAGTTCCTGTCTGCACACCCTAGCCATGAGAGTATAGTGCAGCAGGCAGCTTGTGAGAAAGCTGGAGTCTCCTTGTCCCCCTCTCCCCCTGACAAGGATTCCAAGAGAATTTACTTTACAGCAAAGAAAATGTATACCACAGCTTCCCTGCTTCTCAGACTTTCATCTTACATGGCGTTCACAGCCAAATATCAGAAAGCCCTTTGGAAATCTGTCCAGGCTATTGCCCACAACGGATTAGATTCTATGGTGCAGGAGCTGGTGGATACGTCAAAAACTGCAGTGGAAGCTACTGTGTACCAATTCCACATAGCAGACGACAGTGATGCAGCCTGTAGGGCGATGGCCCATGCCATCTCTCTGAGACGCTTTGCCTGGCTTAGAACAACCAGTCTGACCACAGACACTCAGAACAAAGCCATGGATTTTCCCTGTGATCAAAATATGTTGTTTGATTACAGAACCACTGACTATATGGAAAAAGTAGATGAGTACAAGGCCTCCTGGCAGAACCACTTGTCCAAACCTAAGCCCACCACCCCTCAGAGATCCCGTCCTAGGGGTGGTAGGGGCACAAGTTTTGTTCCCAGGCCTTACAATCCCTATCCCCAATCTGACTTTGACCAGTCCAGGGGCTCTTTCAGAAGCAGGGGCAGAAGGGGCCTCTACCCAGCCATCTGCCTCTCAGTCTAAGTCCTGATGCGAGTGTCCAGGTCGCCTCCCCGCTTCTGGTGGGAGGCAGACTCTCCTACTGTCTTCAGCACTGGTCTCTCATCATGTTGGACAAGTGGGTGCAGGAGATAGTGGAGAAGGGTCTGCCACTACAGTTCAAGCAGATGCCAGACCTCAAGCATACCCAGGTGTCAAGACCTCTCTCCCCAACACAGATACTGCTGTTGGAATTGGAGGTACAAAACCTGCTGGCTTTACAAGCAGTGGAGAGGGTCCCCGCCCACGAGAAGAGCAAGGGCCTCTACTCCAGGTATTTTCTGACACAAAAGAAAATTGGGGAGTGGTGTCATATTTTAGATCTCAGATATTTAAACAAACATCTGAAAAAAAAAACAAATTCTAAATGGTCACTCTGTCACTGGTCATACAGTCCTTGCAGCAGGGAGACTGGCTAGCCTCCCTAGACTTAAAGGATGCCTACTTCCACATACCCATAAGGAGATTTCACAGGAAGTTTCTCAGGTTCAAACTTCCTTCGGGCCACTATCAGTTCGCCTCAGTGCTCTTCGGTCTGTCCTCGGCCAGGAGTCTTTACCAATAGTCTCGCAGTGGTAGCAGCACATCTCAGGAGACTGGGTGTCACTTTCTACCCCTATCTGGATGACTGGCTTATAGTAGCAGTCTCCTTGCCAGGTCAAGGAATCTCTTTCCCTCACAGAACGCACTCTGGAGTCTCTGGGTTTCCTGGTAAATCTAAAGAAATCTCACCTGTAACCCACCCAGCTGCTCACCTTCATAGGGGCCCAGCTGGACACTCAGAAGGGATGTGCTTTCCTCCCGCAGGAAAGAATTCAGAGTTTCCTTTCAGTGACAGATTCTTTCACCTCGGGACAGCCAAGATGAGCCAGACATTTCCTCAAACTTCTGGAACATATGGCTTCTGTGACTGCAGTAGTCCCTGGGGTCAGGTACAGGATGTGACTCCTACAAGCCTACCTCAGAGCTCGCTGGTCTCAGGGAAGCAACATATTTTCAAAGTTGATACCTGTGTCGGAGCAGATCCTCAAAAATCTGCTGTGGTGAAAGAACCCTGCAAATTTTCAGGCAGGGGTTCCCTTTCAAGCTTCTCTTCCCACAAAGGTGATCACCACAGATGCCTCCTTTTGGGGGCTGGAGAGCTCATTTAGACAGTGCCTCACTAAGTGGCAACTGGACTCCCGAAGAGTCACAGTTGCACATAAATCTTTTGGAACTCCGAGCAGTCTTCCTAGTTCTCAAAGCTTTTTCTCCCAGCATAGAAGGGCAGGCGCTTTAAATTTGAATGGACATCACCACTGCAATGTTCTACTACATAAACAAGCAGGGTGGTACCAGATCAGGAATACTCTTTTCAGAAGCTCTGAAGCTCTGGTCTCTAGCATTCTCTCTGAGAGTCAGCCTGTCAGCTATTCACCTCTCAGGCAAACTCAGTACTATGGTGGATGCTCTAAGTCGTATCGGTCAAGGCCAGAGCAAATGGACACTGAACAAGCAAGTACTAGCCACAGTGTTCAGGCGGTGGGTGGGGCACACCAGATGTGGATCTGTTTGCCTCTCCCCTCAATTTTCAGCTTCCTCAGTACTGTTGCAGGCCCCCAGTTCAGGGAACACTTCCACTGGATGCCCTGATCCTGGACTGGTCAGGGAGGTTCCTATACACATTTCCTCCTTTCCCCCTGCTATTCAGGGTTTTGCTGAATCTCAGACAGCAGCCTGCATCAATGATCCTAGTGGCTCCAGACTGGTCCAGGCAAGCCTGGTTCCCTCTCCTTCTCTCAGTGTCCTGCAGCAGGCCCATTCGCCTGCCTCCAACTCACTCCCTGCGAACCCTTCCTTAGACGGAAGTGCAGTACCCAGACATACACGCTCTTCCCCTCAAGGCCTGGTTCTTGAGGAGTTGGAAGGCATAGCCAGAGGGGGTTTCCTGGGTGCCCAGAAACCCCCTCCAGTCTTGCTTTGATTGTGTTTTCATACAAAAATTTGTTTGTACACAGGGACTAAATAATGGGATTTTCTTGGTAGAAACCCCCTATTCTGAAATCCTGGCTACGCCTTACTCTGAACAGGTCCTTAAGGCACTGAGGATGGCTAAAAAACAGAACACTAAGAAGACTTATGCAGCTAAATGGAAAAGGTTTTCCCTCTGGTGCAAGAGTGAAAAGGTCGGACCCCTATCAGCTTCAGACCCTCAGCTGCTAGACTACCTGGTACACTTACAGGCGTCAGGCTTGAAACCATCTTCCCTCAAGCTACACCTGGTGGCAGTTTCAGCCTACCGTTCGGTGGGAAAGAAAAAATAATTTTTTCCCACACCATTTTTAAACAGTTTTTCAAAGGCCTCTTACACCTCCAGCCTCCAATGAGGGAGCCCTCTCCTCCTTGGAACCTGAATCTTTGCATAGGTGGGCTCATGAATCCACCCTTTGAGCCTATGTCCACGGCCCACATCAAGTTTGTAACTTGGAAGACCATCTTCCTGGTAGCCATTGCATCTGCAAAGAGGATTTCAGAGCTACAGGCCCAGTGCACTGAGCCGAATTACATCATCCCTCACAATGATAAAGTTGAGCTCAGGACAAAAAGGAAATCTCTGCCAAAGGTGGTTTCAGAGTTTCACTTGAACCAGTCCTTTACTCTTCCTGTCTTCTTTACTGAGCAGTCCATTCATGGCAAGCAAAAGCTCCACAACTTGGATGTCAAAAGAGCCATCTTTCACTCCCTAGAGCATACTAGACAGTCCAGAGGCACTTCCACTCAGTTGTTCCTCACCTACAGGGATGTAGGCAGAGGAAGACCAGCTACTAAGAGAACTATTTCTCGTTTGTTGGTCTTGAATTAGATTCTGCTATGAGAAAGCTTATCACCAACCTCCAGTGGGGCTCAGTACCCACTCCACCAGGGGCACTGCAGCCTCGTTGCAGCAGCAAGGGACATTCCCCTACTGGATGTCTGCAAAGCAGCTATCTGGAAATCTGTGCACACCCTTGTGAAACACTACAGTTTGGATGTGCAGACCAGATCTGATGCCAAATTTGGCATGGCAGTTCTGCAGAGCCTCTTTCCTAAGTAGGTTCTCTGCCCACCTCCCACTTGGTACTGCTCGGTAGTCTGCAAAAAAGTTACTGATGCTAAAGGACTCCTGTTGTGAGAAGAAAAAATTACCTCAGTAATCTTTCTTCCAAGGGGTCCTTTAGCATCAGTAAACTCCCACCCTTCCTCCCCAATTCACCTGTCAGAGAAGGGCTCTTTATGTCACCTTTTACCAAACTTAGAGTTTCTTATTGATGAGTTTTTAGCTCATAATCTTATCTATGTCAGTCTTCACCATTCATCACAGCTGGGTATGTGGCCAGAGGTCATGACACTGTGGGAGCTCTTTTTTTTGCTTGGGTGGAGCCGACGCAGCAACGGCGCTGCCCTTGAGGCCCATGTACAACGTGGTGCTCGCGGGTTGGCCGTTAGTTTCTCTCCTTTGCCCCCCTCAGATTCGTCTCCCACCATAGAAGTTGGACCCTCGTGTGGAGCTCCTGAGGAAAAACTGCATCACAGCTGCGGCCTAGTTCCTGATCAGCCTATAACATCAAAAAAGTACCGTCAGTTCTGTTTCGCCACCTACTTAATGCCGTTGGCTGGTAAGACCGTTCTTTTTACTTATTTTCAGTGACATTGAGCCTGTTTTTTGCTTGTTTTATTGGTAGATCATGTCTGGTACAGGGGGCAAGAAATCGTCGATGACAGGGCGGCCTCCTGTGCGTCAGTGCCCCTGCAGCTGCTGTTACTCCATTTCCGACCAGCATGATTAATGTCTCACCTGTCTTGGTCCTCTTCATGACATGGATTCGTGCGATACCTGCTTCTCCATGGACTGTTGAGTTGTTGAACTTCACACGTAGAAAGTGAGGCAAGCGCTGCTGACTTTCAGGAGACAGGCCTGCATTCGTAAGGCCAAGACATGGTCTGTTGACTCTTCCTCTGAGTTGCCTCCCGGTTCTATATGGACCATGGATGAGGGGGCCTCTGCCTCTTTGAGCCTTGCCGGGGCCCCTTCCACAGTGCAGGAGGCCCAGTCCGTTCCTTTCAGGGGGCGGGTGAGAGGCACCACTTCGGCAGTCACTCCTTCAGGGGCAAAGGCACCCCTGGTGTCACGTCCTGGCACCCACGGACCCGTGCTGGCACCGGTCTTGACGCCGTCTGCCAATGCCGTTTCAGGTGTCAGTGTCACTTGCGGTGCCGAGGGCCCAGACGGCACCGTGGTTGACACCGGGCCATCTCTCAGCACCGTTTCTGCAGTCAGTGCCGTTTGTGGCACTGATTGTGGGAGCAGAGCCATGGGAGTTGTGGCCGCTTCTTCTGTGGCTGTTTCTGGACAGCACTGAGACTGGAGGCAGCACCACTTTCAGCTTCGGTGCTGTTTGCAGCTCCGTGGCGGGTGGTAGCACCGTTGGTGGCGCTGTTTCTGTTTTCAGTACTGTTTGCAGCACTGGGGAGGGGATCGGCACCATCACCCTTGGTGCCACCTATGTCTCTGGATCCGTTTGCGGTGCTGTGGGAGGGGACGGCGCCGTGTCTGTTGCCGATTCTGACTTGGGTGCCGTGGTTGGTGCCATCTCTGTCTTGGGCATCATTCGCAATGCCAAGGAGGGAGTCGGCACCAACCATAGTACCACAGCCCAGATTGGCTCTTCTCTCAGCCCAGGAAGGGGCAGTGGTCAGCGGGTGCTCTGGCACTGGACCTTGGTCTCCACCTCTTCAGAGGAGGATTTCAGGTCTGATTCAGACTGGCTTCCAGACTCCTCGGAGTCTGTAGACCCCTCTGGGGTCACTTCAACGGCCCTCACTCAGCCTCCTTCTGGGGGGTGGGCAGTGGTTCCTGATTCTGGGGTCAGTGGGTCTGACCAGCAGGCAGTGGTCCAAGGGGGCCATTGCTGTGCAGCCTGGAGTCGGGGGATCTTCTGTCCCCTCAGTTGGGATACCCCCTCCTGTGGTGAGCCTGGACAGCCCAACTTTAGTGCCAACCAGAGCACCCGCAGAAGGGGAGGGTGCTGCACCCTGGGTGGACTCCTCAGGGACTACCCAGAGTTGCCAGCTGCGTAGGCTGGTGTTTTTGTGGTGGAGGGCTCTTTCGGAGTCCGAGGGGTCGAGGAGCCTGAGTTTGCGGCGGCCTCTCTCTGGGACCCACCAAGGTTCAGGGAGGACTGTAGTGTGGACCCTCGTCCTTCCCTCTCTCTCTCTTCTCAAAAGGGTCCTCCACTTTGGAGGCCAGGGACCATCCTTCGGGACTCTCAAAGTCCAGGTCGCCTCACAAAGGGGAGTCTTCAGAGCACGGTCTAGGCAGTTCCAGTGTGGTTGACTAGCTGTCAGCTGTTGGGCTTCCTGGAGCTCCACCTCTTTTGGGAGCATCTGGCAGGCTCTCTTGCCCAGGCAGAGGATGCTCCTCTTCTTCTGTGGATCTGGACCCCATTCCTCTGTCTCCTTCTCTCCCTGGTATTTGTGGCCCTAGGGGGCCTCTGACCTGGGAGCAGTTCAGGGGTGTGTCTGCTCACTTTCCCCACTTATGTTAGGGCGATGGATGAGCAGGTGTTCCACCCTCCCCCTAAGTAGCCACCCCCTGGATCTCCAAGATGTTCCGCATCCTCATCCCCCTCTTCGGAGGGAGAGGAATCATCCATCCACGTCTCCCCCAACGGTGATCTTGCTGCGTATCAGCGCTTCCTCACAAGGATAATGGAAGATCTTCACATCACCCCTGGCTCTCAAGATAATCCTGAGCATGTGGCACGCGCCTTTCTAGGTGATTTCAGTGCGGCCACCCTGGTGGTGCCCACCTGGCCTGCTCCCTTCCGGGAGGCATCACTGCACTTCTGGCAACATCCCTTCTCCAGTGTCCCGGCCCCTAGGAAACTGATCCAGAGGTATTGTGCTCCCCCAGAGCATGCCTCACCCTCTGTCAGGGTTGACACAACTAGACATTCCTGATGATCTTCGTGCCCTTCACCATAATCGGCCCCCAGATCAAGATTCTTTGGATTTTGACTTCTGGGGTAGGAGGACCTTCTACTCAGCACAGATTTTACTGTCCATAGCTGTACATCAGGCCCACTATGCTTCCTATGACAGGTTCTTGTGGTCCAGGCTAGGTCAGCTCCTAGCCTCTTTGCCTGATACGGAGGTAACCAGACAAGCCATCGCACTCTCTGCCCAGGGCCTGGAGCTAGCAAGGCACCAACCGGGGGCATCCTACGATGCCAATGAGGTAGCTTCCAGAGTTGTAGGGACAGCAATCTGCATTAGGTGGATGGTGTGGCTGCATCTTTCCCGGTTGTCACCCTTGACCCAGCATAGCGTGATTTTCTTCACTTACCGGAGAACCCATCTTTTGTCCCACAGAGGAAGGTGGCAATTGTCGGGGCAACTTTCCCGTCTCACTCTCCACGCTCTCAGACCTCGCCAGGCCTGTGAAGGTTCTCCCTTCCAGTGTCTCCTCACTGGGAGCTAAGGGGCTTAGTCCCTTAGGGTCTTGGGCCCCATTCGAGGGGGTTCGATACTCACCCAACTGTGATGAATGGGGAAGGCTGACACAGATAAGATATGAAAATTATGTACCTACCATAATTCTGATCTTTCTCTGTATCTACATCATTCATCACAAATCCCACCCTCCATCCCCCTGGGGCCTCAGTCTCTGGGTTCCCCAACCTCTGTGTGCCTTCTCCCTTCTCTCCCTCCTTCCTGTTGGCCAGGGTGGGGAACTTTTAAGCACACAGGGGGGTTTCTTGTGGCTGGGAGGGAGGGGACGAGGGTCTGTTTCCTCATCACCGTACGGCTTCCACCGCTTCTTAGGGGTGGGATGTTGGTGACTGCCCCCTCTCTCCTCCCCTTAACCCTTGTCCTTCATGACTAATCCTTTTGTTATTCTTTTAGAGGAGGGGTTCCCCCCTCTTATTTTTTGTTGGATAGGGGAGAGGACATACCTTGGCTCCTTATCCCCCTCCTCTCCTTAATCCACGACTCTATAAAGTCGTTCCTGATGGAATATCTCTTGGTCAAATTCTGTGCCTTGAATCTTGCCAGCCTTGCCAGGCATCTAGCTACTCCTGGACAATAATCCATCTAAAAGCTGGGGACCAGACCGCGAGCCCTGTTTTTGTCCTGTCCCCTCCCACTTAATTCTTCCTTCCCTTTTCTTCTTTCCCCTTTTTCCTCTTTTCCAGGGATTGGGGCCCCTCCAAATCCCCTTAGCTTCTCTCTCTCTCCCCTTCAACTGTCTTCTTGGTCATTTATTCCTTTCTTTTGTTTTCTTATATCTTTTCCTTTGTCTGTCCCTTGGACTTCCTTGTCCCACCCTCCCAACCCTATTTCTTACTCTTATGGTGACTCAGGACTGGTGAGGCGGTGCCGACAGCAACTAATGGCCAACCCGCGAGCGCCATGTTGTACGTCAGCCTCAAGGGGTGGCACCGTTGCTGCGTCAGCTCCGCCCAAGCAAAAAAAAGCTTCCATGGGGTCATGACCTCCGGCCACATACCCAACTGTGATGAATGGTGACGATACACAGAAAGATCAAGAATTATGGTAGGTACGTAATTTTCATTTGCTGTTTCTGTTTCCACTTTTTGTGGACATTTGCATGTTTTTTTAATCCTTATTGATTCTTTTTCGGGTCAATTGCCCTCATTTTTCCTCGAAAAAAATTTTGAAGCCTTCAACAGCTCTCACTCAGCTTAACCCCCCTTCCTGTCTTCTGATTGGCTTGGCCCTAAGCTCATTTAAATATCTCTTAAAGGCACACCTCTGGGGTATTTGCACCTAGCCAGCTAAGTGCAAAAAAGTTACTGATGCTAAAGAACCTCTTGGAAGAAAGATGATTACTGCGGTGAGTAATTTTTTCTTCCCACACATCTTCCCTTCCCGTGGTCAGTCATCTTCACACTATGGTGATTCTAGTTGTTTCCCCTTTTGTTAATTGTTGTGCCCCTTATACAGCTACCCTATAAAGCATGTTGCTTCTATAATACATTTTGGCCTACCCTTTGTCTACCACTGTGACCCATCCCTTCTGTAACCTTACCCTTGATACAAAAGACTGTCCTTAAATGTTTTAAATACACCCTAACAATTATTAAACAATACTTCAAAATCAACAGCACTTCAACATCAATATATCACATCTATCACATTACCAAACATAATAATGTGAAGTATTCTAAATTGCAATACAAATTACCAACCCCTTTTTGTACACTACTTTACATCTTTAAACCAATTACCCACTGTTGTAGCTACTTTTTTGGATGTGTTGATGCTGAGTATTGACTCTTCCCAGGAAGCTACATATTACAGTATACAAATAGATATAACATCCAGGATTTTACACTTGGGGTGCAGCATCTCCTGCCAGCTGTCACCCCAAGTGTGTTACCTTTAATCTCTTGCACTTAGTCTCTGGACTGCAGCCACAATCCACAGTGGAGGACTGGTAGGCCAAGGCTCTTAAATATAGCAGCATAGCCTCACCCACTCCAATCAGCTGACGCACTCTATTGGAGGGTTACCAGGAAAGAGGCAGCGTCCGGGGAACCTGCCAAATGCAGGAAAAGTCCAAACATTCAGAATACCTAACAGTACTGAAATGAGCCCGACTTGCTTATGGTATTCCAACTGCCAAAAATTCCCTCTACGCAAAGGAAGTGGGTAAGAACAGGAGAAAAAAGAGGCCACTATGGATCTCGAGGGAAGTGACTGTGAAGGTGAGGGGTAAGGGGGTGGCATTCAGGAAGTGCAAGGAGATGCAGCAGGTAGAGGATAGGGAAGTGTACCAAGAAAAGCAGATGGAAGCAGGAAAGGTGGTAAGTGATACAAAGGCATAGACAGAGGAAAGGACAAAGGGGTAGCTAAAGGGGACAAGACCTTCTTCAGATATATAAATGAAAGGAGGAAGACAAGGAGGGGATTGTGAGGATAAGAAGGGGAAGGGGAGACTGCATACTTCTGCTCAGTCTTCACAGTGGAGGGAGAGGGGAATGGACCATGTAGATGCAGCAGAAATATTGGGGTCAGGGATGTGAACACAAGTTCATTTGAGTAGCATAGCAAATTCCCAAAGGGCCTGGATGCAAGGTGATGTTACAGGGCCCCTCCCCAGTTTTCAATAAACATCAGAATTATGATTTGGGCCCCTCAAACCTTGTGGGTCCGGGTGCCACTGCACCCCCTTCACCCTTGTAGCTATGCCTCTGGTTCATTTCAAATCTGAAAGTGGATAAGGCTGTGGGGCCGGACGGGGTGCATCCAAGTGTACTGATGGAGCTCAGGTAGCTACGGGCTACACCTCTGACAGCCCTATTCAACAACTCACTGGAAACAGGAGTGGTCCCAGAGGACTGGAGATGGGCAGATGTAGTCCTGCTTCATAAACGCAGCTGCAGGGAGGAGGCTGGCAGCTGTAGGCTGGTCAGCCTTATGTCAGTGGTGGGGAAGTTAATGGAAACACTATTAAAAGAAAGGTTAGTGGAGTTTCTTGAAACCAGTGGGTTACAAGATCCCAGGCAGCACAGATTCATTGGAGGGGGTCCTTGTCAGATGAACCTGATCAATTTCTTTGACCAGGTAACCAAGGAAATAGATCAAGGTGGGGTAGTTGTTGTGGCCTACTTAGACTTCACTCATTGACAAAGCATGTATGTGCAAAACCAGGCAGGGGTTCATTGTTTGTTGGTATCTCCTGAGGGCCTGCTGTTACACATACTTGAGTTCATGCTATTTAGTATACACTTACACATACAATAAAATAGCAGTTGAAGCAATCTTACTGTGGATAGTGCCATTTCTAGGGACGTGGATATGCTGTTCTATCCAAACTTGTTGGCATGTCCTTTCCCCTTTAAGAATTGCTGGAAAGTCTTCAAGCTGGCTCCTCCCACCCACCCGGGTGGTATATCCCTCAGCTCCGCTCCATGATGCCAGATCTTCATTTCCACCAGAAGAAGCAGGTTCCCTCCTTGCCACTCCCACGTTGAGTAGGCCCTGGCACTTAAATCTTCGGATTTTATTCCAAAACTTAAACTCGTTAAGAGTTCTGTTCTCTCAATGATCTTCAATCACGACCACAATGGAGGAAAAATCCTTGCCTGGATTTTGTTGGTGCCTATGCGGGCAGAAGATGTCACGTACCGACCCCTACGCCACATGCGTTTACTGTCTGGGTCATGAACATGATACCCAGGCCTGCAGTTGTTGACGGTCGTTTCATGCATTGGTCCTCGAGGACTGCCTTGCTCGCCTTAAGTTGGGCCACCTGGAAAAACGTTATCCACTGGTCAAGTCCAAGAAATCCTGTTGGGTGGTCTCTGTGGCCATGGGATCCACCGAGCAGCTGGAGTGGCTCCAGGCCTTCAAGAAGGAGGCGACTCGGGCCACCGCTCAGTCCTCATCGGCGTCGGCTTTTGTTTCACTCTAGTTGGGCTTCACCTCTTCAGGCTCCTTCAAGGAACTGTGCCAGTCTCTCTTGATTAAGGGAGAGGGCCCTTTGGGTTCTCGCAGTTCACGTTCACAGAAGAAGGAGTTGAAGAAAGAAAAGGAGAAGACTCACCGTTGATATTCTTGGGACCGGGAACATTCTCAGTCTCAATATTCCCAGGTTTTGACTATGGTGAAAACCATGCTTCACGGAAACCCCGTTGGGTCAGTTGGTTGAGACACCGGCTGACGACACGGCCAAGATTTTTCTCAACCCAGTTGACCAGTTGTCGTCAGAAGAAGCTGACAACTCCTTATTCAGGTCTCTAGTCCTACTGGTGGCCACCAAAGAGTCGACTAAGCCCGCTGAACCAAACCCTCCGGTCACTGACCTAGACCAGGAGGAGCCACGGCACTCCCCAGCTCCCTCCGAGATACTCCATCGGCACCACCGGAGGTCGAGGTTTAAGTCATCCTCATTCTATGGGTCAAGCAGGTTCCACTGATGTTGGCTGTCTCACTTTTGGCACCATGGAAGCGGCACGCTGCTGTTAAATACGTCCTCCTCACGGTGAGGAGGATTTGCAACCACAGTCGACACTACGAAGACCTCATTTGGCAACAACAGTTAGTGTTGTCCAGGCTGAAGCCAACCCTGGCTTCCATGCCAGCCATCATGTGGCTGTCTCTTGACAGGCTGATACCGATATCCCCACCAGGGCCTGTCAACACTGCCCCTTTGCTTACGGAGCTGATTCGGACCTTTTCAGCTTGGCTGAAGCTGGCCTCTCCACCAATTCAGGTGGAACCACTGCTCAAACAGCCGATGACTGGGGCTCCGACTAAGGAGTCTCGGACGGAAAAGGGGTTTCCCCATTGGCTGTCGGTCACTCTGATGCCGACTGCCCATGGCAGGTCCAGAGTGACTTGGGTGGTAGGCCATTCTATGCAGACTCCTTGGAGTCTGAGGATTCCTCAATGCACTCCCGTCTGCTCAACATGGAGTCAGTGGGGGATATTTTGACGGAGGAAGGTCCCACGTCCTTCATGGGCATCCTTCTCCTCACCTCCGAGTCCACAGGGATGAAACTGGAGCCCATTCAGAAGTGGGCTTGCTATCCCCTTACAGAGATTATGGATAAACGGGACTCTCCAACGGAGGCCTTCCCAGTGGCTGAGGCCATTGTTGGCCCAGCCCTGGAGCTTTGGCAGCACCC
Organism: Neoceratodus forsteri; assembly: GCA_016271365.2. Taxonomy (NCBI): domain Eukaryota; kingdom Metazoa; phylum Chordata; order Ceratodontiformes; family Ceratodontidae; genus Neoceratodus; species Neoceratodus forsteri. The sequence goes on along the minus strand of JADMNL010000023.1, from coordinate 628,458,238 downwards.
TGCCTCTTGCCCAACACCCTCGGCCTGGATGGCCTGCAAATATGAGTTACCCATCGGCTCCTTCTCGAGGTTCATGGAGCACCCTTTTGCCAGAGGGTTGGTAACTGACTCTGTGTTTTGGCTCTTGGGCAATACCAGGACTGTCAACAAGCCACTGGACAAAGAGTCCAAGAAATTGAACCACTCGGCCAAAAAAGTCTATGCTGCCGCCTCGCTCGGTCTCCAACAGGCGAGCTTGGAGGTTATTATGGCACACTTCTGCCACGCCCTGTTGGGCTCTCTGGAAGAGGTGCTTCCTCGTCTCCCAGTGGACCTTCAGACTACGGTAAAGCAGGTCCAGGATGAGGATTGGGCTGTGGCCAAACAGCAACTCCAAATGACTCTGGACATCAGAGATTCCTGTCCCAGCTCAGTAGCAGCCGCAGTCACCATGTGCAGCAGGGCTTGGCTGAGGATCTCAACCTTCATGGCAGACACTCACACCAGCTGGCAGATGTCCCGTTTCTTGGCACCGACCTGTTTGGGCCTGGGGTAGATGGTCATCTTCAATGGACTGAGAAATCCAGTGCCACCTTGCACTCTGTGCAGTCCATCCAGAAGGACCTTAAAGGCTCCTGACAGCAGAAATGCAAGTCCTTTCAGCCTTCCACCCTGTGGCAAAACCAGCCCAACAACAGCAGGGTCAGCAGGCTCAACATTAGCAGCTCGCCCCAAGCCACGGCCGCCTCAGCCCGTAAGCATGGAGGGAAGGGACCCAGAGGCTCCCTGGCCAGATCCCCCTCCTCCAAGCCTGCACAGTGATGGGATGGGGGCTGCCATATCATGCCCATCACACCTCCCCTGGGTCCTCCCATGGGGGGGCCAGCTCTGCCACTTCCTTTCCGCCTGGTCCGCTGTCACCACAGACAGGAACTAGTCAGTCAGGGTCTACCTCTGGAGTTCGAGCAGTACCCTCCCAGTCGAGCCCGCACCCCATGGGAGGACTTGGTTTCCATAGAAACTCAGTCAGCTCTTCAAGATGACATAGCTCAGCTTCTCCACAAGGAGATCATGGTCAGAATTGCAGATCCTCTGGAACACCCAGGGTTTGTCTCCAGGTACTTCCTGGTGCCAAAGCGGATGAGAGGGCTGGCACCCCATTCTAGATCTACATGACCTGAACAAATTCCTCAGGTCCTGCACCTTGAGGGTGGTAACTCTGTCCCAGATCATACCATCTCTCAAGCAGAACATGTGGTTTTGCTCTCTGGGTCTTCAGGATATGATTTTTCACGTCCCTATCTGTCCATCTCACCGACGGTTCATCCACTTCCAAGCCAAGAGAACCCTCTACGAGTTCCAGGCCATGCCTTTTGGCCTCTCCTTGGCACCCAGGATCTTCACCAAATGCTAAGCAGTGGTGGAAGCTTACCCAAGGCACTGAGGGGTCCATGTATACCCCTACCTGGATGACTGGCTGATTGCTGGTCCCTCCATAGAGGAGGTGGAGCAGTCCAGGGATCTGTCCCTCCAGACTTGCATCGACCTTGGCCTCCTAGTCAACAAGGCCAAGGCATAACTCGAGCCTTCGAAGGTGATTTACTTCAGCGGGGCAGAGCTCAACTCCTGCCAAGCCAGAGCCTGGCTCCCGGTGGACAGGGTGGAGGTTCTCTCCTCCTTTGCACAATCATTTCTGGTTGGGCATGTGCACTCTGTCCGGGACATCCTGCGCCTTCTGGGCTACATGGCAGCCGGCACCAGCATGGTCCATTGAGCCTGTTGGCATATGTGCTCCCTGCAGTGGATGCTGGCCAGCCAGTGGTCTCAGCGCAAATGTCACTTTGACCAGCTGGTCACTGTGACCCAGAAGATGTGGGACACCCTTCAGTGGTGGCTAATCCCAGGACATCTCCAGAAAGGAATCCCATTTGTCTGCACTGAGCCAACAGTCATCCTGATGACTGATGCCTTTCTCACGGGCTGGGGTGCCCATCTGGGGGAATACAGAGTCCACGGGCTGTGGACCTCTGGGCCCCCGAGGAGTCCTGATGCCACATCAACCTGCTGGAGCTCCGAGTGGTTTGGCTGGTGCTGACCGCATTCACTCCATTTGTTCGGGGTCAAGTGGTTCAAATCCAGATGGACAACACCATGACCATGTACTGCCTCCATTAACAAGGCAGCATGCATGCTCTGCCCCTGTGCAAGGAAGCTTTCTGCATTTGGACTCTTGTGCGCAGCCTGGAGGCGGATGTCCCAGCCATCTATGTGGCAGGAACCTCCAGTCAGCTGCTGGGTGCCCTCATCCAGGTGGGCAAGGCATCTCATGAGTGGTTTCTCCACCTGGAGGTAGTTCACAGCCTGTTTCCCCAGTGGGGCATCCCTTAGGTGGACCTGTTTGCTTCCAAGGAGAACACAAAGCTGAGGCTGTATTGCTCCCGCCCCCCTCAGCAGGACTCACTGCAGGGGGATGCCTTCTCGAGGCCCTTGACCCCAGGCCTCTTCTATGCCTTCCCTCCATTTTCCCTGATCCACAAGGTGCTTCTCAAGGTCAGGAGGGACAAGGCACAGGTGATCCTGGTGGCTGCGGACTGGCCCCACCAGTTCTGGTACCCCAATCTCAGCCTCAGCAACAGGCTCCTGAGGTATCTTCCAGCACACCCGGATCTGCTTTCCATCCATCAGAGGAAGATACTCCACCTGGACCTTCAATCCCTGCACCTGACAGCCTGGTTCCTGAGAGACAAGAGTTCCAGGCTTTGGGTCTCTCCAAAGATGTCTTCACTGTTGTGGAGGCATCTAGAAAGAAATTGACCAGAAAATGCTATGACTTCAAATGGAAGAAATTCTCCATTTGGTGTCAGGATAAGGGGCTGGACCCTTTGTCCTGTCCAGTGGCTAGCATTTTGGACTACCTATAGTCTCTCTCCAAAGGGAGCCTTCGGTTGACAACCCTTACAGTGCACCTGGCAGCCATCTCTGCTTACCAGGTGCAGGCCGGTCAGCAGTCGATGGCACAGGAGAAGGTGGTCTGGCATTTTTTCAAAGGTCTAGATCACATTTCTCCTCCGGTGCGAGAACCACCACCTTGGGATTTGCTGCTGGTTTTGGCAAAGCTCATGGGCAAGCCATTCAAAGCAATGCATAGGTGTAACATGTCTCACCTGTCCTGGAAGACTGCCTTCCTGGTGGCTATCACATCAGCCAGAAGGATCAATGAGCTCCAGGCACTCTCGGTGGAGTCTCCTTACCTGATCTTCCATAGGGACAAAGTTGTCTTGTGCCCCAACCCAAAGTTCCTCCCAAAGATTGTGTCAGAGTTTAACTGAACCAGGTGATGACTGTTCCAGTGTTTTTCCCGAATCACACCTCGGAGGCCAAACATAGGCTCCATACTCTGGGCCTGAGGCGAGCACTTGCTTACTACAAAGAGCGCACTGCTGGAGTTCGGGGAGAGGTTCACCAGCTGTTTGTCACCTTTGCTGAAGCCACACCTGGCAGACTTGCAGACAAGTGGATGATTGGCAGGTGGATCACTTCCTGAATTGATCTCTGCTATAGGTTGGCGGGTAGGGAGCCTCCCGGAGGACTAAAGGCTCATTCTACCCGCCATACCACTGCAACAGTAGCTGCTTCTAGGGACATCCTTATCCAGGAAATCTGCAGGGCTGCTAACTGGAAGTCAGCACACACCTTCATTTCCCATTACCACATTGCCTTAGAGTGCAGGTTTTGAGGCCGTAGTTCTCCAATCCTTATTTCCTAAGTAGGGGGTTTGCGCCTTGCCTCCCTCCTCCCGGAGAACATCTGGGAGTCTGACAACAAGTGTGGATAGAACAACATATCCACGTCCCTAGAAACTCAGGTTACTCACCTGTAACAGTAGCTTTAGGAGTGGTATATGTTGTTGATCCACACAGACCCACCTGACCTTCCCAGCTTTGATGCACACACTCTTCTTCCAGCAGGCAAGATCTGGCATCATGGGGTGGAGTCAAGGGATATACCACCCAGATGGGTTTGAGGAGACAGCTTGAAGACCCTCCAGCAATTCTTAAAGGGGAAAGGACATGCCAACAAGTGTGGATGAACAACATATACCACTCCTAGAACTACTGTTACAGGTGAGTAACCTGTGTTTTTCGCTGTTTCCACTATTTAGACTTCAACAAGGCCTTTTTACACTGAACCATGTAGGAGGCTTATATAGATACTGAGCAGTTTGGGTATGGAGCCCAAGGTGGTACACTGGATGCAGAACTGGTTGATGGATAGGCAACAGAGGGTGGTGGTAAACAGTACTCACTCTAATGAGGGGAAAGTGACCAGCAGAGTACCTCAGAGCTCAGTTCTGGGACCCATCTTCTTCATTGTCTTCATAAGCATTATTGCAGAAGAGCTGGAAGGGAAGGTGTGCCACTTTTCAGATGACAGCAACATCTGCAAAAGGGTAGATACTCCAGAGGGAGTAGAGAATGAGCAGAGACCTGAAAAAAACTCGAGGAGTGGTTGAGGGTATGGCAGCTGGGTTTCAATTTAAGAAGGTGATAAATCATGCACCTAGGGCACAGAAACCCAGGGGCAGTGTGTAAAATGGGAGGGGGGGTATTGATGGTCAGAAAGCAGGAAGGAGACATTGGAGTTGTCATATCTGATGACCTCATGGTGGCAGGGCAGTATGACAAGGCAGTAGGCAGGGCCAGCAGAATGTTTGGGTGCATAGGGAGGGCAGTAAAGCAGACGACCTTGCCAGATGCAAGACCCATACACTGACACAAACGTGTAGAGCAATTTATTCAGTGCTTCTTCAAAAGTGCATTTCACAATCACAGAGCAGCAGACAACACTTACCCAGAAGTTAGAAACTCAAAGTTTTGTGCATGTGCATGCACTTTGTCAAGAGTTTCTTGAAGAACGTTTGAAGAAACACTAAATAAATTGCTGCTATCCAGTTGTTTTTTCTGCCAGTTTGGACTTTGTTTACTGTGAGCACTCCGAGCATCCTGTGGTCATTTCTGCACTTCTGTTTGTGTATAGGGAAGGGAATCATTAGCAGAAAGAAAGAAAGGTGGTGTTACTACTGTATTGATTATTGTTGAGACCCCACCTGGAGTACTTTGTCCAGTTCTGAAGACCTCATCTCAGGATGGACATAGACAAGGTAGAGACTGTATAGAGAAGCACCACTAAAATGGTACAGGGGATGCATCATAAGCCCTATGAGGGCAGTCTGAGGGATCTTAATATGTACACCCTAAACGACAGAAGGCAGAGGGGGACATGATAGAGACATGTAAGTACTTCACGGGGTGAACAGGGTACAGAAGGGGAGTGTGTTTCAGAAGAGAAGGTACACAAGGACAAGAGGGTATGCAATGAAGCTGGAAGAGGGGAAATTTAAGAGAGTTGTAATAAAGTACTTCTTCACTGAAAGAGTGGTGGATGCCTGGAACAGTCTTCCAGTGGAGATGTTAGTGGTGAAAAAGGTGGTGGGCTTCAAGCATGGGATAGACACAAAAGAATCTTAGTAGAGAAGCAGGGGGGAAGTAGTCGGAGACCAGGTAGGGTCTGCAGTGACAGTACAGGCAGGGATAAACTAGGTAGACTGAGTGGGCCAAGCTGTCGTTATCTGCAGACAAATTTTGTTTCTCTTTCTCCACTTTGTTTCTTTCCTGATGAACAGAACTGAGGTGCGCAAGGGAGTCAGCTATGGTTATTGGCTGCTGTGTTCAGCACCACATGGAGTGCCCAGTTGCCATCAGTACCCGACGTTAGCTCCATCCTGCAAAAACATTTACTCCAGCAGAGTCCTAGTGCTTCAGACCAATAAGTGTGATTCAATAGTGAAGATATTCTTTTTTTTTTTTTTCTTTTTTTGCTATCTCTTTCTGCTTGTTCTACCTGATATGCTCCCGTTCCTGGCAATCCTTAGGGACTCGGGTCACCGTCCGACAGCTCCCGCACTCCATCAGGGTCCTTGCCTTTCCCCCTGTGGCTTAACCCCCGCAGCGGGGTGGTGGGGAGCTCCCTAACTCACCCACCTTGTCCAGATCCAGATAGGCAACTTCTCCCAGAGCCGATGCATTGTATGGACGGCCATCAAGCCGCCTGACCAGAAGGACTTCCATTTTCACATTTTTTTTTCTCCCTGGAGCAGAGGCGTGCCATGAAACCGGTGGAGAGGAACACGCATGCGTCACGCGCTTCCTCCTGGCATCTGCCCCCAACTCCTCCCCGATTTACAGCACAGTGCCTTGCCCTCCAGCCTCTGCCAGGGGGCAATCAGGTGGTGACTGTCATGGACCCCCCCTCCCCAGAGAAGGAGGGCAGTCCTGCAGACACTCGATCCTTCTCCTCCCCTACCGATCCCTGGTGACCCACACTCATTCCCGAACATGGGTCGCCGGCGTGGCGTGAGGTTAGGCAACCAGCGCCTCAGCCCTCGGTGCCACCGGGCTGGCATGAAGATATTCTGGAAGACAATTAGGGTAAGTAGGTAATTTTCATTTCCTTCCTGTGTCCATTTAATCTTACATTTTGACATGTCTGTCATGAACCCACTCCTCAGGTCAGGCCCACTGAGCTCACAGTGCCCACCCTTAAGTGCAGTCCCTGATGGGGGGGAACAGGGATACCTTCCTCGTCCTTTAGAATGCTCGCCGAGGTCATGACTGCACCTCTGCCACGAGGATCCTGAGTGTTTTTCTAGCTTTGGATCAGGGCACAATACCAGTCTGGAGTCTTGTGGCCATATATGAACCTTTCCTTGGCTATTACACACAGTAGGAAGACCCAGCTATCACACTCTCTTTGGGGTAGCAGTGTAAAAACCTGATTTGGCCTTCACCCTACAGGACATGCAACAACCTGGTTCAGTTCCTGCAAACTTGTATGAGACTCTACTATTCTCCCTGTCCTTCCAGAGATCCCTTTTACAGGCCCTTTTCTCAATTTGTTTGCTTATAGTGGCCCCTCTTGGCAAGTAACGGATTCTTAATAAACCTTCTACAGTCACACTTACAATAATTATCTTCATGCCAGCACTTCACAGAAGATGAGGTCACGGTCGTGAGGGCTGCCTGCGAGGATCCTCCCAACCCCACCCCTGAAGCTGGACTCCGGACGGAATTATTTTCCGCCAGGACTTCACAGAAGAGCGAGGTCGGCGGTCACGAGGGCTGCCTCACAGGGTTCTCCTCCCACCCCCACCCCCTCAAGCTGGACTCGGACCGGAATTATTTTCACGCCAGGACTTCACAGAAGACGAGGTTGCGGTCGCGAGGGCTGCATGTGAGGGTCCTCCCAACCCCACCCCCAAAGCTGGACTCTGGACTGGAATTATTTTCACGCCAGGACTTCACAGAAGATGAGGTCGTGGTCACGAGGGCTGCCTGCGAGGGTCCTCCCCAACCACCACCCCCTGAAGCTGGACTCCGGACCGGAATTATTTTCACGCCAGGTAACTAACTGGCCCGAGAAAGCGCTACCAGGAGATACGCTTCACTTGTGGCACCTTTGTGTGGGATCTCCAGCTCGCATGTTGCGAGCAACTCCTTCCTCGCTGCACTAGTTGCTGCTGCCACCGCTGCTGTGGGAAGGACTGTGGACTTTAAGTCGGCGCACGTATGCTGACTGTTTTATTTTTTTCTTACTTTTGGCCAGTGGAACTGTGGTGCAGGGCAGACCTCACTGCTGCCTTTATTTAAAGGGTAGTCTGCTTTAATTAATGCCTCATGAAATGCTGGAACCACATTAATTTTGTGCAGGTCTTTTAACTCACTTACGCTGTGTACTTTGTATTTGGTAGCCCCTCATGGCACCGCCATCTTGTGCAGCCCCCCAGTCACCTTCTGTATTGTTCTGGTTGCCAGTTTTTGTCCTCGCCTGCACTCTGCCTTACCTGTGCTCAGCAAGTTCTGCTCCCCTTCTCTTTTCTTTGTCTTAAGTCCCCACTTGCCCTACATTTTATATTGCTTTGCTTGTAATTCCTGATAAATACCATGCTCGAAAGTTGTTACACTGTGAATTTTCTGCTCCCATAGACTCGTTGGTGGCCTTATCGGTGGTTGAGCATTTTGAACGCTGACCCTGAGCTGTGCCGTAAAAGCCAAATAAGCTGTACTGCCTAATAACTTACTTGTGCTTAGCCTGTCTGTATTACTGGTGCTTTCAATTCTGTTTGACCCTATAGCTAACTGTTCTGCCCCGTCCGCCACCACACCCCTGTTCAATCTCCCCCCCCGCCCCCTGCCCAATTGCTGAAATACTCACCCCGTTCCTTTTCTCCCTCAGGACTTAACAGAAGATGAGATCATGGTGCATGAGGCTGCCTGCGAGGTCCTCCCCAACCCCCACCCCCCAAAGCTGGACTCCGGACCGGAATTATTTTCATGCCAGGTAACTAACTGGCCCGAGAAAGTGCTACCAGGAGATACGCTTCACTTGTGGCACCTTTGTGTGGGATCTCCAGCTCGCATGTTGTGAGTGACTCCTTCCTCGCTGCACTAGTTGCTGCTGCCGCCGCTGCTGTGGGAAGGACTGGCCCCTAACGGCTGCGCCGGCTGCCCTGCCAACCCCGCCACCACCCATAGTCAGCACTTGGTCTTATAGTGAAGGTCACATATGCAAATTCTCCTATCAGCCCAGTTTACCATTAGCAGGATATATTTTCTTGCCGCAAGGGGCATTTTCTTTCTTTCTTTTTTTCCCTTTTTTCTTTCCTGCACTAGTCTCTGCAGCTATTCTCCTGAACTCGCAGTTAGCTTCTGATCACCTCCATTTCACTCACCCCCACCCCTCACTCCACTACCTTCACCAATCTGTCTGCCTCCGGCAGCCACTCTTCCTGCCAGGTCCCTCTCCAGCCATTGAATCATCCCTCTCCAGCTATTGAATCATCTTACGCCACAACCCCAGGACATGGCCCCGCACCTGATCAGTCTCCTCACTGGCCACCCGGATCGCCTCTCCGCCCCAGCCCTTGCCACTCTCCCTTCTGCCTGGTGTGTGGCCAAAGGGCTAAAGATAGCGCACCTTAACATCTGCAGCATCATCCAGAATATTGCAGAATTAACAGCTTGGGTTGCCCTCTATATACCAGATATCCTTGGCATCTCCAAATCCTGGCTCAAGCCAAGCACTCCTGACTCGGCCTGCTCCATCCTGGGCTACAGCCTCGCACGGCATGATAGGGCAGGCAGCAAGCATGGGAGGTGTACTCCTCTACTATAAGGAGCACCTAAATGTGTCCTTAGTGCTCACTCTTCACTTACCCCCCCCACCCTGTGAGTTCCTCCACACCCTCCTCCTCTTTGGCAACACAAAAAAGGTGCACATCGTCTGCGCCTATAACCCTCCTAAGGGTGGCATCTCGGGGCTCTCCTCCATACTCAAGCAGCTCAGGGAGAGGGTTGGCCACAATGAGCTCCTCATCCTCGGGGATCTTAACCTTAACTGGCTGGGGCCCTACCACAAGCAGTTTGAGCCACTGCTCTCTGGCCTCGTACTCAGCCAGGTCATCACCATACCCACTCGGCCCTCCCACCGCGGCGAACCAGGAACGCTTATAGACTGGGTGATGAGCAACCGACCTGAAAACAGCATCCACTCCGGGACACTTCCCGATTCCATCTCTGACCACTCCCCCACCTACTGCATCTGGGGTCGTGCCTCTCCCAAAATCCCCAGTCGTGTGCTTCTGATGAGGGACTACTCCAAGTTCTCGACCAGCCTCTACCTTAATGACCTTCAGATGGCTGACTGGTCTAGGATCACCTCCACTAGTGACCCCATTGCTGCCGTAGACCACTTTATTGCAGTACTCATCCCACTGAAAAACAGGCACGCTCCCTCCTCCAAGAGGAGAGTCCATGGCACAGCTACAAAGTGGCTCCACAGTGACCTTCTCTCACTCATGAAACTGCGAGACAAAAGCTGGGTGAGACACAGGCTCTCCTGCAATAATGCTGACCTCCTGGTCTACCGCCAGCTGAGAAACTCCTGCAAGCGAGCTATACGAGCTGCAAAAAGCGAGTTCTGCAGAGCTGCCCTGCTCGCCTCAGCAAAAAAACCCCGGCATTTTTGGACTAACATGAAAAACCTAGTCAGAGGGTCAGCCAAGGCCCAGCCCACCGATATGCTCATGGGAGAACCAACTGCAATAACCCCCTAACCATTGCCACCATGCTCAACCGACTGTTCACGGACCTGCCAGCCTCCTCTCCTCCCCCGGACTCTGCCCCTCAACCACAGGGAGAGCCTCCTCCTACCCGCCCCCCCTTCTACCTCAAAAGAGTCACTATTGGCGACCCAGAAACTCCTCACGCCTCCCACCACATGGGAGCTGGTCACGATGGCCTGGAGCCAAAGCTTCTAAGCCTGGGGGCTCCTCTCCTCGCTCATCCGCTAGCCCACATTTTCAATGCATCTCTGATCTCTGGGGTACTCCCTGATCTGTGGAAGATCGCCAAGGTCGTCCCTGTACTCAAACATGGCGACCCGAAGGACATAAACAACTATCGGTCCATTGCTATTCTCTGCGCTGCTAGTAAACTCCTCGAAAAGGTGGTTGCAATGCAACTCACCCTCTACCTCCAGGGACACGATGTGCTGTCCCCTGCCCAGCATGGTTTCCGTAAAGGGCATAGTACATCTACCGCCCTTGCAGTGGTCACCTCCCAGATCCGGTCCACAACTGGCCAAGGCAAATTAACTGGGGCCATCTTCATTGATCTGTCAAAGGCCTTTGACCGGGTGGACCACCCCCTCCTCCTCTCTGCCCTGCAGTCCCATGGTTTTTCCCTCAATGCCCTCGCCTGGTTCGCCAACTACCTTAAGGACAGGCAGCAATACACCTGTTTTAATCGTACCCTCTCACCCCCCTCCCCAGTGAACAGCAGGGTGCCCCAAGGATCCGTCCTCGGACCAATCCTGTTCTCCCTGTTTATAAACGAGCTTCCTTCTGTCACTTCCAATGGGCACCTAACACTCTACGCTGATGACCTAGTCATCCTAGCCAGCTCTCAGAACATCACCTCCGTCAACTCCCAGCTCAGCGCCGATTTTGCCCTTGTCAGGAGCTGGCTTGATGGACACAAACTCACAGTGAACCTCAAGAAAACACAGATCTTGCCTTCGCCCACGGCCAAACCTCCTCCTGCACGATCCCCCTCAAAATCCATGGTTCTAGTAACTCCCTCTTCCCGAACACTGACTCTGTAAAATACCCAGGTCACTCTCAATCCCCAACTGGACCTCAACACATCATTCGCACCATTTGTAAGGCAACCAATGCCAAGCTTGGCCTAGCCTACAGGGCTAAGGACTGCCTCACCCTGCAGCTCGGCTTGCCATTGCTAAGGGGATTCTACTCCCAACACTCTCTATGGGCTCCTAGCCTTTGCACCTGTCCCATCCTCCAACCTCACCAAGTGGAACACCACATACAATAACGCATGCCACTTTGCACTCTTGGTCCCCCGCCTCACACACCGTTGCGAGCTTTATTCTCGACTAGAATGGCTCCCCCGTGAGAAGTTCCAGACCTATACTCTTGGCAACTTCATTGACAACATAATCAGAACGGCCACTCCTGCCTCGCCGCCCTTCCGCTTAAAACATGTCTCCCTGTTACAACCTTCAGGTCAGGCGCTGTTATAAGCCGCCGGGTCCCCAAGACCATTCCCTCACAGGCCATCGGGCCTCACCATCCTTGCACCTAAACTGTGGAACTCCCTCCCTGCCCACATTCGTGCCTCCCCTCCCACCCCTGCTTCAAATCCTCCTTATGGAACTTCCTAAAACCACGTCCACCTGCCTGTGTTAAGCACCCACCCACCCCCAGCAGCATTCTCCCCATTGAATAGCTCTGCTGCTGACTACCCCTCAGGCACTACTGCCTTGTGGAGCTGCGCCATCTTCTTAATCCTTCACTCACCTGAGCCGTGCCTACCCCTCCTCTCTCTCTATAGGCATCTAGGCCGCCTCTACTAACCCAGGTTTCTCCTAACTGTACCTTCTGCCTCTCTCCTGTTCATGTTGCTCTTGCTGTATTCCCCAACTATCTGTTGGATGTACCACCCACGTTCCCGATACCACTTCAATGTCTAACTCCCTCATTGCTGCTCTTGCTGTGAATTCCTAAACTGTTTGTCGTTACCTCTGTATCACCCTACGGTGGAGCATATTGCTCTTGCATGAAAACTCTATTGTATTTGCCAATTGTTGGAGCATGTGGCTCCTGTATGTAACCCAACTGTTGGAGCATGTGGCTCCTGTATGTAACCCAACTGTTGGAGCATGTGGCTCCTGTATGTAACCCAATCTGCTGGAGCATGTGGCTCCTGTAAGTAACCCAACTGTTGGAGCTAGTAGCTCCTGTATGTCATTGTTTTGTCCCTATGGATACCCTGTAACTCTCCCGGGTCGCTCCTGAAAATAGGCGCGTTGCTGTCTAGTGTGCTTACCTGGTTAACAAAAGCAAATAAATAAATAAATAAGAACTCTCACACAGGCAGAGTTTCTTTAGGAAAACAAAAGTTTTACTGAAATACTTAAATAAATACAGTTATAGCTCAGAGAGTGTTAGAAAAGCTGTGGTTATAGCATAAAACAAATGAAAATGGATATATAGAATAAAATGCACTAGAATTGTTAGCTAAAGTCTACCTTAAGTAGGAAGATTTTCAAAGTCCAGAGAAGTCCAGAGAATCGCTGGTTTGCAAAATATTTCAGTCCTGTCTGTAGCATCCTTGGGGTCAGGAGATAGTCTCCAAACAGAATGGCTTCTGTGTGTCAGGTGGAGTCCATATGAGAAAGTGTGTCCAAAAAGGCAAAATGGCCCTGAGTGTCTGCATTGAAGAGCTTAAATACCCTTCTGGAATCTGTAGTGTCATCAGTTTTCCAGTTATAAGGAAAACTAGTCTCAGTTTGTGGATAGATGCTGAGCTTTCCATTTTAGGCCACCGGGTGTCACTCTTGCACTTCCCCAAAAATTTTACTACGGTTCTGACACCACAACATCTTGGCAGATATTAATAACCATGAACATGACTTCAGAGTTAAAACTCTGATGTCTTACTATGACATTCTGTAAGCTAATTCACAGTGTCCTGTAAAGAATGGCTGCTTCCTCAAATCCTGTTTTAACACATTCTGGGCTCTGAACTTTACAATAGGGAATAGCTTCTCTCATATCCTTAAGAGTTTTATTACCTTGGCTTCCCTCAATTAGTTAACCAGGAAAATACTTTTTTATCAGCTAACCCCAAAGCATTTGACGGGAACTTGTCAGATTCCTGCAAGCAAGGCTGGCCTAGTAGGTCAGAGGAAGGTCAAAATCTTTTTTTTTTAAATCCAGTTTTTTTCTCTATTTCCCCTTTGCTGACACCGACATGTATATAGAATTACAATAAAAAAAAAACATATATACAACAGCATAATATGTACAAATAAGGACCAGCAGAGGGATAGATCGCCACACTGTCCATCAAGCTTATTGTTAGTGGTGTATGAATGGTTATTGATCTTGCAGGGTTGTAACATTTAGCTGTGTTTTGGATAACAGTTTTGTGTTGAGGATGTTGTATTCCATGTGTTGCAAGGGATACCGCACCCTTTGCTGCTGTCCTTCTTGTGACATACAGAGATGTCACAGTGTAGGCTCCATCACAGCATGCCTTAACATTATTAATCTGTGGACTGTGGGCGATGTACAGCTTAGGTACAGACAGGCCTATGTCCTCTGTATATATTTAGGTAGTCACCCATCTTAGTCAAGCAGGTCTGGGTAGTGTACAGTGCCACTTCTCACAATATCGCTGTGTCCATTATGCATATTTGTGTGCACAGTGCATATGCACTTGGCCAATTGTGTGTATAACACTTACTGCTCACAGAATATGGCCCCAAGAATCACCGAAAAACCAGTACCGAATCAAGGATTCCGTTCTCAGTTGCTAAGTCTTATATGTGGTCACTGCAACCACTAAGCACCAGCACTGACATTGTGACTCTGTCTAGCTGTGCCCAACAGGTATTGCAGTCCCTTCCAAAGTGCCCACAAAGGCTCTCACTGGTCCCTTGACCTATCTCATCCCCAGTGTTAATAGCATCTGCATTTACACATTGTTCACAACCTCATAAAGATACAAGTTTCCTCACAGACAAGCAGTTCTCAAGCTAGATGCAATCAATCCACACTGGTTCAGGGGCACTGACCCATCCAGCATGGTGCGCTTGTCACCTGCTCCATCACCCTTTGTGGGAATCTGTCTGGAAGGACATGTCAGCTTCACTGTCATCTTCAAAAAGAAATGAGCCCTCTACTTAATGTTCCCTTTTTCCCTGCTGAGGACATTGTCTTTCAGCAATCTGTGGAGGATATGAGACAGGTTATGGCTGACCAGCATTTACATAGAATCCTGATGGATCTCCCTCTTCATGGTTGCTTGCACATGCGTGCACAGCAAACATTTTGTTATAAATGAACTACATTTCAGAGGTGTGTAACTGTCAGGTCCAATGTAGCTCAAGCTGCAGTGGGCTCAACTGTGACAGATCAATGACCAGGCAAGCTGATTATGACACTGGTCACTGTTTGCTGGGTGGAAACTTCATGTAGTTGAAAGAACTGAATCACTCCTAGGAAAGAGTGCTTTGGTCCTTTCATTTGCATGCAGCCATCCAACAATCAACTGAGTGGCATCATGATGTACTGTTGTGATTAGGCTGCTGTTGGACTCGGTGCTGTAACTGGATTCCAAGGGTTTCAGAGCTCACACCCATGCTGGCTCAGCAAATCAGTGATAAAGTAGCCCATCAGCTCAACAAACCATAACAAAGTAGCCCATTGTGTCAGGTTGAGCAGCAAAAATGACAGAGACTGAATAAAACAAGCATTTGTCAATGCTGAATGTTTTCTTGCATGGTATATGTAGCAGGGGTATATTAACACATTCAGGCCTAGATATGCCTGTAGGTGGCATCTGAAAGCATAGCCACTCAGGCCAATAATGACTGTAGACATACTCAGCTGACTTTCACTCAGGCCTGGAAATGTCTGAGGAAGTCAGCAGTTTTTAACTAAATATTAAACAAACCAAATTGCTTAGAATTGATTGCATAGCATTGTTAGAAAGGTAATTTCGTGCTGAACAACTTTACTGCTGATACTTTGTGTCTATCATGTATACTTTAGGAGTTATTCGCATTTGTTTAAGGTACAGTGTGCATGACTGACATTTATCTCTCACGCCTCACCTAAGCACCTTGAATAAAGCCGAAAAAAATAAACTTTTTTTTGCATTTCAGCTAGAATAAAATAAAAAACAAATTGATTACAATTGATTGCATAGCACCATTGGAAAGGTAATTTTGTGCTGAACAACTTTGTCACTTGTACTTTGTATGTAGCACGTATAGTTCAAGAGGTATTCGCATTTGTTTGTGGCATGCTGATTATGGCTTGATTTTGCTTAGAAAGGCCCAGGATGCAGTGCGAAGAGTATGCAGGGCACAAGTGGTGGAAGTCTCAAAGAGCTCTTGCGGTGTGAATGAGTTAACTACACTCAGCAGTATGAGGGATGATAACATGAAGATAACAGTGTGGGTAATAATTAAAAAAATGTATCTGGTTGATCCTGCCACTCTGCCATTTGATAAGTGTAAGTACTTTCATTTGCCGCCCTAAATGTAGCTTGACTGAGCAGTATGAAGAGTGACACATAACGTGCTGCCAGACTTTTAGACTAAGGCAGTCTGTGCCAGAAAACTTAGAAAACTGTGTATATTTGCACACTTTAACTTTACCGACAGGACAGTGAGCGAGTCAGCAGCTTCAGAACAGGAGAAGGAAGCATGGATGGGCATTTCTATAGAAACATGCTCACACTTTCTTCTCCTATTCTGAAGCTGCAAACTCACTCGCTGTCCTATCGGTAGAGTCAGGAGCTTGTTTTCAAGAAACAAAGTTAAAGTGTGCTAATATGCATAGTTTTCCAAGTTTTCTGACACAGAGACTGCCTTAGTGTAAAGGTCTGACAGCGCGTCATGTGTCACTCTTTATCCTGCTCAGTCATGCTACATGCTTGCATGAGTCTCCATGGAAGCTTTGTCACAGTATTCGCGCCTTTTTCGGCCAACAGACTTTTTTCCTATTATTATTATTTCCAAGAATAAGGGAAATAGTAAGGAGGTTGGAGGAAAACCTAATTTAGTTATACATTTGGGAACTAACAACCTAGCTGGGGAGGAGGTTGAGGTAGTGCAAAGTAGGTTCAGGGAGTTAGGGAAGATCTGCAGGGAGGAAGAAAGTTTGCCGGCCTTCTCAGAGGTGATACCAGTACCAAGGGCCAACACAGCCAGGAAAAGAAGACTAGAGGATTTTAATGACTGGCTGAGGAAATGGTTCAGGGAGGAGATGTGTATCATATTGGGGACTGGGAGACCTGGTCAAACAAAGCACTCTTTTCACCAAACAGGCTACACCTCAGTAGGGAGGGTTTGAGGGTACTCAGGGACAAATAACCCCTACACTTCATTTATTTATTTATTTTTTATTTATTGGGAACTCGGAATTACAAATGTTTGAGCTAAGAGCTCTTTTACAAAGGATCCTCATCAACACTTAAGGAGATACATTTTGTTGCAATAGCATAATTACAGCAGACAAATTGACACTGGGGTGGTACTACTAACATGGAGTTTACATAGGAAGTGATAGCAAATACATTTGCAGTTTACACAAGTCAAGACATGAATGAAGCAGCTGGTAGCATTGTCAGTTTCCCAGTGGAGTTACGGAATGTTCAGCCTTCTAAGAGAAGTCAAGTAGAGAGACAAGTTGGGGTTTGGCAAGTGCAGATAGGTGGGGAGTGGGAGGGAGGAAGAGGTCAGGAAAATGGGCTAGAGGTAGTGTGGGTGTACTGGACAGAGTGCAGGTGGAGGAGAGTAGGGGGCAGAGGAAGTGGACAGGGGACCGGGCAGGAGGTAGTGTGGGTGAACTGGACAGAGGGCAAGTGGGGGTTAGTGAGAGGGTACTGGACAAAGGACAAGTGGGGAGTGGTAGGGAGGGGAAGGGGGTGAGGAGGAGGTGGGTGTAACCTGGCCAGAACAAGTGGGCAGTTGGTGGTGGGCCAGATGCTGGGATTATGTTTGACACATGCAGCGGACTGGAGGAGAGATGGACTTACGGAGTTCGGATTTGAAGTACCCTAGGCATTGAAGGCTGGTGATAGTGTTTGGAAGCTTGTTTAGCCAGGTGGGAGCCCTTACTGTGAAGGCACATCTCCCCTTGGCTGATTTCCTGAAGGGAACAGCTAAGGTATGCCTGGAGACGCTTCTTGTGGCATGCTCATCTGGGGCAGGTCTGAATAACGCCTGCAGGGAGACAGGTGCCAGTCCCAGTAGGGCCTTCTTTCCTAGTAAGCAAGTCTGGAGCTTTATTCTATCCTGAAGGGGGAGCCACTTTGTCCTGATGTAGAGCTCAGGTGTGTGTGATACGAGCCACATCCAGGACAAATCTGCATGCTTTATTGAGGGTAAGGAGGACTTTGTGTAGGCTAGTGTCCATGGCAGCACCATAAACCATGTTTCCAAAGTCCAGGATTGGCAGGATTGTGCCATTGACCACCTGGAGCCTGGCTTCAGGGGTGAGACAGAAGCGGAGTCTGTAGATTGTCCCCAACTTTCTGTTTGCAGCTTAGTGATATTACTTAAGTGTTCATCGGAAGAGAGGGACTCATCGATTGTGACCCCCAGGTACCAGAAAAAGTGAACCTGTTCGAGGGTGGAGTCCATATTGAGTGCTATTTCAAATGGTAATTTAAACTACTGGGGGGGGGCAGCGGGTGTGCAGGCCCACAGAGTCTGAGAGGAGGAGGTCAGTGACCCCCACAGTGATGGAAGAGGTCTGGAGGGAGGAGGTGGAAAGGGTGAGAACACCGAAAAGGGTGGATGGGGTGAGAAAGACATAACAAGAGTATGTGGAGGGGTGCACACAGAAGGGATAAGTGTGAATAGAAGAATAGAGGGAAGAGAAGGAAGGTCATATTCTAGGTGGAGGGTGGTGTCCCCGAATGCACGGAGTCTTTTTTTTTTCAAATATCCTCTTTATTTTGGCAGGTCATACTGTCGGTCCCTCTGCCCTGGTCAAGGCCCCTGGAGCTTCCACCTACCATCTATTGCCATCCTCCTCCAGTTACCCCCCAGTTTACCCCCAGAGGGTGGGGCCGTGGCATCGGCCTCCCATAACCCGAGTCACGGAACCAGTGACTGGTCAGGAGAATGGTGGCGATGGTGGCTAATTGAAGCGCCAGGGAGGGCTTCACAAAGACAGTGGACCCACCTGGCTTCCCTGCAATTTTTTTCCTCTTTTGGAGGCAGGGGACATGCAATGATGCCAGCGTCTGCCCCGCCTCCCATATATGCAAGCACCGGTAGCTTGAGCAACTCCCGCCCTCCGCCAGGGGTCCTCCTTGCGCTGAGCACTGCCCCACCCTCTCCCCGGAGAAGGAGAGCAATCCATAGGATGCTCCATTCTTCTACCCCCAGCTGGCCCTCCAGCGATCCGGGTCTGTTCCCTCAACATGGCCGCTGGGCGCTGCAAGGGAAATCCAACCACTGTGCCGACGGGCCAGCCCTTGAATGCACGGAGTCTTGGAAACAAGATGGATGACCTGCAGGCACTATTAGCAGACAGAAGGGTGGACATGGCTGCAGTAACCGAGATTTGGGCAACATCACACCATGACTGGGACCTTGCAATCCCTGGATATAAACTATACAGGTGGGACAGGATAGTCAGGAAGGGGGGAAGGGTGGCAGTTTATATCAGGGAGAGAAAAACTTGCACTAGGGAGGAGTCAGAGGAAGGGGAGATGGAGGCATTATGGGTTCAATTAAGGTCCAATAGAGGGAGAAAGGTGAAGTTGGGGGTGGTTTCTAACCCCAGGAAATCTTACTGTATTTTGACATATGCAGTATGGTCCCACCATAGTTCTGCCCCAGAGCTGAAAAGGTTAATAGAATCTATGAAAATGACAGAATGCTAGGCTCAAG
The DNA here is from genome assembly GCA_016271365.2 of Neoceratodus forsteri. Taxonomy (NCBI): domain Eukaryota; kingdom Metazoa; phylum Chordata; order Ceratodontiformes; family Ceratodontidae; genus Neoceratodus; species Neoceratodus forsteri. The sequence goes on along the minus strand of JADMNL010000023.1, from coordinate 628,439,203 downwards.
CTTGGTTTTCAAACCACTGTCTCTGGTAAACAACCTACCAACGGTCAGATTCTTCACCCCGCTTGACTAGTCAGACGCCTCGGAGAATCTTCTGCATCTTTACTCAAGATCATTTTATTTTCTCAGTTTTTACCATTTAAAAGTTATTTGTTTTTATTATGTGCCTGGTGGCACTGAAGACTAAGGCGCTGGTCACTTTACCTCACGGCACGCCGGTGACCCATGTTCGGGAACGAACACGGATTGCCGGGGTCGGCAGGGAAGGAGCTGGACTGAGCATCCAATGGACTGCTCTCCAGCTCTGGGGGGAGGTGCCTGCGGTTGGTGCACTTCTGACCCCTAGTGGATGCCGGGGACCGGCGCAGCACTGCCACTCTAACAAAGGGGAGAGAGCCTGGCAGAAGCCTGGCGGGGATGTGCACAGATGCATGCGTGTGCCCGTCACCGGTGTTACTGCATGCCGTGCTCTCGCGGGCAGAAAAAGTGGAAAAGACCCTGGTGGCTGGTCATGGCAGCTTGATGGCTGTCCTCCTGATGCTTCTCCCTGGAGGTAACACCCTGACCTAACTCCATTCTGGCGGGTGAGTAGGGGACTCCCTGCAGCCCCACCATGGGGGGTAAGCCATGGGAGGTGCAGAAGGTGAGTGCCTGAAGGGGAGAACATGGGGGATGGTGGCAGGACGAAGAGCCGACCAGAGCCAGGGGAGGAGAGAAAAAGGAATAACAAAAATAAAAGTTATTTGTTTTTGAACCACAGTCTCTGGTTTACAGGTAGACTAGTTTAAATTAGAAGATATTTGGTAAGTTCTCGGTTTCTTTCCGGTTTCTCCGGATGGGAACCGAGAGTTTTCCTTTTCTCCCTTTTGATAAGGTAATTATTAAACATTTTCTATTTTTCTGTGAGAACGCTACCAGGCTAATCCTCAGTTCATTCTTTGTTCATTAGACCGACCTAAAAAAAAAAAAGAAAAAAACTTTGCCTAAAAGGGGTTCAGCAAATTTCTGTTGGCTATATCTCAGACTCCTAATAAAAGAACCAGTCCAACAGGTTTCCAGCGCTGTACTAGTGTGGGGAAACTTTTGTTAAGGCTGATCCCTATCTTTTGTGTGTGTTCTGTCTTGGGTTTGACCACTTAAAGACAGATTGTGAGATATGTCAAAATGTTTCTCAGTTGACGCTGGACAGGCATATGAACCGAATGAAGTAAAAGATATCCGAAACAACTGCTGACCCGGGTATGGATAAATCTCCTGCCTCAAAAGTTACTGATGAACCAGACAAAACACTCTCTGACCAGGGAAGGAAAAAAACATACCGCTGAACAAGCTGCTGAACCGGCAACCGCGGGTAAGAAAAAAAGGAAGGAGAAACATAGGCCAAAAGAACCGCAACCATTGAACCCAACGGTTCTGACCACAGAGGAGATAGCTAATGTGATCTGAATCATTCAATCCCTTAAGTCTCCTGCCGGTTTGGTTCCATGGTCCTCAGTTCAGAATCCTGCAGTTCTGTCCCCAGGTTCTTCCTCAGTTCCCGGTCCCCATGATTTTGAAGCTGAGGACTTTGGGGATGATAAGGATGATGATTATGATCAGGATGAGGACCTAGAGGAGTCTCTGGAACCAGATATTTCCCCTGATCCCCAGTGTCCTGACTCCCCTGATAAGGGGTCAGAGGACTTTGCTACCCTGTTTGTTTTTATGCAGCAGGTTGCTCAAACTTTGGACATCCCCACTCAAGAAGCAACCGAGGAGGAGGAGGCTGACTTTGTACAGATGACAGATGTGGCTCCAGCTAAGAAGCCTTTATTCCTCATCCATAAATCTCTCAGAAAGCATGTGCTCAAAATTTTACAGACACCAATTTCCATTCCTCCAGTAGACAGGAAGCTGGATAAAAAGTATAGGGTGCCCAAACCTGGTGCGGAATTCCTATTTGAGCATCCTAGCCTTGAAGGGGTGGTACAGGCTGCTGCCTGTGATAAGGCTGGTATACTCCTGGCATCCCATCCTTTTGATAAAGATTCCAGAAAGATGGGCTCAGTGGCCAGAAAGAGTTATCAGAGTTTCTTTCTGGCCATTAGACGGGTCACCTACATGGCTTATGTAGCCAGGTTTCAAAAGAGCTTCTGGAGCACAGTAGCAGATATTTCTAAGTCCTGTCCTGCACCAATGGCATCTGACTTAGCAGAAGCTGCCAAAAGGGGCACTGAGGCATCCAAATTCCAATTCAGAATGGCTGTGGATGCCAATGATACTGCAGCCAGGTTCAAGGCTACCTCTGTATCCCTGAGGAGATTTGCATAGCTTAGGACTACCAATCTCTCTCAGGACACACAAACAAGATCTCTGGATTTCCCCTACGACCCTTCATCCCTCTTTGGCCAGCAGACCAAGGCTTATATGAAGAAGATGGATAAATACAAGGTGGCTTATAGAAGTGCAGCTGCCAAGGAAAAAAGAAGCTACCTCACAGAAACAGCAGAACAGAGGAGGGAGAGCAAGGCCTCACTACTGGCCTTTCTTCCAAACCCAAGCTCTTCCAGTCTATCAACCCCAGAGGGGCTATTTCAGGGGCAGGGGTTAAAGGGGTACTGGTAGAGCTGGACCCAGTCCTCGACCAACCCCACAAGTGAAGCAGACCCCCTGAAGAGTCTGTCAGGGTCACCTCCCCTCTCCCAGTAGGGAGCAGGCTCGCCCACTACCTCCAGGCCTGGCAATCAGTAACTACAGACAAGTGGGTCCTGGAGGTAGTGGGCCAAGGCCTTACCCTCAGCTTCAAATCTGTGCTCAAGCTGAGGACATGAGCCTTCAGTCCTCCCTTTCCATCAGAAGCCCAACTACTGTAGGAGGAGATAAGAAAGCTGTTGCAGGACAAAGTAGTAGAACCGGTACCCCTGCTTCAAAGGGGAAAGGGATTCTACTCAAGGTACTTCCTGACAGTAAAGAAAACGGGAGTGGTGACCCATTCTGGATCTCAGACAACTAAACAAATACCTAACGAAACCAAAATTCAAGATGGTCACTCTGTCAACTATCCTACCCACACTTAGACAAGGAGACTGGGTGTCCTCAATAGATCTGAAAGATGCCCATTTCCATATTCCCATCAGACCATCACACTGAAAATTCCTCAGGTTCAGGCTTACATCAGGCCACTACCAGTTCAGAGCAATGCCTTTCGACCTTTCCTCAGCACCAAGAGTGTTTACAAAGTGCCTGGCAGTGGTAGTGGCACACCTCAGAAGGCAGGGTGTTACAGTCTTCCCCTATCTGGACAACTGGCTGGTAGTGGGCCAGTCTCCTCAGCAGGTTTCAGACTCCCTAACCTTGGTTCAAAAGATCTTACAGTCCCTAGGGTTCCTCCAAAACCCCATAAAGTCAGTGTTGACCCCAGTCCAGCTATTGGACTTCATAAGGACAGGGCTAGACACGATAGCAGAAAAGACCTTTCTCCCCCAAGGAAGGGTGGAAACATTAATTCAGCTGGCCAACTCTTTCCAATTGTCCAGTCCCAGACCAGCAAGGCACTTCCTCCAGCTATTAGGCCACATGGCGGCCACAACAGCAGCAGTTTCAGGAGCCAGATTCCAAATGGGCGACATTCAGTTCCACTTTAGGTCTTATTGGTCACAAAAAAGGGACCATTTGTCCAAACTGATACCAGTCACCAAATCTCTACTCTTAGCACTTCAGTGGTGGCAGAAAAGAGAAAACCTAAGGCAAGGTATACCTTTCCTGCAACAGCATCCCTCAGTGGTATTGACTACAGATGCCACCCTCCTATTGTGGGGAGCACACAGGAGACCAGACAGCTCATGGGACTTGGATCAGGAAGGAGAGTCTCCTTTATATAAACCTGCTGGAGCTCAGGGCAGTGCATCTGGGGGATCCAGTCTTTTGCCTCGGTACTGAAAGGCAAGGTTGTGCAAGTCAGGACAGACAACACAACCACTATATACAAGCGCGGGGGCACAAGGTCCTTCCTCCTTTGCACAGAAGTCATGCTGATATGGAATTTGGCTTATTCTCTGAATCTCTCACTAACAGCTGTGTATCTGCCAGGGAAGGACAATGTCCTAGCAGCTACCCTGAGCAGAATCAATCAGAACCACCACGAATGGACACCGAACAAACAGGTTCTCCAGTGTTCAGAAGGTGGGGCACCCCGGAGGTGGACCTGTTTGGAGCCCCATACAATCACCAACTACCACAGTTCTGTTGCAAGCCTTCTGCAGTGGGAACATTGCCAATGGATGCACTACTGATGGACTGGACGGGGCCATTCTTGTATGCATCACCCCCTTCCCTCTACTTCTCAGAGTTCTAAACAAACTCAGAACACAGCCAGCAACCATGATCCTCATAGCCCCAGACTGGGCCAGACAGCCATTGTACTCCCTGATTCTGCTTCTGTCAGTGAGCAGACCAATATCCCTACCCAGGAGGCACAATCTCCTAATATCCTCACAGGGCAGAATCCTTTACCGAAGCCTGCAGTCCCTCAGACTCAAGGTCTGGCTCTTGAAGACATAGAATATGCTGACCTTAGGTTGTCAAAGAGGCTTCTTCAGGTGCTTAGAGGCTCCAGTAAACCTTCCGCAAAGCAAACCTACTCTTCAAAATGGAGGAGATTTTCACTTTGGTGCCAGCAGCAGGAGGTTGGTCAGTACTCAAGCCAGCGTATCAGTAGTACTTGACTACCTGGTGCACCTTCATTCTCTTGGCCTCAAGCCCTCTTCCTTAAAGGTTCATCTAGCAACAGTCTCAGCCTATCTCTCAGCTGGTTAGAAGTCTTCCCTGGTTTCAAATCAGGTGTTCAAGACATTTTTAAGAGGCTTTTGCATTTGCACCCTCCACATAGGGAGCCCACTCCTGCATGGGATCTGAACATTTGTATTGGACAATTGATGCAGCCACCCTTTGAACCCATGTCTTCAGCAGAGCTGAAGTATGTCACATGGAAAACTGTGTTCTTAATAGCCATCACCTCGGCCAGAAGGATCAGTGTGTTACAGGCTTTGTGTACAGAACTGAATTATATTTCTTTTCACAGAGACAAAGTAGTCCTGAGGACAAACAGAAAGTTTCTTCCAAAAGTGGTGTCTGATTTTCATCTACATCAGTCTATCACCTTGCCAGTCTTTTTTACTGACCATTCCAGTTCAGGGGAATGCAGGTTACACAGCCTGGATGTCAAGAGAGCTATCAGTTACTACATTGCACACTAGGGTCATGGACAGGAAAGGACTCAGTTGTTCCTGACCTATGGAGAGGTAGGAAAAGGAAAACCTGCCTCAAAGAGAACCATTGCCCATTGGATTGTTGCCTGCATTCAGTTTTGTTACAGCAAGGTGGCAAGGAGCCCCCTGTTGGTCACAGGGCCCATTCCAAAAGGGCACAGCTGCCTCCATAGCAGCTGCAAGAGACATTCCTCTGCTGGAAATATGTAAAGCAGCTACCTGGAAAACTGTTCACACATTTGTCAGCATTATAGCCTGGATGTACAGGCCAGGAGTGATGCTAGATTTGGCACAGCAGTACTGCAGAGCTTGTTCCCTAAATAGGTTCTGTACCCACCTCCAAAGGCACTGCTTGGGTAGTTCAGATATGTCAGAATACAGTAAGATTTCCTGAAGAAGAAGACATTACTTACCATAGTAATCTTTGTTTCTTCCAAGGAATCTCACTGTATTCTGAGCTCCCACCCTTCCTCCCCTACTAGAACCTGGGGACACTGCACTCCAACATTTTAACTGTGGTGGACTCCTGGACTGTTTTTCCTTAGGCCATCTGTGACCTGAGTCTTAGAGATGAGTGCCTATTGTTTTCAGATGAGGGAATGTTTATAGGAGGGGTGAATTGTTATTGTTATTGTTTCTTATTAGTATTAGACAATATAGATAGCTTCCTATGCAAGCTTCGATAGAATCTGACGATTGGTAGGTTGTTTACCAGAGACAGTGGTTTGAAAACCAAGCTCAAGCCTAGCATTCTATCATTTGCATAGGTTCTATTAACCTTTTCAGCTCTGGGGCAGTACTATGGTGGGACCATACTGCATATGTAGAATATAGTAAAATACCCTTGGAAGACACAAGATTACTATAGTAAGTAATGTCTTCTTACAGACCAGCCAATCAGGATGAGGAGAGGGAAAGGGAACTGAGCTCTCAAATAAACTGCGGGGAAAGGAGAGGTGGTAATTGTGGGGGACTTCAACCTGCCCAAGGTAGACTGGAGCATACACTCCACAACATGTGCTAGGAGTCGGGTGATCCCGGAAGGACTGCAGAGTGGGTTCCTGACTCAGGGCATCACTGAACCAACAAGAGCTGAGGAAATTCTTGATCTGGTGCTCACAAATGGGGAGCATGTACAGGAAATAATGGTCAGGGAGCCACTGGATGGAAGTGACCATTGCACAGTGTGGTTCCAGTTGGGTATGGGCAGGGAAATCACCCTAAGACCAAAATCTTGGATTTCAGGAGGGCAGACTTCAGGAAAATGGGCAAAGTGCTAAGGAGCCATCTGGCGGGCATCAGAGCAGATATGGGGGAGAACCAAAGGTGGTCTATCGTTAAGGAAGGAATACTGGTTGCCACAGATGAGTGCATTACGTTCAGGGGGAAGAACACAAGGGCCAAAGTACCCAGCTGGTTCAGTTCTGGGGTTGCCCAGGCAGTAAGGGAAAAGAGGCTGGTCTATAGAAAATTCAGGAAGACCATGAGAAAGGTGGATAGGGAAAATTACCTAAGGTTGGCTAGTGAGGCACGTAAGGAAGTCCAGCGAGCAAAGGTACAAAAGGAGCTGCAGGTAGCTGAAGGAATTAAGAAGGGGAGAAGGCTTTCTTTTCATGTAAGTGAGAAAAGGAACAAGAAGGAAGGGATTGTTAAGCTTAAGAAACAGGTGGAGTGGGTGGAGGATAATGGGGAAAGCAGAGATGCTAAATGGATACTTCTGTTCCGTCTTCACCAGGGAGAAGGACGGACCGGTGCCTTCAGGAGGAACGAGAGCAGTGGGAGGAAACACAGATGTAGTGATAGAGGAAGATAGAGTGAGGGAGGGGCTGCTGGCATTGAAGGTGGACAAATCACTAGGCCTGGACAGAGTACATCCACGGATACTAAAGGAACTGGCTGAGGATCTGGCAGGGCCACTGGCAGACCTATTTAATAGTTCCCTAGAGTCAGGCATGGTGCCGTAGGACTGGAGAACAGCACATGTAGTGCCCCTCCACAAAAGCAGTCCCAAGGATGACCCAGGGATTTACAGACCAGTCAGTCTGACCTCCATTGTGGACAAGCTCATGGAGACCATACTAAAGGAAAGGTTGGTGAAATATCTAGAGGAGCATGGTATCCAGGATGCGAGGCAGCATGGGTTCATGGGGGGGGGAGATCATGTCAAATGATTCTGATTGACTTCTTCGACTGTCACTAAGACAGCAGGTGGGCCAACAGTAGACATCCTCTATCTTGATTTCAGCAAGGCCTTTGACTCTGTGCCCCACAAAAGGTTGATCAGGAAGTTGATGGATCTTGGGGTTGGGGGAAAAGATGGCCAGATGGGTGGAAAACTGGCTGAGGGACAAAACCCAGAGGGTGATTGTGGGGGGAGTTATCTGGCACCAGAGAGGTAACCAGTGGGCTCCTGGTCAGCTTGGTGCTGGGGCCAGTGTTGTTCAATGTCTTCATCAGTGCCATTGGGGATGGCATCAAGGGTAAAATGTGCCTATTCACAGATGACACCAAACTCTGCGGGAGAGTGGACACAGCTGAAGGGATACAGGACCTACAGGAAGATCTGGAAAAGCAGGGAGGTGGTCCAGGATCTGGCAGCTTAGCTTCACTCCCAAGAAATGCAAAGTTGGGCCAGTCCAGTGACACTAAGGGTTGAGGTGCTGAATGCCACACCTCGCATCACGATGGCGACCCGAGTTCAGAAGCGAGCTCGGGCGCCGTGGGTTGGCAGGGGAGAGATAGGATTGAGCACCTGTAAGGCTGCTCTCCGATCCCAGGGGGAGGGTATTGGGGCACTTGACACTCTGGCGACTCCTGGTGGAGACCGGGGGCACAGCAGAAGCGTGGTGGCACCTAGTAGCGTGCCCGATGCTGGCAGGCTGCTGTGTGCCACAAGCATCGGGGTATGCACATGCAGGGGAAGGGGAAGGGGATGGGAGAACAAGGAAAAACCAAGCTCAGAGAGATAGGTGATGGCACCTACCCTCCATGTCCAGAGCTGGGGTTTGTCTCGGCCGGCTTCATCAATCCTCTGCCTGGGCCCCGTCTGCATGCCAGAGTCTGTCTTGTAAGGAGCCCAAGGTAAGGAGTCAGGCTACCCTCCCCGGGCGGGTTAAACTGGGGATACTGGCAGCGGGGAGAGAGGAAGCACTGGTTGCAGAGACCCTCAGGCAGTGCGGCACAGGGGTGGGATGCCTGAGAGAGCTCCCTCGAGCTGCGAAAGGAGTAAAGAAAGTTTGAAAAAAAAAAAAAGAAATGCAAAGTTATGCGTGTTGGAGCAAAGAATCCCAGGACAGAGTGCTACCTGGGTGGAGTCCGAGTATCTGGGGCTACAGATACTGAACCACCTGAATAGAGCGCTAGGTTTGATATCCTCAGAGGTCATTATTATGGGGGACCTCAACCTTGATTGGCTTTCCAATTGCTCCATACACCTCAAAGACCTTTGTGACACCTTCAGGCTTTCAAAACTTATACAGGAAGCAACACGCCGAATAAGAGCAACCCTAGTAACAGCTCCTTATTGGATATTATCTTGGTGAATAAACTACACCTGTTCTCACATTCGGAGTATTTTTCACTGACTTCAGTGACCGTTGTTTCATTGCTTGTGTGAGGCTGTGCCAAAACCACCCTCTACCTCCCGTATATTTTAAAAGGTGCCATCGTAATCTTGACCCCGTGCATTCTCTTTGACTTGCAGTACTCTCTGAGTTAAGCTTTCTACCTGGCTAAAACTGTGAATGCGGCCTATGACATCTTCCAGGAAATTGTTTTATGGGTAATTGATAAGCACATTCCCTAACTAAAATCTGCACTAAGAAAAATCTTGCTCTTGGTTTATGGCTAGTTTGAAAGCTGTGCTGCTTAATAGAGATGTACTCTGGAATACAGCCAGGAAAACCAAACTACCTTCTGACTGGCTCACTTTCAGAAAGGCCAGGAACCACTGTACAAAGCTTGTTTGAGCTGAGAAATCAACTACTACCAAACTGAATTGGACTCCTCCTACAAGTGTTCAGCTAAATTTTGGAACACTATTAAGGATATTGAAGGCACACGTCATCCAACTCCTTCCTGCCAAAATGTCATCCGTGGCTCCTTTATAACTGATAAACTAACGATACTTGACTTACTGAATTAATCATTTTGCGACTGCTGGGCTAGCGTTTGATTCTTCCCCAACCAGTAATCTACATACTCAACTGCATACCAATGACACAACTCTCCGGTTCTCTGACCCCCCCCAGGCCATGACATTTTTCTTCCAGCCCAGATTCCAAAGGATGTAAAGAATTATTGCAACAGTTGAACTCCAGAAAAGGACAGGTGCTGACCGTATTGAGGTGTACTTTTAAAACTTAGTTACCATGTCCTGGCCGCTCCACCTTACACATCTGTTCAATCTGTCCCTTTCTCAGGGTGACATTCCACCAGTATGGAAAACAGCCTAGGTTATCCTTTTTAAATCTGAAGATCCTAGCGATCTAAATAACTATAGTCAGATTTCCTTACTTCCTGTCCTTTCTAAACTGTTGGAGAAATTAGTGAACAACTCAGATTAGGAACTGCAGTACCTGGACTCTCAACCTGCTTAATCCGGCACAATCAGGGTTCAGGCCACGCCATAGCATTATATCTGCCCTTGCAAAGGTGACTTATGATTAGCAGAGTGCCCTAGATAACAAGAATTATGTGTGCACTGTTTTCCTTGATTTAAGCAAGGCTTTCGACACTGTCGATCATGACCTACTTCTTGCTACACTCTGTAATATTGGTCTGGACTCCATCTCTCTAAAATGGTTCTCTGGTTACCTAAAGGAGAGACTTCAACAGGTTAAAGCTGAGGGGGAACTTTCACCCTTACAACCTTTGTTGAGGGGTGTGCCCCAGGGTTCCATATTGGGACCCCTACTTTTCTCATTGTATATTAATAGCATCAACACTGGAATCAAAACAGCCAATATTCTTCTCTTTGCAGATGACACAGTCCTCTACATCACTGGACCAACTCCAGTATCCGCCGCACGGACCTCCAACTAGAGTTTAATCATCTGCAATCAAACCTTCTGATCCATAAATTACTCTTGAATGCTAAAAAAGGCGATGCTTTTCTTACCTTGCATCAATGTAATAAATCCTACCTCAGAGCAGTACCTCAGATTACGACTCTTTAGGTGAATCTCTGACTTCAGAACTAAATTCAAATACCTGGGGTGTGGATTGATTGCAAACTTTCTTTCCTGGACCATACTGAGGAGATGTCCAAAGCTTAAGCAGAGACTTGGTCTCTTATTCAGGATCAAACACCTACTTACACAGGGCGCTAGGAATAAGGCTGATCCAAACTACTTTTCTTTCTATCTTGGACTATGCTAATTTCCTCTATGGCCAAGCCCCTAATGCAGCGTTAGCCAAACTTGATAATCTTTATCATAGAACCCTAAGATTTATCTCTGGAGTACCGTATTCTACACACCATTGCTCCCTTTCCTCTTTAGTGGGTTGGTCTTCCCTTATATTCAGAAGGCAAAGAAATGCTGCCCTCTGGACCTTTCGGGCAATCACTAAGAAGCTCCCACAGTACATTTCAGATTGTTTACCCTGTTGTACGTTAGGTAGTTATGCTCTGAGAAGCTCCTCTTACATTTCCCTAACTATCCCCAAAGTCAAATCACACTTTGGCAAGGCCTCAATAAGTTATGCACTTCCTCAACTCTGGAATAAACTCAAAAAACCATGAGAATAGCCTGCCATATTAATCTGTCTGCATTCAAATCACTAGATGCACATTCTGTTAAGGAGTCCTGCAATTGCTTGCCTTGATTTTTGGCTAAAGGTATACTGACCTCCGACATTGTACCCTCTGTTTGACCTCCACTGACCCCCCAACATGATTTTTACTCATGCTTATCCTCCTCCCTCCCTCCCTTCTCCACCTTAGTTGTTCCATGTAACCATTGTCCTTCCCTGCATGGTTGCCCACATCGCCTTTGTTATGCTGTATGTTCAATGCATATATTGCTATGTGACTGCTATCTATAAGTGTTCTCTTAGTGTACATATTTACAAATGTGTCTTATTCTATTGTACGTAATGCCTTTATTTAAATTTTTGTAATATTATTCTGTGTTTGATCATGTACTTGTCCAGGTCCATCTTGTAAATGAGTTTACTCAAAGGTGTTTCACCTGGTAAAATGAAGATTTTTGATTGATCTGTATCAGAGGAGGAGAAGGACCTGGGAGTGATGATCACTAGTGACCTGAAGCCCTCCTCACAGTGCACTAAAGCAGCAGCAAAGGCAAACAAGATGCTGGGATGCATATCTAGGGGGATCAGTAATAGGAGAGAGGAGGTTATATTGCCCTTGTACAGGTCACTGTTAAGGCCACATCTAGGGTATGGAGTTCAGTACTGGTGCCCACAACTCAAAAAGGACATTAACGTGCTGGAGAAGGTCCAGAGGAGAGCTACAAAGATGATAACTGGTCAGCAGGGTAAGGCATACGAGGAGAGGTTAAGGGCACTGAACATGTACTCCCTGGAAGACAGGAGAGAGAGAGGGGGACATGATTGGGACCTTCAAGTACTTGAAAGGGATAAATAAGGTTGATAAGGAGAGTCTCTTTTTTTTTTCCTAAGTGCAGTTTTATTCTCCTTGTGTCTCTGGCTGCCCTCCTGACCGACCCTCCCAGCCCCATCACCCTGGAATCACTGGGTCTTACTTTCCTGCCCAATCCAGGTACTGAGCCTGCGAAGGTCGGGTCGCCATCCTGCAGCCAGAGAGTTTTCCACTGATTTTCTCCCATTCCCTGCTGGGGCACACACAGCCCAACGGGCGCATGGAGGCACATGCTCATCTGCGGAAGTCCCACAGCACCCTCCCTTCCACTAGTGTCCTAGGCCTCGCACTGCCCTCTGGCTTCCACCTGGGGCAGTCAATTGGCAGAAGCACCAGACCTCCCTCCCTACCCGGGAGAGGAGAGCTGCCCTCAGGATGCTGGATCCTCTCCCTCCCCTGCAACCCCCAGCAGCCTGTGCTTATTCCCAAACACGGGTCACTGGCATGGTGTGAGGTGTGGTGTCCAGTGCCTCAACCCTCAGCACCACTGGGCCGGCTGATAAGGAGAGTCTCTTTAAGCTGAGTGGCAACCATAACATGAGGGGGCACAGTCTTAAGCTGGAGGGTGGGAGGTTTAGGAGGGAGGTCAGGAAGCACTTCACAGAGATGGTGGTGGACACTTGGAATGCACTTGACAGAAAAGGTCATCTCATTGAAGACAGTGGGCAGCTATAAGAGAGGCTGGAATAGGCATGGGGAAGGTAAGCATCATGGGTAGGGTGGATGGGAGGAGTGGGAGGCAGGGCAAGGACATTAGCTCAAGCTGTGGACCCTGCAACAAAAGCACGCTTTGATAGACCAAATTACCTTCTTCTGCTGGCTTCTTCATATGTTCGTATGTTACCTAAATCTTTTTTAAGAGATTTGTATTTTATGTTGAGAGTTAGCCTTATCTTTTCTACAATCATGAAACAAGATTGCTTCTACAGACGAACACTCTGTATATGTCTGCTGTCTTGGGCCTGACTATGACATCTCCGACTGTGAGCTCTGTCAGAAGTTTAAACAAACAACCCTCAGGTGATGCAAGACAGGAAAGCGTAGAGCCCAGGCTCCCTTCCCTCCCACTCCAGTGCTGCAGCAGCAGCCAAGTGCCCCAGATGTGAGGGACCAGCCTCTGCAGCTGGCTCCAACTCTGCTTGACTCCTTGCCAAATCCCACTCCTCTGGTTTAGACCCAGGAAGTGGTGGTCAGAGATCGGTTCTCCCTCCATCTGAATCAATGGAGGACCATAACCTCAGATGCATGGATTCTGCAGATCATGAAAAGGGTCACACTCTAGAGCTTATACAGCAGCCTCCAGACACCCCTCCACCACCTCCAGTTATCCCCTGACTCACTTGTCTGTCTGCAGGAGGAAGTACAGTCTCTTCTGAAGAAGCAGGCCTTCAAAACAGTACTTGACACCAGAGGAAGCAGGGGTTTTATTCCAGGTTCTTTCTGGTCCCCAAAAATACCAGAGATCTGAGGTCCATCCTACTGTAGATCTGAAGGAGCTCAATCTCTTTGTCCAGTACAAAAAGTTCCAGATTTTAACTTTTTTCTGGCCTAATGCCCCTCCTCAACATCAGGGACCGGCTCTGTTCACTAGACATGCAGGATGCTTACTTGCACATCTCGACCTTTCCTCCTCACAGGAGGTTTCTGTTTTGCCTTTCAGGGTGAGCATTATCAGTTCAGGGTGCTGCCCTTTGGCTTATCCTCTGCGCCATGAGTTTGTACCAAGTGCTTTGCAGTGGTTGCAGCAGCTCTCAGAAGAGATGGACTGTATGTCTTCCCTTATTTGGATGATTGGCTTCTCAAGGCCATGTCCAGAGAATAGCTCTTGCTGACTTTGGAGCGTACCCTCCAGCTATTCCATTCCCTGGGCATAACTGTCAATCTGCCCATGAAGGTTCTGGTACCATGCCCAAGGCTGCAGTATATCATGTGGTTCTGGATTCTGAGCCGGGGAGGCCTTTCTGCCCCAAAACAGGGTGGAATGCCTCATAGCCTAAGCTCAGGAGGTCACTCAGTCAGTACATTCCTGCGAGGATGTACCTCAGACTGTTGTGCTTAATGGCCACGGCCATTCCCAACGCTTCACTAGCTGCTTCATATGCACCCTTCAGTGGACCTCAGGTAAAATGGGACCAGTACACAGATGAGTTGGACCAACTGGTCCTGGTCTCCTTCCAGTACACAAGGTACTGCAGTGGTGGATGGACCCTTGAATCTTCTTCAAGAGGTTCCTTCCAGATTTCTTCCCGCATCAAATCCTGACCATGGATGCTTGGGTCTGGGCTGGAAGTGCACCTGGGATCCTTCCATACCCAAGGCTCCTGGTCCCAGTAGGAAGCCGCCCTGCATATCAGTGTCCTGGAGATGAGGAGGCGGTGGTGTATGCCATGCAGGCATTTCAGGTGCATCTTGCTCCAGGCCAACTGGTAGTGCAATCGGACAATTTGAGTGTCATCTACTACATCAGCAAGCAGGATAGGACTTACTCATATCCTCTTTGCAGGGAGGCCATGAAAGCGTGGCACTAGGCTCTGGAGCACAGTCTGACACTCTCTGTAGTCCACATGCCAGGCATCCTAAACATCCTGGCGGACAGTCTCTGCAGGACTCAGTCCTGCATGCACAAATGGGAGCTCTTCTGATGCATAGAAGAAGATCTGTTCAACAGACAGGGTCATCCAGAGTTGGACCTTTTTGTGTCCCCACTCAATGCAAAACTGCCCAATTTCTGCTCGCTAGATCTAGGGCCTGGAGTTTTCTGGTAAGACGTGTTGTCCCTCTCTTGGAGCGGGAGGTTTCTGTACCCATTCCCTCCATTTCCTCTAATCCAAAGGGTGCTGATCAAGATGCAAATGGAGGAGCCAGCATGATTCTGATAGCTCCATTCTGGCCTCACCAGATATTGTCCTCCCTGCTTCAGCAGCTTGCAGAGGAACCTCCAGTCCCTCTGCCTCTTTGCAGGAACCTGTGGACCCAGGATCAGGGGACCCTGGTCCATCCCAACCTTAGGTCTCTTCATCTGCATGCCTGGCTTCTGAGAATGTTGCCATCTCCAGGTTTTGGGTCTCTAACAGGGCGGCAGATGTCCTGGTGGCCACCAGGAAACCTTCCACTCATGCCACATAAGCCATAAAGTGGAAGCGGTTTGCTATCTGGGCTGCCAAACACTCCCTGGATCCTTTCACCTGCCCAGTGAATCATATCCCAGACTATTTGATCTCTCTGTCCGACTCAGGCCTCCAGTATTCCTCACTCAAGGTCCACCTTTTGACTTTTTCTGCCTTTCATGAGCACGTGGGTAACTGCACAACTGCTCAGTTGGATGTCTTCCATACTTTTCATTGAGGCATCCTGCACCTGAAACCTCCACTCTATTCCCCTTTCCTGACTTGGGACCTAACTTTTATTTTGGAGAAGTTGACCAATTCTCCTTTTGAGCCAATCGTGTCTTGCAATTTGCACTTTCTCTTTTGGAAAGCACTCTTTTTAGTTGCAATTACTTCTGCTTGAAGAATTTCAGAGCTTCAGACCCTTTGGTGCGAGGAGCCTTATTTGATTTTTCACAAAGACTGGGTATCTTTCACACAAATCCTAAGTTTCTGCCCAAGGTGGTTTCTGAGTACACACTAAATCAGTCTGTCCACCTTCCTGTTTATTTTTATGAGTGTGCCAGTCCAGAGGAAGCACTGCTCAATACGTTAGACGTGTACAGAACTTTGAAATACTATCTGCTTCAGAGTAAAGAGTCCAGTAAGTTGAAGAAGCTGTTTGTTTCTTCTATCTCAAGTAGAGAGGGTGCTTCAGTTTCTAAGCAATGTTTATCAAATGGCTGGCTAAATGCATTGTGTTCTGCTACAACAAGTACGGCAGATAATTGCCTGGTGCTGTCAAAGCTCATTCCACCACAGACATGGCTACCTGGGTGTCTTGTTTCAAAGGGGTCTCAGCCACATAAATTTACGTGGCTGCCACCTGAAGTACAGTCCACAATTTCACAAGCATTACAGTCTGTACATTGCCTCAAGAGCCCGTGCAGGATTTGGCAGGTCTGTGTTACAAGGACGCCTGTCTAAAGTTTATGGAGATCCAGCCTCCCCGACTGGGTAACCCCTGAAGTGGGCGCATGAGGAGGTGCTGTCATTCTGTGACACCTTCTCTTGCGTCCACTCACATGACTCAACAGGTAGGGCGACTGGATGAGTGGATGGACGAACTGTGTGACAGGATGTCGCTATACGTGATACGCTGGGGGGGTGGGAGTGAGCACGCCAGCGTGGGGCTGAGGGTGGAGAGGCTGTAGGGGAGACACTGCAGTTGGTCAAACTGCGGTGTGTCATCAGGGATTGGGCAGTGGCTGGGGTGGCTGAGGTACTGGGTTCAGGTCTGGGCACTGGTGCGATTGTTATTGCACCTGCCCCGAAACCTTTTATTTTTACTTCTTTCACCCCCTCCCCGACATGCACCTCCTGGAGTTGAGAATCCTAAGTGGGGGTGGGCACAGCCACAGAAAGTAGTAAAATATGTCCTGGCTCACAGTTGAGGTAAATAGGTTGTCAGAATGCCGAAAATGTGTTTGGCACTCTGACTGAGTGATAACGGCGATCGCCTTTAGGTGTTCGCCGTTATCACATAGACCCCCCAGACTGTATGTTTGCACCTGTCACTGCTTGGTACTCATTCCTATGGTGTTACTTGATGACTGAGATACCTCTTAAGAAGATAGAACAGTTGCATAAGAACTTACCGCAACAGTAGATCTTCAAGGCAATCTCAGTCATCAGGTATGATTTCCCTCCCACCATCCCCCTTCTTGGGGCTCCTGTTTAGGAACTGTCTATCGATGTATCTGGTCTTTTTCTTACAGCTAGGTATATCTTTCTCTCCTTGGTTCCCAGGGCATGAGTCTTGCTCCCTTTGTCTCAGGGAGAAAGAAGTGAGGAGGTGGGGCTGCCTATGCCTATATAGCGTTGCTGACATCAACAGCGTGGTGGCCCCAGTTTTATTGTTGAAAATCTTCCATGTGATTCCCTTCAATGACGGCGCAGGTTCCACGTGTAACCTGATGCTTGAGATCCCCAAAAGATCTACTGTTACAGTAAGTTCTTACGTAACTGTTCTTTCCCTATTTAGCCCAGCAACCTACAGTCACTCCAGGGTACTATAAGGCAAGCCCAACCCCCTACCCTATCCTGTATATGGCAAGGGCAACCCCCTACCTATTATTCACAACCAAGAGTTTAAAGTGGGGTGAGTAATATTCTTCTAGCCTCCTCCAATATCCATGAATGTCCAGTATCACTACTGTGAGCCCAGGGCTCCCAGATATACAGGGATGCCTGTATTTTACAGGAAAATGGAGCCGTTTACAGGAAAACTGTTCCCATATACTTACATTGGTTATATGGGAAAAGAGAGCAATTTGGTATGCATAGGAAATAATGCAACTCTGAGGAAAATTGCCACAGAGTTACAGGTAAAATGCCAAATGAATCTGGGATCACTGCGAGCCAGCATCACTACCCTTCATTGATGTCCGAACCTTTGTGCTCATGGTGCCATTGCCCCATCCCACCTTTGCGGTACACAAACAAGCACTGTTTAAAGCTGCTGATGTGCCTTTTAAAACTGTTGGCTCAGAAGCTCACAGAGTAGTCCGATCACAAATTAAATACAACTCCTTTGAAGTTCAGAATTGAACTGCTACAGCACAATTAGCTCGCTCCTTCCTTCCTTCCTTTGTAGTACCCTGTACTTTTGTTCCTTCTTTTGATGTCTGCATTCTCCTCAGAGCAGCCAGGACCTCGGTCTCTATTTTAGATCCAAAAATAAAAGTGCCCCACAGCCAAGAGCCACTGCTAACACCAACACAATTTGTCCTCCCATGCCATGGCCTACACTTAGTAAGACGTTAGTGTAGCATTATATACATTTTTTTTTAATCTTGCATTACAAATCTGATAGTTAGGCAGAGAAGAAGCACAGATTATAGCTACTGTAGATAATGATGCCTGCATTCCCCATTTACAGCTGAGTTCACATTAATCAGGAAAGGTATGGTGTGTTTTTTTTTCTTTCAACACCTCCCCACCCTTGTCTCCACCCAGAGCAGCTTCATGTTCTCCTCCCCCCCAAGGCTGGATTCAGCACCATAGACATGTTTTATGTGCTCAGCAAGAAGAGTCAGTGAAGCACATACAGACGGCCTTTGTTGCCCACTCACCAGGACCATAAAAAACTGAATTAACTGTATTCTGCTCATCTTAGTACCCTGTACTAATCCTTCCCTCTTTTGGTGTCTTAAGCCCTGTTTATGTGGTCACTTTTGCACTGAAGTAACTAGATCACTCGGGTTGCTCCAGTGCAAAAGCTTCCATGTGGACACTTACCCGATCGGGGTAATCTGCTCAGCAAATTGCTCCTGCCGTCTCTGGAAAACTGGGGACACCGAGTGGAGCGAACGACTTACAGCAGATCAAACTGCTGTGTAGATACTCTGCACTGCAACAGCCCATCTGCTGTGGTGTGTGCACTGCTGATGTGACATGGACTCGTGCATGACAAGTCTCCATTTTCGGCAAGTGCACTGAGTGGAATACTGTCCCCACAAAAGGAGACTTTTCTGAGTGCAGCAAAGTAGCTGCCATTTAAAACTGAGGCTGTAACAGCTGGAAATCTCCAGGTGAAATTTACAGCCATGAGTTGGGGCATGCGATTTAAATATGCATTTATGCCACTGCATCGTGGTTGGGCAAATGTCTGCCCCCACCCGCAGCACAGCCCCTCACCTGGACATATAGTAGCAGTGCAGAGAGGGGCCATGTGAACAGAGTGATGATCCGTGACAGAATGTCGGGACCGCACTGCTGCGTTCCCAGTTCGGAAGCACTGCTGCCATGTTAACATGGCTTTTATTCTCCTCAGAACAACCAAGCTTTGGTCTTCATTTCATTTTTTGTCTTTTGTGGCTTGCAGCAACAACTCCCCCCGCCCCACCATCGTCTGCAGTCATCACCTGTCCCTGTTTAGGCAGTATCAAATGTGGAAGTGGTGCCTGCTCCCAGGGCTCACTGTGCCAGTACACACACACACACACACACACACACACACATACACTGCTTGGTACTGCTGCTGACAGACATCCCTTGACTCTGGTCACAACTGCTGTGAGAAAAAAGTCTACAAGGTACCAGCTGCACAGATACTGCACTGCTCAAAGCTAGCCACCACCCCCTCCTCCAAGTTGACTTGAGAGTTGCCCTCAGTGGTTTGTGAGTCTGGCTACAAACAGTGTTACCAGGAACTGCCTGGTAGTTTATAAAAAAATGTGTGAGAGTAGCACTGGCACTCCTGAGCTCGGACTGACCTCTGGGAAAGCATCCCTTTTCTGAACTGGTGGAACAGAACTTCCCTGGAAATGGCTGTTTAAAAAGGCTGCATGGCACTGGCTACAGCACAGGTTTAACAACAAGGAGACCCTCAAATCTCACCAGAGCCACTCAATGTGCAACCCTGAGGAAGTTACATAACTGAGTTACAGAACGATGGGGCCTGTGCACCAACGGGCAGGAATTACACACCCGAGGCGTGTATCCCACCCGTGGAGCTCCACACCTGTGGACAGGTGTGCACTGGCGGCATGCAAAACCACCAGCCACCTGTCTGTGGCCCTGCCCCCCTGGCATGTGGGTATGCACAGGTTCACATGGCGTGGCCATGGGCAGAGCTGCGCACCTGGGCAGGCATTCAATGGGATACCCATTCCAGATCCCTCAGTGGATCTCTTACATGGTGGAGGGCATGTTGACTGCACTTCCCTATGGATGTCCACATGGCTGGCGGCTGTGGAAATGAGATGTGCCACGGGCCATGCCATGCCCACGAACTGACAAGGTACAGGGTGGAGGTAGTAACACAAGGGTGTAAGGGGGGTACTACAGCCCACTGCAACATGCCCAGAGTGGCCGGGATCTGGAGAGAGGGGAGTAACAGAGGCGGCAGGCAGTGCTATACGTGGGGGAGGGTCTTCCATCCAGGGTCAGTGTCCCCATTTGTGTGGGGGTGGCATACATGGGGAAGGTGGGGAGTATTGCTGGGTGCATGGGTGGTGGGTGGCCCTGGGCAGCATGTGACTATGGATGTCATTATCGCAGAAGGTTGTCATTGGGTGTGCAGAGGGCTTATGGCAGGGTTCTCCTGGTGTAACTCATGCCACCTCCGCTGCCAGTACTATACATTGTGCATCACGTGAGTGTTGGCACACCTCCCAGCTTGCCCCCTGCATGTTGCAATCTGGGCGGGTGGAGGATCAGGTGTGAGGAGGAGCTTGCACGCCTGTTTGTGCATTCCGCGATGGGGTGCACAAGGTTCTTGGTGTATGCACCGGGAATGCGTGTAGCCACTCCGCACATTCGAGCACAGAGAGCATTGTCTTTTAGGGCTCAGTTCTCCCCATTCCACCCGAACAAACTAATACACACACCAGACACTGGAGAGAAAATGACAACAGCCATGTACTTATTAATCAGCTGATCATCATTACAAGTCAACTAGACATGCACTGCCATGTAGTCTTGGTTGGTATTTTCTACTGCCAAACACTGGCCTTCCCTTCACCTGAGGGAAGCTGCTCCCATTGCTAAACCCACATGAAGGACCCGCCTTTGGGGCATGAGGGTGGCTTTGACTGGATGCCGTGGCATTCCCACTGTGTTCAGCCAGAGGAAGAAGAGCGAAGAGGAGGAGCATGTCTGGTACTGTCGTTACATAGCGTGTTGCTCCTCCCCTTTGGCATCAGACTGCCCCCTTCCCTGGGAACTTACCTGCCTATGTGCTCATTCCCCTCTCCTAGTGGGAAGTCCTACCTGCCTACCTGTCTCCTACCTCCCCTACCTGCCCAGGTGTCACTCGGGGGATATGCCCACAGAAAAATTCCCACCCCCGGCTGCAACACAAAAGGTAACTCTAGAAGGCAAATGCCAAAAGTGGTCCAGCCCCTAGACTTACTCTCTGCTGAGCTTCTCTGATCTTCACCAACCCATTACTGAAATAGTGGTCAGCTAATAGAAAGCTCTCAGCTGGAAGCAACATCTCAGACACAAAGGGCAACCCTAAGAGGCATATGCCAAGAGTGGTCCAGCCCCTAGCCTTACTGTCTGCTGAGCTTCACTGATCTTCATCAACTAGGAGAGAGTCCAATCACTGAGGGAAGGCAGACTCTTGACAGGCGCAGAAGCAGGGATTCCTTGACAGCAGCTGTACCTGGGAGAATCCCCCTTGAAGTGCACAGTCTGGGTTCCTTTCTTCACTGAGGCAACTTCTCTCCTCGCTCACGCTGCTCAGACCCAGCCAGTGGCTGCTCTCTCAGCATAAGGAGCAGTTGCAACACTTACTCAGAATTCCTGACTGCTGTATGTAATTAGCATTTGTACTGCCATACCCACTACTGAAATTGTGGTCAGCTAATGGAAGGCTCTCAGGCGGAAGCAACAGCTTAGACACAAAGGGCAACTCTAGGAGGCATACGCCAAGAGCGGTCTAGCCCCTATCCTTACTGTCTGCTGAGCTCCATTTTGCTTCAGTTTTTAGAAGCAGCAGTTAGAAGCTGCAAGGGAGCTAGCATTTACTATTAAAAGCACCTCATTTTGGAGAGGGAAGCCAGCAGCTGAAAGGGAGCTAGCATTTACTATTAAAAGCACCTCATTTTGGAGAGGGAAGCCAGCAGCTAAAAGGAGCTAGCATTTGTTTTAAGAGCACCTCATTTGGGGAAGGAAGAGGGACATCTTCTCTTCTTTTGTGTGTGACTGATTGTTTCTGGCAGCAGTGGGTCAGTCCTGCCCTCGCTCAACACCCTACTGTAGCTCCATATTTCCTTTTAGGTGGGACCTATGACATCACTCCTCCTGAACACTTCCTGGTGACAGAGAAGGTCAACTTTTTACCCCAGGTGTCCTTTAGCATCAGTAACAATATGCAGTGAGCTGATTAAGTTGAGCTGCCTTGGAGGTGGACTTTGTGCTAATGAATGAATAAATGAATTAGCCAATCAGAAGAGAGCTTGAGGGTTTACTGAGTGGAGTCTGCCCAGAGGGCACCAGCATTTTTTCTCTGCCTGGCTAAAAAACATTGCCTCTGGGGTGCTCTCTCAATTTTGGCCACAGACAAAATTCCACTGAAGTTGTCACTTTTTTTTGTGATAGTGTTGAGCTTGTGAGTAAATAACACTATTTTATCATTTTCAGGTTTCAGTCAGTTCCCAGGAACCACGTATTCCGTGGTTCATCGCGTTCTTTTCAGTTATTTTAAGGAAAATATATTGCATATTTACTGTTTTCAATGGTATTCTATTTTATTTATTTTGTGGTTCCTGTTTTCTGGCAGGAACCATTTTTTCCCCTCATTTAAGTGTCTTTTTGTCTCAGAAAGTCACAGTTCTGTACCAGAGGGAGCAGACCATTAACTTTTGAATTCCCTATTTGAGAACCATTCTTTCTGTCACTGGGGCAGTTTAGCATGATAGAAAGACCCAAGAAACTGGACCTACAAGTTTAAAAAAATGTTTAAAGTGTAAAACAGTTGTGGCTAAAGCAGACAGCCACGACTTGTGTTTATAGTGTTTAGGTCCAGATCGATCATTAGTGTGTAGTTTGCTCTAAATTTTGTCAAAAACCTTGAGAAAGAGAGCCAAGAGATTGGAAATTATGGCTTCTCAGTCTGCTTCTGCCTCTGCCAGAAATACTCAAGAGGGGTCCTCTTCTCAAGCTAAAACTAAAGATAAGTGCCCCAGGGACACCTCTGAGAATAAGACTGATAAACTCAGTAGCAATAAAAATGGTGACCAGGCATAAAAGAGACAAGGGGAACAGGTCACTGATGAAGTGCCTGCATAAAAGAAATTTAAAGAAAAGGATACCACTGCCCCTCCCTCATCAAGGCAAGGGGAGACGCCAATGGCACAAAAACATAAAGAAAAAGAAAAGCCTAAAGAAAGTCAGACACTTCAAGAAAAGGAGAAAGTCTGTGACTGGGAAAATATTTACCCCCTGTTGAAGAAATGGCTAGGCTTGGTACCTTTCCAAACTATGCAGGGCATGGGCAATTTTTTTCTGCCCTCCTACTCCCTACGCACCATAGCACTTCTGTTCCATCTGTTGGCCTAGTTTATTACTATGACATGGGAGATGGGGTGGTGATGATGATGGTCACAGGGTCATCCCCTAGAATCAGATGTTTCTCCAGACCAGGGTTTGGTACCTCACTGAATGGCCAAGAGGACCTTTCTTCCTTGGAGACCACAGAGGATGGGGAAGAGGATGAAGACTACAGGGAATGATGGGTCTTCCACCTCCAAAAAGATGGTCTTACCTATTTATAAGTCACTAAAGAGAACCACAGTGAAGCTACTTCACGCTCCTCCTCTTTAACTGGAGAGACAAAATGATTGACAGAAAGTGTCAGCTAGCCAGGAATGATGGTGACTTTCTCTGTGTTCACCCTAGCTATGAAGGGGTAGTACAGGCAGCAGCATGCGATAAGGCTAAGTCCCACTATCCTCTCAGCCACCTGAGAAAGAGTCCAGAAAGATTAGACTTTATGGCAAAAAAAAATCTTACACCATAGCTTCTTTACTTTTGTGCCTATCCGCCTACTTGGCAAACTCTGCCAAGTACCAGAAAGCCTTGTGGAATTCTGTCTGGGACATCTTAAACCAGAAATCAGACAGGATGGTACAGGACATTGCCGAAACTGTGAAAACTGGACTAGAAGCCACTAAGTACCAGTTCCGCATGGCTGTGGACAATAATGATGTGGCTACCAGAGTCATGGCTCAAGCCATTTCACTAAAGCACCTGGTATGGTTAAGAACTACACATTTGATGCAGGATACCCAGTCCAAAGCTATGGACTTCCCCTGCAAGAATATTTTCCTTTTGGGGATAAGACTGAAGCATATGAAAAGCGTGGAGGTATAAAACCACCTATAGAGCTATACTACAAAACAAAAAGCCTCTACTTCCACAAAGCCCATTACAGAGGCAGAGGATTTTATCCTGGGCATATTTCCTCCCAATGCCCATGGATTATTTCTAAACTAGAGGTTTCTTTAGAGGAAGGGGCAGAAGGGACCAGAGAAGAACTGCCACCACTCCTGCATCTGCTTCCCAGTCTAAGCCCTGACTTCAGCAACCAGGCCACCTCCCCAGACCCAGTAAGGGGCAGGCTCTCCCACTGCCTCCAATCCTGGAACCACATGTCATTGAGGCACAGGTCAAGAAGCACAGGAAAAAACAGGAGCAGTTGTAGAATTCGTAAAAAGTATTTATTAGTACTAGCAGTAACATAAAAAAAATAAACTTGTTCGGTATAACTAGTAACTCATGGAAACAATACTAAAAGAAAGACTGGTGTTGTACCTGGAGGACAATGGCCTCCTGGATGTGAGGCAGATAATGGGTTAGTTTTCAATACAATATTATGACTGGGTGACAGGTGAGCTGGATAAGGGCCATGCGGTGGATGTTCTTTACTTGGACTTCAGCAAGGCCTTCAATTTGGTGCCTCATGGGCAGCTTGGGGAAGCTAACTAGTGCAGGAGTAGGGGCAAAATGATAAACTGGATTACAAGCTGGCTGGTGGCAGGCTGCAATGGGTGGTGGTGAGAGGGGCTCTCAACTCAAGGCTGGTGACATGTGGGTGCCACAGGGCTCTGTGTTGGGGCCAGTATTGTTTGGGCTCTTCATATCAGACATTGCACATGGGGTGATGAGCTAGGTAAGTCTGTTCAGCTGACGACACCAAAATGGGAGCAGTGGTGGATGGGGAGGAGGGTGGAAGCAGCTGCAGGGGACCTCAAGCTAGAGGGTGGTCAGAGGTGGAAGCTGGGGTTCAATGCAAACAAGTGTAAGGTTATGCACTTTGGGGTGAAAACCCAAGGAGAGGATACTGGCTGGGGGAGTTAAGCTGGGGATCACCGAGGAGGAGAAGGACCTAGGGAAATAACAGGTACCATGAACAACACTGCCCAGTGCAGGAGAGTGGCTGCAAAAGTGAACAAAATGATGGGGTGCATAGCGAGGGGTTTTCATCCAGGTGAAGAGGTGATCTTGCCCCTGTACAGGTCGCTGGTAAGGCTGCACTTAGAGTATTATGTGCAGTTTTGGAGGTCATACCTAAAGTGTGATATAAGGCTACTGGAGGGGTGCAGAGGAGCAACAAATGTGGAATGGAGGGAGAGATTATGACAGCAGGCTGGGAGACCTGAATATGTACATCCTGGAGGATAGAGAGGACATGATAGAGACATTCAAGCATCTGAGGGGAATCAATAAGGATGGGGCAGATGGGGTCTTTAGGTTAAGGGGGTCACCAGGGGGCACAGGCTAAGAATAGAGGGGAAAGATTTAGGAAGGAATGAGAAACACTATTTCACAGAGGCGGTGGTAGTAAAATGGAACACCCTACCAGAATGGGTGGTATCATGTAAATCTGTGAACACCTTCAAAGGGCATGGGACAGGAAAATGAGAGAGTGAGGTGGGGGAGGTGGGGTGGCAGTGGGATGACAAATGGGAGGGCAACTGTAAACTAGGGTGTTGGTTGCACACTCGAGCAGACTTAGACCGGTGGTCTGTTTCAGCTGGCACATTCATATGTTCGTATTTACAAAGGCCAAATAAACAGAAAATCCATCTGAGTTTTCCTTCAATCTCTGTGTCTCCTTTTTTCAAGAAATTGCAGCTCTGTTTTATTAGTCCTTGCAACCCCCTCTTCTTAACAAGCATCCTGTTTTTATCTAGAATGTTCTTGTAAATTTCAGGCAGGTGCAGCCAGAACACAATGTCCCAGAACTGAGACCTCTTATTCCACAGCTTCTGAAAAAGGGAGTAAAAAACCTTAGGTTAACCATATAAACTCTGTGACCACACAGCCTACCTCTGGAAAGAGGTTTATAACCTTTATACTGAATTTGACTGCTATTGTGTTTACTTTTTTTCTGTGAAATACACTATTGTGACTGTCTGCTTACAAGTACTTTCCTTCATTGACAGCTTGTTAGTGGCTGTTGCAAGGGATTGTGGGTATTGGAGGACTGTGCTACACCTTCTCCCCCAGTAAACAGTTAACAATGAGCATTATTTGCAATCTAGTGAGACTTTCTATGTAAAAGACATCTTACAACAGCTAAGATAGCCTTTTTAAAGGCTTTTCTGAAGTCTTATAGCAAACTTGGAGCATCGCGAAACCGGAAACGGCGCAATAGCACTTCCGTTTGGCCCTGAAAACAGCAGCTCTAGCGGCGGGGCGGCGTCTTGTGAGACGTAGCGGAGGCGTGCTGCAGAGACACGCGCATCTTGCACATGTCTATCGTGTCCATCGTGGACTAAGGGGACAACAAGGTAATACCAATAAAATACTGACAAGATCTCAGAGTTTTGTCTGAGTAAGTTCCAATTTTCATCATGAAGAAGGCAAACAAATATTGCATCACATGTAAAAGGTATGCCGTGGGTAAACATATCGTTGACTTTAAGTGTGTCAAGTGTATTCTAATTACTGAGTTACAAAACGAAGTTGACAGACTTCAACCTAAATTGTCTGTAAATCCTGAAATTAAGGCTTTGGAGGATTATATTGACCAAATGTCAATATTAGTGGAAGCCAATGCTTCAATCACAACAAATATGGTGGAGGTCAACGCTCCAATCCCAGCAAAATAGGCAATGAAACTAACCCTAAGTCCAGACTAAATGTCATTCACTCTTCAATGTTTGAACAACCTACCTCCACCTCTACTCCCTCCACATCAACTCAACAACGGTCCACAACTGATAAAGCAAATCTCTGGTTATCAAAAAAACATAAAGCTAAGCCTAAGTCAGTAGTTATGATTTATCTCCCTCAGGCACTTATGCAATTTCTACCCATAACTCATTTGAGCATTTAACTAACTTCATTGAGGAATCTGTAGTAATCAGTCCCAAACTTAGTCAAACTGCAGAGAATAGTCCTCTGCATCATACATCATCTAATAATTCATTCAACGTAGCCCAACCTCCCTTCCCTATACAACCCCCTTGTGTATTAGACACTAACTAACCACAAAGAAGTCTACATACTAGGAGATTCCATAACAAAATATATTGACCCATGCGGTTTGTAACCAGGACAAAGAACATCGTTCTAGTTTGAGCTACCGGGTGCCAGGATTTCTGACATCACGGCTATGCTTAAACCTATTTTAAAGTCCGTGAGGAAAAATCCACTAGTTGTTGTCCACGTGGGAACTAACGATATTACTAAGCAACCCTTGCATGGTATAAAACAGGACTTTGTCTCCCTTTGCAATCTATTGATGGAAAGGGGCTGTGACATCTGCCTTTCGAAATACTACCTATCCCAAGAGCAAGTGACACCATTAACTCCAAAGTTAAAATCATAAATGAATGGTTGAGGAAATGGTGCCTCAGACAGGGCATTCATTGTCTAACCCATTGGGAGGACTTTCATCTTAATCCTTCCCTTTACTGTTGGGATGGCTTACACCTCAGCAGAAGAGGAAGTGTCATACTTGGGAAAAAGATTGTTTCTCATATTAACTCCCATTTAAACTAATCAATAAGGGGAAGTCTGGACTGTCGTCCAAAACTCTTGAAAAGGGGTCTAAACTTGTTAAATCACATCTAAACACTTTATCTCTTAATGCACGATCATTGAATATTGTTAAAAAAGCTGAATTGGAACTAAAAGCCCATCTTCTAGATCTGTCACTGATTGCTGTCTCTGAAACCTGGGGTGACTCCTATAGGAATTGGTCATCGGAGATTCCAGGCTATAAACATTTCTTTAAAAACAGGCCCAATACAAAATCAGGGGGAGGAGTCAGTCTCTATGTTAAGGATAGTATCCCTTCATACCAATCTCCTACTGAACAAAACTCAGAGAGCGTATGGGTATATATCCAACCTAATGGTCTCCTCCAAATCTTGGTTGGTACTTGCTATCATTCCCTTTCACTTGACAGTACTCAAAATCTTAAATTACTTGAGGATATTTCCCAGTTCTCTAGTAAGGGCCCAGTTCTTCTTTTGGGAGACTTCAACCTCCCAAATATTAACTGGGATACTTTGATGGGCTCCAATATTATTGAAAATAAATTCCTCACAACAATTATTGATTTGGGTCTATACCAACTAGTCAAAGAACCTACTCGGGGTAATAATATTCTTGAACTCGTTATAGCTAGCTAAGATGTATTCATAAATAATTTACATATAACTGATCCCCTTGGTAATAGCGACCATAAATCAATATTCTTTTCCATAATTTCACCTCACTGTTCAGCCCCCAGCAAAAAAATAATCAAACACTATGAGAGGGCAGACTTTCAAAAAACAAATGAACATCTAGGTAAAATCAATTGGGATAACATCTTAACTCCCCTAAACACTATCAAGGCATGTGGCTTTTTTAAATCACAAATAGCCTCAATTGAACATAAATATGTCCCAAATAAACATAATCATAACTGCAAAGATAAGATCCCCCCATGGTTCAATGCTACCATTAAAAAACAAATACGGCGTAAACAGAAATTATTCACACATTTAAAAAAGAACAGTAATAATACTTCCGACAAGTAACAATAAGTTATTAATACAGTATAGAGAATCAGTAAAACTTCTCAAAAAATCTATATTAACAGCAAAAAGAAATCTTGAGTTTCATATAGCATATACAAAAGACTCACATAAATCTCTATATGCCTACCTAAACAGTAAAAAAAGTAACAATAAAATAATTGGTCCCCTTATGCTCAATAATAAAACAATAAACTCTGATCTTGCTGTAGCAACTACATTAAACAATTACTTTACTTCAGTATTTACTCAAGATTCCCTACAAACTACTTCAGTTAGACCATCTACAATTACCAATAAACAACTAGTTCAAAAAAACGATGTCTACAATTTACTCACAGCTTTAAAGAAAACTACTAGCCTGGGTCCGGACGGTATATGCCCAAAATTTCTTCTGGGCACAAAAAAAATAATTACATTGCCACTAATAATGATTTTTAATAAATCACTTTACGAATCTGTAGTTCCTCCTGACTGGAAAGCTGCAATAATCACCCTCATACATAAGCAGGGCTCCCACTCACTAGTAAATAATTATCGTCCCACTAGTTTAACATCTATCCTGTGCAAACTACTTGAAAAAATTATCAAATCACTCTTGGACAAGGAGATTTTATCCCTTAATCTCACAGATATTACCCAACATGGGTTTAGATCAGTTTGTCATGCACCACTAATTTATTGACCTTCTATAACCTTATTAGTTCTAATTTAGATTCTAACATTCCCTCTGATGTTATATTACTGGATTACAGTAAGGTCTTCGATAAAGTGTCTCATAGCATTCTCATTTCCAAACTTACCCATTTAGGTTTTCTGAAATTCTTGTTTTATGGATAAAAAGCTGGTTAACGAATAGATCACAGAGGGTTAGGGTAAACGGCACTTTATCAGACATGGGATGGGTTACAAATGGGGTTCCCCGGGGCTCTGTCCTGGGGACCACCTTGTTTAACATCTTCATTAGTGATATGAAAATTCATTCCTCCAATATACTTATTAAATTTGCTGATGATACCAAACTGGGTGGTGCTGTTAATAATGCCGAAAACAGACAAATCCTACTTAACGATCTTATATCTATTGAGCATTGGGCCCTTAACAACAAAATGGAGTTTAATACAGCCAAATGTGCTGTTATGCACTTTGGGAAAAATAACCCTCAACAAATATATACATTGAACAATAGCACAATTAAGGCTTCATGCTTAGAAAATGACTTAGGGATTTTAATCAACAACAAACTTACATATGTTTCGCACTGCAATAAAATAGCAAATCTAGCAAATTCACTTTTTCGTAGAATCAGTGGTACTTTTGTCTCCAGAATCGAGCAGTGCATTATACCATTATATAGATCACACATCCGACCATATCTTGATTATGGCTCACCATTCTGGTGTCCTTACCTTTGTGGAGATGTGGATAGGTTAGAGAGGATACAAAAAAGAGTCACCAAATCCATACCCCACCTGTCGCAGTTGGACTATAAAACCAGATTACACAAAGCGGGCTGCATTCTCTCAAACTAAGAAGGCTGTGGGGGACTTACTTCAACTTTTTAAGATTATTCAAAATCCGACCTTAATGAGGCAATGTGGTATTTCCTTTGCTACTAGGAAAATTGGACCTAGACTAAACAACAAACAGTTAGACATAGCTAAATGTAAAACAAAAAAGACAAAACTTTTTCAATAAGAACCGGGACTATGGAATACACTTCCACAGGATGTTGTTACGCCCCTTCCTTTATTATTTTTAAACTCAAACTGGACAAATGGTTAACTAGATAGGGGCCACTATTAATGATCCATATGTGGAGGACAATGTCTATGGGCTTTTAGCCTTCTTTTGTCCCTCTGACCAAGTAACCAAGTAACCAAGTAACCCCTTCAGTTTCCAATAGCTTTTTGCAATTATCTTAAATTATAATTATATACATTTCAACAGTTACTATATCATTTCTAAACAAAGGGATCCCACTATCAGTTACATTTCACATAATGATTTGCATATATCTTTATACCAGCAGATATGCAAGGGAGGAAAAAGACAAACAGCAAGTGAGGGTAGAGAGACAGTGAGATGCAGAGAGTTGCAAGACTGTCAGGGTGATCAATCCTAGGTCTCACAAGGAAATTTGGTTATGCAACCAGACAGAGAAGAGACAGGAAAGGAAAGAACAGAACAGATCCCTGCATTCAAACTCTCTATAACTACTGGGACAGGGTCCTATTCAACCCTATCACATACACCCCCTCCTTAAGAGGAAACCTGTTCTATTAAACAGGTTCCCAAAACGTTCTATAAATTCTATAACATTAGCTTCTAACTTCTAGAAATTAAGCACATGTGCAGTATCCTTTTTTCTATAACAGTACAGTTTAAACTCATACCTTTGTTTTTCAACCTTCAGAACCCTCAATTCCTGATCCATATCTTGACAGAAAATAAGCATTGCTATTCTCTTTACCTGATTTGTGTATAACCTTGAATTTAAAGGCTGTAGTGCCATGTACCACCTTGTAATTCTGGAATTTTATCTTTCATTTGGTTAAGCTAACAGAAGGATTGTGATCTGTTGTAAGTACAAAGTCAGTTCTAATAAATAAAACTTAAGGGACTCCATGGGCCACTTTGCTGCTAGACATTCCTTTTCAATAGTGGAGTATTTTTCTCTCTGTCATGCAACTTCCTACTTATGTACAGAATAGGATGTTCTTTCCCATCTATGTTTTGACTCAGGACTGCACATGGGCCTACCTCTGATGCATCTAATTGTAACAAAATGATTTCTCAAAGTCTGGGCTTCTTAAAACAGGGGCTGAACATAAGGCAGCCTAAATAATTTGAAAACCTTCATCATACTCTGGGGTCCATTCCACATTATTTGAGAACCATTTCTTTGTGAGCTCAGTGAGTGGAGTAGCTAACTCAGCAAAGTTGGGAACAAATCTCTGATAATAACCAGCCAGCTCTAAAATGACCTAACGTGTTTCTTTGTTTTAGGGACAGGGCTGTTAGCTACAGCTTCTATTTTAGACATTTCTGGCATAACGTCTCCAGTTCCCAACACATAGCCCAAATATTTGGTTTCTTGCTTGCCCAATGCACATTTGGTAGGATTAATAGTTGGACCTGCCTTTTTGATAACTTGGATTACTGCTCGTAGGTGTTCCAGGTGGCTTTTTCAGTCTGGACTGTACACCATGACATCATCCAGGTACTCAGCACAATAACCAGTGTGAGGTGATAAAATTACATCCATGTACTGCTGGAATATAGCTGGCACATAGTAAACCAAATGGCATGGTGGTGAGCTGATAGAATCCAACAGGAGTGGCACATGCAGTTTTGTCTCTAGATTCTTTAGCTAAAGGGATTTGCCAGTAACCTTGGTGAGATCGAGGGTACTGATATACTTTGTACTCCCCAGTCTGTCCACCAAATCATCTATTCTGGCCATAGGATAACTGTCAAATTCTGACACTTGATTGTTTCCTAAAATCAAGGCAGAGTCTTGCACTCCCTTCTTTTTTGTTTACAATTACCATTGGAGATGAACAAGCACTCCTCAACTCTTCTATGATACCTAATTCTTTCATTTTTTGTATTTCCTTAACCACGTAAGCTCTTAACCACTCTAGTCACCTCTATGTTATTTGCCTAATAGGGCGACCATTCTTTGTGATTATTACATGCTCGACCCTTTTTGCTCCGCCTGGTACTGTGGTAAAAGTACTGTTAAATTTCTTTAGCACATTACAGATTTCTGCAGTTTGTTCTGAGTTTAAGGAAACATTCACCTTTACAGCATCAGCAGTTACAGTTTTTTTCCAGTCTAGCATAAGCTACATCAATATCTTCTTTATCAGTTTCTGGTAAAACTAGCAAAGCAGCTTTTGGTGTTTTTTCAAACCCATCTCTTGAGGAGGTTAGCATGGTATATCTTAATAGGATTTTTCCTGTCAGGGGTCTCAATCTTGTAGTTAACAGTGCCAGTATGTCTAAGCACTCTATAAGGCCCTTGCCATTTCATTAACACTTTATTTTCTGTTGTGAGTAACAGTAGCAAAACCTTTTCACCTGGCTCAAAAACTTTTTCTTTTACCCCATGGTCATAATATACCTTCTGCTGGTTTTGGACCTCTTCCTGATTACTATGGGCAATTCAACATATTTTGCCAGCTTCTTTCTTAGGGCACATATAAGGCGTTATAGATGGTAACCGTGAAGTGGGCGACGAGGAAGGTGCTGTCCCTTATGGCAACACCCTCCTCGCGCAATCCACTCACAGCAACCCGACAGGTTGGGTGACTGGATGAAGGGGTGGGCGAACTGGGCGACAGGATGTCACTATGCATACGATCGTTGGGGGGTGGGAGGCGAGCATGGTGGCGTGGGCTGGGGGTGGAGAGGCCATGGGGTGGCGCTGCAGTCGTTGGTTGAGCTGCGTGGTGTCAGGGATTGGATAATGGCTGGGGTGGCTGAGGTACTGGGTTCAGGTCCGGGCGCTGGTGCGATTTTTATTGTGACCAGCCAGAACCTTTATTTTTACTACTTTCACCCCCCCCAACATGTACCCCTCTGGAGTTGAGAATCCTTAAGTAGGGGGGTGATGGGGGTACAGTCCCATCACAGAAAGTAGTAAAAATATGTCCTGGCACCCTTGTGCTGGTGCACCAGGGTTGTCAGAGTGCCGAAAATGTGTTCGGCACTCTGAGCGATAATGGCGATCGCTTTTAGGCATTCGCCGTTATCACATAGACCCATTATAGATTGTTTCTGAGAGGGGTTATCTTCCCACATTTCTTTTATCACATCTAGTGGCCCTCTTGGCTACCTACCATACAGCATTTCAAATGGTAAAAACCCTGTTGATGGCTGTGGCACTTCTCTGTAAGCAAAAAGTAGGTAAGGCAAGTATTGGTCCCAGTCTTTCCCTTCCCCTTATACAAACCTTTTTAACATGCGTTTTAGGGTTTGGTTAAAATGCTCAACAAGACCATCTGTCTGAGGGTGATAGGGGAATGTTCTTATGGCAGTGATAACTAGTAGTCTGTACAGCTCCTCAAGTAATGCAGCTCAAAATTACTACCCGATCAGTAATAATTTATTTAGGTATGCCCACTCTGCTGAACATTTTGCAAGCTCTGCTGCCACTTTTGAAGCTGTGACAGTATGCATTGGAACTGCTTCTGGGTATTGAGTAGCATAGTTGCATACTACCAGAATAAATCTATTACCCTTTTTGCTTTTGTCTAAAGGATCAACCACATCCACTGCAATTCTCTCAAAAGGCACAGCTATCAAGTACAGGCACCAGGGTAACCTTATCTTTTCCAGTGATGGGGCTACTTTCTGACACTCAGCACAGGAATTACAATAAGTAACATCTTCATGAATTACAGGCCAGTAAAATCTATACAGCAATCTGGCAAGGTGTAATCCCTCCCTGGTGACCAGCCTTGGGACTATCATGTGCTGTCTGTAACAACTCTGTTCTATACTTCTGTGGTATAACCAATTGTTCTGTCTGTTCCTGTGTCTGAGGTTTAACCCAGAGTCTGTGCAGTAACCCATTACATTTTTTAAACATTGGTCCACCCTGTTTTGGTTTCACCTCCAGCTGTTTAACATAACCCTGGAGAGGAGCATTGTTATCTTGTTCTGAAAGAAAATCACAATCAGTGATCAGTTTAGTTTCAGCATTGTCATATAACTCCTTATGTCCATCAGTCATTTGTTGCCACAGTTTTTTCAGGCATCGTCTTTCTTTCCTGGACTTCTGGATCTTGGAGCTGTTCTCAAACAAGTCCAAATCAAAGTCACTGAAAGGAAAAGTGTCCCCACCATTTCAGATTTTCTTTGCTTGAGCTCTTGTTACCACTGCTGCTGAAACTGCAGGGTTCAATTCCTCTGAGACTAACTCAGTAAATCCTGGATAGTCATTTCCAATATTCACAGTACGGGTAACTATGTACCCTACTTTTATTTGGTGCAACACATCCTTAATGGTCAGAATCACTTGGGTGGTGGGATAGTATCGAGTTTCCCTGTGGATGCAGATGACACCAGTACCTGGTCCCTTTGTACAGTGTTTTCCCAGCTCCTCAACATGCACTAGGGTCTGTCTGCTTCCCAAATCCATGAGTACCTTTACAGTCTTATCCCCACCTTCACATCTGTTAAATACTTTTACATTTGCCAAGGACAAATCTGCTCCAGTGTCATTCTTCTTATGGCAATTTCTTGCAATATGACCTGGCTTATTACAGTTATAACAAATAATGTCTTTGGGCACAAATTTGTTACCCCACCAGAGTTCTTATCAGACTTGGAGTTTAAATTGGAAAAAAGTGTCTTACCAGTGCTTGGCTGTTACCTGTGAAGTCAAATGTTGGTGCTGCACTTGGTTCAATCCCAAAAATGTTGACTGGTGCAGTAGTACAGGGATGGCCTGCACAAACACAAATTCAGGAAATCAAGAAAACTACTGCTTTCGGACCATAAATAAAATGCACATGCCAGGAGTAATTCAAAGGTGAATTAATTTATTTTACACCTGGCACAAAGGCCATAGTAAAAAGTACAACCCTAGCTCCCAGCGCTTTGACTCCAAATGAGTCTTCCTCAGGGGTGGAGCTCTTAGTGAGGACAAAACTTAAATATCGTCAAACAGGTGCAATCAATACAGAACTGATGAAAATAAAAAAATTAAATACAAGTGCTATTTTTCTCTCTTAACCTCTAAGTGGTGCATGTGTTGAGCTCTTAGAAAGGTTTCTATTTACAACAGTACTTTCTAATGTTGTAAAACGTATTGCTATTGATGTTACAAAATGTAACAATAGCACAATACTTTACTAAATTCACATTACTGTAAATGAATACATTCATATAGGCAAAACACAATCTATTGAAATTATTTCTACTGTGCATCATTCAATCTATACATAATGCTAATACATACTTCTGCTAAGATAGAGAAAAAAAGAAAGAAACAGATGTCCAAACCACTCAGTTGGCCAAGGCAGCAGTAGCTCATTTACAAGACAACTCTTGTAGTAAGGGATATCGTTCATATTTCAGGACCCCCTAGAGACTGAGTCCAAAACAAAAGAAAAAATCCAGAGAGTACAGGCATCAAGTTTAGTGGTGAAAACCTAAAAAGGAGAAAACAGATTATTTAAAAGTAAAATAATTCATGTCAAAATACATCATTTATTCTCCAGGAAGGGTTTCAGATCCCATCTCTCATTTAATCATGTGGGCTTCACACTGTCAAGTCTGTAAATCCACTGGTTCTCTCTTTGGAGTAGCAGATTTGCTCTGTTACCTTAATTTTTTGGAGGTGGTACCATTTTAAGTCCAACAAATTTTAAACATTTAGGATCAGAATTATAAATACTGGAAAACTGGGCTACTGCTGGCGTGTCTTTCCGCTATGTAAAATAGAGTGCACATGCTCCTGTATTCTTTGTTTGAGGGCCTAACTGTTTTGCCCACATATAAATTTTGCAATCGCACCATAGGACATAAACTACATATGTTGTGTCACATGTGATAAGTTCATATATCAATCAGTACATTCTCAAGACATGGATGTTTAAAAGTTTTAGTGTTAGTGCTGTACTTGCATATGTTGCACCTCATGCATTGGTAGTATCCTGCTGGGCAACTTGGCAGCAAATGGATCTATCTGGTGGTTGTTCCTTAGCAGTTCTGCTATGTACAAGCCTATCTTTAAGATTTTGGATCTAGTGAAAGTGACCCGTGGTTTATTTCCACTGCCATGTTCACTTCTGCATCTCCCTGTAGAACTGGCCAATTTTGGTAGCTCATGTTACAAATCGTCCTGCTACGTAGTTATATTCAGTAATAAATGTGCATGGTAAATGTTCTGATGTTTCACCCACTTTCTCATTTAATACAGTTTCTCTACAAATACTGTCGACTTTACTTTACTTCTTGCTTGCCTGTTCTAAGTAGTTTTCTGTCATAACCCCTTACTTCAAATCAAATTAAATCATCAGCATGATCTCTGTAATCTTCCTCAGTACTGCAGTTTCTGCAGATGCACGTAAGCTAACATACTAACATACTAGATGCCAATAGAGTAAGCCAATTGGTCTTTCAAGTCTGCTCATGCTTCAGCACCCTGATTGAGTACCGTAGCCCTCTATCTGTCTTCTTCCACTGTTACTCCATTCCCCAGTCCTGCCTCCCCCTGGGCAAACCAGCCACTGCTTTACCCCTTGCCTGTACCTGTGCCACCCTCTCATGAATTCCTCCACCATAGTTGCCTGTACCAGCAAACCAGGCAGCACATTCCATGGTTCCACCACTCTCTTGGTGAAGTACCTCCTCCTCCTTTCCCCCCAATCCTACCACCCTCAATCTTCCAACTGTGTCCTCTGGTGATTCCACCCTCCTTCAGTCGAAAGATCCTATCTCAGCTTACCTTATTTACTCCCCTGAGGTACTTGAAGACCTCAATCATGTCCCCCCAGTCCCTCCTCTCCTCCAGCGAAAACAGGTTGAGCTCCCCTAGTCTTTCCTCATATCCATATCCCCAGGCCCCAGATCATTCTGGTTGCTCTCCTCTGAACCCCCTTCAGGAGTTGGATGTCCCTCCTTAGGTGCGGCCTCCAGAACTGCACACAGTACTCAAGATGTGGTCTGACCAAACTGTTGTACAGTGGCAAAATCACCTCCCTGTTCCTTGACATAATCCCCTAGCGATGCATCCTAGCATCCTGTTGCCCTGACGCAGCCCTCTTGCACTGCTCTGAATTATTCATGTTAACTTCCACCAAGACTCCTGGTCTCTTTCCCTGCCTTGGCCTGCAACTCATCCCCAGGGTGTACTCATAGTTGGGGTTTTCCACCCTAAGTGTAGCACCTTGCACTTGGAGGTTAAATTTCAATTTTCAGGTACAGGACCACCTATCCAGAGTATTCAGGTCCTCTTGCAGGACCAATCTCTCCTCCTCCCTCCACCACCACCCCAGCTTAGAGTAGTCACAAGAGACTCATTTCACCCAGTACCTTCCCTGATATCAGAGATGTAGGCGTTGAACAGGAGTGGTCCCAGGACTGATCCCTGTGGGACCTCACTTATGACCTCCCTAGGAGACAAGACCTTCCCTCCGACCACTACCACGAGTGCAACCTGAAAGCCAATTTCCAATCCACCTAACCATCAATGGGCCTACCCCCATCCCCCAGCTTCTCCCTTAGGCCAATGTGAGGGGCAGATCAAATGCCTTGCTGAAGTCCACGAACAGTACATCCACTGGTCTCACCCTGTCAAGTGCTGATGTCACCCACTCATAGAAACTCTACAAGGTTTGTTTGACACGATCTAACTGGCACAAACCCATGCTGCCGGTCATCCAGGTAACCCATCTCCTCCAAGAAACCTCCCAGCCTTTCCTTAAGTGTCCTCTCCATTACCTTCCCCACCACAGATGTCAAACTGACAGGTCTATAGTTTCCTGGCTCTTCTCTCAATCCTCCTTTATGAATGGGCACAACATGCGCCTGCTTCCAATCCCTTGGCATCCTCCCTGTCTGGAACGACAAGTAAAAGAGATCCACCAATGGTGCAGCCAAAACATCCGCCAACTCCCTCAGTACTCTGTGATGAATAGCATCAGGTCCCAGAGATTTATCCTTTTTTAGGGACTGGAGGGCTTCCCATACCCAACCGATAGGAATATCAGCATCTCCCCTTCAGCAGAACCAGCCTGATATCTCACCCCTGGCCTACCTCCCACAGCGGCTTGTTCTTTAGCAGGTACCCCAATAGTCAGGTCTGCTGTGCCTTCTGTGTCCTTCAACCCCTTTTTTGGAAGTTCCCCAGCCTCCTCCCTAGTGAACGCTGAGGCAAAGTACTCATTCAGTACCTCTGGCTGCTCTCCCACCCCCTAGCTGTCCTCAACCTACTGAGCTGGCCCTTGACCTTCCTCTGCTCACCAATATACCTAAAGAACCCCTTTTCCCCACCCCGTATCCCCTGCACCAGCCTCTGCTCTTTCCAGGCCTTTGCCCCCTCACCACTCTGGTGACTTTCCCTGGTTGCATCTATCCCTCTCTCCTCTCATTTTTTGTACATACTGTAGCAGACTTCTTCTCCTTACCACCTCCTGGACCTCCTTGGTGCACCAGCATAGTTTTGAGACCTACCGCCCTTGCATTTCACTCTTGCACAGGTCCTGGTGGCCTCCTGTAACCCCTGTTTATGATCTCCTACCTATCTTCCACGTCCTGAACCTGGTTTTATCTCCAGCAAATGGCCCTTGAGAATTTCCCCTCATGTTCTGAAAAGTCACCCCTAAGATCAACTATTATTGTCCTTCAATGATTCCCCCCCCCAAGTTTAAGCCGAAACCAGACTGTGTTGCGGTCGCTCCCAGCTAGGTGTTCTTCCACAACCAGATCTAGTACAAGATCCCCATCCATTAAAACCACACCCAGGATATGACCCTCCCTCGTTGGATCCATCATCTGCTGATTGAGAAACATGTCCAGGAAGCCATCCAGCAGCTTCTGCTCCCTGGTTACAGTGGACGTCATAGTACCCCAATCAGTAGCTGGCATATTAAGGTCCCCCATTAACACCACTTCTTCCCCATCCAGTCCACACTGACCCTTAATATTAGCCAACAGGCAATCCTCCAGATCCTCCGCTAGTCTTGGGGGCCTATATACCACCCCCAACTTGATATTCCTTCCCACGGGGGTTCGCAAGGTGACCCATAGGGCCTCCACATTGCCCTCTACTTCCTCCACTCTCATAATCTCGATGTTATCCCTAAAGAACATTGCTACTCCTCCCCTCTGCCCTCCTTTCTATCCTTCCTTAGCACAAGGTACCCACTCAGATTAAGGTCCCAGTCATGGCCAGAGGTGGCTCAAGTTTCAGTGACCGCTGCTACATCCAACCCACTCTCAAACAGTGTGGCCTGGAACTCAGGCATTTTATTCCCCAGGATCCTGGTATTTATTAAAGCCACCCTCAACCCTTGTCCCTACCCTGCTTACCATATCCTCCCAGATCTTTCATACATCCATCACACTTCTTTCCTAGGATACCATCCCGTCCCCCCAGGGGTTGCAGATCAATCCCTGGTGGTATGGATGGCTGGATCAACCCGGGAGTGCCCCTCCCCTTCACAAGTATAAACCCCATCTAGCCTGAATGAAATTCATCATCCCCGTCTGAGAACTTCCTTCCTACAGGATTTAGGTGAAGCCTATCCCAGTCATACAGTCCCTTGTCTTCCCAAACTCCCCAGTCTCCCAACACCCCAATCCCTGTGCTTCCCCTGCCTGAGCCAGTCATTAATCTCCTGATCTTCTATTTGTTCTCCACAGTGGCCCTTGGCACTGGCAGGATTTCCGAGAAGGAAACTGTGATCCATTGTCACGCAGAACCTGGCGTTCTCAGAACCTTGCCTGAATTTCCAGCACACTATTCCCCTCATATCATTTGTTCCCAGATGAACCAGGAAGTCTGGTGATCCTCCACAGTCCCTGCCAGCTCATACACCATGAAATTCACCCTATGCACAGTCAGACTGGAAATACCCACTACCTTAACCCGGACTGAATTTTCCCTCACCCTGCCCCACCCAATGAATACCACTGATCGTGGAGTTCCCAGCAGAGAACATAGTGTCCCCTTAATCTTTTGTGCACCTCCTTTTGGACTCCCCACTAGCCCGTCACTCCCCCTCCTCGAGACCACTTTCTCTTTGCTTCTCTCCGGACCCTCTACAAGAGAACCCCTAGCCGCCCTACCCCTCTTGTTGTGCCTTTTATAACTAGAGTTCCCCAGCTCCCCAGTTTAGCCTCCACCCTCCCCTCTCTACCCCAGTCAAGCCTTTTCTCTGACCTCCTCCCCCTTCCAACTTCCATCTCCCAGTCCCCCCAACATGGCATTCCATCACCATCACCCTTTCTACCTTCTCCCTTTCCTCCTGCCCCTTCATGCCCACCTGCAGGTTCCCTTTACCTTTGGGCCTTTCTCTGGTATGATCCTCCCCTTGAAGGACCCTCCCTCATCTCAATCTCTCCTCCTTTCTCACTGAGTTGACTGCTAGACTCCACCGTTCCCTCTGCTGGTCCCCCCTCCCTTCTTTGACACTTGATTTGCCCCTCCCTGCTAGCATACTTATTTGAATTACTGTGCCCACCCTCATCCGACTCACTGTATCTCTTTCCACCCTCCTTTTCCTTCTCTAACCCTCTCACCACGTGCTCGCCAACCAACTTACTCAATGGCTCAAATTTGTTATAGCACTCAAAGCCAACCTCCTTTTTTGTCCTGATTTCCTGCTATCCACTCCTCCAGTAGGCCTCCTGTCAGTTCCAACCACTTGTTCTCCCTGCCTCCTATGATTTAGCCTGTTTTCTCTACGGTTACCTCTCAGGTAGCTACCCCTTTGCTACTAGCCACGCCACATAGGTTCTCCACTCCAGGTCACACTCTATCACTGCCGTCCTGCTCCCCACAGGCCTTCCCAGACATGTTTATTCCCCCCAACAACTCCAGTTTCCTCAGTACCCAGTCAAGCTCCCCCCAATCTGCAATAACTGCCTACAGACTGGGCAACCTCCCTCCCGGCTTAGTTTAGGACCTTGGCTTCCCCGCAGTCAGTGCACCCTACAGTCCTGCCAAAGATGCCTACCCTGGTGGCTGGGGGCCACCCCCAGAGGCCCTCTCCAAACATTCTTGGACATTTACCCTTGATCAAGTCCCCAACCAAAGGCAGATCTTACTGCAACCCTCTACAGCCAGCCATACGGGGAGATGTAGCCCATGAAATTAAAAACACAGCTCTTGGGCCAAGCTACTAAGCAGAATAAAAGAGCATGAACAGAGTTACATCCCCTAACAGATCCAAGAATAGTCAGAGCCACGACTGAAGAAAAGCTGACCATAAGGTATAGAGTTCTTTAACCTGGGGGGGTGGGCACTTGTCGCTTGTAGTAGGGAGCTGGTGGCTGTAGGTTTCCTGTAACTTTTTGATGTCACACTATGGTTAA
Source organism: Neoceratodus forsteri (assembly GCA_016271365.2). Lineage (NCBI taxonomy): Eukaryota > Metazoa > Chordata > Ceratodontiformes > Ceratodontidae > Neoceratodus > Neoceratodus forsteri. The sequence goes on along the minus strand of JADMNL010000023.1, from coordinate 628,397,646 downwards.
AAATGTTTCCAGAAATGGTTATATCTAAGAAGTCAAGTGTCTCAATACCTATTGTATGTGTGAATCTTAAGTTCAGATTGTTATTAGTAAGTCACTGTAGAAAATCTGGTATCAAATCCCTGTCACCATTCCATATGCATAGTATGTCATCTATAAAGTGATGCCAGCTTTTAATGTGCATGTGGAAAGGGTTTTTTTCTTTGGTAAACACAGTGTCTTCCTCTGAGTGGTCCAAAAATAAATTAGCATAGCTGGGGGCCGTAGCTGCCCCCGTAGCTATGCCACACCTTTGTTTGTAGAATTCCCCTTTAAATTCAAAATAATTGTGTGTTAATGTGAAATCAATCAACTGCAAGATGAGCTATTTTGGTATATGTGTATCTTCTGGTAGTTTACCCAACCATACCTTATGGATTCAATACCTAGATCATGTTGCATGGAGGTATAAAGTGATTCTACGTCTATCCCTATCCAGGTAAAGCCAGCTTCCCATTTCAAATCTTTTAAGATTTTAAAAAGATCTTTGCTGTCCTTGATGTAAGATTTCATGTCCTGAACTAGGATTTGAAGGAAAAAATCTACAAATTTCCATGCTTTATGTGATTTAAGCTGCACCTGAAACAATAGTTCTCCTGGAGGTTTCCATCAATCCTTATGAATCTTTGTTAAGGCTTAGAAGCATGGTATCACTGGATTCTCTGGCCATAGCTACTCGTACTCTTTGTCAGAGATATCCCTCTGTCTAACATTTTCAGAATCAAAAACAAATCCTTTTCATATGACAGTGTGGGGTCAGTGGAAAGTTTCTTATACATTATTAAAGCAGATCCATTACCATACCCTCATGATTAACCTTGTCTAAGATCACAATGTTCCCCCTTTGTCTGCAGACTTAATTACAATAGAGTCCTGTGATGCTAGACCTTCCAAAGTAGTTCTTTCTTTCCTGGACATGTTATAATAGCTGGGGGAAGGGTGACCACTCAAAATAGTTTTAACTTGTTTGTTAACAGTTTTTCAAAACTCAAAATTGCTGGATTATTAACATATGGGCAAAAAGTGGAGCCAATAGTGAATTTAGATTTCCTGATCTTACTTAAATGTCCTTCTGCAAAAAGCATGCCATTACCTGAAGGTGTTGTTTCAGAGGCCAGGAGGTCATATTCAACCATGTTTTCATTAAAAAGTTCACCTAACACCTGAAAATCCAACAAATCAGTATCGGAGTCTCTGGACATCTCTGTTGTTACTTTGCTCTAACTCAGTTAATACATTACTATCACTGTTCAGATTACTTGCTGCGTGAAGTGCATAGTCCAAATTGTCACTTGGATGAAAAATGCTATTTTCTGTGTTTCTTCCCATGTCTCTTATTGTACCCAGATCTCTTGAAAAAATGTATTTCAATTTTAGTTTGCGATAGAACTTATGCAGATCCACAAAGATCTCAAAGTCATTAACAGCCGGTGTTGGAATAAAGCTCAGGCCTCATTCTAATACTGCTGTTTCCATTTTGTCAAGGTTGCATTTCAAAGATGAATTATTTGTAACGTATGTCCCTCCTCTTGGCCCTCAGTGCACGCCTCGATTCTCCTGCTAGCTCTTCCACCCTCCTGCCACGATGAGTCCTTCATTTTCTTTTCTGTTCATTGTTAATCTCTGATCCTTGTCTAAAAAAGGTTTCTGACCCCTTTTATTAATGTTGCTTCCTTTTCTACTATTCTGTTTGTCTCAAGTCTGGTCTGCTCCTTGGAAATGTACTCTGCACCTTCCTCTGCTTACTGAATGATTTTTAAGCCATCTAACAATGTGTCCACATTCATAGGCATTCTGGTCTCTAATCAGCTTCCTGGTCTTTGTTTCAATAATGTCCTTCTCGTGTTTATTCAATTTCTCTTTTAGTTTAGCACCAAACTCAGAAAAACAAGCATTCTCTTTAAAATTCAGAGCCTTAGTTTTTGCTTCTTTGAGTTCTTTCAGCAGATTTTCTAATTTTAAATTACCACATTTAATTACTAACTGAATAAATACCTTAGAACATTCACAGGCAGCTTTAACCCAGTCCTCTTTGAAAATTATATTATTATTATATATTATAACTTGTCCAGGAAAGCTTTTCACCAGGTTACAGTTTTCTGACTGTGCAGTGTCTATATTGCTGTAGGCAAGCTGAGCTTTCCTTGTCAGGTAGGGTACCAGTCTGGTTGTCCATTGCTGCTTTGGCCATTGGCAGGCTGTGGCAACTCTTTCAAAAGTTGTCAGGTATGCCTCAATATCATCCGAGGGACACAACTTTGTAAGTTTAATGGCTTTTACGTTGCTTGTGTTTTGTTGCTCATCTGGATCTGTGCCAGATCCTCTGCCTTTGATAGCTTGCAAGGCATCCATCCATCCATCGCTGCATCTTTTCTCTCCTCTGCTGCATCTCTTCTCTCCTCTTCTCTTCTGCTCCTGTTGCTGCATGCTTCTAAAAGTTGAATCTCTTTCTCTGTCTGCTTCTCTATTTTTTTTTATTGTATAGCCTACCATTTGAAAAAGTCCATCAGGCTTTCAGGTTCTGTCACTGCCTATTCTTTTCCCATAACTTGTGCTGGCTGTACAATCTCAGCTTGAATTTCTGTCTCTGCTAGTTTGGCTGCCATTCTTCTGCAGAATCCATACATTTCTGTTTGGTACTGGTACTAGGTCCAATGCCCATGCACAAAACTCCTGGCTTAGAGTATGCATGGCATAAATAGCACTTAGGCTGAAACCATCTGTCGTCAAGGCACAGGTCAGGAAGCATAGAACAAACCAGGAGCAGTTGTAGAATTTGCAATAAGTGTTTATTAGTACTAGCAGTAATATAAAAAAAAATTATCAGGCAAGGTAGAATGAATAATTATGATTGGCTGCCACAGTTCCAATAGGTAAACATTAACTCACGTTAACCTACCATGTACAGCCTTATCACAAAGTGTAGGTTAAATATGAATGTTGAAAAAGTCCCAGTAACTTAGTAAAAATACACGTATTTAAATGGCTGCCTGTATGCGGTCTGCAATCTTATTAAAACGTCAGTCCCACAACCATGTCAATAAAAATATAAAATGATAATACATCCACCAGCTTGTGACCTGCACCATTTAAAAAAAAGAAAAAGAAAGATGTAAAAAGCAACGAGAACAGAACGAATGTCAGGCGCCACATATTTCCATATTACTCAACCCATATCTGTAATCGAGTGGCTACCTGTTCAGCATGCTATCCCGTCCAAACTGGTAAATAAATAAAGATTGTAACACTCTGTAATGAAAGCACATAAAAACTAGCAGTACACATATAATCTGTAGAAAGCGATGGGAGAAAAATTATCTGACCCAGATCAAGAACACACCATAGACATAAAAAAAAGCTAGTACCTTCACAGCAAACATTTGCTTCCCATGTCATCGTAGACTGTCATGACTTCAAGAGCAGCTCCTCTTGTGTTCAGCAGCTCATCTGTAGTCCAAAACTGACCCATAATCAAGCTGATAGGGAAACAAATAAAGATATAAAAACAGCTATCCATTTGTCCCTGTACTGAAATAGTGAAGTCAGCGTTTATAAAAAAAAATGTGGTGTTTGTGTAACAAAGCGGCAGGCTAATACCACAAACGTAAAGACAGCCTGTAATTAATAAATAGCCACAATTGCATATCATGTGTATAAAACACGACATGTTTAGAAAAGTGCCACATAAATCTAAAAAATGGTAAACAGAATGTCTGCCCCCCAACACAGTAAACACACACGTGCCATAGAATTATGTAAAAATATCTGAATAATGGAATAGTAAAACAGCAGTTAGCTTAGGACCCCATCAAATGAGCACTTGGTTGCATAAACCTTTAACACTTAAGCACTTCAAGAGTGTCAAAACCAGTCAAGCATGCCCCTTGAAACAAATTTTACTCTGTTTGGAAATATCTCGGTGCCAGATTGGGTAAATGGTAGTCCTGAGTTCATCAGCGCCCACACAGCCAGCACTCTACTATTCTCCGATGTCCGTGGTACAAGAATGGCACCGCATAGCACACAAAACGTACAGGCATCGGACATCATGAATGACAGTTTCGACGACGATGAGGTTGCAGATGTTGTTCTGACAGCATCTCAGCTCAACTACCAAGCAGTGCAGCAGGCTCCTTCAAAAGCACCAGCCAGCGTAGACGAAAATGACAGCAGCACTACCAATGAGACACCAGATCCAGAGACAGCAAACACTGATACAGAACCCAGCAATGTTACAGCAAACACAGATTCCACTGAGGAAACAACAGCAACACTTTTCCTAACAGAGGTGACAGAAGCAAAAGATGAGAATGTCAGAGCAACTGCACAAAAGGTATTCCTATGTTAACACATGTATGTAGTTAAATACACATCTAAATAGAGGTATCCAGTGCACTCTCACAGCCTGTTAAATGCATTGAATCACTGTGTGTGTGTGTGTGTGTGTGTGTGTGTGTGTGTGGGGGGTGGAGGAGGGGTATACCTGCATGAGTGTGGATGTCTTTGATAGTGACATAGTAGAGTGCTATGGGACCTGCATGTAAATATGTAAAAATGTGCAGAAATCCTTAACCCCCTCAGTTAATAAGTACTATGGTAACAAAATGAACCCAAATAAGCAGCTATTTTCAAAGAAATGAATAACACAGCAGAAAGTGTAGCATCAGTAAAGAGATGGTATCATCGAAGTACTATAATGCTACAAAGTGTTTCCCTATGTATAAATTAAAATACCAATTAAAATGCAACAAGTGTAGAGTCAGGGCAGTGCTTTTGACTGTTTAGAAACTGCATGCCAGACATGGTGCTATACCAGTGACCTGTGTCAGAAGAAACCCAAAGTACTGGGTTTCAGCAGGTGAGGGATTTCGATTGACAGTCCAAGAGACAGTTCTTTTCCCAAGAGGGATAAGGTTTCTTTCTGGCGCTCTAGATACCCCTCAGTTGCAGAGTGGGGTGTTGCACAAGTGCAGTAATAGCACAGGGAACGAGCGAAGTATAAATCAGCAAGGTGACACAATTGAACACCGTGCTCGGGGCGACATTAAAACAGAAAAAAAAACTCATGCCTGTATAGCCGCCAGCTCCTCTCCAGTCCACTGATACATATCATAACTGAACCTCGCCTGCGCCTCTCTCGCCCCTCCTTCTCCCCACATAGCACAAGATTGAAGATAGACCACTGGTAGGAGTGGTGATCCTGACCCAGGGGATCCAGGGCTGAGAGGTTCCTTTGTTTGGAAGTTGAAGTAGGGGCAGCATACCCTATGACGAGCCATGGGATCACTTTGACAGTAAAGCAGCCATTGAAAACAGTAAGAGTGAGACAGCCAGAGCATGAATGAGAATAAAAACATCAGTGTTGTAAAAAAATTAAACAAATGTAATGTGACTCGTTTCTATGCTGGCTCGTACTTGTGCACCACGCAACACCTTTCAAGCAATAACCCATGCCCTGGGGTTATGTTAATGGTCTGTCAATCACCTTCTAGGGGTGTAATGTGGCACGAGGCATCGACAAGTGCCACATGGTCCCAGAGGGTGATTAAGTGGCCATTAACATAACCTCTGGGAGTGCCTTAATACTATTATAATATTTTTTTTTTAGTAGTGTTAAACCTTCTTCAGCATATGATTAACCTCTACATATATGTAAATAAAAGATTTACATAAGGCTGTAACAATGTTCACAGCCAATCAGAAAGCTGCATTTCTCAAACCCTTTTCATAATAATAACTGGTAGATTATAAGGCACACCCAGTGTTGGTTGAATGTACTGAACACATCAGTAGATGCACTCCTCATCCCCAATAAGCCATCATTTGAGCCTATACCTGCAACCAGTAACGCCTCACTTCACTTGAAGTTTCACTTCAATGAGAGCAAAGTTCGATATACATGGCTGCACCCCAGACATGCCTTACCTAAGCTAAACATCACAGCACTGACTGTCATACCCATTTAATTTACAGGTGAATGACCCTCCCTGTTGTCATGCTGACTTTCTCGCATTCCATGTGTGTGTATCGATGTGGGTCCCAATCCCACTCAGCATCATACAACACCCCTTACTCTTTCCTTGCCGATGAGGAGCCCAGACCCACATCAGCAACAGTTCCCCCGGCTAGTGTAATTAGCTGATGTGTGAGCCCACCCCTCCATCGGTATAATGTGTCCAATCCCCCTCCTCATCATGTGTCCCCCCATCAGTGACACCCCTCCCTGCAATGCAGTTGTCACATTGGTAGCCCACCCCAGCATACCAAACACCTTTTGAAAAAAAAAGACAACTGACCCTCATTGTGTAAACAATGTTTTTTTTTTTTGTCACCTGTAAAAAAAAAATTAAATGGTCCCTTGTGGTCTCTCCTAACCCCAGCCCCAACCTGCACCCATCCTCTGCACACCCTGCATATATATATATATATATATATATATATAAACACATATATACATACATACACATATATGCATGCACACACACACACATATGCATACACATAGAAGTATATGTCCAAGAATAATTCTCAGTATATTGCCGAGGCAGTCTATCTACTGACTTAGAAAATGTAATGTGAAAATCTGTATGTTTTTAATATGTTTTTCTTGGGTGGTGGTGAAGAATAGTAATATGAAAAGCAAAAGCAAATATGCAGCCAGACAATGTACAGAGTAATAAATCTAACTGTGAGCAATCCTCATCCTGACTAAAATAATAGAATGCCCTAGATAAAACAGCCACCAACAGTGATGTGTTTTTTGTTTCTTTCCTTAAACATCAAGGATCAAATATTGGAGGAAGAGCGACCATTGGCAAACTCAACAAACATGACTAACTCCAGACATGCACAAGTCACAGAAGAACATCTAGATGTGCTTGAAGAAAACAGAAATGAAACAAGCATTTGTCAATGCCGAATGTTGCTTGCTTCGATGTGCTGTTTAGGTATTTGAAAGTCATTGGAGTGCAAATATTGAAAAAATGCGAACTTACGAGCGCGCGTAGGAACTGCGCAACGCACGCTCGTAAAACAGTCATTGTTAGGAAATTTTTCACAAAATGCTCAACATAGCCATTTTAAGACCTCTGGTCATGAACAGTGTCAGTGTGATTTTGTTAATGTGTCCCATACATTGAGTTTGCACACCGACTGCGCCATTGTGCGCTACTGGGCGGAAACACATTTTGGGCAGGATGTGAAAAATGACAGCTGTACTGCTCATAAGGAGGTGTGGTAAAATGGCAATGTTGAAAATCTGGAGTGGAACTATTGAAAATTCGCAAAACCTCTGACGTCGTGGAACTGTGCAGCAATGCACACTCGTGAAACAGTCATTTTAGGAATTCTTGACCAAATTTTCAACATTGCCATTTTAAGATCTCTGCTCATGAATAGTGACACTGTGATTTTCTTAATGTGTCCCATACACTGAGTTCGCACACCGACTGCGCCATTGTGCGCTACATGGGTGGAAACATGTTTTGAGCAGGATGTGAAAAATGACAGCTATACTGCTCATGAGGAGGTGTGGTAAAATGGCAATGTTGAAAATCTGGAGTGAAAATATTGAAAATTTGTGAACTTACGAGCCTGCGTAGGAACTGCGCAACGCACGCTCAAAAACAGTCATTTTTAGGAATTTTTTCACCAAATTTTAACATAGCCATTTTAAGACCTCTGCTCATGAACAGTGTCACTGTGATTTTCTTAATTTGTCCTGTACATTGATTTCGCACACCGACTGCGCCATTCTGCGCTACAAGCGCGGAAACACATTTTGGGTGAGATGTGAAAAATAACAGCTGTACTGCTCATAAGAAGGTGTGGTAAAATGGCAATGTTGAAAATCTGGAGTGAAAATATTGAAATTTCGCGAACTTACGAGCCTGCGTAGGAATTGCGCAACGACGCCAGAAACAACAGTTTTTGGATTTTGACCAATTTAACATGGTTTGGACTCTTCTCTGAATGGTGTCACTGTCATGGTGGTATTCAGGCCTGAAGGGTGATTTCGCAGTCACTGCGCAGTCACTATGCGAAATCACCCTTCGGCCTGAATAACGCCATGACAGTGACATCATTCATGAGAAGGGGTCCTAAAATCCCATGTTGAAAATTTGGTGCAAAAATTCCCAAAAATGCCTGAGATATGCAATAAAGTTGAACCCCTCCTATCTAGCCCATTATACAGCTTACCGGCATTTCCTCAGTTCGCGGTCGGCTTTGAAGAGTGCAGACGTGTTCCCGGTCCACCGAAGATCATCTCGCCAGAGTCTGGAGGTAAGTATGGGGTGAGGGGGGTGTGGGGAGGCTGGGTGCGCAGTGGTGGGTGCGGGTTGTGGGAGGGGGTCGGAGACGCGCTGGACCATTTTATTTTTACAGGTTTAAAACAAACAAACAAAAAGACTACGAGGGGCGTTTGCCATGCTGGGGTGGGCTCCCCAGCGTGGCACCCTTCTACGGGGCGACAGCTCAGCCGGCGGGGATTAGGCACCCGTCGGCTCACACAGGACATCTGCGGGCGCGCACGCCTGCATGTGGGGGGAGCTACGCTTATCGGTGCTCACTGAAGTGTAGCTCCCCCTTTCAACTGTATGCCACTGCATTTTGGAGCGTGTCATAGACAGCTCCAAAATGCATTGGCTTACAGGGGCCGCGCCTGCCAGCTCACTGACTGAATTGGAGGAGGAGGTGACACACCTCCGAAATCTCCAATGATGGCACTATGTTTCTTGCACATGCGTGCAAGCAACATAAAGAGTACAAGAAAAGCAGCACAATGGTCTGTGAAACTCTTAAGAAAAAGGTTAACCGAAAACAATAAAAGTGCAGAGTTTGAATTCTTGCCAGTGCCTGACCTATGTAATATCTTAAGACAACTTTGTGCATCAGTTCGCAATAAAGAGAGCAAGCATTATAGTCTTGGTAGTTATGTCAACATAAGAGCAGGGTTAAATCGCCATCTTAATGATCCACCTTTCAGCTGTAAAATAAATATAGTACATGGCAGTGATTTCCAGATAGCTAATAATGTTTTTCTTGGTTTAATAAAAACACTTCGTAAAAAAGGTAAGGATAAAACATCTCATTATCCCCGAATAACAGACACCGATCTATCAAAGCTGCGATCCTCACCAGTGATGGACACAAAAACAGCAGCCGGCCTAGTCTACAATGTATGGTTCAACATACAGCTACACTTTGCCAGACGTGGCCGAGAAGGGTTGAGGGACCTGACACCAGCTTCATTTGTAATAAACACAGATGAAAATGGACTAGAGTATGTAACGCTATCTTTTAATGAAGATACAAAACCACCACCAAATGCGTGAGTCCAATAAAGAAAGGTTAAGAGGTCATATGTACCAGATCCCAGGTGACCCCACATGCCCTGCTCAAGCATTTAAAAATATGTATCAAATTACCCAAGGATGCACGTGCATTTTACTTGCATCCAAAACGTCTATCACAGCAGTGGTTAGATGCATGGCCTACATGGTACAGCCAGACACCCATGGGTGCATCATGGCTTAGGTGGTATGATGTCGCATCTGCAAATTGTCGATAAGAGATACACGAATCATTCAATTCGCATAACAGCAGTGCATCTTCTACACTGCAAGCCTTGATACTAAATCAGTTATGTCAGTAACAAGTCAAAGATGTGGTCATCGATAAAGAGTTATTGGACTGTAAGTAATGAAGAATGTAAGTCCTGGTCATCAGTATAGTCTGGAAAACCACTAGAAAAAATAAAAGTTAATGCAACAGTACCTAATCAACATTCTCGTACTACGTTAGTCTCCAATAGCAATGTGTTAACAAGTGAGATAAACAAATATTTCCCATCTTCTAGCCAGTACCTTACCAACGCACAATAAATGGTGGTGTCCACATATATGTTTAAAAGCAATAAATATCACCATCATGCACCATCCAAACCGTCAAGCTAGGAGATACGAAAAATATCACCCATGGCAAAAAGAATGTAAACATGTTAATCGCAACTGCATTCCTTGACAAAATGAACCAATTTGTAGTAAAACTAAGTAGTCATAGCAGTATATTGTTTATGTAGTATTAAATCTGTGTAGAGATATAAAAAAAATATATAATACAACAACCAATGTATTACACTGTATTAATAGGCCCAGATATTCAAAATGCACCCAAAAGTGTGCAACAGCAAGAACAAGTGAAGTCCACTGGAAATGGCGCAAGAATCGCGATATTCAAAAACTGTGCAGGCCAAGATGCGCCACGGCACACGACTGAATATTGCACCACCTGTGCTATAGCACAACCAGGGATGTGCAGTTGTGCATATCTGATGTGCCAGGCGCAACAAGGGATGCTCAGCGGAGCAGTCCAGATGCACCATAGTGCAACCAGAGATGCCGCGTGGAGCAGGGCAGCAGTGCAACAGCATAACCAGGGATGCGGGCCCACCACCCATGCCACAGATGGGCAGAGGAGCACACAGCAGAACAGACATTGTCCCCCACACCCCATGCACTGCACAACTGGGGAGAGCTGGAATGACCACCTGCCCATGGATACCAGCAATGAACCCACAGCCGGGCCATGGTGCCCCAGCACACCCCCTTGCAAGCTGTGACTGGCACACAAGGAGGGCCAACCACCCCATGCCACACCATCCCACCAATGCAGAGCACACCCTGCACCACGATCACTATACACCCTTCCCAGGAGTAGCACCCAACAGTGCAGGACAACCCATGCATGCCACCACCCCCACTGTGACAATGCAACCCTGTGCACCACAGAGCCATGCAAGGCAACCCCACCATGTGCACCCTGCTGCAGGTGGCAGCAGACAGTAATGCAACAACAGAATACACAGTGCCACCCTGCACATGTCCCCCGAGGTACAGCTGAGAGAACGACCATGTGTCGTCACATGAAGTACCCCACATGAGACAGGGCATGCCCCGGACCCCACCACCAGCGGTACAGCACCCTGCACACCCTACCAAGGACACATTCCGGCCCAGCACTGGCCACAACAGCCAGCACAGACACACACAGTGTTGCATGGAAGCATGTGCCACACAGGATGCAACACAGTGCATGGACAAACACCCACCCATACCCAAGGGCACACCAACACAGGGACACAGTAGCGGGTCAACCAAGCCACTGGCATGTGGCCACGGCTGACCAGTATGCTTCCGAGCACAAGTGACAGACACTGGAGAACATCCCCTGCAACAGACACAAGCGACAGCATGGAGGAGGGACAACAACAGCAGAGGCCACAGTGCCACTGAGGCAGACGTGCACCATACTGGTGATGGCAGGCAACCTGGCATTATGCCGGGTACAGTTGTTATCCAGCATGGACAGCCACCACTGACACGCCAGCAGACCGTGCATATCACAGACATGCAAGGGTGTCAGCTGCACAGGCCATGGATGGTCTGACACGGGTGCCATGCACACAGTGCACGCACCGTGGACCACTGCACACAGGCATCTAGTGCACAGAGAACAACACACAAACCACAGACAGTGACTGATCCCCCTGCCCACACCATAGGCGGTTCCCTTCTGGACACACACACACATGCCCATGTGTGCACCACCCCTGATGCCATGCACACCACTGCAGCTGAGCACCTGTAGCCCACTGCAAATCAGAGACCACCACAGTTGTCCTAACAAAACAAATGTATTTAAAACAGGTAATACAAAAACTATATACAAATATGTACAATGAGGGAAGGGCCACATACCAGGTGGGGCGGGTAAGGAGGGGTGAACATATGGGAGAGGGAAGAAGGGTGTGAGGGTGGGTCTGGGGAAAGTGTAATTAGGGACATAGATGGTCTAGCATCTGCCCCAGTCTTCTCCACATGGCGCCGATGTCTCCTCTGCCTCATCACCCCGTGGTGATCCATGCGTTGGAGGAGCTCCTGGGGCACCTTCACCACCTGTAGCAGCTCCTGCAGTCCCCGTTCCAGTGCCTGAAGTCACCGTCCACCTAGGAGGAGGGAGCATAGTCAATAAGTGTGACTATCCAGCCCCCTGCAGCCCACCCATTGTGCATGGCATACAGCCATGTGTCACGCCCCGTGATGGTGTGCGACCACCCACAGTGACTGTGTCCACAAGACCTGCCTACACAGGCAGCCACAGCCATGTGGACTGCTGCACACACCCACCGCCCATGTCCTGCACAGCACCACCGTGGCCGTACAGTGACTTGGCTATGCGGTGTGAAGGCAGTGCCACAGTCATGTGCTCGGTGCACGCATGGACCACCATTGACGCACTCCCAGACATGCAGTGCCACTGGACAGTGCTGACTGTAACAAGTTGCGTGCATGGCAGTGGTGTCAATGGATGGTGGCCATACCCCACTGCCCACCCAGTTATACAGCATGCAATAGTAATCATGGATGTAAGGCACTCACCATCATCAGGCTGGTCTCTGTGCCTCTGCAGACCTTCACCCCTCCCGGCCTGCTGGTCCTCCAGGCGGCACCTCTTCTCCCTCGCCAGCCTGTGCTCTTCTGGGCCTAAGGTGCAAACATGGAGAGAGGAACATCAGTCCAATCTGGTAACAAAGTCCCCATGTGTGTGCAATCCTACACGGCCATACCCATCCATCCCACACTCCGATACCACCACCATGGCCAACACTGGATGGCCCCCATTTGCCGGACACATGCAACCGTGACACCCATATGGACGATAACAGTGTATGGATGGGGCACCTACCTGGCCGTGGCACCGTGCCCCTCCTGGCATGTGCCCCGCAGGTGGGAAAGCAGGTCCAGGTCCCTACGCCTGGGGTCCCCGTACGGTGGCGACACTGCTCTGCCATGCACGCGATACCAGTGGCCTCCCTCGGCGATCAGCCACCTCCTGCAAACTGCACTCCTGGCCCTGTCCAGGAGTGCATCACCATATAGAGCCCCAGCATGGGGCTCTACAATGGCCACCAGGTTCGCAAGCTCCACCTGGCTCCACATCACTGCCCTTCTCCATGCCATCTCAGCAGATAGTTGGATTCAAAATGGCGCTCAGCAGCGCGGTCCTGCCATGTGCAGATGCTGCGTGGTACAGCACTGCCATTCTCTATCGTGCTGTCACCGAACAGCGTGATAGTGGTGCACCCACGCCTGATGCATGGCGCCTAGGGGGCAAATGTCGGGCACAGGGTCAAGGGTCTCTCACGCACGGACAGCCACAGCGTGATTGGAACCCAATGCATGTAGTGCAATTGGGTGCCTGTGTGCCACCTCCTGTAGCTGCCTACAGTGCTGTGGCCCCAGTGCACCTACGGTGCCCCAGTGCCACAGCGCCATATATATGAACAGTGCAGTAGCGCCACTGGCACAATGGTGGCCGTGCTCTGCATTGCCTCCTACACACAGCACGTCAGCAGTGCAGCAGGCGCCTGCGTCATCTCCCCGGGCATGCGCAGTTAGGTGTGTACTGCGCATGTCACAGAACTGCGCCCTTGGCTAAGCACGTTAAACACAATTGCGCAAAGCGCAACAGCGCGATATCAGCCCGAATACGCAAATCAGCTAGTCAGCCATTCAATGGCGCAGACACTGAATTTGCATCCACTTAAAATGCGCCTCACCTCATTTGCATGCATTGCGCTATAAAACTGCGACATTGGGCTGCACTGGCCATAGTCGGTTACTGCAGTCTATTGTGGTGAGTTGCATGCTGTTTGGGAGAGTGGACTGTGGTGTTTGGGACATGCATGGACTGCACAGTCACAGGTAACACCTGTCATTCTCACAGGAGGAATAATGACCAATCATGAGGTGGAGGAAGAGGAACAGAGATGTGGGAGGAAGAGGAGGCCTAACTTCACAAAGGCAGAAACAGATGCCCTGTTTGAGGCCTACCTTGACCAGGAGCCGCTGCTCAGTGGACACCAGGGAACACCACAGGCCCGTGCTGCTGCATGGGAAGAGGTGGCACATGCTGTCAACCTGCATGGCAGCCACCAGTGTTCTGTGCAGGAGTGCAAAAAGAAGATGGGCACGGACAGGTGGAGGATTAAGGAAAAGGTGGCCACCATCAGGGCAGCACGGTCTGCGACCGGAGGTGCAACGCCTGACCCCACAAGAAGAGCGGGTTGTTGGCAGCATGCAGCATTGCACCATCGAGGGTGTTCCGGGTGGTGGATTCCAGAGGGGTGGTAGCCCGTCACTGCATGGTAGGTCCTGATCTGTCAATGGGAGGGGGGACAGGGTAGGTCACATACATTAATGCTACTGTTTTTCCCTTACAGCTCCTGAGCATCTACATTGGTCAGCGGTGGTGGGCTTCTTCACTGAGGGTGGTAGCATGGAGATAGAGGCAGGTCTGTCCACCTCCACAGGCTTACTAGGGTCAAGGTGACAGTGAGCCTGCCTGGATGTCCGGACTGATGTCGGTAGAGCAGGTGCGGAGGAGGCCCTGCCCATGTCCCAGCATGCCAGTGTCCATGGATGCCAGCAAGCTGAGACTCAGGCTGGTACTGGATCTGTCACTGATGATGATGGAGCTAACATCATGGCAGGCAATGATGCGTGTGGGTCTGCAGGATGGCCACACAGCAGGTGACATCACGGGCATGGCCGTGGGTGGTGCCACCGCGGAGGCTTCAGAGATCACAGTCCCAGCCTGTGCCTGTCTGCACCAGTGGGGCAGCACTGGTGTGTGTCCAGGACAGTGGGACTGTTGCGGCCACTGCGGTGGCACCGTTGAGCCCTGGAGAGCGGCAGCTGGAGGGGCAATATCAGCAGTTGTCCAATGGCCATGGGGGTACAGTGTCAGGGGGCGGCATCAGTGCACTGCCTGTGGACATGCCCAGGCCTGGCCCTGGTGTGCAGAGCCCACCCTCAAGGGGTGCTGACCATCAGGGCCATGAACACCATGAGGGACAGCATGCCGATCAGGCAGATGACCTCTTAGATGAGCACACCCTCTTACTCCAAGCATCAGTCAATCAGCAGGTGCGGCTTGTGACGGCGGTGGATGCACTCAGTGCGGCTCTGTGCCAGGCAGAGGAGCAGTGCAGCAGAGACACTGCTCTGCTCCTGGCAGAGATGGACCAGTCGAGGGAGGATGTGACCGCTGCCATTGACAGGCAGACACAGGCAATCACAGCTGCCATGGCCACAATGGGCACACAGTTATTTGCCCATGCATCACAAACACCGTGCAGTGCAATGTCCACCCCAGGTTCCTGGCATCATGTGACACCCTCCTTGTCGACACTGGGTTCAGCTGTGGGTGTCCCGAGCACGCCTGGCGCAGGCATGTTCAGTGTGCTGCAGACTCCTGCATGAGCATGGTCACGTTCATGCAGTGGAACCCCTGGGGAACCGTTGGTGCCACCCCATGAGGCCATTGGTCAGTCTGTCACTGCTGGCGGGTCTCATCGGGGCCAACCATGCATCTGTGGTGGCCGTGGCACTGTGGCGCGTGACTGACCTGTCTCCCAGCATGGCTACTGTCTGATGCTGCCCTATGTGCATTGTGTTGTTCAGTGTGCAATGCATGGGTGGGGTACCCGGCCCTGCATGCACGCACATGTTCCATCTGCACACCCTCCTGGCTGCTGTTCACTGTGGTGTGTGCATGATGATGCCTGTGTTGCGCTGTCTCGCCACTGTGCAATGATGCCCAGCGTCTGACACATGCACAATGACAGGTATGGGAGTGGTGGTCTGTGGATGTGTGTGTGGCTAGGGGTGGCAGTCAGGGTCGGCGTGCCTCCTACCCTTTGTGCATGTCTTGTGAGGTGTGTGTGTGTGTGACCGCATGCCATGCTAGACCTTGCCCATCCCCGGTGGCGTGTGTGGTTCCATGCTCAGCCACTTCCCTTGACGACATGCACTCCT
Source organism: Neoceratodus forsteri (assembly GCA_016271365.2). Lineage (NCBI taxonomy): Eukaryota > Metazoa > Chordata > Ceratodontiformes > Ceratodontidae > Neoceratodus > Neoceratodus forsteri. The sequence goes on along the minus strand of JADMNL010000023.1, from coordinate 628,381,729 downwards.
GGTGTTTGTCCATGCATGTTTGTGGGTTGTGCCTTTGCCACTGGTGGTTGAACATAGCCCCATGACTTACCTGGGTTGGCTGAAGTGCTCCTCTGTGATGGTGTCCCAGTGTAGCTGTGCCAGCTGGATCAGTTGGGGGTCCCTTCACCCAAGGGGGGCTGCCCATCACCATCTTCACCAGCGTCCTCATCATCCCCATCGCTGTCCCCCTCTTTGACCTGTACGGCTATCCCACAGTTGTTGGCCATGTTGTGCAGGATGCATCAGGCCAGGAATAGCCTGCAGGCCTTTGATGGGCTGTACTGTAGGGCACCACCAGATGTGTCCAGGCAACAGAAACATGCCTTCAGCATCCCAAACACCCACTCGATGACATTGCTTGTGGTGGCATGTGCCTCATTGTAGCATTGCTGTGATGGGGTCGCGGGCCACTGGTATGATGTGAGCAGCCAGGAGCGGAGTGGGTATCCACTGTCACCTGTGTGTAGAGGGTGGAAGTTAGTTTGGTGATCAGCGTCGCCTTGCCTTGGGCCATCTAGGCCAATACCCATGTCACCTCTGACTATGCCCTCCCAAACTCCATGTCTTTCCACATGGTTTGCATACTCACCCACTATGGCCAGTGGGATGTCCCTCTTGAATCTGTGGCACAGTGCTGACTGGTGCCAGATGAAGGCATCATGTGCTCCTCCAGGGTGCGTGGCACAGACAGTGATTATAGTGCCCCTGGCATCACACACCACCTGGCAGTTGATGCTTGCATACCCTTCCAATTAATATATGGGCCCTTCAGGGCCAGGTGGTGTTTGGATGGCCACATGGGTGCAGTCTATTGCCCTAGCATGCCAGGCATATGTGCTACCCTGTGGAACTCCTGTATGTTTGCTGTGCGCTCCGCTGGTGTGCTGGGGAAATGGATGTACTTGCAGCATGTGGCAGCAGTGCGCTGAGGAATTGGGTGAGGTGGCATGACGTGGCCAACTGGGTTATGCCTGTCGTGTCCCTTTGTTGTTTTCTGGAAGGTACCCGTGGTGAGCAGGCACATGCAAGCTGTCACTTTGTCTCCACATGGCTCCACCATGTGGGTGCCTGCATCACATCACTGCACAGCTCACAAAGCCACCTCAGAATTTCCCGGTTCAGGTGGTACCGCCCACGATCTTGGTATTGGTGTACAGCTTGAAGCTGGTGCAGGCTCGGTACTGTCAGTTGGGGGCATACCGCCGACAGGCCCTTCCACGGCTGCGCCCCCCTGCTGCCTGCCTTCTCACACCCCTCATAACTGCCTCCATCTGGATGGTGGCACTGGTCATGTCCCTGACTTGTGTTCCCCCCCCGGCAGCTCTTTCTGTGTTCCCCCCGCTGTCCTGGCTGCTACTTCCCTGCACCAGGAACACCTTCCTGTGGTGGCTTCAGTGCTGTGTGGCACTTCCCTGTTCTGCACTGCACTGTGGCTGTGGCTCCCCACACCTTCCCTGTTCTGGGGGGTTCCAGGTGCTCTGTCTCTATCCTGCCCTCTGTGTGTGTGTGTTGCCTGTGTGGCTGGCTATGGTTCAGCAACATGTGCCTTCCCTGTAGTGTTCTTGTGCTTCTCTTTGTTCCTTTTATTTTGGCTCATTTCCGCTATTGCGCAACTTCCGGTTGCTCCCCTATTGCGCATGGCGCATGTTGTTGAATATCGCACTGTGCCATTTATGCATGGTTCCTCCCTCTTCAGTTGTGCATGCATTCATTATCATTGCGCCTTGCACAGTGTGATTTTGAAGCATCTGCCTCCGCCTGAATATCGCAGAGTGACGCACTGGACTCCAGCCACAACTTTTGAATATCTGGGCCATAGTCTGTATTATCTAAAAAGAAATGCAGGAATGGGGGTTAATAAGTAAACCTGTTTAGTGTCTATGTTTAAAAAAGAGTAAAAGATTAAAGAATAGAAATATTGTAATAGTGTCATAGAAGTTTCAGTAAAGATATCTTTGTGGAATCAGAATGCCACTGTGTCTTGTATCATGTCAAAACAATGCACCTGTCTATACTAACACATGTTTGTGTTCCATATTAAGAATTGCATAAGTAAGTACAATCAGTAAGTAATAATGGTAACATCAAAACAACACAGTATTTTTTTCCACAGAACAATAAAAGTTAGCAGTTGTGTGTGTGTGTGTGTGTGTGTCATCTGAGTGTGTGTGTATCTGTGACGCCTGTGTATGTGTGTGTGTGTCGAGGAGGTGGGTGTGTTGGGATGGAGGGCACATATTAACTAATAAGTAAAGACCATGGGTTAGATAAACAGTGTATCAATTACCCCCCTAAGATTCCAATGTGTTATGAGGTGCAGCCGAGTACCACACTGCCCCTAGGGTGGTGATAAACTAACTGTAAATCAAACTCCTGGGAGTGCCTAACTGCTATTTTTTTAAAAGTATTCCAAAAGTGAAGTTAAAAAGTGTACTTTATCAATGTTTACCTAATAAAGAATTAGATCTTAACTTAAATAATGCATCCACCAACAGAATAAACATGCTGCTTCAGAATCAAGATTCATAATTCAACTCTTTCAACAGCGGCATACGATGGAATGCTGACAAGAAGGCCTCATTCAGTATGTTCATCAGGTTGAGAATGATAGTGTAGCAGGGCTAAATGTAAGTGAACTGCAATCCTAACAGCCAATCAAATACCAGAGTTTCTGAGGCCTTTTAAACAATCAAACCTCAGCAGTACTTGTGCAGTTCAGCAGTGCTCATAATCTCAGCTGACATAAATGGACAACAGTAAGATGCATGCAAATGAATCCCATGGTTAAAAAATAGCTGTGTTATCTAGCTAAATACCTAACTGATCGCAATACATGTCACAACCTACGTTCCATAAAACCTCCAACAGCATCCCACATAGAAGGTTGTTGAGGTACATGAAAAATCTGTGAATCTGAGAAAAGATGTAAAACTATGTCAGTATCTGGTAAACAAACAGCACACAGATGTTGGTGTAAAGTGTGGTATACTGTGAGAAGGCTACCCCAGCAATCGACCACCATAGTAACAAGCACTAGTCTCATTCTTACTCAATAGTATAGATAAGTTGTAGACTATCAAGAGAATGACATCAAAATTGTTTGATCCCTCGCAATAAAAAACATAAAGAGACTGAGGGTCCTAGATATGTACTCATGTTAGTAGCGGAAGTGTCGGGGCTCACATGACTCAGGTTGTAGAACACCATAAGGCAGTGATTAACAGACTGAAAAACTAACCTCTGGCCATATCTTAATTATTTATTTTAAAAAGTCCAGAAGACTGGAGAAGGGCTCATGTGATCCCGCTCCACAAGAGTGGTAGCAGGGAGGAGGCGGGGAACTACAGACCGGTCAGTCTTACCTCAGTAGTGGGCAAGATTATGGAGGCACTCCTTAAGGAAAGGATAGTGCAACACCTGGAATCCATAGGGGCACAGGATCCAAGACAGCATGGGTTTACAAAGGAAGGTCCTGTCAAACTAATCTCATAGATTTCTTTGACTGGGTAACCAGAGTGGTGGACCAAGGGGGAGCAGTTGATGTCGTTACCTTGACTTCAGCAAAGCTTTTGACACTGTTCCACATAGAAGATTGATAAATAAGCTGGTAGGCTCAGGGTGGGTCAGAAGTTGGGTCAACTGGGTGGCAAACTGGTTGGCGGGCAGAAAACAGAGAGTGGTGGTAAATGGTATACAGTCAGAAGAGATGCAAGTCACAAGTGGGGTACCTCAGGGATCAGTCCTGGGGGCCAGTCCTCTTCAACATCTTCATTAGTGACCTTGCAGATGGACTAGAGGGTAAGGCTTGTCTGTTTGCAGATGACACCAAGATCTGCAACAGAGTAGATGATCCAGATGGGGTGGGCAGAATGAGAAGAGATCTGGATAAACTAGCAGAATGGTCAGAAGAGTGGCAACTGGGATTTAATGCAAGAAGTGCAAAATCATGCATATAGGGAAGAGAAACCCTAGAAGCCACCTATAGGCTGGGAGGAGTTGCTATGATCACAAAGGAAGAAAGAGACTTGGGCATCATCATCACTGATGACCTAAAATCATCCAAAGCAGACCTCTAAAGCAGTAGGTAAGGCTAGGGGTGTTAGGGTGTATTAGTAGGGTATCACAAGTCGTAAGAGGGAGGTAATAATCCTCTGTACAAGACACTGGTTAGGCCCCATCTGGAGTACTGCGTGCGTATTGGAGGCCACACCTTCACAAGGACATTAGCTAATTGAGGCAGTCCAGAGAAGGGCAACCAAGATGGTGCAGGGACTGCATCAGAAGACATGAGGACAGATTAACGGAGCTCAATATGTATACCCTTGAGCAAAGGAGGGAGAGAGGTGATATGATCGAGGCATTCAAACACCTTAAGGCATAAACAAGGTGAAAAGAGTCTAACATGTTTAAATATAAGAAAAATAGCAGGACAAGAGGACACAACATGAGTTAGAGGGAGGCCGATTAAGGGGAATGTGAGGAATTCTTTTTCACAGAAAGGGTGGTGGATGCATGGAATGGCTTACCACAAGAAGTGGTGGCTATGAATACAGTGCAGGGCTTCAAACAGGCATGGGATATGCATAAGGGAGCAATACAAATGACTATGAATAGATAGGCCACTGACAGAGCAAAGGCCGATGGCACATTTATAAGGTAGAAAAAGAAATGGGCAGACTGGATGGGCCTTGCGGTCCTTATCTGCCGTCAACGTCAACTTCTAAAAAGGGTCTGAGAAATGGAGTTCTCTGATTGGCTGCAAACATTCTAACAGCCTTATGTTAATCTTTTATTAACATACATGTAGAGCTTAGCCATATGCTGAACAAGGTTTAACATGGTTTAAAAACATTTTTTATTATAATAGCAATAATGCTTGACCAAGGGTTATGTAAAATGGTCTGTTAATCACCCTCTAGGGGCATGTGGCACTCGGCTACGCCTTGTGCCACTGTACACCCCTAGAAGGTGATTAACAGCCTATTAACATAACCCTTGGTCATGCCTTATGGCTTAAAAACCAGAACAACTAGACAGACATGCATCAACTTTTAAACAGACTCACAAAAGCCTTAGACTATTACACATGGAACCCAGACTTAATTAGGCAAGGGACAGAATAATGACATGTGCGAAAGCAGTACTGATATATCACTCCGCAGGCGTGCAAGGTTAAAAAGGTAAAGACAGCAGTACAGACAAACATGAACACTTCAACACACACACACACACACACACACACACACACACACACACACAGTGCCCAGACTGAAACAGCCACAGATGTGCACACATGTATGCCCCAGATTGACACAAGAGAATAACGCACTTGCACCCTTAAACAGACAGAAATGAGCCACCAACATAGCACATACATACACCCCTAGACAGACACACAAGGGCAGACAGACTAAAGAGACAGATCCTAGTACAGATACACATGGAGCCCTACACAGAAACACACAGAGCCTCAGACAGGCATATATCAGCCTCCACTGAGACACACACACACACTGGACCACTATACAAACACACAGTTAACATGGGGTTCTCATAAAGCAATATATTCTCCATTTTAAAAAATAGCTATTTTTGTTCCCCTCTTGTTTCTGAGAAGGTATGAAGATAATTTACTCTAACATGTGCACCTCCCTCCCTCCCTCCTTCAACACACACGTACATACACACACAAAGTCACACACACGCAGGCACTGCAAACAAACCACCGGTGCTTAGACCTCCCGCCAGAGACTTAGGCCTTGATTTATGAATGTCTTAGGTTGCTGCAAGCCTCAGTGTACTGACAATATGTCACATGCTGCAAACAGCAATGTAATCGGATAAACCACCATATGCTGACAATGGCCCAAGTTAGATCAACTTCCAGCTGTTCCAACATGTGCAGTTAATGGTGTTTGTTATGTGGAGCTTGTGTCACATATATGTCATGAGGCACAGCGAACCATGAAAACACCTTAAACTGCATCAGATAATATTAAATCCGGTGCAATTGTCACAAAGGTTTCCATGCATCACCAGAGGCAAAGTATGTTGGCCCAGGGCTGAACACAGGCCCTGCACAAACATCCGTAAATTCTGCGCAGTAGTCTCACCCTGTTAACAACAGTCAGGTGAAATCATCGCCACAGATATTGTGCCCCTCCCTCTACCACAGGACAAGTGGGTAAAACCCATCCCAGAGACATAGTGGAGCTCATCTATGTATTTACAAACGTCTCTATCGATCTTACTGCATAACAGGAAATATTCACTGTCATTTTATTTTCACTATATTCGCTGGTTCCATGTTAGAGTGAAAATAAAAAGACAGTAAATATTCAGTAGATCATGATATATGGCAGTACTAGTGCTCAACCAGTGAAAATAAGAGGAAGCGAATATGTGTGGGTGTGCTTGGAGCGTTAAATATAAAGGTCATGAATATAAACTGCTATGCAGTATCTATCTATCTGTCTACAAGGATGTCAATAGAGTCCAAGTTTCCTAATGAAATGCCAGAACCCTCCCCAGAAACACTGTAAAGCCCTTTCAATAAAATGCCTACATCCATCACCATATACACTGCACATCACCCCAGTCTAATCCCTCAAAACTTCCTAGATCTCTAATGCAACCCCTAAGACTAAGGTATCTAAAATCTCCTCAGAGGCATTATGTGTCCCCCAACCTAAATCTCTTCCCAGATGCACTGTGCCCCCCGGTCAGGTTCCTAAAACCTCAGTTGAGACAGCCTGCATCAGTCAGAAACCCTTCACAGAGGCATTATGTAAGTTCCCCCCCACCTCAACCAGTCGTTCTGCAACTGGCCTGATGCATGGTGCCTGCAATGTTCTCCTCCCCAACTGCTGGGCAAGATGCCTTGAAACTGCCCTAGAGGTGTCATGTGCACCCCAACACACAAACAGTAACCCAAAACAAAATGGATGCAACCACTGTCAATCTCACCAACAGAATAACCCCAAAGTGTCATCCCACACACCAGCTTACTTAATAAAACTCTTCCCAGAGTCATCATACCACCCATCCACCACCTCTGACCAGGTACTTATAAACCCTCTCAGAAGAACTGTGCATCTTTCTCTGTAGAGATGTCTAAACCTTTCTCAATACACGCTGGAATCTGGTCTCATGCATCTCCCCTGCAAATACCCTAACCCTGTACACAGGTATCACGTAGCTCCACCGACCCTTTCCAGAATCAAAAACCTTAACCAGAGACACTGTCCAGCCCCCACGTCAAAACTCCTACCATCCAATTCAAAGACAAAATGTTTCCCCCAAACCTGGCTAGCCACCTAAAAACGTATCCTAATTAATTGTGCACCTTCCCAGAAAGGCTTCCAAAATCCTCCTAAAAGCAACATTCAACAACCCCATCTGCCTACCCACTAACAGCCAGTTGCCTAACACTCCCCCAGATGAATCATGCACCATTTAGCCTCCCCCTGACAGTCAAATCAGACCATTTTTCACCCCTAATTCAGTTGACTAAAACTCTCCCCAGAATCTTAAACTATCCAGCAACCCCAGGCATGTACCTACAATAAATGTTTTCATCTCCTCCAATGCCTCACTTACTTTACGGCCTACTGATTGCTGTGAAAATCACACGCTCTTACAATCCATTGATACCTCGTCAGTACCATTCCATGCAAGAAATATACAGTTCTTGCACCCACCACTAAAAAAAAACGCAGATCGTCACAAGAGCTAATGGCTAATGACAGAAAAAAATGCATTAATCTATCAGGAGAATGTAAAAATGTGCTACACAATTCCCGTTTACCAGATATCCACGTGAGACTCTTCGCTGAATTGCAGTGATGAGGTACTGTGAATAAAAAGAAACCCTTGATCCAAATGCAGGCTGAGTAGTGGACAGTAATTATGCACACCCTGCAATTGTCTTAAGTGAGCAGTACATTTTAAAAAAAAATATTCGCGCAAGGCCGCCAGTCAAACTCATAACCGTTAGGGCACTGCTGCCCATGCTCACTTTAAAAAGCTCCACGGGGAAAAAAAAAGTTGATTTACACTTTTAAAATGAATTACCATGCGTGAAAAATATCAAAACGTGCTTAATACAAAAAAAGTTAGTATAACACGAAACATAACTGCCAAGATATTACAATAATACTCAGTTTTCCATTTTTCCACATGCATAATCGAATCACAAGTTACAGACCACGGGTTGGTAATCGTAATAAAAAACAGCTATTTCTTTCTAAAATGAATACTTCATTTTAAAACGAATCTTTCTAACGAATGCCCACACTTACTAGCACTTGTTCTAAGAAACACCACCAGCAATGTATTCACTGCCACCACCCATTCTGAATTATCAATTTCTCTAATTATCCGTGGAAGGACTATTTTACATGGAATCAACATAGTTTAATGAATTAAACATTAGAAATAAATCACAACGAATTCAATATCAAGAAACTTTTAATAATAGCAATAAGGTATGACCAGAGGTTAGATTAACAGTCTGTTAATCACCCCTTTGTGACAATATGGCACTCGGCTGCGCCTTGAGCCATATTACACAGAAAGCGTGATTAACAGACTGTTAATCTAACCTCTGGTCATACCTTATTGCTTAATAAACTTGTTCAGTATAACTATTTACAAAGGCTAAAAAAATGGAAGATCCAACCAGGTTTTCCTTCAATCTTTGTGTCTGTTTTGCAAGAAATTGTTGCTCTGTTTTATAAGTCCTTGCAACCCCCCCTTCTTAACAAGCATCCTGTTTTTTTCTAAAATGTTCTTGTAAATTTCAGGCAGGTGCAGCCAGAACACAATGTCCCTCTTCTTCCACAGCTTCTGAAAAAGGGCTTAAAAACTTCCCTTAGGTTAACCCCTTGAGTTTCCAATAGCTTTTGCAATCATCTTAAACTATAATTATATACATTTAAGCAGTAACTATATAATTTCTAAACAAAGGGATCCCGATATTAGTTACATTTTCACATAATGATTTTCATATATCTTTATACCAGCATATATGCAAGGGAGGAAAAAGACAGAAACGGCAAGTGAGCGTAGAGAGACAGTGAGATGCAGAGAATTGCAAGACCATCGGGGGGATCAAATACTAGTTCTCACAAGAAAATGTGGTTATGCAACAAGAAAGAGAAGAGACAGAAAAGGAAAGAACTGAACAGATCCCTGCATTCAAGCTCTCCATAACAACTGGGACAGGGTCCTATTCAACCCTGTCAAACCACATTATGTCAGTGGCTCAGTATGTAGCACACTCACCTCTGAGGCCAGGAGATCAGAGGGCTGTGGGTTCAGTTCCCACATCTGGCACTTGGGTTAATATCCCAGTACTGACACTGTAGTGCAGCATGAGAGGGGTGCTGCACTTCTGAGGTGCCGTCTTTCGGATGAGACGTTAAACCGAGGTCCCATCTGCCTGGATTGGTGGTAGTTCAGGTGGATGTTAAAGATCCCATGGCACTTATCGAAAAGAGTAGGGGAATTTCCCCTGTGTCCTGGCCAAATTTCCCTCATTCACTAAAAATACCACCAACAGCTTAACCTGGTTCAAGGTCAGTTGGCATTTATCTGTATCCCCCTCCCATGGGTCGTGCCTGAAAATAGGCAGGATTTGTCTAGTGCACTTACCCTGTCAACAAAAACTAAATAAAAATAAATAAACATCACTTCGGACAAGTAGGTCCTGGAGGTAGTGGAAAAGGGCCTATCCTTTCAGTTCAAAAAGTTTCCAACTCTCAGGGGTCCCTTGCTGTCAAAACCGCAACTCCAACAGAGACACTTCTGTTAGAACTGGAGGTAAAAGAATTTGCTATCAGCAAAAGTAGTGGAGAGGGTACCCTCTTCCCAGATGGGAAGGGGTCTCTACTCCAGCTACTTCCTAACAGAAAAGATGAATGGGGAGTAGCAACCTATTCTCAACCTCAGGTGCTTAAACAGGCCCTTACTGAAACCAAAATTCAAAATGATCATTCTCAAAATGATGATTTATTCCTTGCAACAGGAGACTGGCTAGCCTCACTAGATCTAAAGGATGCCTATTTCTATATTCCAATAAGGCAATCTCACAGACAGTTTTTGAGATTCAGACTGTCACCAGGACACAACCAGTTTAGAGCCATGCTTTCAGCCTGATGCCGGCTCCAAGGGTATTCACCAAGTGCCTAGCCATTGTGGCAGCTTAACTAAGGAAACAGGGCATAGCAGTCTATCCATACCAGGATGACTGGCTTCTGGTGGGGAAACACCCCTCGGCAAGTCACAGAGGCTCTCAGCTGCACAAAACAAACTCCACAGTCTCTGGGATTCCTAGTCAATGAAAAGAAATCCCAATTAAATCTAACTCGGCTCCTTACCTTTATAGGAGCACAACTGGATACAAAGCAGAGCAAAGTTTTCCTTCCATCATACAGGATCCAAAATTTCCTGTCAGTGGTAAACTTTTTTCATTCTGATCCAGCCCAGGCCAGCCAGACATTTTCTGAGGCTCCTGGTACACATGGCCTCTAGGACAGCTGTTGTTCCAGGTGTCAGACTCCAGATGAGGGACATGCAGTACCACCTATGGTCTCACTGATTCCAAGAAGGAATTCTGTGTCCAAGCTAGTTCCAGTCACAGAAACATTACTCCAAGCTCTGGACTGGTGGAAGGACAAAGCCAGCCTATCAGTAGGCATTCCCTTCCAGCTTTCTACACCCACAAAAATCATTATTACAGATGCCTTCCTCCTGGGGTGGGGAGCTCTGTCTGGACAATCACTCTATAAGTGGCACTTGGCCTCCCAAGGAATCCATAAGCCACATCAACCTGCTAGAGCTCAGAGCCATCAACCTGGCCCTAAAAGCCTTTGCCTCTCAGGTAAGAGTCCAATCAGTGCAAATCAGGACAGACAACACCACTGCCATGTTCTATATGAACAAGCAGGGTGGCACAAGATCATCAGTGCTTTGCACACAGGCAATGAGAATTTGATCTCTGGCTTGTTCTCTCGATATGAACCTCTCAGCTGTATACCTTCCAGGCATGGACAACACCCTGGCAGATGCGCTGAGTCACATCAGCCAAGGGCACAACAAATGGACTCTGAACAAACAGGTCCTTGCCACAGTTTTCAGGAGGTGGGGCACACCAGAAATAGACCTGTTTGTCTCTCACCTCAACCATCAACTTCCTCTGTACTACTTCAGGCCCTCCTCAATAGGGACTATCCCAGAAGAGGCTTTAACTCTGGACTGGACAGGCAAGTTTCTTTATGCCTTCCCTCAATTTCCTCTGATTCACAGGGTGTTGGAGAAGCTGAGAGCCCAGTCAGCAACAATGATTCTGGTGGCACCGGAGTGGCCAAGGCAACCTTGGTTCCCTCTCCTGGTAGCCCTGTCCCACAGCAAGCCTATTCGACTTCCCCTCAGTCACTCTCTCCTGACTCTACCACAACTAAGAGTGACCTAACTGAATCTGCAATCCTTCACCTCAAGGCTGGCTCTTGAGGAGTTAGAATATCCAGATACTTAGTATTCTGAACGGTCCTTAAAATCCTAAGGATGTCCAAAAAGCCCAGTACCAAGCAAACTTACTCAGTTAAATGGAAAGCATTTTCTCTCTGGTGCAAGGGGAAACATGTAAATCCTCTCAAAGCCCCAGTGCCCAACCTTTTGGGATTATTTAGTCCATTTACAGAATTCAGGCTTAAAGGCCTCATCTTTAAAACTTTCACCTAACTGCAATTTCTGCTTACCTTTCCATGGGTAAGGACAAGTCATTTATTTTGTTGCCTGTTTTCAAAAGTTGTTTCAAAGGCCTGCTCCACCTTCAGCCCCAGTTAGGGAACCTGTTCCCCCTTGGAGCCTGACTCTGTGCATTGCCAAGCTCATGGAGACACTCTCTCAGCCCATGGCTATGACACACTTAAAGTATGTTACTTGGAAAATAGTCTTCTTAGTCACCATCACCTCTGCAAGAAGAATCTCAGAGCTGCAGGCACTATGTACTGAGCCTAACTGCTTAATCCCTCAAAGGGATAAGGTAGAGCTCAGAACTAATAGGAAATTCCTGCCCGAGGTGCTGTCTGAATTTCACCTTAACCAGACCATTACCCTTCCTGTGTTCTTTACTGAAAAATCCACTCCTGGAGAACAAAGACTCCATAGCTTGGATGTGAAAAGAGTCATCTCTTACTATCTGAAACACACCAAACAGTTTAGAGGTTCCACGGCCGAGGTTTTCCTCACCTATGGGGAGGTAGATAGAGTAAGGCCAGCCACTAAGAGGACTATCTCTCACTGGATAGTCTCCTGTATTAATTTTGTTATGACAAGGCTGATAAACTGTCCAATGAAGGCCTCAGGGCACATTCTACCAGGGTACTGCTGCGACAGTGACAGTCGCAAGGGATATCCTTTGCTTGATGTCTGCAAAGCAGCCACTTGGAAGACTCTACACACATTCACAAAACGTTATTGCTGTGATGTACAGTCCAGATCTGATACCAAATGTAGCACGCGTTCTGCAGAGCCTGTTCCCTAAGTAGGTCTGTAACTGACCCCAACTACACTGTATTGTAGTCTGCATATTGTTACTGATGCTAAAGGACCCCTGGGATGATAAGAAAAAAATTAACTACCATAATAATCTTGTTTCTTCCAAGGTGTCCTTTAGCATCAGTAAACTCCCACCCTTCCTCCCCAAGAAACCTGACTGAAGAGGACCCTACTTCCTCATTATTGCCAAATTTGTTTCTTAACTTTTGAATCGTATTTAAAGAAAGGTTTACATGTTTTCCATTGTTCTTCGTGCATGCTGTTGCATGATTTTTAAATCCTGTTGGTTCACACTTAACATGGGCATTTTCCCATTCTAGCTTTGAAAAAATTCTGGTGCCCTCTGGGCAGGTTCCACTCAGCACACCCTCAAGCTCTCCTTTGATTGGCTAATTCATTTATTCATTAGCATAAACTCCATCTCTGAGGTAGCTCAGCCTAGTCAGCTTACTGCATATTGTTACTGATGCTAAAAGACACCTTGGAAGAAACAAGATTGCTACAGTGAGTAATTTTTTCTTCTGTCACTATCAAATAAAGAAAACTATAAAAATGGGAAAAAAAACAAAACAAAAAGCAAATAGTTCAAAAAATGTGCATTTGAAAGGAAGAGCACCAATCTTGCAAAATCTCATTATCATATAGGAAATACCTCACCAGAATGTTCAACTTGGGGATACTACACTGTGATGTCTGTGGAGTACTCATCTCCCAGGACCACCTCTGGAGGACAGGTCATTGCCCAGTATGCGTGAAGATGCATGACCTCACAGGCCCAGCTGGTAGCAGCCTGGAATGAAATTGAAAGGCTTCAGCAACATTTGACTTGAGCACTCTGTCCCCCATCTCAAAGATCCACAGGACCAGGAGGCTGGAAAGTGGTGAAAAGAGAACATGGGAAACCAACAAAGAAAAGCATGGAAAACACGACTTGAGACACCCCAATTGGGACAAAATCACTTTGAGCTACTAGTAGAAGGAACCAGCTCCGCTTATGGGGGATGCTAGTCCTCAAAGGGGTGAAGACTGCAGCAACCTCAATAAACAGTAGCAGACCTCAGCAGGACAATCAATGAACCATCAAGGGGGTGAAGAGTGCAGCAACCTCAGCAATCAGCAACAGACCTCAGCAGGCCAGTTAAGAAACCAAGGAGATCCTGGTAGTCAGCGACTCCATGATCAGAGGAATGGAATCTAGGATGCACAAGTACTCACAGAAGAGAGTGACAGTCAAATGCCTTCCCGGTACCTCATCAGCAAGAGACTGTGAGTGCTTTGGAAGAATTGCATACAGGGAGGAAGGAGACATGGGAATACTGGTACACATTGGAACAAACGATCTGGCTGACCAGATGGTGGAGGATGCAAAATGGAGTATCGAGAAGCTGGGAGATAGGCTTTCAACAACTGCAACCACAGTAGCCTTCTTAGAAGTCTTGCCTGTATGGGGTAAAGATGCAGCATGGAAAGAATCAGACTGGAGGAAACAGAAAAATTCAACAACTGGTTGACGAGCTGGTGCCAGACAAGAGGCTTCCATTTTATTAGACCCTGGGGGAATTTCTAGGATTGATCACTCTTCAAATGGGATGGACTTCACCTCATGCAAGAGGGAACAAAAGCACTGGCCCAGAAGATGGAAGTATACTGGACCACTTAAACTAATTGGAGGGGAGGCTAAGGCATAGAAACAGGTAGTGTGCCTTGCCAAACCCTCCCCCAACAGAAAAACTGAGAGCAAACATAAGTGCACCAATCACATTAGGACAAAGAAAGCATACAACAAAGGGCCAGCATCAGAAAAACGAGACAAGGGATCATCAGCAGGAAAAAGGGAAACAAAATTGCCCAACAAGAATCTTGATGCTAGCTCATGGTGAGGCATCTGTCTCAATGCTAGGAGCCTGGGCAGGAAGATCAGTGACTTCCAGGCTCTAGTAGCAGACACAGAGGTTGGTCTAGTAGCTATTACCAAAAGCTGGGCCACAGACAACAAGAATGGGACCTGGCCATCCCATGCTACACACTGTTTAGAAGGGACAGACAGGTGGGGAAAGGCAGGGGTTGCCCCTATGTGAGGGAGGGCATCGAAGCAACAGAGGATGAAGGCACCAAGGGAAGGGGGTCTTGGAGTTATGCTGGGTCCACTTAGCCACCAAATGCAGGAGAGAAATTGCACATGGGTGTGATATACAGACCCTCAGGGCAGAGAGAGGGGAAAGATGAACAATTAGCTGAGGAGTTACAAAAGATGGCTGGTAAAGGTGACATAGTGGTGGTTGGGGACCTTAACCTGCCAGATGACTGGAATATCCCAGCAGCCAAGAGCTCCAGAAGTCAGGCTTTACTGGACACATTCCAGGACTGCGTGCTGCCTCAGCTAGTGAAGGACCCGACCAGGGGCTGCCATCTTGGATCTGATCCTCACAAACTCTGAAGAAACTAGATTTGTGAGGGTGGAAGAACCCTGGCAAATGAGCGATCACAATACAGTCTGATTTGAAATAACCACAGGGCACTGCTAAAACTACTTCAAGCACAGAGGTGCTGTGCTTTCAGAAGGCTGATTTTGGTAGATTGAGGCAGATAGTGAGTGATAAGTTAAAGATCAGAGACAAGCCAGACTTGGAAGAAATATGGAAGGATATTAGGGATACTGTTCTAGAGGTAACAAGACTCTGCATCAGGACTACAACAAAGAAAAATAGGTTTAAAAGACCACTGTGGTTCTCCCCTCCAGTAAGAAAGGCAATTGGGGCCAAACAGAACGCATACAAATGGTTCAGACAACAGAAAGGGGACAGGGAGTGGGAGGGTTACACTCAGAAAAGTAAGGAGGCCAGGAAAATAGTGAGGGAGGCCAAGGCAGCAAAAGAGCTGCAAATTGCTAATGAAGTCAGATCAGGGGAGAAAACCTTTTTCTGCTATATCAGTTAAAAAAGGAAGAAATGGGGAGGAACCGTAAGGTTAAAAGTGGTGGATGAGGCTCTGGAGAACAGCAGAAAAATAGAGGCCCTAAATGAATACATTTGCTCTGTATTCACAAGGAGATCAGGGCCGCTGCCAGACAGCGGTATCAGAGCCGAGACCAGAGGGGTTCAGAGAATGTCTCACCCATGAGTTCACCACAAACAGGGTCAGGAAGGGCCTTCGACATCAGACCTGACAATGCTCCTGGCCCTGATGATTACACCCTAGACTGCTCACAGAGCTTGCAGAAGAGCTGGCAGCACCTCTCGCATGCTTATTCAACAGGTCACTGAAGTCAGGGGTAGTTCCAGGTGACTGGAGGGTGGTTGACATGGTGCCACTGCACAAGAGTGGAGACAGGGACAACACAGTAAACTATAGGCAAGGCCCCTAGAATTCTGCGGCTGCAGAATTTTGCGCAGAACTTGCAATCTACCGCAGAACTTCTGCGGTGCCGCAGAATTCACTCTTCTTGTTGATTTTATTAATATTTCTGTTTATACATAGAATCTGGTTCCTTCCCCTTTTTATATCCAAAACCCCCATATGTTCAGAATGTGATGTTATCATTGCTATAACATCATAGATTAGCTAATGAAATGGTTGCATTCTGCAACAGAAATAAACAGTCACTTATCTACCACAGCTCCCACTGCCAGAGATGGTGGCATAGCACATCATGCATGGTGATATTTGCTCAGCCTGCACTACAGCCTAATACAATTTTCAATCTTACATTGTTGCACTAGGGCCAACTTAAACAAAACCTTGTCAATAGTACAGACCTATTAAGTCCATACCTCGCTTTGTACAAACCTATTTGTGCCTTTAAGGTATAGGGATATCTGAAATGAATAACTGGTAAAATGAATTTAACTGTCTCAAATTTTTAAGAAAAATACTGTAATTATGCCCAGAAAAGCGAAATATAATAATGTGTAGACCTGTTGAAAGAATAGACCTGTTAAATAAATAATTGCACTGTACGCATTTTTGCCAGGGTAATTGATTACATATTGTCATTGGTTGATAGAATCACCTAAAAGTTATTGAGAATGTTGTGTGCAGGGACAGCTGTTGGGCCAGAGGGTAGCCTGCTGTGTTTCCGTGCCGGCAACTCAGGTTCAGAGATTAGCTCTGGGAGCTGGCTGGGCAGCACAAGGATTGGTGGAACACATCACTGCTCGGAGCCCGGGAAAGTATGGTGCAGTGTTCTGTCACATGGTGAACACATTGTAATGGGCTGGAGAGCTCTATCTCACAATTGGTTCACATGCATGTCATGGCCGATGGTGTTACACACAGTGTGTCAGGAAAAGTAGGTTGACATGAAAATGAATTTTGCAATAACTCCTCTAATCCATTTCCAATGGGACCTGTATGAATGAGGATGCAAGTTCATGGAAATTAAAAAAAAAAAAAATATATATATATATATGTGTGTGTGTGTGTGTGTGTGTATATATATATTTATATATATATATACACACGCACACACACACAGAGCATCTCTGTCTCTCTCACCACATACACACGCATATTTGTATGTATGTTACAGACTGCAGATAAATATATAAGTGATACACAGTGGGAACTACATGAGTGGTGTAGAAAGCACATACAAATATATAAGTGATAGACAGTGGAAACCTCATTAGTGGGATAGATAGCATGCATATAGAAATACCTTATTTATCACATAAGATCCCTTCTGCATATGTCATTTATGCAACAGGCTAGGACCTTAAGGGAGAGACATTTGTTTGCTTTTTTAGGCATAAAATAATTTGTATAAATCTGTTATTTTTTGAACTAGTGTTACTGTGCTTTCCACCACCCTGATTGCTATAACTACTGCCATGAAAGAGAAGTCAGGATGACAAGCTGACACTGTGATGTGGTAGTTTGTTAGTGCAGCAGAACTTCCACAGAAATTACAAACCACCGCTGCCGAAGTTCTGTGGCAAATGGTAGTCTTGCCGCAGAACTTGGTCCCACTGTGCCGCAGAAAAGTAGGGGCCCTGACTATAGGCCAGTCAGCCTCACATCAGTAGTGGGTAAACTTATGGAGGCCCTTAGCAAGCAAGATCTAGTGGAATACTGAGGTAAATCACCTCCAGAACTACCAACAATGTGGGTGTGTGATGGCAGGTCATGTCAAACTAACCTTATTACGTTCTTTGAGAAAGTGACTAAAGAGTTGGACAGGGGTCATGTAGTGGACTTGCTTTACTTTGACTTCAGTTAGGCATATGACACAGTCCCATATAGATGCCTCTTAAAAAGCAAGAAGACCTTGGGGTAGTAGAACAGATAGTAAAGTGGAGTGCGGAGTTGGCTGAGGGACAGAAGACAAAGGTGGTAGTAAAGGGTGAAATCTAAGGAGAGGCAGATGACTAGTGGGTGCCTCTGGTCGGTCTTAGGGATGGTTGTCTTCAATGTATTCATTAGTGACATCAGCGAGGACATAATGGCAATATTGCCATGTTTGTGGATGACACAAAACTCAGCAGAAAAGTGGATAGTACGGAGGGAGTCATAAAACTGCAGGATGACCTTAAGAGGTTGGAAAGGTGGTCACAAACATGGCAATTAAACTTCAATTCTGAGAAAAGTAAGGTAATGCATCTGGGTAGGGACAACCCCAATGAGGAATACTGGCTAAACAGAGTCCAGCTGAGCTCCTCTGCTGAGGGATGTGCTTTGGGAGTTATTATTAGGGACGACCTCAAGCAGCAAAGTCAGTGCAATAAGGCTTACAGCAGGGCTAGCAGGGTGTTAAGATGCACTGGCAGGGGGATAGACAGCAGGGACAGGGAGGTGATACTACCACTTTACCGGTTATTAGTGAGGCCTCATTTGGAGTACTGTGTACAGTTCTGGAGGCCCTACTTCAGAAAGACATTGATAGACTGGAAGTGGTCCAGAGAAGGCAACAAAAATGACACATGGCCTTCAGGAAATCACCTATGAAGAGAGTCTTGGGGCTCTGAAATTGTGCTCAATAGAGACTAGGAGGGAGAGGGAGGATATGACTGAGACCTTGAAGTTCCTTAAAGGCATCAATAAGGTGCCAGAAGTGCAGCTTTTTACCAGGAATGTCAATTCTACTATGAGAGGGCATGAGTGGAAATTGAAGGGTGGAGTGTTGAAGACACATCAGAAAGTATTACTTCTCAGAGAATGGGTGGAACCTTGGAATAGATTACCTCCCAAGGTGGCTGCAAAGTCAGTATCAAACTTTAAGCATGGGTGGGACAAAGATTGGGAACAAACACATGGCACTGGCAAGGGCTAGGCTGGTGTCCAGGAGGACAAAACACCAGTGCACAGTACGCCCCATGACATACTTGTTATATGATACTCGATGGACCACAGGTCATCTTCTGGGGTAATTTTCTATGTTTCTATTCATTGTGGGCTCTTTCACTATGAGCACTCTTTGCAGCTGGGACACACTGCGCCTTGGCATTCTTTTCCTGCTGTTCAATTTATTTAATCAGACACAGGGTCTGGTCTGGGTGGTTAGGGATGACCAACAAACTAAAGATAAGGTGAATCCTGTAAACTAGAAAGTCTTTGAATGTATGCACAAGAGGTTTGCCACCTGGCTTAATTTAACCTACTGTATGTGAACTGTACAAACACTTTACAATGCGTGAACTGAATTATTGGTGTAAATATCATGGCTGGTAATTAATGGCCCTAGTCAACTGAAGTGTCTGAAATGCTAATACTGCAAGTTTATAGGATTGAACTGACATTTTATTAAACTGATATACAAAAACTTCAAAACAGATCTTTAGTCTTTCATCGTGCCTATGCTTGTGCTGCTGTAATCAAAAGATTTATGTAAAAAGATGTGCTTTGATTTGAGCCTGTCTTATTCAGAATGTTTGTTTTAAATTAAGTACTACAGGAGGTTCTCTAGCTTCATGCTTACCCCTCCAATTAGGATTCTGCAGATAACCCGGTTGTGACTAAAATATTTTTAGCTTTCTGGTGTGTTTTACTGTGACTACAAAATAAATTCATGTTCTGCAAATATTTGGCTGTACTGGTCCTTCAGCAGTTCTATGGGGGTGAAAAGTTCTGATTCAATTGTTGTACTAAGTACCTCAGTCTGTCCAGCTATAAATTTGGGTCAATGCAGGATCCTATTGCAAATGAGATACCGAGTCTCGACTGGGATATATCCAGGGTAAATAAGTTGCACAGAATGTGGACAGCTGCCCCAGAGTTCTTTTTCATTGCCAGTTTCTATAACACTTTGAACTTCGCGTCATGGATGCTTCCTGTGGGCAAATGCTGCTCATCAGAAAAAAGTCTGCAGCTATTACAGGATGTTTAGGCAACAAAAGGGGGTGTGTGTGTGTGTGTGTGTGTGTTAAAGTGTACTGGACTACACAGAGTTACCTAATCTCTTGTGCATGCTGCTGTTTTGTTAATGACAGAGAGAGAGAGAGAGAGAGAGAAGCAGACATTTGTAAAAGTGTAATAATGATTAATGTTTGCATCATCAGAGCCATACTCTCCGGTGAAATGTCTTGTCAGTAGAACCCTTTTCTTTAAAATATTATTGGAGGAAGAAGCAAAGAATTATTGAAGATGTTTAGAATTTTTTTTTTGTGCAAGCGTAAAGGTCGTGCTTGTAACATTTAGCAAATATGGACCTGGGTAGAATACAGAACATCAGTTCAGTTCTTCAAAGGACACCGAGTTGATTTTCTTTATTCTACCCAGTCTCAGACCTGTATTTGCTAAATATTAGTGTGACTTTTTTTTCTTACAAAAAACACTTTTTTTTTTTAAATGTCCAATAATTGTTGGCTTTGTGTGGCATTTTCTTTTCTAGTCTGTGCTGAGCATCCTTTTTGTAGACACCTTTTTTGATTTGCTTTTTGCTTTACTTGCATGCAACAATTTTTATTTCTGCTGTTAGCAAGGAACATTTCTGTATCAGTACTTTCAGACTTCTTAAACTGGACCCCGCTGAGGAATTTCTTGGGTGTGGGAGTATAACCGAAATCATATTTTAGATTTGTAATACTGAGTGAGACATGATCTATGTAAGGATGTGCAAAAAGGCTATTTGTATACTCACAAAACCTAGCTAAACTAGTATTCTGTCAATAGATTTTAGTGTCAGAATTCTAGTTTGGCTAGGTTGTGTGCCTATACAAGTAGCTCTTTCAAGCATGCATATGCAAATGTTTCAGCCAAACATTATCTCTGCAAAAATGTACGCACATTAATTAAACTCTGAATGGGACATTTCTGATTTAAAAAGCACCCCCCCCCCCAGTTATTTCTGAATTCATGCCATATGCCAGGTGATAAACAAGGCTCATCTCAGTCTTAGGATGCTGTAGCGCCATCCTATCGTAAGCATTAAGCCACGGGCGGGTGGCATCTAATGCTGGATTGATACATGGAGGGGCGGTGGCGCCCCGAGGCCCAGGGCTGAGGGCTACCACCGCCCCATGCATCAATCGCATTAGATGCCACCAACGGAGTGGCTTAATGCGCTTGTAACATGGCCCAATGCTTGCTGGAGGGATGTCGAGGGGGCCCACTCTGAGAGGTACACAGTAAGAGGCGGAGGTGTGACAATTTTTAATGATTTTAATGCAGTCTCACAAAGCCGAGTAACACACATCACATACATACTGATGTGCTGAACTGACACTGCTCATCTACTGTCGCGGAAAGGGACACATAACAGTCCTGTGATGTTGTGGACAGTTCCATGCAGGTATTGCTCTGATATCCGCACTGGAGAGGTCTGCATTGGACATTTCAATGGCTCTCGACGACTGCTGCCCTCGCGCTGTGATCTCGGTCAATCTTACTTCGGCTGCTGCTGGGATTCTCGTCCGGGTGGGTTCTGCTCCAGCTGCTCTCTCCATTATGCTGGCGAGTTGCTCATAGCCTTTCACCGTGCACTCCGTCTCAGCACACTGTGCGGCGGGATGTCTCTTTCCCCGGATGTCCTCTGCGTCTCCGGCTGGTAGTGCGGCTCAGAGGTGCTGCTCGGCCCCGCCTCGCCTCATTTGCCCATCGCACTCCAGTGCTGCTAGGCTGGGGTCTGGCTGCTGATGGTACTGCCAAGCAGGTACAGCATATAAGCTGTTAATGTCCGCTTCGGCTGCCGTTTCGTGACGCTCCTCCACCTATTGGATCACTGGATGACAAGCACCTTATTAATGCCATGTTACAAAGTCCGTTATAACTCAGAAACATTATTAATTCACTGACGTTGGGCTGAAACTCTATATTTTCATTAGACATCCACAAACTGTATAAACATGTCCTTTTGTGACTTTCTTCATAGCAGATTATCACTTACTGAATTTATGTATATTATTGCCATCACATTCTGAAATTTAACTCCCTGCCTACCCACCCACAATACCAATCCCACACAAATTTATTATGATTTTTTTGTGAATTCTGTTTTTCTCCTTGGGCTTAAGACATCTCTCTGGGGAACCCTCTCATCACTGCCTCTACTCCCTACTTGAAACCCTCCTTACCTGGTCTCCTCTCAGGTTTCTCAGCTAATTTCAGCCCTCCAGTTCACCCCCGGGAAGGGGCCCACCTGCCCT
Source organism: Neoceratodus forsteri (assembly GCA_016271365.2). NCBI lineage: Eukaryota > Metazoa > Chordata > Ceratodontiformes > Ceratodontidae > Neoceratodus > Neoceratodus forsteri. The sequence goes on along the minus strand of JADMNL010000023.1, from coordinate 628,359,569 downwards.
TAGCGGCCTTCTAAGATTATAGGGACTCACAAGGAATCCTGAGGGCAGCCAGTAGGCCAGGAAATCAAGCCCGTGTTGGGATGTGGGCAGGACACTGCAGCCCCTTCACCTCCACTAGGCCACCAGGGTTTTTCCTCCTACCATTTCCCCAGAGCACAGAGTGCAATGCCTGGCAGTGCACCTACATGCAGCCTGGCCACCGCTGCTCTGCCCCCAATGTAACATCATACCCTGCTACCTGTAGGGATCCAGGTCTTCACCAGGAGCTGCTTACGGAGCAGGCATACTCTAGAATCCACCCTGGGAGGGAGGCAGTCCTCTGGATGCTTGATCCCCTCCTTCCCTGCCGACACCCCAATGACCCGAGTCCATTCCCAAACTCGGGTCACCAGTGTGGTGTCAGGTGTGGTGTCCAGTGCCTCAACCCTCAGTGCCACTGGGCCGCCACAAATTATTTCATAGCACCAAACTTCATTTGCCAGTGCCACCTAACTAGTTTGATCTCAGTCACCAGCCTGAGTTTCCTCTGTTTCTGGGCTGGCTTAGTCTGTATCTTTTTTTCTTATTGCTTAACTGAACTGTTGCTTGCCTCTTTGTGGCTGACTTGGGAGGGTGGGATAGCACACTCGCATGTGCTGCCTTCTTAATTTCTTCCCCACTTCACCAGGCCTGTGCTCTAAGTCCCCCACCATGTTGTTATAAGGACCCACATAGACATGTTTCTTTGAATTTTTTTTTGGGGCTGAAATAGCACACTGCAACCTGCCACCTTTGTTGCCTGCTGCCAGGGCCAGTTCTGAATCCCCCCGACCACCCCACCATGATCACCAACCAATGCGTATTTGAACTGAAGCCATTTCCAAGATGTGGCAGGTGGGAGGCAGAGCTAGTGGTGTGTTAGTATCACACAAACTGACACTGACCTCATGTTTTTTTTGTTGGCAAGAGTGCTATGTGGGTTCAGGGAGGGATGTGACTTCAGGAGTCATGGTAGTTTCAGCAGCAGTAGTACTGACATGGGCAATCACCTCTGCCCCTTCAGGTAATAGTGCACCAGTTGGAGGGCACTGCTGTCAAGTCATTCAGGAGCTTGGACTGGCAAGCAATCATATAGGAGGCCAACAGCAGGAAAATCAAACGGTGAAGAACTTCGGTTGCTAGCCATAAAATTCAGAATTACTGGTCTGCCCTCTATATTCAGGATCGATTTGGAGGATCTGTGGCAACTTGTATCACTACTATGGAGAGAGAGGAGGGAGAGAGAGAGGGACAGAGGATGAGATAGAGAGAGATCACTGACTGAACAAAACAGCACAGAGGTTGGAAGACTAGCAACAACATCAGCAGCACAGCGTGTCACCAGAGAGCATTATTCATTTTAAGGTAGGTGGTCACCTCATGTCACAGGCTCTCCTTGGATTAAAAGGACAATGTCAACCTTTTGCATCATACTATTTTAGGTAAAAACACATTTGTGATTGCTTACAGTCTCTAAAATTCATTGATGTTGCTGGTTGTTTTATCTGCCTCTGTGCTTATTAGAACCAAAATGCATGGTAATGTATAGCTATGCCCAGCTTTGTTTTGCCTCAAATCATTGAACTACTCTTAGTGCTCACTTCCTGAACATTAGAAACACCCTCTGACTGTGCAGTCACTCAGGATACAATAATCTCCTTACTCCCACTGCATAATGAGTGGCTAGATTGTGTTGGGGTGTTTCTGAGTCCAGGAAAGATACAGTAAGTGTGGGTCAAGAAATGTAAACAAACAAGTTTTGTTGTGGTAACACCAGTATGGAGGGTAGTCCGTTTTTCACTTTTTAAAAGAAAAAAGGATTTGAATAAAACTACCAGCTGCATCAGCAGTTTCTATAGGATGTGAACAATCATAAAATGTGTTTTTTTAAACTAGGGACTCTTTGTGGCCTAAGGGGGTTGACAGTGTCCCTTTAAAGCTTTTTTGTAGTTCAACTTCAGTTATAAAGTTATAATGTCAAGGTTCCTATTATTCATTGTGGTACTTTGTTACTGTTTTTTTTTTGAGGGGGGAGCACTACTTTTTTTTTCAGTCTTGCCAGTTTTGTTCAGGGGTAGAGGTTATAATAACAAAAGATTAGACTTGTCAGTTTTATGTTTGCTTGTGCGTGCAGTGCACAAGAAACGTATTGAGATAGTACAGCATTGCAGAGGTGTGTCCGTGTTGTGGCCAATGCAGAGGGCGCACTAATGGGCATGTCCCTTGGCCATCAATCAACCAGGAAGCCACTGATGATGGCAGTTTCAAAGTGAGAGCTGCACTTGAAAGAAATCTGCTGCTGCAATCAGGGACAGTTTTGTCATTGCATGTGGCTCCCCTCCTCCCAACTAGGCACATCCAGACATCCAGCCAATAAATCTGGCTATCGCATTACAGTGCACAGTAATGCACATGGGTAGAGTTTCGGTTCTTGTCAGCTCCTGTCATCAGTTTGTTCAGTGTGTCATTCCTGGTGAAACAGTTAAATAAATAAATGAGCCGTGGTGTGGCTTACCACATTTGTGGTTCTGCCACCACCACCCACACTCTCCGAAAAGCTGACATCAGGTGCCCTAATCCCGTGTTGGCATGTATCCCCTCCCAACCATTAATGTGGCACACTGGGAGCCCACCCCAGTGTGCCAAAGTATTTCTTTATGTTTCCAACACTGGAGTGCCCACTTCCATTGTCAGATGCTTCGGACCCCCCCCACACCCCTATTTTCTCAGCCGACCTCAGGGTGCCCAGTCCCTGGGTCAGATATTAATCCCCCTCCACTAGTATGGCACACTGGCAACCCACCTCAGTGTGCTGAAATCTGTTTTAATAATATTTCACCTGCAAAAAAGAAAACCGTCCCCCAAAGGTCTTCTTTTCTTAACCTGAAAAAAAAGAAAACGGTCCCTTGTTGTCTCGCCGACCCTCCCTCTACAGATCCTTCTCCCGCACCCCACCCCATATTTACCTGTGTGGCGGTCAGGGCAGCGATCTTCGTAGACTGGGAACACATCCACACTCCTCAGAGCTGAACTGGGAACTGAAAAAACACGGTAAGCCCTATAATGGCAGTAAATGGGGGGTCAACTTAAGTTGATATCTCAGCCAATTTTGGAGTTTTGTCCCAAATTTTCAACATTGGGTTCTTGGGACCCCACCTCATGAACACTGGCACTGTTATTTACTTTCTTGTCCCAAGAGGTGATTTCACGGTCGCTGCACGGAAACACCTTTTGGGACTGATTAAAGAAATGACAGTGCCACTGTTCATGAGGTGGGGTCCCAAAAGCCCATGTTGCAAAGTTGGTGAAAAAACTCCAAAGCATAACTGTTACGAGTGTGCTTTGCGCAGTTTCTACGCACGCTCTTAACTTCATCAATTTTTAATATTTTCACTCCAAATTTCCAACATTGCTGTTTATCCACACCCCCTTATGAACAGTACAGCTATCATTTTTCGCATCTTGCCCAAAATGTGTTTTTGCACCTGTGGTGCAGAATGGCACGGTCGCTGCGTGCGAAATCAACTTTTGGGACACAGTAATGAAATCACAGTGCCACTATTCATGAGGGCAGGTCCCAAAAAGGCCATGTTGAACATTTGGTGAAAACATTCCTAAAATGGCTGCGTAACAAGCGTGCATTGTCAGTTTCTACGCACGCTCGTAACTTTGCCAGTTGTTCATATTTTCACTCCAGATTTTCAACATTGCCATTTTTTCACACATCCTCATGAACAGCACACTTGTCATTTTTCACATGCTGCCCAAAATGTATCTTTCACACCTGTGGCGCCTAAATGGAGCAGTCACTGTGCAAAATCACCTTTCGGGATTGAGTAACAAAATGATAGTGCCACTGTTCATGAGGTGGGGTCCCAAAAAGCCCATGGTGAAAATCTGGAGTGAAAATACCAACAAACACCCAGGGCATTAGGGTTTCCAACCATAACACCCACCCTGTACAGACTGACAGGTGTCGGGGGGTGTGACTTGGGGTCATCGGCCATAACGCTCATGCCATTCCACCCCACCCCCACCCTGCAGCCAGTGACAGGCATCAAGGTGTGCATTGAGGTCTGCGGTCCTAATGTTCACCCCATTCTCCTATACTGCACCCATTTCAGTTTATTTCCTTATAGAATGGGGTGAGCATAAGGGCCAAAGACCCCAAGGCACACTGTGACACCTGTCAGTGTTGGCAGGGTGGGGTGAGGTGGAATGGCATGAGCGTTATGGCCGATGACCAAGGCACACCCCAACACCTGTAAGTCTCTGCAGGGTGGGGTGGGGTTACGCCTTCACTACTTCACTGCCATTCCTATTATGCATCTCTCTAGCTCCTGCACTACCAATGCCAATACCAGCAAGCAAACATTCGCATTGACAAATGCTTGTGGTTTTGGCACAGTGTGGATAGTGACCCTTGTAAAAGCTGAATACATCATTAAACCTGCAAGTACAAGCTCAGTACACTATAGAAACCGTTATTTGAATGTGTACAAACTTATAATTTAGCTTATTCAAATATTATGCCTTACAGCTTTAGAGTCTGAGTCTACAGCAATGTCTCTCGGGGCACAACCTGTTCAATATAGGATCTTAGTACAATAAGTATTCAGTCATGAGCCAGAAAAATATGCTTTTTCTTTAACTTGAAGCACTACCAACATTCTGTGACTGTTGCATGCTGACATCACACACCAGTGTGGAGTAGCAGCACTGTCCATTCTAAAAGTTCTAATTCCCGCAGCATCCTGCTGGCTCTATGGAGGATATGTTGTCAAGAATACCATGAAATACTACTATGTAACTTTCCCTTCTTCCACTAGGGTCTGACAGTGCTCATACAGATGTAGTCCCTTCTATCTGGGACTACTAGTACAGTCCTGGACTCCCCCATATGGGGAATGCCCAGCAGTAGGTATAGCCCAGCAGAACAGAGAGCCGGCCCCAGAGACAGGAAGTCTGTGTTTGTGTAGCTAGGTCAAAACAGGATTTAGGCAGAGTTGTGAACTCTCCTTTCAGAGGCTGCTGTGCATTTTCCTGGGCAGAGGGACTAACAGATTCAGTGACTGTGGAAGTGGTGGAGGCTGCTTCAGGAATCGTGTGGAAAGTGAGTACAGAGGCTGCAATGGGACTTAGCAGTCCTGTGAAAAGTGAAATAAAAATTCACTGAAGTCAAGTGACTGATACTGGGTTGCCAGAACTTTGATCCACTGGTAGCGGCTTTGAAGTGAGTGGGGTAAGTCAGTCCTGCGTAGTGAAGCTCTTCAAAGTGAAAAGTTTCAGTTCAACATGGTTGCCAAAACTGCGACTTACATCAGAGATGTTTCATGCCTTATGTAAGGGGCATACTGTCATGGGTAAGAATTATGTCTGCTATTGTTGGCCACAACGGACTGTGTATGTGAGGGGTGACCATGGGTAGACTGCCCATAACTGATATGTGCTAAGAGTATTCAGTGGGTGCTAAACAGGGCACGCTGAGACATATCCTAAGGGGACTCCCTATAAAGTTTAAAATGATGTTTCCTATGAACTGTTGCTGACACTTGGGAATAATGATTCGGTTGTTTGTGTATGTTCAATGAAAGTACTGCAATGCTTAAACCATCAAATCCTGTGCGTGGATGGACCTGCTTATTGCAAAATAAATTGTGACTGTGTTACTGTTAATTTGCAGGGGAACAACACTGTTGCGCCCAGTGTGCAAGAATAAGTCACTTGGGTGAAGACAGTGCATGCCAAGACAGAGTGAGAGAACTGAAGAATAATGATAAAGCCAGGGTCATTCATGTAAATGCCAAAAGGAAAAAGCCCAACAAAAACATATGCAGCTTAGCCACATGTTGTGGCTGGGGGTTGCACCAAAAAAAGAACCATCTCCTTTCCCTTTTTATTGCCAATCTTCCTTCCTGCTAGATTCTGTTCATCCCATAACTATAGTGGAAAAACCAAGAAGACAAAAGTCTCAAAGAAGTTGACTTTTGTACAGGAAGCACTAGATTTGTTATATGGCTTACTGAATTGAGCTCCTCTATCCAAACCTTATATGGACTCCTGTCTTCCCACTGGTCCTTTCACCCTCTTATCTCCACTAAGGTGGTACTCATGTCAGTTCCCAGGACCAGGATGATATCCTTGGGGGGACCATGCCTTTAAAGTGGCCAGTCCATTAATTTGAAACTCACGCCTGAGGGCCCTAAGGGAGGCACGCTTGGTGTAGACCTTTAAGAGGGATATATAGACATACCCCTTTAAAGAGGCCGTTGGACATCTGTGATGGCCTTACATTTGTTGATTACAAGTCTACTGATTATTTGCTGATGCCATTATTTATGTATTTAAGTTGCTTATGGTTTTATAGTTATTATAGTTCTGAGTTGTTTTATCTGTACTTTGCTGTTGGTTTTGTAAGGTGCCTTGAGCCTCCGCTGAAGGGCACCAAATAATAAAAGTTACCACTATACTTTTATGCATAAACTGTCTCAAAACTTTTACAGAGTAATCATCATGATAGCAAAGTGACTGTTTAGGCAAACATGGCAACAGTTATTGGTTATTTAAACATATTTTACCAGATTAGCAAGCAATGCCGGAAAGGTTTGATCTTCCAAGAAACAATCTTCACCATTGATTCCTACTAGTGGGCCTTAGTTGGAGGTGCTAGGACCCAGTCGAGACCAGAACTTTTCAAAGGGCTTGCACCATGGCAAGCAGCATGCATGCATGGCACCATGAGTCAGCACATGCAGCCACTTGTGTAGCTTTGGCGCCGCCCCTATGCGCCTCAGTCTTTCTTCCTGTCATCGAAGTGCTCATTAGTGACAACATCGCCGCCTGCCAGGAGTCAGGAATTTCACATCTAACATAGAAACATAGAATTTGAAGGCAGATAAGGACCACTTGGCCCACCCAGTCTGCCCATTTCCCTACCTAATGGATAAGCTGCAGATACTAGTTAACCAACAGCCTATTCTTCCTATCCCCACCCCCTAGAATTGCCTTATGACTGTCCCATGCATTCTTGAATTCCACCACTGTTTTTGACTCCACAACTGCCTCTGGAAGGCTGTTCCACGCATTCACAACCCTCTCTGTGAAAAAATACTTCCTTACATTAGCTATGAGCCACCCCTCCATCTTCAAATTGTGCCCCCTTGTTCTTGCACATGTCTTTTTCTGAAATATGCTACCCTCTAGGACTTTGTTGATTCCCTTGAGGTACCTGAAAGTTTCTATCATGTCCCCCCTCTCCCTCCTTTCCTCAAGGCTATACATATTAAGCTCCTTAAGTCTCTCTTCATATGTCTTCTGTTGCAGACCCTGCACCATTTTAGTTGCCCTCCTCTGGACTGCCTCCATCCTGTTTATGTCTTTGTGGAGTTGTGTCTCCAGAACTGCCATGATACTCAGATGGGGTCTCACCAGCTGTCTGTACAGAGGGATAACAACTTCCTGTTTTCTACTGGTGATGCCTCTCCTATGCATCCTGGTATCCCCAGCCCTCCTTACTGCCCCTCTCACATTGCTTGCCCACCTTTGGGTCATCCGATATGACTACCCCCAGATCTCTTTCCATTTCTGTTGTTGTTAGTATCTCACCCCCCTACTGTGTACTCTTCCCCTGGGGTTTTGTTTCCCAGGTGCATTACCTTGCACTTCTTAGCATTGAAACTAAGCTGCCATACATTTGACCATTCCTCCAACCTTGCCAAGTCCCTTCTCATCCTTTCCACCCCACCTTGTGTATCAACTCTGTTGCAGATCTTTGTGTTGTCTGCAAAGAGATATACTTTTCCTTCTAGTCCCTCTGCAATGTCGCTTATAAAGACATTGAAGAGGACCGGTCCTAGTACTGAACCCTGCAGCACCCCACTAGTAACCCACCTTTCTTCAGAGTGGGCTCCATTTACTCTTACCCTCTGTGTCCTGTTCTCCAGCCAATTCTTTACTCAGGCCACCATCTTGAGACCCACTCCCAGGCTGGCTAACTTGTATTAATCTTGTGTGGGACTGTGTCAAATGCCTTGCTAAATTCAAGGTAGGCCATGTCCACAGCCCCTCCCTACTACTTTGGTCACCCAGTCAAAAGAAATCTATTAAATTGTCTGACATGACCTTCCTGCTGTGAATCCATGCTGCCTTGGGTCCTGTGCCCCTCTGGCCTCTAGGTACTCAACAATTCTTTCCTTCAGAAGTGATTCCATCATTTTCCCTATCACTGAGGTTAAACTAACAGGTCTGTAGTTTCCTGCTTCTGCCCTGCTCCCACGTTTGTGAAGTGGAATAACATCTGCCCTCCTCCAGTCCTCAGGTACCACTCCATCCTCCCATGATTTGTTAAAGAGGGTAGTCAGTGGTGTCACTAGTTCTACCCTTAGTTCTTTTAGAATTCTGGGATGAATCCCATCAGGCCCCATTGCTTTGTCCACCTTCAGTTTTAAGAGTTCTTTCAGAACCCTTTCTTCTGTGAATGGGCTGGTATCAACTCCTGTATCCAGAGTGTTTCTATTGTTTGGTTTAGATACCTCCCCCCTCTTCATTTGTGAATACTGAGCAAAAATATTTGTTTAGTCTCTCTGCCTTTTAACAGTCACCCTCTGCCCACCCCCTTCCCTTTATTAAGCCTCACTATCCCTCCCTCGGTCTTCCTTCGCTCCCTGATGTACCTATAAAAGGTTTTATCCCCCTTCTTAACTGAGTTGGCTATCTTTTCCTTGGTTTGGGTCTTTGCTGATCTGACTGCCTTCCCAGCTTCCTTTTGCTTTAACTGGTACAATTCTCTGTCCTGCTCCTTCTGTGATTCCTTGTACTTCCTGAATGCTTTCTCTTTCTCTCGAACCTTCCCTGCCACCTCCTTTGAGAATCATAGTGGTTTCTTACATCATTTTGTTTTGTTTATTTGCTTCACACAAAGGCTTGTTGCCTCTGTGATGGCAGTTTTGATTATTCCCCATTGTTCTTCCACCCCTCTTTCCTGCCCATTTGCTAGTGCATTCCTTAGGCACTCACCCATTTTGGGCAAAGTCAGCCCTCCTAAAGTCCAGTACCTTTGCCTTTGTATGGCTTGACTCTACTGCTGTGTTTATCGTAAATCATACTGTTCGATGGTCGCTAGTTCCCAGATGGCTACCCACTTCTACATCTGTGATCCTCTCTCCATCTCCATTTCAGAGTACCAGGTCTAAGACTGCTCCCTCTAGAGTGGGTTCCAATACTAGTTGTCTAACGCATGCCCCATGTAGGGCATCTAGAAAAACCCCACTCTTTGAAGTGGCTGCTGCAACTGCACTCCAGATGACATCTGGCATATTCAGATCCCCCATCAGCAATATCTCCCCTTTTTCTGCCATTCTAAGGATACTTTCTATAATTTCCCTGTCCCTTTCCTCCCCCTGAGATGGGGGTCTGTATACAACCCTGTGTGGATTGTGGTGCCATTGCCTGTCTCAAATTGACCACAGATTGCTTCCTGTCCTCCCTGTTTACCCTTTTGTTCTGTTGTTTTGATTCCTTCCCTATGTAAGCTACTCCTCCTCTTTTACCCTCCCTGTCTCTCTTGTAGATAGTGTATCCTGGTAATGTTTACATCTCAGTCATGGTTCTGTGTGTACCATCTTTCTGTGACTGCCACAATATCCAGATGTTCTTCTTCCATCAAGGCCACTAATTTAGGAAGCTTGTTACCCAGATTATGGGCATTGGTACTCATTATCTCCATTTTTGATGGCTTTGCCTAATGTGCTAACATCCCTGTCTTCATTGACTTTGCTTTCTCTATTTACCCTGTTCTGCTCCCCACTGACCTTTCTACCTTGGTCTTTTCCTCATTTAGTACCCTGTTTTGTAGGGAGGCTGGAATTCCCTGCAGCTTATCAGTGCCTCCCCTTGACTAGTTTAAAAGCTTGCCAATGAAGCATTTAAACTGATCATCCAGAAGACTTGTTCCCTTTCTGGACAGATGCAGACCATCCTGCCAGTATAGGCTGGTATCCCTCCAGGTGGAACCCCAATCCCCAATGAAGCCAACCCCCTGTGCTCCACACCATTTTTTCAACCATTCATTGAATCGCATAGTGCCAAGTACCCTCGCCTCACCCATGCCATAGACAGACAGCACCTCTGAGTAGGATACTGTGTGTGCTACTTGTCTTAGGCCCCTCCCCAACTCCACAAACTCCTCCTGCACTGCTCTAATGTCATGTTGAGCCAAGTAATTCATCCCTAGGTGGACAATGATGTCCAGCTCAGTCTCCCATGCAGCTGTTTTCGTGATCCTGAGGATGCGCTTCCTGTCCCTCAAACCATGGCACCAGGCAGGCACCTTACCTTCAGTTTTCCTTGCTCCCCTCAGTTTTATCCCCTAATTGGTGGGTCCCCCACCAAGCTGGTTCCTTTCCTGTGGTGTCCTCTGCTTCCTTCCTGTGGGCCTCCCTTGCGACAGTTGTCCATAACCTCCTTAGTCTCCTCTGCGGGTGCATCCATAGGGGAACTATGCTCCACCAGAATGGTGCATGGATTGTGGAGTGGTACAACTGACTGGGTGTGCCTCTGTTCCACCACCCTCACCCTCCCTGAGCCCACTGTGGTCCAACTGCTGCTCTTTCTTGGGACTCTTTGAGGCAGTGGTGGTGGCCCTAGTGCTTCCTGGGTGGGGGAGGTTCCCTTACTACTGTCCAGTGTGGCCTGAAGATGGGCAACCTCCTCCGTCAGGGCAGAGAGTTGCCTGTAAATAGGGCAGCATCTGAGCCTCCAGAAAGACTCCTGGAAGACTGCTGCCCCACAGCCAGTACATTGCACTACTCCCCACATGTCTGTCTGTCTTCCTGTTTATCCTGTGCAAGTTTTGTTTCTCCTTCCAGTTATTGTTTTGTTATATATATTATATAATGTGTATGCTTATATTGTCAGTGCTGGAAAGGATATGACAGTGGTATGCACCTTGCCCTTTTGAGAAAATGATGTCAGAACCCCTGGTATAAAGGAAATGGTACCAGGGATGGTTGGGGTGAGGGGAAGGGGGGATTTGGGCCCAAACTGTTGCCCTCTTGAACAATCAGCTAAAAGCTCTGACCCACCACTACGATGGAGTGTTGACCATCCTGTCAGCAAGACAACCTACAACAACAATTTAACAGAGAAATTACCCTGCTAAACAAACAGAGAAAAATCAAACAGCTGAGTCAAACACAGGTAAACCTCCCCAGCCCCAATAGAGCCTGGTGATTTGTGCTCTGAAAAGCAATCAGCCCCTAAACAAGTCAGCTGTACACCAGGAAAGAAACAATAAATAGTTATTTCAATCCTCTGGGTTTAAACTCCCAATCTCCAGAGCAGTCTGAGACCTCTACCCAGAAACCCTTGACTGACTAGTGTTACACCTGTGGATGTAAGCAGGCCTTTTGTGAAGATAGTCTGCTCTGTCTGGGTTGAATACACAATCCCTCCACTGAACCCAGGAATAATAATTAAATCAAACTTCAGCCAAGTACAGTTCTAAAAGGTGCAAAAATATCCTTACAAATACTAGGTCTCTACTCCAGTGATCAATCACAGTGAAAAGCAAAGTCAGTAGTAGTTTGCTCCCTCTGCTTATAAAATGAACACTCCTAAAATTGAATCTTGCAAGCCTCTTCTTAATTCAAATAAGCAAAAATGAAAGTATCAGTAAAACTGTGTTTCAAACCTTCCTCACAGGTCCCAATCAATATTATGCCTTTCCAGGCTCCCAGTTCTGAAAAATGAGTATGATTGTGTTCTCTGCAGTATAGCAAAGTTTTCCAGCCTCCACGAAAAAGTCAAGGCTGCATGACAACAGAGTTTAGTTCTTCTCAGTTTTAGTGTTTAAAGCTAGAGTTTGTTATTTTCATGTCAGTTTAGTTTTTGTCACAAATTATAACTGGATTCTCTCAGCCCTATGAGTGTCAGTGGTCGACAACCATGGGGGATGGTAGGGAGCCTGAAGAGGCAGACTACTCTGGCGGTGGGGTCACATCCAATCCACTCTGTCTTCTGGAGGGGTTCTGGTGATGGGCAGTCCAGCACTCTGGAGGAAAGACAGTTCTTCCATATGTACAAAAGAAGCAGTCCTGATCCCACACAAGCTCCGTGTTGGGGTCCAGGCACTGTACGATCTTGGTCTTTTTGCCATCTCACAATAAGGGGAGGAAGCAGCACCAGTCAAATTTGCTCTCTGTGAGGTCTGTCACGAGACACTTAACTTCCTGGAGTTGAAGGTCCTCCCTGTCACCCACAGCCGACACCACCAAGGACTCCTAGGCCTAGGAGGCCAGTGTCTCAGCACCAGAGCTCCTGCTCTGTCTTTAAGTGAGGGTTCCAGTGGGCAGTTCCACCACTGAACAGCTCTTTATTTATTTATTCAGAAATCGTAAAGTACCTTTGAGTCAGAGAATCATTTACAAAGGTTCCACGTCACATATATTGAACAATACAAAGTTATGGTAACATTCAGAGCAGGGAACATGAGCACGCTTGATACATGGCAAATATAAGAAATAAGGCTCACAGTCATGTCCTAACAGACTTATGGAGGCACTCACTGCTCTTACGGAGCAGTGGGTGCAGTGTCTGGCCTGGTTGGTTCCACTGGTGGCTCTGGTCCCTGAGCTCCGGGGTCAGTTGAGCTGGTATCACAGGTGGTACTGTGGGCCTGGAAGAGTGTTTGCTTGCCACAACAGCCTTCGGTTCCCTGCAGGGAGCAGCACCATAGACATCTGTCCCACTTGTGGTGTAGTCTCCTGTCCAGGGATAGCCACAACGCCATTGCTGGTCACTTCTGGGCCTGCTAGGTCATCAGTGCAGATTCCAATGCCATGCCTGGTGCCGGATTTGGGCCACTTGTGGTCCAGCCTGGTGCTGGGTATGGTGTCAGGTCCTTCCAGTGCTGCATGCACCGTTGGATCTTCCAGGAATCCATCTTCACCATTCATTCACACTAATGGGCCTAAGCCAGAGGCATCAGGACACAGAGGGAGGAAAGTCTCCGCAGGTTATTTTGGCAACGCCCACTAAGCTGAGGAGGTGACATCCTGCATGTGAGCCAGCCAGTCGCTGATGCCACCCCCCTCATTCTGATTTTCCCACTGTGTAAATGGCGGGAGCAACCTGAGTTGAATTTCAACTGCACTATCATCAGTTATCTCCTCAGTTCGACGCTGCCTTTCTGTTTTTCAGCACTAAACACCTCTTACAGCTTATGACACCATTTTTCTCTCCGTATTAATTCTCCATTTAGTTTGCTGCCAAAATCTTTTTTCTTGTTTTATAATATCGACATCAGTAGTCTGCATTTGAAGGAGCAGAAACAGAAGAAAGGCATGTGTCGGTGCTCTTTTGGGGGTTATCTCACTGTACTAGACTGACTTCTGAAGTGCTGGACCTGCCTTGGTCTGGATCTTGACATGAATAGGTGCGATGCCTGCATCGTGACTGATAAACCCACTCTGGAAGTCAGCACATTGAAGTGGGGTTTTTCATCACCCACTTTTGGAGGCAGCCCTCACACCAGAGATGCCAAGATTAGGTATCTGGGCCTTTCCCAGACCTCTTCTCGTACCTCTGGTAATGAGGAAGACCACAGGTCCTCTCCATGCTTGCCTTGCAAAGATATCAGAAGTCCTTGGGGATGTCCGATGGACAGTGGATTTCCTCTGGGAGGCTGGCTACACATCCCCTGTCCATTGGTCCTTCGGAGTCACAGGCACCCTCAGTGGTGTCGCTAAAGCTATACGCTTGGTTCTGCATGGTGGGCACCTTGGTCTCACAGCCTGGTGCTGCCCTGCCTCCTGGTACCATGCCTGGTACCTGGTGAGTGGGGGCAGCACTGGCTCTGGACCCTGACCCCTTCTGGTTCTGCTTGTGGGTGCCAGGAAGGGGTAGTCCCTGGAGTCACCCATGACTCAGAGTCTGAGGTGCTGGTCATTTCTCCCTGAGCACCCTTGTAGCCTAGAGGAGGATGAGGATGCCGCCCTGGGCTTCGAGATGGGGACAGTGATGATGGATCCAACCCTGGGCCTGGTTCCTAGCCCAGTACTGGAGATGGTGTCACTCCTTGTGTCCAGGATGGCCGAGTGGTCTAAGGCACTCAAGAAGAAAATTCTTCCCTTGACAATAATGGGTATTCTGGTCTCCAAATGAAGGCGTGGGTTCAAATCCCACTTCTGACAAAGCACCCTTTTGGAGGCAGTATAGCGCAGTGGTTTAAGGCTCTGAGCTGCAAATCTGGTGACATCCAGCAGACAGACCGGGGTTTGAATCCCACAGTCCCCCACTTGCATACTGTGTGACCCTGAGCAAGTCACTTAACTTCCTTGTGCTCCCAGGTCACACCTGGAAACAAGCTTTGGCTTAATGTGCCTTTCCTGGTTAAACAATTTCCCCCTTCCCTCCCCCCTTGAATTGTCCATAGGTCTGGTGTCGGGGGTGCTGTCGGGACCAGTTGCAGTGTCACCCACACCACTATTTCGGGTCCCAGTTCCATACTCAGCACTGGCCCCAGGTCTGGTGCCGCTTGCACTGCTGGGTCTGGTCCCTGTTCTGCTCATGGTGCCAGGCTAAAGGGCGATTCCAGGGCTGACTTTGGACCTAGCACAAGGCTTGACTTGGTGGCAGTATCAGTCTTGGTGAGAGGAAGAGATTTGCCATTGGGCCTGCAGCTGACCCTGTGAGTGGTGCTGGGGCAGCACCAGCCTGGGTTCAGTACTAGCCTGGTGGCTCCTTTCTCCCCAGAATGAGTTGACATTGTCGCCAGGGGATTGGGGCTGCCCTGTGGGAACTGTACAGCTCTGCTCTCCTCACCTGGGGTCTCCCACCAATTGCAGCATCTGGATTGGATCTCTGAGATTGGCCAGCTCCACCCAGGCAAGTTTGCCCATCCCTTCCCCGAGAGGTCCCCAGCACTCTCACAGCCCTAGCAGAGAACTGGCAGCCACTGGTTTCTATATCCCTCCAAGTTCTCTGCCTTCCTTCCCTGACCTGCCAGGTATTGTGGGTCTTCCAGGGCCTATGACCTGGAAACAATACAGTAGAATGACGGTGTCTTCCACAGGTATCACTTTAAGTCTGATCAGGCCCAGTTCAGGCCTGTGGCCCATCGCCACCATTCTCCAAGTCCAGCTCCAAGTCCAGCTCCTCCTCTCCTACTTCCTCCATATGAGGAAGAGTTTTCATTCACTGAGTACTTTTGCACTCCAGCAGTTCCTGATGGAGATGTTGAGGAGCTGAATATAGGCTCTGGTTTTCACAATACTGCTACCCTGGCACTGAGATTCCTTGGGGATTTCAGTGATGATTCTTTTGTCGTCCCTTCTTGGCCTCTGGCTTTTGAGGAGGCATCCAGGAACATCTGGCTCAATCCTTTCATCCCTTCTCCAGCCCCTAAGGATGTCCAGCACAGATATTGCACTCCCATGGGGTCTGCAGGAGTGGTACCTCACCCCAAGTCAGGGATTTTGGTGCTGCAAGCCTCCGCTGGGCCTAAACACCCTATGCATGACTACTGTCCCAAGGCTGACTGTGCAGAGATGGATGCCTGGGGAGGGAGTTTTTTTTTCAGCAGCAGGTATTGATCTTCCTGGACATAATGTCTCCACCACTCATTCACACTGATGGGATCTATGCTGGAAGTGCTAGGACCCAGCGAGAGCAAACTTTTTTTTGCAGGAGGGCCGGCACCAGAGATGGAGCCACCAGGAGCAGCGCCGCAAGCCTCAGCTCATGTGGCAATGACTTTCGGCATCGACCCTTCAACCGCCTCAGTTCCTTTTTTCCCGCTGTTGAGTGTGCTTCAGTGACGACGTTGCTCGCCTGCCGGGAGTCAAACTTCAAACTAGCAGCATAGTTTTCAGTTTATTATTTTGTAGTGTATCTCGAATAAGTACTGCTTACTATAATTTATTCTTATTAAAGAAAGAAGTCTCAGCCTACATTGACGGAGTCGACCATGAGCGGGTCAGGTGATGGTAGGGAGACTTGTTGAAAGCTGTTCAGTCAACCAGGCTGGGTCCGGTCTGCTGCCCTCTCTGGAGGGTCTGACAATGGACGGTCCAATGCCAGAGGGAGGGTGGGCTTCCCAGAAGCATAAAAAGAAAACAGTCGCATTCTCGGCACCATTTGGCACTCGAGTGCTTCTTGACTGGGTCAGAAAAGAGAAGGCATCACTCGAGATCGCCTCTGGTGTGTCTGTGCGTCGATGGTGGGTCATTGGGGTCAGTTTTCAGTCTCCTCCTCTGGAGTCACTGGTTTCTATTTCTGGTCACCGACCTCTTCGACATCGGAGCCCTTCCCTGTCTTCTGGTAGGGCTTCAGATGAGCAGTTTCATCAGTGGGCCGCTCTGATGGAGCAATGGGCTCAGAGGTTGGTCCAACTGCCTGGCCCAGTCACTCCGGGGCCCTCGGGCTCATCGGAAGATCGGGTAGGGTGGTTGGGCGTCCCTAGTCATGTGGCACCTTCTTCGGTGCCATCGACTCCACGCTCTGGTGTTTTCCCCCCTCACATGGCTGCGGCGCAGGAGTCCACACCGATGCCTCTATCTCCTGGTATTCTTCCTTCTTTCTCCTCAAATCCTAGTTTTTGGAGCCCTGTGTTGGTTTCAGTGCTGTCGATGTCGAAGGGTTGCTCGGCGCTGTCCTCGGCACTGATGCATCTGTCTGCGCTGTCCTTGGTGCCATTGGGATTGTCAAGCGTCCTTGGTGCCGTGCACCTTTTGACACTGTCCTTGGTGCCGTGTGGCTTGCTCAGGCGCCTCCTCAGCATCGCTGAGTTTGTTGGCACTGAGGGCTCTGTCGACGCCATGCACAGTGCTGGGTCAGGTGGCTCCGTGCTCTTTTTTGGCACCGAGGCTTGGTGTGACGTCTTCCAGTCTTCAGGGCTTCTAGTCTCTGAACCTTTTTCCTTCCTCTTTTCCTTCTGATTTTCACTCCTTTCCTGTCCATATAGTCCCTCCTGGGCTGTCAGGAGATGATATTGAGCCTGACCCAGACATTAGGCTGGGTGATGACGTGGAAGGAACAGGATCTAATCCTATTGCAGAGTCTGTGGTTGAGGACCTGTCATTTAAGTCTCTGCTGAGAAATTTGAATTCCACTCTCTCTCCAGACTACAGATATCAATCCTGGGATGCTTTTAAGACTCCAATACCTTCATGTCCCGAGATCCCTATGGATTTAACTCCCGGTACAGCCTTCCTTTGAGATGCTTTCTCAGATAGTATGGAATAATCTTGCTGTCATACCTTCTGTGGCTAAGTCCATAGATAGAAAGTACATTGCTCCCAAGGATCGACCCATTTTGGCTTCCCAAGCCTTTGTGGACCCTATTGTAGTCTTGGCAGAGAATGATAAGGTCATTCTCCTCAGGCTACTACAGCTCAACCTATAAACAAATAATCTCGTAAGGTAGATACTTTAGGTAAGAGAGTCTTTGCTGCATCCACCCTGGAGATGCGTATTGCCAGCTACCAGTGTTATTTCTCTCAATATGAGTATGTTCTTTGGCATTCGCTCAAACAAATGGTAGAAGCTCTACCGGAGTCAGACACTAATTCAGAGCTTCTTCAAACCATAACCAGGGGTATCGAGTCCAACAACCAGCAAGTTGAAGCAACTATGGACGCTTTCGATACTGCCTCCTGAGTGGCGGCAGTGCGCATTTGTACCCGCCGTCACTCCTGGCTGCACACTTCAGGCTTCACGAATGGTGCCCAGCAACAGGTCGTGGCGTTACCCTTCGATGGTATGTATCTCTTCCGTCCTCAAGTAGAGCAAGCTCTAGAGGCCATACAAAAGACTAGGTCTGCCATTAAATTGGCTTGACCTGCTCCCGCTTCTTGGGGGGGTGTTAATAAGTGTCAATTTCACAACTGTCAGTCCTTTCGAGGCAAGGGCAGGGGAGGTTTTAATAAAAATCAAGCCCCTCAGCCTCAAAAGAAAACGACAGAAAGCACAAGGGCCCAAAGTGCCCAGTGCCACCTTCTGAGTTTCTAGCCCAAGTCCCACCCAGCTGCCCGAGGGAGACTCTTTTCTTTGTTGGGAGGTCATCTGACTCAGTTCTACAACCGGTGGAAGTCCATAACATCAGACAAATGGGTCCTCCAGATAATCCACGAGGTATTCCTCAATCTTTCAGAAACCTCTGATCGATTCCCCAAGCGACAGCCCAGGCTGTCAGTATTTCAGTCAGAGCATCCTGCTTCCGAGATACAAGGCCTTCTGAACCTTCTACTCCTATTACTTTCTAGTTCCAAAGAAAACCGGGGGCATGCACCCCATTTTGGACCTCAGAAAATTGAACAAATTTCTTCCCAGTGAAAAGTTCAAAATGATTTCGCTAGGAACCCTGTTACCTTTGCTTCATCAACATGACTGACTAGCCTCCCTGGACATGCAGGATGCTTACCAGTATATTCCCATTCACTCAAAGCATCACAAATACCTACGGTTTGTGGCTTTGGGCCAGCATTATCAGTTCAGAGTCCTGCTCTTTGGGCTATCTTTGGCGCCGCAGTTTTACAAAGTGTTGTGCAATTCTACTGATGCACCTCAGAAAGATCGGAATACATGTGTTCCCATATCTGGATGACTAGCTTCTAGTAAGCCCTTCCAGGCAAGAAACTCTTGACGCCTTGTAGCCATGGCCTCAGACTTTCTCACGTCCATGGAAGTCCTGCTAAATCTCAAGAAATCGCAGTTGCAGCCTTCCCAGAAGCTCCTTTTCATGGCACTCTTCTGGACACCTCCTGTGTGAAAGCTTTTCTACCATAGGACAGAAGGAGCAATATCCTACAGATAGCCCGATACATCAGAGAGAACAGCTCAGTTCGAGCTATCTCGATGCAATGGATGCTGGGTCTCATGGCATCCTCGGTGTTCACTGTACCCCTAGCATGCCTCCACATGAGAACCTCTGAATGGATGCTCACTTCAATGGTGCCCAACCACTCACCCTCAGTCCTTTCTCATCAAGGTGACAGAACCTCTGAAAGGTCACTCATATGGTGGTCGCAAGAGGACAATCTTCTGCAAGGGTATCCCTTGCTTCCCTGGATCATCAGATTTCCATTATCACGGATGCGTCCCTGATGGGGTGGGGAGCTCACTGTCAGAATCTCCACACCCAAGATACATGGACTCAGGACGAGTTCCAGCTTCACATAAATATCTTAGAAATGAGAGCTGTCCTTTATGCAGTCCAGGCTTTGAAGGACATTCTCTGTCACAAGAACATTCTCCTTCAAACGGACAACAAAGCAGTGATTTATATCAACAAGCAGGGCAGTGCACACTCTTACCCTTTATGCAGGGAAGCAATGAGAGTGTTGGAATGGTGTCTAGAACACAAGGCTCTAATTCAGGTGGTCTACCTGCCGGGAGTGCAGAACAAACTGGCAGACCATCTCAGCAGAACAGAGACAGATCCTCATGAGTGGTCTCTAGACTCAACCATAGTTCAGTCACTATTCGCAGAGTGGGGAACTCCAGACCTGGACCTTTTTGCATCCCCACTCAACACAAAACTGCCCATCTTCTACTCCAGAAATCAAGGGCTTGGCATTTTCTGTCAGGATGCGTTCAGGCTGCAGTGGACAAGATGCTTTCTATATGCCTTTCCTCCTATTCCACTAATTCAGAGGGTACTTCTTAAATTCGAGTCCCAGGGGGACAAAATGATCCTCATTGCTCCCTTCTGGCTTTGACAGATATGGTTTCTGTTACTCAACAGTATGTCAGAAACCCCTCTGAAAGCACTTCCCCTTCAGATGAATCTTCTGACCCAGGGGCCTGTGGTCCATCTCAATCTGACGTCGCTTCACCTTCATGCTTGGCTCCTGAAGGGATAGAAGTGAACAGGTTCAATGTCTCTCTGAGAGTTTCAGATATTCTTTTGGCTGCGCGCAAGCCAGCCACTAGAAGAACTTATACAGCCAAATGGAAACGTTTTTCTTTCTGGTGTGAAAAATCCTCTTTGAATCCTTTTTCCTGTCCACCAGATAAAGTTCTAGAGTACCTTTTAGACCTCTCAAATTCAGGTCTACAATACTCTACCGTCAAAGTTCACCTTTGTGCCATTTCAGCTTATCATGAGCGAGTACTTTTCTTATCACTGGCTCAGTTACCAATAGTTAAGAGGTTTCTTAAGGGTATTCTGCATACCAGACCTCCTATCAGACATCCAGTCGCAGCCTGGGACATTAACCATGTGCTAGACATGCTCACTCAAAAGCCTTTCGAGTCTCTAGCTACCTGTGAGCTGAAATTTCTCACTTGGAAAATGGCCTTCCTTATGGCCATTACCTCGGCCCGCAGGGTCTCTGAAAATACATGCCTTGGTCACAGACCCTCCGTGATACTGTGTTTCATAAGGACATAGTTCTTAGGACCCATCCTAAGTTTCTCTCTAAGGTGTTTCAGAATTCCATCTAAACCAACCTTTGGTCCTACCTACTTACTTTGTAACTTCCAAAATGAAGGAGAGCGTACCCTTCATTCTTTAGATGTCAAAAGAGCTTTGCGTTTCTATTTGGACAGAACAAAAGAAATTTGCAAAGCTCAACAACTTTTTGTTTCCTTCAGCGAGGCCCGGCTGGGTCAACCTGTCGCTATTAGATGCATTTCGGCATGGCTGGTGACATGTCTTCGCCACTGTTATTCCATGGCGCAAGTTAAGCTGGAGGGCAGAGTGTATGCCCACTCTACTAGAGCAGTCACGGCATCCCTGGTGGAAATCCGCAATGTGCCTATTGCAGACATTTGCAATGCGGCTACCTGGAGTTCAGTGCCTACTTTCTCAATAAGCACTATGCCCTGGATGTCCATGCTAGGCACATCTTTCATTTGGCAGGACTATCCTTAACGGACTTCTGTCCGAATTTTTGAGCTCTTGGTTTCTCCTGCTGCCCTCTCGGGGGATTATTAGCTCAGTACTCTCCTATCAGTGTAAATGAGTGGTGGAAACTTTATGTCCAAGAAGATATGGAAATTACATACCTGCCGTAATTCTTGATCTTCTTGGATGAAGTCTCCACCACTCATTCACACGACCACCCACCATCCCCCGAGCTCACCTCTGTTGTTGGTCTTCACCCCTCAATGTTTAGGTTGTGAAGACTACTTGTTGACCCTTCTTATACAGGTTGTTCGGACTATCTTATGTCCGGTTTTTGTTAGGCTATCCTTCTAAATTAGTTACACTGCACCTCCTCGGAAAAAAAGGTACTGAGGCGGTTGGAGGGTTGACGCCGAGATAGTCATTGCCGCATGAGCCGAGGCTTATGGCACTGCTCCTCACGGCTCTATCTCTGGCACCGGCCCTCCTGCAAAGAAAGTTTGCTCCCATTGGGTTCTAGTGCTTCCGCATAGATCCCATTAGTGTGAACAGGTGGTGGAGACTTCATCCAAGAAGATCAAGAATTTTCATTTATGTGCACTGAGGCACATCAGGCCGGTTACAACAAGTGCCTATGGACAAATCCAGGACAGATCCTTGCTTCCATGCCAAACCATGAGTCAACCAGGCAGGCCATTTGCCTTTCTGCCCAGGGCCTGGAAACTGGTGAGGCACCAGTCAAGGGTGTCGTACAATGCCAGTTACGCATCTTCCTGGCTGGTAGGAACAGCAGTTCGCATTCACAGGATGGCATGGCTTCACCTTTCCTAGCTGACACCCTCTGGCCTGGCATAGGTGCTTAACTGCATTTCCAGGGGACCTCACTTCTTCTTCAGAGTCAGGCATGAGTTGTTGGGGCAGCATTCTGCTCCCAGGCCATGGGAGCCTCCACCTGCCTCGACCAGTCTCAGGTCCCACCAGACACATGAGGAGTCCCTACCCTTCAGTGATTTTCCCCTACAGAGGGCTGAGGGATATTTTTCCCTCAGGGTGAGCCAACTCCTCCCCTGTTGTTGTGGAACGCTTGTTAATCTGACCCACTAGTATGAATGAATGGTGAAGACTGATTCCTGGAAGACAGAAAGATTACATACTCACCGTAATTGTTGATCTTCCAGAATATCGTCACTGTTCATTCACATGCCCGTCCACCATCCTAGCTCAGGTAGGTCAGGGTGTCTGTGCAGCACCCTGTTAAGCCTCAGCACACTGGCATTCTTCTTGCCACTCCATTTTGAGAGCTATTTTTCCCACTCTTGAGGATAAAACTTATTTTTCCTTTTCATAAAACATAATTGGGATGTGGGCCCTATGCCTCTTCCCACTTAAAATAGGAGGAATCCTACTGGTATTTATTTCCTTAAATGCTGTTCCTCTCCCTACTAGCGATATCTCTTCAGGTATTACCCTGTTGCTGCCATCCAGTTAGTTTCCACCTTGTCCATACTGCTATCTCTTGCTATGTAACAGGATTTGGCTGTTGGGACAAGGTGCAGTTTTCCTAACCCTTCTGTGTTGTGGGGAGAGTCAGATGCAGTAGAATTTTCTAGCGTTACTCCTCAGCCTGTTAGGATGGATGATTATTCCACACTAATCTGCTGGAATTTATGATTTTTTCATGTTTCATGCTTTTCATGTTCCTTTATCTTATTTTTTATGTTGTCTTGTGCACATGCGCAAGCAACATCTTGTGGTAGTACTAGCACGAGAGATGTGTCAGTGTTGGTGAATGCAGGGAATGCTTTAGTAGATGTGTTCCTCATTCCCCAATTAGCCATCATGCTAGCGCTGACACAAAACTGATGTAAAATGGACACACCTTGTAAGAAATGTGCCACTGCAATCAAGAGAAGCTCGTCATGCAACGGCACAAATGACATGCCTCCCGTACATGCCTTTCCTGGTGAAGCATTTCAATAAACATGGTGGCTCCTGTTGTCTGCCACACAATCCCCAGAAAGCTGACTTCTGGGGTGCCCAATCCCCCTGTCAGCATGACCTCCAGTTCAGTTTGTTTGCCGACGGGGTGCTCAATCCCCATCGGCATAATGTATCCCCTTGCCTAATTTGTTTGCCAATGGGGTGCCCAATTCCCATTGGCATAATGGCCCCAGTTTAATTTGTTTGCTGATGGGGTGCCCAATTCCCATCAGCATAATGCCCCCCTGCTGACTGGAATTCTGCCCCAATCCCCGTTGGCATCATGTGCCCCCCACTTTCGTTACGCAATGGTTGCGCTAGTCCCTATCAGTCAGTCCCACCCAAAACTCATGTGGCACACTGGGAGCCCACCCCAGTGTGCCCAAATGTATTTTGTTTGTAAAACCTGTAAATAAAGAAAACATTCCCTAGACGTTGGGTTTTCTTTTTGTCCCTGTAAAAAATTAAAACGGTCCCTCGTCATCAGGACACCCCTCCTCCCCCAACCCGTACCCACGCTATGTGCACCCCACCTCCCCACACCCCCTTACCCCACCCATTCTTACCTCCAGAGGTCCAGCACTGCGATCTTCGGTGGAGTGGGAACACGTCTGAACTCTTCAAAGCCGAACTGCAAAATGAAGAATGCCAGTTAAAGGTGATATCACTGTCACTGCACAGAATCACCTTTCAGGATCGAGTAACAAAACAACGGTACCACTGTTCATGAGGTGGGGTCCCACAAAGCCTATGATGCAAATTTGGTGAAAAAATAAAAAAATGACTGCTCTTAACTTCGACAATTTTAATTTTCACTTCAGATTTTCAACATTGCCATTTTCACACCTGTTCATGAACGAGTACAGCTGTCATTTTCACATCCTGCATAAAATGTGTTTTCACACATCTGGCACACAATAGCGCTGTCTGCAGGAAATCAACTTTTGGGACAGATTAACAAAATTACAGTGACACTGTTCATGAGCAGAGGTCCAAAATGCCTCGTTGAAAATTTGTTAAAACAAATCCATAAATAATTGTGTTACAGGCATCGTTGCGCAGTTTCTATGCACGCCGTGACTTCACCAATTTTCATATTTTCACTCCAGATTTTCAAAATTGCCATTTTTTACACCTTCTCATGAACAGTACAGCTGTCATTTTCATCCTGACCAAAATGTTTTTGCACCCTGTGGCACCAAATGGCACAGTCACTGTGCAAAATCACCTTTCGGCTAATGAACCGATAGTGCCATTGTTCATGAGATGAGGTCACAAAAGCCCATGTTGAAAATTTGAGTGAAAATACCAAGAAACACTCGGGGCATTAGAGTTTCCAAATGTAACGCCCAACCCTGTAGAGACTGACAGGTGTCAGGGGTGTGACTTGGGATTGTCGGCTGTAATGCTCATGCCATTCCACCCCCACTCCCATCCTGCAGCCAGTGACAGGCATTGGGGTGCACCTTGGACTCTTCAGCTCAACGTTTACCCCATTCTCCTATACTGCACCATCTCAGCATATTTCCTTATGGAATGGGGTGAGTGTAAGCCCGAAGACCCCCAAGGCACACCACAACACTTGTCGGTGTCTGCAGAGTAGGGTGAGGTGAAAGGGCATGAGTGTTATGGCCGATGACCTAAAGGCACACCCCAATGCCTGCCAGTCTCTGCAGGGTGGGGGTGAGGTTGGTGTCAGTTCATTACTTCAGTGCCATTACTATTATGCATCTCTCTAACTCCTGCACTGCGAATGCCAATGCCAGCAAGACAACATTCAGCATTGACAAATGCTTGTTTCACTCACTTTGGAATGGCAAGAAGATAGTATTTATGCTCGTGGACTCAGTCTGATCATACATGTTATCTACTCCTCTGGAGTACCTTAAGAGTTCTTACTTTACCAAATTCTTTGTCCACGTTGGAGCTAATACTTTTACTTAGAATGCATTTGCCATCTTATCTGCTCAAAGGTCTAGCAAGCCTCAGTGTACCAGCCAGAGCTGTGTGCTAGGGCTGCTGCACTTTTTCTCTCCACCACCCCATCCAGGTTGCTGAGCTAGGATCTGGCTGTAACACCTCCTACCCTTGTGCCACCTTTATGCCCAATCATTATCTCTACTAAGTTGGTAGTTGGGTTTTATTTTGTCATAATTTTTATATCATATATCCTTTTCATATTCCTTTGTACTAGGATTCTATAGCCATCTCTGTCTCTCATTCTTCTCACTCCCATTTGTCTCCTTTCT
This sequence comes from Neoceratodus forsteri, assembly GCA_016271365.2. Taxonomy (NCBI): domain Eukaryota; kingdom Metazoa; phylum Chordata; order Ceratodontiformes; family Ceratodontidae; genus Neoceratodus; species Neoceratodus forsteri. The sequence continues at coordinate 628,334,477 of JADMNL010000023.1, read as the reverse complement.
CCTGGCAAGCAGAATTAAGGAGGGAGGGTGGCATCAGTTATTGTCTAGCTCATGTACATGATGTCACCACGCCGTCCCCCCTTGTTAGGCTGTAAGAGAATTTGCTGCTGCTTGAGCTTGGTGCCTTTGTCTTAGACACATCGGTGTAAATGAATGGTGAAGATATTCTGCAAGATCAACAGTTATGGTGAATACACCATTTTCATTTCAGGTGCCACACCTGGCACCATTCTTTGCCTCTTGGGGCTGGGGCCAGTGTCACTGGTGTTGCTGCATAGTGGACTGTGTTGTTGGCCCTGCGACCACACTCTCTCTCTCTTTTCTCATTCTTCTGAGGAGGGTATACAGGGGGATGAGTCACATCCCAACCTCATTTTCTCCGAAGCAACAATGATGACTCTTACTATGGTCAAGAGGTCTTGGACCCAGTTCTGTGTCTGTACCTCTGGAGGACCTATCTTTCCAGGCTCTGATTAGAAATATGCACTTGGCATTTGATTCTGAGCCAGCAGCTATTGACCAGGCTATGTGCCTCCAGCTGGAGTTCCTAAATGTGCTTAATATGCCTGTCAATTTGGTTCCTCCTATCCAACCTGTACTGGAAACCTTATCTGATGTGGTCTGGCAGAGATCTGATTTGGTAGCAACTGTTCCCAAGAAGGCAGACAGAAAATACGCTGCTCTAAGAATAAATCAGTGTATTTCACTCAGCCCATAGCTGATTCTATTGTTATTCTCACTAAGAATGACAAGGCCATTGTCCCCAAGGCGGTCACTGCACATCCCACTAACAGGGGAGTCATGCAAGATTGACACTATGGGGAAATGGGCTTATGCTTCAGCTACCTTTGACATGAAAGTAGCTAGCAGCCAGGAACATTTTTTGAAATATACCCTTTGGAGCAAGCTAAGGTCTCTGTCAGAGGCTTTGCCAGATTCAGAAGCTAAACAAGATATTTTGCTGACTGATAAGCAAGGTACTGAATCCCACAGTGACCAGCTCAAATCCCCAGTGGATGCCTTTAATGTGACAACTCAATCTGTGACTGCTGGCATCTGCATCAGGCAGCATTCCTGGCAGCAGACTGCTGGCTTCACCTAGGATGGCCAACAACAGGTAATGAATGTCCACATTGATAGCATTTGCCTGTTTGGACAGCATGTGGAGGAGTCTCTTAAGGCATCTAATGAAACAAAAATGACTCTTAAGACTTCCAGGCCAGCCCCCTTCAACTCACAAAAGAGCAAGGGACATGGGTCCTTTAACAGCAAGCAGTCCATTCATGGCAAAGGCAGGGCAGCCCAAAGCAGAAGTCAGCAATCTCAGTCTCAAAAGAAAGCACAGCTGAAGGCACAGGTTCGAAAGCACCTAGTGCCACCATTTGAAGTTCCTGCCTCAATCCTGCCTTAGCAGCCCAAGCAGACCTCTACTACCCCATCAGGGTTTTACTGTCAGGGGAATCCATCATGATGGACAAGTGGGTCCTCGGGATCATCCAAGAGGGATAATCTCTGGATTTCACAGAAATCCTCTGGACTATCCGCCCAGAAGGCAGTCAGTTTGTCAGCTCACATATTGGAGCTTCTGTGCAGGAAATTGTGGGCCTTCTGAACAACAGGGCAGTGGAAATAGTGCCAGAGTCCAAACAGAATACAGGATTCTACTCCCACTACTTCCTAGTTCCAAAGAAATCAGGATGCCTACACCCTACTGTCCACCTCAGAAACCTGAACAAATTCATGAATCGAGAACAATTCAGAATTATTTTTCTGGGTTCTCAGCTGTCCTGTCTGAAGCCTCAGGACTGGCTAGCCTCCTGGATATGCAAGAAGCATACCTGCACATACTGGTACACCACAGTCACCACAGATATGTCTACTTTGTTGTGCTGGGACAGCTTTCCTCAGTGCTGCAAGTCTTTGCATAATTCTTTGCAGTTCTCACTGTGCAACTGAGGAAATTGGGACTCCATGTCTTCTTGTTCTTGGATGACTGGCTCATTTTGAGCCCAACCAGACAAGAAATGGAACAGGCAGTAACCACTTCTTATCGGTTTCTAATTTTCATGGGGGGTTTGCTGAACCTTAAGAAATCTCAGCTACAACCTTCCCAGCAACTGCTGTTCATATGAACTCTTCTGGATACAACCCAGACCTGGGCTTTTTTCCAGAGATTAGACTACGAGTGATTTTGATGATGGCATGCTACATCATGGAATGCAAGACTGTGCAAGCCCACTCCATGCAATGCATGTTGGGTTTGATAGCCTCCTCAATACCCCTGGCATTCTTATGCATGAGGACAAAACAGTGGATGCCCAGTACACAGTGGTTACAGGCATTACACCCTCAGACTTACCTCATTCAGACGACTAAACCCTTGGTACGGTCCTTCACATGGTAGTCAGTGTGTGACAGGATGGAATAGGACCCTGTCCCAGTTGTTATGGAGAAAGTGTTTAAATGCAGAGATCTGTTCTATTCTCTCCTTTTCTGCCTCTTCTTGGTCTGGTTGCGCAACCAGATTTTCTCATGAGACCTAGGACTTGATCAACCCAACAGTCTCTCAGTTCTTTGCCTCTCACTGTCTCTCAGGCTTCCCTTGCAGTCTGTCTTTTTCTCCCTTGCAAATTTGCTGATATAAAAATATATGCAAATCATTGTATGGAAATGTAACTGATATTGAGATCCTTTATTTAGAAATTACAGTGTTACTTTTTGAGATGCATATAATTATAGTTTGAGATGATTGCAAAAAGCTATTGGGAACTCAAGACATTACCTGAGTGCAAATTTGTAAGCCTTTTGCAGAAGAGCTGTGGAAAATGGGCCTCATTTCTGTGACACTGTGTTCTAGCTACACATGCCTGATACTTACAAGAACAGGATGCCTGTTAAGAATGGGGGTTGGAAGGACTTATAAGAGAACTGAGCTACAATTGCTTGAGAGAGAAAAGGGACACAGAGATTGAAGGAAAACTCTGATGGATGTTCTCTATTTGATTTTGCCTTTGTAAATAGTTATACTGAACAAGTTTATTTTTTTATGTTACTGCTAGTGTAAATATATATTTTTGGTGAATTCTACAACTGCTCCTGGTTTTCCTATGGTTTCCTGACCTGTGCCTCAACAACACAGTGGAGGAGAAGTTCCTCCATGGTTTTCATTTCTCCCAGCTGGAGCCAGAGATGATCCTCACCATGGATGCCTCCCTGTTGGGGTGGGGTGCTCACTGCCAGTGCCTCCAAACACAAGGTGTTTGGGAACCATCAGAGACTCATCTCAACATTAGTGTGTTGGAAATGTGTACAGTTTTATATAGTCTGAAAGTCTTAATGGACTTAGTCAGCCACAAAATAGTCTCTCTCCAGACAGACAAGTCTGTCATGTACTGCTGTACATCAACAAGCAGGGAGGAGCACACTCTTATCCTCTGTGCAGGAAGGCATTGAGAGTGTGGGAATGGTGTCTTGAGTAGGGTATCCTTCTCCAAGCAATTTATCTGCATGGTCTTCAGAACACTCTGACAGATGAGCTCAGTCGAAAAGAGGCCAAGCCTCAGGGGTTGTCTGTAGCTCCAGATGTCATGATATTGCTATTCAGTGAGTGAGACACACCAGATGTGGACCTTTTGGCATTTCCACTCAATACCAAACTGCCTCGATTCTGCTCCAGAAATCCAGGACATGGAGCATATTGTGTTTCATGCATTCCTCCAATCCCCTCCTTCAGAAGGTATTATTCAAGCTGGAGGCCCAAAGGGACAAGATGATTCTAGTTGCCCCCTGCTGGCCTTGACAGATTTGATATTCTCAGTTGAACAGCCTTTCAGTCAGCAAAGTGAGGACTCTACCACTCAGGACAGACTTGTTGACGAGGGTCAGCTGGTCCATCCCAACCTGTGCTCCCTTCACCTTCAGGCCTGGCTCCTGTAGAGATAGAAGTAAACAGGTATAATGTATCTCAGAAGGTCACTGAAATAGATTTGATTGCTTGTAAGCCTTCCACCAGGAAGACATACTTAACCAAACAGAAAATATTTTCTGTCTGGTGCTCCAAAACATTAGATTTCAGTTTCAGTTTATTTGTTATACTGGAAAGGCACATGAGCATAATTGCCCATTTTCACAAGCATCCAGTTAGAAATCACAAACAGAGATTACAAGAAAGTAAGAAAGTCACGAGGAGCGAAGACGTTCTAGCAGTTTAACAATCAATGATACAGAGTATATGAGAAGCAGAAACAAACCAACATTTTAATAATCAATGGTACGTGTGTACAATCAAATATATAGAGTACAAGGACAGATAAAAGTGCTGGTAGATAGCGCTGGACATATGGGACAGAAAAATACACACTTTAAGAATACGTGATACAGAGTACATGAGGGTAAATAACAGTGCAGGTAACAGTAGGACAGAGACTACATGCAGTCAACAATAGGGAGTGGAGAAATGGGGTTTGAGCAATTAAGGGCTGAGCTGGAAGAGCTGTATGTTTAGAAAATTATGTATGGGAGGGAGTTAAGAAAAGGAGATGGACTAGGTACACCCTCAATAGGGAAGAGAGAGAGAGAACGGGAAGGATGAACGGGATCCCCTTCAGTTGTCCACCTGGCAAGATTGTGGAGTATCTACTGGACCTTTCTGTTGCTGATATGCAGTATTCCACAGTAAAGGTCCACCTGAATGCTATTTCAGCATACCATGAGCCCATCAGTACTCTCCATCTGGCACTGCTGGCACCGTCTGTGACATTCCAAGAGGGTATTTTACGCACAAGACTTCCCATCGAGAAGACAGTAGCTGGCTGGGATATCAACCTTGTGTCTGACATGCTCACTCACAAGCCTTTTGAGCCTCTTGCAACATGTGACTTGAAGATTTTAAGTTAAAAGCAGCATTTCTAGTGGCTATCACCTCTGCTCACAGAGTATCTGAAATCCATGCTTTGGTCACAGATACTCCATATACTGTTTTCCATAAAGCAAGATAGTTCTCTGCACAGACCCCAAGATTCTTCCAAAGGTGGTATTGGAGTTCCATCTTAACCAGGCCTTAGTACTGCCTACCTACCTACCTGCTTTTCCAACTTCCAGAATGAGGAGAGAGAACCTCTACTCACTGGATGTTAAGAGAGTCTTTAGGTTCTACCTAGATAGAGCTATGGACTTCAGACAATCCAAACAGTTCTTTGTCTCCTTAAGTCCCAACTGGAAGGGACAGCTTGTTACAGTCAAGTGCATTTCTGCTTGAATTGTGAATTGCCTTCACCACTGCTATGCCATTACTCAGGTTAAACTGGAGGGAAGCATACAGTCCCACTCCACCAGAGAAGTTGCCACATCCTCAGCAGAGATACACTCTGTGTCTACTGGAGACATTTGCAGAGTTGCAAGTTGGAGCACAGTGCACACTTTTACTAAGCACCATGCACTGGATGTCCATGCCAGGCAGTACGACTTTAGCAGGACAATCTTAAATGGATTACTATTCTGAGTGATCCCTCAGCTCCAACTGGCCTAGACTGAGGAACTTTGAGCTTGGCACTGTGACCCGCTAGTGGGAATCAATGGTGAAGATTGATTGTTGGAAGATAGTAAAATAATGTATTCACTATAATTCTTGATCTTCTAAAAATATCTACACCATTGATTAACACGCCCACCCACCATCCCACAGACTCACTCCAGTATGGTTGTGTTGATCTTCACCCATTTATACTTGGTTTGGGCTGTGAAGACACTGTGTTACTGGATTTGGGTTATGCATAGATACTTGTTAGGGTTTTGCTGCACCTCCTCAGTAAAAAGGTACTATGGCAGGTGGGAGCTGATGCCGAGGTAAACAAGTGGTCATGTGCGCTGAGTCACAGTACTGCCATTGCATGTTGCTTATCTCCCTGCTAGGTCCTAGCACCACTGGCTAAGACCCACTAGTGTGAATCATGAAGATATTCTTAGAAGACCAAGAATTATGGTGAGCAAGAAAGTTACATTTTTCAGTTGTGACCAAAGGGGTATAGGAATTTACATGAATAATTGCACAAGCAAGTATCACAGCATAGGAAAATAGCAAATAAAACAAGTGCAAGTACAGTACTGTATAAGAATCTGATTTAGTATCAGAATTATGCTTTGTAGTTATTGGGAAAATAGAAATGTTAACCAAGGCTCCATGGTATTCTCGGTGAGCACCAGGAAATCTTCAGTGACTATTTTCGCACCCATCAAAGATGAGCAGAATAGACCTGAGTTCAATGTCTCATCGAATTAACTTGATCTCAAACACTGCTACACCTCTCCGCTACTCCATGGTGTACTGTAGTGCCCACGGTGTAATTTTCTTTCAGTTCTCTGTGCCTCCCCGGAGCCACACTGACACACACTGCAATGTTTTTGAGGAAAAAAGAAAGCTATAGAACATGGCTAAGAGAACAATACTTTGTATAAAACTGTCTCAAAGATAACTTTAACTATACACAAGGAAGAAGCTTGGTGTAGACCTTTTACCTCAAAATGGACAAATCTTCTGTGCACTCAAATGTGGAGATCATGACTGGTCTATTTTTGTATGCAAGTAGAGAATAATATTTAGCAGACTGTTAAAGTTCATTCTTATTTCTGCACATTTTGCAAATTCTCTGCATGCTTTAAATAAATAATAAGTTTACACTTTTAAATAACCATAACGTTTAGCCTTATTTTGCTTAAGCAATGAGTATAATAGAATTTAGGAACCCAGGAAAAAGTTTAGTCCACTAAATTTTTAATTAAGTGTCAATCAGTTTGAGGGACTGGATATAAAATATTATCATTTTGCACTTAAGTCAGCAACATATTAAATGACTTTATTGGTAAATCAAAAGCCTCTTTTGTATATTCATTATCATTATGTCAATATACATTTCTTCAAGTTGTATACATATAACATCTGACATTTCTGGTTCTATATCCTGTATCCTTTTTGCTGAGTATGCATTTCAGTTGCACTAGAAAAAACACATCTGTTTTTTAGATCTTTTTTATCACAAAACATCAGTCAGAGCTCCAGTAATAACCTGCTTTAGAACATATTATGAAGACCCTGCCTTTCTGTATTTTAAAGAATATTTTCAGTGACTTTTAAACAGCAACTCTCTACTATAATAAAAAGCTTAATACCACTAGATTTACACAGTTATTTTAACTTTAGTGTTTCCTAGTTTTTGTTATTTTTTAAATGTTCCCTGTTATTGGTCAGGTAATGCTTATTTCATGGAGTATTTCAAATGTATCTGACTCTCCTCTTGTTGACCTCACATTTGCTGTTTGTGACTCACTGGCTGTTGTCATGTTGAACACAGAAATAAAGACATTGTGAGGTTTACTGGGAAAGGCAAATGCTTTATAAACAGGCTTTATTTTGGGTGAGACTACCAAGATGTGCTGTAAACCTTGAAAAGGAACACCAAAAATGAAAAAGTATTTTCTAGTAAACTGTAGTATCTGAAACATCATATTTATGAAAGTATATGCTGACTTGCAGAGTTGTTCTTTATTTATTTAACAACGGGTAAGTACACTGATCCCAGGGACAATTTTCAGGCATGACCCGAGCCATTTAGATAGCACGTAGTACACATGTTTACAGCTTCTCAAGTAAAGTTTTGCATTACCTGAATGTGCTTTACTGGATACAAATTTAAAGGTCATATTTGAAAAACATTGTAAAATGTAATAGTGGCTAGGACTTGTTTCTGCCAGGGCTTCAGAAAAAAACTAGCTGAAACCTAATTCATTGCCCTTCTAACCAATATCACAGCCTCCTGTTTCTGTTCCTCTGTGCCCAACTTCATTTCCCCTTGTAACTCCAATTACATGGCACCTTACCAACAAAAATGTGACCATCATTTGTTCATCTCTTTCATTATCTAGTTTCATAACAGCTGTTTCCTGCTGTAGAGACTGATGCTGATTCGCAGATACCCATGATGTTGCCACAAGGCACAGGACCACATTGGTATCAAGAAGTTCTTTTTTAAGAGTATTGTATGCACTGATATGGGAAACATCAAACCTGTAAAGGAGGAGATGACTCTGAAAGAAAAACAAGAGGTACAATAGCTAGCCATGTTAGGCTGTGCTGCAAGGAAGCAGAGATTTATGGAGACCTGTTGTTCCTGGGTCCCACACCCCTTACACCCTCATGCACACACCAATGACAGATGTTTTATCATTGCTGTATTACACTAACATGTAGTAATGAGTATCCACTGTACAAACATTGGTACTAGGGATCATGCTTGCTAAGTGTATACACTATACAGTACACATTTATTTTACAGCATTATTTCTTAGTTTTCTGTTATATGTAATGTTCATTTGCTTATATTTTACTGTTATGCATTTGCTTATATGAGGCATATGTGCTTTGGGCCTAACCATATCTCTTCACGTGTATTTCTGCTGACGCTGCTTTGGCACCATAATGACCTTGCACCTACTGGAGAACTTCTGTATCGTCTTTGTTCTAACTAATGTTATGTCTTCTGTATAACGTAATGCTTTCCTTTCTGCTGACTCTACACTTCCTATCCAGCAGTGTAGTGGTACCACTTGCTTCAGACAATGAGAATTGTCACACCTTTTTCCTTATCTCCCTATAAGAATCATGGTTCTAGAAAGGTTTGCTGAGAACTGCTGCATCTAGACATAGTGGAACTTGTTTCTCCCGGCATTTTGTACCGCTTTTGGTTGTAAGACTGTGTTTTGTAATAAACTTGTTTATTACATGAATTTGCCACTGTCTGTCATTCCTTCCACTTGTTTATCTCTAACAAGAACCTGATGCTGGAGTCCTTTCACTCCCTACATATTTGTGACCAGGAAAAGGAAAGAGATTAAACAAGGGAAGCTTTGCATTCAATTAATTTTGAATGTCGAGCAGTGTAGTGCAATCTTCATTTTGCCTACTTGGACCTGTTCGTGCTTACAGTGGTAGCGGGCATGGCAGACCCACATACCTTTGTTCGCGGGCTGTGACAAACCCACATTGAGTCACAGCAAACCTCTCGATGACTGATTGGCCTGGCCGGGAACCGGAAAGTGGTAGGTGACAGCCCCGGCTAATTTTCAAGTTTCCTACATGTGCTTGCTTTTATGTTGTTTGCCAGTATGCCTACTCCCTACAGAGGTCTAATCAGACTTGTGCTGCACACAAGGTCAATACGAAATTCTGTACTCGGCATTTCTGCCCAGTGCTGTACATATGCTGCTCTACCAGCATTGGAGGTAAGTCAGCATTTGTTTACCCTACACAGATCCTTTCTAACAAAAAGATATGGATTTACAGACATTGGGGATGTCTCACAGTAAATATGAAATGCTGACAGACCTCCACTCATGCAGCAAAAGCAGCATCTTTGTTATGCTAGCTATCCAGACACCCAAAATATCAAATGTTCTGCCTGTTGTTCAATTTGTGGCCAAACAGTAAAGATTTTGGAAAAGAAAACTGTCCCATTTGGTCCTGGAGGGCAAGCAGCTGTTTCTTCTCAAACTGACATCTGGTAAGTGTTCCTACAGTTCACTCCCTGTTTTTTGTCTCATACTTTTTTTTTATGGTTCAGGAACAACTGCTTACCTTTGGTAAATGTTTAAAGCTGTACTAATGTCATCTGCAACAGTTTGGGTGTGATATATATGTGTTTACTCAATTGTTATTGCTATTCACTTTAGGATACATTCATACTCAATGGTATGTGCCACAGTTGTTTTGTGCTCTGTGCCTAATTATTGGTGTGGCCATCCATGTTTCAGGGTCATTGCTAGCCAGTTGTTTATGCTATCTGTCGATAGAGGTTTGTTGTACAAGATTTTCTTTATGGTTAAAACCTGTTGTTTCAGCTGTTTAGGCCGAAGTTGTTAAAGATGGCAAGGAAAGTGTTGATTGTTCGTGTAGTTGAAGATAGTTGGTGTTTAAGAAAGACATGTTAGAGAAATCTTTGTTTACAAAGATTGTTTACTAGAATGTGTACTGTACTGTGTCTTGAAAGTGTGTTTATTATAACTGGTCAGTGTTAGTTTGGACTCAGCGGACAATGGTGATTTTAACATTTCAACAAATATGTCTCATATAAGTTTTCCTTGAGAACAACCCTGCTGCATACACACCCATGTGTGTCCAACTTTACTCATGCCAGCTCCTCTGGGCTGACAGCCAAATTAACTAACCCTATTCATGACTGGATTCAGAGTTCTGCAGTCACAATTTGTGAGCCATACACACATGTATATCCATTTTTCTTTGCTCCTGGTTTCATTGCAATGTCACTATTGCACTGTATTTCATAGAACAAGTAATCTCTATCATCCATTTCCCTATTTAGCCATTTTACAATGCACTGCATTTTAATGGCCGCTTGGTTCCATGATACAGTACTATAACTGTGTTAATTCACATCCTATGTATGAATTTTTGTTCTCTCACAACAGGTATATATATATATGTATGTGTGTATATATATATATATATATATATATGTACACACACACACACCTTAGTACAGTTCGGTGCTTGACTGTGCACTACTGTTTCAAAGCTAAATGGCTGCTCTTCATTCCCAACAGCCATCATTTTCATACTATGTGACCTTGGCAAGTAACTTGACCTTCTTGTGTTTCAAAATTCTATGTCACTACCAGTTCAAACTTGATGTGTGTCCCACTTAAAGCACCCATTTCCACTCAAAATGTATGTTTTTATGGAAACTCACCAAGGGTGAATCCTACAATTTAATTTTTTACAGTACTTACACTCCGAGCAAAAGGACAGACATTTTCTTCTGGCTTGCAGCCAACAAAACCAATGCCCAAGGCCTTCCTTCATGAAGATTTGGTTGTAGCATAGCTTTGTTCCTCAACAATATCACATGATTCCCATACTACATAAGGAGCTCTAGGTGTGTGTGTGGGGTACTCACCACCCCCAGTATTTTTTTTTTATATACAGCATACTGTTAAAAAGAAAAATATTACAGTTGTTTTTGAGAGAGTTTACCATTTACAGTTAAACACAATGACTTTTTTTGTTTGTGTGTGACCATGGTGTGATAATTTTTTTCATTTGAGAATGCATTCTAAGATATATGTACGTTACGGTATTACCATCAATCTGGATCTTTTATGGACTCAGCTGGCATTTTGCACTGCTTAGAATAAGGGAACCCAGGGATGCTTGGCTTCTCTTGTTTTATCAAAATAATCTTTTTTTATTTTCAAGTTGTGTAGTTTGCATTTTCCTTCCTTCCTTCCTTCCTTCCTTCCTTCCTTCCTTCCTTCCTTCCTTCCTTCCTTCCTTCCTTTCTTTTTTTCTCCTAGGAAAAAGAAAGTTCCCATCTTTAGGTAATGTATAAAGCCACCTTTCCTAAAATAATTGCAATATAATTTTGCTATAATTTGAAAAGTATATGTATTGAGGGAAGCAATGGGGTCACCCCATTACCATCTATACAGTGTAAACCTTTTCAAGGTGCTGCATGACTAGGTACTATAATTGCCAGACCATTTCTGTTTCAGCATCCATGTCACCACCAACAGCTCCACCCTTTTATTGCTACAGTGCTTGAGCTACCTCTTTACCACAGTAGGAGCTTGGCGGGGGACTATTCCTTCCAGTGCAATGCCCACAGAGATTGCAAGATACATCATTGTCTCCCCATAGGGGTAAATAAAAGAAAATGTATTTGCTAATAACTATTTGTTATTTACAGGTTCTGAAAAGACCCAACAGATTCTAACAGTATAACCCAGCTCCGTCCCTCTGCTTTTTCTAGTGCAAACTGTTAAACCGCACAAAATGTAACATTGTTACAAGGGGTTCTACCCTCAACAAGTAATCAGCCAAGCTGGGGGATTGTGTATGTATTTCCACACATTCATATCTTTTGATTATCTTTTCAGCTTTCTTATCCTGTTCAGACAAATACAAAACAACTTTCCATAGCCTTACAGCAATGGATGCAATCATCTGCCTTCTATAAGCACAAACACGTATCTATAATTTCAAAGTTCTAAAGCATTGCATACCCTGAAAAAGCCTTACAAGTTAAAAAAAACAGAGTGGTGGGTTGCTCAAATAATTCTTTCAACCAAAATTAAGTAATTTTTACCAAGGACTGCAACTTACAAACTTAAAACTGTGCCCCACCCTCTTAAACTTATTCCATGGTTGTGCTCAACACAAGTGCATTCACAATGCTCTAAGATTCCTGGACTCTGAACTAAACTTGCAGTCTACATTTGTTCTGTTGTTTAAAATGTATTTTATGTATTATGCTCAACACTGATGTTGTTTTATTGCAAAAGTATGTTTTATGTTTATGCTATTATGATTTCAAATACATCTTGCTACACATTATCAAGTGTGTATTCAGAAAACTGCTCCACATTTATGAATGCTTTTAATGCACATAACCAAACCTAGATACTGGGGCCAGCATTGCTGACCCACCCCTACACTATGTTCCAAGCAAAACCCAAGACAAATTAATGCTGTGTTTGTCTCATTACTCCCAGGTACTCCCAGAAAATAAAGTGCACTCTATACACAGCTTGTGATTTTAAACTTAACAATAATAATATGGCAGAATTTAGATTCTGCTCCAGAACCTATGCTTCAAGGTTCCATAGTAGGCCCTACCTCACTCAGTACTTTGGAGTATTTCGCTATACAGTGTAAAGAAGGTAGATCCTTTCACTTGTCACAGGTGCAATAGACACTATTATCAGTTGGTATAGGCCAACAATATATATTTGTCCCACTATTGCATAGTGTAACTGGCATATTGCCATGAGCTACATGTTTAAAATGTGTTATTATAACATTACAAGATTTTATAACATAGGCCTCAGTTAAGCCTGCCAGCAACACATAGACAGGGAAATCATGTTTGTCACTGTCATAGCCTCTTCTGCAATCTGAAAGCAGGGTGTAACCAGGACATTGTCATGGATTCACAGATGGTCAATTAGTATTATTGGACCTCGGCCTGCACCCCCAAGTGCGTGGTCCATGTCCCATTTTTATTTTTCTCTTTTCACAATTATCAGAAATTTAGGCTCTGTCACACCACTCTTTACATAACAAAAAGTTCATTGGTGTAAAAGATTGTTTTTTATGTGCTCTTAACTCAGTTTCTAACACACTTTACAAGTTTGCAGGTTTCCACGGTGTGGCACACAGCATCTCCACGTACAACAGCAGTAACACTTTTCATCTAAGCTGCAAAAACATTAATCTTTTTCTTGAAAAGAAAACCGCTGCCACAGCTTCAATGTCATCATCATCTTTGTACCTGACTGGCTCCATATACGGACTACTACGTGAAACAGGATATTATTACCTCTGTAAGTGTAATGTTTTCCACAAAATTATACCTATTTGTAAACTTTAAATCAACTAAAAAAGGTCCAACCAATTCAGACTCTACAATCAAGCCTATTGTGTCTGCTTACTATTAAGCTAAGTCTGGGGTAGGGGCAATCCCCTAACTTCAGCAAGAAGATTCTTCTTCAATTGATCATCAAGCAAGACATCCATTTTCTCTACTGCTGCTCTTTCCAAGCCTGGCTGGCACCTCATACAAACTAATTATTTTTTTATGGACTGTCACTTATGAACTGTTAATCTTTGTGCTAGGGTGTGATCAACTACCACACCACAAATGCCATGCCAGTGTGTGTGGATATTTCATTAAAGGACTCAATGCACAGTCTAATGGACCCCTTCCAAGGCCTCTGCCAATCCAGCCATCCAGCAGCCAGCAACATGAACACTGACTTTCAAACTGTGATGGCGTTTCATCTCTCAATTACCATCTGCATAGCCCCATGTGCCTTGTGGGGTTACCACCTTTCTGCCAATGATGAACTTTATGGACTGTTATTCATATCAGCTTTCTAAACTGGTCATATATGTTTTATAAGGACCTATCTGTCAAGAGACATTGTCAACAGATTTTTCAATCAAGCTCCAAGGGTGTGCCACACCTCAACACCTCAATACCAGATAGCATCTACCTCATCCACTCTCAAAGTGGATTCTATGAACTCTTCTTCATCAATGGACTCTTATGTCATAGTATGTTCTATTTTGTATCACATGTTAACAACTTTTCACATATCTTCATTGTGGTGTTGACATCCCTGAGTTCTGCACTATGTTTTACCAACACACCATATGTGCTCCATTTGTGACCACCCCTGTATCCTAAACTCCTGAACAGGCCCATTTCTGACAGTAACTCTGACTACATGTCTGTTTTTTACAAGCTACATAAATTTTTGTCTTCATTTAGGTTTCAATCTGTGATTATTCATCACATAACCTCTGTTTTTTATCATATATCATTATTACTAATGCTTTACTGTCTGCAGCATACTATCATACAGTATTATGACTAACCTGTTCCTTTACAAGGCTCATGCTTCAGGCTTGCAAACAATTCCAACAGCTTCCCTATGGTTGTGTTGCCCCTTTGAGGAAACAAGGAGGGGAATGTTGTCCTGGGTCCCACACCCTTGCACCCTTATGCACATGCCAATGACAAATGTTTTATCATTGCTGTATTGCACTAACATGTAGTAATTGGTATCCACTGTACAAACATTGGTACTAGGGATCATTTGCTAAGTGTATACACTGTACAGTACAGATTTATTTTGCAGCATTATTTCTTAGTTTTCTGTTATATGTAATGTTCATTTGCTTATATTTTACTGTTATGCATTTGCTTATATGAGGCATATGTGCTTTGGGCCTAACCATAACTCTTCACATGTATTTCTGCTGACGCTGCTTTGGCACCATAATGACCTTGCACCTACTGGAGAACTTCTGTATCATCTTTGTTCTAACTAATGTTATGTCTTCTGTATAACGTGATGCTTTTCTTTCTGCTGATTCTACACTTCCTATCCAGCAGTGTAGTGGTACCACTTGCTTCAGCCAATGAGAACTGTCACACCTTTTTCCTTCTCTCCTAGAAGAAGCATGGTTCTAGAAAGCTTTGTTGAGAATTGCTGCATCTAGACATAGAGAATTTGTTTCTCCCAGTATTTTGTACGGTTTTGGTTGTAAGACTGTGTTTTGTAATAAACTTGTTTATTACATGAGTTGCCACTGTCTGTCATTCCTTCCACTTGTTTATCTCTAGCAAGAACCTGATGCTGGAGTTCTTTCACTCTGTACAGACCCCAACTCTCTGCACATGGTGAAGGTGATAAAGTCTCAACCAACTGACTATACTGTAGGTTATGTGACTCCATCACTTTTGTAAAGCAGTATATGCTGTCCTCACCCAGTACCTCTTCATGAACAAGATCAGTTTCAGGTTTGCACTATTTAATTTTTGATTTTTTAGAATGTATTTCCCAGGATAACTCAACTGCCCTTTATCACCTCATTTCCCATGGAGTCCTATCTGTCTACCCAGTTTTACAGGTATTAGGACTGAATGATATGGAGGGCAAGTGACTTGCCCAAAATGATGTGGTAGTCAATGACTGTGTGGGATTCAGTCATGGCATCTCCAGGTTTACAGTTCTGTTCCTCACTACTAGACTGGAAAGCAAGCCCATCATCTTCACAGTGTCCCCACTTTTCACCAGCTCCGTGAAGACAAAGACCTGGAAGTGCTCTTGAACCGCTCCCCATGTAGTAGTGCAGCATGTTGCTGAGCCCCAGAGCTAGCCATTGTATTGATTTTAAAGTGGTTACAAACATTCAGTTTTATTTGTATTAGCAAAAGAGGCAGGATTTAGAAGTAGCTGTTTTGCTTTGCATCAAAGAAGTTCTTTGCAATTAGAGGAACCAAATGATTTTTAAGCAGGTGGCTTTCTCCACTCAGTATATTCCTAACATTAGATAATGCATGTTTATTTTGCTGCATCAGATATTATTAGAATGCTGGTGTGCATAGCTGAGACCAACAATTCATTTGTGTTTTATTTTGGAATCAAAGGCACACTGAGTTGAAGCTTGTTTCCAGATGCAATCCAGGAGCACAGGGAGGGTAAGTGATGTGCTCAAGATCAAACAATATTCAAGTGGTAGTAGTGGGATTCAAACCATGTCTACTGATCTCCATGTTTACAGCTTGGTGTTTTGACCACTAAGCTATACAGCCTTCTAACAGTGCTGACAGACATTTAGTAAAGATGCAATGTTATAAAGGAAGATGCAATCCTCTTATAAAAAAAAATTCAGTCTTCTTAAAAAGGGGGGGGGGATGTATTTTTGTGTCCTTAAAGCAGCAGGGTATGATAGCAGTGGAAATTTTGACCTATATTTTTTTATTCAATTTAGATTGCCCCTTGTCTTCTGACTTACATGATACCATTCTTTCCCCATTTTGGGGTTTGTTTTAGCACTTTTTTCACATTTGAAGTAATAAAAGGAGCACTCTTTTTAATATGGCTCAAATCAGGTTTTAATCAGTATTCTTGGCCGTTTTGTACATCTCTTGTCTTGTAAGTTCAGAAAGGATTGTTTGCTGCAAGCTAGTTCATTATAGTCACAAGAAAAGTGATTTTAAACAATGGGTGTTTTCAAAACAACAGAGAAAATTGATGTAAACCTGGCTCAAACCATATGAAAAGGTGCACTTCTCTAATTATTTGAGTTGTATCAAAAAAGTGGTAAAGCAGACTCAAAATGGTGAAAAAAAGTATCATACTAGTCATGATAATGGGCAATCTAAAATAGAACAGAAAAGTAGAGGCAAAATGTTCATCCCACTCATGCACTGCTGTTTAATAAACAGTTTTTATTTGATCAAATTCCTGAACTTGCCTTGATGTCTGGGCTGAGTCATGTCAGCAGCTCTGATCCTCATCCATGTTTCCCAATTAATTTGAAAACAGAAAGAGCCACTACCACAGGATTTTGTATTACAAATCCATTAAACATGCCTAGTAACACCACCTTTTAATTAAAATGAACTAAACTCTCCTCTCTGCTTCACTGAAAAGCTGCAGGAATAATCTGCCTGTTTGCCTTAACCCTTCTCACTCCCTACCCACAAGCAGTACTCGGTTTGGGACTCCTATTCACTTTTATTTTAAGACCACAATTATAAATTGCAAAAGTTCAGCCAATCAACATGCAGCGCCACTGTGTCTCTTATGATGTGTACAGTGTACTCTCATGCAGGAGTATTTTGAGGGAGCACTGCACTTGGCGCCAGGGTGGGGTTGGGGGACAGTACAATCTAATGAATATAAGACTTCAAGCTTATTATACATCACTTATGTTAAACTTGCGTGATTTATAATAATGTAATAGGACCTGAGGGATGTCTCTTATGGTATAAAGACATCTCTTGTGAGTTTAGGTAGACAGAACTGCTAAGCTTCTGTGTGTGGTTCTCTCACCCAAACCTCAGACTTATCATACCATAAGAGACATCCATCAGAGCCCTATTAATTTGCTGTATTTCTAAAGCAATGACCTATCAGTGAACAGTAGTGGATCAGGATATCAGCAGAACTATTTCATTCAGATACCTGTCAATAGCCCACAAGGTTTCCAGTTAATTACAGTGCTAGCTTCTTGGAATCAGTTTTATAATTTGTATTATAAACTCCAGGGCTCATTATAGCCAGTTACACTATAAGAGCAGAAGGCTGTATAGCAGCACAGAGCCCACTGACTTAGAACATTGAGGTGTAGAGACTTTTCACTTCTTTAATTTTCTGTGAACTTGACATTGTTCTGAGGGAGGGGGGAACTTTTCAGTGTTGACCTCTTTGCATGTGACTGACATGCAGCAACAAAATGTTCTGACCACCAATAATGTCTTCTTGATTGTAGAGAGGATTCTTCCTTGTCGGAAGATCTGGTGCTTGAGGATTCAGCCATAAAGGTTAGGGATTTCAGATTTTTTGCCATTCAAATTATGCAAGCTTCGTGAACTTCTCCTTTGATGTACCGGATCAATATGTTGTACAGTATATACAATGCCACAGAGCAAAATCATGCAACAGTAACAGCTCGTGGAAGAACACTTACAAGGTACATAATGCCGCATGACACAAATAGTGTGGAGTGGTAGTGGTGACCCTGTAGCTGTTTCCTGGAAAGCTCTACTGCAGAGGGTAAGAGCTCTGCTGGAAGGGGATCTGCTGAGCAACTGCCATAACTCAGGGAGTAGAGCCATTGGTGCTGGAGGACAGTGGAGTGGCTGTGAACTGGGGTTCTATTCCTGGTCCTAGATTAGGTTAGTTTATTTTTGTTTTCTTGTCTTTTGTGCTGTTCATGATGCCCCCGCCCGAGTTTCACCCTGTCCCCAAGTTGCCCCCCGAGGAGGTAATTTTAACAGGAGGAGTTCAGGGGTGCAGTCCCCCCCCATAATGGGGGGATGTGGGGCAGAGCCCATTGCAGAAAACAAGTATTTTACTGTTTTTAGTCACTGTTTTGACAGTGCGGTATAGTGCTGCACTGTTTTTTGTATGCGATAACATTTTTTATTTTAGTTGTTTAACCAGGAGTAGCACACTAAGCTGAAAGTTTTTTTTACAGGTGCGATCTGGGAGCACAGGGAAGTTAAGTGACTTGCTCAGGGTCACACAGTATGCAAGTGGAGGCTGTGGATTCAAGCCCAGGTCTGGTCTGCTGGATGTCACTAGATTTGCAGCTCAGAACCTTAAACCACTGCACTATACTGCAACATGACCCCATGCCCTCCTTTGGGGTTCAGCTGGTTACCCTTTATGAACAGCACCAGAACCAGCAGTTACTAACTGGGGCAGTACCTGATTGCTCAGGTCTCAGGTCCTCAGATTTGGTTTGCACCAATCTCAGTCTCATATTTATTACCAGATATTACAGTTCCATTGTGTCTTCCATGCTCAGCATTAACCGTCTTTGAGTCCTAGTACTTGTGTGTCTTCTGCAATTGCTGGAGTCATGCCTTCAGAGACCAAAATAGACCCCCAGATATGTCCTCATCTATGAGTACCATACAAAGTTGTAGTCCAAGATGCACAAATATAAATGTAAGTCCTCTAATTAGTTGAGTACATGGTCACTAGATCTGCTGCAGATGTCTTCTAGTTCCTATTAGAATTAATGGTGTGGCAGTCATTCAGGTATATTCTCTGGCAAGACTGATCTTTTGACTTTCTAAAAACCTTTGTCCTTCCTTAGGAGACCTTAAGTACATCTGCAGATGTTCCTCAAGCATTCTTGTTGACCCTCTTGGGAACAGGCTTAGAGCAAACCCTGCAGGTACACCTCCAGTGATTCCAGCTCTACCTCTGATTCTCCTGCTGGTACAGCTGTGCTTGGCACTGCTGAAATACCCTTTTTCTATTTTAATTGTGGTTGACCACCCCTAAATCTGGTGGATTAGTCTCTGATGTGTGGCAATCTACTCCATTTCAGAGCTAAAATGGGTCGCTATGGTTCAAAAGCACACCCTTGAACTCTATACGGGACCAAGACTTGTTCATTCTTTCAGTGCATCCCCTCTTGCTCTGATGAAGCCCCTGATGTGCCAGCCCAATCATGATGGTCAGACCCCAGATGTTCAACTTCTTGTTTGGCTCCAGTAATTGCTTGCACTGCATATGCTGCCTTGTGGTGTGGCTCACATAGGTCCCAAGCCCTGAGGTACTGGGAAACATCAGCATTTCAGTAATCATTCTGAGTCAAAGTCTGCAGTATCTAACTCCTTCAGATCATCTGAGGACATGGATGTAGTGGATGATAAGGGTTAAGGGCCCCTTCAGACCCAATTAGCATGGACTTGCAATGCTTTTTTTCTGCTTTATACAGAAGGTTTGTGGTGCTGTAGATTCTCTCACAAGGTACAAAGTGAAGCTTCTGGATATACTGTTTAAAGATATACTTTTCACTTGGGCATTTCCCATGAACATGGCTAAGGGAGTCCGGGTTGTTCCAAGACTCCTAGATCACAAAACTACATCACTAACATGCAGTACCCTGAGGGCAAACATTTTGACCTGGAGTATCCCTCACCTGACAGTTATCTTAAATAAAGCCAAATCCCAGAGACAAAATATCTTTACAGTATATGGTTAGAACTTATTATACATAGAAATCGGTGGTTGCTCTAATGTTGATCTGCACATTCTAAAAGTTGTTGTGCACATTCCATATGTTGTTATGCACATTGTAAAAGTTATTTTGCTCATTCTACAATAAATATTCAGCAGCCCCTAATTAATATTCATGAGTCCCCATGCTATTCCACCACATAATTGGATGAAACAGGACTACTTCAAAAAAATTCAAACAAACATGGCACCAGCACTAAGCAAGCAGTTCACAGAGATGGTTTGGACATGGGCTGTGATAGCTGGCTCCATGTCCCCAAACCGTAGCAAGTTCACAATTTTCCTTTCTTTCTTTTTTTTTCCTAAATTGAGTAAATCCGCCGAACACTTGGGGATTCAGGCCTGGGACTGAAACGAGACTGCATCGCAACTTGGCAGCTGATTGGGCTGCCAACAGCAAGTGGGAGCACAAACACAAGGTATGAAACCTGTGGTAGTTTAAATGATAAAAATTTAACTTTTTCTACATTGCAGAACCATATGCTATAAAAATAAAGAATAGCTGAGTATACACAACTGCCTTGTTTCTATCTCAGAGCTGAAGATACCAGCATGGACCTCTCGAGCTTTGCTCTTGAGGTCCCATATGTTTTATCTTCCATCCCTTGATGGAAACACAGGCTCTTTGTGTATACTCGGCCTTACTTTATTCCTTATGTGTGGATTTCCCTACTTCGAGACGCATCAGTCAAAATGGCTAAATATACATTGTACTACACAACCATGAGACATTTATGAATATGGTCCCACACCAACACATAGGTGCCAGAACAAGAGGGGCCACTATGGCCATGGCCCTACCACTTTCCTAAGTGGCCCCATCTGTTTTTGCAACCATGATAATTAATTACTAGGGAAGAATTTAACCCTTAAATCTTTGGCCCTACCACTTTTCACACTGTTCTGGTACCAATGCACCAACATAAGGATAAAGATCTCTATTTTGTGCAATATAGGAATGGCACAGCTAAGTATCAGCTGTGGGCAACTATGAAGATTGCTGGCTCCACAACATGAGTAGTAATTTTGCCATTGCCTATTGCCCCACCAAGCAATGTGTTTTCTTCTCTTTCAATACTTAACGGAAGCTTCTGACTTTCTGTTTGTTAGATTCTCTTTATATGGATCTCATGCAGAGGCATTCCTTACTTATATTAAGGTTTTCAGTACTACCCTCCATCCACTGTGTCTCTGATTAGAAGGTCTGATCACCATCATTAGGGCCACTGATTTATGGTGATTAAAGTAATGAAATTCCATTTTCAAGACTTGAAATTCCAGGAAGAGCACTGGTGGTGGTTAGTCTAATTTTATACTAGGATTCATACTAGGAGGTATAGAAGCTAGGAACGCTATGAGACCATAGGTAGCATAATTATTACAACGGAAATGCCTGATAGACTTATTACCTTTAAGATGTTTGTCAAGCTGTCTTTTGAATTTACTCTTACTTTTGCTGATTTTAGTATTCTCTGGTAACTTGTTCCAAGGTTCTGTGACTCTCTGTGTATAATATGTTTTCCTGATTGCAGTTTTGAAAAGCATGCCGTGTAACTGTAGGGGGTGGCCTCTTGTAATTATGTTGTTTTTGTTTGAATGACAACTTCATCTCTGTCATGAGGAAGGGGTTTGTAGTATATCAAATAATAGCAAAGGTCACCTCTTAACCACCCAGTGTGTAGAGGCATGAGTTTTAGATAGTGTAATCTATCTGTATGGGATTGATTTTTGAGCCGTCTGATAGTTTGGTGGCTCTCGTTGTATGCTTTCAATTTCCAGATTTCACCAGGATTCTACTGTCATTCTTTTAGTATGTGTATAAAATAATCAGAATAAAGAAGGCTTAATATGCAGAGCATTAAATGAAGCAAACTGAAAATAGTAGAGGAAGCAATTATAAAAAAATACAAGTTCTGTAGATTTACTGATCTGGTATAAAATGCCAAATTCTATGAAATTCTTTGTTGTTTACCAGTGTACAGGCAGTCCAGATTCCAGAGTTTACTGGGGTTTCCAGTAAAACTGAAAACCAGTGGCCTTGAGCATCATCCATGGATAAGTAGCCGGCTGTCATTCTTTCATGGTGCATCACAGCATAAATACAGGGCAAAGCACAATGAGCCCAGCACAGCCATAGAAACAATACCGTGGGTGCTGACTCACCAGATAAATGTGTCAAGTGACTTAAAGAGTTGTACCATTCCTTCCTTTCTCCAGTCTCTGCTAGGGTTATTATGGAGGGGTCAGCTGTTCCTGTTAACCCTCAGACCAGTGGGTCTTGTAGTTGATCATGAACTGCATTATGCCACAGTCCACAAATAATCTGTGTTTTAGACCTTCAGGTGTCTGAATTGGGGAGTGTGGGGAATGATGACGGGCCACGAGGACACCCCCTACAAAATCAACATTAGATAGGTAAGGCTGGGCAGATTTGCTAGGCCACAGGGCTTTTTCTACCAGTAGTGTCTGTGTTTCTTCTGCTTAGCTCACCTGCTTACAGGCAGATGTGGAGTAACTGCTGCATCCCCACTCCAGCAAAAAACAACAAAAAAAAAAACAATGGTGTGGTGTCCAATTTGGGATCTTCACTGTGAACAGAGATTGTATATCAGGAAACAGAAGTTCCATATCTTGTCTCAGGGTCAGCTCATACCACCTCTAGAAACTGTAGTGAGAAAGAAATAATGTGACCTACTGGGAACCGAACCAAGTCCCCTGAATAAAAGCTGACATGGTTGGACCTGAGGTTCCCAGCAACACTTCCTTTCCCTGGCATTGCACATCTTGCAGCTAGGAATAATCAAGATGACAGATATTTTGGGTGCAATATTAGCCACTGCTTAGCATTTAAATTGCAAATTGTAACATGGGATTCCGGACACACTTCCTTTCTCTGGTATTGCCTGTCCTGTAAATAGGAGAGGAAATGTGTCTGAAAACCTCAGGTCCAACCATGTGAGTCAGTAGCTCAGTGGTTAGAGCACTGGGGGCTGCTATTCTGGTGGCCTGTCTTCAGTTCCAGTAGGCTACACTACTTTTTTTTCACTACAGTTTGTAATACACAATAATTACTTAGCAGTGGTTAATACTTTGCCAAAAACATCTAATTTTCATTCCCAGAAAATATTGAATTGCTACTGTTCCCTGAACCTCAGTGATGGTTAAGTCTGCGGTATCTGTATTTTCAACAGTTCCATGGCTCTATAGGCAAACTGGCTGCTATGCACGAAGGGTCCTGTAATATGTGCCCAGTGGTAGTAAACACTGCATGCCCCATGCGGTGCGCATAGCAAGGCAGTCATGCAGTATGCACAATTATAAGCACGCAGTGTGCACACAGAGAGGGCGTGAGCCACGCCCGTGCAGAACAACATGTGGTGTGCAAGTGGGCATGGTCAGGATATGTGGAACTGCCCCTTGACCCCACCATATAAGGCAACACTGGTCGTACTATGCAGCAACATGGCTGTGAATGCTGCACACAGCTGAGCGGGTGTACAATGGTGGAATGTTGGTAGGATGCAGAAGGACCTGTGGAGGTGGCTGTAGAAGGTGGTATTGGAGGCAGGGGAGGGAGAGGTGGGTGGCATGGTGGTGGCACAAGATCACGGTCCACCAATTTTAGCAGTGGGTAGGTTGTGGCGATGGTTGCTGACATCTGGTGCAATTATGCCAGATTGTATGGTGCCCTGGCACTCACCACAGCCCCAGAGGTGAAGGCCTGGATATGGCTGGACATACAGGCCAGCATCAATGCAGCGGGTGCAGAGGCGAGAACACTGACAGCCATTAAACACAAATGGCGTGAGCTCATGTGGCTGTCAAGAAGAAGCTGGCAGCAGTGCATGGGAGTGGCAAGGCACAGGGTGGTGGTTCCCTGGCACAGGACACTCATTTGTTGCCCATAGAGTGACTGGTGGCGGAGACCATCTCAGAGGTGGTGGTCCATGGTGAGGACGGAGGGGTGGACACACTGGCAGGTAGGTACAGTCTATGTGGTGGGAACAGGGGAGTGGGTAGTATGGTAAGTTGATGCCTTCACTACAGTATCACCCTTCTCCCCCAGGCATTGCCAGTGTGCTATGGAATGCAGCATCCTGCAGGATGCAGCCCTCATAAGCCGCTGTGCCACAGCCAGCAATGAGCAGCACTGTGCAATATGAGGCACCATCAGATAAGTATATATGGACCTTGTGGTGTGAAGTGCTGCCCAGTATGTGGGAATGAATAGTGTACTGACACAAATGGCTTATGTCTCAACAAGGACAGAGGTGGACACCTAGACCCAGCAGGACAGTGACAGCAATGCAGAGCTGACCGTCGCCCACACAGATGATGTGAACACCACCTCTGGGAGTGACAGCCATCAGAATGAAGGGGCTATGGAAGGCCATGCCAGCGGACAGCAACAGCCCCATGGAGCACCCCCCCTCCCGTGAGCAGTGGCACCAATGCAACTCCCATCACTGCGCAACCCACTCCTCCAATGGGTGCAAATCGAGCAGTGGACCATGATGACAGTGGCAATGAGGGCCCCACCACAGGCCCAGCTAAATGCGGATGGGCTACCTGGCACAACCCCTATCAAATGTAACAGTACCGCATGCTCCAGCAACTGGAGAGGGACCAGCTGGTAGAACAGAGGAACACCATAGCCACCATTGCCACCCTGACCGAAGTTGCCAGGGCTATCTTCAATGGCATCACATGGGGCACCATAGCACAGGAGCTAATCCTGTAGCATCTACGAGCCATGCCTGCTGCATACCCTGCAGCAGCCCCCACTGAGCAACATCCACACACCTGTACGGTGGCCACCCAGGTCACCTGCACAGACCCCGGCCCTGAGCTGGCCATGTGTAGTAGCATGTCTCCTGCACCAGACACGTGCCAATGTCCTGTGTATGCCACCATGCCTAGGGTGCTGTGGAAGGGGTAAGTGACATTGACAATGCCGGCAATGCCAGTAGGACACACTGACCACTGGTCCACCACTGTGCAGTGACAATCTCCAGGGCCGGTACAGGCGCAGGGGTCGTGGGGTACTGCATGCATGTGCAGCACCCTGGTGCCTGGGCACGCGGTCATCGGCAAGGCTGCAGTCACAATCAGATGGAACAGGGCAGTGAATGCAATGGCACAGCACACATATGCACACAGACAGATGGCTGTCCACCCCCCAAACAGGGCCACTCAGCAATAGGCATCATCATCATGGCCTCCCCCTAATGGTACCACTGGCTGACCACCCCAGCACACAACACTCCAACTGCGTATGCATTCCATCCCTTCCATGGCTGACAGACTAGTACAGCACATTACATGATGTGCAACAATGTCACTGTGACTGTACCTGCCACAAGCTTGCGTGCCATGTCACCGTTAGCTATGCCATGCTCTGAGAGACTGCAATGCCACCATCATCATTAACATCATCATCATCATTCCTGGGGGTCAAGCGGTGGCACCATTGGCAGTGGCATGGTGGCACGCTTGAATGTTGTGCAACATGCAGCATACAGCAAACACCCTGCACGCCTTAGTGGGTGACAGCATAATGGTGCCCCAAGTGGTCCAGGCACTGAAAGTGCATTTGAGCAGTCCAGTGGTCCTCTCAACAATGCCTCTGATTCTCCTATGGGCTGTGTTATAAGCCTCTTCCGCCTGTGTCCCTGGAGCCAGTACTGGGGTCATGAGGTTGGTCCACTGGGGGTATTCACTGTTGCCTGCATAGAAAATGGAAAAGTGTAGAAGTCATGCCTCACATTATGCTATGACAGGTGGTGGTGCAGGACATGGCTGTGTACTTACCCAGAAGCCACCCATCAATGGGCCAATCCCGCAGCAGTGCACCAAGGCCAGAGGCATCCAGAATGTAGAAGTCATGTGTTGACCCTGAAAATCTGCCACACACATCCATGAAGATGCTGTTAGCATTGCACATGAACTGAAAGTGGAAACTGTTGAATCTCTTTTTGTTCTGGTATGCCTCTTCATTTACCAAGGGTGTCAGGATGGCAATGTGCATGCTGTCGATTGCCCCATACACGTTGGGCATATCATGCCTGGCATAGAATTCCTGCTTTGTTTCGTGTAGGTCCTGCTCTGTCTTGGGCATGTAGATGTGGTCCCCAGGTGTGCCAGCAGAGCATCAGTCACCTGGGCCATGGTGTGTGATACAGAGGACTGGCTGATGCCAAGTGTGTCACCAGTCACATGCTGAAATACCCTCTCATGTAGTAGGAGGGGCACACATGACATGGTCTCCACCATCATTGCCTGGGAGCATCAGGTCCTGGGTGCTGTAGCCCACATGGACCATGTCACACAGCCGTGTGATGATCTGCCATGGGAACCTGAACCATTCCAGACAGTGTGTGTCCTGCCATCCTATGGCATCAATCCTCTGACGGAACACTCTGGTAAGCGGTAGCCTGTTCCTCCGTCTATGGTTGATTGCCTCCAACAGGTACATATGCATACACACACCTGGGCACATCCTGTACCACAGATACACCTTCCCCTCCCATGGTGCAGCACCAAATATGCTCCCCTTTAAGCTGTACTGCAGGTGCCGGTCGTCCTGTACATGGGTGTGGCGCTGGTTGCTGTCGGCACGCCCCATGACACATGCCATGTGCCTAGACACATGCACATGCCTGTGGTGGACTGTTCTGATATATGCAATGGCATACACAGTGGTGTACAGGCTGACAATGTTCCCCCGACACCTCTTCAGGGTGTTGGAGGAGACCTACACAAACAACTGGGATGCAGGGGACCTGTGGCACACCTGTGGATTCGGCCAGGTGAGTACAGCAGGACTTGTGTGTGCAGCTCTGCAACATTGTCTGTAGTGGCCGTGTGACTCAACACCTCTCCACTTGTTCCTCATACAGGACCCATGTGGATGGCCACAGTGGATGGAGCTTCACCTGGAGGAACAGCCGGACAGTGCCCTATGCTATGTTTGGGCCCATGGTAAATGGCTGAGGTGGTACCGTCTCCTGTTCCTGAACTACCTGATGCTAAAGGGGAAGGGCAACATGGTGTACTATGAGGATGCAGGTTACAGGTAATGGGAGGTCTAAGTGCCATCTCCGGTAAGTTCATCTGGCATGGTGATGTGCGCATGGACATGCCATGCCTACGGACAGGGTGCTTGATATGCTCTGCCACCATTGAACTGTGCCCTTTCCTTGCAGCATTACAGGGGCCCAGTGAGGTGCATCATGATGCAGAACAGCGACGGCAACCCCAGACCCAGAGGAGGAGACCAGCACTACCATGTACCAGCAGCGGTAATGACCAGACATACGACCAACTGGAGCATGACTGTGGGATCGTGTTGCCAACAGGGCAGGACATTGTGTAGCACCTCTGCACTAGGATGGACACTTTCCGTGTGTGTGGGGGTTTGTTTACATTTCATGCGGGGTGGTGGTGGGGCGGCCTGCATATGCTGTTGATCCAGGGGATGACTATGCTGTTGAACCAGGGGTGGGCTGTTGCTGCTGTAATGCTGGTGGGGGCATTTCCTCATTGTGTGTGTAAAAACATATTTACCATGACATGTGTGTCTCATTGACTCCTGGGAGGTGTTGGTGGTCAGGGTTCCAGTCAGGGTGGGGCAGGCATGTGCCATCAATAGCCAGTGCACCGGGGGTGGGGGCATGCATGTCCAGTGTAACGCTGTTTGGTGTTTGCGTGGGCATGCTGTGTGGCATTTACACATACCATGCCTGTATGGCAGTTGCGGTACCTGTGCCTGTCCCATACAGCATCATGTTCACCATGTACTGTGCCCTGCAGCCATGTGCAGCACATCGGCACATGCATTGGGCATGTGGGTACTGGCTACCCATGTGGGCAGCCCATGACCATATGGCATGCCCTGTGTATGGGGACATGCCGTATGATGTGCCCTGCATATGGGGACCTGCCGTACAGCATGCCCTGTGTATGGGGACTTGCTGTATGGTGTGCCCACATAAGGGGCAGGTCATACAGCATGCTGTGCTGTCTACAGGCACATGTTGTGCAGGCATGCCCTGCATACAGGGACAGGCCGTACAGCACGCCCTGTGTATGGGGACAGGCCTTACAGCATGCTCTGTGTATGGGAACATGCCGTACAGTGTGCCCTGTGTATGGGGACATGCCGTATGATGCATCTAGACACAGTGCTTTGCCCATAGGAGATGCCTTGACAGGTTGGCACATCCTACGGTGGTGGCGAGGCTGTGGTGCCCACCGTGCCACATGGTGCTGTCTGCCTTGCATACAGGCATGCCTTGGTGAGGCACGGTATGTGTGGGGTGTTTCCCATGGGCATGCAGCTCCATACTGACCTGTGCTCTACGGGGTGCATACCTTTATGGCAGCCCCTACCCTGGCATTGGGTGTGCATCCCTGGACATGCACGTGTGCATGTCGTACATGTGTTCATGCATGTGTATAGGTCCATTGTGCACACACAGTTCCACGGCCATGCTCCTGTGGTATGACTACATGTGTACCCCACCTTGACTGTGCGTACATTGTGCATGCTGCACTGCGTATGCGTGCGTGGTCAGTTGTCATATCCCGTGCTGCACAGGCATGTGCACAGTGCTTGGGCATGCATACAGTGCACAACATTCATGCATAGTGTCCTTAAATAATAAGTTACTATTACCAATAAAGTATTTATGCAAAGGATGGGAATTCTACAGTACGTACAAAAGCAGATTGTGAGCTAAACTGGTTAGTACGATAAGGTTATACATTTAACTTTTCAAAGAGAATCTAGCATCCAGCTAGTACAACTCAGATCAGTTTACACTTGATAGCAAGTGCCTCAGACACCCGTTTCTGAGAATAGTGCACTATCTGTTTATATAGGCAATTTCATTTTAGTCTTGTGTGCTTGCCTGGGAAACAAATAAAACAAGTTATCTGATGTCTTAGTGGAACTGATGGCTGAGGCAGTGTATTGTGTGAACATATCAGATCCATTTAGGAAAGAATTTGGATTTTATACAGCATCTTTCTTATAATCTATATTCCAAAGCACACCACAAGCCAGGAGCGGGAGGGTGAGAATAGTGCTGTGTTTTTCAGCACTCAGTAAGCCTCAAAGAGCACATCTATTAGAGTATGAGATTACAGAGAGGTTCACATAGGGAGGTTGAATAATTTGCTTAGGGTCATTCATTATGTAAGTGACAGATGTGGGATTCTAATTCAGGTCGCTAGGTTGTTTAGTTTTCAAGCCTATTTAGCCTGGATAATGGATTTGGCTGGTGCTCTGTCCTCCAGGTCCATGGATGGTTCACACTGTTTAAACTCTCTGGAACAGAAGAGATAGCATCTGCACAACTCTGTTCAGCAGATGTTCGGATGGGATTACATTACCATGAACTATGCTGGAATTGGAATAGAAATAAAAGAAAATGATAGAAAATGTTTTGAACATCCACTGCTAGTTGCCTTTTGGAGGATGTATCAAAATGCTCATAAACAAGTGAGGGAGAGAGATACATGCTGCAGAATTGCTGGTCACTGTTATTGCCATTCTGAGTTGAATGCATGTGAAAGACCACAGGAGCTAGGAGGAGAAGCCTGCATATCATCTCACCAATATAAATAAGTTTCAAAGTAAGGAATGTGCTTATTCTTAAACAGAGCAACCACTAATAGTTTCTGACCCTTTCCAAAAATAGTTCTTTAAGGTAGTTTATGATGCTTAAAATTATATTTCAAAGCTGTAGCTTCTAAACTGTTAAACTTTGAAACATAAGATTCCTTGGTGTTACAACCCCATGTCAGATTCAAATCATTTTTACCCAGTACATGATGGTCATCTAAACATTTAGGCCCGATATTCAGAAATGCACCTGGCAATGGCGCAGAGTGGTGGCGTAGCGCAACTGAGATCGCCGGTGCAACAAGGGATATATTCAAGGGAAATGAGCCATGGCGCGTCTCCTCTGAATATAGCAGGTAATGCACACAGCACAAATAGGATGCTCTGGTGCACCTCTCCCAGACAGGGCTGAATACCAACAATGGGAACTGCGCCAGTGCAACAGAGTTACGCTGTGCGCAAATTCCTGATATTCATCTGGCTGTATGCAAATGGGCCATAATGTATGCAGAGCACAAATGGGGCAATTTATTTATTTTTTTTATTTAGTTGTTTAACCAGGAATATACCAGGAACCAGGAACCAGGAATTTGCATGTCATTAGGGCCCCATTTGCATGAGATGTGCAGGGCTGGCCAGCAAAATGCGCATGACGCCCTGCACAGCGAGTGGTGCTGTTAGAGGGGGTTAGTGGCACCCACCTCCCTCCCCATAGCCGTGATTACCAGTACTAATGATTATACATAGCCCTGGTAGTCTAGTGGTACCCCCCCTCCTCCCTTCCAGGAGCCAGGATCACCGGTAAAAATGACTAAATAAATCCATGGTAGTGTGGTGCAATGCCCTTCCCTCCCCATAGCCTTGCTCACCGGTAATAATAATTATATATAGCCCTGGTAGTCTAGTGGTACCCCCCTCCCTTCCCATAGCCATGATTACTGGTAATAATGACTAAATAAATCCCTGGTAGTCTAGTGGTACTCCCCTCCCTCCTCGTAGCCACACTTGCATATAATAATAATGAAATAAATCTCTAGTAGACTAGTGGCACCCCCCACCCCGCCCGTAACTCCAATCACAGGTATACCCTATATAATGTAATCCCTGGTGGTCCAGTGGCACCCCCACCCACACAGGACCCCCTGCCCACCCAGCTTCCCCATCATCGGTGGGCAGCATCAAATCCACTCATATGCCACCTGGCTGCTGCTGAATAACAGCTTACAGTTCAGCTGTAAGCCTACTGGTTCACACTGTGGACCAATGGCTCTACAGTGCATACTGTAATAGTCATTCAAAAAACGTGAATGACTACCAGGGATTTATTTAGTCATTAGTACTAGCGGTCATGGTTGCGGAGGTACCACTAGACTACCAGGGCTATATAAAATCATTAGTACTGGTGATCGTGGCTACAGGGAGGGAAGGGGTACCATTGGACCACCAGGGCCATGTGTGGGTGCTTGTGCACGGTGTTGGTGGGGTTGCTACCCACGGCTGGCTGCTACTGTGATGTGCATTGTAATACCAAAGCACACCTGTGGGTGGCTGGCACTTGAGCCATAGTTTACGGGCTCAAATTTGAGCACAGGCATGCGGCTCATCCCAGGGTTGTGACAGCATATGTGCCGCACATCCCGGGCTGAATATTGGGATGTGCTGCATATGCATGGGCACGCTCCCTGGGGATGCGCCACATACATTATCTTTCTGCCCCGGTGCATCGGGACTTGTGCTGTGCAAGTCCCTTTTTTGAATATTGCACCAGGGTGCATTTCTGTGGTTGCACAGGTACAACTCAGTTGCGCCAAGTGCAACCCCTTTGAATAACTGAGCCTTAAAGTCCACAACAAAAAAAAACATGGGTTACTATGCTTGTTTTTAAGATACATGGTGAGACTTAAACCCTCTTTATGGAAAAACTCCATAAGGGATCAGATTGCTATATATACTGTAGTTACAACATCAGTGTTTTAGGTGTCACGTGAAACAAGGACACATTATTTGTCATGATGTCTGCTTTATTTTTTTACAAATGCAAAAATAGAGTAAATTACCAATAATATAACACTGTCTTAAACTAACATTCTCAAAAATGGGGGAAGTAAGCATAAAACCATTTCAGTCCCATGTAATTTTCATAAAATGTTTTTGATAGATAAAGTATATGGTTGTGAATATAGCAAAAGAAAGAAATATAGGGGTTGCCAAGCCTCTTTTGGTTATCTCTGCATTC
The DNA here is from genome assembly GCA_016271365.2 of Neoceratodus forsteri. Lineage (NCBI taxonomy): Eukaryota > Metazoa > Chordata > Ceratodontiformes > Ceratodontidae > Neoceratodus > Neoceratodus forsteri. The sequence goes on along the minus strand of JADMNL010000023.1, from coordinate 628,302,492 downwards.
AAAGTTGCAGTTTCAGAGGTGGTCGGCTTAGGACAAAAATAAGTGAAAAAATTCCACAAAAAAATGTAGCTTGCCAGAAAACTATTCAAAAAGTTCAAAAGTAAATGTAGAATGACAAGGACATTAACATACAAGAAACAGAGTAACCAAAGACAGACAGACATGTGCATAAGGCATCTTGAATGATGCCAGTGGCTACAATTGCAGGAGCTAATTTACTTGCAGCTAGTTTGTATCTATTCTTCAATGGTGGGTCAATGGAAGGAAGGGTGGAAGGGAGGGGCAGCTGCAGAATAAGGGGTGCTAGCTGCACATCTGAGCAGACTTGATAGACCTCTAGGCCTTTATCTGCTGCCAAATTTTGTACGTTCATATGTTCGCATTCTTAGCTGGACATGACATAATAGGATAAATCATTATTTTAATAATGCTTCCATATATTTAAGAATGTACTTGTGCCAATAAACAGCCTTGAAAATAAAAAAAAAGGAAATTTGAAACACCAGGAAGTATCTTTATTTTTTAATGAAAGTTCTAGAGCCTTAGCAACATGAATACATCATATTAGTACAGTTCTAATGTGCTGATGTAAGTTTATGCTTGTCAGAATAATATGGTGTTAAAATAATAGGATTCTGAAAATTGTTTTATCCTTTTTATGTTTTTTATATATTGATATATAAATGTAGCAAAATCATGGCTGATTTCAAGACTTCATGAAAAAAAGTTTCTAGCCCCAGGGCCAGATATTCAAAACTTTGCCCCAGAACTAAATTAGCACTGCCCGGCATGCTAAATTAGCCCGGAACCAATAGCCCGCTGTACTCAAGAGGAATAGCCCCGATGCTAAACCTGCTGAACATAGCATGCAAAGGAAGCCAGGCAAACTGGGCTGGGAGTGCAGTGCTAAATTAGCCTGGGAATTAAGACAGCTCTGAATATAGCAACAGGGAGGTACAAATTGCAGCGGCTGCTCAGTGGACACAGAGGAGGAGCAAGGCAGAGTTGCAAGTGGAGGACATTGTGTGTGTGTGATTGCAAAGATGTGTTTCACAACAGCTGCAAACAACAAAGCAGACCACACACTGCAGAACTGTCCTATGCTGATGAGAGGTTTGCCCGGGGCTAACCTGATTGCACAGTGTTAAGACATTAGCCTGGTGCAAACAGGTCAGCCAGGTGCAAAAGTTTGCTGTATTCAAAGTTCATATGCAAATGAGCCTAGTTAGGTAATCAGTGGGCAAACAGTCACATCTGCATCTCATTATGTTCTGCTTAGAATATATTTTCATGTAGTTTGCCCGGCGCAACTGCATGGCACACACAGCTCCACCTTTTGGTCAAGAATGGAAGTACAGGTTGGAAGCTGCAGGCCAAGGCGTGCTCACAGCATACCCCTGTTGGTGGGAATTGAAGTGCAGATATTTACATATTATATATATATATATATATATATATATATATATATATATATACATATATACACACACACACACACACACACACACACACACACACACAGAGAAAATTCATGTGGTCATATGTGACACTTTATGTAACTATGAATAGACATGTCTCACCAGGAATGTACACTGTATAACAAATTGCTCATCCTACAGAACATCCTGGGAGTGAGGGTACAGGTGCCCTGGTAGACATCCCCCTTGAACACCAACAGAAGCACAAGACACCAGTGGCATGAATGCCTGGGACAGGCATAAGGCACATCTGGTGTTGGGGGTGGGTGGGAGGAAGTATGCTGTTGGTAACTAGGCTCTGCAGCCTAACCAGTAGGTAGGGAAATGGGCAGACTGGGTGGGTCAAGCAGTCCTTATCTGCTGTCATGGGCTATGCCTCTGTAGGATTCAGTCTGTGGTGGTCTGGTGCCCCCCCTCCAGCATGATCCCCAACCCCCGTTGTCCCATTATTGTCATTAAGTCCCTGGTAGTCTAGTGGCCCCCACCTCCCCAACATGATCCCCAACCCCAAAACAATCACTTCCCTGGTGGTCCAGTGGCCTCCCACCCAACTGTGATGAGCACCCCCTGCCCCCCTAACCATCCTGCATGGAGCTGGCGACCAGCTCTGCCCTCCTGTCACATTCACGGATAGCTGCCAACTGAGTTATGTGCAAGTGGTATTGTAATGAATGAGCATGTTCCAATGTGAGGATGCGCCCATTCATTACACTACCAGCTCATAAATATCTCAGTTGGTGGCCAGTCGTGGAGGTGAAAGGAGGGCTGAGCAGGTCATTGGCTCCATGTGGGGTGGTTGGAGGGACCGGATGGGTGGTTGTCACTGTCGGGTTGGGGGCCACTGGACCGCCAGGGAAGTGATTGCTTTGGGGTCAGGGATCATGCTGGGGGTGGGGTGCCGCTTAGAGTACCAGGGATTAATGACAGTTCCAGGACAATGGGGGTAGGGGATCATGCTGGGGGCCACTAGACTACCGGGGATTTAATGGAATTAATGGGCCAATGAGGATCAAGGATCATGCTGGGGGAGTAGGGGGGCCACTAGACTATCAGGGGTAACATAGCAGTAATTCAAAGTGTGGTGAAGTTACACTTCGAATTACTGGAACTCTGACACCACCCCACTGCCACAAGGTTTTTGCAGGTGGTGTTTAGTACGGTGCTATGGGTGGCACTAAAACCCATAGCGTGGCACTGAATTTTGAATATGCCACTGTGCCAGCATTCATAGCTCCTCCCCACGCTCTTTCCTCTGCATACATTAACTTTTAGCATCGGTGGCATCACTCACCGCCGGCGCTATAAGTGCTTTTGAATATTGCAACCCGGTGCAATTTTGATGCTATTCCAGCACTATGGGTTTGCGCCAGGTGCAAAGTTTTGAATATCTGGCCACAAATGTTTCCAAAGTTTTCCAATTAAAAAAAAATTAAGAAGGGCCTTTCTTTGGAGCAGTTAGGCTAGAAACTTGATTGTTTTTATCAACTCTGAAGTCTAATCTGTAATAATTATTCCTATCAATACAGTTTTTATACATGTCAATACCATTCTAGATGCATCAATACTAGTTTTAAATAATTTTCAAGTGTATTTTCAATAGATATTTTCTTTTTGTTGCAACACAATCAAAAGACAGCCAACACATTGTACTAATACTATTTTTTGTATTGGCAGAATATAGCAATACCATTTTTTTGTACTGATACATTATATGGCAGGATAGTTCTAAAAAAAATTACAATTATTTTTAACTTTTTCTGAGTTTTAGTAAAAATATGCATTATTTAATTAGAAACTGTGTAGCCTGCAGCTTAATTATCATTCATCTTGTGCCATTAATGGTGTTTTCAACATTAACTTTCTCCCCGAATAACCCCTACTCTATCTTACTTTTGTAGACTTCACCTGCTATAGCTTCTGAAGATTTATTTATTCATTTATTTGGTTTGTTAACCAGGTAAGAACTCAAGAGCATCAAATGCCCATTTTCAAGGGGGAACCGGAAAGTACAAAAGGTACAATACAGCCAAAATACAATACTTACAAGGTGACAAATGCAAGGTTATAAATGTAGATTGTAAAACCACATTAACCAAAACAACAGCAATTAGATAATCCTAGGAGATGGCTTTTCAGATGAATCTTAAAACTAGAATAAGACATATGTAGATGAAATTCTAAAATGAAGGGAGGCAGTATAGCGCAGTGGTTTAAACCTCTGAGCTGCAAATTTAGTGACATCCAGCAGGCCAGACCTGAGTTTAAATCCCACAGCTTCCACTTGCATACTGTGTGACCCTGAGCAAGTCACTTGACTTCCCGATGCTCCTGTTAAAAAGCTTTCAGCTTAGTGTGCTAGTCCTGGTTAAACAACTAAAAAAAAAAAAAAATTCAGTTGGAATAGAGTTCCAATCAGCAATGGACTTAAATACAAAGCACTGTTGCCCTGTAGCAGTATGATATAAAGGAGTTTTGATTTTACCAGTAATAGTTGACCTGGTAACGTAACTCGATGCTAGAGTGCCCAAGATTGATTTAAAATGAAAGAGAATAAATCCTTTATAGAATTTCCAAATGAAAGTAAATGTATTTACTCATCCAGGAACACAACAAACTATTTGTGTAGAGGCATAGTGGGACTCACACAACATTTCACTGTACTTTACCACTGTCTCAAGTGGGGCTAGAAGATGGGAAGGTCATGGGTTCTAGTTCCACACCAGGAACTTAGGTTACTACCAGTACTGACACTGTAGTGCACTATTATGGACATTATTACACTGCTGAGAAACAAACCTTGACTTGGTGTGCCTTTCTTGCCACTCATATGAATAGATAGGCCATTGACAGAGTACAGGCCTATGGCACATTCATAAGATAGAAAAAATGGGCAGACTGAATGGGCCTTGCGGTCCTTAACTGTCATCAACTTCTATGTTTCTATGTTTCATATATGAATTAATAAAGCAAAGTACAATATTTTGTTCTTAGTAATATGCAAAATTGTATACAAATTACATTTTCTAAGACGCCTTTCCTTGCTCTGACTTTGTCAGGTGTTACAGAGCCAATACTGACAACTGTGTGCATATTAGGGCACATCATGGTTTGCATACATTTAGGGCCCACAGCCATCAGTTCGCTAGGGGCTCAAAACTGTAAAGCCACACCTGCCTGCAGTTTTGTATCTGTCTGTGAGAGTAGTTTATAAGAGGAAATATTGAAAGATGGGAAGTGGAACTTAAGGGGCCAAATTGAAATAATAGTTTATGTCTACTCAGATGCAATTAGAAAGGATAAAATCCATATACGGTACATAGATGGATTGTTTGAAGGCTGTAAATGTAAACTAGGATGCTAATGTGGACCTCGCTCTTGTGAAAATTATATTGAATTAGAGTACTTTTCAGATATTGTATCAAGACCTAAATAAATGTATCTTTTAAGTAGCAAAAAGAATCTAGAATCTTCATTGGCTAATGCATATTACCTGACGTGGTTTAAACTAGCATAACATATTGGGGTGGTTCACAAAACTACAATTTTGATGCAAGGTGCCTGTCTCAAACAGAAATTGACGCAAGGCACCTTACATCAAAACTTGTGGAGTTTCCAATTCTTGCAGGCTGGCTACAGTAAACCAGGGACCCCTGCACTGGGCCTGCCGTACTTCAGGCATGTGCCGAGGTTGGAGGTGCACCAGGGTGCTGGGGGCTTGCAGTGCAGGCTGGCTGCCACATCCCTTAAATGGGATACCGACAGCCAGTGAGACCCCACAAGGACTTAAACCAGCCAATGGGTGGTCTACTGCCTTGCACCACCCTTGTAGACAGTGTGTAGGAGCAGGGGCTGGCCCAGTTCCGGAGAAGTGGGCAGCTGAACAATCAGCACTGCAGAGGACCACAGCCATGTGGCCAGGTGCAGACCGCACCAGGAATGGTGCCATCCAGACCCTGACATGTGCCTCGTCTGTCTACTGGACCTGCAGCAGGCACATTTGTTTGCAAGTACTATGTGCAGGTCCTGGGCATGGCCCCATCCCCATCACTTGTCCCTCCTCTGACACTGCAGCCAACGTTGGCTCCCTGGGACTTTTGCGTGTCCCTCTGCTGTGTGTCAGGGTTGGTGATCCATGCCACCCTGCCACACCTTTGCCAAACTCCTTCTGTGTGCCAAATTTGTGGTGCATGAGAGTGGCTGCTGCAACCAGTGGGTGTTTGATACCAGGACCCTCCCATACATGAATCGGGCACAGGGTCCCAGCAGCAGTGAGGATCAGTGCAAGCTGCCGCTGGCACAGCTTGCTGATCTTTGAGAATCGAGCCCACTGTATCAAAGGAAAAAACTGATTAGCAACTACCTGTTAGTAATCACTACTCTTACACAGCAGCTTTCAAAATCTACCTGCCTGCCAAGTTCTGTCTCTCTCAGTTCAACCTAGCCTCTATGCAGAAGGTTAGAGCACAGCTGTGTCTGAGCTCCTAATCAGCAGCAATAGCATAAGTAGATCCTCTTACACTGCTCTTAAAGGAGCTGCAATGGACTATCTAATTACTTTTACACCATAAACATAAACTCACTGATCTCTCAGGTTCAGTCTTCACCACTCCCACTAGTCGGTCTGAGCTGGAGGTGCTAGGACCCCACGGAGCAAGAATTTTTCAGAAGGCAGGGGAGGGAGGCAGATGCACCAGAAAAACAATAAGAAAAATCTGCATGGAAGTGGCTGCTGCAAACCAGTGGGTGTTCAATACTGGAACCCTCCCATACATGAATCAGGCACAGGGCCCGCAGCAGTGGGCTCATCTGAAAGGAGTCATTGTGGGGACAACAAACCTTGTGTTAGGCAAGTAATCAAGGACATGAAAGCCAATATAGTTCTCAAAGGTGGTGGCTGGGAGTAAGAGCAAAAAGATGGCTTTCAGGAAATACAAGGAAACACAGCGGGAGGAGGACAGGGTAGTGTCTGGATAACAGAGGGAGGCAGGGAAAGCAGACCAGTGCAAAGGCAAAATGGAGGAAGAAATAGCACAGGAGGTAAGAAAGGAGACAAGACTTTCTATAGATACAGCAGTGAAAGGAGAAAAAACAGGTGTGGGATAGTAAGGCTTAGAGGGGAAGAAGGAGAGTATGTACAAGGGGACCTGGAAAAAGCTTCAATACTGAACAAATATTTTTGTTCTGTATTGACAGAAGAAGAAGGTGAGGGACCACAGTTAGGCAACATGAACAAATATGGGAGGGAAATGGATACCAGTCCATTTGCAGAAGAGAGAGTCCTAAAGGAACTCACAAAACTGAATGTGGACAAGGCAATGGGACCAGATGGGATACATCCTAGAATATTAAGGGAACTACGAGAGATGCTGGTGCCCCCTATGGCAGCACTGTTCAATGAGTCATTCAATATGGGAGTGGTTCTGGAGGACTGGAGGAGGGCAGATGTAGTCCCTCTTTACAAAAGTGGCAGTAGGGAGGAGGCTGAAACCTATAGACCAGTCAACCTCACCTCAATAGTGGGGAAGATTGTGGAATCACTACTTAAACAAAGGATCATGGAACATCTTGAAGCCAGCAGAGCACAGGATCTGAGACAGCATGGATTCACTGTGGGGAGGTCATGTCAAATCTAATTGATTTCTTTGACTGGGTGACTAAGGTCATGGATGGGGGGGAGAGGTGGATGCTGCCTACCTGGATTTCAGTAAGGGCTTCAAGACCGTTCCACATAGAAGACTTGTGAACAAGCTGGGTAGCCTGGGAGTGGTCACAAGGTGGTAAACTGGGTAAGAAAATGGTTGAGTGATGGAAGACAGAGGGTAATGGTAAATGGTGCTCAATCTGAGGAAAGGAGGGTGACCAGCGGGGTACCACAGGGATCATTCCTGGGCCAAGTCCTGTTTAATGCCTTCATAAGTGACATTGCAGAGGGGCTGGAGGGGAAGGTGTGCCTCTTTGCGATGACAATAAGATCTACAACAGGGTGGACACTCTGGAAGGATGGAACAAATGAGGAGGTCCTAGATAAACTGGAGGAATGGTCCAGAGTGTGGCAGCTGAGATTTAATGTGAAAAAGTGCAAAATCATGCATTTGGGATGCAAGAACCTAGGGCAGGATTACATGATGGTCACCAAACAGGAAGAGGATTTATGGTAATCATATCTGATGACCTAATGGTGGCCAAACAATATACCAAGGCTGTGAGGAGAGCCAGTGGGATGCTGGGGTGCATAGGGAGAGGTATGTCCAGCAGAAGGAAGGATGTGATGATGCCACACTACAGATTGTTAATGAGGCCTCATTTAGAATACGGTATCCAGTTCTGGAGGCCGCTTCTCCATAAGGACATAGACAGGGTGGAGGCAGTTCAAAGAAGGGCAACAAAGATGGTGCAGGACCTGCACCAAAAGTCATATGAGGAGAGACTGGGACACCTCAATATGTATGCACTGGAGAAGAGAAGAGACAGGGGAGATATGATAGAAACCTAAAAATACCTAAAAAGCATAAATAGGGTACTGGAGGGTAACATCTTTCAGAAAAGTAGATGTCCAGGAATGAGGGGGCATGACATGAGGTTGGAAGGGGATAGACTAAGGGGTAGTGTGAAGAAGTATTTCTTCACAGAAAGGGTGGTGGATGCATGGAATAGACTCCCAGTGGAGGTGGTGGGGGCAAACACAGTGGGGGATTCAAGCATGCATGGGACAGGCATAGGGGAACCCTAGCAATAGGAACGAGGAAGTAAAGTTGGAGATCAGGAAGGGTCTGTGGCTTTTACAGTACGCAGAGAAAATGGGCAGACTAGATGGGCCCAGTGGTCCTTATCTGCCATAAGTTTCTATGTTTCTATCCCTGAGATAGACAAGCATTTGTCAATGCCGAATGTTTGCTTGCTGGCATTGGCAGTGGTAGTGTAGAAGTTACAGAGCTGCGTAATAGGAATGGCAGTGAAGTATTGAACTGAAGCCAACCCCACCACCACCCTGCAGAGAGTGGCAGGCATTAGGGTGTGCCTTTGGGTCATCAGGCATAACCCGCCACGCTTCACCACACCCACCTGCAGACACTGACAAGTGTCACGGTGTTCCTTGGGGTCTTTGGCTCTTATCCATCCTATTCCATTAGGAAATACGGTGAGATGGGTGCGATATAGGAGAATGGGGTAAACTTTGGGGCTGAAGAGTCCAAGGCATACCTCGATGCCTCTCACTGGCTGCAGGGTGTGGAATGATATGAACATTACGGGCAAGAATCCCAAGTCACACCCCTGATGCCTGTCATTCTCTACAGTGTTGGGCGTTATGGTTGGAAACCCTAATACTTCAGGCATTCATTGGTATTTTCACTCCAAATTTTCAACATGGTTTTTTTGTGACCCCACCTCATGAACAGGGGGAATATCAGTTTGTTAGCCGAAAGCTGCTTATGCACAGCGACTACGGCATTCAGCACCACAGGTGCAAAAACATTCCGAACAGGATGTAAAAAATGACAGCTGCCCTGTTCATGGGAGGTGTAAAAAATGGCAATGTTGCAAATCTGCAGTAAAAATACAAAAAAATGGTTTGAATCACGGCGATATAGAAACTGTGCAACGCTACACCGTAATATAATTAGGTTGTGGATTTTCACATGCAGATTGTCAACTCAGGCATTTTGGTGCCTCCGATCATGAACAGTGTCACTGTGATTTTCTTTATCTGTCCCGAACAATGATTTCCCACAGCGACCACGCATCTATGTGCTGAAAGTGTGAAAACACACTTCAGCCATGTTGTGAAAAATGACAGCTGTACTGTTCATAAGGAAGTGTGGAAAAATGCCACTGGTGAAAATCTGGACTGAAAATATTACAGAATCATGAACTTATAAGGGTGCGTGGAAACTGCGCAATGCTCACTCGTAACACAGTCATTTTATGGACTTTTGTCACCAAATTTTCAACATAGCCATTTTAAGACCTCTGCTCATGAACAGCGTAACTGTGATTTTCTTAATCTGTCCCAAATATTGCTTTTGCACACCAACAGCACCATTATGCGCTACATGTTGCGAAAACATTTTGGTGACACAGAAAAATGGCAGCTGTACTGTTCATAAGTAAGTGTAATAAAATGGCAATGTTGAAAATCTGGAGTGAAAATATTAAATTCACAAACTTACGAGCATGCATAGGAACTGCGCCAACGCTCTCGTAAAACAGTCATTTTTAGGAATTTTTCACCAAATTTTCAATATTGACATTTTAAGACCTCTGCTCATGAACAGTGTCACTGTGATTTTCTTAATTTGTCCCATACATTGATTTAGCACACTGACTGCGTCATTGTTGCGCTACATAAAGCGAACTACGTTTTGGGTGAGATGTGAAAAATGACAGCTGTACTGCTCATAAGAAGGTATGTTAAAATGGCAATGTTGAAAATCTGGAGTGAAAATATTGAAAATTCGTGAACTTACAAGCATGCATAGGAACTGCACAACGCACGCTTGTAAAACAGTCATTTTTTTTTTTTCACCAAATTTTCAACATAGCCATTTTAAGACCTCTGCTCATGAACAGTGTCACTGTGATTTTCTTAATTTGTCCTGTACATTGATTTCTGCACACCAACTGCGCCATTGTGCGCTACATGGGCTGAAACATGTTTTGGGTGAGATGTGAAAAATGACAGCTGTACTACTCATAAGAAGGTGTGGTAAAATGGCAATGTTGAAAATCTGGAGTGAAAATATTGAACATTCGTGAACTTACGAGCCTGCATAGGAACTGTCAGCAGCACGCTCGTAAAACAGTCATCTTTGGAATTTTCCACCAAATTTTCAAAATAGGCTTCTTGAGAGCCCACCTTATGAATGCTGGCAGTGTCATTTCATTAATCAGGTCCAAAAGGTGATTTCGCTGCAGTGACTGCAAAATCACCTCGCCCGAATAACGCCATGACAGTGACATCATTCATGAGAAGGGTCCCAAAACGCATGTTGAAAATTTGGTGCAAAAATTCCCAAATGCCTGAGATATAACAAAGTTGAAACCCCTATCTAGCCCATTATACAGCTTACCGGCATTTCCTTAGTTCGCGGTCGGCTTTGAAAAGTGCAGACGTGTTCCCGGTCCACCGAAGATCATCCCGCTGAGCTCCAGAGGTAAGTATAGGGTGAGGGTGGGGTGTGGGGAGGCAGGGTGCGCAGTGAGTGGGTGCGGGTTGTGGGGAGGGGGGCAGGAAGACTGTGTGGGACCATTTTTCTTTACAGGTATTTAAAAAAAAAAGATTATGCGGGATGTTTGCCATGCTGGGGTGGAGCTCAGCATGGCAGGCTGCTGGGGAATATGGAGCCCGGCGGGGGATTGGGCAGCCCCATCGGCTATACTGGTGAGTTGCCACGCTGGGTGGGCACCCAGCGGGCACTTGGTAGGCTTTGGGGAGCGCATACAGTCGATGGGGATTGGGCACCCTGCTGGCTGCAGAGTGTGGCATGGGGGGGGAAGCACACAGTATGCGTGTGTGTGTGTGTGTAGGGGGAGCTGCGCATGTGCAGGCAATATCTGATCGCTGCTCACTGAAGTGTAGCTCCCCCTTTCAACTGTATGCCACTGCATTTTGGAGCTTGTCATAGACAGCTCCAGCATGCATTGGCGAACAGAGGCCTCGCCTGCCAACACACTGACTGAATTGGAAGAGGGGGTGACACACCTCCGAAAACTCGGATGATGGCACTATGTTTCTTGCACATGCGTGCAAGCAAACATAAAAAAGAGCAAAGATGTCATTAATTTAACAGAAGGAACTCTCACATATGCTTAACATAGAGTTTTGTGCAAGGGATTAGGTTTTGTGCCCACCCTCCAATTGATAAGTTTGTTACTGAAGCAGAACTCTTTAAAATCTTCTAGAAAATAAATGTAAAATATCTATATCACTAGGACACAATGGGCCAACCTGCAAAAACAGAATCAGTGAATCCTGAAGGAGAGAGGACTTAAGTTTCCTAATCTAGCAACTACCACCATAAATAATGATGTTTATGCAGGAGGCGAACACAGGCTTTCTTTTGAAGAGGATCCAGCAAGAGGAGTGCCTTCTAATTCAAAAAAGTGAAGAAGCGATTTTCATTTGGACCCTGTGTGCAGTTTCTGTGCTTTCCCCATTGTACTGCCATACTTTTACTGCTGCAGGGGTCCTTTGGCAGTGACTTGTCTTTTTGCCAGCTAGCTGGTAATAGTGTACCATTGCTATTGTAAAAAATATTCAGTGAAGACCATTACAGCGACAAGAATGACAGACTACCGTAATGGTTGTGCGGTACCCTGACACAGCTTTTCCAGGTATTGCGTCCCCTTCCAAAACAACTCCAACCTAGAGTTGATTATATTAAAAGCAACAGTGCAATGAAAAAGTTATTCCAAAAAGCTAATTTTCTGCTATGGTTATGAAAAACATTGGCAGAACTGTTGCTCTAGGTTTTCTGGATGCTACATACTGCGTACTGTGCATCTGCATTTTTGTTTGGATTCTTACCTAACTGGGTCCTCAATATAACTTCTGTGCAAAAATCAGGTGGCCATCATTTTTCTTGAGAAATAATTATTTTAAAACTTTCATAACATTTTTAAATGATAATGAAAACTGAAAACTGTACCACCAAAATAAACTGGAAGAGATCTGGCATCAATTAGAAGAAAAAAGGTAGTGTCAAATTTTAACCATTTACGTTGCACTGCTGCTTTAAAGTCCAGGGCGTCAAAACAAAACTCCTCACAATTTTGCTAGGTCACCCAACTTCCAGTCATTGGGAAAGCCTTGAAGTAAGGGCCTTCTCAGGCAGGCGCATAAACTAGGTCAGTGTTGTCTGAGGCTAAGAGAGTCATCATTACTGCCCACAGAAATTATGAAGTTGGGAACAGACCCATCCCCCTCCATAGGGGAGAGCGCAAAGAAACTCTGCACACAGTCCAAATGAAAATATGCAGAATTACTTTCTTGAAAATAACAAAAGTGGTAAACCAGCACAAACGGTACTTGGCACAAGCACTATGCTTCAGCGCTTCGAGGCATGCTGACCCTTCTTTAGAAGCTGTGCACAGTGAGTTCAGTGTGTTCTTTACCATTTAAATACCCCTCCAAATATATCATGTGACATTAAAACATGTGTCATTGAATCAATCTTTAACAACCAACAGAACTGTTTTGGCTGGGGCTTAGGTGCTGAAGCAGCAGCAGCATTTTGCCTTGAAACCCTTTTTCCCCTTCCCCTTTGGTAACCTCTTTATGATTGGTACTTATGGGAAGCGTAAGAGACATAGGCCCTTGGAAAGTATCCCCTGCCTCTGCCTTCCCTTCCGGATGATCTGTAGGAGGTAGTGGCCTTTTCTTTCTCATTGTTACTTTTGAAAGTGTTTTGTTTTCATCCACTTTTTTCATGCAGGCCTCTGTTTTGTCACCAAATAATGAATCGCCCTTGAAGGAGAAATCCGCGACCTTGTTTTGAGTATCCTGGGAAAGGATGCTGATCCTCAGCTGGGAAAACCTTCCTAATGGTACTGTATGATCCAGAACTCTGGCAGCAGTGCCCTTAGTACCCACCACAGTGTGGAAAGGATATGTTATGGCATCCAGGGTTGCTCTTGCAGCGGCAATCAGGTCTTGCACCAAACCATCATCCGCTCTTTCTGCATGTGCAGAACTGTGTCAAAGTGCTTTCTGGTACTGTGCTACATGTGCTGAATAAGCGGCCTGCTTGGTAAGCTGTTGTATAAACCTTTTTGCCATAGTATCCAATTTTTAGAGTTTTTCAGAGGCTGCACAGACAGAGTGATTTTGGGCTCTCACAAGCAGCAGCCTAGACTATCCCATGATGACCAGGATGGGCATACAGATATTCCACTCCCTGCCTGTCCACCTGACATGTTCTCTCAATTTTTCTGTTGAAGGCTGCAGCTGAAGTGGGTGCAGCCATGATTTTTTCCTATGGTCTTTTTTAAGTGGTTTATGTATGGGAAGTAAAGTCTTTATGGTGGAACTACTCCCAGCATGTCCATAAAATCAGCATCCTCTTCATCCTCATCTGTTCCTAGTTGGGGGATGTTGCAAGATCAACTATCTGTATGACAAATGAGGAAAAAGATAAGAAGTCCTCAATTTGCCTTTGAGGAGGTTCAAGATCTTGTTCAGGTATGCCCTCCCACTCCGTGGAGTCACTTTCTTCCATATGCACATAATAGTCTTCTTCTTCTTCTTCTTCTTCTTCCTCCCCCACAGGCAGATAGTTTGAATCCTGAGCCTGGGGAAGGGGGGTGGCAGGTATTTCAGGTTTCTCCTTTCGGACACCCTGATATATGAACAATCTCTACCAAGCCTTTCTGATGGCTGTGCAGTTTTCTCTTTTTTTTTTTCTTGTCATCTGTTACATAATTCGCTGCTGTAGTTGAGGAGATGGCCCTTTCAGATGCATGCTTTCTACCATCGCTGGGACCACTCTTAGAGCATATTTTTATTATTTTAGGTGACACAGAGGCAGACAGAAGGCATGCTTCTTTTTAACAAAGTTATCCTTTTAACTGAGGTTTTGGGCAAAAAAATATGCAGGACTTATAAGTTGTGTTGTGGACCTAAACACTTTAAACAGAGCTCATGACAGTCTGCTCTTGCCAGGAGCTGAAAACAATTTGTATAATTTCTTGATAGTCCACAACATCTCTCTGACATACCAGTTAAAGAGAACCAGAAATAATCTAAAGAATTCTAAAAATGATGCAGTACAAGAGCCCAATAGTAAGCAAGCATTTGTCAATGCCAAATGTTTGCTTGCTGGCATTAGCAGTGGAAGTGCGGAGTTATAGTATAGGAATGGCATTGAAGTATTGAACTGATGCTAACTCCACCCTCACCCTGCAGAGATGGACAGGCATTGAGGTGTGCCTTTGGGTTGTCACCCATGACGGTCACGACATTTCACCTCGCCCTGTCCTTCAGACACTGACAAGTGTCGAGGTGTGCCTCGGAATGTTTGGGCTTTACATTCACCTCATTCCATAAGGAAATACGCTGAAATGGGCGCAGTATAGAAGAATGGGGTGAACTCTGGGGGCAAAGGGTCCAAGGTGCACCTCGATGCCTGTCACTGGCTGGAGGGTGGGGTGAAATGGCATGAACATTACTGTCGACAATCCCAAGTCACACCCCTGACACCTGTCAGTCCCTACAGGGTAGGGCGTTATGGTAGAAAACCCTAATGCCCTGGGCGTTTCCTGGTATTTGTACTCCAAGTTTTCCACATGGGCTTTTTGTGACCCCACCGCATGAACAGTGACACTATCAGTTTGTTAGGTGAAAGGTGATTTTGCATAGCAACTGCGCCATTTGGTGCCACAGGTTCGAAAACACATTTTGAACAGGATGTGAAAAGTGACAGGTGTACTGTTCATGAGGAGGTATAAAAATGTCATTGTTGAAAATCTGGAGTAAAAATATAAAAACTGTAAAGTCACAGGTGTGTAGAAACTCGCAATGTACACCCATAATGTAACTAGTCTGAGGATTTTACAGCAGATTTTCAGCATAGGCATTTTGGGACCTTTGCTCATGAACAGTGTCACTGTAATTTTCTTAATCTATCCTGAACACTAATTTCCCACAGCAACCGCGCTATTCTGCGCTGGAAGTGCGAAAACACATTTTGGCCAGGGTGTGAAAAATGACAGCTGTACTGTTCATAAGGAGGCATGGAAAAACATCAATATTGAAAATATGGAGTGAAAATATTACAAATTCGTGAACTTTCGAGGGTGCATGGACATTGCGCGATGCACGCACGTAACACAGTCATTTTATGGACCTTTGTCACCAAATTTTCAACATAGCCATTTTTATTTATTTATTAGCTTTTGGTAACTGGGTAAGTGCATTAGGCATTAGTCCTGCCTATTTTCAAGCACGACCCTCTGCTCACGAACAGTGGCACTTTGATTTTCTTAATGTGTCCCGAACTTTGATTTCGCAAACCGACCGTGCCAATGTGTGCTACATGTGCAAAAATACATTTTGAGGAAGATGTGACAAATGACAGCTGTACTGTTCATAAGGAGGTGTGGTAAAATGGCAATATTGAAAATCTGGAGTGAAAATATTACAAATTCTCAGTGTTACAAGCGTGAGTAGGAACTGCGCAATGCACGCTCGTAAAACAGTCATTATTGGGAATTTTTTCAACAAATTTTCAACATTTTTGGGGGCATACCTCATGAACTGTGACACTGTCATTTCATAAATCGGTTCCGGAAGGTGGTTCCACACAGTGACCGCGAAATCACCTTTCGGGACCAAATAACAAAATGACAATGACTGAGTTCATGAGGTGGGGTCTGAAGAACCCCATACTGAAAATTTGATGTAAAAATTCCCCAAAATGCCCAAGATATGCAACAAAGTTGAAAAAAAACATTTATGCCATTATACAGCTTACTGGCATTTCTTCAGTTCGTGGTCAGTTTTGAAGAGTGCAGACGTGTGCTCGGTCCACTGAAGATCATTGCACCAGCCTCCGGAGGTAAGTATGGGGTGACATGAGGGTGTGGGGAAGTGGGGCACTCAGAGGGTGGGTGTGGATTGGGGGAAGGGGCAAGACAGTCAGCGAGGGACCGGTTTTTCTTACAGGTGATTTTTTTTTTTTGAAAGACAACGTGGGGCTCCCAGCATGGTAGCTGGAAGGTGTTTGGGGGCAGGTGGAGCCGATGGGGATTGAGCACTCTCGTTGGCCATGCCTGTTGCCATGCTGAGGTGGGCTCCCAGCATGGCACCTAAATATGTTAGAAACATGGAGCTGACTGGTGATTAGGCACCCGTGTCATACAGTGTGTGGAAGGAGCATGCTGGGGTGGGACCCCCAGCATGCTACTTGGGTGTTTATTGGGGGAAGGAGCTGTCTATGACAGCTGTTCCAATGCAGTGCCGATGTGTAGGCACTTTGCATACTGCTGACGGCAGTATGCAGATTGCCTACACGTTACCACCACTGATTGTAGCAGTGTTTTGCTTGGAACTGTATGCCACTGCATCTGAACTGCTGTCATAGACAGCTCGGATGTTTATTGGAGCTGTGAGGCTGCACCTGCGAAAAGAAGCAGGGCATTGGAACCGAGGTGCCAGACCTACGAAACTTTGTATGGTGGCACTATGTTTCTTGCACATGCATGCAAGCAAACATAAAAACAGCTGTTGAACTCAAAGAAACTGTGTCAAAGCTCAAATCGCAGCTCTATAACAAGAACCGATTAAAGAAGGTGAAAAGGAACAGATGAAACTAAAAGTGAAAGTGCTCTGTTCTCCATAAACTGGATAGCTAAAAATAGTAAACCACCAATAATTAGCAAAAATAATGTGATTTGCTAGCCAAATACTGAAAAAGTAACAACAGCTACCTAGAAGGTATTCTCCAGTTCTTGTGAATGAAAATGGGAACCAGAGAAACTGTAATTAACAAAAAAAAATAATAATGCAAAGTAATAGGCAAAACTGAAATACTTTTTTTTAGATAATCTGCAAAATAAAAAACCTGCCAATAAAAAAACATCCATTACCGGAGTTCACTATGGGGCGACTTCTCTCTTCTGGCAGAGAAACAGATCTGAGCAATGACCAGAGTGTGCGTGGATGCAGAGTTTGAAACTACATTCCAGATTCTAAAATTTGCATAGGTGCTATCTCCGGGGCGTCTCTCTCGGCCAAGACGACTGTATGAAGTGTAAACATTAGGTAAGGGATTTCTGGGGTTAGAAACAACATTACAATGGTGAGTAATTTTTCCTTCCAGGTTTTGCTCAGAAATATGCACTCAACAATTAAATTCAAGCCTAGAGCCATTGGCCAAGGTAAGGGTTTTTGTCTGGAGTTGTTTATCATTTCCAGTATACCAGTCAGCCTAGTTCTTCCTAGTCCTCTGTCTGGTATGATGTGAAGTAGGCCTGCTACAGTAGTAACTGCAAGCAGGCTGATAAGAAATACACTATTTTAACAATGCATTTGATACTGCATCTCGCTGTGCTGCTGCAAGCGTTTGCATCAGCATCTGGTTGTCATTCCGGCTGTAGACTTCTGGCTTCACCCAAGATGTTTGACAACAGATTATGAACGTTCCTTTTGATGGAGCTTTACCTGTTTGGACAGCAGGCAGAGCAATCTCTTATGGCATCTATTGAAACTAGAATGACTCTTACGACCTCCAGTCCTCCTCCTTTCAACCAACAGAAAGGAAAAGAGTATAGTTCCTTTCAGAATATGCAGTCCTTTCATGGCAAGGGCAGGGGAGCCCAAAACAAAACTCAGCCTTCCTAGCCTCAGAAAGAGGCACAGCTAAAGGCACAGGCATCGAAAGCACCTAGTGTTACCATCTGAAGCTCTGGCTCTGGTCCTGCCTCATCTGCCCAAGGCAGACCTCTCCATCCCAGTAAAGGGGGCATCTGACCTAGTTTTGCCATCAGTGGGAGTCAATCAAAGTGGACATGTGAGTTCTCAGGATCATCCAAGAGAGATACTACCTTGACTTTACAGAAATCCCTCGGGGCCTATCCACCCAGAAGACAGACCCTCTTGTCAGCTCATATGTCAGAACTTCTGTCGCAGAGGTTTGCAAGCCTTCTGAGCAACACAGCAGTGGAAGTAGTGCCAGAGTCAGAACAGAACACAGGGTTCTACTCTCACTACTTTCTAGCTCCAAAGAAATCAGGGAGCATGTACACCATTCTTGACCTCAGAAATATGAACAAATTAATGGATAGAGAAAAATTCACAATGATTTCTATGGGCTCTCAGCTTCTTTACCTGAAACCTTAAGATTGGTTAGCATCCCTGGATATGCAGGATACATATCAGCACATACTGGTGCATCCCAGCTACCGCCAATACCTGCACTTTGTTGTTTTGGAACAGCATTATCAGTTCAGGGTCCTGCCCTTTGGGCTTTCCTCAGCAGCACAAGTTCTTGAAGAGATAAAAGTGAACAGGTAAATGGTATCTCAGATGGTCTCTGAAATACCTTTGGCTGAATGTAAACCTTCCACTAGGAAGACATACACAGCCAAATGGAAAAGATTTTCTATCTGGTGCTCCAAAACCTGCATGGACTACTTTGGGTGTCCACTTGGTAGGGTTCTGCAGTACTTGCTATACCATTCTGATGCTGGCCTACAGTATTTCATAGTAAGATTCTTCTATATGCCATATATGCATACACTATGAGCCCTGAGGTACCCTCTTCTTGGCACAGCTGCTTCCAGGCTTCAGGGACAGTTGCAGAGTTAAAGGTTGAGAATAGGGTACTAGGGCAGTAATGATGGCAGGGGCCAAGAGAAGCAGAAGGTTAGGATCAAGGCCATCAGGGCTACCTCCCTTGCAAGGGTTAAGGGCAAGCAGGGCCTTAAGGGAAGCAGAAGAGTTGGTAGAAGAGAAGGAAACAGAGGAGGGGAAGGCAGAGAGATAGAAGAAAAGGGGAGAGGAAGGAAGAGATGTGAGAGAGAGGGCACAGGTAGTGAAGTATGAGTTAAAGGAAGATGCAGCAGCAGAAGGGTCAGACATAAGGGACTCACCAGCCTTGTGAACATGGGAGGGAGACTGGGTCAGATGGGTGAAAAGGGAAAAGATGACCTTTTAGTACTTGGAGGGGTGATTAATGTTCTGGAATGTAAATGAAACATACTCAGACTTCACAAGTCCAACGGTTTTGGTACAGGTGTTGTGAAGGTGCCGATAGTTGGCCACAGCAACCAGGAAGCTAGTGATCTTAAACTGAATGCCAGGCAAGGTCTCTGGTACATAGGCAAGACATCACCTCAGCTGCTATCCAGGGAAGATGAAAGCCCTGTACTCAGGTTTTTCTCAGGGGTGCATGACGATTCCACACAGCCATAAATTTGGACTGAAAATATTGCAGGGCGGAATTTATATTGCTGGCTGCAGAGATGGGGGACCTGTCAGATGCCCATAGGTCATCTAGAAGGGAGGACATGTCCAGTGACCTAAAAGACTTGATATGGATACATTTTTTTTGGGGGGCCTTAGGATGATGTCTTGTGCACACACAGTAAACCATATGATAGTCACTGAGGGCATCAGGAAGGATTTCTGCATCCACAATATGGTAGGGATGAGATGAGAGGACGCAGTCTTTCAGAGAATGATTTAAAGATTAAAAATTTAGACAAGTGGTGTCAGGAGTCAACTGAGTCAACTGTAGTGACTTTACATTTTGGGAAAATGTATTTGTATTGGGAGAGCCAATTTATATTAAAGTCACAGCAGAGGATAAGTAGTTCACCTCTGGAAGAGTTAGAACAGATAAAGAAGTTCAGTGACTAAAGCAGGGGGCATAGCAGGGCAGCAATAAACACAGTAAGGATGGGAACAGGGAAGGAAGGGAGAGTTTAAGGAGACGTTCATAGGAAGGGGAAGATGTGGTAGGCACAGTTACAAATTGGTGGATCCTGGGGATATGTAAACTGCAACACTATCGCCCCTCTTTATGTGATCCTGCCTGTCGAAGGTGTAGCCAGGATAGTCACAGCAGAGTCCTGGACATTAGAGGAGAGTCAGGATTCAGATATAACTAGTACATCCAACTGAAGATTAAGCATGATAGGTTGCAGTTGGTCAGTTTTAGGGAGGAGGCTTTGAATGTTTAAATACAATTAGTTCTTTGGGAAGCTGCAAGGGTGAAGTTATGATGGGTCAGGATTAAGTTCAATGTTTGCTGCTACCAAAACGCAAGGTGACAAGGGCTTTAAGGAACTAGTATGCTACTTGGAAGAGGGAGAAAGGGGAGATAATGAGGGAAAAAAGTGGAGAAAAGGGACAGAATGTGTCAGAGAGCTTCAATGTGAAACCAAGTAGCAGGAAGAATTTGACACCTAGGGATGTAAGGGGAATGGGGAGGCAGGGAAGAGAGGAAGAGGGGTAGAGTAGGGATGAGTAGGAGGAAGACTAACAAAGGGGATAGGAAAAGAACAGTAGAGTGTGGAAGAGAGAAGAAAGGAAAGAAAAGGGCGAGAAAAGTCAGAGAAGTTACCAGCACAGTAGAGAAAAGTAAAAATTGAAATGACTTTGGTAGTAATTTGAAAGGAGGGAGACAGATAAGGTAAAGGACTTAGCTAAATAGATAAGGAGAGGAAATGAAATGGGCGTTATCAGACAATGAATTAAAGAGAAAGGTGAAAATAAAATAGTTAGGTACAAGGGAGCAGGCTTGACCCAGACAGAGAGAAAACAGGGATGATGGCCTAGCTAGTAATTATAGTGAAAAGTAGGCCTGTATCAGGATAGGGAAGTACAGTATGAATAATGTTAATTGGGCCCAATAGGGAAGCAACTGGGAAGCAGTCTTGACAGATAAGACTAAAAAAATAATGATGGCCTGACCCAAGAGGAAAACACTCAAAAAATAACAAAACACTAAAATAAGTAAAAATATTAATAGGGAATGGACTCAGTAGGCATGAGACAATGTCAATAAAAAAATTGATAAATTAAAAAATACTTACATGGGAAAGCTAAAAGAAGTAGATGACTGGTATATGCACTATTAACTGCACACTTCTATATTATGAACACACAAACATATAGAATTTGCCAGCAGAAACAGACCTTACAGTCAATCAAGTTAATCTGCTTGAATGCAGGTAGTACCCTTATATTGCAGCTGCCCCTTCTACCCCACCTCCCTCACTTACCCTCGCACCCTGTCCCATGCCCTTTAAAACTGCCCACTGTACTACAGGATACCACCTCCTCGGTAGAGTGTTTCTGTTTCTCCATCACCCTTTCTGTGAAAAATGTCTCCTCATCTCTCTCTCCTATGTCTTCCACACTCCAACCTGAGACCATGCCCTCTTGTGTCCTTCCTCTCCTCAGCTTAAATATCCCCTTCTGTTCCCATTTTGTTAATCCCTTCAAATATTTGAAGGTCTCAATCATATCCCTCGATCCCTGCTATCCTCCAGGGTGTACATATTCAACTCAGTCAGCCTGTTCTCATATGTTTTGCCCTCCAGCCCCTGGATCATCTTAGTTTCCCTACGCTGCACCCCCTCCAGCAATCTGATATCCTTCTTCAGAAAGCAATGCCAGAACTGCACACAGTACTCCAAATGTGGCCTGACTAGTGACCTGTATAGAGACAGGATCACATCCCTATTTCTGGATGAGATTCCTCTCACAATACACCCCAGCATCTTGTTGGTCTTAGCTGCCGCCTTCCTGCACCGAGCTGAGTTGTTCACGTTACCCGTTATCCTTCTCCTCCACTGTGACCTCTATCTGAACCCCTCCCCAACTAGTAGCTCCTCCCTGGGTTCCTTGCTCCGAAGTGCATAACCTTGCACTTCTTTGCATGGAAGTTCAATTGCCACTTTTCCGACCAATCCTCCAGTTTGATCAGTTACACAGATACATAGACAGTGTCGGCAGATAAGGGCCTATGACCCACCCAGTCTGCCCATTTGAGCTTGTAAGT
Source organism: Neoceratodus forsteri (assembly GCA_016271365.2). NCBI lineage: Eukaryota > Metazoa > Chordata > Ceratodontiformes > Ceratodontidae > Neoceratodus > Neoceratodus forsteri. The sequence goes on along the minus strand of JADMNL010000023.1, from coordinate 628,280,510 downwards.
TCACTTTATGTTTTCCTAGAAGTCTGTTGCCCCTTACCCCTGATCTCCAGAATTCCTTTATGTCTATCCCATGCATTCTTAAATCCTGTGATTGCTTCAGCCCCCACCACTTCCTCTTGCAGGGTGTTACCTAGCAAATTACATGCGGATGGTCAGACAATTACAAAGTAAATACCCGTTCACCAAAAGAAAAGGATGTTAAGGATAGTCATCAACAGCGGTTAAATAGTAGAAAACAAATTAGGTAATTGTAAAATAGAAACACATGAATAAGCAGTTTAAGTAAAAATATTCACAATAGCCTACAAGTTGCAGAAGAGACCTAGCAAAATAATTAATATTATTACAATAGGCCTAGCTAGTAGTAGATTACAAGTAGCAAAATGTAGGGATGATAATCTATACTTACAGTAGTTGTACAATAACAATGCAGTATAATGCTGTCGATAAGAATATCATGTTGTAGGTACAGAATCTCCTGCCAACTGCTGCCCCATACTGATGTCCACAGTGTGACACCCTTGCACTTTGACCCTTAGGCTCTGGACTGCAGCGGAGGACCACTAGAGACAAAAAAAAAAAAAAAGCCAAGTCAGCTCTGCTCCATACAGGATCAACCTTCTAATCATGTTACACAAAACAGGCCACCAGATTAGAAATCTTCAGCCTGTAATAGCAGGCACGGTATATTGGCAACAACAGTTGTATGAGATCAACTGACTCCACACCATCACAGCAGGAGAGAAAGAAAAGAAGGAAGGTAAGAAAGAAAGAAAGAAAGAAAAAGAAAGAAAGTGTTCTAATACTGCAAATGAATTTAAACACAGATGGATAAACATATGGAGATTATGAAATTGAGTATGGGAGATTCAACGTGGAAAAAGGAGTTATTGTCCAGTAGGGTATAATTCACAAATTAAATAAAATCTGTCAGACTTGCTGGATTTATTTATTTATATCATCAGCGGCCTTTATCTGATGTAGATCACTGTGTAACTATAATGTTCTTGATCATCCTGCCCCAGCAATGTTACTGCAACCATGGGCATGCCACAGGCCATAGCCACGGCCAAAGGAAGGCAAGGAATTTGGTGCAGAATACCATGCCATGTTTCAGGCTGTGCCCAGGAGGCTGTTGGTGTGGAGGTCAGGAGGCTCTGACTTTGAACTGCATTGCGCTGCTGTGTGGGTCAGTGCACTGCAACACGCAACAGGCTCTTGGAACAGGAGAATGTGACCCTGATGCAGATTACCCTGCCGTGTTTCAAAAGCTAAGCACTCACATTTAGTATGGTCCCAACAGATGCAAGAAGATGCTGGTCCAGGAACAATACCTTTTTCATTTAGCCAGCTTTGTAATGCTCAGGTCAAAATGACACCAGGGACAATAAGAGCTTCTTCATGTACTTCTTGTACAGTACTAGTCTTTTTTTTGTTAGAGTTCAGAAGGCTCCAATTCTTGTATATTAGTGGGTGATAAGCACATAGGTGAGAGACCATTATCATATACCTATTGAACAAGGGGGAGTTATAAGGCTGGGCTACACACTACATCCCACTATATTCATTTCCCATCCCATTCAAAAATAAATATACATACACTTATAAAACCACTGGATGAGAGAGGAGCAAGAGATATTTCTGTCCATTACCCAGTAATTCCAGAAAAGGATTCTGTATATCCAAAATACCTATAATTTGTCTTCTGACATATAATGCATCTGTTCTACTCTTGTAGTATCCAGTAACAAGTTAATCCATTGAGCAAATGTTGGTGCTTCCATACTCTCTCTGTGAAATAAAATAAGTTCCCTTGCATTTATCAACATTAAATCAAATAGGTGTGCCTTATGTGGCACTAAAAAGTAAAACATCTGGTAAGGTACTCCAAATAATTTAATGTCAGGATCAAAAGGGAGTGTATGATCTAGTATTTTAAACAATACTGTCTCTTATTCCAAAATGTTTGCAGCCTATCACAAGTTACAAACATATGCGTCAATGTTCCCATTTCTTGCTTACATCTTGTACATATAGCTGATAATACTTGATTACATTTAACTGGTGTAAGATGTGTTTCATCTATTATACTGAATCGCATTTGGCATAATTTGACATTCTTTGAACCTGACAATGTTGTCTGTAATACACATCTCCATGTCTCACCATCAAAGTTTGTATCCAATTCTTTATTCCAGACCTTTTGTAACTGTGGTCACCTATTTTCTTTTTTCCCCATGATAAAAGCATAAATCCCACTAATAGTTGTTCTTAATTTGCAACTCTTGTGAGTTCGTAGTAATCATGGTCATAGTGACATATGAGCCAAAACAAGCAGTTGCCCATGCCCTTGACTTAAAGGGAATATCCTCCTATGGAATGTGATATACCATACATGCCTAGGCACTTTTTAAATGTTGTCATATTGTCACTAACTACCACCTCCAGTGGTAACCTATTCCATATATCCACCATCCTCTGGGTGAAATATCCCACTTTTATCTTTGTTCTGTATCCTTGCCCCATCAATTAAAGGTCATGTGATCTCATATTGTGATAGATGTTCTTATGATCTAGTCCCAGACACTCCCAAAAGTCGTTATCAGTGTATGCCCTATAGAATAGTCACATGTCCCCCTCAAACACCTATATTCCAGTGTGTAAAGATTTAGTGCTGCTAGTCTGTCCTGATGTCTTAGATGTTTTATCGATGTGGTCATTCTAGTCACCTTTCTCTGGACGTCTTCCAGCAAAAGATGTAATTTTTACTATCTGGGATGTAAACTGTGGACAATACTCCAAAAGGGGTCTCACCAATGAGAAATACAAGGGCAAGAATACTTTCTGATCCCTACTAGTTGTATGACGTGCTCTGCATCCTAATATTCCTTGGACTTTTTTTGCCATTACTTGGCAGTTTTTACTCATCTTAAAGTTACTGGTGATTATCACCTCCAGGTCTTTCTCGTCACTGGTTTCCCTCAATATCCTCCCCCTGAATGAGTACTGTGCCATTTTGTTAAAATTGCCAAGGTGCATGACAGCACATTTATCCAAACTGAATGCCAACTTGTGCTTCTCGACCCAATGTTCTAACTGTGTCAGCACCTACTGGAACTTTACTTAGAATGATTCTGTACTGCACCCTAGTTTGCTATGATCTACAAATTATGACAACCAAACCCCCTCTCCACCTCTCACGGATGAAATATATATATATTAAAGAAGGATGGTCCCAGCACAGATCCCTGTGGTACTCCACTGGTCACCCTCCACATTTTGAAACACACCCACTCTAGCTGACCTGCTGCTTTCTATCTGTGAGACATGATTGTATTCAATTGATAATATTACCATGCAGTCCAAGACTGGTCAAAGCTTTGGTAAGTTCCTTGTGTGGTACCTTATTGAACGCTTTACTAAGGTCTAAAAAATTCTCATTGACAAGCAGACCTCTGTCGCATTCCCTACTCACCCTCTCATAAAACTGTAATAAGTTGGTTTGGCAAGACCTGTGTCATTGAGGCACAAGTTAGGAAGCATAGGAAAATCAGGAGCAGTTTCAAAATTCGCAAATAGCATTTTTTCCCAATAAGAGTAAAGTAAAAAAAATTTTCAGAATAATTATTTACAAAGGCAGTACAAACAGAGAAAAAAAGTCATTCTTCTGAGTGTTCTCAATTTCAAATTTCATTCTCTCACTCTGCTTTTAGCAAAGCATTGCTGCTCCTTTTATAAGTCTTTGCAACCTCCGCTCATTAACAGACATCCTGTTTTCCCTAAAATAGTCTTGTCAGTTTCTTGCAGGTGCAGCAAAAAGAACATGGCAACCCAGAACTGACCTCTTGTTTACAACTCTGCAAAGGGTTTAAAAACTGCATCTCAGGTTAACCCCTTAAGTTCCAAATATTTTTTTGTGGTAAACCCACCCGACAGCTGCTTTTCGACAGCGAGGTTGTCTACAGCGACTACAGTGCCACATCACTGTAGGGAACCCGCTGGAACCTGGCACTGTCTGTCAGGGGTCCTGCATCCCCCAAATCAGCTCTGACTCAGAGTTGATAATCCTAAGTGGGGGGTGCGGGGCACAACCCCCGATGTGGGGGGTTTAGGGGCAAAGTCCTCCAAAGAAAACATTTAGTGCCAGTGGAAACTGGCAGCCGACTGCAAAATACAATCAACCTGCTGATTTCACTGTCGGGGTGTTCAACAAAAATGTTGTCGAACACCCATTGTGGATCCATTTTTTGCAGTCATTTCAACAGTATAACTATATTTATAAAATAGGAAGAGGATTTGAGCAATCTGATTGGTTGTTAGCCATGCATTAGATGTGTCTAATGCACAGCTAAAACTAGAACCCCCATTAGAATACACAGGCCCATTTTATAAGTGCAATAAGCCACTCCGGGGATGTGCATTAGACAGTTCTAATGCACGGCTAGGGGACTGGATGCACTCGCCTGTGGCCTTGTGCCTCATTATGCCCTCAGCTGTGCATTAGAACTGTCTAATGCACACCCCATTGTGTCCTATTGCTTACAGTTTTAAACAAAAGGATCCCAGTTTCACATACAGTTTTACACAAAGATTCATATATATTTTTTATAACTGCAGATATACAAGGGGGAAGAAAAGACAGAAATAGCAACAGAAGGCAGAGAGAGAGTGAGAGGCAGTGAGAGGCGGAGAATTGCAAAACCGTTGGCATGATCAGTTCCTAGGTCTCACATGAAAATTTGATTGCACAACTAGACAGAGAAGAGACAGAAAAGGAGAGGATAGAACATATCCTTGAGTTTAAACTCTTTCTGCATAACAAATGGAGCAGGGCCTTATTCAAACCTTTCACATACTTCCCTCTTTAAGAGGGAACCTGTTTTAAAAACAGGTTTCTGAACCTTTCTATTAATTATCTTCTAATGTGAGCTTATAACCCTTACATTTCAGTGCATATGCAGTATAGCAAACAGAGAAGTTGAAACACTCACATATTTTTCAAGCTTTGGAATTCTCAATTCCTGATCCATATCTAGACAGAAAACCAGCATTGACATTCTCTTTCCCAGAGTTGTGCATCACCTTGAATTTAAATGGCTGTAGTGCCAGGTACCACCGTGTGATTCTAGAATTGTTATCCTTCATTTGGTTAAGCCAACAGCTCCTAGTAAGTAAAACTTAACAGACCCTTGTGTTTTAGGGTTTGATTAAAATGCTCAACAAGACCATCTGTCTGAGGGTGATAAGGGGAGGTTCTTATGACAGTGATACCTAATAGTTGGTACAGCTCCCTCAGTAATGCAGCACCAAAATTACTACTCTGATCAGTAATAATATCCTTAGGTATGCCCACTCTGCTGAAAATTTTGGCAAGTTCTGCTGCTACTTTTGGAGCTGTGACAGTACGCATTGAAACTGCCTCTGGTCATCAAGTAACATAGTCACGTACTACCAAAATGAATCGATTACCCTTTTTACTTTTGTCTAAGGGGCCAACACATCCATTGCAATTCTCTCAAAAGGCACATCTATCAAGGGTAGGGTCAACAGGGGCACCTTGTCTTTTTTTAGTCACTGGGGTTACTCTATGACACTCAGCACAATAATTAGAACAGGTAGCAACATCTTCATGAATTCCAGACTAGTAAAATCTGTACAGCGATCTGGCAAGGGTGTGATCCCTTCCTGAGTGACAAGCCATAGGACTATCATGTGCTATCTGTAACAACTCTGATCTATACTTTTGTTGTATAACCAATTGTTCTATGTGGTCATGTGGGAGTTTAACCCACACTCTGTACAGTAGCTCATTACATTCTGTAGATTAAACATTAGATTCACCCCGTTTGATTTTATCCCCAGCTGCTTAAAGTAACCCTAGAGAGAAACATCATTAGCTTGTTCTGAAAGAAAATCACAATCAGTGATCAGTTTAGTTTCATTTTTCATATGTTAACCCCTTATGTCTATCAGTCTTTTGTTGCTGCTGTTTCTTCAGGTGCCATCTTTCTTTCCTGGACTTCTGGTTCTTGGAGCTGTGCTCGACCTAGTCTGAATCAAAATCAGCAAAAGGAAAAGAGTCCCAACCATCTGAGATTTTCTTTCCTGAAATCTTGTCACCACAGTTGCTGAAACATCAAGGTTTACTCCCTCTTTGATTAACACAGTGAATCCTGGAAAGTAATTTCCAATAACCAGAGGTACAGGTAACGTAGGTGCTACCCCCACTTTCATTTGGTGCGACACACCTTTAATAGTCAGAATCACTTAGCTGGTGAGATATTATCAAGTGTCCCAATGGATGTAGATGACACCATTACCTGGTCCTTTTGGACATTGTTTTCCCAGCACTTCAATATGCGCTAGAGTCTGTCTGCTTCCTGAATCAGTAAGTCCTCTCATAGTCTTATTCCCACCTTGACATCTGTTAAGTACGCCCCAATTTCCTAAGGACAAATCTTCTCCAGTGTCACTCTTCTTACTATGGCAATTTCTTGCAGTATGACCTGGTTTATTACACTTACAGCAAATAAAGTCCTTGGGTGCAGATTTGTTACCCTTACCAGAGTTCTTATCAGGCCTGGAATTTAAATGGGAAAAAGAGTGTCTTACTGATGATTGGCTGTTACCTTGCTGCTTTGGCATCTGTCTGGCCATTTGATAGTCTTCAGCCAAAGAAGCAGCCTTTTCCCCACTTTCTGGTTGGTGTTCTTTTACCCAAAGCTGCACATCTATAGGCAGGATGTTAATGAACTGCTCCATTGCAAGTGTGTTGATGATCTGTGGGAGTATTTTGCCCTCTGGTTAGAGCCATTTCATAAGGAGTTTTCTGAGTCAGGTGAAGGCTTCTCGAGGATTGTCGAATACGTTGTACTTCAGGGACCAGTATCTTTGACTGTAGGTCTCTCCTGAGATGCTGTGTCTTTTCAGGATTTCTCTTTTCACCAGGTCATAGTTTTTGGACTGTGCAGTGTCCATATTGCTGTAGGCAAGTTGGGCTTTAACTGTCAGGTGAGGTACCAGTCTGATTGCCCATTGCTGCTTTAGCCACTGGTAGACTGTGGCAACCCTTTCAAAAGTTATCAGATATGCTTTGATATCACCCAAGGGACACAACTTTGTTAGTTTAAGGTCTTTTAAGTTGTTGGTGTTTTGTTGCTCTGCTGGACCTGTGCCAGAACCTTCAGCTTTGATAACTTGCAAGGCAACCATCCACTGCTGCATCTCTTCTCTTCTTTGTTACTCTTGTCGCTGCATCTCTTCTTTTCTCTGCTTCTTGAGTTGTTGCATTTCTTCTTTTCTGTGCCCCTAAACATTGAATCTCTTTTCCTTTCTGTTACATCTCCCCTCTTCTCTGTTTCTCCATCTCATTTTGCTGTACAGCCCACCGTTTGAAGAAGGCAGACAGGCTTTCAGGTTCTGTCACTGCTTGTTTTTTTCCATCACTGGTGCTGGCTGTGCAGTCTCAGCTGGACTTCTGTCTGTGCTGGTTTGGCTGCCACCTTTCTGGTAATGACTCCTGGGCTTGCTGCTGCAAGATCCATACCTTCCTTCTATGCTTTCCTGGTACCAGGTCTAGTACCAATGCAAAAACTCCTGGCTTAGGGTTTGCATGGCTAAATCCCACTGCTCACACCATCTCTCATGGAGGCACAGGTCAGGAAGCATAGGAAAACCAGGAGCAATTTCAAAATTCATAAATAGCATTTTATTTTTTCCAGTAACAGCAAATAAAAATAAAATTGTTCAGAATAACTATTTACAAAGGCACTACAAAAGAGAAAGCAAAGTCCTTCTTCTGAGTGTTTCTTCTCAATTTCAAATCTCATTATCTCACTCTGTTCTTAGCAAAAGCATTGCTGCTCTTTTTATAAGTCTTTGCAGCATCCACTCATTAACAGACATCCTGTTTTTCCTAAAATGTTCTTGTCAGTTTCTTGCAGGTGCAGCAAAAAGCACAGTGACCCAGAACTGACTTCTTGTTTACAACTCTGTAAAGGCTTAAAACAGCATCTCAGGTTAACCCTTTGAATTTATTTATTATTTATTTATCAGAATTTGATAACCAGGTAAGTCCACTGAGACCATGCAGTCCCTTTTTCAGTGACGATCTGGGTGTTAATGGTGAACACAGTACAACAGATAAATACAAGTTCCAAATAGCTTTTTGTAATGATTTCAACAGTATAACTATATACAGTTTTAAACAAAGGGATCCCAGTTTCACATACAGTTTTACAGAGATTCACATATTTTTTTTATAACTGCAGAGATGCAAGGGGGAAGAAAAGACAGAAACAGCAAGGGAAGACAGAGAGATAGTGAGAGGCAGAGAATTGTGAAACCATTGGAGTGATCAGTTCCTAGGTCACACATGGAAATTTGGTTGTGCAACCAGACAGAAAACAAACAGAAAAGGAGAAGAGAGAACAGATCCTTGCATTTAAACCCTTTCTGCATAACAAATGGGGTAGGGCCTTATTCAATCCTGTCACAACCTGCCAGAGGTAAAATTGTATTGTGATCCATCCCATCCATCTGCGGCACTGAGATATTTCTCAATAATTTCCTTTATAAGGCCCTCAAAGTGCCTTACACAAGACTGATGTTAGCCTGACAGATGTGTAATAGCTACTCTGCTCTCTATATCCCTTTTAAATATAGACAGCACTCTTGCTTTCTTCCATGAGTTAACCACTTTTCCCGACCTTAATGACTCTTGAAAAATTTTGGTTACAGATCCTGCCAATTCCTCTGCCAGCTCATACAGAACTCTTGGATAGACCCCATCACAGCCTGTAGATTTATTAACATCTAAACTCCTTAATCTGTTCCTGATGTCCTCCACCTGCAATATTTTGATTGGTACGCCATAGCTATTGCCCCTCACCTGCTGTGTCTGTTTTATGGTTGAATATTGATACAAAATATTCATTTAGTTGTTCTTCTATAGCTTTGTCCTCAGTTAACTGTCCTTCTGTGTTGACCAGTGGGCCCACCCTCACACGGACTCCCCTGGTATGGTTGACATAAGTGTAAAATGCCTTATAGTTGGATAAGGCCCAGTTCATATTTGCACTTTTCCTTCCTTACGAATTTTTTACATCCCCTGCTATTTTTTGATATGCATTCCATTGTTGCAAAGTGTTCCCTTACTTTGCACTCTTGTATGCTTTTGTTCTGTTGTTCAAATGTTTATGTACTTTCTTGTTAAACCCAGAGGGAATTCTACCATTGTTATTATATTTGACCTTCTCAGGAACATATTTAGTTGCTATTTGGTTTAATTTGCTTATAAGCACCTCCTACATTTCCTCCAGAGATCTCGATTTCATCTCAGTATCCCAAATCCATCTGGTAAGTTCCCTAGCATAGCCCTGAAATCCACTTCCCTAAAACATTTTATTTTAGTTTTTTCTTTAACTTTTGTTTGTGTGTTTTTATAACAGATTTTCCCATATCATGATCACTATTTCACAATGGGTGTGTTATCCAACAGTCTGAAATGGAATCACCTAGGTTACTTATGACTAAGTCTAATATGTTATTTCTCTTATTGGAACTTTTACAGAGTGTTCTAATCCCATGTCCTTGAGAGTATTAATAAACTCCTTTTCTAAAATTGTGTTATCCATGCCTCCATCCCAGTCAGTTGTAGGTAATTTAAAATCCCATAATCAAAAGCTTATCATCTAGGTTAAAGCTGCTTAGCTGCTCAAGGTGTCAGCATGGCTCTGTTGGTAGCACATCTGCCTCTGGACCAGAAGGTCGTGGGTTCTTGTCCCAAACCAGGATTGCACTTGCACCTAAAAATCACTGCCATCCGAGTGCAGTATTGGGGGGTGCTGTACTGCTGGGGTGTGCCGTCCTTCGGATGAGATGTTAAACTGAGGTCCCTTCTGCCCATCCTGGTGTTGTCCTGGTGGGTGTCCAGGTGGAAGTAAAAGAACCAAGAGCACTCTTTGCAAAGAGCAGGGAACATTCCCAGTGTCCTGGCCAACATTCCCCTTCCCATAAACTAGTTCATGCAATTATCCAGGCTGTGTGTGGGTGATGATGTGTGATATGGCCGACACCACACATTCAGTCACTTCACTACCAGTATAGCATTGCTTGTAAAATGCATTGGGATACTGTGTATGAAAAGTGCTATATAAATGCTGATTCATCTTCTTTAATTAACCTTTTGTCCAATTCTTGTATTTATGATGGTACATTAAACCTAGAACATATATATATATATATATTTTTTTTTTGCCGAGTTCTGCATTGTTTCTATCGAAGGGGCATTTGGTAATTTTTCAGTACCCACTCGTATAATTTGTAATTATGTTAGGCAGTGTCTAGTTGTAAGTCAAACTTGTGTTTAATCATTACACAGATTACACGGCAATGTGATGGCAGAAAAGGGTTCCACGGCCCATCTAGTCTGCCCAGTACCTTACTCCTCTTCTCTCATGGTTCCACCTTTTTTCCTAACCCCTTAAATCTATCCCAAGCCCTCTTGAACCCCCTCCACTGTTTCAGCTGCCACTACCTCCTCCGGCATCTTGTTCCAGGCCTCCACCACCCTCTCCATGAAAAACTGCCCCGAACATTACCTTTGTATTTTCCACCTTCCAGTTTGAGGCTATGTCCCCTTGTGTTTGCTTCCTTCTTTAATTGGAACAAGCTGTCACCCTCCACCTTATTTCTTCCCTTCAAATACTTAAAAGTTTCAATCATGTCCCCCCCTTCCTCCTAGTCTCCAGAGGGTACAAATTCAGCCCACTCAATCTTTACTCATAGGGTACATCCCGCAGCCCTCGTACCATTTTGTTTGCCCTTCTCTGGACCCCCTCTCATTTTCATATGTCTGGACTTCCTGCTGTCAATTCCCACTGACCCCTTTCCTCCTGTCTCAGACATCCTTGTCCTCATCCCACCTTTGGATTTGCTGCTGTCAGTTCCCACTGACCCCTTTCCTTCTGTCCCAGGCATCCTTGTCCTTGTCCCATCTCTGGACTTGGTGCTGTCAGCTACCACCTCTGGTCTATCCCCTCTGGATCCCTTTCCATCCTCTCCCACTCGAGCCCCTGACTTCTGGAACAGAGTATCCAATCCTCCAGTGGATCCTCCCAGCCCTTCCCATTCCTTTCCTGGCTTATACCATACCCATCTCTCTACCTCCATTTCACAGTTTCCCTCCCTTTTCGACACCTACCCTAGCCTCACCACTTCCTCCCTCAGCTGAGTGAGCTGCCTACACATCATACATCCACCCACCCTCCAAGCCCAGTTTAGGATCATAGCCATTCTACAACCACTGCACCCCACCACCCTGCCAAAGATCCCCTCCCATGGTCATCCCTCCTTCCATGGTGCTGTGCCATTCCTTTTGTGACACTCAGACACCCATTATTGGTATGCAGTACCGGTAGTACCCCCCAGCCATACCATACCAGTCCTGAAACACACTCTGGTATGTAGTACAAGTAGAACCTCCCTCAGCTGTAACATGCAGCCCTATAGCACTCTCTGTGGATTTAGGCCCATAGGAAGTGAATGCAAAGCACACTACAGTCCTAAATCATACCTTTTGTATGCTGGGCCCTCAACCCCAATCATCTAAGTAACTGGGCCCCCGACCCGCACCCCCTGCTCAGCCTAAACCCACAGGCAAGAATGTTTAGTCACCAAGTTCAAAGCCAAGTCCAAGTCCCCAGCAACTCCAGTGTCAGTAGGCTTGACCCAGTTCAGTTCACCAAGTTCAAGGTCAAGTCCAAGTCCCCAGCACCTCCAGTGTCAATAGGCTCGACGCAGCTCAGTTCACTGCAATTTCAGTTCCTTTATGAAAGATTTGTCAATTTATCATACCCACCAAGGTTCAAGTCCAAGTCCCCTGCAGAAGAATGCACAACCTAGTTCCTTGTGTTGCAGTCCAGCTCCTTGCAGTGGTTTCCTTTAGCTCAGGATCCTTCTTGCTCCTGCTGTCCTTCCTTTCACGTACTCAGCCAATCCTCTTTCAGATCAGCCGGTCAGCTCCTCCACTCTGTATATGGCTCCTCCTCCCCTCCATATTTAATAGAGGCCGGGGTCAGGGTTGGGGATGGTGGGCAGGAACAAATACAACTCTGTTCACCTGCAGTCTGGCTGGCTTTTTAAAGCCTGACTGTCTTGGTGCCTCTGGCATGGACTGGCCAAACTTGCACCGCTGACTGCTGTTGGCTGTCCCTACTCCACTTCGGTGACTGTGACCTGACCTACGCTACTGACTGTAGCTACAGCTCGTCCCTCCTCCAGTCACCAACTCGACCTGTGCCCCTCACTGCCGACTACAGCTACAGCTCAAATAACATTAATTTATTATTTTTATTATTTTCATATAATTGCCCTAAAATATTTTTCCCTCTGTTTCCAGTTTCTCATGTTTACATTCATTTCTCAAGGCTGGGATTTCCTATTATTCCATAAAGGGTATACTATGATATGGTGTTTGAGTAACTCAAAATCTTATGCAAATCCCTGCATATTTCCACAGTACAGTTTGTTGTAAGATGTGCATTATCAGTTCTCTTTTTAAATTTAGGGCTTAAATAAACTGTGGATTTTAAAGGTCATTTACTATACTTTAATTGCTCTGTCTTAACCCACTACTGCAAGATATCAGATTGTTTAAAGCAGAACACGGTAGGTTCTATTTCTGAAGCAATATAATACCAATACAGGTTTGGAACCTGAAGACCCGCATTCTGCTGAGATGCATAGCATTTTTCTAGACTTACTTTAGCATGCTTTCCCTTCCATAAACCATTTCTCAATAGTCTCTCTCACTCTTTACAAAAGGAACTTGGGTCTCTGACAGGTAAAGCATGAAGTAAAAACAAAAATGTAGGTAAAACATTCATCTTTATCATATTGACCCTGTCTCTCAGAGTCAGGGGCAGAAAAGACCACCTATTTAGATCTTCCTTCACTTTTACAAGTAACTGAAACAAATTTAACTCCAGGAACTCTGTGAAATTCATTGATGTATTGACCCTACATATTTAAGAGATTTCTTGTATTCTCATAGTTCTAGAAATTGAGGGTAAAGTAAAAGGATCTCTGCTCAATGACAATGCCTTTGACTTACTTAAGTTTACTTATATCCTGTTAGATTATGAAAAGTGTCTAAAATGCCATTAATGGTTGTAACCCATCTGAATTATTTTTAATAAAATAAATGTATCATCTGCATATTGCAATATTTTATAATCTTCTTTACCTACAATAATACCCCTAATACTTTCACATATCTGCATAGCTTGTGCTAAGGGTTCCATGTGGATTGCATATAACATAGGTGATAAGGGACAGCACTGTCTCATACCATGCTTAAATTCTTAAATATAGCTGGCATCTATCTGAGTGCTGTGGACTTCCACAAATAAACAATTTATGTTTATTTAGCATCTGTGTTGTATCTGAGTTCTTCTGGCTTTCTGGCTTGCTGTTTTGGAGTGTGGTTCCTTGGATTTTTTTGGCACTTATGTGGGCTGGTTACCCTGGACCTGCACCCCTCACCTTGTTGTTCCTGGTGGCATACCATGGACTTGCTGTTATTTTCAGATCCGGCCAAAATGTGTTTTCGCATCCTGAAGGTGATTTCACAGTCACTGCATGAAGTCACCTTTCAGGCAGGGATGAACATTTTCTCTGCATTTGTTCATGGAATGGGGTCATAAGAAGGCTATGTTGAAAATTTGGAGCAAAATGTTAACATAGCAATTTTTGTACATCACCTCATAAACATGACATGGGTAATTTTAAAATCCTGCACAAAATGTGTTTTCACACCTCTGGTGAGACATGACATTTCAGCCATTATACTATAAATGGTGCATGTCACGCCTATTAGGTGAATCCCAGAACAAGTCTCTTCAAAAGTTGGGTTAAATCATTAAAAACAAAAAATTGTTTAACGAGCATCAAATGTTCGACATTGACAAATGCTTATTTATATAGATTATACTGGCCTTTGACAGACTCTCCATCAAGAACTTCCAAGAAACCCAGACAGGAGCCTTTTCTGCATCTAACACCAGCAAGAGTACATCTCAAACATTTGCAACTAATATTAAGTCTAATGCTTTCCTAATATTATGGTGGAGCCATCATTCCTCGAGGAAGCCCATCTGGATCCTCATTCATCAACGTTTTTATCACCTTAGCTAATCTGTTAGCCAGAATTTTTGCAAATATTTTATAGTTATTATTCAATAATGAATTTGGGTAGTATGGTTTACATTCCTCTGAGTTTTTCAGTTTCCAGATGAACAATATCCAGCCCTCATCAAAAATAAAGCATCCTACCATTTCTATGGAACTGATAAAAGTGTTAAGACAGGGCTAGTTCTGTGCTGAATTCTTTATTAAACTCTTCTATTATCCTGTCTGGTCCTAGGGATTTAAGATGCTTTATTGTCTTTAAATCTCAATAACCTCACTCTCCTGAATATTCTTATCAAGCTCAATTCTTTGTGCCACTGAGATTTTGGGAGTGTCAGTGTTTCAAGAAATTATCAATTTCTTCTTCCTTTAGATTAATATCTGGGGCATATAATGCTGAATAAAATGTTTGAAGATTTTAGTAATTTATCAATGTTCAGAATATAGTAGCCCTTCTGTATTTTTAATCTGACCTATTGCACCCATTGATCTTTCTGCCTTAAACTGCAATGCCAATAATTCATCAGGTTTCTCCCCTGTGAAATAATATTTCAATCTTGATCTCAATAATGCTGATTGGGCCTATTTTGCTATTATTTCCTTATATTCATTTTGTAACTTTAACATAGTATACAAGTCAGTTTTGTTCCCTGACTGAATGTAATCAGCCCATGCCTGTGCCACCAAGATTATTTTGTCACAAAGATCATTGTATATTTTTTTATACCATTATAGTATGTCTGGGTTATCCCCCTAATTACAGCCTTAAAAGCATCCCAAAAGGTACTAAAATTAGTTTCTTCTGGTTTACTGTTATGCATATAGGGCCCTATGCATGAAAGGGTGGGTTATACTTGCCTGAGGCACATAACCCGCCCATGAACCTACGTGGCCCTGGACAGGCACAGGGTGTATGGTATGCACAGCTGCAAGCACCCACAGGGTGTCTGTCTGTGGCCATGCCCCCTTGGCACACAGGGTCATGTGGGCAGGGGTGGAGCCATGGACCTGGGTGGGCATCAATTGGATGCCCATACCAAATCCCTCAGTAACTCTCTTGTGCCCATGCAGTGGATGCACAGTCCAGGAGGATGCAGCATACTGCAGCAACATTGGACTGCCCACCAGGCACTCACCCAAGCCACCGCTCCAGCCCTCCCCTGCAGCCTAGTGGGCAGGGAGGCACGGATGTCCATTGACTGGTGCCACCATGCCTGGCAGCTGGAGACATGGGGCAGGTACTAGATTATGCCTGGTCTTGGCTGGCATTCCTAGTGCCCTGGGCCTGGCACTTTGTGGTTTTGTGAATGCTGTGTAGTGCAGGCATGTCCCCAACATGCCCTCAGTGCAATGCTCCTCGAGCGTCCTGGGAGACGGGTGTGTATGTGCCTTGTACACCCATGGCGAATGCCACTGGTAGTCAGTTGGACCCCTGCTGTACAGCATTCACTCTTAAGGTTGGCTACATGCCTCAGATATGTGGTGCATAGGAAACTTTTATATTAGTGCATAGAATCCTATTGTTCTTAACTGTTTTCTGATTAATGCATAATATTTAATATCCTTAAACATAGACCACTCCATCCTCCAAATATTGTCCTTTACCTCCATTTCTCCCATCTTTACTAAGTACATAAGTGCATGATCATATGTATATATTTCCATATTCCAGCATCAAAACTTTATGCAGTATATATTTTGAAACAAAACTCATATTTATTCTTGAGAAAGCTTTATGAATTCTTGAAAAAAGAGTACTTTTCTGTGTTTGTAGAGTAATACCTAAATGCATCTATTAAATGGAATTCTGTCAGAAGGGCCTGAAGATTTTCAGCAGCTTTTGTTTTGTTTCTTTTCAAACTATCGACCTAGTCATGTGAGATAAAGTCAGGTTGATGTCCCGAGCCATGAAATACAGGGAAGGAAACTTAGCTGTAGTTTGCAACAGACTTTGATTCCTTCCCTTATGTAAAGAGCTACTCCTCCTCCTCTTACCTCCCTGTCCCTCCTGTAGATAGTGTATCCTGGTATGTTTATGTCCCAGTCATGGTTTTGTGTGTACCATGTTTCTGTGACTGCCACGATATCCAGATGTTCCTCCTCCATCAAGGCCACTAATTCAGGAGCTTGTTTCAGACTACAAGCATTGGTACTCATTGCTCTCCATTTTTTGATGGTTTTACCTTCTTTTGCAGCATCCCTCACTGACCTTTCTACCTCAGTCTTTTTCTCATTTAGTACCCTATTTTGTAGGGGGAATTGTTCTTCCAATCAGGCCTTTTGAGAAAAGTTCTGTCACTCTCAGTAAAAGGTTTCAGGAGAGTGGATACTCTCATGTGACTATTGAGAAGGCATATGAAAGAGCAGTGCGTACCAATATGCAGAAACTTCTTTTCCCTAACCTAGTGGCATGCAATGCAGATCTGCATTGCAATTTTCTGACCACATATAGTAACAAGGCTGGAGCACATAATCCACAAAAATTGAAGGATTCTATATTCAGGACTTGCTCCAAAAATCCAACCACGAACTTTGTTGCAGGGCGGGTGCCAGAGGAGGGTATTTGGCTCTAAAGTTTTGCTGTGTGTGCCGAGCATCTGAATTTATATTCAGGCCTTAACTTATTGACAAGGTTGATAATTTTTTTTTATTTAAATCTGTTTCCTGTGTAGGTGGTCTGTACATTAAACACAGGATAATGTTTTACCAGTTCTATCAATTAGTTTAAGCCAGACATGTTCAAGGTCACTTACATCCTCGTTTTCCAGTGTGATTCTTTGTGTTGTTATATTAGATACATAAATTGCCACTCCCCTTCCTCTTTTGTCTTTCCTGTTTGTACTAAAAAGTGCATAACCCTGAATCTCTCTTCTCTCAACCAACATTATATTTCCACTACATTTCAGTTACAGTGTAGTGCTGCGTGGAATTTTTAAATTCCAGCTGAATGAACCTTTGCAGAATTTTCAAAATTCCACAGAAATTCAACTGAATTACACTAGAAATGGAATGGTAGAATCCTGTGGCAGACAATGATTGTGGAATGATTTTCCTTGGAAAAAATGCTGTTCTGTGGAGTATTATTCCATAGATCTCAATATTTTCTGTGGAAATGGTTGTGGAATCTTCTTCCATGAAAAAATGCTGTTCCATGGAATATTATTCCATGGATCACAGCAGGCAGAACTCCACAGAAGAACCAGTGAAATTCCAGCAGAAACTGTGCCAGTGGAATGGTCTTGCAAAGCAAATATCACCAGCAGAAATGTACAAATGCACCCCTTCTTTAACCAAACAAGTTCTAATTCCTCTTTTTCTTTACTAGGCTTCTGAGGTTGGCAACTAATGCCTTCCAATTATTTCTGTCAATCCCAGTGGTGGTGGTGACATAATGGAGTTATTACCCGGGGAGAGGGCCACTGTATCTTTGAGTTGAAGGCCACTGTTGGAAATGGCCTAAATGCTGAAACTGAGTTGGTGCCCTTCCTTAAGTTATGAATAGTCCTACCACAGTTTTGAATTGGTTATAAGTTCCACCAGGATATCACACTGATTTAATGTGGCCAGAGATGTAGTGCACTAATGTTATTTTATTCCCTATAAAGAACCTGGATAGATGAGAACTTAGTTCAGCATTATTATGTGCAGCATATTTACATGTGACAGAAAAGTGTCTGCAGTTACATTTGTTTCTCTTTCAGCAATCTGATCAGTAGAGATATTAGGTTTATATTAATATGTGCATTTTTTTCTTTTCAGATTTACATGTTTGATATGTACTAAATTGAAGGACAATATGGACAGTGGCAGTATTACAAAATCACACATACCTCAATAATGCAAAGCATCATGAGATGCATATGCAAATTGCCACCAGATTTTAGGTTGGTTCAGCATTAAGGAGGAATGCATGATGCCAAAGGGTCTCTCGCACAATCTGCAAAAGGTACAAACAGAAGACACAGACATGTGTTTCATCCTACCCAGGACTCATCAGAAGTGTGCTTCGTTAGTATGACACCCCAGCCCCTAAGTTGGTCTTACTGGTTTGGGTCATGGTGAGCTCCAAAAAAAAAATACAAATAATCTCTGAGGCAAGGGTTACCCCAAAGGGAACTGGCCATAACGCCAAGCTGCCAAGCTTCAGAGAAATACAAAATCACACATACCCCCATAATGCAAAGCATCATGAGATTTATATGCAAATTACCATGAAATTTTAGGCTGGTTCAGCTTTAAGGAGGAATGCATGGTGCCAAAGGGCCTCTCTCACAATCTGCAAAGAGAGCACACAGAAGACACAGACACGTGTTTTGTCCTACGTTGGCATTACAATATAACAGTGTACTCTGACCTCAGTTAAGACAGACATAAACATTACAACAGAAGAGAGAAATTGCTAGGCTTCTATTTTTTTATTTATTTTAGAAAAGAGCATGCAAATGTGCTAAGTAGATATCCCTTTTGTGTAATTTTTGCACAGAAAATTCCATGCAGCACAATGGAAAAAAGGGCAGGTGCAGCTTAGCAAGCCCATGTTTTAATATTAAGCTTTCCTTATTGGGCTGGGTTCTAACCTCCAACCCCCACCACTTTGTGGCTGCTGGTATTTTGCCAGATGGCTTTAGCAACCACTATAGGACCTTCTGCATCAGAACCCCCCCCACTCGCTATCTAAATATATTTGGGCTAGGTCTCTCTGGTTGCTAAATTTTGACCTGCTGAGCAACCTTACTGCTATCAGCTGGTCTGAGATCCTCACTGCCTCAGATATCAATGTTGTCCTTGCTCTTTTTTGTTCTAATTTTTCCACTGTCTGAGACAGGCACATCCCCCTCAGGAAACTCTGAGTAAAAACATCCACCATCCTTGGATTCCCTCTCGTATCAAAGACTTGTGTAAGTCCAGGGAACATGCTTGGGCCCCTTACAAATTATCCCACTCCTCCCCGACCACATCTTCTACAGGGCTCTATGGAACAATTGCACTAAGGCTGTCCAGCCAGCTAAATCATAGTATTTCAAAGTCAATGTCTGGTCAAACCTAAATTCCCCATTTACATTTTTGAAGGTTATACACTCCCTTTTTGACCCCCCACCCAGTCAGCCCCTGCCACGCCATTCTCATGGAAAATGTTTCAACTGTGTCTGACCATACCTCTGTTGTGGCAATCATAAACAAGTTCTTCACAACCTATGTCCTTTTGTTCTCCTCCACTGATAACCTCCCTCCCTCTACTCCTCCCCTCCCCATACACCTCCAGGTTACCACTTCCCCATGTCACCATATAGGAAACCCTATTTGTCTTTTCTTTACTCAACCCATCAAAATCCAGTCCTGATGGTCTCGACCCCAGGTTACTATTCCTCTCAACTCCTGCTATTGCAGGTACCCTTAATCACCTGCTTAACCTTTTCTTTACTCTGTGCAATGTTCCCTGATTCCACTTCACAAAGGGGGTAACTCATCTTCTGGTAACTATTGTCCCATCTCCCTCCTCCTCTGCCTATCTAAACTGCAAAAGAAACTGGTCCATGACAGACTCTTTGATTACTTCTCATCTACTAACTGCCTATCACCTTTCCAGTCTGACGTCAGGAATCTGGTGGGCTGGCAGTATAGCCTAGATGTTAGAGTAATGAGCTGTGAATGAGTTTGCTACATCCAGCAGACCTGGGTTTGATTCTCACAACCTCCACTTGCATACTGTGTGATTCTGAGCAAGTCACTTAACCATCCAGTGCTCCCTGGTCGCCCCTGAAAAAAGGCACTTGTGCCTAGTGTGCCTTACCCAGTTACCAAAGACTTAAATAAGTAAAATCTCCTCCCTGCTGCATGTTACTGATGCCATCTTCTCCAGGATGAACCAGGGGCTCATTACTGCTGCAATTTTTGTAGATCTGACCAAAGCCTTCGACCTTGTGTCCCACCTGCTTCTCCTGGACAAGCTGAGAAATGCTGGCCTCTCTGCCCCCACTGTTGCTTGGTTCAACTCTTACTTAACTGGCCATCTACAACGGGTACAGGTTTGGGTTCCCTGTCAGCTCCTCTTCCTATCCAGTCTGGGGTTCCACAGGGCTCCATCCTTGGACACCTCCTTTTTTCAATCTTTCTCAATGACCTCCTCTATGCCTGTGTCAACTCACATATACTGTACATTTATATGCAGATGATACAGTCGTCTTCACCTCTGGTACTTCTTCAACTTCAGAAAACCTGCTCTAGTGGGACTTCAACAATATCCTCCATTGTTTCATTCTAACCATCTTAGAGTTAACACTAAAAAGACAGTCTTCATGACCTTTAGTACCAGTCATAAACTAGCCAGACTCATTGTCTTCCAAGTCCTCACCACTCTGGATGGCACCCCACTTGAGTCTTTCAGTCCTTTAAGTACCTGGTGGTGTGGCTTTACAGTAAGCTTGACATCTCAGCCTACATTGATGCCATCCATGCCAAGCTCCATCCCAAACTTGGTGCCTCTATTGTTACAATGACTGCCTATATCTGCATGTCTGCAAGGAGCTGATCACCAAAATGGAGCTCACTGTCTTTGACTATGTGGACACAGTCTATGGCTCTGCCCCTCCACTTCTCTTGCCAAACTAGACATCCTCCTCAACTTCTTCTGCCATTTTGCATTTAAATCTCCACCATATACACATCATTGCTTGCTTTACTCCTCCCTTTCCATCTTCTTTCTGCCATCTCGCTGACAGGCTGATTGTACTACATTCATCTCCAAATATTGGTTCAACACCCTCACCTCTTACTTCTCCTCACTTCTATCCCAAATCCTACCCCCCCGCCTCCCACTCCCTCCACTGTAGGGACCATTGCACTTTTGCCATTCCTTACCCATTCTCCTCTGCTGGACAATCTGCATTCTCCTACAGGCTTCCATCTCTCTGGAACAAACTCCACTCCTCCCTCCATCTCTCCCCATCTTAACTCCTTTACATGCCTGCTGAAACTTCAAAACCTCCCCACTTGCTCTTGCTACCCTTCTTCCAGTTACTCTTGAAATCATGATTTTAACCCATACGCATTTTGGTCATGATTGTAAGCACTGCTAATGTTCACTGCACTTTGTTTAACTGTTGTACTGTACATGTAAATTCTCTCTGTTTATTCTATTATTGCAACAGATTACTTGTCTGTTAGTTCAAATGTTGTTTTGCTATTGTCTACTGATGTTTTGCTCCATCTCCCCCTTTCCCAGATTGCACCTGGAAATGAGCATCAGCTTCGTGTACCTTTTCTGGTTACCAAATTTTAAATCAACCAATCAATCAATCAATTAATCAATAAAATAATACAGGTATTCCTATTTTATTTATGCTGATGTGAGATTATGTTATTTATTATAGTTCACTGAATTGTTAATTTTTATGGAGATAAATATAATGCAATGACTTCTTTCAGGAAATCTAAGATGTGTAACCACTGGGTTGGTATGATGACTCTACAAGCAAAATGTTTCTAATAAGTTTGTCTGGCATACTGTGGAATTATGTGTAATTAATTTTTTATACCTTAGCATGGTAGTTTAGCCATGAAAACGTAGTTCATGTTGTAAGTTTGGATTTCAATAGGCACAGTATCACTGCTCTTTTTGACATATAGCTTGTTTTTCACTGAATGGCACACATGGTTTGAATTGTGGAACTAGGGGCTGAGCTAAGGATCTTGGACCTGAGAACTAGTCAGATACATCAGATGATGAAATAATTAAATATTTAAGAATGTTTTTATGTTTGTATAGAAAGTATTTACATTTTGAACTTTTGCAGCTAGTGATTCTATTTAGTATGGTTCATGCTGAAATATTATGAAAGTAAAATTGTTTTCTTGTTTTTCAAAACAGGACCACTGTGGTTCCTGAAGAAGTAGCCCTTGTGGCCATGAAATGCTGGCCAGTATTCTAAGATGGCTCAGTTATACCTTATTTTACCATGCAACGAAGATTTCACTATCATATTTAATGTAACATAGAGTTTTCCTCTAACCACTTCAAAATATTGTATCACTTGTAGCACTGAGACAAACTCCTTTGATTACCTTTTTAATAGAGGTCAGTAGCTTTAAGGCCCAGTAAAGCAACTGGGTTCCTGCCCCATTCTCCCAACGTATTCAGTGATCATTCTATAACAGGAAGCTTCTTGAGAAAGCAAGCAGGTGGGAAATATTGGGGCTTTTCAGCTACGCCTAAGTTGTTCCTGTGCTGTTTGCTGTTTTTACAATGAATAAATTATGAAAGCACAGCATACCAGTCTTGTTGTCATGGTGAATTACTGACTGATCATAGTCTCAGTGCAGAATGTGGTTCATGGTTGTGTGTTCCTGTGTGTATCCTGTCACCGCCTGCACCATGGCTCCAATTGAGGAGCTCTGTTTGTGTGCAATTTATGCTGTACCTAGACTTCAGCAAGGCCTTTGACTCAGTCCTCCACTATAGGTTGATCAAAACACTGGCAGACATGGGGACAGGAGAGAAACTAACTAGATAGGTGGCAGACTGGCTAGGGGTAGAATGCAAAGGGTGGTGGTTGGGGGGAAGCACTCTAGGATGAGAGAAGTTATTGTGGGGTTCCACATGGATCAGTGCTTGGTCCAGAACTGTTCAATGTGTTCACTAATGACACTGGAAACAGCAAAGAGCAGATATGACTTTTATGGACAATACCATGCTCTGTGGGAGGTGGACACCAAGGAGGGCATAAGGGATCTGAGAAAGGATCTAGCAAAGTTGAAGAGGTGGTCCAGAATCTGGCAACTGGGATTCAGTGCTAACAAGTGCAAGGTTATGCACATATTGAGAAAGAACCTCAGGGTCCAGTATTGAATTGAGGACTGACGGTCACAGACTCAGAGGATGAGAAGGACATGTGCATAACAATTAGAAGTAACCTGAAGCCTTCATCAAAATGCAAAAAGGTGGCAGGGAAGGTGAACAGGATGCCGGGTTGCATATCAAAGGGGTTTACCACCAAGAGGAAAGTGATTGTTCTGTCCCTACACAGGTCCATGATGCATCTGCATCAGGAGTACTGTATGCAGTACTGGAGCCCTTACCTTAAGAAAGACAAAAAATAACAGATGGAGGTGGTGCACAGGAGGGCTACAAAGATGATTCAGAGACAAACAGGAGCCTGTATGAAGACAGGCTGGTGAACCTGAACATGTGCTCGCTGGAAGAGAGAAGTGAGAAGGACATATGACTGAAACCTTCAAATATCTTAAAGGCATTAACATTGCCCACATAGGGGATCATTTTTGCAGAATTAAGAACAAAAACACCACTATAAATTAACATGTGGGGGTACAGGAAGAAGGCCACAAGGCAATTCTTCACTGAAAGTGAGGCAGGGTGCAAAGCATTGCCAGAAGGGGTAGCAAGTCAGAGTTCAGTTGGGGGGGATTTAAAAGAGAGTGAGACAGATTCAAGGGAAACAGAAGGGTGAATGGGGAGAGGAAGGGCAACATATAGCATATGAGCATGACCTCTGCATTGAGCAGACTTGATAGGCCTTTGGGCCTTCTTCTGGCCTTTTGTATTTTCATAAGCTTGTATGTTTTTTCTCTTCTCTGGAGCTGTCTCTCTTCTTTCTCTCCAGTCTGATACACAAAAGTGTTTGTGCTATAAAGAAGATTAGAACCCTATTACTTTTTCTAGAGCAGAAACCCAACACTTAAGTGTGTGTGGGTTCAAACAGCCATAATTTTGAAGGTAGTTGAGAATTGTCTGGCAGAGTTCCAAGTGATTGAAAGTTACATGCTGTGTAAGGATAGGGCAGGTTGTGCCTGTAGATGTCATCCAAAGTTCAACTTCCTGTCTACACCTTTGGGGATATATCCAATCTCAGGAACTTAACAATTTACTAGAACACTGAATGAAACAGAAATGCCATTTAAGAAAAATCTTGCC
This sequence comes from Neoceratodus forsteri, assembly GCA_016271365.2. Classification (NCBI taxonomy): domain Eukaryota; kingdom Metazoa; phylum Chordata; order Ceratodontiformes; family Ceratodontidae; genus Neoceratodus; species Neoceratodus forsteri. The sequence continues at coordinate 628,256,392 of JADMNL010000023.1, read as the reverse complement.
CCCACAAAATAGCCTGAGAATCTTAAAGAGGACAGGAAATAATTTTTAATTGGCAGCTATTTATAAAGTTCTTATTCCTTGAATAGTACAACATGCCAGAGGCCTGGGTTCAAGTCCCAGTGGGTCACACATTTCCTTTCACATTTGCATCATGATTTAAAATTGCCTCACTGTGGCTTTACTGTACTGAGAAAGTTATCTGGTTGTCTCACTGACTCGTGCTTAGTTGCAGATTTTGCAACACATAGAAAGGAATAAATGTGCCTCAAGGGAAAGCCCAGAGGCCTAGTGCTAACCTTGTCAGCCCATAGCTTAGTGGTTAGAGTAGTGGTTCGATACGGCATGGGTTCAAGTCCCAGTAGGTCATACTTTTCCTTTCACATTTCCATTATGTCTTAGAAATTATATGCATTCCACTAAACTATAGTTGGAGACAGTATAGCACAGTGGTCTAAGGCTCTGAACTACAAATCTGGTGACATCCAGCAGACCAGACCTGGGTTTAAATCCCACAGCTTTTGCTTGCATACTGTGTGACCCTGACCAAGTCACTTTACCTCCTTGTGCTCCCAGGTAGCTTCTGTAAAAAAGCTTTTAGCTTAGTGTGCTATACCTGGTTAAACAACTAAATAAAAATACTTACATAAGTGTACCTGAATAAAAAGTGATATGAAAAACTGTATTTTGCACTGTTTTGTTTTTATGGGCAGCACTGTCACTGTTCTCCTAGTAGAACCTGTGATCTGGAGTTTTATCTGTCACAGTTTGTGCACAGACCTCTAAGCAAGTTTCTAATTGGTCAATAGTTCATAATTAGCATTCTGTACACAAACCATGACACAGTAAAAAATCCAAACTACTGGTTCCCTGAGGAGAACTGTAACAGAATGATGCCCAGAATATAGTTTTTCAAATCACCTTTAACTCAGGTGCAGTTAAATCTAGATAATTTAGGGGAATGCATATCATTTTTGAGAATAAGAACTTTACAAACAGCTGCCAATTAGCACAAATTTACTGTCCCCTTCAACAGTGTAGTACATATGAATCAGGCCCATTTAAAGAGCTGATGACACGTTCAGGAGAATTTTAACAAAACATAACATTTAGGCACTGTCCAGCTTGTAGTTCCCAATAGTTCTGTATTCCTCCTCCACATTATTTAGTAGTAAGGTAATTTACATGAAAACCAGAGCTTTGCTCCCGAAGAGTTAATCTATTCCTGCTGCGTTCTCCCTACCTGAAGTCATAGAGCACTGCTTGTGACCTCACAGTTACTCCCATGGCAACAGATTGTGATGTTACAACAGAGGATTATGACTTGAAGTAGGGAGTAAGCTATAGAAACATAGAAACATAGACTTTGACGGGCAGATAAGGGACCACTTGGCCCATCTAGTCTGCCCATTTCCCTACCTACAGGATAGGACACAGATCCTAGTTAACCAACAGCCTATTTCTTCCTACCCCCACAAGAATCGCCTTTATGTCTGTCCCATGCATTCTTGAATTCTCCCACAGTTTTAGACCCCACAACATCCTCAGGAAGGCTGTTCCATGCATCCACTACCTCTCTGTGAAATAATACTTCACATTGCCCTGAACCGCCCTCCTTCTATCTTTAAATTGTGTCCCTTGTTCTTGTACGTCTCTTTTCTGGAAGATGCTGCCTCTCGGATTTGTTGATTCCACTGAGGTACTTAAAAGTTTCTATCATGTCCCCTCTCCTTCTTTCCTCAGGGTATACATATTAAGCTCCTTTAGTCTCTCCTCATACGGCTTCTCTTGCAGACCCTGCACCATTTTGGTGCCCTCCTGGACTACCTCTATCCTGTCTATGTCCTTATGGAGATGGGGTCTCCAGAACTGGACACAGTACTCCACATGGGGTCTCACCAACTGTCTGTACAGAGGGATAACAACTTCCTGTTTTCTGCTGCTGATGCCTCTCCTATGCATACCACTATACCCCCCCTCCCTACTGCCTCTCACATTGCTTGCAAACCTTAAGATCATCTGATATGTACCCCCAGGTCCCTTTCCTTTTTGTTGTTGTTACTACCTCCCCACCCTTTGTGTATTCTTCCCCTGGGTTCTTGTTTCCCAGGTGCATTATTTTGCACTTCTTTGCATTGAATCCTAGCTGCCATACTTCTGACCATTCCTCCAACCTTGCCAAGTCCCTTTTCATCCTTTCCATGCCTCCTTGTGTATCAAAAGGCAAATATAGAGGCAAATGAACTCAAAATGAACTCTAAGGAACAACAGACATATATTCATGCTCATTTCATTAGTAATAAATTATGGGGAGGAGAAATATATAAAATATAAATGGAATGCAGGCAGAATTGTACTTAATTATTGTGTTTTTTAAAGTTTTCTTTGATACGACAGTAGCTCTTTAACTAGTTTCATTCAAAAGACTTATTTTTGAAAACCAATGGTTGCCTTTCTGATGGGGGAGGGGGTGTCAAAACAGTGTCTGTTTCTTTTGTGCTTGCAGAATGTTTCCAATAACCATTAAAGACAATTCTAGCTTGCTAAGGTTTTCACATTGGTGAATAGCTTATCCACTTAGCAAGGACATATTTCACATTTTTGTCACAACGCCCTTGCTAATTTCTCATAATCTACTACATTGTGAGGGTTTATCATGTCCCTCACAAATAGAGAAAGGCTTTGTTAATTTTTTTTTCTTCACATTGCCTTTTAAAGTAGCAATACACCAAGTCATTAATTTACACAAAACATTTGAAACTCTGACCCTAACAGCACATTCAGGAATTTCAGTTTTCACATTCTATCCTTTTGTTACCATTTCCCATTTCACTGTTTCTTTTTCTTCTTCTTGTCATCATAATATGTATGTGTTGTGGGGCGTGGGGGGGTCAGACAGCTTGTACTATTCTATCATTATGCTGGTTTGTGGTACTGTATATGACCAGGTGTTACTGGCCTTACAAATTATGTGACCATTTTTCCCATCACACTTGTTTTGGTTATATGTTTCTATTAACTACATTACATTTGTACTTTATTGTATATATTTGGAAAACATCCTGTATTTTATTGTACCTATTGCTATGTAGTAACCTCTGTATTCTTGCTGCATTCTCTCCACTCCCCCCTCCCCGGGTCGCACCTGGAAATGAGCTCCTACTCAGTGTACCTTTCCCGGTTACCAAAATTTAAATAAATTAAACCACATGCTGTTTGACAGACTTTTCTGAACTATGGACTTACTGTCTGTCAAATGACAGGCAGAAGTTATACTAATAGCCTATCCCATTATCCTTGCCTAGAGACAGTATAGTGCAGTGGTCTAAGGCTCTAAACTGTAAATCTGATGATATTCTGCAGACCAAATGTGGGTTTGAATCCCACAGCTTCTATTTGCATAGTATATGACTCTAAACAAGTCATTTAACTTCCTAGTGCTCCCAGGTTGCACCTGGAAATAAGCTCTGGTTTAGTATGCCTTTCCTGGTTAAACAATTATGCCTTCTTTTTGTGGGATTACAAATTTTTTACCACAGGTTAGATGTGGGAGAACTGTTCCTGATTGAGGATTTTTTTCAATTCCAAACAGAGATCAAAAAGATTGGAAATGGTTCATGTATCCAAACTGACTTTAGTTTTTTTTCCTTTTTAAACAAACCCTGCTAATGATGTAGTATGGAGCTTGCCTTTAGCTCCAAGGTTAGGCTATAGCTTTCCTCTCACCTCGATTTTTCCCTTATTAAGTAAGACACTATATAGTACAGAGCGTGTGGACCTCTCTTTGCTGGAAGATAAATTGGGTAGACTACCATCAGTTGATTATAGCACTAGCCAGGGTTACTGTTGTACAAGCCAGGTGGGTCCTGGCAGGTGCAAATTTGTGATGTGGGGTAGAGGATGTGACCCTGGACTTCTTTTTGGTGGCCATTCAGGACTAGAAAAAGCTAGTGCTTGTATTTAAGGACTTTCTTATCACAGATTTTGATGGATTTAGCTCAGTTTTTAAATCAAACCACCCAAGCTAATTTTGGTTTAGTCCAGAAGACTGAACTGTAGTGGTCTGTAGCTATGGTCACGACCGGCAGTTGCTAAGGGAGTGGAAGCTGTTAATTTTGGCCACATTTAGCAGTGGAAGGACTGCATCAGCAGTTGGGCCAGGTAGGTGACCGTATCGGCAGGGGAGAAGGGACTTGTATTTCATGGTCACAATCGTCCACCAGGAGGAGCAGAAGCGTCAAAGCCGGGGGCCTATCAGAAAGGCCAGGTGCGAATTTCAAATTTCCTTTCTTGTGGTTGGGCATATAAGGGCAGACCCAGCTGCTTCTGGACTTGAGACTGAACTATACTGGTCCATGGAGCTAGCGACCATGTCAGGAGTTGCTGAGGGGAGCAGTGAAGCTGCTAATTTCGGCCACATTCGACCGTGGGAGGACTGGCTCAGCAGTTGAGCCAGGTAGGTGACTGCATCGGCGAGGGAGAAGGACTTGTATTTCACAGTTGCAATCGGCAACCAGGAGGAGCAGAAGCATCAGTGCCAGGGGGCCTATAAGAAAGGCCAGGTATGAATTTCAAATTTACTTTTTTGCGGCTGGGCATATAAGGGCAGGCCCAGCCACTTCTGGACTTTAGACTGAACTGTAGAGGAGCTTATTTGTCCTGCCAACCCTCCTTGGCCCCAACCTCTATTAAACGGGCTGAGGAGGTGTGTCCTAGTAGGGTTATAAAGGTGACGATTGGTGATGATCACATGGTATGATAAACTAATGAAATCTAGCTGAGCTGTTATCTACTTCAATGTTAGCATTATCTATTCTGTATGATCAGTTAGAGGTTAAGTGTCTATTTAGAGCAGGGCTGCTTTCCTATGTCTGAAGTCATCTGCATCTGATTATTGAATGGGGGGGCACTAAATTTGTTAGAAGTGAATAGGACTGATCTAGTACACCCCACTACGGACACTTGGATGGGGGGAGGGTTAGTATTCCAGGGGAAAGGGACCAAGAAAAGGTGGATGGTCCCATTTTGACTAGATAGGGAAAAACAGGGTGGCCTCAATCCTCCATGACAGACATCTTCGGAAGGGTTGTAGGCTGCACAGGCTGTGGGGTGGCAATAATTCTCAACTGGGCCTTTAGAGAGGGAGGCTGTCCACTCTATAGGTAGCTGTTCTGATCAGGAGTGAAGTATATTGGTTAAGGAGAAAGCTGGAGGAGTTGGGGGGTGCATCAAAGGATAAGGGGTGTGGTTATGGGCGGCAGACAGGTGGGGTAGAGGTGAGGCTAGGGCAACACTCAGCAATTAGAGGAGGCTACATTTTAGCAAGCAGGAGGGGGGATATTAGGGAAAGTGGACCTTTAGATAAGGATGTTGAAGCCATGGAGAAAACTTATGGGGTAAATGTTCCAATTAAAAAGAGAGTGGAGGGGGTCGGGTCAAGAGGGGCTGATATGGGGAAGCCTAGAAGAGCAGACAGTGGGAAGGGAGCTCCAAAGAAGGACAGGGTAGGAGGGGAGGAAATGGAGCAGCTTAGAAGGGCAGTTGGAGGAAACACAGGTCACTTGATGGAGGCTAGCATAGAGTGTTAAAATAAATTTGAGCTACTAAGCAACCTAAAAGGGGAGGAAGGGGTTGGTGGAAATGAGGGAATTGATACAGAGGCCGGGAGGAGGGAGTCAGATACCCAGAGGGCATCATGGACCAGGAATGGAAAGGATAGAAATAGTTCCAGAGGGAGAAGAGGAAACTTAAATGTTAAGCAGATGGGGGAGATGCAACATAAGGCAGGCATGGGAGAGGAAAGCACAACTGGAGACAATATGGAAAATGAGGTGAGGGAGGGACCCCTTCAGGAGAAGGGACAGTACTCAAGAATGGGGCTCGTGAAGGAACCCACAGGGGCCACTGAAGTAGGGGCACTATTACAAGGGGAGGATACGGGTGGGGGACAGGGAAATGATCAGGGCCAGGATTAATGGCTCAGATAAGAGGAGGATTAAAGGAGAAACCCATCTGGGGTTCGAGGTAAGTGTGCATAATAAGGGAGGCGGGAAGGAGAGGGTGACAAGTGGGTCTCTCATAAGAAGGCAGGAAGACTCCCATGGAAATGAGATCACGGATAAGGGGGGAGGGTTGAGAGCTCAAAATGGAAGTAACCATAATGACGATGGGGGTGTTAAGGTTCTGTTACTGGGAGACTCAATGATTAGGGGTATTCATTGGGATTGCCGGGGGGATGCCATAGTCAGGTTAAGGTAGTGAGTATCTCTGGGCTGACGGTGCACAGGGCAAAGTTCATGGTGTATGAACTGGTTAGGAATTGTGGAGGGAAACTGGATTTCCTGGTGCATTTGGGGACTAACGATATAGAGGGAAATAGCGTTTTTGAAATCCAAGCAAGGTTCCGAGAACTTGCCAGAGTCTGTCAGGATAATGGATGCAACATTTACTTTTCGGAAATATTGCCAGTACCAAAGGCCTCTGTGGAGAACAAAATGAAGATCATAGAGGTTAATGACTGGCTCAGGAAGTGGGGTGTAGAAAGGGGGTCGGGTGTTAGGGAACTGGGGGGGGGAGTTTGGGAGGATGAGGGACTATATGCCAAGGACAGGCTTCATCTAACCTCGATAGGGAAGGAAGTCCTTAAACAGGGGGTGGCAGACTATATTCAGGAAAGGCGGGGTTTAAACTTGTGAGGGGGGATAAGGAAAGGGCTCACCAGAAGTCCTCACCTCTAGATGAGGGGATTAGTCTTCAAACCCAAGTGGAGAGGGGGAAACAGAGTGAAGGAGGATGATTCAGGAGGGACAGAGAGAGGATGGAAGTATATGATAATCGGGAAGGGTTCAACAAAGGGTATCAGGGACAAGGGTAGGGGATGGTGTTAGTTAATGCCAGGAGCTTGGGAAACAAGTTGCCAGAGTTCCAGGCCATGCTGTTTGGGGGGGGGGGTGGATGTGGTGGCAATCACGGAAACGTGGGCCAACACAAACCATGATTGGGACCTAAATGTGAGGGGGTACACTATGCTTAGGAAAGATAGAAAAGAGGGCAGAGGGGGTGGAGTGGCTATGTTCATTAGAGATGGCATATAAATTGCTAGGGTAGAAGAGGCAGAGGGAAGCATGGAGGCCTTATGGGTCACCTTGCGAACCCCTGCAGGAGGTAAGGTCAAGCTGGGAGTAGTATATAGTTCCCCTGGGATGGGGATGTTCTGGATGATGGTTTGCTGGACAACATTATTGCCCAGTGCGAACCAAAAGGGAAGGGAGTGGTGTTGATGGGGGACCTTAATATGCCAGGTACAAATTGGGGAACCATGTCCTCTAAGGTGGCCAAGGAGCAGAGGCTGCTGGACAGCTTTCAGGATGTGTTCTTAACTCAGCATGTGATGGAGCCCACAAGAGATGGGCATGTCCTGAATATGGTTCTGGTGGATGGGGATCTGGTAAGGGACCTGGTTGTAGAGGATCCCTTGGCAGGGAGAGACCATGATACAGTCTGGTTTCAACTAGACATGGGGGGAGGGGGGAAGCTCTAGAACACCGTTTGTGGATTTCAGGAGGGCAGATTTTATGGGCATGGGAAACATTCTCAAGGATCACTTGAAGGGGATTACATCAAAGGCAGATGTGGAAAAGAGATGGGAGGCTATTAAACAGGGACTTCATGATGCAGTCAGGACCTGTGCTAAGGTGAAGCATAAGGGAGCAAGGTCACATAAACCATGCTGATGGTCCAGTGAGGTTCAGAAAGTGGTCAGGGAAAAGAAGGCTGCCTGCAAGAAATGCAAAACAACGAGAGGGGAAAGGGAAATGGAAACATACCGTCTTGCATCTAGAAAAGTCACCCGGATGGTGAGGGGGGCAAAGAGCAGTGGCTGGAACAGGGGATATGGGGAGGGAAAAAGGGGTTCTTCAGGTACATTGGGGAGCAAAGAAAAACCATGGGCCAGCTCAGCAGATTGAGAACAGAAGGAGGGTGGGTGGAAGAGGTGAGGTACCAGGCAGAGGTATTAAATGATTACTTTGCCTCTGTGTTCACTAGGGAGGGGGATCGGATATTTATAAAGCAGGACATGATGGGGCTAGAAGGGGTAGTGTGTGGGATCGGGGGAGCAACAGGAATGGAACAGGAGGAAGGGAGAGGTACCCCAAGGGTTTCACATCAGGATAAGGATAAAATGGCCAGTAAGGTGGGGGGGGCGGATTATACTTTCCCCACTGAATGGGTATGACAAGTCCTTAAGGCCCTAAAGAAGGATAAACCTCCTGGGCCGGATGGCATTCATCCGAGAGTACTATGGGAATTGGTGGATGTACTGGCTGCACCCTCTGGTGGAGCTCTTCAACAGGTCGCTTGAGACAGGGAGGGTACCTAGGGATTGCAGAGTCACATGTAGTGCCAATCCATAAAGTGGGGTCAAACCAAGTGCCAGGTAACTATAGACCCATCAGTTTGACATCGGTGGTGGGTAAATTATTGGAGTGTATACTGAAGGAACGCTTGGGGGTGTTCTTGGAGGAGGTGGGAGGTCTGGATAGTTGGCAACATGGGTTTGTGTCAGGCAGATCATATCAAACTAACCTTATGGAGTTCTACGAATAGGTAACATCGGAACTGGATGGGGAAAGCCTGTGGATGTACTATTCTTAGACCTCAGCAAGCATTTAACTTGGCCCCCCTCGATGGCTTGGTGGAGAAACTGATGGGGTTGGGTGTGGGCCATTGATGGTCAGATGGATAGGAAACTGGCTGACTGGATGCACTCAGAGAGTAATGGTCGGTGGGGAACTCTTGAACCCTAGAGGGCTCAGTAGTGGGGTACCACAAAGCTCGTCCTGGGGCCAATCCTGTTTAATGCATACATATCTGATATCAGGGAGGGAACAGGATGTAAAATGAGTCTCTTCACTGACAACTCCAAGTTGGGAGCAGTAGTTGAGGGGGAAGAAGGGAGGTTGGCCCTGCAAGGCAACCTGGGGACCCTGGTTAGGTGGGCTCACACCTGGAAATTAAATTTCAATTCCTCCAAGTGCAAGGTGTTACATCTTGGGTGGGGGAACCTCAAACATGAGTACACCTTGGGAGGGGAGATGCTGGAGGTCTCAGCAGGGGGAAAAGACCTAGGGGTCATAGTGATGCAAGTATGAATAACTCTGAGCAGTGCAGGAAAGCAGCTGTCAAAGCAGACAGGATGTTGAAATGCATCACAAGGGGGATCACATCAATGAGCAGGGAAGTGATTCTGCCGCTGTACGATGGTCTGGTTAGACCACACCTTGAGCACTGTGTGCAGTACGGGATACTGCACTTGAAGAGGGACATACAGCTCCTGGAGAGGGTTCAGATTAGGGCTACCAAGATGATACGAGGACTAGGGGATTTGACATACGAGGAGAGACTTGAGAAGCGCAGCCTGTTTTCATTGGAGGAGAGACAGGGGGGACATTATTGAGGTCTTCAAGTACCTCAATGGAATAAATAAGGTAAACACGAGGGGATCTTTAGACTAAAGGAGGGAGGTATCAGTAGAGGGCATGGTTTGAAGTTGGAAGGTGGAAGGATGAGGGGGGAAAAGAGGAGGAAGCTTTACACTGAGAGGGTGGTGGAACCTTGGAATACGCTGCCTGGTGAGCTGGTTCAGACTTCTACAGTGGAGGACTTCAAGAGGGGTTAGGACAGATACAGAAAGGGGAAAAATCAGGGGATGGCCTGGCCCAGGGGGGCTGGGATGGATGATAGGGGTTTCTGGAACACAAGAGGGGGAAGGCCTTGGTACCCAACTAGGGATCTGAGGTTCAAGCAGACTTGATAGACCGTAAGGCCTAATTTGCTGGCAATCAGTATATCAGAATGTCAGTAGCTCAACTTTTTTCAAAACATATAAACAAACTTGCTTTGAGCGGCTCAGAGGCTTCCTGAACAAGGTGTCCCATCTCTTTGCAAGATAGCTCTACTAAGATGAAGCATCTCATTTTCACTGAGGTACTGTGTATGGCTAGTTTTACTGGTGAACTAAAGCACATGAAGGATAATGGAATTCCTTAAAAGGATACTGTCAACTCTTCACATCATATTATTTCTAGTTGAAACCCCACTTTTTATGTGTACTTACCTTCTCTAAAATTCATTAACGTTGCTAGCTGTTTTATCGACTTCCTTTCTTAGTTGACCTAAAATGCATGCTAATGGGGTAAGTATACCCAACCTTGTTTTGTTTCAAGTCCTTGATCTGCTCTTATTGCATACTTCTTAAATATTAGGAACACCCCTAAATAGTGCAGCCACTCATTATACAATGATCTCTCCTCTCACTACATTATGAGTCACCAGACTATGTTGGTGGTATTCCCAGATCCAGGAATGATGCAGTGGGGGTAGATCAAGGACTGTAAACAAACACGTTTTTATGAGGTAACACCAGCACTGTGGGCAGTCTGTTTTTCACTTAAAATAGGAATAAAAATCAAACTACTGTACCAGCTACATAATCAGTCTACAGAATGTGGCCAGTCATGACTTTTTTTAATCTATAGACATTATAAGACCTAAGGGGGTCCATCAAGTCACTTTAAAGAGTACCATGTTCTCTATAAATGAAAATGTAGCAGAAAGAACTTTACCTCTTAAGTTATCCTGAAGCCAATACTTTTTCTGCCAAGAGTTTTTGAATATATGGGATTGTTTTGTGTCTCAGTAGAGACAGCTGTCTGATCCTTTCTACTTCCTTGGTGCAGGCTCTTCCCCCATGCCCAGATGTCTTGTGATGTTTCAGTTGCCAGTGCATGCACCATAAAGGCATATGGGGGCAGTTTTCAGATTTTGGTTTACATTTTACAGGGCTGTTTGTTAAAAACCAAAGCAAATGCTTAATTAACAAGAACTTTGTTATTTGAGAGGTGGTTTAAATTTTTAACAAGCAGCCCTCAAAAATATAAAAAATACTCAGATTGACTTCTGTAGCCACTCTCTAATGCTTTCCCAGCTGGGATGTCAAAAGACATCTGCGTAAGGATGTAGAACAAAACTCTGGGAGGTGATAGGGATTGGGTAGCCAATCTATGGAGCCCAAATACAATCCCTTCCCTTCCCCAAATCTTGGGTGCAAAAATGTGAACATTAGCCCTCCGGATACCATAAGAGCTAAGGCTCCTAGTGCTGCATTTTGTGGTTGCCTCTGAGCTAAGCACTATTGGTAATCATTAAAATCGCAGTCTTCTAGTGACTGAGTGGGATTTGAAGGCAGGGATCCAGGATTGCAGACTTGTACCTTATCCACTGGAGTTTATTGCTTCTCCTCTCTTAGCCTGTCATGTCCTGGAATTCAGTTAATGGCTTGCAATTAAGCAATAATACATGACAGGGTGTGGTATATCATGAGATATCGTCACGCCTCAGGTGCATTGTGAGGCACGAGGCCGGAGGCTGAGTGTCTCATGCATCTGAGAAGTGATGACATCCCATGATATACCACACCCTGGAGTGTATTATTGCGATTATAATTAATGGCTTCTGTTTTTTTCAATGTAAAAATCTGTGTGTTAAATACCGTAACACCTGAGTAGGTGTTACGGCATTTACGCCGCCTCTTCCCATACATGAATGTGCTCAAGACACTGAACAAACACAGCTCGAGCTTAAAACGCCTCCCTTCTTTCACGCATTACTGACCACAAAACCCCAGGCTGCTTCTTCAGCGGGTCAGGAGGCGGAGGTATTCGCAGTGGGAGGAAATAAAATGGAAGTTGGCGTAGCGAGGGACAGCCTGAGGGCCTTACATGGCCGACAGCCATACGGGCGAGATGCAGCTCTTCGGTGCTGCCAATTGGGGACCCAGTTTAAACTAAACCTCTAAAAGAAAAAAACGTCACCCTTCAATTATAAATAACAAAATATGGAGTGCAGTGTGTTTTACTTGAATTTACTCCTTTGTTGTTTGATAGCTAATAAACCCCTCGGGCTTCGCCCTCGGGGTTTATGTGCTATCCAACAACTCAGGAGTGTGTAAATTCTCATAACACACAGCACCCCATACTTTATCTTATATATAAAATGGCCCTAAAGTGTTAGTAAATGGCTGATCTTGGTAATCAGTTTTGGACCATGATGATATTGTGAGATATCATCACGGGGCAAAGTCTGCTTCAGCCAGTCAGCTTCCAGGATTTATCCATGCCATTTTATAATGTGTTTTATTACATGTATGTTTAATTATAGTGCCAACATTTCAGTCCCTTGTCCAGCAAGCCAACTGTGCTCATGTAAAGCAGCAGTGATGTGATACAACCTTCTAATGATTCACAGTTGGGCATATGAATATTTGTTCTTCAAGCTGCACACATTTAATTTCTAATTCCAAAGAAAACTAATTTCCAGTACATTTAAACATATGGCCACATGCCAGGTTAAAGGGCATTTGGTGCAGGATTTAAAGTGTGTGGCCACATTTTTTAATGAGCAGAAAATCAAAGATTTAGATGGATAGATGATTTTTGTTTATTCAGTGCCCTTATGACACTGTCACTCAGGACACCTTACAGTGCAATAAAACAACACACATTACAATGCCGGATGTTAAAACTGAACCGTTCTCTATGTGTTATGCAACACATTTAACTTTTAAATGCCTTCTGCAAGAGATACATTTGAAGGTTATTTTAAAAGTATCCTGAGACAGAGTAAGCCTTATTGTACATGTAATAGTGTGTGATCCCAAAGCATTGGAACTGCCACAGAAAAACAAATCTACCCTTGTATGTTGCTGATCTGGAAAGTAAACAAGTGGCTCCTTATTTGAATATACAGTATGTCGGGGCTGGAAAGGATAAATCACACCAGGTCAGAGATGTAAATAAATCTCAGTCAGTTTAAGGCCTTATATACTATCTACATCATCTTAAAGTAACCTTGACATATTGTCTAATAGGCAACCAGTGAAGTACATTAAAACAGGAAAAAATGTTTTCCTCAAGATGGCTGTCATGGGGTGCTTCATAACTGGATTCTATACTAGATGCAGAAGTCAAAAAAGGTTTAGTTAAATGCTGTTTTAAAACACAGTCTCATTGTCTATTCTGGTGTTTGCCAAGACATCTATAAGAGTGGTCAACTAAGCAGCTGAAGAGGTGAAGTCTTGCAATTTTTTTTTATGCTTTCTTGCTGCACATGTGCAAGCTAACATCTTGTTACAAGAATGGTATTTTAAAGGTGCGTCCGTGTTGGGTTCAGTGCAGCTCAGGCTGCAGTGGGCTTAACAGTGACCGCCCAATGATCAGCTTGGCCCATCATGGCACTGTTCCCTGGCTAATTGGGTGGGAACTTCTTGCAGTTGAAAGGAAGGAGCCACTCCAATCCAGAGAGACTCTATCCTTTCATCTGCATAATGCCACACAGCTGCCAGCTGAGTGGCATCGAGATCAGCCTGCGCTGCCTTCCTCCCAGTGTAAAAACAATCTGACCTTCTGACAAGTATCCCTTCTACCTCTCCATTGCTTCCAGTGGTCCATTTCAGTATCCTACCCTCTGACAAGTATCCCCATCTCCAGATTGCTTCCTGTGCCACGTTTCAATATCCCACCCTCTGCCAAGTATCCCTCCCACATCCCCATCACTACCCTTGCCCCTTAAAGATAAAACTGACACTCATATGACCAATCCTCATTGTCAGTATCTGAAATAAAGAAAACCATCCTTCTGCTTTTTTTACTTTTTTAAAACCCTGTAAAAAGAAAATGGTCTATCACTATCTGTTGCCACTGCTGCCACCGTTATCCTCAACCCACCTCATACCTCTCCCACTTAGGACTCACCACCCTCCACCCCCCTTACTTACCTACCTACAGGGGTCCAATTCCATCATCCTTTCTGGACTGGAGATACATCTTCACTTTTCAGAGTCTAACCAGGAACTGACAAAATCAGGTAAGTGTGTCAATGTATTTCAATGTGTTTTGAACTTGTACTCATAACTTGGTCATTTTTCAGTATATTGTCCCCAAAATTTTCAACATAGCCTTTTTGGGACCCCACCCCATGAACAAGATAGATCTTTTTTTTTTCAAATCTGAAATGAAAGGTGATTTTGCAATTGCTCTATGAAATCACCTTTCAAGCAGGATTTGAAAATGATCACCTACCGCCTTCATGAGGTAGGATCATAAGAAGACTATGTTGAAAATTTGTGGGGTCATAATATTATAAAGCAGACATTTATGAAGTTATGTTGACATTTTTCAACACACTTTCCTATCATTGGTCATTTTCAATATTTTGACCACAAATTTTCAACATCATCATTTTTTTACAGCATCTCACATGACTGGTGTTGTTTTTCAAATCTTGGCCAAAATGTGTTTTCCTACTTGTGGTACAAAATTACATTTCAGCCAGAATTTAAGTAAATGACGCTTGCCATGTTTGGAAGGAGGGGTCATAAAAAGACTGTTGAAAATTTGGAGCAAAATGTAGTAAAACAATGAAGTTATGAAGAAATGTTGAATTTTTATTTTTAATGTTTACTCATTCTGATGGGTGTGGATTTTGGCCCCCAATTTTCAACATAGCCCTCTTGTTACCCCAACTCCTGAATATGACAGGTGTCAATTTTCAAATGTCCTCCTAAATGTGTTTTTGCATTAGCTCTGCAATTTCACATTTTGAACAAGATTCAAAAAAATTCTACCTGCTGTGATTGCAAGGTAGGGTCATAAAAAGAAATATTGAAAATGTTGGCTCAAAATGTTAAAAAACAACAGAGTTATGAGCAAAAGTTGTATTTTTTGAACATTTCCTCATAACTTTGTGATTTTTGCAAATTTTGGCCCCAGATGTACAGATAGCCCTTTTATTACCCCACCTGATGAACATGACAGATGTCATTTTTCAAATCATATTTGAAAAATGTTTTTGCAGTCCCTCTGTGAAACCACCTTTTAGATATGGTTTAAAAAATCCAGCTATCTTGATCATAACATGAGGTCATAAAGGACTATGTTGAAAATTTTGGGTTAAAATGTGAAAAAAAAAAGTTATAAAGAAACTTTGAATTGTTCCAATGTTTATTCATAACTTTATTTTTGCAGATTTTGGCCTAATGTTCAATATATCTCTTGTAAGTTACCCTCTAATTATGATCAGGATAGGCATCATTTTTCAAATCCTCACTGAAGCATGTTTTCGCAGTCGCACTGCAAAATCACCTTTTTGATGGGATTTAAAAAATTCCACCTGTCTTGATCATAACATCAGGTCATAAAAAGTCTACTGGAAATTTGGGGTAAAAATGTGATAGCCCCCTGAAAATAACATATTGCTTGTCAGCTGGTCTGTCCTGAGTAAATACAATGTAAAAATGTGTAAAGGTAGGACACCACTGAAAATGAGATACTGCATCTCGTCTGGTCTATACTGGGTAAATATATAGTAAAATGGGTAAATGCAGGACCCCAGCATAGCAGAGCCCCTGCTGAACTGTATGCCCATGCTGCTGTATTCTAGGAAAAGCACATTATAAAAGCTGGACCCCTCAGAAAATTTAACTTGAATTTCAGCTAGGCTATCCTGTGTAAATACATTATAAAATGGGTAAAAGCAGGGTGCATTGAAAACAGGATTTTGCATCTTGGCTGTGCCATCCTGGGTAAATATGGTGTAAAACTGGAAAAAGCGGGATCCTACAGAAAACAGGATGGCATCTGAGCTGTGCTGTTCTGGACAAATACAGTATGAAAATGTGTCCAAGCAGGACACCATTGAAAATGAGATATTGCATCTCAGCTGGGTTATCCTGGGTAAATATATTGCAAAACTGTGTGAAAACAGAAGCCTACAGTAGAACCCCCACTGGAAATGAGTTGTTGCATCTAAGATGATCTGTCCTGGGAAAATACATGATAAAAGCTGAACCCCCCACTTAAAATGAGATATAGCGGCCCACCTGTACTGTCCTGGGTAAATGCAGTATAAAACTGCCTATAATCAGGACCCTATTGCAAATAATGTATTGCATCTCGTCTGGTCTATCTTACATAACTATAGGTGCAAAAGCAGGACCCAGTACAACAGCATGCAAGCAAATACTCAGCAATGACAAATGCTTGTTATCAACAGATAAGCACAAAAACAAATTTGACAGTGGATATTTTCCCATATTTTTCCCATCCTCACACTCAGCAAGGGCAGAATCTAAATTCACCAGAACAGCAAGGCTATAATATCAAATCCCACAGAGTAAGCATTCCAGCATGCCAGTTTTTAAAGTTTCTTGGTTCAAGGATGGCTGAACCTTGAATGGCCAAAATCAGGGATTAACATACTATAGAAGCACCTACTTAACCCTAACTATAGTAATGCTACTGTACCATGTCAACGTTTCATGAATGGGATATGGAATGGCCTGACTGAAAATAAACAATTTATTTCTATGAATGGGGCTGTGGCCATAACTCATGAGTGACAAAGATACAATTAAGTTCTAGAAATGCTGCCCCCTCACAAACGGAAATAAATTGCATGTTTCCAGTCATACTATTGCATGTTTAATTATTACCACTTAATTATAATTGATTTTGTGTAACTCATGTACTTTTTTGTTTGTCCTATGTTATAGATTGTGTGCTGTGTTATTAGTAAAATGCAATGTATGCTTATTGCCACCCCCTCCAACACACTGTTCTACCATGCCAAAATGGCAACAGTATTGCCTAAGTTTGGCATGGCAAGATCCCCCAATGTCGACAGGCATATTGTGTGTTTTCTATCGAGAAGCTGCATCCCCAAACACCCCATGAGGGGGTCTGTGCCCCCCACACCCCACTTCTTAAAATATCTAACTCCGAGTCAGAATTGTTTCAAAGGGAGGGGGCCAAAGACTGCGAAAGGGTAAATTTTACCTCCAGGTCCCTCACACAGACAATCTCGTAACCTGTCGAGATTGTCACTGTGAGGGATTTCATTGTTGTGCATTCACTGTGCAAATGGCATACCCGACACACACACACACACACACACACACACACACATGCACTTCTCTAATGTAAGGCAGGCACTGAAAAGGTCACTTTTAGCAAATGCTTTTTTAGTTCAAGAAATATTTTTGTTATAAGGGGAAAATAAATTATTGTGTAGCTTGATTTACAGTAGAGCACTATATTGAATAAAGTATCAAATTAAAAATAAACATTGATGTGTGGTTTATGGGCTTTTTTAAAGTTAAAAAAATGGTTAGATTAAGAGCTTGTACTTGTCTGTCTATAAGCAGTAGCAAGATCGGGTTTATGTGATAATGGCGAAAGCCTAAAGGTGATCGCCGTTATCACAGAGTCAGAGTGCCAAAAGTTAACTTTAGCACTCTGACTCCCCGGCACACAGCAAAATTGCACTGGGGACTTGCTTTTTTAATAGTTTATGTGGAAGGCTGTGTCCCCAACACACCCCCGCGGTGGGCTTTGCACCCAGCACCCCCCCACTTAAGGATTCTCAACCCAGGGCTGTGCATGCCGGGGTGAAACCATTTAAAAGGAAAAACTCTGGCCGGGAGCAACAAAAATGCACCAGCGCCCAGGCTTGAACCCAGCACCATGCCCACTAATGCCGCCTATCCACCCACCATGCCATGGGGCCAGCTCACCAACCCACCACGGCACCACCCCTCACAATCCCTCCTGCCCCTCACTGGGCATGCTCACTCCCCCCAACACGTATGTATAGCGGCATCCTGTCACTATATTCACCATCCCCCCAATCCAGCTGCCCTACCCTACCCTAGCCCCGATGACATGCGCCAGGGATTGGGTCGCCATTATTGTAGGCGCCCAATCCCTGACACCCATGTCACAGGCTACCGGAAGATCCCAGTAGTTGTCTGTTCTTTTCAGTGCAAGAAACCTTAAAAATTTTTGAAAGTAGACAAGGAACACAATATGGTCTTTAAAAATATTATCGCACAACTCTTTTAGTGATTTAGTTAAAGGGAAAGTAATGTTTTATGATTGTGATAAAATTATGCTGGCTGGAGTTGGGTACCGGATTCTTTTCAGCTGATGAGCCTTAAATTAAATTATTTTATTTATCTGAAAGTTGGTAATCGGGAGAGGCACACTGAGTCAAGGCTCATTTTCAGGTATGACCTGGTGGAAGGGAACAGTGTGAGAACAGCAGCAGAATACATAATAAAAATAAGTCTAAACAAAGTTCAATAAAAGTTTGTACAAACTGGAACAAATAAAACAATTAATTGTATGTACAGAGAGTCAGTTACAGTTTAATAAGAAATATCAACAAGTGCAAATGGTGTGGTAACAGCAATACATGGTGAACAAGAACAATATTGAAAACAGGTGAATGACCTGAAGGGCGAGTATTGCCTGACCTCATAATGGGAGAAGAAAATGGAGGTAGTGAGGAAGTGAAACCAAGGGCAGGAGCAGGGACCCAGCTGGCTACCTTAACAGGATGGTCAAGGATCAGTTGGGGAGGTGAGGAGGAAGGGCAACAGGAACACATAGGGTCAAGGGAGGATGGGAGTTGGTTCCAAAGTGAGGGAAGTCACTAGGAGAAGACAGACTGCCTAGTAGAGGAGCGGGGGTGAGGGGTGGAAGAAATGTGATGGTCCCTTGAATGGAGGGAACAGGAAGCAGGGGGAGTTGGAAGAGGAGAGGTAAGAGGAAGTGACCCAAACTCATATTTAGATATGAAGGAGGTACAGTGAACCTAGTGATGTGTGGACAGAGGGAGGATGGAAAGGGATGAATATAGGGAGTAGTGGTAGGTACAAATGAAAGAGTTTGTAGCAAAGTGGTAGAAGGAGTTGTAGAGGGTGTTCAGGCTGGAGAGGGAAGTGGAAGGGACAGTGTCAGTGCCATAGACCACATCTGCATAGCCAAAAACAGGGAGCACCATTTTGATATCAAGCTCCTTCTGGACATGTGGAGATAAGCAGTCTATGCTGTGGTACAGGGCATCAGGCTTGAGACTGAGTTTTGCATGGATGACATCAATGTGGGCTGGAAGTTAAGCTTGCTGTCTAGCAACACTCCAAGGTATTTGAAGGACTGAACTGCTTTCAGAGGCATGCCATCCAGAGTGGTGAAAGCAGAGGAGGCAGTGAGTTTGACCAATTCCTGCTGGTTCCAAAGGTCATGGGCACTGTTTTCTCTGGTGTTGACTCTGAGCTGGTTGGTTTAGAACCAGTGCAGAATGTTGTTGAAGTTCCGCTGAAGCAAATCTTCCACAGCTATGATTGTTTGACCAGAGGTAAAGGTGACTGAGTCATATGCATGCATGTGGATATGTGAGTTGGCAGAGAGAGGTGGGTCATTTAGGAAAATGGAGAAAAGAATGGGACCCAGGATGGAGCCTTGTGGGACCCCAGCCTGGAGTGGAAAGAGAGGTGACAGGATGTCTCCTACCTGTACTGATTACTGTCAACCCATGAGGAGGCAATGGAACTAAGCAACAGCAGGAACTGAGAGGCCAGTAGAGCTCAGCTTGTCCAGAAGGAATGGATAGGACATAGAGTCAAAGTATTTAACCAGATTGATCAATATTGCAGCTATAATGTGCCCCTGATCCATACTGGAGAAGACAGAATCAATAATATGCAGCAGAGAGGAGAGGGTGGAATGGTGCTTCTGAAAGACAGACTGGAAGAGAGAGAGGAAGCTGGAGGGTGAATGGAAGTCAAGGAATTTAGAATGGACAAGTTTTAATTTTTCTCTTGCAGCTTGGTGGGGCAGAAGGTGACAGGGGAGGATTTGTTGGCCTGAAGCAAATTCAGTGTTTTATAGTTGAAAAACATGGGTGTCTTACAGTATTAAATGTGTACTGAAACTAGTTGAGAGTTTTGCATCTGTAGGCAGGTTTGGTTGCTTTGGTTTGGGGGATAAGAGGTTAATGGAAGCAATGTTGCTTTGACTGGCAAAGGAGGAAAACAGATTTATGTTAGATATTAGGCAGGTCTATACTAGGCAAAAAACAGAACACCCATAAAAAGACATTGGGAAATATAGAAATGTTATATTTTTGGAAAATACAATTTTTTTGATCACATAAGAAAATAGTATTAACAACACAGATGTGAGAAAACAAGATAGTGGCAAATGAGTTTTTGCCATTTGAGAAATAGTTTGTTGCTTAGCTATTAAAGAGAGAGTAATCAACAGCGGATTAGTAAGGTTAGGCTCTCAACAAGATAACATATGCATGGGTTATGACTTAGAGATGCAGCAAAGTTTCAATGCCTTAGTGAAGTGCAGGCGAAGTGGCCACTTTGCATTCATTTATGGCTATGTGAAGTCCTCATCATAGTGATCAACGTCACATTGACTTTGCCTTATTTTTACACAAAGGCAAAATGAGTGATAATGAAACAGCCCACAGATGACGAGTCACAGACTCACAGTCTGCAGGTCACATGCTGAAGCCAGGAAAGACAGTAAAATAGTTTCACTTTTGCCTTGCCTAGACTTGGTGAAGGAGCTTTTGTCTGTAGCAGAGAGAGCGAGAGAGAGAGAGAGAGTTAAATCTTGAATATTCCCTCAGATTTTGAGCTTTTTTGGTAGTTTAGTTGCCTATTTGTTACTTTTAGTTGTGCCCCTCTCGATTTTGATTCCTTATTCCACGTCCTGATTCCTTAGTTTACTTCTTTTTATTTTTGTATCAGTAGTTGATCTTAATAGTGATTTTTTTTTGTGTGTGTAAAATGGAGAGAGGTAGTTTTGATTCCTCTGGGGCATGCAGAAGACAGCTTGTGGGGCCACATATGTGGGGTGGCATCCAACATATCAGTCTCAGCACTGTATTTAGTGCTGTTAGTAGTGTTCCCTCCCTGAAAGAGGAGGCACAGGTACGAAGCAAGCACCTACCACTACCCACGCACTGCTTGCCATCGCCTCTGTGGATCAGCAGCAGCAGGTGTCAGAAGTCATACAGGAGCCACAGCAACAGCAGATTGCACCCCCAATCATGCACCAGCAGCAGGCCATAACCATAACACCTGGGCCCCCCTCCTGTGCCCGGTCTCCCCTCAACTCTGTTGTGTGGGAGTTATTCACTTCTCTGCCTGGTGACTCCAGTGTTGTAAAGTGTAAGATATACAAAGTGTTTGTGGATTGTGGGCCCAGGGGTAGGCATCTGGGGACAGGTGGGCAGCGCACACACTTCGCTAACCACCACAGTGTGGAGTGGGAGTTCAAGGCAGCAGAACGTGGAGGGAATGCGCCTGCTGGGCAGCAGGTAGCAGCACGGTCTCCGCCTGCATGGGGTGCAAAGCGTAGAAGGGCCAGCAAGTATCTGCTCCACAACCTGCACCTGCACGTGATGACTCTGGAGGAAACCCTGCAACAACGCCTGCTACCCAGGCTGATTTGGGTGTTACGTGGAGTGTGGTAGACCACCTTACCAACAGGGTGGAGAACCTTGAGGAGTGGTTGGAGCATATGGAGGGTCACCAGTTGCAGATTATGTCCATGCTGCAACTGCTCCTGTCTCACCACAACCTAGAACCTTAGAGTTTTTGTTTGCTGTATAATTTTCATTTTGTGTTCTGTCTCTTTTTCAGTCCTAACCTTGTTTCCCCCCCAAAATTTTTTAAAAACACCCCCTGAAACCAGTTTAAAGAAAGTAACATAAAAATTGATGTCCTTCCCTTCTTTATATTCCTAATCCTAGTTAATAATCTCTGTTTAGAAACAGGATTTTTTATTTTTTTGGCAGTAGTGTTTTCTTCCTGTCATGTTGTTTGTGTTAAAGCATCAGTGCAATAATCTGTCAAAGAGCAGGTGTGCACTGTCAGGTACCCAGCCCCCTGCAAACATATATGATAGATGACTTTGACCAGTGTTGATGGTATTAATAATATACTTTGTGGTCCCATCTATTGAAGTATGAACAGTCAGTACGGCTCTCAGTTCTCTATCCAAAGTTTAATAATCCACAGCAACTGCAGTAGAATACATTTCCCAAAGGTTTATTTTACCAGCACACAGATGGAGGTGCCCCTCCTCACATAGCAATCTGAACCTTGTTGTGCATTACTCACTCTGTGTCAAGGCCAAGGTGGTAAATAATGTTATGTGGAATTTATACTGCTGCAATGATTGTGGATCTTTAAGCTATGGACAGTGACTGAGAGCCATACTGACTGGTCTTTCTCTTCCAGTCAAACAGTTCTAGCACACCGAATGTGCACACACAGAAAAACAGAGGCATTTCCAGAACTTGCTGACATGCCACCATGCAGGCATGTTAATTCTGTAATGTTAGAAAATGAATGGTGAGTGTACACTCACCTGACCTGTATGGGCTCTATCTTTCTTTAGCTGTTAGTGTTATTTTTAGCTGCAATTTAGAAAACCGAAGGCGACTATTGTAGTAAGACTGTCTGTTACTCCACTCCTGCGATCAATTTTATTTCTGTAAATTGCAACACTAAGTGCTATGAGACACTCTAGAAAAATCATGCCCATACAAGTCAGTGGAGTGCATACTCTCAAAGTCTCATTTAATTTGCTGACGTCCCCAAATTAACATTGGTGTGCCTGCCTGGGGGTTTTGTCAGCTGGGTTTGGACACTGCTGTGTTTTTCTGTGGGTACACATTCAGGGTGCTCTAACTTTGTTACTGGACAGGACCGCATGGTATTATTAATACCCTCGACACTGGAGCAAGTCAGCTATCGTATACAGTATGTTTGAGGGGTGCTGGTTAATAACCACCTGACAATACGTACCTGCTCTTGAACAATTTTGATCTATACAGTTTTATTCTATTTTCAACTGTCCCTTATTTACTGACTTGTTTGTATGGTACCATTACCTTTTTTCAGATATAAAAGAACAGTAGTACCCCTTTTAATCTTGTTTTGAACCATTGTTTTGATCAGTTTACCTTGCTGTGTTTGTACACCTACTGCTCCGTAATGTAACGGTGGTGTACCATGTCCTACTGGATTGCATGATACTTTGTTGTAGTCCCAACAGAAAGGATTTGAAATGATAGATGTACCAAAAATGGTGTGAATACTGATGAAAACCTGCAGCAAGCAAGATTAAAAGGAGCACTGTTTATTATGTCATAGGGGAAAAAACATAGTCCAGCAGATGTAAATTGTGAAAATAAGGGTATCATATAGACAAGTCAGTAGATAAATACTAGCAATCGAAAAGTGCATAGAAAAGTACAGGTACACATTTTCAACTGATTATTGCACTGCTGTGGTAGTTGTCATGTAATATAAGATTTTGGTTACTATTAACTGTGTTCTGTTTTCTTAGAATACCCACAACAACCACAATCAAAATACCCTTTCATCACACAACACATTTACTCCCCTTCACCAGAAAAAAAAAATTACTATGATATGTGAGTATAGCATGCTTATACTGTCATCTTGCTACATCATTCGGCATGCACTATTATTGTCCTGACCCCAGATGAAGAATAATCACATGAGAAAATGTACTGAAAAGTCACACTTACTTCAGGACGCACTGATTAGACCGTGCACTAACAGCCACAACTTTGCATAAGTGTACCAACTAAAATGGCTGCTGTTAAACTGTCATGAAAAGGCCCGACCCCAGATGAAGAATAATCACATGAAAAAATGTGCTGAAAAGTCACACTTATTTCAGGACGCACTGATTAGAGCATGCACTAACAGCCACAACTCCGGTGCCTGCTGCTGCTATCATACTTCTGTTTCCTGCTGCTGCTACTGGCTGAGCTGATGCACAGTATGCTGCCGAATGATGATAGCCAAAGATGACCACTGGGTGAACCATACAGAGATGTTCTGGAGGACCATCTTCTGTGCTGACTGAAAATTTCTGCCCTATGTCATGGATTCATACTCATATTGGTAAGTTACTGTACATTTCATGTTCATTAACTTTAGATATATATATATATATATATATAGATATATATATATATACACATATGTAAATCTATTTTATTTTGTCTCACAGGTTATCGAGTCCTACTTTTGTTGTGCACATTTCAATTTGCTGCTGACTTTTGTTCTCACGAAAACTAGTGTCAAGCCACGAAAGGTTAAGTTTTTTTTTTGGGGGGGGGGCATCATTTGAAAACAAGTTTCAATGGTTTTGTCTTCTTTGCAGGTTTTATGTGTATCCTCCAGATTCATATAAGTTGCACGTGTTCTGATTTGAAGGAAACACTGATGGCAGCACACAGCTGCCGGCCTCTTTCAGTAATCCACTCCATTTTAGCTCACACAAGCAGAGGAGAACAGCCTGACACTGGAGCCAACATTCAAATGTACAGAGACTAGAAAAGGCAACTTGCAGCACTCTGTTGTACTGGATTGTTGTCTTGCATCAACTTCTGTTTCCCAGCCATCCCCGGTTTTATTGTCATCACAAGGTCACATAACCCTGTGGAGCAGGTTATTCCTACATTTCCATCTGTAGGGTATATCATCTGACCAATAGGAGGTTAGTCCAGAGCTCACTATTTTGCCTGTTTTCATGCCCAGTCTCTTCTCCTACTAACCCCTTCTTTCCCATTCTCCCATGTATTCTCAATCTTTCTCCCTCTTATATAGCCCTTTCCTGGTGTCCTCATCTCTCTATCGCTGGCTGGGTTTTGAACCTTGGACCTTCCACACTATAGTTAGTAGCCCTACCGCTGCACTATCTGGGCTGACCTACTTCTGACCTCTTGGTTATTGCTCTTATAATCCCTACTCACGCACTCTCCTTATAGCTTGCAGTTTTTTACCTAGCCCCCCTCTTCATCTGGCCTCACTCTTCAATGGGTCTAGTAAAGCAAATTCTCATCACTGGTTGTCTCTTTCTACTCTTTGTTCCATCCCCCATCCCACACTCTCTATTAGCTGCTACCTGTTCTTCAGCTACTGTCTTCCTCTCTGTTCTATCTGGTACTACTGGCAGTGCCTTACCTCACTGTGATTTACAGCCTAGTTTGTTACCTACCTGCTCTCATCCCTGCTACCACAACCTATCTTTTCTTTTGTGTCTACATGTATGCCAGCTCCGGATACCAGTGGTGGGATCTAAGCCCTACTCCTGCACCTGTCACCCCACTCTGAAAACTAAGCTACTTAAATCTGCCCTCCTTAGGCATGCCCTCCTTTTGCTGCTCCTCTCAGGAAATGGACACCCCAACCCTGGACCAATTTCCTCACTCGTCCCAACCTGTGTCATGTGTCCGTGGACTATTGATAGCCTCTATCAATATCTGCAACCTGCTAAAGAAATATGATTTCCTCCAAGGTTGGATGGTCCTTCATCAGCCTAATGTTCTGGTTGTGGTAGAAACCTGGTTATCCCCAAATACCCCTGATACCACAGTGGCTATCAATGGCTACTCCATATACAGGATGGATAGGTTAGCAAAGAGAGGTGGCGGCCGCTCCATCTATGTATGGGACACCTTGCAAGGGCATGTAGTCCCTATCCTACCTCCCACACATGGGGCGCAGACCCTGACCTTTAAATTAGCCTTTGGCCCCCAAGGGAAATCCCTCCATATCAAGTCAGTTTACATCCTGCCCCGGAATCAGAAGATGGCTTTCCATTCAATTGCCAATAGCATTTCCCAGCTGCCTAACTCATCGGAAGTCATAGCATTAGGTGACTTTGACATAAACTGGCTTTCCCCCAAGATTACACCCTTCAAGGACATCTTCACAGCCATGAATCTCACCCAAGTCATCTCTTCCCCAACTCGTCTAAACCCGAAATCTGGATCATCCACTCTCCTGGATCTAATCCTCACAACCCACCCAGACAGATTCTCGAGGGTTGCTGTCCTCCCAGACACTCTAAGTGACCACTCCTGCATAATCTGCAGTTGGTCCAACAAGGTCATCAAGCCCCCAAACTCATTTATAAGTGTCGTCTAAAGAAGGGATCCCTAGATCACTTCAAGGACTTCCTCTTACAAGGTGATTGGTCACCTATTTATGCCGCTCGGTCAGTTGACAGAGCCCTCTCCCACTTCATCACTTGTTTCAATGCCACCTGTGATCGCTTCACCCCTTTTACTAAACTGGCAGTCAAAGGCCCAAATACCCCCTGGATAACACCGGCCCTTCTTGACCTTATGTGCCTACATGATAACTTGTGGCATAAGGCCCTCAAATCTGGCCATCCCACTGACAGGCAACGGTATAGAGCTGCCAGGAATAAATGTACCTGGGATATTCACAAAGGGAAGGAAACTCATTTTCAGGAAGCCCTCTCTTCCTCCTGGGGTTCTGGGTGTGAGTTTTGGGAAAACATTAAAGTACTTAATGGAAAAACAGCGTCCCCTCCACCATCGCAACTTGACATTAATGGTACCACCTCACAGGACCCTATGGCCATAGCTAACATCTTAAACTCCTCCTTCTCAGACCTTAGCAGCATCCTCCCATCTAATTTATTTGACCCCCCTCACCAAGTCGCCTCCTCTCCCCACCCCCTACTGATACCTCGCTCTTCAGATTCAGGACTATTTCCCCCTTAGAGGCCATACCTTACTTATCTAGAGTCCTGGGTAAGTCCTGGCATAGAGGGGACACTTTAGACCTAAAACTCCTTCACTTGGCTCTGGATATAGCCCTTGTCCCTCTGACAAAAATTCTTAATCTCTCTCTCTGTTTTGGCCAGTTCCTCCCAATGGAAAGTGGGTGTCATCACGCCTATCCTCAAAGAAGGGGACTGTACCTCTCCAAATAACTACTGCCCCATCTCCATTCTTCTCCTCCTCTCCAAGGCCCTGGAGAAAATTGTCTCAGACCAGCTCACTGACTACCTGACTAAATATAACCTCCTTTGCAAAGAACAGCATGGATTCAGGAAGGGGTACAGCACATCAATGGCAATGCTGAAATACACCACCTTCCTACACAAAGCCCTAGACCATGGACACCTAGTCTGGTCTGTGTACATAGACCTGACTAAGGCATTTGACACTGTCAATCACCTCTCCTACTAGAGTCGCTCCTCACTCTGGGCCTTGCTTCCGAACCCATCTCCTGGTTCAAGAGCTACCTAAGTAGTAGATCACAGCGTGTCAAATTAAACTCCACTCTATCTGATAGTCTGCCATTTCACTCTGGTGTCCACCAGGGATCCATACTAGGGCCACTTCTCTTTGGCCTCTTTCTAAATTCTCTCCCAAAAGCATGTTCTGGCCAAATGCTTCTATACGCGAACAACGCAGTTATCTTCTACAGTCACTGTGAACCCCCCTTCAGCTTGCCCTCCAGAGTCTTTGGTTCTTTGCTAATAAACTGGTGTTAAATTACAAAAAAACAAAGTCTATGATCTTCACTCATCATCAAAACAAATACAAGGGCATCCCACTGTGCATACTTAACTGTCAAAACTCACAGTTAAAACAAGTGACTTCCTTTAAATATCTGGGTGTTACCCTTCACTCCTCACTAAACTATCATGAACATATCCATTGTCTTAGCTCTCCCGCAAATGCCAGAATTGGTCTACTTTACAGGAACAAATGGTGTATGCCTCCTGCAGTCCTCCATCTAGCAGTTACCTCGTCTGTCCTTTCCCTACTGGATTATGGGATCATCTTCTATGGAGCGGCTGACAATACTGCACTTTGCAGAATTAAGGTCATCCTGAATAGGGCCTGTTGTCTTGTCACAGGGTGCGATAGGATGACTCACACCTGTAACCTTTATTGGCTCTCCAACTGGCTCAACTTTGAGGGCCGGTTGAAATACCACACCTGCCTCCTTGCCAGGAAGATTGTCAACAGTCAATCCCCCCACCGGGCTCCTTAACCTCATTCAACATGCACCATCCACAAGGAATACTAGAGGCTCAGACAAAGCCACTTTGCTTGTGCCATTCTGCAGAATGTCCTTGGGGCAATGTGCCTTCCACTATAGGGCTCCACGCTTGCTAAATGCTCTGCCCCCTGATACCTCACCTGTCCAGAACCTTGGTCGTTTCAAATTCAAACTCAGAGAGTGACTACTCAACGCCAATACCTGTGACTGCCCCTGAGCTGTTCACTCGCTAAGTCACCCCTCTTTTACCGGTGTGCCAAGCCAAACCTCTGTGCCTTCTGCCCCCCTCCCTTCTCTCTTCTTGCTCTACTCTGATTGATTCTTATGATGTATTGTGCTTTTATCTTAAGTATCTGTTTTATTCGCTTAGGAAACCTTGTATCATCCTTGAAATTTGAATGTAAACAATAGCTTAATTTGCTTGAAACCTTTGTACCATGCTTGATTCTGGGTTGTTTTACCCTCCGCATTCAGATGAAATACATTTCAATGTATTGCTCGTTACCTTTGTATCATACTTGACTCTGGGTTGTTTTACCCTCCGCATTCATTTATAATACCTTTCATTGTATTGTCCATTTCTCTTGTTCTGTACTTCCATGACATGGAGCCTTTGCAAAGGAGTCTCTGACTCAAAGGTTTGTAATTCTGATCTCTTAAAAATAAATAGAAATAAAATAAAGCGCATAGAACTTTAATGTTACCTGTAAAAAGACGAATAAGAAATTATTCAGACTTCATTGCACTAAAACATTGTGTTACAAGTGTGTCTGTTCCTGTCTGTTATATCCAGCTTAAAATACCGAGCTATTAGTAAGCCACTACAAGACCAACTAACAAGTTTAGTGCATGTGACATGCACTGGCATACTCTATTAAATTAAGTTACATTACATGACGTGTTATGATGACCAGGATAAAACTTAGTATAACCATGTCATGCTGAAGTAAGCCAGTGACAGATGAGATGTGCATGAAAAATATATTATCTGGCCTGTATCTCACCTCCATTGTATGCTTTACACCTGCTCTGAAAAATGAAACATAAAAAAGAAAAGATGAAATACGATTGATACTTACCTGAAAATTATATCCTTTAGGTGGCTGTTCTGTGGTACTACACTACTCCAAACCTGTGAAAAAAAATTCACTTGCTGGTATTTGGTGACAAAGTCTTCTATAAAATGGTTAAGGAAGCAGGCATTCATTTCTTGGAAAAACCATAGTATAACGAATTTGTACATACTCACTGTAAAATAATGATAATATAAAGCATGGTGGCTATGGCTGGCTGAGCCTGCAGGTTTCTTTGGGGCATGGGCACAGGTACACATTCCCTGTCTCTCACTTTCATCAGGATGGGTGGATGTGGCTGGCTGCGAGATCATTCACTTGGCATGGGCACAGGTACACATTCTCTGCCTCTCACTCTCATCAAGACAGGCTGCTGGATATGGTGTGTTACAGTATTTGAGTACTCAAGAGGAGGATATCTGTCATTTAATAAGCATGATTTAAGTGTCTACAAAATCAATCAATCAATCAATCAATCAATCAAAATCTTTATTTAACCAGGCGGACACTGTTGAGCAAGCGCATTTTCAAGGTGGACCTGGGGTAGACAATACAGGTGTACAGGATGAATTAACAGATAAGGCATTGACACAAAAGACGGAGCAAAGTACTTAGTAACAGATAAGTACAGGCTAACACAGAGATACAAATTACACAAGTCAAAATATGCAAAGCATAGTAATGCAGCAACAGGTATGTACAGGTTACAAACATAGCAGAGCAAAATAGTACAGTAACAGATATATACAGGTTACAGACTTCACAGATGTGATGTTATTTATTAATTTTTTTGTTTTAGAAAGGGGATGAGCGGCAATAGTGGACCCAGGAGAGTAGGGGCCAGGGCATGGACAGGGAGTTGGGCCCTTCAGGGATGGAGCAGGAGCAGGGTAGCCTAAGTGGTTGCAGTCCTAGGGGTAAGGGAAGCAGTCACAGGATTCCTTGGAATGGTGCATGATTAAGGCTTTGAATGAAGCTAGACTAATGGGGAGACTTATTTTTATGGTTTTTTGCAGCTTGTTCCACAGCTGGGGAAGTACATGGCTCATTGATGTCCTGCAGAAGCGGGATCTTTTTTTTTTTTAATTAGAATTTTATTGAGTTTAAGTACCCTCATACAGTAGACAAGAAACCATGGTACAATGTGAATTTCAAGATACAGAAGTAAAACTGAGATTCCTTGTCTACCCCCACTTCTTCCATCCCCCCTTCCCTCCAGCCCCTCCCTCAAAAGTACCTCCCAGCTCTGGATTCCAAACCCCAAGGTGACCTCAGACTTTTCACAACTAGCCTCAGAGAAAGCTCCAAATCTTGCGCCCTCTCCTATTCAGTGGTATTGTGCCCTTAAGAGGCTGAAGAGATTTGGACTCTGGTCTGTAACAGATATAGAGTGTGCAGATTTCCCCAAACTCTCTTGTACACTCTTAGAGTTCCCCGCATACTGGCTTTGAGTTGTTCTGCCCTCAAATTAAAGAGTAGCTCCTGCAGCCATTCAGAGTATGTGGGAGCGAGTTCATCAAGCCAGTGGCGCAAAATCAGTTTTTTGAGGGATAGGGAACTCAACGCCATATGATACTGGCGTTGTTTAACTGGGATATTAGAAAATTGACCGACCAGACATATCTCAGCCATGAAACAATCATCTGCACCCAGCAAAGGGTCCGCTTTTGCCCTTATCATATTCCAAAGGGATTTGACAGGAGGGCTTTCCCAGAAAATATATGACAGAGTTCCTTCCTCTTGGCGGCATCTGGTACACTCATTGGAGGGTATTTTCCCCACCTTGAATAATCTGGCTGGAGTCCAGTACATGTTATTCAAGATCTGGAACTAGGTTAATCTCAGTCTAACCTGAGATACACAAATGTAGGTATCACTCAATATCTTAGACCAAACATTAGCCATGGAGGGGAACGGGCACACCAATACCTGGGCTTCCCATCCAACCCCTCAAAGGCTCTGTCCACCAAGAGTCATAAATATGGGAAATAGCATGGGGTGACCCAGTGAATATTGCCAGAGATTGGAGAAAACTCACCGTTGTCTCTTCCTGAGTATAAAATTCCTTCTTTTTAAAGAGTAGGTGCCTCAGCTGGTAGACCTTAAACAAGCATTTCTTCGGGATCGAGAAACTGTTGCGAATATCCACTGTTGTGCTATAAGCACCCCTGCTAAGAATTCGACTAATATGCACACCCTGCAACTGAGGAAGCCAAGATCCGGAGATGATCCGCCCTCCAATCTTGAGGTTAGGGTTCCCCAAAATAGGCTGGGCAGTGTCCCTCCAATGATCATATCTTAAAAAGGAGCACAGCTGGCATGTACCCTTACTGATGATGCTATGGGGGAATTCCTAAGAGTGCTAGGGAGCTCTTTAGAGATAATGTGCAAGAGTGCCTCAGGGAAAAGACCTGCAGAAGTAGTTTGCTTCAGCTCTAGCTGTAACCAGGTCGGGGCATATGGAAGGGAGTCTAGCTCTGTCGGGTCATTGGCCGAAACGGGATCTAACCTTGGATACTTTCAGCATAATGTAAGAGGCACTTCTCTGAGCAAAATTACTTGGGGTGCTTAACAGTAAACAGGCTGCAATATAATTAGGCAGTTTACTCGTAATGGCTTTGTAGGTCCAGAATACCGAATTTCTCTGTTATCTAAGAGTAAGGGAAGGCCAGCTCACAGCAGTGTACAGGAGACAGTGGTGGGTGGAGTAGGGGAGCTCCATTAAGATACATAGATACATAGATACATAGACAGTGTCGGCAGATAAGGGCCTATGGCCCACCCAGTCTGCCCATTTGAGCTTGTATGTTCAGTTTATGTTTTTCTAGAAGTCTGTTGCCCCTTACCCCATACCTCCAGAATTCCTTTATGTCTATCCCATGCATTCTTAAATCCCGTGATTGTTTCAGCCCCCACCACTTCCTCTGGCAGGGTGTTCCACTTGTCCACCACCCGTTCTGTGAAGAAATTCTTTCTCATGTTTCCTCTGAATCGTCCTCCCTCCAACTTTATCCCATGCCCTCTAGTCCTAGAACATCTTTTTCGCTTAAAAATAGTGTTTTCCTGCACCCTGTTCCTCCCTGTAAGATACTTGTATGTCTCAATCATATCCTCTCTCCCTCCTCTCCTCCAGGGAGTACATGTTCAGTTCCTTCAACCTGTCTTCATAGGACTTGTGATGCAATCCATGCACCATCTTTGTTGCCCTCCTCTGAACCTTCTCTACCCTGTCTATGTCCTTACGTAGGTATGGTCTCCAGAACTGTACACTGTACTCCAGGTGGGGCCTCACTAGTGTCTTGTGTAAGAACCTTAAGGCTCTGTGGTAGGTTGTGTCGAGTTTGGTGAGAGTACCAGCTGTGCCTTGACTGTAAAGAAAGTCAGCATAGTCTAATAGAGGGAGAAAGGTTGTTTGGACTAGCCGCGTTTTGGGCTCCCTAGGTAAAAGGTTTTTTATCCTATAGAAGAGTCCTAGTCTCTGGTGGAGTTTCTTCATCAGCTCTTCAATGTGTCCATGGAATGAAAGAGCACTGTCAATCCATACTCCCAGACATTTGAATTTAGACACATACTCCAACTGTTCACCCAGGATGGTGGAAATCAGGGGGAGAGAGATCCAAGGGAGAGCAGGTATGGAGAGTTGGACAGGGGAGAGAAGAATATGGCTTTAGTTTTCTTCACATTCAGGAGCAATTTCTGTTTTAGGAGCTGGAGTTGCAGCAGATTGAATTTGCCCTGGAGAGTTGAAAGTACTGTATCAAGGGAAGGCCCACTGGTATAGAGCACTGTGTCTTCCACAACAAGATGTTTTTGAGCCTTGTTAATAGTGGCAATAGTGGCATTAATTCTGTTAATATAGATTGTGAAAAGTAGGGGGTGCAAGATGGAGTCTTGTGGTACACCCCGATCAGGGGTTTAAGGGGTGAGACCTCACTGTCAGCTTTAACTTGCTGGAAGAGGCCTGCTAGGTAATTGTTGAACCAACTAAGTGAGAGAGCATCCAGACCAATATGCCGGAGGGATGAAAGAAGTAAGGAGTGGTCAACAGTGTTGAAAGCCTTACTGAGGTCCAGAAAGATAGCACCAACAAAATTGTTGTTATCCAGCATGCCCTGCCAGTCATTGTTAACCTTGGCTAGGGCAGAGATTGTGCTACATTGAGCCCTGAAGCCTGACTGGAGTGGGTTTAGTAGGTTTTACAATTCCAGGTAGTTCCTTAGCTGGGAATTAATGATTTTTTCGAGCAATTTATACAGGACTGGGAGGAGGGGGAGAGAGAGATGGGTCTATAGTTATTCAGGTCACTGGGATCTTCATTCTTAAAAACAGCAATAATGTGTGCAGTTTTCCAGATGATAGGAAGGTCACCTTGGGAGATAGATAAATTGAACAAATGTGTAATGGGCACTGCTAGAGCACAGTAGCCTACCTTCAGAAAGTAAGGGTCAATGTGGTCAGCACCTGGGCTTTTTCTATCATCCAGCTGGAGCAAAAGGTCCTCCACTTCCTTTAGGGATATGGGTTGGAGAGATAAGGATGGGTTAGTTAAGGGGAGTCAGAGGCTTCAAGACAAAGTTGTGAGTGTAATGTAATAGCTGGAAAGGAACTGAAAGCTAACCCAGCAGTGGCAAAATGGTTGTAGAAGGAGTCAAGGATGGCAGGTTTGTTTATGCTGCTGCTGACTGTGTTTGCTAACAACAGTAGTGCACATTCTGTTAACTGTAATTTGAAAATCTGCAAATGGGAAGGTAAAATACAATTATGGGTCATTATTTGTGCAGATCTGTCATATGGAATGAGAGTCAAGGACACTGTTTTTCTTTTATAAAAGAAAAAAAAGGTAACATTGCAGAAATGTGACAGACTTTAAACCTATTACACAGTACCAGCACCATCATCCTCATCCTCCTGATCAAAGGGGAAGCTGCTCTCACAGTCGTCAAGGTCGGAATTGTGCCCACTCAGGAATTCTTTTCCATGACTGAATCATCAACCTCAATGGCAGACCATTTGACACTGCCACCAGGATGGTCTGCTTCACCCACATCATCAGCACAACAATCATTGTGACGGAGTACAAACACAGATGTGGTAGTTCGACTTAGTATGTGACCTTAATTCATTTCTATAAATGTTGAGGGTGAGAGGTTAGAACGATGGTCACGCACAGTTGCCCCCACAGAACTGAATGCCCTCTCCACACTTATACTGGAGGGTGGGCCAGTGAGGTACTTCAGTGCTACTGCAGTCAGCTCAGGCCATTCATAGACCTCACTACTCCAGTACAGCAGAGGATTGTTAAGTACTGCCAGATGCATGTTTTCTGCCAAATAGGCATTAACCATTCTCTGTGTTGCATGCAGTCCTGATGATGAGTCATCCACTGGTTCACAGGCTTCATTGAGGTTACAGATTCCTACTTGAGACAAGGCACCCCAAAGTGGGTTAATGGCAATCTGTTTTGCTGACACCTCCCCTTGTCCTGAAGCCACCTTACTGGATCAGCTTAATCCACAGTGACCTTCACTCTGTTTTGATGCGGTTTGCCAAAATTTGTATGTGACTTCTGTGCCCCATGAACCAATCGCACAAGCTGTCCAGTCAGGTTTTGAACCTGATCATGCCCTCCCTCCAGTAAGGATGCAATGCCACATTTGTATCATGGGGCCAGCATTGTTGCTATTACAAATTCTGCACTTTGATGAATTGTGGCAATATGGCGATTGTGGCTGAATATTGTTAGCATGTGTTTAAGTAATGCACTGCTTGACCTGTCTCCGGACACATCAAGGCTAGAATGCAGATTCAACACAGTCTCTTTCAGCACTCGTAGCAGTGGAATGGCTTGATTAACGGATGCAGTGTCACCTCTCACTGCCTGTGCTGCATGTTCAAATGGCCTCAAAATTGATATCACTAAGTCCATGAGGCGCCAATGTTCAATTGTCATAGACATTGATGCCCCTGAACTGTCACGGCTAGTGTGCATTACTAAGTATTCTAAGATGGCTTTGTACTGTTCATACAACCACTCTGCCATGTAAAGTGTTGAGTTCCAGTGTGTGACAACTTCCAGCTTGAGGTGGTGATGAGAGAGGCTGTTTTGAATCTGCAGCTGCCAAAGCTTGTCACAGGCCTTTCCAGTGCTTGCAAAGTGTGCACAGATGTAGCATGCAACTGTCAGCATTTTCTTGATGTCAAGGTGCTGCAGAAACTCATGTACCACAAGATTTAAACAGTGAGCCATGCATGGGACCCTCACAAAGCCACCATTGCTGATACATTTAATGATGTTTGATCCATTGTCACTAGCTATAAAGCCAGCTTTGAGAGACAGGGGTTCAGCCACTCCTCAGTTTCAGTCAGTAGCAAGTCTAGCATGATTTCACTTGTGTGGAACCCTGCAACACAGTGCATTGCAAGTGTCACATGCTGTCTAATTCCCTGAATGTTGCTACCATGACATGTCTGCCTTATTACACTGCTTTCCAATACCGCCAGCACAGACAACCCCCGACACTTGCGCACAATGTGCAGTAATACACAAATAGGAACTACCCGCAGTTTGGCCACTTGTCCACATATCCATACTTAAGTGAATGCATGGTGAGAAGGAATGTTGAAGGGCATGTCTTACAGACTCTGTCACAGTCTGGTATAACTCAGGGACAGCAAGTGTGGAAAAGTAGGTCCTGGACGGGACTTTCCATTTGGGAAAGGCACATGCCGCAGAACACCAGAATCCTGAATTCTCCACAAAGCAGAAGGGTAAAAAGTTAATTGCCAGCATTTCCACATCAGCAGTAATCATTTCAAGTGACACTGCATGCTTTGGTGGGTATTTCGTGTTCCAGGCAAAAAGACTATGCAAGGTGGGCTACATCGTTACCTGTTTTGCATGTGGCATACAAAATGTCTCTGCTCTGTGAACTGCCATGGGTGTGGTGCTTTTGTTGTGTGATGCTGAGGGGTGCACAGGGGACAAGTCAAAAAATTATGTTATTTTCCCTGTTTTAAGCACAGGGGTTGAGTTTGGATTAGAAATACCGCATGAACCACCGCCACTACTACTCTGACCACTACTTGACAATTCAAAATCCTCCTCCTCCTCATGCTTGTAGTAATCCTCATGAGTAATTTCACCACTACTACAGGCATGGCTACTTGGGCTACTTCAACTCAAGAAAGGGGATGCTCAATAATGCTCAATAAGGTGAATGAGGATGAATGCCCCACTATGGCATTAGCTCCCCTCTGGTGCCAAGTTCACAGTGCCATGTGCCTGCTCTTCAGATGTGTATGCTGGCCCCGGTGCCCAGATGGCTAACCTTTTTACCACACCTCACATGTGCTTGGCAAAGCTGGCAGATTGCCACTGTTTCATCACTTGCATCTTGTACAAAAAAATCCCAAACGAGGGATGTTGAAGCCCTACTTTTCACATATACACGATGCTGCATATTGGACTCCGTTTTTTAAGACACTGAAAGGGGGGTGTACTGTATAAATTCTGTTCTTGGGCAGACTTGGACTCTACCTGACCATCATAATCTATGACTATTATTTGGTCATCATCATCAACAGGCACAGCTACATCACAACTTTGAGGACAGGTTAATTTACTAGCAGACTGTTTGCACACAGCCACCGTTAATTTCTTTTTCTCCAGTTCCCAATTAGGATCGCTGACATCATCATAATTGGAAGGCTATGCCTGTGGTTCAGTGGACAAGCAACCAGCCACTTCCTCTTCCTGTGCTACATAAGCAGTGACTCTGAGTGTCTCTTTCAAGCACTTTTTCTTTGCAGCTGGCAGCTCTTTCAGTCTGTCCTTTGCAGCCTGCTGGGGCCTGCCCCCTGCCTTGCTGTGTTTTGGCTCTGCTTGCTTCTGCTGGCCTTCTGCTGTCTGTTCTCCTACATTTGGTTGGTATTGTTTGCCTCTGCTGTGTGCTTCTTTGTGTTGCTTGTTCCCCGTTCTTCTGTGTTTGTGCGTCTTTTTGTTTTTCTTCCTTTTGAGGGGCGTCTTTTTTAAATTCCTTGTATTGTGCTAATCCAGAGCTCATGCTACTTGCTCCCATTTACTGACACTGCAACTGCAATCATCATCTGTGTGTTTCAGCTCAAGCTGCTTCATTGCTGCTGCTCTCCATGCTATGCACCTTAACTGTTTTCACCTGGTTCAGGCTCACTCTGAACCCTAGCCCATGCAGCTCAATCCTGCTTCCTGAACTCATACCACGTATGTCACTGCTGCTGTTTTCACTGCACTGCCTAGCCAATTTTCTGCTTTCAGAGCATTGCCTCCCTACAGTCTATGTTCATTCAAATTGCTACACCTGTAACTCATAATTACTCAATAATGAGGCTGCTTTAGTATGTTTGCACACTACTATTATACTGTGGAGGTCAGCTAAGCTACTGCTGATGTTGTAAACTAGTTTTATATCTGCATGTGGGTCACAGAGCTTTACCATCACTTCTTGTTTTTCCTATGGTGGGGAATTGGAGGTGTTGTTAAGGAGCCATGACCCTGTGTGGCATGCTAACTCATGTTTGAATCCTGCTTCACTACTAAAATTGTCACCTTCATTGGCTTCCTTGATGGCTTGGCTGGCTTGCCCCACTATTCATATTTGCTGCTTCTTCCATCTCCATGCAGGTCTGACCATTTGCTTACTCTGCTTACTGACCTACGTGCAGGTCCACTCATTGCATATGCAGTTCATTTGCTCAATGCTTGCTACTACCATGTCTGACCTATGTGAGAGTCTCAGCACTCAACATTTCATTCAGCTCCTCCTCAATCATTTTCTGGGGCATGCCAGCCATAACCATTCCATGGAGCAGGGCCCCTGCAGCCGATGATCTATCTCTCTCTGCACCTATGGAGTCCGCATCCTGAGTGTGCCTAACTTGGGGTGAGGTCCTTCTCACCTGGCCCATAGCTGGGAATGTCCTCACTCCGTGCCTGGCTTTGGCCGTTCAAGGCTTGATGGCAGCTTCTGGTGTAGAATTTAAGACTAGCCACTGTGAAGGGTGGCTACTGTGATCGTCTTTGGTTCTAGGATTCCACTAGCAAGGCACCTTCACCACATTCTCCCTACGACTGCCTCTGGTTCACCTGGTTTGTTTTAGGGTGGGTAGGCCAGGTGAGTGTCTCAGCAGAGATTGCTCTCCTCCTCTCCTTGGTTGTCCCCAATGTTGCAGAGCACTCTTGCAACCTTCCACGGCATTCCCATTAGAGGGATAAAGTGAGAGCTTTCCTCCAAATTGGAATGTTTTCCACCCCTCCTGAATTGGGTTTCTAAATTTCAGCAGCAGAGCTGGCACTAAACAAAACATCCCAAGCCTGTAGGGAAAGTGACCTAGGCCTTGGCTCCCCGGAGATTTCCTCCTCAAAGGTTTTTTTTTCTTTTTTCCATGCCTCAGGCCATAAACATTAGTTAGCTGTAGTTAGTATTCCCTAGTTTCTTTAGCTAGGTTCCGCTGTTGGATGGAGGTGGATGGTGTCCCTACTTGACATTCCATCTCTCTTTAGGAGGCCCCCTCAATCTCCAGCACAACCCATCGTACTCATGCCATTGCTAACCTGCGCATCTCATTACATTATTGAGTTGCCTGGTGCCTGATCTACTACTATGCCTCACAGCTTCTGATTGCTAATGTGCTTTCATACTACTTTTCTTTTTGGGGATCCTTTATAAGGTACCTTTAGCAAAGGGAATCATCTCATGGCACCACTAGGGGTGGAACCCTCTTTAAGGATTCTTTGACTTTGGTACCCCTAGAGGGTGGTAATTCCTCTGGAATAGAGAGTGTGAATGGCCACAACCAAGTAACACAGTTGCACAAGTATTACATCATATTGGCTGTGGGTATACTGATGGCACAGTGATGCAAATATCATTAAGACCATCACAGTGACATTTTCAGCAGTTCACTGTGATGGTCTCCAGGTATTCAGACACTGCTGCCATGGGGGTGTTTGCCCCGCTCCCCAAACTAACTCCGCCTGGAGTTAGAAATCTTTAGTGCAGGGGCTGTGGGGCAGAGCTCCCCACATGAGGGTGTGGGGGTGAAGACCCCCACAGAAAACTCTTGTTCCCCCAGCGACAGTACAGCACCAGTTGGTGGTGTTGTGCTGTCGCTGTGCCTATGGTTGACATATTTCTTGTCGCCACGGCATAGTGGAACCCTGGCTGCGTAGGCCATTGAATCATTATCCACATCCACAATTTCAGTTTGGATGTTGTCCTGTTAAGAACATGTTCTAACTATAGTCTCATTATGATCTTCCACTATTTTTTCTTCAACATTTGAATCATTGGATGGCCCAGGAATAACTTCAACAGCAACAGAAACATTACATTGTGACAGTGAGTCATTGTCAGGATTAGAATCAGATTCAACTACTGTGGGGACCTACCGGGTCATAATGTTGCATGCTTAATAGTGTACAACATTATGGCTAAACTGCTACAGCGTAGGCTGTAACTGCTAATGGTGCAATACCGCGTATACTGCTGGACGCGGTGTTGCACTGGTAGTGCCTTCCCAGACAGAGGATATGACCTCTGCTAGGAGTGGGTTTTGCTGTGCAGCTGACGTGGCTCACAGGACTGAGCCACAACAGCAAGAACAAAGACGCTGTGTCTGGGACCAAGTTTGATTCCCGGTCCCAGAATTTTTAATTTTTTACACTTTTGTGCACTCCCCGAGTTGACCCCTCCCGAGTTGAGAATCTTTAGTGGGGGGGGTTCAGATCCACAGCCCCCTGTAATGGGGGTTGTGGGGGGCAGATCCCCCACAGAAAGAAGACTTATGCCTCATGGCAGAAATCATGCTGCATTAGCAGCGCAATTGTTACATGAGGCATAATGTCTGCACATTATGACCCTGTGCCCTGTGGGATGGGTACGGAGTGTGACATCAACTACAGTCTGACTCACATCTTTAGAGTCCACAATATTTTGACAACCTGTTAACTTGTCACAGGTTGAACTTGGGGCAATAATCATGCCATCAGCAACTTCACTACCACCACCAGTGGAGACGGAGACAACAACATCTCCAACCATCATTGAAGCAACTGATTGCACTGTGAAAAACATACTCGGAGAAATCCCTTTACTGCCATCAACTATACCCTTATGCTGCATACTACCATGCCCATGACCTCGACCACTCTTGCCACTGGCAGCAGTGCCATTGCCAGAAACATCTTTGCATGCACGTCTCTTTGCAGGCTTTTTTTGGGATTACACACAAAATTAATAACAAATTTAAATTTCTGAACATTGGGCTGTATGAGAAGCTGAAAAAAACAACAACTGTACTCACTGATGGAGATTGGGCCCCAAACAGATGCAGATGCACAGACAGATGGAGATTGCACACTCAAGAGATGCAGCACACAGGCACAACAACACCTTAACCAGTGGTCACACAAATCATAAAATGGAAAAATTATACCTTTTGGGGGAGGGCTCTGCAGTACCAGTCCACGATAGAACGAAGCAGTGAAAAATATTGCAGACAGATAAGAGACTCAGAGTGCTGTGATTACAGTGTGGCACAATAAATTGTATCTGACTTGATGGAACACACACACACACACATACACACACACACACACACACACTACAGGTAATGTGCAGAAAATTTAACGGTTCAGTAGACTATCATTAAATATTTTAAACCAACTGAAAAAATCCATTGCACAACAGCAAACAGCAAAAAATTATCAAAAGTTTCTTTAAATATTACTGTGCGTACGGGTGCCCCCCATTTTCCCGACACCCTGATGGTGAAACGCAGAAAATGACCACTACAGCAACAGTCGCTGTAATGGTCCGTTTCTGTGTTTCACTTTCCCCCAGTGTCCTGCCCCTTCCTTGGACCAACTCCGACCTGGAGTTGAGAATCCTAAAGTCCGAGGGGTGCAGGGGGAAGAGCCCCCCACATGAGGGTGTGTGGGGGCACAGCCCCCACAGAAAACACTGGAGGCTTGGGCGGCACAATAGCTGCATCGGTATTGTGCCATCGCTGTGTGCGTGGTAGACAGATTTACTGTCGACCAAACTTGATGCTTCCATGTGTACATGAACACACAAATACTAACACACTAGCTACCCAACAACACTTATAAAGACTGCCTTTCTTACTGTGAATCTCTCTTCACCACAGATACGCCCCTCCCCCAAAGCACACTTCTACAGCGTCTATCAGCACAGAGACTGAATGGACTAAATTAACATTCAATATGCAGACAAAATCAATAAACACTCGATGATATCAACACACAAGGGTTTCCTGCAATTGATGTAATACATTTTGACACAAGATTTTGTGGCAAAACAGCATTTTTATAGGTTTTTAGAGTGTTTGAATCATAGAGTTCTGAGATCAAACTGTCTCCAGCTTTCTACTACACACACTATGCTGAACTGAGGCTGTGCAAGATGATATACAGCCCATGTGACCTGCCATCCCATGAATCAATGCAAAATTCACCTTAGAGAGCATTAACAAGGTGAAGTTAACACAAAGTCATTCAAATCAATGGCACTTTGCTTTAAAAATAAGGGGGAAGTCATAAAAAAAGTGAAGTTATCACAAAGTCTGTTGCTACCAATGGGAGTTCGCATCCAATAAGTAAGGCTAAGTAATATGCTTCACAATGCGGAGTGCTACACAAATTCTGCATTTATACTCAAAATACTCTGCTTAGCTAAGTTTGGGGATTTTGCCCACCACTAGTTATGACATACGCAAATGAAAAAAATATTTTTTTTTATTCAGTTAGGTACCCAATAGCTAACATTACTCCATTCATTTAGTGCAAATTAAGTTC
Organism: Neoceratodus forsteri; assembly: GCA_016271365.2. Taxonomy (NCBI): domain Eukaryota; kingdom Metazoa; phylum Chordata; order Ceratodontiformes; family Ceratodontidae; genus Neoceratodus; species Neoceratodus forsteri. Next base: position 628,214,679 of record JADMNL010000023.1, on the reverse strand, counting down.
ACATAAGTTGTGCACATAAACATAGTTTCATACTGTTGATTTGCATGAAGATGTCCTCTTACATACAGCATTTACTTTGCACATTTGTCATATGCTATATTCTCTCCACCAAGTATTTGTTGCAGAATTACCAGCACTTTATTCATTGTATGTACTGTATTTTATTTAGTGTATTTTGTTATTATTGTGTAGCTGTATTACTTGTACTTGTTTCCTCCTCTTTATAACTACCTCCCCTTGATCATACCTGGAAATAAGTTTTGACTCAGTGTGCCTCTTTCAGTCACCAATTTTTAAATAAATAATTTAATCTCTAGTCCCTTTCCCCTCCAGATAGTGATCCTAGATATTATGGGAAACATGCTTATAGTGTGCAGGGCCTGTTATCATTTAAAGCTGAAAGGACTGCTAACATTATTCAGAATAGGGGCCAGCTGTCTATTACCTACACAGCAAATTTCAAACCATCCCTTCCAGATTTCATATATTAATGTAGTTGCAAGATGTAAACTTGCTGTTTGTTTCCCCTTCCCTAGGCAACCAGGGTACTGAGATGCTTAGTGCCCCTTCCTTAGGAGAAGCCTCACCTTCCTTAGAAACCCTCTTGCTATCTCCCACCAACCTAATTGGGCCTAGGACTGAGAAACAAATCTGAGCTTCCTTGAATTGCAAGCAAGCACAATTGGCAATACACCACCAGGTGACCCCATAACTTAGATTTTTGACATCAGATATGATCTTAGTGTTCTTATGTTGTCCCCTTAATAGGGTAAGATTATATTTTGAATGATACAGTGACTAGTACTGTACATAGTACAGAACAGATCTAATCAATGTATTATATACTACCTTTATTACACATTCTGTGTTCTATCCAACCTAAACATTTGTTAGCTTTGTTCATGACTACAATGCTTTGGGCTATGATTCAAGAATTTTCTTGCAAAATCTCTCTGAGGCATCTACGGTGGTTCTGCAGGCAGGCAGGCAGGCAGTCAGACGAGCAGGACATTTCTCTAGAGCTAACACAGAAAGTTCAGGAAAGATCTGGATGTGTTATTTGCTTCAACTGTATTGTTCCTGGTCAAAGGACTGTTTGATTAATCTATTTAGTGATCATTCTCATTTCTAGTTCTTGACCACATGTTTTTACATTTGTAAACAATAAAGTGCATCTTGCATTTGTTCGACCAGTAACCTATAAAGTTCAAATCCCTCTCAATCTGCTTCCTCATTATTACGTTCACTTGCGCACATGTGCAAGGAACGTTTTGGGAGAGTAGCACACTTTGGAGGTGTGCCTCTCCCGTTAAATCCATTGCTCAGTTGAGCAGGCGTGGTGGTCCTGTGCCAATGGGTGCGGGAGCAGTGTATGACAGCGGTGGTCTTCGCTTCAAAGAAAACCACTGCTGTCATACAGAGCACCATCACGTCGCCCCCCCCAAATCCTTGCTGCCATGCTGGGAGCCCACCCCAGCGTGGCAAACGTCTGGTGTTGTTTGCCGACAGGGGTGCCCAATCCCTGTTGGCTCCACGCCCCCCCAAGCCATCTTCTGCCATGCTGGGAGCCTGCTCCCCAGCATGGCAAACATCCCTGTTTGCCAACGGGGTGCCCAATCCCCATCAGCCCTCGGCCCCCACAGCCATTCCTTTGTGCCACACTGGGAGCCCACCCAGTGTGGCAAATGTCCCACATCGTCAATTAAAACAAAAAACCTGTAAAGTAAAATGGTCCCACGAGTCTCCCCATCCCTCCCACAACCCACACCCACCCACCACACTCCTGCATCCCCACACCCCCTCACCCCATACTTACCTCTGGAGCTTGGAACGACGATCTTCAGTGGACCAGGAACACGCTCTGCACTCTTCAAAGCCGACCATGATCTGAGGAAATGCCGGTAAGCTGTATAATGTATACCTGGTTAAACAACTAAATAAAAAAAAATAAATAAATAATGGGCTAGATGGGGGGGGGGATTCAACTTTATTGCATATCTCAGGCATTTTTTTGAATTTTTGCACCAAATTTCCAACATGGGGTTTTGGGACCCTTCTCATGAATGATAGTCACTGTCATGGTGTTATTCGGGCCCAAAGGGTGATTTCACAGTCACTGCGCAGTCACTGTGCGAAATCACCCTTCGGGCCTGAATAACACCATGACAGTGACATCATTCATGAGAAGGGGTCCCAAAAATCCCATGTTGAAAATTTGGTGCAAAAATTCAAAAAGGGCTGTTTTACAAGCATGCGTTGTGCAGTTCCTACGCAGGCTCGTAAGTTCGCAAAGTTTCAATATTTTCACTCCAGATTTTCAACATTTCCATTTTACCACACCTCCTTATGAGCAGTACTGCTGTCATTTTTCACATCCTGCCCAAAATGTGTTTCTGCCCATGTAGCTCACAATGGCTCAGTCGGTGTGCAAATCAATGTATGGGACACATTAAGAAAATCACAGTGATACTGTTCATGAGCAGAAGTCTTAAAATGGCTATGTTGAAAATTTGGTGAAAAATTTCCTAAAATGACTGTTTGACAAGTGTGCATTGTGCAGTTCCTACGCACGCTCATACATTTGCGAATTTTCAATATTTGCACTCCAGATTTTCAACATTGCCATTTTACCACACCTCCTCATGAGCAGTACAGCTGTCATTTTTCACATCCTGCCCAAAACATGTTTCCGCCCATGTAGCGCACAATGACGCAGTCGGTGTGCGAACTCAATGTATGGGACACATTAAGGAAATCACAGTGACACTGTTCATGAGCAGAGGTCTTAAAATGGCTGTGTTGAAAATTTGGGGACAAAATTCCTAAAAATGACTGTTTTATGAGTGTTCATTGTGCTGTTCCTATGCACTCTCGTAAGTTTGTGAATTTTCAATATTTTCACTCCACATTTTCAACATTGCCATTTTACCACACCTCCTTATGAGCAGTGCAGTTGTCATTTTTCACATCTTGCCCAAAACGTGTTTCCGCCCAATGTAGTGCACAATGGCGCAGTCGGTGTGCGAAATCAATGTATGGGACACAGTAAGAAAATCACAGTGACACTGTTCATTAGCAGAGGTTTTAAAATGCCAATGTTGAAAATTTGGTGAAAAAATTCCTAACACTGACTGTTTTACGAGAGTGCGTTGCACAGTTCCCATGCACACTCATAGGTTTGCGAATTTTCAATATTTCCACTCCAGATTTTCAACATTGCCATTTTACCACACCTCCTTATGAGCAGTACAGCTGTCATTTTTCACATCCTGCCCAAAACGTGTTTGCACCTATGTAGCGCACAATGGGGTAACAAAAAGGTCATGCTGAAATGTTATTGTGCAAATACCAGCAATCACACAGGGCATTAGGGTAAAGCACCATACGTGCCAAACACCACTGCAAATACCTTCAAGCGAACATTCGGTATTGACAAATGCTTGTTATGCATATGTTTAGTACTGGTATTATCAGCAAAACATTGTCAAGTTCAAATCATTTATATAAATTATTAGCAAGAGACCTGCTTGGACAATCCCTTGGGTTACTGTAAAAGAACACTTGTTCTGGTGGTAAAAGTACTATTCACAGCTGCTCGTTGTTTCCTATTTTTGAGCCAGCTGTCTATTTGATAACTGTACCACCTATGACATCCTAATTTAGATAATAACCACTGATGTGAAGTACTGTATATGCATACTGCACAGTATATATCTTCTCTTTCTTAGTAGTTATTGTCAACAAGTGTCATTAAGTTTGTTTATCATGATGACCCCCGCTGATGAACCCTTACTAGCTGTTCTTATTCATGATGTTGTTTCCTGAGCATAAGCACAATGCTATCCCTTGTAAAGGAGCTTAGGCTCAACAGGAAATACAATACCTTATCTGTGTTTGAATAAAAATATTACCACTACTGCTGATGGCATCTCATAACATTCTATCAGATAATGTCCTTATACATCACAGTATGGCATGCTATTTCTTGTTACTTCTCTGATTTTGTCTATCTCTGTTTGTCTCTGTCTTGTTGTATCATAGTATTTGTTTGTTTGGCTGTCTTTGTCTCCATATGTCTCTGTCACAGTCTCCCCTCTTTAATTCTTTTAACTCTTGTTCTGCAGCATTCCAAAGGACTTTTCATTTCCAACTGGAGGTTTGTGATGCCTAGTTTTCAAATGGACAGATTTATTTTTATTACCAGTGAGAATTAATCTATAGAGTCCTTGCCAACCCGGTAGCCCAAATCACACAAAACCATTGATTTTGACAGAGCACCTAAACCCATGGCAGTTTGGGCCATATTTACATTCAGTCATGGTTTGCAATGCATCTCAAATTTTAAATTGACTGAATTAAAAACAAATCTCTCCTTGAACTTTGACAATCCTGTCTCATGTGTCCTGTATTATTGCTGTCATCCATTGAAGAATCTATAATATACAGTAGTGTCTTTGTTTTTATTCTCTGATAACCAAGTAAGGCCCACTAGGCACAAGCCCTGTTTTCATTGTCAACTCAGAAGCACTGTGTAGGATAAATGACTTGCTGAGATTCTCACGGTGTAGTAAATCTTGGTGCCCTCTCAGAGAGACCAGTTACAACACGTATGTTCAGTGGCCATCTTTATTCTTCTCAGAGACAGTGAACGCATCAGTGCACATACACTCAGAAAAACACACTGGGCATGACAGGAACTTATATCTTAGGACTAAAAATACCCATACGCATGAATTATAACCCTAATGGTGTTCTTTAGATTTCCTGCCATGTATACATCCATGTATATACTACCATACATAGCCATGTATATAGTACACTTTTTTTAGACAGAAACATGTCTAAAATATTTTAACAGAGGTCAGTAGGGGCGCAGTTGTAGATGACAGCTTAAGGACCGAGGTCTACCTCTGAGAGGGCTAAATCCTGCATAATCTAAAAAAATATTTTACTTTTGTGCAGCAAATAGCAATGGAGTTGTGCGCCCATTCACCTGGAGGAAGGAGAACTAAAAATCTTACAGAAAAGAAAAAATTACTCACCTTAGTAATGTTGTTTCTTCTAATGGAGTCTTGCTATATTATGACTATTGCAGTTTGTCCCAGCCTTAGAACTGCTCCGGAGGTGAAAGAGTTAACTTCCATGCAGAGCATGGAGCTTAGAGCGCGAGCTCGGTTCAGAAGCTCTGTTAGGCTGGTTTTCAAACCGAAACCAGTCAGATCTTTACGAGCAAAAACTCACTAAGGTTCTGTGTGGAAGCTGTAACCTACACTAGCCAACTGGCCACTAATATATTAACACATTTTCATGGTCCCAACACAAAGACTCAAGTCAGTGGACCAGAAAACTAAGATAAAATAACTAAATAAACACAACACCCAAACATGAAGGAGGCATCAATAAATGCCAACAGAGGACTACCCCCCCATACCCAAAGTAGGAGTTCTGAGAGGGGCAGGCTGGGGCAGGTCATAATATAGCAAGACTCCATTAGAAAACAACATTACTAAGGTGAGTAATTTTTCTTCAAACAACATGAAGTCTTGCTATATTATGACTATTGCAGACTACACAGCAGTACCTCCATGGAGGAGGGACAGAACCTACTTAGGAATAGGCTCTGAAGCATGGTTGTGCCAAACCGAGCATCCCTCCTGGCCTGAATATCCAGGAGTAATGCTTGGTGAAAGTGTGTACTGTCTTCCAAGTAGCTGCCTGACATATCTCCAAGATAGGGATGTCTCTAGCAGCAGCTAGAGATGCAGCTGTACCTCTGGTAGAGTGAGCCCTCAGGCCTGAAGGGGGAACCTTACCCAGCTTTTGATAGCAAAATTGGATACAAGAAACGATCCACCTGGCAATGGATCTCTTAGTGGCAGGTCTCCCTTTCCCAACCTCACCATAAGTGAGAAACGGTTGGAGGGAGTCAAACCTGTGACCCTTGGTACACTCTATGTAGTAACTTAGGCCCTCTTAACATCTGTTGTGCAGCCTCCTCTCACCAGAGGAGGAATGGTCAGTGAAGAACACTGGAAGTGAAATAGATTGGTTAAGGTGGAAATCTGAAACCACCTTAGGCAAAACTTCCTGTTAGTCCTGAGGACTACTTTATCCCTGTGATAGGAAATAAAGTCAGTTTCTACTGATAAAGCCTGTAACTCACTTATACACCTGGCAGAAGTGATGGCTACAGAAATACAGTTTTCCAAGTCAAATACTTAAGCTCTGCCAAAGACAGAGGCTCAAAGGGGGTTGCATTAGCTGAGCAATGCATACATTAAGATCCCAAGCGGGCAGGGTCCCTGAATGGAGGATTGGTGAAGCAATCCTTAAAAAACTTGGAAAATACAGGATGAGCAGAAAGAGAAGGCTTCCTGCTGAAATGAAGGCAGAGACAGCCAAGTGCACTTTCAGGGTGGCTGGTCTCAGTCCCAAAGAATTAAGATGGACCATGTAGTCCAATACAGTGGGTAGATCAGCAGATTCTGGGAAAACATGCTTACCAGAACACCATATGGAAAACCTTTTCCACTTGGAGTTATAGGTAGCCCTGGTGGAAGGCTTCCTAGCAGCCTTCAGGATTTCGAGAATACTTTGAGAAAGTTGCAAATCAGCAAACTCTAACTGCTCAAAAGCCAAGCCTTGAGGTTGAGGGATTTGAGATTCGGATACCAAACTCTCCCCTGAGCACAGGTTAACAGATTGTGGTTCCTGGGGAGACACAGGGGAAGATGGACTGCTAAGGACAGAAGGAGTGGGTACCAGGGCTGCCTGGCCCAGTCTGGAGCAATCAGGATCATTTTGCAGGGCTGAGACCTGATTTTGACTAGTACTTTGAACAGGAGAGGGAAGGGGAAGGCATAAAGAAACTTCCCTTCCCAATCGAGGAGAAAGGCATCCAGGGGAACTGGAGCCCAACACTGGGGCCTGCAACAAAACAGTGGAAGTTGATGATTGTCTGGGGCTGCGAAAGATCTATCTGAGGAGTGCCCCATCTGGCAAACACTATCCCCAGTACTAGAGGATCCAGTGACCATTCGTGATGGCCCTGGGAAATCCTGCTGAGGGCATCTGCCAGGACATTGTCCTTGCCTGGGAGGTGAACTGCTATGAGGGAAGTGTTCAGGGAGTAAGCCAGAGACCACAACTTCATCGCCTCGGTGCACAAGGCCGAAGACCGAGTGCCCCCTTGTTTGTTGATGTACCACATTGTAGTGGTGTTGTCTGTTCTGACCTGTACCACCTTGTTCTGAACAGATGCAAAGAAAACCTGAAGTGCTAGAAAAACAGCTCTGAGTTCCAACAGATTCCTGAGGGGACCATAATCCCTGGGTGGAGAGGTCGCCCATGTGAGCTCCCCATCCCAAGAGGGATGCATCTGTAGTAAGGGTCAAGGAATGGGACAGAGGGATGAAAGGCACCCCTGTTCAGATTGCTCTGATCCTGCCACCACTGAAGGGCCTGGATCAGAGTTCGAGTCACTGGGATTAACTTGGATAGAGGATCTCTCTTGAGACCAGAAAGCTCTCAAATGGAACTGAATGTCCCTCATCTGAAATCTCTGCCTTGCACCACAGCTGTGGAGGCAGCCATGTGCCCTAGGAGCTGCAGAAAATGCCTTGCTGGTCGAGAGACCTGCAGAGTGAAGGAGGCGGCCAGGGCCACTAAGGTCCTTACCCTTTCCAAGGGAAGGAAGGCTCTGGCCTGCTTTGTGTCCAGTTCTGCGCCTATAAAGGTGAGTACCTGGACAGGTTCCAAAACTGACTTTGGAAGATTGAGAAGAAATCCCAGAGAGGTAAGCAGCTGCTGGGTAACTAGCAGGTGTGATTTGACCTGGTCTGGAGACTGACCCACAATGAGCCAGTCGTCCAGGTAGGGAAAAATGGAAATCTTTTGCCTTCTTAGGTGAGCGACTGCTACTGCCAGACATTTTGTGAACACCCTTGGGGCAGAAGTGAGGCCGAAGGGCATTGCTCTGAACTGATAATGGCCTGAGAGCAGTTCGAATCTGAGGTACTTTCGATGGGAGCTTCTGATAAGAACATGGAAGTAGGCATCTTTGAGGTCCAGGGAGGCTAGCCAGTCCCCTGGCCTTAGGGAGGGTAAAATCATTCCCAGTGTCACCATTTTGAACTTTGGCTTTAAAAGGTGCTTGTTTAGATATCTTAGATCCAGGATAGGCCACCACTCTCCTGTCTTTTGGGTAAGGAAGTACCTGGAGTACAGACCCTTGTCCTGGTGAAGGGAGAAACCTTTCTACAGCTCTGAGAGCCAGGAGGGTTGAGACTTCTGTTTCCAAAGCAAGAGTCTCTAAAGGGTTTGTAGGTGGAAAAGATCTGGCTCTCATCTTTGGAAATTTCTTCAAGCTGAGAACCAGACCTTGGCTCACTACTTCCAGGACCCACCTGTCTGAAGTTAAAGACTGCCAGTCCTGGACAAAGTGAGCCAACCTGCCCCCTACAGGTAGTGGAGAGCTGACCCTGGGCATCCCATCAGGGTGCCTGTTTGGCAGGGGCTTTAGGCTGAGGGGTGGGAGCAGGCCTGCTCGAACCCCGTCTGCCTCTCCCTCTGAAGAACCCCCTCTGTACATAGGCTGAAGAGGAGGAGGCCTGAGTCTGGTAAAAAGGCCTGTGAAAAGGCCTACCCCTACCCCTGGAGGGCTGCCTCTGAGGAGTGGCTTGCCGTTCCTTGGCTTGTGCACTCCTGTAAGTGGTTCTATATTCATCCATTTTCTTCATATAATTCTCTGTCTGCTCCCCAAACAGAGAATTTCCCACACAGGAAAATCCATAGCCTTAGACTGGGTATCCTGTGACAAAGTAGTACACCTGAGCCAGGCCAATCTCCGAAAGCCACAGATGTAGTCATGACTCTAGAGGATACATCGTTAGAATCCACTGCAGCATGGAATTGCACCTAGATGCCTCAATACCATCAAGAGCCACCTGCTCCAGCTCCTTTGCGAGCTGGCCAGGGACCTGTTTGGCTAAGGCCATGACAGTATCCCATCTAGATTTCTGGTATCTTGCAACATATGCCATATAGTTAGCTTGTCTGAGTCCCAAGGATGCTGCCATGTATTGTTTTTTGGCCATGGCATCAATCTACCTGGAATCCTTGTCAGGAGGATGTGAAGCCAGTGGAATATTAGCTTTATCACAGGCTGCAGCCTGAACTACCCCAACATGACTGCATTGCTGTGAAAGAAAATCTGTATCAGGACCTGACAAAGTGTACCTCCTGTCCATCTTTTTATCCACAGGAGGCACAGAATTAGGAGCTTTTAAAATTTTTATTGTTTGTTTTCTAAAATATTTATGTAAAGGGATGGACAACCTCCTGGACTCTGGGATATCCATCATCTCCACATAGTCAGGCTCCTCTTGCTCATCCAAAGCCTCCTCTAAGGGAAGCTGGAGGGTCTCAGCAACTTTTAAAAACAAAATGAGAAGGGGACTCAGAAAGCCTAGGGGGAGACTCACCTGAAGGTCTGTCTGGGGAGATGTCCGGTTCAATGGGCACATCCAGACTTTCAAAGTCACATTCACACTGATCATAATCCTCATCCCTCCTCTGGTTCATAGAACTCTTCTATATCATAATCCTGAACCACTGGAACCGACCGAACCGACCTTTTGCCAGACAGTGGCGGTTCGGAGGGAACCAGGGACAGGGACTGGACAATCTGTATTGCCCTGGCTATCTCAGCAGCAGTTGGAGAAGAATTTTGGACTCAAACCTGCTGATTTTTAGATTTCTTTGCTGGAACTGGCTCCTCAGAGCCAGCACACCGTTGCCCGAGAAGTCTCGCCTGGTCAGAGGGCACTCCCTCCAGTTCGTTGGCACCGAACCGGGCTGGCCATCCGGTCAGTGGACTTTTTGGCCTCTCGTTCCCTGAGCCTGCCCACTCTCTTGTCCAGGGTGGCTGCAGGGGAAATTTTTACAAATCTGGCAGTCTGAATTGAGGTGGTCAAACCCCAGACAATAGACACATGTAGTGTGTGGGTCAGCCTTGGCAAAGGCTTCCCCACAGACACTACAGTGTTGAAACCCAGTGGGCCCGGTTTTTCTTTTGGGTTTCTCAGACATGATGCCAGCCTAACCAACAAACTTGCCCTTTTAATGGCAGTGCCAGGCAAGACACCCTTATCGGTTCCAAACCGTGTCACGGGTCGTGGAAAAAACCGTAATGAAATCCGTTTTTTTTAGAACCGATAAGAACCGGGAACCTTTAAAGTTATATTTTAATACAACTCGATCGGTTCAACCGAACCGATAATACTTTACAAGTTCCACACAGAAAAACCCTATCTATTACTTACGATTACCATAGACAGAGCCTGAACCGATCGGTTTTGCGGTTAAAATAATGAAATCGCGGTTAAATTAAACAGAGAAATAGCGCTTTAAACCGAAGAAATGAACGAGCAACAGGAGGAATCTCCGGGCGACTGTTCAGGTGGTAGATAAAGAATCTGACGGTTTCAGTTTGAAACCAGCCTAACAGAGCTTCTGAACCGAGCTCGCGCTCTAAGCTCCATGCTCTGCATGGAAGTTAACTCTTTCACCTCCGGAGCAGTTCTAAGGCTGGGACAAACTGCAATAGTCATAATATAGCAAGACTTCATGTTGTTTGAATCAGCAGTTTCATCAAGATACACTCCACATTTCCCCATCTGTGCAGGTGGGCCTACACCACAAGGGGACATGGCACAGCCTAAGCCTCCAGCAGCATGGGATCCCGCTTCCATTGAGTAGATGTTCATCCACTTACTAGCACAAATGGCACATGTTACTCTGGCCACCAATCACTCAGCCCAAGTCCTCCAGGGTATGGAAGTTAGATCATTTCACAATGAAGCCCAAATTATAGCCACTGAGTCCACACTGCAGGATCACACAGCAATGCTTCGGGATCAGCAGGCTATGATTTCCAGGCTATCTCAGACACTAGATGATCTGGAAAATCGGGGGAGATGGAATAACCTCCGGTTCCTCGGCTTCCCAGAGAAAGGGGAAGGATGATCAGCAGAGCAGTTCCTACAACAGGCCCTAACAAAAATCCTACAGCTGGATCTGGATCAGCCAGTACATGTGGCTCACCTCATGCTAGCCCCAATGCTTCAGGGAACTGAAAGTCTGAGGCACATCATAGCTCACCTACTTGACTTTAGAGATAAACAGCACATTCTGGCAAAAACCAGAGCACTGAAGGTCCTCATATGGAAAACATGCCAAATAAATATATATCCTGATTATTCAAAAGAACTTTCTGACCAAAGATGGGCCTATTCTGATGCCAGGCGCATAATGCACCATAAAGGTCTCACTTTCTCCCTGCTGTGCCTGGCGACAGTGCAGGTGAAACATAACGGGTCCCTGTTCTTTTGCCACACTGGAGGCCTTGATGGACTTCCTAGCCTGTAACTGGCCTGAGGCATTTTAGGAACATATGCCTCATCCTCGTCCACCCTCTCAGACATCCCCAGCCTTGGACATGAGATCCCCGCTAAGCCAATGGATGACACAGCCTGGGCCGCTACTCCTGGTGACAATTGGGAGTGGCCAAATAAAGGGAATCGGAAGCTCCAAACCTCCAGATGCCATGGCTGGCACGACCATCCTTCCACAAGACCTAGCAGCTCTAGCCTTGTATGCGGCTGATGGACACTGAAGATTTGGCCTCCTTTCAGGACTTTGCTACGTGGAACCATTTCAGCCTCCTTCGACTGCTGATTCCAGAACAGCAACAACCATCCGAAGAATTCCAGATGCTGTGGCCAACTGAGAGCTTTCCACCTGGAACTCTTCCACCAGCTCATGGGCAGAACGAATAAGTTCTCCCAGTAAACAGCAAGCCCCCGGGCTGGATCGATGTCCCTCACAGAAGGACACTAGGCCTAATTAGCTACTAGAGACCACAGAACAGCATCCGAAGACAGTGGCTGGCAGCCCTCAACTTGGTGGATCAGCCATTGACAGGACCCGGCGTTGAGACTCAGATAAGTAACTGAGCATCAGCACCCACTACACTTTCATGTTTGCTGAAATGTTTGAATGTGGCTTGGTACTGGGGGAAAGGTTTCGGGGAGTTGGAGGAGGGGAATGCAAGATTGCTTTGCAGGGAAGCTATGGCGCAGTTAGTTAGGCCTTAGGTTGGCACCAAAGTCTTGTGTATCACTACAGGTTGCTATCCCTCACTAGGTTGCTTAAAAACACAAAGCACCCTAATTTCAATATAAAGTGGAGCTGAGGGTGGCATGTCCCGAACTAACATCGAAGGGAATTTGTACTTCTATGTATGATGGCCTTGCTAATTCATCAGTCAGTACTTCATTTCCTTGTTAGCCACCATGAAGATGTAGTCCCACTGCAGTAAAGGTGCTCCCCCAGTAATCCCTCTGGTGGTACAGTGCATATTCCTTGCAAGGGGCCCTGTTCAATGGCCCTGTGCCTCCCCCCCAACATCTTCCCAGTGGCCTCCCAGTGCCAGCACAACCCATCTAAGCCACAAGGAAATCTGAATTCGCCCTCACTCAGAGGGGTAAGAATGCCTCCTTTTTCCGCTACTCCCCTACTCCCCTTGCCCCTCTATCCCCAGGTCCCTGTGGTAGATCACCAGCTTTGGCTGAGACTGGTATATGCCAGGAGTAGCCAAACTTAGTAGCCACGAGGTTAATGTAAATAGTTTTAGTTGTATTGCCCTAATGCTCATACAGGTAACCTGTTATTGCAAACTTGCCTACAGAATGTTATTAACCTGTTCTACATTTTGTGGTCTTAATCTCATCTCTTTACGGGATAAGGGTAGCCAGCCAACTCCATACTCCCCTCTGGCTCAGGATGTCCTGGATTTGTTTGGGTCCTCGAGCCCCACCCCCCCACGGACTCTGAATGTGATAGCACCATTTTACCTAGCACTTATTGAGCCCTATAGTCCAGATGGGTGATGTTAATGCCTTTACTTAGAATATCCGGGGACTGAACACACCTATGAAAAGAAGGCAGGTGCGTACACATTTAAGGAGACTAGGGGCAGACCTGGCATTTCTACAATAGACAAAGCTGGCTCAGTTAGACCCTGACAGGCTGAAAACGGCCTGGGTGGGCCAGGTAATACATGCTTCAGCTAGCTCAAAGAAACAGAGAGTAGCTATTTTAATCCACAAGAAACTGCATTATGTAGTGCAGCAAATTGCAAGAGACAAAGAGGGTAGATGGGTGCTAGCTCATGTGGATACCCCAGAGGGCCCCCTATGCTGGGCAGTGTTTATAGCTCAAATCAGGACTCCCTAGAGCTGTTTCTTGCATTGGCTAATAATCTAGGTGATCTGACTACCAACACCATCCCAGTGATTTTAGGCGGGGATTTCAACCTTACGTTGGATCCTCTTGTGGGCAGAAGTCTATTGCATGTGGAACCCCACTCTAGAGGGGCTGTGGCCTTTTCCTCATGCGAGACATGGCCCTATCAGATGTCTGGAGGATCTTTCACCCCAGAGACCGGGATTACTCATGCTACTCCCCTGTGCATAAGTCCTTCAGCCGTTTAGACTTTTGGCTAACCTCCCCTGATATCATGAAGGAAGTGGTGGACATTCGCATTCACCCAATTATTATGTCGGATCATGCTCCAGTTCAGATTACCTTCTCTAGGGAGCCTCCCCCCACCACACTCCTCCACTTGAAGACTAGACCCCTCCTTCTGAGGAACTCAGATTTCGAGCCCTGGCTCAAGAAGGAAGTTGCCTTGTTTTTAAAGGAAAACCCTACTGGTGACACCACAGCTGGCAATACCTGGGAGGCCCTTAAAGCCACCCTCTGGGGTGTAGTCAAGGGTTATGCACATAACAGGCATAAAAAAAGAGAACAGCTCCTAGCAGATCTGGAAGCTGCCCTTAAAGAAGCGGAGACTATGTTAAAAGCCACACCCTCTCTGGGTCAACACTCCTCCTTGGAGCTCGAAGTTACTGGCCTTTGGCTCCAGATAAACAAACTAGTTGCCTGTAAAGCTGAGATAGCCACTCTTAGGCTAAAACATAAATACTAGGAAGCTGGGGAAAAAGGAGGGGAAAATACTGGCATACCGCCTGAGAAAACAACAGGTTGAATGCTACATAGTGGTCTTGCAGACTCCATGGGTCAGCCTCACACTAATCCGGGGAAAGTTAATGAAATAATGGCCGAAGTCTATGCCAAACTTCACACACCATCCAGACCCCTGAACCAGGCAGGTGCCCTCCTTTTGCAGAGCCTAAATCTGCCTTAACTCTCAGCCCAAAGGGCCGCCACCCTGGATGCCCCTATTACACCCTCGGAAGTGGCTGCCACTATTACATCTCTTAAAGTGGGAAAAGCCCCTGGAGAGGATGGATACCCATTGGAAATCTGGCAGTTACTACAGGCAGAAATTTCTCTTCTGTTATGCCAGGTATATACAGGTGTACTTAGCTCTGGCTCTCTCCCCCCATCCTTTAGGGAAGCTACTATTACGGTTCTCCCCAAGAAAAATAGAGACCCCTTAAGGCTTCCAGTTATAGACCCATCTCGTTGCTAAATACTGACAGCAAGGTTTTGGCTAAACTCCTAGCTGCCAGACTGAATCCCCTTCTTCCCTAACTTATTCACCCTTCTCAGGTCAGTCTTGTCAAAGGTAGATATAGCTCAGACCACCTAGTCTCCTTTTAATCTGATGCAGCAGGCCAAATCACTTCCCTCTCCTGATGCTGCACTGGCCATAGACTTTGAAAAAGCCTTTGACTCCCTGGAATGAGATTTTGTCCGCATGGCACTCAACAACATGGGTTTTGGCCCTGGCTTCCAAGCCTGGGTGAATGCTATCTACCACCTACCTATGGCCAGAGTCCTCACTAATGCACTTATCCCCCCCCCCTTCACCTGGGTAGGGAAACCAGGCAGGGCTGCCCCCTATCTCTCGTGCTATTCATCCTTGCAGTGTAACCACTGGCAGCAGCACTCCGACAGGCGCCCGAGGCCAAGGGGTTGATCATCAATCAGGCACACTGTAAACTCTTCTGTATGCAGATGACCTTTAAATCACCCTTGCAGACCTCAAAAGTTCAATTTCCCACATTTTACATATTTTATCCCGATTTTCTAAGTATTTGGGACTCCATCTAAACCAAAGTAAAACAGAAGTCCTCCCTCTAAATGGTCACTGTTCTCCTAGAATGTCATTCTCCCACAACTTAAGATGGACTCCCGAGGGTATCACATACCTAGGGATCCAGATTACCCCAGAGTTATCTAATATATGAGATGCTAATCTTAAACCACTTTTAGCCAACATCCTTCTGGAGCTGGAAAGATGGATACCCCTCAGACTTACCCTAGCAGGGAAGATTGTTGCTATTAAAATGCTCACAACTCCTAAAATCCTGTATATCATTTCCCATATCCCTATATGTCTTCCCCCCCCCGGTATAACAAAATAGACAGTTTACTAGGTCATTTTATCTGGGAGGGGAAGAAACCAAGATACTCCAGGGACAAACTTAGGGTGCACTGAAAAGAGGGGGGATGGAACCTCCCATGGTATGAGGGGTACAAATAGGCTCTTCAGGCGACACAAACCTTGAAATGGTTGGACAGTGGAGGTAAAGATATGCCGCAGTGGTGTGATATGGAGTTGGCTACCAGAGGAGTACATAGACTATCTGTTCTCTTATATAATCCTCCCCCCAAGACCCTGACACGTCACCTCACAATTACTGCATCCTTAAAATACTGAAAAAAAAACAAGGGAAATTAAGGAGAACACCACCCCTTTAAGACATATCCCTCTTTGGGGAAATCCAATATCAGGATTGGCTCACATTCAGTAGTCTAGGCATCTTGGAACAAAGTATGCCTAAAAACACTAGCTGATCTGTGCATCCTGAACACTCTGATTGTGGACTCCTTTGAAGCCCTATGGGACCGTTTCGGTCTCCTGGCCACAGATCACTGGAGATTTCTTCAGATTCGGAGTGCAGTAAAAACACATATCAATCTACAATCTCAGGTGTTAAATACAAAGTCTCCTCTCCTCACCTGGCTCTCCTTACCTAGGGGCCACTCCAGTGCAATTTACTTGGCCCTTAGTGCTCAAATTCCCTCTCAATCTCAGGCCTCCAAAAATAGGTGGGAAAAGGCCCTTGGCCTCCATATAATAGGCAAGATGTGGGCCAGAGGTTGGAAACTGGCACATAAAGCCTACCTGGACACCCGTAGTGTTCTTACCAAAAATAATATCATGCACTCTTGGTATAGAACCCCTTTGGTTCTATATAAGACAAAGCTGATGCCTGATTTCATAGATTTCATAGATTTCGTAGATCAGTCAAGCTTTAATAGACTTTCGGCCTTTGTGATTGCCAAAATGAAAATAACTATCTCCCAAATTTTATTTCAGTACTCATCTCATCATCCAGTCTGGTTTTAAAGATGTTTATATCTTTGTTAGCAATTACCTCTGCTGAAAGATTGTTCCATAGTGTAATTACCCTTTGACTGCACCAGTGTTTCCTAGACAATGTATTCCATATATCTAGTTGGAGTTGCTTTGAATGTCTCCTACCACTAATTCTGTCCTGTTTCAACTTTAAACCAATTTCTGCCATAAGGGTATTATCCCAATTGCCCTGTAGAGCATACACAGGTCTTCCCCTTTTTCCTCCTGTATTGCAATGTGTATAGGTTGAATATTCTCAGGCTTTGTTCATAAGGTTTTTTATTTATTTAGTTGTTTAACCAGGTATTGCACACTAAGCTGAAAGCTTTTTTACAGGAGTGACCTGGGAGCACAAGAAGGTTAAGTGACTTGCTCAGGGTCATACAGTATGCAAGTGGAAGCTATGGGATTCAAACCCAGGTTTGGTCTGCTGGATATTACCAGATTTGCAGCGCAGAGCCTTAGACCACTGCGCTATACTCCCTCCTTCAGGGTGTCTGATTTAGACCTGCAATGAGCCCTATAAATCTACGTTGGACTGCTTCAACCTTTTTAATGTCCTCCTTCCTACATGGCAACCATATTTGTATACAATACTCCAAGTGGGGCCTAACTAATGCTACATACAGGGGGAGTAACACTTCCCTGGTTCTGCTGGATATGTGTCTAATGATGCAGTTCAGCATCTGGTTGGCTTTTTTCACCTGGTCTCTGCAATGAGTATTGAATTTAAAACTGGGGCTTATAGTCACTCCTAAATCTCTTTCACAAGTTGTTACAGTTAGGGGTTATTTTTAAGGTATAATTATAATGTCTGTTTTTTGTACCCAAGTGCATTACTTTGCATTTACTAATATTTAATTCTAGTTTATTGTGTTTTGTCCAGGAGAAGATATGATTCAGTGCAACCTGCAGTGCGGTATTATTTTCGAATGTGTTAACCACTGTTCCCAATCTGCAGTCATCTGCAAATTTAGACAACCAAATGTTTGGTAAATCTATTTTTAGTGAAGAAATGTAGATATTAAATAAAACTGGACCCAAGACTGACCCCTGGGGAACCCCACTTGTGACCCCAGCCCAATCAGAGAAAACATCATTCACCACCACCCTCTGATGACTGATGCTGGAGAAGTCTAGTACAAAAAGAAGACTTATTACACATCCTCTGGGACTGCACTTTGATTAAGCCCCTCTGGCAACAGATTTCCATCCTGGGCTCCCAGATCCTTCAAAACCCCCTTGCATTATCCCCACTGGTGCTTTTGCTGGGCATATACGAGGACCTCTAAACCCCTCCCCGAAAGGAACAATACTGGATAGCTATTCTTAGTATGCTAGCCAAATGCCTAATCCTTTCTAAGTGGAGAATGATGGAGGTTCCTTCTGCTCCAGAACTCCTTGCAGCCCTGTCCTCTCAAGCCTCCATGGCCAGGATGTCTCATGTTATTGACAATACCCCCCATGAGATATCTGGACTTTTGGGCCCCTTTTATTACTCTTCTGCAACCAAGAGCAGGGACTGGATAAATGTCCAACTCCCCCTAGGTCACCCACCTCGATTATACCTACCTCCACAGGTCTACCTATGTGACTAGACTAGACAGATATATATGACTCGTATGACAGGTTGAAATGTTTTTTTATCCTGAAGATAACTAAAATATTGGATATAACAGCACATTACTAGTTTTTCTTTCATGATGCTTCGTGTGCTCTTTTGCCCCCCCTTTTTCCTCGCTTTTGCTTTTACTCCTCCCTTCCCCTCTTAACCTACAAATCTCTTCTATAGCACAGGCAGCCCTTAAGGAACCTATTAATGTGAAGATTGCTCACCAGACCATCCAAGGCTCCGCAAACTGTGTTGATATTTGACAGACTTCTCCTCAGGACCAAGGTACAGATATGTTTTATCACTTTATATAGGATCCAGTGTACTTAGGTAGAATAGAAGTGTGTTACTGCTAGAGTTTCGGGTCATGCTCCTTTATCCTTTCTTGTAATAAGGCAGTTGTTGGAAGCCTGAGAGGTTGAGATCACTCCCAGGGTAGACTCCAGTTCCTTATTATACTTTTTTCCAGGATAACTGATGTATGGTCCTTACAAATGACTTGAACAGGCTGATTGCCTCCTGTGCAGCTTATCAATATCTATGTGTAAGTGCCTGTGAATTGAGTTAATATTGAAAATAAAAACTTTTAACTAGAAAAAAAAAATACTTTAACAGTAAAATTTTTTAACTTTTGGGTCAAAGTAAACTGTTTGTACCAAGAAAAAAAGTTTAGGGGATTATTTTGCCGCTTGGGTAGAACATATTACTAAGTAACAGTGCAAGTAAGAATTTAGTTGCGCAGAGGTACAGGTCTAGTACATGACTTTAAAGGTCAAGTTTTTATGGTGGTCTTTGGTGCTTGATGGGATATCTATGGGCTGGAACAACTGCTGCTGGTGAAATAGGTGTTTTGTTATTATTTGGCATCAGCCCAGGTGGAGCTTTACGGGCAGGAGCAAAGTCCTTTGTGTTGCTGTCCTTGGAATGCAGCAGCTGATTTACATGCACATGAACAAGTCAATGTCCCACGTGAACTGCATAAGTTAAAGGTCCATGTGTTTTAATTATCACCACAGGAATTTAAGAAATCTTGGGATGTCTACAGTTTTGAATCATCACCTTTTTTAGAATGCAAAATGTGTACTGGCATGGTTGACTTGTTATGACCCTTTTGCTGTTGTAGTTGCTGCTTTGTGACAGTGTTGGCCAAGTCCAGCTTGAGTAATGACAAATGAGTAAGAGGCTGACGTTTGAAAAACAGTTTAGCAGGTTTTCGCTCTGTGACTGTGTGAAAAGTGTTTTTATAAGTGAACAGGAAGTTAGCCAGCCTCTGAGCTGTAGGTACGTGCTGTGAATCTGGTTTATTTTAAGCTTTTTTGAATGTCTGTACAGCTCTTTTGGCTGCACCACTGGATGCTGGATGGTAAGGTGGAGTCAGATGCCATTTTTCTTTAATTACAGTTTGGAATCATGGGAGGAAAACTGGGGACCATTGTCTGACACTGACTCCCATGTTAGGCCATAAAAGGCAACAAGTTGTCTCAGTAGGTTTACAGTCTTTTCAGTAGTCGTGACCTGAGTGGGCAACACTTCCAGCTATTTGGAGTGGACATCAGTTACTACTAGGAAATGCTGTTTGTCCATTTTGGCATAGTCAACATGGATGCACTCCCATGGTGTGGTAGCCCAGGACCATGGATGCAGGGGTGTGGTTGATGGTTGGTTGCAGACAGCTGCACATGGCACACATTGATTGAAAATATGTTGGATATCTTGGTCAACTTCTGGCAACCAGAGGTATCCTCTGGTCTATATCTTTATTAGAGAGATTTCAGGATGACAGTCATGTAAGTCAGAAAGTAATCTCTTGCAGAACTGTGGAGGTACAGATGAAGCCACTTAATAGGGACAGCACTGTGGAAGCAAAGTGTCCCTATTAAGTGGCCGCCTCCTTTAAGAGAAGCGCTATTCTTTTAATGGAGAAAACTATCATACTTAAAAAAACACACATGTAAAACAGAAATGAATTATAGCTCTCCACAGAACACAGCCTTGCTCTGTGGACAACTGGTCCTATTTGTCTAAGAAAGGTTGAAGAGTTGGGTCACTCATAAAGTTGGACCAACCATTTAGGATGAAATCTAGGACTTTAGAGAGGACAGTATCTCACCGTGTCTTTGCTGTGACATCCTGTGAAGCAATGGGTAATTCCTCAAGACATGAAAGATGGAATACTGCCCCATCGTCTTCCTTCTCTGTAGTATCTTTGCATGGCAGTCTCGATAATGCATCTGCATTTGCATGATTGTGAGAACATCTTTATTTGATGCTATAGCCATAAGCCATCAAAATCAGGCCCATTGCTGCATGCTGAGTGCTGCCAGAGTTGATATTGTGGCCTTTGGCCCCAGAATTGCCAGTAGTGGCTTGTGATCTGTTAGCAAAGTATATTTCTGTTGGTACAAGTACTTATGCAACTTCTTGACACCGAATATTATGCTCTGAACTTGTTTCTCGATCTGAGCATAGTTTCTTTCACTTGGAGACACGGTCCTGGAAGGAAAAGTGATTGGGTATTCCTCCCCAGAAGGTACCACATGAGAGATGATGGCCCCCACTCCACATGGTGATGTATCGCATGCTAGCCTCAGATATTTGGCTGGGTTATAGTGCGCTAAACATTTGCTGCTTAGAAGACATTTCTTGCAAGCCTGGAATGCTTCCTCACACAGTGGTGACCAGTTCCATTGAGCTTCTTTCTGCAGCAAGTCATGGAGTGGTTGCAACAATGTGGACAATTGGGCTAGGGACAGTCCATAGTAGTTTTAGAGTCCTAAAAATGATCTTAACTCTGTCCCATTTTTTGGTGCAGGTGCCTTGACTATAGCATCCACCTAGCTCTCTGTTGGGCATATGCCTTGGGCATTGATCTAGTAACCTAGGTACTCAACAGAATTTTGCAGAAGTTGGCATTTGACTAGTTATTCCCTGAGTCCATACCACTACACTCTGGCCAGAATCATTCAAGGATTGTCAGATGCTCTTCCACTGTAAATGCTGTTACCAAGATATCATTCATAAAGCATACTACATGGTCCAGTCCATGCAGTATCTATTCCATTGTGTTCTGGGAAATTGCTGGCACTGTGGAAACTCCATATGCCAAGCAATGATACTGGTAAAGTCCCTTGTGGGTGTTGATGGTTAGATACATTTCCAACTTTGGTTCCAGTTCCAACTGCTGGTATGCAAAAGATAAGTCCAACTTGCTAAAGAACTTGCTGCTTGAGGGTGCGGCAAGCAAGTCATCTGCATTGAGTAATGGGTATGGATTTTGCAGTATACGACGATTCACTGTTACCTTGTAGTCACCATGCAACCTCACTGCTTTCTCTCATTTTGGTACCAAAATGATATGGGCAGCTCAGTCGCTCCTCTCTACTCATAAGATGATACCATGGCTTCTGAGATGGTTCAGTTCCTTCTCTACTGCTTCACTTAAAGTGTAAGGTACTGGTCGAGGCTTGCAGAAAACTGGAGCAGCTCCCGGTTGTACTCAGATCTTTGCCTTGAAATTGTGGATCATGCCGTAACCATCCTGGAAAACAAGACCATATTTGTTCAATATTTTTTTTAGTGCATCTTGAGGTGCTTTGGTCACAGTATTTAAGCTGAAGATCATTTCTCAGTTTAATTTGATCTGTGTGAGCCAGTCTCTGCCTAGTAATGCAGGTCTTTCTCCTTGTACCACCACTAGAGGCAAGGTCCATGTTCTTCCTGTACAGGTGACTGGTACTTCAATTTCCCCTAGCACAGGGGTGTGAAGCTGCATGCTAACTGGGAATTTTGCTAGCTCCATTTTGAGGTGAATTTTTGCTGCTAATGCCTATGTTGCATAAATCATCAACTAGCTCAGTGCCTTCTTTTTTGTTTTAGTGGTTGCAGTGCTATTTGTGACATACCATGCAGTAGCAGTTTGTGGTATACTTTTGCACACCTTTAACATGTGACCCACTTTTTCGACAAACATGGTATTTTTTGTGTTGAAATCAACATGTGCTGATGGTTACCTTTACATCTGTAAAATGGTTTTGACTTTGCAGAAGTGCTCTGTGGTGTTGACTTTTAAAATGTTTGGGGCTGCTGATAAACAGATGAAGGACCACTTTATGCTGTGGAATGTCCCATGGGTCCTGGAGTATGGGTGACCTTGTGAATCAACTTTTGGGGGGTTTAGAATGCCCAACTAGTTTCCTGGTATCCTTTTGAGTGAGCTCCACAGCAAGGGCCCTTTTACAGGCTATTTTGAAGATTATGTCCTTTTTTGACAACAGGCATTTTTGATAAGCTTTCCCTTGCAGACTGCAGACAAACAATCCAAGAGGGCAGTCTCCAGAAACTGGCCAAAGTCACAAGTGCTTGCCAGACGCTTTAAAGCAATGATGTAATTGGCTACAGCTTCCCCCTTTTTTGATTTTAATGATAACGTTTGAAGCATTTTGCAAGGAGAATTGGTTTGGGATTGAAATGTAGTGAAAGCATTTTTGTGAAATGGGCATATGGCATGTTTATCACTTTGGCAGACACGGTTAAATTTTTGAGAAGTTGGTACACTGTAGGTCCCAAAACTGCTAGGAAGAACTTTGTCTTTTTTTGCATTGGGAACTTTATTGGCCTTTAACTAGCATTTTAAGCATTTTAATTAAGAATAAAAGTTTTTTTTATTCATTAAATGTTGGTACTCTGTCAATTGTAGTTATTTATTTATTTATTCATTTATTGAAATGTTTCATCAGGAAGGCACACTGAGTAACAAGTCACTCATCTCCTAGTGTGACCTGTGGGAAAAGGGTACAATAGGAATGCAACATTAAACATTCAAGGTACAAGATGAAACATTAACATACAGTTGTAAGGCAGGTGTTACAAAACAGTGTTACAACAGTATTGAGCATAACATTTAGAAAGAGTGGACAATAGTAAGTGCTGAGTTAATAAGTAAACAAGTGCTTATGTGAAAGAAAAGGGGGGAAAGGGGAGGGATGGGTGAGGTTGGGAGGAAGGGGAAGAGTCATGCCCCTGGAGACCCCCTCAGTATGTGAAAAACCCTGCAAGGGGACAAGAGAGAAGGGGATAAGGCAGTGTCTTAGACAGACCCCTTTAGGATGGTGGAGGAAGGGAGTAGATGAGAGATACAAGCCCCTTGGAGGCTCGGAGAGGGACCCATGGAGAGCATTCAGGGTTCTTTACATTCTGTGAGAGATCAAGGGAGGCCAGTAAGGGGGACCAATTTGGGGAAGGGGAGGAGGGCTAGAGATTTGGGGGTGGGCATGCACAGGACAATTGAAAGTGAGGGTAGAGGGATAGGTTTTGTACAGGGCTTAGAGGAGGGAATTAGGGAGGGACATGGCAGGAGCAGTTAGATGAAAGGTCATTATTGAGGATAGAGATGATGGAGTAAGTGGATGATGAGTGCCGGATTTGAGGGGGGAGAGAATTCCAGATTTTTGGGGGGTGGTGAGAGTAACTGGATTGGCCAATTTGGGTGGATCTGTGGGGGACAACCAGGGTGCGGGAGTCAGTTGATCTAAGGGAATGGGAGGGTGGGGAGTGTTATAAAGGAGGAAGTACCCAAGGTGGGGTGGAAAGGATGAGAAGGGACTTGGCAAGGTTGGAGGAATGGTGAAATATATGTCAGCTTAGATTCAATGCAAAGAAGTGCAAATTAATGCACCTGGGAAACAAAAACCCAGGGAAAAAGTACACAATGGGGGGTGAGATACTGACAACAAAAATGGAAAGGGACCTGAGGGTAGTTATATCAGATGACCTAAAGGTGGACAAGCAATGTGAGAAAGCAGTAAGGAGGGCTGGGGGGATACTGGGATGCATAGGGAGAGGCATCACCAGTAGAAAACAGGAAGTTGTTATCCCTCTGTACAGACAGCTGGTGAGACCCCATCTGGAGTACTGTGTGCTGTTCTGGAGACCCCATCTCCGCAAGGACATAGACAGGATAGAGGCAGTCCAGAGGAGGGCAACTAAAATGGTACAGGGTCTGCAAGAGAAGCCGTGCGAGGAGAGACTAAAGGAGCTTAATATGTATACCCTTGAGGAAAGGGGGGGGGGACATGATAGAAACTTTTAAGTACCTCGGTGGAATCAACAAAGTCCAAGAGGGTAGCATCTTTCAGAAAAAGAGACATGCAAGAACAAGGGGACACAATTTAAAGATGGGGGGGGTGGTTCATTGGGCAATGTGAGGAAGTATTTTTTCACAAAGGGGGTAGTGGATGCATGAAACAGCCTTCCTGAGGAGGTTGCAAAGAGGCATACTTTTCCTTCCAGGCCCTCTGCAATGTCACTTATAAAGATTATATCCCTCTAGTGGCAGTACAGTATAACTTGCTAATAAGAAAATGGACAAAAAATGGACCAAAAAAAAGTTATGTTTTTAGCAGGTTGTTTTGGAGCTTCAGTGTCTACCATAACAAAGTCTTGTATCTTATTTTCAAAGGCTTTTCAGTGTGTACTGCAATTCTCTATTATGCCACAAGAGACTGCGGCTGAGCTACATTTACTGGTGTGATCAGGAATTTAAGCTGATGTTGGTGTTGACATAATTTATGTCTGTTGCTGGTAGGTTTCACATACCAGAAAGAAAAGACTCTGTCCCACTCTGTAATAGGTGTCTCTTCAAACTCAACAAGTTAAACAGACAGTTCACACTAACTGGAGTTGCAAATTGCTTTTTTACTCTTGCTAATATAGATTTTGTAGTTTAAGCAAGAGATTGCAGCTGACAGATTTATAGTGCTTACATTAGCCTGACTGGTGGGGAAAGACAAGTAGTCCAACAAACAAAATGGGTGAGGTGGGATTTTACAGCAGTTAAAAAAACATGCCTTAAAAAAACACGCATTAGCTCACGTAACAATCCTTGCACTCATCTGAGCCATATTGCTTTTATCCTGCATTGCCAATGTAGTAAATCTTGGTGCCCTCACTGAGGGACTTAATTACAGCATGTATGTTCAGTGGCCATCTCTATTCTTCTTAGAGATAGTGGACATACGGCAGTGCACATGCACAAAGAAAAATACACTGAGCATGGCAGAAACTTGTATCTTAGGACTACAAATATCCATATGCATACACTACAACCCTAATAGCATTCTTTAGACTTCCTGCCATATACAGTATATATCCCTATATATACTACAGTACATATCCATGTATATACTACACACAGTATGCAAGTGAATGTTGTAGGACTCAAACCCAGGTCTGCTGGATGTACCAAGCTCATTCACAGCTAATTACTCTAACCTCTAGCCTATACTGCCAGCTTCTATTTTAACCAGTATTTAAACAGCACTAACCAGCAAGGGAGACAGTTCTGCAAGGAATGTTGCTTCTGAGGCACATCTGCCCTATAGGCAGTCTTGCCCTCAAGAGAGGCACGCCTCAGAAGAACCACTGTACTGATACACTTTTTCTTTTCCACATTTGAGTCCCTTTTTCTATACAGTATATTTACTATTCTAACTGTATGGTGCCATTGATCATTACTTAACTGAAATTCTGAAAATAGAAAACTAGGTATTATGTATTATGTATGTATTTGATTTATTTAGTTTTTGTTAATCAGGTAAAGTCCCTATACAAATAAATGCCTACTTTCCGACATGACCTGGAAGGTTACATCAGATTAAAGACCACAAGGAGTAAGTACAATACAAAAGGTAAATACAAATTGATGAGAATAAGCAGAATATATACACACAATACATGACAGTTACAGTTCATGGTAAACATATGACCAGAATACACAACATGAATAACTCAGCTACAGTAGCAAGGCACTAACATACAAACCCTATGTAGTGCAGGCAAGCAGGCATAAATTGGGAGCATACAGGTAAGTCTTGGAATTACAGTACATGTAACCAGAACCTAACATAATGAGTTAGGCACAGGGGCATACTGATAACATGAGAAGATGGCTGTGTTATTTCTTTTTGAAGGTGGACACAGTATGAAGCTGATGAAGATCAGGTGGTATGGAATTCTATAAATGCAGAGCAACAAAGGGAAAGCAACATCCCACAGTCTCATTCTAGTTCTAGGTGTGGTTAGCATGACTAGATTAAAGGACTTCAGTGGATTGGCAGAATGGAGGGGGCTCAAGAAACCTTGTGAGAGATAATGAGAACTGATTGTGCAATATGTTAAAAATTACCCCACCTAAGGTTAGATCACATAGCTACAGGTAGACGATATCCCAGTCTAGAGCATAATGTACAGTAAAGGGTATGGTGGTATAATAACATGGCAAAGCAACATATTTGTTTATATGTTACATCACACTTTTACAAGGTAGACTTGGCTGAAGCATAGAATACAGACACCTGATAGGTAAGTTTAGGAAGTAGGACTCTATGGGCTATGGCTAAGCAGGCAGAGTGGTGAGATGATGCTTGACCTTGTACAGCATCCCCAGTTTGAAGTTAACTGATTTACATGTGCCCATGACATGCAGTGAGAAGTTCATGGATGGGTCTAGTGTTAAGCATAGGTACTTGAATGAGGACACTGAAACCAGATGAGTTCCACCACAGCCTACAACAGTTAAGGGGGTCTGACAGCTTTTAAGTTTGGATGTTGAGCCAAACAGCACTGCCTGGGATTATGCTGCATTTAAAAGCAGTTTGTTTGCTATGAGCCATTGGTGCACTATCTGTAGGTCAGTGGACATCCTTTTATTGACCTCAGTCATGCTACCACAGCTAAGGTGTAGCACTAGATCATCTGCATACAGGATGGGGTGCAATGGGCAAGGACAGGTTTATGTCATTTATGTGAAAAGAAGAAATGATAGGCCAAAGGATGGATCCTTGTGGAACTCCTCCCTGGGTAAGGTAAGGGGACAAGAAGGAGGTTTCAAACCTCACTCACTGAAACCTACCATCCAGGTAATTGCTGGACCAAGGTAGGGCAAGATTGCCTAACTTGCTACACAATAGATGGTGGTCAAATAAATGGAAGGCCTTAGTAAGATCAATGAAAACAGCCCTAGTAAATGCACCCCTATCAATGGTATTGTCAATATGTGTGGTGAGAGACAAGAGGGCAGTGGTGGTTCTACATCCTTTATGGAACCCATGCTGTGTCAGATACAATAGGTTATACCTGGCTAGGTACTCATTTAATTGTGAGGCAACTATCTTTTCCAGTATTTTATTAAGAACTTGAAGAACCAGAAGAATTGCAGTCAGCCTGTAATTATTGATTAGTGTAGCATGGGATCTTGCTAATGATGGGCTGTTGCTTGGATTCAAACCCATTGGGGCTAGATTATTACACTGGTTAAAACTGGTGTTTTTTTAAGGTAGTAGTTTGGAAAAGTGCAAAAAATTATGTGATTACTTTACTTAAATGTGGAACAATGGAAAGAATAGTAATGAACTGTTATGTACCACCGGAGAACTCAGGTTACTTCTCAGGGGGTATATGGCAGGAATTATCCAACAGATTAAAAGAGGTGCAACAAATATTCCTGCAAGCTGAGGTACTTTTGGTGGGTGACTTAAATGCCCGAATTGGTCTATATGATGGTCTTTTAGATCACTCTTTTTTCACTTATAACCATGTAGATGTATTATCTTGTAGGCAGCCTAGAAATGAAGTTGTTAACAAAAGTGGAAAATGTGTATTAGAAATACTTAAAGAGCAACTGACACCATCTGGCCAAAAGAGCTACATTACAGAATTGGAATAAGCTTACCCCCTGTAAGCCCCATACTAAAAACTAGATGTCTGTGTTACTTCATTTTAAAGTTATTAGCCATTTTGTAACCCTGATTTCACTACCTGTTCAAAAAAAGCCTGTTTCAGTGAAGAGCTACTGCTGATGTCATCTAGGGACCCCAGTCTAGTATTTCCTGTCAGCAACCTTATTAGGACCTGTTTCTCCAAAGTTGTAGGTATCCTATGCAATGGTTTTCACAGGCAAAACAGACAGCACCAGTCAGTAAACTATATGGACTTTTATTTTTACTTTGTATATGAAAGTTTTCTCTCCAGTGACTCAGTTCAGTACATTTGGAAATCGATCTAAATACGGCTGTAGAACAGTTCTGTGCTGCTAGCATTGTTTCACAGCTATTTGTTGGCCTGCCAAGGGAATTGCAGAAATGACTACCAGCGCTGAAATCTGCTGTGCACTTTAATATATGCATTTCTCATAATGCATAGCAGCCAAATCCCAAACAGCAATCACAGTAGAACAACTGAGATGATTCCACAGTTCACAAAAGTAAGTCAGCCAAAATGAACACATATTCTGAAATGATTACATCTGCATGTAATCAGTACTTGAATGATTGTTCACCATTGCACCCACAATATACAAAATGCAGTTAAATATATGCATTTCCCATAATGCACAGCTGCCAAATCCCAAACAGCAAACACAGCACAATAACAGATGATTCTACAGTTCACAAAAGTAAGTCCGCCAAAATGAACACATATTCTGAAATGTTGATCACATCTGCATGTAATCAGTAATTGTATGACTGTTCATCATTGTTGTACTGACACTATACAACATGCAGTTCAATATATACATTTCCCATAATGCACAGCAGCCAAATCCCAAACAGCAAGCATAGCAGAAAAATGGAGATGATTACGCTATATCCATGTTTTATTGCACTTGGTAATATTGGATGTCATGTTATAATGTCTTATAAAGCATAACTCTGTTTCTGCACTTGCCATGTTACAAGCACATTAACCCACTCCAAAGCATCATTCTTCTGTGAAATTAACTTTGTTACAAAACCTGACACTCATATAGTTTTATAGCAAATTTTTTGCATGATGCTGCCTGTTTTACATGTGAAAACATTTGCACATGATCTTTACAACTTTGGAGAAACAGGTCCTATATATTTGCTGACAAGGAATAGTAGATTGTGAGTTCCTAGATGACATCATCGGCAGCTCTTCACTAAAACAGGCTTTTTCATTACAGGTAGTGAAATCAAGGTTACAAAATGGCTAACATCTTTAAAATGAAGTAATGTGGAAATATAGTTTTGGTATGAGATTTATTGGGGGTCTGCTTATTTGGATTCTGCAATATAACACTTTTGGCATCAGCGGCTCTTTAAAGAAAATAGTATGTATCCTAAAAATGGAAGATTGGAAGGAGATAAAGAGGGTAATTTTACTTATGTTTCCCCTCACGGTGCCTCTGTGATTGACTTTGCCTTTTGGACAGGTCAACTGAGTTGCTGAATAAAGAGTGAGGTGTTAATAAGGGCTGAAAGTGATTACTATTCTATTGTAATGGAAGCCCAATTGGGCTTGGTTACTAGGCAGGTTGAAGATCCACTTCAGTTTACAGAAATTAGAGCTACCAGAAGGATAATATGGAGACAGAATTTTCATAATGCTATAATTCCAATAATCCGAAGCTCAGTGATAGCTCAATCTTATGATATTATCAGTAACTACGAATTTTAATGCATCCATAGTGAGTTGAATGCTCCCCTTACTGAAATTAAAATAGCTTTGGAGGTCTCAACAAAAATAGATAGGAACCTGCCTAAAGATACTTGGTTTGATTATGACTGTAAAAATGTTGAATCAGAGGTTAGGAAATTTAGCTAAATGTATAATAAAGATAGAAAACAGGCTAATCTTAAATTATTGAATGAAAAAAAGGGCTTACAAGGAACTTATTATAACTAAGAAAAAGGGATTTTATGAAGCTAACTGGGAGCAAATGTTAGAGATAGTGCAAGAAAAGGATAATAAAGCATTTTGGTCTTTTGTGTCTAAGGGTTATAACCAGTTCAAGACAAATATTGATACATTTATTTCAGAGGAGACATGGGTAGCTCATTTTAAGGGGATTTATTTTGATCTTGTGGTGGAGATTTCTCAAAAGCCAAACTTTTTTTTAATAATTTGCAGCCTATAGCATTGGATGAGACTTATCTAGCTATAGGTACCAGGTAACTATAGACCCATCAGTTTGACCTTGGTGGTGGGAAAATTAATGGAGAGTATACTAAAGGAATGATTGGGGTGTACTTGGAGGAGGTGGAGGTCTGGATAGTCGGCAACATGGGTTTGTGCCAGGTAGATCATGTCAAACCAACCTTGTGGAGTTCTATGAATGAGTAACATCAGAACTGGACAGGGGTAAGCCTGTGGATGTATTATTCTTGGACTTCAGCAAAGGCGTTTGACTCTGTCCCCCACAATGGTCTGGTGGAGAAACTGATGGGGTTAGGAGTAGGCCCTTTGATGGTCAGATGGATTGAAAACTGGCTAGCTGGATGCACTCAGAGACTAGTGGTCTGTGGGGAGCTCTCGAACCCTAGAGAGGTTGGTAGTGGGGTACTGCAGGGCTCAGTCCTGGGTCCGATCCTGTTTAATGCATACATATCGGACATCAGGGAGAGTATAGGGTGTGAAATGAGTCTCTTCGCGGATGACTCCAAGATGGGAGCAGTAGTTGAGGGAGAAGAGGGGAGGTTGGCCCTGCAAGGGGACCTGGACACCCTGGAAAGCTGGGCTCACACATGGAAATTAAATTTCAATATCACCAAGTGCAAGGTGTTGCATCTTGGTCGGGGAAACCCTAAACACAGGTACACCCTGGGAGGGGAGGCGCTGGAGGCCTCAATAGGGTAAAAAGACCTAGGGGTCATGGTGGATGCATGTATGAATAACTCTGAGCAGTGCAGGAGAGTGGCTAGCAAGGCAAACAGGATGTTGGGATGCATCAAAAGGGATCACCTCTAGGAGCAAGGAAGTGATTCTGCCGCTGTACAATGGACTGGTTAGACCACACCTTGAGTACTGTGTACAGTACTGAGACCACACTTAAAGAGGGACATACAGCTCCTAGAGAGGGTACAGAGGAGGGCAACAAAGATGATACGAGGGCTAGGGATTTGACGATGAGGACAGACTTAAGGAGCTCTGCCTGTTTTCACTGGAGGAGAGGAGAGACAGGGGGGACATGATTGAGGTCTTCAAGTACCTCAAGGGAATAAATAGGGTAAACATGGAGGGGATCTTTAGACTAAAGCAGGGAAGTATCACCAGAGGGCATGGTTTGAAGTTGGAAGGTGGAAGGGTAAGGGGGAAAAGAGGAGGAGGTTTTCACTGAGAGGGTGGTGGACCCTTGGAATGCACTGCCTGGTGAGCTAGTTCAGAGATCCACAGTGGAGGGCTTCAAGAGAGGATGGGACAGACACAGAAAGTGGATGTATCAGATGATGTCCTGTCCCAGGGGGGTGGGTATGGATGATACGGGTTTCTGGAGCACAAGGGATGGGAGGGTCTCGGCACCCAACTAAGGATCTAAAGTTCGAGCAGACTCGATAGACCGTAAGGCCTAATCTGCTGGCAAATAGTATGTTAGTATGTCAGTATATATATACACTAAAAAGGCAGAAGGCAGCAGGGAATGATGGGGTACCAGCCGAAGTATTTTTAACAGAAACTCTATTATGGTGCCGACATTTGACAGTATTTTATAATAAATGTATATTTATGAACAGTTATCCCAAATCATGGCAGAGAGCCAATATTGTCCCATTTCATAAAAAAGGACCATTAAATGACCCAAAGATGTATAGGCCTATAAGCTTTTTAGACGTTAACCTTAAAGTCTTTTCTAAAATAATACTGAAATGGCTCCAACAGGAGGTTGAGAAAATGAGGGGCATTACCTCATATCAAATAGGGTTCAGGCAAGGCCTATCCACTTTGGATAATATTTTTGTCCTAAATCATTTGAAGGAAAAATATGTAAAACTGAGGGCGCAAAAAATCTATATTGGCTTTATAGATTATAGCACTGACGTTCATAGTGTTTCGAGAGATCTTTTATGGTGGATTTTACTAGCTAGAGGTATAGAACTAATGTAGTGGATATAATTTCACAGTTATATGCTAATACCTTGGTCAAAATTAGGCTTGACCCTAGGGGACAGTTTTCTAGTGTTTTGGAATGTAATTGTGGTGTAAGACAGGGCTGTGTCCTTGCCGCTCTGTTGTTTACATTGTTTACATTATATCTGGATAATATGTTGAAACAGAGTGCTGAAATAGATTATGATTCTCCAAAAGTTAAGGATTTCCCTTTTCCCCTTCTGGCTTATGCCGATGATATTCTTATTCTATCTTTAATTGAATTTGGTTTACAAAAGAAATTGAATTATTTAAGTGAAGAATTGGAAAAATTAAAATTTAAAATGAATATGAGTAAAACCAAAGTTATGATTAAGGGAAACAAGAAAAATAGTGGTACTTGGTATATAGGATTAGATAAAGTTGAAGTTGTGTCGAGCTATGCATATCTAGGTGTAGTGATTCAACAAAATTGCAAGTGGTCCTATCATGTAGAATTGATAAAAGAAAAGATGAGAAGGACTTTGGCCGGGCTGTATAAGTTTAATTGTAAATATGGGGGTATGTCTATATGGCCTTTACTAAGAGTAATAAAAACTAAGATTGAAGCCCAACTGTTATATGGTTGTGAAATATGGGAATCTAGTATGACTAATAAGCTGATGATTCCTTTATATAAATCATTAAGACATACTGTTAGGCTGGGGCATTCTTGCCCTGCATCTTATATTAGATCAGAGTTGGGAATAATTAATATTAATGCAGCCCTTGAGATAAAGAAAGTTAATTACTGGATTAGGATCACTAATCACAATGATAATGTAATTGCTAAGAAATGTCTGCTTGAGAAAGAGTACTGGCAAGAATTAGATTACAATACTGGTTATTGGCTGAATACAATTTCCATTATTTTAAAGAAATATAAATAAATTCACCTAAAAAAATCAGTGGAACAGGGTGTTCAGATAAACAAAATATTAAGCACATGTAAGTAAAAAATTAAGCAATTTGTGGAACATAAGTGATTTAAAGTAAATTAGGGAAACACGGTACTCAAAATGGTCTGTTGCTAATAACTACAAACATGGATATAAAAAGTATTTGGGCATGTTAGTTAATCCCCAAGTATGAACCAATTTCATAAGATATAAGTTTGAGTAGTTTCCCAGTAAAGTTTTGGTTAACAGATATAAGAAACCAGGTATCTTATCAGAAGAATGTGATTGTGGGAGCGGGGACAAGGAAGATCTTTTACATGTTTTATGGGTCTGTAAATGGTATGACAGACAGCGAGTGTTTTGGTTGGGCCCCTTTTTAAATAATCTGTATAGTATTGATAAATTAGAACTTACTTACACTCTGCTTCACACAGAAGATAGCTGGACAGTAAATAGATTAGCAAATTACTTTTCTGCCATTAAAAAAGTTAGGACTCAAATTAAAATAGTACAAAGGGGCAGTTACTTTGACATAGAGATGATGCATTTTTATGACTGTATTTATCTATTGTTACCTTGTTGACATATTGTTACAGGCCAAAGTTTGCACATCAAAGTATTAGTCAAGCTAGTTTTGTATTAAGTTATTCTGCTTGTATGGGAGATTCCCACCGCTTTTTTAAAACTATGTATGCAAGTGTGTATGATACTGTGAAGGTTTGTAACCATACAAAAGAAATGTATGATTATGGCAGCTTCTGGACATTTTTTTAGCACAGCTGTGGGGAAATAGTTATGCCTGGTGGGACCAGGTGTAACATCCCCCACAGCTGCGCCAGCCAGTACTACCAAACTTCACAGGTGCAGAGATTATGTCTTGTAGCTGGGGCTGGGGCATGGGATTTAGGTCTCAAATCATTTGAAAATCTAGCCCATGGTCTCTTGTTTATTAGGTTGTTGACCTTTCCACTGTGGACAAATTATGTCAAGCTCTATGTCATAAAGATTAAGAATTAACAAGTCCTAGAAATGCAAAGCAAGCCAACTCTTTTAGGTTTCAAGTAGGCTTTAAATACTGAATTGCTACATGAGCATAACTGCTTTCCTAATTTATTCATACCATATTGTCTTGTATTTATTGTGGTTAATTACTGTATGTGTTACATTCTTATTTTTATTTATATGTAAATTTGCAACATTTGTATAAAGGTTTTACTACAACTACAGATAATCTATAAGGTAAATCATTTATGGACAACTAGAATTTTAGTTCTGGTGATGTCAGTTGAGTAAAGTAGCTTTTGAAAATAGTCTAAAGTTACAGTATGTGTCTCAGATCCTTAGTCAAATTAAACAACAAGACACATCCACTGAGAAACATAATAATAAAAGTATTCCTAATTGTTTATAAGGTAGATAATTTAGAATATGAAATGTGACAGCAGTAAATGTTTTTTCTACAAATGTGAAGTGTTTTATTTCTGTAAGTAAATTTTTCACACCAATCAGAAACACTATTTTTTCAAACCCATATTTGGTAAGGACTTAATAATGCAGTACTGGCTGTTTCTACACATTTGTGATAAAAATTTGGATGAGAAAGCACTAACTTGAACTAGCTGAGGATTAAACCCTCCCCCTAACTTGGCACTCAACTTTCTACATGAGGAATTCATCAGATACAGTAACACCATATCTTCATCTTGATTGTTTTGCATACTCTGATAAAATTAAAATTAAGCCTGGTTTAATGGAGTGGTAATATAGTATTTTGTAATATATGGCTCTAAATGCCAGTGTGGCTCATTTGGTAGTACATCCACCCCTGGACCAGAAGGTCATGGGTTCTTGTCCCACACCAGGAATGGACTTGTACCTAAAATGCTGGCACCCAAGTGCATATTGGGGGTGCTGTACTGTTGGGATGTGCTATCCTTCAGATGAGGATTAAACCAAGGTCCCTTCTACCCATCCTGGTGCTGCCTGGTGAGTGTCCAGGTGGAGGTAAAAGAACCCAAGGAAATCTTTGCAAAGAGTAGGGAACATTCTTGGTGTCTTGGCCAGTCTTTCCTTCCCATAAAACTGGCTCATGCAATTGTCCAGGCTGTGTTGATGCTGATGTGCAATATGGACACCCACTACACATTCAGTCACTTCACTACCAGACTAGCATGCTTGTAAAGCACTTTGGGACACAGTGTGTATGAAAAGCATTATATAAATGCTAATTTTTCTTCTTCTGAATGAATGAATCTGTGCTCATTTTGGTTTCACATATTCACTAATTGGATAAATATTAATGCACTCTGAAGGAAAAAAGATCTAGAAATAATAGCAAAACCTTGTTTGAGCAGTTGGTTGCTACATCTATTTGCTTTTCACAGTCTGGTTTAAGGAATTAGAGACACTCTTTACAAAAGGCAAAGTAGTAAATGGAAATGCACAGAAAGCTGGAATAGACCTTCACTTGGATAGGTAGAAAATCAATAAAGCCCCTTGTGGAGTTCTAAAAACAATTAGTCCAGTGTGTAACCATAGAAGCAGTAGATTACAATAAATTATATTCTGTGCGATGTATGCCCATGAATTCAGAAATTTTAGTGCTGTAATATTCTCTTGTGTTTTAAGTGGAACAAGCTAGAGTCATACCAATTAGTTATTTGTCTACATATTGCTGTCAGTTTATGCACTTTTCAGGTGCAAAACTTGTGTTGGGGTCCCTATATGTTAAATGTTGACTATCTTTTTCAAGTAAATCATAAAATGTAAAATATGTATGGGGCACTTCTGGTACCCAGATGAATATGTGGAGGATATCTAAATATTAAAAAGTGTTTTATTATTTTAGGATCATAAATAATGCATGCTGAGAAACCATGACTACTGTTTGCAATCAGAATGTTATTTAAACATCAAGGAGTGTGCATATAGATAACAGTAGTGGAAATGAAGAATAATTCAATATAAATATTTAAATTTTAAACAATTCTTTTGAGATATTGACCTTAAACATGTACTATATGGGTAGCCAAATATTGGAAAGAAAAGGTTTGTATCTTATATTCAAATCTGTACAACCCATACACTGAAATACATTATTTGTTACTGGTGGAGGCACATTTTCATAGAGCTATTAACTTGTACATTGGAGATACTGAAATTTCAGACTACTTCCCCATCTGTTCAACTCTAAATGTGGAAATGGAGAAGAAATGAGTAAATGGAGATGGAATTGATCTTTTCAGAATGTAGGAAATTGTCTCCAAATTAAATAAAAAGACAGGAGAATTTCACAGAGATGTTATTTCACTTGTAACTGCCAACAAGGCATCAAATTCTATAATAGGGAAAATTGAGTTAATCTATATCCTACAATAACAAAAGTGATCTTTCTCATGTACCTGAGGGAGAAGACTTTGGTAGACCAATTTAGACATTGCACTTGCACTTATCTTCTCTCTGTTTATTCCTCTCTTCCCCATACCTACATGTATCCTATATCTAAGTTTGCCTAGTGTGCTGCACTGTTTCATGATATTATGTGTGTGGCACTTGTAATCTATATTTCTATTTGTACTGCTAAGCCTCCCTGCAAGTGCCTGATTTCTACTTATCACCAAACTATGTAATTATGTATTATTTTTGTATACTGTGTATTATGAAAATGTATTTTATCCCTTGTTCCACTCCTCGGTTGCACCTTGAAACTAGCCTTGGCTCAATGTGCCTTTCCCAGTCGCCAAATGTTTAAATGAAAATAAATTAAAAAATCCCACTGGTAACTAAAGCTT
The DNA here is from genome assembly GCA_016271365.2 of Neoceratodus forsteri. NCBI lineage: Eukaryota > Metazoa > Chordata > Ceratodontiformes > Ceratodontidae > Neoceratodus > Neoceratodus forsteri. The sequence continues at coordinate 628,178,004 of JADMNL010000023.1, read as the reverse complement.
AAAGAATACATGAGCTGTACAGTACCTGTTAGAGAAAATAAGGATGTATGAAATAGTGAGCAAGATATGATAGAACCTGCTGAACCTAAAGCAATCCACTCTTATTACAAAAATGCTCTATTTAAGGAAACAAGAAAAGCACCTTTGTCAAGTTCGTTGTATTTGACACTATCCTGAAATCTCAAGAGTAAGAATAGCGGCAAATACAGGCATTCAATAGTTAATTTCTTCCTAGATGGCTGTCTTGTGAACTAGGTTGTAATGGCTAAATATTTTGATATTGCTTTCTGCATACTATAATGGATTGAAATGTAAGCATATGATTTCATGATGCAACATGCTTGTTCTGAAGAATCCTGATTGCTGTCTTGTTAGGTAATGATAAGTCTCTACTAGGTGTCATTGTGGGAGTGTGAAGGAGGAGGAGGAGTTTGGAAGAGGGCACAAAAGAGTTTTTGTTTAATTGAACATCCATGATGTGCTATATAACACAATTTTTATTTAAGTTGTATCTTTTTTTCAGGATATGCTTTAAGCAGATATATATTGAGGTTCCAGATGGGCTTCTTTTGCTTATTGGTTGTTACACACACATATCAGGATGTGACTGTATATCTTGTCTTGGCCTGCCTCCATTGTTTTCTAGAGGTCTCCGTAAGATCTCTTTATTAACCTCGGGGTGCTTATGGGGATAACCATTTATCCTGACACAGGTCCTGGAGGGTGGGGAGTCATGGTGGCTGTGTTTACCAGTGTAGTGCATTGCGCACCAGAGTATACATGGGGAGCATGGCCCTTATGTACTTGGAAGTCGTACCTAAATTTAAATATCTAGGTATGTGGATAGACAACAAGCTTTCCTTCAACAACCACATCGAGGATCTATCAAAGAGGCTTAAAGCACAATGGGTTTCTTCTTTAGAAATAGGACTCTCTTTTCTCTTGCGACCCGCAAAAGACTTGTCCAAGCAACATTCCTTCCCTTGCTTGACTACGAAGACATTATCTTTATCTCCTCTCCAACCTTGAGCCTATCTAAACTGGATGTACTCTACCACCATGCTCTTTGCTTCATTACTAACTCTGCGTACAGGACCCACCACTGTGATCTTTATGCAGCAGTTGGGTGGACCTCTCTTGCCACCAGATGCCTCCTGCATGCTGGCATTTGGACCCTCAAATTACTACTCCACAAACTGCGTGTCTATTTAATGTCGCCATATACACTTCACATAGCCTACTCCCTAAGGAAATCCGACCTTATCCTACTAGATGTTCCCGGACACGTACTACAGCTGGCCAAAGAGCTGTCTCATACGCCTCCCAAACATTTGGAACCAACTACAAGCCATGCTAAAGCTAACCAGCATTGTATCAATTAACTCCTACAAAACACTAGCTATCTCTAAATTAAAAGACATATGTAGGTGCTACTAGGCCCCCAACGCCAAGTCAACTTCCTAGGTATCAACTGGCCCTCTACTTAGTAAGCTGAAATGTGTTGCATAATTTAGGGCAAGGTTAAAGCTGGAATGTACTGCATGTATAGCATAAGGACTTCTATTGTGTATACTCTTGTATTATACATTTTTTTCTTTGTTGTTCTACATTTTATATCTCCTGTCTATGTAATTGCTAACTGTATGTGTATGTGCCTCAGGACCTCCTTGTGAATGAGCTTGCTCAACGGAGTATTTCCTGCAATAAAACTTGAATAAAAACAATAAAACTTATGTGTCAGATCAGGAGAGGCAGGAGGGAGTGGGGAAGGGTTTTTTATGTGTTTTTTTTTGTTTAGAGGGTTGCTGGCTGGGTTGTGGGGAGTAAATACAGGTGGGAGGAAGGGGTGGGTTTTTTATTCGGGAGCGGACATTTTTGTTGGGAGCTTGCTTTATTAGATTTTTATGGGTAGAATGCTACTGACTTATTGATGTGGCAGTTGCTAAAAATGTCCCAAATATATTGGTTCTGTTTATGAAATGTTAATGGTGCTCAATCTCCAGTAAAGCTTTCTAAGCTCTTACTTCACCTAAAGAGTTTGCAGGCACATGTTGCCATGCTACAAGAGATCCACTTACCCACTGCTCAATGTTTGTCACTCTGCAGAGCATGGGTGAGACACATTTTTGGGGCTGGGACAGATAACTGCAAGTGGGGTGACTACCCTGGTGGCATGGAGAGTCCCTTCCATCTCTTGCAGGAAGTATCTGATCCTAAAGGGAGGTATATACTGCTTAGGACTCTGTTTGGACATAGGGGGTCATCTTGGGATTTATATATGGTCCCACAGTTGATGACCCCAGCTCTCATTTCTTTAATGAACACTTTAACTTCCTGGGTGTCCCTCCTATTCTCCTGACAGGCAATTGGGATTTGGTCGTGTGTAGTGAGTTAGATAGGTCCAGGGGTGAATAGGCAAGGTTTGGTCTCCAGCGCAGTGAGCATTACATGAATTCATGGACACCACGGGCTTTGTGGACACATGGCAGGTACTGAATCCCTCTCAACAGAAGTACTCCTTTCACTTATTGCCCCACAACTCATTTTCTCAAAGAGATTACTTTTTATTGGGGTAGCACCTTTCTGGAATTCTGATGTGTTATTATGGTGCTATGGTTCTATCAGATTATAACCATTATTACTCAATAATGCTTCTTCTCTGGGCAGTGCAGAGGATAAATCTTGGTGTCTGAACAATCAATTACTAAAATCCCGAGATTATGGAGCATATTATAAGTTTTATTAAAACTTTTCTAAAGATCAACTATCCTCTATGCCCCATCTAGATCTTCTGTGGGGTGCTCTAAATGTGGTTTAAGGGAATTAATCTGCATTGCACCTAAATGAATAAAACTAAGAACACTGAAAGTGTCTCACATTCTCCAACAAATTTGAGAGATGGAGCATCACCTTTCACCCTCCTCCCTTACAGGTATTTAAAGCGTCTTGAATCCTTAAGGGTTCATTACAATGGTCTTCTGCAGGAGCAGGCAGAACAGCTTCTTATTAGAACCAAAATCAAAATTTTTCAATCGGGGAGAGGTGGGTACATTTCTTGCATTGCCTTTAAGGACACAGGTGGCTGATAGAATTATCCCCTCCATTCAGTTAACCTCAGGCCAGCAGGTTACTATACCTTGGGATACTGTGGCTCAGTTTCAGGCCTACTACCCATCCCTATACACCTCTGACCCAACAGGTCACACTTTGCAATTTGAGGAATTTTTTCAGGATTTGAGCTACTGCACTTTCAGAGCGTAGTCTATATTTCTAAAAAAAACATATCCCCACAGGAAGTTGTGGTCTTCCTAATTTGTATTTATGTTATTTAGCAATAAGCACTCGCTATTTCCATGGAGTCATGACTCTAGAGATGACACCTTATCAGCAAACAAACCACAGTGGTTAGACATTGAGCAGTAGCCCTGTAGTAAGTTGAAACTTAATATTACTGCTTTACTACTGTACAGTAAATGTATCTCCCAATAACCTCCCTTACAATCTTCATGCTACTCCCTTAGCTGTATCAGTGCATGCTCATAAACAACTATGTTAATGACTTTGTTTGGACCCCATGAAAGATGTTGCGCAACCTCTTCTGGGTAATTTAAAGTTAAAAATAGCGGGACAGCCTATTTTGTCAGCCTTTTGGTCATACCCGGAAATTAAATCCATCAAGCTACTTACTAATAACAGAGTATCATTAAAATTCTTGGATTTTCACTGTGTCACCCAGTCCTCCAATAAGGACTGTTTTAAACACTTGCAACTTTCCCGCTCATTACAGCATCACTTTGGTTCAAGGCCCTGGTTCAATGTTTATGGTCAGAACGTATTTGCTTTAGCATCCAGAACAATCTCCCCTCATGTTATTTATTTTGTTTGATACATAATTCTATGACCTTCACCCCACTAAAGAGGAGAGAAAAGTGGATTATTGAGACTGTGTTGCTTCTACATCTGGTGACTCAGCAAACTGGTATCATATTTGACACAATATATATATATAAGTACCTTAAATGGGGCAGGTATCATTACATGCAGTTCCATTTGTTACATAATCTTTATTACACCCTGGTCAAATTATTTAAAATAGGCAAGGCATTATCTGATCTATATACAAGTTGTGGTAAAACAACTGGCACATTGTTACATATTGTGTGGGAATGTGAGAAACTTACTCCCTTTTGGAATACCATTCACAGACACCTTGATCCATTTTTAGGGCTGGAGCAAGGATTTTCCCCATGACATCTGCCTTTTAAAGATTTATAAAGATGATTTAATTGGTTAGCAATGCAACCATATGGCTTTTATCTCAGCTTATGCTAAGAGAATTATATTACATCACTGGTGTGATCCGGATGTTCCTACTTATTTGGAAAGGTATAAAGAAATGTTGTTTGCTTTACACATGGATAACATGCTTTCTAGCATGGCAGACTGCTTGACCACATTTAAAGACATATGGGAAGCATTATATACTTTAGTTTTATTGCATGGTGAATAGGATATTTCTTTTTTCTCAGCTTGGTCTGCTTTGCTGGGTTAATACACGGTGTCATGCAGGGGGCCCCTTTCTCTCATGTTAGTCTGAGTTGTTTAGTTATTCAGATAATCTTCTGTGTTAGCTAGTCTTCCCTGTTCATACTTAAACCACTTACTGCTCCCTAGATTTAAAAAATAAATTAGTCATGCTTTTCCTATTCGGAATGGGGGAGGTGGGGGTTATTGGTAAGTGAGTTTTTGTTTGTTCTTGTTCATTGTGTGTTGTTTTCTCAGGTATTGTGCTTAGTGTTAATGTCTTTTGTATTGTTCTATTGTGTTCATAAATTCTTAATAAAGTTTATTCAATTTAAAAAAAAATGAATGCCAAAGCTCAGCATATAGTTTGAGGTCCCAAGACCACACTGCATGTCAAGCCCCCAATACTAAAAAAAACTATGCAGTTTATTGTTTTTAATGGTGGTGATAAAACTTACCCAGACAGTGATATTGTCTGGAAGATATTGAGTAGAATGAGAAGTTCGTCATCCAAGCATATCTATATGCAAAACTACAGTATATCAAAAGCTATTTCTTGGCTATCAAACTAAATGTACTAATTTTAAAAAGCAAACCAATTTTTTTTTTTTTAACTTTTTATTTATAGCATTTAGTACATATACATACCAAGTACATACTTTCTAAGCAGGTATATATCACATAGTTTCAGAAATACATTACAAAGGATTATGACTATCAATTCGGTTGGTACAGCACTGAGGGTAACTTCAACAGGTTCTAATCAATAATCTATATTTTCAGCTCAGGAGTTATGATGCCGCCAATGCCTTAAATGTATTCTTGAAAAATCTTAAAAAAACAGCATTTATAAACCGACCTTTAAGGTCTGTTGTGTACAATAATAACTATAGTATATTAAAGAGATCTCCATTCCAGAGTACCCATTTAAACATGTTGGGGATATATGGTGCTGCCTGCAGTGTCCAGGATAAATTAGCCCTCTAGAAAAGCAACATATTAAAACAAGAAATACAGTTGGTGCTTTAGGAAAAAACAAATCCCCTACATCAAGACCAGCTTGTACCATTGTTAGACATATGGAAGGCACCAGACTGGGATAAATCCAATCTATCAGGGCTCTCCTGGATAACTGCATTGAGTAGTGAAGCAAAATACACCTCCTCCCCTACCATATTCTCTACAGCAAACAGCACACTGTTGTTTAAACTTATTAAGATTATCATCAAATTTAAATACAGCAAAGTAAACAGTGTTGCTTAATGAAGTAGTGATAACTGAAAAAGCATACATTTTCTATGTGTTATTCAGTCTCTGTAAAGTTCCTTCAGCCTAAGTAGTTCAAAACTGTCTTTCTTATGAAACTATAAAGAGAGAGAACTGTGGTACAACTGTAATAAGAAGAAAGTCACACGACTACAAAATGCAAGCCAGATATTTTACCAGAGAATTGTTAGTTCTGGCCACAGTCAGTCTACATCAGACTTCTCTTCCTCCAAGGAGTGTTCCTCTCACTGCCATTTAGCTGCTATGCATTTGATGCAAGCACTTGCTTCTTTCAAGTCAGTAAAGTGGTATTGGTGTTGGTCAACGATAAAGCAAAGTTGTGCCGGGGAAAGCCAAGGAAAAAGAAATGTCTGGCTCACGGAGGCAATTTTTTACACCATCAAATGCCTTCCTTCTCATGTGGGTGGCATATGAAATGGAGTATGGCCTGGTGTTTCTTCAGGTGGCTTAGCGGTGGAGGAACGTGGAAGAAAAAAGTCCTGCTTTGTTGACTTCGTACGGCCCATTTTTAGATTTTAAGATAATTACTCCGATGCAGTTTCACTTCTATTATCAGTCTCTGGCAGTTGATAGTAATTCCAATGGCCAAATGATGCTTTTTATAAAATAATTTAAATTCAATCTAGGGAGCATCAGACAATTGCTGCTGCTGGCTCGGCTGCTGGCTCCGCCCCCTAATTTTATTTTTCAATGTATAGAAATACAGTATGTAATCAATTTAGTCATTTACTATAAATCATGTCCTACAGCCATTTAATTAAACATCCATTACCTCTCAATACCAGCTGATAACAATGACCACCTACTGATCAGAGGCAGTATCTGTGAGTTAAGTAGACTTTTATCAGAGTTTATATTTCTATGATGTTGTGTTCACTCAGCAGTTTTGATTCACAATAAGAAAAATTCTGAATTATGACAGGAATGCCATAGATTTCATATCCTAAGAAAAAGCCAGAAATCAGAGAAGGTTTCTTTTCTAAAGGAGTGAAGAGTGGGAAAACAGGAAAAAATAGTGAAAGAAACAAGGGACAGTTTATATTCTGATATGCTGTCTTTGCCTAGTTGCTGACTTAACAGGTCACATATCCCCCCTCATTTGCTGATTCACAATTATATTGCTTCTCACTGCTTTATTCTCTAACTGTCCAGTACTAAAATATTTATTAATGTTCTCTGGTGTAATGCGATCAAACAACTGCTGCATTTGTGCCAAATATACATATTTGTTTGTACCTGCTATCTTTCCAGTGCCCATCTAATTATTGTAGGGCACTTCATATAGAGGGTAAATAAGCAGATAATTCTTTTGATTCTTAGGTTGTATAATCAGGCTGGCCCAATAATCCTGAGGCTGGGCGCTGGATGCCTTAACTCACTAGCAGCGATGACCAGGGTTGGATCATCAGGGGTTGGGCGAGGAAGGAGAGAATTGATAGTCTAGAGGACTGCCCTCCTCTCCTGGAGAGGGTGGGGGATGTGGATCCCCAGCAATCAGCAACTCCTGGTGGAGACTTGGGGCATTGCAGCCAGGGATCACTGAGGTCTGGGTGGAGGTGAAGGAGGACATCCTGCGGGCAGGCATGGGCGCGTGCCCATCATGTGCTGACGTCATTGCACATCCACTCCTCCAGGGCCACAAGTAGAAAACTCCCCTCAAGTGTGCACAATGAAAGCCCTTAATGGACTCCTACTTCCTCTGACCTGAACAAAGGCCAGCTTAAGTCAGCCAAGGGGCTCAAGGGTGATCTCAGTCTCCCCCTTGTTCCCCATTTGAGGGTCCCCCTTCATTGGGGAGTAAGTAACAGTCCTCCCCATCCCTGTAGCTATGTCAGAGGCCAGGTCAGGGGAAGTGTTGGGGGTCCACATACAGGGCAGACAAGGGGACAAGTCACGTTCTCCACCACAAGAAAGAAGAATAAATAGAGTTGGAAAAAAGGTTGTATAATTAGATTAATTCATAGAAGATTTTTTTGCAAATATATCAGGTGGTGCCATTGTAGCTAGCGACTTGTTCTGGTTCTGCAATTCAGCCCTGTACAGTGCAAGTTTTTAATATTAGTTATTTATTTAAAGTTTGATAAATGAGTAAAATGCATTGTGCCACATAACCTTTTTGCAGACATGACCCAGACAAGAAAAACACAATAGAAAGAAATACTGTATCCGTGGTTAAGAACAACATTATATTATAGACAAACATAAACTAAAATAAAATAGAATCATGGCTTTGTCAATTATTTACAGCATAAGTTAAGCATCATGCAAGATCATCCTTAAATAGAATGCAATTGTTGTTCACAGATTGTGTTAAGCTAACATGAGTATTATATACAGTATGAAATTAAGCATGATTAAAACAATGACACCCTTTCCCATCATGCAAGTGTTGTTTATAGAGTGTTTTAAACTGATATACACATCTGGACTGTCCAACCTAAGTTGCATGTTGTTCCACACTTTAGTTGCAAAAAGATGAATGATTTTTGAACCATGGAGGTTTTGAAAATAGGATAAGTTGCTGTTTGGGCAGTTGACTGTAGTCTGTTATCACTACTGTAACCCCTCACCCCTGCCTTTTTGCCAAAACAACAGGTGGCATGCTGTTGAAGCTGACAGCAGTACCTGGTGGGGACTGGGTTCGGGGGGGATGAGGTTACTCCGCACAAGGGACCTAGGTTTGGCTACTCTGCACAGGGGCACCCAAGTAAATCTGAACACAGGAAGCAATAACTGTAATGTAGAGAACCAGGAATAGGATTCTTCAGTGTGGCTTTTATTCACATCCAAGTTGAACAAACAAAGCATAGACGGACCCCCGTGGGGCTACATTTCCTGGTAATGCAGATTAGAGACTACAGAACACTTTATCGCTATTTCCAGCCCTCAGGCTCTAAACCCACCCGGCACACAGCCTGGACTTGCACGCAGCTTTGGGTACACAGCCCGACTTGTACTCTACTTGGGTTTTCCCCACTGGCCCGGTTCCCCTGCCGGCCACTTGATCCATGGTCCATTTGAGGAATGAACCAATTATCCTGTTGTGGCTCCCCAAACCACACTAGAGTCTTCAACTCCTAGAGAGAATTTTCCTTACAATTCCATGTCTGGGTACTTCCCTCATCACTGGCCAAGTGCCTGAGGTAAAGTAGAAATCCACAGAAGAAATCCGTAGAGGTGGACCTGGTCACTAAAGATGGGGGGCCACCCACCTCCAGCTCCCACAGCCCATACCCAGCCATTTCTCTGGAAACTGAACAATTCCTTTATTGAAAACTTTCAAATGTAGATTCTGGGTAGACGTCTGTCACATCTCCTCTACATATCATTTGCATCCCAACAAGCTCTGGACTTGAACCTACTTTTACTTTGCTTAGCCCATTACTCTAGGCTTCCCAATATTTAGTAGTTCAATCCCCACATTGTCACACAAGTCCCAGGGTGAAAAACATAGGCCCTTTTAGCAAGAGCAGACACTCACCCTCACGTTGCAGGTGTCCCACAGGCGACTCACAAATTTTCTTGTTCTCCCAAATAAACTCTGGAACAAACAGGCAGCTTTTTCTTCACAAGCAGAATTAGGGGGTTGCCCCAGGAATCTGCAGGGAACCCTTTCCTTCCCCCATCCCCGAAGGGAGGGGGCACTGAGACCTGAAAACAATGGTCTCCACCACTTCAATTATCTTCTGTGTCTCTCTTTAAGGTGGAGACACACAACCTTTTACTTAAAAGTAGCCCTCTGTCAGGGCTGAGGCTCCTAGAGCCTTCACTGAGCTGCTTTACCAGCAAGCTCCCAACTTCACACCTCACTGACTCACACTCAACTGAAGACTGACTTCAAAACCTCCCAACGTTCTAATTAACTCCCTTGCTGCAGATTCCAATGTGGCTCATGCAGCTGCGATAGTTCTATTGGTGATGTCATCCCTCAGTTTCAGCTGAGAGAACAGAGTGAGACAGTGTGAAACCCATTTAACTGGAGTTTCAGAAGCTGCCTTCCCTGCCTACCACTAGGTCTGACTGGGATTCTAGTAACCCTGGATAACAAGGGGTTACACTACTTGAAATTTTATTATATCACAAATTGGCCGATCACTCCTCCCTGTTTTAAGCAAATCACACACCATGCTTCCCACAGATAGCTTATCACTATCACCACTTCAACTGTTTATACACGTCACAGTGATGCTCCTAATTTTTGTCCTAAAGGTGAACCTTCAAATGGATTTATTCAGTGTTGTTTGCTTGGATATTATTTTATTTGACATCACCCAAGATAACACTTCATAAGCCATGGAGGGGCAACTTTGGGGAATTACCACTACCGTGTCACTCTTAAGTAAATATTTGATCGCATACAAAGCCACATGTGTTTTGTGCAATTGAGAAATAAACTGTTGCATATGATAATTGTACTGTATGAGAGGTGGCAGTGCAGGTAATCTCTCAGATACTTGAACTCAACCAATATTTCTAACCTATCATCTCTGTCTCTCAAATCCTGAATTTCAATTTTATCACCTCTATCCTTTTGAGTTTAACTAAATAGCTCCCCTTTTGTCTTCTTTGTGTTAAGTATTAAGCTGCTATCTTCAGCCAAGTTGCCATCCTGCCATATTCTAATTCTAATGTTTTATTTCACTTCCTAATGTCCTTTTCTGCCAAAGAGATGACTGCATCATCTGTGGAAAGAATGAGTTTTAAATCATTGCAGACATTTGGCACATTATCTATGAATAATGAGAATAAAAGGGCTCCAAATATGGATAGCTGAGGAACACCAAAAGATTCTGTGTCTGAAGTTGATAAGACCCCATTCACTTTTACTGGTTGCATTTGACTTATTAAATATTTTGAAATCCATTTTATCACACATTGACCAAAACCCAGTCATGCCAGCCTTATCTAGAGGAGGAGTGAGCAACCAAACTGATTGTCTTCTTCAGGTCCACAAACACCACACATGTGTGTAACCCCCCTACAAATGGGGGTTCCTAAAAGCTTCCCCGGAGCTCATTTAAATGCTCCATGCCTGGCTGGTGTTCAGCGTTTAAGCCGTTTCAAATCGGTAGCCGGTGAGCACTTTTAAGGCCTCCGTATACTGTTCCTTTAAGGGCTGCCTGTTGCAGTCATAATTGGTTGAACTGGGGGGGCGCTGTGTGGTTGTATGCCCGAGTCCCGCCCGGGCTGCTGAGTAAGCTCTCCATTCTGCCCTCACTACTGGTGCAGAGAGAGCCCTGTTAAAAGAGGTAATTACTTGCAAGTAATCCTTTTGAATAGTGATGATAATGTGAGTTGTTCTAACCTGCTTCCTTTGCAGCCACAGACTGTGTTGATTATCCCCCTCCATTTTGGTCCAGAGCTACCGAATTGGACCAATCAGTACCTCGGGACTCTCTTGAACCAGCTGACCAATGGGGAACTGCTTGTCCTTTGAGAAAGGTATTATGGCTATGGCGCTTTTTTGCACCACTGACAGCAGGAGTGAATGAGTGGCAGGTGACACCAGCCAATCAAGTTGGGTAGCGACCGAACTGGAAGGAGTGCCCCATGCTGCTGGGGGCAGATGCATTGTGGCTAGGAAGGAGAAGGGAGCTCAAGGCTCCTGCGCTGTGTGAGTGTTCACGCGGGAAGCGTGTGAAGGCCTGAGGCGACCGTTTTTTGCCCTTCGAGTGAGTCAGACAAAATCCGCCGGCGTGCGGTCGGAGAAGGCTGGTGTCAGCCCAGCTACCTACCAGGCTCAACCTAAGAGGACTGTAGAATCTGTTGAATCATGCTCGGTCCACCTGTGATGTTGAAGCTGCCATTTATTGCCCGAGTCTGCTGCAAGTTCGTGTGGGGCCTAGAAGCAGCTGCCTGGTGTGGTACACCTCTGTTGTTTTCCATATAAATGTGTGAGGAGGCTGGTGAAATTCAGGCTCAGCCCTGCTGGTGGTGATGGAATCGGTATTTGTTGGAGTCATGAGTACTGAATCAGGGTAGCTCCCTGCCAAGTTTGCAGACAGTGGCCTTGAGTTGCTTCTTATACTGCTGATTGTTTTAAACAAACTTTCTTCTCGTCCTGATCTTCTCAGGACTGCAAAGGCTATTGGTGTCAGGGCCCCAACCAGCTGCCACGATGGACTAGCTGTTAGGGCTTGGGTACCCAGGGACAGCAAATATTAGGTTTAGGCCTGTGCACAGAGCCCTAGATAGAAAGGTATAGTGATAAGCCAATCACCTTGATCTCCCCCTGCCCTTGTTATTTGCCTCCCTTGAATAAATTAGATTTGTTGTTCCGTAACTGCACCCTGGCTACTGTGTGCATTACTGGTAAACTGCTGCATAGTGACTGTGATATAACTGTACCTTACTTTACAGGGGGTCCCCAGAGTGAGCTGAGAGATACTAGCCGGGAGGGTAGGTGTACTGTGGAGAAGCATTGTTGGTACCCCGTGTGAGCCACTAGTGGGACGAAAGAGGTGTTACAGTAACCCAGAGGGCTGTGACTGAGGCAACCTTGACAGTATTAATCCCGACCTCTGGGTGGAGGCACCGTCAACGGATCTGGGCCCTCACCCTGTCTCAGTGGAGGCAGGCAGGGGTAGTAGCCCTAAGGTAGCTCCCCTGGGGTTACAAATTGGAGGCACCAATGGGACTGCGCGCCTCTAGTGGCCAAGTGAGGAAGTACATGAGAGATGGAAAACAAGAGGGGGACATGTTTGCAAAATTAAGTTGGGTCCTATTAAGACCATGGTGCACAAACTAATGGGGTGGGGTGAAGCTGAAGAGCTTGACTCCCAAAGAATTGTGTTACTGTTAGAAGTGCCTCTGGGGACCCCAACTGCTGACATCATTTCCACAGCAGAGCGAGTTAAATGCTTAGGCAAAGTGGAGGTAAAAGGGTGTATGGCTGACCTGCTCGATCAAACATTGCAGGTGCTACTCCTGTGCAATGTGGCCATCGATCCTGAGAATGTACCTCCAGTGATTTACCCAGAGGGTGCCTCACAGGGATGGAGGCTAATTCATATCCAGTGGGTCAGTCACTCCGGGGTCCCCAGATGAATAGTTTTAAAGATAAACTGCTTAAATTGTTGGCTGTAGAGGGAGAACTACCGGAACTGCTACAAGCATTGGATTTGTCTAGTGATGCTACCCCTCAGGGTTCCCCAGGTACCTCCCCGTGTCCCCCCAAGAGTTCTGTTTTAGCTCCACTGCCCCTAGAAGTCCCTCCTATACAGCTTGATTCCTACTGTAAGCTGAAACTTTTCTCTGGCACGGTGCCAGTGCCTACCAGGGAGGATGACCTGGAAGCTTGGATGGACTATGCCACCCCTTTAGTTCAGGAGTGGCAATGCTCTGAGGGGGAGAAAAGGAAGAGATTGATGGAGAGCCTGTGGGGCCCTGCCTTAGAAGCCATTAGGTTTTTGCAGGCTACCAACCCGGAAGCCACTACCTCAGAGTACATCTGTGCTTTAGAGGGGGTGTTTGGGAGTACCAAGACTGGGAAAGATTTATTATGGATATTCAGGTCTGCTAAGCAGAGGAGAAATAAGAAGCTATCAGCCTTTGTCACTAGGGTGGAGGAGGCTTTGCAGAAGGCCTATAGAAGGGAATCCTGCCACGGCCCTGAATCAGGTCAGGTTGGAACATGTTTTGAAGTCTGCTAGATTCTCTAGTGTAATACTGTTAAAACTTAAGTTGCATGATCAGCGGGCTACCCCGCCTGAATATTGTCAGTTGATGAGGGAAATTAGAGAGGTGGAGACTGATGAAGACGGGTGGGAACCCTATGTGGGGGTGGTGAACCTTAGTGGGACACCTGAGCCTAGCACCCCCGAAGAGACCAGCCTGTCAGGGAGGCCTGATGGATCCCCAGATTTTCCAGGTGATGTGGGAATGCGAACTATTTCTTCCGACCCACACTTAGAGAGTGAGTTGAGGGCCGAGGTTAGAAATTCACGGAACTGGTGAGAGACTTGAAGCAATCACCATGTGCACCTATTAAGTCTGGGGGCCTGAGTCATCCAGAAACCAGAACCTTGGTCCAGGGGAGCCACATCATCCCCCTCAGGGTCCCCAACAGATAAGGTGTTTACCACCCAATAGAGATCCCAGCGACCCCAAGTTCTGTTACCATTGTGGGGAGGATGGGCATTTTCAGCCTGAGTGCCAGATGCCGGAGAATTTAAGGAAAGTCAACAGTAGGCTGATTACTTGGCATCGCAGGGCCCACCCTCGACCCCCCAGAAAAAGCTTTGTGACCCAGGCCCGTGCTCAACCAACTATTGTGCCCCCGGAGTGGTCTGATATGGTCGGGCCCTCAATGGAGACCCCAGTGCAAGTGAATGGGATTCCCACTCGAGCTGTGTTAGACAGTGGCTCTCAGGTAACCATCATGTTTCGGGACTGGTATCAAACACACTTACCTGAGGTGCCCCTACAACCTTTGAATGGCCTACATGTGTGGGGATTGAGAGACAAAGCTTATCCGTATTTGGGGTATATCCGAGTCTGGTTGTCTTTCTCTGTTTCTGTGACTGGGGTGGATGAACAGGTGGAAACCTTAGCTTTAGTTTGCCCCCCCTACCGGATTATATGATGGGGTACCCCTGCTGATTGGAACAAATGCTCATATGTTCAGATGATTGGCCAAGTTGTGCTCAGAAAAGCAAGCCTTCAAGACCGGGTGAGCACTAAGGATACCCGCTGTAGATCCAAAGGGCAGTTGCAACTCAGAAGAAGGTTAGTCAGGAGGAACCTAAAGGCCCGGTGGGTGTGGTGTGGAAAAGGATCTGGCCCCAGTGACACTTGCCCTAAATACCCAATGTGTCCTGCATGGAGGTACAACTAAAACAGATGTTAAGAATAAGTTGTTGATGTTGGATGCACCTGGGAAGGGAAGATTACCTGAGGGACTGTTGGTAAAACCCAGTATCTTGCCAGCTAGAGCTCATGCTTATGTTAAGAGGGTGATGGTTCAAGTGCATAATGTGTCCGACAAAGAGATTCGAATAAGAAGAGGGTGCATCCTGGCAAGTGTCCATTGTGCAGATACTGCAGTACTGCCAAATAGCAAGGGTTCCGAGACAGGTGACAGAGTTACTCCTGACTTGTTTGATTTCGGTGACTCCCCATTGCCAGCTGAATGGAAAAGGAGGATCAGTGAGAGGCTTGCCAAGAGGGACCAGGTTTTCTCCTTAAAAGAATGGGATGTGTGCAACGGGCTGAGCATCACATTCGGTTGCATGACGAAAGGCCTTTCAAGAGAATCCGGCGCTTAGCCTGGCTAACATAGATGATGTGAGGCAGCATCTGCAAGAGATGTTGGCTGCTGGTGTGATACAAGAGTCCAGGAGCCCCTGCCTCCCCATTGTAGTGGTAAGGAAAAGAATGGGCGGTTCGGATCTGTGTAGACTATCGCACTTGAATCGACGGATCATCCCAGACCAGTATACCATGCCACGCATACAGGACGCCTGGATTGTTTAAATGGCAGTAAGTGGTTCTCTGTGTTGGACCTCCGCAGTGGGTACTACCAGATCCTGATGGCCCCAGAGGACCAGAGAAGACTACATTATTTGCCCCTAGGTTTTTATGAGTTCATTCGGATGCCTCAAGGGATTTGGTGCCCCAGCCACCTTTCAGTGCCTGATGGAGTGGGCCATGGGACATGAATTTGCTCGAGTGTCTGGTCTATTTAGATGATGTCATAGTGTTTGGCTGCTCGTTAGAAGAACACAAGCAACGATTATTCAAGGTTTTGGATCGGTTGGAGGATTTCAGCCTCAAGCTGTCTATCGACAAGTGTCAATTCTTACAAACTTCTGCAGAAATATGTGGGCCACATAGTGTCCACTGAGGGCATAGAGACTGACCCTAGCAAGGTAGAGGCTTTGACTACTTGGCCCCAGCCCAAGAACCTGAAAGAGTTGCAATGGTTTCTGGGGTTTTGTGGATATTATAGGTGATTTGTTAAGCATTATTCTGGAGTGATTCGCCCTCTCCTCAACCTCACTCAGGGGTACCCTCCTACGCACAAAAAGTATAAGACGGTTGTGTGCTCTGCAATGGAGAAGAAGTACTTCCGGATGAATGATGTGTTTGGGGATCGTTGGACTGTGGAGTGTGAAAAAGCTTTTTATGACATCTTATATCAACTAACCCATGCCCCAATATTGGCCTGTGCTGACCTGGCCAAGCCATACATTCTCCATTTGGATGCCAGTCTACAGGGATTGGGGGCTGTGTTATATCAGGAGCACTCGAATCGTCTGAGACCGGTGTCCTTTGCAAGCCGAAGTCTGGCCCCTTCAGAAAAAAACTATCCCGTGCATAAGCTAGAGTTCCTGGCTCTGAAGTGGGCCATTGTTGATCAGTTTCATGACTATTTGTACAGTGCCAAGATATTGGTGAAGACTGATAACAATTCTTTGACTTATGTGCAGACCTCAGCCAAGTTGGATGCCACTGCCATAGGTGGCTCTCTGCCTTGGCCACCTACGATTATGCTGTTGAGTACAGGGCAGGCTTAAACCATATTGATGCAGATGCCCTCTCTCAGAGACCTATAGACCTATGCCACCATCCGATTGGGTCAGGTTGTCGGAGCCTGACATAAGGGCCTTGTGCCAGAAATTTGACAAGGAGGAACAGGTGTCTCCTGATGCTGTGGACTGCTTAGTGGATTGCTTGGGGCCATCCGAGACCTGCATACCTGCTTCTTATTGTCATTTTTCTGCACTGGACACCAACTCACTACCCCAGTTTGATGACACTAGTCTTCAACGGGCTCAATCCCCCGAGACTCTATGCTAAAACCAGTAGTGGAAGCTTTGCAGGCCGGGCAGGACGTGTCCAAGTTTGGCTCCACCAACTTGAGAACTGCCTTGTTATACAAAGAAGGGCCCAAATTAAGGCTGATTAACTAACTACTATACAGAGCGACTGTGAATAAGGAGGACCGGGGCAGTCAAACAACAGCTGGTGCTGCCCTCAGAATTTAGGGAACTGGTCTTAAGGTCCTTCCATAATCAGATGGGGCATCTTGGCATAGACCGAACACTTGATCTAGTGCAGGCTCGATTTTACTGGCCAAAGATGAGTGTGGATGTAGAGCAATATGTCAAGACCTGTAGCCGTTGTTTGCAAAGGAAGTCCTTACCCCAAAGAGCTGCCCCATGGTCAACATTACCACTAGTGCCTATGGAACTGGTTTGCATTGATTTTGAGTCTAGAACCAGATCTAAAAAATATCAGTAACATATTGGTGGTCACTGATCATTTTACCAGGTATGCACAGGCTTTCCCTATTAAGGATCAGAAAGCAACCACGGTGGCTAAGATACTTGTTGAAAACTTTTTTGTCCACTATGGGGCCCTCCAGTAGATCCTTTCTGACCAGGGAAGGGACTTCAAAAGCCATTTGATTAAAGAGATGCTGTCTTTGTGGGGGTGTGAAAATCCAGAACCACCCCCTACCATCCTCAGGGAGATCCCCAGCCTGAAAGGTTTAACCGCACATTGCTTGAAATGTTGGGCACACTGCAACCCAAAGACAAACCGAGATGGAGCTAGCAGATTAGCACACTGGCCCACGCTTATAACTGCAGCAAAAGTGATGCCACGGGATTTTCCCCATACAGACTGATGTTTGGGAGAGAGGCTAGATTGCCCATGGATGTGTGTTTTGGAGTTTCCCTGATGGGGTGCAAGCAGAAAATCATCTACAATACATACAGAAGCTGAAAGCCCAGTTAAACCATGCTTATCAGCTGGTCCAGACCATGGCTGCTAAATGAAACTTGGTCAATAAGGAGAGGTATGACAAGAAAGTGAAGACATTGGAACTAGAGAAGGGATAGAGTGTTACTGAGAAAACTGGGACTGCATGGAAAACATAAAATTGCTGACCGATGGCATCACCTCCCTCACATTGTTGTGGGACAACTAGCCAATTTGCCTGTATATAAAGTACGACCCGAAAACAATTCCAAAGATGTGAAAACTATACACCGAAATCATCTGCTGCCAATTGGGCAAATCCTGATAGAAGCTGAACCTCCAAATGCCTCCCCCTTCTGGCCTGTGACTAGATCTGCTGTCAGGGAAAGAACCAGACCCGTTGATTCTTCAGCAAGCCAACCAAGAGGGCCTTGTCAAAATCCTGCAGAAAGAGATGATCAACAGTCGGTGTTGGAAGACAATGAAGATGATACTGAATACTATCCCTCTTACAAACTGAGTCAGTTGTTTCGGGTCAATCCCCTTGTTAACTCTGGAGATGAGGTTGGGCCTTCTGGACTGTTTGAGCCCCATACTTTGTCTCCGGAACCAATGCCTCCAGAGGATGAGCTGGGTAGCAGCAAAGCCCGAGGGTGGGGTCCTGAGCCTGGCTGAACTGTCTGGCCTGGCTGAATTATCTGACTTTTCAGAAGAAGAGAGGAGGTGGGGAACAAACCAGTGATATGCCAGAACTGGAAGACTATTTTGAATGCCCTGATGGTTCCTCTCTAGTATCTAAACAGCTCTCAGCTGAGCCCGGTGGGATGGGTCCTGGGTAGAGGGTCAGGCCCCCAATAGTACTATGAGCACTGGGCCCTTTTCACCTGTGGAGATGCCCGTTACTAATGTTAATGAGGCTGAATTGGAATCAGAGCCTGTTTCAGGGTTTCCCGAGACCCCTAGACGCTCCAGCTGAGAAGTACGGCCTGTCATAAAGTTGAGTTATGAGTCTCTGGGTCAGCCGGTGGACCTGCCCTTAAATGTGGTCCACAAAGGGGTGTATGTGTCCCCGAGCTCCTTGCCTAAGTTAGCCTTGGGGGATAACTCTAGTTTGTTGGTATTACCCTTTGAATGTGGTGCTCCTGCTTTAGGTAACCCGCCAGTAACTGGAAGGGAGGGATCCCCCCAGTCCCGGGGTCATGAGCAGGAACTAATGACCTGAATTAACAGGGGAACAAAAGGTTATGTGTGTGTAACGTTGTATAAACCATAGTACACTGTGAATAATTTCATGTATGTGATGCAAAGTGTGATACTTGACACGGACGCCAAGTTCTTTTCAGGCAAGGAAGGGTGTAACCCCCCTACAAATGGGGGTTCCTAAAAGCTTCCCCGGAGCTCATTTAAATGCTCCATGCCTGGCTGGTGTTCGGCGTTTAAGCCGTTTCAAATCGGTAGCCGGTGAGCGCTTTTAAGGCCTCCGTATACTGTCCCTTTAAGGGCTGCCTGTTGCAGTCATAATTGGTTGAACTGGGATGGGGGCTGTGTGGTTGTATGCCCGAGTCCTGCTTGGGCTGCTGAGTAAGCGCTCCATTCTGCCCTTGCTACTGGTGCAGAGGGAGCCCTGTTAAAAGAGGTAATTACTTGCCAGTAATCCTTTTGAATAGTGATGATAATGTAAGTGGTTCTAACCTGCTTCCTTTGCAGCCAGAGACGGTGTTGATTATCCCCTCCATTTTGGTCCAGAGCTGCCAAATTGGACCAATCAGTACCTCGGGACTCTTTTGAGCTGGCTGACCAAGGGGGAACTGCTTGCCCTTTGAGAAAGGTATTATGGGCTATGGCGCTTTTTTGCACCACTGAGAGCAGGAGTGAATGACTGGCAGGTGACGCCAGCCAATCAAGTCTGGTAGCACCGGAACTGGAAGGAGTGCCCCATGCTGCTGGGGACAGATGCGTTGTGGCTAGGAAGGAGAAGGGAGCTCAAGGCTCCTGCGCTGTGTGAGTGTTCGCGCGGGAAGTGCGGGAAGGCCTGAGGCGGCTGTTTTTTGACCTTCGAGTGAGTCGGACAAAATCCACCAGCATGCAATCGAGAGGCTGATGCCAGCCCAGGTACCTACCAGGCTCAACCTGAGAGGACTGGAGAATCTGCTGAATCACTTCGGTCCACCTGTGGCGACTGAAGCTGCTGTTTATTGCCGAGTCTGCTGCAAGTTCTAATGGGGCCTAGAAGCAGCTGCCTGGTATGGTACCCTCTGTTGTTTGCCATATAAATGTGTGAGGAGGCTGGTGAAATTCAGGCTCAGCCCTGCTGGTGGTGATGGAATCGGTATTTGTTGGAGTCGTGAGTACTGAATCAGGTAGCTCAGTGGAGGCAGGCAGGGTAGTAGCCCTAAGGGTAGCTCCCCTGGGGTTACATGTGTATTGGCCCCTCTCCTTATTTAGGTGCAGGACATTTGTGAACTTGACCAAGGCAGTCATGGTACTACAGACCCTCTCAAATCTATGTTGGGTCACTGTTTCAAGTATTCTGTTAACTGCATGTAGTAATCTCACCTAGCTTACTCCTAAAAGTGACAAAAGCAATATTGCTCTGTAGTTCCCTACCAAGTCAACTGAACCCCCTTTATGAGGAACAAAGAAGCTATCTTCCATAAGTCGGGTACCTGTTAGAGGCTCAGTGATAAGCTAAACATTTTGACAGTTGCATTTATAACTTCCTGACCACAACTTTAAGACATTTTACCTCAACATTGTCATATGAAGGTCCTTTAGATGTATGAAGACCAGTCAAAAATATACTTACTTTATGCAGTAATACACTCTTCTAAATAACAATTTGGCCTGTCTAATACAACATCAATCTCCTTGTTATCAGTTCTTGGCAAGTCAGTTACATAACTTTCTAAACTAATAAAGGTCTCATTTAAGAAATTTGCAATGTCTATGCTCACAGTATATTCATTATCACTAAGTTTAATTGCTTGTATTTCTGTTTTCTGTTTAAGATTTAAAAGGTTGTTCAATCCTTTCCAAAAAGAGTTTATTACTCAAATGTGCTGATTGTTCTTCCTTGTAGTAGTTCACCTTCACTTTTTTATTAAACTTTCACACTTATTCTACAGCTCTCTGCAATAATTTCAGTGTGCAGAATTTTGTGTGTCTTTGTATTTTTACCAGGCTAGTTCCTACATTTTCATGAGTTGAACAACTTCCTGTTTAGCCAGTTATTGTTAGCATTTCATACTCTTTTTTTATTAATGCTGCATGTGTAATTACACCAAAGTATTGCAGATTTCAAAAATTCATTTTGGGCATCATTTATAGTTTTGAATATATCCAGTGCTCCCAATTAATTAATATTAGTTCCTCCTTAATCCTGCCAAGGTTTGCCTC
Source organism: Neoceratodus forsteri (assembly GCA_016271365.2). Classification (NCBI taxonomy): domain Eukaryota; kingdom Metazoa; phylum Chordata; order Ceratodontiformes; family Ceratodontidae; genus Neoceratodus; species Neoceratodus forsteri. The sequence goes on along the minus strand of JADMNL010000023.1, from coordinate 628,157,091 downwards.
CACAACTCTTGTAATTGTAGTAACTCTTGCCTGGCCTTTAGGTCTTTTTTTACTCCAAAAGCAACTTACACGTGTCCACTGTTAGAATCTGGCATTGTTCCTAACTACAGTAAACCCTTTTTACAGCTGCAGGGGGTGTAGCCCTGCAGACACCTTGCTATCACTTGGGGAAAAAAAGGGCATTTCAAACTCCCACCAAAGTGCAATTTTGGAGTTGATGTATGATCCCTCTGCTATCTGAAAGCACTACACTGTTGGGGGGGGGTAGTTCCTTTCAACATGCATCATACTCATGCCAGCTCATATTACTATCAATAGATACACTCAGTGTAAACAGCACAGGCAAGTGTCACTGGAGAAATTCTGCTCTGCTGTCTTCAGTCTTAAAGGACATTGTAACCTTCATGCTACACATTTTTATCTAAACAATGCCCCATTGCTCAAAATTGAGTTTGTAATTACATTGCATTGCTCCAACAGAGATTTGAATTACATTTCTCTCCCAAGTGTGTGTGTGTGTGTGTGTGTGTGTGTGTGTGTGTGTGTGTGTGTTTGTAGTGTACAGAGTTTATAATGAGACTTCATTGCTCCATCAGAGATTAAAATCATATTTCTTTCCCAATTATGTGTGTCTGTGTTTGTGTGTGATTGTGGCAGTGTACAATGAATTACTGCTGTATGTGCTGTCTGTTGGGTTTAACCCTTTCAGGACTGATCTGTTCCCAGCATTTTACAAATAATGCTTAATATTTTTCACGGAATGGAGGCAGATGGCTTGGATAAAAGTACATGTATTTCTGAAATCAATGACTGTAACCTACAGAATATGTATGTAATGTTCATCACTGCTGGGCTTGATGGAGTGTATAATAATATATGGCACAGGTATTTAATTTGTTTTAGATTGATCCCTGGATACTAGCACTCAATCACTTCCTAACAAAGTATAAGGCTGCAAAGTATTTCTGTCATTGTGATCAGTGTGTGTGTGTGTGTGTGTGTGTGTGTGTGTGTGTGTGTGTGTGTGTGCGTGTGTGTGTGTGTTTGTGTTTGTGTGTGTTCTTCATGGGGGAGTTGGAGATTTCCAACAAAAGGTCTATCTCTCACACAGGGATGCCCAGTGAATAGTAACTAAGTATGCATATGCAGAATAGAAGCCTGTGACAAAATAAAAGCCCTGCTAGCACTTTCTGGCTGGGAAAATCTCCACTCTCCTGATTCCCCTAACTTGTTGTCATGATTTCTGAGAAACTTAAAAATGTGTCAGGCTGGCCTGGCATCTGCATCACATTCTTGTAGATAAATCAGAACTGGAGCTACTGATGTGGGTAGAGCTGAACTTTAGAAAGAATGTGTAACTTTTGTTACATTGCAGTAAGTAATGTTTGTGTCTTTCAATGGAAAGATGTGTGTAATCGAAGACTAGCATAGTGTAGTGTTGCTGTGTTATGCATACTGTATTTCACCATTTTGAAGCCGCCCCATTTAGAAGCTGCCCATGAATAAAAGCTGCATAGAAAAATTATTAATAAAAGCTACCCTGATTTGTAGCAGCAGCTTGAAGGGGCAGCAAGCAAAACAGTGAAATCATGTGCAGGCACTATATGGTAGACTGTAATGATCTCTGTGCTTTTCTCCCCATTATGATACCTACCCGAATTGTCATGGAATGCAGAAGAATTCACTGCTCACTGCTGGGAAATTATGGAAGAGAGCATAGAATGAGGGTGGCATTCAGAGTGTGTATAATTAAAGTTGCCCCCGTTTAGAAGCCATCTCTGTATAGAAGCCACGGCCAAAAACAAACAAACAAACAAAAAAAAATAGAAGCCAAGGCTTAAAAATGGAAATCGGTACCTGGGTATACGCTGTTGCACATGGATCAAGCCATATGATCGCTACTAGGATATGCAATGAGGCAAGGTAAGTGCATTAATGTAACAAAGGTGAGCATATATATGAGGTCGATCACTCAAAAGTGACACAAGGTTTGCAGAATAATTACACTCAGAATTGTACACAGTGATCGAGCAAAGGTATGCAGAAACCTGGAGGACACTGAGGCACAGTGCAGAGCCCAGTGTGTTCATGCAACCAAGGTGAGTGTTTATCAGACGCTAATCACACCAAGTAACTAGGTTTGCAGAATAACTCCACTCACAAATGTATGTGGTGATGGAGCCATGGTATGTGCTACAAGGATATGCAGCAGGACACAAGGCAGAGCAAAGTGTGTTTACAAACGCCAGGTGATCACATATCAGAAGCAGATCACACAAAGTGACGTAAGATTTTCAGAAAAAGTCCGCTCACAATCATGCATAGTGATTAAGCAATAGTATACAGTTACCTGGTTAGACACTGAGGCACTAGGAAGGTCCGAGTGTGTTCATTTACACAGTGTAATGTATATCACAGGCCGATTACACAAAGTGAGACAAGGTTTTCAGAATAAGTGCAGTCACATTTGTACATAGTGATGGAGCCATGGTATGCATTTTTCTGGGTATGCACTGAGGCACGAGGCAGAACCAAATGTGTTCATGCAACCTAGGTGACAGTATATCTGAGACCATTCACAGAAAGTGAGACAAGGTTTGCAAAATAAGTACAGTCACATTTGTACATAGTAATGGAATCATAATAAAATAATAATAATAATAAAACTTTATTTTTATGGCGCCTTTCCAAAACTAAGGTGCTACACAAGTTTAAAAACAAACAATATATTGCACCAATTACACCAGCTTGATTAATACACAATCATCTGTACAAACTTATAAAATTAAAATAAAACAACCACTCAGTCGCCAAATGCTTGGTGCCAAATATGAGTTTTTAGGGCTTGTTTAAATCTCTCCACAGTTGTGCACTCACGTAACTGGCGGGGCAGAGAATTCCAGAGAGAAGGGGCCGCATGCATAAATGCGGGGCCCCAGAAGATTTCAAATACACTCTTGGAATCTCTAGCAACCACTCACCAGCTGAGCGGAGTGATCACCCAGGGCAGTGGGGAACCAGAAGCTCTTTCAGGTAGTCAGAGCCCTCTCCATGTAGGGCTTTATAAGTCAAAAGAATGACTTTAAAGGTGATCCACCATTGTACTGGCAGCCAGTGCAGACCACGCAGCACTGGAGAAATATGACAGAACAGAGAGGTTCCTGTCAGGAGCTGAGCTGCTACATTCTGCACTAGCTGCAAATGGCAGATTTCTACCCAAAGCCCTGGATACAGGAGTTGCAATAATCCAAGTGGGAGGACACAATGGTGTGAACCAGCGTGGGAAGGTGCCAGATGGAACAAGCTGCCTAATCCTGGTGATATTCCTCAGATGGTAAAGGAGGTCTTGATGATGGCTGACACCTGTGAATGCAGGGTCAGCCTCTCATCAAGATTACCCCAAGGTTACACACCTGTTCAGAGGCCAGGAGTGGCAAACCCCAAGGAATAATCCCAAGGGTGAACCTACCCACGACCCCCCTATCCAGTGTCCTGGGTCCATGACCAGCACTTCAGTCTTTCCTGAGTTCAACTTCAACCAGGTTGTGCCCATCCACTCCTGGCTTTTCACCAGGCAGTTATTAATCAGGGCTGTGCCTTCTCCCTCTGCCAGCTTTCCTCCAGCAGCACAGGAACAGCCACAGAGGGCTCCTGTATACCTTGGCCCAAGACTCTCCAGGTTGGCCGTGCCCTCTGCCTCTGCCAGATTTCCTCCAGCAGCACAGGAACAGCCACAGAGGGCTCCTGTACACTGCAGCCCAAGACTGTCATGGCTGGCTGTACCTTCTCCCTCTGTCAGCTTTCCTCCAGCAGCAAAGGTACAGATCTCGAGCCACCCATTTTGGCTTGAAAATCACTTCTTCTATTGGACACACAATGCTGTACTCAGGACTCTATTGACTGCCTAGCTAATTCCCTTGATTGCATTGGGGCTTGCTGGGCACCTGTGACTGACTCAAGCTATACTATATGTTGTTTGGCACTGTAATTTTGAAATTGGCACTTTTAACTTCAAACTTGCGCAGCTTCTGCTTCTGAATTTTAAGCCTGATGTAAGCTTCTGCTGGGATTTCTGTTAAGACTCTGAATTTTCTGCCCCCACCAGCCTCCTCCAACCTTAATTAAATACTCCTTTGTGGAATAAACCCTCCTTCCCTTTGCCCATTGGTGTAGGTTATAAGCTGCCCCCCCTCTTAAAGAGATACTCCTCCCCCTGTACTTGACTGGCACCGCATGCCCGTCCTCCCTGCCTGCTGGTTCACCTCTAATCTAGTGGCTCCACTGACAACTATTCTTATTCTCAGCTGTATCATTCTCCTCCCTTATGACCTCATTGTTAAACATGGAAAATATAGTCCTGCAAGACATGCCCAAGTACCAACAGCTGCATGGAATGGTGTTAGCTCACTATCTGTCCTTCTCCAAAGGTACTGACCTCCATACACTCACTGTATCTCCCCTTCAGCCCAGGTCTTCCATCCATACCCACTTATCATTCTTCCTCCCAGCTAGAGTGGCGATCCATGCCCTGTTCCTCTCTCATTGTATTGCTACTCCCAGCAATGCAAACCGTAAAACCTTACACACTAAGCATCGAAATAAACTTGCATTAAAAATGATTATAAGGTGTCTTAGGAAACTATTAGTTCTTTTTCTACTCTGCTCGGGAGTTTGGAATTAAACCTGGTCCACCCTTCTTATAGATGCACCCTTGGACCTCCTTCTGTTGAAAGGTCTCAGCTTTCTACATATGAATATCCGTAGCTTGCCTAATAAACTTGACATGGTCCAAGCCGGGTACTACATGTGACTCAGATATCGCTATGTTTTCAGAAACATGGCTCACAAACAACATTCCCAACAAAACTGTTAATATCCATGGTTATACTTTATTCAGGTGCGACAGGCCTACAAGGGGCGGTGGAGTTGCATCTATACCAAAATGAATCTCTCTGTCTCTGATATTGTTTGCACCTCTATACTGAAGGAATTTGATTGCCTAGCTGTGAAATTTACCTTATCTTCTGGAGTGGCCCTCTTAATATCTGCTTGTTATAGGCCACCTTCTGTGGGGTTTGGCATACTGGGTCAGCTTCACTCCCTGTTGGAAAAAACAAACTCAGAATGCATAATAATGGGGGACTTTAATCTCAATTGGAATGATGCCCTCTCCAACAAATTTAAGGAGTTCTGTGATGAGCGTGGTCTAACCCAGATTACCCCAGAGAATACCCATACTAATAAGAAATACCCTGACCATAGCTCATTACTGTATCTTATGCTGGTTAACAAGCCACACAATATCTCTCACATAGGGGGTTTCTACAGTGACCTGAGTGACCACTGTGCTACTGCCTGTATTAGAAGCTCTCCTTACCAGCCTCCTACCTCACTTTTAAACAAAACAAAGTCTAAAACACTTTTGCCAACCTGCCTTCCTGGAAGACATAGGGAATATTAACTGGCAGGATTTTTACCTGGCACCCTCTGCCTCAAAAGCCTATAATATCTTCCAAAACCTGGCACTGAAGGTAAGTGATAAACATGCTCTACTTAGAAAAATCAAATCTAGGAAAAGGTCACCGATTGGTTTACACCACCCTAAAAAGCTCTGAGGGTTAGGGATGTACTGTGGAAAAGGTAAGGAAAACAAAATTGGATTCTGACTGGCTGGCCTTTCTGGTTGCCAAAGCGCTGCACCAAACTTGTTAGAACAGAAAAATCACGTTATTTCCAGTCCGCTCTGGAAGAAAATAAAAGTTGTTCCACTAAATTCTGGAAAGTTCTTAGAGAGGTAGTAGGTCACTCATCAGCCTCATCTTTGCGTGCCAAGATTATGGTAGGAGACGTTTCCTACACGGACAGGGTGGACATCCTAGAAAAGCTAAATAGCCACTTTGCCACCACAGGCCTTGCATTTGATGCTTCACCCACCAGTAAAGTGAGAGTCTGCAGTGATGATAATGACGGCCCTAGCCCTGTCACCACAGCTATCCCGGGTGCTCCTCCTTTAGCTTTCATCCAGTAACTTTTAAACAGGTGGAGGACCTCCTGCTAGCCTTGGACACTAAAAAGTTTGCTGGTGCTGACCTCTTAGAACCATTCTTCTTGAAACTTGGCTGCTATCACCTGACTGCTCCAATCGTCCACCTTTTTAATAGTTCCTTGACTCATGGAGAGTTGCCACCACTTTGGAAAATACTGCACATTATTCTTCTTTTAAGTGTTGTGACCCAACTGACTTGAACAACTACCACCCAATTTCCTTCTCCCAATCCTATCAATGACCCTGGAAACAATTATTAACTCTCAACTCAGAGAGTTCCTTGACTCAGAAAACATCCTAAACCCCACCCAATCGGGATTTAGGCCCAAGCACAGTACTGTATCAGCCCTTGCCAAAGTGTCCAATGAATGGCAAACCACCCTGGATACTAAGCAATACATCTATGCCCTCTTGCTAGATCTTAGCAAGGCCTTCGATACAGTGGATCATCGTATTCTACTTAACGTCTTGAGCAACATCGGGTTAAGCAACACTGCCTTAAAGTGGTTTGATTGTTATCTCACCAACCGAATGCAACAAATTAAAGATCAAGAGGAACTGTCTCAGCTAAAGGCCCTGCTGCGTGGTGTGCCACAACACACCATCTTGGGCCCTATTCTCTTTGCTATTTATATAAACCATATAGACTCCTGTATACGCACAAGTAACGTTCATCTATTCACTGATGATACCGTGCTCTATACTACTAACACCTCCCTAGACGTAGCCCACAAGGAACTTCAGTTAGACTTTGACATCCTTGAATGCAACCTAATAAAGCTCAAGCTTCTGCTTAATGCCCAAACAACCAAAGCTATGATTATTTCACCTTGTGCTGCCCACTACACAGGACCATCTTCGAGCCTCCAGATTTATACCTTGCTTGGAGAAGCATTGGAACTAGTAGAAAAATTCAAGTACCTGGGTGTTTGACTGGATAACAGGCTCAACTTCTTGGCTCATCTTAATGAACTATCTAAAAAGTTAAGGAAACGCCTAGGCATATTTTATCGGATAAGGCACCTCCTTACACTTGAAGCAAGGAAATGACTTGTCCAAACAACTTTTCTACCACTGCTTGATTATGTTGACTTTCTCTATAGTCACTGTCCTATTCAGGAGTTATGTAAACCTGACACCCTCTACCATCGGACGCTGAGATTTTTCCTAAACATGCCATTATGTACCCACCACTGCCTGCTCTATCAGGCACTAGACTGGCCCTTCCTCACTTTGAGGAGGTAAACAAATGCCCTCATGTGGACATACTGGGCCCTAACCGATAAACTACCAGCCTATATTTCTACTCTGTTTCAGTGTACTAAGAGGCGTATGGCCTAAGGAGTTTGTCTCTTGTCTCACTAAAGTACCCAAAATAGGGACATGACATGGCTCAGCGGCTTTCATCTTTTCTCTGTCCACCCTTTGGAATGTCATGCAAAACTCTCAGGCTGTCCTCCTCCTGGGCCCTCACGCTTTCAGGAGTCTGCTATTGTAACATTGTGACTTTTGGTTGAAAAATCCCAGGTCATTAGGGAATCCTTTTTATATGCAGTCCATTATCAACCCGGATAGTGTTCAGTATATGTACTCCCCAGCCCTGATGTTATTTGATACTCTGTAACTGTCTTTTATTTGCTCATTGTATGTACACTGCTTATCTGATAACTTGCTGTAGTTGTATATGTCCTACTTGTCCAGGACCATCTTGCAAATGAACTTCCTCAAGGATGATTTTGCCTGGTTAAATAAAGTTTGATTGATTGATTGATTGATTGATTAAAGATTGAGAGAGCTCCATACTGGTTGGGGGCAAAAGAAAGGTATAGCTGGGTATCATCAGCGTAGCAGTGAAACCTCAGCCTGTACCTCCTTACAATGTCTCCAAGGGGCAGCATATATACTGCGAACAACATGGGGGACAACACCAATCCTTGAGGAATCCCACAAGACAGAGGGATTGGGTCCGAGGAATAAATCCTGGACACCACCCTCTGAGTTCTTCCAGTGAGGAAAGATGTAAACCACCTGAGGACTGTACCAGACACGCCACAGATGAACCTCAGGCAATCGAGCAGAACCCCATGGTCCACAGTATCAAACACTGATGAGAGATCAAGGAAAACCAAGATGGCGTGGTTCATGGTATGAGCTTTCTTGGGTATGGACTGAGGCATGAGGTAGAGCCAAGTGTCTTCATGTAACTGAGGTGAGTATATAGCAAATTGTACACTGTAATGGAGCCATGGCATGCACTTACCAGTGTATCCAGTGAGTCACAAGGCAGAGCCAAGTGAGTTCATGTAACCCAGGTGGGCATATATAAGAGGCCAATGACAGAAAGAAAGAGAATGTTTTCACAAGAACTGCAGACAATTGTACACTTTATAGAGAAAAGGTACTTTGGTAGACATTGAGGCACAAGGTAGAGGCTAGAGTATTCAATGAACAGGTAGTGTATGTCAGAGTCTGATCACACAAAGAGATACACAGTTTTGCACAGTAAGTGCAGTCACATTTGTGCAGAGTGATAGAGCCATTGCATACAATTTTCTGGGTATGCACTGAGGCATGAGGTAGAGCCAAGTGTGCTCATGTAATCTAGGTGTTAGTATATTAGAGGCGAATCACAAAAAGTGAGACATGGTTTGCAAAATAATTGCAGTCACATTTGTATATAGTGATGGAACCATGGTAAGTGCTTTTCTGCATATGCACTAAGGCATGAGGCAGAGCCTTGTGTATTCAGGTACCCTAGGTTAGCATATAGTTGACACCAATCACAGAAAAGTGACAAAAGAGTTACAGAATAACTGTAGAACCAATTTTACATTGTGATGTAGCCATGGTATGAACTCACCAGGGTATGCAGTGAGGCATGAGAGAGACAAATATATTTTTGTAACCTAGGTGGATGTACATCAGAAGCCGATCACAGAGTGACAGAAGATTTTCAGAACAACTACACTCACAATTGAACATAGTTATCAAGCAAGGTATGCAGTTATCTGGGTAGACACTGAGGCACAGGGCAGAGCAAGTGTTCATTAACACAGCTTAAGCGTATATCAGAGGCTGATCACGAAAATGAGACTCAAGTTTGTAGAATAAGTGCAATCTCATTTGTACATACTGAACAAGCCATGGTATGCATTTTCCTGGTTATGCATTGAGGCATGAGGCAAAGCCAAGTGTGTTCATGTATCCAAGGTGGGCATATACAGAGGCCTATCACACAAACATGGCCTTAAGGATAACTGCAGAATAACTGCACTCACAATTTTACATTGTAAAACAGCCATTGTATGCTCTTTCCAGGGTTTGCAGTGACAAGCAGCTTGTTTCCAGATGTGTCCTGGGGGAGGGTATGCAGTACAGTACAATAGGAAACAATTAAATAGTAATTAACAGCATTACACAAATAATACTCACATACAGCAATACTGTACATCAAAGGAACATAATTGCAAATTATGCAAATGTACATATTTACAGAAATTATGTCTGTGAGATTCTTATTGGCAGCTGTTTACTGGTGAAACTGCATTTTGTGTAACACCGCTATCTTCGTTGCTCTGATGATGTCATCTTCCAGCAACTTTGATGGGAAAATGGAGGAGAAACACAATGATAACTTCTGGGGGTTGTAATCTTTTATTTACAAACCAGATTTGGAAAAGAAATAGGACGACTGGCAACCAGAGGAGGCACACAACACTTACACACAAAAGGAGTTAGGAAAATATTGCTGTGAAAAATGCAAGACTTCCACTCAACTTGTTTCTGATTACTGAATTTTTAGTAAAGCAGAGGATCACTCTTTGACTTTTCAGTATCAACAGCACATGTAATATTTTAGCATGTACCAGATCCACAGCAAAGGGAAATAGCTGTGAGATAATGTCAGCTATAATGAGAGAATTCATCGGCAGCCTTATAGTATGGTGACTGTGGAGTGTTCGAATGCAGGAACTAACCAACATGAAAGGAATATTTCATTGGAGTGAGTGCTTACATCATAAACCACGGCGTGCCATTATAAAGTTGTCCACCAAATGGAAGCATTACTTCTTACATGACTTAGCCACAGTGATGTCTCAGTCACTGCTGCAGTGCAGTGCATTATTATAGACATTTGCATGATTTTAGGATCTTGCATTGAAATCCGGACATTAATTGCAGGTCATTTCCATGTATTTAGGATCCTATTATAAGGGTCTCCACAAGATGAAGGATACACAGATACATATTAGGGCAGGTTAATGAGCAGGATAGTACAATGACATAATTAGTAGCAAGTAGTATAAAAAGAACCTATAGTAAAATGCTGATAAATTATTGTCCCAAAAAGTCATATTTGATCAGAAAGCCCATAAATGTCTCCAAGTTCAAAACAGAACTGTAAAGATATGCAAATGTATCACAATTATAAATATCCACATTTCAAAGCAGGATCCTAAATTCATGGAAATGTCCATAATAATAGCTTACAAGTCCTAAATGCAAGCAAATATCCAGTAAGTATAACAAATGACCAAAATGTACAGCAGGATGCACAATTTGTGCAAATGTCCATGATACCAGGTAAATAATATCAATATGTATTACTCTGAGTATGATTATATCCCTCTGCCCTCCCCTGCAGCTACTACAGTATCTTTGTTTTTCCCCTCTATCACTGTGCTGCACTACACTTAACTGAAATTACAGTTTAAAATAATTGCAGTATGTAATAAAGAGGGATTCTGGCCAAAAGTGCTACATTGCAGAATTAGAATAAGCATATCACTAGTAACTCTAACACCAAAAATTAGATTTCTACATTACTTCATTTTAAAGTTCTGAGCTATTTTGTAACCCTGATTTCACTACCTGTTCAAAAAAGCCAGTTTCAGTGAAGAGCTGCTGCTGATGTTATCTCTTTAACTCACAGTCTAATTTTCCTGTCAGCAAGCTTATAGGACCTGTTTCTCCAAAGTTTTAAAGATCACATGCAAAAGTTTTCAAAAGTAAAACAGGCAGCACCATTCAAAAAACATTGCTATAAAAATTATGTGTATTTCAGATTTTGTACCAAAGTTGACAAATTAGTCTTTCTAATGCCTTTTTGATGTGGTCCATTTCTCCAGGATTGCTGGATGCTGAGTCAGCATGCCTCCAGGCTGCTGAGACCATTTGGAGTGCTACTTTACTGGGACTGTTAGTAAGTTGTACTGCTGCTAGCATTGTAATGTTAGTAACTTCATTGCTGTTTGTCGGTGTCTGCTTTACAACAAGTTTTAATAGGTTCCTTATATGTGTTACTTCCTAGTAGAGGTGTAAGTGTTAGCCCTGCTGAAATTTATTATTTTTTTTTATTATTTATTTATTCAATCTTGGAATACAATACTTTTGAGCAGGAGACCACTCTTTTACAAAGGTTCCACGTCGCAAATGATCATTTCAATTCAGGCCCTGTCCAGACTAATGCTTTGGTAACGTTACTGGTGTCCTGTAACGTTACCGCTTAGTCTAAAAACGGTTGCGTCCAGACCTGTAACATTTTAAAAAGCATTCTCTAAACCATTTTTAAACCACCAAAGAGCAGGTCTTTAGGACGGTTACTGAAACATTACCTGATGTTTCTTTAGTCGGATGAGTAGTGAGGATGGGTGAACGAAGTGGTTCTCTGAAATGTGTCCTCCAATGATCCACAATGCACTGCTTTACCTTCCCAGAGCATATTGCAGTATTGTGGCATATGCGCATGGTGCCTACCAGGAAGTACATGCAGCATCTGTTCAAAACTACCCGACAATGTTGTCTCTCCCTCATCACTAGCTGCTGCTTCATGAACCAGCGATTCAGGCACAGCAAAACAGCAGTGTTTAAATCAGGCACTTCCATGTCAGTAGTCTGTTTACATGGAACACTGCAATGCCTTATGGGACCCGTGCATTGCAGCGTGTAGTGCAGCACTGATTGGTGGGATATGGTTGGCTGAGGTGCCTCCAGAAGACTATAACATTTTGAAAACAGTACCCGAAAATGGATTACATACACCAATGCAGATGCTCGGTAAGGGTTTCAAAACTGATTCATCTCTTCAATGTGGATTTATAGAAACGGATTGAATGAAAACGTTTTAAAAAATGTTTCTACAGCTCATTATTAGTCTGGACAGGGCCTTAGAGTACAACATATATGAGCCTGAATATAGGCCAAGTAACAGCCTGACAGGGAGAAAACATTGGGCTGGCTAAATTAGAAACTCCTAATAAGGTTTCAAAATAGCATTACCTCTCCCACCCCCATTGAAAAGGAGATGCAATAATTGATTTAAAGTGCCACCCTGAGAAACCACCTCAATTGAATTATAGGTGTGAATGATCTCAGCCTTTCACCACATCAGAAAGTTATTCAGTCAGTATATCATGATATGGGTGAAGCAAACTGAGTTACTCACATTTGAGTGACTCAGTTTGCAACACTCACAGAAATAGCTGCCATGGGGGAATAGCAACGGTAGTGAATAGTGACTGTGGAAGGACATAATAGCAAGGGCAAATGACTGGGGAGAGTAGGGTCATGTGGGCTAAATGGAGGAAGTTCTGATGCTGCTGCCAAGCTGTCCACCTGGCATGGTTGATTGAGTCACTGCCTGCAATGTTCATTGACCCAGGTTCGGGACTACCTGTAGATAATGTTTGGGGTGAGCTGTTGTGGCTATTAGAATTTTATTGTTTTTTGACTGTGTCCTCCATTTTCTGCAGCTTTGTTGCCCCCAGCATTGATATCCCCCTGCAAACTGTAGCTCCCCCTCCTGTGTATTCCACTGTCACCCAGTGTCCACCCCCCCGGAGTTGATTATATATAGATAGGGGTGAGGGTCTTACTCCCACAAAGGGGGTGCTGGGGCATAGCCCCCACATTAAACATAACTGTAAATTGTCCACCTGTTTCAAAATGTTCTGCCATTGCTGTCTTCATGTTTGCTGTGGTGTGCTGATCATCATGTGTGGTTTCAGCGAAATGTAGTCACGTAGTGTAAGTCGATGAAATATTTTCATTATTATGACATGGAAACTATTCCATTTGCAAACCTCACAACAGTATGCTATGACCCAGCATCCAGCAACCCTGGAAAAAAAGACCACAACAAAAAGGCACCAACAAAACAACGCATTTGTCAGCTCTGTTACAAATGCTGAAACACATATCATTTTTTTAAGCAATGTTTATTGAATTATGCTGCCTGTTTTACTTGTGGAAACCATTGCACATGATGTTTAAAACTTTGGAGAAACAGGTTCTATAAGCTTGCTTGCAGGAGAACTAAACTGTGAGATCTGGAGATGACATCAGCTGCAGCTCTTCACTGAAACTGGATTTTTTTCAAAGAGGCAGTGATTTTAGGGTTGTAAAATGACTTGTAACTTTTAAACAAAGTAACTCAGAGATCTCATTTTTGGCATGATGCTGAGTGGGGCTATGCTGATGCAAATTCTGAATTTATTGATCCAAGAAATGTTGACTGCAGTCCCTCTTTAATAATGGTAGTACTTACATCATAAACCAAGGGGTACCATTACTGATGTTGTCCACCAAATGGAAATGATACTTCTTACATGCTTTAGCTACAGTGGCCTCTCAGTCACTGCTGCTGTGCAGTGCAGTATTATGGGCATTTGTATGAATTTATGATCCTGCTTTGAAATCTGGACATTTATAATTACAGAACATTTCCATGTACTAAGGATCCCATTATAAGGATCTCCACAAGATGCAATATAAATTCAATAAACCACAACAACCCTTAACTGATTCATCCTTCATTCCACTACTGCATCTTCTCTACGCACCTCTTACCACCATCACTACAATCATTTTGCAGCCTTATTGGCTCTGACCAGATTTTTTGTTGTTAACCAAAATCCTATCTATCCGTGTCTGTGTTCCAGTACAGTTATTTCTTCTAACTGTATTACATAGGATTGTTCCAAATTTGCCTTTGCATGACATTTTATACTGTACATGTTCAGGACCAATCCAGTTGAAATTCATATCACCTAGCAAGATGATTTCTTTGCAAAGAAGCAACCAGTTCCTGCAGGCCCACAACTTTAACTGTGGATATTAAATATATCACACTTTCATTTTTTTCAGTATTATCCACAACAAGCTCAAAGAACAGACTTTTACAACCAGAACATTCTATAGTTAAGCTTGGTTGTGTTACCTTGATTGTATCTTTTACATAGAAAATCAAATCCCTTCTCTTTTATTGTTACAGTCCTATCTAAAAGAGTTATTTTCATCAATCGTAATCCAATTATCTATTATCCTTGCGGTCAACCATGATTTAATAATAGCTAAGATATCAGTTGCATATATATATATACAGAGTCAAGCATCTAGCTCCTGTTTTTTGGGTAACAGGCTGCAAACATTTATGTGAACTAACTTTACATCATTTATTCTGTTCCAATTTCAAATGTCAAACTGCTTCTCAAATGTATTTTCTTTTGCACTCAGGTTATTTTCGGTGTCACCTTACAATGCTACCTTAAATAGGGGAAGATTATAAGCATTAATTGAGAGGTCGACTGTCCAGATGTAACAACCTAGACCAGTCACCTCCCTTTTCTCAGTACTCCTAGCCAGTCCAACCCATTTCTGTTCAGAATAACTTGTGCATAGTCCCCATGTTGATAATGGCCCTCTCTGCATAAGGGAAATGTTCTGAAATAGTACATCTACATAGATCATCATGCTAACACAAAGAAAATCTATAAAGAATTCCTATCTGAACCATTTTAAAGTAAAAGATAGTAAAGAAGAAACAATAATCAAGTTATTTATTTCTGATCTCGGATTAACCAATAATTAACCAATAATCAAGTTAAATGAAAGTAACTAAAGTTCCATATCCACAATATTGTATCAAGCTAGTTATTTTACAGATAAAAAAAGATGAGACCCCCACTAAATGCCAATCCAACAAAACTGCAAGCAGCAGATTATTGCTTTGAAAAGGGTCTCAATTCTACAACTGTAAAGGG
Organism: Neoceratodus forsteri; assembly: GCA_016271365.2. Classification (NCBI taxonomy): domain Eukaryota; kingdom Metazoa; phylum Chordata; order Ceratodontiformes; family Ceratodontidae; genus Neoceratodus; species Neoceratodus forsteri. The sequence goes on along the minus strand of JADMNL010000023.1, from coordinate 628,142,004 downwards.
TATTTACTAAAAAATGGTTCCAGCCTACATAACTTTTATTGTAATCTAGTTAGTTTCATTTAAGGCCAAAAAACAATTAGCAAGTAACCTAATAGCAAAATCTGCAAGCGGCATAACTATGTAAGAACCACAATTGTTTTCCTACATAAGAAGAAGCAGATGCTAAATGAAGGCACAATCAAAGCCACTGTAATTGCTTAATTATAGCCTAAGTAAATATTTTGCATGTCCAGCAGTAAGTGAGATTTTTCTGTGTGTGTGGTTACACTGTACATGCAAACAGTATGAATTAGTCCAGCAGCATGAACTGCCCAGTCCTGCCTGTCTGAGCTGACTCAGTCCCTCCAATCCAGCTGCTCCACTCATGCTGGACTGGTGCAATGGCCTGTCTGTGGGGGGCAGCCCTTTAAATCAGATTTGGTTCCATCTCCATCGCACCCAATTGGTGCAGAACACTCCATCAAGTAGGCACTTGAATGGGGAGTTACATTTTTATGACTTTTATTTTGGTTACTTAGAATGTTCAGAAGTATTTCAGTTATTTCAGTTTTAGTATTTCATTCATTTGGGAAGGTATTAGATTAAATAACATTCACATATTCATGAATAGACATGAGTTGCTTACAACTCTTTCAAAATTCCTTGTACCTTTGTCTTCATTTTTGGGAGCTATGGGTGTGTCCTTCTGTTTTGTTTCAGTGCAGTAGACCACCTACATCCATTTGAGTGTCTAATGGGATTCTAAGCCTGCCCTCCATATGATATATGTTCTGAACAGGTCAATGTTCCAGACAGAAGCTTCACTGCTTAACAATGGTCACAGCAGACTGCATTCCTCTGATCACAGAATCAACACAATTGATCTGCACCTAATCTGCTTTCGTGGAGCACTGTTGTTTGTTAGTAAAAGGTCTTATATGTTCACCTCTATATTCAGATGGTTTGAAAGCTGGACTATAGTTGCCTAGTAAACTAAACTAAGCCTTCAGTTCAGTCAGGACATAGATGTTCTATTTTTTGACTTAGATATTACCCTATTCTGCATAAGCTATACATTATTTTTTCTTATTTTTTAAGTGTTCTTTGCTAATTTAGTATAGTGTGATGATATGGTCCATGGAAAGAGTTATTTGCAACATATTTTAAAATGTGTTGTTTAGGTGCTTTAGCTCTGTTAATAGTTTTATTCATGTTAACTATTTTGGCCAATTTAACTTCTACTAGTTTTTGCTAGGTCAGCTCAAAGTTTTATTAGTGTACAGCAAGCTATTACCATATTCAGCATCGGTGCTGGTGGCTACAGTGTGTAATGACAGAAATTTTATAATTTATCTTACAATAATTCAAGATAGAGATAGAGATAAAGATAAAGATAAATAAAGATATGGGCCCGGAAATTCAGAGAAGTTACGCATAGGAAACTGAGTTGCACCAGTGCAAGTATGGAATTGTGCCAAGGAGCCATATTCAGTGGGCGCCATTGCACAGTGCAAAATCCATTGTGCTAATGTGCAACTATAATGTATGCAGCACAAGTGCAGGGGGCATTCCCATGAATATCCAGTGCAATGGCATATTCAACCGTGAAACCATGGCGCAAGTGTAGAGTAAATCGAAGTTGCGCTGACCAGACTTGTTCCTATAAAAACAGAGTGCAAACACACAGACAGCAGTTGTGCCAAGAGTGAGAGTGCAAGGGAGAGATAGAGAGAGACAGACAGACAGACACAAGACCAGACACAGAGGAAGAGGGACAGAGAAGTGGTGTGGAAGAGAGAGAGAGAGAGAGAGAGAGAGAGAGACACACACACACACACACACACACACACGCACACACACACAACCAATGGACCAGGGTGGCACACAGCCAGCAGCCAACCACCCAGGGGGACAGTGGACAGCAGGAGAGATGGAGAGTGCGCCCTTCCTGATGGAGGTATCATAGGTATCATAGGTATCATAGGTATCATAGGTAGATCAGAGCCAAGAAGACCGTAGTCCATAATGCTCGCCACTTAAGTTAGTCATAACCCTTACTTGATTTATCTCTTAGAAAATTATCTACTCGGGTTTTAAATAAATACATAGTTTCACTAGTCACCACAGATAATGGCAACGCATTCCAAATCTTAGACACTCTAACAGAGAACCAAGAACTTCTCAATTTAGTTCTGCAGTGTTCTACGAATAATTGTAGTGGGTGAGCCCTAGTTTCATATGCTACTTCTCTAAATTTCAATCCCAAAGATTCCCATAAAGTACTATTGTGTAGAGCTCTATACACCAGACACAAGTCCCCCTCTAAGTCTGTGATATTCAAGACTATAGAGACCAAGTTTTGTAAGTCTATCTTCATAATCCAGTCCCTGAACTTCGCTGATTCCTTTAGTCGCCCTTCTCTGAATGCATTCTAGGGCCTTTATGGAACCCCTGTCGCCAGGTGACCAAAACTGAGCACAATACTCAACATGAGGCCTAACCAACGAGGAATACAATGGGAGAAAAACCCTGGTGCTTGTATTTACAATATGCCTTTTAATACAGTGGAGAATACCCCCCGCTTTTTTAATAATTTGTTGACAATGTAAGCCAAATTTTAGATCATTTTTTAACCTAATTCCCAGATCTTGCTCATCTTCAACAGCCTTAAGAACTTTGTTACCCATAAAATAAGTAGCTAATGGGTTGTCCTTCCCAAAGTGCATTACAACACATTTCTCAGTATTGAACACAAGTTTTTTGTTAATGCCCAGTTTTCAAGTTCATTTAATGCACTTTGCAAGGTACTTACATCCTCATGATTATTAATTTTGTGACCTATGCAGTATCATCAGCAAATTTTGTTAACCAGACATTAGAAGAAATGATAGTGAAGAATATAGAGATTAAAAAGACAAGGTCCCAACACAGAGCCCTGTGGGACCCGCTAGTCACTGGTTCATATTCTGAATAATGGCCCTTTATACAAACTCTCTGAGTCCTCTCTCAAACAGCCAGGGCTCAATCCATCTAGTTATAATCCTATCGAGTCCCATTCCTATTAGGGAATCAATAAGTTCACCATGCGGAACCTTGTCAAAGGCCTTTGAAAAGTCCAGTAGAACCACATCCACAGCTTCACCCCCATCCAAAGCCAAGCTAACTCCACCATAAAATTCTAGCAGGTTAGTCATACAGGAACGGGATTTGACAAATCCATGCTGTGTTTGGTCTGGGGGTATAATAGTCTCTATATAATTTTTAATTATACCCTCCATGATTTTACTCAGGACAGAGGTTAGACTCATAGGTCTATAATTGGTAACATTATGTTTAGATCCTTTATTGATAAAGGCTGATTGGTGATAATGAGGGGTGTGAGGAGGCAGGAGGAACAGCTATGTGCCTGACAAAGGGCCCATCAGCGGTATGCCTGACACAGGTGGTACCGTGCCGCATCCACCTTGAGAACTATAGTGACGTGGGATTGTGGGCCAGTACTGCCTGAACAGGGCCATTCTGAGGCAGCTGTGTGAGCTGTGCAGTGAGGAGATGCAGACACCCACCAGACAGAGCCACGCCATATCCATGGAGACTAAGGTGACCCGTCATGTGCCTGCTCACCACGGGCACCTTCCAATGACCAACAGGGGACACCATGGACATCACCCAGTCAGCCATGTCCCACCTCCTCACACAGTTCCTCAATGCTCTGCTGCCACATGCTTCAGAATTCATCCATTCCCCAGCACACAGGCAGAGCGTACAGCAATTATGCAGGACTTCCACAGTGTGGCTTGCATGCCTGATATGATAGGGACCATTGAGTGCACCCATGTGGGTATCTGCATGCCACCTGGCCCTGAGGAATGGCTTATATCAACAGGAAGGGGAGCCTGAGCATCAACTGCCAGGTGGTGTGCGATGCCATGGAGCACATCACCAATGTCTGTGCCACACACCCTGGGAGTGGACATGATTCATTCATCTGGCACAGCTCAGCACTGTGTCACATATTTGAACATGGGAACATCCCCACAGGCCACCTAGTGGGTGAGTATGGTATGGGCAAGGTGTGATGGGCAGAGCAGACCTGGGGATGGGGGTGGGCAGGGTGTGCATGGTCCTGTGGGTGCTAGGGACAGGCAAGTGGTGCAGTACAACATAGTAGAGGGCTAACCATGTCATTCTCCACACAGGTGACAGTGCATAACCACTGAGGCCCTGGCTACTCACCCCCTACCGATGCCCATCGCCCCAGCAGAGAAGCGGTACAACGAGGCACACGCCAGCATGTGCAATGTCATCAAGCGCATCTTTGGCATGCTGAAGACACATTTCCATTGCCTAGACAGGTCAGGCGGTGTCCTACAGTACAGCCCCTTGAAAGTCTGTGGCCTATTCCTGGCCTGCTGCATACTGCACAACAGGGCCATTGACTGTGGGATAGTTGTCGAGGCTGATGAGGGCAACAGTAGTGGGAACAATGGTGACAATGGGCTGGAGGGTGGCAGACAGCCATCCCCTGGGCAGAGGGACCCCGACTGCTGCAACAGGCATGGCGCCACCATGACACTGTTGCACAGGAACATTTTGGAGAACACAGGTAGATGGTGTGCTACACATGCATGGGCCACACAGACAGGTACAGCTCACATGCAGGGACATGCATGGTGAGGGCTTACACACACAGAGGCATGATGCAGGGGTAGGGAGTCAGTGGCACACAATCACACAGCAACACACACACACACATATGCACCCACCCACCCAGGCGTTGGAATGTGGCATGGATCAGATGCATTGTACACATATTCAAGCGCCACCAGTGATAAGGCACACACACACAACCCATGTGTGCACAAGGCAGCACTGCAGACTGTGGTCAGGGCAGCCCACAGATCAGGGCTACTGCACAGTACCATGGCCACCACAGCCATGGGGACAGCCACTTTGGGGCCGATCAGCAGCCACAGACTGCACATCAGCTGGGGGGGTGCAACAGCCCCCCCCAGGATGGAAGCATTGGACCACGACTGTGTCCTCACGGGGGTGTGCAGGCACCCAAACAGGCCAGCCCTGGGCATGTCTGGGATGCCTACATCACAGCCCAGCATCGTCTGTGTTGGGGTCACCTGATGCCGGGTCCATGGAGTGGACAGCACACTGCAGGGTCTCCTGTGCATGGCCATGCCCTGTAGCAGCCAGCAATGTAAATCCATTCACAATTGCACTGGCAATACAATCCAAGGATGCAGTCATGGCCTCCTGCATGCATTGCTTCCCCTCCAGGATCTGCGCACTGCCCCTTTTCTGCTGCTCCACTAACTGGCGCACCTCCTCACGCAGTGCATGCACCCCAGTGGTGAGCAGCAACTGTTGCTGAACAAATGCCCACAGAAGCCAGGTGTGCTCTGCCAGACGGTCAGCATCCTGGTGCTCCTGGGTGGGATGCCATTCCTCTGAGGGTGACCTGCCACGCTGTACAGCCCCCCTCCAGTGGAAACTGCACAGTGGGGTCTGCAGGGGGAATGGAAACAGCAGGCATACCAGTGGCAGGCCCTGTGGCCAGCTGCCCTGTGGCACCTGCAGCCTGCTGCCATCACCTTTCCGGCCACTGTACACCACCCTGCACCTGCATGGCTGCAGCACCACCACCACAGGGCACATCCATGGCAATGCACACCATTGCACCCACAGTGGTGGCAGGCAGCTGTGCCACCACTGGCATTGCGCTGTGTGTGCTACCTGACTGTAATGCCAGCAGGGGCAACACACCCACAATGTCACCCATGCTGTCCAGAAGGTGTGTGTAGTCATCATTGGAGTAAGACCCCACCACAATTTGTGTCTCTGCACACAGGACACCAAGGCTGGCATCCTGCAAGATCACATCCAGAGCCTCATCTGACCCTAGGTCTAGGATATCCACAGGCACCTTGGTGCTGAGCTGCAGCCTGTCAGGCCCCTGAATGCTGGTGGATGTAGATGGTTCATCCTTCAGGGCCGTACCAGCATCCATGGGTGCCACTGCTGCTGCCAGTTCCCCATCCTCTGCATGGATGTGTGCTGCTGCTGCAATAGAAGGATGCTGTGTTAGTGATGCAGTACCCACATGTGTCCCCCTGTACACTGCCTTTGCATGTGTCCTGCAGCATGGCATGTGCATGGGTGCGCACATGTGCACATTACATGCAGAAAGGCTGCATGCACACCAGCATGCCTGTATACACACCCTACGGGCCACCAGCTGTGCGTGTCTGACATACATACCATGCAGTGATGGGCTGCCACCCTTCTGGAAGCCTCCTCCAGACACACCATCCACAGTGGTGTGGTGCATGGTGGCTGCCACCAACTCCTCTGTTTGCATCAGTGTGTGTGCATCTGCTGGCCCTCCTCCAGTGGCATTATGGAATGCTCTGATGGCTGCCATCTTCTCCTTTATGCTCCGCCTGTCAGTCCCGACCTTCTTGCAGCACTCCTGTGCTGACCACTGGTGGCTGCTGTGCTGATTCACATAGGACGCCACCTGCTCCCATGCACCAGCCCTGGCCTGTGGTGTGCCCATGGCACCACTCAACAGGGCCTCCCTGTTGAGGTAGGCCTCAAACAGGGCATCTGTCTCACCCTTCATGAAGTTGGGCCTGTGCCTCCATGCAGACCCCCGCTCCTTGCCCTCTTCTTGTGCCGACATGTTGCTTCCTGTGGACATGGACAGCACAGTGTGTCGGTGACAGCATCTCCCTGGTCTGTCCCACCCAGCAGTGCTGTCTGCTCCCAGTGTGCTGCTACAGCATCCACCACTTACCTATCAAGGTTGCAATACCAGTACATGGCCTGTGCTGTTCTGTGGTGCTTATGAGGAGCAAAGCATGCAAATGAAGTTGTGTGCAACAGTAATGACATGCTAATGTACCCCACTGTGCCACTCATTGACTGATGAGCTCATTTGCATGCAGCATCTGAATATCAAGAAATTGCGCTGTGTGCAATGGGATTGCACCGGAGCAAGCCGTGGTGCAATTCGCATGCATGCACGGTGCATGGGTCTGCAGTGCACGTGCACATCATGCTGTCATGGTGTCAGTTGTGCACCATGCATGAACAGCATGATGCAGTGGCATTGCGCATGTTGTGCATGGCCAGCTACGTGCATGATCGCGCATGGGGTAGAATGCCTTATCGTGCACATGCTCACTGCGCAAAGGTGGGTGACCTCTGATCCCTGGGTCAGACCTCCATGACCTGCTTAGCCATGCACACTGCACATTTCCAGCTCTGCATGATGGGCGGGCATTGTGCAGTCTCCCACGCATCATGCATCTGGCACCTGTGGCAGACACATGTGCCTGGTCCTACCATTTTCACCGCTGAACCAGATCAAGTGCAATGGCACAGGGTAGGGGATGTCACACCCATAACTGGACAGATGTGGGGCTGGCCAATCTGGTAGCCTGTGTGGATCCCGACAGCCCACAGCTGTTTGGCCAGGTGCCCTTGCAGCAGGCCAGGGGCAGGGTGTGGAAGGATATCTCTGCCAGTCTGGAGCAGAGGACCAGGGTGCACAGGACTGTGAAACAGTGTAGGCACCAGTACAGTGACCTTATGCGTAGGGACCCTGACCTTCTACGGAGGCTTCAGGCACGTGCCAGGCATGGTGCAGTGCCACAGCCAGGTAAGTCATCCATGTACATGTCTGCCCTGGTGCTGTACTGTGGTGTTGAATTTACTGCCTGGCATGCCATGCAGTGGGGTGCACTGTCATCGTACATGTCATGGAGTGGCATTGAAGCTGCCACTTGTGTTGCGATGCAGCTGTACTGGCATGCAGAACATGTTGGGCAGGGGCACACCCTGTGCACAGAGGGCTGGGGGAAGCTGCTGTGGTCGGTTACTGATGTGTCTTCTTTCCATTCCCATGGCCGGAGGACTGCAGGTGGGTCAGGGCTGCAGGGGTGGTGGTGGGTGTGGGTGCGGGCATGGACACCTGTGCCATGTGCCATGGCAGCTGTGTGTGTCGCACTGTGTGTAGTGCATGCCACTGTGGCACGACCATTGAACACATGTGCCAGCTGTTGGTGGGGTGGGCATGTGCCCAGATGCCACCAATGTTGCTGTGGTGCAACCGGAGCAGTGTTCCATGTAACTGTCACTGCACAGTCATGTGGACATTGTGAGGTGGAGACCACCTCTGTGCAATGTTGTGGTGCACCATGTTGCTGGCTGGCATTGTCCCACCCCCCTGCGGGTGTCCTTCCTGGGCCGTCCAGGGGTGTGTGGTCCCACTGCCCATTGTGCACTGTGGGTGGGCATGGTTCCTTGGGCCATTGCCCTGATCACCTGTCGTGTCCTTTGCTATAGGTGTCCAGAGTCCAGTGTGAAGACCGCAAAGATGGATGCTCAGCTGTCTCATGCAGCAGACCTTGCTGGTCATATCAAGCATTCTGGAGATCATGGTTGCCATGTGTCTGATGATGGTGGCAGAGAGGAGGGAGTGAAGGCTTGTCAGGGTGGCCAGATGGGGCCGTTGCTAGTGTTTTGGCTGTTTTCCCCTGTTTCCCCTGTTGCACCTTCCACCACAGTCCCCCCTTCCACTGTACAGTCCCTGTTCCCTTCCCCTTCCCTTGCTGTACCTACCCTTTCCCAGTCCCTGTTATTCTTGTAAATAGTTGTTTTACATAAATATTTTCTGACATACCTGCCTGTGTCTGTGTCTGATTTGCAGGTGGCGTGAGGAGCCATGCTGCAGTGGCCCAGTGTCTGTCCATGTTCTGTGTGTGACAGGGGGCACTTGTTGTGCTTCTGTGGTTCCCTGCTGTGTTCTGCGGTGTGTTCCACCGTAGTGGTGTCCATCCCCTGGGTTGGTGGCTGTGCATTGGGGTGCCCATGGGGCAGCAGTCAGGGGTGTGTGGTGGGTGTGTGAGTGGTGGTGGCACATGGCCATGGTCATTGGTCGGGTACTGTCCGCACACTGCATTGGGGTCCTCTGCTTGGTGTTGTGCGGCCTGTCCCATGTGGTCTGCCATGCTGCCTGCAACCCGGCCTGTTCAGTGCCCACTGTGTGGGCTTCCTGTGTGCCTGTGTGGTGTGTGTGTGCTTGGCTGCATGGTCCTGGGTGTGGTCTGCTATGGTCTCATGGGGGGGTACTGCCAGCAGCCTGCTGGGGGGGCTCCCTTGGTGGCCCTCCATTGGCCATTGGTGCCTCCTGCCTCCTGTCACCTGCTATCCATGCCACTGTTCTGTTCTGTTGTCCAGTGTCTAGGTGCCTGTGTATGCCCTGCTGTGCCCTGCTGGTGGAGGCCTCCTGTGGCCTGTCAGTGTGCTTCCATGGCTCTGTCCCTGGGTCTGTTCTTTGTGCCCTGACCCCCTCTGTTGTTGTGCTGCTTTGCTGCCATGGTTGCACTGAAGCATCTCTGTTTACACCATGGCTCACCTCTACGCCATGGCACAACTCTGTTTGCCCCATGGCACAACTCTGTTTGTACCATGGTGCAACTCTGCCATATTCAGCCACATTGCGCTGGTACTGTTCAGCATGCGCAGCCTCTGAATATGGCTCCAGTTGCACCATGGTGCATTGGATTTGCGCTGCACCGGACTTGTGGCGGACCTTGGCGCATTTCTGAATATCCAGGCCATGGAGTCCAATCTTTAATAATAAGCAATACTTTGAGAATAACAGCTTAGGAATAAGACTGCAATGGTATCCAGTGAAGATAACAACTGGGGAATGGCGAAGTGACATAACGGTGACTGAACCACAGTGCCAACACTTTTTTAGTGATCCCAGTTCCCTCCATCCCTCGGTTTTGTGTCCCACTGGAGTAGGAATATAGTAAAGGGGGTGTGGGGCAAGGCCCCCCACGGGGGGGGGTGTGGGGGTTAAATACCCTGCAGAAAACAACATTTTACAATAGTGGTCGCGATTTGGGTTCAGTGCCGTTATCACGGTCACCTTTCCTCGATCGCTATTTTGACATGGACCCGACTCTAACTTGCTAGAGTAGTTAATCTTAACTAGATCTACATCAATTTTATCACAGGTATAAAATTGCATCTAATTTTAGGTAACATATTACTATACCTGTTATTGTCCTTTTTTGTTCAAAAGCACATTTTCCCTTTCCCCTTGTCTGTAGGTGGTTTCAATGGAGGCCATTATATATGAAGAAAATAATCCTGTAAAAGTTGCATGACAGAAAGAAAAGTTATCCATGTGATAAGTCGGGCTGCTCAACTGCCTTGAAGAGTGACTACCAGAGGAAGGCTGGGAGGGGGCATTGAGTTTGTCTAATTGATCTACATTTGCCTTAGTCTGTCTGCTGCTTTGTTAAAGACTAGAACTGAAATCTGCAATGAAAGCTGGGTAGGCAGCATTGATGTTTGTAAGTAAATAAGTAAGAGATTAAATAAGAGAAGCAACATTGATTAATTCTGGTGAGATCATTTTATTATACATTGTACACATGACCTTGCCTGGCAGACCCACAAGTCTACTGGCTCCATAACTGACCTTGCTAAACATAACTCACTTCATAACACCTTTACCAGAGCTAATAGGCTTGCAAAGGATGATTATGTTGCATTAATTCTCCAAAATAACCTTAACCACTCCTCAAAGTTCTGAAAGGCAATTCACTCATTATTCTACCTGCCTTCCCACTCCTCTCCACCATCCTCAAGATGGGTGACTCCCTCATCTCTGATTCTGCAGCACTTGCCTCATCTTTTAACTCCTTTTTCTCCACCTGTGCTCTCTACCTCTTTCCTACACTCCCCCCCACACCCTCTCCACTGTAGCCTGAGCACACTCCTGTGCCCCAAGACCTTCCCATCTCCTTCTCTCCTACCACTCTCTATTTTACCCTTAAGGTCCTGCTTGATCTAAACCCACATCAAGTAGGGAGCCCCATTGGCCTTGACCCCAGATTCTTGCCTCTCTCCACCCCAGAAATTACCCTTTCTATCACCCAACTCCTAAGTCACTCCTTGTCACTTGTCTCAGTCCCTGATTTGTGGAAGCAGGTTACTGTCAGTCCTTCCCAAAGTGGATGACCCCTCCCTTTCCTGCCAACAACCACCCGGTCTCCCTCTACCCATCACACCTGATACTTTCCAAATTTTCCCTTTCCTTAGCAACTCCTTCTTCTTCATTAATTACCATTCTGATTTCAGGAAATACCACTTCTCTACACACCCTCCTTAGGCTCATGGATTCCATCCTTTTTGGCATGGACCAGGGTTGGTCACCTCAGCAATCTTTGTCAATTTGCCCATTTCACTGTTGATCACCCTGTCCTCCTAGATAAGCAAAATGTGTCTAGCCTATCCTCCTCTGTTGAGTGGTTTAGCTACACCTTGATGATGGAACCCAATCTGTCCATCTTGGTGATGCCATCTACACTCCTCTCCCTATCTGCTCTGGTGTCCCCAAGGATCCATCCTTTACCCAGTCCTATACTCCATTTTCCTAAACCACCTTTCCTTCACCTGGTCCTCTATGTCAGTTCACACGTATGCAGACAATACTTTTCTCTACATCTCTGGTTCCTTTTCCTCATACCTCACAACCTGAATCCAACTGGGTTTCAACAACATTCAGCACTGGATTTTGGCAAATCAGCTGTCAAAACCATAAAATTGTCTCTAGGACCTTCGGCACTAGGCAGATACTTGCCAAGCTCTCCTCTCCTCCTTCCTTCCAGACCTTTGATGGTGTAGTGATCGAGGATGACTTCTCCTTTAAATACCTCAGAGTGTGGTTGGATTGTCATCTTGACTTCTCTACTCACATGAAGGGTATCCACCAGAAGCTGCACCCTAAACTTGGGAAACTTTACAGGAACAAACCAAGTATTCTGCTTCCTTCCCAAAGAGAGATTGTCACAAAAATATTCAATCCATTTTAAATTATGGTGACATTGAATATAGTGCTGCTCCTAAGTCTGCCTTACCAGTCTGGATCCCTTGTTCACTACTTCTGCCACCTTGCCTGAATTACCTCCAGAATCCACCACTGTTCCTGTTTCTCCCTCTTCTTGCCATCCCTTGATGCCAGGCACCTCACTCATTTACTACTGTACCTTTGTCTCCAAATTCTAGCTTGGCTCCTTCCCACTACCTTTCCTCCCTCCCTCCCTCTTCTCCTCCTCCTTCCCTCCTGCCACCTCCTACTCCCTCTGCAGCTCTGAAACCTCTTACCTCACCCTCCCTCTGTAAAATCTTTGGCTAGTTATTCTGCTTTCTTCTTCCACTTCTCCAAACTTTTGTGCATCCTCCTCATTGCTACTTACAATGGTCTCTCTTTCCTGTCACTAATATCCATCCTCAATGGATGTACAACTCACTCCTGCAGTTGCCGCTTATCCTAGACTAGTCTCACTGCTCCTTCCCATATTACCTCCTCCCCCTTCTGCCTAATTCTTTAGTCTGCTATCCTCATTGGGCTTGTACCTGTTGTACTCCCTATCTCCATTACTTCCCTCATTTTTCTGCCAGTTGCACTTTGCTGATCTGTTGCTTTTGAAATGCAATGTTTTGCATTACTTGGTCACTGTACTTCTTAATTTCCTACCGTTTACTTTTATTATTCTTATTGATTGTTATTATAATTGCAGCACTACTAATGTAACTGATTGCACTCTTCCAATCTTCTTCCCACCAGGACCCATCTGACAACAAGCTGTTTAGCTCAGTATGTTTTTCTTGGTTAAACTCTGGAAATAAATAAATATTATAGGAGAACTTAAATCAATAAATATTATGGAATGAAGTTATTGTACTGATATATTTTCTGTCTGAAGTGACAATGTGAAATATCTCTATTGTTGTCTTATAAATGGCTCTTTTTACACTAACTCCAACATAATAAAAATTGCCTGCATTTTGTTCTGAACAATAAAGTGAAATCATTGTCATTTCTTATTGGTATTTGAAAATTGTCTGCTTATTTATTTTTGGGGGTATACTTCATACAAGTTTTAAGAACGTATATTTAGATTTGATTCTTTGGAGTCCCTTAATATTTACTGTGAATAATTAAGCTTCCTTGAGGCAAAAAATAAAAATGTTGCCTTTCAAGCTATTAAAAAGACCTCAAACATCTTTATTAAAACAAGAATATGTGATTAGGGAGGTAGAGGATTCAGTTCTGCTCGTGTAAGGTCTTTTAACAGTGTCACTATGCATAAGATCTTTAGAGTTACATGAACATTCCATAGTGGAAAAACATAGGAAAATTGAATCAATAATAAAAGATTCAACAAATATAGGAATAAGTCACATGTGGGACAAATAGATGCATGGTAATGCTAGTTCACAGAAAGTTCAACTGATTCCTGGAAAGCATGGGTCCCTATATGAGGCGCAAGTTGAATATTAAACGAATGTAGTTTTTTCAATTGAAGGTTTGGTAGTTAACCAAACAGTGGGAAATTAAGAAGGCCATTATGTAGAGGACTATGATGCCTTTTTAACACCATATATAAAAATGCTTATAGCTGCAGTACTAGTTAGCCAGCAAAAAACTATCATCCTACCTTTTTTTAGCAATAATGTATGCTGCATAATCATAGAGTCTTCATTCGGGTACTTCAAATTCAATCATCTATTTTTAAGACTATGCTTAAATACAACTTTTGTAATTCTTATGGATCTACAATAAATATGGCAGCACCCCCATCAATTTTCAAAAATCGTTTCCTCAGAGATCACACACTAACAGTACCCACAGTATTTATAATGCAAATATGTCAGGATGTTGACAGCATATGTCTCTGATGACCAACAGCACAATACCACACTGATCTGCTTACATCTATGATAGTGGACCTCGCAAAGCACTAATAACTTTTAAGAATGTCAAAATACTCTGTCTTGCCTCGGGAATGAAATAAAGCAAAAAGAAAATCAGATATATTGATGTTTTCCTTTGTTCTAACTGGCAAACAAATTATTGAATTTTTTGTTAACAAGTACTGCTGCTTTAACTTACAGGTGCCATGGAGCTCTAAAGATTTTTTATCTTTTGGCATGAGACAACGTTATACATAATTGAAATACAGACCATAAAATAAGTAAAAATTGCTCAGGACATTGTGACATTTCTAATATGGTTAATATGATGGTGACAGCATTCTAAAAGATTAAGTTACAGGCATCAAGCATAACTTATTAAATGAAATTAAAGCTATCATGATATATATGACACAAAAATTAAAGACAAGATATGGGTAAATGGGCTATAGTTAATGAAAGAAGAATGCGTTTACTGATATAGTCCTTATTAGCTACAGTATAGGTGATGATTTGGATTCTAACATCATCTGTCATGAAAACCTAGTGAGGAATGCATATACTGTTAATTTAATGGCACTTGTAAGCAAAACAAAAGATGATGAAACAGATCATGAAAAGGGATGGGAATCCAAATTACAACCAATAAGTAAAAGCTGTTCATGGTGAATATAATCAAAACTGCACAAAAGGAAACCAGAGAAAGAGGGTTCTGGTGGAACAAATAGTGAAAAATAGAGGAGGTCAGGACGGTTCCACGACAAGTTGCTGAAGCTAATACAGCATGGTAAAAACTGCAAGGGTGAAAACAGCGAAGTCAAAATGTGCATTCAAAAACTGCAGAAAATTTTTTTTTCCAATGTGATTTACTACTACAGCACCATGCCCCATGGACCACCGCTCAAGTAAAGTTGTAACTTACATTTTTTTTCTTCAGTGTATGACTGCATGTTTTGACTTTCACTGTTTTTACTGCATGTTTTTTGACTGCACTGTATTTCCATTCAGTGAGTTGTTGTGATATGGGACAGGATATATCTAAGCAAGAAATGAAATATGAAAAAATAAAATAATATTGAAGGCAATAATTCAGCTTCCATTTCAAAAGTCAAAATAGAGATTTCAAAGAACAAAGGGTTTATATCCCTAACAGCATAAGAAAACATATGATTATCTTTTGACAATCTATGTTTAATAATGAAACCGAATGCAGAAAGTGGAACATATCTTAAAACCATGGTTTACAAAAGTGCTGAAAGGTTTACTGAAAGATAAAATAAGATGGCATGATATTGTATTAGTGTATGCTGTACATATCAATTAAATCCCATGAAGCATGGCTATGTGTTGTCCTTCTAACTATAATGGTGTTATTAAAATCTAATTTTGGAAAAGCCATGTGCTCATTGACTCAAGATTCTATTAAATAAAACCATAATCTCAACTGTATTAAACAAAGAAGACAGTAAGGAAAATTGTGAGGAAAATAAGATAAAATGTAAACTACAACAGACTATAGCTTTTATGTCACCAAAAAGTAATACATGAAAAAGAAGCGGGTGTGTCTGAGGAGCAATGGATCCATGGGTGAAAGCACAGAGATGTTAGAGTAAATAACCACATAATACCAGAAAGTGCACTAGTGGACTAGATGGAGAAACTCCCTAGAGGGATATTAAGGAAACAAGCATTTGTCAATGCCGAATGTTTGCTTGCTGGCATTGGCATTGGTAATGTAGAAGTTACAGAGCTGCATAATAGGAATGGCAGTCAAGTATTGAACTAAGCCAACCCACCACCACCCTGCAGAGGTGACAGGCATTGGGGTGTGCCTTTGGGTCATCAGGCATAACGACCACTCCATTTCACCACACCCTACCCTGCAGACACTGACAAGTGTCACAGTTTGTCTTGGGTCTTTGGCCCTTATATGCACCCCATTCCATCAGGAAATACAGTGAGATAGTGCGGTATAGGAGAATGGGGTGAAGTTTGGGCCGAAGGGTCCGAGGCACCTTTGATGCCTCTCACTGGCTGCAGGGTGTGGGTGGGGTGGAATGGTATGAGCATGACGAGGCAGAATCCCAAGTCACACCCCTGATTCTGTATCATTCTTATCCGGGTGAGGCGTTATGGTCAGAAACCCTAACGCCTCAGGCATCGTTAGTATTTTCACTCCAAATTTTCAACATGTTTTTGTGACCCCCACCACATGAACAGTGGCAATATAAGTTTGTTAGCTGAAAACTGCTTTTGCACAGCGACTATAGCATTGGCACCACAGGTGCAAAACACATTCGAACAGGATGTGAAAATGACAAGCGGTACTGTTCATGGGAGGTGTAAAAATGGCAATGTTGAAAATCTGCTGTGAAAATCTTAAAAACTGGTGAAGTCACGAGTGTTGGTAGAAACCGTTACGCGCACCGTAATGTAACTAGTTTTGGGATTTTTACAGCAGATTGTTAACACAGGGCATTTTGGGACCTCCGATCATGAACAGTGTCACTGTGATTTTCTTTATCTGTCTCGAACAATGATTTCCCACAGCGACCACGCATTTCTGCGCTGAAAGTGTGAAAACACATTTCAGCCATGTTGTGGAAAATGACAGCTGTACTGTTCATAAGGAGGTGTGGAAAAATGCCACTGGTGAAAATCTGGACTGAAAATATTACAAATTCATGTACCTACGAGGGTGCATGGAAACTGTGCAATGCTCACTCATAACACAATCATTTTATGGAGTTTTGTCACCAAATTTTCAACATAGCAATTTTAAGACCTCTGCTCATGACCAGTGTCACTGTGATTTTCTTAATCTGTCCCAAACATTGTTTTCACACACCGACTGTACCACTGTGCGCTACATCTGCGGAAACACATTTTGGGCGAGATGTGAAAAATGGTAGCTGTACTGCTCATAAGGAAGTGCGGTAAAATGGCACTGTTGAAAATCTGGTGTGCAAATATTGAAAATTCGCAAACTTATGAGCGTGCGTAGGAACTGTGCAATGCACTCTCGTAAAACAGTCATTTTTAGGACTTTTTTCACCAAATTTTCAACATAGCCATTTTAAGACCTCTGCTCATGAACAGTGTCACTGTGATTTTCTTAATGTGTCCCGTACATTGATTTCGCACACCGACTGCGCCATTGTGCGCTACATGGGCGGAAACACATTTTGGGTGAGATGTGAAAAATGACAGCTATACTGCTCATAAGAAGGTGTGGTAAAATGGCAATGTTGAAAATCTGGAGTGAAAATATTGAAAATTCGTGAACTTACGAGCGTGTGTAGGAACTGCGCAACGCACGCTCGTAAAACAGTCATTTTTAGGAATTTTTCCACCAAATTTTTAAAATAGGCTTTTTGAGATCCCACCTTATGAACACTGGCAGTGTTAGTTCATTAATCATTCCGTAAAGGTGATTTCATGCAGTTGCTGCAAAATCACCCTTCAGGCCAGAGTAATGCCATAACTGTGACAGCATTCATGAGAAGGGGTCCCAAAAACCCCATGTTGAAAATTTGGTGCAAATATTCAAAAAATGCCTGAGATATGCAGCAAAGTTGAAAAAACCCTATCTATTACATTATACAGCTTACCGGCATTTCTTCAGTTCGCGGTTGGCTTTGAAGAGTGCAAACGTGTTCCCAGTCCACCGAAGATCATCACGCCGGACTCCAGAGGTAAGTATGGGGTGGGGTGGTGTGAGGGAGGCAGGAGTCACGCAGTGGGTGGAGTGCGGGTGGGGCAGGGAGACTGCAAGGGACTGTTTTAATTTACAGGTTTTTGATTACTAAGGCAGCGTGGGGCGTTTGCCATGCTGGGATGGGCTCCCAGCGTGGCAGCTGAAAAAAACTGTTTGGGAGAGCTGGAGCTGACGAGTTAGGCACCCCAGTGGCTATATGGGTTTGTGCCATGCTGGGGGCTCCCAGCGTGGCAGCTGTAAGGCTGTTTGGGGTGGAGCCGACGGGGGTGGGCACCCCATTGGCCATTCGGGCTTGTGCTATGCTGGGGTGGGCTCCCAGCGTGGCAGCTATGAGGCTGTTTGGGGGTTGGAGTTGGCGAGGTTGGGCACCCCGTCGGCCCATACAGATGTGTGCCACACTAGGGTGGGCTCCCAGCGTGACACCAGGAAAGCTTTTTGGGGGTGGCGTGGGCTGATGGGTCATTAGGCACCCCGTCGGCTATACAGTATGTGCGTGGGGGGAGGCGCATCAGCATGCAATATGCATGCGTGTGTGTTGGGGGAGAGCTCTGCTCACTGAAGTGGAGCTCTCCCTTTCAACTGTATGCCACTGCATTTTCAGCTGTCATAGACAGCTGGAGCAGTGATTGGCAAACTGCAACCATGCCTGCAAACACACTAACTGAATTGGAAGAGGCTGACACACCTCTGGAAAACTCTGATGATGGCACTATGTTTCTTGCACATGTGTGCAAGAAAACATAATAATGGATCTGTCTATTTGGAACAAGAGCCCTGACAGTTTACCAAGAGTAATGACAAGATTAAAAAAAAACTGAATATTGACTCCTAGCACATAGAGGATTTGAGAGGAAATGTTACTGATGGGTGTTGTTAGAGTATAACAATCAGTCTGATGTAGTTTTCCTTCAGGAAACTCATAACTCTAATTATTAAGAGTCTGAAATCCCAAGATTTATAAACCCTAAAATTAAGGCCAGAAAAATAAGCAGATCTGATACAGTATATCTGGTGGTGGTTTATTAATACTTGTTTCCTCAATAATCTTCTATGAACTATTTGAATGCTTGGACCCTCAAGGGTGGGAAACCCTTCTATTCTCCCTAGTGTGAGCTCTATATATGATAAGATATGTACACTTTTTATGTTGGCATGCTTGCAAATCCAACATCTTGAGTAGTGCAGATTTGGAGGCGTGGTCGCTGTGGGGAAAATGCAGGGCACGCACCACTAGGTGCGTCCCTCATTCCCCAATCAGCCTGCATGCCAGCACCACACCATGCATACTAATGTGGCGAGCACATCTAAGGAAAGGTCTGCTGCAATGCGAGCAAAGCTCATCACACACAGCGGACCCTTCCTACGTGCTCTCCAGCTAGTAACATGGCAGCACAGTGGCTGCTTAACTGCCAACTTCGGGGTGCCCAATCCCCCAGTAGGGTTACCCTGCCCTTCAGAATATGTGCTGACAGGGAGCCCACTCCCCGTCAGCATGATGTCCCCCTTCTTCTGTGCCAATGGGGTACCCAATCCCTGTCAGCTACTGTACCCCCCCAAAAAAAGAATCCTCCTGTAAAAAAGAAAACCATCCACGATGTTGTTTTTTTAGTACTTGTAAACAGAAAACGGTCCCTCATAGTCTCCCTACCCACCACCCTCACCCATCCACTGTGCACCCTGCTTCCCCACCCCCCCATACTTATCTCTGGAGCTCCTACCACCAGGTTCCCTTCAGCTTTTCAGTGCCTTCCAGGGGCACTCGTGAGGCACAAAGTTCTGTAAGCCAAACTTTACTGTCCCTAGCTGTCAGACCTTGCTCTGACAGCAATCCATTGCAGTCAAAGCTGCTAATTTATTTAATTCCTTCCTCCTGAGATTGCAACAACTGCAACCTTCGACCATTTAAGTGGAAGCTATGTCAGTTCCTAGTTTTCATAGCATCTTGTGACTGCTATACCTAATCTCTGCTGACTGCTAAATGCTGGGACCTCCCTCTTTTACCATTTGCCCTGTATAGCCCTATCCTGTTGCTGCACTATTCCACTCACAGCACTTCCTCTCTTGTCCCTTTCCCATTCCTACCCTCTTTTTCATCCTACCTCATCCCACCTCCACTCCCACTTCCCCTTCCTCCTCTGTTTCCTCACCTTGTTCTCTCCCTCTATCCCCCTGCCCCTGTGGGTCTTTCCTGCTTAAGCTTCATTGTGGAATCTTCCTCCTTGCTCTTATTTTACTCCTTCCACCCCAAGTCACCCCTGTACTTCTCTCCTTGTAATCCCTTTCACCCCTCTTCAGACAAGGCCACTGGCTGCATTTGACACAATATTTATCTTGCCGTATTGTTCTTTTGTTTATGTAATTATTTTCCTCATGTTGTATTACTTACTGAAACCATTGTAATTTGCTGTTCTTGTGACTTGACACAGAACCTCTGTAAGAACCCTTGGCTCAAACATCTTTCAATTTGTTAAATAAATAAATAAATAAAAATTTCACGGTGAAATTGTGGTGAAATGTTTTGTGAAATGCAGAAACATTTTTGGTCAAGTGGTCCCCTGGCGATTACCAGCATGAATTGAATAAGCCACCCCCACACAGACAGTTAGCTCATTATTTTAATGAGATCCAGACTAACCCCAATCAAAAAAAAAAAAAAATCCCCATTACTCCCTGCTGTCTAGTGGATCCCCCCCACCCTGTCATTGGCTGCTGGCCATGGAGGTAAGTGGAAGGCTGTGCTGGTGGCACAATCAGGGTATTGGGGAGGAGTGGGTGGGTCCTATCTGATGACAGGATTGGTGGATGGGGGTACTCTAGACACCAGGGAGTACCTGGGGATTTAATTTTTTGGGGGGATTGGGACTCAGTGGTCCATGATCTCATTAATAATAATGAGCTGTGTGTGTGGGGGGGGGCTTTATTCAATTTGTGTTGGTGATCAGCCGGGAGGGGACCACTAGACACCAGGGAGAGAGATTTAATCTCTAATTTGGGGATTTAATATTTTTTGGGATTGGTGCTTAGGGGTCTGGGATCTCATTAATAATAATGAACTAACTGTGGGGAAGGGGTGACTTTATTCAGTTTGTGCCGGTGATTGGTTGGGGGGCCACTAGACACAAGGGAGAGAGATTTAATAGAGATTTAATCTCTAATTTGGGGATTTAATTTTTTTTTTTTGGATTGGGGCTTGGGAGTCCTGGTGATCTCATTAATAATAATGAGCTAACTATGTGTTGGGGGTGGCTTATTCAATTCAGCCATTGATCAGCTGGGGGGAACCACTAGACACCAGGGAGAGAGATTTAATAGAAATTTAATCTCTAATTTAGGCGGTGAGTGGCGGGTGGTGGGGGGACCACAGGACACCAGAGGAATACTCTAGTCTTTATTCACTTGTGAAATTTCACCCACCCATGGTGGTGAATTTTGCTAGTTCATGGGCAAAATTTCCCTCGCTTAGCAGGCAACATTTAGCCCTCAAAATATTTCTTGAAATGCGAAATTTGTGAAACATTTCACGGTGCAAAATATTTCAACTTTGTACAACACTACTGGTGTGTAAGGCAAATAGGATGTTGTGGATTATAGGGCAGGGACCAGTAGCAAGAGAAGGGAGTTGGGGGGCGTGGCATGACCAGGCAGAAGATGGCAGCGTAGTTCAGAATCTCTGCAGGAATGACTGCAATCTAACCTCATCCAGCCTTCACCAGACCTTTCTCTGGTAGCAACTCCTGTGACCACCCTGTAATCTTACTGTCTGACACAGTTTGTAAGTCATTTTTGATACATCATCTACTTATATTCAATTATTCTACACTGTACTGCCGCATACTAGGCCTCATCCTTCAGCATTATGGCAGATCTCCAAGCACAGCAAAGCTCACTTGTTACAGTGGAAGTAATGATTTCTAAACTGATGGCTGAGATTAATGATCTAAAACCTCCACCTAACAGAATCGACTACTCTTGAAACTTTTAGCCAGAAAATTGCAATTAATTAGAAAGCAACAGCCTGTAACACCACTACTATTCATGACCTCCAGGCTACTGTCAGCAATCAAGAGCGAACTATTAAATCCCTACAAGCCAAAATTGACAATATTGAAAATTGTAACTGTAGCAACAATTTACGATTTTTTGGCTTCCTTGAAGGTGTAAATTAGGAAACACACTGCGCTTTTATTGCATGTGCTGCCTGCAATGTAAACTGCCTCCTGACCTAACGTTAATCATTGGCGGTCTCACTGCACTCTGGGTCCCAGACCAACATCAGACCAGTGACCAAGGCCCATCATTGCTCACTTCTTGAACTATTCCCATACAGAATTAATACTGAAACGAGCCAGAGAAATGGGGAAATTTCAGTGGCAAGAGTTTAATATTTCCATCTACGGAGACTTTTCAAAAGATTTAACCATCAGAAGGAAGGCCTACAATCCACTTAAACAATCCTCCACCAAAGAAGCATTAAGAGTTGCTCGTTACCCTGCAACACTACGCCTTTTCTCGGGCTCTTCCTTCAAGGATTTTGAAACCCTTGATGCCTCAGCCAACTATCTGGAGGTCTCTCTCTGTAATCTTACCCTGGGAGGTTCAGCAGCAATTGGCAACATGAACACAGCTTTGGTATCTGCATGGAGGGTGGGCGACGAGGTGCAGGAACGTGGGGAAAGTGTTGCAGAACTCGCAGCCCCAAGCAGCAACACTGCAACTGATTTGACCCCAAGGTAATCAACACGGCTACAAGAGAAGCTTCTGTCGGGGCATTATTCTTCAAGATTTTCATGCTGTTCTAGGGAAGTTTCACCCCAAACACCTCAAGCTGCAGCCTCTCACCTTCAAATCAATCCATCTATTCCCCCGAGCAATAAGTTTGCACTCTTGGAGGATGACATGCGTTCCTCGCAGGAGAATCTTTCCCAGCAAATTTCAGACTAACATCCCTCTAATTTGGGCCCTGTGCCTCAGGGATATATTTCTGCTGATACTTCATGGGCAGAAGTTGTTGCAAGTTCCCCCCTCAAATCTTTAGAGCCACCCAAAAAGAAACGTAAGGCAAAGACCAAATGCAAGAACATCAATAGTCATAATCCTACTAATAAATCTAAGGTGTCATGAGCTTATATGGTCAGTAATATGGTCAGATTGCTATATCTTGGTAGGTTTTGCTTCTGGGATACTTAAAGGAGTGCCAGTACACTTTTTCTGCCTAGACACGCCCGCTCTACAGTCTATGCCACCTGGTTGCTTTCGTTCCCAGCGGGTGCAGAAAGCAAAGGCTGTACATCGCGGCACAATCAATTTACTTTTTGTTGCAGTGTTTAAACGAGCAGCTTAAAGGACTTCAAGGGAACTTTGGTATATCAGCAATGCTTTCCAACCCATTATTTTAGTGTTAGATCTTATACATTACCTCATTAAACAGGCTGTCGGTATCTAGCCTTTTACTCTCCAATTTAGCAGTGCATCAGGTTTATAGTCTTTTGGTTGTTCAGTTCTATATCTTCAATGGGTATGCATCATGATTATTGCCTTTTCTTTTTTCATATGTGAATTATTATATATTACAAGGCAACTTACCCCTTCCCTCTCCTGATGACAGGTTCTTAAGTATTATTGGCAACTACATTTAATCTATCTCCTTCCCTACGCTCCATTATTCTTACTACCTCCTGTTTACAATCTGGAACTATCATTAGCACTCAAAGAGGTAGGCTATGTTTGGTGTACTGTTGCAAAGGATTGTCAATCTACATCTTTCTTATGCTCCTTATTTTACTTGAAGCCTACAGATATTATAGAAATCCACTGCTGTGGTCCCTCCTGTTTTGGGGCTCACTGGGCCTAGTCTTCTAGACCTAGTCACCCTATATAACACCTATTTAGGCAATTTTCAAGTAGTCAGAGATGATCTTTACTATGACTAACTCTTCTGTCTACAGTTATCACGAAGCCTATACCTCTCCACATAATCCCAATTTGCATTTGGCTCAGGGCATAAGGGCTTAAATTGACCTCCCTTTCTTCTTTCCCCTCAATATTGTATTTATTATGTACTTATTCTGTTACACTGCAAAGTATACTCAGAGTCACTCTAATGTGGTAATGATCTACTTTTCCTTTTATATTTGTTAATTTGTATTCCACCTGGCTCCCTGAATTCCTTGTTTTATGTCTAGGCTGTACTGGCATCTCATATATGGTTCTTTAATTTACTGTTTTTTTGAGTTGGTATATCTTGTACTATTACTACTAATGTTTATAAATAAGTTATGGTGTTTAGCTTTATCCTTATACCTTGTCCTGTTAGCTTAGAATTAAGCTGAGGTTATTACAATCCCCTGCCTTTCTTGGTATTATTTCCTTTCAGTTTAGCTCATCAGGAATACTTACTTTATTATATTACTGTGATCAGACTTAGGTTTGGGCCGATATTTATAACCGGTCCTTCCTAGTCTCCTCCCTACATTGACGTCTCAGAGTGTGGTGAGAGAGTCTCTTAGCCAGTTGTCTGACTCATATCTCCTCACACCCATAAAACGTTTTCTTTATTATTTAGCTTACTAGTATTGTTGTTGTTCTTAATGACTTTTCTCCTTCCCCATCTCTATTCTAACTTTAATAAGATATCTGTGCCACTCATGTATCATATATCTCACTTTTTTGGCTTGAATGTTCCTACCACTCTCTGCATATATGTAAGCTCTCTATATTGTATTGTAATCATCCTCTGCCTCATTTATTTGTCCCTTCACACTCCAGTGATTATTCCCTTTCTTTAACACTAATGATATGATTTACATACTTTTATATACATGGAATGTGAAGGGATTTAATTCTCCTTGTAGCGGAAGCAAATTCTTTCACATCTCAAAAACATAAAACACAAACTGCTTTCCTTCAAGAAACAAAATTATTAGCAGAGGATGTTCATAGACTTTAAAAGATTGGGCCTCTCAGATCTACGAATCATCCTATAACTCAAAAAAGAGGGAGTTGCTAGTCTTATTCATAAGAGTCTCAGATGGTCCTTGTAAATTCCGTTTCCTATACTGATGGCAGATGGGTGATGGTCAAGCTGAATACCAACTCTGGTCCTCTTCTGCTTGTTAATGTCAATGCACCCAACTCTGATTCCCGGAGTTTTTCATAATTTAGCTCAACAGATTCTATCCTTTAACACTGATAATACACCAGTTACTCTTGGAGGATCTTAACTTAGCTTTAGAAGCCGGCATTGACAGAGTAGCCCACTACAGAGGCTCACCCTAGAAGTATTAAAGCCCTCTCATTACTAATGCAAGATGTTGGATTAGCTGATGTATGGCGCCTCCTTCACCCCTGTGATCGAGAATTTACTTTTTACTCCTCTCTACATAAGACATACAGCAGAATTGACTACTGGTTAGCTTCTCCTGTTATAATGGAAAAAACTATTGATTCATCCATCTTTCCCATCATATTCTCGGATCATTCCCCTGTCAAATTGCAACTTTTGTGGGGCCCATTAGCACCTAAATCTTCTTACTGGTGGCTGGACCCTCTCCTTCTTAAGGATCCCAATTTCTTACCCATGATCAAAGCACAAATTCAGGACTTCCTCTTTCACAATACCCCAACTGAATCTTCTATGTCCTCTGTATGGGAAGCTCTTAAAGCTACGATTAGAGGGAAAATTATCAGTTATGCTGCACAAAGGAAAAGAGTAGGGGAGCAACAGCTGGCTGACTTGGAAAAATCTCTTAAGGCTAAAGAGGATTTTACTTTTCTTCTAATAAGCACTGTCCTGATTCTCAACTTCATCTTGAAATTCTTCAACTTAGAGTTAAAATTAACAAATTAATTTCTCGTAAAACCGAACTGGCCTTGTTTAAACTTCAATATAAGTTTTGGGAACACGGCGATAAAATGGAAACTCCTCTCTTACCAGCTCAAAGTACAACAATTGGAGCGACATATCCTAAGCCTAAAAGATGAACAGGTACAGTCACTCTGACAACCCCTCTATAAACTGTATCATGAAAACCTTTTATCAAAACTATACTCTAACACAAATCCTCCATCTACTTTACAAATTCAACAGTTCCTTAAATCGTTACATCTTCCTCATCTTTCTACTCTTTAAACAAATTCTTTAGATGAACCCTTCTTGCTTCAGGAAATCCAGAAAGCTTTGTTTTCCTTGAAATCCGGCAAATCCCTGGGGTGATGGATTCCCTGTCGATTTCTATAAAATGTTTTCCGACACCTTATGTCCCCTTCTTCTTAATGTTTATCAAGAAGCTTCCAGTACTGGCAAGCTTCCCCCATCTTACACCGAAGCAATCATAACCCTAATCCCTAAGAAAGAAAAAGACCCTACTCACCCGCAAGTTACAGGCCCATCTCTTTATTAAACACGGATGGGAAGATATTTGCTAAACTACTAACTCTCTACTTGAATCCTTGATTCCCAAGCTAACTCATTACTTAAGCTGGTTTTATTAAACATAGATCTGGTTCTGATCACCTACATTCCTTATTTAATTTAATTCACAAAGCCAACTCCCTCAAGACACCAGCTGCAGCCATAGCTATTGATTTGAGAGAGCCTTTGATTCCTTAAACTGGGACTACCTTCATCAAGTTTTATCTTATTTCGGTCTTTCTCATACCTTTCACTCCTGGATCAAGCTATTATATAACTCCCTGTTGCTAAAGTACTTACTCATTCCACCCTTTCCTCTTACTTTCATCTAGCAAGGGAACTAGACAAGGCTGTCCCTGTCACCTTTCCTGTTTATTTTAGCCACGGAACCCCTGACTGCTTGTTTACGTCAATCTTCTGGCATTATGGGCATACCTGTAAGCAATTCAAGATATGTTTCTCTCTCCTCGCTGATGATCTCTTAATCTCACTCGAAAACCTGAATGAGGCTGGGCCCCTGTTGGTTGATTTGCTTAATAATTTTACTAAAATTTCTGTCCTTGCTTTGAATTATGGCAAATCACAAACTATGCTATAACGACCACTAGTAAAGCCTTTATGAACATACCTCTTGGATTCTGCTGGTCATCACAGGGTATAACATATCTAGGAATCAAAATTACTAGTAACTTAGGGAAGATATGGGATATTAACTTTAACCCCTTATTTGATAACATCAAAACAATTCTGGACAGATGGAAGCTTCTTAATCTCTCTTTCATGGGGATAATTGCAGCCATTAAGATGTCAATTTCTCCAAAGATTTTTTACCTCTTTGACAATATGCCTTTAGTCTTACCATCCTCCTTTTTTGCTAAAATTGGTAAATTAATAGGTAACTTTTTCAGGGATGGGAAACCACTGAGATTTAACCCAACAAACTTCGATCACATTGGAAAAAAGGAGGATTCGGACTCCCCTGGTTCAAAGGCTACCTCTGGGCTTTCCGAATGGCCCAATCCATTAAATGGTTTCAGAAAACCTCCCCTCACTCACCACTATGGGTTGCATTGGAATCCTCATTGTGCCCGGGAGGAGTTCCCACTTCCTTCATTTTTAATCCCATTTCCTCTAAACTAAAATCTCACCCGACTATATCATCCTCTGTTCTTTATTGGAAACTAAACCACAAATTTCTGAAATCCAGTCCAACACCCTGGTTTTATGCCCCCTTATGGGGCGATCCACTGCTCACTCTAGAAGTTCACCCAATTTTCTGTCGTAGAAGGAGGAACAACGGCATTTCCTTTCTCGGAGATATCTTGGACCAGAATTCACTCACTCTTAGATCATTCTCAGACTTGCAGGTCACATGGAAACTTCCTAAACAGGACTTCCGGAAGTTTTTACAAATTCGGGCAGCTTATAACTCTCTCGCTCTAGTTTAGTGTATAGGCATACTCTTCTAAACCCATACATCTCGCACTGGACCAATTTATCAGTAAAATTATATAGCTCTATTTACAAAGACATTATTGATAATCTACATGATCAGTCTATACAGGCCAAAAATAAATGAAGTACTCTTCTTAAATACAATATTTCAGATGCACAATGGAGTAATTGTTGGCGTATTGCCGTAATACCTTTAAAGATGCCCATAGTTCTTTAATACAAACTAAAATCCCACATCTTTGGTATAGAACCCCCTCTGTGCTTCAACGAATGGGCCTATTAAATAATAATAATTGCTGGAGCTGCAATTTGGCCAATGGGGATCTACTTCATATCTTGTGGTCCTGTGCTCCCATTAATAAGATCTGGCATAAAGTCTGTTTACTTGCCTCCAGAGTAACAGGACAAAAACTACCTTTTGACCCCAAGCTATTCCTTCTAGGCATCCTTATCCCCAATATCTCTCTCCTCTCACATGCACATTTTAGATGGCTAAACATACTTTCTCTTCTGGTCAAACGTCTGATTCTTATGAAATGGAAATCAACTCTGGTGCCTTCTCTTTCTGATGTTCTTCAAAACCTCTCTCAGTATGCCTCCCTAGACTGATTATCTCATGTTACTCATAACCAACTCACTGTATATGACAGATGTTGGCAGGATTACTTCAAGTACATCGGACCTAGTTCTTCTAGACCCTAATTCTTAGGGATATTTAGCCCTCCTTCTTATTTTGCTCTTAGATTAGGTTTTCTCGAAACCTTTGTGCACAGGATTTCTCCTCTTTTTTCCCTTCTTCCCTGTTTTCTCCCTCTCTCCTTCCCTTATTCCTTGCTTTTTTCTCTTTTCTTTCTCTCATTGCACATTTTTCTCTTATCTTCACCTCTCCATTACTGAACATTGTTCATATTACCACATTTATCACTTTTTGCAATTTACTGAATGTCTTGCCATAGCCTGCCCTAGCATGTATTTCGTACATGGTTGCTATTTCTGATCCTATAATACCCTATTGATTGTAACCCCTTCTGCTCTCTACTTATATCCTCCCTAGGTTTGTGTTTTATTATCAGTACATGTATATAAGGCTTCTCTAATATGTTTACCCTAATACTGTGTTTTGTTAAGTTATATTTTATACCTTATATGGAGGATAGTCTTCTATTGCATTAGATGTGTGCTTTCTTATATATATATAAAAGTGAAGGGAGTTGCTGCTACCGGTGTATGGGTTTGATTTTTCAAAAGCTTCATAGAAAATGCAAATATGCATGGAAATTAAAAGATATGAAATTGAAATTGTACATACTGTAATTAGACTTATTTAGGTATTACAATAAGTGATAAGCTCAAGTGGATGATCATATTATAACACACACAAGTTCGGGGATTTATTACACCACCAGGACCTATGTAACACCAGGCAGTTGCAGCACCTACATAGAAAGTAATCAGGATTGCACCACCAGTAGGTTCATTGGCTGTCTTCCTACCCACAACCATCAAGTTAGTACACAGGAACCTTTAAGATTACCTCCCAGTCAAGCAGCTGTGGGATCTGTGTTGGAGAGAGAGAGAGAGAGAGAGAGAGAGAGACAGAGACAGACAGAGAGAGAGTGCACTGGATTTACGAGGAGACCACAGGAATCGAGACTCGGACAACTTCAAATCAAGACTTTGACTCAATTTCAAAGTGAAATTTAAGGTAAGCTTTACTGAACTGATTTGCCAAGTTATAAGTTCAGTTAGTATGAAAGCAAGCAATAACTTTTAGCAATAGCAACACATTCTCTTTGCACAAACATGGCATTTATCAAATAACTTTAGTAATAATATTTTATATTTCCACAGGTTAGAACCCCCAAACCCCTGGAGACTGCAGGCTAATATATCACCCACCAACCCTCCAGTTACCTTAAAACTCTTTATAACACTAAGCCACACCTTGGGTCTCAGTTGCTGTACATTCAAAAATGACTTAGCCTTAAGGTCATGCATTGGCTACTAGGCCTTTATCCACTTCAGTCAGTCCACTAACCCCTCACTATCAGATACTTAAATTTTAACTCAGCACTAGGCCATGCCTCAGACTTCAGTTGCTGCACATACACATTACTTAGCCTTAAAGGCATGCAGTGGCCACTATACCTTACTCACTTGTCAACCCACTAACTCCATGCTATCAGATACCTTTCCATGGTATATAAACTGTAACTTTAACTTTTAATTTCTTAAACACCTTAGTAATGTAAACTCTACACATTCACATTACCAGTAGCTTTGCAT
The DNA here is from genome assembly GCA_016271365.2 of Neoceratodus forsteri. NCBI lineage: Eukaryota > Metazoa > Chordata > Ceratodontiformes > Ceratodontidae > Neoceratodus > Neoceratodus forsteri. Next base: position 628,112,359 of record JADMNL010000023.1, on the reverse strand, counting down.
TACATTACATGTACTCAGTAGCATTTGCAGTACTCTTTTTCCCTCCACAGTCTTTAAATTTCAGTCCTTCAATAGTCTGGACTGTAGTCCTTGAAATAAGAAGGATTCCAGAATTCAGAATATAAACAAGTGTCCTCTTGAATGAGTCCAAAGATGAAAATAAATGTTACTGACCATTTCCTTATGACTGAAGAAAGGGTGTCCTGGACCTTCTGTAGTCAGCTGTAGATCTGGTGTAGACAGTCCTCGGAGATGAACTGGTGGCTTGCAGCAGTTGCACTCTGGTCAGAAGAAGCTGAAGACACTTGTGAAAAACAGGTACTTAAAGCAGCAGGCTAATCTACATTGTCCCTGCTCTCGCTTACTGCCCTACTATCCTTAACACTGGGATGCAGGCAATCCCCTATAGTCTATTCACTTAATTTAGGGCTAGTACCCCAGGCCCTATAAAACTTGCAGACCTTAGTAGGCTGGACACCTTCTTGACAGGTCTGGTCCCTTCAGGTCATTCTCCCTGCTTGAACTATCTGAAAATGGGCTGTGCAGCTCCTTTTATACCTTTTCAACATTCAATTTCACAAACTTCTGGTCACTGAGTGGACAAAACCCTGTTCTAACCGTCCGCACCAATCAAATTGGATTCCAGCTTGGAATTCTGCAGCAGAAGCATAAGCCTCAAGAAAATCTTAATTTTTGAATCTCAGCTACCTTCCTGAAGATCACGAGGCTACTCGACTCTTTCTGCCTGGATTTCAGTGTAATACATACATGAAATTTAGCCTAAATAAATCAATGTAAATTAAAGTTTAAGCCTGCTCACATTTGTTTTCAAATGAAAACTTCCTTTTCTGGCTTTCTGCAGTGCGTTCTCCTAAGAAATAGGGTTATGAGAATTTGGAGTCGCTAAGGCTTAAAGTTTCCCACTTTCTTAATTTATTTGTACAAATCAGATTTACAACCTTTGAGTCAGAGACTGGTTTACGAAGGCACTTCATCACAGAGAGGACAAAACAGTAATACAAAGTTCCAGATACAGACAGACAGTGTTACATAGATTATGTACAGTCTACTTACATAGGTTACATATGAATCAAATTAGGGAAAAGTATACCCCTGCTATACAATTACAACATAGGTAGAGAAAACATGACTTGCAATGTTGGAGCAATTAAGGAAAACTGCCCTAGGGCCCAGCTACAACATAGAGCATACTCGTAACTGCAGGTGCAGCATGTAAGACAGATGTCTAGTAGGGAGTGGAACAATGGAGGCCAGTGGGCGGGGGTAGTGAGCTGTCCAGAGGACATTGTCGAAATTGGAGTGCACTGGAAGGCATGAATTTCTGAAAAATGCAGCTTGATAAGTGACCTTCCACACTAAATTATCACAAAAATAAGCAATTTCCTTTTAAATGACTTATTTGCATACATCTGTGCCCAGACAGTTCACAGTAAATCTTCATTTTCTGTTTAAACTCCTCCCTGGAACTATCCCATGGGTGTCTGCAACACCTCCTGCCCCAGAGCAAACACCCTCTCCTGAATGCTCCTCTACCCTGCCTCCCTGCAGCATGGATCTTAAGATATAGTCACTCCACCTTTCCAGGTTAGTGTCCCCTCTTTCCTGAACTTTTATTTGAATAAATACATTTGCTTCAGTAAAGCACATCTTACTCTACAAGACTTCCAAGTTTGGTGCAAATGTCTTGGTAGTATATTTTAGAAAATAAATGGCACATTTACTGCAATCTGAGTTATGAGATTCATTCTGTCTGCACTAGCATGCTTCAAACAGCTGTTTTAAAATTTACAAGGTTCAGTAATGAAAATTATACAGGCTTATATATCTTGGACTCTAAGCCAGCCCCTTGTAGCATTTATTTATTGAAATGGTCTATTATAATGTGTATTTTCTTTGAGTGATTTCATACTGTTGCCTTATTGCCAAGCAGCCTTCCGTGCCACTTGATATGACACCTGGATTGTACTTTGTGTGTTGGAGCCCATGCCCGTTTCATAAAGTATGCCCTTTTATTTTGTTAATATATTTTAATAGTAGTTAGTCCCTAAGTTTAGTTTCCTGTACGTGAGCATGAGCAATTATTTAATTAAATAAGAAAACATTGGTCTCATGCCAGTGAGAGGTACACACACAGTACTCGTCCCCCTCTCAAATGAGTTACACTTCAGCAGGCTTTAGTCTACTCTGTGATTGAAGTCATAGTTTTACCCAAGCACTCGTGGCTGTTGCATGGGGATTCCCCACTAGTATGCTAGTGCTAAGCTCCAGAGCTGTGACTGCTTTCCCTCTCCCTTCATTTGCTTGCTCCTGTCGCTTTGGTGCCATGCAATTGCTGCTCTGTAATTTCATACTAGCAGCAGTCTGGCACAATGTTTTCAAACAGGACACTGCTTATTTTAGTAAGAAAAAAATAAAATGTTGCTGATTTTGACCCAGGCTGGCTCCTATAAGCACTGGATCACCAAGGCTACTCTAACTAGCCAGGGCAACCTATTCACCAGCCCTTGGCTACCACTGCCTGCGGTAACACCCTACATGGGTGAGTATTATTAAACAGTTCAATATGAGCAACTCAATAATTCCACTCACCTGTGGGCGAGAGGACAAAAAGACGCTGAATGATCATTGCAAGTGTAGCACTGAGGGATACGTGCTACATTCACGAGAGAGGATATAAATAGATTAATTTGGGCAAACCTTGTCGAGCTGGCCAAGTGGTGTAGTGGCTTGAGCCTGAGGTGCTGGGTTCAGATCCTGGTACAAGAAGCTATTTTGCTTCCTGGGGGAGTTGCTAATTTTTTCTATGTCCACTTCCCCTGGAGTTAAGAATCTTTATTTTGGGAGGGTATGGGAGGCTTTCCCCCTCAAAGGGTGTGTGTGTGGGGGACATAGCCCCCCACATAAAAATACATATTTGAGTATTTTTATTGGCGGAGTGAGCAGCCATCACTATTAGCGACAGCTGCTCTAATATTAGGTACCCTTTCGATGGGGGGCTGGTTTTGCTGCCCCACTCTTAGTTGTTGGTAAGTAAAAGTACTCACTGTTATCACATGAAACCCTACTGCACACATAATTACCAGTGACATAGGATGACAGGCAATCTTCATAGATTATCAATACATATGCTGGCCACTGCATGGCTGTCATTCACGGACCCTCCCCTCAGGAGTGCTACTGTGTGGGGGCAGATCAGTGGACATAGGTGGGCAGCCAATGGGATGCCCAGACCTGGTCTGCTAGTGAAGCCCAGCCCCATATGGTGCAGGGATTTTATGGACCAGCGAATTGTGTCCTGGCAAGGACACCAGATATGTGCCAGGGAGGTCACTACCAGTTCCCCCTCTGGTCCATGGGGCTGCAGTGGCATTGAGAAGTGGCTGGCATTGCTTTACCATGACAAGTGTTGGCACTGGGAAAGGGGTGAACTGGCTACATCTGTGTCCCTCCTGTGTAGTGGCTGCAGCCCAGAATGGCATGCAGTGCCATACTGAATGAGTTCAGTGCAGAGCACTCCCTGGCACAGCCCCATCCCTCCCCTGGTGCGGCACCCCACAGCTGGCCACAGATCCATTGTGCGGGGCACTAACATGTCTGTCAAGTGAATGTTGTGGGGGGGGTGCACAGGGCACTGCCACATGGCATTCAGTCATGGGAATGCTTACATGCTGCCTTTGTATGGCATGTAGGCGTTTGTGAATAGTGGCCATTATGCTCATATTTTTCTCTGTTTCTAATTCAGGGACTACCCTTCCTCCTGGAAAATCCCTGCTTTGAAGCTCCTCCTAGGTGATCTCCTAACAGCTAAGGTACCCAGTATTACATTTTCTTGTAGAAAAGTCATTCTACGACTGTTACATTATTATGATTACCAAAATGAAGTTAGTCCAAAGTACCAAAGCCCTTGTTATATTTAATATAAACTATAGTGCAAATGCCATTCAAGCTCTATCAAAGCTTGCAACAGCAAAATTCATCGACTGTATACATCTCAGAATTGTGGACTTTGGGTACAAATCAGTTACACCTACTCAGACTATCATGTCGAAATAGTGTAAATAATGGTTGGGTCTGTCTTCAAGAGTGTCCTGAGTAGCCATAAAAATGAATTTGGACAATATATGCTGGATACTGTGAAATTTATTTATTTAGTTTTTGTTGACTGGGTAAGTGCACTGGACAAATCCTGCCTATTTTCAGGCACGACCCAGGGAGGGATACAGATGAATGCCAACTGACCTTGCACCAGATTAAGCTGTTGGTGGTATTTTCGTGAATGGAGAATTTGGCCATTGCACCAGGAAAGTCCCTGCTCTTTTCAAGAAGTGCCACGGGATCTTAACGTCCACCTGAACAGGCAGATGGGACCTTGGTTTAACATCTCATCCAAGGATGGCACCTCGGAGTGCAGCAACCCCTCTTGCTGCACTACAGTGTCAGTATTGGGATATTAACCCAAGTGCCTGTTGTGAGGATAGAACCCACAGCCTACTGATCTCCCAGCCTCAGAGGCAAGTGTGCTACCTGCTGAGCTATTGACACCAGTCGCACTAATGGAGAACTGTTAATTATTGGATTAGAATGTTAAACATGAAACAATACAGATACCCATACATATGTTGGCAAGAAAAAATAAATTTGAAAAATAAGTTTATTTTTGCATCATATAACAACATAACAAAACACTATGCATTTATATTGCCCCTCCCACCAAAAGTTATATTTTCAGAATTCACCAGATACAAACAAATTAAATCATTTTGCAAATGTTTATATTCACTCTGTCATGAGTCAATCTGTAAGCTCCTAGAAGGGTTAAAATGAATACAAAATAAACAATTTTCACAGAACCTAAATAAAAAGAGGGAATATTAAATTAATTTAGACTCCTAGTCCTTGGATAACTTAAAATATATTTGATTTATCCAAGGATTATTAATAAAATAAACCTATATTAAAAATAAATCACAACTACAACAGTACTTTAAGTTCTAACAGAGTGGGAGGTGATCGGGAGCCCATATGCTAACTGGCATGATGTATAGAAATTGCATTTTCATGTCTTTTCTTTATATGATAAACACATAAAGGAAGCTAGAGAAATGAAACTCTCTTTATGATCATAATTTGATGTTTAATCCATTTGGATATAGGAAGACAGGCATCAGTACACCAAACAGGGATGTAGGTAAACAGACCCAAACTCAGAGGTCTCCTGTTTACATTCTGGAACATTCCTGAATTAACAAAAGAATAGAACTCCTCTAGTTTCCTATAACCTTCTTGTAGAAAGTTTTTGTACATCTTCTGGTCCTCTCAAGTCAAGAGTCTAGTAACACATCAGTGTCAGATTATTTAACTAAACATGTAAGAAGTGCAAAATACAAATACTGAAATCTCTATTTGTGTATTTAATGGAAAAGTGTACTTATTGAAAAAAGGTGTTTCATGTTTGTATTTTTATGACATTTTTTTGTCAATCAAACTTGGGGGGGGGCATGATAGGCATTAATAACCTGTTGCACTGGGTGCTGGAGAAAGTTATTATTCCTTGTAGTTATTTTTCTCTAATGAAACCAAAATTCAGTGATATACTATAACAGCACAAGCCAATGTGGTAATAATCAGTGCCACTAGATTCAGCACTTTCCTTCCTATTTTAAGGAAAAAGCAAAGCAGTCTGGAACAATATTTCTTTCTAATCACTGATATAACAACAATACCCAAGGCTATCACATCAAATAGACTTAATGTTAATCCTTGTAGACATCTTGAAATTAGATTCAAACATATACTTGATGTTTTATGAACAAAAATATGTCCTTGCTATTCAACAAATACTGAAGACCTATATCATGTCATTCTTGATTGCCTATAGTACCATAAAATCAGAAGCAACTGTTAGGAAATGTATTAAGCATAACAGTTGCCCCCAATAAAAGAAATACTGCAGCTGATGTTAAATGTCCCATAATTTTCTTAGCTGGGACTTGGGCTCATACCGTAATTGCTGACCCCCTCAGGGCAGTACTGGGGGGGGGGAATGCTGCACTGTTGGGTGAGTTCCATCCTTTAGATGAGATTTAAACTGAGGTCCCTTCTGTCCATCTCTGATACCATCCTGGCGGGTCTCTAGGCAGAAGTAAAAGAACCCAATGCACTTTTCATAAGAGGATTTTCTCTGGTGCTCTGAACAATGCTCCCCTTTTTGTAAAACCATTTGTGGCAATTATCTTAGGCTGTGTGTGGATGGTTATATGTCATATAGTTGTTGCTACACTTTTACAGTGACTTTACTTCCAGTTTGTTATTTCTTGTAAAGTACTTTGGGATTTAATGTGTATGAAAAGCACTATAGAAATGCAAATTCTTCTTATTGGTGGAATTTTGCTTTATTTTTCAAAATATTCTAAGAACCATTTTGGAAGCACAATGGCAATTCCATAGGAAGTCTGTCAGTACACTTTGTAATTAGTGTGTGTTTTCTGTGTCTGTTTCTCTACCACATACACACTATTGCCTACTGGATCCAAATGGATGCTTTGCAGAACTTCTACGGTAGATTTTATTCTTTAAAGAATCAACACAGTAGGATTGCTACAGAACATAAATAGACTAGAAATCAGTATGTTTTGATCTGAAAAGAGCATCCCATCTTCGGGCATGGGGAAGACAGAATATATTGAATTTATAAAATGGGAAGAGAAAATCCGGCATCCTGATTGGTTGTTACCATCACAACAGAGCTTTCTGATGCACAGATAAAAACAATTGCTGCCAAGGGTGTGCAAGTTGCTATGGTCCTGTGACCTTGTGTTAGCAGTGTGTAATGCACACCCCATCATTACTTACTGCTTACTTAAACAGGGAAACTTCAAATAGAAAGGGAAAGGAACAAACAGCTGTTGTTTAAAACAAAAGTCCTAAATTTGGTCCCCAGAAGGATACAGAGTCACAGTTGTGAACGAATAAGATAGATATGATATAAGCAGCACAGAGAGAGAGACAGAGAGACAGAGAGAACAAAAGAGGGAAGGCGATAAAGGAAAAACTTAAATAAAGGCAATATGGGAAAACACCACTGAATTAAGGAAACAGGGTTTTATAAGAAGATTCAAAAGAAAACCAAGTCTTCTTTTTAGTCCAGTTAGCTCATATCAATGATAAAGGAAGACAGTATAGCATAGTGGTTAAAAGCAGTGAGTTGCAAACTTTGAGAATTGGATTTCAATCCCACAGCCGTTAGTTGCATAGTGTGTGGCCATGAGTATCACATAACTTCCCTGTGCTCTCAGGATGTACCCGGGAGCAAGCCTTGGCTTAGTGTGTCCTTCCTGCCAAAAATAAAACACCAAATGTGCTGGAAGCTGAGCAATCCAAAATGCCTCACACTGAAAAATATATTTTAGTCTCCAAAGTTCTAAATGGCAGTTACACAGATGTTAACAAGTTAGAAATGGCTTAATTGGTTGACATACTCAGAAATGGTAGTGTCCACTTTTTCTGAGACGGGATGTTTGTGGTTGCTAAAGCATTTCCTTAAAGAGTTCCTTGTTGGACCTACACATATTGCAATCCACATTGTGTAACCTGTGTGAGACAGTGTACTCATTTCCATTATTTTCATTTTTCTTCACCATACTGTTTTGATACCTTAGAGAATATACTCCACCGTACAATTTGTCATTTTTACACAGTCATGAATAAAAGTACACTACTATATCCATCTGTCTCTCTTTCTTTCATAATAGGGAGCAAACAGAATTTATGATTAACATGTAGGTGACAATGCTAACGCATTATGCAATCAAAATTATTTTAAATTCTGTTTATGTTACATCATTCCTACACAGAGTTCTGAAGCTCATATGGGTAGCCAAACCAAATTAACTTTTCTTGCATTTGTGAATGTCTAGCTAATTATTTCAACTGTATAAAAGCAGCATTAGCATGCTTCGAATTATTTATTTATGTAAAGTTGGTAACCAGGAAACCACAATGAGCTGGGGCTTTTTTCTAGGTGTGACCCAGGGGAGTAGGGTACAGGAGGATAAAAACAGGAATAAACATAATTAATCATACAGGGCAACTGGTGACAGTAGAAACAACACTGTTACAATACAGGATCTTTTCAAATACCAAATGAAATTATTAAGTATGCTATGATGATGCTTGTTCCCTGACTTAACATTTGAATTTTGATAGTCAAAACAGCCAGAAATGTAAGACTTACACAAACTGTATTAAAACTGGTTTCAACAGCAAGTCACTAATTTAAAATTATTCGCCCTGCGGTAGCCGCTCTGTGCTTTGTTTAAATTGCAAACTGTTTCTGTTGTCTTGATTTCTCCTCTCTTGCTCCTTCCTAATACTTTCCTCTCACTGTCCCTTTCCAAACTGATAGGCCTCAGCACAGGAGAAAGTGGTACTGACTGAAATCCATCCCCTTCCTTAACTCATCCCTGCACTTGAATTTCTGACCTCCCACTCCTCTTTGCCTAATTCCTCTATTGTTCTCAACCCAGGCCCCTGCTGGCTGTCTGCCATCAGTCCCCACCCAGCTGCTTCCCACCCCTTCTCATCTAATCCCTACTTAACTCTTTTCTCCCTTCCCTCCCCAGATTCTATAAGCCAGGTAAGGCTATCCTGTGAAATGGCTTGCTTCTGCTCCATACATGAGCCACAAGCACCACGGGAAGCCTTGACTCAACACCCCAAACCAGGACTCCATAGCTCCAGCAAGCCCATCTGGGCACTCCTGCAGTGCAGTTGCACTCCACTTCTACTACCAAGCTCTAGGGAAGCCCTGATTCAGCTCTTCCCATAGAAGGACTTCCTCTGATCTTCATTGTTCCCACTGGTGCTGCGTGCCGGCCTCTCACCCATTCCCTCCTTCCCACCCTATCTGGACACTTTCTTATATACTGTTCAGTGGTCACATGACCACTCGTGATATTACTAAGTGTCTGTTTCTTCACTGGCAACATATATGTCTCTGCCACTAGGGGGAGTCCAATAACCTGTGCCCTCTACCATGGAGTTCAGTCTCATTTTTCCCATATTTCTGGACCTCCAACAATGTTTATTAGAACCAGGAGCTTTGAAACCAACCCTAAAAAGGTGGAATTAAGTCTTACTCACAGGTCACAACTTCTTACTGAACATACTGCCTCAATTAACTGTGTGCAATACAATGTTCCCTATGACCATTGGGACCTTCCAGGGCATCATTTTTCTCACTCTGATTTCCTATTGTGACCCCATTGTAATACTCCCCCACAACTGCTCAACCTAACCACCTATGGGTCATGCTTAACATGTATGTTACCATCACCTCCCTTATTGTGTTGCTACCGTTATTGGCAACATCCAGAATGGGCCTCACAGGATCTGGTCACAGTATTGCCTGCCTAATGGTACCACTCTTTCCTGGATATGTTGCCCACCTAGGTACCAAGAAAGTACACACACCCAGTAAAAGAAAGTGGGCACAAAATAATAAACTTTTATTGGACCATCTAGTCCATCTGCTGATACTACTACTCCTACTGTCAGGCAATGTTCATCCTAACCCTGGCTCACTTCATAACATGAACACAGTGCCACAAAGACCAGCCAGATTTACACTAACCTCAATAAATATCTGCAGTCTACTTCCCAAGATGGACAACCTGAAGGGTTTTTTTTTGTTTTAGTTATTTAACCAGGTGAGGCACACTAAGCTGAAAGCTTTTTACAGGCACAACCTGAGGCACAGGAAGTTAAGTGACTGGCTCAGGGTCACACAGTATGCAAGTGGAAACTGTGAGTTCAAACCCAGGTCTGGTCTGCTGGACCAAGGTGTGGGTTACTCGACAAAATACAGACATTCTCTCCATAGTGGAATCATGGCTTTCTCCCAAGATACTGGATGTTGCTATTATACTACCTGGCTATACTTTCTTCCGATAGAACCACATTACAAAAAAAGGAAGTGAGTGTGCCATTTACATGGAGGGCTCTCTTCAGGGGCATATCCTACCCCTCCCCAGTTGTAGTGACAATTTGCAAGTGCTGGCCATCAAACTGCTGCTGGGTGCACACAGCAGGGTGATTACACTACTCTCCATCTCTCTGTCTCTCTCCCTACATCTCACCTAAACTGACCATGGCTGGAACCTGTGACCTAATGGACTGTATCAGTACCCTGAGCCTAAATACTGAAATTGTAATGCTAGAGGACTTTAACATCAACTGACTGTCTCCTGCAGCTGCCTCGGTCAAGGATGCCTTATCAGCCATCCAGCCATCCATTTCTCCCAAATGATCGAGACACCAACCGGAGTCAGCTATAAAACTGGGACCAGCACTCTGCTTGATTGGATGCTCTCCAACTGACCTGCACATATCACCAATACTACTGTCCTTCCTGACTCATTGAGTGACCACTCCCCTGTTAAGTGCTCATGGTCCAAAAATTACTGTAAACCCCCTTCCAGAAATATAACTAATCAGGTCCTCTTAAAGGAGCATCCAGCACAGCTAATAGCAGACCTGCAACACTTAGACTGGATGGACCTGTATGAAGCAAGTGGTGTGGATATAGCACTAGACCCCTTCATATTCAGATTCAATGATGTCTGTGATAAGCATGCACCAGTAATGATAAGGAAAATCAAAGGATCTTGCAACCCCTGGATTATACCGAACCTCATAGAACAACTCAACACAAGAGATCACCTATGGCAAAAAGGCGTGTGTGCGTGGCACCCCCCTCTAACAACCAATGCTTTAAAAGGCCAGAAATTAGTGCACAAAATCTATTCTGCTTGCTAAAAAGCACATACTATAAAGAAGCCCTCTCCAGCTTGTGGAACAACACAAATTCTTCTGGGCCAACCTTAACAACATCACTGGTAGGGACCCCAAAACTGCCCTAACAATGCTCAATATTGAAGGCATACCATCTTTGGACCCTCTTCTCATAGCTAACTCTCTGAACAATGCATTCACAGACCTAAGTTGTGTGCTTCTGGCAGATTACTTCAATTCTATCACCCCTAATGAACTCCATGGGAAACCAGCACTACCTCCTAACCACCCGTTGTTTTCTTTCAAGGAAGTCTCTTAAGCGGAAGCCAGAAAATTTCTGGAAAAGGTATTCGGGAAATCTAGACATAGCGGGGATACCCTGTACCATCCAATTTGTTAACCTGACCCTGGGGAAAATTCTTGTCCCACAGACTAAAATGATTAACTTGTCCCTCTGCCACTCCTAATTCCCCCAACAATGGAAATCTGTGAGTGTAAACCCAGTGCACAAAAGTGGGGACAGGACTTTGCATAATAAGTACAGGCTGATCTCCATACTCCTCCACTCTCTAAAGCTCTTGAGTGGATTGTGGTGAACCAGCTTGTCGAATATCTGAACCTTCACCAACTCCAATGTCCTGAACAGCATGGGTTCTGGAGTGGACACAGTACCAACACTGCTTTACTGAATTCACTGGTTACATGCAGCATGCTCTAGATGAAGGCCACCTTGTAGGAGCAGCATTTATTGACTTATCCAAGGCATTTGGTATGGTGCACCATGTGCCTCCTCGAACAACTAACAGACATCGGGTTTCATCAGAAACCATGACATGGTTCAACAGCTACCTACATAACCACTGCAGCAGGTTAGGATTGGGGATGTCTTCTCTGATAACAGACCTGTCCATTCTGGTGTCCTGCAAAGTCAGTTCTGGGACCATTACTCTTCAGTTTATTCCTAAATAAACTCCCAGTCTCCTGTCCTGGTCGGATGCTCCTTTACACTGATGACACAGTTCTATTCTCTAGCAACCCTCACCCTGAGCTTCTAGATGCAGATCTTCAAAATGGTTTGCATCTGCTGAAAATGATTCAAGAAGCACAGACTCATTATGAACTATAAGAAAACTAAAACCATGTTGTACTCCAGCTCCCTAAGCAAACACAAGGCCTTCCTCCTCACAATCACAAATGACAGCAGGGCCTCACTTGAACTCATTCAGCACTTCAAGTACCTGGGCATCACAATTGACTCCACCCTGTCCTATGCCCAACATATAGATAATACTACAAGGGCAATCAATACAAGAATTGGGATACTATGTCATCACAAACACAGTCTTACACACGAAGCACTGAACCTGGCCATCCACAGTTCAGTTGTCTCCCTTATTGACTGTGGTCTGGCTATATATGGGTCAGCAACTAACATGGCCTTCCACCGTATCTCTTGCTTTAAACAAAGCTTGCTGTCTCTCACAGGTGCTGCAAGACGACGCATACTTCATGATCTTTATACCCAGGCAGGCTGGCTCCAACTGAATGGCAGAATTAGATACCAAACTTGCCTCTCATCAAAATGTCTCTAAATTTTCTACCAGCAGAGATCCAGAACCTACTAACCCCACATATGAGTACTCATCAAACCAAAAGTTCTAACAGTCAAGTCTTCAATGTTCCCATATGCCGCACTGCCATGGCGCAGGATGCGTTCTCCCACTGAGGCCCCCTCTGGATCAACTCTCTGCCACTGGACATCACCGTTGCTGCAACAAGTGGTTCTTTCAAATGCAAATTTCACCAGCACTTTGTTACAACTGGCAACTGTGTTTGCTTCACTAGGTCCCCTCCCATATCAGTAATCACCTGCCAGCACTTAACCTCCTCTGCCAACTGTCCTCAGTTGATGCAGCCCAAACTCAACACTTCCCTAATCCTCACCCTGCCTCCCCCTTGGGCACCTCTACTACATCACCCCATGTCATGCCACCTCTCCCACCCCTCTCCACCTTGACCTCTCCTCTCTGTCATATCCAACTGCTACTCCCTATGTGTCCAACTTAGTAGTGTGATTCTAATTACTGATGCTGGCATACATTGTACAATGCCTCAGCTGTCTCAATCCTATTACGCTACTGTATTTGTAATTATCTGTACCATCTATGTATAATGATCATCTGTTTGTACCTTACTGTTTTTGTCAACTGACATGGAACCTATTTAACAAGCATCCACTCAAAGGTGTTAATCCAAGACCTAAATAAAAAAGGATATATCTTAGTTAGTCTATACAAATTACACAATATGTACAATGCAGCTGGACTGTATAGGAAAGGGTCAGCTTGAGGTGGAGGTAGGAGGAACTGGGGAGGGGTTGAGAGAAGGCATGATGGGGCAGGGATGGGAAGCAGGTGCGGGGAGGTGGAGGATTGAGTTTTATCAGCTGCTTGAGTGCTGAGAATGAGGGAGCATCATGAAGCGTTGGGGGTAACTGGTTCCAGAGGTGGGAGAGGTGGGATAAGAAGGTGGAGAGGCCTCATGAGGACCAGTTATAAGGGATGGAGAGGGGGCAGGAGGGATAGAAACACAGAGAGTAGGATGGTAGTGGGACAAGGATGAGGGAGGAGGCAAGGTACAGGGAGAAGAGATCAAAGCAGTACTTGGCAGTAAAGGTTAAGGAATGGGTGTACCTTCTGTGTGAGAAGGAAGTAGAGGTTTAAGGAGGAGAGAAGGGAACAATGGTGAATCCAAAGTAGGGAGTTGGTTGTGAAGTGGCAGAAAGAGTGGAGGAGAGTATCAAGCCAGGAGAGGCTGGAAGTAGGGACAGAGGCATAGATAATATTGCCTGTAGTTGAACAAAGGGAGGATGGTTTTGGAGAGCAGAACATGGCACAGATGAGGGGAGTTGGAGTCTTTGTTCTGATATAGTGCTCTGAGTTTGGGGCAGAGTTTTGTACATAGAGTCAACATGGATGGAGTAGTTGAGGTGCTGATCAAGCCAAAGCCCAAGGTATTTATAGGAGAATACAGAGCAAAGGTGGAACCATCTAAGGTGGAGAAGGAGGGGAGGAGATATAGTTTAGCTAGCTTATGGGAGGTCCCAAAAGCCATAGAGATTGTTTCCTTGGTGTTTACTTTTAGGCTGTTGATCTGAAACCAGTGGAGGATGTGGTTGAAGTCATATTGAAGGGTAGGGTTGACAGAGTCGAGGGTGGAACCAGTTGTGTAGAGGATGTATTGTCTGCATAGAGATGGATACTAGAGTGTTGGCAGACATTTGGAAGATCATTAACAAATAATGAAAAAAGAATTGAACCAAGAATGGATCCTTGGGGGACTCCAGAGAGGATGGGGAAGGGAGGCAAGATGGAGTTGCCCAATGAGACGGACTGTGTCCTACCACAGAGGTAGGAGCTAAACCACTCAACAGGGTAGGAGGACATCCCAGCTCAGTGTAGCTTTTGTAGGAGTAGTGGGTGGGAGATGGAGTTGAAGGCCTTAGCTAGGTCGATAAATATTGATGCAGTGAAGTGCCCACGGTCCATGGCAGAAAGGATAGTGTTAGAGACACAGAGGATATAGTGGAGTGGTTTCTGTGGAAGCCAGATTGGTAGTCAGAGATGAAGTTTGAGGAGGAGAAGAAATCAGAAAACCTTGAAAGGATCAGGGATTCTTGGAGTTTGGTGAGTGAGGGCAGGAGAGAGATGGGATGGTAGTTGCTCAGAAGGGAGTGATCACCATCTTTAGGGAGGGTGATTACTTCAGTGTGTTTCCATGGTGTGGGAACCAAGTTGGTGGTTAGGGAGAGATTGAGGATATGTGTGACAGGATAAGAGATGGCCAGGGCAGAGAGGTGCAGGAGTAAGGGGTGGAGGCCATCAGGACTTGATTTGGTAGTGTTTAAGGAGGTTAAGGTGTGTTAGACTTCTGAGGAGAGATGGGGAGTCAAAACCAACAGAAGGGGTGGGGAGTAGGGGAGAGCAAGTCGGGAGTGTGCAGGATGTGAAGTATTTGTTGAAAATGGATGCCACTAATGAAGGGTTGGAGATTTGGGCATTGTTTTTGGTGAGGATAGGGGAGGTGGTATGGGGGGGGGAGGGTTGAGGAGGGATTTGATGGTTGACCAGAAAGAGGATGGGTTCGGGTTATGGGACAGTTGGGATTTGAAGTGGTTAAATTTGGCTTAGCTTATTGTTTGGTGCACTTGTTCCTGAGGGTGAGGTATTCCTCAAGGCTAGAGGAGGAGCCATAGACTTTGTGGCAGAACCAGGCACAGTCTCTACCTTTACAAAGGGAAATGATTGAAGGTGTAATCCAGGGGAGATGGTGCCACCTTATCTGAGATGTACAGAGGGGAGCATGATAGTCCCAGATAGAAGTCAGGATGGTGTAGAAATGTTGGAGAGCAGTGTCAACATTTGTGGCTGAAAGGACAGGGGTCCAGTCAGCAGAGTGGAGGTCAGAAAGAAGGAGATTGGGGATGTGCATTTGAATGCATGACAGGTGATATATTTGAGGGGTGAGCGGGTAGGTGAGCCTACTTGATGCAGTAGGTAATGGATACATAGATATGAACATAAGGCTTTTTCTGTTTTTGTTTTAAAAAATATATTTTATTTAATCAATTACCAATTACTTTTAAATAAAACCCCAAACAACCTTGCTCCTCATAGAGGTATAGCAATGTAAGGAACGATGAACTCAATATTACTTGAGCTGCTATAATTTCCCATTGCAGTCATCTAAACAACTATAGTCCACAGCTGATGTTTGCTGAATAAGAGGCACACATCAGTTTTGAAAATTGCATAATCTCAGAAGTCACGCTTTGATGAACTAGTACATGAACTATGCTTCAAGTACAGGTCCCAGATTCTGAAAGCAAGCTCAAAAGTTTCAGTTTTTAACATTGTCAAGTAATAGAGATGAGAGGGTGGTGGGCGGGGAAGAGAAGAGAAATGGTCAGATACCTTCCTAGTGCATCAGCCATCGGGGATAGAGATAGGCTAGGGAGGATGGTGGAGAAGGGGGAGTGGGATCTGGGGATACTGGTACACTTGGATACCAATGACCTGGTGAACCAGCCTGTGGAGGTAGTGAAGCAGATCTTTAAGAGACTGGGTGACAGACTGAAGGTGCACTCAGCTTCCCTGGCCTTTTTGTAGGTCATCCCTCTGTGGAATAAGGGGAATGGGTACAACAGAGTAAGGAAGGAAGAGTGAGGAGTTTCATAGGTGGTTGAAGAGATGGTGTCAAGAGGACGGGCACCACTTTGTGGGGGACTGGTGGGGCTTAAGGGACAGGAAGCACTTCAAGGGTGATGGCCTTCACTTGACAAGAGAGGGCACCAGTGCTCTGGATCAGAAGTGTGACATTTGCATTGGACAATTAAACTGACTGTGGAAGACAAGGCTATGGGAACCACTGAGAAAGGACAGCGCTGAGGAACCTAGATAGGGCTCTCCTGAACATGGGACTAGTAGAAGCAAGGTGGGGAACAGTAAAGTTGAAGTTTAAATTAGGTTAGGGAAGATGCAATGAGGAAGTGCTGATAAAGCCTTCATTCAGCATGAAAAATAGAACATTCAGGAGACTGGGGAATAAAAGGAGAAGTAAAGAAAAAGCAAGAGGGATCAGGAAAGATGAAAAAGGGTTCACCTTAGTGCCAGGAGTCTGGGAAATAAAATTGGTGTGCTCCAGGCAATGGTGGCGGACATTGAGATGGATTGAGCAGCCATCACAGAAACTTGGGCCATAGCTAATAACAACTGGGACCTGACAGTTCCAGGCTACACCATGTTTAGACAGGACAGAGGGAAAGGTAAAGGAGGAGGCATAGCCCTGTATGTCACAGCACAAAAAAACAGTGGAGGATGGAAACATCAGGGGAGAGGGGAAGGCAACAAAGTCATAGCGCTACCACTACCAAGGGCAAAAAGTCAGTGAGAACAAATCAAGTTGCAGAACATCAGATTTATTAAAATATGTACCATTGTAAACATGCCATAACACAAGTGTACAGACCCTTAACCAGGAGCAAAGAAGCAGCCCACACCTCCAACTGGTTTAGCTGAAAAGCATCCTCAGGGAGTGGTAACTGCCACTAGGTGTAACGTTTTAAACTTAGAGCTTAAAGGGGCTGATACATCTTAGTAGACACTGAAAATTTGGTTAAAGGGACAGGCGTCCCTACCTAAATACACTGTGAAATACAATTCCTTATCAGCATCACAGAAGGTGAATAACTCATGTCATATTTTCATTATTACTTTTGTTTTTACTTCACTTTATTGCTAATAAATATTTTATTTACAGGTAAGAAAACAATTTTAACCTCCCCATTTCACTCCACATGGGAGAGGTATAAACTTTTAAATATCATGACAGCATTGTGAACCCGACACCAAGTTAGTAAATATAAACATGACAAATACCGAAATCAAAAATACAATAGCAGGATGTTACTTTACTGCTTATAGTAAGACCATGTTGCAGTATCTAATATCAATTACAAAATCCTGTAATTCTGTAGACTTGTCTTATGGAATGGTTTACAGTGGTATATATTTTATTATACAATGGGCAAATTAATATACAGTAAATGCTGCTTTCTTATTGGCTGGCTGGCACCTTTCCATCATTGTAAATCCTCCAGTATACCAACACATAAAGGTGGCAGTCGCTAATCTGCTGCATAAGAAACTATTCCTCAAATCACTCCGACCATCGCCAACCCTGGAGTAGCAAAGACGGTGACAGATGGTGAGCCAGCTCAAAAAACCCCCCCAAAAAACACTACATTGCATTTCAGCTAAACAGCGGCTGTCAGCCCTGTTGAAAAAACTTGGAAAAAAAAAATCCTCACACAACACTTGCCTAACTCTTACTGACTGGTTTTTTTTAAAGTAACTTCCACCTCAACAGGTTGCTAGCTCCTCACTACTTCACAACATCTCCATCTTGCAGCCTGTTCCACTTTACTCAGTGCCCCGTTCACACTTGAAATCTCTGGCCAGCTTTACATCGGTCCCTCTTCCATGAGGAATGTGGCAGATGCCAGAAAAAGGCAAACAAAAAAAATTGTTAACTTATTTTTCCTGGCCCAGAAACACAAGATGGCAGGGGAAAATGGCTCTCACACACCATGGCACCATGGGTGCACCATAAATGGAGCCAATGCTCCTTAATTCAAATCGATAATGGGACAAATGGACAACACTATCCCGGCTCCTACAACATAAATGGAGCCGGTAGGAGTCAGGACAGAGTGAACTAGTGACATGGGCCACAGTGTTTTAGATTTAGCCCCAAAAAAGCACTCAAAGAACACCAAAACAGTCCTGCACATGCACAGTAAATAGAAGCTCAGCAACCCAAGACACCAACCCCTGCAACCCTTGACTATTTTTCTCACAGACTAACAACTTCAAGAAAAATTACTTAAAATATATATAAAAAGTTTTATCCCATTATAAAAATAGAAAAAAGAAGGGAACATTGTATAATTGCTATATGATGTACCATTCAGTACATTCAACTTCTGATATGGATTTGGTCACTCGACTGTGCCTTGGACCAAACCTCCTGAGGCATGGTAAATCCACCATATACTCATACTTGTCATGGTAGATTGTGTAAATAAATTTGATGTTCTGCAATGTGATTTGTCACTGACTTTTGGTCTTGGTAGTGGTAGTGCTCTCACATTGTTGCCTTCCTGTTTCAGCATTTGTCGGTAGCACACCAGTCCTACTCTGGGGCGGATTTTTTGCATTTTGGTTAAATATCAGGGGAGATAATGGGAAAACAGAATCACTGTGGGTTTAGCTTATGGCATCCTCAGACAAGAAAATAGGAATGGGGGTGATGTACAGACCTCAAGGACAGGAGGGAGAGAGAGAGATAAGGAGCTAGTGGCAGAACTAGAAAGGGGGTTGGCAGAGGGGGAGGTGGTGGTGGGAGATCTTAGTGTACCAGATATTGATTTATTCATTCCAGCAGCCAGGTGCTCCAGAAGTCAGCCCCTACTGATATATTGCAAGACTGACTGCTGGTGCAGCTAGTTAAAGAACCCACTAGGCAGGCTGCTATTCTCAATGTGATGCACACCTACTCGGAAGTGGAAGGAGGTTTGATGGTAAGGGAGCCACTGGGTTCCAGCGACCATAACTCTATGGTTTGACCTGGCCCTTGGGTCAAGTAAGCCATATAAAGGCTAAAGTCCTAAATTTCAGATGGGCAGACTTTAGCTAGATAAAGGAGTGGGTCTAGGACAAGTTATTCAGAGTGGACAGCATCAGGAATGTGGAGAAAAGATGGGGCAATCATGGAGGCCATTTTCAAGGAAACAAAGTCTTTTATGAGAACAGTAATCAAAATAAAAAGGTACAAGAGACTAATGTGGTTCTCTGGAAAGGTCAGGGAAGCAATGAGAGCCAAAAAGAAGGCCTTCACCAGGTTCAAGGAAAACAAGGGAAGGAAGAATGGAGAGAGTACCAAATGAGAACAAGGGAAACCAAAAGGAGTCAGAAAAGCAAAAGGCAGGCATACAGCTGCATATTGTGGAGAGTCAAGTGTGGGGAAAAGCAGTTCTTTAGATATATTGGGGAAAAAAGAAAGAAAGTGGAGGAGGAATTGTTAGGCTAACAGAGGGAGGGAGGTAGGTTAACTGAGGGGGATGGGCAGAATGCAGCCTTTCTTAATAACTAATTTTGGTCTGTAGTCACGAGGGAAGACAGAGAGCCTCTGCCACACAGTAGCATTAAGGCAGCTGTAGGGGGATCCCAGAATTGAAACAGCAAGTATTTACCAATGAAATAATTTAGAAAGCACTAGCAGCCTTTAAGATAAGGCAAGGCCCAGGGCCAGATAGGATGAATCTGAGGGTGCTCAAGGAATTGGCAATGTAAGTAACTGAACACTTGGTAGGGCTAGTCAATAGCTCAATTCAGACAGCGGTAGTTCTAATAGACTGGATGTTAGCAGATGTAGTTCTGCTACATAAATGTGGATGGTGTAAGGAACAACTGGGTAGCTACAGACGTGTTCATGTTGCCTCTATTGTGGGTAAACTTATAGAGACAGTACTCAAACATGAGCTCATAAACTAGCTGGAGAGCAATGGACTCCAAGATGGCAAATAGCATGGGTTCACGGCAAGAATGTCTTATCAGACCAACCTGATGGTATTCTTTGACTGGGTAATGAGGGTAATAGATAAGGGCCATACTGTGGATTTACTGTACTTTGATTTTAGCAAGGCTTTCAACTCGGTGCCTTACAGATGGTTATTGAGAAAACTAGAGGGTCTGGGTACAGCAGGAGACACATGTATGTGTGAGGAACTGCTGGGAAGGGAGAACAGCAATGTGAGGAAGGGACAGCTGGTGTTAAGTGTGTTGTGTATCATTGTACCTAAAATGCTTTAGCAAGTGTTTAAAACTTGCATTTTTTTCCAACAAATCACTCCATGATGTGTCTACTGTGCCTTATGCCTCTAGATGACCAATTATTTCTGGTGTTTGTTGTGATTTAGTTAGTTTTAAGTTGTAGTTGTGTTTTCTGTATTCTGTGTAGTGAGGGCAGTGCTGTGGGAGGAACACAGCTGCTGCAACTTACAAGCAAGAAATAGCTGGCTGGCAGCCATTTCTGTCTTAGCGCCAGCACTGTTGTAGTCAGTGTTTTGTGTGTTTTTGTTCTGGTTTCTGTAGTTTTCTGTGTTAGTTCTCTAGAAGAGTTAGGTGTGTTTTACTGAATTATTTGTGTCACTGCAGTTTGAGTGTCTTGATTTTATTTTTGACAGAAGTTAATTTTTTTCAGGTACATAGTAACGTTGTAATAAATATCTGATTTGTTGCATCTTGCATGTGTCCCCTTTGTCGCTGAAATCCCCGTCATGTATTGTGTAAAAATTTTTTTTTAAAACCTGAGGGTGGTGTGGGTGTTGCTAGCGATGCTAGTTTAAGAGGAGCTTGTACATCAACAGAGTACACTGCCGCTTCCACAGGGCATGTCTGCCACCCCACTGTGAAATGGGAATTTCCCTTATGCCCACCAGCTGCTGGCATGAATGGGCCACCTCCCCCATTTGCTACTTCCTTTTGCCTTTTTTCTCACTCCACCCAGTCATCTGCCATGAGATGGGTCCTCTGGCCCCCACTACCCATGTAGGTGCTCTGCTTGCCACAGCAGACACAGTTATTGCATTGATTGCAAGTGACCACACTGGTTAAAAAAGACCACACAAGTGGCAAGGACCACACAAGAAAAGACCTGTGGTAAGTATCTGTAGTACAAGACTAAGTCCGTAAGAAGTACCAATTGAAAATAGACATATAAAAAACATAAAAATGAAAAAATGAAACTTCTCATAGGATAACACTGGAACTTTAATATGCTGTAGCTTCATCAATCTTTGGAGTTAAGGGACAATCTATATATAAAAAAGTCTCATTAAGTAGTAAAACATTGAGGGCCTGATTCTCAAAGCTCCCGGAAGGGCACAGGGAGCTAGCACAACAAAGAATGGCGCAAAGTGTCCCATGTGCCTAAAGGTGCACCAGGAGCCAGTCTCAAAGGCAGCCAGTGTCAACCACAGGCTGCCTGCCCCAAACAGGGCTTGTGCCACCCCTGCACCCAGAAATGGGCTGCAACAAGGCACTAGGAGGCATGTAGCAGGCACAAGCTGCCACAGCCCCTTAAATGCAATTATCAGAAATCACCCAGGTGGGGAGAAATTCTAAGTAACAGGCCTTTAAAAAAACAGCACCTACAGTCTAGCTCACAATGCATATGTTCCTCAGGCCAAACCTGAAAGACTAACCCACACCCACCGGTAAACCCAACACTGACACCGAGAAAACTTGCCCTCATCCTAGCCTAGCCAGGAGCACTAAGCTACTAATCTTCCTTTCAGACTCTGCGTACAGCCCCAACCCCTTCCCACCTTTTCACCCAGAGTCCATCAATAGACCTCTCTAGGTTTCTAGGACTGAGCCACCCTACAATCTTCTAAGACATAACCAAATTGCTCTTATGATAGATTTGTTTCACTGCTTGCCAATAAGTCTCATATACTACTACTCATTAACTGTCTAATATATTTGAACCCAGTAATAACTGTGTTTGTTCTGAAATCTGTAACTACTGTATTTGTGCTAAATCCTGTAACAACTGTATTTGTTCTGAAATCTGTAACTACTGTATTGGTGTTTTTGTATTATTTGTCCACCCTGACGTGGAACCTTTGTAAAAGAGCTCACGCTCAAAAGTCTTCTGATAATTCATAAATAAATAAAAAAATAAATTAATTTAATAAGTATAAGAAGAAACCTACAGACATTAATTGGCAAAAATTCTAAACCAAAGCTAATAAAACTAAACAACTTATCAGAACTGCTAAACAAGGGTTAGAACACAAATTAGTGAACATCATAAAGGACAATAAAAATCAATTCTACAATTACATAGGCTCATTAAAAGGGAAACCCACTGGTGTGGGTCCTTTAATTATTGACCGACAACCAGTTACTAATGAACAACAAATAGCTGAAAAATTAAACACATACTTTTTAAGTGTCTTTAAACAAAAAAGAACTAACAAATCAAAATCTAATAAGTGGTACAGCTGATTTCATACATTTCACAACATCTGAAGTTAAAGCTACTATAAATAATATTAGATCTAACTCATTGACAGGTCCTGACAACATACCGCCATGCTTTATAAAAAATCTATCTGAAGAACTGATAGGTATACTTACCTTATAATTCAACATTTCTATAAATGAGGGAACTGTAATATCAAATTGGAAAATGGCCACAATCACACCTATACATAAAGGTGGCTCCAAGCAGAATGTTGCCAACTACAGACCTATAAGTCTGATGTCATACATAGGGAAAGTGATGGAACGTCTAGTACAAAATATAATATTAATACGTTTACAAAGTAATAGCTTAGAGGATATTTCACAACATGGCTTTACCTCAGGAAGAACATGTCAGAGTAACTTAATCAGTTTCTTTGAGCCAGTAAGTAAGGCACTTGACGTAGGTTTTCCAGTTGATGTAATTTATTTGGATTATGAGAAAGCTTTTGATACTGCATCTCATAAAATATTAATAGACCACTTAATAAGCATTAGACTTAATCAGAACATAATAAATTGGATATACTCATGGTTATTAAATAGAGCACAAAGGGTCAATATCAGAGGTAATTTTTCAAACTGAGGTGCAGTTACAAGAGGAGTCCTCAGGGTTCAATTTGGGACCCGATTTTTTAATATAATGATTGCAAGTATGCAAACCACTAACAGCGTATGGATTAAAAATACGCAGCGACAGTAAACTGGATTTTGTAGTCAATGATTCACAATCTATTCAATCATTTCAGAATAATCTTAATTCATAATCCAAGTGGGCTGCTGAAGAAAAGTGAGATTTAACATTGCAAAGTGCAAGGTGATGCACTTTGGCAAAAACAATGTCATGGCTAGTTATACCCTTGATGGACTCCAACTAAAAGAAGTTACAGTTGAACATGACCTTGGTATTAATATAACAAATAACTTGAAATTTAACACCCATAATAATAAAGTAACAAAAAAGTGTCACGGTATAATAAATTGTATTTTAAAGCATGTCAAGAGCAGAGAAGCAGAGGTCATTGTTCCACTTTACACAAGTTTGGTTAGATTGCTTATTGACTTCTGTGCTCCATTTTGCACACCAACCACCATTGGTGGCAAATCAGATATAGAGAAAATACAGAGGAAGATCAATAAGAAAATAAAGAACCAAGAAAATAATACATGTTCTGATAGGTTAAAAACCTGAACTTGTACTCACTTGAGTATAGGGCACGTAAGGGAGACTTATGTCTGGCCTTTAAAGCATTTCAAGACCCAGCTCTATTTGAAACTATTTGTTTAGAAAAACAAGTATCAACTGTCAACACTAGGTCCCACTCCTTTGAACTCCATAATAGCACTAATAAAACAACAAAGCAGAATAATTTCTTTACCCAAAGATTACTGCCCATCTGGAACGTTCTTCCTCCTATTGTTATAGCCAGTAATTCTATGGAACAGTTCAAATATAGGTTGAATCATTTTATGGGAGAGAACATTTTTAATTTCCACCATTAATATATAATGGCGACAAGTTTCTTGTTGGGTTTGCCCTCAAACTTGTATATACTTATGAACCTATGAACCCTTAGACCAGACAGGGCTGGTCTAGAGTATAGAAATTTCACCTCTGGATGAACTGCCTGTTTGTAGCAATGTGCTGTGGTAGGCACCCCCCTCCCAATCCCCAATGTGAGCCCAGTGTAATACAATAAATCATCCCCCATCTCTGGTTGGTGTGCATCCTCCTTCCCCAATAGCACCTGTTATTATATTATTAATTACTTCACCCCATCCTGGTGGTCTAGTGGTCCCCCTCTACAATAGCACCTGATATCACAATAGGCATTACTGCACCCTAACCTGGTGGTCTAGTAGTCCTCCCTTCCTAATCATCGATACTGCCCTTGTTGAGACAGTAATATGCCCCCCGATATTGCCCTATTAGTCTATCAGTAGCTCCCCTCCCCAATTCCTGATCGCAGTTGTAATGTTATTGCAGACCCCTTTTCCCTGGTGATCAAGTGGCTCCTGCCCTCCCACCCAGCAGTTAGTGCCCACCACCCAGCTCACCCTCATCCTGTGACAGAACCGGCTCTGGCACAGCCCTCCTCTCACCTCCGAGGCCGGTGCCAACTGAACTGTCATTGCTTGCTGTAATGTACAATAAACACACATTCAGACTGTGGAGTGGAGGGGACAGTGGACTGCTGACCTTGACACTTTGTGTATCATTAGCTTCATTTGACCTAAATTAGACTTGGTGTACCCTGAGGAAAAGTTTTAGGTGAAGTTGCCAGGTGAAGTTACCAATGGCAAATTTCCTATTAAATAGAAAAACTTTGTAAATTATCCACAAAGTCCAATTTGGCAACTTTGGCTTAACATCAATGGTGATTTGAGGGTTGAGGTGCTTGTGCATACCTGCCCCATGCCAGTGACCCAGGTTCAGTAGTGGACTCGGATTGTTCAGGGATCAGCGGAAGGAAGGAAGGATTGAGCATCTGGAGGACTGCTCTCCTTCCTTCAGGGGAGGGAAATTGTACTGTGGCTGTCGACTGACACCCAGCAGTGGCTGGGGTCAGCACAGGTCTTGCCAACCACATAGAGAGGCTGGCCCACATCTAGGTGATTGGCTGCCTCCATGGAGGTGGAGACAGCCTCCTGCCTATTGCATGGATGTGGGTGTGGGAGAGAAATGGTGGAAAATCCAGGACCTGGAAGGAACCGTGATGGCCCAATTGCTCAAGTAAGTCTGCCCCAGTTCTAGGTTTGTACATTCTTGGGGAGCACACCAGCACTCCTTGTTCTGGCCATGCCATGAGGGGAATCCATGGGGAATTCTGGGTTTGATGGACAGGGCGATCACAAAGGCTGGAGGATGTAGATGTACCCCTCCGAGGGATGGGTTATAGCCCATGTCAAGTTCTGTGGTGATGAGGTAAACATTACATATGGAAAAAAACTTTGCAACATCTCTAGACAAGAATGGGTCCTGGGTCCAGTCCTTTTCAATGTGTTCATTTGCATCACAGGAGAAGGAATTGGGGAAGATGTGTCTTTGCAGATGACACTAAGCAGTGTGGCATGGTAGACAGTAAGGAGTGGGTTAGGGAGATGCAGAGAGACTTGCAAAAGCTATAGAGGTGACCAAAGGTTTGGTAGTTGAAGTACAATGCCAAAAAATGCAAGGTGATGCACATAGGGAACAAGAACCCGAGGGCAAAGAACTGGATGGGGGGGGGAGTTAAAGCTGTTCATGACCACTAAGAAAAGAGTCCTAGGAGTCATCATCAGTGACGCCCTGAAATAATCAAACCAGTGTAACAAGGCCTATGGTAAGGCAAACAGGATGCTGGGATGTACAGGAAGGGGTATTGACAGCAGAAGGAAGGAGGCATTGCTACCTCTCAATAGATCACAGGTGAACCCCACATGGAGTACTGTGCCCAGTTCTGGAGTCCTCACTAAGAAAAGATAAGGACAGGTTGGAGACAAGGCAATGTAGGGTGAATAAATGATTCAGGGCCTGCAGGGCAGATCTTATGAGGATCAACTCAAGGCACTGAACATGTACTAGCTGGAGGTCAGACGAAGAGGGAGATATGATAGAGATCTTCAAGTTCCTGAAAGGAATGAACAAAGTAAACTGCAAGGAACTATTTAGCATAAAGAAGTAGATCAAGAACACATGGGCAGGAGTGGAAATTGATAGGGAGGTAGATTCAAGAGGGACATGAGAAAGTTTCATTTACTGAAAGGGTAGGGATGCCATGGAACAATATGCCATCTGATGTGGTGGGCGCCAAAACTATCAATGGTTTCAAATATGGCTGGGACATATGGAAGGGCTTAGTAGTTGTGCAGCCTGATAGCAGTAGAGTGAGGAGCATGGCGTGGATAATGTGGGTTAGAACCCTGCATGGATAATAGATCCTGGGTTTGTTATGGTTTATGGGTAGACTGGATGGACCAGTGGTCTTTTTCTGCCATCATTATTTATGTTTTTATGTTTTCCCTTTTTGGCAAATACTTTATATCATAAAGGTTTCCTGAAGTTCAAATTAACATACCCATAACTGAGTGACCTTGTTCATGAAAGCTCACTTAACAAAAAGAACACTGTGATTTATAAAGTTATTGCTTCATAGGTTTTGAGACATAAATATAGTAATTAATAAAACTGCAATTGGTTTTGCACAGTGGAGAGCAACCTACAAGAATATTCGAAACCATAATTAATGAATTGCTACACACCCTCCCTTTCCCATATGCTTTGAAGCAGCTTTGCATTTAATTGGCTCAAGATAATGGCTGCAGTAATGCAGAGGTGTTTCTGGGATTTCCTCTTGTTTTTGGGAAATGTTTTTCATAAATCTGTTAACTACTGCTAATCAATGTAAGTGATGAAATAAACATAATACACAGCACTACAGGTTGTTCTATCTTTTGTTGGGGTTTACCCTTATGAACCTTGACTATAATACATTGAAGTGGCTTACAAGTCAGGCAATTACTGGCACTCTTGTTTGTACAGAGTGTGAGATACACTGAGGTTTCTCTTTGATTTGGTGGGCTTTCAGACCTTGACCTTTGTAGACAATTAAAAAAGGGAAGCTAGAACTCTGGAGAAAAGCCCCTGTGAATCATTAGACACGTGTT
Organism: Neoceratodus forsteri; assembly: GCA_016271365.2. NCBI lineage: Eukaryota > Metazoa > Chordata > Ceratodontiformes > Ceratodontidae > Neoceratodus > Neoceratodus forsteri. The sequence goes on along the minus strand of JADMNL010000023.1, from coordinate 628,085,249 downwards.
AGGTGAACAATTATCTTTTTCAAAACTCTCATATTAAGACTACAGCCTTCTGGAATCATGGTTTTTATTTATTGTTTTGCATTTAATTTACCCAGGACAACTCAGATGAGATTGTATATCTCATTTATGAAGGATCCTGAATCAGCCATTTTATGTTGCTTGCGCATGTGCAAGAAACATAGTGCCATCATCGGAGATTTCGGTGTGTCACCTCCTCCTCCAATTCAGTCAGTGTGCTGGCAGGTGCGCCTGTAAGCCAATGCATTTTGGAGCTGTCTATGACCGCTCCAAATGCAGTAACTCCCAGTTGAAGGGAAGCTATGCTTCAGTGAGCAGCGATAAGAGGCTGCTCACGCGCACTCCCCACCACAGGCATCTTGGCCCCATACGCACTGCATAGCCGACGGGTGCCCAATCCCGTCGGCTGAGATGCGTCCCCAGTAGTAGGTGCTACGCTGAGGAGCCACCCCAGCGTGGGCAACAAATCATGTACGACGGGGTGCCTAATCCCCTCAGCTGAGCACCCCCAACATCCTTGTGCCACGCTGGGAGCCCACCCTAGCGTGGCAACGTCCCAACGACTCTTTTTTTAAAAACCCTGTAAAACAAAAACTGTCCCGTGGGCGGCGCCTCCGACCCTCCCCACAACCCCACACCCACCCACTGTGCACCCAGCCTCCCACACCCCCTCACCCCATGCCTTACCTCCGGACTCTGACGCGACGATCTTCGGTGGACCGGGAACACGTCTGCACTCTTCAAAGCCGACCGCGAACTGAGGAAATGCCGGTAAGCTGTATAATGGGCTAGATGGGGGGTTCAGCTTTGTTGCATATCTCAGGCATTTTTGGGAATTTTTGCACCAAATTTTCAACATGGGGTTTTAGGACCCCTTCTCATGATTGATGTCACTGTCATGGCATTATTTGGGCCCGAAGGGTGATTTTGTGCAGTGACTGTGCAGTGACTGTGAAATCACCCTTTGGGCCTGAATACCACCATGACAGTGACATCATTCATGAGAAGGGGTCCCAAAACCCCATGTTGAAAATTTGGTGCCAAAATTCCAAAAATGATTGTTTGCGTGTGTTACGCAGTTCCTCATGAGCTCATAAGTTCCATGAAATTTCAATATTTTCTCTCCAGATTTTCAACATTGCCATTTTACCACACCTTCTTATGAGTAGTACAGCTGTCATTTTTCACATCTCACCCAAATGTGTTTCCACCATGTAGCAAGAATGGCTTAGCCGGTGCGAAATCAATGTACGGGACGAATTAAGAAAATCACAGTGACACTGTTCATGAGCAGAGGTCTTAAAATGGCTATGTTGAAAATTTGGTGAAAAAATTCCCTTCAGATGTTCTGCAATATTACTAATGAAGACATTGAACAGAACTGGCCCCAGGACCGATCCCTGCAGCACCCCACTGGTCGCCCCCTCTCCCTAGACTGCATGCCATTTACCACCACTCTCTGCCTCCTGTCTGTTAGCCAGTTTTGAACCCAGTTTACCACCCTTTCCCCCATGTCCAGCCTACCCAGCTAGTTTATCAGCCTCCTATATGAGATGGTGTCAAAGGCTTTGCTGAAATCAAGGTAAGCGTTGTCCACTGCTCCACCCTGATTCATTTCCTTTGTCACCCAGTCAAATAAATCAACCAGATTTATATGACATGATGTCCCCACTGTGAATCCATGTTGTCTATGGCCCTGGGTTCCGATGGCATCTAGATGCCCCACTATCCTTTCTTTAAGCAATGTCTCCATGATCTTCCCCACTACTGAGGTGAGGTTGAATAGCCTATTGTTCCCTGCCTCCTCCCTGCTGCTGGACTTGTGTAGAGGGACCACATGTGCCTCCTCCAATTCACTCATGTTGAATGACTCAGTGAACATGGCTGCCAGAGGTACTGCTATCTCCCTTCGCAGTTCTGTTAATATCCTTGGGTGTATGCCATCTGGTTCCATCGCTTTGTCAACCTTCAATTTAGTGAGCTCCTGCAGGACTCTTTTGCCTTTGAATGGACTATTGTCCACCTCTTCACCCCCTTGGCAACTGCTGTACTGCTGTGGCCCTTGCCCCTCCCACTTTTCTGTGAATACTGAATGCAAAGACACAGTGGCTGTCTTGGGAGGAAGGCATGAAACTGTCACTTCCAAATACCTAAACAGCACATACAAGCAAGCAACATTCGGCATTGACAAATGCTTGTTAAAGGTGGGGGGCAGGCCAAAGTAAAAGGAGGTTGACATAATATGAGACATTGGATAAGTAGCACTGAGAAATTCTGCACTCTAGTGGCTAGCTATCTCCCAGCAAGATGATTTGTTTTGACTATGAGTGTGATTACACTTTGATATGACTACACAATGCTATGCCATGCAACACTACAGAGTTTACATTTTTATTACAATTGAAATAAAGTTACGATACAGAGAAAAATAAAGCTCTCATGTCTTCACAAGTATTTTGTTATTCATTTATTTTTGCAATTTTGCACCAAGAAAGGTCTACTGAGGTTTCATAATGCTCAATTTAGCATACTGTAGTAATAACATAAAAGGCTTGTGTATAATAATTGAAAGATTACCTGGACAAAAATGGCCTGTTATCCCGACTAAAGATGTATAAAGTTTAATATATGACCTTTCCCCATGACTTTGTGAAGTTCTTTGCGCTTGAGAATGTCTACATTTGCATCTTTTAGAACATTGTAATAATGAGAAGCTGGAACTTTGCTGGTGAACATTTGGATAATGAAGTATCATTACATGCTGTTTTAGCCAAGCGGAGAAGCACTTCACTGTTGAAAACTACACAAAATGTTTCTTTTTAAAAACAAAAAAACTACAGGGTGGTGGATTTTGGGGTGTTTTGCTTAAAAAGGTCTGAGAGGTGGTGGGAACAGTATGTCACATTGGGCGAGGGTGATATACATATTTAGAAATAGGTTATGTTTAAAAAGAAAACAAATTTTGCCACACAAAATTGAGGTGAAGTCAGGAAACGTCACCCTCCTAAGCATAGCCCAAAGTTTATAACTTTGTACCACGATCACCTCTAAAGTTTAGTTTCACCTCATCTCTACAAACAACAGCAAGGATTCAGAACTTACTATAGTACTACCACAATCTTGCTCCGATTGACAAGTAACATTTTTGATGCCTTTGAAAATGGTAATTTTATAGGCTCAATTTCCATCGATCTAACCAAAGTCTTTTATGTGGTAGATCACAAAGTATTGCTTTGCAAGTTGTCTGGTTTTGGGATAGTAGGTTACATACTTCAGTGGTTTAGTGCTTATTTGAACCTGCAATGACAGAGTTAAAATAAGGAATACCATATCGGAATTCAGTCTGATTAAGCCTGGAGTACCTCAAGGTTCAGTTCTAGGACCCTTCTTTTTCTGTTGTCATAACTGACTTGCCAGACTTAAATAAATCAGTACTATCATGTATACAGACAACACTGTCATTTCTGACTTGGGACCCTCTGTGTAGTGCCTACAGCTTCATCTACAACAATGCTTTGATATATTTCCAAACTGGTTTGTATTACAGAAGATGGAAATGAATGAATCCAAACAAATCTGATGATTTTGACACTGCCGAGGTTGGCCTAAGTTGAGACTGGCCTGTCTAGAGTTGGAGCTAGTGGAAGAAGCATTTATAAGGTAAGTTATTTTAGGTATTTAGTGTTCCATTTGAATGAAAATGCAATTTCATATGAAATCAGCAATTCAAATATTGAATAAAAAACTGGGATTTCAATATGGGAATTAATCTGCATTAACCGGTGAAGTACAGGTGATAATAGCGAAGCAATTTTTAATTCCCATGGTAGATTATGATGATATACTTTAATTCCCTGGCTGTCTCATTGAACACATGTCATATTACAATGACTACTATATGTTTCTTTTCTCACACCTTTAAATAAACATCATTGTGATCTTTTTGTGAGCTTGTATATTCTAACCCCAGAAAAGCATATATTAAACAGTGCTTTGAATTGTTCTTATGTTTGCCAAATTATGCTTCTTGTACCAAATCATTATGTGTACTCTGTCATTTCATTACAAGGAGTTCTTTTATTTTAAAGAAAAAAGAAAACAGACAAATGATCATTTCCTTACTTTGGGCCAAAGTTGTTAATCTCCCAGAAATCTCTTTCTTGATTGTCTATTAACTGTGTAACCCTAGGTGGAATTATCTCTAGTGTTACTACCCTGCCTGTATTTCTGACAACAGGTTGAGGGGCCTGAGTTCAATATTTTGGTGCCTCCACCCAGAGTAATATATGTGGGTATCTACCTAACCTGGTATAGCCCTCTGGGAAGCTATAACCACCCACAAACCCACCTAGTGACCATGAGCCTTGTAACGGGATAACTCTTTACAGCAATTAACAAACAGTTGGCATTAAACATTAACAATATACATACCCCTTGCACTTACCACCAGGGTCTGGTACTCAGAAAATCCCTGGAACCCACTGTAAAGACAGCTTAACAATGCAAGCATGCACTTTAATATTGTAATAGCTTTCAGTGATGCTAAACTGATTAAGAATATGCTCATAGCCAGTTTAAAAGTGAAACAGCAAGTCAGTTTATTTAAGGGGACATGAACAAGGGTGGGGTGTGAACCTACAAGAATGATTACGTTATTGATTTAATTCAGGTTACTCTGCATGCTTGTACTTTAGTCCCACAGTAAAACAGTCTGACAATAACTTGGTACCCAGAATGCTATGCTAACTGGCAAGAATCAGTGCCTGGGGTTTGCCGGCATTGCAGCTGTTGGTGGGGCCCTTGGTGGAAAGAAAAGCAGTTAAACATGCAATAACAATGACCTTGGTTATTTGTATCCTTAGCCAGTTGGCCCAGTCCTTTGTACCCCTGTAAAACACTAGAGCAATCAGATGTTACCACAAAATGATTTAAAGAAAAGTTGCAGGGAGCTACCCTGAGTTTACTCACAACACCAGTTGATAGGAATTTGCCTGGCAGTGTGAAGACCTCGCAGAACACTGAAGAGCATTGGAAACTGGGTCTGCAGACTCTTCCACTTCACAGCCTTTCCCTCCAGGTGGCACATAACCTTCAATTATTTGCTGTGCAGGGGCTGGATCTCAAGCTGGTCTGTCACCGACAAAACAGTAACTGATACAAGGATAGTCGGCTTGGGCCAAGTTTGGCATAAGCCCAAGGCTGGCTGAACAGTTCTGGCAAAGTTCAGTTCATTTGCTGGTGAAAACCTCCAGCTGGCAGACAGTTCAGTCATTGACAAAGGTGGGCTCCCTTCTGGCTATCAGGAGTCCCTGGACAGTAAGCCTTGACCCACAATAAACATTCGGCACATTTAAAGAAAACATTTATTTCCCTGCCTCTCAGTTCAGTTTCAGGTCAGTTCACAATTGCAGTTGATTCAATGAGCAAACCTCTCAATTAACAAATAGGCGGTATCTCACACAAATCTTGGTCGGAACACTTCACAGGAGCTCCTCTAGGTCCAATATTTCAAGCTGTGCTTCTCAAAGTCTTGAGGCTAACTGCTACAATTTAAGATTAGTTCAGATTAGTCTGATTACTGCTATCAAGCAGTCCAATGTTGTAAACAGTAATAGGGGGCAAGTCAGGCCTTTCCTGCCAATTCTCCTCAGCTCCTTTCCTGGAGCTGCTTCACGATGGCTCGAGCAGCTCACTCTCTCAGCTCTAACAGCAACTGCCCACTTTCTTCTAACAGTTCTTTAACTCATCCAGTTTTCCTGGATTCTGGTTGGCTAGGGGAGCTGTCAATCACAGTTCTGCAGCTCCTATTTGTCAGTTTAGGCACCAACCTGTAAAACTACAAGAACTACAGCTTTTCCCATGAGGCACTACAATCAGGACCACCTGAGGTCCCCTGAGTTTCAATTGAAACCCTGGAAGTCCTGGACCTAACATGGCAGCTCCCATTCAGATGATAAGCTGCAAGAAGGCAGATTAAAATGAGCACTCTAATTTAAACATAACAACATGTTAGAAGTAAATATTTACAGTTTTAGTCAGAGCTCCTCTGCTTTATTATCGACCACAGAGTGAAGCAAATTAAAGCAGTGTCTGGCCAGTTAAGAGCCCAGAAAGCACTCGGACCCAGCCCAGACAATTGACTGTATACACACACTGGCTAATGTCTTAAAGGGACAGGCGTGGAGACACATCATAGCACTCTCACACAAATTAACAGGCTTTAACAAGCAACCATGGATTTACTATCTCTGTGAGACATCTGCCTGACAGCAGGCATTGGTGGAGCCCTGGGAGACACTTAAGGTAGGCCCCAAAATGATGGTGGGAGGCTACAATGATTTTAAAAACAAGTTACATAACTACATGATTTCATTGTCTACCTGTACTTTTTCACATAAGATTTTATCCTCCCATAGCAGACTTGGGTGGCTATCATTCATGTCCCCGTACTCAGCAGTCATCCTATACCTCTCTCATGCTCCAGAACTCCTTCCTCCATGGATTCCCATCCATGGTGGGGTGGGAGTGGGGAGGGCTGTCCTTCCTTCAGCAGACATATCGGATTCACTCTGGGACTACAGCAGCGGGCAGACTGATAAGACATGGGTAGGGCTTCATGAAGACCAGGCCCTAGATTTTCCACTTATCTTTACCTTTCCCCATGCTGCAGCACCAGAACATGTGCATGGAGGTGCACCCATCTTGCTGCAGCATCCCCTCAATAGAAGCTTCTCATGGCTGCCCTACCACTGAGCATCCACCCAGTGGCAGTCATGGTGGAGACAGTTTGGCCACCCTGTCAGGAGATGAAAGCAATCCCTGGAATGCTTAATCCTCTCTCACCCTGCTTACCTCTGGAAACATAGAAACATAGAATTTGATGGCAGATAAGGACCGCTTGGCCCACCCAGTCTGCCCATTTCCCTACCTGATGGATAAGCTGCAGATCCTAGTTAACCAGCAGCCTACTTCTTCCTACCCCCACCCCCTAGAATTGCCTTATGACTGTCCCATGCATGCTTGAATTCCACCACTGTTTTTGACTCCACAACCTCCTCTGGAAGCCTGTTCCATACATCCACAACCCTCTCTGTGAAAAAATACTTCATTAAATTACCTCTGAGCCGCCCCCCTTCTATCTTCAAATTGTGCCCCCATGCTCATTCCAAACAGGGGTCACCGGCATGGCAGAAGGTAAGGCATGTAATGCCTCAACAACCCTCCGTGCCACTCACGGAGGCATCTGTACTTGTTTTAATGTACACTGAGTACAATATATAATGTATATCAAAATATATGCCTGCACTTTTTGATGTACCTTTTGTACTATATTTAACTGTATTAACATGCTTAACTAAGTAATTGTATTTTGCTATTGCATTTCTTTCAAGTCTAATTGTTTGGTGTGATTGTACAGATGCTTCATTGTCCAGTTCACCTTCTGTTTAATAGCTTGTAACTCAATAACTAAGCATGATTGTGCATTAAGATTCTCCTAGTATAACATGTACAGTTATTTGTAAAGTTATTACTTACAGAGTTTGAGATGTCAATACAGTAATTGCTAACAATGATGGGATAGATTTTAAACCATTGACAGAGGCACAACTCCCAATTTGGGCTGTGCCTGTATTAAATGAAATGTGACAACAAGTTTGATTTCTATTTTCAAACATATTGATACACGTTACCTGTACTACTGGCAAATTCTGACTGTGATTATGTTACACGGCAGGTTACCTGCTTTACGGTAATAAAATGACACATTTGTTATGCACAACTTGCTGCCCTGTAACTAGTGATGCAGCAAATTTAAAATCCACCTGAGAAGTGCATGCGAAGTGGCCACTTTGCGTTGGTACTTCGCTATGCAGAGTGCCTCATAGGAAATGCTCACTTCGCCTTGTCATTATTACTTCATGTTGTCATTCCACTTTAAACGTGAAGTAAGGCAGAGCGACAACAATATTGGCAGCACCCCACTCACACAGACACCAGAATTAATGTGCATCCCTAAAGTGCTACTGTCTTGTGTCCAGAAAACTCCCCAGTGCTGATGAAGTGAAATGAGAGCATAACAAGAAATGCAAAGTCTCCCAGAATTAATGGCGCACTCAGCCATGCGTGCAGTGGTCACAGAGTCACCAGAATTAATGTGTATCCCCAAAATGCTACTGTTTTGTGTCCAGACTCCAGAAAATTCCCCAGTGCTGATGAAATGCTACTGTCTTGTGTCCAGAAAATGTCCCAATGCTGACGAAGTGAAATGAGAGCATAACAAGAAATGCAGTCTCCAGAATTAATGGTGCACTGCAAATTCACATCCAGATTAAGATTGCTGTGCAGTCAAGGAATGCATATGAAAAGGCACAACAATACCTAAGTATTGCACACAAGTCACAAATCCAAATCTGGAAAGGAATACCATCTTGCCAGTTGGGGATTAGCTACGGCAGTAACAATCCACTACCAGTAAAGATACCACAAAGCAGAATAAAAATTCATGAACGTGTGGTGGATAGCAGGTTCACACTGCTGCAATTACTTTATGGCACAATAAAAAGGTGTCTGATTTAATGGCACACATCGCACACACACTCACACACATACTATAAGTATTCATTAGCAAATTGAAAATCTTTAGTAATATAACCAAATGTTTAAACTGACAAATTATACACTAATGCACCACAACAATCAGCAAAAAAATTTCAAAAATTATTGAAAATATTACTGTGTGCACATTAATACAGTTATACAAGAAAAATATAACCAAACCAGAAATGACTGCCTTTTTCTTCGGTTAATGTACCTACACCACAAATATGCCCTCCCACAAAGCACACTTCACAGTACACGACTGGCTGTTCTAAATTAACATTCAAAATCCACACACAACAATAATCACTTGATGATATGAGCACAGAAGGGTTTCCTAGTAAATTTTGAGGAAAATAAATGACTCAAAAGGCATTTTAAACAGCTTTTAGAGGTTCTGAATCAGAGCTCTGAGAACAAACTGTCTCTAGCTACCACTACACTCACTACCCAGGTCAGATCTGAGGCTGTGCAGAACAATCTAGAGCCCATGTGACCTGCAATCCCATGAATCACTGAAGAATTTCATTTTGGAGCTCAATTACAAAAGGTGAAGTGAGGCAAATTACATTGATTTCAAATGTACTTCACCTTAAAATTGGTGGAGAAGTGGTTTGGGAAGAACGAGGAATAATGCAAAGTCATTGGTTTCAATGACTTTGCGTTCCTTATTATGAAGTGAAGTACTCTGCTTCACATTGTGGAGTACTCCATGGTTCCACATTACTCCTGTGAATCACTTAGGTGGGAGGCGAATTGAGGCCACTTGCCCACCACTACCTATAGTGCTGTAACTCACATGCTGTACAGGAAGGAATGCAAATGCCTATGGATGTACTTCCCAATGAGCTGCAGCACAAAACTCCCCGACTTAAAAACACGTATTAATGAGTACAATGGTGGGGTGGTAAAGTCTGGAGAGATACTACAAAACAGGCTTACAATACATCCAAGTAACTAAAAAAAAAAAATTAATGTTGTGATTCGTGATGCGATCATGAATCGTGATTTGTGACTGCATTTGTGACTGTGATAATGAAGAATGTGATTCGTTGTTGATGGTGTGAGAGATAACCAATATGAAACTGTATTGGGAACATGAATGCCTATGGCTGTACTTCCCCAATGAGCTGTAGCTTAAAACTCCCTGAATTAAAAACACATATCAATGAGTACAATGGTGGGGTGGTGAAGCCTAGAGAGATAATACAAAACAGGCTTACAATACAGCCTAGTAACTAGAAAAAAAATTAATGCTGTGTTTCGTGACGTGATCGTGAATCGTGATTTGTGACTACATTTGTGACCGTGATAATGAAGAACATGATTCGGTGTCGATGGTGTGAGTTAATATGAAACTGTACTGGGAATGCGAATGCCTACGGCTGTACTTCCCTGATGAGCTGTATCTTAAAAAAACTCCCCGACTTAAAAACACGTATCAATGAGTACAATGGTGGGGTGGTGAAACCTGGAGAAACACTACAAAACAGGATTACAATACAAAGGCATGGCACCTAACCAGTGCTCACCATCATCAGAAATTTAAATATGGAAAAGAATACCTTTGCCGGTTGTGGCGGGCTCCGGGGGGGGGGGGCAGTGTACTGCAAACTGCACTGCTGAAGTAACAGTCACTATTACTAGTACCAGTAAAAATACCACAAAGAAGTACAAAATCACACAGCAGCAGTGGATAGCAGGTTCACATTGCTGAAATAACTGTGTGGCACAATAAAAGGTGTCTGATTTGATGGCACGCATCACACACATACTCACACTCACCTAAGTAATGCATAGCAAATTGAAAACTTCAGTAATATAACCACATATTTTAAACAAACTAAAATTATGCACTGATGCACCACAACATTCAGCAAAAAAATGGCAAGAATTATTGAAAATATTACTGTGTGTACATTAACACAGTTATATGAAAAATATCACCAAAACAGAAATAACTGTCTTTTTCTCCAAGTTACTTTACCTACACCACAGATACACCCTTCCCCCAAAGCACACTTCCACTATCTCTCAGTACACAGATTGAATGTTGTACATAACATCCAAAATCCACACACAAACAATAAACGCTCGATGATATGAGCACAGGAGGGTTTCCTACAATCGATGAACTAAAGTTAACAACTTTTAGAAGGTTTGAATTGCAGAGCTCTCAGAGCAGACTGTCTCCTACAGCTTCCTACACACTCTACCCCGAACTGAGGCTGTGCGGAACAATCTAGAGCCCATGTGATCTGAAATCCCATGAATCACTGCAAACTTCGCCTTTGGAGCTTAAAAACAAGGCAAAGCGAGGTAAAGTACATTGCTTTCAATGTACTTTGCCTTAAGAATGGTGGAGTAGTGGTTTGGGAAGGAGGAGTAATCTTGAAGTCATTGTTTTTCAATGGACTTGTTACCAATATAACGAGAAGTACTCAGCCCGTGTTGCTGGGCACTCTGCAAATTACGCCTTCACTCCATGAATCACTTTGCAGAGTGAATTACCACTTCACCCATTTCTACCTGTAACACAGTGTTAGACCATAGATTAGGAGGTTAAACAGTTTTCACCATGTAGAACAATGGCACTAAAACCATAATGTAAATGGATGCATGCTTTAGGGGTCCCCTTAAATATCCTGCCAGCTATCTTTAGAAAATTGCTTTTGGGTTTGCACAGTGGTGAGCAACCCACAAAAATATTCAGAAACCATAATTAGATTCACCCTTCTTTCCCCATAAGTCTCTAAGCAGCTTTGTATTCAAAAGGCTGAAGGCAATGACTGTAGTCAGTGTTTGCAGAAGTGCTGCTGGGATTTTATCTTCTTCTTTTTTTAATTTTTTTTTTAATAAATCTGATAGCTCAGGTTATCAATGCTGCTATTTGAAATACACATAATGTTCTAGAGGCTGTTCTATCTTTTGTTGGTGTTTACCCTTGTGGACCTTGACTATAGTACATGGAAGAGGCTTACAAGTCAGCTAATTGCTGCCACTCTTGTTTGTGTGGAGTGTGAGATGCACTGAGGTTGCTCAATATTCTGTGGGAGTTTAAGGACCTTGACCTTAGTAGACAATTAACAAAGAGAAGACAAATCTCTGGAGAAAACACTTTTCAAATCATTGGACATATTTGTTAGGTGAACAATTATTTCTTTTCAAAACTCCATATGAAAACCGAGGTCAATTTGCATCCGAGAAACCTATATTTTTACACTTTTATACAGGATCATGCAGGTGAGATTAAATATCTCATTTAAAATGATGTCCTGCTTCTATCCAATTTGAAAGCTGGATAGACCAACAGGAGGTTAAAAACTAAAGTTCAAACAGTGGATAAGTGACTGTGAGGACATCTGCACTCTAGCAGCTTGGCTATATCTCAGAAATATGATTTATTTAGACCATGAGTGGGATTACATGTAACACTCGCTATACTTCAAAATGCAATGTTTCACAGTTTACATTTTTAATTGAAATATATTCATGTTACAGAAAAAATCTCTTTAGTCGTCCCAATAAATTTATTTCCTTATGTGTATATTTTGACCAGAAAATGCACATTTATGTGTATGAGTTCATTTCAGGGGCATACTGGTGATGGGTTACAATTACTTAATTTTAGTAATTGGTTAGTAGTCCTAGACAAAAGCCTATTTTCAACCTCAACCCACACAGTCCACACTGGGCAGGATATTCATAGGTCCAGATTAGGGCAAACTAAATATTTGCTTTATCAGTAAATTACTGTCTGGAGCAAACCAGTGATATACTGAAACATGCTAGGTCACTTTACAATGGTAAGGGCATGTTATAGTATTCCAGCCAGACAATAAGCAGTTTGCAATTGCAAATCCAAGCCCCCTACTGGTAGCAGGAGATATATGGACAATAGAGTGCTAAGAGGATTGTGATCATAATCAGACTTTTAGTTTCAAGTTTTTCAAGTTTCAAGTTTATTGCAGGAAAACTCCATTGAGCAAGCTCATTCACAAGGAGGTCCTGTGACATAAACACTTAAAGTACAAACACAGATAGGTAATAACAGTATATACATGAAATGCACGTTACATGATACAGGTTGGATATACATACAAGGGTACCACATAGGGTGACCGCAGGTGGTAAACATTGATATGAGACAGGGAAGCGACTTACAGGTTGCATACTGATAAATGAAACATGATGACTGGTGTGTGCAATACATATATAGTATTTTGGCAGCTAGAACAAACAACAGTCTACAACTGAAAAGGGGAGGAGTGATTTGATAGAGTAGCAGTGGAGCATAAGCAAAGATAAAGCCAGGAGTAGAAGGGAAGGAAAGCAGTTAATATGACAAATCAATTATACCTTACCAGTGGATAAATATGGCACACATGGGAAGGAAGAGACTTAATGACAGTTACAGGTGTCTTTTATTTTGGCTGAACTTAGCGATTTGTAGAAGTTTTTTAGGGCCCACTAATGGTAATTGCTCCTCTGGTACAATCTGCCACATTGATCCTGTAAGATTCAAATGATCCCATAGCAATAACAAGGTGCTACGGTGCTATTTGCATCTCATTAGAGCCACATTACAGGCCTGGAGCAAACAGATTTTGTGACTCCTCCTTCAGCATCTGTCAGAGAAGCTGATTCTTGAGGTCTAGTGCCCATCCTGTCACCACCCAAATACCGCCTGAAATAGCTTACATTTCCCTGGTGTCCAGTGTCCCCTATCAGTACCTCAAACACTCTGCCAGTATTGTAGCAGAAATGTGCTGGTGGCTAGTGCTCCCTGATCCCTGAACACCTTGACAGTATTGTAACAGAAATGCCCTTGTGCCTAGTGGGATCCCTCCTCCTGAAATTCAGATCCCCTCACCCTGCCTGCCCACTCAATCCCACTGCCACCACCCTGGCCCCTACCTACAGTATCGCAACTCCTCCCAATGGTGACCGGCACACACCCTCCACTCAGCTCCATGACCTGCTGTCAACTGACAGTTCACAATTGTGCTGCCCTACTGTAACAGCTGTTGCTAAGTAGGCAGCATAATCTTGAACTGTCATTCAGTGACCAGCAGCAGAGGTTAATGGAGGGTATGTTCTGTTTGCCATTGGGGGTTCACATTGTAAGTGAGGGGCTGGGCTGTGCTGGGTAGAGGTGGGAATGAGCAGGTGGGTGGGCAGGGAGGAGCTCTAACAATTGGGGGTCCACAAAGCACCAAGGCTGGTCTGAATTAATAATAGTGGGATGTCTGAGGGGCAAGATGGACCATTACGCACCAGGGCAGTTTTGCTACACTACCAGTGGAATGTTCAGGGATGAGGGGACCACTAGCCACCAGAGCATTTGTAAATTAATACTGGTGAGGTGTTTGGGGCATGGTTAGGTCCACAGCCCACAAGATCTGGTTTGGGGAGGGGTAAATACCATGTCACTAACAGCTATTTATCACCTCTCAAACCTTCTGGCATGCTGGTGCACCTATATGCAAGACACTATCAGTTGCTTTACATCGCTAACAGGTTAGTAACTCACTAACCATGCCATCCAATACTGCATTTTGTGATCCTTCCCTGCTTTGGAGGTGCGACATGGTGCTAGGAAGACTCCAGCTGGTTTAGTGATTGCTAATGCCCTTCTAATATCCTGGTCATAATGTACAATGCTGAAGAAACATACTGGGCACTATTTTCAAAAGAAATTCTGTGATGCAAGATGCTCTGCTTAAAGGTATGACACAAGTGGCACCTTGCGTCATAGCATGTAGCGATTCTGATTTTCAAAGGTTGTTTGTGACGAAATAGGTCACCCATGGCAAAGCCACCCCCCGCACCACCCTTGCAGTAAGTGCACCCCTGCACTGGGTCACAAGGGCGCTTGCGCCATGCCAGGGCAGCAACATCCCCTTATGTGGGATTCTGTAAGCCCTGCTGTGGCCACAACAGGGGGTTAAAGTTAGACCAGCCAGGAGGAGGTCTAAGGGCCCTGCACCAGACACTGGCAGGGCAAGGGGTGAGCTAGGGGATCAGGAAGGTGGTGAATGGGGACTACTGGGGAATGAAGGGTGTCATAGGGCATGAGGGGGGCACTGTGGCAGTCATAGGGAGCAGAGGTGGCACCTTGCAGAGGTGCCATAGGATGTATCCATATGCCAGGTGCCTCTTCTGCTCCCTATACCTGCCTGCAGTGAACTCCTCTTAACTTAAGGCACCCTTGGTGCCCCAGTTGCCCTATTCACCACCTTCCAGCCAGATATTCACCCTCATACCTGTCTCTAGGGGGTCCCGTCTGCTTGTGCAGGTTGGATGATGGCTCCCTCTGTCAAACACTGCAGGTGTGCCCAGTATTTGTTGCAGCCCTGTGGTTGTGGCAACACCTGGGTTTTGGCACAGGGACCCCTGATTTTGCAGAACTGGGTGCATAGTTCCTGATGCACCCAGGGTTAGCCATAGCCCTGGATTGCCACAACCTGTGGCGATCTTAGGGCTGTTTGAAGATCGAACCCACTATTGGTTATAATACATAACGTGAATTGATTACAATCATATGTATGTTTAGTTACAGATAGATAATATGGTTTATAACAAGTGTTTTGCAAAATCTGTTTTAAAATGCATGTAGTAACTGCAGGTGACTCTCTGATGTCCATTGATGCCTCAGGGTCCCAATATTCATTGATAGTTGGTTCTGGAATTTGGGTGCAGCATAACAGAAGGCTTTTCAGACCATATCAATTAATACCCTTGGCACTTAAAGTAAATAATTGTCAGTAGATTTCTACCCATAAGTGTTGGTGGGTAGAGGAGCATAACAGATCATGCAGGGACTTTGGAGTTTGGCATTTTAGGATTTTAGCAAAACAACAACTTAGTACATAAGATCTAGAGACGATGGATAGCAACCATGCAAGTTCTTCTGATGAAGCTCAATTGAGCAAAGTGCTGGAGCAGTCACCTCCTGTTCTTAGTGGCACTTCTGCAAGTACAGTACCTTATGTGTTCTATTGTTGCAGATGCTCTGGTGCTTTTTTTGCAGCATTCAATAAATGGATTGAACTTGCATACAAATTGCTTTATATGTGTCATGTTGTTGCTTTTAGCAGCCTGCACTGTTGGATCTGAGTGTGTTCCTTCTGTGTTCTCTGTGCTTGTTTCAAATAGCTGCCCTGGGATGCATCGACTCTGAGCACCATAAGTACAAGGTAGTTAGTGGTTTTGCTTGAGAATGTAGGCACTCAATTCCAAGGGTGATAATTCTCTTGGAGTATAATTTACAAAAGGACAGTACTCCTCATCAAAGCACTTTAAATCCACAGGGTCAACAGGAAACTATGTATAGGGAAGAATGGTGCTTGTGCAACTTTAATACTGTATGTTATTCTGTTAGGGTACTTGTCAGTGATGTTTGTTTCACAGGGAGTAGTCCTAATGCTTATGCAATGAATTTGAGGACATTTTCACTCTATTTCCCTACAGGGAATGCTATCCTTTTGGGGTATCATGAAGGCTTGGAATCTCAGTGTGGAATGTGGGGTTTCTGGTCCCAGTGCAAAACAGGCCTAGGATGGTAAGTGAGTATCAGGAACAAATAACAGTGTCATAAGCCATTGTTATACTGCTTAGAAAGCAACAGTACTCAGTCACCGCAGTAATAGTAAACCACTCATAGAAGTGGCATTCAGACTTACTCGCTACCCCTGAGGGTCTGCTGCTCTCCACAAATGCAGCCTAACACTGAGACCTATAGTAAATGATGCCCACTGGAGAAACTGTAGATGCTACTTCAGTAACAGTGTGTATACAGTAAAACACCTATTCATACAATATACAACTGAACAAACACATTAAACAATAACAGAGGCAATGTAACCAGGAAGTCTGATTAGAGGTAGCAATCCTGAGTGACAGGGCCAGATATTGTGGCCTTCAGTGGAGGAAGGGGGCTACTATAACTAAGAGCAGTTCACTGCCCCAATTTATTAGCTTCTTTAGTCCATAAAATCTGTAAGAAAATCCTAGCAGTCCCCAAGGAAGTTTACCTCTAAATCGCAGGCTTAAGGTGCTGCAAATTCAACTGCTGAGTTTTGTTCAGGTCCTAACAATACTGTCCAGTGAAGAACTAGTCTAGAGCACTACATATGTATGACCTGGTCAGGGAAAGGAAACAGGTGCAAACTTGCACTTTTTAGTTTGCTCTGAGGCACACTGATGAAAATGAGGGGAATGCAGCAGTTAGGGAATACAAGTATCACAAATAGGTTAGTCTAAGCAACAACCCCCTGTCACCCTTACTAAGCATAAATCAGTCCAACTAGTTAAGGAAAAAGTTGTAGACAGATGTAAGACCAGGGTATTTTGGTAGCAGGAGGTAACTGTCATAGGTATCCCAAGAAGTAGAAAGGGGAGGGGCGGGATATTCCTAACACTTACGTTTCTTCACCATGCTCCAACCAATGAACTTAACCAGATCACTGTACCTGAGGTTAGCCCTGGGGAAGGGACACAGAGAAAATGAAACATCTAAGATGAGAAGGTCTACCTTAGCAACAAGATGCAGTCCCAATGTGTCCATGGCTATGCTGGTATAGCCACCATCATCAGCTTTGGAGGGACCAAGGCAGCAAAGGCCCCATGTCTATTTTCCCATCAAGCATGTTAGTGTATAACCTTGATACACCAAACAATCTCCACCCCAGTTTGAGCATTCATAGAGGAACTAGTCAATGCTGCCATCAGTGCCAGGTCATCTGAATAAAAAAGTTGTTTCATCCTCCTATCTTTCCATTGTTAGGAAATGTTCTTGCCTCTGGCTGACGATCTTGAGCTGCATGTTGGTGCTTAGGACCCCCTACTTCAGCTCCAGTGTTAGCTCAGCTCCCTTTATGGTTCTAGGCCTCATCACTGTTGCTGTATCTTTCTTCTTGCATGCTCTGGAATGGCACTGCTGCCATCGATCAAGAGGGGCACAGCTGGTGGATGGGGTTAGTGAATATCGCCTAAACACCATCTGCTAGGCCTTACCAGCTCAGGAGGATCTGCTTTTATGGAGGACAAAGACTGTCAGGGTCAGGAAGGTTCCTATGAGTTGGTTCAGACTGCCCATGTTCTATGTACAAAATCTGACAAATGTGAAGCTATGTACAACACATGACAGTATGAAAAACTGCAGGAAATCCCATACTATATCTTACTCCCAACATCTGAAGTGATTTTTGCTCCAGGGTAAACACCATCTGTTTGTTCAAGATATCTTTAGAGAAATACATGATGTAGAGATATCTTGTGTCCATTCCACGGCATCACCCCATTCTCCTGTGGTGAACTAAGCAGCCGCTGTTTAATACCATAGTGTAGAAAATATACCAATGTTGTCCATGGATGCCTCCCTGCCTTGGGCTTGGGCCTAAGGGTTCTGTGCACCCACTCACTCTCCAGTGGTGGACCTCTCATTATCTCGGTGGTGAACCTCTGTATCCAATGAGTTTTGCAGCTCTCCCTGCAGAAGGGAATATTTGTTTTGTTTATTGAATCATCAGAAAAGCTGATCATCTAAATGGTTTTGTGCTGGCCCTTTACTCTTATTCATCCACCTTGTCCCAAAACAGCTTGATTTTTTTCTGAGCGTTGTGCTTATCCTGTCTTTATTGACTCCTTGCCAGTCTACCAAATGAAAGAGAGACTTACTGCCCTGTTGTTTTTCTTTTCTAAGGGAGAGATGGAGTTTTTACTTCAGTCATCTCCTTGAGGATCGTTGCACAAACTGATAAGACTCCCACTCGGTCTCACAGTCCCACCACTGCTGTCCTGCTTCCCTTCAATGGGTACTACTATATAGGCCTGACCTTGAAATGAAAGGTTTTCCTGTAATACTATTGACACCCAACTCCACAAAAAGAATACCAGGGGCTAGCAGAGATTTTTACTGATAAAACTGTGCTTACAAGAGAGTCATAAAGGTTAGTGCTGTGCTGGATGTGTAAGGATGCTAAATCTGAAGGAGCAGACCTACAATCCAAGGCAGTCATTATAGGTGGGCTCCACCAGTAGTCAAAGCTGACACTAAAAAGACATTCATAAGAATGTGTTAGGGATCGGTGGGGCAGCAATCGACTATTTAATGCATATCTTCAAGTATCCTCTGGATGCTCATTTTATTTGCTTCTGCCTTTTGCCATAGCTGCAGCTTCCCTTCCCTTCAGTTCCCACTGGGATCACCTACCTGCCTCAGGAGCTTGGCCCTGCCCAGTCTCCCTGGGTTGCCTCATCTCCTCCTGTATGATCCACTCTGCACTGGCTGTTCATGGTCACTGCTTGCCTCCAGGCCCTGCTGCTTCACCTTTTTTTTCCTGTTGTGGTCATGTCTGCACTTCCAGATTTCCATACAGCAGCCTGCTCCTCTGTTTCCAGTGTATTCTGCTTAGCTTTACTGCGCTCATTGTGCTGCATCCTTCCCTATTGTGAATGACATGGAATCTGCTTCTACCAGCTGCTCTGTATTCTGTTCTTGGCACCTGTTCCTGCTGCATGTTGCATCCTGCTGCCTGGCTTTCTCTGATGACTGTTGCTGCCGTGACTGTGGCCATGTGCTTTTACTCTGCTCTCTGACATCTGACTGTTATATGGAGTGACCTGCTGTCTTTCTAGCCTCAGGCACCTGTATTACCTCCGTGACTTCTGACAGCACCCTAGCTCTTACAGCCTCAATCTCCTCCTCAGCTCTGTCTGCCTTTGCCATCTCTATAATTTTGCTTTCTCTGCCTGCCCATGCTACCCTGTGGATGGACATAATCTCCTGGCATCCACCTCTTGCCCTCCCACCACAGCTGTTGTTTTGTCCTTGGAGTGTTGTGGCCACACTTCACCCTTTATGCCTTTTGGGGGCTTTATTCCCTCCTTTCAACTGGACACAGTTCTTCAAGTCAGTCTTTCTGATACTGTCCTAGGGACTCATCACCTACAGTATGTTGTTTGTGTAACAGCTTGTTTATACAATCAGTCATTCAGTCATTACCTTCATTTCAGTTATACCAGTCCACTCCCTCAGGCCATTGTGTTATTGCTTGGGCACCCCTCAAGAGTTTAAATGGGTTTTGCCCCCAAGGGTTCAGGTACTGCTTTTCTATGTATGGGTCTTTGTGCCAGAGTTGGATTAAGACCCTATCCAATTGATGACGCAAACAGAGAGAGTTAAAAGCCAGGATCTATTCTGTCTTCTCCTATTCTGTCACTTGTCTATAATTTGCCTGTCTGATTGTGCAATCAAGTTTTCCTTGTGCCACCTAGAAACTGGCCACTCTGACAGTCCCACAATTTCTTCCTGTTTTCTCCCTTCCTTCACTTGTTGTTTGATTTCCTTCTTTTTCCCTCTGCTCATCTGTAGTTAAAAAAATACATGTGCATCTTTATGTGAAAGTGAGATCCCTTGGATTACGAATGTGTACAGTTACTGTATATTGTTGAAATGATTACAGACAGCTATTTGAGTTTATCTGAAACAGAAGGGGTTAGCCTTGAGGTGCATTTTGACCTCCATATTCAGTAGAAGCCACTTAAAGGGGATACAGTTAAAGGGGATGTCCGCTTAATTGGGGCAATCCCCTGGGCACTGATTTTTGGCTAATGTTATTCAATGGGACCAGCTTCTGTTTAATTGAGACAGTCCTGTTTCTTAATTGGGATGATTATTTAGTCACAGGTGTAGGAAAAGGTGATGGAAATGTCATCATGCCTCTTTACGTGCTTGTTAAGTGCCCTTCATTTAAGTTGTTTCACATTCCTACCTGCTTAGCATCTCTCTGGAGTGTGTTTGGTTTGCAAGATGGCATTTACAAACAACAACAAAAGATCCACCCTCCTACTGAGTGAGAAAATAAAAGTTATTGAGGCTTTACAGCTGCCCAACTCCTCTCTCTCTCTCTCTCAGAAGTTGCTAAGGAGTTATCCATATCTAAGAGCCAGGTGGGCAGAATAAGTTTAAACAAAAGTCAACTGCTTGCTGAATGCAGCCTTAACAGCAACCCCAATCGCAAGCAAAAGAGAGGGGAAAAACACAATGGTGGAGAATGGGCTGCTGACATGGTTTAACCATGCAGTCCACAAAGGTGCTTGTCTGGCCAGACCAATTTTAGAAGAGAAGGCTAGAAAAATAGCTCCCTGTTTTTCACAAGAGTTGTAGGGCTAATTAACAGTGGTTCCACGACCCTTGTGAATGAAATTGCCAACACACTAACCCACTTTGATTCCATTCTGATGTTGGCTAAGGTGTGGGCCACTGTCAAATAAGCAACACTGGTGAACTGCTTCCACAAAGCAGGGTTTTATCAAGGGGCTGATGGCACTGACCTTACCAATGACACTAACACTGCCAGCTCCGTTGACCCCCACCCCCCGAGTATGTGGAATGCCCCACCAACTTGTCCAAATCCAAATTTGAGGATTTTATGGGATGTTGACAGGAGTGAGGAGACTGATGGTGAGCTGACAGTTCCTGACATCTGTGCATCCATAGCAGAGAACAGCAGAGAACAGCCAGTCACTGAGGATGCTGACTATAACCCTGTGCCACAGTAAATCAGCAGTGCGGAAGCAAGGGAACATGCCACTGCCCTGACAGACTGGTGTATTCACAGCAACAACCATGAACACCTAGAGAGTGTATTTGAGCTGGAGGATTCATTTAAAACAGATTGTGTTCTCCTGCAAGCAGACCAGAATTACTGACTTTTTTGGCAGTGGAACAAGGGAAGAAATCGCTGCTGATTTCACCAAAGAAATGGCTGAAGCTAGGCGAAGCTAAGTGATTTTAATTAAAGTTCAGTGTGTTGCTTTCACCAATTAAATAAAGAACCAAACCAAATACACTTTTACAAAAAGGAGCTGTAATCATAAAAAGTACTTGTATCCAGTACTTCTTGATGTTTTGTTTGTTTTCTCTGTTTTGTTTGTTACTGTAACGTGTGTGTGTGTGTGTGTGTGTGTGTGTGTGTGTGTGTCATGAGCAAAGTTTTTTTCTGGTTGCAATGGAAAAAAAGGCTGCTTCTGATAAATGGGATGGCTGCTTAAAGGGGTCAATAGGGCATCCACGGAGGTGTCCTCTTTAAGCGGCTTCTACTGTACTTGTTTCTGGAATTATCAGCAGGAAATCAGCATTGGGACAAGATGACTTCATTGGTTGCACCTTTTAAGAAGACTAATGTACTCTTCGGGCTGCTCATAGGAAAGAAATGGATAAAGTCTTAATACATTTTGTAGAACACAGGTGTGGTAATTTACAAGAACAAGATGAAGAATTTAAATGCCAGAGGAAAACAACTTATAAAATGAGAGCAATGTTTTGTTTAGTGACAGAGAGCACTGGAGATTTTAAAGAGGCTCTCAGATGAACTTTGTTTGAACTGCCTGTATTGAGAGCTATCCTGCACAATTTTATTTTATTGTTATTGATAATAATGAAATGCTACTTGCAAATTTTATAGCTTCTCCTGGCTTGCCTATGCTTCCTGAAATATGCCTCTATGACAGTCTTGTTTTCAAAGGTGATACAATGGGTAGCTGCACCTGCATCAGCCATTTTAAGTCTATTCATTCACATAAAAAAATGACCCAACATACATTCCATCACTTCACATAACACATACTGTATATCCTCCATGTCAGGGCATTCAGCCTTATACTTGCCCCTCAAGGGTCAGTACATTCACCCATCTATCATTTCATACTGCAACACACAATTTCTTCCTTTCCTCAGTGCTTCTTTCACTTACAGTGCATCTACCACTCTTCCTGGGTTAGTTTAGGGTCTAGTTTGAACCAGGCATAGAATCATGGCCTACCTTATAGGGCATAACAGTAGTCATATTTCTAGTTGGTGCTGTCATCATTAGAGCTAGCCTAGGTTTCCTATAACCTGTTAGCCACCTTGTCCCTTTAGTCCAAGTACAACATTTCAGGGGTAGGGTATTTTCTGCTGGATCCTTTAGTCATATAACTGCAACTCTGTAATTTACTTCATGCATCAAATCCAGGAACCATTTGGCATCTTGTTTTATACTGCTTGACCCTTTGATTTTCCACTCCACTTCACCTGCCCATGGCAATGCCTGGTTTTAGCTACTTCCTTTCCTTTAGTGAGACCTCGTGTCTCAGTTGTTGATCAGGGTTGGGCCACTCAGACCTGGGGGTGCCATTGATTATATGACTGCAGTTATATGAATGCAAGTCTGTGACACCCACCTAAATTTAAAGCTTCTCACAGGTATGAGGTATGGCATCTTTACTGTGGCAGCATCTTCAGTCCTTATGGGGGCTCCATTTCCTCTATTTCCATGAGAACTGGGCCTCTTTGCTTGTCTGAGTGGGACCTCTGTCTGACACAAGGGCCCCTTTAGTCATATGACTACAACTCTGTGACACCTTTGAGGTTAGTCATCATGCTACAGGAATGTAATGAGAGTTGCATAGTCTCGTTAAAACTCTGCCTTCATTTATTCTCCTATTAATTCAGTTTCAAATTATGCACAGTATTCAAGATATCAATTTAATTCTTATTCTACTTTCTTCTTTGGCATCCTAATTTAATATAATTAAAATATTCCCCAATAGAAGAAGTAGAAAACACAAAAGTTGAGCACTCACTACCCACAGAGCTGAAGAAAACGTTGCTCCAAATATTCATGCTGAAGGTGTTACTTTAATTGCAAGTGCCAAAAACAGTTTAAAAGACTGCCTGCCACATTTTGGATGTGAATCCTTTTTCAAAGACTGATATTTCTAAGCCTACAAGTTGTTTAATGGTCTCATTTCTATTATGTCATCAAAGACCCAATGATGGTTAAGACCAAAGGTTAAAACATCAAAAAAGTGACACAGTGCTGTAGTGAATAAGTTAAATTTCTTAATTTTAAAAACCTTTTCAAAACATGCCTTTATTATTTACAAATGTGAGGCAGTATAGCAGTGGTTTAAGGCTCTGAGCTGCTAATCTGGTGACATCCAGCAGACCAGACCTGGGTTTGAACCCCACAGCTTCCACTTGTATACTGTGTGACCTAAGCAAGTCACTTAACTTCCTGTGCTCCCAGGTTGCACCTGTAAAGAAGCTTTCAGCTTAATGCACTAGTCCTAGTTAAATAACTAACAAACAAACAAAAAATATGTACAAACAGACTGCGTGCTGCTTTCCGAAAATAAGTGCAATATATCATGAAGAAAAATTTAAATCTATCTGCAATGACCTCTGATTATATTTAGACAAAAAGTGGTGAAAACAGACTGACCACTGATTTCTGGATTCTCGTACTGACCCAAAGCATACCATATCTGGAAAATAGGAGAGAAAATGCAAATCATATTAGAGATACATGAAAATTCATAACTATGTATTGTTAGTCTTACTTATGTGTTATTATGTATAAATAATCCAGGACACCACAGTTCATAAATTCCCTAACAACATCTAAATCAAAAATTGACATGATGTAATACTGGTCCTTGACTACCATGGCTAGTGCATGGCCATATGTTTATGAACCTATATCTTTAAACAAGGAGGTGGGTTTAATTCTTTAAAGGAATTTATATTTGATCTATAGTCCCACTGAGATGTAGTTAAAAAAATATTGCAAGCCAACATCTACTAGCCCTGGGCTACTCAAATTGAAAAGAAGGCTAAACAACACAAACATTTGCTAAGAGGACAGAAAGTTTGAAAGGGGAAAGGGAAGAGGAAGCAGAAATTGTTTAACCAGGAAAGATGCACTAAGCCAAAGATTATTTCCAGGCGTGACCTGGAAGCACAAGGAAGTTAAGTGGCTTGCTCAGAATCACACAGTATGCAAGTGGGGGCTGTGGGAGTCAAACCCAGGCCTCAAGGTTTACAGCTCAGTTCCCTAAACCACAGTGCTATACTACCTTCTAAGGTCAAACATACAGTGCCTTCAGAAAGTATTCGCCCCACTTGGATTTTGTCACATTTTGTGATGTTGCAAACTCAAATTAAAATACATTTATATGGGATTTTTTTGTCACGTATCTACACAAATTACTCTATAATGTCAAAGTGGAACAAAACTTCTGGAATTTTTTGTACATGTAATTTAAAATAAAAACCTGAAATGTCTTGATCTGATAAGCATTCACCCCCTTTGCTATGACACTACAAATTGAGCTCAGGTGCATCCAATTTCCTTGTGAGATCACTCTAAAACTTGAATGGAGTCCACCTGTGGTCTGTTCAAATGGTTGACATGATTTCAGAAGAAATACACCTGTCTATATAAGTCCCACTGTTGACAGTGCATATCAGAGCAGAAACTCTACCATAAAGACCAAGGAGCTGTCCTAGAACTCCGTGATAGAATTGTGAGGAGGCATAGATCTGGGAAGGTATAAAACATTCTAGGGTGTTGAAAGTTCCCAGGAGCACAGTCAAGTCCATCATTAGGAAATGGAAAGATTATGGAACCACCCAGACTCTTCCTAGAGCAGGCCATCTTCCCAAGCTGAGCAACTGGCAAGTAGGACCTTGGTCAGGGAAGTGACCAAGAACCTAATGACCACCCTGACAGAACTACAGAGTTCCATGGCTGAGATGGGAGAACCTGTCCAGAGGACAACAATCTCTGCAGCACTTCACAGAAGTAGCCTCTTTGGGAGAGTGGCTAGACGGAAGCCACTCCTGAGAAAAGGCCACATAATAGCATGCCTGGAGTTTTCAAGAAGGCACGTGGCAGACTCTGAGACCATGTGGCAAAAAATTATCTGGTCTGAAGAAACAAAAATTGAACTCTTTGGCCTGAATGCAAAACGCTATGCCTGGCGCAAACCGAACACAGCTCATCACCCATGTAACACCATCATGTTATGGGGATGCTTTTCAGTGGCAAGAACTGGGGCACTTGTCAGGATAGAGGGAACAATGAATGGAGCCAAATACAGGAACATTCTTGAGGAGAACCTGCATCAGTCTGCAATAGACCTTGGACTGGGGCGAAGATTTACGTTCCAACAGGACAACGACCCCAAGCATACAGCCAAAGCAACACTGGAGTGGCTTCAGAACAAGAAGGTGAATGTTCTTGAGTGGCCCAGCCAAAGCCCAGACTTGAATCCATTGAGCATCTGCGGAAAGACTTAAAGATTGTGGTTCACCTACGCTCCCCATCCAACTTGACAGAGCTTGAGCAAATCTGCAAGTAAGAATGGGCGAAAATCCCCAAATCCAGATGTGCAAAGCTGATACAGACATACCCAAGAAGACTCAAAGCTGTAATTGCTGCCAAAGGCACTTCTACAAAGTATTGACTCAGGGGGGTGAATACTTAAGTAAACAAGATATTTCAGTTTTTAATGTTTCATAAATTTTGTTACACAATATAAATATTTTGCCCTTTAAATTGTTGAGTATGCGTGTGAATCAAGGGGAAAAATAATTTCAATGCATTAAAAATTCTGGTAGTAACACAACAAAATGTGACAAAATCCAAGGGGTGAATACTTCTGAAGGCACTGTATATTGCATAAGTACCTCAGTGACTGCAAAGTACTAGTTTCCATCATTACTAGACATTCAGTAAAACATGTCAACTCTAAACCTGAACCTTCATTCTGTCATTTTGAGTTACACAAGTACAACATGGTAACTAGATGCTGCTTCAGTGAATCCAAATTGGAGGCAATGATCTATAGGCCCAAATGTGTTTACCAAGAAGAAAAGAACAGCAGTTCACTTACAGTGACTATGTAGAAATGTCAAACCTATAAATTCCAATTGCATATTGATTCATCTTATAACATCCCCGACCATTACCAAATGGGTTATGTCCTCCTGATAGGCTAAAGATGCTCATGTGAAAAGATATTTCAAAACCTGATCCCCTAGTCTCCCATTTTGGATATCTGAGCCTAGTTCCTTTATGTGCATCACAGAGACTACAAGCACAAGCCCTAATTCCAAGCTTCAGGTCACCAAATTAGGTAAGAATACCAGGATTTTAGGTTTTTTTGTACATTTATGGCTTGAACTTGTGGCCTCCAAACCTGTGTCAATGTCAATCAGATTAGCTAGTATTCTACTACCTGAATGTATATATAGTTTGATGTTTTCTTTGCAGGGTGTTGCTCCGCCTCCTGCAGCTGGGTTAAGGTTTTGATAACTGTTGCTTAATGGCAACATTTCTCATTTTCTCCTTTTGCTAAGTCAGTTGACGGTATTACAATGAATGTTTTGTCTTTCTGGCACCTAGTCGAAACTCTTTAAACATTGCTGCTCATTGCACTATCTGATTATCACAGGTAGATACTCTTATTAGTAGGGCTCACCTAGCCATCCTTACATTTACAAAGTTATGGTTGTGTGTATACATATTTCAGTTCAAGCTCATAACCTGGTCGTTTTTCCATATTTTTTGCCTAAATTTCAACATGGCCTTTTTGGGACACCACCTCTTGAACAATGGCAGCAAAAATTCTGTAAACCCGGCCATAAAGTTGATTTTACACAGCCTCTTTGAAATCACCTCCCAGGGCAGATTAACATAATTTCACCATCAGTGTTCATGAGGGAGGGTTCCAAAAAGTCCATGTTGAAAATCTGGTGAACAAATATGGAAAAATGGCCCAAGTTATGTAGATAAGTTCAAAACATATTGAAATACATTATATGGCACTTACCAGTTTTCTTCAGTTCCCAGTCTGGTGTAGGAGAGAAAAGATGTGTCTCCAGTCTGGAGAGGATTACGGTGCTGGACCTTATCTGGATAATTTTATTTATTTATTTATTGAAATGTTTCACCAGGAAGGCATGCTGAGCAACAAGTTGCTCATCTCCTGGTGCAACCTGGGGGGTAGGGAACAATGGTATAGAATACAGAGAAATGTTACAATGTTGGAATACAATTAGCTTACTTGCATACAATGAGAGCAGGAGGGATTACAGGTGGATCGCATTGGCTAACAATGCAACAGTTAACTATAGTAGATATGAAGACACATAAAGCAATTTGACAACAGTTGGTGACAGCTGATAACACCGGAGTACGTATAACAGCTTGGCAGCAGTATGTAGCACTAGATGGTAAGGTGACACAATAGTAATTGGTAGCCATTAGTGTAACATAGATATTCAAGACTTACAGTGATTGGAGTAAAGAGAGGAAGAATGGAAGGAGGGAATGAAAAATTGCAGAGGGCAGAATGGAAGAAGGGAAAGGAAATTTACAGAGAGATGCAGGCAGAACACGATTTACGAGGCAAACAGACATGACAGGGTGAACTAAAGTACATATAAGAGGGGTACAGGGGTAGGTAATAAGTGCTTAACTGAGTGTAGAGTAGGCCGGTGTTAGGCTATGTTAACTGGAAAGGGGTTAGGAGGTGAGGAGCGGTAGAGTGTGGCTAGAGTGTGGCATGGTGATAAGAGAGAGGTATTGTAGATGGGGGTATCCAAGGGGGTAGGGGAGTTGAAATTCAACAGTGTCCTATTATCCCTACCTGTGCAGGGTAGTGGACAGCCCTAGTGGTAGGACACAGGTTACAGACAATGAGAGTTATTTATATATAGTGATGCAAAAGAGGGGTGTTGAGGGAGGGAGGGATGTTGTGGGAGGGGCAGCAGAGGTCAACTATAATGGGGGATAGTACCTCACCAGTGTGCTGGGTGACCCTGCCTGAACAAGGCAGGGCCACCCAGGATAAGTGTAGGGTAAGGGGGGTGGGGTGATGGGTGCTGAGTAGGAGGGTCGGGATGGGGAGTTTGGAATGGCATCAGATAGCTAGGGACCATTTTCTTTATTTCAGGTTTTTAACAACAACAACAACAAAATATGTCACAGGATTGGGCACCCCAGTGTTGGCATGATACATGGGGGCACTGGGATGGGCAATCCGGTGTCCCAGACAGCTGGACTGAGGGGGGGAGAGGTTGTGTACACAGACACTGGGGATTGGGCACCCTAGTGTCAGCAACTTCACATAACAGGTTTGTGGGGGAGGAACCATACAGTGGGGAGGGGAGAAATAACCAACACTGGGGGTGGGCAGCCCGGGGTCAGACTATCTTAATAATAATTAACTGGCACCATGTATTAGGCACCCCGGTGTCCAGTTCAAAAAAATAAATAAAGCTGCTAAAGTGGCAAATGGTGGTTGTTGCTGGAAAACATAAACAAAGTGATGCATAGCACATACGACAGGAGATGGGCTAGACACTGACATATAGCCAAATCCCTGCTGAATGCAAACAGCAGCAGGGCACATGCTGACAGGGAGCTGGCCGCTCCAGCTGATAAATGACAGCATCTACTGCATGTAATAAGACAGCATGACTTAATGTTTCAAAAATTCAGTTATCTTTAGAATGTTGACAGTTAAACCTGCATATGCTCACAAATGGAATGTTTATTCTTAAATAATTTTAAAACTACTTAACTCTGGGAAATAAAAAAACAAAAAAGCACACACCTTTGGTTAAACTATAACAAACCTGCCAGTTCCTCATTTCAGATCCTTCTAGTTTTTAGTTATAGTTTAGCCAAAAAAGGTCTTATTTTGGTGACTTTTGGGGGGTTTGTCCCACTGTAACTTTGTCCCTAGTGCACTGACTGCCACACAATTTTCAGGATCCTGAGATCCTGGCACCATCTATGCTTCAAAATTTTATATAAATCAGTTGAATGGGGGCAAAGTTATTAAGGTGCAAACACTGGGTTTAACATTAAAGTGCTTACTTAATCCCTAAAATACAGGTGCTACCACACCTGTATAATACATTTTTAAGAGAAGCTGGTGCCCACCCCTGATACTTCTTCTTCTTCTTCCCCTCCCTCCAGGCCACATGCCCCCACAATGTTTTTAGCTTTTATTCCATATTTAAAAAATATATAAGTTGTCCAGGGTGCCCACCTTGGTTCTGCTTCTTTTGCCCCTTCCTCTCTGGGTTGCACATCCTCCTTTCCATAATATACCTGGTGGCACTGGTGGGCCCACCCCCAGTGCCACCGAAGATCATTCTGACACTGGGGTGCTTAATCACCAGTGTTGGCTTGGGTCCCACTAAAACAAGGAAAACCATCCCTCATTAAACTTTTTTTTTAAGTTTAGCCTGTAAAAAAGAAAATGGACCATCAGCAATCTGACCTCCCCAGACCTCCATGCACTCCACCCTGATCCCCACTCAGCACCTGCCCCCACATACCCTTAGTCACCTGAACATGTCCCACAACATAGATTCACTCTCAGATTGAAAACAGTTTTGCTGCAAGAACCAGCGACTGCAATATGAATAAATAAGGTATGTTTGGTTTAGTGTACTTCAATGTGGTTTGAACGTTTACTCATAACTTTGTCAATTTTTTTTTTTTATTTTCCACCAAATTTTTAACATGGCTTTTTTGGGATCTCACATCATGAACATGGGCAGTGAAATTATTCAAATGCACACTGAGAGGTGAATTTGTAGCCACTATGCAAAATCACCTTTTGGGCAGGATATGAACATTTTCTCCATCTTGTTCATGAGATAGGGTAAAAAGAATGCTATGTTAAAAATTTAGGATAAAATATAAAAAAATAAAACAAAGTTATAATTGTATGTTCAAATTTTTCAATGCACCTTCAGAATTTTGATAATTTTCAGTATTTTGGCCCCAGATTGTCAACATGGCCATTTTTTTACACCACCTCATGAACGTGACAGCTGTCATATTTCAGATCATGATCAAAACATGTTTCTGCACTTGTAGCAGGAAATTACACTTTCACCGGCATTTGAAAATTTTCACCTACCAGCTCTGTGAGGTGGGCTCATAAGAAGGCTATGTTGGAATTTTTGGGCAAAATATTAAAAAACCAACAAAGACATGAAGGTATAGTGACATTTTTCAATGCACATACATAACTTTGGTAATTTTTGACATCTGTCACTGCGCAGAAGTGCAGGGCAAGCAGGGTCCTGCAGTTCCATAGTTATTTATTTATTTATTTAAACATTTGGTAACTGGAAAAAGCACGCTGAGTCAAGGCTCATTTCCAGGTGTGACCTGGGAAATAGGGGAGGGCTAAAAACATAAACAACTACAGAAGCAATAAAGTCGCAGTTACAAAGCATAAACAATTACAGAAGCAATAAAGTCACAGTTTACAGGATCACTAGTATGCTAAAACAGTATACAATAATAATCATGTGGTTGCAAGGCAGTGTCAGCAAGTAATTAAGTACTTACATACAGAGTGGCGATCACACATCAGATTTATATTTACAATATACAATCTGACCTCCCCATACCCCACGCACTCCACCCAGAGTATTCCCTTAGCACAAGGCCCAGAGAGTTCTGTGCATCTGCATCTGTTCATGCAAGTTCCTTTGGGACCAGTATGAATAAGGATCACATTCACTATCTCAAAAGAAAGACATTTTGTTTGCAAAAACTGCCTTAATGCAATGGTTAAGTTCAACTTAATGCAAAAGTCTGGGTGAATCAGTGGGGAGACTTCCTTGGGGTTGTCAACCTAATGCTCACCCCTCTCCTGAACAAACAAGGTCAGACATGAAGACGGCTACAACAGATTTTGTTGGAAACATGTGGCAACACATGATGCTCAGTCTTTGAAGAGTGTATCACTATGAGGCACTGACTTTGAACTGTACCTTGTGCTTCAGATAGGTCATGAGACCCAAAACCCTAATGTTTTTCCCTTTTGCTGCTTGGGAGTGGGGAGTTTGGGTTGGAAACCCCAACAACAAATTTCCATGTGTTTGTTGCATTAGGTTGAATCCTAACTGGTACGTTAATGGACTTTATTATGGGAGCACGGTAGCACCCCTATAGTTAGGGTTAAGTAGCCTGTTTAATGTTAAACCCTGTTTTTTGTACCTTAATAAGTTTGGCATTCTTTGATGAAATAGTCCAAAATTCAGCATGCGCAGTCAGGCTGCCAGAATCTCAAGATGTGGAAATGTTTTTGATGGTGCCTTGTGCTGTTTTTGAGACACAGACTATCAAAAAAGGAGGCAGTATAGCACAGTGGTTTAAGGCTCTGAGCTGCAAATCTGGAGACTTGGGTTTGAATCCCACAGCCCCCCACTTGCATACTGTGTGGCCCTAAATAAGTCATTTAACTTCTTTGTGCTACAGCTTAATGTGTCTCTTCTGGTTAAAACAGAAAAAAAACACTTTGTCCTATACTTAACAGAGGGATTTTTTTTTTGCTCTCATCTACAGCCTAGATCAGGGGGAATTTTTTCATGAAATTTTCAGAGTAGAAGGGACCAATGCCAAGGGTGTGCCTTTGGCAAGTCTCATTTTTAAGTTATAATATTTATAAAGATTTTTTTTTGTGAATAGTAAAAAAAAAAAACAATCACAAAAGGTAAAACAACATATAGTGAGTGGTTATTTGTATGATGCTCTTGTCGTGGTGGAAAAAAACAGTCAAGATGGCTGCTATTCTGTTTTTACTGTTTACATATATAATAGATACAAATTATGCAATTTTTTTAAACACCTGAACCTAGGTAAACAGGAACAGATTAGCTAGATTCTGTTGTTTGTTTTTTTAAAAAGTTGTCAGAAATACCTTTTTCTGAGGACCAAAAATCTCTGGTGCCCCGCTTTGTGAGAGGAGCCATGGGCCCATGCTTTCTATATGAGAACAACGGGACTTTCTGGACTTCTGCAGCCACAGCTGGAGTTTGTGCTGCGGGCTACAGTGAAAGCAGAGTGCCACCATTTCCTTGGTGTCTAGTGCCCACCTACCCTCCAAGAAGCCTCTTCCACAGTGACTAACTTTATGAAAACATTATGGCTTAAAACATGATATTATTTATTCTAGTATCATTGATGGCTGATGGGAAGATAGCTATTTTTGAAAGAAATGCCAGCTGTTTTGAAAAAATATGAAAAAAGTCTAATAAGATTAGTAAATGATGGCTTGTTTTTCAGTTTAAAATCAATAAATTTGATTATGCATATGCAGTATATCTGTAAATATTTATTTATACAATATTATGTAAGCCTGAATTCCTCCACTAATGCCAAAATAGGTTCTGGAGCTGGTGGCAGGCACCATTTGTATTTCTGGGCATACAAACTGTTAAACATTTAAACTACTTGGATAGAAACAATCCTAAATACTAAACATACTGTGCACACTTTTCTTAAATTTGTGATTCTTAAAAAAATCTGTTCCATGCATGATGGCCATTTGATCTGCATTTTAAAGGCCAGTGCTGAGGTTAAATGTTAGGCTTGAAATGTTAACCTGACTGAGCTCTGTACACAACCTGTGTGATCCTGTAAAGGAACTTGGTTGATGTAGGAGAGGAGGAACGGGGGGGGGGGTATGATTGAGAGCTTTAAGTATCTGAGGGGGATAAACAAGACTAACACAGAAGGGATTTTCCAGATGAGAAGGGGAAGGGACATGAGAGGGCATGAACTGTGATTGGAGGGGGAAGATTCAGGAGGAAGATGAGGAGACATTTTTTCACTGAAAGAGTGGTGGAAAAAATGGAACACCTTACCAGAAGAGATAGTGTCCTGTAAGATGGTGGGCAGCTTCAAGAGGGGTTGCAACAGGGGAAGGGATACTGGGAAGATGGGGGCAGGAGGGGCAGCTTCAAGATGAGGTGCTAACTGCACACTTGAGCAGACTTGATAGACTGGGAGGCCTGTTTCTACTGACAATTTCATATGTTCATATGCAGATTCCTTCAGCTTCTTGAAGAAGGATCTATTTGGCATCTCATGGTTATGCATGAACACTGCAGATTGGCCGGCTCCCACTTCCTCTATTAAATGTCTCGTTCCCCTGGCATGGGTATAATAGTGTTTCCTTATGATGGTGGTGGACAAAGATTTGTGACAAATACATAAAATTGGGTGACACCTGATACTGTCAAAGGAGGAGGGAGATGAACATCCTGCATGCACTGAGCTCTAATAAAAATTGGCCCTGGTCATATTGGGTCAGACATGACCGTCAGTCCCAACCCAGCTCATGTCAGGTCAGAACTGATTGTCAGTCACAGCCCTGCTCATATTAAGTAGAACCAGACCATCAGTCACAGCCTGGCAAATATTGTGTCAAACCTTACATAAGCCATCCCAGTACAGCTCTCATCTACCCAAAGTGGATTGACCTGCTTTCTCAGGCATAGTGTTACAGGATCAGCTCGACCCTGACTAGATATCTGTATCTGGTCCAGCTCCAATTGCAGTGCAGATCAACCTCAGTCTGACTGGGAGTCAGAAATCCAGGCATGGGGTATACCCTGGGAGAAGACATGATTCAGGTCACGGAGGGTAAGAGGGACCTGGGGGTAGTGGTAGATGTCAAAATGAACAACTTGGAGACCTGTAGAAGGGCAGCAGCAAGGGCAAATAGGATGCTGGGATGCATTGCCAGGGGGATTACCTCCAGAAAGGCGGAAGTGATCCTGCCACTGTACAACTGCTTGGTTAGACCACACCTCGAGTATTGTGTACAATTTTGGAGACCACATTTAAAGGGGGACATTACACTCCTACAGAGGGTCCAAAGGTGGGCAACCAAAATGATCTGGGGCCAGGGGGAGAGGACCTATGTGGAGAGGATCAAAGAGCTCGACATGTACACCCTGGAGAAGAGGAGGGACAGGAGGACACGATAGAGTTCTTTATGTACATGAAAGGGATCAATAAAGGAGGCCCAGTCAGGATGCTCCAAAGGAAGGAGGGTGGGGCAACAAGAGGTCATGGGTGTAAGCTGGAAGCAGCAGGCTCAGAGGGGAGAGGAGGAGATGTTATTTCGCTGAAAGGGTGGTACAGCCATGGAATGCACTACCCAGGGAGCTGGTAGAGATGGAGACTGTGGACGAGTTTAAGAGGGGATGGGACAGGTACAGGGGGAGGGTAAATCTGACCAGGTACAATACAGGTGGAACATCTGGGACTGGGGACAGTATAACCCAAGGGGGATGGGGGGACTCCAAAATCGGCCCTCAGTGCGGGTGCTGAAAATCAAGCAGACTCGAGAGACCGTTAGGCCTATTCTGCTGGCATTTTAGTATGTTAGTATGTTAGTATGACTGCCTGGATTGCTTGATCCAGTACAATGCCTATCTGATCATCACAATCCATGCTGCCAGACTGCCTGATCCAGTGAAATCATGGCCAGTATTGGTCAGGAGCTGATGAAAGCATATCACCTACACATCAGGCCCGACCAGTTAAGGACAGCCACTGGGCATTGCCATAGATTTTGGAACCACCTTCATTGGCTACCACTTCTGTGTGAAGGGCAGTAAAATCTGGGAAGTGTACTGGGCATCCCTGCAGCAGTCCCCAATCGTCAAAATCCCAACCTGTGCCCTACTAGACAAAAAGGAAACCTCTTGTAGATTGGCTATGAAGCTGTCTGTTGAAATGCGGGAAGCACAACAAATGTTGTAGTTTGAACAATTAAAAGCACCTTTACAGCCAGCCTGCCTGCACAATGGCAAGGCATCCTCTTACTGACACCAATCCAGGGTTCAGGGATGGACTCGAGAGTTGGATGGCCCACCTAGGGGAGAAGGACTGAGTATCCTCTGGATGGCTCTCCTTCTCCAAGGGAGGGGGAAGAGTGACCAGTGCTCTACAGACACCTGGCAGAGGATGGGGTTTCCTCTGTGGCCAGCGCCATCAATTATGGGGGGGCAGGGCAGGCATAGTACATTATTGCATAGCCCACTCCCGGGGAGCAGCATCTCAAAATGGTTGGGGATCCTACCATGATGCCTGCTCCCAGTCCCACTATCTCCCCCCATGCCTCCCAGTCCTAACCAAGAGGAGTGTTTCACCAGTCGGCTCATCCCTGTGGCCCCAACCGGGGCAAACCCAGGGAGCCCTGCTGGTGACAGTGATACTGTCAGTAATCTGGATGAGTTTCCACAGGGGTGGTCTCAGTGGCCCTGCCTTGTGAGAGCAAGCCAGGGTGGTTAGTGGTCAGTGGCCATGGAAGTTGTGCTGGGAGGGTGAGATTCGGTGAGATAGGGGCAGATGTCTTGGTGTCCCCAGCCACCAAAAAGAAAAGGAAAAAAGAGAAAAAAAGCATATTTATAATCTAGTATGTTATGTCACTTTCTTCTGTGTACCTCTCCACACACTGCCATATTCTCAGTATTCATCCTCTGCTCAGAGTTGGGTTTTATTGCCTATAAGTGGTTCTATGTCAGAAAGGCAATCGCTGAATGGCGATCGCCATTTGGGAGAGTGTACATCACCAAAATAAACTACAGCAGTGTACACTCATGGTGACCACAAAATCAGTGACAGGATTCTATGATATGCAGGAGAGCAACCCCTGTGAGGGGTTCACCCTCCGCACCCCATCACTTAAGGATTCTCAACGCCAGGGGTGTAAAACTTATTAAAAAAACAAAACAGCCCAATGCAAAACGGAAGCCTGCCCCAGAACCAAACCCTGCACTCTCCCAACCCCAGCCACACCTTATCCACCACACCACATGGCCAGCTCAGCAGCTGACCACTGCACCTACACCCCACATATCCTCCTCCCATTCCACCCATCATGCGGCATGGTCTCTCCCCACCGTGAAGGATATATACACACATCCTGTTGCTGTAGTCATCTACCCCATATCCGTTGCTACCCTGCCAGGTAGCCCAGAACACAGGCACCGTGATTGAGTCACCCTTTTTGCAGTCGCTCAATAACGGTCACCATGTTCACTGGTTACTCCTATAAGCAGAGAACTGTCTACAACCCTAGAAGCCCAGAACTGCCATACTGTGCCTACCGTGAAGGTGTTTACATAATGTCTCTGCTATATGAAGGATCATGCACTGAAAACCATTAATACATTGCCAGAGGTCCCATTTGAGGTGCAGGATGAGACCTGAGTGATTACCGTCCCAGCCATCTGGGATGCAGCGGCCAAGCAGCTCTTTAGACCAGCTGCCCACCAGGTACCTAACTAACCCAACTCACTAGAGGAATGATATACTCTGAGTTCTCCACCTACAGAAAGGCTAATGCATTATCATTCAGCTGCCCTGTGGTAGACAGTGAACAGTACTCTTTTTTAAATTTTTTGAAAAAGTGGTATACTTATTTATCACAACAATTTTTACTTTAAGTTTTCTTGTCTTGATATTGGTGGCCTCTTATGCTTTCTGCTTGTTATTCCAGTCCCATCTTGTACAATGTATGACATATGCTTTCTACTGTACTGTTCTTTTTATCAATCATGTTTGAATTTTCAAGTTTGCATTCTTGGATACTGACAGCATTTTGTACAGTATATAGTTTTTGACAGAACTATTATTTTGTATATTGTCCAACTGTTCTAATTTCCCAGGATGCACTTGGAATAAAGCCACTTATAGTTCAGTGTGCCTTTATTGGCCACATTTTCTGCAAAAGATACAACTAAATAAATAAATTTTATTTTATTTATTTATATATTTATTTAGTTTTTGTTGACCAGGTAAGTGCACTAGACAAATCCTGCCTATTTTCAGGCACTACCCAGGGAGGGATACAGATGAATGCCAATTTTGAACCACATTAAGCATAAATGAATTATTAGATTCATGCATTATTTCATAAGCTAATACTTCTGTTTTAAAGCACATGCCTTATATGTATTATATAAATATTCTGTCAAATAGTTTAGCTTAATTATTTATCTTATTTTATTTTGCCCAACTGCAAAGCAAGATCTACTTTATAGTATGGTCCTGCTTCTGCCCCATTTTATGACTCAGAGAATGGTAGCACTAGAGATTAATTGACTTATTCAAGGTCCACTCAGTCACTGAGTGCCTATGCTGGGATTTGAACCTATGTCTTCTGGTTCCCAAGCTTGTGCTCTAGTGCTACTCAGGGACTACCTCCATGGCCTCCATCCTTTTGAGCTTCTAACACTCCCAGCTGAGGCCTACTGGAGGCGAGAGCCTTGGGAATAGCTCAGAGGGGGGTCTGGGGTGGTGGCACCCACGTGGCTCCTGGGTGTCTGGAATTTGGGTGGGTGAGACCAAGGAGACACCTTGGGGTGAAATAGAACTTGAGAGGGGTTGCCATGCTTGGTTCCCATGCCCAAGGGCTCCGCAATGGATTGTGGGCAGCTGGCTGGTCCGGCTCGCCACATCATCCTACTAGGGTTTGTTATACAATGCTAGATTGATGAGAACAGGACTGCCATAATGGTGGACTTAAAATCCTCAGTCAACCAGGCTTGTATCACGGAGACCTGACTGGATGAAAATGCTGCCCCATTTTGGAGGTAGTGCTAGCTGGGTACTCTATTATACACAACCTGAGGGGAGGATCACAGGAGGCGGGGGGGCACTTGTTTTAAATCTGGCCTGAACCTCACAGTGCTACCTGTAGGTCATGTGATCTTTCAGTATGTGGCCACCCAAGGTGGTGTGGGTACAGGTTTCAGGGTCCTTCTGCTCTAGCAGCCCCCTGGTGAAGATGGGGACCTCTTACGAGAGATCGAGGAACTCATCACTGGCCTGGTGTTGGAGTCTCCCAGGTGGTTGATTCTGGGGGACTTCAATGCTTGGGTCGACGGTGGGCTCTTGAGTTTTGGGAATGATCTTCTGGGGAGCATGGGGGCCCTTGGCCTGTCACAGACTGTAGCAACAGCTATGCACTCAGTGGCAAGACACTGGATTTGATCTTTTCTTTAGGGTTAGATGTGTGTGACCTCAGTGTTGATCAGAGCACCGTAAGGTTCATACTTAGGGGCACCGCCTAGATGATCCCGCCCCTGTGGAGATGGTCTGGTATCACCCATTAAGAGGAGTTTCTTCTATGGGAATATTGGTGATGCTGGACCTATCAAGTGTTGGGGCAGCTTGTGCAGCTATAGCGGAGAAAGCAGTGGCAGCCTATAATAGGGCTGTTGCTGCGGCCTTCGATTCTATTGCACCCATTCATGTTCACCCCCTTGTCTGCTTACTGGAGACCTCCTTAGTATGATGAGGATCTCTTGGGTTTAAAGATTATGGGGCAGAGGTTAGAAAGGTACTGGAGGAGATCTGGCCTGCTGGAGGACAAATTGGCCCTGAAGTCGCATTATGTTGACTATCAGGGGGCAATCTCCCCATAAGAAGACAGAATATTTGTCTAGAGAGATTGCTTCAGTGAGGAACAGTCCAGCTCAGCTCTTCTGCATGGTAGACAGGCTTTTGCATCCTGCTTATCTCTGTGTCAAGGGAGAAGGTTCTAGCACTGGTGCAAGGAGCTGTCTGTGTTCTTCCCTGACAAGGTATGCCCTATCAGGGATGACGTCTCTTCAAGTACCTCTCAGAGGGGATGCAGGGTCTGGCCTGAAACATGTTCAAACACTCCTCCTGTCTGGGATGAGTTTGAGCTTGTTGGGGTTGAGGAGGTGGCATAAATAATCTTGAAGCTGTGGCCAACCCAATGTGATCTGGACCCAGGTCCTACCCGACTTTTGGCTGAATGTTTGGACCTGATTGGACCTGTGGTTGCTGGGGTCATCTGGAGTTCTTTGAGGAGTGGGGTCTTCTACTGGCCTTGAAAGAAGCCTTGGTTAGACCCATTTGAAGAAACCCTCTTTGGACCTGGACTGCCTCAGCAACTGCAGGCTGGTCTTAAACCTCCCATTTTTAGAGAAGGTTATTGAGAAGGTGGAGTCCATACAGCTTGAGGGACATCTTGCTTCTTCCTCCACCTATGAGCCTTTCAAGTCTGCATTCTATGTAGGGCATAGTACAGAGACTGCCCTGGTGAGGGTTCTTATTGATCTCCTAATGGCGGGGGACAGGAGAGAGACTGTACCATCTTGGGCCTCCTGGACCTCTCTGTGGCATTTGACACCATGGACCATGAGGTGCTACTTGACTGCCTGTGGTTCTGGTGTGGCCTGTTCAGTAATGTCATCAACTGGTTCAGGTCATATCTGATAAGCAGAGTGCAAAGGGTGATGATGGGGTTAGCCTCATCTAGCCCAAACCTTCTGTGCTGTGGGGTTCTGCAAGGTTTGGTCTTGTCGCCCTTGCTGTTCACGGTGTACATGCTACCATTAGGGGACATTATCAGGAGGCTGGGGCTGGGTTTTCACTGTTATGCAGATGATATCCAGCTGCACTTGTCCTGTGCACCCGATACCCAGGTGTTGGCTCTGTATTTAACAACTGCCTCGATGAGCTCCACTCATGGATGACTCAAAACTGGCTTAAATTTAACCCAGACAAGACAGAGGTACTGGTAGTGGATCCAGGTCATTAGGGCAGGGGGGTGAGGGGTTACCCCCTGGCCTAGTGTTAAGGGGTGTTTCCCTTGCCTCATCTAGACAGTTGAAGGATTTGGGTGTGATCCTGGATGACGGTCTGATGCTTGATGCTCAGGTGTCGGCCATTATCAGGAGTGGATTTTATCATCTCCTGAATATCGCCCGAATCCGAGCTCTGATCTCACCTGAGGACCTGGCCATGCTGGTGCATGCTTTTGTCACTTCCAGACTGGACTACTGTAATGCCCTGTACCTAGGGTTATCTGGAGGCAACCTCCACAGGCTACAGTTAGTGCAGAGCGCGTGACAAGACTGATGACTGGGGTGAGACAGTGTGAGACTATCACCCCAGTCCTCTGTGGACTGCACTGTCTGCTGGTCAGGTTGGAGGTGTCTTCAAGGTAGGGCTCCTGACCTGCAAGACCTTACATGAAAGGGGACCTGTCTATCTACAAGATCTCCTTGTCCCCTACCATCTGCCCCGACACTCCGGCTCTGCTGGGGAGCCCTCCTTGGAGTTCCCAGGGTTAGGTTGCAGCATTCTGGGGACAGGGCATTCTCGGAAGTGGCACCTACCCTGTGGAACTCCTTTCCTGCTTATTTATTTATTTATGTTTTTGGTAACCAGGTAAGTGCACTGATCCAGTGGACCATTTTCAGTCATGACCCGGGCCACAATGGTAGCAGTACAGGGAAATGCATGGGTGGATACAAATTCACATTGTAAAGTACAGTGGTTACAACAACATTAGGACAGCGAGAAACAGTCATCAGTTACATAAAGTTTGCAGGCATGGATATAACATAACATTAGACAAAGAATACAGGCCGAGATACAGAGGAGAATTAGTTAAGCATATACACAGAGTATCTAAATATTTCCATTTTTGCTATAGCCGGATGAGAAGTGGGAGCATGCAAGGTAGGCAAAGGAGAATCCTTCAGTAGAAGCCTTGAAAAAGGTATTAAAAATGTATTTGTTCCAGCAAGCTTTTATTGATTGTTATTTTAAAGGGATAGATAGATGAATTTTAAATCCACTCCCAGCTGAATAGTTGTATAGATATAGAGATATATAATTGCTGGCAATTAGTATGTTAGTATGGGTTTCTGGAACACAAGGGGGAGGGCCTCGCACCAACTAGGGATCTGAGGTTTGAGCAGACTCTGATAGACTGTAAGGCCTAATCTGCTGGCATTTAATATGTTTGTATATAAATATATATATATATATATATATATTGCTGTTTGTTTTACTGTACAGCGGCGAGAGTCCCTGAAATGGGTGCTTTTATAAATAAAATATCAATCTATCTAGCCACACTGTCTTGGGATGTATTCTGATGCAAATCTTGCTCCCATTATTGCTGATTTTCTTGAACGGAAACTGTTTTATTGCTCTCATTTAAGGTCCTCAGTTTTTTTCATGAAGTGTTCTATATGTGGTGGTGCTTCACAGCAAGAGATTAGCAGGGCTAGATTAATGCAACCTGGGGCCCAAGGCCCAGGAGAAATCTGTGGCCCCCTCTCCGCACCAGTGCCTTTCACTGTGACCACATTCTTTGGTCAATGCATATCAGATATTGAAATTTTTAAAACATATTTTTTACTGCTCAAAAAAAGTGACATAATAACTAAAAAACCTAACTAAAATGCTTAAACATAAATTGAACTAATAATATCAGTATGAAAAAAATATTGGTCTTAGTTTTGATTATTCAGAGAAAATAATTTTCTAATTTGCCTGGTACAAATATTGTTTTGGGTATGAAATGTCTTGATTTGCACTTCTGACCCCCAACAGAAGCACGTGAACTTGCAGTGTGGGAGTAAATACTCACCTCTGAGGCTGGGAGAGCAGAAGACTGTGGGTTCTATCTCCACACCAGGCACTTGGGTTAAATCCCAATACTGACACTGTAGTGCAGCATAAGAGGGATGTTGCACTCCTGAGATGCCATCTTTCAGATGAGACAATAAACCAAGGTCCCATCTGTCTACTCTGGTGGTAGTTCAGATGGATGTTAAAAGATCCAATGGCACTTCTCGAAACGAGTCGAGGAAATTCCCACTGCCCTGACCAAATCTCCCCCATTCACTAAAAATACCACCTACAGCTTAATCTGGTCCAAGGACAGTTGGCATGCAT
The DNA here is from genome assembly GCA_016271365.2 of Neoceratodus forsteri. Taxonomy (NCBI): domain Eukaryota; kingdom Metazoa; phylum Chordata; order Ceratodontiformes; family Ceratodontidae; genus Neoceratodus; species Neoceratodus forsteri. The sequence goes on along the minus strand of JADMNL010000023.1, from coordinate 628,043,238 downwards.
CTGTATCCCCCCTCGGTTTGCCTAAAATAGGCAGAATTTGTCTAGTGCACTTACCCGGTCAACAAAAACTAAATAAATTAAAAATTGAATAAACTATTTTTCCTGTCAGGTAATATGAACCAGGATTTAGGAGTTTTATCAGTTAGGGCCCATCACTGAAACAGCATAGGTCCTGAGTGGCATAGGAGTTAAACTGGTGGTTTACTAAATGAGTCATGATGAATTATAGAGATTATGTTGCGAAGTGAGTGACTGTTGGAAAAAATAATTTCAGGGATCGTACATTTGTGTTATTGATAACAAGCCGGGATCAAATAATGGCAAGATTTATTGATGAGACTCTGGAATGATACTTAGTGGTTCACCTTGAAAACAACTACATCAGCACCAGAACTTCAAAATGAGTGGGATGAGGGAATAAAAAAAAAAAAAAAAGTACAATTCGTAACATTACAATTAAACTGCATTGTGGATCTCATGATTTTAGGAGTGAGATTAAAGAGTTCTTCACACAGTTGCGACAACTTTGAAAAAATGTAACATTTGGGCATAGATGTAGCTTATATTTTGAATTTTATTATTAACGGTATTTTTAAGAATACAGTATCTCTGCCCTTTTTAGCTCTGGCTGCCTATCTACACCTGACATCATAATTGTCACATTAAAATATGTTACTGTGAAGATATGTGTGTTATCATAAATACGGGATTGTGATGCTATATGTAGAGAAGCAGTCAGGTAAATACTGTATAATTCCCTAGTCTGACAGTTTCTATATTCTGTAATGCATTCTCAAAGTTTTGCTCTGTAAATATTGCCATGTATTAATTGAACATTATTTACCCCATTTTATTGATGTGCTAGTACTGTATGTGTTTTGCCTGCCTCTTATTTGTATCTGTTCCTGGTATATGCCCTCAGGACCTCTTTGTGGATGATCCTGCCCAATGAAGTTATTCCTGCAATAAACTTGAAACATGAACTACTCTACTGGATAAGGATCGTGTTTTCATGCAACTGTTTTCAGTCATAAAGAACACTGAGAATTAAGTACTTAAATATATATGAAGTAATAAAGAAAATGTGATGGAGCTGAATATAAATCTTGCTTTTTTAAAGTTTTCCTAATGCTCTCTGGGGCTCTTTAAATATAAAATATATAAATATATTGAATTGCACTGTTAATCTTTTATATTTAAGAGTACAATTTGATAAGTGGAGATTCTAAGTGGGAGGGAGACAAAGCAAAGGAAATGGGGATGTTCTCACCTTACAGGTTAGCCTGGCCTAGAGCCTCTGAAGCAATCAGCTACACTTAACACCTCATCATTTTTAATTTTTTTTATTTTAGTCTTTGGTAACTGGATAAGGCCCACTAGGCACAAGTGCCTGTTTTCAGGGGTAACCTGGGAGCACTGGGTGGTTAAGTGACTTTTGCTCAGAGTCACACAGTATACAAGTGGAGGTTGTGAAAATCAAACCCAGATCTGGTCTGCTGCATGTACCAAGCTCGTTACTTCTAACCACTAGGCTATACTGCCAGCTCATTTAGGTGAGAATCATGTCACAGTTCAGTCTCTGCCTTGCTCAGGTTACCTAGTAGTTGAGTCATTTACAAACAGTGCATCTCAGGTAGAAGAAAATGATATATATATATACTGTATATATATATATATATATATTAGAGGCAAAAAACTCCATTTAATGCATTAGTTAGGGTTGTTCCATAGCGACAAAAGTGAGGAAATTCGCTGTTAGGGTTGAAAACCCTAACTCCGGATCACCCCCAGCACCACACACACACAGACACACACACACATATGCAAGTATGGGGAGGACCAAGTCAACACAACCAATGACAGACATCCAGCAGCAGATGACAGAAATAACAAACAATTGTCTAAATGTACTACGAGACATCCCCACCCACCTGACCAGGTACTGCATGCTCAGTGGAGATCAACAGCAAAACTGAGGCCATGTACACCAAACGTACACATCCCTGATTGCAGCTGCACACAACGCACCACACTTAGTAGTTGCATGGCCTTACCTACCGATGCCCCACACCAGACCACACCACATGTGGTGGGCCACCTGAGCAATAGAGTTCAGCAAAACCAAGGAGTTGTACAGGTATAATATCTCTGATTATAACAAGGGTTTGAGAAATGCAGCTTTCTAATTGACTGTAAACATTGTAACAGCCTTATGTTTAGTTTTTATTAACATACATGTAGAGCCTAACCATATGATGAACATGGTTTAATGTTGTTTAAAAAACAGTTTTATTATGATAGCAATAAGCCACTCCCAGGTATTATGTTAATGGTCAGTTTATCACTGTCTAGCGACATGTGGCACTCGGCTATGCCTCATTCAACATTAAACCCCTACAGGGTGATTAACAGACCATTTAACATAACTGTTGGTCATGCCTTATTGCTTAATTGTCTTTATGAGTAGATACTCTCCCTCTGCTAGGCACTGCAGCAGCTTTGCAACACAGTGTCCCACCCAGTTACACCATACACTGTCTAGTTACTGGAGAATGGCTATGAATATGAACTCATGAAGATGAACAGTGTAACTTGATCATTACAGTCATTGAAACCTTAGTGTGATTATAACTGACAGAGTCAGTGATAGAGAATAACCCCTGCTGTCCTAGTACACTTACCCCATTGTGAGTTAAATCAATACTAAAAGACATTCTGTTTATATCTACACCATACCTACTTGATTCCTGTTGTACCACAATTAACATAGTTATCACTTTGATAGCATCAGTGACAGAAGTGTGGCAAACCCAAACACTAGGCATACAGCCTGAGTATGAAACAACTGTTAAAAAATTACAGTGTGTCCATAAGTGGCATAGATCACTCATTGCAACAATAGTAAATGTATTACTATTTGAATAAGTTAGTCATCACAGATGCAATGAGATTGTCTTTATCAGGTACAACATACTCAGTAAGTGCCTACAGGAAAATCTATCCTATATACATCTCCGGTACAGGTACGTCATTGTTGGCTCAGTAGTGCTATGATATTTAGAAATTGCTTGGCCTGATCCATGCAATTACACTGTTTCTTACAAAGAATACTTACTGCATCTTTAGTATTGAAACACACTGAAGGTCTACATATGTACCTCAGCAGTACACCTTCATCAGTAAGAATGCATCTGATACTGGCAGTACGAATTTTACAGCGTTGAACAGGCAATGCTTTTCCATACGTTTACATCAGCCTCTCTATCTTGAGTAAACCGTTGCAGTAAATGTACTACTATGTAAATCACATACTAACTGTAACACTACTTTTATCTTGAGCATGCTAGTGTCTTGTAGTTAATTTATGTACTTCTCTTAATTAATGTATACTCACTAGTGTTAAAACCTTTCTACAACTGTCATCATGCACCTTCAGCATTTATATTGACTAACGGCACAGTACCAGTTGTGGTGTGGTGTGGGCATCAGTAGGTGAGGCCATGCAACTACTAAGTGTGGTACGCTGCGTGCAGCTGCAATCAGAGATGTGTACGCTTGGTGCATATGGCCTCAGTTTTGCTGTTGATCTCCACTGAGCATGCAGTACCTGGTCAGGTGGGTGGGGATGTCTCGTAGTACATTTAGACAATTGTTTGTTATTTCTGTCACCTGCTGCTGGATGTCTGTCATCGGTTGTGTTGACTTGGACCTCCCCCATACTTGCATGTGTGTGTGTGTGTGTCTGTGTGTGTGTGGTGCTGGGGGGGTGAATTCGGAGTTAGGGTTTTCAACCCTAACAGCGAATTTCCTCACTTTTGTCACTGTGGAACAACCCTAACTAATGCATTAAACAGAGTTTTTTGCCTCTAATTTCCCTTCTTTTTGAGAATGATAATGAGAAATAGTGAATGTCATGCGGCCCCGCGCTCCCACCACATGATGTCTTGTGGCATAGTAACAGGAAGAGCAACGCAAACAGAAGCACTAACAGTGGCGCACATGGTAACGCAAGGGCAAATGACAACAGAAAGGGCAATGCACATGGTGGCATAGACGGAAACAGTCTGCCACGTGATGTATTGTCACATAGTAACATGGTGCCTGCAAACAGAAATGTCAATGGGCATGGTGACACAAAGTGAAACAGAAAGAGAAACAGTACTGTAGACACAAATGGCAAAAAATAACAGAGAAGCATAAGCGCAAATGCAGCATAAAGATAACTTTGCATAGAACCCCAGCGCTCGACATGCAGCAATGAGCGCAGAGCCAAAGGGCCCTTACTCCACCACATGATGTCTTATGGCATAGTAACAGGAACAGCAACGCAAACAGAAGTGCTAACAGTGGTGCACAAGGTACGCATAGCGCCGATGAGAACAGAAATAGTAATCAACACGTGGCGTAGACGGAACGTGTGCCACGTGCGGATGTCTTGTCACATAGTAACATGGTGCCTGCAAACGTAAATGTCAATGGGCATGGTGACGCAAAGTGAAACAGAAAGAGAAATAATCACAGTGGACACAAATGGCAAAAATAACAGAAAGCATAGCGCAAATAAAACCGCCAAGGATGAGCGCTGCGTGGTAGCGAGATGTCAACGGTAAGTGAACGGGCATGGAACCGCATGAAAGGGCAATGGTAACAGTAATGTAAGCGCATAGGCTGGTTTTCCCCAAAAGCTGAATAGAGAAAGACAGTGAGTACAAAGAATGTATGCATAATAATGGGTATCGGAGCAGAAAATGAGGACTTGGAATACTAAATAGGTTATATCTCAGGAACCGTACGATGTAGAAAAAAAATTTAAAAGTTGTATGATTTATGACTGTTCTGGCTAGTTTTGTACTTAGTATTTTTCCAACGAAAAGTCCGTATCTCACACCGTTTCCGAGATACGGGCCCTGAAATGCGCAGCGAACGCCGTAATGTTATCCTATGGGAAAAAAAGAAGTTTAGAGTGCCATAACTTTGCCTCCCTGTAATATTTTTTCACCAAACTACTGAAAGGCACATCTGTAGGCTATTGGCTGTCTTCCCTCCAAATTTCAGGAAAAAAGACCAAACCGTTATTTTGCAGCAGGGTGCCAAATGATTCCTGTAATGCATCGGGCACCGTAATGTTATCCTATGGGAAAAACTGTCAACTTTGGAGTGACGTAACTTTGCTGCCGTGTAATATTTTTTCAATACAACACTGAAAGGCACATCTGTGAGATGTCGGCTTTGTTCTCTCCAAATTTCAGCCCAAAACTCCCAACCGTTCTTTTGCAGTGCAGTACCAAAGAATTGCTGTCATTTTCCACAGACTAGAAAATTACTGTTGCAATTTGACGAAAGCTTTCGAACATTTGCAACACTCGTGAGCACACGAAAGTACTTTTATGAAGTACTTTTTCCAGAAATCTGAAAATCATATTTCTGGGGTGTTTTACCCCAAAATAAAGACATGGCTAGCATCCTCAGGGTCCGACTAGGTGAATACAAAATAATTAGGATGCTAGAGGGTCCCAAATTTAAATGCCAAGCATTTTTCTAATCACCAACTGAAAACAAAATGGCTGATTTGTGAAAGTAACAGGCCCATTTGCGAAAGTAAAAATGCATTTGCGAAAGTGTTGAACTTTTTGTTAACTTTTCCTATTGACTTATAATGGGAAATTGTTTTTTGAATAACTTTTGAACTGTTTAATATTTTTTCACCAAATCTTCAAAAGGCACATCAGGGACCCCAGACGCACGTTCCCTGAAGATTTTGGGCTGGTCGCTCAAACCGTGTGACCTGTACGCGTGACCATAGAATTCCAGAAAAAGCGTAAACGCGTGCGCAAATCCCGCTTAATAACTCCGCAGCTGTGTATCAGACTGGTACAAAACCTGGCAGATGCCAAGGCCTATGGTTCTTGATCATGTATTCCAAATTTCAGCCAAATCTGTCAAATGGTTGCAAAGTTATTAAGGTGCAAAGTTTTGGGGTTTAACATAGAAATGGCTCCTCAACCCTAACTATGGTAACATGGTATAGTAAATATATTGTTGGGAGTGCTGTAGGCCCTCTGGCAGCAGGGTCCCAAGGCACATGCCTATGTTGCTTATGCCTTAATATGGCCCTGGTGATTAGAAAGAAGGCTCATGGGGCAGAAACCAGTTGGAAAGGACAACAGTTTAATCCAACTTGTAGTCTGCTTCAGTTTTGACCTCTGTAGGCTCTCAGCAGTGTTTTCTAAATACTGCACATAAATACATGTTCTAGTCTTCAGTCATGTAGAGGCTGTTTTTTCTTCTCTGAATGCTAGTGTGTGCTGTTGCTCATCTCTAATGAGAGCGTGTCTTTAGAAACTGTTTGAGGTTTCAGTTCCCCGCCCCACCAGATACCACTCCAGTTACCATGCTCATTTGGCTTTATGGATTAGTAATGCTGACACCTTTATATACATATATTGTCAAAAAAGGATGCATCCCATCACAAACTGTATTACACTTGTTGCAGTCCGACTCTGAAAAATATTGTATTGCACTTATTTAAGGTCAGAAACAACTATGAAGGGATGGGAGTGCAGGGCATAGATGGCCCTCCGCTCCCACAGGGAAGTGAGGATATGATTATAATATCTCAAAAAGTAAGGAAATTATTTGCAAAAAAATGCATTAATGCACCAGCTAGGGTAACTTAACACCAGAAAAGTAAGGAAATGTGGCATTGGGGTTTCCAGCTCTATACCCCCATCCCCAAGCAGAACAAAAACCTAGGGTTTTGGGTCCTGGAGTCTTGGCAAATCAGTGGTGGGGGTCTTTCCTTGAGGGCTGTCAACTCTAATGCTCCCCCTTCCCCATGGATCCTGCGTGAAGAAAGGAGATCATGTGTGACATTATTTGCTCATGGAATGGGGTGGGTATTAGGGCTGACAGCCCCCAAGGAAGACCCTACTACTGCTTCACCAAGACTCGGCAGACCCAAAACCCAAATGTTTTTTTTCATTTTGCTGCTTGGGGAGTGAGGGATATTGGAGTTGGAAACCCTAACATCACATTTCCATACTTTTGTGGCATTAAGTTACCCTAATTGGTGCATTAATGCGGTTTACTTGAAAAGAATATAGCATGCATGCATGCGTGTGTGTGTGTGTGACTGATTTTAAAATGACAACATATGGGTTGAGTAACCTAATGGTGAAAAGTGCAGTGATCATATATGGATTGAGTAACCCACCAAAAAGGGCAATGCCTTTATAGGAGCTAAATCAGATGTTTTTCCATAGCACTTTTATAAGAGACACATTTACCTCATCTAACCACTTGAAACTGGCACTGTGTTCGAGCCACATCAGCACAAGGGGACATTCAAATATACAAATCTGCAAGAAATGGATGTACTCGAGCTATACGGAAGGCTAAAAGCAAATATTTTAGGGAGGTATTCTCCAGCTCCTGGGGTGATGGGAAAACATTTTGGAATAACTTGAAGGACCTCACAGGCAAGGATACTAAGGCACCACCCACCATGCTCAACATTGATGGAAGCGGAACACCTAAGCTAGACCTAGGTACCATCTCCAATATGTTCAACAACGATTCTCCAACCTTGGCAGTGTCCTACCACCTGATTTTTTCAATGCCCCCACCACCAATTGCCCTTTAACACTGTGTCCCAAGTACACAGCTCCACAGTTCTTTTTCAAAGAGATCCCAGTGCACTTAGCCAGAACCTATATATGCAAGGCCATTCGCAAAACTGGCTACAGTGGTGACTTACTCGACCTGAAGTGGCTTGCACTAGTCCTAGATGAAATCCTTGAACCCCTGACAAAGATCTTCAACCTTTCCCTATGATTGGGTCAATTCTCATCACTCTGGAAACAGGCGACTATCACACTCGTGCACAAAAGTGGAGACAAGTCACTGCACACCAATTACAGGCCCATCTCCACCCTCCCCCCCCTTATCTAAAGCTCTGGAACGAATAGTCTCGAACCAGCTTGTTGAGTTGCTGGACAAATACGAAATCCATGCCCAGAACAGCATGGCTTCCGAAAAAGGCATAGTACCACCATGGCACTGTTGGAATTTACTGGATTCATCCATGACACCCTGGACCAAGGAATCTGTGGGGGGCAGTATTCATTGACCTGATAAAGGCCTTTGATACTGTTAACCACTCACTCCTACTCAGGCAACTGACCACTCTCAGGCTTTCCAAGGATGCACTGCCCTGATCTGCTAGCTACCTCAGAGGAAGGGTCCAATGTGTTAGGATTGCTGGCATCTCCTCTGATGAAAAACCAGTCATCTCAGGTGTCACACAGGGGTCTATACTGGGGACATAACTCTTTTCTTCTCTCTTCTTGAACAGTCTCCCTAGCATCTGCCAACAGAGAACATTACTTTATGTGGATGATGCAGTACTGTTTACTAGCAACCAAGACTCTAAACAACTTCAGAGTCAGTTGCAGTGTGATTTCAGGCATGTTGAAGAGTGGTTTAGCTCACATAAACTTGTCCTGAACTACAGCAAAACTAAGGTTATGACATTCTGTAATGCAAATATAAACCTCTGTCCCTCACCATCAAGAACCACATGGGGACTTCACTTGAACATGTTCCTGAGTTTAAATATCTCGGCATCACCTTGGACAGTTCCCTTTCTTACATGAAGCACATTGGCAATGTAGCTAATGCCGCCAACATACGGATCAGCCTGCTCCGGAAGCACAAACATTGCATGACCACTGATGCCCTTAAACTGCCCATCTACAGCTCCATCACTTCCATCGTCGACTACAGTCTAGTCATCTATGGCTCTGCTTCCCCTACTGCCCTCTGGAGGATATCGGTGACACTAAACAAGGTCTGTATGCTTCTAATGGGTGCTGCCCGCCTAACACACACCTATGACCTGTACACTCAAGCCTGATGCCTACCACTTCTTAGTAGAATACAAAACCAGACCTGCTTGTTAACCAAAAAAAGTTCTTCTCGGGCTCATGCCATCAGGAGTGGCAAAGCTCCTTACTGCCAACAGCAGTACCCAGCTTACATGCAGTGCTCTATATCAAACTTTCCAGGTCCCCAGATGCCAGACCACAATGGGTCAAAGGTCATTCATGCACAAAGCTCCTCAGTGGTACAATACCCTTAACAAAGAAACACAACTGCAACGCTTGGTCCCTTTAAAAGGCAACTCAGACTATTCCTCGCCTCTACCACTCAATGTGACTGCCTCTCCTAAGTACCTGCCTCCTCATTTTACCCTAGTTGAAGGTTACCTGTAACCCCCTTAGAGCTCCACTTTTTTGGCACCAGTTTCCCCCACTCTTACCCCTTACTCCCCCCACACCACACTGCCTCACCCACCCTCCCTCTCTAATGGCACTTTCAGATATGGGCCCTCCAGACCATCCACCTTGCACTTTTGCCACCCACATCTACCTGCTGACAATAGCCCTTAAGCCTGCCTACTTTTTCCTGACTTCCCCCTACCCTATACTAACTATATACTGTTCACCCTGAAACTTGTCTGAAGCTGGCTTATGTTGTTTCTCTCCATTTTGGGCTGTATAATAAAGGCATAGACATCTTTGTGTTTTTAAGACTGTAACCATTGTTGACCTTGTATGTATGTTTCCCTACATCCTTTGACATGGAACCTTTGTAAATGAGCAGTTCCTGCTCAAAGGTATTTGTAATCCTAGAGTTTAATAAAATAACAATAAAAAAAAAATTAAAACTGAGGAGATTATGGGTGAAGTCCAAACTAACAATTCTGCAATCCTGGATGGGAGGGCAACAAAGGTCATTTAGAATCCACAGAAACCAGAGTACTTTCTTGCTGACCAAAGGTCTTTACCCTGTTTAAGGTCCCTTGAGCATATTACATAAATGTTGTCCTGCCAGGAGCAACTACCCAGCACCATTGTAACTCTCAAAGCAAGGAGTAAAGGCTGAATCATCTGGTCCCTACAGTATAGAGCTAAGGGATTTGGTTAGGAGTGGGCTTCTAACTAAGTCCTATGGCCCTGTACCTTATGGTCCACAATGGCCCAGATGATTTAAGTTTGACTCTTCTTACTTCAGGAATGAGTGTGCAACAAATAGCTACCCCTCATCATGAACCAAGAAGAGTAAATACTATATTCCTGACAGCTCAGATGGTTCTCCTCCCACAGAACCAAATTTTCCATAGTTCTGGTGGTAGAGTGGACTGCCTATTGACACAGTGTGAGTCGAGGGTAGAATAAACTAGAGGACCAGATTAGCACATACATCAGTGAGCACTGATCCAGTCTTCTGTTGCAGTCTACACTGCATCACCAATGACATTAGAGAGTGATTCCTCCCGCCTCAGAATCTATGAAAGAGCCTACACTTTGGAGAGTGAGGATCAACTGAGCTTCCAGAAACTGTTTAGCTATTGCTCCATCATAAATTAGAGTAGGGATGAATGCTAATGCATCTGTTCATTTGGCCCATAGAGTACAGGGTAAAGAGAGTCAGGTTGTGCTGCGAGGGGGTCTGGTTAAGACAGTGTTGGGAGGATGCTGAAAGAGCATCAGATATTATTTATAAATACTGTCTAAGAAATTCAGGAAGGTGGTTAAATGTAGAAGGTGACTAAGTGTGGGGAGGGCATAGGCTCTGTCACCTACAGGAGGGAGAAATGCTTTTAAAAAATACTTTAGTTTTTATGGGTGAAAACTGAGTGCTATATACTGACTAGGACTTGATATCCATTATTCAATTCCAAATTAAAATGGCCAACTCTTCATGGTAGAATTAATATTTATTACCAGTAGCCCGTGAAGACAACAACTGCTAAAAAGTGACTGATAATGCCGAATTATAAATTCAGTGAATGTCCGCATCCCTCCCGAGGTTAGCCCCCTGGAGTTGGTATATTTAGTTAGGACAGTGTGGGGGGCATAGCCCCCCACAAGGGGTGGTACAGGGGAGCAAAGCCCCCAGCAAACAAAGACATTGCTGAATTTGTCATTTGGCATAATCCTTTACTGTTTTCAGCAGTCATCATTCTTTAGTCACCGTTTTGACACGGAACCTTTATTACTCACACACACCTACTGAAGTAGCAATTTAAATTCACATGAATGACCCTTTAGATAGGAATACTGTATAGGGAGGTAGGACATGCTAGAAAAAAAGATACCACAGGTCCATCATGTTCAGCTTCTGCCATCCAGGCAGCTGCACAAGTCAGTATTATGTGAAATTCAGTACCTGTAGGCACTGATAAATAGGAAGTTGTACCACTAAATTCTGTCTGATCAAAACAACATATACAATGTGCAAAACTACCTTATCTGTAAAGAAAGGGTCAGCCATACAAAGATTAGGGGTGTGGGGAGCCTCATTGGAATAGTACTCTGGAACCCCAGATACTCAGTATTTGTCTTTTGTTATTCAGTTCAAAACAAAGAAAAGGACAACCAAAAAAGTGAAAAACCAAAACTTTTCACCATCCCAGGTGACCAAGACTAGTTTTGTTGTCACCCCATCCCTCATGCTTAGTCATCTCTAGCGCTCTGACACCATCGCCCCCATTTTCCCCACTCACAGACTGATTAGGAAATGTTAGGCTCTTGGCATGGCAGGTCCCTGACAAAGTTAGTTGGCATTGCGAAGCACCAGGTCATTTGGCTACAACCACTCTAAGCCTTCATCCATGAAGCAGCAAACACCAATGAAGAAACATAAAACATTATTCCATGGTTTCCACAACTTGCTCCTCTAACTGCACAAGAAATTATTGTTATGTGATGCATTATAATAAAATGTTGTCCCTTTTTGAAAAACTTCAGCTTCAGTTATATGCTGTGCCCCAGTCTGAGTGTTGTAGAGCAAAGACTTTCTAGAAAGTATTTAATTCTGGGTAGCATACAAGCTCCCAGATGGAAATTAGATGTTTCAGTTCTTGGCATGGGCACAGCTGACAACATGTTCTTTTTATAGCCCTCCCTAAACCTGCCCCAGGCTCCAAAGTAACATTTGTAGCAAGTGAGCCCCCTCTTCTGAGTCCTTATCCACAATTTCAAGGGGACATGTAGTCAAATCTCAGCTAGACAGTCTGCCCTGCCTCCTCAACCCCCAACATGCTGCCTTCCATAGTCGGATATAGCACACTGTCATCTGACAGCAATTCAACCATTTATGATGCTATAGAGTCTAGACAGACTGACCAATAAACCTACAGTATCTGTACCTCCCCCATAAGGATGGTCAATCAGTTTTCAGGAGTGATTGTGATACAGGCTCCTTGACCATGTCAATTAAGCAGTTTTTTGGATTCATAAGAGTTGGGGACCCTGTTCCGGGAGTTAAAAATTGACATGGTCACTCTGCCTGCACCACTGTCAGTGCTGTCAAACTGTAATAGCTTACCATTAAATGAGGGATGCCTTGCCAATCTGTTAAGTGATTGTGACTAGCTCTGACGTTAACAGCAACATGGTCTCTGTGCACCACACTGACTCAGTTTGCATCTCTGGAAAACAAAAATGCCTTATAACTGATTGAGCAGCACAGGGAGATATTATTCAGATATGACTGAGGTGCATAGTGAAACTATTCTAATTGATACACTTTCTAATCATGTTCCCTGATCTGTTGCACATCTCTTCTCAGAATATTGGTTTCTATCTCTTTTGCTTGCCTTTTCAAGCACTGATTTTGAGATGTGTCAAATACATTCAGCAGAGATCCATGATTTCTGATATGTACAACATCTACCCATTTTGATTAAATCCAGGTATTTACAAATTAATATAGGCTAAGTATGGCACTGAATCCAAGCAACATGAAGAGCTCAACACATTTGAAGATATATGTGCATAAATAATTATGGTAAGTCCCACTCTGCCAAAGGATCTTTAAAAATCTGTCAGGTAACGAAGATTGTGGAGGAAGTGTGAGAGACAAAGAAAGATAGATCACAAAATGAATAGTTGGCTAAAAAGTATTCTGTACACATAATGCAAGATGTCTTCTTTATAGTTACTAAACACAGGTTCTTCTTCAAATAAAAATTTTGCAACAACATAAGAGACAATTTGGCCCACTGAACATAGATCGGTGAACTGGGAGTCCCATTTGTGAATCCTACAACTGCCACTTGTTAACTTTGTAACCCTAAGCAATCAATTACCTTCCTAGTGCTTAAGCTGTCAATAATCTCTCTCTGACTCTCCCTCCTTCCTTTCTGTGTGTTTATAGAATATCCATGTGCACCTGAAATGGCAAAAGCTTTCTCCCCCCTCCTTCTCCTGGATTCTAAAGTGTATTAGGATGCAGTTTGTATTACAGTTGCTAAATAAAACCAGAACTTATTTCTTTATTCCTAAAGGTGAAAGAACTTGAATACATAAAATTGTTGACACCCATGGAAACCAGGTTACAGAGCCTGCCCAAACAAGGGTTGTTAATGTCAATTTTAAAGGCATTAAACATAATAAAAAGACTGTCTCTTTGATTAATATGCAAATGAGAAACACACTATGCACACAATGACTCAGATTTACTTTTGAGTGACAGTTTGCTTTACCATTATTGATGTGTTCTTACTTTGGTTAAGTCCTGATTTCAGACAAATGGGGAAATTGCATGCTGGCTTGGAATTTCTTACTCATACTCAACATGGCTAAAATCGATGACACCAATCTTGCAAAGAAAACTAAGGTGCTCGTTATCATGTTCAAATGCTATATATCAGCAGCTTTAGTGAACCAAGTCATCACCTTTGACTTCACATTGCTTGACAAGCTGAAGTGTGAATCTACTGCCAAAGCTGTATTAAAGCTGTAGTTGTTATTAAATTTCAGTGCAAGTTTCCCAGATCCTGTAACAGCATGTTTTTCTGTTCCAGACATGCCTGTGACAGTTTGCAGAAACAGAACAGTCCTTCTCAAAATGGAAGATTAAAGTGACACCAGAACCACTAGACTGGTTTCTCACTTTTAAACATCAAATGACAAATGGCAAAGAAAATAGGCTATCATCAGATCAGTAAATCTACAAGTGACACTTCAGCTAATGCATCAATAGCAGGAAATAAGCAACAAAAACACTTGTTCACAATACTTCTATTTTCCATCATTTTGAAATTACAGCATTGTTTTTTGGCTTACCAGAAGAGTAATGCAGATAAAAGGCAGAAGACAATAGTCATCTAAAAGAGAAACATACAAGTGAACAATCCAAGGAGGGACTACAAGATTGTGAAGCACCATTAGAGGAGATTGCTGAGGAACAGAGGAAGCATATAGGGCAGCTGTTCTCACTATGCGGGGGACCAAAAATAGAGAAACCCACCTAGTGAAATGATAACTGTGAAGTCTCAGTAAACATCAAAGGAAAGAACTTAGTGGCAACTCACAGATACCTGGGGGAATTACTGAAACACCAAGACAGAAGGATATAGACTGTTCTAAAGGAACAGGCCTGAAAAGAAAGAAGTGGGTGGCATTTTTTGTAAAAGAGGTCAATGGAACCCACTTATAACGGATACACTTATAGCGGACACTTGCTTATAATGGACAGATCTGCCTTGTCAAAAGCCAAAAGCAATGCCAGTAATGGTAAAATACCAGTTATACCATATTCTGCAACTCCTGTATAGTGGACACTGTGAGCTCCTCAATACCCCTGTTACATGCTGAAAACTGCCTTCTGATTGTCACCTGATTATTCAGCTGGTTTGTCTGGCACTATGAAGACATCACTCACCTCACTTGATGCCAGTTACCTGACATCTTACTCCAGGGAATAATTTCTATACCCTCCTGATCGTGATCCCCCAGTCAGCACCAGTTCTGTACAGAAAACTCTTACCAACCACATTTACTGCTCAGCCCATGATCTTAATAAACACAGGTACTGTACAGCAAACCTTTCCAGTCTTGTTTACTGTTCAGTTCCCAATCAACTGCAAATAGCAGTTCCCATAGGTTTGGTTGGAAGAGGAGGGGCATGTTCTCATTTTAACTCTTGTGTGTTAGCTGTGGTGGAAGAGGCTTCATATTTTAAGACTCTAGAACATAGCAGACAACCCTTATAATGGACAAAACTGCTTGCACAAACGTGTCCATTATAAGAGGATTACACTGCACTCACTGTACAGGACAGGAAGACATTAAAGGGAAAAGGTCCCAGAGCCTATTTTGGGTCAAATTATGTAAGAGGAGCATGAAAGACTCCCTAGATGTGTGCTACAAGCCCCAAACAACTCAGTGGAGGAGAAGCTCAGTTAGTCAGGGAAATTAAGAGAGCAGCCAAAGGGGTACAGTTGTTATCTTGTGAGACTTTAATCTCCTGAGCATAAACTGGCATCTTGAGAAGTTAATGACAGGGCTGAGAATGAGTTCTTGTCAATGTACAAAGACTGCTTCCTAGAATAGCATGTTCAACAAGGGACTGTTTGTAGCCGCCTTTGACCTTGTTCTCACCAGTAAGACTGGAACCATTTACAGTATAAACACCAAGGAACAAGTGTATGTTAGTTACCACAAATGGGTAGCTTTCTCCCTAGTGACAAGAAAGGCTAATGACCTCAGCTACCAAGACTGAAAAGTTCTTAAAGGCAAACTTTGCTGGTATGAATGATCTAATGATCAAGGGTCTGAGGCAGCTGCAATAGGCCGGTTATGCGAAGCACATGCAGAGTTTGTTGAAGAAATTGCTTGAAGCAGCCACAGTAGATTGCATCCCTGTTAGCAATAAGGAGGAAAAGGCTGAGAAGTGATCTTCATGGCTTCACAGAGACCTAAGGTGATTAATCCTGAACAAAAGGCCTACAATTGTTTGAAAGAGATGGGTTGTTTCCAGGCAAAAAAGGAGTATAGAGAGGTATTGAGAGACTGCAAGACTAGAAAAGACAGACTCTTCTGGTCGATGCAGAGTAGCAGGGCAAATGCCAGCCAGGAGGGGCTGTTAGTGAGTGAGTCACACTGTCCTGAGCTAGTTTAAACATTTTATTTGAATTTCTGAGGTACTTTTAGAAAGAAGAGCAAGAGGCACCATCTTGGGAGCCTTGTGAATGAATGTCAGAGACCACAAGTGGAGAAGCAGCCAATCAGAGGCACCCAGGAAGCAGTCTGTGAGATTACAAGCAATCCCTGTCTAGCATCCCATCATGTTTGCATCATGTTCGCAACCCATCTTGTGAGTAGCACATTGTAGGGAGTGGGTGTTTCCTCAGTGATGTCTGCTGAGGATTCCACATGTGAGTTCGCAGTTCCACAGGAAAGTCCTAGAGCAGGTAGTGTAAGGATTGGAATCCTTAAGATTTCCTATCTGGGGTAGGTTAACATTGTAATAAAGGAGTGCGTAGTGTACAACAGTGTTACTGTGTTACACAGCAATTGTAGTGATTCACTGCTATTAATGAGAGCCTAACTGCATGTTAGTGTAATTTAGTATTTATATTGGGTTTAGGTCTGTCTGTGTTTTGCACTCGATAAACAAACCCAGCACTTCTACACTTTTATACCTGGAACCTGAATCAGTGGCATCTTTTATGAACATGGAGGTGGTGAGTTCCTAATTTTGTTGTTTTTTTGGTAATTTAGTAGTTGTAGCAAACTCCCTATCTACTGTACACAGAAACATGGAATTTCTTGGCAGAATAGGACCACCTCAGTGTGTTGTGATGTTCCCTGCCTAATCTGTCTCCACAGACATTAACTTGTCTCTGGTGACCCTCCCTTCTCCCTGCTTGTTTGTATGTGAATAAGCTGCAGATCCTAGTTGGGCTGTTGGTTAACTAGGATCTGCAGCTTATCCATTAGGTAGGAAAATGGGCAGACTAGGTGGGCCAAGCAGTCCTTATCTGCAGTCAAATTCTATGTTTCTACATTTCTATGTTTTCAAATACCCACCAAGTCTATCCCTTGCATTCTTGAAGCCTCCCACTGTTTTTGCCTCCACTACTTCTGCTGGCAGTCTGTTCCAGGTGTCTACCTCACTTTTAGTGAAGAAATATTTCCTCATATCTCTTTTAAACTCCCCACTCTAAGCTTCTTTGCATGCCCTCTGGTCCTACTGCTCCTTCTCATTGAAAAGATATTCCACTCCACCCTGTATCCTGTTCACCCCTGTGTGGCACGTATGTCTCTATCATGTCATCTCTCACTCTCATCTCTTTAGGGTATCCCTGACCACACGTTAGAAGTGGAAGACACCATGAAAGTTCACACTAAGGGGTATAGAAAGCCAACAGCAACAAATAGCCTGGTGAGGCAGACAGTGCCCACCATTGTTCCCTCATTAATGCTATTCCCTATGGGCAGTACTTATGGATCCACAGAAATTGCTCTAATGAGGAGGAATCTGTAGCTCAGTCCAAGGAACTGACTACCAGATTCCTTGCAAGGGGATACAGTGATACGTTCTTATAGGAAACTTTAGCAAAAGTTAGGAATCAAGACAGGAACACTTCACTAGTTCTGAAAACAGAAAATCTGACACCAAATAAGCTATCTGCTTGGTTACAAAATTTACCCAGGTATTAGGGCAAATTGGGGGCATCATAAAAAAATACTGACATTCATTTGAATGATATCATAATTGCCAAGGAACTCACTGAGACACCACGCATAGCTTTCTCCACGGCAGAGAACGCATATGATAAGTTAGTGCATAACCAGTTCAGCTCAAGTAACCCTACATCCACTATTAGGAATTGATTAACCCCTTCCCCTAAGGACATGCACAGATGTGACCAGTGTGTCATCTGCACACACTACTTGCAAGGCAACAGGTTCCAGCTGGAAAGATACAAAAAAGAAGCACAGGTCAAGAGCTTCATCAACTGTAGCAACAGTTTTGTTATCTGTGCAATTTGGTGTAGCTGCCCCCTTTTTGCGTTTGATGCACATGTACACCAAATGCTTTGGGACAGTAATGGGAAATGAAAGGTGTGTCACTGCCACACCAATTACAGCTGCTGCATCTGCACGAGATGTGGCAGTGTACAGCAGTCACCAGACGCTCTGGTCATGACAGCAGTTCAGCTCTGCTGATGTGCCATGCCACGGACTTGAAACAAATTAACAGCTACAATGGGAGCACTTATTTAGGCCTAAACTCCTGCCGGTAACCCTCCTAAAAGGGGTCAACAGAAGGAGTGAGCCTATTTTATACTTAGACAAACCTCCCTTTATTGTGTGTCGGCAGCCTGGCTTTTTATTAATACAGCGTGTCAGGCTGACTAAAAAGAGGTTGCTGCTAGTGAAACAGGTGAGCAAGAGAACAATGTGTTTAACATTTTATAAATAATGGCAAATAACCACACAAGGCTTTTCTGCTAGAGTCTTATATGCATTCTAAGGGTCTCTGTCTAGGACTAGGAGCAGCAGGGTAAGAAACAAAAAGGAAAAAGGGTTGCTGCCCCTGTCCATAACTTGACATCCTATATCCCAAACATTAGGTACATATAAAGGAAATTTATACAAACAGGGGACACTCTAGTTTTTCCAGCCCCAAAGGCTGTTCTTACGTGTATTCCTCAGGCTACACACTAGGTAACCTTATACACTTAATGGCCTGCCTTGTATGTTCATGCCTGTTAAAGTATTGGAAGTCATTTGCAATTGACCTCCCTGTTTTGTTTGACCAAAGAATATATAAGAAAAGCAGAAAAGGGATAGCGCAGGAGAGAGAAGGAAAAGTTTGTTCAAAGGTGGCCTACCTTCTGGACTAGAAAACAAAGAGATAGCAACAGGAAAGAGTGGTTATAACCAGGACATTTTAAAATGAAAAAATTGTCCAATTTCAGTGGCAGAGAATTTCCATGTCACACTCCCCCCCCCCCCCTTAAGAGAGGAACAGTTTCTTAATACCAACAGCTAAACTGTTATCCTCCCAATCCCTGGAAGGGGATGGAGCTCCAGCCCACCCTCTCTGTGAAGATCCTTCCTCAGGTCCCTTAACAAAACTGTCTGGTTGAGCAAAGGTCAGACCTAAGCGCTACGCTCAGTTCTGTACTTAATAACATAAATTTCCCTGGGACATTCATTCATGGCAGGGTCATTTCCTGTCACAGAACAGGACTACCAGTGTCATATTTTATACACATGTTTCATGTTTACCACCTCCCTAATCCTGGAGGGGTTGGAGCTCTGGCTCACCCTCTCCATGAAGCTCTGTCCCAGTGTCCCTTAGCAAAACATGGCATATTTGGCACCAAAAATGTCAACAAAGGCAGCCAGTGCCTCCTGTTTAATTCATACAGTACATTTACCCTGGGACATTAAAATCATTAACTAGACATATCTAGTACAGTATATTCAATCATCAGGAACTTCAATTCCTGCCCCATACCGTGATAAATAGTCTTCATTTACATGAGCAGTCCCTACCCTTTGAGAGACTGTAAACTTATAGGGCTGTAGGCTAAGTACCACCACATTATGCTTTGATTCTTCTCCTCATCTGATGGATCCAACAAAGGGGGTTATGGTCTGTGAGGACCTTAAATTCAGTACCGCATAAGTAATACTTCAGTGCCTCAATAGCTCACCTTAAGACTAAACATTCTTTTTCTACAGTTGCATACCATTATTCCCTTTCATGCAACTTATGACTTATGTACACTACGGTGTGTTCTTCTCCATCAATCCATTGAGTAAGCACTGCCCCAATACCTGCCTGTATGCATCTGTGTGTACCTAGAAAGCTTCTGCAAAATTGGGACTCTAAAGCACTGGGATCATACACAGGATTGCTTTTATGGTTCTACAGGCTTGGTCACATTCTGGGGACCACTGTACTATGTTGGAAAACCTTTCTTAGTTAGGTCTGTCAGAGGACTGGCTATGGCTGAAAAATTAGGGATGAAGCAGTGGTAATAGCCTGCTAACCCCAAAACAGACCTAACCTGGCATTTTATTGTTGGAATGGAGCTATTCGCTACAGCATTCACTTTGTCCTGCTCGGGGCTTCACCTGCCCATTCCCAATGATAAGACCAAGTTCTTAGTCTCAGAATTGGCCAGGGGCACCTTGGCAGGATTGATAGTCACTCCTGCTTTTGGATGGTATTATTGCTTCCCTTAGATGCTGTAAGTGGGTCTCCCAGTCAGGGTTGAACACCACTACATCATCTAAGTAAGCTGAACAATAGTCAGACTGAGGCTGGATCATCTGGTCCATGAACCGCTGGAAAGTGGTTGGAGCCCTGAGTAAGCCAAATGGCAAGCTTTCAAACTGGAATAAGCCTACAGCATGCTAAATGCAGTTTTGTCTCTGGCTTCAGGTGATATTGGGATCT
The DNA here is from genome assembly GCA_016271365.2 of Neoceratodus forsteri. Taxonomy (NCBI): domain Eukaryota; kingdom Metazoa; phylum Chordata; order Ceratodontiformes; family Ceratodontidae; genus Neoceratodus; species Neoceratodus forsteri. The sequence goes on along the minus strand of JADMNL010000023.1, from coordinate 628,022,964 downwards.
GCCAATAACCTTTAGTAAGGTCCAACATAGATATATATTTGGCATTTCCAATTATCTATCACTTAGGTCATCTATTCTTGGCATCAGAGATCCATTGAATAGAGACACTTTGTTGACTTTCCTGAAGTCTAGGCAAAGATGTATTCCCCCTTCCTTTTTTTCAAATACTACAATCAGGGATGACCATATGCTTTTGGAGGGGATCATAATACCTAAGTCCTGTAGCTTCTGTACCTCCTGTACTACCTCCTTCCTCACCTTCATGGAAAATGGTATGGTTTGATGGATTGATTTGTCCTATGTGACGATGATGTCATGCATTATGCCTTTAGCCTTCCCTGGTACATTTGTCAAAGTATCCCCATATTGTTATAACACCTCATGTAGCTCTGTACTCTGCAGTGGGGTTAGCTCAGGATTAATCTTAATCTCCTAGATGCTCCCAGGCTGCTCAAACTTTTGATAGGCAACCTCTACCTCAGAGTATTTTCCCTCAGGATGTATGCATCATGCAGCATTTCTCTTTTCATACCACTTTTTGGGTAGGTTGGCATGATAAATCCACAGGTGTCTTTTCTCCCTGGCAACTCTACTGTAGTTGACAGGACCAGTCTGTTGATTAATGGAAAAGGGCCCTGCCATTTCACCAAAAGCTTGTTGTCAGAGCTGGGGAGTAACAACAATACCTGCCTGGACGTATTTATTGCCCACCCCACATCATAGTGGCCTTTCTGTAAGATCTGTTTTTGTCCCAGTGATTGGTGTGCCAGTTCTACTTACTTCACCAACCTCTTCCTTAACTGGGTCATGTGTTCTAGTACATTACAGGATCCTACAGTCTTGCCCTCTTCCCTGTGCTCCTTTATGACATCCAGTGTCCCTCGAGGATTTTGCCTATACAACAGGGAGATGGGGAGGAACCTTTAGATGCCTGTGGAATTTCCTGTATGAGAATAATAAATATGGCAGAAACTTATCCCAATTTCTTCCTCTTCATTTACAAACTTCTGGAGCATCTTCTTAAGGGTTTAATTAAACCTCTCCACCAAAGCATTTATCTGGGGATGGTAAGGGGAGGTGTGCGCAGTGCTAATACCCAGAAGTATGTATAACTCAGTGAAGAGGGTAGCTAAAAAGGTTTTACCCAGATCAGTTAAAAAGACCTGTAGTATTCACATCCTACTGAACACCTTTGATCATTCTTCAGCAGTTCTAGGGGCCATCACTGTTCACATTGGGATAGCTTCAGGATAGCCTGTCACATACTCGCATATCACCAATATGAAATGGTTCTCCATGGAGCTCATCTCCAAGAGGCAGACTATGTCCATTGTTATCCTTGTAAAAGGCTGTGACATAAATAATTATGGTTTGCAGGGGCACCTTATCCCTTTCCCCTGTGCGTGCTACCTTCTGGCACTCTGGACAACTCTGCACATATCCAACTATTTGTTTGTGGATACCTGGCCAATAAAAGTGGATTAGTATTCTATTTATAGTGCTGTCCCTGCCAGCATGTCCAGATAGAGGACGGTCATGAGCTATTTTAATAACCCTTTCCCGATACTTCTCAGGTACCAACAGCTGGGCTACTACTTCATTAGTTTTGGGGTTTGTGCATTCCCTATGTAATATTTCTTAATCACATATTTAGGGGCCCCCTGGTATTTGCTCTTTTCCAACCTGAGGGAAAAAAAGGAACTAAAGACACATCAGCTTTTTGGTCAATACACATTTCATTGTTTTTTTCTGAGTCCCACATCAGATAACATTTTGGCTTGTTTCTCATGCCACACTCTTTTATCTTTCCTTCTTGCAGCATTTCCTTTGTGGTCTTTCCTGGGATTATTGATTAGTTCATTCTCAGAAGGAAATGTCAGAGGTAGTTGTGCTGCATGTTTTGTTCTGAGTTTCTGATTTATATAGATATAGATATGTATAGATAGTGTTTGGTAGATAGTGGGGTTTATGGTTTCATTTGGTTTATTTTAGTTTGAGCTTGTGTTTAGTTGTTTTTTTAAAGTTTGTTGTTTTTACTTTGGCTTCTGTATTTTTTATGTTTATTCTATGTATTTCTAAATTCTGTGATTGTTTTGCAGTTTCTACTACTTTTCTGGTAGGGTGTTTCTACTTTGTTTCTACCTGTTTGTGAAGAAATTTTTATTATGTTTTCTGAATGTTTTTCTTCCACTTATTCTATGCCTTTGTGTTTTGGAAATATTTTTGGCTTTAAAATAGTGTTTTCTTGTACTTTGTTTCTTCCTTGTAAGATACTTATGTTTTCATTATATTCTCTTTCTTTCTTTCTAGGGAGTATATGTTCAGTTTTTTAAATTCTTGTTTTTATAGGGATTGTGGGATGTACCTTATGTACCATTTTGTTGTTTTCTGGAATTTTCATTTTGTTTATGTTCTTATATATAGGTATGGTTTCTAGAATTGTACATTGTATTTAGGTGGGGGCTTTTGCTTAGTGTTTTTGTAGCGGAATTATGACTTTCCTTTTCTGTTGGTGATGTTTTGGTTTATGGCAGCTTGTGCATTTTGGTTGTTTTATTTATGTTTTTGTTACATTGTGCTTTGCTTGAGGTTACTATAGCGATAAATTTCAAGATTCTTTTTCTGCTTGGTATGGTTTTCTCACTTTCAATTGATATATATTGTGCTAGGTTTTTGTGCTCTTATATGTATTATTTTTTTACTTTTTGCATTGAATTTTCAATTGCTAAATTTTGGACTGTTTTTCAAGTTTTTGTGTTGTTTTGTTTCTGTTTATACTTTCTGGTGTGTTTGTTTGTTATAGAGTTTGTGTTATTAAAGTAACAGTGAAATTTCTGCTTTTAGGTTCTGAGTGCATGTTGATGAAGATGTTGAATAGGACTGGTTCTAGCATTGATCTCTTTGTGTATTTACTGGTCACTTTTTCTTTCTGTGGGAGTGACAGCTATTTACTACTACCTTCTGTGTTCTGCCATTTGTGTTACTGCCGACTACATTAGCTGGGTTCTGTTTACACTATATTTTGTGTTTGTGTACTTGATAGTTGCTGGGGGGTTTGCCTGGTATGACACTATGAAGGTTATTAAGTTTTGGATGTTGGTGGTGTGAGGTTGAGGGACTGGATACACCTTATACCACGTCGGTGACCTGAGTTCGGAAATGAGCTTGGGCCATCGGCAGGGAAGAGAGAGGATTGAGCATCTGGAGAACTGCTGTCCTCACTCAGGGGGGGTCCAGCGACTGCCCAGCACTGCAGTGGCCTCTGGTGGAGACCAGAGGTACTGCTCCACTCAGGGCATGAAAAAGAGGGATGCAGAACCACAACAGACATCCCCTGGTGTCACTGCACACTCATGGATCTGCCTGGGGGTGGGGGTGAGGGCAAAAACCTAAGCAGAAACTCCCTATCCCTGGGAATAGTTAATGGCACCACAGTCTCACACCTCACTTGCTGGCTGGACTCCCTTCTCTCCTGGGCAGAGCCCAGCCTGGCCCAATTGTAGATGGAGCACCCTGGGAGGATAGGGTGGCCCCACCTCAGGGGCTCAAAGCTAGGGGAGATAGCCAGGCTGGTGCTAGAGTAAGGAGGAGTTTAGGTCCAGAGGTAGAGCTGGAGGAGCAGGTGGATGCCTGAGAGAGTTTCCTGGGGGGTCAAAGATAGAAAAATAAGTTGAAAAAAAAAGGTTATAAAGTCTTGGTGGTCATGCCCTTTTATGGCTGGTACTGGCAACTATGGCACTAAGCCCATCTCCATTTCATGGGTGCTACCTTCAACAGTAAGATTAATGATGGTAGTGGGGTAACAGTATGTATCTATGTGGATACAGGTGACAGCTGTCCCTTTCCTGGCTTTCTGGGTAGATCAACTAAATCAGTTTGGACAAGTGTCTGGCAATTACTAGAATCAATAAGTCCCATGACCTGATGTGGCCCCACACTCCATAGAAGCTTCAAACTGTCCCACAATTGGCTAAGGCCAGATGTCCTGGTTCTTTCTTTATTGTTGGGCAATTTCTGATTAAATGTCCCTTCTTTTAACAACTGTGACAGACAGTTTCTGATAGGGGCAGTCTCCCTTTCCTTTCCTGTCTCTAGTCAGTCTTAACAGTATTAGTATTGGAATAATTAGGGTTTCTTACGAGAGTCGCTGGGGTGGTTGTTGTTCCTCCCTGGTAAGTCCTGGTTATGGAGGGCCTGGCCACCAAGACGTCCACAGCCAGAGCAATGTTTTTTCTGCCCCTTCTGGCTTATGCTCGCATACCCATAGTTGGACGTCCTGTGGCAACAAACCACTGCTCATGAGGCCATCCACACATTCAAGCCACTTGCTCAAATGCTGTGAGATACACCTCTATGTCATCACTGTGTGATAAATTGGAAAGCTTATGTCTCTTGTACTGTTACCTCTGTTAACAGTCCTCATCTGAATGGCCTGCAACACCTGCATGGCGTTTGCCTATTTGGCATACTGATGTTGAAGTTCCACATCCTTCTCCTTATTTAACTGGATCTGTCAAATGCAGAGCCACTGCAGTAACTTCCCATGTCCTCTGTTAGGGCCTCCTCGAGATCTGGACAGCTGGCCATTTCTTTGGTTTCTTCATCTCTAGCATCCTCCTACTCTGTCTTTTCTTTGGTCTTGGGTCTGGTACCCATGTCCAATCCTGGGAGCATGGTCGCTCTGGTCCACTTAGCCATCTTCCTGGTCAGGATACCTGTAGTCTCCTGGACTCCTTCTTCCTGGAACATCCAACCTGCCCACCGATGATACCAGGTCTGGTATCCACCAATACAGCACCTCCCTTCCCTAACAAGGTGTTGTGGCAGATATCCCACTTCTAAAACCAGTTGGTAAAGGTGTGGGTTAACAGATGGACTCAACAACAAACTTTTTAAGTTTAACACACTGTTTTTCTGGTGTGATGTTTATTATGTATTTTTTTTCAGTAATAAGAAAATATTAAATACTTTGTACAGAAAACACAAATTAAACTTCAAAGCAAATATAACAGTAAATCCTGTGGCAAACCATCACTGTTTCCGCTACTGTTTTGCTAGTGTAGCATAGACCCATGCAGTCCTTAGCCTACGCTGATCCGCAGCAACTGACCCCATCTGAATCTGGAAGCAAAAGAGGGCCTTTTATACCAGCCCACCTGTAGTCATGTGACTCTAGCATCACTGAAACATAAATGTGCTTTTAAAGCCTCCTTTTTAATTTCTACATATGTTGAGGGCTTGCTAAACACGATGCTAACACAGTCCTTAAATTAGAAATAAATAAAATAACTCAGGACCGGATCTAATAGTGAGGAGGGAAGTGGGGATTTTCCACACACTGTGATTGACATTTTTCCTCCTATAAAGCTGGGCACAAGAGGCTGCTTCTGGCCTAAAGGGCACCTGGATTGTCACTTTTCAGAGTCTCCCTGTTCAGGTAAGACTGGCTTCATTTAGCTCTCCAGGGCTATAGGCCTGTGTTTTAAGTTTCATAAAATATAGGAAACCAAAATACTTTCCTGGGCTTTCTGCAAAATATATCAACAAGGTCACCAAGAACCAAGTGAGCCCCATTTAATTTTTGTTAGCAGTCATAACTCATAATATTATAGTAAAATAATGCAATATTGCTCAGTTTGGTTCCTAATGGTAAACGGAGCAGCTGTTATCTGTTCTAAGTTGTTTAATGTAAGGGAGAGCTTCGAAACTGTTTCTTGTCGTTGGAATGGCTGGCAAACTCAGCTGTTGGCTGATATTTCATTTTGGCCTTCTGCCATAGGCTATCTTTCTTTTCACACAGGTAACCCCTCCCAAAAGGGGTCAACAGAAGGAGGGAGCCTGTTTTATATTAAGACAAAACCTCCCTTTATTAGAATCTATGTCAGCCTGGCTTTCCTATCAATATAGCAGTGCCAGGCTGCCTAAAAAGAGACTGCAGCTAGTGAAATGGATGAGCAAGAGAGCAATGTGAAAACATTTTATAAATAATGACAAGAACCACAAGTCTTTTCTTCTAGGCTCTTATTTGCATTCTAATGGCCTCCTTCTAGGACCAGTAGCAGCAGGGGTAAGGAAACAAAAGGGGAAAAGGGTTGGTGCCCCTGTCCATAATGCGGATATCCTATACCCGAAACATCAGGGTACATATCAAGGAAATTTATATGAACAGGGGAACACTCTAGTTTTTCCAGCTCCAAAGGCTGTTCTTACTTGTATTCCTCAGGCTACACACTAGGTAACCTTATACTCTTAATGTGCCAGCTTTTTATGTTCATGCCTACTTAAAACATTAGAGATCATTTGCATTTGACCTCCCTGTTTTGTTAGACCAAAGAGAATATAAGAAAACAGAAAAGGGAAAGTGCAGGAGATAGAGGGAAACTTTGTCTGAAGGTGGCCTACCTTCTGGAATAGAAAATAAAGAGATAGCAACAGGAAAGAGTGGATATAGCCAGGAGAGTTAAAAAAATGGTTTCCAGTGGTAGGAATGTTCCTGCCACCCATAGAATGGAAATGAGTATATCAAAAACAAGACACTAATGCTTAAGAATGAACACTGACATACAATAAATTACATACAGTAAGTTGTAGAATTGATGAAGGAGCAAATAAATATTAATCAACATATCAAAATAAGTAGCAGAAAGAATTAATGATGCAAGAGAAATGGGAAGTGCTAAAAAACTTAAGAGTTTCAGGAAAAAGGGGTTTCAAACAATGTCAGGAACAACTGCTGGAGTTGGAAGAGAAATCACAGAGGAGAGCATTAAGAGCATGAAAGGAAGGAGCAGAACATTTGTCATTTGGTTGATATTCTGATCTTTCATCACGATACACAAATGATTTTGGTGATGAGGACGGTGGCTATTTTTGTTCGGCCTCTGATTTCCTTGCATGCCTAGGGGAGCCAGACAATAATTTTAAAACTTGGTAAAACGTGTTTGAAACCTACTTCCTGGCATTCAGTGGTGATTGCTTTTGCTGGAGGCTGATCTACTGCTGGAGGCTGGAGCTGGAGGCTTGATCTACTGTGGAGAGACAGTGGCTCTTTAACACTGCTAGATGAGACTTACTGTATAAAGGAACTGTTACTGCATTGGTGGCTTACAGCAAAGGCAGCCATTATGCAGTGCAATAACTTGTACTGTGACATGTCACAAAATATTACATGACAAAAGGGCTTAATTGCCATCGAATTACATCGTTCCCTGCAGCAATTCAATAACTTGCAGTAAATGACATGTCACAAAATACTGCATGACAGAAGGGCTTAATTGCCATGGAATTACATTATTTTCTGCTGTATATTGCAACTGTTTGTGATTACATAGGCTGCCCAAGCATTGCAGCAGCCAGCCATTTGTCCGGGGGCCCTTTCTCCCTCCTGATGGCTGGAAATCAGAGGTTGTAGCTGGCCAGCCCAGGGGAGAGCCAGCAGCTTCTGGACACACTAGGATAGGGCACTGCTGAGCCCCCTCCTGGGGGGGGGGGGGGGAGTGGTCACAGGGAGGAGAGTGGAAGAAAACTGGACAGCAGCCCTGAGTACAGCCTTTCCAGTCTCCTTCTGTCTGTGGATCAACAGCCTCCCAGCTCACAGGATAAGGTAAGGTGGCTGGGGCCTAGGAAGGGTGATGACTTTGTGCTTAGTCAGCTGGTTCCCAGTTATGGCACTTGCTGTGCTCCTACAGTGCTTTACTAGAGCGAGAGAGGCAAGAGGCTGGCTGGAGTGCTTCCCTTTCTTCCTTCCTCTCCACTGCAGTCATCCTTGAAGATGGGGAGGTTGTGGAATCCATGCCCACACTAAAGATGGGCCCCAGGGATGGTTAATTCTCTTTTCCGACCAGTTGCAGTCAGGGTACCCATGCAGGGAAGCGGCAGCAGAGTGAGTAAGCACTGGAGAACCTGTTTGTGGTGGGCCTGTGGGTTCAATGCGATTGCATCACTGGGGCCACTTCACATAGCATTGGCACAGCAGGCCCTTCTCTCTACTGCTTCCCATACCTCCTTCCAGTCCTTTAGTCTTTCCAGACCCCCAAACTAGTTCTGTCAGCTCTGGCTTTCCATGGGCATGAATGGCATGGTGATTTTCAGCTGGGTGAGCCAGAGATGTGGGTGGTCATCTGACTGCTCTCATGGGTCATGGCAGTGGCTGAGTCTGGAGGCTGTAGGCAGAGCATCCCCAGGAGAAGATTGTTGGTGGGTTGGAGGCTCAGGGAGCCACGTCCGGTGGAGGCGTCCAGTCGGGACTAAGGGTCGCAGCATTCCTTGGGCATGCAGCTAGCCAGTGACTGGTTGGGTTGTGAACTCATGCTGCTCCAGGGGTCCCGGGAGATCTGGGCCTAGCATAGCATAAGGCTGTTGCAGATCTTGTGGGAGCACTCATGAGATTAGGGTGGCAATCTTGGCTGGGCCTTTTGCTCTGAGCAGGCTCCATTTAATAAATAAATAGACTAAAATGAAAATGGGATAATCAGAATCGAACTCCCCCATGCCCTGGGAGAGACAGCATAGTGCAGTAGGTTCAGACTCTGAACCACAGATCGGGAGACCTTGGGTTTACAGCCCATATCTACGTATGTGCATTCTGGGATTCTGGAGCAAGTCACTTAACTTCCATGGCTCCCTAGGTTGCATCTGGAAACAAACTCAGCTTAGTGTCCTGCTAATGGTAAACAATGTTTCCTACCTTCCTTCCCCTTCTTTCACAGTGGCTACACATAGGCAGAGCCAGCGGACATCAGGAAGATTACCCAGCAAGTGTTTTAAAACTGAAGCATTAACCCCCACCCACCCATTTTGTATTACAGCTTAAAGGAAGCTGGTCTTACCAGTGGCTTTTTGAGCTCAGAGAGGGACCCTCCCATCCCAGCCATGCCCCGCCATCTGAAGTTAGCACTGGATCGGCAGAGAGACGGGTCTGATTGGGGCCCTGTCTATGTTGGAGGGCCAGATCGAGCAACAGCTACTACGAGGCTGATCAGAGGTTGGCTAGTTGTTGTTCAGACAAGAGAAATGGTCTGAGAGCTGGGGGTGAAGGACCCCTTGACAATGTGAGAGGGGCCAGGTGGCAAAATACAAATGATGTTTGTTGGGGTGGTGCTTATTATCTTTTCAGAAGATGTCTGCCAGAAAACGTGTTCCCACTCCTAAGACTATGGCATCGGCTGAAGATAAACAATGCTCCCTGTATAAGAAGAATGGTACGGCATGGCTGAAGATGTGCCTAGAGGGCTTGGAGGACTCCACAACACCCACCCTCAAGAAAGGGATAGGAGGCTGGAAGTTACTGCCACCAGCAAAGCACTTCTGCCCAGCAGGTAAGGAGGTACACCATGGCCCTCAGGTGGGGGCCAGCCAAGTAAGGCAAGTGTTGGGGCAGTGAGGGGAGAGTCCTCTTTTGGGGAGAGTCTTCTGACAGCGAGGCAGAAGGTACACTAGCCTCGGATACTCTGGGGTCCAATGAGGACAAGTCTGTGGGTGCCCCTTATGAATTAGATGGAGAGGGACCAGGTGGGGAGCATTCCCTGCCAGACGCCAGTCTATGGGTGGTGACCAACGAGGGACTGAAGCAGTTGGTCATGTGGTGGCAGATCTGGTGACAGAGATTAAGAATCGGCCGGGCGGGCACAGGGTCAGAGGACCAGGCTCCAGATAAGCCTGCATCATCACCACTGGTGAACTCATATGCTGGGCTGGACTGGACTTCCCATTGGTGACTTATTTAATGGACAAGATCAGGTAACAGATCAGGAATAGGAATATGTAGACATCTTTTCCTCCTTAACCTCCCGTGGAGCACATGGATAAGAAGTCTTAGATATATGTTACCTATAGAAATTACAGTTCTGCCTCACTCCTTTGTATGACTGTCGATGATCATATGAACAACAGCCTATTAGTTAGATATATGTAACCAATAGAAAATACTGCTCTGCCTCACTTATTTGTATGAATGCTGTATGCCTATGACCTGTATATGTATCACTGTCTGTTAGTTCATGTATTGTTATTCCTGGGTCACCCCTGAAAAGGGATCTCCGGCCCAGTGGGCCTACCCGTCATCAAAATTCAATAAATAAATAAGTTTACAGAGTTCATGACAGTAGCAGACAAAAGTTACAGAAATGGTTTCATACAGAGAACAATTTTAAACATTCCGTGATTACAAGTTCATCTGATGCAGGTAATAGCAGAGGGCAGGGAACCATGGGTGGTGGGGCGGGGGTGGGGATGCAGCCCAGTGGGCATTGTCTGGTGCTATGTGGTAGTAGTGCAGAGCCAATAGACCATGCTCCTTCTTTTGCATAGCCCAGTTTAGATGCTCTGTTCATTTCAAAGGGGCCCTGCTTCTATCCAGTTTTATTGCTGGATAGACTGAAACCTTACCAGATCATATAATTTGCTCAAGGTCACAAAAGCCACAAAGTACGTAAGTGACTATGATAGGATTCCAACCATAAAACTCTTGGTTCCCATTGCCAGCCTGGTGGCACCGAGGGTTGTGGCACTGGACACCACACTTCACACCACACTGGGGACCAAACTTTGGGAGTGAGCTATGGGAGCAGGCGAGGAGCTGGATTAAGCTGCTGATAGGCATCTCTCTTCCCCAGGGAGGGATCTGGAGTCTCATGGGCTCTTGGCTGCCACAGAGTGGAAGTTTGGTGGTAGCACTAAGTCCAGAGGGAGACTCAGCGTTAGGCTGGGCAGGGGGAAGGGGACATCACTGGAGCCACAAGGTGCATGCTTACCTCCACCGGCACATATAACCATGTTCTGGGGTTAGGAGGGTGAAAAACACCTACTATATGTCTCCCCATTGCTGAAGTACAGCGGGAGGCAGCAAAGGGGAGCAAAATGCCATATTTAAATAGCTCTCATGGTTCCCAATTCTGTCTGTATTCTAACCATGGGACCACCCTGCCTTTATTATCTGTCTACTGTCACTTTCCACTGTAAGTTGAGTGCCATAGATCAATATGAACACTTGCATCACAATATAAGTTTACAGTACAGGACAGAGCCACATAGGACAGAAGGAACAGTAGCTGCTAACAAGAGAGACATTTGATCCAAGGAGAGCTAGAGGATAGCCGCAAAAAATGAACTTTTGCCCTTTGATTATTAAAGCAAGGTGGCAATTTAGAAATATCTGAACCAAAACAAATAACAGCAAGCATTGGCCAATGCTGAATTTTGTCGCACTGGCATTGGCAGCGGGAGTGGCGTAGCTAGAGACGCATAGTGCTGTGATTTTGTGAATGTGTCTCAAAAGGTGATTTGCACAGCGAGCACGCCATTGTGCGCCACAGCTGCAGAAACATGTTTTGGGCAGGCTGTGAAAAACGGCAGCTGGACTTTTGATAAGGAGATGTGCACAAATGCCAGTGGTGAAAATGTGGCATGAAAATATTGCAGATTGACGAAGTTACAAGGGTACGTGGAAACTGCGCAAGGCACACTTGCAACACAGTCATTGTATGGAGTTTCAACACCAAATTTTCAACATAGGCATTTTAGGACCTCTGCTCGTGAATAGTGTCACTGTCATTTCCTCAAACTGTCCCAAAAACTGATTTCGCACAGTGGCCGAGCAATTCTGTGCCAGACGAGCAAAAACACATTTCAGGCAGCTGCAATGTTCATAAGGAGGTATGGAAAAATGCCAATGGTGAATAGCTGGAGTGAAATTATTACAAATTCACAAAGTCATGAGCGTGCGTGCAAACTGTGCAATGCACGATCGTAAAACACTCATTTTATTGACTTCCGTTCCCAAATTTTCAACATAGGCATTTTAGGGCATCTGCTAATGAACAGTGTCACTGTCATTTTCATCATGTGTCTCGAACACGGACTTTCCACAGCAACCACGCTATTCTGCACCTGAACTGCGAAAACAGATTTTGGTCAGGATGTGAAAAAATGACAGCTGTACTGTTCATTAGGAGGTGCAGAACAATGGCACTGTAGAAAATCTGGAGTGAGAATATTATAAGTTTGCGAATGTACAAGCATGCATGCAAACTGCATAACGCACGCTTGTAACACAGTCATTTTATGGAGTATTGTCACCAAATTTTCAACATAGGCATTTTAGGACCTCTGTTAATGAACAGTATCACTGTCATTTTTTGCAATGTGTTCTGAACACTGATTTTGCACAGCGACCACACTATACTGCGCCGAGTGCGAAAACACATTTCAGCAAGGATGTGAAAAATGACAGCTGTACGATTCACAAGAAGGTGTGGTAAAATGCCAATGTTGAGAATCTGGCATGAAAATAGTGAAAATGCACTAACTTACGGTGTGTTAGCGGATTGCTACTCACATAAACAGTCATTTTTTGATTTTTCCCACCAAACTTGCAACATAAGCTTTTGAGGGCCCTCCTCATGAACAGTGGCACTGTCATTTCGTTACTGAGTCCGAAGGTGATTCCACACAATGACTGTGAAATCACCTTCAGGACAGAATAATGCCATGACAGTGCAAGAATTCATGAGAAGGGTCCCAAAACTCACGCTGAAAATTTGGGGCCCAAATTTGCAAAAATGCCCGAGATATGCATTAAAGTTGAAAACCCTATTCATTCCATTATACAGCTTACCAGCATTTCTTCAGTTCAAGGTCAGATTTGAAGAGTGCAGACGTGTTCCCGGTCCATAGAAGATCGTCATGCCGGACTCTCGCAGGTAAGTAAGGGTGAGGGGAGGCAGGGTGCACAGTGGGTGGATGCGTGGTGGGGAGGGGCATTGAGACTACGAGGGACTGTTTTTATTTTACAGGGGAAATAAAAGTGGAAAAACCCGAGGGACAGTTTTTTTCTTTGCAGGGGATTTAGCATGCTGGGGTGGGCTCCCAACGTGCCACCTAACTGTTTGGGGGGTGTCTGTAGCTGACGGGGGATTGGGCACCATCATCGGCACACAACAAGGGCAGGCAGGAGGAAGTAATGCTGACAGGGATTGGGCACACCCGTTGGCACACAAAGAAAGGAGGGGCGCGAGCCAAGGGGGATTGGACACCCCCCTCGGCATTCAACAATTGAGGTTTATGCCGACAGGAAGGGCCTCCCGTCGGCAAACAAAGAAAAGCAGGGGTTACCAACAGGGGTTGGGCACCCCGTTACACTACTGAGGCAGCCACCCTTCACGACTCATGCACATCATGGTAGCGTAGCATGGAAAAGGACCGCTGTGTATGACGAACTTTGCTCAGATTGCAGCGGACCTTTTCTTAGATGTGCTCGCCACATTATGTATGCATGGTGTGGCGCCGGCATGCAGGCTGATTGGGGAATGCGGGACGCACCTACTGGTGCGTGCCCTGCATTCGCCCAACAACGACTGTGCCTCTAAAGCTACACTGTCCCACTATGTTGGCTGCGCAAACGTGCCAACATAAAAACAGCTTGCCCTGTATTGGTGCTGTTCTCTGTACAACCACTAGTCAGTAGAAACCAAACATCAAGGCACTCTCCACCATCTACCCCAGTGTACCATAGCCAAGAAGTTAAAGAATAAAGCTCCAACTTATTCATAAAACTTGAAATGAAATTTTATTAAATAAGTACATGAAAAAGATACACAATACAATACCAGACCATATATATTATTACATGCCCGCAGTGCAAATCACCTGCTGCTGTTTCACACCCGTGCAAGGCTTTTGATAAAGCACCACGCAGGTGTGAAATAGCAGTGGGTGAGTTGCACTGTGGGGCATCCATAATTATGTACAGGTCTAGTATAGTATTTTTATTTTTTGTGTGCCTATTTAATAAAATTTCATTACAAATTTAATGAACTGTGTGGAGCTTTTTTTTTAGCATCTTGAATATCGCATTTAGAGGTAGATGTGAGAGAGTGCAATGACTTTTGTTTGTACAGGCAATTTCAAAATGTACAATGGAATATGGCTATTGAACATGAATTACACCCTTGTGAAGAAAATGCTCATTAATGTTAATTGTTTTTCAAACTGATAAATTATAAAATACCAGATGGGTTAGGGTGCCTTAAGCTCGCTTTTTAAATCAAAGAATTTGGCTATTGTTTGAAATACGAACCATCCGTTGCTTAACCTGATACAAAATGGCCACGCAGGGTACAATGAGTTAAAGGAACAAAGCTGTGTCAGGGGTTCACTAGGTTTCACACTTGCCTCTGGGAACAGAAGATTGAATGGTCATGGGTTCCAGTCCCACACTTGAAACTTCCAAATACTGACACTGTGGTGCAGCAGCAACAGCTGCACCTCTGGGGTGCTGTTCTTTGGATAAGACATTGAATTGTGATTCTTTTTGCCCATCACTGGTGGCTGTCCAGGTCAAAGTTAAAGATCCCATGGTATTTATCATAAGAGTAGGCTATTTTCCCCAATCTACAGCCCAATCTTCTCCTCTGTTAACAAAACAGGTCCATTTCACTCACCATCAGGATGTACCTGGAACTGAGCTATCACAGCTCAGTGTGCCTTTCCTGGTCAAAAACTACAAATAAAATAAATACAGTAATAGGTACAGAACATCAGTTATGCACGCCTTGATCCATACACCTGTTACTGTCATCACATTGAGAAGCCTATTCTCTACACTTGCCATTGTTATGCAAATCCCGAGGAAAAAGGGGACACATCATGGCTTAAAGATAACAGACTAATAATTATAACCCTCGCCCTAACATTTCTTGAAGCCATCCCACACCTCTGAGTCACCTGCTCATCATATGAAATATATTTAAACCCCCCTCCCACCAGAAAAGTTACAATGGCTGAATCTCACCCACTTTAAGCACTACTCCTCAAAAATGATTTCAAAAGCATCTGTCTGCATTTTGTAACATTCCCCTGATTTATGACTGTTGCAGGACTGCAGTACAGTCACACTGAAAGTGTTATGATATCCCAAGGAAGTATCCCCATCTCTTATTCTCCTTAGGACAGACACTGGCACATCTGTATTGTTGAAGCTAGTTGCAAAACCAAACATTTTGACAGGGACATTTTTTCACACAGGTATTGTAATCAACTACATTCTTTGAAGAAACTGGTTGACTGCTTACAGGAAACGGATTGGCAGCTGTGGCATGCTCTTGTTCTACTCTTGAAGTTCTCGGCTCTAGACAGTATCACTGTCACAATGGTTGCCACAGTGGGCAGTGGGCAGCAGAGCCACTTAAAAGCACATAATTGCTGTCAGCTGGTATGGAAAACAGACTGTCCCATCCCCCACAAGAAATCAAATGCAATCAAGAAACTTTGTACTGCGTCCAATACCACATTTTCTCGCCAAGGCACAGCCACAAAACTAAAACTCTGATCAAAGAAACCTAGTGATATTATTGCAACTGACAATATACAATTATGTACATACAGTATATAAACTGAGTTTGAGACCAGGAGCCACATACACAGTCGCAATTTTGTGGTGCCAAGTGCTTCAAAAGACCACTTTGTGCCACAATTCAAGACTGCAACCCTTGTGTCTTACAATGGTGTCACAAGCCTTTCTCTGTGCTGTCACAATGGGCATTGTTACAATACCATGAAAGCAGCAAGTGCCAGCATCCAAATGAGACACAGTGCTATGCACAGACACACCAGCCCCTGCACATCTTGGTCATGTGCTACAGTTGCATTACGGGGAAGAACTACTGCAATAATTCAAAGGGGTGGCTCTAGGCGTGGAACGGTGGGAGAAGAGCCATCACAGGTCCCAGATAAGTGATGAAAGTTTTTGCAAACAATCCATGGGGGGAATGTGGCTGGGAAGGGGTATCACTAGCAGGAGGCAGGAGGTGATGCCATTGCACAAAACATTGGTAAGGCCTCACCTGAGTACTGCATGCAGTTCTGGAGGCCACACCTGCACAAGGACATAAACAAGGTGGAGACTATCCAGAGAAGGGCGACAAAGATGGTGCAGGGCTTGCACCACAAAACATATGAGGAGAGACTAAGAGACCTCAATATGTACTCACTGGAGGAAAGGAGAGAGCGGGGGGACATGATTGAAATTTTCAAGTACCTCAAGGGCATAAACAAGGTACAGGTGGGGGACCTTTTCCAATGTAGAAAAAGTACTAGAATAAGGGGCACGATATGAAATTGAAGGGGGCAGATTAAGAGGTAATGTGAGGTTGTTTTTCCTCACAGAAAGGGTAGTCGATGCTGGAATAGTCTGCCACCGGAGGGTGGGGGTGCTAGTGGTGAGGTTTAAGTATGCCTGGAGAGGCACAAGGGAACCTCGCAAGGAAGGGAGTGATGAAAACCACTGATCACGTAGGGTCAGTGGCCACATACAATGTATTGGGCCTATGAGCAGACTGGATGGGCTGGCAGTCATTATCTGCTGATAATTTTATGTTTCTAAGAGGGTTGCTCTACTTGATGCCAGGGAAAACATATATTGGGAGTGGGGGGGGGGCTCAAGACCACCAGGGAAGACTGGTGAAAGACACAAACAATATACATCATCTCAGCTTGCAACCAGACTTTAAAGCAGTAGTATGTCATTGCACAGTGTTTTTTAGCAGTTATACATTTCTGACACAATTAGATTCGTTATCTGCATATTTTTTATGCCTCTCTGAAGTTTTTAAAACAGTTTCAGGGGTGTAGCTAGCAGTTTATAAACTGTGCACCAGCTGACCAATCTGTTGTCCTCTTCAAACACATTTTAGTGATTCCTATAGATTCTCAGCTGGGATTTCCATCATTCGGCAACAAAAGTTTCACCATACACTATAAGGATGCACAGACCTTAAAGTTAATCTACAAGGCAAAGACTTTACAACTACAACAGCAGCTATACAGTAATACTAATGGTAGAAATCTCTACTTGACTCAAGACAGCTCTCAGAAAATCCCTACAGAAAGTCACTCTCCTGTTGGGTGGGGTGGGGGTGTAGGTAGATGGTAACAGACTACAGTGATATTGGGCTGGAATTTCAAAGTGTGGCTGAGGCAAGCCCTGTGCTGCAACACTAAGTTCTGCAGTGCGCCAAACCCTGTCACCAAGAATAGTGCCTGTTTTACAATCCTGGGCACAGTTTCGACAGTTTTCATGACCTATGGCAGCTTGCACCAAACATCTGGCACAAGCTCCATAAAAACAGCCCAGGATTGCTGCAAGTCAGACCAGAAAATGTTGGTCTAACTTGTAGCAATTGCACGTCAGAACAGAAAATCAATTAGGTTGCCGCCAGCCCCATGTGTCATATCATCGGTACACCCGGGTTTGCAGCGATCTAAGCCTTTTGAAAATTCTGCACATTTTATTGAGTCTGTAATTGCAGTTAGGCATTGTTAGGGACTCGTGTGATTCCTTCTATTATACTTCAACATTTCATAC
Source organism: Neoceratodus forsteri (assembly GCA_016271365.2). Lineage (NCBI taxonomy): Eukaryota > Metazoa > Chordata > Ceratodontiformes > Ceratodontidae > Neoceratodus > Neoceratodus forsteri. Next base: position 628,005,605 of record JADMNL010000023.1, on the reverse strand, counting down.
AGCACCACTTTAGTATTTCACATTCATGACAAAGCAAATGCCTTACAAATGCAGTCCGTAAGTATTGAAATCCACCCTTAAGGATTCTTGCAGTTAGGTATGGTTAGGACTCTGCTGAGTTTCTCTGCTATGCAGAAACCAACAGTAAACGCCTATAATTACCTCAGGTCTGCCAGAAAACAAGTTTTATATATAAGGCGCAGCGCCACATTCCCGTATTGAATTTGTGAGGAGTCAAGGACAACTGGGGTGACCGGACCAGAAATACAGCTGAGTTATGCCATTCATTTTAAGGCAACACTTTTACTCTCTTCCTAAGATTCTTACCAGCTGGTGCCCCCATTTAAGGCAAAACTTTTATTTTCAATTCAAGATTTTCACCAGCTTATCTCCCCCGGAGCCCAGACCAGGCCAGAAATGCACCTCAGCTGTGGCCAGTAATGCCTCTGGGTAATCAACTGCAGCTCCAACTTCATACCTTCAATGTGATTAACTCTCAGTTGTAACACAACAAAAAAAGGGAAGCCTGAAATAAAGTAACGTCATTGGACAAAACACACCACATGAACAAAGTTGGAGCAGGGATTAATCACTGGTAATGCCCACTCCAACTATTAATCACGGGGTCACCGGATCAGGCTCTAGCACCAATAGCTGTCACAGCAGCAAACAGAGTACACATCGCGGTGAAAATGCAGGATCTCACCTAGCCGACACAAAGCCGAACAGTTCCAGCTAACAGAACTATAAAATGGAAATAACAAGAATGCAAGTATTCTATATTACTAATGCATTAATGCCCTCCAGAGTCGGCTTTACTGGGGAATTAATGCTGGTTGGTGAGTTGTAGCACCGGCCAAGGCCTCGTGCCACAACCTTCCCCCAACCATGCATTAATTCCCAGTAGAAGTTCCTCCTTGTCAGGCATTAATGCTTACTTAACCTTGGCCTGTTCTGACTGCCTTCTGCAAACATTCAGCTACAGTGAAGGTGGAATAGCAGGCCATTCGCAACACTACATAGTTCTCATCACAAATATTACATTGCAATAACCCCAAACCTTGCTCAGTCATGAGCCTCAGTATTCCTCCCACCCCCAATTGGAAGGCTCAGCTGTGCTTCTTCAGGAAATTAATGGCCTTTTCCTAGGTTACAACCTGAGGAGACCAAATGCACTCAGCTAAAATCCACAGGAAAGGCAAACCCTGCTGGGATTTCTTTCAGTTTATATTTGCAGTCATTAACAGATGCAAATAGTAGTGAGAAAGAAATAATATGACCTACTGGGAATTGAACCCAGGTCCACAGAATGCCATCCTGGCTGGACGGTATTCCGAGGGTCTGAGTTGAATTTCGAGACCACATTATTTCTTTCTCACTACTATTTGTGATTTAATTGCTAAGCAGTGGCTAATACTGCACCAAAATTATCTAAACTCTCAGCAGATACAATACAAAGAGAGACTCTACCTTGAAAGTCATTTTTAATTTTTTTCTGATTATGGTCAAAGTTCTTTTAGATATTTTTATGTTTGCTTGCATGCATGCGCAAGAAACATTATGTAGCAGCTTAGGAGAGAAGCGGGTGGTGGAGGTGTGGCACTGTGGCAGCCAATGCCGGCACTGCATTGTTGGGCTTGGCAGTGCTCGGCCAATGCAGGGCCAGTGTGCTGATGACATTGGTTCTGCAGAGTGCCACCAAGTTGAAAGGATTTCACCGCTGCAATAAGGGTCCACCTCATCATTGCAGCGTCAGCCATTCCGCTGCAATGAGGGAGCGACCCATCATTGCAGGGCGGTACCTTGCCTGGTGTAACATTACCAGGACCCTGGTGGCTGTATGCCACCTCAGAGGCATTTGCCAAATGGGGGAGCCCACTCCCCATTGGCATAATGCCCCCATTTCAGTTGTGTGCCGAGGGGGTGCCCAATCCCCCTCGGCATTATGTGCCCCCCCACATTTCTGTGCTAATGGGGGGCCCAATCCCCATTGCTTCACTTCCCCCCTTCCCAGTTCCAGTTGCTGACAGGAGAGCCCACTCCCTGTCAGCATAATGTCCCCCCCCCCGATTTCTGCTGAGGGGGTGCCCAATCCCCCTTGGCATCATGCACGCTCCCCCACCTGTTTCTGTGCCGACAGGGGACCCATTCCCCGTCTGCTTCGGTCCCCTTTCCCACAAATGCAGGTGGTACACTGGGAGCCCACCCCGGTGTACCAAACATCACCTGCAAAAATAGAAAACCAACCCTCATTGTCTTTTTTTTTTTTACCTGTAAAACAAGAAAATGGTCCCTCGTGGTCTCTCTTGCCCCTTCCCAAACCTGTGCCCACCCTCTGCGCCCCTGCCTCCCCACACCCTCCCCACCCTGGGAACATGTCTGCACTCTTCAAAGCCAACCGCGAACTAAAGAAATGCTGGTAAGTTGTATAATGGTATAAATAGGGTTTTTTCAACTTTGGTGCATATCTTGGACATTTTGGGAATTTGGCACCAAATTTTCAACATGGGGTTACTGGGACCCTCCTCAAGAATTAAGTCACTGTCATGGCATTATTTGGTCCCAAAAGGTGATTTCGCTGTCACTGTGTGTAATCACCTTTTGGGACTGATTAACGAAATGACAGTGCCACTATTCATGAGGTGGGCTCTCAAAAATCCTCTGTTGCAAATCTGGTGAAACAAATCCAAAAAATGATTGTTTTACGAGCGTGCATTGCGCAGTTTCCACGCACACTCATAACTTTGCGAATTTGTAATATTTTCATTCCAGATTTTTAACATTGGCCTTTTTTCACACCTCCTTATGAACAGTACAGCTGTCATTTTACACATCCTGGCCGATATGTGTTTTCGCACTTGCGGCGTAGAATAGTGCAGTCGCTGTGGGAAATCAGTTTTCGGGACAGATTAAGAAAATGACAGTGACACTGTTCATGAGCAGAGGTCCTAAAATGCCTATGTTGAAAATTTGGTGATGAAAGTCCATAAATGACTGTGTTACAAGCGGCATTGCGCAGTTTCCATGCACCCTTGTAACTTCAGAAATTGCAATTTTGTCACCCCAGATTTTCAACACTGCCATTTTTCACACCTCCTTATGAACAGTACAGCTTTCATTTGTCACATCCTGGCCAAAATGTGTTTTCACACTTCTGGCACAGAATAACACGGTCGCTGGGAAATCAGCATTTGGGACAGAGTAAAACAAGCGAGGAGAGGGGGGCAGTGAGCGAGCTCAATGAAGCTCTGTCGGGACTGCTGCAGATTTCTTTGAGGGCAGAAAAGGCACCAATGCAGGCAAGAGCCTAGTACAAAAAGACAGCCTGCAGTGCCAGGAGAAACAGAACGAGCGAGTGAGAGAGAGAGGGGGAGTGAGCAAGCTCAACGGAGCTCTGTCAGGACTGCTGTGGATTTCTTTGTGGGCAGAAAAAGGCACCAACACAGGCAGAAGCCCAGTACAAAAGGGCAATCTGCAGCACTGGGAGAAATAGAATGAGTGAGTGAGAGAGGGGAGTAAGCGAGCTCAACTGAGCTCTGTTGGTCCTTTAGAGTTGCCCACCCTGCCGCCCAGGCTCCTGTGTGGTCCTATATTACAGCAGGGTCTCTGGGTGGAGACAAAGCAATGATTGGATACTTTTAGGATTGCTGTAATAATACAGATTTAGTTGTTCCGTTTATTTCTTAACTGAGCTATACTGTTAGGACTGCTGTAATAATACATATTTATTTGTTCTGTTTATTTCTCTAATTGAGCTGAGTAATACCTGGACTGCAAAAGGATTTCTAACTGGGCTAAGTGAAACTATATGAGGGCTGAGAACAAAAAGTATGGTAGCTGAGGGGTGAAAAATAGATAAGGAGGCTTTAGGATTGCTACAGTAATACAGTATCTAACGGATGAGATTTGAGACTGAATTAACCCGGTCAGCCAGGGGGGCAGTAGAGGGACTAGTGTGGGGGGAACAGGAATTTGAGTAACTAGGAGCGTAACAGTTGTAGTAGGGTACAGAAACCGGGAGTAAGAGCCTGTAACTTAAGATGGGGGCCAAATTGGGGCAGGTGCCACATGTCAATAGGGCAGGCATCTTTGGAAAGGTGGGGGTGTACAGGGTGTGGGTTCACCATGATCCTGGACTGGGCTTGGAGGATGGGGGTGCATAGGCATTGACTATGGGGGCTGAGGGCGAAGCCCCCAGGAAGCTGAAGTGGGGGTCTGCCCCAGGGGCAGATGCCATCCCATCATAATTGTTTTTAATCCCTGTTTTACTTTACTGTCAGTGCCGCCACCCTCAGGAACCTTTCCAGTAGGGAGGGGTTGGGCTGACTTCACTGCCGGGAACAGCAGTACCATCCTATCATCATTGATGTGCGTATCATTAATTATTCATACACCCTGCTTTTTTTTTATTTTTCTGCGCAGTGCCATTGGTGGAGAGTTGCTGGTGCAATCCAATTCCAGTCATGCCAGTTCATCTGTGTGAAGTACACATACGCTGTGGCACCTCTGACACTGTGTGCTGTTTGGTGCCAATCTGAATCCAGTGGATCCACCATTTTAATCCTCCTCGGGCAGACGGCGGCGAACGTTGGTGGTTTCATTTTGCCAGACAACTGATGGTGGCAGTAGCAGGACTGTGCAGCCAGGTGAAGAAGAACTGAAGTAAGATTTGGTAGATGGTAGTGGGTAGCAGGGCATGGCCTGTGCTGTGTGCAAGGGTGGGAACGCCAGGACTCGGAGCCATTTCCAGCCATTAAATAATTTAAGATTAAATGGTCATCGGGTGGGTCAAAAATGGTCGACTATGTGGGGCTTACCAACTGCCTCGAATAACTGGTGCTGGGTTTGGGGCCATGTGGCATGCGGCAAGGAGTGCAGAGCCAGAGTCGTCACCCACCTCACCAATCGGTTCTTGGTCAACTAAAAGTGTGAAAGTCGGGTGGTGTGGCTGTGGGAGAAAGTTGGAGCTGGGGAAGGAACCAGCAGCACAGCTTGTAGTCAAGAAACAGGCAGCAAGGACAAGGTAATAAGTTATATTTTCACTGTCTTGACAGTGTGGAGGTAACAGAGAAAAAAAAGGCACCATCACAGATTCACTGGCAGTCTGGACCTGGCACAGTGGTGGGTGGGTGCATGCCTCACTTGAAGAAAAATAACTACAATTGAAAACAAACAATGTAGCCAAGGGGGCTGCCTGTGCTGTGTGCTCACTTCGTACCCATAGGAGCTTAGACAGACCAATGTAGCAGCATTATTGTATTTTGAGTCTTTTGACCTAACTAATGTTATGTTTTTCATGCCAATTGCTAGGTACTTCATTCAGAGGTGCTCTGAATCTCATGAAGCATCAAGCAGTTGGCATGAAATGTTAGGTCATTTGGAATGAATTGGGACTGGAGGGTATCCAAAATGCTAGAACCGGGACAGCCAGAAGAACCATTAAAAATGAGAATGTCTGTTTGAAGGAAGTTGGAACAAGTGCAAAATGCACTATTTTCTTATTGAGGGTAAAATCTGCAGTGGTGGGACTTGAACAACCAGAAAGAATGAAAATCTGGAATGGCCATTTATCTGGATGGAACAGAACAAAGAATGCAGTTTGTGCCTGTTCCAGACATTTAACTTTTTAGTCGGTTGAACAACTTACACAGTTGCACTTCCAGCCATTATGGTTCCAGCATCCTGGATTTCACCTATCTCTTTCTTTTCTCATGAACTAGAAGCAGGAGCATCTTGTCATGGATGGTTATCACAGTTGTTTTTGCACTATGGTTTTTGATTTTTGCATATGAACTCATCCAACTTTTTTTGTTGTAAGACAATGTCCCCACCATGGAGTGCACAATATTTGAGTGGATGTACTATATCATCTGTGTGTGTTCAATGCTTTGAGGCATTTCACTTTCTGCCGTTGCTGACTGTTTTTTTTTCTGCCATTCTCAGAAGTCAGCAACTGTAGAAAATGATTCTTTAAGGTGCAGTCCCACTCCCATCCCACATTTAGTGAGGAGGAGGAGGAAGAGGAGACTGGGGGTCGGGGTCCAGGGATTCAGTTAAGATTATGCATTGCTGAGCCTGAGTCTGACTGTCCCATCGGTTCAGAATTCAGGTGTTGAGGTTCAGAGGTGAAGGTACTGGTGGTGGATCCTAACTTTATTTATTTATTTATTTATTTATTTATTTATTAGCTTTTGGTAACTGAGTAAGTACACTAGGCAAAAATAAATGCCTATTTTCAGGTACGACCCGTGAGAGTACAAACTGCAAAATACAGCAGTGACAACAGTAAGATATCACAGCAACAATCAATTGGAACATAATGAAGATAACTGTCAGGACAACAATAAGTCAGCATTGTAGAGCACAGAACTTATACAAGACGCATATAACACTAGAACAACAATTTAGAGTAAAATGACAGTTACAGCATGAATAGCCTGATCACACGTCAAATAGCCTAGCTAGGGGAGAGAAAACGTGCAGGTAAAACAATATACGTAAGTTATACATTACAGTCATGGGCATCTACACACCTGGCAGCAAACACAGAAAGTTAAGCGCAGTTGCAGTTACCAAGAGCATATAGGTGGGAAAACAGTGAATACTTAAAAGTAAGGTGAGATGAGGAGTTCTTAACATGTAGGGGGAGAGAGTTCCAGAACCTAGGTGTAAAGTAGGAGAAGGCTTGCTCACCCATTTTCGATGAGCAGGGCCTAATGGAGAGCAACAGGAAGGAGGAGGACCTAAGGGAGTGGGAGTGTGAGACAGAGGTAAGCATGTCACCCAGAGTGGTGGGGCGAGGGGTTCGAGTCAATGAGTCAACAAAACAACCTAGGGCATAAGAACGGAGAGCACTGGGAGACAGCCAGTTTAAGGTAGAATAGAGCAGGCAGTGATGGGTTAGGCGAGGAGCAGATAAGGCGAATCTACAGGTATTGTTGTAAGATGTGTCCCACTTGCAAAGAACCCCAGCATTGGCATGAGAGAGTACAGGAAGGGCATATAGTAGTTGTGGGAGAAGAACATCACCTCTAGCTACAGAGATTCTAGCTGCCGAGGTGAGTGAGTGGCGCACTCTATAGGCCGCACCTATCTTGGCATTGACTGAGCTACAGACTTCATTGACATGAGCAGCAAAATCCAGTACCGGGTCTAGGGCAACCCCAAGATATTTAAAGTGTTAGAGACAGCAGTTCCATCACAGCATCACTTTATGATCCTCAAATCACACCAGACTCAATGTACCTTACTTGATCTGTAGCTATAATCTAATATAAAAATGTCCCTGATTTATGAATTAGGTGAGTCATGGTTTCAGCAGTAGTCTTTTATTTGTACTGTCTGATATTTATAGAACATGTTCAGCTGAACAATTACTGCTTCCTTGACTATGCTGCTGTTTTCCAAAGACAGCTATTAGGACTGAACAATGCAGTGGCTATGTTTACATGACATGGATATTTTGGCTTGACAAATATATTGACCTTCATTGCTGACAAACTTCCTTTGGCCCAAACTTTTTCCCTCTTGTATTATCTCCTCCAGTGAAATAAATCAGTGCATTGTTCTTATCTGCCAAATCATTCTCAGGAGGTAAAGTTGGGATTAGTCCACACAGATCTAGCCAAGACAGTTTGAAGTTACACAGGGATCAAAAAAGGGGTTCCTGGGTTTTGGTTTTTTTTGGCTTCATTTATTGAAAGGTTTGACCTAACAGAAACAAATGTATAATTCTGCTTAATGCAGGAAATACTGTGTTGTATTACTATTGTCATGCAAGAGACAGTATAGTGTAGTGGTTAAGGAAACTGGGCTGCAAACATAGAGATGTGGGATTGAATCCTACAGCTCACACCTGACCTGCATACTGTATGACTCTTCCCTGAGCAAGTCACTTAAACTTTGTTATGCTCCCAGATTGTACCCGGAAACAAGCTTCAGCTTAATGTGTCTTTCTTGGTTAAACAATTTCCTCTTTCCCTTTCATGCAGTCATTGAGTTGATGTACTGTGTCAGCTAAATTTAAACTGTTGGGTGACTGGCTACATAAAAATCATGTTTTCTTAAATGTTGCTAACACTATCGGTATTAATTTTTAGTGGAAAGAGACCTTAAGTTATTGAAAAGCACTTGCAGTTAGGCTGAGTGATAAGGTTATAAAGCAAATTGATTTGGTAAAGCAAACGGGTGTAACTGCAAATCAAACTTGGCCTTCTAATGCCATGTGGGGAGTAAACTGTTAGCACAAACTCATTACAAAGTTAGAATTCCTAACATTTTATTTCTCATGCTGTGTATTGTGTCTGTTTAATTCCCTTCATTTTACTGTGGTATTGCTCGGGGGGGGGCGGACTGGGGACTGCAAGCTAGAGACATCTTACTGTGATTGAAAAATGCATCATTTGGGCTTTGCTAGTTGTATAGATAAAGTTACCAGAAACACCCCATAATGTAATCAGAGAAGAAAATATGGTCTAATTCGGTACTGTGCTATGATTTCAGTGATGCTTGTTTTACTTTGTGCTATTTCTTCAGTAACACCTCAAAATGCACTAAAGAATGCCAACATCAGAGCTTTTGAGAGTTTATGCCCCAGAACCCCAGCTATTTTGTTGAGCCCCCTAAAAAATAAAAAGTCGGCCCTATGGGTTTATGGTCTATAAACAACTGGCTAGTTTGAGGAGGAACTGTAGAGGTTAGGGAGGAGTTTGAGTGGCAGGGCAGATGAGTATGCTAGGCATCCTGGCTGGGGGGGAATAGGGGATGGCAAGGGGGGACGGGGAAGAACAACAAGGGACTGAAACTGACCCCAGTATCAGAGGACTAGCAGAAAAGAGAGGAGAAGGAGGGTGCCTGCTTAGGGGGGCTCCTGATGGGGAGGAAGAGACCATGAGGAGTACCAGGGAGAAAGCAGATGGCTGCTGGTGGAGGGACCAGGGTGGGACCGGGGGGGCATGGAGGTGAAAGTCAGAGGGGAAACTGATAGGGGAAGAGATGTAGGAAGGTATCAACTAAGAATAGATTTGAGCCTCTGCTATGGGACAGAGAGGGGAGCAGGAACATATTGAGGGGGAGGACAAGCAGGGCATGAGAAGGATGACAACAGGTAGGGGAAGAGACAGTGAAGATGAAAGGGTAGAAGAGAGGCTAGTAAGGAAGGAAGGAGGAGGTGACGGGAGGACAGAAGGCTGCAGGAAGGGGGGAAGGATGAGAGGGGTATCACTACAGGGGTCGAAGGGAATGGAGGCTCTAAATCGACAACAACGGGGATGGGAGAGAAGTTGGAAATCAGCAGGGAAGGAAGGGAGGTTGACATGGGAAGCCCAGTAGGAAGTAGTCAGACTGGGAAGAGGTTCAAGGGTGGTGGGAAGAATAAGGCAGAGAAAAGGGGTGAGGGGAAGTAGGGGTGCAGATACAGAAGTCACAGAGGGTGCAGCTGGCAGGGGTAAGGGGCAGGGAAGAATGAATACTGGGGTGGTGGAAAGGGCATTAGAAGGAAAAGGGGGTAAGGGACAGGGGTACTCATCCTGGGGCACACTATACTGAAAGGGGTGAGATGGGGCAGAAGGGGGGAAGGCACAGACGTGTTTGGGTTGAAGCTATCCCCGGGTTGACTGCAGGAGGGGCAGGGCAGGCACTGCTCAAGTGTGCAGTGAGGGGGAGGAAGAAACCTCATTTAGTTTTGCATGTGGGTACAAATGACTTGGCAGGGGAGACTGTGCAAGTAGTGAGGGGGAGGTTCGAGGAGTTGGGCAGACAGTGTGAGGGGGTGAGGGAGTCGGTGTCATTCTCGGAGGTACTCCTGGTACCATGTGCAAGCACAGGGAGGAAGGGTAGGATCTGGGAGTTCAACGACTGGCTGAGGGATTGGTGCCACACCAGAAATTATGGGTTAGTGACTAACTGGGGTTGGATCTGGGGGAATAGTGACTTGTACGTGGGGGACAGGCTACATTTGAGCAGGAAGGGGAGTATTAAAGGTGGGATTAGAGGGCTATATCTCAACTAAGGTGGATTTAAACTAGTGGGGGGGTGCCCAAAAGACTGAGGTTGGTAGAAAGGTCTGGACAGGGGGAGCCTAATGAGCTTGCCACCTAGATACAGGTAAAGATGGAGGCATAGTAACCCAAGGAGGGCGTGGGCAAAGTAGTCTGAGTGTAATACAGAAGACACCACCACCCAGTAAGAATAAGGAGGAGAAAGGGTGAGGACTACTAGGAGGAGGGACACAGGCCAAGGAGGAGAGTGAGGGGAAGGAGGGGTATGGGTGGAAGGTGGTCTCTCTCAATGCAAGAAGCCTGGTGAACAAAATTGCAGAGCTTCAGGCACTGCTTTCAGAGGGGAAGGTGGACATTGCTGCAGTGACAGAGACTTGGGCCACGGAGTACCATGATTGGGATTTGTCAATCGGGATACAGGATATACAGGAAATACTGGGGGTGGAAAGGGGGTTGCACTCTATGTGGGGAATGGATCAAATGCATAAGGGACGAGGGAGAAGAGAAGAGGAGAGGACAGAGGCACTTTGGGTGCAGCTCCTGGATTCCAGGGCAGAAAGTTGAGGCTGAGAGTGGTGTACAGACAACCAGCCCAATCTGGGGAACTGGATGGGAGTTGGCAGAGCAGATAAGGAGGATGTGTAGAAGGGGGAGTATGGTGGTAACAGGGAATTATAACCTACCAGGGGTTGACTGGAACACCCCGGCCACTAGCAGCAGTACCAGGGAGCAGGTGCTTCTTGATGCATTCTAGGATGGCCTTCTGACACAGTCAGTTTGTGGGCCTACAAGACTTGGTAGCACTCTGAACCTAGTACTGGCAAATGGGAAGGTGGTGAGGGAGGTAAGGGTGGAGGACCCACTAGCTGGTAGTGTCCACCAAACAGTGTGGCTCATTCTCATGCTGGGCAGGGAGACAGGAGGCACAGACACTAAGGTGGTGGACTTTAGTAGGGTGGACTTTGTGAGGATGGGAGCAATACTGCAAGGGAGACTCCAGGATATAAGGCTGGGGATGGATGCAGAACAAAAGTGGGGAGTCATAAAGACTGGGCTAACAGAGGCCACAGTAGCCTGCACTAGGGCCAGGAGTAAGAAGAGCAGAGCCAAGAATTCATGCTGGCTGAACAAGGAAGTGCGGCAAGGGGTGAGGGCAAAGAGGGCTGCATACGGGAAGTACAGAAGAACAGGGAAGGGAGAGGATAAGGAGGCTTATGGGAGTTGGTCAAGAGAGGTGGCCAGGATTGTGAAAAAAGCTAAGGCCTCCAGGGAATTAATGTTAGCACATGGCATAAAGGGATGGGAAAGGGACTTTTTAGGTATGTCAGGAAAAGAGAAGTGCAAGGAACATATTGTGAGGATAAAGCAGGGAGGGATTGGGTGGAAAAGGGGAGCAAGCGTAAAATTCTAAATGAGTACTCTTCTCCATTTCACTAAGAAGAGGATGGTCCACTACCAACATGGGCTGGGGGTGGGGAAAAGGGGAGGAGGTGATGGACAAAGTGTTCATGGAGTAGGGTGCTAGAGGGGCTGAGGGCAGTAAGGGTGGACAAGGCACCAGGTCCCAATGGCATCCACCCCAGGGTGCTGAGGGAGATGGTGGAGCTGTTAGCTGAGCTGCTGACAGATCTGTTGAACTCCTCCCTGGAAACGGGGTGTGTGCCCTGGGACTGGAGGGTAGCCCATGTGCTGCTCATACACAAGAGTGGGCCTAGGGAGGAGCCAGAAAATTATCGGCCAGTCAGTCTCACGTCCATAGTGGGTAAGCTTATGGAGGCAATACTGAAGGAGGGGCTAGTGGCATTCCTAGAAAGTAATGGCCTCCAAGATGGGTGGCAACATGGATTCGTCTCAGGGAGGTCTTGTCAAACCAACCTAATAGAGTGTTGGGTAAAGCCAAACACCCCGAGGCACACCTTAACACTTGTCGGTGTCTGCAGGATCGGGTGAGGTGAAATGGCATGAATGTTTTGGGTGACAGCCCAAACTCATACCCCAATGCCTCTCTGTCTCTGCAGTGTGGAGGTAGGATTGGCATGAAGTTCAATACATCACTGCCATTCCTACTCTGCATCTGTCTAACTCCTGCATTTCCAATGATAATACCAGCAAGCAAACATTGGGCATTGACAAAAGCTTGTTTAACTAGAATTACCCCAACTGCTTGCAACAAACATGTTTTGTGCAGTGTGCAAATCTGTGTGTCAGGGATCTGCCTTTAAGGGAAGGGGGGATTTTTTAACCAGGAAAGGCACACTAAACCAAAGCTTGTTTCCAGGTGTGACCTGGGAACACAAGGAAGTTAAGTGACTTGCTCAGGGTCATACAGTATGCAAGTAGGGGCTGTGGGATTCAAACCCAAGTCTTCAGGTTTGCAGCTCAGATCCCTAAATCACTGCACTATACTGCCTCCTACTGTAACAGTAAAGGAGAGTGTAACTTGTAATGTCTGTAGGAGCCCCCACCAACTGTGACGGCATATCAGGCCACATAATTCTCTTGTTGCTTTCTGATGGTTGTGCATGATTGTGTAGTGCTCAGAAAGAATAACATTGTCATATCAAATAGGCTTTCAAAGCCTTCAGAATCCTTACAACTTCATTGGTCTAAACACATCACCTGACTATTCATTAATCTCTGTTATACATACAGTTAATAACCAACTTGTCTTAATCTATCTAGTAATAGCCTAACTAAATGAAAATACAATTTTTTTCCATTAAAATAAAAACGTTTTAAACAGAAAAAACAATAGGGCATAGGTTTCTTCAAAATACAGCACTGTATGAGTGCATTCAAAGTTATTTGGCCTTTGTTATCAAATTTACGTACTCTAACTTTCAACAGCCTAACTACAGGAAAATAAAACCTTTCTTTATTTACAAAAAACAACTTTTTCCATTTTATAAGCGTAATAACCCTTTCCAGAGTATGGGTTTCTTGAGGATTAATGCACTTCTGTGGTGTGTCAGAAGTTATCATCTGTTGATCTCCTGCCTTCCAATTTACCTAGAGTGTTCATTAATTCTCTAGAAATGTATGCCCAGTTTTGGGTTATTGTTTAAATAGCTGACCTCCACTAATAATATGAACCTACCATGGCAAAGAGGGAGTGGTTCCAATTTAAGGCGAGGATAATTTAGCAACTTCATTGAACTTGAGCAACAATGCATAAGATACACAATTCAGAAAACTATGCACATAGTCCATTTTCCCCGCGCTGGAAATCTGTACCATACTTCTCACAAATGTATCACATATGGCAAGAAGTCCAGCACAGTGCACTGAGATTTTAAAACTCACATTCATATTATTTGTTGTCTCTTATCCAGCTACAAACTTCATGAACAATAAGACATTAATTTTGAATGTATTTTGTACTATCTGATAATGGGATCTATGCACAAATGGGGAACTGGTTATGTGGGAAAGGATCATTCCCATCCGGTGCAGCTCGGCCCCCATTGACAGATGTGCGGAGCATGGCATTCATGATAATCAGCCACCGCAGGGTACCTGTCCATGGGACCGACCTCCTGGTATGTTGGTGTATGAGGGCAGATCAATAACCTTGCGTAAGCATCCAATCGGAGGAACAACCTGGTCCCCCCTACTCTGCAAGGAGCAGGGGATTGTGGAACAGCCATGCATCCCAGTATGTTCTTTGTAATGGGTGACAGCCCCAATGGCTATTCCCAGTCCTTCCTGCCAGACTGCAGGGCTGGGGCAGTAATGCAGGGGGTTACAGTCCCGCCCCAGCTGGCGGGTGAGTTCCATGGGGGAGGGTGCTTGCCGCCATGTTCTGTGTCCCGCTGGCCCAGCATCCCATTCCTTTGTGAACTGTGCCGTATGTGGACAGGCCCCCTTACACCATCCATGTGCATAGCTGAGTGAACGGCTGGGGACCTGGGCACAGAAGAGGCATGCATCCCTTAAGTAAATGCCACCAGGAGTCTGTAGGACCCCTGGGTTGCCTACAGGATGTGGATATGCTTTACATATTTATTGCTTTTTCTCATGCATTGGGCCAAATATGATTACATGGCTCACAGTTTGTATTTTGTCCTATTTTTTCGGGGACAGACCCAGCATTTAGGTGACATGGGGATCAAACATATGGTCTATGTACTATAAAGCCTCTGTTAATATATTTTTCTTACACTGCAGTATAGCCAAGGTTGCTTTTAGCAAAATAAAAAAATAGCCTTATTATTAGCACAAAAGTATAATTTTTGAAAGGGATTATTTATTCATTGTCTACCAAGAACTTCATTCTTTGCTCTCATTTCTATGTATTCAGACCAGTAATTGAGCACTAAAATGCTAACAAGTGAATAGCCCTGACATTGGGCCTCTGGATTCAATGCACAGCACTTGTAACTTAACCCCCTCACAGTGTATAAAGAGTAACAGAACAGCATGGAATATTTTAGTTATGGTGTGATGACCTTCTAGTATAAAGCATCCTGCTGTAAAACTGTTTTCAAATGCAGCAGCTCTTGCGTTAGCTTTTCTTTTCACAATACAGTATACAGTACTTGCCTGGGGCACCCAACTGCAATGCAATATGTCACATTTACCAATGTGACAGCCAACAGAACTGAAGCACGAGAAGGTCAAGTGCCTTGCTCAAGGTCACACAGTGAGTTAGTGGAGCTGGTGGGATTGGAATCTGCAATCTTCTAGTTTGCATTTCTGTGATCTACCCAATGGAACACACTGCCCTTAGCCCTAAGCCATATAATTACATCCTTAGTAACAGAAGCGCCAAGTTTGGTTGACAGTGACAATGCTCACCTCCCCCACAGCACAATATTGATGCAGGTATTGTGCCGCCTGTTTTAAGGGTGCTTTCTGTGGGTGGATGCACCCCTCAAACACCCCATGTGGGGGGCTCTGCCACCCACACCCCCATGACTTTAGGATTCCAACTCCAGGCCAGAGTTGGTCCGGGGAGGGGGCGGAACACTGGAACAAGGCAAAATACGGAAAAAGGACCATTACCGCGGATGTCGCCGTAATGGTCTTTTTTCCTGTTTTGCTGTCGGGGTGTAGACATAAAAGGGTGCACCACTTAGTAACAAATAATAAAGAAGTATAACTGTAATAAACATGTGAAAGCAAGATAGCATCCAAAGCAAGTCAGAACAGACAGGCTGTAGTGAGATTTCACACACACACACCATTTGTAGTCCTGGACTGCAATTCAATTTCCATACCACTCCATTGGGTGATTGTGAAAGGACCAATGCACCCAAAGGAAGAGTTTTGATTAAGGATGGCCTGACACTGGAAACCCACGTCTCAGCTGAAATTAACCCCCACAATGTTCATGTATGTTGGGGTGGTGGGGTGTACCAGTGCAATGATTCACTCTGGGCATAGCAGTCTTCCCATTCTTTTTTGCTGATTCTTCCTTTTAAAAAAATGAAAACGAAAAAGTGACCCCTAAAATAGCACAGTTAGGTGGACAAGTACTTTTCATCCTATAACAAAAAATAAAATAAAAAAGCCTTCCTGTAAATGGGGTGCAGAACAGTTATGCTTGGAACCTAGATGGCATAGCTTTGACACCCCTAAGCATCCTCTTCAATACTTTGAGAATTGGCTTGGCTGTATTTAGTTCCCAGAATGCCCTCTGCCCACATCTTTCCAAACATGTACAGTATGCTAAAGACTGCATGTTGTGTGCAATTGGGCTGCAGAAGGTAGAAAATGCAGCAGCGGGCTCCACAGCAGCAGAATTCGGCTTGCACAGCAGCAGAATTCGGCTTGCACAGCAGCAGGGGTGCTTTTCTATGCTGCATGCACTGCGTACTGAACAAGCATAGAAAATAGGGGGCTACGTGTTGAAAGCTGCACCAGACAAAATGCCCATGCAAATGAAATCCTTTGTTCATATCATCCAAATATGAAGATCTAACAGCAGCAAAAATGTTAATTATATACTTGGTGTCTGCATTCCATGTCAAGAAACGAATGATAGAGGATCAATATAGACCCTCCTGCCCCATTATTATTAGAACACTCAGTGTAACTGATACTCATTCAAAGCCTCCCATTGTTTCAATAACAAATAATGTCAGGTAAACACATAGCTTCACACTAGACAATATTTGCAATATTTAGCTTTGCAAAACAATTGTTTTCTAACAGAGGCCCCCATTCACCTTACATAGAAACATAGAATTTGACAGCAGATAAGGACCACTTGGCCCACCCAGTCTGCCCATTTCCCTACCTGATGGATAAGTTGCAGATCCTAGTTAACCAGCAGCCTACTTTTCCTACCCCCACCCCTAGAATTGCCTTTATGACTGTCCCATGCATGCTTGAATTCCACCACTGTTTTGACTCCACAACCTCCTCCGAAGGCCATTCCATGCATCCACAACCCTCTGTGAAAAAATACTTCCTTACATTACCTTAGCCGCCCCTTCAAATTAGTGCCCCTGTTCTTACACACTTTTTTTCTGAAAGATGCTACCTCTTGGACTTTGTTGATTCCTTGAGGTACTTGAAAATTTCTATTATGTCCCTCTCCTTTTTTCCTCGAGGCTATACATATTAAGCTCCTTAAGTCTCTCTTCACATGTCTTCCGGTGTAGACCCTGCACCATTTTAGTTTCCTCCTCTGGACAGCTTCCATCCTGTCTATGTCTTTGTGGAGATTGGGTCTCCAGAACTGCACACAGTACTCCAGATGGGGTCTCACCAGCTGTCTGTACAGGAGTAACAACTTCCTGTTTTCTACTGGTGATGCTCTCCTCACGCATCCCAGTATCCCCCAGTCCTCCTTACTGCCCTCTCACATTGCTTGCCTACCTTTAGGTCATCTGATATGACCACCCCAGGTCCCTTTCCATTTTTGTTGTTGTTAGTATCTCACCCCCATTGTGTATCTTCCCTGGGTTTTGTTTCCAGTTGCATTACCTTGCACTTCTTAGCATTGAATCTAAGCTGCCAAACATTTGACCATTCCTCTAACCTTGCCAAGTCCCTTCTCATCCTTTCCACCCCACCTTGTGCATCAACTCTGTTGCAGATCTTTGTGTCATCTGCAAAGACATACTTTTCCTTCCAGTCCCTCTGCAATGTCGCTTATAAAGACATTGAAGAGGACCAGTCCTAATACTGAACCCTGAGGTACCCCACTAGTAACCCCCCTTCTTCAGAGTGGACTCCATTTACTATTACCCTCTGTGTCATATTCTCCAGCCAATTCTTTACCCAGGCTATCATCTTGGGACCCACTCCCAGGCTGGCTAACTTGTATATTAATCTTTTGTGTGGGACTGTGTCAAATGCCTTGCTAAAGTCTAGGTAGGCCATGTCCACAGACCCTCTCTGATCTACTACTTTGGTCACCCAGTCAAATCTATTAGATTCGTCTGGCATGACCTTCCCACTGTGAATCCATGCTACCTTGGGTCCTGTGCCCCTCTGGCCTCTAGGTACTCGACAATTCTTTCCTTCAGAAGTGATTCCATCATTTTCCCTATTACTGAGGTTAAACCAACAAGTCTGTAGTTTCCTGCTTCTACCCTGCTCCCACTTTTGTGAAGTGGAATCACATCTGCCCTCCTCCAGTCCTCAGGTACCACCCCATCCTCCCATGATTTGTTAAACAGGGTAATCAGTGGTGTCACTAGTTCTACCTTTAGTTCTTTTAGAATTCTGGGATGAATCCCATCAGGCCCCATTGCTTTGTCCACCTTCAGTTTTAAGAGTTCTTTCAGAACCCTTTCTTCTGTAAATGGGCAGGTATCAACTTCTGTATCCAGAGTGTTTCTATTGTTTGGTTTAGGTACCTCCCCCTCTTCATTTGTAAATACTGAGCAAAAATATTTGTTTAGTATCTCTGCTCTTTCACCGTCACCTCTGCCACCCCTCCCCTTTATTAAGCCTCACTATCCCTCCCTTGGTCTTCCTACACTACATAGAAACATAGAAACATAGAAGTTGATGGCAGATAAGGACCGCAAGGCCCATCCAGTCTGCCCATTTCTTTTTCTAAACTCCCTGATGTACCTATAAGAGGTTTTATCCCCCTTCTTAACTGAGTTGGCTATCTTTTCCTCGGTTTGGGCCTTTGCTGTTCTGAGCAAGTTTCAGAATCTTCCAGAAAAATATCAAAATAAAGCAGTCTTCTTTTACAATAAATGGAAGCAGAAGTTGTGGGAGTTGTTCTTTAAAAAATTACTTTTATCCAGGGAAAGGAGTCAGGCTGTAAACTGAGAATGATTAACTATTGATAATACATTCTTCACAGCACCTTTCAAGGAACTACTAAGGTTGTACAAGCTGAACTGATGCATCCGTGTCACCCAGAATGTATACTAGAACTGTCTTGCTAGGACATAACCACTTTACCAAAGTTAACAAAGATGTCAGATCATAAGTTGTCCTGTGACTCCTCCAAGCTTATCCAAATATTCAGGAGAGTTAGTCTGGGTAAGCAACTTCAGTGATAAATTGCTCTGTACAATTGAAAACATCCCTCTAAAGCTTGGACCACTAACCTATACTGAAAGGCACAGCACTTGAAGGTGCATTGAAGCACACATTAGAATGTCTGGCTGGTCTGAACATTAGTTAAAGGAATTGCTTCAGGGACAAGACTCCTGGGACATCCCTTCCACATCAATAAGTGATAGCCATAATTCCACATGTACATCTGCAACTAAGGATAATACAAGAGGGGAGATATAGACCAACAGCACTGAAATTAATTTAAGGTACCCATATGAGCCGCCATCACTGACTTCGAGATTATGCCAAAGGAGAATTCAAAGAGATACCCAGCCACTATTTCAGGTTATCGCATACTGAAGGAGGGTGATGATCATATCTGGGGTGAAAGCCATATATTTCACCAATTTGTGACAACAGCTGTTACTATAACTCAGTTGTTGAACTCACATACGCACTCTCCTGCTCCCCTAATGTACCTAGAGAGAGACACCTTATATGCTAATGAGTTTTGCTGCCACTAGTCAGGCTCTCACCTTCTCAGAATTTACTGTTCATCTTTGCCTGGTAGATATGGAGGGGAGTCAGATTGCTTTT
This sequence comes from Neoceratodus forsteri, assembly GCA_016271365.2. Lineage (NCBI taxonomy): Eukaryota > Metazoa > Chordata > Ceratodontiformes > Ceratodontidae > Neoceratodus > Neoceratodus forsteri. The sequence goes on along the minus strand of JADMNL010000023.1, from coordinate 627,986,538 downwards.
TAGAGTAAGCCAGGCTGGGAGCAAGTCAGAGTTTGCAATAATGACTTTGTTTTCAATGCTCTAGCTTCTATCTCAGTGATTGATACTGTCTCGCATTATGAAGGCCAGGGTGCCACATTTTCCCTCACTGTATTAATTTACTTTGAAAGTTTTACCTGCAAGGCCTGCTGAGATGTGAACCGTTGGTTTCCAGAGGTGTCCTCAGGTAGTGTACATGGAAAATGTATCAGAGAATGCAATAATGCACGAAGTACAAAAGTGAAAAAAGGCAGCAGCACTAATACAGACAACATACAAAATGCAAAACGACAATGTACAAAGCAATAATTTAACATGGCAAAAGCAAGAAGGGAACCAGTGCTGTACAGTGTTACAGGGAACATTACTGTTGGACAATTAATGAACTCAGAAGCAGGAGCAGCATGAGAGCTGTGGACATGGAACAGGGATTTTAGGGCTGGGAGAGGAAGAGTGGATAGCAAGGGGGAAGCTAGGCAAAAGCAGGGGAAACAGTAGGAATAAACTGATTGGCCTGCCAATGTCTGAGCATGAGGAAGGGAGAAAGTATGGGGATCAGTCGATTGAAGGGAGTAGTAGGAGTGAAGCAGGAGACGAGGGAGCTGAGGTTGTCGGTGAGGGAAGCAAACTAGTATTTTGAGAAAAGGGAGATGCAGTGGGGGAGGCAATGGCCATTGAAAGAGAAAAGTGAGATTCATGGAGCAGTGATGGATGTGAGTAGGACAGTCAAGGACAAAGTAATGGATGTAAAGAAAAAGGTTCAACCTGGTCAGTGTGGATTTGGCCACAGCAATATATAGAATGCCCCCATTGCCAAAAGCACTGCAAATAATTTTCACAATGATCTCACACATGGCAGGGAGTGGAATACACACTTTGTTCTGTAGACTATTATGTGATTAGGTAACACTGGCACTGCCATGATCACAAAATGATGGCACCAATCACTGATTACTTTCTGGACTGCTGATCTCCCAGCTTTTGCATTAAGTAAGCTCCCAGCACAGATAGCAGCAACATAATAATAGTAGTCGTGAACATGATCTCAATTGTGAAATGTCTGCTGGTGGCAGCAGGGACTGAGTACTTTCTAGTTAGGAATCCAGAATAGGTCTCCCAGCATTGGAGGTAGCAGCACAAAAATTACAGCAGAGAGAGCAGTCTCAAGTCACAAAATATTAGCCATGATCATCAACCACACAATGTCTTTCATTAAAGCAGGAGCTGCTGAAGGCCTACCTCCCTCCCTCTAATAAGGATCAGTAATCAGCTTAGTAATTAAACAGCGGCCACAAATGCATGTGTCAAAATGCCATTGTGGGCCAACAGACGAGGGGCTGCATAAACACAATTGGTGACTGCAATATACAAACATCCAAACATAGCATGAAGCCAACAATCTTAGGTCTGTCTAGTCTGCCCATAAGGCAGGGCTCTCAGCATAAGCTACCAACCCTGCCCCCCTAAATCTACCCTTCTCCTCCATTGACCCTTATTTTCCCTTTAATTCTGTCCCAGCCTGTCTTGAAGCTGCCTATCCTTTTCAAAGTAATCACCTCTTCCAGAAATACATTCCAACCTGCCACCACCCTCTCAGTGAAGAAGTGTCTACTAGCCCCTGTACTAAAGAATCCTTCCAACTTGAGACTGTGTCCCCTCACATTTCAGTTCCCATTCAGCTTGAAGAGACCCTCTTTTTCCATCCTATTTATTTCTTTCAGCTACTTCAAGGTCTCAGTCATGTCTCCTCCTCTCTCTCTCTCTCTCTCTACACACCTCCAGAGAGTAGCTGTTCAGTGCCATCAACTGCTCCTCATACGTTCTACCCTACTGGATCATTATCATCTTTGTTACCCACCTTTGCAACCTCTCCAGTGGTTTATGTCCTTTCTAAAGTACGGGCACCACTAGTGTACACTATGCTCCAGATGCGGTCTCACTAATGACCTGTACAAGGGCGGTATTACCTCCTGTCGCCTACCACTGATCCCTCTGGTAATGCAACCCAACATTTTATTTGCCTTTGCTGTTGCTTTCCTATATTTCATGGAGTGTTTCAGGTCACTAGTAATCATCACTCTCAGGTCCTTCTCCTCCTCTGATGCAGATATCTGGGCCTCTCCCAGGCTGTATTCAGTCCTCAGGTTCTCGGCTCCAATGTCCATAACTTTGACTTTCTTTATGTAACCCCCTTGTTCCCAGGGGTCACTAGAATCCCACTTAGAATCAGTGGCAGGCAGGGAAAGGCAGCTTGTGAGATGCCAGTTAAATGGATTTCACACTGTCACACTCTGTTTTCAGTCTCAGCTGAGCTGGAGTGATGATATCAATCAATCAATCAAAATCTTTATTTATCCAGGTGAACATCATTGAGCAAAGCTCATTTACAAGATGAACCTGGTTAAGGCCAGTCAAAATCGAGTTACATGCAACAGCGACAATATATCATTAAGGCAACAAATAAATACAGAACTCATTTACAGGATGGGCCTGGTTAATACCAGTACACAATACATTTATATACAACAGTGACAGTATATCATATGACACAAATAATAAAAGGTAGGTGCTCGATGCAGTGGCAGAATAAAGCAGAAGAGAATAGTGATGGTGGGGAGCTGGGAGGGCATGGTGGGTACGCGAGAGCATAAGGGAGGGAGGTAGAGGACCTAAGCCGGAAAACAGGTAGCTAGCATGCAGTTGCAACCTAATTGGGCAGAGAGAAATTAAAGGGTTTGCTCACAACATGAGATGGATCCATAGGGCCAGCAGTACTCTAATCTGCACTAAAGATAGCTGAGAGCTGGGTGCCTAGGACTCAGCATAGGTTAGTGGGCGGGGAAACAATTACAGTGTTCCCTCACAGTTCGGGCAAATAAGGTCTTGAAGGAATCCAAGCTGATGGGTACACTCAGTTTCAGAGATTTTGCAATTTATTCCATAAGGTGGGCAGTACACAGCTAAATGCTGCTCTAGCGTGAAGACACTTTGGGAATACAAAGTGTGAAAAATAAGGCACTTCTTAAGGCATAAGTTCCAAACGTGCTTAGCGGAGACAGTCAAAGATATATTGGGAAGCTTTTTGTGACAGCTCTAAGAGTCCAAAGCCACATTTCTATTTCTTCTAAACATAAGGGAGGACCACCCTACAGCAGCATACAACAAACAGTGGTGGGTTGAAAGAGGAAGGCCTGTTATAAATCTGATAGCTCTGTAATAAAGCATGTCCAGTTTAGCAAGGGAAGATTTTGGGCACTGATTGTATAAGAAGTCTGCATAGTCAACCAGTGATAGGAATGTTGATTGGACCAGGCGCTTTTAGCATCTGTAGTCAAGAACTGGTTTATCCTAAAGAAGGCCCGACCTCTGCCTTAGTTTCTTAAGCAAGTCCTCAATATGCTCCGAAAATGAAGATTTTGGTGCAACCACACTCCCAGGTATATAAATTTCATGACAAACTCCAGGTTTTCTCCAAGAACAGTAGTGATATGAGGTAACGCTCCAGTACTAACCAAGTTCACAGCATGACTGTAGGGTGAGAAAAGCATCACTTTTGTTTTTTTGGCATTTAACAGGAGTTTTTTGAAGAGATGCTGACTCTGAAGACAGTTGAATTCTTCCTGGAGGTCTGCACAGGTGGCTTCAGGAGTTGGGCGACTAAGGTACAGAACCATGTCATCTGTGAACAGGTGTATATTTGCCTTGGCTATGTTATCATCAATATTATTAATATAGATAGCAAATAGTAGGGGGCCAAGTATTGACCCCTGTGGCACTCCTCTCTGGAGAGGTTTTAGTAGGGAGAGCTCACCCTCAGCCTTAATCTGCTGGAACGGTCCTGAGAGGTAATTAGTGAACCAATGCAGTGATACTGTGTCCAGACCTATGCTCCTCAATGATGGGATAAGCAGGCTGTGATCCACAGTGTCAAAAGCCTTGCTTGGGTCTAAGAATCCGGCAGAGATGAATGGTATCAATCATTGGTCACTTTAGCAAGTGCTGAAATAGTACTATGTCTTGTTCTGAAACCAGATTGCAAGGGATAGAAACATAGAATTTGATGGCAGATAAGGACTGCTTGGCCCACCTAGTCTGCCCATTTAAGAGGTTTTTTGATTCTAGATAATTCCTGAGCTGGGTACTCACTATTTTTATGTTGATTGAGTGCAGTGCAAGAAACATATTGGGACAGCTTTCTCAGAAGCAGGTTGTGGAGGTGCGGCACTGTTGTGGCCAATGCCCCCACAGCCTGCCAAGGCTTGTCCCATTTCCCCCAATGCTATGTCACGCTGCTTCTGACACTAGTTTGGAATGTTGGCACCAACTTGAGACAAATCAGCCGCTGCAATCAGGGGCCGCCTCATCATTGCAGCGTAAGCCATTCACTGCAATGAGGGAGTGACCCGTCATTGCAGGGTGGGATGTTCACAAACAATATTAACCCTACCACCATGTTTACTTGCCAATGGGGGCCCCAGTCCCTGTCGTCTTCAGTGCCCCTGTGTTTCGGTTGCCAACGGAGGAACCCACTCCCCGTCGGCATTAAGTAAACCCCCCTCCCCATTTTTATTGTCTGCCAACAGGCTGCCCAATCCCCATCAACATAATGATACCCCCCCTTTTGTTGTGTGCCAACAGGAGTGCCCAATCTCCCATCTGCTACTGCTGCCCCCCCAAAAAAGAAAGTCTCCGGTGACCCTCCCTTTGTTGTGTGCTGACGGGGGTGCCCAATCCCCCGTCAGCTACTGCTGCCCTCCTAAAAAAGAAAGTCTCTAGTGACACGCTGGGAGCCCACCCCAGCGCGGCCTCATGCCCCCTGTAAAGTAAAACGTCCCACACGCCTTGTTTTTTTTCCCTGTAAAAAAGGAATCCGTCTCTCAGTGCTCTCCTGGCCCCCACCCGCAACCCGCGCCCACCTACTGTGCACCCTACCTCCCCACACACCCCTCACCCCATACTTACTTTCGGAGTCTGGCGCGATGATCTTCGGTGGACCAGGAATATGTCTGCATTCTTCAAAGCTGACCACAAACTGAGGAAATGCCGATAAGTGGTATAATGGTAGAAATAGGGTTTTTTCAACTTTAATGCATATCTCAGTCATTTTTTTGGAATTTTGGCACCACATTTTCAACATGGGGTTTTTGGGACCCCTCCTCATGAATTCTCGAACTGTCATGGCATTCATCAGGCCTGAAAGGTGATTTTGCGGTCACTCTGGCGGAATCACCTTTTGTGCTCAGTGGTGCCAATTAACAAAACGTCCAGTGCCAGTGGTCATGAGGTGGGCTCAGAAGCCCTATGTTGCAAATTGGCAGAAAAATCCAAAAATGACTGTTTTGGTGTTGCATTGCAGTAATCTCCAGTTACGACGCTGTAAATTGAGTATTTGCAATATTTTCATGCCAGATTTTCAACATTGAAATTTTTTCCACCACCCAACAGTACAGCTGTCATTGTTCACATCCTGGCTGAAATGTGTTTTCGCACTTCTGGCGCAGAATAGGGCAGTTGCTGTGGGAAATCCATGTTCGGGACAGATTAAGAAAATGACAGCGACACTGTTCATGAGTAGATGTCCTAAAATGCTCCATACTCCATAACATGACTGTGTGCAGGTGTGTTGCGCAGTTGCATGCACACTATAACTTCTAAGTATATTTTCACTCAGTTTTCAACATTACCATTTTCCCACACCTACTTATGAACAGTACAGCTGTCATTTTTCCCATCCTGGTCAAAATGTGTTTTCACACTTAATAGCGCAGTCGCTGTGGGAAATCTGTGTTCAGGACAGATTAAGAAAATGACAGTGACACTGTTCATGAGTAGATGTCCTAAAATGCCTATGTTGAAAATTTGGTAACAATACTCCATAAAATGATTGTGTTACGAGTGTGTGTTGCACAGTTTGCACGCACACTCGTAACTTCGCAAATTTGTAATATTTTCACTCCAGATTTTCAACATTACCATTTTCCCACACCTACTTATGAACAGTACAGCTGCCATTTTTCCCATCCTGCCCAAAATGTGTTTTTGCACTTCTGGTGCAGAATACAGCAGTCGCTGTGGGAAATCCGTGTTCAGGACAGATTAAGAAAATGACAGTGAAATTTGGTGATGATAACCCATCAAATGACTGTCACAAGTGTGCATTGCAAACTTTCCATGCATCCTTGTAACTTCGCATATTTGTAATATTGTCACGACAGATTTTCAACAGTGGCATTTTTCACACCTCCTTATGAGCAGTACAGCTGTCATTTTTCACATCCTGACCGAAATGTGTTTTCGCAGTGCCGGTGCAGAATAACGCGGTCGCTGTGGGAAAGCAGTGTTCGGGACATATTAAGACAATGACAGTGGCAGTGTCCATGAGTAGAGGTCCTAAAATTCCTATGTTGAAAATTTCGTGACAAAACTCTATAACATGACTGTTACAAGTGTGTGTTGAACTGCTTGCACGCACCCTTGTAACTTCGCAAATTTGTACTATTTTAGTGCCACTTTTTCAACAGTGGCATTTTCACACCTCCTATGAACAGTACAGCTGTCATTTTCACATCCTGGCTAAAATATGTTTTGCACTCCTGCCAGAGAATTGCACGGTTGCTGTGGGAAATCAGTGTTTGGGACAGATTAAGATCGAGCGAGTGAAAGGGAGGAATGATCAAGCTCAACTGAGCTCTGTTGGGACTGCTGTAGATTTTTGGGCAGAAAAAGTCCACAATGCAAGAGGCCAGTACAAAAGGGCAGCCTGCAGCACTAGGAGAAACAGAATGAGAGAGCGAGTGAGGGGGGGAGTGAGCGAACTCACCGGAGCACTGTCAGGACTGCTGCAGATTTCTTTGTGGGCAGAAAAAGGCGTCAATGCAGGCAAGAGCCTAGTACAAAAGGGCAGCCTGCAGCGGTGGGAAAAATAGTATGAGTGAGTGAGACAGGGGGAGTGAGTGACCTCAACAGAGCTCTATCAGGACTGCTGCGGATGTCTTTGTGGGCAGAAAAAGGTGCCAATGCAGGCAGGAGCCACATACAAAAGGGCAGCTTGCAGTGCCAGGACAAACACAATAAGCATGTAGAGAGAGAGAGACTGAGCGACCTCAATGGAGCTATGTCAGGACAGCTGCAGGTTTCTTTGTGGACAGACAAGATGCCAACGCAGTCAGAAGCCCCGTACAAAAGCACAGCCTGCAGCGCCAAGAGAAACAGAATGAGCCAGTGACAGAGCGGTAGTGAGTGACCTCAGTGGAGCTCTATTGTGACTGCTGTGGATTTCTTTGTGGGCAGAAAAAAGCGGCAACGCAGGCAGGAGCCCAGTACAAAAGGGCAACCTACAATGGCAGGAGACACAGAATGAGTGAGTGGGGGAGTGAGTGAGCTCAGTGGAGCTCTGTTGGGACTGCTGCAGATTTGTCTGTGGGCAGAAAGGGCAGCACTGCACAGGGGCCCAGTACAAGATGGCAGCCTGCAGTGGCGGGAAAAACAGAATGAGGCGAGTGAGAGAGGGGGGTGAGTGAGCTCAATGGAGCTGTGTTGTAATTGCTGCAAATTTCTTTGTGGGCAGAAGAAGAGGCAGCAATGCAGGCAGAAGCCTAATAGAAAAGGGCAGCCTGCAGCGCCAGCAAAAATGGAATGAGTGAGTGAGAGAAGGGGCATGAGCAAGCTCAACGGAGCTTTGTCGGGACTGCTGCAGATTTCTTTGTGGGCAGAAAAAGGCACCAACAGAGGCAGGAGCCCAGTACAAAAGGGCAGGCAGCAGCACCAGGAGAACAGAATGAGTGAGTGACACAGGGGGAGAGAACAACCTCAACCGAGCTCTGTCGGGACAGCTGTGGATTTCTTTGTGGGCAGAAGAAAGATGCCAACGCAGGCAGGAGCCCAGTACAAAGGGCAGCCTGCAGCGCTGGGAGAAACACAATGAGCGAGTGAGGGGGGAGTGAGCGAGCTCAATGGAGCTCTATCATGACTGCTGCGGATTTCTTTGTTGGCAGAAAAAGGCGGCAACACAGGCAGGAGCCCAGTACAAAAGGCCAGCCTTCAATACTGGCAGAAATGGAACTAGTGAGTGAGAGAGGGGGAGTCAGCAGGCTCAACAAACCTGTGTCAGGACTGCTGCAGATTTCTTTGTGGGCTGAAAAAGCCACCAACACAGGCAGGAGCCCAGTACAAAAGGGCAGCCTGCAGCGGCAGGAGAAACAGAATGAGTGAGTGAGAGAGGGGGAGTGAGCCACCTCAATGGAGCTCTGTCAGGACAGCTGCGGATTTCTTAGTGGACAGAACAAGGTGCCAATGCAGGCAGGAGCCCAGTACAACAGAGCAGCCTGTAGCACCAGGAGAAACAGACTGAATGAGTAACAGAGGAGCAGTGAGTGACCTCAACACAGCAACACAATCAACATTCGGCATTGACAAATGCTTGGTTCTATACATTTTGATAGAACTATCAGGAGAGAGATCAGTCTGTAATTGTTCAGATCACAAGGGTCTCCTGACTTGAATAAAGGAATGACATGCTCATTTTTCCATATTGAGGGAATAAGCCCTTGTGACAAAGCTAGAATAAAAAGGTGAGTGACTGGCACAGCTAGAACATACTGTACTATGCAATCTTAATGAAGTAGGGATCTAGTGAATCAGCACCAGCACTTTCTTCACGTCCAGCTGAAGTAGGAGGTCTTTGACCTTTTCAGAGATACAGGTGTCACTTTAGAATTCTTGCAGCAGCATAAGCTGCAATGCTAGCTACAGGGTTAGCAATAGAATGTTGGGAGAGAGTCATGAGTGAGTCGTGTGGAAAGTCTGGAGGTGAGGAGTGCTGCAGAGTGCAGCTCCTCAGACTTAGCTCTGAAAAGAGCTACCTCAGGAGAAGGGGTGCGGATGTAAAGCAAGGCAAGGCAAAGTTTATTTCTATGGTACCCGATCCGGAGGCTCTGGGCACCTTACATAAAACATAAAACAGGCAGGGTATTAAATAAAATCACTTATCATAAATAAAACCACACATACAATGCAATAACACATCAGATACAGCATTTAAAACTAGCAGTTTTTTGGGCTGGTCCGATCACTACTTCAGGGAAGGCCAGGGAAAATAGATATGCTTTCAGGCCACTCTTGAACCTCTCAGCTGACATGGCCTTCCTGACAGCAGCTGAAAGACAGTTCCCCAGGACTGGTCCGATAACACTAAAAGTCCAGTCACTGGAAGTTCTTAATCTGGTCCTGGGAACTTCAAGGAGGCCCCTGGTCAAGGAGCGGAGGGAGGGGACTGAGGTGGTGGGTGTCAGGAGATCAGCCAGGTAGCCAGGTAGCCAGGGCCTAGTCCATATAGGGCCTTATAAGTGAGTAATCTCACCTTGAAGATAACCTCCACCTAATAGGCAGCCAGTGCAGAGCTTGCAGCACCAGGGTCACATGACTAGACCCAGATAGGCCAGTCAGCAACCTAGCAGCTGCATTCTATGCCAATTGCAGCCGGCAAAGGGTACCTCCAGTGACCCTGAAGTAGAGAGCATTGTAGTAATCGAGTCTGGATGTCACAAAGCATATACCAGAGAGGCAGGTCCTCAAGCAGAACTAGGGGTTTGATCCTGGCAATGTTCCTCAAGTGGTAAAAAACACTTTGGACAACAGGCGACACCCGTGCTTCAACTGTCATTCTGTCATCCAGGATCACACCAAGATCTCGCACCCTGGGGAGGCCATCAACAACATAGATCCCAGGAATAAACCAGTGACCACATCAGAGGCACTCCCATCACGCCCTCATCCTGGCCCAATCACTAGGACCTCTATCTTATTTGGGTTCAGTCACAACCAGCTGGAGGACATCCAGTCATTTATCTCAGCCAGGCAGATGTTAAGCACCTCCACAGCATCTGATGTTCCAGGGGCAAAGGACGGATACAGTTGGGTATCATCTGCATAACAGTGAAAACCCACACTTTGCCACCTAATGAGCTCACCCGGGGCAGCATATATACTGTAAATAGCATCGTCGACAAGATCAACCCCTGAGGCACTCCACATGGCAGGAACCTTGTGGAGGAGAAGTTCCCCATCACCACTCGCTGCTTCCTGCCAGAGAGGTAGGACTGAAACCAACTGATAACAGTGCCGGTAAGTCTACAGTACTCTCTAAGGTGATCAAGAAACACAATGTGATCTACAGTGTTGAAAGCTGAAGAGAGATCCAGGAGAACAAGAATTGACCTGTCTCCGTTATCTCTAGACCTGAGAAGGTCATTATGTACCCTGACTAATGCCATTTCAGTGCTATGCCCGGATCTGAAACCTGTTTGGAGCGGCTCATAGATGTCAAAGGGCATGAGGTGCTCTTCAAGCTGCTACACCAAAATTTTCTCAACAACCTTACCCAGAAAGAGAAGGTAGGAGATTGGATGGTAATTCACCAGGATAACAGGGTTGAGAGATTACTTCAGAAGGGGCTTAACTGGGGCCTCTTTCAAGGCTTCTGAAAAGACCCCCTCTGACAACAAACACTGGACAGTTCTGGCGAACACCAGGTCTATGGAACCAACACATCTCATCAAGAAATGAGTTGGAGCCAGGTCCAGTTCACAATATGTGTGCTTCAGCTTTGAGATGACCTCAATGTCCTTGGCCACCTTGACCAGTTTAAACTCATCCCAGACAGGCTGAGTGCCTCTGTTCCATCCAGGCCAATCACTGCAAGTCACAATGCAGCTTGCTGATGGGATCCCCTGTCAAACAGCGGACACTCTGTCCAAGAAGAACTGAAAACACATCACATAGAGTTATTGAAAAGGCTTTTTCGCTGCAGACAGACTGACGGAGAAGTCTGTCGACAGTCTGAAAAGCTGAGCTGGTTGATTCTTCCTGGCAACATCTCACCGGACAGGAACTCTGCCTTCTTACAATGGATTGCACTGTGATACTCAGAATAGTGTGCATGCAGAGCCATCTGGTCTACATCCAACTGGGTCCTCACCAACAATGCTCCAATGTCTGACCCTGATCATCATTGTCTTGAGATCCCCATCAAACCACGGAGATCTCAAGTGAGAGGATCTGGGTCATACACGGACCGGTGTGATGGTATCAAGCACCTCAGAAACTGTCCTGTTTTATGAGGTCACTGCTTTGCTCGTACCCACCACACATGCAATGTCTAAGCTAGACAGATCAGCTACTGCCAGTAGTCCCTCCAGGGACAATCTCCTTAAAGGGCAATAGCTGACCATCGTAACAGGGGAGGGACTGTCAGGGGAAGCCCCAACCAAGAATTTCACCATACAGTAATCAGACCATACAGCCTAATTAATTCTGAGGTTAGTTACCTCAAGCCCCAGTGAGAACACCAGGCCCAATGTGTGACCGTGGTAATAGGTCATGGAAGTAACTGCTTGTGACAGGCCCAGTGATGACATCAACTAGAGGAGGAGAGAACCAAATTGCAAGGATTTGTTGTCAACCCAGTCATTGAAGCACCCCAGTACTAAACATCTGTGAGACTCCAACAACGCATCGATGATGAAGTCCAAGACCTCCCGCAGAAAATCTACCACACTTCAAAGTGGGGTAAATAAGGAGAATCCTGCAGCCTGTGCCCGAACCCCCCCATCCACTGTCACACATTCAAATGACCTGGTCATACCCAAAGGGGGAACAGTGAATCCCAGGTCAGATCTAAAACAGATGACCATTCCCTCACCCCTGTGTTCCCACTGCGGGCAGTGCATCACAGAATACCCAGCAGGACAGCTGCCTCCAAAACTGGCCTGGCAATGTCATCCAACCAGATCTCTGTGATGTAAGCCAGATCGACCGAGAAAATCAAGTCCGTTATGACTGTGGTCTTATTCCTCATCAATCTGGCATTACACAGTACCACCCATAGGGGATTGGTAGAAGTTGCAGGCCCTCTGGCTACCTGCCCACTCAGTCTGGTGGGGACCGTTTGGATGGAGATCAAACACATCTGGCCTCTGTCTAGGCTCCATCTAAACCCAGGGCATCTCCTGCACCTAACCACCCCAATACTTCTCACCTCTACTAAGTCCACAGCACCCTGCCACTGCCAAAATCTCTGTTCCCTGGTAATTCTTGTTGCAGCTACATCAAGAGGCAGAGCCATCCTTGACTACTTACAAGGGGCATTTCTAAAGCAGCTGGTTTTGTAACCCACTAGGGATGTGGCAGTGCTAGATCTAGTACTTATAAACAGAGACAGCATTACTGACATCACAGTAGGTAGTCCCCTGAGTACAAGTGATCACTGTACTGTGTGGTTTGGCATACAGATAGGACTGAGAAAAAAAAGGGGCAGGGCAAAGATGAAGTGGAGGCTCTATGGAGAAAAATTAAGGATGGTCTAACCCAGGCAATGGCATAGTAATTGAAAGAACTGAGCAAGGGAAAGAGGAGAAAGAGACCACTGGTTCTTTAAGGAGGTGGCAAAGGCAGTGAAGGAGAAGAAAACAGCATTTAGAAAGTACAAGGATACCCAGAAGGATGAAGACAGGGAGCTATATCTAGCAAAACAAAGGGAAGCGGGAAGGAGGGTGAGGGCAGCAAAGCACTAACAGAGGAAAGGATAGCTAAGGAAGTCAAAACAGGGAACAAGGCCTTCTTCAGGTATGTGGGGAAAAGAGGAAGACAAGGGGAAGGATAGTGAGAATCAGGAGGGCAGGGTGACTGCAAACAGGAAGATCAAGAGAAAATGGAAGTACTAAATGATTACTTCTGTTTGGTCTCCACAGTAGAGGGTGGGGGAGGGCTGAACAGCATGCTGCACTGTGCTAAGCAGCAGGGAGAGAGGGTAATGAACACAAGTCCATTCTCAGTGGAGAGGGTCTAGAAGGGAGCAGATGTTTTAAGGGAGATAAAGTCAATGGGACCAGATGGGATTCATTCAAGGTACCTAGGACTGAGCACAGTGCTGGGTGCTCCTCTGACAGTGCTTTTTATCACCTCAGTGGAGAAGGGTCCCTCTTCGCAAAAGTGGCAGTAGGGAGGATGCTAGCAACTACATGCCAATCAGTCTCACATCAGTGGTGGGAAAGTTAATGGAGACATTACTGAAGGAAAGGCACGTGGAGCATCTGGGGGTAGAAAGGCTGCAGGACCACTGGCAGCATGGTTTCATAGGGGGAGGTAATTTCAAAATAATTCTCACGTATTTCTTTCACAGAGCTTCCAGGGATGTGGATCAAGGGAGAGAAGTGGATGTGGCCTCTCTGGACTATAATGTGCATAATAGTGTGCTTACATACACACTAACCACACATTTTTTCCAGTTATATATATGTGTATTTGTATTTGTATTTGTTGTTGCTCTTATTTTTGTGTCTAGTGGTGTTTCTGTTTTGTTTTGTTTTTTATTTTATTTTTGCATTTTGTAAGTATGTCTTTTCATTGTAATCTCCTGGTTGTTCCTGAAAATAGGCATATATTTGTCTAGTGTACCTACCCAGTCAACAAAAACTAAGTGAATATATAATACACTTGTTCTGAACAGTGCTATAGATCACCTTTATAATGGAGAGATCCACAGTCTTTGCAATAGTAACTGTGGAATAGTGCAGGATATACAGTACTGTAGGTGAAACCAGAATTGCCTGAACAGGGCACAATTCTCTGAATGCCAGACAAGCAGGTTTGGAATCAACCAGTTTGGTCCATTTCTGATGTGCGGTCCTGTTTTCAAGGCAGTTGGCCTGTTTATGGAGTTTACAGTGATTTAAGCCATACTGATCACTGTCTTTACTACCACAGTAATTTATTCAAACATTAAAGCTTGGTGTAAAGAAAAAAAGTGCAATAGGCAGAAATATCTGGGAAACCAAGGATCTTGATAACTGTTCCTCCCAGAAGTGCTATGTCTATGCAATATTACATGTTTTGTGTGGTTTATGATTACTTGTGCATGGTGATCACTGGTCCTTTTTCACAGCACTGCAAAGTGCCACTGTATCTGGTGGCCTGCAGCACTTGTACTGCTGGACTACGGTGTTTACTGAGGAAGGGTCATGGTAACTTTATTGAAATAAAGGATTAAAGAGCATCCACTATGTCACAGTAAAGAATTATACATATGCAGTAACTGACAGAACTGGACAAAACTAATTACAGATCATACAGTAACACAGTATAGGACTTGAACATATGCAATATATTCAGTATTTGTTACAATGATTTATTTCTTTACAATGTAACCTTTTAATCTTGTTTGGCTTGCATGCCCCCCCCATTTGCAACCACAACTGCTAATACCTTTTCTAAACTGTCAGTATATTGCCTGCAGTGATGGCATTTCTGTGTGCCCCAAAACTGTTAATGAATTCCTGCTTTGTCTGCGGCTTGGTCTTGCAACAACTGTGTAGTTTCATGGCATGCCAACCATCTTCATAAGATTCATGCCTGGGGATCTTGAATAAAAAACACCAATAAACAAACACATGTGCAGTGGAGCCAAAGATGTGACACAATACTGCAGAATTCAGAAGCAAGGCAATTTCAATGGAAGTTCATCCCTTTTGTCATGCAGTAATCTGTGACACTGCATCGTATCGTGACTGGCACCACTATACTGTGCAGTACAGGCAGCATATCAAAGAACATGCAATGTTGCAGCCTTACACAGATATTGTTCTGACCCAGTCATTGCCCTGTTTAGAAATGAGTGCTCCACATGCTTTGGGTCATTTTCCTCCTCAAAGCAGTGGTCATCTGGGAAATTCTAACAGATATAATTAGTGGTGAACTTCCTTATAATATTGTCTCTGAAGAAGGAACTGTTCATAGATCCTAGTGGTGGTTAAATAGACACAGTTAGTAACTGTAAACCAATAAAGGTCTAATAATATTTCAACTGGTATAGTATACCCCAGCAATGGAGACTGGAGACTTGCCTTCAAAAATGCATACCAGGCTTACAACATGATTCAAAATTGCACCACATATATGAACATTTAGTGTATGCTTTGGTTTCAGTTTCAGAGAGTCTCAGCCCTTCTTCCTAAATGTCATTGATACAAACTGCTCTAAAGAACTGTTGTCTCATCTGTAAAAATGGCATAATAGAATGTCTCCCCCCAGCCTCAGTCCATTGTCTGGCTTGCTCCAGTTGCTTCTTAATGTTGCTGCCATGTATCATTGGGCAGAAACTGAGTGAGCAACAAATACAATTATAGTGGTTCAGTACATTAGAAGAGAAAGCCAAGAATTGCAAAGTACAATAAGATTCATATTCACAGTATTAGAGTCGGCTAACATTACATACCATTGTCATGCATCTGCAAAGCCACTCGACAGAGCTCATGGATGTGAAAACCTCATGTGATCTGCTCCGCTGCTTAGACACTTCTCTGGTGGTTTGTTCAACATTCACATTAAGGATAGCATCCATGAGAAGCATGTTCTCCCTGTAAACATACAGGATTGCAAAATGGGATAAGATACAGTAGCACTTGTACCAAAACTTACATATGCCACATTACAATGGCACAGTCATTTCTGTAATGTAGTACAAACAGTGGGATGAATACAGTTGCTGAGCTGGATGGGGGCTTTTCAAGTGTATGAGGATGACACTGCCCATAATGGTGATCCTGCTACTTTTGAGACATACATGTATCTTCTTCTCCTTGTCCCATCAGCACAAGTTCTCCTTATTTGCTCAGCTCATCACTGATCTTCTTCATCATTTTTCTTTATAGAAATTACAAACACAAAATAAGGCAGCAGTGCAACAAAAAATGTGTTTCCAAAAAAGCTAGCTTCAGCTACAATTTATTAAAAATATTAGTATGCCCAGCAAGTCTACTTCCCTAGGTATGTCCTATGCTGTGCAAGAAATTTTTTTTAAATATTCTTGATCCTAACCCTTACCAGGTTCACAAAGGGGTGGTTGTGCAGGGGTGGAGAACTGCACATGTGGTACCACTGAACAAGAGTGGACATCAAGATGCCCTTGGGAAATACAAACTGGTCAGTCTGACTTCCATTGTCTGCAAGCTGATGGAGGCCATTCTGAAGGTAAGGCAAGTCAGGTTCCTTGAAGCTAACAGGCTTCAGTGTGAGAAACTGCATGGGTTCAAGTCAGGGAGATCCTGTCAAAACAACCTGATCAGCTTCATTGACTGGATAAGAAGGCAGCAGACATCAAGGCCTTTGACCTGGTATCCCAAAATAAGATGGATCAGGAAACTGGAGGACTTAGGAGCAGGAAGTAAATTAGAAAGGTGGATGACTATTTGGCTCATTAGTGGGACACAATGGGTGGTTGTGGGGTGAGCTCTCAGGTACAAGGGAAGTCACCAATGGGGTCCTGCAGGGATCAGTGCTCGGCCCGGTGTTGTTTAATCTATTCATAAAGATATTCGGGGGTGCATGCATGCATGACCACAGGATAAGATGGCTACTTTATTAACCCACTGTCTTAATCCATTGCTTTATTCAACAAAATCACCAATAAAACTCACTCCGCTACCCTAAAGTGTGTAACAGAAACTGCAGCCCATTCTGAACAAAATAATACAATTTGGTCTTAAATTGATGTTTATTGAGGTATGGGTGTCAAAATCAAATTTCTGTGGTCAGTTCAAAAGCAGCCTGACAGGATGGCATCGCCCGGGGCCATAAACTGCAGTCAGTCTGGCTGACTTATCGGAAATCAAGTATATGTTCAACAGCCAACATACCAGAAATCAGAAACTCTGTCCGTAAAGTTGAAGACAGGCTGGAAATGGCAGAGATCTGTATTGCTGATACAGAAGTCTATTCTATGAGAGTCGAATCCAGGACAACAGACCATGGTGATCAAGTGAAATTTCATGAGAGCCAAGTGCAGCTACTATTTGCATAGTTCAACAACCTCAAGAATTAAGGTTGCCAAAACAACCTGAAGATAGCCAGAGTCCCAGGAGAGTCAAAAGGAAAAGATATGTGTGGGTTTTTACAGTCCCTGATCCCTAAAGCACTGGATTTCTACTGGGACCATCCACTGGAAGTAGAGAGGGCTCATCGATCCCTTGCCCCCAAGCCTGGCAGAGGAGCCCCCTTCCCCATTCTAGCCTATTTCCAATGCTACAGCATTAAGGAGCAGATGCTCAACATAATCTAGGACAAAGGAACTCTCACCTGGAATGGCCATAAAATTTAAGGAGCAGATACTCAAAGTAACCCGGGACAATGGAACTCTAACCTGGAGTGGCCATGAAATTCAAAGGTTCCTGAACTTCTCCAAGGAACTGGTTTAGTGTCACAAGGTCTACAGGGCTGTGAAGAGAGAACAGGCACAATGGAGAATTCCATATAATATGAGATACCCAGCTACCCTACATGTGCTACAGGAGGAAAAATTGATTCAATCTGAGTCTCTACAGGAAGCCCACCACTTCTTCAAAGTTAAAGGACAAAGACAGAAGGACTCCCCTCCTCCCAACTAGACCCATAGAAAGGGGAACTGCACTGGGAAACCCAGATCACAGACTCATATAACAGCAGCTACCAGGCAATCACAACAACAGGTTACACAGTTCCCACAAAATCCTCCCCAGGAGCTAACAGAATACAGTTGCCATGAGCCCTGGCAAGTCCAAAAGTCTAAATGAAAATGGCATTGCAACACAGCCAGAAACAAAACCCCCAACCCAGCCCCCCCATGATGCCACAGCAGGAACCAAGGATACAGGACCTCTTCCTCAGACTCCGACATGCTCTCTTCAGAAGATGAGCCCCCCATACTGAAGTTGCCTAGGGATCCAGAGGACAGTCCACCAGAGAAAACACTTGAAGACCCCTTTGCAGCACCAGAGATTATGGACTCAGAACCACAGTATTTGATCCCCCAGAGGAAGATGGGTTTTTCATTACAATTGAGTTGCGCTGCAATCATTGACAAACAGACAAGTGGAAAACAACACAGCCTACTGCTGAAACCTTCTAAACCCCCCACTCACAACCCGATTCATTGAATCGGAACTGTTTACCTGATACTGTGTTATGTGGTACCACTATGCTCAGACACTATCTGAACATGGGGTGATAGGTGATTTTGTTATAGTCAGGCTGGATGATGGGTGGGTAAGAGGGAAAGGTGATGGTGTTTGCAAAAGAATTATTTTATTCAGTGATAAACAGTATTTTCTCAGGCTAACTGCATCTATGTACATCTATCTGACACACCTTGACTTGTTTTATTTTTCCTTCATGCGATGTCACCCCCAACCCCCCCACATCTGCCTAATGACCAGGCAAACCTGTAACAGAGGCACTTGGGTCGTAAAGGTGGGAAATTATTTCTTGCTGTCAGACTCAAGCTACATCCCTGCATGACCCTGCAAACATTTGTATATTCATAAAGGAACCACTGTGAATGCTTCCTGGTCCCATGGTGGGAGTTCAGCAGCTACTGACACACCACAGGTAGTGGTTGGAGGCATCAGTACCCACCCTCACCCACACTCACAACCCAATCCTCTGCATCTGAACTGTTTACCTGATACTGTTTGATATGAGCACTACTAGTGCTACTATGCTTGGATACAAGGAGATTTTCTTAGAGCGAGTCAGGTGGTGGTGGGTAGAGAGGGAAAGTGATGGAGATTAGTGAGGGAATAATTTTATTCAGTGACATAGCAGAGGCGTTTAGGTCATAAAGGCAGGAAATTGTAGCTCGCTCTCAGACTCAAGTTACTTCCCTGCATGATCCTACAAATGTTCACACATTCACGAGGGAACCACTGCTAATACTCCCTGGTCCCATGGCAGGAGTTGAGCAGTTAGTGACATACCACAGCTAGTGGTTGGAGATATCAGCACCCCCCAACCATCAGGTCATCAGGGTAAATACATCCTTCAGAATAAATATTCTCCTACATACCCCCGAGGTAGGGATAGATACTGCTGGCAATCACAAATGGAATGGAAAGCAAATATGAAAGAGCTGGGATGCTGAAAGTCTTGACAGGCAGAACGCAGAGAGTTCACATAGGTCACTGCAGTCCAACTCCCTTCACCTGTCTGACACAAAATGATTTTCCCTTTCCTCCTTCCTACCTACTTCTCCTTCCTGTCCTGGAGCACACCATCTCTGCAGAAATGATGCAAAAAAGGTGTCTTGCGATACAACTGCCAGGGCCGGTGCGCACTGGAATGAGGGCGGCCAGCCTCACATATAAAGTACATCAAAAGAAAAGCAGCACAGTGTGTTTTATCTGCAAAAAAGTTTACTAAGTTACCGAATGATACAGACATAAAAAACACACAATAGCAGCGCAGCCTAGACACCCAGTGCTTTGACTCTTAATGAATCTTCAGGGGTCCCCCTGATGAAAACTCATCAAGAGTCAAAACACTGGGAGTCTAGGCTGACTGTGCTGCTATTGTGTATCATTTAGTAACTTAGTAAATGTTTTTTGTGGTTGAAATATGCTGTTAGTGTTGCTTTTCTTTTGATGTACTAAGTAGAAATGATGACTAACACCTGAGTGCTTCCAGAAACAAACCACCCTCCTACCATATCCCCTTTTTATGTTGGTGCACTTGTGCAGCCAACACCTTGCAGTACAGCAGATTTGGAGGCGCAGTTACTGTTGGGCGAATGCAGGGCATGCACCAGGAGGTGCGTCCCACATTCCCCAATCAGTCAGCAGCAGGGGCCGACACCCTGCCTAGTTAATGAGGTGAAGAGATCAGAGAAAAGGTCCGCTGCAATGAGGGTGAAGCTCTCATGCAGCGTGACCACAACACGCCTCCCCATACATGTAGGCAACATGGCGACAGTGACTGCCGTTGTTGCCTGTTAACACCCCCGTTTATTGTGTGCCAATGGGGGGTGCCCAATCCCCATCGGCATCAAGTAACCCCCCCTGTTTTTGCTTGCTGAGGGGGTGCCCAATCCCCCATTGGTTAAAACACCCACCCACACACACACACACACACACACACACACTCAGGTGGCACGCTGGGAGCCCACCCCAACATGCCAAAGCACCTATTAAATTGAAAACAGTCCCCCAATGTCTTTTTTTTTAACCTGTAAAGCAAAAATGGTCCCTTGTGCTCTTCCAACCCCCTACCACAACCCACACCCACCACTCGCACCCTGCCTCCCACCCCCACCCCATACTTACCTCCAGAGTCCAGCGTGATGATCTTCGGGTGGATCGGGAACATGTCTACACTCTTCAAAGCCGACCACGAACTGAGGAAATGCCGGTAAGCTGTATAATGGAATGAATAGGGTTTTTTCAACTTTAATGCATATCTTGGGCATTTTTGGGAATTTTTATACCCATTTTCAACAAGGGGTTTTTGTGACCCCTCCTCATGAATTCTGGCACTGTCATATCATTAATCAGTCCTGAAAGGTGATTTTGCAGTCACTGTGTGGAATCACCTTTCAGGACCAAATAATGAGATGACAGTGCCACTGTTCATGAGGTGGGCTCTCAAAAAGCCTATGTTGCAAATTTGGTGGAAAAAATCCAAACAATGGCTGTTTTACGAGTGTACATCGCAAAGCTGCTACGTGAGCTCGTAACTTTGTGAATTCGCAATATTTTCATGCCAGATTTTCAACATTGCCATTTTTGCACACCTCCTTGTGAACAGTACAGCTGTCATTTTTCACATCCTGGCCGAAATGTGTTTCCACACTTCTGGCACACAACAGCGCGGTCACTGTGGGAAATCAGTGTTTGGGCCAGATTATGAAAATGACAGTGACACTGTTCATGAGCAGAGGTCCTAAAATGCCTACATTGAAAATGTGGTGACGATACTCCATAAAATGACTATGTTGCGAGCATGAGTTGGCAGATTGCACGCACACTCGTAACATCGTGCATTTGTAATATTTTCACTCTGGATATTCACCACTGGCATTTTTCCACACCTCTTGATGAACAGTACAGCTGTCATTTCACATATCCTGCTCAAAATGTGTTTTCGCACATCCGGTGCAGAATAAGCGCAGTCGCTGGCAAAATCACTTTTTGGGACAGTTTGAGGAAATAACAGTGACACTGTACATGAGCAGAAGGTCTAAAATCTCTATGTTGAAATTTGGTGCGAGCGTCCATAAAATGACTGTGTTATGAGCAGTTAATACATGCCCATCACACCCTTGTAACTTCGCAAATTTGCAATATTTACGGCACATTTTCAACACTGGCATTTTTTTACACCACCTTATGAACTGTATAGCTGTGATTTTTCACATCCTGCCCAAAATGTTTTTCTGTACTCACTACCAAAGCCATTGCCAGCGTGACAACATTCGGCATTGACAAATGCTTGTTTGTTCCTGTGGTCCTCACTGTCTCTCCCACCCCCCACTGCAAGTTGGGCAGCTACCTAATGCCAGGAGATGTCGCGGATGTGGAGGTGCACTCAGGAACAGACAGATTGTTGTGTCACACCCCATGTATGCATTGTCCTCTCTTGCGAAACCATGGCTGTTGGGGTCATCTGCAACACCTTTTTGCTCACAGCTGCTGCATTATGTAGTGTTCATACCTACTGAAAAATTAGAACAAACATGGACTAATCTATATAGATAATGCTCAAAAAACACTCAAAAGGTCCACCCCCCAGACCTAACTGCAGACAACACACTATTACACTAAGACCCAAGACGTGTGTAATATCTGTATTGCTCTCTTCTGAGGATGAGAGAATGGATACCAAACTTCAGGAAACATAACATATACATGCTGGTCATAAGGTGTGGGGAGTCATGACAGACTCATCATGTCTGACTAGTACACCTCATCCCATGAAACACTCATAGCAATATCCTACAGCTTCTTTGTTCCTTTAACCAAACCATGCTAGTCCCAGGAGACTATTGTAGGGGACTCACTCTCCAGCAGGCAGCTAGCAAACTGCGATACACGTGGGACACTGACGCTAGGGGAATTTGGAGACATTCTAGCCTAGTGCCCATGTGCACAAACTTGAACTGCCAAGAGCAAAATCCCCTGTTTTGATACAAACCAAAATGTCATAGGCAATAAATATCCTAGAATAACAGAGCACCAGGCGGACAAGATGAAGCAAGGATATAACGTGTCGTACCATGACCCCCCCACACCTGTTCTTGGTGGTCAAGCTGCAATGGGATCACCTCCTACATAATGACAGAAATTGTATAATCATGGACAGGTACACCCCATCTTGAAGATGGCCCCAGTGGATCCCTCCCATCATAGTCACAGACTTTGCAAGGTGTTATACTAGGGATTTGGTCCCATTGGGTCAGATCATCCAGGAGTACCTGAAACATATAACAAGATTTAAGGTACCATCACCAATAGTATAGCTCCTGTGTCTATGCTGCTATGATGGCAGCAGAGGTGCCAGAGAGGGTTCAGAGCATAGGTGTAGCTTGCACATCTGCTCACATATGCACCCTCTCAAAGGGACATTTGACAATGTTATTTTAAACCTCTGTACAACACACAATGAGAAACTGAGAAAGTTTATTACTGTTTTTATCTGTATGTTTATCTCTAGCAACAAATGAGAAACTGTAATAGTAAACAAGCTTCAAAACAGAACCTCTTTACCTGACATGCGCAGTGGGAAGCTCTTTATGTGCACTGTTCTTTTATGGTAATCCCTGTTATTCTTGTTACTCTTCTCATGCCAGTTTTGGCCAATATGGTGGAACCTGACATGACTGTGGTGTCAAGAATCCAATGGGTCATGCACTCCATATGGCAGGGTAGGAATGCCTATGGCTACTTTCACACTGCATGCAACTCGCACTGTCTGCAGCATATTATAGCTGAGCTGAAGATACTGTAATATCCAGGGATGTTCAATGGGTTAACCATCCCATTAAAATGAAGAAAATATTAATTTATTTCAGCCAAATGTGATGTAGCTATGCTCTAGCAAACACACCTTCTTAAAAAAGAATCTGGCCTGGAGCACATGGGTGGGACAGGAATTTCTCAACAACTATTCCACAAAACATAGGGGAGTCTCTATTCTGCTTAAAATAGGTGCCTTATTTAAGTTGAGAAATCAAGTGCTGATTAGGAGGGAAGAAGGATTATTTAGTGGGAAATGTTCAAAATAGGTACATTATCCTAGGTAATGTGTACTCTCCATACGAAGATGACTTTGTGTGAAGCAAATAAATCCAAACAAAAGAAAAAAACACTATGGTTCTCAAAAGAGGTGACGGGGAAGGTTAGGGAGAAAATGATAGGATTTAGGAAGTATAAGGAAACACAGAAGGAGCAGGACAGAGAACAGCTAAAGCAGAAGGAAGCGGGGAAGGCAGTCAGAATAGCAAAGGCCCAAACTGAGGAAAAGATAGCCAACTTAGTTAGGAAGGGGGATAAAACCTTTTATAGATACATTAGGGAGCGAAGAAAGACAAAGGGAGGAATAGTGAGACTGAATAAAGGGGACAGTGGATGGGCAGAGAGCGACAGTGAAAAAGCAGGGATACTGAATGAATACTTCTGCTCAGTATTCACAAAGGAAGAGGAGGGGTACTAATCCAGTCAATAGAAGCACTCTGGATGGGAAGTCGATCCCCATCCTTTCACAGAAGAAAGAGTTCTGAAAGAACTCCTAAAACTGAAGGTGGACAAAGCAATGGGCCTGACAGGATTCACCCCAGTATTCTGAAAGAATGAAGGGGAGAACTAGTGACACCACTGACTACCCTTTTTAACAAATAATGGGAGGATGGTGTGGTACCTGAGGACTGGGGTCTTTTGAAGTTGGAGTGCTGCTGTTTTACATATGTCATTTGTAGATAAATGGATTTTGTAAGTGAGTCAAGTTTAAGGGCTTTCCTTCACTAACTCGGTGTAGCCACGCTTATGTTCTTTTTTGGGATGTTGTGGTACCTGAGGACTGGAGGAGGGTGGATGTGATTCCCCTTCATAAAATTGGGAGCAAGACAGAGGCAGGAAACTACAGACCTGTCAGTTTGACCTCAGTGGTAGGGAAAATGATGGAGTCACTTCTGAAGGAAAGAATTGTTGAGTACCTAGAGGCCAGTGAGGCACAGGACCCAAGGCAGCATCGGGTCACAGCAGCAAGGTCATGTCATATGAATCTAATCAATTTCTTTGACTGGGTGACCGAAGTAGTAGACCAGGGAGAGCCTGTGGACATGGCCTACCTAGACTTTAGCAAAGCATTTGACATAGTCCACACAAAAGATTAATAAACAAATTAGCCAACCTGGAGGTGGGTCCCAGGATGATAGCCTGGGTAAAACATTGGCTGGACAACAGGACACAGATGGTAATAGTAAACAGAGTCCACTTTGAAGAAAGGGTGATAACTAGTGGGGTACCATAAGGTTCAGTACTGGGTCCAGTCCTTTTAATGTCTTTATAAGTGACATTGTAGAGGATTGGAAGAAAAGTATGCCTCTTTGCAGATAACACAAAGATCTGCAACAGGGTTGATACACAAGGAGGGTTTAAAGGATGAGAAGGGACTTGGCATGGCTGGAGAAATGGTCCGAAATATGGCAGCTTGGGTTCAATGCAAAGAAATGTAAGTAATGTACCTGGAAACAAAAACCCAGGGGAAGAGTACACAATGGGGGGGAGGTAGTAACAACAACAAAAATGGAAAGAGACCTAGGGGTAATCATATCAGATGACCTAAAGCTTAGCAAGCAATGTGAGAAGACAGTAGGGATGGCTGGGGGGGGGATACTGGGATGTATAGGGAGAGGCATCACCAGTAGAAAATAGGAAGTTGTTATCCTTCTGTACAGACAGTTGGTGAGACACCATGGAGTATTGTGTCAAGTTCTAGAGCCCCCATCTCTGCAAGGACATAGACAGGATGGAGGCAGTCCAGAGCAGGGCAACTAAAATGGTACAGGGTCTGCTACAGAAGTCATATGGGGAGAGACAAAGGGAGCTTAATTTGTATGCCCTTAGAGGAAAGGAGGGAGAGGGGAGACATGATAGAAACTTTTAAGTACCTCAAGGGAATCAACAAAGTCCAAGAGGGTAGCATCTTTCAGAAAAAGAGATGTGCAAGAACAAGTGGACACAATTTGAAGATAGAGGGCAGACGGCTCAGGGCAATGTGAGGAAGTATTTTTCACAGAGATAAACAGCCTTCCTGAGGAGGTTGGGGTCAAAACAGTGGGGAATATAAGAATGCATGAGACAGACATAAGGCAATTCTTGAAGAGGGGAGGAAGAAATAGGTTGTTGGTTAACTAGGCTCTGCAGCTTATCCAGTAGGTAGAGAAATGGGCAGACTAGGTGGGCCAAGCAGCCCTTATCTGCTGTCAAAGTCTATGTTTCTATGACTCAGGCTTTTTTCTGGGGATTACTACAACACCTCTAAGTCCCTCCCCCCCATGGCAATATTCCTGGGAGAGGGTTTTAACCTGGTCCTGGACCCCACCTGGACAGAACCCCCTTGGAAAGGGGAACCCTTTCTTATTATAAGATGAGAGCACTCCTGACACATATATGCACAGAGCTATAGCTTGTGGATAGTCAAAGATTATACCACCCCATCTCTAAGGACTACACCTTCCAATCAGCTAGATTTCAGACATGTAGTTGGCTGTACTTCTTCCTCTGTAATACACAGAGCACACACGAGATACTAGATGCCAGTATACACCCTGTAGTGCTGTCAGACCATACTCTGGTTTCTATTATAGTCATGCTGCAGCAAAAACTGGCCAAATCATTAAGATGGTGATTTAATCCTACTCTACTCCATTCTAAAGCATTCAAGGAGTGGCTTCCAAAAGAAATCAGTATGTACTTCAAGCTAAATGTACAGCTGGACATCTCTCAAAGCATGCTCTGGGAGGCCTTCAAAGAGCTATTATCAGGGCCACATAATTAGTTATGCAGCCCAGAAAATCAAAAAGAGGATGAACAGGGACACATACTTCACCAACCATCTCAGAACCACAGAGGAAATGATGTATAACTCTGATCAGCCCTCAGACCAGGACATAAATCATCTTCTAAGTCTGAAATATAGCCTAAATAAGTTACACTGCTAGCAGGCAGAGAGGGACCAATTTTTTCTGCAGTAATCCTAATGAAAAAATGAGGAATGAGCAAAGTAAATTGCTAGCATATCACCTAAAGAAAAGGCAAGCTAATATATTCCACATCTCAAGTCCCCAGATGGGACATCATAATCAGACCCAGTACTGTCCTTGCAGCCTTTAAAACATACCATGAGAGTCTCTATACTAGTCAGGAGGTGATTTCCTATACACAAGTGGAAAACTTCTTTGCTAACTCCACATGTCTCAAGTGCTGATAGCGGAGGGACAATCCCTGGAGAGAGACATATCCCTCAGGAAAGTACAGCAGGCAGTACATGATCTCTCAAAGACAAGTCTCCGGGTCTGATGGGTTGATGCAAGCTTCTGCTTGGCATTTGAGACACAGCTGGGCCTCCACTTACTGGAACTATTTATCTTGGCCCTAACTCTAGGCACCTCCCTCTACACTACAGGAAGCCCCCGTAACAATGCTCCTCAAGCCAGAAAAGGACAAGTCCTTTTGTTTCAGTTATAGGCCATTTTAGTGCAGAATGTGGACACAAAAATGTTAGCAACAATTCTGGCTAACAGATTTGAGCAAGCACTTCTCTCTCTGGTGCCTAAATCCCAGGCTGGATTTATGACAGCGAGACAAGGGGCAGACAACCAGTGGATGGTTGTTAACCTCATCCAGACTGACACTAAGGGACCAGAGTCAGCAGCACTTGCCTCTATAGACACAGAAGGCATTCAACTTGGTGGAGTGGGAATACATATGGGTCACATTGGAAAACAGAAATAGATTCTAATTTCTTATCATGGCTCAAGAGAATGTCCTTAGCACCGACAGCCAGGATGCCTACTAATGGCCTAGTCTCAGACCCTTTCCACTCCATTGAGTAACAAGTCTTCACTTCCCCTCTGCTCTCTGATATTCCTCCTAGTTATGAAGCCTCTGAATGCAACTCTCAGGCAGGATCAAGGGACTGTAGGAATTACAGTGAATAACCACTCTTATAGCACTTTGCTCTATGCAGATGATTTGCTGCTAACATTGTCTAAGGTGGAATCCTCCCTCACTCCCATGGGCCTGGCTAGTTATGGACACAATTGGCCAAATCTCAGGCCTCAGGGTCAACTGGTAGGAAACACAGCTGCTCCCACTTGTTAAAGGAGTTCCAGCATTGACCACCTTGGGTCAGAAAAATATAGCTTGGGCCTCATGTTGCATCAAATACTTATGGGTGATGATTACCCCTAAACTGCTTAATATGGTCCATCTCAACCATTGTCCCACCTCTGACTGAGAAGATTAGAATGGACATACACAGATGGAAAAAACTCCACTCATCTCTATCAGCAAAATAGCGGCCTTCAAAATGATGACCCTACCAAAACTAATCTATTGTCTGAATAACCTCCTCTTATCCATCAAATCCAAAATATGGAAACAGAGTGCCAATAGTGACAGGACAGTACCTAGAGAGAGACATATTGTTCAGGGAAGTACAGCAGGCAGTAACTATTACTAACAAGTTACGTACAGAATGCCCAACACCCACTGTTTAGCAACAAGTATTCTGAGCTCCGTTCCCCATAAAGGTGAATGGAACTTGCTTTGGATATGGGCATATCACATGAGCAACAGAATCAAGCAGACACTGTGTTGGCTGGAAGGTGAAAACTCCCAAGCCGTCTTATGGGTA
This sequence comes from Neoceratodus forsteri, assembly GCA_016271365.2. Lineage (NCBI taxonomy): Eukaryota > Metazoa > Chordata > Ceratodontiformes > Ceratodontidae > Neoceratodus > Neoceratodus forsteri. Next base: position 627,958,806 of record JADMNL010000023.1, on the reverse strand, counting down.
GAGATGGAGCAAGTCATTATACACCCCACACCACTTAGTTTAGCCCTTATGGGAACACCCCCACAGGAAAGTAAACTAATGGTCTCCATGTGACATACTAGGCAGATGTTGCAGAAGCTGACTCAGCTTAACAATTGGCAGCATCTTTCACTGGGCCACTTGGAACCCTTATGGAATAATCCTGGTCTGCAGATTGGGGGTAACCCTATACAGTGGAATTCTTAGGCCCACCACAGCATTTCATTAGTGACTCATGTTCTAGAAAAAGGCACAAGCCTTCTCAAGTCCTTTTTGCAATTCCAGATTGTCTTTGCCCTCCCAAAGCTGGATCACTGGCATTACCTGCAATTCTGCCATGACCTGCAGAAATGGTTAGCTCCTGACCAGACCCTGGAGGTGATGGGCTGGCTCCTTAAACAAACAGGGGGAGCAAGTGTGATTTATAAATGCATCCAGTCTCCCCACACACCCCTTTGGAACATGCATAGGGGGAAATGGTCAACAGAACTAGGCCTCATGATAGATTCCAAATGTTGGGACAGATGTTGGAAAGAGGCCCACATCACCACCACAGATCCCAAATATCAGTCCATACAAGAAAAGATTCTGGGCAGATGGCACAGAACTCCTGAAAAGCTCCTGCATATAGGCTTTAATATTTTAAATGTACGTGGGCATTGCAACCAAGCACTAGACACCATTTCTCATATACTTTGGCCCTGTGCAATTGTCCAAACCTGATGGCTTACCATTATTGTGAGAACCACGCAGATTATATCAATAGACATACCTCAAGGCCTGCTCTTTTGGCTTTAGTTAGACTCAGATCAATTGCAAGGGACAGAGAAGCTTTACAGGTCCTTTCCAAGCATGGTGGCCTCAGAAGCTAAATGCAACCAACTCCTCATGAGATGGAGAAAAGTGGAGGTCCTACCCTAGCTCAATAGGGTGGGTGTTGCCAGGGCAGCCTCCTACCTACAAGTTCTGCATAGGTATAAGGGTACAACAGAAACATTCATGAGGACTTGGACACCTTGGCTCGAGCAGCTGAGACTGATAAAGCCATAGGTACCCTAGGGGGGATATATAACTTCACATACCCTTCAATTTCTCATATGAGGGCACAAAGCAGATCAGTGACACTAACCAATTAAATCTGCATGACACTTCTATAGATAATGTCTTGGGAAGACTATCAATACACAACACACATAACCAGCATGAATTATGTGGCATTTGGTGCAAGAAAAGGCCTATGCGGGATATTGCACGCTTTGTAACACAGCCGCACTCTGCATGATGTACAAAACAATCCTATGATCAAAAACTTAACATACTTCCCCCTAAGAATATTAGGCATGTATAACATTCTAACAATAAGCAGCTAACATTATCAGTTCTGTCAATAAGCTATAAACAATTCATTAGAAACAGGATATTACGTAAACTCTATGTAAATAGTGAAAGTAACTTATTTCTTGCAAGACAAATAGCTTATATTTATCTATATTTAGTTCAATATTTATTATTGTTGTATGTATTATAAGGTTTTTCTCAGTGTTGGGTAAGTTACTTTTTCTATTACGTTTGGAAACTTGTTCCAGGAAACTCTGTGCAGTCACTAGCAAGGATGGAGAAGTACTAGACAAAGTAATACACCTTACAATAATAGTTACTTATTTCTTTTTATGCAAAAACAATACAAAAGTAATAAATAACTATAACAGATTACATTTCTTGAAAGTAATAGGTTAGTTACTAGTTACTTTCAAATAAATGTAATCGGTTACAGTTACTTATTTCTTTGGTATAAAAAGACATAAGTAATTGTAACTGTAAGGTGTATTACTTTTTCCAGTACTTCTCCATCCTTGCTAGTGACTGCACAGAGCTTTCTGGAACAAGTTTTCAAAAGTAATACAAAGTAATAGAAAAAGTAACTTACCCAACACTGTTTTTATTTATCCTAGAGTTGTATTTCCAAGGGGTTTTCCCTATTTGGGTTTTACTGGAACAAAGTAATTTTGTAGTGCACTGAAGCTATATGTTTGGAACATTTTAATGAAGTTTTTATATAAAGCATAAATGACATTGGGGAAGGCATTAAAGGCAAAGTCTGCCTTTTTATGAACAACACCAAGCTATATGGCAGGGTAAACACTGATAAAGGTATGCAGGACCTAAAGGAAGACCTAATGGAGCTGGAAAGGTGATCTGGCATACGGCAATTTGAGTTCAATGCAAAGAAGTGCAAGGTCATGCACGTAGGAAAAAAGAACCTGAAGACTGAGTACAGTTGGGTGGTCAAGGTCACTGAATCAAGGGAGGAAAAGGACCTGGGAATACCCATTACCAGTGACCTTGAGCAAGGTCCACAGTGTAGAAAGCAGCTGCAAGGTAAACAGAATCTGGGAATGTGTTGATAAAGGGTTTATGAACAGAAGCAAAGAGGTTATATTGCCTCTGTACAGATCCTTGGTGCAGCTGTACCTGGAGTACAGTATGCAATATTGGAGCCCCTACCTGAAAAAGGATATCAACCAGCTCAAGGCAGTTTAAAGGAGAGCAACAAAGATGATCCAAGGACAGCAGGGCAGGGCATATGAGAAGAGACTGAGAGAGCTAAACATGTACTCACTGGAGGAGGGAAGGGAGAGAGGAGACAACACTGAAATCTTCAAGCACCTGAGAGCTACAGTATAAATGAAGATGTTATTGGAGACCTTTTTTCTCAGTGAAAACAGGACCACCTGCGGGCATTGTTATAAGGTGGTGGGGGGCAAGGTTCAGGAAGAAGGTCAGGAGACACTTCTCTATGGAGAGGATGTTGTTGAATTGGGGTGAACTCCCAGCTGAGGTTGTCACTCAAAAGATGGTAGGGGCTTTAAGAAAGGGTGGGATGGGTGGATAGGAGGGTAGGAGGGAGGATTAGGGAGGAGCAGGGCCCTCTGTAACATCTAGAGCAGGGGCTCCACAAAAAGCAGACTCAATAAACCATAGGGCTTTCTTTTGCTAATTATTTCATACTGTATGTCATCTGAAAGGGACATAACACTTCAATGTAGTAAATTTGATATTGAAAATCACATGTGGGGAATAATTTTCACAGTAACATGCACTATGCTTTACTTTACTGTATGTTTGAATTAAGGCCACAGGAAAGGTTAGCAGTGAACATTTTGACTCGTTTGTTTCACAGGGCCATAACTTTTGATCTTTTTGTCACTGTAATGTGGCAAAGTCAGCTCTAAAAGTCTGCATTTACACTCAGCAACTGTGTAGGCAGCACCTTTCCCATATGGGACATACTATAAAGTAGCTTGCTGGATAAAAACGGCCCATGGGTTCCATAACAAAACAAACTCTAGCCAGAGCCGATAGGGCTGTGAAGAGATACCAAATGACCAAAGTAATTTTCTTGTTCGTGCCATATAGTGCTATTTAGCCACAATCATCACAGTACTCCCAGATCCAAATAACAATTTTTCTCTAACAAGTTCTCATTTTTCCTGTATTTTCCCTGTAGAGGCAGCATCAAATCCCTGTATAAATCCCTGTAGATTTTTCCATAAGCCACTAGTTCCTTATTTTGTGACTTTGTTGTTTATTTAAATGTAATATGTTGGCAGCCTTTTAGCAGGAACAAGGCTGTGGTTTGCTGTTAGTTATTAAAATTGTATGACATGCTAATAGTGAAATCACAGGTGAATGGCCTGGCAGTCACTGAATTGCTGTTCTTAAGTAGCAGTGATGTCAGTCAGTGAGGTCACAATGCTGGTGATGTAGTGGGGGCAGTATAGCTAGCTATGTCAGCTGCCACACAGAGTACTGTTCCACATATCACACATATTAACATCAGGTAAACAATCTTCTAATTAAACAAAGGGAAAAGATAAAGTACCTCAAATATAAAAGGTAATGGCTGACTGCTTTTAAAATGTAATATTAGTTTTAGGCAGTATACATTCTCTTTAACCCACATGCCTAGTGTGGGGATAGAACCCACAGCTTTCTGATCTTCCAGTCTCAGAGGCCAGTGTGCATGCTATTTTTTTGCATATTTCATTTGTTAGTTTTTACACAAATTCTCTCAGACTTTTTTCTGACCACCTGACGGAATCTTGAATGAGTTACATAAATGTTATTATTTTTCCCAAGGCCCTGACCCTGCAAATAAATACATACTCAGTACATCATATTATAAAATGAGAAAAAACAGTCTTCTGTTTCCAGTGCTTGCCTCAATGTGTCCTGTGGAAAGGAATGTCAGCTAATATACTGCAGTTCCACTATCTGTAATCTGACACTGAGTCTAACTTTCGTTTTCACAAAACCTAGAGAAATGAGTTAACCCCAGGTTGCTGAAAGAAACAGAACAAATCTGCTAGACTGAGCTGGACAGATAACAGAAACAGCAGTTTAAAAACTTTTTTGTTAATATCCTGAGAAAATCTGAGGTACAATACAGTAGTATCACCCTCCTCCCTTCAGATGCCTTTAACATAGAGTAACTAATAGCAAAAATCAGAGGGGTGCACTATTTTGCAGCTGTGGAGGAATACACACAAATGTCTAAAAAGGAAGGTCTAGGAAAAGCTGTTTTTACAGCTACAGATGACAGAAGGGCTGTAGGCTCCACCCGCAGCCCTAAAAATACTCAAATGGGGACCAATGTTCACTGTGACATGCACTACTTCTTCAATTATGTTTGAATTAAGGCAGCAGGGAAAGGTAATGGTATTGTGTATGAATTTCCACCCAAACTAAAAAGATGTTTAACACAGTTGAAAGGTCACAGAATGCTGTTGTAAGTAGTAGTAGTAGTAAAAACCTTTATTTTTACACAGGAAAGTTGTTAACAAAATTACATCATTAGGATAATGTCCTGTTTGCAAGATGCTCCTGTTGTATAAAATTGTACTGAAAATACTAAAATATAAAATACAATAAAATAATAACCAGACATTCAATTGACAAACATTACACAAAAATTAATATGGGTAGATCAAATTACAGTATAAACAATTATGTTGTGTCCTTTTGTAGTACAGCAGCTTTTTTAATTAGAATGGAAACTCATGCAATCATACCTGCGGTTTTACTTTTATTTTCTACTCACAGACACACTCAGAACACAGACACTCCCCCTAACACAGATTGTTGTTTCATCTGCAAGGCCCCTTTCCCATGTCTAGGGGTATCCAGGGGTTATAATGTGGCAGGGCAGTTACAACAGCATAAAACTAGCACAGTCCCAAAATAGCAGATAGTTATTCCTTACTGGCAGATGGCTTCTTTGAAGGACAGGTCTCTCTTGTCAGCTGACACAAGTAGGGGTACAGGGCTGTGGGACTTAAAAGGTGGTTAGCTACATCACAGTTCCACAAAACAGTTAAAATTGGAATGTCCACTCAAACTTGCAGGAACAGGGAGGATCCTGATTTAATGAAACTTGCTGGCCATGCACAACATATATACAGAGTTCATCTCTGGGCTACGGGAACCCACATTGAGTAAGGCAAGTCATTTACCAGTTTATGTGGTCATGAAGACCCTACCTATACTTAGCTAATCCATGGGCCAGGTGGCCACACACTGGTTAAGATGGCAGCAGCTTAATGAGAAGCCAGAACCTCTAACAGGTGGCAGCAGCTTTCTGACTGTACCTTTCGCACATCTATGAAGGCAGGAAGGGGGGCCCTTCAATCTCATGAGCTCCACATAACCTCCTCTCCACAACCATGACTCCAAGGGTGACTTCCCCCCAACATCCATTGTGGTGGACATCCCCACCAACCAGGCTCCTCCTGTAGGCTGTCTCCTCATACTGGCTTCCTTCACACAGATGGGGCTCCGACATGACTCTAAAGTGGCACTAGGTCGGGGCAGAGTGGCACACACTCCCCAATCCCACCAATTCCACATCCTGGTTGCTCCCAGAGGCACTTCTACCAGTCACAGTCCAGAATGGGCCCCTTTTCCTCATTTTCAACACATCGAGCTGCAGGTTCAAATTCAGCCCTCCTGATCTTGTCTTGAGCTATAGTGGCAGCCACTATACCACCACTGCTGAAATCCTAGGTAGAATTTACAGACAGGTACAGGAGCAGGCAATTAACCTTGCTCTTGCAGAGCTACCTGCCAAATCCACAGCATGGGAATGCTCCCCTTAAAAAGGCACCAAACAGACCATTTATACCCCCCCCCCCCATCCCTGGGGCAATCTCCAACCTGCAGAAACTCCACCCCAGGGTGGAGGCCACAAACAACAGCCTGATCCCAAAATAAACAGAGAGAGGAAGACAAGTAAACCCAACCCATGAGTGGATTACACATCATTAACAAAACAAGCATTTGTCAATGCCGAATGTTCACTTGCAGGTATTTGCAGTGGTATTTAGCACTTGACATGGCTTAAAAAAATCAGTGACAAAGAAGTAAATGAGGGAGACAGTTTCAGAAGTGGTTCTATTGCCTGAAGCAGGCAGCATAACAGTATTGGTGTAAAATACTTGTCTGCAGAAGAGCAAGTCTGTAACTCTGTTACCCACTGTTCAGTCACAGAAACAAATTGTAGGAGGGAGAGAACATGGTAAGGCAAAGTCTGGGACATCCCTGAATATACATATATATCTCCTCTCCCCTCTCTCCTCCCCAGCCCCCTCTTCTACAGGTGCTTTTTAGGCTTGCGTACTCTGCCACAGGAAAGCTCAGAGTTGAAAGGCAGAGGGTAAGTGCATTGGGGGAGGGGAGGGAGAGCAAGACCTGGAGGATATTGGCTACACCAGAGAGAGTATTAAAATATAAGTAAAAAAGGAACAGTTGATTTGATCAGGGCAATACAGTGTATTTGGGACTGAAGGACAAGAGGGCATACAGGGGTGGTGGGAAGGGGAGGATTAGTTAACAAGGAAGCATTTGTTTTATTTACTCATGGAGAGTGGTAAATGTATGGAAGAAGGTGCCAGATGATGTGGTGTAAGTCAAGTGCTGAAACTTTAAACTCAAGCTGTATCACTTTCTCCTGTAATACATACTCTTTCAGTTGCCCCCCTTTATGAGAGGTCACCCTCATTCTACCTCCAAGTATTACTGTGTCCCACATAAAAAAGGTACTGCCCATGCAAAGAAGATGCTAGAAACTCTTAAAGCAGGAATTCATAACTCTTTTGCTAAAGCAAAAGTAAACCTGCTAAGTAATGGTACTAGATTCCAGTGTACTGAGCCAGAATCTCCTTTCTTTTGGTGTTGCACATTGGGAGGGCTAGTGTTGCATGTGTCAGTGTTATACCTTCTGAGTGTCAGTTTCCCACATTTTAGTGTCAGTGTCCCACATGCTGTAGGCCACTATCCCACATTTAATGAGTGTCTGTGTCCCACATTGTGAGGGCCATTGTCCCACATTTTGAGGGCCAGTCCATCACTTCTGAGGACCAATGACATCCCGTTTTGTGTCAGTATCTCACATTCTAATCCATTGAAAAGGTGCTGTTGAAATGCAACTTTTTTCCTCAGACCCCCACTGTGATGTAATGGATGTGTAAACCTTGCTAGCAGTAGTATGGGTGCATCGGGTAGGTATCACGGAAGCGGGAGATTCCAGCCCCAGTTCCCTTGTCAGGCTAGGAATGGTGACGCCTATGTGTGCTGATGTCTCCCCGCCATGCCCACCACTGGTCACTGGGAGGGGCTGAGAGCAGCAGTGGCGGGGGCCAGCAGATCCAACTCTCACACATACAGTCAGTGCTTTGGAGTACCAGGCTCGGCTGTCACTGTAATGGGTGCCTCCCCCTCCGTCAAAGGGCTCAAAGTTCCCATATTGTAGTGGAGCTGGAGTTTTTCACTGACTTGCCTCTGCAGTGATTCTTGTGGCAGTATGTATCCCTGCTTGCCTCTGCCGGTTCGTCATTGCTCAAGCGCTCACTGGGCTGGTGGTTGAAACATTTGTTTCTACAGCGAGGAGGACCATCATTATCAGCACAGCCGCAGCCTTTCACTGCTCCCATTTGCGACCTGAATTGGAAGTTTTGGGGAACAAAAGCGGAGACGGACAGAGGGACAGGAGCTACAGATAGCCAGCAGCAGTGAACGGTACTGGCCCCGTAGTGTCAGCACCGAGCTGTACCAAGCACTTTGCCCAGCCCTGTGTATGAGAGAGCAGAGCCCGGAGCATGTGTTTGTCTCACCTGAATCCCGTCTGCAGAACCGGAGTGTCCTGCTGCCCTGCTGCTTCAGGTAGGGGCCCGATGGGATATGGGGAAGAATCCAGGATGAATGGATGGATGTGTTCTCAGGGAACCAGCTGGGAGGGAGAGATAGAGATGGGACAAGTGAGGAACTTTACATACAGGCAGGAATTAAAGTACAACCTCTGAGAAGGATGGGGCGAACAAAACTTTCCAAGCATAGAAGTACCCTACGGTTATTTACCTTTAAATACCTGTTTCATTTACCTTAACATGCATGTCTTTACCCATAAATCCTTTAAATTAATGCAACTCTTTTAAAAAACATTTATTAAAAGAGAGTAAGCCTGTGTAAACGTATAACTGTCCCTCAGGTAAGGGCCCTGTATGTTTTATGTGTGCCTGTTTATAAATGTATACAGCATCTGGTTACTTTTTCGATGCGACAGTTGAAAAGTTAAAACAAAATCTTCTGATAAGGGCCCTGTATCAGTTGTGTAGCCAGGAATTTTAGATCTGCACACCAAGTGGACTCACTGCTACCTCCCCCCCCCCCCATTGTTTGGGCCAGTTTCCCTTTCCCCACACTGTCCATGCCCTGTTCATGCCATCTCACCTGACGCAAGCATCATTTCCTGTGTTTTAAACCAGCACACCACTAGCCATACTGTCAGCAACAGTTGTCAGACTAACAGACTGGCTTTTATTTACAACATAGCATTATGACAAGCCTCTGTACCACATCAAGGCAGCTAGTCACACAGAGGTTCATTCACACACTACTAGCCATGTCACCACACCACTAGCCACACCATTCACATACCACTAGCCATGCCACTACACCACTAGTCACACCACCAGCAATTGTCAGACTAATAGACTGGCTTTTAGTTATAAGCCTCTACCACATCAAGTTAGCCATCCATTCACATATCACTAGCCATGCCACCACACAACTTGCCACACCTCCAACAGTTGTCAAACTAACAGACTGGCTTTTAATTACAATATTGCATTGTGACAAGCCTCTGTACCATGTCAAGGTAGCCAGTCCCACAGAGGTCCATTCACACCACTAGCCATGCCAGCATACCAATAGCCATGCCACCACACCACTAGCCACAACCCCAACAATCGTCAAACTATTGGCTTTTAGTTACAGTTGGTAAAGTAGGTATCGAAAAAGAAATGTGTACTGCTTTCCCTTATTTCTGCATCTAACACATCTTTCCACTAAAAAACAGTGAATGAAATCAGAGGTAAACAGTAAGACAGTCAAGAGCTACACAGTATGGCAGGGCTAAAACACTTCTAGCAAAAAGGAGGTATGGATCTCAAGAAAAATATTGTAACAATTTTACAGTGATTACATTACACTGGTTTATCCTATCTTTGCACCCTTAAAAATAAATACTTTGTTGTTTCATCTCCATATCTCATTTTTGCTAGATGGGTTTTAGCCTTGACATACCCTGTAGCTCTGATTTCATTCGTGTGGCAAGATGTGTGCCAGATGCAGAAACAACTAAAGGAACATTGTAAGCATCTTTTAACAATACACATTTCTTTTTAGATGCCTGCTTCACAGACGCAGGATGGCAGCCAGCCTTTGAAAAGATATACAAAGCTTTAGGAGGTAGTAATACATCAGGGGTTGAAATTAAGTTTTGCAGCCACTAGCCAGCAGGGCTGATGACAGGGAAAATCCATTAACCCCAAACACATTTCCATTGGCCCAGGTAGTGTACTTACTGAAATATTATTTACTATCCCAAAAGAAAATCTACCAGCATTTGGCTAGTGGGCTGGTGCCAATTTTGACCCCGTACATTGTTAGAATTTATACGGAACATAAAAAGATCTCTGGTTTTACTGTTGCTGGCTACCTTTTACTGTGGCAAGCATCATGACCGATCCTGTCTGCAGTCTGGTGCCCCCAATGTACATGAACAATTATTTAAAAAAAAGTGCCTGGCTGACTAACAGGGAATAGCAAAAAGATCTGAAGGCCTAAGAGACAGGAATACATGTGTAAGCTTGCTAGGGCAGGGCTGATAAATAAAGTGACAAATATACTGTACAGCCCGAGGTCACAGGTTCTAGCATTGCCAGTGACACACTGTGTGATGCCTGCTAAGCTCAGTAAACTGCTATCACCAGGGAAGTAAGGGCTGTAACATATCAAGCTGTAATTTGCTGGCTTGCTGTATAACCCAATCCCTTCTCTTTTATCAAAATTCTGGGGATAATTTATCACGAGCCCAAGGCATATATTAAAGTTAATGGTCATGTTTCGAATCCCCTCCCATTACACCACAGCACCTGTCAGGGATGCCCTTTATTTGCTTTATATTTGGAACCTGTCACCCAAGCTGTCAGGTCCCATCCAGATTTAGAGGACCCCTGTTTAGGCAATAGACATCAAACCTTGGCTCTGCATGCATATAATCTGTTGGTGTCTCTGTGGAACCCAGAGATTTCATTTTCAAGTCTTTGGCAGGTCCTGCTTACATTTGGCTCCCTCACAGTCTGTAATCTCAACACATCAAAGGGTCAAGCTCATAGATTAGGTTTACTACCCTGTAGTTACCGAAAGTTGAGGGGGGGGCTAGCCTTACCTAATCTTTCGTATACTATAGTTCTGCCCAAGTTTGTACTGCCATGTACTGTCTTCAGAAGGGATATACAGTTGCTGGAAAACTTTAAAAATTATGAAAGAGAATCTCCTCCAAATTCATAACACACTTTAGCTTCACTCTAGAGGTCACCTGAACAAATGACCTCTAACCCCTTTACTAGAACTGTGCTGGCTCACTGGCAAAAACTTTGTAGTCACAAGAGTTATGTGACACTAGCTTCGTATTACTCCTTTGCTTTTAATTCTTTTTCCTGCCAGCTAGACTAGACAATATGCATGCTTGATACAGGAAAATGGGACTGTCTCTTCCCTTCCAGTTTCTCAGGGATCACGATATTATCCCCTATGCTGAATTGTCAGCTGCCAACTCTTACAGACCCCCAAATACTTCCAATATTTGCAAACACTCCACTATCTGTGGACAGAAGTCCAAAGGTGGCCCTCGAAAAGGATACATCTGTGCAACATCAACTTTTGAATGATCCCTCAACTGTCCCTGAAGATTACAAGGGAAGGGACTTTCATTCTGCTGCTTTATCGGATCGGTGATCCGACTAATATAATGCTTCTTATCTTGGAAGCAAGACAAACGCCATCCAAAGATTAAATAAACTAAACCAAAAAAAAAAAAAAAGCTCTGATTTGCATGAAGCCGAAGCACCATGAAATGCTTCTCATGATGGAAGCAGGAAGCACAAAACAGCTGTCTGACCCATTCTGTTTGAAGCGCGCCCCCTGCCACGCCATGCCACACTGCCGCCACTTAGAAGACTAAAGTAATAATAAATAACCCACTGTAACCACACTCGGGCAGCGCTCAGCCAGCCTTATACCTCTCAACTCTCCCTGAAGATTATAAGGGACTTGCCTCAGCTCAAAGTCTCCTCTAGTACTCCGACTCTTCACTCCGATCCCATGCAGCAGCGGCTGTCTCATCTCTCGCTTTCACCCTATCCCAGTCTTCGATGATCCGATGTCGTGATGGATGGTCACCATGGCACTAGAACTAGGTTAGGCTGGACTGACTCTCTCACCCCCTCAGCTCGACGGTCGACCTCAGCAGGCAGCAGGAGCAGCCAATGACTCCTCCACTGCAATTCCAGAAATCCTGTAAGCTTTCCAGAAATCCTGTAAACTCTCCTGACTCTATGCCAGTCTTCGATGATCCGATGTCATGACGGACGGTCACCACAGCACTACAACTAGGCTAGGATGGGCTGACTCAGACTTTCTCTCACCCTTCGGCTTGACGGTTGATCTGAACAGGGCCTGTATGTGTTAACCTGTAAAATGCATTCATGCATAGTGGGGCAAAAGTCTGTTCGGTGTGATTGCAAGCTGGGAGGGATTTCAAGCAGAGGGAAAGGGTGATGTAAATATGCTAAATGCATACACATTGCCACCACTGATTGCAGAGGGCATTTTCTTAGAAATGAAGACCAGGGCAGCTGAACTGCTGTCATAGACAGCTTGCACATCCATTGGCGGGGTAGGATCATGTCTGCTACACGGAGCACTGGATTGCACAGGAGGGTCACACACCTCCAAAAAGTCGTACTGTGACAAAACGTTCCTTGCGCATGCGTGCAAGCAAACGTAAAAATGGACTGGCTAGTCCGACGTATATTGCGTGGTTTGGCTTTTACCGATTTTGTTTGCTCAAGTCCGGCCATCACGGTCTTACCTATACCTGGAAGAAGAGCAGCACGTAACTCGAAATTCTGTGAAGTGTACTCCAGAGACTCTAAATCTCCTCGCACAGTCCCTATTGAGAGAGCTTGAGGAACTGATGGACTATGGGAAAGGGTTATGGTTCTGGTAGTCAACTGGAAGGGGCGTCACGATTGTTCTGCTTGACATACATTAACTGCAGCCCCTCCTGTTTGTGTTGCTCACCAAATCATTAAAAGATTGAACTGAGTCTGCACCAAATCATTAGGAGAATGAACTGAGTCTGTAACACGCCGATTCCTGTGATGAGTAGTAAACTTTACTCAGCCTTGCGATGCCCCTAATTCAACAGTTCCTTTATTTGCAACAGTACTAGTTGTAAACATTTGACATCATTCACACATCTGGACTTTTTCATGTCATCATAGGCAACACTTAAATAAATGTACGTTCCATTTTTAACAGCTTCATTACTTTCGGTCACTATTACAGCAAGAAATTCAGGAATTACGGTTACATTCCAAAAATAATTAAAAATTGTTCGAGTCACCCTAATTCGCTATCATGTTATAACTACACATAACTTGTACATCACCCTATTTGCTAACCAAATTGTTCTGTCTTATTTTGACACATTGCAGGTAAGCTCAAGCCACTTAGCAGGCACCTCTCTTTTGTTAAAACGTATTCAGCCAATCAAAATGTGAGTTACTGACGCAGACAGCGTACACGAGCCGAGACACAACTGCCTTAGAAGAGAACCTTCCATGGATGATGCTATTATCCACGCGTTCTGGAACATTTTGACAGAATACAGCACGCTGTAAAAATAGCGGACATTATCGCTAGTCACAAATAAATGGAATATTCAAAAAATGCATTCATGCATAGCGGGGCAAAAGTCTGTTCGGTGTGATTGCAAGCTGAGAGGGATTTCAAGCAGAGGGAAAGGGTGACGTAAATATGCTAAATGCATACGTGTTGCCACCGCTGATTGCAGCGGGCGTTTTCTTAGAACTGAAGACCAGGGCATTTGAACTGCTGTCATAGACAGCTTGCACATCCATTGGCAGGGTAGGATCGCACCTGCTACATGGAGCACTGGATTGCACAGGAGGGTCACACACCTCCAAAAAGTCGTACTGTGACAAAACGTTCCTTGCGCATGCGTGCAAGCAAACATAAAAAAGTGATACACCCCTTCTCTGAGTGGGTTTTCAGCAGCTGGATGATGGTAGCTTTCTTTGTTTTTTTCAACCAAAGATTTCTTGGAAAGAAGACAAAGAAACTCTTTTTTTAATTTCATGTTTCAAAACATGTACAACACAAGACCAAGCAGGCAAAACTCTACTGTGCTCCTAGCTTGTTGTTTTGATGACATCAAACATCTCTTAAGCTTCACTCTCACGCTTCCTATGATGTCATCAGAACCCTTCAGTGGAAGCACAGCCTTGTTCTGCATGGTTTCCCATGCATTAATCACTATGTACGTATCCATGTTTTCTTTGGTGTATGGTGGAGGCTCGATGGATCCACCATTTGTTTTCAATATGTATAAAAGATTAGCACAACAAAGAACAAGGCTAATCTATTTTTTAATGCTTCTAGCCAATTTTTATATAGTACAGTATATTAACTTCTAGGCAGAAGTGGTACTGGGAAAATGGTTGAGACAAGGACTACTGTGAAGTGACCAAAAAGTATTTTATTATGGCAGTGGTGGCTCAGTGTATCTGCTGGTACAGGGTCCATACTTCCTTCCTGTTATTATCCACCTGAAATACACAAAGTACAAGATTCCATTTAGGATTGTGAACAGAGAATAACAGGATGTATTTTAAAGTACTGTTCAGTTCATGTCATCATGCACTTTGAAATCACACTCACTTGGTGCCCGGCAACCACCACATTCTGGTTGTAGGGGTCACAAAAGCTCTCCTCTCCTCTTTGATGGGTGGCAATGTGTTTCCCTACATCAGTATAGGACTATGCTCCTTGCCACCAATGGTTAGTCTCCCTGGTGGGACCTCTGTGAAACTTATTGTCATTCCTGTGTTGTGTTGTGTTGCAACAATACAAAATATGCGTGTTTTAGGCCTATAGCATACAGAATTAATCATTTATTGCTTAATGCTGTCTCAGTACACTGCATAGTTCAGACTCTAATTGCATTTGATTATGCCATTCACCACTGGCAATGGGTGGCTGCATGAAACACAAACCCCTGACTTTCAGAAACTCCGCAATAAAGTGGGTCAGGGGCTCAGGCTCCCAAGCAGCTCTTACCTCTGCCATTCTTACAGACATTTGGGTGTCATGCCATGGGCACAAATGTTCATGTAACCCACCTACAGAAGCCTATAAAGTACATGTCTAAATGACACATGTTTGTCACTGAAATCAGGGGCTAAGAGGAGCTTGTGGTTAAAGCAAACTGAAGGCATTTTATTGGGAAGCTAATAGAATAATGGGCTTAGAATGAAATGCAGATCACTATTTTTTTCACAGATGCATAAAGCAATTTCCACATACTAAGATGTTTCTGAGGCCATATCACACAGCTAGGGCCCAGGGGATTGGAAGAAGTGAAAGCCAACTCCAGTGTCTGTCTTCAGGTGTGATTCAGATGGGCTATAAGTGGATGTCAGTGGGGGTAGGGGGTGAGAGTCTAGTCCTGCATGTTCAGTAAGCATGTCTTTTCTTATGTCGCTTAGTGATAGCTAGGGAACAATGGTCTGAGCAGCCGCTGAAAGGGGGATCTGTGGGAGACAAGCAAGCCACTTCAGATGTCTAGATTCAGGTGTGACTAAGATATTGTTGTACGTAGGTTTGTAGTTTTGGCTGATGGGTGATGGAGGTGGGGCAGGTGAAGGAGAGTCTAATAGTCCCCTTCATTGTGGACAAGCTCCGTTCACATGATGCACAATTTCTACAGCCCCAAGATAAATTTAATGCATGCTCTCTGTGTTATAGAAATACAGAAATATAGAATTAGACGGCAGATAAAGACTGCTTGGCCAACCTAGTCTGCTCATTGTCCTACCTAACAGATAAGCTGCAGATCCTAGTTAACCAACAGTTTACTTCCTCCTACCCCCCACTAGGACTGTCTTATGTCTGTCCCATGCGTTCTTGAATTCCCCCACTGTTCTTGACTTCATGACCTCCTCAGGAAGGCTGTTTTATGCATCCACAACCCTCTCTGTGAAAAAATACTTCCTCACATTACCTCTGAGCTGTCCCCCTCTATCTTCAAATTGTGCCCCTTGTTCTTGCACATCTCTTTTTCTGAAAGATACTACCCTCTTGGATTTTGTTGATTCCCTTGAGGTACTTGAACATTTCTATCATGTCCCCTCTCTCCCTTCTTTCCTCAAGGGTATACATATTAAGTTCCTTTAGTCTTTCTTCATATGTCTTCTGGTGCAGACCCTGCACCATTTTGGTTGACCTTCTCTGGACAGCCTCCACTCTGTCTATGTCTTTGCTGAGATGGGGTCTCCAGAACTGCACACAGTACTCCAGATGGGGTCTCACCAACTGTCTGTACAGAGGAATAACAACTTCCTGTTTTCTACTATTGATGCCTCTCCCTATGCATCCCAGTATCCCCCAGCCTTCCTTACTGCCTTCTCACATTGCTTGCCCACCTTTAGGTCACCTGATATAATTACCCCCAAGTCCCTTTCCATTTTTACTGTTGTCAGTATCTCACCCCCCATTGTGTACTCTTCCCTGGTTTTTGTTTCAGGTGCATTACCTTGCACTTTGCATTGAATTCAAGAGCTGCCACATTTGACCATTCCTCCAACCTTGCCAAGTCCCTTCTCATCCTTTCTACTCCATCTTGTGTATTAACCCTGTTGCAGATCTTTGTGTCGTCTGCAAAGAGACATACTTTTCCTTCCAGTTCCTCTGCAATGTCACTTATAAAGACATTAAGAAGGACCTGTCCCAGTACTGAACCCTGCAGTACCCCACTAGTAACCCTCCTTTCTTCTCTGTGGACTCTGTTTACTACTACCCTTTGCGTCCTGTTGTCTAGCCAATTTTTTATCCAGGCTACCACCTTGGGACCCACTCCAAGGCTGGCTAACTTGTGTATTAATCTTTTGTGTGGGACTGTATCAAATGCCTTGCTAAAATCTAGGTAGGCCATGTCCACAGCCCCTCCCTGGTCTACTACTTTGGTCACCCAGTCAAAAAAATCTATTAGATTCATCTGACATGACCTTCCCATCGTGAATCCATGCTGCCTTGGGTCCTGTGCCCCACTGGCCTCTAGGTACTCAACAATTCTTTCCTTCAGAAGTGATTCCATTGTTTTCCCTACCACTTAGGTCAAACTAACTGGTCTGTAGTTTCTTGCCTCTGTCCTGCTCCCACTTTCGTGAAGGGAATCACATCCGCCTCCTCCTCCAGTCCTCAGGAACCCACCCTTCCTCCCATGATTTGTTAAAGAGAGTAGTCAGCTGTGTCACTAGTTCTACCCTTAGTTCTTTTAGAATTCTAGGGTGAATCCCATCAGGCCCCATTGCTTGGTTCACCTTCAATTTTATTAGTTCTTTCAGAACCCTTTCTTCTGTAAATGGACTGGTATCAACCCCCGTCTTCAGAGTGATTCTCTTGTTTGGTTTAGGTACCTCCCCCTCCTCTTCCTTTGTGAATACTGAGCAGAAATATTCGTTCAGTATCTCTGCTTTTTCACTGTCACCCTCTACCAACATTTCCTCCCCTTTATTAAGCCTCAGTATCCCTCCTTTGGTCTTTCTTCTCTCCTAATGTACCTATAAAAGGTGTTATCCCCTTCTTAACAGAGTTGGCTATTCCTTTCCTCGGTGATGGGCCTTTGCTATTCTGACTGCCTTCCCAGCCTCTTTCTGCTTTAACTGATAAAGTTCTCTGTCCTGCTCCTTCTGTGTTTCCTTATGTTTCCTGAATGCTATCCTTTTCTTCTTAACCTTCCCTGCCACCTCTTTTGAGAACCATAGTGTTTTTTTTCCTTCATTGTGTTTTATTGATTTGCTTTACACAAAGGCTTATTGCCTCTGTGATGGTTGTTTTGATTACTCCCCATTGTTCCTCCAACTCTCCTTCTTGCCTGTTTGCTAGTGCTTTTCTGAGGCACGCTCTCATTTTCCCAAAGTCAGCCCTCCTAAAGTCCAATACTCTTGCTTTTGTATGGCTTGATTGCATGGCTGTGTTTATCATGAACCACACTGTTTGGTGGTCGCTTGTTCCTAGATGGCTACCCACTTCTAAATCTGAGATTCTTTCTCCATCCCCATTTGAAAGTACCAGGTCTAAGACTGCTCCCTCCTGAGTGGGTTCCAATACTAGCTGTCTGAGGCATGCCCCTTGTAGGGCATCAAGAATGACCTTGCTCTTGGATGTGCCTGCAGCAAAGGTGCTCCAGTTAACATCTGACATATTCAGGTCCCCATACACAATATCTCCCTTTTCTGCCACTCTAAGGAGGCCTTCTATCATTTCCTTGTCCATTCCCTCCCTGAGATGGGGCCTGTATACAACCCCATGCGGATTGTGGTGCCATTTCCTGTCTCAGGGTGACCCAGAGTGCCTCATCTGCTCCCTGTTTACTCTTTAGTTCTGTTGCTTTGATTCCTTCCTTTACATGAGAGCTACTCCTCCTCCTCCTCCTTTACTCTCTCTGTCCCTCCTGTAGATTGTGTATTCTGGTATGTTGACATCCCAGTCATGGTTCTCTGTGTACCATGTTTCTGTGACTGCCACAATATCCAGGCAACCCTCTTCCATCAAGGTCACTAGTTCAGGGAGCTTGTTACAGACTGCAGGCATTGGTACTCATCACCCTCCACTTTTTAGCCCCATTCCTGTCCTTACTGCCTTTGCCTTTTTTACATTTAACTCTGTCCTGCTCCCTAATGACTTCTCTACCTTGGTGTTTACCTCACTAATTACCGTGTTTTGTGGGGGGAG
This sequence comes from Neoceratodus forsteri, assembly GCA_016271365.2. Taxonomy (NCBI): domain Eukaryota; kingdom Metazoa; phylum Chordata; order Ceratodontiformes; family Ceratodontidae; genus Neoceratodus; species Neoceratodus forsteri. The sequence continues at coordinate 627,940,350 of JADMNL010000023.1, read as the reverse complement.
GCTGGGATTTCCCTGCTCCTTTTCAGTGCCTCCCCTAAGCTAGTTTAAATGCTTGCCAATGAAGCATTTAAACCTCACCTAGGATCCTGGTTCCCCTGACAGATGCAGACCATCGCACCAGTAAAGGTCTGCATCCCTCCAAGTGACTCCCAGTCCCCAATGAAGCCAAAACCCTGAGCTCCACACCAGTTTTCAACCATTCATTGAATTCCCTGGTGAGGAGTACCCTAGCATCACCCTTGCCATAGACAGGCAGCACCTCTGAGAAGGTTACCGTATGCACTATTTGTCTAAGACCTCTTCCCAACTCTACAAACTCCTCTTGCATTGCTCTGATCCCATTCCTAGCCAGGTCATACAGGTTTATGTAGTAGCACATGCCTCAGTGATGTTTCACACCCACCCATGTATTATTCTGTATTATAATTGTTTTTGTTATCTCTCTTTGTCTTTCTTTATCAATCTGGTCTGGTATGGACCATTTTTGTAATCAAACCCCAGCTTCAGCTGTGCTGTCCAGCATTGTGCAATAACTACTGTGATCTTTTCCCTCAGTTCCACCATCCGCAGTTATGCCTTGATCCAGGGGTAGGGGCAGAGGGAACTCAGTTCCTGAGATGAGGGTGGTAGGGTGTACTGGTTGTGGGTGAACCATGGTACTAAATATAGCCTGGGAAATGGGGGGATGTATGGTATGTAGGCAGATTGCACTGCTATGGGAGGAGGAGGGTTGGCTGAGATGGGCACTAAGCTGGGAAAGGGAGAGGGGTAGATGGGAGAACACAAGGGACCCCACTGAGGGAGCTCTAGCAGGTTCCGGGGGAACTGTGGGGGACAAGGCACAGTCAAAGGGAGCTGCAGGGGATGAGGAGCAAATACAACTGCAGGAAGGAAAAATTGAATGGAGAATGGAGGAAAGGTGGGGGAATACGACTGCAGGGGACGGGTAGAGGAAGCACCACTGGGATACAGGACCCCCAGATAGAGCAGCAATAGGCACAAGAGAAACCTGGGAGAATGGCAGGATACAGTATAAAGGTACAAAGCGCGGCACGGAGGATGAGGGCGGAGGGAGCAAAGGAAGGGCCATCCACCAGAGGGATACAAGCAGTGGGAAGAAGAAATGGCAACATTAAGGAAGGCACAGACACACTGGAAAAAGGGAGATCATATTAGGTAAGACCAACAGACAATCCCAGAAGGAAGGGGAACAGCATGCTTGGGTTCAGAGGAGCAACAGATGGATGGGGCAGGGAAGATGGAAGGTCCCCAGGGAAAATCAGGCAGGGCACGGGCAGGGGCAGACAAAGGGGTTAGGTAATGAAGGAGCAGAGGCAGGAAGTCTGACAGGCAGAGCCTGTGGGGAGCATAGCTGGGTGGGCATTGAGTGAAGTAGCGGGGGGACAGAGTGAGGATCGTACTGCAGGAGGTGAAATGGGCAAGGGGTATTGAAAATAGTGTTGGAAAACAGGATACAGGGGGTTGGGGGACGGATGGTAGGGAGATGTAATCAGAAGGAATGGAAAGTAGGGTCCTACTGGTTGGGGACTCTATAATAAAAGGAATTAGGTGTGGGGGGCAGGGGAGACAAAAACAGCACAGTGTGGGTGGAGTGTCTGCCAGGCATGCCAGCAGTGAAGATAATACATTACATCCCCTCAAGGGGGAGGCAGCACAATGAGAGAACGCCCCTGCTGTTCCACCTGGGAATGAATGACCCAGCAGGTATTAGCCTGATGGAGGTGCAGGCTAGAATCAGAGCTCTAGCTTGATACTGTAGAGCCTGGATTTAAATCAATGGTTTTCTCAGAGGTGTTACCAATGCCAACAGCAAGCACTGATAGAAAGTCGAGAATTAGGAGTTGAACAAGTGGCTGGTGGGTGGTGTGAGCAAATGCGGTATGGGTTAGTAGGGACTGGGGATCTACATGGGGACAAGAACCTATTTGCACCAGACAAACTGCACCTGAATAGGGATGGGGTAGCAGTGCTGAAATGCAACTTAGGAGAATAAATAGCAGATACCTACAATTTAAACTAGGTTGGGCGGTTGGTAGGGACTCATCTGCTCCACAAGGAAGAAAGTTTGGGGCTACCAGCCTCCCCAGGATAGCATTACAGGGTTGGGCTAGAGGGTGATTGGTGAAAGGGGAAAAAAAGGGGATGACTGGTGGAAGGGATCATCAGCAAATGCCAGGAGTTTAGGAAATAAGATGGTGGACCTGGAGGTCATCATGAGGACCAAGGGCTTAGATTTAGTCACCATAAGTGAGACCTGCTGGACAGAGCAACACACCTGGGAAACAACCATTCCAGGTTACAGACTGTTTAGAAGGGACAGGGAAGGCAAGATGGTGGGGGGAGGTTGCCTTATACGTCAGGGAAGGCATCAGTGTTACTCAAGGACTGGAGGAGGAAGGGGAGACTGAGCTGCTGTGGATAACACTAGGTAGAATGATGGGTGAATCCCTGTGGCTGGGGGTGGTATACAGGCCACCTGCACAGGGAGAAGAGGATAATAGATGGCTAGCTCAGGCAATCACGAGGCTGACACAGACTGCTATTGGTGGGGACCTGAACCTCCCAGATGTTGCCTGGGCAATCCCAGATGCAGCAACGGCAAGGAGCAGAGAGGTATTAATCGAACTGCAGGGGGAATTCCTAAAGCAGTTGATCAGGGAGTCAACAAGGGGAAGCAACTTGTTTGACATGGTCCTGACTAACAAGGAGAGTGTGGAGGAGGTGAAGATAGGAGCAGCCTTGGGCACCAATGATCACAGTGCAGTACGATTCAGGGTCAGGGCAGGTAGGGAGACAAGCAAGACAAATATGACAGTCATGGACTTCAGGCATACAGACTTTAATAAGAGGAAGGAGGATAGTTAAGGAAAAAATGGAAGGTACGGAGTAGATGGGGCAGTGGAGGAATTCAAGAATGCATGGGACAGACATAAGGCAATTCTAGTGGGAGGCAGGTGGAAGTAGGCTGTTGGTTAACTAGGATCTGCAGCTTATGCATTAGGTAGGGAAATGGGCAGACTAGGTGGGCCAAGGGGTCCTTATCTGCCATCAAAACCTATGTTTCTATGGAAGAACTATGAGAAGCCATCAGGGGAAGAGTTCAGGAAGCAGCACAAATGTGCATAAAAAAGGTCAGGAAGAGCAAGAGGAGGAGGAGACCGCTCTGGTTCACTAGGGAGATGGCAGAGTAGTCAGGGGAAGGAGGAGGGAGTTCAGAAAATTTACGAGGACACTTAGAAAGGAAGATAGGGAGGAGCATAGGGAGAAGAGAAGTCTGACAGGGAAGGAGATCAGAAGAGCAAAAGTAGCCACCGAGGAGAAAATAGCCAAAGGGGCCAGGAAGGAGGATAAAACATTTTTCAGGTATGTAAAGGAGAGGAAAAGAGCAGGGCAGAGGATTGCTAGATTGAAGGGGGGTGGAGGGATAAACTTAGAGCAGGTCTACGAAAAGGTAGAGGCATTAAATGAGTATTTCAGTTTGGTATTCACAGAGGAAGTAGAAGCATGGGTCCAGTACTAAAACCAAAGTGGAAGGAGGGCAAATGGGTGGATCAGAGCCATTCACTGTGGAAAGGGTCAGGGCTGAGCTGAAAAAACTAAGGTTGGACAAGGCAATGGGGCCTGATGGGTTTGCACCCAGAGTGATCATGCGATTTGAGGGAGGGCTGGCCACACCCTTGACAAGGCTCTTCAACCTCTCCCTGGATACAGGGAGGGTGCCAGGGGACTGTAGGAGGCCTGATGTGGTGCTCTTGCACAAGGGAGGTAGCAGGGAGCTGAAGGAGAACTACCACCCAGTCAGTCTCATGTCTGTGGGGAAGGTAATGGCAGCATTGATCAAAGAGATGGTGGTGGATTACCTGGAGGACTGTGGCTTACAGGACAGCAGACAGCATGGCTTCACAAAGGAGAAATCATGCCAGGCCAATCTAATTGAGTACTTTGATTGGGTGACTTAGGAAATCAACCAGAGAGGGGCAGTGGATGTGGCCTATCGGACTTCACAGGCCTTCAACTCCTTGCCACAGGAGGTTGGTGAGTAAAATGGAAAGCATGGGGTTAGGAGGGGAAATAGTGAGCTGGGTGGAGGCCTGACTAGCAGGGAGAAGTGAGATGGTGGTGCTAAATGAGGTGCACTCCAAGATGACTAGGGTGAGGAGTGGGGTGCCACAGGGGGCAGTTCCGGGTCCACTCCTTTTCAACATCTACATCAGTGATATTGCAGAGGGTGTGAGAGGGAGGGTGTGCCTATTAGCAGATGACACAAAAATCTGCAATAGGGTTGACACCCCGGAGGGGGTGGAGGACATGAGAGGGACCTCAAGACACTTGAGGAGTGGGCTGGGAAATGGCAGCTGAATTTTAATGTCAAGGTGCACCTTGGGAGGAAAAACACGTGAGCAGGGTACAAGCTGTGTGGGGAGGAAATCAAAGTATCAGAACAGGAAAGGGATCTGGGGATCTTAGTCTCCTCAAATCTTAAGGTAGGTTCCCAATGTAGTAGGGCAGCAGAAAGGGCAAATGGGATGCTGGCATGCATAAGAAGGGGCATGGCCGCTCCTGGAGTATGGAGTTCAGTTCTGGTGACCACACCTCTGACAGGATATAGATGCATTGGAGCAGGTTCAGAGAAGGGCAACAAAGATGGTGCAGGGTATGCAGGGGAAGACATACGAGCAGAGGTGTAAGGAGCTGAATCTGTACACACTGAAAACAAGGAGGGAAAGGAGGGACATGATTGAAACCTTTAAATATGTAAATGTGCTCAATAAAGTCAGTGAAGGAGGACTGCTTAAGAAGAAGGAGGGAGACAGAACTAGAGGGCACAGCCTCAGATTGCAAGGAAATAGATTCAGGGGCACTGCAAGGGGGCACTTCTTCACAGAAAGAGTTGAGGGGCCCTGGAACAGACTGCCAGATGGAGTGGTGGGGGCTAAAACAGTGGAGGAATTTAGGATGGCATGGGACAGGCATATGGTGGCTGAGTATTGGGGGAGTGTGATGGCAGACGGGAAGGGGGTACGTGAAAGGGGAGGGGTGGGCAGACTGAATGGGCCGGAAGGTTCCTTTTATGACATCAGATTTCTATGATTCTATGATTCTACTGCAGGTAAAATGTAAGATGCAAACACAGAGCTAGTGTATCGAGAAGTGGAATACTGATAGGAGTGTGTCACACTGGGCACTCCCGTATTGATTTTCCAGGTGGACCCCTTGTCCTGCAGTCCATCCTTGTTCCAACTACTCATACAGACATTAAGTACAGTTATCAAAATCCCTCGGCAGTGGTTATAATTAGAGCTACGGTGAGGGACTGCCAATGAAACAGTGCCGGAAGCTATTGGAATGTGGCAGGCCCCGGCTGGATGAAGTAGCCCTGTGACATCTGCAGCCCTGTTTTAGCATCAGTCATCTAGTTGTGAAACACCTGTTGGTGTTATTCTGACCAATTTCTGACCTTTAGCCACATTTAGACCTATATTCACTGTGCAACACCTGCTATGTGAATTTTAGAACTGTCAGCCAATGCCCTTCTCTCATCTGTCAGTGGAACCTGTCAGCCAGCCTACTGCAGCAGTGCAAGTGCTGTAGGGGAAATGGCTGACTGTTTAAATCTGAAATGACCCCTGGAAACAATGGAAATCAGAGCAGTGGTGAAGGGTGCCAGTAAAAGAGTGCCAGAGTCTAGTGAAGTTCATGGAAGATATTGAGACCTGGGCCATATTCAATGCATGAGCCTAAATAACACATATAAAAGTTCCCACTGGACCATATTAATCACTAGCAAATATTGATATTTAGAGACCTATTGAACAATGATTTGCACAATGGCTGTTATATGGCTTTGGGAGCTGCACTGTTAAATTGTGACTGTTTCCCAACATGCATTCAACCAGCTCAGTCGGGGCATTTACAGATGAAAGGTATGATGGGGTTGATATTGATGTGAACTGGGATGAGACAAATGTGTTTTTGATTCAGCAATAATGCACAACATGGTGTGGTATATTGTACCCACTACTGAGATATCATAATGCCTCAGGTGGTTGGGCATGAAGCCACAGGCAGTGCATCCAACACGAGAGAAGTGACGATATGTAATGATATACCACACCCTGGAGTGTATTATTGCTATTATGAACTGGGTTTAAAGTTTTAAAATAAAAAACAAGAAAAGAAACAGGTTTTAAAACGTTTTATAAATGAGTTTTTGGATGGTGTAGGAGTACATTTTGATAAAATAGTTCCCAGACAGTAGGCGGTTCTATTATACTGGCAGTTGAATGGATCACTCTCCAGCAATCCCCAGGGAGAGATCCTAAGGGACACTGGGCTACACTGCCAACTTCTTGGCGGAATAAGACCAGGACCCCCACATAGCCGCACACCACAAACAGTCCACCCCTGGGATCTAGGCCTACACTCCAGCACCAAATATAGAGCTGTGTTCCAAAATTTCTGCAGTTTTTAAGGACAAACCGAACCACCTTCCAGAAAACTCACGGAGTTAAATCCGATAACCAATAGTCCAAAAGTTAAATCCAGTCAGATATAGAAATCTGAGTCATCCATACAGAGAGATTAATACCACTTCCCCGAGTGGTGACTGTTCCCAGTATCCATGCCAGTATCCTCGCAACCACTCTCAAAAGAACTGGCTGACACCCTATGCAGTCCATTCAATCCCGACAGACAGCAGCCTTCCCACACAAGTTTTTTTGAGGAGGGGCAATGACCAGGAAAAAAAGGTGTTTTAGGCTTCAAGGGCAACAAATTTAAATTAAATAAATTGTCGCTCTGTTTTCTTTTTTTCTTGTTCTTGGACCCTGGTCAGGACCTCTTTCCATGAACCACTGATGTCTGCTTCCTGTCCGTCGTGGCCCTCCCAAGCAAACTTCTGGGATGCCTAGGCTCACCGGCAGCACATGCTATGCTGCCCCCCCAGCTTGCCTCCTGGGGCTGGGGTCACCATCACCTCCAAGGCAAACTACTCCTCTCTATCTGGCCACCCATGGCAGAGGTAAAGGTAAACAGCTCCCCGCTCCACCCCAGGAGCTGGCAGCTAGGGCCTGAGACAGACACGGGGATAGGTGGAGGTTTCAGCATCCTATAGCAAGTTTCATTTTCCCCCTTAATTCCATCCCTCACCCCAGGAGCACTGTAATATCATTGGGTGCCAGCCTGATTCACCCAACAACAGCCACACTATAGCATCCCTTCACACACTGATCCCCTGCATCTCCACCTGTGGTCACCAGGTGGCAGCATAGCAAAAGGATATTGATTCTTCCCTCCCAGAAGAGGAAGAGGAGATCATCCAGTGGGACACTTGATCCTCCACACCCCAGCTTCCCTGTCCCTGGTTCATTTCCAAACCCTGGTTGTTGGTGTTGTGAGTCATCTCTCTGTTTGTTTATTTGTTTGTTTTTTGTTTACTTGGCCAGAACCTAGTAAAAAATGCTGAATCCCCTACTCCAAAACTGATTAATAAATCCTTGCAACCAGCATTTGAATAGATAAAGGATGCTTTAGGCTTCAAGGGGCAACCAATTCAGCCACAGTTATTTCTCTGTGTATATGTTTGTTTGTTTGGTTGGTTGATTTGGTTGGTTGGTTTCTTGGGCAGAGACAAGTTGGTGGCTTAACAGACTGCTGCCTGTTAGCAGACATCAAATACAGAGAAGGCAGGGGACAGTTGTTTGGGTTTTGTATTTCAGATATTTGATTTAAACTGGTCCAAAACCAGGACAAAAGGAACAAAATAGAAATGTTGATTTAAGAAGCTGAGTGTGTGAGACAGAGGATGCAGCCAGAGTATTTTTTAGCAGCTCAGCTGAGGGATAAAAAGTATATTTTTGTAAGGGAAAAAAATAGTTAAATAAAAAATTGTAAAAAAAAAAACAAATAAAAAACAGCCACAGCCCTTCTGGGTTGTAGGTGGTGTGTGTTGAGTTGGGACTATTACAAGTGAGTGACTGTCGAGGCAAGTCTCACCATCCTAGAGAAAAGACTCCAAATAGGAGGACCAAGTGCCATGTGTGCTGCTTAAAAAAGATAAGAAGTGGGTTAAGCAATTTTATCACCCACAACACTGTTGGAAACAACAGGAATTAAAGTCTATCATCTGTTACTACTAGCAGTGTTATACTGTACACTTGTGCACTGCAGTGGAGTTAGTGCAGTTGCTGTCTCTGTTTAGTTAAAATCCATTCTGCCCAAACTGTGAGTGGCTGGCTGAGAAATGCAGGCGACAGCTGTTAGAAGTGGATTCTAGGCTATGGGCAGCTTCTGGAAGGCAGTGTACCTTGACTGGGGAGGGTTGGCGCGGGTTCTGGTATTACAGGGATCCCTGTTGGTGGGCTGGGAGCTAGCTTCTTCCACAGGGCTCACTGTGCATGTACACAGTTGACAGAGTCAACTCTTGGTTATCTGGGACCCTACAACTTTACCAAGCTTAATCTCTGCCTTGGGTGCAGAAAGCACATCAGAAAGTCCTGTAATAGAAGAAAGGCTAGTGTTTTACCTGTACAGGGGCTACTACTGCCATGGGCTAAAAGAGTCAAAGTAACAGATCTGGGACAGGATCCTGCACTCGGGAACCTGAATCAAACACTCCAGACAAAAAGGTAACAATTGTGAAATGGCTTTATTGCCAAATGAAAAAGGAGTGTGATCAGACCGGACCACGCCCAACTCAGCCCCAGCGCCTCGAGCCAAAACTCTTCATCAGCAGGCCTCATAACAGATCTGACTGCAGCAGCAGACTAGCATAGATAGCCAAATTCTACAACCACTACTGAGCCCCAGCCGGATACTAGCACATCCACTAGTGTGATCATATGTGACCATCATGTAATAATATGCCAGATAAGGGCTAGGCCAAGCAAAAGTTGTGAAAAAAGGTAATTTTCATACACACACTGGCTGCGTTAATATTGCTGTTTGCACTTTGATGCCACTGAATATTAAATGAATTGCTCATAATGTATAAAATATTGGAAGAGTAATTCCTTTCTGTTGAGAGCACAGACTATATTCAAACCAGTACTCTGCAAAGACATACAGAGTAAGGTGACTACAAAACAACGGGTGTTGCTGAAGGCATGAAAAAGTACTTTGGCAATGCAGTGAACATTTCACTTTTATGGGGATTAATTGGAAAGTACCATCACAAACCCTTTCCAAATTTAATCAAGCTTGGAAGCCTTGCACTCACAGCACTGATTCACACTGCAGACCATGAAAAGGGATTTTGCTCTTAAAGCCTTATCAAAACTAGTCTATGAAATAGGCTTTCACTTACCAGGGCAGATGATCTGATCTTAATACAACTGTGAGGGGCCTCTGCAAAACAGAATTTGACTTTGTGTCTGCATTGCATAACTGGAGAGCAAAAAAGGAAAGAAGATTCTTTACAAATGAGTTTAGTTTCAGAAGCCTAGCTACACATCAAAAAAATAAGATTTTTAGCAAAACCCACACTGGAACAAGATATTGCATATGAATTTAACTCATATATACTAGTTGATGCATGCCAGTGCCATTTGCTGCCCCCAATGTTTCCTTGTAGTACACTTTGTCAGGGATGATCAACTACTATATGTGAGTAAAATTCTGAACATACCCTGATCCAGCATGGGTTTTGCTGAAAATCCTTTTGTGGTATATGTAGCCAGGCTTCTGAAACTAAACTGACTGATAATATGCTGAGGCCCCATACAGTCCTTGCTCCATGAAGCCTTCTGCTTGTTGACATTCTTTACAAGTTCATTTGACAGAAATCATGGAATGAAAATACGTTTTCTTTAATCAGTCAGTCAGTAGCCCTCACCTTTCATTCTTTTGCAGAGACCTTTGATGGTATCCAGGTGTTTGATGTCCCCCGCTAAACATGATTTTCATAATTATGAACATGAATAACTTAAATAGAGACAACAAAATGAATTTAAATCTTTGTTCAGTTTTGATTTGGTTTGACAATAGGGCACACAGAAAACTGTCTTTATTATGTTTATTGTGCTAAGCCAAAGGGCCCTTGAAGCCTATCTGTGACTGAAGGTCCTGAATCTTTCAAACATAATCCTTTCATTTAGTGGGCAATCTCATGTCTTCAAGCAAGTTCATCTGCACTCTAATGGTTGCTGATGGCCCTATGAATGAAAAAATTAAATAAATGACATTTACTCAGCAAAAAACAGGTGCATTGTCCTCATCATTTTGAGCCTGTTAGCTGTTGTTTGTCAATTGTACCCTTATTTTTAGTATCTGTAGGATATTGTCCCCATTTCAAAGATCCCCAAGAATGAACCTGGGTTTATGTGAAGATATGTGTGTTTGATGGTTTCATAGAAGGCACTGAATCCCTCATTTTAAAGCAATGTATTAGTCAAAAAGATGAGTCTTACTGGAAAGGACCAATTGTTTTTATTGCACAGCAAATAAAAACACATTTTACTACTGATGTTATTTTTATTAAGAAATATTCAACCTAACCCTGAATCCTGTGCCCTGCAACAAGAAACCATTCTGCCTTTAACAGGAAACAACTCTCTGGCTATGGTTCAATCTATTAGCAGCTTACTGTCTAAATTTGACTAGTTTGAGACTTCTGTTATACATTACCTTTTGATATTTTTTCAGTTTCTGAAACTTGGTTGTCTTCAAAAGCTGAGAATTCAACAATAGCTTTAAATCAATATCACTTCTATTTATGTGATAAGGTCATTAGATGGGGAAGGGGTTATTTGTTTTATATTAAAGACTATTTCATATCAGTAAAGTTGTAAATTAGTGTTCCTGGAGATACATGTGAGTACTTATTGATGTTGGGTAATACACCATAAAACTTTATCAATTTGACACTATTTTAACTCTACCAGGGTTTGGTGAAAAGGAGCAGAATTTTAAAGGATTTTCTTTGGAATTAACAGGTAAATAATACATATATTTTTCTTGGTGATTGTAATCTTAATTGGATGGATAACAGAAACTCAAAAGTTAGGAATTTGATCTCTCAGAGTAATTTAAACACAGCAGCTACCCTTATATTATAAAAATACATTTAAACATATAGATGCTAATACAATTAAAGATACCCTCGAGGATCTACAATGTTTTAAATAATCCTGATCATAAGCCCTATATATGACAAGTTATAAGAGGACTCGATTAGGATCTTCCTAATATGCAGAAAACATTCCCCTGAAGGAGTCTTAATGGCAAAACATTGGGGTCAAGTGGGGCAATAAGATATAAGGGAAGCTTATGTTGGACTGTGTTTTTTTTTTTTTATAAGCTGAAGAGCACTTCCCCCCCAGTCACTGCTGTGACTGAATTTCATCCTGGGGTCAGTTCCAACACTATATAGTGTTACACAAGCTATTTCCTGCAATAACTCTGAACTTCCGAGTCAGAGTAATTTTGCTCGAGCAATAGAGAGGCTAACGAAAACTAATAATAGAATAGGAATGGACACACATTTGAATTAGGTAGTGGTAAATTCATGCAGACAGAGTTAAGCATGCAGGGGATTTGTCTGATGTATTAATTGACTACTCCCAGTCTAGTGCCAATGGAATGCTAGAAGACCTCAGCTACCACAAGTGGTTATTAAAACCCATAGTAAATCAGGATTTGAAACTGAAAAGTTTAGAGCATATATAGTTTATTGTGATCTGACATTTCTAGAGGCATTACTGGTGTTGATTTGGCCTTGCACTTTCTCACCACAGAATTTAATAGTATCTGTGATATTAACACTCATATGCCCAAATTAATAATCAGGTATGATTAGCTACTGATCTGAGAAATGTTATGTTGGCTCCTGAAAGGGCCTGAAGGAATTTAGAAAACATAGTCCGTGGAAATAATTTGATCAACTGCAAAGAATTATGTTACAAGTGAGAAACTTGATGAGGAAGTGCAATGCTGTTCACTTCATTTGATTACAGAAGTATTCCTTTTCAGTCCTGCTCAAATTTGGAAGGTTACAGCATAAACTAATTATTAGAAAAATAACTCTGCATCTGTTTGTGTCTTGATTCCTAGAGTGACTTTTTAGTACACCCTTTAGATATTGCTTCTAAAATCAACCATTTATTTGGAAATATAGCCCAAGTTACTATGGCTGCTGGGATATGCGACATTGCTCATCCTAATGTTACTGACCCGCTAAATTATACTGAGCCTGTACAGAGGAATTTTTTTAATATTCTAATAGTGCTAATTTTTATTTTAAATCCCTATTTCAGAAACCACTGCATATTTGAACAATATGAAAGTTTCTTCAAAAACTAGCAGTGATTGAATAGACACAGTATGCCATTATTTTCTCTTTTTCACAATGAAATGGGTTATCTTGTAATAACACTGTTTAATCAAATCATTACATACTAGGCAGGTGCCCCAAGCTTACAAGTAAGTGATAGTGGTTCCAATTTTTAAATCAGGGTCAGGTATGGTAGTGGAAAATTATTGCCCAATATCCTTGCTCCTGTCTTTATTTAAAGCACCTGAGCAGGTTGTCAGTGGCCAAGTTACCTTCTATTTAAATTCTCATAATTTATTAACTTCTTAACAACAAGGCTTTCAAGCCAGTTCAGGAAAACAAACTGTTACTTTTGACTGATTACTTTCACAAGGCTTCAGATTCAGGGGATCTGGCTTTGTCTGTGTTTTGTATTTAATCAAAGCATTTGACCGAGTGAACCACTCTCAGCTGATGCTGTCCAGTCTTGTGGCACTTGATTTCTCACACAGTGTTGTGAAATAGTTTTAGAACTATTTATCTGATGGGGTCATTTCACAAGAATTGGAAATATATTTTTATCATCTGTCATTAATAAAGACATAGTTCCTCAAGGATCAGTTCTTGGTCATTACTTTTCAGATGCCAATAGCGTAGCTATGCACCTGTTGTTGTCATGGGTATTCTTTTTGCATTTAGTCACATTTCAAAGTGAGTGATTTGGCTGCATGATGTCATTGATGATGTAAGTGATAGGGCTTTTAGGTCTTGGGATAGGGTTTCAGACCTACAAATCCCCAGTGGGACTTTTCTTGTTTCTCACCACAATTTATGTAATATGAGAGAAACTGTTATATGTCACTGCTGATGTCAGTGATCGTGTTTCAGTCAGGTTTGAAGTTCTGTATTGCTGATGGCATGGCTCAGTTGGTAGCTCATCTGCCTCTGGATCAGATGGTTGTGCATTCTCATCCCATACTGGTATTGAACTTGCACATAAAATGCTGGCATCCGAGTACAGTACTAGGTGGGTGCTGTACTGCTGGGGTGTGCCATCCTTCAGATGATATGTTAAACCCAGGTCCTTCTACCCATCCTGGTGCTGTCCTGGTGGATGTCAAGTGGAAGTAAAAGAACCAGGGCACTCTTCACAAAAAGTAGGGGACATTCTTGGTGTCCCAGCCAACATCCCCTTCCCATAAACCAGTTCATGCAATTGTCCAGGCTGTGTGTTGGTGCTGATGTGTGATATGGCCACCACTACACATTCAGTTACTTCACTACCAGTCTAGCATTGCTTGTAGAGTTATTTGGGATACACTGTATGAAAAGTACTATATAAATGTTGATTCTTCTTCGTGACTTGAAAAGTTCCAGATCAGATTTTGAGGTTTGAATGTAACATGAGAAACACAATTTCAAATAGCAGACTGTTAATATAGAACATCCATTGCAGCTGTGCCAAGGGGTCTGCACTAACTGCTGGATGACCTGTGTCACAGCATACATCTCCTGTATAGGAAGCTTAGTACAGCAGTATAGCTGCAGGCTACCAAGCAGTAGAGGGTAGAAGACCTGGGTTCTATCCCCACAGTGGAACTTTTTTTTTTATTTCTCACTACAATTTATGTTGTATGATAGAATTTCTTGGATGTCATTGCTGATGATAGTGATATACATTCAACAAGGTCTGAAGTTCTAGAATTCTTGAATTCTGAAGCAGCAGAGTAGCCATGTTTGTGTGGTGCTCCCATTGCTAAGTAAACATTTTCCATATATTTTTAAATGTTTTGTTGTTGACCTATGTACAGTTTGTGGATTGAAAAGGAGTACTGGTGCCTACAGAAAGGTTACGATTTGTGTATTTGATGTTGGTTGGGAGCAGAATAGTTGCTACATTTGTTCAGTGGTGAATCACATCTAGTGTAAATTTCATTTTATTGATATACAGTAGTTTGGCCATTTGTGCCTTTTGTGGAGTGTCCTTGTCACCAGGATTGCTGGCTTGTTCCTGAGTGGTGGCCTGTTAACTATGTGGTACTGTGATTTTGTTTGACGTTACATGGTGGGCTTTCTAGATTGCTGATTTCTTGTTTAAAAAAAGCATTTATTGAAAACATTTTTTTTATCTAGAATCAGGTTGTTGCTACAAAACATCTTTCTGGACACAGTGTTGTAGTTCTGATAGAACATCTGGGGCCAGATATTCAAAAGTTTGCCTGGTGGGCAAAGTGATTGCACCCTGTTTTCTTGGGGTTTGAGCCTGTGCACAATATCCAAAGGGGGCATTTGTGCATGCTAATATAGACAGTACGCATTCTCCATTTACAGTACAGGGACATGCACTCCGTGTCATCACATATGGCATCCAGCCAAGGCAGTGAGAGAAAGGCTGTGCCAGTCAACATATGGGCTCCTGTGGCAGATAAGGTGGAGGTGGCAGGGTGGGTGGTCAGTGTCTGCAGTGCAGGAGGCTGGTAGATACCAGGGACTCTGTGATTGTGTATGGGGATGAAGATTAGTGAGAAGGAGTGCCACTAGACACCAGGGAGTTACTGAATGATACTAGGGTTGGCAATCAGTGGGCATGGGGACCACTGGAGACCAGAGGATGTATATACACATCATGGGGCTGGCAGTTGCAGAGTGGGAGATTACTAGGCAGCAGGGATTTATTATTTAATGCCAGGGCTAGCAATCAGAGGACAGGGGACCACTAGACACTGGGTAATAGTTGCTTCTTATGGAACTGGGCAACTGGAATGGGTGGAGCTGGCTGCAGGCATGCAAACCTGCCACAACTTCTCATGCAAATGTGCCCATAATGGGCATGCAAATAGCACCTTAGCACCAAGCATGCCCAATGGCCTTACTTGCATAGGGCTGTCTGAATATTGCACTGGGAGTTAATGGTGCTATCAGGTCTGGGGGTGCTGTTCCCAGCACTGCTAGGATCCATGTCAGGCTAGTGCTACTTGGTTTAGCACTGCACCAACATGCACCTACATTCAGTCAGAAAGTGCCAGTGTGCTATCTGACTAAGTATGGTATCTTCAGGGTTGTGGGCAATGGACAAGCACAATGCAAAACTTTGCACTCTGCTTTTCTCATTTTTGAATAACGGGCCTCAGGAGTCTTTGCAAGATGACCAACTGAGTTCTCAGCTGTGCACCAGTTTAACTAACTCTCTATGTGTATCTGGAAGCACTGAAGGATGGGTCTTTTCCCCTGCTAAAATTGTTGTAACCTGGCATGTCAAAACAATTCTGCAGAGCTTGTGACATCAAAGGCACTAAGGACACTGATGCACCATACCTGAAAACAATGCTGAAGGTCAAATGGATTTCAAAGAAGGACTGTTACATGCAGCAGACATCTCAGGCACATGTAATGAGTCCAGCTCATATGGCTCCTCAGGGTATGGAATTATTTCTCAAAAATTGTTTAGCCCAAATGGGCTGAAGGAGTCTTTGGTAACCAGAGTAAAGACTTAGAAAAGTTTGGCAGTGAAAGGAACACAATCTGAAGATTTGGATTCATATTTCACAATGCTAAATGAATCAGTAGTTTTATTGATGCTACTGACTTTCCCACCCCCAACCCGGAGTAACTCCTCATAAAGAAAAAAGGTTATACAGCTTTGGGAAATACAATTTGGGCTTGGCAAACAATAGTAGGCTTTTGATTCTCAATTTGTAATAAAGCAGCCCTTGAATCAGTCAAAATGACCACATTACCAACAACAAGGGCAGCTAAGCAGCTGGACAAGCATGACAAGACAGCAAAACTGAATAAGCCGGATAAAGAGGAGAAAACTCTTGAAAAATAAATTATCCAGAAAAAAACAAAATATACAGGACAAACAATTGGTAGAGCCAGCTAATCAGCAAATGCAAGCTGAAAAGGCAGACACACCTGTGCTGATTTTCACAGGAACTAGTGTAGCTGTAAACACTCCAGCAGATAAATTTGAGGAATCACAACAAATTATTCTTCAGGAGCTAAAGGCTAAATTTAGTAATTTGAATGCTGCCATTTCAATATTGGATCAAAAATTCACTGATGCTGTTGGTAAATTAGAGGCTTTATCTATTAGGACAGACACCAGTGAGCTAGAATAAGTGCTTTGGAAGATCAGATTCCTAAGAGTTCTACTAATTTAACTCAGACAAATAAGGAATTGGAAGCTTTAAAACTAAAACTAGGACCCTGAAATGAGATCCAGGAG
Organism: Neoceratodus forsteri; assembly: GCA_016271365.2. Taxonomy (NCBI): domain Eukaryota; kingdom Metazoa; phylum Chordata; order Ceratodontiformes; family Ceratodontidae; genus Neoceratodus; species Neoceratodus forsteri. The sequence goes on along the minus strand of JADMNL010000023.1, from coordinate 627,923,854 downwards.
GGACACTCTAAAATTGGGAATCTTCCAGAGGGCATTGAAGGGCCAGACCTATTGCATTTTTGTGAATAAATGTTCACTAAGATAATAGGCCTGAAATATCCAAAGTAGAAAGTTGAAATGGATTGTGTCCATAGAGCCTTTGGCCCAAAGCACGATTTTAAACCCAGGTTAGTGTATGTGATGCCATTAAAATATCAGAATCATGAAAAGATATTACAAAAAGCTAGGATGAAAAAGGGCCTCTATTACAACAATCTCAAGCTGCAAGTATTTCCAGATTTACCCCACTCAGTATTGGTAAAACTAAAGCTTTTGATCAAGCACAGGGATACTTTACAAAAAGAGGATTCCATGTTCACTATTATACCCTGCAAAACTGAGGATTAATCTTGATAGAAACATTTTCTTCTTTTCACCCGACAGGAGGTCTTAGAAGCTTTCAGTAAAATAATGGGATATATTGCACCAGTCACAGCATTGCTAGCCCAAGTAACTGCTTCACCCTCAGTGGAAACCCCTATATAGCCATTGAAGAAAGCCTTAAATCAAACTGGGCAATCTGAAGGAAATTAAAGGCTTTACAACTAGAACTATGTTGTCGTTCTTACTTAAAGGAAAGAAGAGAAAAAAGGGGGAAGGGCTTTGGCCCATCCCCTTTGATTTATATATTCTTTATTTTTGAAATATGAGTTAATCCTAGAATAAAAGTCTATAGCAGTAGATGAGAAGACGGTTGAAAAGTAAGCTATTAACTAAGGAGGTGGAGGGTAAGAGGAATAATGCAAAGATGGGAAAACAATGATAAATTAAAGTAATAGAAACCTCTTAGGATTGATATAATTCAAATAAAATTAAAATAATACAAAAACAGATTAGAGAGGGTAAGCTTACAGAACATCATATGCACAGCAGATCAGGAATCATTTTCTGGATGCAGGAAAGGAGGTATAGTTTACCTGTTAGCAGGTCAACTGATAGGGGAGGGAGGTATGTAATGGGGAGAAAATCTAAAAATCTTTTTTACAAAAACAATATGAGCATGGATATAGTGTGAAACTGTATGGAAACACTCTAAAGATTTATTTTCTGGGGAATGAAATAGAAAAAGATGTAAATGGTCTGCTTTCCACTAACAATGGTCAGGACATCGTTGAGGTATATGACGGTGATATCGGGGGAAATAAAACAATTAGAATATGGGTAAAATTAGATTTATGACCTGGAACTTAAATGGTGCCAAGGATAGATTAAAAATGTGCAAACTGGTGAATTATATTAATGGGAAAAAAATTGGGTGCTTGCTACTCCAGGAAACACATTAGGAGGAAAAAGATGCCATATACTGTACTTTGCCAATTTGTTTCAAGCTATAGGCATTTATGCAGAATATACCAGCAATGCTAGAGGTACTGCTATTTTTGTTAAAAACAATTTGAAACCACAAGTTCTTAAAACTTACATTGACCCTCACAGTCATTGGGTAAATGCAAAATTCATAATAGAACAAACTATCTTATCAGTATTCAGCCTTTATGCTCCAATGAAGAAAAATACCTTCTTTTTACAGAACTGTTTCTACAAGTTGCAATGTGATTCAATGTGTATTTTGGATGGTGACTTTAACATAGCTCTTACATATTTGGATAGAGCACACTCTGCCCCAGAGTGTAAGAAAAAGACTGTTAATTTGAGTGATCTATTTTTTCTCCCCTCTGTGCCTTGAATCTGCTTCTCCTTTGGGCATCCAAGGTCACCAGCACTTCTTCTAACCCCTCTGAGCCCCTTCACCTCACATTGCAGCCTACCTCAAGGTAGCTCGGTGTTACCCTTCACTGAGTGGGTCTTCTCCCCTGAGTGGGAAGGCACCAGTTGGGGCAGCCCAGTACACTATATTTTTCCTCGGCCTCGGGTGCTTCTGAGAAGGCTGGCCCACAGGAAGTCTTCCAGGTGTGCTGGTAGGCTGGATGCTATCATCTGGCCAACCCAGAGCATTTTTTTCCATGTTCTGGTATTTCTTATATTGCGACTCTTTTGTGTAGTGCTCCTGGTCTCCACCAGGGGCTGCTGCAGAGTGAAGCAACTCTGGAACCCACCCCAGGAAAGGAGAGCAGTCCTGTGGATGCTCAATCCTCTCTTTCCCTGCCAACCTCCAATGACCCAAGTCCATACCTGAACCTGGGTCACCGTGTGTGTGAGATAAGGCACCAGCACCTCAACCTCTGCACTACCAGGCTGGCAGACCATTAATTTAATTAAAATTACATGCAAGATTTAGCATTAGTGAATCCATTTCACTTTCTACACCCAAAAATGCTTAAATTCTCTCACTATTCAAAAGCATACAATGCTTTATCTAGAATAGATTTTTCTGGTATCTAACACTTTACTGCATAACATTGAATTCTTCAGATATAATTCTATAATTATATCTGATGATGCATCCTGTTATATGGCAACTGATTTTATTCAAACTGGATCTCAGTTAAAGGAATGGAATTGGAACAACGCATTATGGCAAGATGAACAGTTTGTACCGATGCTTCAAAGGGAGATAGAAATTTTTCTTCTCAGAAATACCTCAGAAGAATTTTCATGGTTTTTAATATGGGAAACATTTAAGATATTTTTGAGAGGGTGTATTATCACTTTTGAGAATACTACAAAGAAAAAAAACACCAAGATGCCTTAAATAGATTAAAAGCAGAATTATCGTCAGCAGAGGCACTACAGGCACAGTCGGACTCTGAAGAAAACAAAATAAGGGTTATGTACTTAAGGGAAAAAATTTAGACCTTGATAATTATGCAGAAAGGCAAATGTACAGAGTAAGGGCAAAATACTATTTTTTCACTGATACCACTAGTAGACTATTACCAACTAAAAACTGAACAAAAGTGAAATAGAACTGATATGCTTATAACAGCAGATAGTAGGAAGATCACTAATCCATGTGACATTAATAGAAATTTAAATATTTTATATTAATTTATCCCAATCTGATGACTCTATTTCAAAACAAAGAGTTAGGTCTTATTTATACAAAATTAAATTACCCAAGTTTCAGAAATAGTTAAAGAATTCCTCAATAAAGAATTTACTGAGAAGAAACTCTATCAAGTTATCAGAGATATGTCTAATAGAAAGCCTCTGGGCATGGATTATTATTATTTTTTTTTTTTTTTGCAGAATTTTATAAAAATTTGAAAGATCTTTTGGTTCCAGTTTTGGCACACCTCTTCCGGGATATCTGGAGAAGGGAAGCATTGCCTCCTACTTTTAATGAGGCCAGCATCATACTGTCATTAAAGAAGGATAAACCCCCTGATACATGTTCTTCTTTTAGGCCTATTTTATTGTTAAATATTATAAAATATTTACAAAAATATTGGCAAATAGATTAGCTACAATAGCTTCCAAATTAGTGCATTTTGATCAAACCGGCTTTGTGGGAAAAAGGCTTCAACACAGTATTAGAAGAGTACTAAGTGAATCTGATACATTCAAAGACAAAGAACCTCTGTGCCCAAACACTGAGGCAAGGGTTACCCCAAAGGGCATTCATCCTATTCCTCAACATTGAAAAAGCCTTCGATAGAGTACATTGGGAATTGTTTTGGGGTTTGTTTGTTGTTTTTTTTTGCACTTTTGAGGTCTTTTGGTGTCAATGGAAATCAGAAACCTACAGCAAAAGTTAAATCCAATCAAAACTTTTTAGATCATTTTGATCTCATGCAGTATACCAGGCAGGGATGCCCCCTTTCGCCTCTGTTGTTTTCATTGTTTGTTGAACCATTGGCAATAAAAATTAGAGCCAATCAAGATATACAGGCATCTAAATGGGTAATCAACAACACAAAATATTGTTATATGCAGACAACATTTTGTTATTTATCCCTACTGTACAAGGACTATCCACTTTTATTGTAACTATTTACTGACTTTGGGAAAATATCAGGCTACAAAATCATTTGGGGAAAAAAGTGAAGCATAATTCTTATCAGCGAGAACGAAGTTAGCAGAAAATCATCCTTTGCTGAAACTCCAGAAACAATCTTTGAAATATTTAGGAGTACATATATCAATAGATAAAAAAAATGCTATAGCCTTTAAACTATACTGAGGTACTATACAAAATTAAACAAGATTTAGAGTGGTGGCAGTGTCTTCCATCAGTATTGATAGGGCAAGTAAACATTTTAAAAATGAACATTCTGCCAAGAGTGCTTTTCCTATTTCAAGCTATTCCTGTGATAGTCCCTAAGGCATTTTTTGATGAATTGTATAAAGCCTCTTGGAAATTTTTATGGAATCATAAACCTCCTGGGATTGCTCTTTCAAAACTACAATTACCTAAAGGAAAAGGGATTTGGGTATGCCAAATTTCTGGTATTAATATAAGCGGCACAACTAGAATGTACTTTTTATTGGGACAGAGAAGAAATTAGAGAAATCCCATGTTTTAACATATAATTATTCAAAATTCCCTTTACTAGTTTGCTGCAGGCTCTAATTGTTAATTTAAATAAACCTGATTATTACAGGCAACTTTTATCTACCATAAAACTAACTAACCACATTTGTAATTTAACACAGAAATTATTTGGGGATATAAACCCTATTTCTAGATACTCCTGATTATAAATAACATACACTTTTCTCCTTCAATGGTAAGTAGCCTGCTGAAGGCAAAGCTTTATGAAAAGGGGGTACATGTGATATAAAATTTGTTTCAGAGAAATTAATTTATGTCCTTTGAAAATTTGCAAGAAAAATATTCTTTGTCCAACAGGGTGAGATATCCATATCTCCAGGCCAAAAGCTATTTATTAAAAGAAAATACATTGATAATTCCAGCCCTCTCTAATTAGAAGATCTTCTACATAACATGGACATAACCAATCAAGTTATCACTGTCATATTTAAATGTATTATCCAGAGTGCTAAAGTTACTGAGATGACGAAACTAAAAAAAATCATGCAAGAAAGATAGGTCGTAGTCAATAGCAAAAGCAGATTGGCAAAAGATCATAAATTTGGAAGAATGTGGGACAAAAAATAACATTAAAACAGATTCATGTGAACATTATCCATCAAACATATCTAACTCCAGTCAGTCTGAATAGGATGGAGGCTGTCCCATGTGAGCTATGTCAGAGATAGAAAACACATAGGGCAATCTATGGCACATGCTGGCTACCTGTTCAAAAATTAAAAGATTTTTGGCAACTCTGGAAAACCTTATGGATAGCATAGATATGCAAACTGATGAGTTAATGGAAACAGTATATAATATGAGTCCAGTAACAGAAAGACAGCAGGAAACTGAAAGAGAGAACTTAAGCAATGACCTTAACCTGCAAGAAAATAATAAAGACAAACAAAAAAGAAAACTGTATATCATTGGGGATTTATTGACATGCTATACATGTCACACTACCACAAATAAAGATAAAGAATTTATTACTAGCAGTAGTTTTCCAGTGGCAAGTGTTTGAGATATGATAGGGATAGTAAGAGAATTAATGGGAAAGGTACAGTACCAAGTGATTCATTGATAGTAGTGTGCATTGGGACTAACGATGTGAGATCCATTTCGATTGGAAAATATCTACAATGGGCTGAAAGAAATACAAAGAATTGTAAAGGCACACAATTATGAAATATTGGTTTCAGAGATATTGCCAATACCAGGATATGGCCACAAATTAAATATGAAAATAAAAGAATAAATAACTGTCTAAGACAGTGGTGCCTGATAAGAAGGATATTAAATGTATTAAAACATGAGAATTATATTACGAACAGCACCACCTGTTTAGCAGGGACAAACTACAGCTTAGTAGAACAGGGGTAGATTTTTTGAGAATTTTTTTTTACACTATTAACCTGACTTTAAACCAAAAAAACAAGGGGTGTAGGGATTTAAGTGGTGAATTTTGTGAGACAAAAAGGTCAGAAAAAGACAACAGAAGAAAACAAAAACACTGCAACAGCTGGGTACCTGTAAAAATAGTTGTGTTAATAGTGGAAATAAAATAAAAGTCATGCTAATAAATGCAAGTAGTTTGAGAACTAAAATGGATGAACTAAAGCAGAGGCTGATGCATGAGAAGGTACAGGTATGTGCTGTTACAGAGACATGGTATAAAGAAGTGGACTGGGGAATACAAATACTAGGATACAATCTTTTCCAAAAAATCAGCTAAACAAAAGCAGAGGAGGTCTGGCAATATATACAGCAGAACAACTTAAGACCTACCAAGTTGAGCAACAAGTCATGGGGGTAGGGGATACTGATATAATGTGGGTACAAAGTCAATTATCAACAAAACAAATCTTATTTGGATTGGGGTACAGAGTTCTAAATCTGAATGTTAAGAAAAACTATAAATTTTGACATCTGTTGATAACATGGGCATGGAGGAAGACTGTATGCTCATGGTGGGTTCTAATATGCCAGCCATTAATTGGGCTACCCTGAGGAGGAACACATATGTAGAAAATAGTTATAGAAATAATAGCCTCTAAAGGGTTGGAACAGCTAGTAGATGAAACTACAAGGTGTAAGCACATGTTGGATTTGGTGTTAACTCATTGAGTTGGTGGCCATTTTGGGTCGGGTTCTGCAATGGATCGTTCTGACGCCATATGGCATCTACTGGACCCAATGAGTTAAGTATGGAAAGCAAAATTAGTCATATTACTACATCACACCCTATTGGGGATAGTGACCATAATGCAGTACTTTTGAAATGAAAACAAAATATGACATCATTAATGGAACCACAATTTTAAAGGATTACCATAGGGCAGACTATGGTCAAATGAAACAATACTTGAATGAATAGGATTGAGAAGTGGAATTGAAAGACTTTTGATATGCATGATATTTGGACTAAGATTAAAATAAAATAGACTACTGTATTAAAACTTGGGTTCGTGAGGTTAGTCCCAATACCTCATCAGCACCCTTCAGAAACTTCAGGACCAATATTTTCCCACCAAAACCAGAAGGGTTAGAGGAGGCTGCACACACTGGATAACAAAAGAATTGTTACTGCAAATTAAAGTCAGGGACTCTAAATGGACAGCATTCAAAGAGTCTCCATCCCCACAACTATGGAACGCCTACAGGCAACTGTGATATGCCTGTAAGCAGCTGGCAAAGTCACTAAAAAAGAAATACTTCACTGAGCTCCAAAAAAATACCCTGGGGAATCCACGTAGTTTCTGGGCCTCAGTTGTGTCCATCCTAAACCCAAATACCAGTAAGCAAATAACAAAACTTGCCTCCCCAGGAGGCACCATCGATGACCCTGCTCTCATTGTTGACCTCCTCAATAATATGTTTACCAACCTGACCCCTTATCTTAGCAAGCTCCCTCCTCACCCTCCCTCCAACCCAAACAGCAACAATAGCCCCCCCACTCCCACAAACACCGAAGCTTCCACCCCTCCTTTCTATTTCTGGGCCATTACTCACAGGACCATTATAAAACTTCTGAAAACCCTCCCTTCTAGTGGCAGCCCTGGAAGTGACAATCTGTACCCTGCTTTCCTGGGGATTATCTCTTCTGCCCTTGTCAAACCACTAACACACATTTTTAACTTTGCCCTGTCTACAGCAACAGTGCCTGACACCTGGAAACATGCAAGTGTGATTCCCATCTTCAAGGCGGGAGACCCCAGTTGCCCAGAAAACTATCGGCCCATCTCCCTGCACACACTCAGCAAACTACTTGAGAAAGTAGTCTATTCCTAACTAACTGAACATCTCAATAAATATAACCTCCTGTGTCCTTTTCAACATGGCTTCTGCAAACACCACAGCACCTCCTCTGCCCTGGAAGCCTTCTCAAACCATGTCCTCAGAAATATGGACACAGGTATGGCCACAAGTTCAGTCTTTGTTGATTTATCAAAGGCGTTTGACCTTGTTGACCATCAACTTCTCCTCTCATACTTCAACATTTTGGTTGTGCCCCTGGACCTGCAGCCTGGTTTCATAGCTACCTCACAAACAGATCCCAGTCCATGCCTGTAGGCAAAGTAGCCTCAGCTTCCCTTCCCACCAGCACTGGAGTTCCTCAGGGATCAGTCTTTGGCCTCCTTCTTTTCTCTATGTTTATCAATGCGCTACCGGTATATAGCCTAAACTGCAACACTCTCCTCTATGCAGATGACCTAGTCCTATACCACAGCAATAAGTCCCTAGAAGCCATCTCCTCCACTCACTGACAGCTATGCAGCGGCTGTTCACTGGTTCACATCCAGAAAACTCCTTGTAAATGGGAAAAGAGCGAGAGGCCATGCTATCCGGATCAAAGCCCTTGCTAAACAAGTCAGTTAAGTTAAATTCCTCCCTCACCGTATATACACCTGCTGGACTTCCACTGGAACAGGTCAACTCTTTCAAATATCTCGGTGTTACCCTCGACCCATCGCTCACCTATAATGATCACATAACCTTGACTATCAATAGGATGACCCTGAAGCTAGAAGCAGCATACCGAGCAAACCACTTGCTATCATCTGAAGCTCGTCTCGCCATTGTGCAGGGAAAACCTCCTCCCCCTCCTTGACTACTGCTCCCCCATCTACTCCCAAATGTCCATAAAGCAGCACTCCCACCTCAACACGACATACAATGCCATCTGTCGCTTTGCTCTCAAAGCTCCCTCCTTAACTCATCACTGTACACTCTACCAGTCCCTTGGTTGGCTCCCTCTCCAGGCACGCTTTGACTATACCACAGGCTGCCTAGTCAACAATGCCCTCAGAAGTTAACAGCTGTCCCCATATGCCCCTTACTCATACACAGGGTGTCCACGAGGCCGCTTTGGGCATCCTCCATCCAATCCTTGGAAGTTCCTTATGTCTCTACAGTAATGGGCAGTAAGGCCTTCTCTGTCTCTGCCTCCTCCCTCTGGAATCATTTTTTCTGTGCCTGATCGTACATCTACATCCCAAGCGTCATTCAAATCTAACCTAAAGGCCTGGTTAATGATGGACTCCACCTGCAAATGCACACAGGGCAGTTCTGGAGACTGAAAGCCACCATAATCCTACCATGGTCAGGTGCTTTCTGCCCATCCTACTCTCACCCCACACCTCTATCCTAAAGTACTAACCCACTCACTTGACTCTCATACTGCCTCTCAAACCTACCTGTGAGACCTCCTCCCACATCTCTGTACCTGGTCCATGCAGGCCATGGCTCAAGGTTACACCAAGACTTAGTGGGGCATAACACAAGTTACCCTGCTCTCCAGTTTACTCAGACTATGCTAACTCAGTGCTTAGACTCAGTGCACTGCCTGGAAGCCATGCCCTAATTCTACCACAAGCTCTCAGGTCAGCCTGCTCTTTTTCTCAGGACAGTTACCTAGACTAGATATTGTTAAGTCTGTTATGTTAAACTACTCCTTGTGAATCTATAACTTTTCTTCCATTGTACTGCTGCAGGTATCCCTATGGTACCTCACTTACCATAGTATGTTTACCACAAGTAAACGTTTGTCTATTGTTATCTATTGATGCTTGTACAGTACATGTAAATTGTATTATATCTACTGCTTGTATTCATGTACCGCCACCTTGTGGCCAGGTCATAATCTAAAATGGTCCACTGGATCGAGCACTTACCTGGTTACCAAAAACATAAATAAATAAATAAAAAGTACAGTAAAGAGTCAGAGTTCCTGTTTGGTGGAGTAAGGCAATAAAATGCAGTGTAAATAGGAAACAGAAACAATTTTATAAATATAAAATACATCCAACAGTGGAAAACTGGATAAAATATAAAAAGAGGCAAATAAATGTAAGAGATTAATTAAAAGAGCAAAAGCCAAAGCAGAGATTCAGATGGTAACAACACTCAAAGATAATAAAAATACATCTTACAGCTATGTTGGATCCCTATGGGAAATCATAAAAGTGTGGGACCTATAGAAGGGAGTTAGGATTACTGACTAAGGAACAGGCTATACTAAGTGAATTAAATAGTTTTTTCTAAGTACTTACCAAAATAAAGGACATCAGCTGAATACTAAAGAAATCAATTAGGTTAAATCTAGTGTTGAGTTTATAACCACTGAAAATGGTTTGGAAAAGATAAATAAATTAAAACCCAATAAATCTCCAGGACCAGGCGGTATAACCCCTAGGTTTCTTAAAGAAACAAGTACTGTACTGGTAGGACCTATAACTAAGCTTTTCAATTCCTCTATACAAGAAGGAAAAACACTAATGGAATGGAGGGAGGCATTAGTTATGCCAATAGATAACGCAGGTAATAGACAGGAAGTGAAAAACTATAGGCCAATCAGTTTGACCTCCATTTTGAGAACAATTCTTGAAGGATTTATACAAGAAAACATCATGACTCACATAAAGAATAAAGGGTATACAGATATTACATAACATGGTTTTAGCCCAGGTCATTCATGTTTAACAAACTTGCTGTCTTTTTTTGAGCCAGCCAGTGCAGCCCTTGATGTAGGAATGCCAGTGGATGTTGTCTTTCTTGACTACGCAAAGGCCTTCTATTCTGTATCACATGCAATACTAATAGAACAATTAAATAAAATAGAACTACACCCAAGCATAACAGCCTGGGTGGAATCATGGCTGATGGATCTCAGGCAAAAGGTAGGAATGAGAGGTTTCTACTCTGAATGTGGTATGGTGATCAGTGGTGTACCCCAGGAGTCTGTCCTGGGGCCTACACTGTTCAATATATTAATATCATCAATGCAAACATCAGGTAGTTCATGGATGGCTAAATATGCCGATGATAGTAAACTTGGAGCAATCATAAATAATATGGAAGCAGCTAAAAAATTCCAGGAAGATATAAAACAACTCAGAAAGTGGGCACAACTAAACAAGTTAAGTTTTAATATGAAAATGTTTAGTAATGTATTTTGGACACAAAAGCAAAATATAAGTACACAGACAACATTATAATAAAAGAAACAACTAGTGAAAAGGATCTTGGGGTAGTAATTACCAATGATTTCTCCTTCGAAACACATACTAATATTAAAGTTAAACAATGTAATAGAATCTTGGGATATATCTTCAGGATTATTAAGAACAGAGAACCATCAGTGATTGTACTATTGTATCCGTCATTGGTTAGGCCCCATTTGGAATATTGCTCGCCTGTTTGTTCACCACAAAACAAAAGGGGTCAGAAACTTGTGGAAAGGGTTCAAAGAAGAGCAACCAAAAGAATCAATAAATTAAAATATAAGGAATATGGGGAGAGGTCAAAGGATTTGGATATGTTGTCATTGGAATATAGATCATTAAGAGAAGACTTATGTCTGCTGTATACTGCAGCAAAGGATAGCTACATATGGGAAACAAGTGGATTGACAATCCAGGGCTCCATCAGAAATACACGTGGTCATAGGTATAAGCTCAGGGGTGAAGTAAGCAAATCAGTAAAAAGAAACAGATGGTTTACACAAAGAGTAGTCTCCATATGGAATGCACTTCTGGATAATATAGTGACAAGTGTAAATATGGAAACATTTAATGAATCACTTGACCTACAGTATATATGGTTAAAAATATGAGTATAACCACTGAAAAGTGACAAGTTGTTGAAAGGTTTTGGATCTCTTAACTCATACGATATCTATGAATCTATGAAAAAGATTTTTGCAATTGCTGGTAAAATTGTGGGACACGATGTTCTCTTTGATTCGGGAATTGTCATTTTTGGTTTCCATCCAGATAATGATAAACCAGAAACTCAGTTTACACTTATCAATTTAAGTTTACTAGTTGCTAAAAAGGCAATACTTCTTCAATGGAAAGATGTGACTCCCCCTGAGTTCCTGGCATGGCTTAACCTAATGTTTGATTTAGGTAAAACAGAGAGAACTTTATACAAAACTGAAAATAATGAAAATCACTTTTATGAAATTTGGCATGTGTTTATAGATTCTCTAGGGTTAGTTAATATATAAGGGGAAAACATTTTTTTGTATAGGACAGCAAATGATAGGATAGGAAGGTAGTTGTCACTGGCTATGATGAGAAGATATGGGAGTGATTATGAGAAAATGATCAAGATACCCATTCTCTGAGCAAAAAAAATAAATACTGGGCCACTGAAGTAGCAGCCCACTGAGTTCTCAAGTACTGAGATTTGTTGTTAAATTTGGATTATAAAAGAAAACTAGAAATATATATATTTTTGAATTTTTATATTTATGCATATGTTTATTATACAAATACAAATATATAACTGCAATTTATCCTTGTTAAGGGATTAAGTAAGGAGGTAGAGAAAGTATTCAAAATATAGCAGAACACCATATATCGATAGGCTTTTGTATCATAGGATCAGTATGGAGACAAAGTACATTGGGAGGTAGTCAGTTGTGGGACTGTGGGTCCTCTTCTCCATGGTTACACTCTGGAGGAGAGGGCACTGTCCCATCTGTAGGACCTTTGTGGAGCTCCAAGCTCAGCTGGTAGCAGCAACAGATGAGATATCTCAGCTGCAGCATCGACTCAGCTGGGGTCCATGTCCCACCCCCTCCCCCAGAGGTCTACTGGCCCAGTGAGCTGAAGGATGGTGGGGAAGGGCAGGGAAGAGTGGCTGGGGCAGTCACAAGAGGTTCAATCAGTCTTACACTGTTCAGGCAGCAAATTACTCTGCACCCCTGGAAGAGGCTCTGGTACCATTGGTGGGCACTCTAAGTCTGCTGAGGGAAATGGGCAGGAAGACGTGGTGGCACCCAAGGTGGTGAGCAGGAAGAAGTTAGCAAGGAGAGTCTTAGTGACTGGGGACTCAATGATATGCTGAATTAAGAGGGTGATGGGCAGGGGAGGGAAGAGGAGTGAAACGGCCAGATGCCTTCCTGGTGCATCAGCTATTAGAGATACCGGGAGGATAAGGAGCAAGGTGGAGAAGAGGAAGGGGTACCTGGGGGTGCAGGTACACTTGGATATCAATGCTCTGGTGAATCAGCCTATGGAGGCAGTGAAGTGGCACTTCAAAAGGCTCGGGGACAGATTGAAGGCCCACTCAGCTTCCCTTGTCTATGGAATAAGGGAAAGGGGTATGATAGAGTAAGGCAGGAAGAGACTGAGGAGTTTAATGGGTGGTTGAAGGAATGGTGTCAGGAAAAAGGGTACTACTTTGTGAGGGCTGGGGAGCTTCTGGGACAGGAGGCTCTTCAAGGGTGATGGCCATCACCTGACAAGAGATGGGACCAGTGCTCTGGGACAGACATTTAACATTTACATTGAACAGTTAAACTGACTGTAGGGGAGCTAGAGGTTAGTGGGACCACTGAGAAGGGAGCATAGGTTGGGAACCTAGCTAGGGCTCCCCCTGAATAGGGGAATACTAGCAGAGAGATGGGTAACAGTAAGACTGAAGTTCAAAATAAGTTAGAGGAAGAGGCCAATGAGAGAGGTGCTGACAAAGCTTACATTTAGCAAGAAAAACAAATAAATTAAGGAGATTAGGGAGAAATAAGGGAGAAGGAATAGGAAAAAGCAAGAGGGGATCAGGAGAAAGATGGAAAGGGGTATGCCTTAATGCTAGGAGTCAGAAATAAAATTAGTGAGCTCCAGGCAATGGTGGCAGACACTGAGATGGATCTACTAGCCATCACAGAAACCTGAGCCACAGAGATTAATGATTGGGACCTGACCATTCCAGGCTACTTCATGTTTAGATGAGACAGAGGAAAAGGTAAAGTAGGGGGCATAGTCATGTATGTCAAATCTGGTATAGCAGATGTGGAGGATGGAAACATCAGAGGAGGTAGTGGGGAAATAGAATCACTGTGAGTTCCGCTCATGGAGTTCTTAAGCAAGAAACTATGAATGGGGGTTATCTATAGCCCTCCATGATGGAGAAGAGAGAGATAAGGAACCTGGGGCAGAATTAGAAAGGGGGGGTGAGGCAAAGGGGAGGTGGTGGTGAGAGATCTAAACCTGACAGATTTTTTTATTTATTATTGGAGGTATTGCAGCATTACATACTAAAATATTACTGTCATTGCAAATGATAAATAGACATAAGAAAACAAATTATTGCAAGAATTGATTATTTGCAACTTAAATTAGAAGTCACCATCTAAATATATAATTTAGATTATATCATAAGCTATTGCATTATTCAAAAGGGTACAAAGATTCCAATTGATTTCAATATGTTTGGCAGAATAGTATTAATTTTTTTCCAGAATCATACAATCAATAAATAGATTTTTCCATAAAACCCAAGTGGATGGAAGGTTGTCATTCCACATTCTTGCTATACATTTCTTGGCATTGATTAATGCTATATATAGCAATTTTAGTTTATTCCCCTCAGAAGTATCTGGGTTGAAGAAAGACCCAGTAAACACAGTTCCATTTCTGGAATAGGGTAGAGATCCAATATTTAATTGACTGAACAAAATACCCAATCCCTGAAGGGTTTCAACATATCACAGAAGTAAATTAAATGACTTTAGGTACATATTTCAGTCAAGCATCTATTGCATTTATTCGAGATTTATGAGTTAAACATTTAATACATATGGTGTGTAATAGATTCTATGAAGTATAAAAACTGGAATCTGATTAATCATATTATTACTAGATATTTTCCAGTTTGCACAGTATTGTTCCCACTTAGCTTGGAAAATGGTAATAATAAGTTCCTTTGCCAGCTTTCCTGAGGTTTAACCAAATCTGGTAGTTCTACTTGTGATATAGTACATAATTTTGATAATAATTTTGGTCGTGTGTGGCTTGACTAATAAGATCAAGCAGACAATGTCCCTTAATTTTTTGCCTTTATATGTATCTAATTTGTGCATAACATCTCTGAACTGTAAATATCTAAAAAATATGTTTTAAAAATTGATACTGTGCCTGCAATTGTTCAAATAATTTCAATGTATCGCCTGTAGAAAAATGACCCATTGGAATCATATATTTTTCTATATAACCTATTAACGCTTTTGTTTGGAAATAAGGATAATACCAACTATTGTGTATTGGGGACATGGTATTTATGTATCCATCAAGCCTACATAGCTTGTTTACAACTTTTCAAACTCTGAGAATTATATTCAAAAATCTATTGCCAGTTTCTAAAGCAATGCCCATGTTTACATAGAAACATAGACTTTAATGGCAGATGAGGATCACTTGGTCCACCTAGTCTGCCCATTTCCCTACCTACAGGATAAGCCGCAGATCCTAGTTAACCAACAGCCTATTTCTTCCTACCCCCCACAAGAATTGCCTTATGTCTGTCCCATGTATTCTTGAATTCTCCCACAGTTTTTGACTTTATGATCTCCTCAGGAAGGCTGTTTCATGCATCCACTACCCTCTCTGTGAAAAAATACTTCCTCACATTGCCCCTGAACTGCCCCCCATCTTTAAATTGTGTCCCCTTGTTCTTGCATGTCTCTTTTTCTGAAAGTTGCTACCCTCTTGGACTTTGTTGATTCCACTGAGGTACTTAAACATTTCTATCATGTACCCCCCTCCCTCCTTTTCTCAAGGGTATACATATTAAGCTCCTTTAGTCTCTCCTCGTATGGCTTCTCTTGCAGACCCTCCACCATTCTAGTTGCCCTCCTCTGGACTGCCTCTATCCTGTCTATGTCCTTGCGGAGATGGGGTCTCAGAACTGGATGCAGTACTCCAGATGGGGTCTCACCAACTGTCTGTACCGAGGATAACAACTCCTGTTTTCTGCTGGTGATGCCTCTCCCTACATCCCAGTATACCCCCAGCTCTCCCTACTGCCTTCTCACATTGCTTGCTAACCTTAAGGTCATCTGATATGATTACCCCCAGTTCATATCAGGGTGATAGTGGGCATCCCTGCCAAACAAAAGCATTAATAGGTTATATAGATCTCTAAAGAGAGTATCATGACTAGCACCGTGCTTAAATGTTGTAAACTCCATTTGGACCCAAGCAGATATAACATTACTAAACCATGCCTGTATAGGTTCCAGACTATTGCATAATAATATAACAATAAGTAGAACAAAATGGTTATATTAAATGCTGCGCTGAAAATAAAAATAGAGTTAAAAAATCTACGTTTAGACCTTGGGTCTTCTTCAGGAAATATCTAAAGAGAGAAAAAAACAAGTTAGTGTGCACTCTAAACAACTTGATTTTTATAGATATTTTCCTGAAAGACTAGGCCAGCGATCTTCTAACTCTATTTTCAGCGTGCATTCTTCTCTTTTCGACTATTTTACTGAACCACATCTTGTGGCCTTGGTGCTTTTGTCTTTGTTTTTTAACAATAAGTAGGGTAACTTCATATCTGGTTGATTATAACTGCCACTAATTTAGCTTTTTAATAATTGTCTAGCATGTATGTGAACAATTTGCCAGTTTTGTCACCTTGTGCATAATATTTTGATCTAGTGTACATTACTAACCTTTCATTTTCTCATTCATTATCTTATTATATTTGCATTTTAGAGTTTCTAGATTTTTTTATTACATTGATAATCAATTCCTCTTGTGCTTAATTTCTGTTTCAAGCTTATTTAATTATTATTATTTCTTTCCTTATAGTATATCAAGTTGTCAGACCTCTTAAAAAAGCCTTGCAGGCATCCCACACTATATATGGTTTAATTTCCTTAGCCTAGTAAGCCTTAAAATAATTTTGTTTCCTCATGCACCAGTCCGATAAACTGTTTATCTTTTAGCAACAGTGGGTCTAGATGCCATGTTGGTGGAACCTTTGTGGTATCTCTGGACATCAGAATCATATACTGAGGTATACTAACAGACAAAAAGAAAATATTGATCAAGTTACTAAATATAGTTACTTGGAGTGACCTTTGATGAGCATCCAAATTTTAATGATCGTATTACAGCACTTATAGAGAGGGCAAATAAGAAACTAGGTGCTCTTAGAAGAGCTACAAGTTGTATGAATATAATAGCCAGGAAAAAAATAGTATAACAATTATTGATGCCTACATTGGAGTATGGTAATACAATTTATTGTACAGCAAATAAAAATTTATTGAGTAAATTGGACAAAGTGCATTACAGAATTGTAAGATATGTGCTGAAGTTTAATCTCAACACACGCCATTGCATTATGTGAAATAGATTAAAATTGGCAAACACTGCAACAAGAAATACTAAAACATATTTAAACTTCTCCATAAATATTTAATAACAAACCCATTTCATTATATTGCAGGTAAAGTATTTGGCAAGGATAATAACACAGTTCAGGACTTCAAAGATCAGTCCATACAGAATAAATCAAACATCAAAAATAAACACAAAATACAGTGAGGAAACATTGAAATTACAAGCAGGCGTTATTATGGAATAACCTGCAACACACAATCCTCCATAACATCACATCTAGAGTTCACAAAGGCCTTGGAAAAATGTTTCCCAATAGAGTGCAAGTGTGTATAGATGGATACTGATCAAAGTGGTTTATGTGGTTGTTATATGTGATTTATATTGTATGTTAAGTTTGTTTTTTATTTCCTTTTTTTGATTTTTACTTCCTTTTATGTTCTTAGAGAAACTGATAAGATTGAACACAGGACTGTCTTGCAAACAGGATGTAACAATCCTAATTACATGTGTTTCCTGTATAAAAATAGTTTTATTTTTATTTTGTAACATCTATGTTGGTCCAATAAAAGGTATCAAATCATCTCTTTTTTTTCCTGGCTGTTCTGAATAAAATCACAATTTTATTAAAATCATATACAAGGGGGCATGACCAGATAATAATATAGAGTCATCATCTATTCTTTCAATATCTTGCACTATTGATTTAGTAACTAAAAGTAAATCTATTCTAGAATAAGATTTATACCTAGGGAGAAACAAGAAAATTGTTGCTTTTTTGCATAGATTTTATTATGCCAGATATCAACTAATGCAAAATCCTCATTTCTGATACAAGAGTATTTGAGCCTGATTAATGTTACGTGTGAAGATTATGAATTTTAAAAGGATTTAAAATAGTGGTAAAGTCACAACATATCAAATAGGGTTGTATAAATTGTACAAGTCTATTAAATATTTCATTAAGAAAAATTGTTTGATTAATGTTTGGTACATAAATAAAGACTAAAGTAAGAGGTTTGTTTTTTAATATTAGGTTAACTATAACATACCTCTCATTATCTATTAAAGTTCTCGTATTTTATTTCAATTTTTTTATCATTATCAAAGTACTTGCCATTGAGTTTAGTATAGAATGAATTGCATAACCTTTCCACATTTTGTCAATCATTGATACCTCATTTGTGTTAAATGTGTTTCTTTTTTTTCTTTTTTTGCAAGCTGACCCCCTGATCTCCCAACCCCAACCTGCTCCCCGGACTTACGTTCCCTGCAGATACCCCCAGCTTATTCCCTCACAGGGTGGAGCCATGGCACCAGATGGACCTATCAGAGATGGGACAAGGTTTCGGTGGGGGCACCCACTGACATTGCCTCCTGGCTTTCCCACCAGGGTGGGATTGAGAGCCAGCCAAAGCCACAGACTTCGGAATTGGTCAGTGGAGGAGAGTGGGAGGGAGTGATCAGGGCAGGGCAGGCATCATTGTGGGTGGCCTGTGATTTTTATTAGTTTTCCCCAGGGCGAGGATGTGCAATGATGTCCTGCATCTTCCCACCCACACTGGTAATGGTGCCAGCATGGAGGTACCCCTAGCCTCCACCAGGGATCTGCATTGTACGGACACTCTATCTCCCTCCCCAGAGAGGAGGCAGTCCCTGGGATGCTCAAGCCTTCTCCCTGGTTGGCCCTCTGATGTCCCAAGTCCATTCCCAAACCTTGGTCTTCAGCACTGCAGATGGATGCCCTGCCCCTGTGCCAGAAGGCCGACATGAGTTAAATGGGTTTCTTGAAGAAGAATAATAGCACAATGGGAGTGGTGGACATATTTAAATATTCCTTTCCCTTTTACAGGATTGCTGAACCCATTGATGTTCCATGACAAAATTTTTAACCCAGCCATTTATAAAAAAAAATTAAAAAAAATTAACTATTTGCACATGTAAAATAAAAAGAAGTAAAGACACATTTGTAATAGTCAAATAAATCAATACAATTCTTAAGTGGCCAGTAGCATTTACTATACTGTTTAGACTCCTATTCCTAGTCTCCTGCACCCGGATTAATAAAATTGTACTGCCTCCCTTTTTATTTTTATAACTCACTCTAAACCTACACCACAAATCCCTCTAGCTACCCAAAATCCTCAGATCCAAAAAAAATTCCTCCCCTCCCCTGATGGGCAACAACAATAGTGGTGAGATCCTATGTCCTGCCCACTAGCCCTTTCTTGATAGATGCTAGTTAGGTTGAGAACTAAGACCAAGTCTGGAAGACGAATCACCCCACAGAAACCTCACCAAGTGATAAAGCCTAATCTACATCTCCAAAACAAGTCTAATATGGTTATAGTACACAGTATCCAAAAAAATGGAACCTGTAGAATACTAAAATACCCTCAGATTCACTGAAACATATTGCATTATCAAGTGAGTCTTTCCTGAGATCATAAGCACAGCTTACTGTTGTATTTTCAAATAAACATAATCTCTCCTATATCAGTTAGATTTCCTAACTTTATCATTAATGATTTTATTTTAGTAAGAGTTACAGAGACAGACACATTAAAGACAGGATCTTAATTAGGCAAGTCTGATAATGTTTGACATGAGTTCTGGTTTCTGATCAATATGCTAATATCTGAACTCTCAGTCACAGGATTTGCAAGAGTCACCATCTTAATTGCAATAGTGTCTGTACTATCACCCATTTCTGCTGGTGATATTTTATTTGAGGTGATTTCACTAGTGCCTGCCAAGTATGTCTTTGTGTAAGGTTTCTGCATATTCTGATGTCATTACTAGTCCCATTTTTTCTTTCTCAAAGTCTGTTGCTCTCTGCAGTTCATCAAACAGATTACTCATTCCGCTGTGAAATATTGTAAGTCTGTTTGGTACAAGGTGCTGGAACTTGAATTTGTTTCCTATAGGATCATTTTCAAAGGGTCAAAGCTCTTGCATTTTTATACACATCTGGGCCAATATCTGGGAAAACCAAGATGTATTAATTTTGGAAAAATGCAATGGATTGCCTTGCTTGAGTGAAAATCTCTTCTCAATCTTGAAATATTAGAAATCTGATATCAATAACTCTTGGATACTTTTAATTTAATGATGTTTGTGTTGCTGGTGATCTGTGAGCATGCTCTATTCCAACTTTACTGTTCCTGGATCTCTTCTTAAGAATTCAGAGAGCTATTTTTCCATAAATAAAACAATATCAGTGCTCTCTGAGCCTTCTGGCAGACCTAGTAATTTTAAATTATTTCTGCATGCACACCAGCCCATAGTTTCAGTTTTAGTCTGAATCTCTAATATTAGTTTGTTGTCCACTTTTATTTTGCTATCTGACTGTGGGAGATAGTCTTCAACATCTGACAATCTAATCTCAGTATCTTCTATCCTCTGATTTAAGGATTGTACATCCCGTGGTACATTTCATATGTCTGCTTTTACAGAGTCAGAATTGTTATGCATGTCCATAATGCCCTATTTAACAGATAGTAAAATTGTAGCAAACATGTCTTTATCCGATAGAAAATCTTATTGTTATCTGAGTGAGGGTTAGGGCCTGAATAGTCTACTTGGGACATTAGTCTGTTTTGTATTGAGACAGTTGCTTCTTTACCTTTAGATTTAGTATTAGGCAGTTTGAGCTTACAGCTACATTTAGTGAACTTCTATGTCCCACGGAAATAGCTACTTCAGGTGAAATCTTTTCAGCTTCTGTTTGTGAAGTTAACTGAGGTCATACTGAGTCTCATGCTGGAATATGTAATTCTCGCTTGTATTCACAGTGATATTTCAAAGCAGACCTCATGCCCCTCTCCAACTTCTGTTACTTCTCTGTTGGCATTCAGTAGTTGTAGGAATACATTTAAACATAATTATGTTCACCATGCATGCACACACAAGTAAACATCTTCCTATGAGAGTACCTTTTGGGTGTTGTGACACTGTCAGTCCAATGCAGAGTGGTCTACAAGGGGCGCGTCAGTGCTACTCTAATCATCAGCCCGGCTGATCATGACACAGTTTAGTTTGCTGGGCAGACACTTTGTGCATTTGAAAAGGAAAAGGAAAAGATGACCCAATCATTGGTCAGCTCTTTCCTTTGATCTACACCACCCAGAAAATATAGCTTATCTGTTATGATCAGCCTGCTGAGGAATTTCAAACATCCATGAAGAGCCCCATGATCTTGCAGACACCAGCTGTAACAAAACTGTCCATTGATGTCTGTTGCTGGTGCCCCTGTAACTGTCCCCCACCAGACCCTCCCCTCAGCACCCACCACCCCACACACCCACAAACATAGCACTAACAGTGGAGGTGCCCAATCCCCAGTGTTACAACCTGGTATTTTTGACATAGATGTAGATATAGATGTAGCTTGTAAAACAAAAAACATCCATTGATGTCTGTTGCTGCTGCCCTGTAACTGTCCACCCACCCGACCCTCCCTCTCAGCACCCACCATTCCACATCCCTCCACAAACATCATCATCAAATCATCATCAAATCTTTATTTATTCAGGTGAACATCATTGAGCAAGGCTCATTTACAAGATGGACCTGATAAGGTCAAGGTTCAATAGTTGATACACAACAGATACATCATACACTTATATAAGACAGTTATACATACAGGGAAAACAACGTTTATAAACACAGTGATGTACAGTAAATTCACATGATAAAAAATGGTTACAGGAAAGTTGAGCTAATATTTACAGTATGTACAGTATATACATATCCCAGTGGGGGGGCATGGCAGACACTCAACATAATGTAATACTAGGATGGTGAAGGTATTACTGGGTGCCATAAGATGGGGTGTCTGTCTGGAAGGAATATGCCCTATATGGTTTGGAAGGGAGATTTGTGAGATGACAATGCTAGCTCTAGTGGTAGCAATTGCATTTCTCTTTGAAGAAGACTGTACAATGCTGTTTAAAGGATGCAAAAGGAATGATATTGGACAGTTTTAGGGATTTTTGTAGGGTGTTCCATGCTATAGCTAGAGAATAGCTGATTGCTGCCCTCCTAGCCTGGTGTTGAATTTGGGCAATTTGAGCAGGATGATGTTGTTGCTTCTTAGGGCATAGGAGCTAGGAGAGGTCTGGGTGAAGCAGTCCAGGATATAGTTTGGAAGTTTTTTGACAGCTCTGTAAATCCATAGTGCTGCATTTCTGTTCCTTCTGAGGTGAAGGAAACCCACCCAACTGCAGCATAAAGAAAGCAATGATGAGTATTAGATGGCAGATCTGTAATGAACCTTATTGCTCTATGATATAAGGTATCCAACTTGTGATGGTAGGAGATGGGGCAGTGACTATAAAGGAAGTCTGCATAGTCAACAACTGATAAAAATGGCCTGGACTAACCTCATCTTTGAGTCTCTGTTTAGGAAGGGTTTTAATCTATAGAGAAGGCCAAGCCTTTGTGAGAAGCTTTTAACAGTTCTTCTAAATGATGAGTGAAGTCAAGTCTGTTGTCAATCCACACACCTAGGTATTTGAAGTTTTCTACATACTCCAGATTTTCTCCAAGTATAGTGCATAGCTGAGGGAGAATGATTGGAGAGGATGTGCTGGTGGAGCTTTGATTTGTGTACATCATTGCTTTAATTTTCTTTGCATTTAACAGAAGCTTTTTCTCTAGTAGTTGATATTGTAGCAAGGAGAATTCTGTTTGTAGGATAACACTGACACTGATGGCGCACAATCCCCCAGTGTTGCTGTCACCATCTGAAATAAAGAAAAGCAGCCCTCATCATTTTTTTTTACCCTGTAAAAAAGAAAACTGTCCATTGATATCTGTTGTGCCTTTAGTCCCCCAACCAACCCTTCCACATAGACCCCAGCACCCCACACTCCCCAAGTTCTTACTTACCCCTTGGGGGTCCAACAATGTAATTCTCTGTGAACCGCATACACACCTTCACCCTTCAAAGCCAGACTGCAAACTGAGGAAATCTGGTATGTGGTTCAATGTATTTCAAAGGGGTTTTGAACTTAGTGGCACCATCCTCTTTCACTTTAATGAAGCACGTTTGATCTTCATGAATAATGGTATATCTTTCCTAGCCTGTTTGCCACATTTAGTAGCAACATTGACCTGTATGAAGTTCTATTTATTGCAAATTTATCCTTTTTAGGATTTATAAAAAAAGTAGCTTCATCAAAGGAAGGAGGAAGATCACCCCTAGAGTCTATATCAATAAAATAAGCATTGCCACCTTGTATTTTTATATCTATATCTGTATCAATAGGGGATATGTGATGGGTGGCCATCACATATGCTATTTATTTTCATGAGTCCCTGGTGTCCTTGGGTGACATCACAAGTGGCAGAGCGTAGCAGAGCCATGAGTGGTTTGCCCGAGAACACCAGGGACAAGTGAAAATAAGCAGTAAATGTGATGGCCATGCCCATCGCATGTTCGATTTATGCAATAAGCATTAGTTTTGTGGTAGTGTTGTTTTAAGTTTTGAGTATTTTTATTTTATTTTTGCTTAACAGACTTTATTTTATTTATTTATTTTTTTTTTTGTTATTCTGCCATAGTGGGTTATTGTTGTGAATGGGAATTGGAGTAAGTTTTGATTGGGTGGGTATTTTGAGTGGTGACGTAAGTGGATTTTGACTGGCTGGATGACTGTGAGGGAAAAAGTTTGTGATTGGTTGGTGGGTGTGTCTTGGTACTTCATGGGCATGGCTTCATTCTGTGGTGCAGTTTCAGCTCAGTTGGGTGGAGTTTAGCATTGGAGGAGGATCTCTGGAGGCGATTTTAGAGGAGTTGGCAGCAGCAGCATGCAATGGACTGGGAAGGTGATCTGAGGAGTCAGTATTTGGATCTGGCTGGGATTCATGGATCATGGAGCCATTTTTGGAATGAGCATCACTGGCCAGCGTGGGATTAGTGGAGCGGCATCAAGTATTGTGTTTCAGATGAACTTGTGGATTTTGTTTATATGGATCCTGTTTGCTCTATACTTTTGGAGATGTGGACCTGGTCTTGAAGTGTGTACTGATGATCTTTGATTTATTTTGGAGTGGACTATGGAGGAGTGGGGAGAGCATGAGTCTGTTATTTTAGGGACTTTTTTTGCAGAAGGGCTTTCTTTTTTTATGTCTAACTCATGGAATATGACTTTGAAGAGTTGGCTAATTTGCGGACTTTTTGGGAGTCAAAATGGGTTTTTTTTACCTCTTATTTGTGGATTAGTACTTTTATGAGAATGCTTTTGGGAGACAAAGAATGACAAGGTAAGATGAGTGCATAAACTTTTTATTGGTGGACACAAATTAAAAAGTTGAAGAAAACCTTTTTTTTATTGCTGTGAAAGAAATACTGTAAGATAACTGTAAAGCAAAAATTACTTTTTTTTATTGCTTCTGCTGAACAGGATTCTTGTAGCAAAGAAAGCAAGGATTTTTATTCTAAGAATTTTTTGCAATAGTAACTCCTATGAACTTTAAAATACAGTAAACTGTTTATTTTTTATGCAAGTAGTACACTGAACTTAGTAGAATCTGTTGCTAATAATTATGATTAGTGCCTTATGATTCTAGCAACTGCTATATTACAAGACTGATTCAGATCTTTTAGAACAGTTAAAGTCCACAAAACATGCTATCTTGGAAAACTATTGGCACTGCATAAGTTTTCTGAATGATTTTTATCGGTGGCTGTAGTCCTTTTGTTAAATCCATTTTTGCCCTTCTTTTTCAGTTGAAGTATGTTTTCTTCTTGTGTTTTCTGATGATACTGGCATTACTGGATTGCTGCGGATAAAAAAAAGAGGGTTATTTCGTATTTCACATTTTTTTCTCTTGTTTTATTGTTTTATATGCTTTTGTTATGTATCCTATATCAGATGTAAGTTAGACTTCCTTACATTTAACTTTTTATGAAAGGTACATACAGGATAGATTAAGTAGGCCTTTGTAGTGTTAATGGTTTTACTACTGTTATTTTTATCTGAGAAGGTTAAGATATGTGTGGCCTGCAACATAAAGGTTCCTGTGCTGTATGTTGCACTCACAGTAGATGTTTAAGCCATTATGTTAATATGCCACTTTTCATAGTGTTTTGGTTGATTTTATTTGAGACAGGGATTTTTCACTACTATATGTGACAGGATGGACCCTATCATAGTGGACACCCAGGATAAATTGAAACCCTTCCCAAGCAGTTTGTATGTTTTATATAATGTCCAACAAGCTGGTTGGCTGTTTATAAAGTAAGCACTGAAATGCTTATAAAGCTTTCTGTGCATATTAACACAAAAACAAAACTAAGAGTAGAGTTACAAAATGAGAGGGCTGTTTTAATATAAGAATAACAAAGGTTTTGTCTGCTTTTTCTAGATATTGTAGCCCCTTCAGATAGATATTTTGCAGCAGACAGGGTGAGGTAATATGACCATGCAAGAGAGTTTAAGACAGCACAGAATGTTCTGACCTCAGCTCTGACCCATAACAAAGTTGTAAACAACTTATGTAATGTGTTCCAAGTGACTGCCAAATAACTGTTCTATGTGCCACAACAGTGGCCCTAGAGCTAGTTTTATGTTATGTCTGCTGTTAATCAAATGGCAGTGGAAAATTTTCCAAACTTCTAGTGAGCTTATAAAAAGCCCTACCTCAGTACTGAGAAAGGATAGATAGGGTGGTCAGTTGAATACTGACTGAAGAAGGTGAAAGACCTCCTGGTAGTGTGTGCTTTCACACTGTTAGACTGAAGAAAAAAGCCTTGGAAAATGTTGAAGCTAAGCAGTTGTCTGACTTACGATTTTGCTTTCTATATATTTTACTTGATAAAAATAAAATGATAAATGCCTTTGAGCATGTTTTATGCACCTGACCTGTGGTCTGCCTGAAATTGTGCTATCCTATACCCACACCCGGTGACACTATGTATACTGGTTTTGTGTGAAGGTTTGGATTTTTTTATGGTTTCAGGCTGTATGGTTGCTGTTCACTTTTCTTTTTCTTTGGAGATTGATTTTGAGGTGGGACAAACAAGTTTTTTAGTTGGTTATGTTTTTGTAGTGGAGGTGGGATGTGTAGTTGTAAGGCTTTGTTTTGTGAAAGGTAATGTATGGTTATGTGGGTGCTAGGGGTTTAATGATTAAATTTTATTAAATGGGCATAGTGAGTGATGATGTGCATTTGGTTGTGATTTTTAAACTTGATTGTCCACTTGTCATTTTTGTACTAGTCATACATTGATTTATAGTACTGCTATACAACCTTCAAGGTAAGTAAGTGGATATTTTACAGTCATGTACAGCTATGGTACTTTAATTATACAATGAATAAGAACTGCTTCTATTTTACGTGAGTTGACATGAATTGCAGGATACTTTGTTTTTCCTTTAGTAGGCCTCAACATGACATACAGAATAGTGTATGGACAACCATACACAACGAGGCTATGTTTTCATTGAGGGGTTGAGACAACATTACAGAGACCTCAAGGTGAAGCTTGAGAGGTCCTGATGTCATCTTAACCCTGAGATGGAAACACAGCCTTGTCTGCATATAGCTGTCCATACACTATTTTATATAGTATATGATTCCAAACAAACCACAGGAAGCAAGGGGCTGTCTGTTTGTCTCTCCTTACTGGCTCACTCTTCTGCAAGACTGCTTTATTTTCTCTGTTTTAGCTGATGCTTCTCCCACTCCTGTCTGCTTCTGCCCGATATTTTGTCATGCTTCTCAGTGCTCCCGCTTGCTCTACCTATATTTTTGCTTTTCCAGGTTTCGGTGGTGTATTTGAAAAAAATAAAATACAAGAGCAATACATATCTGTTGGGAGATGGAGCTGTGTGAGGGTCTTTTCATCAGCTGTGTTGGTGAGCTTCTCACTAAGCACTGCCACCATTGTTTTTCAAATTTTTCTTGGTGGAGCATCGACGTGACAGCGCATAGCTATTTGATTGTCAGAAATGTTGTTATAGTATCAATGTCAATAGTACAACAACATATTTGACCTTGAACTATTACTACAAGTTTTAGCAGTTGTTGAAATCTGTGTACAATAAAGGTTAACCATATACTGTAATTGTTTTGTGCTTACATTTGTCAATCAGAGTCTGAGTCTGAATCTATTCTCTATGGTCTCCTTGGCTTGATTTTTTCATAATTATTTCCTGAAGGAGGGAAAGAGAAAGATAATGAGAGCCTTCTCTTATGCAGTTTATTATTGGAGGTGGGAGGGGTTACATGCATAGATGCGAAGCTGTTATTTTTTTTTTTTTTTACAAATCACAGTTATACAGACATTTCTGTGTATAACATTTTTAGGTACAATGTAGCACATTTACATTTTTAGTTTTATATAGTATAGCATTTGGGCGGGGGGATGGGATTTAATTGTTGGAGTACTGTTATTGGTATATTTCCGGTTAGGCATTTTGTGAAAAACTTCTATATAAATACTTAGAATTGTGTTTTGGGGTCCTGAGTGCTTACCTTAGATTATATTAAAGATGATGTACTTTGCTTTGATGACAGGCTTGTGGAAGCAGGTGCCTAAGAAATCTTCTACACTTGTTGTGCTGCGAGCCAGTTTTGCCTTTTTCACAGGTGGTTATTGTAGTGGTTTGACCTTGGTGCCACTTAGTAAGTTGGGTATTTGTAGTTGTTTTGCCTCATTTATTTTTGAATAGTCATTGAGGCTTTGCAGCTGTTTGTAGCTGGACATTTGAATTATTTCTGTTGAGGCTGCACCACTGTCCGAAAGTTTTTGAATGAGGTGTTTCCTTGCAGAATTATTTGTTAGTCTTTTTTCTGTTTGTAGATTTGCTTATGAAATCATGGTCTTCATTATTGTGGCTAGCTTGTTGATTCCTGTTGTGCTGTTCTTTCTTCTGTATGCTAATGTCCCGCCCCCTGTACATTGTATGTATGACGTGGAACCTTTGTAAATGAGTCTCTGACTCAAAGGTCTTTCTGAATATCAAATAAATAAAAAATAAAAGTTTCCAATGGGTTGGTTCTTAAACCATGCATCTGCTATTTGTTGTTGTTGTTGTTAGGAAGTGTTTAATGATAGGAAAAATGGTGCATCTTTGTCCAATGTTTTTGTGGGTCTTTTTGCCTTGTACTTTTTGTATGCGTTTACGGGGCACCTCTGTGGGTAATTCAGAATCTCATAGGCCCTCAGCCTTTGTTTCCGGTACTCTTTTGGGTTTTGATCACTCCGTGTTTTGGTTTTTTGCTCCTGGTCATATTGTAGGAAATGTCAGGTGGATTCATCGATCTTTAATCTCTTTGTCCCCAACATATTGCCTCTCACACGAAGCAAAACAGCCTATGATCCATGGGGTGTTACGGGCTTGTGGGGTGTGGGTATCAAATTTATCATACAACTGGTCAATTATTGTATCTGTCAGCTCATCTGCAGCTTTTGATCTACACCCCTTACCAAAGCTTTTTAGCTGTTTTAGCTTAGCCTGTGAGACTTGCCTGCTAGTTCAAAAGTGTCTGGATGTTGAAAGTGACTCTGGATATTGGTGCCTTTGTATGTCTTTCTATGCTCTGGAAGATGGATCTGAGGGTTAAAGGCTCGTAGGAAGATCCATTTTTTTTTGCTAATGTCATAAAATATTGGCTCAGTATTTTGTTTAGCTCTTGTGGAGGGGTTTCTTGTACTGAGCTGTTAATCTTGAAGTTTGTTTTATGTAGGTAGTAAGCAGGTTTATATCAATTTCTTTTTTTTACTGTTATGTTTTAGCAGTGTCTATGAAGTGATCTACTGCTGATTGCCTAATGTCTGAGTTCAGTTTTGGTGGTTGTTACTGAATATAGGATGGTGGTGGCTGTCTGCTCATATTCTGTGCATATTGGGAGGCATGACTTTTACTCAGGAGGTGGCATTTGTGGACTGTTTTAAGGTATTTGAAACAGGAGTTCCCAGTGCTGTTTCTACTGGTTTGTTTTCTTTTTTTCTGAATTTTGCTGAGTCAGCATGAGTGACAGAGCATCTGTGGTTTGTGTAGGCACACACTCAGTTTGTTGTTGGTAACCTGAGTTGCTGAGGTAACATCTAGTGAGACCTGTAGTAATATTGTGGTTGTTTCTGGCCTCAGTGGTCAGTGGGCTATCTGGTGGCAGTAACAGCTTTATATCGAGCTCCATTTGCATTAGTGTATCTTGCAGCTCTATTTGAAAACTTGTGTTGGGAGATGATGTTTTGGTAACCATTTCTGGTATTTCTGGTTGTCAGTTTTAATACTTTTTTTACCAAAATATGCACAGTTTTGCTGTTTTTAATTATACTTTCGGTGACACGCTGCGTGGCAGTTCAAGAGGCTGTGGCAGTCCAGAGTATGCACCATGGAGGTTGGCACAGATGGTCAATGCGAGTGACAGGTATTCTGGTGTGGCACATGCTGTTTTGATTACTGCTGTGTTTAGTTTCAGCAGCTTTTATGCAAATTGCTTTTTTCCAATTTGATTGATGTTGGGGTGTTGAATAAACACTGTTTGAGTGATGGCAGGGTGTTGGATAAATGGTTTTCTGTGGATTTATGTATTGCCAGTGAGAATAAATGGTTTTATGTAAGTGCTTTTGTACCTACTCCAATTGCATAAATATCTATATCTACAAATATACATCATTGGGCATAAATTTCACATAGGTAAAAGGTGCCAACAGCTCCATTCAGAGAGCAGGTGGCTCCTTGCATTATCGATACAGCTCCCAAACAACTGGCAGCTCCATTCTGCCCCCACCAACAGCAAACATTGCTCGGTGGCTGCGCTCCACTACTTCCCTCTCCAAGCTCTATTCCTTCCCCAACAACAGTGTCAGTGGCTCAGCAGGTTGCACACTCACCTCTGAAGCCAGAAGATCAGAAGGCTGTGGGTTTTATCCCACCTGGCACTGGGTTAAATCCCAATACTGACACTACAGTACAGCATGAGGGATGTTGCACTCCTGAGGTGCCATCTTTCAGATGAGATGTTAAACGAGGTCCTGTCTGCCTGTTCTGGTGGTTGTTCAGGTGGACGTTAAAGATCCCATGGCACTTGAAAGAGTAGGGTAAATGACCCGTGTCCTGGCCAAATTTTCCCCATTCACTAAATATACCACCAACAGCTTAATCTGGTTTAATTTCAGTTGGTTACCATCTGTATCCTTCCTCAGTTGCCCTGAAACAAGGATTCTAGTCTCAGTGGGCCTACCAGGTCAACAAAGTTCAATAAATAAATAAATAACACCAAATGCTGCTCCAACAGCTCTCCGTCTTTCCTTCTAACAACAAATGCCACTCTGTCTCCATTCTGCTTCTTCTCCCCTCCTGAATCCCCAAACACTGCCCCAGTGGCTCCAGTCTGCTTCTGTAAGCTATGTGTACATGCATACTGGCACCGGACCCAGCCACCTGCCACTCTTGCTCCTCTGTTGGGTATTTCAAGAGAGACAAGCAGACGTATCATTGGCCCTGAGCCTTTTGTCACTCTCAAATCGTTGTGCAGTAGTATACAGCTACAGTAGCATGAGAAGGCGATAGCCGACTACTAGCACAAGGCGGGGATTGTGAGAGGCACCAGGTAACTGAAAGACAGCCAGCTCAGTGGGTAGTAGATGAGGGTAACGAAAAGTACCCCATCTAACATTTAACATGAACAAGAATATAGCACTTTTATTAAGCACAGAAGATGAGGACACATCTAAATTCCTCTCCATCTTTGGGGAGGGAAGTTTTGCTGTATCCTTGTTTCTGTTTTTAATGAAAAGCACTCATGGTTTTCTTCCTGGTGGTTGTTTTACTGTTGTGTTCCTGATCTGAACCAACAGAATGGGAACGACAGTAGTGCAAGCTTGTGAATGGTGTTGAGTGGCACAAATAGTATTGCCCCACCATGGTACATGCCACCACCTACAAACTACATGCCCCAAGTACTTCTACTCAGTCCCATCTTGAGAACAAACAAAAGTAAATGGAAAAGTAAAAGTGAAAAAAAGTCTGAGTCTCAGACCAGCATGCAGCAGGCTACAGCAGCATGAGGAGATGATTGCAGGTAATGGATGTAGGTGGCGAAATGTACATCTAATCCCACATTTTGATTTAAACAAGACTATGCTGCTTTCATTAAATATAGAAATGAGGATGTGGCAGAACTCCCTCCCTCTTTGGGTAGAGAAGTTGTGCTGTGGCCTCGTGTCTGTGCTTATTTCATAAAAGCACCGCATTCTTATATCTTCCTGTCAGTCATTTTACTGTTGTGTTCTGATTCAAACCATCAGAATAAGAACTACACTAGAGCAGGGACAGAGAATAGGCGCGGGAGGCAAAAGGTACATTACCCCTCCATTGGTGCATGGCACCCCATAGGTACATTGTCCTCTAAGTACATCACCCCTAAGTACGTCACCTCTACTCTACAAAGTACATTGTCCCCCAACTCCTAATGCTGCATCTTGACTCAAACAAACTGGCCCTATGTGATGAACGAATGAGAAATGTTCAAAACACCCCACAGAAGACCTACTGTATGTCTTAAAATGGAGCTCCTTTCCACCATTATAAGTAAATGGCAATATTTGCATTGAGAATGTGGGTTGCTAATGTCAGAGATGTTGTACAGTCATTTTTCTTTTTGTTATGAAATTGTTTATGGGCATTTGTGTATTATAATGTATTTGGAGTAAAATACAAATAGGTCATGAAATTAAGTTGTTTTATTCATTCATAGGTGCATACAATATACTTACTGGTTCACTGGTGTATGGATGATGTGGAATGATGTAACTTGCTTCTAGTAAATGTGTTGATATAACCTAATAATATCGCCATGTGACATATTAAAATAGCAACTACCCTTTTACTGAACAGTAGTATTCTATACATTGGGTCTCATATTATGACATTCATTATTGTCCAAAATGAATAAACTATTTATTCCTCCTAACACACAGTCTTACTGGTGGAGACTAGCATCCACTCAAACCCACCTTCCACACCCACCTTGCTGCCTCAAACAGAGAAGGTGATCATGGGTGGCAGCACTGGCTATAGAAAGGATCAAGGGTCATGCACTGACCCCATTTTTCATTTTCTGATTCATATCTTGTCTGTGTGTGGTAACACCAATCTGAGGGAGTGTGGCTATTATACAATCGACTTCCCCGAGCAACCACAGACATACTGGAGTCATGCCCACTGCCTTCCTTCCATTTCTCCGCACATTAACAGTAATGTGAGTGGCATGATTTGCCATCTATCCACAAAAGACAAAAGCAGTCATTGGACACTGAGTCAGCCCCACCTCCCATCTTCTGGCACAGTATTCTATGCTGGACCTCTTCATATATCTACTGTTTAAATAGCAGTAAGAATCAAATTTATTTTCTTCTTTCCAGTGTTTTTGTTTGTTTTAGCAACCTGCTCCAGTGTGGTGATTTATCCCTTATCAGCCCTTGCATGAGGGGTCCTCCACAGCCCTACAAACACTGCAGACCCTCAGGAATTGCCTCTGACCAATCAGGAGATTGTGGCTTACTCACCATGGGGTGGGAATGGGAAGGTGGCTTCCTCCTCCAAGAGGATGAGGTGCACTCAAGTGCAGATCCATTAGTGAAATTCATTCTGTTGGGGAGTGTCCTGGGCAGCACAGAATCCTGGGCATTATGTGGCACAGATTAGGTGATTCTCACAGTATAGTTTCACACAAACAGAGCAGACATGCAGCTGTGCCTGTGATTATACCTGAACCTGAACCTATAAGGATATGATTACACTATCTCAAAAAGTAAGGACATTCTTTGCAAAAAAAAAAAAAATGTGTCAATGCAACATTTAGGGTTCCAGATATGTGACAAAAGTTGGGAAAAGAGGTTTTAGGGTTTCCAACTTTAAAACCCCACCCCCTAAAATAAATCAGAGGTGCAGTCTGCTTTGGGGTTTTCAACCCTAAAGCTCACCCCTTTAGGTGTGTAAGCTTGTGGAGTGCATAGATTGGCATGAGCTTTAGTGTTGAGAATCCCAAGGAAGACTGCAGCCCTACTTTGTTTTAGGGGTGGGGGTGGGGTTTTAGGGTTGGAATCTCTAAAACCTCATTTCCCTACTTTTTTCACTGTAGCTTGAACCCTAAATGTTGCATTAATGCAGCTTTTTTGCAATGAATATATATAGCCAGTAAAAAATGAAAACCATCCATCGATGTCTGTTGCTGCCCCCGTAACTGTCCCACCCACCTGATCCCCCCTCTAAGCATCCACTACCCCACACTCTACCTCAACAAACATAATGCTGATGTTGGGTGCGCCCAATCCCCGTGTTGCTGTCGCCATCTGAAATACAGAAAAGCATTCCTCGTCTGTTATTTTTAACCCTGTAAAAAGGAAAAATGTCCATCAATGTCTGTTACATGGTTAGTCCCCCCACCTGACCCTCCCACTCAGCACCCACCATCCCCCCAAGCCCTTATTTACCCACCGGGGGTAAACACTGTAATCCTCTGTGGACCACAGACATGTCTTCACTCTTCAAACCTGACCCACAAACTTAGTGGCATAACTTGGCCATTTTTGAACATTTTGCCCCATATTTTTCAACATGCCTTTTTGGGGACCCCTCCTCATGAGCAGTGGCAGTGAAATTGGACAACTCTGTTTTGAAAAGGTGACTTTGCAGTGGAAATCACCTTTTGGGCAGGAGTTGAACATTTTCTCTGTCCTTGTTCATGAGGCAGGATCATAAGAAGGCAACTGTATTAGTGTTTCTCCACTTCCCTTTCTGCTCTAGTTGTCCCCCTCCCTTCTCACTGGATTCTACCCTCACATCTTGGTATACCCAATGCTGCACTTTTCACCCTCTCGCCACCCTTCCTACATTCCTTCTCCCCCCCTACCCTCTTCCCTCTCCCTATGACTCTGGCACTTCTTATCTGTTGTCTGTTTTCTCTGACAAATGCCGTTGGCTGCCTTGTTACAATGCTACCCTTGAACTGTATTAATCTGTACTCTGTTTGCAATGTCCACATTGTTGTAATGCCTGTCTTGATGTTCCCCATAATTTGTATTTGTCTGATGTGGAACCTTTGTAAAAGAGCCATGGCTCAAAGGTATTTGTAATCCTAGACTTGATAAATAAATAAAATAAATAAACTGTATGTTGAAAATTTAGCATAAAAATATTTTAAAAACAACAACGTTATGAGTCTGCATTGAAATACGCAAATACAGCTCATAACTTCGGTAATTTTCAATATTTTGACCCCTTTCAACATAGCCATTTCTTCATATCTGTCATTTTTCACATCCTGGCCAAACTTTTTATTTTGTGTCCCAAAAGTGATTTTGCAGTCCCTGTGCAAAATCAGCTTTCAAGCAGGAGTTGACCATATTTCTCTGCACTTGTTCATGAGGTGGACTCATAAGAAGGCTATGTGTGGGTCATAAGAAGGCTATGTTGAAAATTCTGGCACAAATATGAGAAAACAATGCAGTTATGAGTCTACATTGCAATTTTTCAATGCACGCTTTTTACTGTGGTAATTTTCAGTAGTTTGACCCCAACTTTTAAACAGTCATTTTTGTCACCATCTCATGAATGTGACAGCTGTCATTTCTCAAATCCTACCCAAATAAGTTTTAACACTTGTGGCTTAAAATGATGTTTCAGCAATTGTTTTATAAATGACACCTGTCAAGCTCAAAAGGAGTAATCATAAAAAAATTATTAAGTTGTGAAGAAACAAATTGTTCCAACATTTACTCATAACTTATTTTTTTGCAGATATTGGTCCCTAATGTTCAACATATCCATTGTGTTACCCCACCTCCTGAACATGGCAGGTGTAATTTGTTTTTCAAATCACCTCTGAAACATGTTGCCACACTTTTCAGAAGGGATTTTAAAATTCCACTTGTCTTGATCATAACATCAGGTCATAAAAAGATTGTTGGACATCTGATGTCAAACTGTAGAGCCCACTTAAAATAGATGTTGCCTCTCAGCTGCCCTACCCTGGGTAATTACAATCTAACAATGTGTCAAAGCAAGGCACCACTGAAAATGAGATAGCGCAACTCATGTGCTGTATCCTGGGCAAATATATAATAAAAATATGAACAAGCAAGACCCAGTAGAACAGCAATACCATCGTCGAACATTTGGCATTGACAAATAGAAACATAGAATTTGACAGCAGATAAGGACCGCTTGGCCCACCCAGTCTGCCCATTTCCCTGCCTACTGGATAAGCTGCAGATCCTAGTTAACCAGCAGCCTACTTCTTCCTACCCCAACCCCCTAGAATTACCTTATGACTGTCCCATGCATGCTTGAATTCCACCACTGTTTTTGACTCCACGACCTCCTCCAGAA
The DNA here is from genome assembly GCA_016271365.2 of Neoceratodus forsteri. NCBI lineage: Eukaryota > Metazoa > Chordata > Ceratodontiformes > Ceratodontidae > Neoceratodus > Neoceratodus forsteri. The sequence goes on along the minus strand of JADMNL010000023.1, from coordinate 627,888,392 downwards.
GGCCGTTCCATGCATCCACAACCCTCTCTGTGAAAAAATACTTCCTTAAATTACCTCTGAGCTGCATGTTTGTTACTGTTATCAGATTTAGCAGGGCCATCTAGAACAGAATTTCACTCTTCCAGATTCTGCATGGAGTCATGAAATTCATCTGATTCGTCAGTCAAGTTGCCATCGTAATTGATACATTGTTAGTTCTCATTTGTTAGTAACAATTTGTCCAATTTCTAGGTTACAGTTTTTTATTGTAATGTCACTAGTATCTGAAACAAATTTACTTCAACTGCAAACTTTTTGCACGCTATATAATTCAGAGAATTTGTCTCATAGTCAAGAAAAGCACCATTTACGTCAGTGTTAGCTTTAGCTTTTGATAAACTGTTTTTAAGTTTAATTGCTTAGCAATTCGTCTGGTTCTGAGTCTAAATCTTGATTGTTATGTCAAATTATACTTATCTTTTACACACTCACAGGAATCCCGTACTAGGAGTGGTGTTCATCACATCAGGGCTGGATTTCCTGCTTGAACTACTGAGCTGGGCTGTACTAGAGCCTCTGGCTGCAGCTGTTTTAAGAGAACACCTTACTTGAGAAATGGTTTCAGTCACAACTCTGGCTGACGCCATTGTCTTGTTTCTAGTTTCCTCAGGTTGATTCTTTGTTTCTAAGTCAGTCTCCAAATCCTGAACTAACACACTTTCACCAGAAGGACAGTCTTATATAGAGTCTTTAGACTTAGTCTTGGCAAAGTGTAGTCAATTTCAGCTACCAAAGTGCTGTATGTGAACTTATCCTATGGTCTTGCTGTTTATCAAGGTTGATTTGGTTCACTGAATGTTTGCCTTTCAGTGCACATAGTTCATGCACATGTTCAGTTTTGTTTCTCTGCTTTAGATCCTTTGGGAAAAAACACTCTCTAATTTCTTTAATGTATACAGCTTTACCATACATGGGTTCTTGTTTAATTATGTCATTGCCCAAAACTGTCAGTATTTTGTATGTTTCTGACTCTGCAGCATTTTAAAAATTAAAGCAAGCTGGTTTACAGACATATAAGTAAAAAAAAAGTGTTTCAGGTAAACAGTTAGCATGAAGAAAACATTACTATTCTGGAGGCATTGTTTGGGTGGTATAAATCCCACTGGGCAGGTTCTGGAGAGTTTGTGGGTTGAAGCAACAAAGTCAAAGGCAAGGAGCCTGCTGCCATCTTGTCCTCCCGGTATCAAATGTAGTCCCAGCCTGCCAGATACTGATTGGATCATTCCAGCAGCCAGGTGCTCCAGAAGTCAGCCCCTACTGGATATATTGCAAGACTGACTGCTGGTGCAGCTAGTTAAAGAACCCATTAGGCAGGCTGCTATTCTCGATGTGGTACTCACCAACTCGGAAGTGGCAAGATTAGTGATGGTAGGGGAGCCACTAGGGTCCAGCAATCATAACTACACTGGTCATCCTGGCCTTTGGGACGAGTAATCCTTCATCAAAGGCTGAAATCCTGGATTTCAGAAGGGCAGACTTCAGCTGGATGAGGGAGCTGGTCTGAGACAAGTTAACTGGAGCGAATAGCATCAGAGATGTGGAGGAAAGACGAGGGGCAATCAAGGGGACTATTCTCAAGGCAACAAAGTCTGGCAGGAGAATGATAGTCAAAGGAAAAAGGTACAAGAGACCAATATGGTTCTCTGAAGAGGTCAGGAAAGTAGTGAGAGTGAAAAAGAAGGCCTTCACCAGGTGCAAGGAAAAAACAAGGGAAGGGAAACTGGGGAGAGTGCCAAATGAAAACAAGGGAAACCAAAAGGGCGATCAAAGAAGCAGAGGCAGATATGGAGCTGTGTACGGCGGAGGTGGTCAAGGGTGGGGAAATATAGTTCTTTAGATATATTAGGGAAAAAAGAAAGAAGGGGAGGAGGAATTGTTAGACTAACAGAAGAAGGTAGGGTAATTGAGGTGGATGAGCTGATAGCAGCCATTCTTAATGAATACTTTTGCTCTGTATTCACAAGTGAAGACAGAAGGCCTGTGACAAAAATTGGCAATTAAGGTAGTTGTAAGGGGGTTCCCCTGAGATTAGGCAGCAAGTATTTAACAATGAAAGGGATTGGAAAGGGCTAGTAACCCTTTAGATAGATAAGGCCCCTGCCAGATGGGATGCATCATGCATCCAAGGGTGCTCAAAGAATTGGCAATCGAACTAGCTGAACCCCTGGTGAGGCTATTCAATAGCTCAATTCAGACCAGGGTAGTTCCAAAAGACTGGAGGGTAGCAAATGTCATCCCAAGCTATGGGGGGTGGCAAGGAACAACTGGGTAACTACAGATCTGTCAGTCTTACCTCTACTGTGATTAAACTGATGGAGACATTAGCCAAAGAGGACCTCGTAAACTACCTGGAAAGCAATGGACTCCAGGACAGTATACAGCATGGGTTCACAACATCAAGATCTTGTCAGGCCAACCTGATAGTATTCTTTAAGTGGGTAATGAGGGTAGAGGATAAGGGCCATGCTATGGATTTACTCTACTTTGATTTCCAGCAAAGCTTTTAACTTGGTACAGAATTTTACTACAGAAGTTAGAGAATCTGGGTACAGTGAAAGATACCATTAAATGGGTGAGAAATTGGTTGGAAGGAAGAGAGGCTCAACATGTTTGATCTCCATTCCCAGGGCTCCCGCTGTACTGTGTGGGCAGGTAGCTAAGGGCCTTCAGCCAACACGATCCTTCTTGGGCAGTATTTCTGCAACGCCAGGTCAATGAGGAACAAAACTACAATTATGCCGAACTGATTTCCTCTGTTGACCTGGAGTGCATCACAGAGATCTGGCTGGGTGATGATGTGGGGCCAGTGCTGGAGCGCATCGTTCCCGCCGGTACTCTGTAGTGTACTGCCTGAGGAAGGATTGCAGGAGTGGGGGTGTAGCCATCTGTTTTAGATTCAACTTGTGCTTCTCAGTACATTCCATGGGTTCTAACAGATCATTTGAATGTGTGGCAGTGTGTGGTGGTCCAGGTGCAGGTTGCAAGATTCTCCTTATTTACCACCCTCCAGGGTTGGGAGGGAGAAATTTTGCAGGACATGGTGGACTTTGTTGTTGATAGGGTGTTGGAGTCCCCCAGATGGCTTATTCTGGGTGACTTTAATGCCTGAATCAATGATGAATCCTCACAATTTGGAACTGACCTCCTCCAGTTGATGACATCACTGGATCTAGCACAGGCAGTTGCCATTGCGATCCACCACGACGGCCACACCTTGGACCTGATATTCTCACTGTGTCTCAAGGTCACTGACTTCAAGGTCGATCAGGTCATTTGGTCCAATCATTGTACTGTGAAGTTCTCATTTGGGGCTCCCCGTAATGATCCATCTCCTGTTGAGAGAATCAGCTACCACCCTTTAAGGGGTTTAACCCCTGAGAGACTGATGGTGGTGGCTGATTTTTCCGGTGTCAGTGCTGCTAGTGCGATTGGTGAGGATGAATCAGTGACAGCCTACAACTGGGCTGTATCAGAGGCACTCAATGCCATTGCACCAGTCTGTATATGACCTAGGTCCTCCCGCCCGAGACCCTTATGGTTTGATGGGGCTCTCCAGATGATGAAAACCATGGGTTGGAGATTGGAGCACTGCTGGCAGAGGACTTGACTAGAGGACAGACTGGCTTTGAGAAATCACTACGGTGACTATGAAAGGGCAATCAACCATAAGAAGGCATAATTCCTGTTCAGGGAGGTTGCTGCAGGAAAAAATAGACCAGCTCAGCTCTTTCAGACTGTAGACAGGCTTCATCATCCTGTTGGTCTACAGCCAAAAAAAAGCATTTTCAGCAACACAATGCAAAGAGTTTACTCTATTTTTCTCTGACAGGGTGTCCTGTATTCGGGCCGGGATCTCACCAGTGTGTCTGGACCAGACCTGCAGGGTGGGGCCTGATTGGAACAGGAACACTTCTATTGCCTGGGCAGAGTTTAGACCAGTGGAGGTGGCCAAGGTCTCTGAGGTGATTTGAAGTTGCACCTGTTGTGAACTGGACCTGAGCCCAATGCATCTCCTAGTGGGATGTGTTGAGGTCATTGGTCCAGTGTTTGCTGGGATAGTCAGGTACTCACTTTCAGAGGAGTCTTCCCCAATGCTTTGAAGGAGGTGCTGGTGAAGACTCTTCTGAAAAATATTTCTACCCTGATGTCCTAGCTAATTATAGATCAATCTACAACCTCCCATTTTTAGGGAAGGTTGTTGAGAAAATGTTGGCTCTGCAGCACAAAAGAACACCTTGAGGCCTGTGGCATCTACATGCAATTCCAGTCCAGGCTCAGGGTGAGGCACAGCATTGGGACAGCACTGGTCTGGGTACATAATGACCTCCCTCATGGCCAGAGATAGAGGGAATGGTCAATTATCATTCTGCTTGATCTATCATCTACATTTGAAATTGTGGACCACATTGTGTTGCTGGCTCACCTTAGAGTGGTATGGACTCACCGGGTTGTTATCAACTGGTTTGAGTCCTTTCTCCGCAGGAGGCAAAGGGTGGTAATGGGGACATTTTCCTCTTCCTCTTCCTCTTCCCTGGCCTCTAGCCTGTGGAGTCCCCAAGGCTCAATTCTGTTACCGGTGTTGTTCTCAGTACATGCTACCACTGAGGATGATCATTAGACAATACAGTTTGAGTTTTCACTGCTATGCAGATAACACTCAACTGTATATGTCCTTTGTACCATGGACAAGCGGTGCTGTTGAAGTGTTGAACGAATGCCTCACTGAGATCCAGGACTGGATGAACTCTAACTGGTTGAAGCTCAACGCTGGCAAGACAGAGGTACTAGTGATTGAGCCTGGTCACGGGCAGAGTGAGGTCACCTCCAGGATGACAACAGGCTTAGTTCTTGGGTCAATATCGTTGATGGCATCCTCTAGGGTTTGAAATCTGGGTGTGATCTTCGATGACAGGCTAACATTTGAGGCTCAGGTGTCGGCTGTCATCAAAAGCAGTTTTTACCATCTGAGGAACATTGCTCAGATTAAGGCCCTAATCCCACCTGAAGACCTGCCATCACTAATGCACGCTTTTGTAACATCAAGGCTCAACTACTGTAATGCCTTATATCTCGGGGTCAGTGGAGGAAACCTCCACCAGCTGCAGCTAGTGCAGAATGCAGTGGGCAGGTTGCTGATGGGATTACCCAGATTCTGTCATGTGATGGTGGTCCTGCGGGGTCTGGGCTCTGCAATGCCACTTTGACAACAATTTTGTCAACCGACATGACAGCGATGGAATTTATGTTGACCGCAAGTTGTGGTCAGCATAAATCCCGATTGAATCCCGGCCTGTGTTTCTATCTGGGGGCTTTGCCCCCCATGTGGGGGTCTCTGCCCCTGCACCCCCGTTCTAAATATAATCAACTCTGAGCCAGATTTGATTCAGGGAGGGGGTGCAGGACCAGGAGACAGTAGCCCTGTCTCAGGCACACCAATACAGTGACCTGTCGATGAACTGTGGATTTTGCCAGCAGCGATGTAGGTCACTGTATTGGTGTCGCTGTTGGGGGGGTATACTGGGGTCTGCAATGGCTGCCGGTCAAGTGGCGGGTTCTGTTCAAGGTGAGCTTGCTCACCTATAAGGCTCTATATGGACTGAGCCCTGGCTACCTGTCAGACCTCTTCACCCCAGCCATTCCAACTCTCTCCCTCTGTTCCTCCACCCAGGGCCTCCTTGTGATTCTGAGGATCAGGCTGAAAACTTCAGGTGATTGCTTATTTGGGGTGGCCAGCCTAGTCCTCTGGAATTCACTCCCAAGATCTCTCAGGGAGGCCCCTATGGTGGAGGTATTTTGGAGGGGCCTAAAAACTCACTTATTTAAGTTAGCATATTCTGAAAATATATTTTAATGTTGACTATCTGATTTATTAATTACTGTAATGTTATTATATATCTTATTGTGGTGTTTCTGAGTGTTATGTACAGAGCCCGGAGCCTCCAGGATTGGGTGTCTTAAAAATAAATGCTTGCTTACAGCAGAGGGTTGTGGTTAATGGAGTTAAATCAAAAGAGAGGGAGGTCACCACTGGGGTGCCACAGGGATCAGTCCTGGGTCCAGTCCTTTTCAATATGTTCTTTACAACATAGGAGAAGGAATCCAGGGTAAGATGTGTCTCTTTGCAGACAACACTAAACTCTGTGGCAGGGTAGACAGTGAGAAGGGGGTTAGGGAGATGCAGAGAGACTTGCAAATGCTAGAGAGATAGTTAAAGGTTTGGCAGTTGAAATTCAACGTCAAAAGGTGCAAGGTGATGCACATAGGGAACAAGAACCCGAGGACAGAGTACTGGATGGGGGGTAGTAAAGCTGTGCACATCCTCTGAGGAACGAGACCTAGTGGTCATCAACAGTGACTCCTAAAACAATCAAACCAGTGCAACAAGGTTTACAGTAAGGCAAACAGGATGTTGGGGTGTATAGGAAAGTGATAGCAGAAGAAAGAAGGTATTGCTACTCTCTATAGATCACTGGTGAGGCCCCAGCAGGAGTACAGTGCCCAGTTCTGGAGTCCTCACCTAAGGAAAGATAAAGACAGGCTAGAGACAGTGCAACACAAGGTGACCAAAGTGATTCAGGGCCAGCAGGGCAGATCTTATGAGGATCAGCTCAAGACACTGAACATGTACATGCTGGAGGCCAGAAGAGAGAGGCGAGATACAATAGAGACCTACAAATTCCTGATAGAATGAACAAGGTAAACTGTGAGAAACTATCTAGCATAAGTAGCAGATCAAGAACACAGGGGCACAAGTGGAAACTGACAGGGGAAGATCCAAGAGGGAAGTGAGAAAGCTGCATTTTACAGAAAGGGTGGTGAAGCCATGGAACAATCTGCCAGCTGATGTGGTGGGTGCCAAAACCATCAATGGTTTCTAATACAGCTGGGACAGAGTGAAGGGCTTAGTGGTTACTCGGGTTGATAGCGGTAGGGTGGGGAGCATGGGGGTGGATAGTGTGGGTTAGAACCCTGTATGGACAATAGGTCCTGTCTTTGTTAGGGTCTGTGGGGACTATGGTTAGACTAAGGGACTTTTTCTGCCACTGTTGTCTATGTTTCTATATTGCTGATAACTTGTAAAGTTCCAGTTCAGACTATGAGGTTTAAATGTAAGTTGGGAAACACTACTTCAAGTAGACAGACTGTTAATTTCGAACATCCACTTTAGTTGTGCAGGGATGTGTGTGCATTGACTGCAGAATGTCCTTTGCTAGAGCATTCATCTCTTGTATAGGAAGCTTAGTACAGCTGTAGAGCTACAAGCTACCAAGCAGTAGAGGGCAAAGGGCCTGGGCTTGAGCCCCAGAGCAGAACATTTATTTTCTTTCTTACTACAATTGATAGATACTGTGGGCTCATGTTTCACAGCTTAATGCAGGGCTTGCATCAAGTGCTGCATCAACCCGTTCTGTGGCACAGCTGAGCCAAACTCCCGTGATGCAATTGCATCCGATTTTAGTACATCGGGTGCAGTTGCAACAGTTTCCACACTTTATGGCTGCTTGCGCCAAATATGGTGCAAGCCTTGTAAAAATGGTCTGCAGTATGCCACAAGCTAGACTGGGGGGAGCTGGTCTAACTTGCTGTATTTGGCGCAGAGGAGTGAAATCCTGATCTGCGCCAGGAAAATGCCGTAAGTCCCATGCGCATATGATCGAGGTACCAGGGGCTTGCGTCATTCTTGGGCTTTTGAAAATCAAGCCTAGTGTCTCAGACCTCATTCCACAAGCCACTTCCCTTTTCATTGCCAGGGGAAGCCTGGCAGTCTTGTTTCTTGCCACATAATGATTTCATATAAACCTTCTTTGGTGTCTTTAGTACCACTGGTACTTTGATTAATCTTTATCTTAATGGTTTGAGTGACTGTCTAAATGGTATAAAATATTTGTACGTATATATATATATATATATATATATATATATATATAGTCCTGTTTTCCAGGATTTGGAATCTGATAGGTCTACAGAGTAGTATTCAGTCTGTGTTTCATTATGTACATTCCTAGCATATTGTCAGTGAATTACTGCTTTTCGAAACAAAACAAAATATTTTTTTTTCTTGTTCTAGAGCTGGGAGACCATGCCCTGGAAATCAGGGCATTGAATGGCCAACTAGTTGAAGTTGTTTCTGAATTCAAATACCTTGCATAACTATAGGTAAAAATCTGTCATACACCAACCATATTGTTGCATTAGTTAAAGTGGTATACATTTGCATGGGTTTGCTCTACCATATTAGAAATTGCTTTGTACTGGAAGCAAGGAAATTGGCTGTTCTTGGATTGGTGCTTTCAGTAATTGACTATGGCTTACCCATTTATTTTGCTGCTAATGTAACCAGTTTGCAATGGGGAATTGTTTTATTTAACAGTTCCTGTTGTTTTATGGAAGCTGCTAAATCAACTCATCATTGTACTCCTTTATCATGATTTATACTGGTTATCTTTGCAGCAATCTAAAAATTATGTCATTCTATCAATCCTTTGGAACCTATTACATGGGAATAGTCTTGTCTCTTTGTCTAGCCTTGTCTTGCAGAAAATTCTTTATACTCCACTCACAGTACAAATCACATGCAGCACATGGTACCGTTCAGAAGATAGACGTTGGGCCATAGATCTTTCCCTATTAAACAGTAGGATTGTGGAATTTTACACTTGATCATCTTATTGCTATAAAATTGTGATGCCTTCAGGGTTTATTTATTTAATTTTTTAATTTATTTATTTATTGAATTCTTGGATTAAACCTTTGAGAACAAGATCAGTACATAGGTTCCACATCAGAGGAAAAACAAGCACAAGTCAGAAAACAACACAAAGATACAGTTAATGCACACAAATTATGGAGAACAGTAAAATCAGGGCAATATACAACAAGTTTCAGGGCATTAACACTGAGTTACATTATGGATGAAGTACATCAGCCAAAAGATTGGCATCGTCAGTGGAGGTGTGGGTACATAGCTGTGCCAAGTGTTGGGAGGAAGGCCTAACTAAGTAGCAAGTAATATGAGAGGTGTGAATTGTAAAGGGGAAGGGTGAGGGGGGGTGGAGAGTGTAAACAAAATACAGGATGGGAAGGGGGCTGGGAGATGGGAGGGGAAGGAGGAGGAAGGAGAGAAGAAGTAGATGGAGGAACTCAGGGCAGGATGACTATAGGGTTTAATTATAAATGTCAAGTTTGAACCAATACTTACTATAACTGTTTGACATGTTATGTTGTACAGTACATTGTCTTCTGTTGTTTGTAATTCCAGTTCCCCCTTAATAATGGATATTACATGTCCTCTGGTTCTTTCCCGGTTACCAACATTTTAAATAAATAAGGCACACTTTAAGTCACAGGTACTCTATATACTATATAAACAGTACAAAAAGTGTATGTAAAGGAAACAATGCTAATAGCACAGAAGTACTGTATATGAAACAGCAAGTCATAGACACATGCATTTGTGAGCTGTTGATGTCCCACAACTGGCCCAGGCTGTCAATATACTCTTTCTTGTTTTGCAGGTGAAGAATGGGGGCAGCATAATGCCAACACCCAGGAAAGGTGGGGCAAAGCAAACAAATTCCACCTGCCTCACAGGAAACTCACTGGGGGTCACCTAAAGAATCCCATGTTGATTATATAAGAAATGGCGAGTGGTCAGTAGCAAGTCTACACAATGTGCCACAGCATGACTACTGTATGACTGTCTCTGTACAGAACTCTTCTTACCCTTTCTGAAGCAACCTTCCAGCCTGAGAGTGGGGTTTCTGTATACATCCACTGCAACTCAAGCCGAAGGTAGGACATGATGAGACTCTTGAGTAGTGGTACTCCCTGGGCTGCTGCCATCTTAAAATACAAATTACTAGTGGCTCTGCACATGCAGTTATACATGCTATGGGAGGTCAGTGTCTGTGTATTGTGCCCTAGTAACCAAGAGTGTAGCCAGAAAATTCAGTTCTAAAAACGTCATGCACAATCTGGTTGTTAATTTGCCATACTTTAAAACACTCAGTGACTGTGACCATACATTGGACAAATGTACAGGCATCTAGAAAAATGTACTGTACAGTATATCCAAGAAATGTTACAGTCCAAGGTGGATGTGAAGTCACATTGGGCACAGTAACAGAAGTACACAAAACTTAAAATTTGGTGCACGAGGAAAACACACTTGCCATACCCAAAGTACTGTTCCCTGTGCCTGGGATACTGTCCTCCTTCTGGCCAGACAAGGGGTCACTGTGACCTGGGAGGGATGGTCTGGAACATAATTAATCTGCCAGTAGTGAGTAGTGACATTTAGTTATGCTTACTACAGTCAGTACACAGTACAGTGATGACAAATACAGGAGTAGGAATATGATGTTTTATTTTATTATCATTTTAGGGATATGTAGAATATGTGCTAAGCATTTTGTTGGGACAGCAGGGTATGGGGTATTTTCCCATGGACACTAGGAGGCAGGTGCTATGCCACAAGCCCTTTCAGTCATTAGTACAGGCTGCCATGTCCCCAAACAGCTGGCACTAAATTATGCCATTTGTGAAATCAGCACCCCGCAGCCTGCCTCCACCCCCTAGCCCTCAGAGGCATTGTTGGGGCTGGGGTCCATGGCTAGGGGGTGCCACTGTGTCTTGTGTCAGCCAGTCAGGGAGTTGCACAGCCAGTTGCCTCTACTTCTCCACTGTTATTTTTCTCACTGGCCTCATACTCCTTTGGTTTCTCATTGTAATAAGTGTTCCCAACCTCTGAATTCTCCTGGCTGAACAATTATATTTGCTGGTTTTCTCTTGATTGTTTCACCATTGTTATTTAAAATAATTGACTTAGGCAATGCTCAAATTGTCATGCTTTTTACCTCACCCTTCCTGTAACTGTATTGATTTCTGATGACTATTTTTCTACTGTTGTCCTACAGTTATATAACCTCTTGGGTTGTGCCTGAAAATAGGCAGTGTCTTGTCTAGTGCACTTACCTGGTGAACAAAAACTAAATAAATAAATTATGGCAGCCTTCCAACACTGCCCCAGTGGACTTCAAAGGCGCTATGCATTCCACACTCTACCAGCCCTTTGTGGGCATACCCCTCCCATTCCTTACCCAAACAAGCCACATAGTCCCCACGCATCATCCCAGGCAGGGGTGTGGAGTGGTGGGCACCATTCCTGCATCTGCAGGGTCAGTCATGATGTACATATCCCAGCCCTATGCACTCTGTATTAGGGTATAGGGCCCGATGCTTTTCATGCTCAGGGCCCTTAATGAATTCAATAGTTGTTTTTAAAGTATGGTATTATTGCATGTTTTCTTTTATTGAGTATACTTACAGTACTGTATCTACTGGGAGCTCCTGTTCCTCTGGGGGAGCAGAACAGGACAAACCAACATGAGCTCCATCTGGTCTACCTGCACCCCATGCAGGAAACCTGACAATGGGGGACTTGGGACATGCTGGATGTGGCACTGCAACTGGGTGGACTGAATGCCCCCTGCTGCATAACAACATTCGAGAAAGAAAGAAAAAAGAGAGAAAGAGGAATTATTGTGTTTGCACACATGCTGTCATCTGAGTTATTAATGTAACTTTTCAATATACTAACAGAAATGAAAGGAAGAAAGGAGGTGGAGGGACAGTCAGATTGTATGACCAAATTTCAGAATATTCTAAGATGCAACAGTAAAGTACCTGCGAGTGACCCACATTGCAGTGACAAAAGGTTACCTTACAGTACTGCAGGAGTATATATAGTCCTGCATCTACAGTATATACAGTCAAAAATACTCAGCTGTCAAAGAGTTAAGAGGTACCATACAGGAAAACATTGGAAGGCACATGGCAAATGTGCATCACCTTGCCAATAAAAACTGTCATGAATGACGAGGGAGATCTACTGGTAAAGATTGGAATAGACATTAATTGCCAGCATTAGTCTGGCACCAGACATGAAAATCATCACTGGCTGATGTGGCGTTAAATAATTTCCAGTGATATGGAGACCAGCGTAATCCAACATGACACTGGCATTAACTGTAGTTGTGGCCGGGTGGAGGGAGCCACATACTGTAGGTGCTATGGCAGCCCGTACTCTAATTTGTCATAACTCTGGACTGGAACCTTCAAATCAAAATATTTCTCCTATGATTGACAGTAGATTATTTTTGTTATTATAGCTTGTATACATTCACAGCTAAAGTTTAAAAGGGTTCTTTGATATGCATGATGTCACACGTGTCACCCAGAACAGATCAAACCATGTTTTATTATTAATCTGACAGCTTTATTAACAAAGTTGCACACTGCAGAGGTCTAAGAATGTATTAAGATTCTCACACAGATATTGCACTGTACATAAAAGACCCTTTGATATTTCAACATAAGCCATTCATTTCAGGCTGCAAACAAAATAAACATTTCTTTCAAGATAGCATGATGGTTTATCTCTTGGCAGACATAATGAAATATGTTTGCCTATAATGAATGCCCATTGAATTGAATTGCATTAAAATTAGACTGCTCCCCCACCCCCAATAATAATTTTGTTAATTAAATAAAAGGTATTACTGCCTTTTTTGTTTTCTCTCTTTTTCATTTAATTCTACTCTGGCTAACCCAGCAGCACAAATCATCGTAAAGAAATCTCTGTATCAAGCACCAGCAAGGTTATAGAGATAATAATGAGATTGAAAACATATCCACTGGATGTGAAATACAGACCAGCATTGTTGTTGTAATAGTAGTAAAAGTTTATTGTTCAGCACATAAGTCATTAAACTAATAAACATTGCATGACAGAAGTTAAAATATCAAATAAATAAAGATACAATTAAGTAAAATGTGTATCATTTCATATATACATATAAATTAGGGGTTCACCCATGACAGTGCACAGGAGATGTGTAAGCAATAAGACACAATGGAGAGTGCATTAGATAGTTCTAATGCATGGCTAGGGGGACGTAGTGAGGCATGAGACCACAGTCCGAGTGCTTACAGTCCCCTAGCTGTGCATTAGAACTGTCTAATGCACATCCCCGGAGTGGCTTATTGCGCTTATAAAATGGGCCTGTGTATTCTAAATGGGGGTTCTAGTTTTAGCTGCGCAGTAGACACATCTAATGCATGGCTAACAACCAATCAGGTTGCTTGAAATCCTCTGCCCATTTTATAAGTCTGCGGTAACTTAGGGCACAAGAAAATGTCATCCTTCATGATCGCAGGTGACATTGTGCCACCAGAAGGTTATAGCTCCAAAGGACCATCCCTGAAAGACTTACATTTGGGGCCTTGCCCTGCGCCCTAAACTAAATATGACAACCTCTGGGTTGGACATGCCATGAAGGGCAGGTGAATTATGGAGACACTGAACATGGTGTTTGTGCGAGGCACTTTAAAATCTAGAATGCCCCAGTCACCTCACTACCTTGCTGAGATGCCCACATGATGGTGCCCTAATCAAGGTGCCCTAATAATGGCATACCTAAATATATATAATATATTTAGCAAAGTTTAAAATTGAGGATTTCCAGTCCCAGTGGTCAGCCATGTATATCCCAAAATAAAGAGTCAGGACCCTAACTGCATTGTATTGAAATGTAAACTGAGGACTTAGTAATCAGGATCTGTTCAGGACTGATGCACCTAGCTATGATACTCAGTCCCTTTCTTAGGATTATTTAGCAGCTGATAGGCCCCAGCCATCACCCAGCTTATTGCTGTTAGAGTAAGAAGTTGAGACCTAACAGTGCACCTTATATAGTGGTTGTATCTATACTTTTATTTCATTTTATCTTATTTTGCTAATCTGGTAGAATATAGCCACTCTATGAATGGCCCAATCTGTCTCTGTGAGCATAAGTATTTCAGTTAAAGATCCTTTGTCAAAATTGTTCCATCATTGACAAAAGGACTTAGCCAGAATAATCTTGCTTCCTTGTACCAAAGGCAGTCCCATAATATGTGTATTAAATCTTCTTTCTCCTGATTATACAGAAACACTTTTGAGCTGATATTGGTTTATAATGAGCTGTTAGAACATTACTTTCAAAACATTCAAATTTATATCTTGTAAATGTTTTCTAAGAGTCAGATCTGTTAGACTATCCAGATAATTACAGCCAAAGGTTCCATTATGGATAGCAAACCATGGAAAGAATGTTGATGCCACTATTGTTTCGAAGTCAGACTTAATCCCATAGTTATAAATTATTGATTTGATGTAATTTTTATAGTTTCAACTAAGCTGAATCTTTTTATCCCAATACTTAATCAACTTACATAAATCATACTTCCATAGACTTTGCAACATTTTTTCATACCAGCTGGATTGTGCAGAGCTTCTGTCTGCCCAAGACTTTTGCTCTAATAAGCAGTTAAGTGGGAAGGATCTACGATGCTGGTTCGACAAACATTTTGTCGACTGGCGATAGTGATGGATTTATGTCACTACAAATTGTGATTCACATAATCCATCAGGTAAACTCTTTGTTTTTTTTCAGGAGCTCACCCCCCAAACCCCTCATATGGCAGACTGTGCATCCCCCATAATTTATGATTATCACCTCCAAGTTGGAGTTGATTCGGGAGGTGCAAGACCTGAGGAAGCAGTGCTGGGGTCCCACAAGTACATTATAGTGGCAACATCAAATTGCAGCTGCAATGTTGATCACTGTTGAAATGTTGCTGCTCTATCGGCATACCAAGTGGGAGCCTTTCCTGCATCATTCTGGTGATTTTTAGCCAATAATTTATTTTTCTTATGTCAATTATTGCTGCTAAATTCTGCATGCCATGCTCAGCATGAATATATGCTGCAGGGGCAGAATGGTTCAAGCCCAATATTTTCCTTTAAAGTTTGTAAATTGGAACCATTGGTTTATCATAATTTTGCTTTCCCAGATTTCAACCTTGTACATAAGCTGTTAATAATATTTAGATTTTACAGCTTCAATCAATGGTTTCACTGTAACTCCTCCATAAATAACATTGAACTTATTTAATCCAAGTGTTGTTGTTTTCTTATCCCATCTAGTAGCCTGTTAATATGAGAGGTCCAAGCAGCCAAACAGGTGAAAGTTACCCAAGATGAGCATAATTATCAACCATTTTTAGAGTATTAGAGTCGACAGCCCATCTACAATTATTTTTCTTAAAGCCTATAGTCATGGCTTGGGTTTTATCTAAACTAATTTTAAGTTTCAGCAATTTTGATTGAATACCTAATAGATCCAATTTTCTTTGTAATCCACTTTTGGATATTGAAATACGATTACATTGTCAGTATAGGTGAAGACAGGGCAGAGATGTCCATTTATTTTTGGTGCATCTGAGTTTAATTTGAAAAATTCCCTCAACATATTATCAATGTAGATACAAAAAAGGGTGGAGGCAAGAATACAACCTTGTCTTACCCCCAAGACCAGCAGTAATAAAACTGTAAATGTTTCTGTGGGGAACTCTCACATGTAGATTTGTAGGTGGGGGAACTGTCATTTCTAGGTGATGGAACTATGAATGAATGAATGAATGAATGAATTAATTAATTAATTAATTAAATCTTTATTTATGAAGTCCTTTCTGGAACCACGGCGCTGTAAATAAAATAAGTAAAATAACTATTTAAACACACATTACAATCAAATATTTAAAACCCATAAAGCTGCAATATCATAAATATTAACTTCAATAAAATCTATATATACTATACGCAATATTCAAGTTAATAACTAATCTGGATAAGTCAGGTTAAATAAATATGTTTTAAGTGCTGTCTTGAACTCTGGACGGTCAAGCAATCTCTTATCTGATGAGGTAGAGAATTCCACAGGGTCAGGGCTGTAAAAGCAAAAGATGGGGCCCTCAATGTATTTAAATGAACCCTGGGAATCTCTAGCAATCCTTCATTGGCAGATCGGAGAGGACAGGAGGGTGGTAGAGAAGGAGATCTTGCAGGTAACGGGGTCCCTGTTCATGTAGGGCTTTATAGGTCAGTAACCCAACCTTTGAAGGCACTCCACCATACTGTATTGGCAGCCAGTGCAGCCTCGCAGAGCACACAGTTTGTTATATGACTGGCCCTAGAAGAACCAGTCAATAACCTGGCTGCTGCATTTTCCACTAGCTGCAAGCAGGACATCAACCCCGTAGCCCTAGTTAAAGGGCATTGCAGTAGTCAAGGCGAGAGGTTACCAAGGCACAGACCAATGTTGGAAGATCATCAGGAGGAACCAGATGCTTCACCCAGGTGTTATTTCTCAGATGGTGTAAGAGGATTTGGCGACAGCTGACACCTGAGATTTAAGGGACAGGCCATCATCAAAAGCCGCTGCCCAGGCTCTGCACCCAATCTGAGGTAGTCAGTGGAACACCCCAAGTCAAAGACCAGAGTGTTGTCCAGCTGACACACCCACTTCTCGATGAACAGGGTCCACAACCAACATCTCATTTTAGCCGGTTCAACCACAGCCAGCTGACACTCATCCAGTTCTGGATCTCGGACAGACAGTTGTTAAATACTGAGAGGATCGCATCCTGTCCGGGCACAAAGGACATGTACAGCTGAGTATCATCTGCATAACAGTGAAAACTCCAACCGTACCAGCTAATTATCCCTCCCAATGGCAGCATATACACTGCGAACAACATGGGTGACAAAATGGAGCCCTGCAGTCTCCAATAGTATACAATGGAAAAAGATGACAGAGGTGCAGGAACGCTCATACAATTTTTTTTTGAAAGCGTGGTGAGACTGAATTCCAGTGGGTTCCTGCCACAGTTTAATAAACTGTAGAACACACTGAAGAAATGTGGGATACAGCCAATGAATGAATTAGAAGTAAATGTGATTTAGGTTTTACCTTAACAGAACCAAAAGCTGAACAGTTAAACAGATACTGTGAAAGGGTCTACGTTACAGCTTCTTTTTTTAATAGTATACTTAATGAATTTTAAATGTCACACAATGCAGTAGGACATGGTATGAAACAACCAAGGTCAAACTAGAACAAAACACACATAAATCCCATGCAACTATTTACAGTCAATTCATTTTAGAAGAATAAAAGCACAGGTTTCTAGCAGATGTACATTACCTAATACTATTGTAGGTCCACATAAACACTCCTCTTATCGTGTTGCTTCATACTCCCTCTTAACATTACCTTTAAGGAGTTAGTCTCTAGACTGTGTGATAGAATGGAGGGTGAGCAACTTCCCAACCTTTTCTCAAATGACTTGTGCCTGTTGTTAAAGCTGACTGACATTTGTTCCACTCTCACATCGAACAGAAGGTCTTAATACCATTCAGCATTGGGGATTACCTCCTGATCTAACCAGTGTTTTAAAATAACTTTTTGGGCCAGTTGGCCAATGCTGAAATGACTGCCATATGGCATTGCATTCTTTTACAAGGATACCACTGAAGTCTCCCAAAATACAGACCTCAGGAACGAATAGCTCTTCCACACCTACTGTACCATGGGATCTGCCTTCTCTCTGATTCTCTCCCACATGTGTTGGGCCTTCTCACACCTCCATAAGATGTGCATGACAGAACCTCATTCTTTTTCACAATAGGTGCATAAATCCATCTGGAGTCTACCCATTTGATATAGTTTAACTGGTGTAAAATAAAGTTTATTGAGAATATTAATTTATGTGAGTCTGGATTTATCATTTTTCATATATGTGTAAGCATCTTTCCAAATACCCTCCCAGTTAATTTACCTGTTTGAGAATTCAGCTTGCCAATAAGGAGATCTGCCATCTGATGTGAGAGGTGAGTGTGAGAAGATTGTTTGATACAACAGGGAGAATGAGTGTCGCTGTGTAGTTGCATGGCACAGAGAGAGAAAGAGGCGGCTTCCCAGGTGTTACAAGGGAGTAGGCCCCTTGTGATGGGCAAGTACAAGAATAATCTGTAGGAATCTGAGTAAGCTTATATCATCTATATGAATTTGTGCCATAAAGGTACTAAAGGGAATAGGTCTACCCCCAAGTATTAAATATTTCAGGTTTGATGGGGCACCTACAGTTTTGATGCTAGGATTGTTGAAAACAGGCTGGTTAGGATCCTTCATGTAAGGTATGTTCAGAAAGTTACAGAGTTGTTAGCACACCTAATAAGTCTATTACCATGTTCACCAAAGGCTTAGGGACAATTCTGTAGAGCACATACAGGACAGACTTCAGCACTATTCCTGCTTCTTTAGTGATGTGCTTCTGGATGATCAGCCAGTGGGGTTGGTAACTCTGTGCTAATTCTTCCTGATCATCTATATTGTGAAGTGAGGCAGGTGCAGGCTACCCGGTTGTTTAGGACAAGCCAGTTTGGCATACGCTCTGCTTGGACCTTTGTTTGCCCATAAGAAGTTAGCTATGAAGGCGTGAATTGATGCAAACCACTTTATGGGTTGGCAAATGTTCATCATGTTTAGAAGATAGAAAATCCTTGGAAGAATATTTATCTTAACAGTGTTGAATTACCCCCTGAGTATAAGAGGTAGGATCCACCATCTTTCCAAATTTTTTTTTTATTTTAATAATGAGGTCATCCAAGTTTGCGTTACAGCTTCTTAAAACAGCAGTACTACAAGGTCAGTCTCTTAAAAGAACCCATACACCAGAAGTCATTATACCAGACTGGAATTATAGAGACATAACTTTTCAACATGATATTTCATACAAAGGAGATATGATTGTAATTCAAACTAGCATGAGATCAGAGATACTGTAGAACTAGAACATACCACTGTCAATTAATAATCGCTATAACCGCTCTGTACCTTTAATGCGCGACATTGAGTTGACAGCGGTACTTCTTTGATGTACTTCCGTTTAGGCTGTTGTATGGTTTACTGTATTTTTGTCAGTTTTATGCGATTAAAGACACCAAACAATTTAATACTGCATGTGAAAATTAGATTTATTTTTGAAATAGTGGCTTATATCCCCCAAAAATACCTAAACCAAACAAGATAAACACTCAGAAGACGAGGGTCAATACCAGTCCATTTACAGAAGAAAGGGTTCTGAAAGAACTAATAAAATTGAAGGTGGGCAAAGCAATGGGGCCTGATCGGATTCACCCAAGAATTCTAAAAGAACTAACGGTAGAACTAATGACACCGCTGACCACTCTCTTTAACAAATCATGGGAGGATGGGGTGGTACCTGAGGACTGGAGGAGGGCGGATGTGATTCCTCTTCACAAAAGTGGGAGCAGGGCAGAGGCAGAAAACTACAGACCAGTTAGTTTGACCTCAGTGGTAGGGAAAATGATGGAATCACTTCTGAAGGAAAGAATTGTTGAGTACCTAGAGGCCAGTGGGGCACAGGACCCAAGGCAGCATGGATTCATGATGGGAAGGTTGTGTCAGACAAATCTAATAGATTTCTTTGACTGGGCGACCAAAGTAGTAGACCAGGGAGGGGCTGTGGACATGGCTTGCCTAGATTTTAGCAAGGCATTTGATACAGTCCCACACAAAAGATTAATATACAAGTTAGCCAGCCTTGGAGTGGGTCCCAAGGTGGTAGCCTGGATAAAAAATTGGCTAGACAACAGGACACAAAGGGTAGTAGTAAATGGAGTCCACAGTGAAGAAAGGAGGGTTACTAGCGGGGTACCGCAGGGTTCAGTACTGGGACCGGTCCTTTTTAATGTCTTTATAAGTGACATTGCAGAGGAACTGGAAGGAAAAGTATGTCTCTTTGCAGATGACACAAAGATCTGCAACAGGGTTGATACACCAGATGGAATGGAAAGGATGAGAAGGGACTTGGCAAGGTTGGAGGAATGATCAAATGTATGGCAGCTCAGATTCAATGCAAAGAAGTGCAAGGTAATGCACCTGGGAAACAAAAACCCAGGGCAAGAGTACACAATGGGGGGTGAGATACTGACAACAGTAAAAATGGAAAGGGACCTGGGGTAATTATATCAGATGACCTAAAGGTGGGCAAGCAATGTGAGAAGGCAGTAAGGAAGGCTGGGGGGATACTGGGATGCATAGGGAGAGGCATCAATGGTAGAAAACAGGAAGTTGTTATCCCTCTGTACAGACAGTTGGTGAGACCCCATCTGGAGTACTGTGTGCAGTTCTGGAGACCCCATCTCCGCAAAGACATAGACAGAGTGGAGGCTGTCCAGAGGAGGGCAACCAAAATGGTGCAGGGTCTGCACCAGAAGACATACGAAGAAAGACTAAAGGAGCTTAATATGTATACCCTTGAGGAAAGAAGGGAGAGGGGACATGATAGAAACTTTCAAGTACCTCAAGGGAATCAACAAAGTCCAAGAGGGTAGCATCTTTCAGAAAAGAGATGTGCAAGAACAAGGGGGCACAATTTGAAGATAGAGGGGGGACGACTCAGAGGTAATGTGAGGAAGTATTTTTTCACAGAGAGGGTTGTGGATGCATGGAACAGCCTCCCTGAGGAGGTTGTGGAGTCAAGAACAGTGGGGAATTTAAGAATGCATGGACAGACATAAGGCAGTCCTAGTGGGGATAGGAGGAAGTGTTGTTGGTTAATTTGGATCTGCGCTTATCTGTTAGGTAGGAAAATGGGCACACTGAGTGGGCCAAGTGGTCCTTATCTGCCATCAGATTCTATGTTTACATGTTAAAAAAGCATTTAAGATGGTTAGACGCTGCCTCGCTTCAGCGTTTCAGCATTTTCAGCATCAATGCTCACTCAGCTCTCAGTCCTCAACATCATCTGTTGGATTCGCCTCTGAAAATACAAGAGAAAAACAAGTAAGCAAACAGTGTCCTGGTATCATATCTCCCTTAAAAAACTGAAACTAGTGCTTTACCGTTCAAACATTCCGCATGGGCTCGCGTAATCTCCACTTTCTCAAACCCTCTCAGGCAGTCCTCTGTGCGGGCACTTAAATGCATAAAGCTGCTCACTAGCCACTGTGTGCGTCTGTTTTTTAAGGTAGTTGTTCTGAGATCCACAGTAATATCGCTGCTTGTGCTGCCACCTTTTAGCTGTTCAGAGATTTGGGTCGCATACCAGTCACAGAAATGTCGCTTCAGCTCATCCTTAAAAACTTTGTTTACAGCGATATCTAGTGGCTGAAGGAGATCAGTGCAAGAAGCAGGCACAAGTATCGGAATGATGTGATTCTTGTTCAAAATTAAGGATCACACCTTCAGTGGTGTATCCGCTAAACAAGTCTAAAATCAGCAGACTTCTTTGACAGTTGGGCAGGTTATTTTTAATCTTGATGTTATTGATGTAGGGGACGATAACTGTATTTGTGTATTGGATAGAGGTTTGAGAGTTTGCCCAGTGGTTCTCTGTGTGAGTAATGTCCCAACTTTCAGGGGATGCGTAATTCGGGTGGCATTGGTTTGTCATCCCCTGATAGATCACTTGGGGTGGTAAATACAGGCCAGAAAGGGTGCAAGCAAGTACAGCAGTGATCTGATGTGTATCTCCAAGTCCTGAGACCTCGACTTGCTTTTTGCCGATTGTTCCCATCGTCCACTGAGAGCAAGGTAGCAGGTTAACCCCTGTCTCATCTAAATTAATGATGAGGTCTGCGGGTATGAGTTCTTGACTTGCGGCAGTAGAGATGCGCGTCAAGAACTTCTGTTTTAGTGAGTCAAAGTCAACTGGTGTCTTTTGTGCTGCTTTGGTCTCCTTTCTTTTGTTAAACCCCATATGATTTAAAAACAGCCATGACCATTGGTGAGAGAATGTTAGGTTGCCTCCATTTTCTGCTAGCATTTGAGGGTGAGAGCTTTTGCAATCCCTGTGGCAACTGCAGTTAGCACTCTGCCATTCACCACTGCCCTTCTGCCCTCAGAGATTTGACAATTGCTTTAAGCTCATCTCTACATCTGCCATTAGCAGTGGTGGTCTGCCTCAGTTTTTATTGGCAGCGACTTCTGCATGGACTGGGGATCAGGAGTACTCTTAAGTTTAGCTAGATAGTCACGCTTGAATGTTCTAATAGTACTCTGATTAATCTTGTTTTTATATTTAGACTCGAAGCGCATTGCATTCATCACCCCATGCTCACATGAGTACTGTCCGATCTCAAATCAGACTTCTGGCTCATACACTTTGTACTGCACCTTTTCTTTTTACAGGAGGGAGGCAGCAACAGATGACAGCTCATGTTTACAGCTTCAGCCATTAATCGATAAATACCGGCTGTCACACTCAGGACATCTGCATCAATGTCCGCTGTCTGCAGAGCTGTAAACCTCTTAACTGCCTTCGTGGTGGAGTGTTGAGCTAACGCATAAGCAACATTGTTGCAAGAGAAACTGGTTGAGGTACAGCCATTCTTATTTAACTGAAAGTGTGGCCAGTGATAGAGCGTGATAAAAGTTTTACGCGATGATGCTGATAATCACCGATCCGCGATATAAACTTTACGCAGATATTTATAGTTCTACAGTAATAAGACTGAGAAACCAGTCACATCTAGAAACACAACAGTGCAAACGCAGAGCACAAGATGTTCTTTTCAGAGACAGAACTCAGACACTTTACATCATTGTAGCTGATCGCTAGAGTCTTATGTATTTATTTATTAGCTTTTGTAACTGGTAAGTGCGCTTAGGCAACTGACCTGCCTATTTTCAGGCACGACCCGGGAGAGCACAGGACACTGGTTACAATATGCAGAAATGCACAGACATAATATAGGTGTACAGGAGCAAAACAAGATATACATTGGGTAGCACAGTAATAGTTACATAAGGGTACATTTTAGGCACAGATCATAATAAGGAGCATTCAAAGATTGTGTGACACCACTGTAATTGATAAACCTCCTAAAATGCCATTACTGGGGGCTACTGAATTAAAACATATTGTGCATGTGCCTATGTGTTCTGTATCAGTGACTGGAGAGTCTCTAGCAATCAGCTATAATAATGTAAAGTGTCCTAATTCTATCTCCAATGCTCTTAGCAAACCTATCACCTGTTCTGCATTTAAACAAACTGTAAGGCAGGAAATGGAGAAAATCATCACTTGGGCTTTCAGCAAGCAGAGAATGATGTAAATTCTGTCAGCTGATTAACCTGACAGCCCGCTACACACACTGCCACTCAAATGTCCAACTGGCCCATGCTCCTATCAAAATGCAGCAGGTTACATTGCATCTTTAAAGAGTCTCAGTGTCACTGTGGTTTGCTGTTATAGAAGAGTGTGATGTCCTGTTTGTGGATGCCTGTGAATCCCAGGAAGTTATTGTAACTGACATCATGTAATCTTGGGCTTCACTTTGTATCAGAAGCCAGTTTAAAAAATCTAGTGTCATTTCCTGGAATAAGGTATGCAGGCAGTTTCAATACCAGCTAATGAGGACATAAAAAAACACACACAGAATTGGAGTAACATACTTTTATTAAAATATCAGTGAGATTAGAAACAAAACACCTAAGTAAACCACTGAATACCTGCTCTTTAATGCCACAAAAGTAGGGAATGTGGTATTAGGTTTCAACCTGGCTCCCACCACCACCCCCACCCCACCCCCCACCCCCACCCCCTAAGCAGCAAAAGGAAAAACATTTGGCTTTTGGGTCCTTGAATCTTTGGTGAATCAGTGGTGAGGTCTTCCTTGAGGTTCCCAGCCCTAATGCCCACCTCATTCCCTGAGCAATCAATGTCACACATGATCTCATTTCTTCATGCAGGGCCTGCAGGGCCCTGCATGAAGAAGGCTACAAAAAATTGTGTTGGCAACATGTGGTGAGACTTACTTCTTTACCTTTGAAGAGTGTACCACTATGAGGCACTGGCTTGGAGCTGCACCTTGCACTTCAGACTGGAGGCTATGGGCTGTGGGGGAGGGGTGAGCATTAGGGTTCACAACCCCAAGGAAGACTCCACCATTGATTCACCAAGACTATCGAGGCACAAAACCCTATTGGTTTTTCCTTTTGCTGCTTGGGGTGGGGTGGAGTTTGGGGTGTTAGGGTTGGACCTCTTAATGCCACATTTCCCTGCTTTAGTGGCATTAAAGGGTACCTAAACAGGCAGTTTTTAAAACTGCAAACTCCAAAGTCTGGCTTCATAGTGAGGTAGAAAAGGCTGCTGTTTACATTTATGTTAAAACTACATTTATGTAAATAACATAAATGCAGTTTCATAGCTTTTGAAAAATGTAAACATCAGCCTTCACTTTCAAAACAGCCTTGCTCCCTAAAATGTCTGCCAAGTGTGTTAAGTGATGAGCCATGATGACATCATTGGAGCCAGCGGCAGAGACCCACATGGCTCCCTGTAGTGCTAACTAGTTCTTCTTTTCCCCTTTGTTTTAAATTGTTTCACCAGAATGATCAACACCATATGTTAATATGTGGATTATTTTGATCAGTACACATGTTGGGCTATGGTTTTGTTCATTTTGTTTACTTTAACTTGCTGAAAATGTTTTGTAATCCATTTGACTTTCTCTTTGGCAAACCACAGTACAGTACAACACTTCAAATACTTGATGTTCTAGTGGTTATGTGATGCCCTGAAATTTGTAGCGAAGTACTGATCTGGTCCAATTCCAAAGCTCATGCTTTCTTGGTAATCCACAAATAAGCTTCTTGTGTAGTCTTTTTCCATGTGAACTCCCTGCACCTAGCCTGTCTTCTGTTGAACACCCCACCATCCATACTGTGCCCTTAGTACTGCCTGGGGCCACATATGAGCTTGCGGTCTCATGAAGAGAATTATCATACCTCAGATTGTAATCTTGTACTTCAGAGAGTTGTGCACACCTATACCGATACGCTTCATCAGCTGGCACTGTTAAAAAAAATGCCTCCTAAATTACTCTCCAGTCCACTTTTTCAGTGTTTGGCTTCTGCTTCCACAGTAAACATTGAGTGGCTCACCACTCTTCTGCACAGTGAAGGCAGTATGTACAGTCCCCCTGTTGTGTTTTTTTCCCACCTCATTAACCAACAACTAGGTCTTCCTGGAGGGCCAAGCAATAAGCATCAGGACCCACCAGAAAATACTGCTGTCCATACCCTCATAAGTGCTGCACTTACTATGGATATAGAGAATAATGGATAGACAAGTGTGTGTTATGGATTTTTTTACACACCCAAGGTGTGTGATGACCCATAAACCTTGAGAGCGAAGCTTGAGAGGTTTATGAAGTCATCACACAGCGAGGGTGTGTAAAGAAATCCACAACACACACTTGTCTATCTTTTATTTTTTATAATTACTGGTGCAGGGAGTTTTTCAAGCAGTGCTGTCAGAGAGCAAGAGAGAGAGAGAGAGAGGGAAAGAGACACATACACACACACACACACCAGCTAGCTGTGTCTGTCAGCCTGTCTCTCTCTCTCTCTCTCTATTCGCTTCTCATCTCTTCGCTCCAATTCAGATACATATTTTTTTTATTTGTTTGAAATTGCCAATACGTTTTAAGCGCATCGGGACCGCAGTGAGAGTAGTCAGTCACTGCAGTCCATTCACGATCAGAGAGGCTGTCTCCCGAGTCTTTGACAGACTCTGATAAGTGCAAGATTGACCGATACTTTTTTATAAAGGCACATCAACCACATAAAACTGAAATAAGACACTGGTGTCTTGCCTGTGAGGAGGGGTGAGAGGGAAGTCCGGTGATGACTGTGGGTCCTTGTGCAATGGGAAAAGTAGCTTTTTTTTCATGCCCGCATGCTCAACCCCCACACACAAAGTGACAGCCAGTTAGGTGGTGCACTGCACATGAGTGACAAAGACTGCAACTACGCTTTTAAGAAAAGTACTTAGAATCCGGTTGTTAAATAGAGTCACCAGTAATTATAACAATATTATTGGCAGGAGAGGCATACTAATGCCTTGAGGAATCCACTCGACTTCCAGTGTCGGTCTACTCCTTTACCTGTGATCTGCAGAATCCCACAGGATAGTTCCTGGCAATTATTCTCCAGTACATTTCTGTGCCCTACTCCACAATGTGAGTTGGCTGGCTACCACCCTTCCAAATCTTGAATGAGCTATACAAAGCTCCCTTGATACTGTCCTAACAAACTTCAAAATCCACCACCCCACCGAAGGTAATCTCCCTGCACTGAATTCAAGTAACAGTTTAGGTGTAGCCCTGCCACTCTGAGTATTTGTCATTGCTGGCTGCTCTATCCACAGTCAAGTAGTGAGCATGGTGCTGGCAGCCCGCATCTCAGATCTCACAATGATTTGCTCAATGTCCCCCTTCCTGTCTTCCTAACCTGAATATAGCTGTACTCTGCTGGAATGGCCTCTTCAGTCCCTCTCTGGCATTCATTCTTCTCCTGCTCCCCATACCAAAAACTGGTGGGTTCACTACCTTCCACATGAATGCAGTTAGTACAGTCTCCATGTTAATTTTACATATTAATATTAACGTGATCTTCTAGTAGTTGTTGATAGCAGCAGGGCATAAGGGAAAATAAGCTTTTCTACTCCATATAAGATCTATTACTCCATGATTAGACGACAAAGGATGTGCATATGATGCACACACCTACTACTTAATAGTGCCTAATCAAAAGTAGCCTAGCTCTTTCAAGGATAGGAAAGCCCATCTTTCCCTTTGTTCCTGCCGCTATGAGCCTGACTTACTGGAAAGATTTGTTTATATTTGATATGTCAAGAAAAATATGGACTGTGCTAACTGCATTCATGATGCAGAAGGGTGATGAGCTCACCAGTTTTTGGTGTGGGGAGAAGGAGTGATGAATGAATACCAGAGGGGGACTGAGAAGGCCACTCTTGCAAGGTACTGCTATATTCAGGGAAGGGGGAAGACAGAAGGGGAGAAATATGAGCAGATCACTGTGAGATATAAGATGTGGGGCTGCCAGCACCATGATCCCTACCTGACCCCATTGTCCAGGCCAACATTCCCCTTCCCATAAAACCAGTTCATGCAATTGTCCAAGGCTGTGTGTGGGTATTAATGTGTGAAATGGCTGACACTACACATTCAGTCACTTTATTACCAGTCTAGCATTGCTTGTAAAGCACTTTGGGACACTATGTGCATGAAAAGCGCTATATAAATATTGATTCTTTTTATTATTTCCCATGGAAAAAGAAGACAAGACAAGCATATTTTTGATTTCTGAGAAAGTATGAACTCTGGCATTGGACTACACAAGAACTTTGCTACAAACAAGTGGTGGCTCTAGGGGGTGGTGAAGGGTGTGGCTGCACCTTCCCTCCACCCACATTGTAACTTACTTGCATGCTGCTGCTGCATTTCACTTTGTTGAAGAAGTCTGATTTATTGATTGTACAAATGTTTACATTCAAATTAAACTATGGATTATATTTGCAAAAATGTACTAAAAAAGAATAATTGCAGACAATATGAAGGTTTAATAAAAATGTTAAAAAGTGCATATCAAGTATGCACACCACCCCAGTAGCCTCACTGTAGCATCCTGGATCCACCATAACCACTAGACCACCAGGTTATTTAAGATTTGTACTGCACTGTGGTTTGCCGAAGAGAAAGTCAGTTGGATTAAAACACAATTTCAGCAAGTTAAAGTAAACAAAATGAACAGAACCATAGCCTGACATGTGTATTGATCAAAATAATGCACATGGTTTTGACCATTCTGGTGATACAATTCTATACAAAGAAAAAAGAACTAGTTAGCACTATAGAGAGCCATATAGCTCTCTGACTCTGGCTCCAATGATGCCATTTTAGGAAGCAGGTAAGGCAGCTTTTTTTTAATTGGAAGGCTGATTTTACATTTTTCAAATGCTTTGGAACCGCATTTAGGTAAATTATATAAATGTAGTTTTAGCATTAATGAATACAGCAGCATTTCCTTTAGTCCCCTGTGAAGTCAGATTTTTGAATAGTTTGTTGTCAAAATGTTGATTAGGTATCCTTTAAGTTACGCTAACTGATGCATTAACAACGTTTTTTGCAAAAGATCATTATATATCACTCTAGCATGAGTTATTTAAAATAAGTTTAGAGTATGTTTTTTATTGTGTTGCCCTCCCACCTGATGCTGAAGTGGAGCGCTACCTCCTACTGCGTCTGTACAAGAACAAGAGGTAGTGGCTCCGTGGACTGATTGGCTGAAATTGTATTAGTGATTATAATGCCCAATACAAGGACGCCTCCAGCTGCTGAAGTCACTTGACTGTGCCTTACGTGCCTCATGTCTTGCAAACCATATCACATGTGTCTGAGTAGCTCAGCACAACCGGACACTCTAGCACATATCCCAGAAATACCATCCTCGTTTTGGTTGAAAAAGACCTTTCTAGATCTGGAAGGAAAATGTGTCTATGTGGTTGAAAGTATCAAATACAGTGTCAACTTCATATTTTACCAATCTCCCGCACACACAAATGTTATTAATATGCTGTATACTGTAGGTTTCTACTGCTCTTGCTTGTAGCACCCCAGATTTATCCAGGAAAGTCTAAAACTTTATCTGTAGGACTTCTCATGGAATTCATTTACCATTAGCAAATGATTCCACTTATTTGTTTTTCTGATACAATATGAATAGGTTTCATGGCTTTATAGTTGTAAAACAGACGCCACAATTTCCACGCTATATAATAGCTTTTTAGTCTGCTGTTTTGCAAGGAGGCTTTTAAAATTCCACATAACTAAATTCAGTTGACTTCCTACCATATATTTGTAGTGGCATCTGGTAAAAAGGCTGCTGAAATATGCAAAAACATCAACAATGCAAATCTGACCCAGCTAATTATCCCCTTTGGAACATACAATTCGGATAATTATGGGACATTTAGCTCAGAATAAATGGTGACAGCCACAGCTTCATTTGTCTGACACATGTTGCTGTTGCTGGGTTTTATTATTCATATCAACACAAAAAATGGGTGTTTGCTTTGTTAACAAACAAATGCAGGCAGGAGGCAATTATAAGGCATAGCAGCACTGAGATCTACAAATTACAAGAGAGCACATCCTAGCATTCGTGCAAACCATTAGTTGAGTATTAACATGAAACCTTCAAAAGAATGAAAATCATTTGTTGGTAGTCAGAAGTACCTAAATGACTAGAAGCAAAACAGACCCTCTCTCTGAAGGAAAATCCTCACGTCTGATAGGAAATACTATGCCATATACCTGTAGTACCAGCCACTGCACCTGCCCATGATGCAGTGCATACAATGGATTATAATAATAATTTGAACTGACAGAATTCAGTATTGGTTCCTTATTTTATGTTGTGCCAGTGAACCTTTTCTATCCTATTTCCAGATTTCAAATAAATGTGAATGCAGGTGCATGCACACACACACACATGCACACAATGCAGATGAAGCATGAAAGTCATTTATATTTATAGTCTCCAGCTAATAAGGGTTGCAATTAGTTGTTCACTTTATTATATGCCATAAATAAGGCTTTTTTTTTAAAGCAGCAGTGCATGTTGTGGGAAATTGTTATCATTATCTTTAATTATTTTTAAGCTTGTCCTTTACTTTCTGTCTAACAAGATGTCCATTTTCCATATTTTGAGGGTTTCTTAGCATGTTTTAGATTTAAAATAACTAAAGAAGTGCTCATTTTAATAAGTTATCTATAGCTTTTCAGCAATATTCTCAGCTGTATTTTACTACCCATTGCTTAACATCTATTTTCTTGTGATTCATGTGAACTAGCCTGCAGCAGATACTGCTCCTACACCTTAAAGATGCACAGATGAACAAAAACAGAAAACGACTATGTGATGGATTCTCAGAAGTATTGACACACATGTAATTCAAGATTTGGGACTGTTTCTGCTTCACAGTTAATGCACTAAAATGTTAGATTGCCATTATCAAACAGTTTGACACATTTGCGACCGTTTACATGTTGTAGAGCAAAAACATTATACATGCATAATTTTTTAGCCCTGTCTCATTTTTGTGCAAAAATTGTGACATTTGCAACCAATCATTAGACTGTGTTTTACATGGTATAACTTTCTGTCACAATTACCATAATTGTGGTAACAATGTGTCACAAGTCATCTGGGCCCAATAGTCAAATCATTGCTTGGGCGCAAAGCTAAGTTTGCCCATACAAATGGGGTTTTGTGCAGATATGTAATATTGAAAAGTCTTGTTAGCATGGGAAAACAGAGATTGTGCCTGGGCAATATTCAGAGGGGGGCATCATGTAAATGAAGGCGTGGGGACCTGAATAATAGCGTAGTCTAATACTCAGAGTATTTGTGCCATGCAATGCCATTTTGCATGGTGCTCTTGTCCAGTGCAGATACCACCAATTGAAATCCCAGCTTACTCCTGCGCAACCTTAGTGGTTGGCAAAGGAAGTGTGGTGACTCCCCCTGACCCCCAACACAGTAGTCCCTGGTGCCTAGAGGTCCCCACCCACCAACCGCTGGTCTGAAGGTGAACACGAATGTTTCACTGGTGTCCAGTGGTCCCCCTGCTGATCTCAGTCCTGAAGGTGAATATGAATGTTTCCCTGGTGTCCAGTGGTTCCCCCCCACCCACCGATCACCACCCCAAGGTAAACATAACTGTTTCCCCTGGTGTCCAGTGCCCCCCACCCATCGCTATCCCGAAGGTATACATTAAAGATTTATTCTTTAATTATTTATTTATTACAAATTGGGTTTACAACCTTTGAGTCAGAGACTCATTTACAAAGGCACCTCATCGCGGGGCAGACATTAAGACAGTTATTACAGTGCAGATTAAAACAAAGGATAACATTACAGATGCAGTAAAGGAACATTTAATATAGATACACTTAGGTTACATAATGTAATAGTTTAAATGTTATTTAGGTTACATAATGTTACAAAATTATGAGTTACACTTATGGATATAGTAGGTCATCAGAGAAGACAGCAGATTACATCCCTGTTTGAACCTAGCAGGGAAGGAGTGGATCTGGGGGAGGGAGAGGCTGTCCAGTGGACATTGTCAAGCCAGGGGGCAAGGTGGGTGGATACCACAGGTTACAACAGGGGGTTAGTTGCACCTACAACTGCAGGTATAACAGGTGGTGGTGAGACGGGAGCTCTCAACTCCAAGGCCGGTGACGAGTGGGGTGCCAAAGGGCTCTGTGCTGGGGCCAGTATTATTTGGGCTCTTCATATCAGACATTGCACATGGGGTGGTGAGCAAGGTAAGTCTGTTCACTGATGACACCAAAATCGGAGCAGTGATGGATGGAGGGGAGCAATGGAAGCAGCTGCAGGGGGACCTAAGCAAGCTATAGGAGTGGTCAGAGAGGTGGCAGCTAGGGTTCAATGCAAAGAAGTGTAAGGTTATGCACTTTGGAGCAAAGAACCCAAGGAGAGAATACTGGCTTTGGGGGGGGGTTAAGCTGGGGATCACTGAGGAGGAGAAGGACCTAGGTATAATGATAACAGGGACAATAAACAACACTGCCCAGTGCAGGAGAGAGGCTGCAAAAGTGAACAAAATGCTGGGGTGCATAGCGAGTGGGGTTTCATCCAGGCAAAGAGAGGTGATCTTGCCCCTCTACAGGTCACTGGTAAGGCCGCAATTAGAGTATTGTGTGCAGTTTTGGAGACCATATCTAAAGCATGATATCAGGCTACTGGAGGGGGTGCAGAGGAGGGCAACAAAGATGATATGTGGAATGGAGGGGAGAGACTATGACAGCAGGCTGGGAGACCTGAATATGTACACTCTGGAGGATAGAAGGGACAGTGGGGACATGATAGAGACATTCAGGTATCTGAGGGGAATCAATAAGGATGGGGAAGTCTTTAAGCTAAGGAAGGGGAGGGACACCAGGGGGCATGGGCAAAGAATAGAGAGGGAAAGATTTAGGAGGGAAATGAAGAGACATTTTTTCACAGAAAAGGTGGTAGCAAAATGGAATGCACTACCAGAATGGGTTGTATCATGTAAATCTGTGAACAGCTTCAAAAGGGCATGGGACAGGGAACAAGGGAGAGTGAGGGTGGGGAAGGTGGGGGTGGCAGTGGGATGACAAAGGGGGGTGGGGCAGTTGCAAACTAGGGGTGCTAGCTGCACACTCAAGCAGACTTAGATAGACTGGATGGTCTGTTTCTGCTGGCACATTTGTATGTTCATATGTTCATGGTAACATTTCATATACAGCAATATGATCATTGTGAAGTATTACCTAATACCGACACTGAACCCTGACATTCAGGATCCCGAGATCGGCAGCCCACACACATCCACCTGACAGAAGGAAGCTGGCTGCCAGGGGTAACGCAGTAGATGTGACAAACAGCTACCTACCCCTAGTCAGGCACCACAAGGAAGGAGAAAATGCGGAAGCTGGCTGAGCTGCTCCCGTGGCATGGAGGGTTAGGTCACTGTGGAGGGGTTGTGGGATAACAGATGGACTAGACACCAAACTTCAGTTTCAACACACAATCTCTGTGTGATGTTTATTCAAAATACAGAAGATAACCTTCAGCAATGGCATATTCCTTCTTCAATACATCAGTTTGCAGCAACAGACTATGTATGTCCCTCTTCTACACTTGTCAGCACCTACTGACTCACTGATCTACTGATCTAAACTTTTCAGTGAAAACCTTTCATCCCTATGGTTGCCTTGTTTGCTTGGGTGGTGGGCCTCAAAAAAAAAAAACCCAAAACAAGCTACAGACAAAGAACCTTAGTGCAGAAGCACTGAAACAAGGGTTACCCCAAAGGGCATTGACAATAAGCCAAGTTTCGAAGAAACACATCACACATACTTCCAACGTGGTGAGCCAGAACTGCCTCTTATCAGGCTTCTCACCTTAGTCCCCCCTCCAACCTCTACCAGTGTGCCACCCCACTCACTCTACGGATGGACCATGCTCCCCCACCCACATCTCCCCCTATTGGCGCTGCCATGGTACAGCGTGTGGATGCTACACTGCCTTGCCTCTCCCTCTCCCTCTCACGGGACCTACCTATCCTCATCTCCATGCACTGCTCTTCCTCACTACTGGTGCCTAAGCTGATGAAGAAGTGATGAAAACTGGCATCTTTGCACATCTTCCTGCTCCTGCCCTCCTCTCGGGAGACATCCACCCCAACCCGGACCCGCCTAACCCCACCCCAGGTTACTGCTCCTAAGGATCTAATAGTTGCCTCCCTTAATATATGTAGCCTCCTAAACAAATTTGACTCTTTTCAGGGCTGGTAGCCCAGAATCGCTCTGATGTCATCTCGGTGCTTGAAACTTGTCTCAATGACCGCACCCTAGACACCACAGTATCACTCCCAGTTTTACTCTATATCGTGCCGACAGAACCTTTAAAAAGGGGGTTGATGTGCACTGTACATCCAGGACTCATTAGCTGCCTCGCCTCCCATCGCCAACCCTCAAACATGGGGCTCAGTCTCTCACTCTGAAAATCCCTCTTGCACCTAACAGAGTCTCCTGTTCTTCTCCTCCATATACATTCCTCCCAAAATCAGAAGAGTGCCTTCCACTCTGTCCTCGTCCACCTCCAGACACTCCCTGACAGGGCTGAAATCATTTCCCTTGGGGATTTTAATATAAATTGGCTAGCTGATGCTTCAGCTCCAATTAGGGATGCTGCAGACTCTCAAAACCTGTCCCAGCTTGTGACCACTGCCACTAGAATCAACCAGAAGACTAGTACTGCCACCCTGCTTGATCTTATGCTCACCAATGTACCCCACAAAGCAACCCAGGTCAGGATACTACCCAATGCCCTGAGTGACCACTCCCCGGTGCCTTGTCACTGGTCATATATTGTTAAAAGCCCCCAAAAACTATCTTCCAACACCACCTCAAACGTGGCAAACTTCAGTCCCTTAGACAGTGTCTCTTAGCTAGTGACTGGTCCCCATCAAAACTGCATTGAACATTGACTCTTCCTCGACCACTTCATCAACACCTTCAACTCTGCCTGTGACCGGTATGCACCCCTAAGCAAAAAGATAGTTAAAGGGGTTGACACCCTTGATGTCACAAGTCCTGATGGACCAGATGAGTGAACATGACAAACTATGGCACATTGCTCTGGATACTGGTAAACCCGCTGATGGGCAGCGCTACCAAGAAGCATGTAATAAATGTACTTGCAATATTTTTAAGGCGAAAGCTGAGTATTACCAAACCTTCTTACTGCCACATGGGGCTCGGGGCACAAGTTCTGTGGCTCCCTCAAAGAGCTCAGTGGCAAAGCCTCCGCTGCACCTCCCTACCGACGCACGGCCAATGGGTCTATCACCCTGAATACAAATACGTTTAATGCCTCCTTCTCCAACCTTAGTAGTGTTCTCCCCCATTTCTTCTTCTCCCACCCCCAGCACCACCTTGCTCCTCACCACCCCCATTCCACTTTAAAGCAATATCTCAGTGCGAAGTTGCCCCCCTTCTACTCAAGGCCCTCAGAAAATCACATTTCAGCAGCGACACACTAGATCTTAAACTGCTTAGGTTCACCTTTAACAAAGTTCTTCCCCCTCTCACCAGGCTTCTGAACCACTCCCTATCACTGGGCCAGTTTCCCTCTAAATGGAAATCTGCCCTCATCATACCCATCCTTAAAAGCAGTGACCACACTCTGCCTGGGAACTACCGCCCCATCTCAGTCCTGCTTCTCCCCCTCCAAAACCTTGGAGAAGATTGTGGCCACCTAGCTTACGGACTACCTTTCGAAAAATATAGCCTCCTGTGTCCTGAGCAGCATGGCTTCTGCTATAACTACAGTACCATCACAGCCCTTTTGGAGTTTACAAATGCCCTCCACACATTTCTTGATCCTGGCCACACTGCTGGTGCTGTTTTTATTGACCTTTCCAAGGCATTTGATACGGTGCACCACACACTACTCCTGGATTCCCTCACATAAATAGGCCTGTCTCCAGAGACCACCAGCTGGTTTGCCAGCTATCTGTCTGAGAGAACCCAGACAGTAAGGCCTGCCCAAACCCTGTTCTCCCCCTCCAAGTGAGGTCGGGGGTCCCGCAGGGCTCTATTCTCGGCCCCCTACTTTTCTCTCTGTTCCTCAACTCCCTACCCACGGATTGCTCTGGGAAACTACTCCTGTATGCGAATGATGCCGTCCTCTACAGCTCCCACACTAATTCCACAGCCCTCCATTCTGCACTCCAAAAATTTTTCACAGAAGCTGAATCCTGATTCGTTCGACATAGGCTAGTCTTAAATTACAAAAAAGCAAAATCTGTGGTGTTTGCCCACTTCCAAAACAAGAACATAGGACAACCCCTGCTCATATTGAACTCTCTAAATGACCTCCTTGAGCAGGTTACCTCGTTCAAATACCTAGGTATCACAATAGACTCTGGGCTCACCTACCATGACCACATCCAAAAACTGAGCACCCTGTCAATGTGCTGATTGGCCTACTTCACGGTACAAGCACTGCCTCCCACCAGATGCT
Organism: Neoceratodus forsteri; assembly: GCA_016271365.2. NCBI lineage: Eukaryota > Metazoa > Chordata > Ceratodontiformes > Ceratodontidae > Neoceratodus > Neoceratodus forsteri. Next base: position 627,852,987 of record JADMNL010000023.1, on the reverse strand, counting down.
CTCCACCTAGCTATCTCAGCATCAATACTATCACTCATAGACTACAAAATCATTATCTATGGGGCAGCCGAACACGCACTAAACAAAATTAGGCTGGCCCTAACAAGGCCTGTAGACTAGCTACTGGCTGTGCCAGACTCACACATACCTGCACCCTTTTCGCCTCAACCAACTGGCTAAACTTTGATGGGAGGCTCAAATATCAGACCTGCCTGTTTTGCTAAAAAAATAACAGCAGGGCTACCCCCACCTGCTCCAACCCCCCTACTCCAGGCATCATTGTCCACCTGCCTCACTCAGCAATCGGCGACAACCCACTTCAGGGTACCTCACTGCAAGACCACCTCGGGTCAAAGAACTTTTAGGCACCTGGCCCCTAGCTGGCTTAACTCACTACCAAACTCCCTCCACACAGAACCCAAACTTGGTCAGTTCAAGTCTCAGCTAAGAGACCTAATCTGTCATGACTCAGTCTGTGACTGTCCTTGATTTCTAGTCCTACTCACCCCCCCATGACTACGGACTTAATTCTGGTTCAGCCACCCCAGGGCATGCCTATATTTGACAATGGACACCTCAGTCCAGCCTAGGCCTGCAAATAACCACTAGGGCATGGCTGGCACCACCACCCTGCAGTGTATGTTTCTGTTACCTGCTACCATCTGTACTATGTACCCGATGCTTGGCAACACTCTGTATCTTTGTGTCACCAGCTGCTTTACTGTATTATCTGTAACCATTCTGTAACCATTTCTGTAACTATTGTGTCTAATTGTTGCTATTGTCCCTGATGTCTCTGTTCTCAATGATGTGGTACATTTTTAAAGGAGTCTTTGACGCAAAGGTATGTTATCTGATATCTTCAATAAATAAATAAATAAATAATGCAATGCATCATGGGATACACGCAAATCACCATGAAATTTCAAATCGGTTCAGTTTACAACAGGAATGCATGGTACCAATTTACATGCATTTAACAACACAACCAACTTAATTTCTATAATACAGTCACCCTAGTACTTTTTTACCTTTATCAAAAACACCTCATGCCATGGTATTTTCAACATTTACTGTACAGGTTTCATAAACATAAGGTATATACAGCAAGGTATTTTATGACATAGTGCTATTACATACTAAATCCAACAATGATAAACACAGCCTGTTGTTTTATATAAGCTCGGAGGTCACCACAATAACCTCCCAGTACGAGGACCTGAGAGGGAAAAGGAAAATTAAAGAGGACACTATAGCATAGTCAAAAAAGGGGCGGGGGAGCCATAGGTGGCCAACCTTATGGACTAGAAATTCTAAAGGATAGATTAGGCTAAGAAACAGAAGAACTGTTGCAACAGATTTAAGAAAGATTTTTCCTCAAAGGTGGCAGGATCTCCCTGTCACATGTTCCCCACCATTAGAGAGAAGCAGTTATCTCAGACTGCTTACCACCTTCCTGTCCCAGGAAGGGATGGAGCTTCCACCCATCAATCTTCAAAAGCTATGTCTCAGGGTCCCTAACCATAAACATTCCATCATAAACATAGCAGATATCACCATGCTTTACCCTGAGGCGTTACACTTCCTCAGCAGAGACTAATGGTACCTTCCCATCCCTTTTAGGGAAGCCCTCATATTCCATTGACATCAATTCACCATATCTAGACATGAAGTCAGCATTTACATGCTTTGTCCCTACCCTGTGGGACACAGTAAATCAATAGGGCTGAAGAGCTAAGTACCACTGCATTATACAGGGATTTTTATCTCATCTAATGCAACCAGCAGAGGAGGTTATGATCAGCTACAACCTTAAATTCAGACCCCCACAAGTAATATTTCAGAGACTCAATAGCCCACTTCAGAGCTAAGCATTCTTTCTCTTAGTAACATATCTTCTCTCCCTCTCATGTAGCTTCCTGCTGATATACTTGATCGGATGTTCTTCCCCATCTATTTTCTGAGATGACTGCCCCAACACCATTCTCTGATGCATCGGTTTGAACCTCAAGCACTTGGTTTAAGTCAGGGCTTTTTCAAACAGGAGCTGTACATACAATGGCCTTCCTATTTCTAAATGCCTCATCACAAATAGGGGTCCTCTGAACCTTATTTGGGCACCTCTTTTTAGTGAGATCAGTCAAAGGACTAGCAATGGCTGAGAAATTAGGAATAAATCTCCAGTAATAACCAGTCAAGCCTAGGAAAGATCTCACATGCTTTTCTCTGGTAGATATTGGGCTGTTTGCTTCTGCTGTAACCTTCTCTACCTCGGGCTTCACTTGTCCGTTGCCTAAAAAGAACCCTAGGTAGTTTGTCTCAGGCTTTGCTAGGGCACACGTTGCAAGGTTAATGGTCACTCCTGATTCCTTTATTGCTTACAATACCTGGGACAAGTGTCTAACATGGGTTTCTCAGTCAGGGCTGAATATAACCACATCGTCCAAATAAGCTGCACAGTACTCAGTGTGTGATCTTAGTATGTCGTCCATAAAACACTGAAAAGTGGCTGGGGCGCCATGTAGTCCAAATGGCATTGTGACAAACTGGTATAAACTGATTGGGGTGCTAAATGTGGTTTTATCTTATGAATCAGCTGACAAGGGGATTTGCCAATATACTAACATACTGACATATTAAAATGCTAGCAGAGTAGGCCTTATGGTCTTTCGTGTCTGTTCGATAGTCAGCTCCCATACTAGGTGCTGATTCTGCTGTCCTCCCACCCCCTTGGGTTTCTCTATTCCCTGTCCAAGATATTCCTCCTGTATTGGACTTCCTCAGCTTCACCCTCCCCCTATACCTGTCCTAGCCCCTATTGCACCCCTCTACAGTATCTGCCTTCACCAGTCCCTTGGGCAGCACATTCCATGGTTCCACCACCCTTTCAGTGAAGTAACACCTCCTCCTCCTCCTCTCCACCCCTAAGTCCCCGCCAGCTTCCACCTGTGTCCTCTCGTTGCCCCCCCCTCTTTCCTATGGAACACCCCATCTGAGCCTCCCTTATTAATCCCCTTTATGTACTTGAAGACCTTTATCATGTCCCCCCTGTCCCTCCTCTCCTCCAGAGTGTACATGTTGAGCTCCTCAAGCCTCTTCCCATAGGCTCTTTCCACCATGCCCCAGATCATCTTGGTTGCCCTCCTCTGAACCCTCTCCAGGAGTGCAATGTCGCTTTTTAAGTGTGGTCTCCAAAACTGCACAGTACTAGAGGTGCGGCCTAACTAAGCAGTTATACAGAGGAATGATCACTTCCTTCCCTCTGGAGGTAATACCCCTAGCAATGCATCCCTGCATCCTATTGGCCTTTGCTGCTGCCCTCCTACAAGTGTCAGAGTTGTTCATTTTGACATTCACCACCATCCCCAGGTCCCTCTCACCCTTCAAGACTTGTAGTGTGTCTCCCCCCAGGGTATACACTTTGCCCAGGTTTCTGGCCCCCAGGTGCAGAACCCTGCATTTCCCTGCATTGAACTTCAGTTTCCACTTTCTTGCTCACCTCTTCAGAGCCTTCAGGTCCTCCTGCAGGGCCACTCTCCCCTCCTCCCCATCCACCACTGCTCCCAGCTTTGAGTCATCTGCAAAGAGACTCATTTCACTCCTGATACCTTTCCTTATGTCAGAGACATAGGCGTTAACAGGAGTGGCCCCAGGACCAATCCCTGGGGACCTCACTAATGATCCTCCTTGGAGATGAGACTATCCTCCAACCACCACCCTCTGAGTACACTCTGAAAGACAATTTCCTATCCATCAGATCATCTGCTTTCCCACCCCCATTTCCCCCAGCTTAGCCAGCAGGCCACCGTGAGGTACAGAATAAAATGCCTTGCTGAAGTCTAGAAAGAGGACATCCACTGGCCTACCCTGGTCCAGGGCACTCGTCATCCAATTGTAGAACTCCACAAGGTTTGTCAGACTCAATCTTCCCAGGATGTAGCCATGCTGTCTATCATCCAGGTATGCCATTTGCTCCAGTACCCCCTATCCTTTCCTTGATAATATCCTCCATCACCTTGCCCACCACCGACATCAGGCTAACAGGCCTGTAGTTCCCCATCTCCTCTCTTGATCCGTCCTTGTGGATAGGCATGATATGGGTCACCCTCCAGTCTTGGGGTACCCATCCCGTCTGCAGCGAGATGTTGAAAAGCCTCGTCATGGAGGCGCCAGGACATCCGTAAATTCCCTTAGCACCCTGGGATGTATTTCATCCAGCCCTGGAGCTTTCTCCATCCTTAGGGACCTGAGGGCTTCCCTCACTCTATCTATCAGGATTTCAATCTCCCCATCCCCCACTTTGCTTCCTGTTCTGCCTCCCCCCAGACAGTGCTGGCCCACCACCCTCCCTAGACTCAGGAGGGCTCCCAGTCTCCAAGGGTCCCACCACTTACACAGGTTCACCATCTCTCCCCCCAAATGGCATGGCCCTCCCATCCTCCCTGGTAAAAACTAAGGCAAAGTACTTGTTTAATACCTTGGCCTGCTCCCCGCATCCCTGCCCATCCTCCCTGTCCTAATCCTGCTGATCTGCCCCTCACTTTCCTTTTTCCCCATATATGTAAAGAACCCTTGTTCCCCTGCTTGATTTTGCTGGCAAGTTCTGCTCCATCCTCGCCTTACGATCTCACCACCCTGGTGACCCTCCTGTTCATCACTTCATACTCCTTTTGATACCTCTTGTTCCTTGGCGCTTGAAGCACCTATAGGCAGCCTTCTTTTCCCTCCCAGATCCACCAACATGGTTTCTGGCCCTAATAAATTTGCACCTCACCCTTGCAGAGGACTTGGTGGCCTCTTGTACCCCCTCCTAATGATCTCCCACCTACTGTCAGGCGTCCATGCCTGGCCTATCTCATCCAAATATCCTTTAAGAATCCTTCCCATACCCTAAAATTCGCACCCTAAAGTCAATTACCACCATCTTTGTGTGATTTTCATCCCCCAGGCCAGGATCACTCCCCGCCAATGGGTCCCTCACCTCCAGGCCCCTAATCTGGTTACTGTCCGCGAGGACTACATCCAGTATCCGGGCCTCCCTAGTCAGCTCCCTACCTTCTGGGTTATGAACGCATCCTGGAAGACTTCCAGCAATCTCTGCTCCTTTGTCACTGGGAACGTCATAGTCCCCCAGTCTGTCTCTGGCATGTTTAGGTCCCCCATCACTACTACCCTTTCCTTGCCCAGTCTACAGTGGCCCATAACATTTGCCACCAGACTCTCTTCCAGATCCTCCACCAGTGATGGGGGTCTGTATACCACCCCTATTTTTACTCTCTTACCTCACCTGCATTTGCAGGGTGACCCAAATCACCTCCATGTCCCTCTCCGCCTCCTCAACCCCCAGGGCCAGCATCGGGGGGGTGCAAGGGATGCGAATGCAGCAGGGCCCGGAGTGCTGGTGGGGCCCATAGCCCCTTAAGACAAAATAATACTTTTCCTTTTTTTTTAGTTTTAAACTGCTCATGGAGCCGAACGATCAGCTCACTGCCTTCTGCCTGGGCGGAGTCTGCCTGAGACTCACTGGTCTCTCCCTAAGTGTGTGTGTGGACTAAGGACTCCACTCAACTGACTGGTCTGGTGGCATTTAAAAATTAAATCCCCTCCCTACTGCACATGCTCGTCCTACTCCTCGGATGTACCTGCTGCTGGTGGCACTGTCAGAGTGTGTGTGTGCGTGTGTGTGTGTGTGTGTGTGTGTGTGTGAGCTGCTCCACCTCCTCAACTACTGACTCCATCCACCATCCTTCAGAGTTCTCCCTTGGTGTCTGTTGTTGCTTCAGCTCCTCCTTCATGCTGGCATGCTCCGAACCTCTCGGCACCAGTGACTGTAGCTCTTTGGTCTGTTTGCTCCCGTCCCCTCCTAACGCTGTTCTGCTCCGTCACACAGCTCCTCCCCCGCTCCCGACTCACCTCCCTTCTTGCTGTCTGATGCCGTGGGTGGCTGCTCTGAGTCCGATTTGCTGGAGCACTCAGCTCAAAAGGCTGAGACATGTCACATCACTCTAATTAATATTAAAATATTCAAATAATTCCATCGTTATGGGCTGGGTGCAAGCAGCAGCAACAACAATGCTTGTGCAATGTCAGGGATTCAGGGAGCATCTCGTGAGAAATCCTTTCTCACTGTGGCAGTCGGCAGATGAACGAGTGGTGGAGGAGCAGATGGCAGACTTGATTGCAGCAGCAGCATGGAGTGAGTTAAACTTGAAACAAGTGTTTAACTTGTAAACTAGACACAATGTATTAAAAAAAATGCACTAGTGGCAGAACTACAAGGATAGAAAAAAGGAAAATAGCTGGCTAGGCAGTGAGATTAGGAAGGAGTGAGTACTGTGGTTGCCTAGGCCCCAGTGGGTGGTGGCAGCCTGTGGGAGAAGAACTAGAAGTCAGATTAAAATAAATCCCAGTGGGGTGCTGACACTGCTGAGGAGCTACTATGCCACTGTATCTCTACTATGTCTCTGGAAATTGGAAAGAAAACATTAGAAGGTGAAGAACTTTAGGCAGGCGGGTTAGGGAGTGGGCGTCATGGAGAAAAAGTAAAAAAATTAGATAAGAGAAATCATTCTCTCCTCTTGCCTCATCATCATATGCATAATGCAGGCTTGCATTTTTTTTAATTTTCTGAACAGAAATCAGACAGGAGGATCAACTGAATGATCATCAGTGATGAGAGTGAGTGAGTGAGTGAGTGAGTGAGTGAGTGAGTGAGGAACAAGTTAGTCACAGCAGCAATATTTTTGATGACTTGGGAGATGGGAGTGAGGGGTATTGGGAGGCCTGGATGGGGGATGGACGGGGCCCACTAAAAGTCTTGCACCAGTGCCCACTACATCCTAGAACTGGCCCTGTCCACCCCTCCTATACCAATGATGTTTTTGACCATCAGTGCTACCCCTCTTCCATTCCCCATCCTTCCTGAACATTGTGTAGCCCTCTTTATATCCCTTAGTAAGGTCAAGGGTGGAGATATACAATGCATTGCCTAGCCTGTCAATGATGTCATCTATTCGGGACATTGGATAGCCATTGAATAGTGACATGTTGTTAAGCTTTCTAAAATGTAGGCATAGACATATCCCACCCTCTTTCTTGTCCACTATGACCGTGGGTGAAGACCATGCACTCTTTGAGGGCATAATTATGCCCTAACTGCTCCATTTTTTTGACTTCCTGAATCACCTCATCCCTTACCTTCATGGGCAGTCAGTAGGGCTTTTGTGTATGGGCTTGTCTTCTGTGGCCGTTTTGGTGTGCACAATTCCTTTGGCCCTCCCCAGGACATTTGTGAATATGGCCCAAATTCTTGCAATACCCTGAGCACATCTTTTTGTTGCTGAGACTCCAATTCAGGGTTTAGCTGGATCTACCCAAACTGTCCTGACTGCTCTAGCCTTTTGTGCTCCAGCAATGACTCCCTCACTTCAGGATGGATATAAAGGGAGGGGTTAGACTTCTCATGCCATTTCCTAAGGAGGTTCACATGGTAGGTTTTCTGGGCGGGTCTCTTTCCGGGCATGCTAAGCTCATAGTTCGCTGCTCCTGTTTGCCTCAAAATGGTGAAGAGCCCTGCCATTTCATGAGTAGTTTGTTCTCTGTAGAGGGGAAGGAGTAACAACACTTTGTCCCCAGACTGAAATGTTTTAGTCTTCAAACCCTGGTCATATCTTTCTGCAAGTCTTGCTTCTGTTCTAAGCTCTGGTGTACCAAGTTGATATACCTAAGCAGGCATTTGTGTAACAGAGTCATGTACTCTACAACATTAAGATGTCTCACCTCCTTCCCCTCTTCCCAGTGTTCCTTAACCACATCCAGTGACCCCCTTGGCTTTCTCCCATACAATAATGAAAAAGGACAGAAACCAGAGGATGCTTGAGGGATTTCTCTGTAAGCAAAAAGTAAATAGAGGAGGTACCTTTCCCAATCTTTACCTTCCTCTGTTGTATACTTCCTCAACATTCTCTTTAATGTCTGATTAAACCTCTCTTCGAGGCCATCAGTCTGTGGGTGGTATGGGGAAGTACACACTGCTGCCACGCCCAGCAGATGTTACAATTCTTTTAGCAGGTGTGCATTAAAATTACTTCCTTGATCAGTATTTCCTGGAGGATTCCCATGTAGATAAATATTTTTGCTAGCTTCTCTGCTGTCCGTGGGGCAGTGACAATTCTCATAGGGATAGCTTCTAGGTAGCAGGTAGCATAATCACATATGACTAGTACAAATCTGTTACCCTTGGATCTCTTTTCCAGGGGGGCCCACTACATCTATGGCTATCCTGTCAAAGGGGTTAGTCAAAATGGGGGTGGATTGTAGTGGTACTCTATCCCGGTATCCAGTGATAAGGGCACTCACTATTAAGGGCACACAAAAAAGGGTGACTCAGTAGCAGTGCCTTATCAGATGGCTACTGGATGGGGTGGGCGACTGCAGGTACAGGTACATCCTGTCGCTATATATACATGCACATGCAGGGGGGGCAAGCATGGCGGAATGGGAAGGAGGGTTTGTATAGTGTGTTGCAGCGATGGGCTGCCGAGCTGCCTTGTGGCGTGGTGGGTAGGTTGCAGGCTTCAGCTGTGAGGGAGCCTGGTTATGGTCCAGGCACACATACATTTTGTTGCACCCAGCACAATTTTTTTATTTGTACCCCCAGACATGCACCCCCAGAGTTGAGTATCCTTTAGTAGGGTGTGGGGGCACCCTGTGGGGTGGGGCACAGCCTTCCACATAAACGTAAAAATGAGAAAGTCCCCAGCACCCTTCCATGTATCAGGATGTACATCAGCTAAATTTATTTTTGCTGATGTATATTTGTTTAACGGTGATCACCTTTGTGTGATCGCTGTTATCACATAGAACCCTCTATCCCTTTTTCCTGCCTAAGCTACTTTCTGACACTCAGCACATGCTTTGCAGTACTCAGCTATGTTCTCATGGATAGACGGCTAATAAAACCTGGGCAATATCCAATTCAGGCTGCTATCTCTGCCTGCATGGCCTGCAAAAGGGATGTCATGCGTCAGATACATGATCTGGGAGCGGAATTTTTCTGGAACCATTAGTTAGTCTACTACCTCTCCAGTTCTGGGGTTAGTGTATTCTCTATACAGTATTCCCTGTTTTACAACAAACTGAGTGGCACCTTTTTCCACTCCCTTCCCAACCTGTGAAAAAAAAAGGTTAAGTAAAGGGCCTGCTTTTTGTTCATGCTGCATCTCACATTTAAAAGTTATGTCCCAAGTCTGGCTGTACTCCAGCATGAGTATCAATCTAGTCCTTTTTTTGCTTCCTCTTCTCCGCCTTAGTTTTACAGTCCTTGCCAGGGTCCTCTAAAACATCATCATCAAATGGGAACACAGATGGTAAATGTCCCTTCTTCACTTGAGCTCTGGTGGTTACGGTAACTACAGCAGAGCCCTGGGTGACATGACAATGTATAAATGAAGCAAAGTCTGGGTGGTCATGCCTGATAACAACTGACACAAGTAGGCAAGGTACCAAACCCACTTCTATCTCATGTATCTTTTCTTGAACAGTCATTTGAATGGTGGCTATAGGGTAGCAATGGGTATCACCATGCACACAGATGACTGCTGTATCCTGCCCTTATTATTCCGGTTACCAATCTGCTCGCCCAAAACTACCATGCTCCTTAATCAATCAGTCCCATCATCTGCTGTGATCCAATCTGCACGGTAGCCATAAAGTGATCCCAGTTCACTAAGGCTATGTGAGCTGTCTTTCTTTATATTAGGACAGTTTCTTACATAATGTCCCTTCTTTTGGCACCACGATATACAATCTCTGCTACAGAATTCACTTCTCTCTCTCTGCTTTCCAGTCTTGTTTCACTGTGGCTGGATTTGACAGTTATAAGTAAAGGTTCCTTACTGGATTTCTGGTGGTCACAGCTGCTTATCTCCTTGGAACCCTCAGGGTCTGAATGATCAGGCTGCCAGGAAGTCTTCCACCAACATGATGGTTTTATCCGTGGAATCAGGCTTATGCTCCCAACCCAAAGTTGTACATACTGGGGTAAAACTTAAACTGTTCAGTAATCACCACCTCCAGAAGTTGGTCCTTGCTCTTGCTCTCAGCTGTAACCATTTATAGCAGAGTTCCTTGAGAGTGGCACAAAGTCCCTTGGGGGGTATCCAATGGCTACATTTTAAGAAGCCTAAACCTCTGGCGATAGGCATCAGTGTTTATGTCATAGTGCCTGAGGATCTTCTGCTTCACATGGTCATAGTCCACTGCCTCTCGGGAGTCCATGTGGCTATAAACCAACTGGGCACTGTCTGTCAGGTGCAGTGCCAGTCAAACAACCCACTGTTCCCTTGGCCATGCACATGTTTGAGCAATCCTCTCATATGTTGTGAGGTAGGCTTCAATCTCATCACTGTCCAAAAGTTTAGACAGTTTAATGTCTTTTGGGATACTGGCTCTTTCTGTTTTCCCTGCATTGATGGCATGCAAGACCTTCATGGTATCAGCCCATGTGGCATCTTCACTGCTCTGCTCAATGTCTCTATCTCTCTGCTCAATGTCTTTATCTCTTTCCATCTGCACCTGTTTTATGCAGAGCAATTTCAACAACTCACCTATGTCCTCAGGTGGAGCGTATTCATGAGGAGGTAGTTCCCCTTGATTCTTCCTCATCCTCTTGCATCTCTTCATCATCATCAGGCTTGGCCTTCCTCTGAATTTACAGGGCCAGTCCAGACAGTAGCTTCTCTCCCAGTCTGTTGGCCATGGTTCTGGTCAGAACTCCACAGACCTTCTTCTCCAGGTTCTCTTCTGGCAACTCCTGGTGCATCGGTGCACCTGGGATATTTGGATGATACCACTGGAAAATGTCCCTCTTAGGCCAGTCCAGACATTTCCAGCAAGTTATCCCACTGCTAACACCAAGACTGTGGGAGGTTGTGGGATAACAGATGGACCAGACACTGAACTGCAGTTTCGACACGCAATCTCAGTGTGATGTTTATTCAAAATGCAGGAGATAACCTTCAGCAATGGCATATTCTTTCTTCAATACATCAGTGTGCAGCAACAGACTATGTATGTCCTTCCTCTGCACTTGTCAGCACCTACTAACTCACTGATTTAACATTTTCAGTGAAAACCCTTTATCCCTATGGTTACCTTGTTTGCTTGGGTGGTGGGGCACAAAAGAAAAAAAACAAGATACAGACAAAGAACCTCAATGCAGAAGCACTGAAACAAAGGTTACCCCAAGGGCATTGGTAATAAGCCATGGTTCAAGAAACGCAACATCACACATAGTTCCATAATGCAAAGCATCATGGGATATAGGCAAATCATGATGAAATTTCAAATTGGCTCAGTTTACAACAGGAATGCATGGTATCAATTTACATGCATTTAACAACACAACCAACTTAATTTCTGTAATACAGTCACCTACTACTTTTTACCTTTATCAAAAACACCTAGTGCTATGGTAATTTCAACATTTACATGTTTCATAAACATAAGGTATATACAGCAAGGTATTTTATGACATAGTGCTATTACATACTAAGTCCAACAATGATAAACACAGCCTGTAGTTTTACATAAGCTCGGAGGTCACCACAATAACCTCCCTGTACGAGGACCTGAGAGGGAAAAGGAAAATTAAAGAGGACACTATAGCATAGTCAAGAAAGGGGAGCAGGACCCATAGGTGGCCAACCTTATGGACTAGAAATTGTAAAGGATAGATTAGGCTAAGAAACAGAAGAACTGCTGCAACAGATTTAAGAAAGGTTGGTCCTCAAGAGTGGTAGAGTCTCACTGTCATAGCCACTAGTAGCTCAGCCAGCATGGCATTCTTGACCCGGGTTCTATTCCCGGGAGGGAAAAATTTTTGTTTGCGTTGTTGTTGCTCCCATAACTTTTCAACCTACTCCGAGGTCTGCTCCCCTTCAGAGTTGATTATTCTATTTATGGGGGTGTGGGGGCCTCGCCCCCCCCACACTGTACTAAGACCCTGTTGGTCTTTATGCAGTCGGTCTCCTGAACTCGGGCTTATGGAGTTCGGGAGACTGACTGTAGGGATTTCATAGTTTGTCCAACAATTGCCATTATAGTAACTACTGAGTAACCATACAGTAACATGTGATGACTAACAAATGAGAGGGTGTGCAGCAATGTGAAATTATCATTCCAAGTCCATTCTGAGGCACGAGATACAGCCAGGTGCATTCAACCATCTGTGAAGTACAGAACAGATGCTGTGGCCTCATTCCTCACTGTGCCTTCAGATCCAAATTAAAACCCTTTCATGTACACTCTGTTGTGCCCTGCCACTTACTTATAATTACAGTAAGAAACTGAGGCATGTGATGTGTGCTGCAGTAAATTACTGTACTCTGCACTCATGCACATGTCATGCATTACAACTGACCTGAGCAAATATTATAATTTACCATTCCTGCACATCCTCTCATGTCTAATTGCTTTCTTAAAAAACACCCAACACACGTAATGAGACACAAGTCCAAATAATGACTTACTTTACAGTCCCGGGGAAGTCCGCCTTGCATTAATACATCAGCTGTTCACAAACATGGTACATGGTCTTAGTAAAGGTATGAAAGTGGATCACAACTTACCCACTCGGCAACACTGTAGCGGTTCACCTCTAACCCATCACCAACTTGCAGTGCTGCAAAACAATGTAGCAGTTCACCTGTCAGGTACGAGCCAGTTGCAGTGCTGCAATCACACCCAAGTTCTCTTCAGTCCTCATACATTTCTTAAGATCTAAAGCTGTTCATGCATAGGTTTGTGTACCCCCTCCCCCCCATGTAACAACAGGACACAATATGTTTTTATGTCGCATTTCCAAGTCTTCAAACAATAGTACCATGTTATTTAAGTAGTAGAACATAACAAACCCTCATCTGGTGTCTTAAATATGTTGCACAAATGAAAAGATATTTTCTTATAATGAACTTACCTCATAATATGTTTTTATATCTTCTCTGTTTTTGCAGAACATCCAGGCTTCCCTGCCATAGCAGCACAGAGGGCCCAACTGGAACCACTTCCAGCAGATCAGGTGGAAGAGAATTCTATGGCTCCTGACAAGGAGATGTACTTCGTTGAGCTTGATGGTATGTAACAACTAGAGAATGACTCTCAATAGTATTAGGCGACTTGCATAAAAACATGTACAGTACTATCATGTCTTTCATTACTAGCAGTTCATATGCTTGAGAACCACTAAAGTAGCTTCTCCCTGATGCAGCTCAGATACAGGCATTCGGGAAGGGGGATGAAGGGAAGGATGCTAAGCAACATGGATTGTGTGTCTCATAACCTGGTTAGGCAACAGATTGAATGGAGTCCAGTGCCAGCAGTGCAAATTTTTCAATAGGAAGCCCTTGTGTCAAAGTAACATGTTTGCTCAATACCCTAAGTCACTATGGGATGGATATTCAAACTGTGCCCAAAAAGTGCACAATAGCAGGAGCAAGCACAAGTCCATTGCGCCCATGTGCAATAGATGCGATATTCAAAAAAGGAGCAAGCCAAATTGCGCCAACAGCTAACATCTGAATATCGCACAACCTGCGCTATAGCACAACTAGGAAGGGGAAGGTGAGCAGATACGGTGCGCTATGGCGCAACAAGGGCTGCCCAGCTGAGCAGCCCAGAGGTGCCATAACGCAAGCAGGGAGCCCCCTAGCAGCAGCAGAGCAATGTAACTGCATAACCAGGGAGGTAGGTAGGAGCCCACCACCCATGCCACAGATGGGCACAGGAACACACAGCAGAATTGACAATGCGCCCCCACACCCTAAGCACAGCACAACTGGGGAAGGGCTGGAATATCCACCGGCCCATGGGGACAAGCAAACAAAGCACAGCTGGGCCATGGTGCCCCAGCACACCCACCGGCAAGCTGAGACTGCCACACAAGGAGGGCGGACCACCCCGTGCCACACCAGCCCCCCCAGTGCACAGCACACCCTGCACCGTGACCCCCAGACACCCCCCATGAGCAGTGACCACCACTGCAGGAAACCCCATGCATACCACCACCCCCACTGTCACACTGCAACCTCATGTACCACAGAACCATACAAGCCAGCCCCACCATGAGCACCCAGCAGTGGGTGGCAGCACATGGCAATGCAACAACGGCAGACACAGTGCCAACACGCACAATGCCCCTGAGGCACAGCTGAGAGACCACCATGTGTCAGCACAAGAGGTACCCCACACGGGAAAGTGCGTGCCCGACACCACCACCATTGAGACAGCACCCTACACAGTAGACAAGTGTCACAGACCGACCCACCAAGAGCCACAGCAGCCAGCACAGACACCCACAGTGGTGTGTGGAAGCATGCATCACACCGGATGCAACACAGTGCAGGGACAAACACACACCCATACCCACAGGGACAATAACACAGGGATGCAGTAGTGTGGCAACCAAGCCCTCAGTGTGGGCCCATGAAAACTGAGCACACACAGCCTGCAGTCCTCCATGGCACAGGGGTGACACCCACCCTGTGCATGCACTGTGGTCCTGTACGCCACCATCATATGCCTGGAGCACAAGTCAGAGACAGTGGTGCACAGCCCCTGCAACACACACAAGCCACAGCATGGAGGTGGGACAGCAACTGCGGAGGCCACAGTGTCACCGGAGGCAAACATGCACCACACCAGTGACAGGAGGCAGCCCAGCATTGACAGTCACAGTGGATGACCTGCAGGGACAGCCACCACTGACAAGGCAGCAGACCTTGCAGGCCACAGACATGCAGTGCTCAGCTGCACAGGCCAAGGATGGGTGGACAGGCACAATGGACACAGAGCATGCACCATGGACCACTGCACACAGTAATGCAATGCACAGGGAACAACACACACACCACAGACACTGACTGATAGCCACTCCCACACCAGAGACACTTCCCATGCACACACACATACCCATGACTGAACCACCCCAGATGCCATGTACACCACTGCAGCTGAGCACCTATAGCCAGCTGCAAATCAGAGACCACCACAGTATTCATATCAAAATATGTGTATTGTAAAATATAAAACACAACTATACACAGTGAACTATGTACAAATGGGGAGGAGGGACAGACACAAGGTGGGGGTGGGTAAGGGGCAGGGGTGAACATATGGGAGAGGGAAGGTGGGGCTTGAGGGTTGTTCAAAGGGGGGGTAGTTGCAGGCAGGTCTTGCAGACATCATCATCCAGCCTGTTCCTCCTCTGCCTGGGGCTGTTGCCTAGGCCGCCTCCTCCTCCTGACCCCATGCCGCTGTATGTCCCTCAATATGGTCAGGGACTCTTGTGCCACCTGCAGCAGCTCCTGAACAGCCTGCTGGATCTGCAGGAGTATCTGTACACCTAGGACGAGGGATCAGAGTCAATAGGTGTGACTGTCCATCCCCCTGCAGCCCACCCATTGTGCATGGCATACAGCCATGTGCCACTCTTCTGTGATGGTGTGCACCCACCCACAGTGACCGTGTCCACAAGACATGCCCAACCAGGCAGCAACTGCCATGTGTACCACTGCATACACCCACTGCCCATGTCCAGCACAGCACAACCAAGGTTGTACAGTAACGTGGCTAAGCGGTGTGCAGGCAGTGCCACAGCCATGTGCCCAGTGCATGCATGGACCACCATTGACGCACTCCCAGACATGCAGTGCCACTGGACAGTGCTGACTGTCACATGTCGCGTGCATGGCAGTGGTGTCCATGGATGGTGGCCATGCCCTGCTTCCCACCCTGTTACACAGCATGCAGTAGTAATCATGATGTCATGGCACTCACCCTCATTGGGACGTTGTTGTCATTGGTGTTGGCCCCCGACATGCCTGTGTGCAGCGCCTCCTCCCTCTGCTGCTGCTCCACCATCCGCTGCCGCCTCCACGCCTGTGGAGAAAAAGGAGAAATACATCAGTACAAACCCAAAGCAAAGTCCCCCTGCCCCAATGTGTGTGCCCACCCACCCAGCCAGACCCACCTACCCCATACCCTGTAAACACCGCCACAGCCAACCCTAGACTATCCCTCACCTATGTGCTGGACACACAAGACAGTGTTACCCATATGGACTATACAAGTGTGTAGACGTATCACCTACCTGGACGAGGCACCATGCCCCTCCTGGCACGCGACCGCAGACAGGCAAGTAGCTCTGGCTCCCTCCTCCTAAGGTCCCCGTAATGGTGCCTGCACTGCTCTGATGTCCTCCTGCGTCCAGTGGCCACCTCCAGGTCAGTGGTCACCTCCTGCCAAACCTGGATCCTGGCCCTGTCCAGTGCCTCTTCGCCAAAGAGTGGGCCATAGTGTGGCTCCACAATGGCCACAAGGTTGGCCAGCTCAAGGGCACTCCATTGAGGGGCTCGCCTGCATGCCATCTCCACTGCTATAGTAGGCAATATGGTGCTCTGCAGTGTGGCACCCCACGTGGAACTGCTGCGCGGTACAGCGCCGCCATTCCCTATTGTGCTGTTACCAAACAGCGCAACAGAGGTGCAGCCATGCCGGACGTATAGCGCCAAGGGGGCAAAGGTCGGGCACAGGGTCATGGGTCTCTGGCACAAGGCCACGCACAGCACCATTGGATGTCTATGCATCTAGCGCGATTGGTTGCCTGTGTGCTAGCGCCACAGCAAACTATCGTGCAGTTTTGCCACAGCGCCATGTAGTGACCCTCGCCATAGTGCCACTGGCACAATGGTGGCCGTGCCCTGAATTGCCTACCATGCACAGCACGTCATCAGTGTGGCAGACGCCTGCGTAAGCTACCTGGGCATGTGCAGTGAGGTGTACTACGCATGCCACAGAACTGCGCCATTGGCTCAGCATGTTCAACAATATTGAGCAAAGCGCAAAAGCGCGATATTTAGCCGCATATTCTAATCATCCGATCAGCTATGCAATGGCAAGCAGCAGCGATTTGCATCTCATTAAAGTTGCTCCTCACCTAATTTGCATGGATTGCGCTATAAAACTGTGACACTGTTCTGCAGTGGCCATATTTGGTTACTGCAGTTTATTGGTGAGTTGCATGCTGTGTGGGGTTCTGGACTGTGGTATCAGGGACTTGCTTTGTACTGCACAGTCACAGGTAACCACTGTCATCCATACAGGCTGAATAATGACCGAGCGAGGTCTGGGTGAGGAGGACTACGATGATGGGTGGAACAGGAGGCCCAATTTCACCAAGGCCGAGATGGAGGCACTTCGAGGCCTACCTCGATCAGAACCACTGCTCAGTGGACGGTGGGCACTTTCAGGCCCATGCTGCTGCATGGGAGGGGTATGTGCCGCCAACCTGCATGGAGCCACCATAGCTACGTGCAGGAGTGTAAGAAGAAGATGGCACCGACAGGAGGAGGGTGAAGGAGAAGGTGGCTGCCATCACGGCGGCATGTGCTGCAACAGGCAGGGGCCAGCTGGAGGTGGTGCAGCTGACACCGGCAGAGAACAGGCTCACTGCAAGCATGCAGTGCAGTGCCACTGAGGGCGTTCCAGGAGGTGGCTTCCAGACAGGTGGTAGCCCATCACTGCATGGTATGTCATGGTCTGTCGGGGGGGTAGATCACATGCACTAACGTGACCTTACTTTCTGTTACAGATCCTACGTGTCTGCAGGGGTCAGCGGTGGAGGGCCTGTCCACTGTGGACAGTCATCTGGAGTTGGAGGAGGGACCATCCACCTCCACAGGTATCCGGCGAGCATTGCAACAGTGGGTCCGCCTGGCTGTCCACACTGATGTCATTGAGACAGGTGTGGGGAAGGCCCTTCCTGTGTCTCAGCATTCTGGTGTCCAAGGGATGCCAGCACGCTGTGGCTGTGGCACAGACCTGCACCAATGATGATGACACGACCGTTATGGGCAGTGACGTGTGTGTCACGGAATGGACACACAGCAGGCCAGCTCACGCCCATGGACCTGGCTGGTTCCGACATGTGTGCCAGCATGTCAGCACAGTCCCAGGCTGTGCCTGTCAGCACCAGTGGGGGCAGCACCAGTGGCTGGTCAGAACAGTGGCACTGTTGCAGCCACAGCGGCGGAACAACTGATCCCTTGGGCACAGCAGGCGGAGGGGCAGCAGCAGCAGTTGCCCACCGAGACTGGGGGTTCAGGGTTCAGCGGTGGCATCTGTGCACTGCCTGAGGACTTGCCCATACCTGGTCCTGGTGAGCAGCACCCACCCTCAAGGGGTGCTGAACATCAGGCCCTTCCATACCCTGATGGACGGGATGCCGAGGTGGCAGATGACCTCTTTGATGAGCACACCCGCCTACTGTAGGCATCAGTACAGCAGCAGATGCGGCTTGCAATGTCCGTGGAGGCACTGTGTGTGGCTCTGGAGCAGGTAGAGGAGTGACACAGCAGGGACACTGATAAGATCCTGTCACGGATTGACCATTTGCGGGAGGATGTGACCGCTGCCATTGACAGGCAAACACAGGTGTTGATCACTGTCATGGCCACAATGGGCACATAGTCAGGTGCCCATGTGTCGCTCACACCGCACAGTTCGCTATCCACTCCCCGTTCCCGGCATCGTGCGACACCCACCCTGTCGACACTGGGTTCAGCTGTGGGCATCCCGAGCACTTCTGGTGCAGGTATGTTCGGTGTGCTGCAGACCCCTGTGCGGGCACGGTCGCACTCGCGCAGTGGAACCCCTGGTGGACCATCGGTGGCACCCCATGAGGCCCGTGGTCAGTCTGCCAGTGCTGCTGGGTCTCGGCGAGGCCGCCTACGCATCCGAGGCAGATGTGGCACTGTGCCGCAAGACTGACCTGTCTCCCAGCACGGGCACTGTCTGGTGCTGCCCTGTGTGCATTGTGTGTTTCAGTGGCAGTGCACGGGTGGGTGCCCGGTCCTGCACGCAGACACACAGTCCACCTGCACACCCTCCCGACTTCTGTTCACAAGTACGTATGCATGATGATGCCTGCATTGCGCTGTACACCAAAATGCGATGGTGCCCAGCATCTGACACATGCACATAGACAGTCAGTGGACGTGGTGGCCTGTGGACATGTGTGTTGCTAGTGTTTGTGTTCCGGCTCTGTTTTGCACCTGACCCCTGTGCACGCTGTGCCTATTGTGTGTGCGTGTGTGTGTGTGTCCGTCCATGTGGCATGTTACTGTTCACCCCTCCCTGGTTGTATGTGTGTGCTTCTGTGCCCTGCCACATCCCTTGCCAGCATGCACCCCTGGTGTGTTTCCATGCATGTATGTGGGTTGTGCCCTAGCCACTGGTGGTTGCACATGGCACCATGACTTACCTGTGTTGGCTGAAGTGCTCCTCTGTGATGGTGTCCCAGTGCAGCTGTGCCAGCCGGATCAGTTGGGGGTCCTGTCGGCCAAGGGGGGGCTGCCCATCCCCATAGTCACCGGCGTCACCAGCGTCCCCATCACTGTCCCCCTTTGACCTGTACAGCTATCCCACAGTCTTTGGCCATGTTGCGCAGGATGCAACAGGCCAGGAATATCCCACAGGCCTTTGAGAGGCTATACTGTAGAGCACTGTCAGAGGTGTCCAGGGAACAGAAACGCGCCTTCAGCATCCCAAACACCCGCTGTATTTGAAGGACACCACCTGATCTAGAGTGTTTCCCTGGGCGGTGGAGATAGCCAAGTGGTGTAGCTTGTGTGGGTTATGAGAGCTGCAGAAGAGCATAGATTTGGTTTTCTTGTCATTGAGGACCAGTTTATGATTAAGAAACCATGTCTCTACAGAACTGAAACCAAGTTGAAGGTTGCGTTGAAGAGTTGCAGGATCTTTGTGGTGGAGAATACAACAGCATCATCGGCATATAGTATGATCTGCTCAGAGCAGTGGTTAGGGAGGAGTTTAAGAAAAGGCTAAAAGGAGGGTCCAGTATGGATCCTGTGGGACACCCGAGCGAACAGGCAGGGTGTTAGAAAGAGCGTCCGCAATTTTTACTCTCTGTGACTGGTTTTCTAAGTAGCCTTTAAGCCAGAGAGAAGAGTCAGGTGATAGCCCAGCATTCAGTAGTTGGTGTATTAGTAGTCCATGGTGTACTCTATCGAAGGCCTTGGAGAGGTCGATGAAAACGGGCCCTGTGAGAAGGCCATTGTCAAGGATTTGTGCAAAGCTCCAGTGAACTCAAGAAGGGCTGTGGTGGTGCTGTGACCTTTCGGAAGCTGTGTTGTTGTGGACAAGGTATATTGGGCCAGATATTCAAAAGGGTTGCGCCCTGCGCAACAGGGTTGCGCATGCTCAAGTCCTAAATTGCGCCATTCTGCGATATTCAGCAGGAGGCAGTTGCGCCACTGAAAACAGGCTGAGCAACAGCGCAATGCAAATGAATGCATGCTCAACTGGAGGGGGAGGAACCATGCATAAACTGCACAGCCCAATATTCTGCCGGGCTGTGCAGAGTTGTGCAGGCGCAACCCCCAACCTGCGCCTGCAGGACTTTGAGCCAAAAAGGCTTAAGTGAGGGCCACCCACAGGTGAGCTGCTGTATTGCAGGGCGCAGCACAGCAGCTGCCACCTGGCTGGCCCCCAACTCAGTTCCTGTGCCCCCCGCAGCCTGATCACCGGGCATGATGCCCCCCACGCTCCCCACCTCCTCCGTCACATATCCCTGGTGGTCCAGTGGACCCGAAATGCCCGATTGCGGGCAGAAAGTAGCAGAACCCCCTGAACATCCCCCTTGTACCCGATCGTGGGCAGTAAGTACGATGAAACACCCCGAACATCCTCCTTGTGCCCGATCGTGGGCAGTAAGTACATTAAAACCCCGAACATCCCCTTGTGCCCGATCGCGGGCAATGAGTACAATGAACCCCCCACCTGAACATCTCCCTGGTGGTCCAGTGGACGAAATGCCCGATCGTGGGCGGTAAGTAAATTGAATCCCCAAAACATCTCCCTGGTGGCTAGTGTCCCCCACCCCACTCACCACAAGCCCACCACCCGCTCCCCCGCGGCAGTGGTGGCAGCATCCCACCCGCCTGCCACCCCCGCCGCCCGCCGACTGACTGCCGGTGAGCTCGCCGCCCATTGGTGCCAGAGCAAGAGCCAATGGGCGTGCAGCCTATACCGTCATGACAGTCAGATTTGTGAATGAATCATTCACCAATCTGGACTGTCATATGCGGTATGGACTGCATGCCAGATGGCTTGCTCTACGCAATCGGCGCAAACGCCTGCGAACGATCAGCGGAAAGCGGCAGGCGGCAGGCGGTCAACTGCCGCCCGCCCGACTGTGAAGGCGGTGGTGGGGGCTGTGGTGAAATGAATGAAGACACGCACCAGAAACAGGGGTAGTGCCTGCCGCATTTCGATCACTAGCCACCGAAATATTCGAGGCGAAAGTTCAACTGCCCGCGATGCTGAAGATAACCAAAGAACTCAGCCTGAAATATGAGAAAAGTCATTACTTTCTGCCTGCGATCGGGCTTGATCACTGGACCACCAGGGATGTGAGACGGGAGGGAGTTTTTAAACATACCGCCAGCGATCGGACATTTGGTCCACTTGGACCGCAGGGATATGTACGGGAGAGGTGGGAGCCACATTGCTGCCAGCGATCGGGCTGCAGGGACGTCGGTCCCGATGGCTGCTGCCTGGCAGGGCGCCAGGCGCAAGTCGCGGGACCGGCGCACCTACATAAGAGACAACAAATGGATAATCAGATGCAAATGGCCCTCCCTTATGCCTTGCATGAATTATGCCCCATTTGCATGTCACCTTTTTGAATATCGTGATTTTGCGCAGGCGCAATGGTACTAACGCCACGCATAGGTTGGATGCTCACTCTGACAACTTGCGGTGGCGCAAGTTCCACTGCGCCATGCAGCCAGTGGCTGTGGCTGGGGGTGATATCAGCGAGTTGCTCAATAGCGCAACTCCTTTGAATATCGCCCCGGCCACACCCCTGTGCAACTATTTTGTACAGCGCAAGGGCTTGCGCCTCAGAATGGCGCAGTTTAAATATCCAGCCCATTGTATTTATCCAAGTGGTTGGTACAGCACAGAAAAAGATAGTACAGGACAGGAAGATGCTGTTGCAACAGACTTAAGTAAGGAAGAGAAGGAGACAGACAATGGGTCCCTAGACCCCCATTCATGCCAGGGTAGGGCACAGCTCTACCACACCCCCATTCCCCCATCCTCCTCCCTTAAACTCAGATTCTACTGACTATGTGATTTTCAAGTTGTATTCTCATTTCTGTGTAGGCACTTGCACTCCGAATGCTCTAAATTGTACTGCCAACTTGTAACTGTAATTGTACTCTTGAGTTATCATGTCTTGTATTTGTACCTCCCCCCCGCCCCCACAATGCATCTGGAAACAAAGTTCTGCTCAGTATGCCTTTCCTGGTGAAACTTTCAAATAAATAAATAAATTGTGAATTTTTGAACTCCTGTAACTTACAATTTACACAATCAATTACCTCTCTATTTAGCAGTTTCTATGACTCTTCCAAGAAAGTATGCCACCAAAAGTGGTTCACTTGTAAGCACAGAAATATTTTCAAACATGTTCATATGGATAATAAATTGCCAGAATTTGAGCCATTATAACTTCCTCACCCGTCATCCAAATGTCATGCAACTAGCCAGACTTTTACGACCGCTTCCAGACAATGTGCATGGCAAATGTCAGATCTCCAGCTATAATACAGACCGAGTTATGACTAGTTAAAATTTTTTTGGAAATTTCCAAAAGTATTCGTCCAGAAATAAATGATTTGATACCTTTTATTGGACCAACATGGATGTTACAGAAAAGAACAAAGTGCTTTAGCTTTCGAACCAACCAGGTCCTTCTTCAGAAGCTTTGTGGCAGTTTTTCAAATATCCCATACTATTAACACCAGATTATATAGAAAAAGCAGAAATAATTCTCATTGGTTTAACATATACATTTAAAACATAATAGAAGATTACGTCAGAAGCTAATTAACACCAGTATACCTTAAACTGAGGAACCTCAGAAGGGCAAAGGTTATCAAGAATTCTCTACAGCCAGAGAGTTCTTGTCACATAAATTTTAAAATGTCTCAGTATGCCAAGAAAGCATTCTAGTGATAAAAAACCTTGAGTGGCATTCTCGCTAACACACGTAAGTAAGATGAGCTTACAACTTACATTCCAATTGTCCTGGTATATTAAAGGACAGATAATGAGAGACAAAATCCTGAAATTAGGTATAACTGCAAGTTGAAATCAAGCCTCAAATTAACCTACACATATAAACATGATGCATGAAAGTATCACTTGTAAGTGCAAAAAAAAAAAAAATTCTTGTCAAGGACCCCCAAGAAAACGAGACCATGAGCCTGATAAATGCAGATTTCAACACAGAGTCTGTGTATAACAACAATGCACAGAATCAGTCTAAGCAATCTAAATGAAAACCCAAAGGAATTACACCTTTAATGAACCCCCAAGTAAATGAGATATGCATCTTAATATGAGCAGTTAAAAATGTGACAGTGTGAAATCCACCCACTGACAACTAATAGAAAAATAAATGCACACTATATGTGAAAACTAAGTGTTTCTAGCCACATAACAACTGCCCCATGCCACGCTCCACCCACACATATGTGTACATACACCATACCACACCCCCATACATACACACACACCTGCACACCCCACACAACCACAACACACAACAAATATAGCAAACACATTCTGCACACACCACACCACACCACGCACAACAAACAAAACACACAAACACACCATACCCACAACACACAAAAACACAACACACACCAAACACACACAAAACACACACATACATACATACATACATCAGTATACACACACACACTAAACGCACTCACCACAGTGTTAAGGTGAAAAGTCAACAATGTAGATAACCATAAACTTACAAAATCAAAGGGCCGCTGAAGAACTAAACTGTTTATGTCCATCTTTTAAAGTAAAGGTCTGTGTAAGTTTAAGTGGAATAATGTGTCATGTACCCAACATCAATGTTCAATCCATCCGCCACCATATTGAGAAGTAAAATAAGTCTAATTTTAGAAGCCCGTCTCTGTTGCGTCCTGTTGAAATGTCCTTTTAAGACCATCACAGACATATCTGAGATTGAGTGGTCATCCTGGGAGAAGTGCTGGGCTACTGGTTTCTCAATCATCTTGTGATTAATAGAATGTCTGTGTGAATTCATTCTAGTCTTGGAGTTGTTGGCTTGTCTCTCCACATAACCTGTCGAGGACATTTCTTGCATTGGATAAAATAGACCACATTACTTGATGTACATGTATAATTCCCTGTATCCTGAATAGTCTGTTTTGTGATGTAACCACACAGTCTGAAGTGGAAATGAGGTTACATGTCTTACATATGCGTTGATGACAGGAGTAGTGTAACCATATGATGTCATGGTATTCTGTTCAGGTTCAAGTTGACTCTAATAATCAGGTTGGCTAAATTAGGTGGTTGTTTAAAAGATAGTAGTAGTAGTTCTTGAAAAATACAGTCAAGGGTTTCATCCTCACTAATTATTGGATGGAGATCCTTAGTAATCTTACGTAGGAGTTCAAGGTCAGGATGGTATGTGACTACTAAGGGTATTCTGTTGGTAGTCATCCGTTCCTTATATTGCAGTAGCTGTTCTCTTGGGACCTGTGTTGCCGTTCCACTGCTCTGTCAATTTCCCTGGTTGAGTGTCCCTGCTCAATAAAGGTGTTTTCAACATCGCCAGATGTGTGTCTCTATCTTCCTCATTTGAACAAAGGCGGTGATACGAAGTGCTTGACTATATATAACAGATTTCTTTGTGTGGCTCGGGTGATTACTTTTCTTGTGTAAGTATCTCTGTCTGTCTGTTGGTTTCCTGTAAAGACAGGTATGTAGGTACCATCCTTAAGAGTGACAGTGGTATCCAGAAAATGTACACTTGTGGCAGAATATTCTAGGAAAGCTTTATAGTTGGGTGGAGGTTATTAAGTTCTTGGTGAAAATCTTTAAGTGTGTCAGTGCCCTCTGTCCAAATTATAAACAAATCATCAATGTAACGGAAATAAGCGAGTGGTTTATGTGTACAGTGCCTTAGAAAATCCTCCTCCAAATTTGCCATAAAAAGATTAGCATACTGATGAGCCATCCTGGTTCCCATTGCGGTTCCCATAGTTTGAACATAATGTTTACCATTAAAGCTGAAGTTGTTATGTGTCAAAATGAATTCAGTGAGTTTACCCACAACTCCAGGGTCAATGTTGGGGTCCAATTCTTTGTCATGCAGGTATTTGAGGCAGGCTGAAATGCCATCTGTGTGTGGAATATTAGTGTCGAGGGAGGTTACATCCATCGTGGCTAAAAGGGTATCAGGTGGTAAGTCCTTAAAACCAGAAAGTTTATGTAGGAGGTGAGTAGTGTCCTTGATGTAACTATCCCTTTGTATAACCAGCGGTTTGAAAATAGCTTCTACAAACCCTGATATCCCCTCTGTCAGGGTGCCATTACCAGAGACTATGGGTCTACCAGGATTACCAGGCTTATGTATTTTAGGAAGCATGTAGAATGTCCTGGCTTAGGTTCACTGGGGACGAGGTCCTTTAGTTTGTCTTGGACATGCTCGGGAAATGTTTTAATTAACTTCTGTAGTTCTCTTTTATATTCTGTAGTTGGGTCACTTCCAGTACTTTGTAGTAAGTAAGGTCACTGGCTGTCGGTTGGCTTCCGTAATGTAATCTTCGATTCAATATCACCACTGCCGAGCCTTTATCAGCTTTTTTATGACAATGTTATGGTTTGATTTTAGTGTTTGTATAGCCCTCCGTTCCAATGGAGAGGTTATGCGAGCCTGTTTCTGCCTATTAAAATTTCACCA
Source organism: Neoceratodus forsteri (assembly GCA_016271365.2). Classification (NCBI taxonomy): domain Eukaryota; kingdom Metazoa; phylum Chordata; order Ceratodontiformes; family Ceratodontidae; genus Neoceratodus; species Neoceratodus forsteri. The sequence continues at coordinate 627,827,108 of JADMNL010000023.1, read as the reverse complement.
GTAACTCTCTTGGAAAGCAATTAATGTATTTGTCCAGTTTCTTGTTACGGCCACTTGATGGGGTAAAATCATATGGTTTCTTTTTCTTATCCATAGTAGTTTTACTGTTTGTGATTTCTTCCCTGTCTGTGATGTCTTCTCTGCCATGAAAAAATTCCCTGAGTCTCAATCTGCGGAAGTATTCCTCCATTTCACCACAAAACTGTATTCTGTCCAGTGGTTTAGTTGGGCAGAAATTGAGGCCCTTAGAAAGCATTAGAAAGTATTCGTGAAATTTCACAAACTTTAACACAGAATTTTGTGACTATTCTGCAAAATCAGAATTTTCTCATTTTTTGGCCAGCCCTGCTTGGCACATGCATCCTGCCTTCCAACTCATCTACATACTGGATTGCTACCAACAAGAGAATGAATTCTGACTTTCTAGTGTACACACAGTCATCCTTGTCACTATCACTCTACTAGTGCAGTGATGCTCTGCTCTGCGGCCTGTTGCTTGGGTTCTTCCTTTTGTGAAACATACTTTTCTACTCCTTGATGTAGCTGGGTGCTAAAGGGTCCTTTGTGCTGGAACAAGTGTGCTAAATCTTGCTCAGTGCGGAGTAGCTTTGGCCACGTCACTCATTAGCACACTGATTATATTATCATGGTGATGCAGCACTGTCAGTGTCACACAGAGACGTCTCCACTGTTAAATATAACTCCCTATAAGCTATCTCCACTGATGGATGTTTTGCAAATCAGGTTTGTGCAGCACTAACGTGTGACAAATCAGGCCCCAGCTGTCTTACAGTAGAGCAAAGCTTACCAGTACAAACACAAAATGGACCAAGTATTTGGGAATGTCTGAGCTTTGAAATATTTCGAAGTATGGCTGGACTAAAACCTTTAATTTAAAATCCACTTGAGTCATATACTTGAAACAACTCACCAAAAGACTGGCCTGCAGTACAGGAATTGTTTCTTGCTATCAAAAGACTTCATTTTGGCTTATATTCATGTGAACTTTCGCTACAACCTTTTCTTACCTCAAGTGTGCATCATCATCTATTATGTGCTGTGATACGTGTTATAGTACTAGTTTTGCATGTAATATTAGCTGCTGTTGCTGCTGCTGTTCTGGCTCTCCAGGAGGACCCTCTGGTAAACTCGGGTTTACATCTAAATTTCATTTGTGTTCTATACCAGGATAGCCTGGTGTGGAACACAAACAAACAAATAAATCTTCCTGGCCATTTCTGCAGTTGCAGTAGTTTCTGGTTTGTTTGTTTTACTGGCCACTTGAAATGGTTCACTCTCTATAACTATTTCTCAGTTTCTCTATTAAAAACATCTTGTTATTAGCGTACCCAGCTTGAAATAAACAAATTACCGCTCTGCTTGACTACAGTAGATAGAGCTTCAGAAACTGAAGATCAAAACATACATAGCAGGAGTAGACATGCAGGCTTTTTTTAAAGGGACTAAAGCAGAAAAAAAAACTATTTTTTTTGTAGAAAACCTTATTATAAGTACTTTACTGCTGCATGAAGAACAGTAGAAATAAAATAATTTGTTTCTGGGTATACTTAATATTTTGGTTGGAATTACCCAGCTTCTCCAGCACACGGAAGAATAAAATACAGTACTTTGTATGTTATGTAAACAGAAACAATGTGTTATTGTATATGTTCACCAAAGATGGTTTCTCAGGGGTAGCTCCTGGAGGGGTGGTGTGGGGAGCAGGGGTTAGAAGCCCCAATTTTCAATCATCCCCATTTGTGCTACTTACTGCCAGTATATACCAAACTAGACAGTTTGTCCCTAAAATGTCAATACCCCCTATTATCACATCTAGTTCCTTCCTTGTACCCATATATGACTTGTGCTGTGCATTATTATCGACCAAATATCACATGCTTTGTGCAATAGTTATGTACAAGGCAGATATACAGTGTAGGAACAGCGTTGGTAAATAGGAACATTAATTCATTATTTCTGGTTACTTTCATCTATCTGTGCCCTGTCCTTTTCACATTTTGTCTTATGGGCATTCGTACTGTATGAGCCATTTGGGACACAGATGTAACATACTAGAGAGGCAGATTGGGTGAATAGCAGTACTGCATGCATGTTCCATAAAGGATATGATGAGAGAACGCATTTCTAGATGGTTAGGTTCCTTTATATCTCTCCAAATCACTCACATACATTCTTATAAACTCTAAAGTGTAAAGCAGCAGTTGTAAGAAACATTCTGTTTTGCCTGTAATTCAGCTTTCTTCAATAATTAACCACCAGCATTCAGTACTGTAAATGGTTTTCTCCTTCTCAGAAAAAAAAATCCTCCACTAGATGGCATTTTAGTACTGCAATACATTAGTTTATTTTTTTTTCTGACCATTTACAAGACAATCTGTGTTTTTTCAGTATTTAACTGCAGGTTAGTATTGAAAGTAACATCCTAAAATTCAAGAAAAAAATCAGTCAGGCTCTTCTGAAATATATTGCAGCTGTTTTTTTATTGAGTTTAAAAAACACATTGCCAGCTTTGATCTAAGCTATCTCCATTAAAGTTCTAATGTAAAGTGTACTTTTGCAATACTATATTCATCATGAGATATTTGTTTCTAAATTAAATTTCTCAGCTTTACCCCTAAAAGTATTCTGGACCCCTTATTCTCAACATCACTTATGTGGCAGGGCTCCCAAACCTCTGGTAGAACTGGTTCACATCTGCAAAAGGTGTCTATCAGGAACTGGCTAAGTTGCCACTTGGTGTTAATTATAACACCAGATATTGAGGCTAAGGGAGGTGTTTGGAGAAGAAAAAAGGAGAGAGTAAACTGACAAAGCCATATTGCTTCTTCTCTCTATTCCAAAATCAAAGCTCTAAATCGGCACCTGCTACTACTATCAAACACTTCTAGACATTACCCCCTCTTCCAGTCACTCACTCATTGACTGGCTGTTATCATCCCACCCCCATAGATTTGTGGTAGCTGAACCCGACCTTAACTTTTCAGTGACCATAGCATAGCCTACTGTGTCCGAAACATCAGGACCCCAAAAGCCTACCAAGCTTATTCAAACCCAGTCATTCTGTAATTTCCATCTTAAACATATCCTCTCTGACGTCACCCATTTGGACTGGGGTTTGGTGCTGCAGACCCTAGATCCAAAAAAATCCAAATTATACTTACAGTCCACATTCCTAAGTATCAGCAATATGTATGCTGCTATTAAGAAGGCCAGTGGGAGAGATGCCCATCTCTTTTGGTTCTGCTGACCAGACCAAGCTGTTTAACTTATGGTATACAGCCTGGACCAAGCACAAGATCTCCAGGAGCCTCTCAGAAAGACTCACTTATAAGATGATTTATGACCTCTGTACTAGTGTCACTAGAAAAGTCAAGTCAAATTATTTCCAATCCACATTCCTTCACAGTGCTTCAGATCCCAATAAGTTCTGGACAGTAGTAAACAACCAATCATACCCTAGTAGGAGTCTACCTGCTATTTAAAAATTACTCATTGACTCTGCTGTCTGCTTGGAACTTAATGTTATTGCCAACAACCAAAACAAATACTTATTTGTAGACAATCTCTTATTACTCCCACCCCAGTTGGCCATGCTTCCCCATCCCAACCACTGAACCTCTTATCTTCTCAAGGACATTTCCCCATTTCCCAAATTAGTATTATAGAGGTCCTGTATAAGTTATCTCATATCAGTCCTAGCTCACACTATGGTTTTAATTTCATACCTTCCAGTTTTTTAAAACTCAGAGCTGCAGCTATCCCCCCACATGCTTATATTAGTTACCTCATAGCTGAAATTATCTCCACTGTATGGAAACATGCAATTGTCATACCACTCCATAACGGACGAGCCAGTGTCATCTCTTGTGATTATAGATCCATTTCCCTCCTCTTAATACTCCCCAAAGTCCTTGAAAGGCTGGCCAGATATCAGTTACCCAGCTTTTTCCCAGGACTGGCTTCTTTATGTCTTTTCAATCTGGCTTCCATCCTGGACACTCTACTACAACCTTTCTTCTATGTCAAACTGATTACATTACTCAAGCAGGAATGAGGGCTTCCTGCTGGTGTCATCTTCTTTACCTTTGCTAAGACATTTAATATTGCTGGTCATTCTCTTCCATTCTGCAGACTTGATGCATATCGTTATCTCTGGACTTCTTCATTGTCATCATCATTAATTTTATCTATAAAAAGCGCTGTTCAAAATATTACAGCGCTTGTACAATATGGACAATACAAATTTAAAAACATAGTAAAATAACCTTAAATAGATAAAATACAGTCACACAATTTGGCTCATTCACAACTCTGGGAAAGCCAGATTAAAAAGATATGTTTTGAGTGCAGATTTAAAGCAGCCCACGGTCAGGCGATCCCTTATCCTATGAGGCAGAGAGTTCCATAGGGATGGGGCTGCAAATAGGAATACATGGGCCCCAGAGGTCTTAAGAAGAACCCTGGGAATCTCTAGCAATCCCTCATTGGTGGAGGGGCAGTAGAAACACAGAAGCTCTTGCAGTTAACACATTCCCTGTCTGTGTAGGGCTCTGTGGGTCAGCAAACTGACCTTGAAGGTAATCAGCCACTGAATAGGCAGCCTGTGCAGATCACACAGCAGAGACAAGACATGGCTGGATCAATACACACCAGTCAATAGCTTGGCCACTGCTTTCTGCACCAGCTGCAAGCAGTGGATATCAATCCCCAGTAGCCCTAGGTACAGGGAGTTGCAGCAGTCAAGGTGGGTGGTTTCAAAGGTGTGAACCAATGTTGGAAGGTCATCAGGTGAAACCAGGTGCTTAATCTGGGTGATATTCCTCAGATGGTAAAAAGAGGTCTTGACGATGGATGACACCTAAGAATTAAGTGTCAATCCTTCATCAAAAATAACACCCAGATTTCACATCCAGTTAGAGGCCATCAGCTGGCTACCTCCCAGCCAAAGCCCAGAAAGCTGCCCAGCCGAAAGCCCCTCAACTCAATGACCCAGGTGCACAACCAAAACCTCAGTTTTGTCCAGGTTCAACCTCAGCCAGTTGGAACTCATCCAGTCCTGGATCTCAGAGGGGTAGTTGTTAAAGACCGAGACAGCATTATCCCGTTCGGCACAAAGGACATGTATTGCTGAATATCATCTGCATAGCAGTGAAAACTCAGCCCATACCACCTTACAATGTCTCCCAATGGCAGCATGTACACTGCGCACAACATGGATGATAAAACGGAGCCCTGCAGCACCCCACAAGGCAGGGAGAAAGAGTCAGAGAACTAGATCCTTGACACCACTCTCTGTGAGGAAAGACTTGAACCATCTGAAGACTGTACCTGACAGCCCATAGATCAACAGCAAATGCTCTAATAACACACCATGGTCAACAGTGTCAAATGCTGCAGAGAGATCAAGAAGAACCAAAATGGAATGGCTCTTCCAATCTCTCGCTCTTAGTAGATCATTGAGTACCCAAACTACAGCCGTCTCGGTACTATGTCTCTTCCGAAATCCGAACTGGAAAGGATCGTAGATATGGTGGATGGCAAGATGATCATCCAGTTGCTGAGCGACCACTTTCTCAATAACCTTACCCACAAAGGGAGGGTTAGAGACAGGTCTGTAGTTGGTGAGACAGTCTGGGTCAAGAGAAGGTCTCTTAAGGAGAGGTATAAAAACCACTTCCTTCAGGGTGTCTGGAAACACACCCGTCTCTAACGAACTGCAGACAATCTCAGCTAGGACCTGGCCAATGACCTCAACATACCCCACAAGGAGGCACATTGGGCCCGGGTCCAAACTACAGGAGGTCGACTACATACTCTGGATGATCCTCACAATATCATCAATCTCTAACCAATTAAAGTCAGACCAGATGCACCGAGGCCCTGCAGCCTCCCACTGGCCACCACCACACCCACTGGAATGGGTTGAATGGATCTCGGACCTGATGTCAGCAACCTTATCTGTTAAGAACTGAGCAAACTCATCACATTTCTCCTGTGACAATGCTCGCCAAAACTGCAGACAGACTGGATTGCACAGTCTGTCCACAGTTTGGAAGAGCTGAGCGGGTCAGTTCTGTGCAGCAGCGATTTCCCTGTACAGGAACCCTGCCTTCTTATTGGAGATAGCCAAATGATAGTCCTTATAATAGGCCATCAATCTAAGCCTGCAGGCATCAAGGCCTGATTTCCGTCAGCACCATTCCATCCTTTGTCCCACTCTCCTCAACTCCCTCAAGATCCCATAAAACCAAGAGGACCAAGGGGCGAAGGGTGAGGGGACGAACCTGGACAGGAGCTATGGAATCCAAGGCCTCAGTCACAGCCTTATTATATGCTAGTAACAGATTGTCTGGAGCCAAGCTTGCACTCGGCAGACCCGAAAGGTCCAGCACTGCCATCAGGCGATGGTTTTATTCCTATTTTAAAGGGAAGTTTCAGTTGGTGACTGGGGAACTTGTCTCTTTCAGTTCTCTTCAAGTCAGTATAGGCATCCCTCAGGGTTCTGTCTTATGGACACTTCTCTTTTGCATCTTTGTTAATGATCTCTTTCACTCTTTCAGTCCAATCCTGCAATCACGTGTGTACTGAATACAAATAATACTACAGTATTTTCTCTACTGCTGGTTTTCACTCTATAGTTTTTAACCACTCTTTGCAATTTGGCTATGATGATCATTTGAAGGGATTTACATCCAATTGGCTGGTATTTAATCAGTCAAGACTGTCTCTATGCTTTTTGGTACTAGGAAATACTTAAAGACTTCCCCTAACCTTGATTACCTTCCTGGATGATAATATTTTCGGCACTGCATCACAATTCAAATTCTTCTGGATCATTCTTGATTAGAACCTGGACTTCTCTTCATGCATTCAGTCTCTGGTCCCAAAGTCCTGCAGCAAAACTCAATGCCCTCTATAGGGTAATTGTCTGCTTCTCCCAAAGTGGTGAGAAAACAAATTGTTGAACAAATGATCCTGACTACCATTGACTAGGATGACGTAATTTATTCCACTGCTCCCAAAATACAGCTGTTCAAACTGGATAGCTTTTTAAACTCTCACTGTCAGTTTGTTCTCCACTGCACTCTCAATGCTCACCACTGTCCCCTTTACAGTCACCTGCACTGACCAGTGATTGATCACAAGTGCTGTCAATATCTTTGCTTACATGACATAACATTTTAGTTAGGTAAAACTCCCTGTTCATCTAAGTAAGTTACTTTTCTTTGCTTCTAACTCTGGCTACAATTTACATTCCCAGTTTGGAATGCAATTCTTAATTCCAAAATGTAAAACAAAAATCTGATAATCTGGCCTTCCATTTGAGGGGAACAGCCAGCACAAAGAGCTCCACACTCACATATGTGCTGCACCGGAAATAGTACATGCAATACTGGCACCCATTCCTGAAGAAGGACATGAGATTGTTGGAGGATGTACAGCAGAGGGCGACAAAGATGATCCAGGGATTAGAAGGATACTTCTATGAGGTGAGGCTGTATGAGCTGAACATGTATTCCCTGGAGGAGAGGCGGGACGGGGGGACATGACAGAAACCTTTAAATACTTAAAGGGGATTAACAAGACTAACACAGAAGGGATTTTCCAGATTAGAATGAGGAGGGTCACAAGAGGGCACTAGCTGAGAGTGGAGGTAGGCAGATTCAGGAGGGAAGTCAGGAGACATGATTTCACAGAGAGGGTGGTGGATAAGTGGAATACTCTGCCTGAGGAGGTAGTAGTCTGTAGCATGATAGACGGTTTTAAGAAGGGATGGGACAGAGTGGGTGGGGGTAATTATGAATAGGGGGTGGGGCAGCTGCAAACTGAGGGGCTAGCTGTACAATCGAGCAGACTCACTAGACAGGGAGGCCTGTTTCTGCTGGTGTTTTCATAGGTTCATATGTGGGGTGGTCACAGTTTGCACTTTGTGTGCAAAAACATGTTCTTTACTTACTGTTTACTGCAGTTTAGTAAATTATATCAGACTAATTTTGCTTACTTCCAGGCTGACATTTTCTGTAACTACAAATCTAAGAATCCCCTGCAGCAGACATCTGAGCAGCGCTGCAGCAGTAGGAGATTCAGTAGCCGGCAATGCATGTTAGAGTTTATATAAGCGCTGATCTTTTGTCTGCTGGTCCTGCTGTCCTTCTGGGCCGATGTACAGTCACAGAATACTTAGCCTCAGGAGAACAGCCTGACCAGAAAACATCTGATCGGAGCTTAAGAAAGCTCCAACATGCACTACAGGCTAATGGATTTCCCACTGCTGCAGACCTGCTCTGATGTTAGCTGCAGGGGACTCTGAGGTTTGTAGTTACTGAAAATGTCAGCCTGGAAGTAAGCAAAATTTGTCTAATACAATCTACTATACTACAGCAAATAGTATGTTAAAAAAATGTGTTTGCACATAAAGCACAGCTTGAGACAAGCCCCACACTTGTGAGTGTGGGACCCTTGGTGCGGACTGTTCCCCTTTAAAGAAACCCACACCATTCTAATAATCTTACTTTTGGGTCCACTCATCATGCTAGCAGTCCCTCAGCTAAACAGATACTGAGGCTATACGTTACACCCATTTGTGACCACACCTGAATTATTGGTTGGGTAACAGTTATCACACACTAACTACTCAAAAGAAAAAACTCTCTGAATTGCTGATCCTCTGGTATTGTCTATTACGTTTGCTTGCACGCATGTGCAAGAAACATAGTGCCACCATACGAGAATTTGTAGGTGTGCCTCCCCCACTTCCAGTGCCCAGTTCCCTTTCGCAGGCGCAGCCACACCGCTACAATGAATGTCCGAGCTGTCTATGACAGCCGTTCAGATGCAGTGGCATACAGTTGAAAGGAAAACACCGCAGACAATTTGCATATTGCCGTCAGCAGTATGCAAATTGTCTACATCAGCACTACATCTGAATTGTCTCTCATAGACAGTTCTCCCCCCCACGAACACATAGGTGCACGGTGGGAGCCCACCCCAGAGTGCTTATGCGCTCTCCCGTATGTATGACTGATGAGGGTGCTGAATCCCCCGTCGGCTCAGGGCCCCCCTAACACACTTCCAGGTGCCACGCTGGGAGCCCACCCCAGTGTAGCAAACGTCCGTCTGCTGGCCCCCCAAACACACTTCCAGATGTCAGGCTGGGAGCCCACCCCAGCTTGGCAAACCTCTGTATGGCTGACAGGGGTGCCCAATCCCCCATCACCTCCACTGCCTGCCCCCCCAAAAAGCAAAACATCCAGCTGCCTTGCTGGGAGCCCACCCCAGCATGGCGAAAGTCCCGCGTTGTCTTCCTAAAAGAAAAAAAGACTTAAAACCAAAAAACGGTCCCTCGTTGGTTGCCTTGCCCCCCCACCTGCGCCCACCCTCTGCACACCCTGCCTCCCCACACCCCCACCTCACCCCATACTTACCTCCAGAGCCCGGTGCAACGATCTTCGGTGGACCGGGAACACATCTGCACTCTTCAAAACCGACCGCGAACTGAGAAAATGCTGGTAAGCTGTATATGGAATAAATAGGGTTTTTTCAACTTTGATGCATATCTCAGGCATTTTTGGGAATTTTTTCACCAAATTTTCAACATGGGGCTATTGGGACCCCACCTCATAAATTCTGGCACTGCCATTTTGTTATTCAGTCCCATAAGGTGATTTTGCGGTCATTGCATGGAACCACATTTTTGGGGATCAATTTACGAAATGACAGTATCACAGTTCATGAGGTAGGCCCTCAAAAACCCTATGTTCAAAATTTGGTGAAATAATTCCCCAAAATGACTGATTTATGAGCGTGCATTGCGCAGTTCCTATGCACGCTTGTAAGTTCTCAAATATTTAATATTTTCACTCCAGATTTTCAACATTGCCATTTTACCACACCTCCTTATGAGCAATATAGCTGTCATCTTGCCCAAAATGTGCTTCTGCACATGTAGTGCACAATGGCATAGTCGGTGTGCAAAATCAATGTTTGGGACAGATTAAGAAAATCACAGTGGCACTGTTCATGAGCAGAGGTCTTAAAATGGCTATGTTGAAAATTTGATGACAAAAGTCCATAAAATGACTGTTACGAACGTGCATTGCGCAGTTTCCACGCACCCTCATAAGTCCACAAATTTGTAATATTTTCAGTCCAGATTGTCAACACTGGCATTTTTCAACACCTCCTTATGAACAGTACAGCTGTTATTTTTCACACTCTGTCCAAAATGTGTTTTCGTACTTCCAGCACAGAAATGCATGGTCGCTGTGGGAAACCAGTGTTCAGGACAGATTAAGAAAATCACAGTGACACTGTTCATGAGCAGAGGTCCCAAAATGCCTGTGTTGACAATCTGCTGTAAAAAATCCTCAAACTAATTACATTACGGGTGTGCGTTGTGCAGTTTCTATGCACGCTCATGACTTCACCAGTTTTTTTATATATTTTCACTCCAGATTTTCAACATTGCCATGTTTTACACCTCCCCATGAACAGTACAACTGTCATTTTTCACATCCTGTTTGAAATGTGTTTTCGCACCAGTAGTGCCAAATAGCATAGTCACTGCGCAAATCTGCTTTCCTCTAACAAACTGATATTGCCACTGTTTATGAGGTGGGGGGGGGGTCACAAAAAACCCATGTTTAAAATTTGGAGTGAAAATACCAATGAGCGCCTGGTACGTTAGGGTTTCCGGCCATAACGCCCCACCCTATAGAGTTTGACAGGCATGAGGGTGTGTGACTTGGGATTGTCGCCTGTAATACTCCTGCCATTCCACCCCAACCCACACCCTGCAGCCAGTGACAGGCATCAAGGTGTGCCTTGGACTATTTGGCCCCAAAGTTCACCCCATTCTCCTATACTGTACCCACCTCACCATATTTCTTATGGAATGGGTGAGCATAAGGCCCAAAGACTCCAAGGCACACTGTGACACTTGTCGGTGTCTGCAGGGTAGGGTGTGGAGAAATGGCATGGCCATTATGCCTGATGACCCAAAGGCACACCCCAGTGCCTATCAGTCTCTGCAGGGTGCGGGTGGGGTTGGCTTCAGTTTAATACTTCACTGCCATTCCTATTATGCATTTCTCTAACTCCTACACTACCAATGCCAATGCCAGCAAGCAAACATTCGGCATTGACAAATGCTTGTTTGTTGATATGCTACCTGCAGTGTTTTCTCCTCTTGTTCCCCCATGTCATATCTGCAAATGAAATTACTGTGTATTCCTTATTTGATTTCCCGATCAGAATGGAAAACCCATATTTTTAAAATACAAATCCCAAACAGTGGTGAATTCTGAAGCATTACATGTAGGTTTTGTGGCAGGATGGTGGATGCAAGTGCTCAGACCAACTGTGCATCTCCAGAACAACGGAAGTCAAGGGAGCTCCTAGTATTATCAGGGCAAGCAGTCAAGGGTGTAGCTAAGGAAAAGTTATTTGTATCATAACGGTGCAATGGAATGTTGCTGGAAGCAGCATCATGACTGGCACTATATATACATATATATGAAATAGATAATCCACTCTGAGGTGTGTGGTCGTGCTCTGATATACACACGCCTTGGTTTGTGTCAACCACCCAAGGCGTGCATATTTCAGAGCACGACTGCACACCTCAGAATGGGTTATCTATCTTTAAATGGCAAAATTGTTTTGGAGGGAGGTAAAAGTGCAGGCATGCGGTCTCGCTCTGATATACGCACGGTCATGTGATGCTTATCATCCAATAAATTCCAAGCAATTTCCCTACCCATTTTATAAATACATATATACCCCTCTCCCTGGGCTGAGATACAGCTATGGCACACTGATGAGTCCATGTTCTCAGCCTTTGCTGATTGTATTGTGAGGCCTTTTGGCACCATACAATTCTGCTTAAAGTTGAGCCAGTCCAAATTAATTCATGGACATTTGCATATGCTTCCCATGATGCTTTGCATTACTTGGGGTATGAGCAATTAGTGTTTTCTTTAACATTTGGCTGTATGGCCAATATCCTCCAGGATAACCTATGCCCCAGTGCATTTGCTCTGGGGTTCTTTTGTAGTTCTCTTCATTCTCTACTTTGGTCTGCCCATGACCCAAACAAATAAGATCCCCTATAGGGTGGCTGGCTCCCTCCCCTTGGGCTGAGATACGGATATGGCACACTGATGAGTCCAAATGAGGACGAAACATGTGTCTGTGTCTGCTGTTCTCTGCCTTTGCTGATTGTATTGTGTGGCCTTTTGGCACCATATAATTCTGCTTAAAGTTGAGCTTGTCCAAATGAATTCATGACAATTTGCATGTGCTTCCCATGATGCTTGACATTATTGGGGTATGTGCAGTTAGTGTTTTATATATATACATATATATATATATATATATATATATATATATATATATATATTATAGCCTTGCTGAACATACCTACATGCCCAACCTGCAGAACCACTAGGATGTATGCATTTTTTGTTGCCCCAGTTGTTTTCTTATTCAAGGTATGATGAGTTGACAAACCCAATAGACTGCATTAGGTCTGAGCTATTATTCCTTTTTTTGTATTCTTCTGGCAACCAGGTAAAGCCCACTACACACAAGTGCCTGTTTTCGGGGTGACCCAGGAGCACTGGGGTGGTTAAGTGACTTGTTCAGAGTCACACAGTATGCAAGTGGAGGTTGTGGGAATCAAACCCAGGTCTGCTAGATGTAACAAGCTCATTCACAGCATGTTACCCTAACCTGTAAGCTATACTGCCAGCCACATGAAACTTCTTCTGCTGCTGTACCAAAGTCAGCCCTGCCACGACCTTTGAGACCAAAATTGTGACACTGGATAGGTCTATTGTTACCTTTCTTACGTGAGCGAAACACTTGTAAATTTTATTTGCCAGCCACAGCAGAGTTAGGTTACAGTACTAGAATGACCTTTATCATATCTCTGCCCCTTAATGCACAGTCATGTACTCTGCCTCTCATTTGGGCTGGTAATAATCTTGTAGGCTCATGAGCTGCTTATATCTAAAATAAAAATCTCATATGGCAGCCAAAATGAATGAATCCTGACTATTTTTATGGTTGGACATTTAGGTACAGCTTGTCCAGGGTCCATAACAATGCTGTTACCAGTAACACTGTAATTCACCTTAAACCCTGTTTCTTGCCCCAGGGGTGCACATAGTTAAGGTTGTCAGACAAACTAAGACTGCAAGACCTTTTTAATTGTCTGTCGTTTCTCACAGAACTAAACCTGACTGATGGTGTACATCCATATGATTATCAAGTTTTATTTTAAAGCTTTTAGTTGTTTCACACTCATCAACTTCCTTTGGCAAACTATTGTATCCATTAATAATCTTTTGTGTGAACCAGTATTTTCTATGATCTGTTTCAAATAGCTCTCCGTTGAATCTGAGATTATGTGATCTGTTCACAGAAGTAATAACGTTGGGTTTTAGGTGTAATATGTCAGATACATTTGTATTCCTACTTGCTTAATACATTGTCTCTATATTGTCTTCTCTCTAGGCTATACAAATTCATGATGTTAGTCTTTCACAGTAGCTCTTGTTTTTTGTTTTCCATTATTGATTAGTTTTTTGTATCTTCTCTGAGACTGCTTAATTTTTTTCTCTACATGTTTTGTTATGTGGGTTCCAGACTTGTCCTACAGTTTCCAGGTGAGGTTGAACCAGCAACATATACAGGGGCATAAGTACCTCAAAATCCCTACTTCTAATGTTTCTTTTAATACATTACATAGTCTGAATTGCTTGGTTCACAACAGCATTAGCCAGTTCTGAGCAATAGAGATCCCTTGTGCACCCCGCTGTTGTTATGAATAAATACTTATATTTTAATAGGGGAATAGCTATAGCAGTAATCAGTTTGAAGCACTTGTGTTTTAAGAAGTCCAGACAAAGCAAAAACAAACAAACAAAAAAAAAAGGAAACAATCATAACATTAGCAGGTAAGGGGAACTGATGTCCCTCAAAAAGAAACAGGGTGGTTGTGCTATTACACCCAAGCAGGCAGTGATAGGCTTCTTGTACCATTCAGTGTGTTAGAGGCAAGTGTTAATCCAGTTAGGCAGGATGTATTGTGATAGGGAGAAATTATTAATATGGTGTGTCCTCCTTCTCCCACGTTAGCAGCAGGATATCCGACCACCCACCACCACTACCACCGCCAACCTAGCTGCTGTAATCTGTCATGTTGTGTCACAGGATGGAGAGGGAAGGAGGTGAGAGAGTGTATGTGTTTACAGTAGCTGGAGGTTATGTCAGCTGAAGAAAAATGAACTAGAAAGAATTCTTATCAAACTTGGGAGTATTTAATTCAATGAGCTCAGTTGTTAGAATGGGTTCTGTGCTGCTCACAAAACATTTAAACTTTAATTCTGCCTTCTAGTTTTGGAACATAATATAAAATGCTCATAATGAATAGCATTAGTAGGTAGAACAGTGCATCTCTCACAGCTTTGTCAAGATTGCTTCTGTAGAACACTTTTCTTAAACCACTGGTATTTGATAATGTTATGGATTAAAATGTTATTATATGGTCATGGAATAACTATATGGCCAGGACCACATTTCTTTTTACATACCAGCACTAATCAATTCAATATGCGCTCTGAACAGCACCTACTCCATTAAAATCCACACTGAGCATACTCTACATCCATCACCACACTGACTGGCATACATAAAAATCAACAACGTAATGAAGCCTTCTATCCACTGCAGCAGCAAAAACAAAGAACACGAACGCCCCTGGAAAACGGTAAATTTGTAAATGTCAAAGTTTGTGCATGGCATAAATGCAATGCTTTCAATGACTAGATGAATTACGAGTAATTCCCAACTCATTCCCTTTTGCACTGGTGAGTTATGCCATTGTCATCACTCATGTGAATAAAACGCTTAATCAGTATAGATCTCCTAAGCATCCTCTGTATGATAGATACAATGCTCCCCTCAAACATGTAACAACCATTTCTTTTACTTGCTTTTACTGGTGGTGTGCTCATCATAATAAGCAAATGTTCAAAGATGTGAGAGCCTGCATTTGCAAATTCCAAAGCTGTTTAGTCAGTTTCGTCCCCAGGAGAAGAGGTTCTTTAGCAGATGTCTAAAACAACCAAGAACTAAATGATCGTACTTGTCTTCCTAAGACAGTTTTGGCTGTATCAGTACTTAGTCAAGAATGCAGAGCATCTCCATTTTGTGTGCTAGTTGGTCTGTATAGTTAGTTGCAAAAATCACTGTCACCAATAACACAGTGGGACAATATTTAGAAGGTGCTTAGCTATTATAAAATGGGTTTTAAAAATCATGAAACCTGATTGGCTGAGGGCTATCTTTACCTGTGCTGTTATCTCAGCATAACAGCACTGGATAAAGATCCAGCAGCCTCTTCACAATAAAATGAATACTAATCACACATCCCTGACTGCCATCACAAACATGGTTGCCACCTTTGCTCATTTAAAATCTGTAACTAGGCCCTACAAATAAAACTCCCTTAAATAAAACAAAAAGATAGTTACATTTTATTTGACCTTGTAATCCTCTTCTTACACTCACATACATACATACATTTAAAAATGAAGTACCACAGCACTTACAATTTTAATTTCTGGTGTTTCTGTGCTGATCATGAAAAATCCTGCAACTATCCTTACCTATGTACCAGGGAAATTTCTGCGGTTTAACCTGCCACAGATACAACAGAAGCACTATTCTGTCAGAGGCCTTCTGTTGTGTGAGTGAGGGAGTAAACATTCTGCCAGTAGAACTGAGCAGAGATTTAAATGCTTGTATTGCATCCATAGTACACTTTCCATCTGTTGAGTATAGGAAAATAGAACAGAAACATGATGAGGAAAAGGAGAACATAGTGTAAAGAAAGAGGAAAGCTGAAGAAACAGGTAAATGTGGGTCACTTTGGGAAAATAGAGGGTTTAAGGGTTAATGTGAAGTAGATGCATTTACCTGTGCCCTATATTTGAAACAAAGATGGCACACCAAATGGTGGGATGTGCTGGGACTGTTTTGCTGGGGTGGATGACTGTTTTAAAAAACAAACATTAAATGCTTAACATTATTTTATTTCTGTGTATTTTTTCACTCCCCCCAAAATTTTCAACCTATTTTATAATTACATTAAGACATTCCAGGGTGTGCTTTGTGGTAGGATAACAGCACTTCTCGGGTGGTTGAAGGCACCTAGCGATGCCTCATGTCTCACAATACACCTGAGGTGTGCAGTTATCCCACCACAATGCACACCCTGTCGTGTCTTAATGATTATTTGTATATGACTAAAACACTTATTATTCTTACAGTAATTTTCCCAATTTACTGCAAAAAAAATTAAATAAAAAAAATTTGCATTTAGCATTGACAGGACTCAAATGCCATAACATTCCGAACATCTGAATTTCAGGGCATTCCATTCTTTAGTCATATTTCTTCAAACCACACGCACATACATGCTAAAGTCTAAGTCCACATGCAAAGCATAATGCCTGTGCAGATTCTTGTGCATGAAGGTAGGCTGACAAAACTTAACCAAAAGAAACGTAACCTTCTAAACAGGCTTTTACACTGTTTCAGCTAAGGCTGAGAGCAGCAAACTACAGACACCTGCTTTGTTCTGTTGGGGCTGCTCAGTACAGCGGAGTTGCTATCTTAACCAAATATCAAGTCAGCACCAGAACATTTTGGGCATTTAGCACATGCAGGGGTAGCCTACCAGACAGGCAGATTAACAAAAGAGCAGGATGTGGAATAAATGAAGAATAAAAGGAGGGAGCAATTTTGCATACTGTTTAGTTTGAGTATGTCTTTCCAAACAACCACATACGCTATCCAAGTATTTGCATACCCATGATGTTTTGCACTGGGGTTGAGGCTTCAGAGTGCATGTGCATGGTTTGGAGAGATACTGAGAAGCCACACAGTAGTAATATTTAAAGTGTATTGGGTAGCTAGACGAAAGTGGGCAAGGGAGCTGTTGATAATCTCTGCACCTGCCATTGCTCTGCTCGTTGCTCTGCTCAAGCATTCCTTTCCCTCTGCTACTGTTCCTGATGTTTGGGAACATGATATTGTCATGCATCTACACAAAGGTGGTGTTCCCACCTCTTCTGGTAACTTCTGTCCTATAGCTCTCCTTTCCACCTTGGCTAAGTTACTGGAACACATTCTATCTCAGTTCACTTCCTTTCTTGACAACTTCTCCTTTTTCACACCTTTTCTGTTTGTTTTTTAGGAAATCCCACTCCACTTGCACCTCACTCCTTCAGCTCACTGACTCCAAACTCACAGGTACGGATCAAGAACTGATTAGTTCTGCTATTTTTGTTGATCTTGCTCAAGCTTTTGACACTGGGCACATCCCCTTCTAATGGACAAACTTAAAGCAGCAGGCCTCTCTGATTCTTCAGTCAAGTTAGTTCAAGTTCAAGTTTATTGCAGGAAAGACTCCGTTGAGCAAGCTCATTCACAAAGAGGTCCTGAGGCTCATACACATACAGTTCGCAATTACATAGACAGGAGATATAAAATGTAGAACAACAAAGAAAAATATATATATAATACAAGTGGTATACACAATAGAAGTCCTTATGCTATATTTGCAGTACATTCCAGCTTTAACCTTGCCCTAAATTATGCAACACATTTCAGCTTAATAAGTAGAGGGCCAGTTGGTACCTAGGAAGTTGACTTGGCGTTGGGGGCCTAGTAGCACCTACATATGTCTTTTAATTTAGAGATAGCTAGTGTTTTGTAGGAGTTAATTGATACGATGCTGGTTAGCTTCAGCATGACTTATAGTTGGTTCCAAATGTTTGGAAGGGCGTATGAGACAGCTCTTTGGCCAGCTGTGGTACATGTCCTGGGAACATCTAATAGGATAAGGTTGGATTTCTTTAGGGAGTAGGCACTATGCAAGACGTGTATGAGAGACGTTAAATAGACAGGCAGTTTGTGGAGTAGTAATTTGAGGGTCCAAATGCCAGCATGCAGGAGTCGTCTGGTGGCAAGAGAGGTCCACCCAACTGCTGCATAAAGATCACAGTGGTGGGTCCTGTACACAGAGTTAGTAATGAAGCGAAGAGCATGGTGATGAATCATTCAGTTTAGATAGGCTCAAGGTTGGGAGGAGATAAAGATAATGTCTCCGTAGTCAAGCAAGGAAGGAATGTTGCTTGGACAAGTCTTTTGTGGTCCTGAGAAAAAGAGGTCCTATTTCTAAAGAAGAAACCCAAGCGTGCTTTAAGCCTCTTTGATAGATCATTGATGTGGTCGTTGAAGGAAAGCTTGTTGTCTATCCACATACCTAGATATTTAAATTTAGGTACGACTTCCAAGGGTTCACCTAGGGAGGTAACTATGAAGTTTTTAGGTGGGGTAGGTAGGGCACTAGACAAGGCAAGTCTCGAGAAAATCATTGTCTTGGATTTTTTGGCATTTAAGAGAAGCTTGGCATTGATAAGGTTGCTTTCTAACTGGATAAAGTCAGCTTGGAGTGCTTCCCTGACTTCAGTTAAGGACGAGCCTGATGAGTACAACACCGTATCATCCACAAAGAAATGTATGCTAGAGTTCTTTATGTGGGAGTCAAGGTTGTTGATGTACAGGGAAAAAGGGATTGGTCCTAAGATGGAGCCTTGAGGGACTCCTCTGGCAATTGGAAGGGGGACAGATAGTAGGCCATCAGCTTTGACTTTTTCTATCCTTCCTGTGAGATAACTGTTAAACCACTGTAAGGTAAGTGGAGTGGCACCTATGTAGGCAAGACAGGTGATTAGAAGGTGATGGTCTACAGTGTCGAAGGCCTTACTGGGGTCTAGAAAGACTGCACCAGTAACCTTCTTGGTGTCCATAGCATGGATCCAGTCATTAGAGACTTTAGCCAAGGCTGAGATGGTACTGTGCTTTGACCTGAAGCCAGATTGGGCCGGGTTTAGGAGTGAGTGCGCTTCGAGGTGACTTTTTAGTTGGTTGTATATAAGTTTTTCCAGCACTTTAGAGAGAACTGGAAAGATAGAGATAGGATGGTAGTCAGTTGGTTTCATCCCCATTCTTACATTAAAGGAAGATTTAAAGCTGTCCAGATAGGAAAATCCATTTAATCTCCACTTTCCATTAGCTCAGGTGTACCTCAAGGGTCTGTCCTGGATACAATTCTCTTTTCCATTTTCTTAAATGACCTCCTCACTGTCTGTTCCTCTGCATCCATTCATATGTACTCTGATGACACAGTTTTTTTTGCTTCTGGCTTCTCTTTCCATGACGTTACTTCCTGGCTGCAGTTGGATTTCGACAACATTCAGCGCTGGTTCAAGTCTAATCAATTGTCCCTCAATGCCAAAAAACAGTCTCCCTGAATTTTGGCACCCAACAGAGACTTGCCAGACTTACTTCCTTCCCACTATTTAATATCCTTGATGGTATTAGGATTGAAAATGTTTCCTCCTTTAAGTACCTTGGGGTCTGCCTTGACCGGCGTCTTGATTTCTCAGTGCATATTGATGTAATCCACCATAAGCTACACCCTAAGCTTGGAGCATTGTACAGGAATAACGTGAGTATTCTGCTTTCTGCCTGCCAAGAAATCGTAGTAAAAATGATTCTCCCTATCTTTGACTATGGTGACTTAGTCTACAGTGGGGCCTCTAAATTATCCCTTGCCAGACTGGACCCCCTTTTTCATTTTTTTTGTCATTTTAGTTTAGATTGCCCCCCCCCCACTCACCACTGCTCTCTTTACTCAACCCTTACTCTGCCCTCTCTTTATGCCAGGCGCCTTTCACATTGTGCTTCTTTTATATCCAAATTCTGGTTCAGCTCCCTTCCCGTCTATCTTACATCCCTTCTGTCCTTTCTGCCTTCTTCCTCCTACCCTCTCCGAAACAATATCTCCTCTTCTCTCTCTATTCCTTCTAGAAAATCTACTGCTGGACAATCTGCTTTTTCTTACTGATTTCCTAAACTGTGGTCCTCCCTTCCCCCTTCAATTTGATCTGCCTCTTCTTAAAATCTCTTCTTTATGACTTTTTTTTTTTATACTTTACTTTCTATTATTATAGTTCCAGGAACTGGGTTATACATCCAAGTCATAATATCATTGTACATAGCAGCAATTAATGCATTTTTAATACATTTCTATGTTTGACAAAACAGTGCATAAATTCAAGTACAGTATAGCTTTACTTTGGGGACGGCGCCAGGGGAGAAGCAGCCTTGTGTTAATCCACATGTGCAAGTACTATATTAACTGGCTGACCTGGTTGGGGGTCTGTTAATTCCCAGTATGCAGACTTAAGATAGAAACGTTATTCCTTAAATAATCTTGGACCCGCTACAGGACCAGATCAGGTCTATATCCTGCAATTCCCATCCACCAGGATGTACAGAAGCTTGTAATCTGGGAATTTCTCCCTTGTAATTTAGCTGTCGTGTGTTCCATGACATAAATATCATTAACCAAGTCTTCCCATGCTCTCAAGATGGGGGGATTTGAAGTCAGCCAATTCCTAGTAATGACCTTTTTAGCTGCAGTTATCAACACCGAGGCCATATAAACCTTGGATTTATATTTAAACTTGGGAGGGAAATGTTGTAAAATAGCCATTGCTGAGGTCAATGGGTTTAATTCTGGGCATATATCTATCAGAGCCCTCTTTACCCCCTGCCAATACTGTTTCAGCACTGGACAACTCCAGAATATATGTGTATGATTAGCCTCTCCAGATCCGCAACCTCTCCAGCGGGAGGCGCCGTGTGTGGGTAAAAACTTAGCTGTTATTTGTGAGGTGCAAAAAAATCATGACACCACTTTCCAACTAAATTCTCACCAATTATAAGAGCCTGTGGTTCTATGCTGATGCCTCCATATCCACAGCCAGTTTTTATCCATAAGGGAAATCCCCAATTCTGCTTCCCATACACTATGTACCCTCTCCCAGGTATATCTAGATCTCTGTCTATCTGCTAAGTAAAACCTGGATATCAAGTGCCTGGGGGCCTGTTCATTTGAGACTGCCATCAAAAGCGTTACCAACAGTGGGACTTTCCCCTGATCCACCTCTAAGCCCATAGTAGGTTCATAGAAATGACAGATCTGAAAGTATCAGAACCAGTCCCTATTGGGAACAGAAAATTCCTCTTGCCATTGTGAAAATGATTTAAATTGTCCATTAAAATACATGTAAAACTGATAGGTATACCTCAAACCTCGGTTATCCCACCCCCTAAAACCCCTGTCTAAGTCGACTGGACAAAAGGCCGGATTTCACCAAAGCATTCCCATCCAGTGAGCAACAAACTCGTTATCTGGTTGAGTTAGATAATTAATCCAACCCCTAAGGTAACTCCGAATATATTGATGTCTCCATTCTCAGAGAACTCAAGGGAGGTGGTTGGTAAATTGTTGACCCATTTAACTGGATAGTCGGCAAGGACTGTTCAATCCCTCACCACTGTGGACAATCTCTAATAGGATGAAACCATTCTCTAATATGAGCCAGCAGGGTGGCCAGTGCATAACCCAACCAGCAAGGTAAAGCCAAGCCCCACCTTTCTTCAGGGGCCTGTAGTCTGTCTAATGATATTTGCGGCCTGCCTCCCTGCCAAAGATAGTTTGATATCAGTCTATTCCATCTCTTCTCCTCTCTCTTTGGAAACATTTGGAGGATTGTCTGCATTAAATATAACAAGCGAGGTAATATGTTCATCTGGACTGCCTGTATCCTATTCAGTAAAGACATTGGGAGATGGGTTCAGGATTTAAGATCCTGTCTAACGTGGTTAAATAATGTATCATAGTTAAGAGGGAAGGTCTGCCCGATATAGTAATTCCTAAGTATCTAATTGACTTATATTTCCAGTTATAGTGATGTTTGTCTTGTACTGATTTTGGAATAGCTACTCCTGTATACAGGGTCTCCATCTTTTGAGTGTTAATTTTATAGCTTGAAATTTTCTCTATTAATAGCAGAACCTGTTCTAAAATTGGAAGGGATTCCTCAGGGTCCGTGATATATAGCAGGAGACCGTCTGTCTATATAGCTACCCGATGTTCCCTCTCCCACCACCTGGTAACCCCTCACTCCCTCCAACTGCTGGAGAAACTGCGCCAAAGGCTCTACGTATAAGGCAAAAAGGTAGGGAGAGAGGGGGCACCCTTGTCTTGTACCTTGAGTAAGGGAAAATCTTGTAGAGCAAGAGCCATTAACCTTAACCACCACCTGGGGGGCCGAGTAAATTCTCATAATATTATCAATAAACCCAGTAGGAAAGCCAAGTTTGATAATAGTTTTCCTAAGAAATGACCAAGAAACCATATCAAATGCTTTTTGGGCATCTAATCCTAATATTAATAATGGGGTGTGAGAGTAATTTGCATGTTCAAGTAAATATAGGGTTCTTTTAACATTATCTGAAGTTTGTCATGTAGGAATAAATCCGCCTGATCCAGATGTATCAATGAGGGCATCATATCATCCAACCTATCAGCCATTATACTAGCATATATCTTATAATCTTGGTTCAGCACCAAAATAGGCCGATATGACTCACACAAAGGAAAGGGCTTCCCTGGTTTTAGAATCGGAGAATCAGAGATATCATGGCTTGTGACCAAGACAGGGGATATATAGCCTTCGAAAAGACTCTCCTCCAGGGTTTTTGTCAACGGGTCTTTAATTCACTCCCATGCCACCTTATAGAGCTCAACTCCATAGCCATCTGGGCCAGGGATCTTGCCATTTTTAAGCTTTGTAATGGCATTCTTTATTTCTAGGGTAGTAATGGGGCAGGTCAAGGTTTGTATCTGGTCTTCTGTAAGCTGTGGAAGATTCAGGCCAGACATGAAAGTATCTCGCTCCATCTCTGTCTCCGGGGACTCAGCCAAATATAATTTTGCATAATAAGCTTTAAAAGCTGAGACAACGGCCAAGGTTGTGACACATGGATACCCTGTCCGGGGGGGGTCTCTAATTTTAGTGATTGTTGTTTGCTGGATCTGTCTCCTAAGTCTATGCACTAGAATCTTAGAGGCCTGAGGGCCTCCCTCGTAGTATCTCTGTCTAAGCCAGAGTAGAGCCTGTTCTGTTTTGGTAGTGAATATTTTCTGTATGGACCGCTGGGTGGATGCTATTTGGTCTATTAAAGAGTTGCCTCCCTGCATATGAGCAGATGGCATGAAGCTCAATTGTTCTTGGAGCTGATTTAATTTAGCCTCCACTCTGCATTTTTGGGGATATGTAGGCTATTATATAGCCTCTAAGCACCACTTTCTGAGTATCCCAAATTAATTGGGGTGGGGTCTGTGGGGAATTGTTATCAGCCAGTATCTCTGCTATTTTAGATTTTATTAATTCTTTGCATTCAGGATCCTGTAGAAGAGAATTATTAAGTTGCCAATAAGTATTCTTCCTCTCCGATCGGGATTCCAACTCTAAAGTAATAGGACCATGATCTGACAGACATATATTATGAATCTCGGCTCCACGTACCTGATGCAAGTGTTCCTTTGATATACAAAAGTAATCTAGTCGAGAGTAATGCTTATGAGCATGAGAATAAAATGTGAATTTCCTCATTGCAGGGTGTTGCTGGCACCATGTATCTACTAGGCCCATTTCCTTAATAATTTTTCTTAGGTGCCATTGGCCTGGTGTCTGTGGGGGAAATTTTGAAGCTGATGTGTCCCTTGAAGGGTTAAGGAGACACTTATAGTCCCCTCCCAGGACCAGGATTCCTTTCTTAAATTCAAGGATCTTGTTAAACAGCTGTTGGATAGATGAGGCATCACTGCCAGGGGGAACATAAATATTTGCTATAGTACATTGTTCACCTCTAAGTGTGCCCTCTATCAAGACTAACCTTCCCTCGGGGTCAGAGTAATGGCTGGAGACATCAAAAGAAGAATGTTTAGTAATCAATATGGCTACCCCTCTGTGTCTCCCTCTACAATAAGCTGATTCATAAAGCTGTCCAAATCCAAATTTAAGCAATTGTTGGTGCTCACTGGAATTAAGATGGGTTTCCTGTAATAAAAGCATTTCAGCATTAAATTTCTTAAGTGCCTTAATGGTCATATACCTTTTCACTGGGCTGGTCAACACATTCACATTATGCAAAAGCACTCTCATAGCCTTGCTAATGGAAAAGTAGAAATAAATGATACTACCTCCCCAACCCCCCACCTCTGTGACATCATTTCCCAATTTTACTGCTGTAGTCTGTTCAGTAGTAGATTCCCAGTCCTGGAATAACAAAACATCTACCACAACATGATCCCAACTGGGGGCCAAGTGAGAACTATATAACTGTGAACTATATACATCGGTAACTTCCAAACTGTAGGAGGCTATTCTTAGCCAACCTAATTATAGCAGCATAGGCTGCCGAGGGAGCAATGCAACAGGACGCAGTCAAAGGGCTCCCTCTGGGTACTAATGACCCAAAACGGGGTATAGGGAAAATAGGGAGGGGAAAGGTAAAAAATTAAAAGGAAATAAACAAAAGGGAGAGGGAGAAGATTGGGGTATTAACCAATAAGGTCTCAGAAGAATAAGTAGAAGAAAGGTATATCTAAGGTGTGGCACCCCAAGGCCCCACAGCTACCGTGTACCCTCCATTAGAAACAGAAAGATTTTAAGGTAGTTACTAGGATATTAGACTAAGTAAAATACAATCTATGCTATGGTTCAGTATCTGGACAGATTTGTCCCTGAGGACCATAAGTCTCTAAGTTAAGTCAAGTCACACATCATGTTTGAATGGGAGAGAGTAGTTCTTCTAGTGCAGTTCCTTAATCCCGTACTATCTCTTGTACATATTAGCTTGGGTAAAATCCAAAAAAGGGAAAGCCCAATGGCCTTGAGACAACAAGTCTGGACAGGTTCAGATCTCTAAACAGCTCATCTGATTTTCTGGGTTAAACATCTTCCCAGCCAGGGCCGGAGGGTCACCCGGCCGGCACCTGCCCCCCCAGGCACCCCAGCGGCTACCCCCTCTCAACCTGGTTCAGGTCCGATTAGGACCCCCGGGTACCCCAGACCACCCTTGATGGACCGGGGGGAAGTCCCGAACAGGCAAGCCTGAACTGATAGAAATTTCCCCCCAAGCTTCTAGCTGTTAATCATCAGTCCGTCCCGGGTCCGACCCCGCCAAATCCATGCTCCACAGTTTATGATCCCATGCACCACTAATTAGGTCTGGCTCATTAAGTCGAGGTGCCCCGAATACTACCCAGGGCCTACACCCCAGGCAGAGACCCAGAACTTACTTCCGCTCTGAGCCCATCACTTATTCCAGACATGATCTCCCTCTTACTGGGAATAGCTTGGTGCATGCATAAGATCCATTAGTCAGGGTAGGATCAGACAGAGGGGGCCACCGGGACCCAGGGACCAACCTTAACAGAGCTCAAGTATGGGGGAAGCCGAGGAAATCCCCTCTATTGTCCAATCCATTATATCGATATGGAGGCACTATCTCCCCTCACACTAATTATAGAATAAGTAAAATCAAGTAAAAAGACGAAAGAAAACTTTCCTCCAATTGTGTTCAGGACTGCCGTCAAGGTTCCTTCCCTTATCCATTAAATATCGACTACCTGCTAGCTGGGCGGAACTAGGACCCCTCGGAGGACCCAACCCTTGGCCCTCCAACCTCCCTCCTCACTTTTCAAGCATCTCTGGAGAGCCGTCAAGATACCCAGCCAGGGGATGAAGCACCCACCAGACAACCCATCCACCCCCAGCATTGGAAAGACTCACCACGGGCAGAGTACCAAATAAAGATTTCCAGGTCATCAGGCTTCACTCCATGCGTAGGCGTCATTGAGTAAGTTTTTTAAGAAGATCCAGGGCCTGCTGTATCTGTGAGTCCTGGTTAAAGTATGTTTCTCTCTGAGGTCATACAAGTGGTCTTTTTGGTAACTCAGTTTTGGATGGCATTGGGAGATTTCATTTCTGGAAGTCCAGTAAGACTTCAGAAGCTGATCCATATATTAGCTGCCCTTCAGGGAATTGAACCACTAGCGATGCAGGGTAGGGCATTCTGAAACTAAGCTTATTCTGTCAGAGCACTTGAAACAGGGGAATGTATTCCCATTGTTTTCATAAGGTGTAAGGGGCATAGTCAATGTCTATAAATATCCATGTTGTGCCAATAAAAAACATTCTTCTGTGCCCTTGCTTTTCTCAAAATAAACTCTTTTGTGGTATACTTTAAGAACCGGATAATTATGGAGCCGAGGACAAGCTGAGGGGGAAGTGGGTTTGGGACCTAATGCCCTATGGATTCTCTCAAACTCTAAGGAGAAATCCACATCCAGAACCAAAGCTGTGTGCAGTAGTGTCTCCATGAAGTCTGTTATATCCCGTCCTTCAGCGCCCTCCGGGACCGAGTAGATTCTCAAGTTATTTCTTTTCTGCCGGTTTTCCGAATCTTCTTGTCTCTCTGTAGTAAGTTTGCAGATTTGAATTATTTGTTTCACTTGTTCTTGTAACTGGGATATTTGTAAAGAGGAAGAGGCCCGATGCTGATCCAGAACATCAATCCTCGATTCCAGGCCTTGTATGTCTGCTCGAATCTCTGTTACCGTTTCTTTGAGAGACTTAACCTCTGTTTTTATGTCCATGAGCTCTACCAAAATTCTATCCAGTTTGCCCTCCATCGCTGGGTTTGCCTGTGCCTCCGGTATGGCTTTGGTGGGTTTAATACCACTTTTAAATCGTGCTCCTCGCCTGGAGGGGGTTTGAGATTTAGCTGAGTGTTGTGAGGAGGCCCCAGAGTCAGATGCGTCTCCCTCCGTTCCGTCGAGATCCGGTGGTACAGCTGAGAACCGGTTCGATGTTTCCATTTCTAGTGGCAAGTACCTTCTCCTATTACTATTAGGTAGTTTTTGTCTGTGTTTTTTAAGTAAATTAATAAGGAGAAGAGCTGAAGGTACGTAGAGCATGGGAGTTAAGCGGCCATATTCGGGGCTGTCACTGGGAGTCGCCTTCTTTATGACTTTCTTATCCTACAGTACCTGCACCTGTCTATGACCCTTTCCACTTCTTATTCCTTTCTATATATATATAAGAGTCTGTTTCAATGTTTACTTGCATTCATTTATTAATTTGCCTCTAATATTTAGAATTATGATTTTTGGTACTTTATTATTGTATTTGAATTCTTATCTTCAGCAGTTTATTGTTTAGCTATCTCCTCCACTCTCCCCCAGGATGCAACTGGAAATTAGTAGTTTTCAGCTCAGTATGTCTTTCCTGGTTAAACTTTAAAATAAATAAATCCATAAAATACTGCAGCACAGCCCCAGCATAGACACTTCTAAATTTGCATACCCCACCACAAACATAAAAACAAGAAAAAGGCTTGCAAAGAGGAGTAGCAAAAAGACGAAAGATTTATTCAACCAAAAGTGAAAGATGCATAAAATCTAAGGGCTACATGCTGCCCATGTTAGCCCCCATGTACATTCAAAGCACTCTTGCTCTTTCCTCAGCGGGGGGGGGGTTGTTAAGCCTTACAGTAGTGAGCCGCAGTGATGGACAGCTGTAAAAGATCCTTTGTCAGGTGCTTGCAAGTCCATAAAAAGGCTGCAACCGTCTGAGTTCTGGCCTCACATGGATTGGTGGTAGTACATACCCGTGTAAAATCTTGTTGACCCTTGAGCAAGGAATTTGACTGCAGGCTGTTATTCACTATGGACTAGCATGGGGATATAAATACAGTCCCTCCGTCCATGATCCCAAAAAGGAGATTTGCAGGAGCACAGCTGGAAAGACCCATTTATCTGCTCGACCTGGGCATGGAGGACTCTGCTCCCCATGCCCCTTGTGAGCGCGGGAACAGTAAATATGGCTTGTGTGGCCACCGGATTCTTGTGAGCTGTACTTCTGCATGTGTGGCCATTCATTCTATAATGCAATTTTCCATATTCAGAAACAAAAGTCATAGCTAGCATCAGCCATTTCTTTTCAAAAGCTGCATTTCAAGACCTTTTATTACTGAAAGCATTTTCATTGAAGTAAGATATTTTCTGGTAAGATTTCATCTACTTCTGCTGCTTATGCTTGCCCTGACTTCATAATCCTGTGCTTATGACATCAACATGTGTTGCTGTGAAAATGGCTATGATGTCATAAGCAGAGGACTGTGATTATAGGGCAGGAAAAGCAGTAGGAACAGATAAGATCTAAGGGAGAAAAGAACCTGTTTGCATGCAATTGTCTTTAAATAAAGAATGGGATGCCCTGGGATTCAACTTATTTTTGGAATGGCATGTGATTCAAGTCCTGTTTATGCCAATTCTAATTTATTTGCAGGAAACTAGGAAATGATTTTAAATATCAGGCTTAATATATTTTTTTAGGGGGGTTAACCACCCGTCCAAGATATGTTCTTCTTTTCCTTCATTCTGACTTGGGGCCTCCAGTCACCTGCAGTAGGGACAGTACATAAGGGATAACACATAACAGGGTGTGTGGTTATAAGGAGATAATGCGTGCCTTGGTTGGTTGATTGGCACAAAGCATAGCCAAGTGCCCCAACTACCAGAGAAGTGCATTGTTGCCTTATGACCACACACCCTGGATTGTGTTATCCCACTTAAAACCTAGCTTTTATGTAGTTCATGTGAGGTGGGCAGTTGTCAGAACTATTCACAGTCATGTGATGTGTTTTTGACCACTGAGGTTAAAAGATTTTCCTGACCCATATTATATATATATTTAAGGAGTGGAGTTTGAGTTTTTATAATGTTTCCTTCATATTTAGTGATGTTATTCCATTGGTTACTGCACCCTTCCTCCAAACTATGCATTTTTAGAAAGCCTCTCTTAAACATTTAAACATTAACCTTTACCTGATATTGTATGAATAAGTATTTTTTTGAGTACCTCTACAAAGTCATATGCTCATTAAGCTAATTATGTTAGGGTTTTAAACTTCTTCAAGAGGAGGTCTAGCTGACAGTAAACAACCTGTATTAGTGCAGTATTTTGCTGCCCAGAACCTGAACACTGCTAATCAATATTAAGCAACTGTCTTACATTTATATAAGCTGATTAGCTTAATCACGGTCCATGCTAATCCGTTTACAGAGATACATTTCACTGCTTGTTTAAATAAACAATGGTCCCAGTTCCATAATCCCTTAAGCAATTCTGAGCAGGTTGAAAACAACTGTGCCACCATTCACAAACACTGAATGGATAACTGGAATTGTTCTTCAGCCATTGTTGTGTTTGTGTACCATAGTATTTCATAGAAACATAGAGGTTGATGGCAGATAAGGACCCCAAGGCCCATCCAGTCTGCCCATTTCTTTTTCTACCTCATAAATGTGCCATCGGCCTTTGCTCTGTCAGTGGCCTATCTGTTCATACTCATCTGTATTGCTCCCTTATCCCTATCTCATGTCTGTTTGAAGCCCTGCACTGTATTCATAGCCACCACTTCCTGAGGTAGTCTATTCCATGCATCCACCACTCTTTCTGTGAAAAAGAATTTCCTCACATTTCCCCTTAATCGGCCTCCCTCTAATCTCATGCTATGTCCTCTTGTCCTGCTATTTTTCTTATATTTAAACATGTTAGACTCTTTCACCTTGTTAATGCCCTTAAGGTGTTTGAATGTTTCGATTATATCACCTCTCTCCCTCCTTTGCTCAAGGGTATACATATTGAGCTCCGTTAATCTGTCCTCATATGTCTTCTGATGCAGTCCCTGCACCATTTTGGTTACCCTTCTCTGGACTGCCTCAGTTTGGTTAATGACCTTGTGAAGGTGTGGCCTCCAGCACTGCATGCAGTACTCCAGATGGGGCCTAACCAGTGTCTTGTAAAGAGGGATTATTACCTCCCTCTTCGACTTGTGATACCCCTACTAATACACCTTAACATCCCCCTAGCCTTACCTACTGCTTTAAGTTATTTTCAGCTATATACAGTATATGTAAATATATATATTTATATATATATATATATATATATATATATATATATATATATATATATATATATATAATTATATTTATGTGTGTTATATATATATATATATATATATATATATGAAAACAGACAGTGTATAGTTGGCCCTTGTTCAGCATGGATTTTCATCATTGCTGAAATTTTGTTGTACCACAGTTCAAAGGCCACGGAACATTGTTCTACCCTTCTGTGGTATAACAACACATCAGCTGATCAGAAATCAGACAGCCATCTGGTCTGAGAACCGCCGCATGCATACAATTCAGTTTGAAAAAAAAAAATGACATCTGCAGAGTCATGTGGGGGTGGGGTGGGCAGCTGGTCTCAAAACTGAACATTAAACAGATCAAACGGGCAAAAATTGTAATGGGGTTCAAGAAAGCATGGGATGAGTATAAAGGAACCTTAGTGATAAGACAATGGGGGGGGGATAAGACAGAGATCAAGTAGGGTCTGTAGTGATGCAGTAGGTAGGGAAGTACAGGCAGACTAAGTGGGTCAAGCAGTCTTTATCTGCTGACAGATTCTATGTTTCTATGTCTCTGTCAGCACAACAAATGGAAGATGACACAGATAAGTCCAATCTAACGTTTTTAATTCAGTTTTTTCCCCCTAACTTGCCTGTCTGTAATTTCAGCATGACTCCACTTTCTGTTTTTCCCACTTCACACTGACATGCACGTGGTCACAATAATTTATCTCCCTGACTCTAAGAAACAAATAGGCAAAAAAAACAATGATACAACTATAAAACAATACAGGATGGGCAACCTCATCCCCAACCAGCATGTTCTGCCTCCTTTGGGTTCAGAATCAGACGTCTTGAGCTTTGCCCTCGAGGTCTGATGTAATCAGGACCCCTCTGTGGCAGAATAGGCTGGGTGGACATGGTTGCCCATCCAGTATTCTCTGTATATTACATGGTTGACTCTTTTCCCCCATAGGAACCATTATAATGTATTTTCTTGTATACCTTGCCAATTACAGCTATATACCTCCCAATTAATGCTGTATACCTCCAGAGGTATACCGCTGCACACCTCCCAATTAAGGATGTACCTTTTCATTCATTTCATTTCTTTCTATACTGAAAAGTCTGTGAGCATACATGCCGTTTTCCACAGATGTCCAATTACAGGTACAAAAAACAGACAAATAAAAACAGTAGTACAACAATTTACAAGTAACATAGCATACAAAATTTGATAAAAAGATTAGTTAAAACAATTACAAGTAGCATCAGACAGTAACTTTTGTTTAAGTAGTCCCTTAAACCAAACAGTACCTGTATAATATGAGGAAAGAAAATATCCCTCCCCTCCCTTGTCCAGGATACCACACACACACACAAAACTGGGTATAATAGCTTCCCTGCTCTGAGGAACACTTCTCCCAAACACTCAAAAGCTAACAGCCATGTTTGTAGGCAACCTTCTTCCTGCCTCTCCCCTCCCGCCCTCCATCACCTGGAGCTCTCCACATAAAAACAAACAGTTTATGGCCGGCTACAGGAAGCATATAAGAACCCTCTTATACTTACTAGCCGCCTTTCCCGTCGAAGCTCCAGCTGTCTCATATGCTCCTGCTGCCAAGCCACTTACTCCATTAGCTCCACGGGCATGATGACACATGACACTCCCCTGCTCCTGAACCACAAACCATCCTTCTGACCTCTGACCCCACTTCACACCATCGTCAACGTGCCGCACTGCCACAATCCACAACCCCACCAATGATCTAGAGGATGACCAGCCAGGACACAGTCCCCTTCTATAGGGGAACCCTGCACTATGGAGAAAAGAAGGGGCACATAGATAACCTACGTATTGCCTAAACTCCACTACATGATGGAAACATGTGGCCAAACAAAACAAATCTGAACATGTCCCTAACTCACTAGTAAACTAGAAAAACAAAGGTACCATGCGCTCTGGGAGTTTGGTGGTGCTCTTGCAGAGTTTACCAGCTCAAAACAGCATATACAGAAAAGGCAGGCACCCGAAGTACTGAAAGTTCCAGTGAAATAGTTTTATTAAGTTGGCAGAATGCCTTACAGACCAAGCCCTGTGCTTCAACCCTAGAGTGGGTCTTCCTAAGGGGTGGATCTAGTAAACTAACCTGGACTGACACAAAGTAAATAAATTCACAAAAAACAGCCTCATATTGGCCCAGTGGCACAAAGGGTTGAGGTGCTGGATGCCTTACCTCATGATACGTCAGCGACCCAGGTTTGGGAATGACCTTGGGTTGTCAGGGTGCCAGCATGGGGGGGGAGCAGGATCGAGCATCCTGGTGGGCAGCTCTCCTCTCCTGAGGGTGGTGAGGGTGGGTTGGCGCCCCTCCTTAGTTCTGCTCCCACAAGGTGGAGGTCCAGTGGGTAGCGTAGGTGGAAAGGGGGCAGCAAAGTATAGGGAGGCGGATGTTGCCGAGCTGGATTCACGGGGTGCGTAGCGTGCCTCCACATGCTCACACGGCCATGTGCCTGGGCCTCGGGGGGGGCAGGGGGGAAATCCATAAAAGTACATATGTGTTCCCTTCGACAGATGGTGGGAGGAGGTGGCGGGGACCAAAATGCTAAAAAACAAAACAAAAAAAAAACAGCCTTGTATCATATAAAACAAATGATGGGTATGTGTGACATACAAGGCAATATACCCATCTCAGGGGGTTAATTTAGATAATAAAGCCACTTGCTTTTCAGGCTCATAGCTTTATTACCTAATTTGCCCCATCTGTGGGTATACCTCCTTGTATACTACACATACCCATCATTTATTCTCTCTGTCTGTATTTATATGTCTATAGGTACTTTCGTGGAGGCATTTTTGCTTCCATTTTTCATTATGATCTAGAAATACAGAAATTGATGGCCGATAAGGACCGCTAGGCCCATCCAGTCTGCCCATTTTCCCTGCCTCCTGTAAAAGCCACAGACTCTACTTGATCTCCAGTTTTACCTCCTTGTTCCTATTGTTAGGGTTCCCCTATGCCTGTCCCATGCATACTTGAATCTCCCTACTGTGTTTTCCCCCCACAACCTCTGCTGGGAGTCTATTTCATAGATACATAGATACATAGACAGTGTCGGCAGATAAGGGCCTATGGCCCACCCAGTCTGCCCATTTAAGTTTGTAAGTTCAGTTTATGTTTTCCAGGAAGTCTGTTGCCCCTTACCCCTGACCTCCAGAATTCCTTTATGTCTATCCCATGCATTCTTAAATCCTGTGATTGTTTCAGCCCCCACCACTTCCTCTGGCAGGGTGTTCACTTGTCCACCACCCGTTCTGTGAAGAAATTCTTCCTCACGTTTCCTCTGAATCGTCCTCCCTCCAACTTCATCCCATGCCCTCTAGTCCTGGAACATCTTTTTCGCTTAAAAATAGTGCATTCCTGCACCCTGTTCCTCCCTGTAAGATACTTGTATGTCTCTATCATATCCCCTCTCTCCCTCCTCTCCTCCAGGGAGTACATGTTCAGTGCCTTCAACCTGTCCTCATAGGACTTGTGATGCAATCCATGCACCATCTTTCAATTCATGCATCCACTACCCTTTCTGTGAAGAAATACTTCCTCATGCAACCCCTTAGTCTACCCTCTTCCAATCTCTTATCATGCCCCTCATTCCTGAACATTTCCTTTTCTGAAAGATGCTACCCTCTGGTACCCTACTTATGCCTTTTTGATATTTGTAGGTTTCTATCATATCTCCCCTGTCTCTCCTCTCCTCCAGGGTATACATACTGAGGTCTACCAGTCTCCTCATATGATTTTTGGTGCAGGCCCTGCACCATCTTTGTTGCCCTTCTTTGAACTGCCTCCACCCTGTCTATGTCCTTATGGAGATGCGACCTCCAGAACTGGACACCGTATTCCAAATGAGGCCTCACTAATGATCTGTGCAATGGCATCACCACCTCCTTCCTTCTGCTGGAGATACCTCTCCTTGTGCACCCCAGCATCCCACTGGCTCAACCCAAAGCCTTGGCACATTGTTTGGCCACCTTTAGGTCATCAGACATGACTACCCCCAAATTCCCTTGTTGTTTGGTGAACATCAGTTTCTGCCCCCATCATGTAATCCTCCCCTGGGTTCTTGTGCCTTAAATGCATGATTTTGCACTTTTTCGCATTAAATCTCAGCTGCATGATTTTCTTTATAAAATATGATTTTCCATCTCTTCCCCCAGTTTTGTCCCTCTCCCCCCAGGGCACACCCGAAAACATGTTGTTTTTCAACTATGTGTGCCTTTCTAGTTAAAATGGTTTAATATAGAGAATAATAGATACGCAAGTGTGTGTTATGAATATTTTTTTACACCCGAGGTGTGTGATGACCCATAAACCTCGAGAGCAAAGCTCGAGAGGTTTATGTGGTCATCACACACCGAGGGTGTGAAAAAAATATTCATAACACACCCTTGCTTGTCTTTAATTTTTTATAATTACTGGTGCAGAGTCTTAGCCAGTGTTTTTCTTATAGGGAAAAAAAAGATTCTGGTTTTTATTCAGAACTAGTTTTATTTTAACTTCATATAACAGAACAGGCTTTGTTAAACTGATTTTGGTGTACTTATTGTAAACGTTAAAAACTACGAGTAACAGTACAAATTTTTTGTCTTAAAATGCAGAAGTTTAAATTATTTAAATACCAGGGGTGGGATTCTAGAAGACTGGTGCAAGCTGCAGCCAAAGGTGACTTGCTCCAATTGCAGTTGCGACAAGGACCCTGCACCCAATTCTAGAAGGGGCAGGGTTCCCATGGCTAAGTCCTGCGACTTGTGACATGTGGATGGTACACCACACCAAGGGCGTACCCAGTGGGCATGTCGCAAGTCACAAGCCCTCTGTGGAATGGTGCAGTTGGCACCCCCACACCCGAAGACATAGACAGAGTGGAGGCTGTTCAGAGGAGGCCAACCAAAATGGTGCAAGATCTGCACTGGAAGACATACGAGGAGAGACTAAAGCAGCTTAATATGTATGCCCTTGAGGAGAGGTGGAGACATGATAGAAACTTTCAAGTGTCTCAAGGGAATTGACAAGGTACAACAGGGTAGTTTCTTTCGGAAGAAGAGATGTGCAAGAACAAGGAGGCACAATTTGAAGATGGGGTGGGACAGCTCAGATGTAATATTAGAAAGTATTTTTCACAGAGAGAGTTGTGGATGCATGGAACAGCCTTCCTGAGGAGCTTGTGGAGTCGGGAACAGTGGGAGAATTCAAGAATGCATGGGACAGGCATAAGGCAATTCTAGTGGGGGGTAGGAGGAAGTAAGGTGTTGATTAGCTAGAATCTGCAGCTTATCCATCAGGTAGGGAAATGGGCAGACTGGGTGGACCAAGCGGTCCTTATCTGCCGTCAAATTCTATGTTTCTATGTTTTTATGTTAAGAGCTCTGCAGGGCGCCCCTCTCCCCTGGCCCCCGATCCCCCAAACAGTTATGCCCCACAGGGCTGTATGTCCCCCCATCTCCTGAGCTCTGAAACAGTCATGTCCCAGCCCTGAGCCCCACACTGTCATGCCCTTGAAGTATCACAGCTCCCCAAGGACCCGTTACCTGAACAAAAACCCAGATCCCTCCACTGCCGCATTAGTGTCCAACCATGATTAAGAAATATAAAACAAATCCCTGATGTCCCTGGCAGTCTAGTGGCCCTGCACCCCCTGCCCCGCAGTGCCAGTCCTCCCACACCCCCCAACCCATCCCCAGCTGGTGACTGGCACAGCCCACCTCTCACCTGCGGGACTATACTGTGGTGTTCTGGGCATGAGGGGGAGGGCACAAGTATTGGTTGCCAGCCCTGTGGCAGATCTGCACAACCCCTGGAGGGTGTAAGTACCACTTCTCCACAGGTCTTGGTATCTTCTGTAAAGAGGCAAATCTTTCCCTGGATCCTTAGCCCAGAATCACAAATAAAGATGTTAAAGAGGACTGGTCTCAAGACAGATTCCAACAGAACTCCACTTGTGACTTCCCTGACCTCTAAGTGCTTTCTATTGTGGGGAACCCTCTTGGTTCTGATCCTTACTAATTCCTTACCCATCATGGTATCCTATCCTTACCTCAATGGCACTCATCTTCTTGACCAGCCAACCATGTGTCATGGAGTCAGTGGCTTCGTAGAAGTCAAGGTACAGTACTGTGCATCCACTGCCTGACCCTTGTTCACATTCTTTCTCACCCAGTCAAATAACATAGAAACATAGACATTGTTGGCAGATAAGGACTTCTTGGCCCACCTTGTCTGCCCTATTTTTCCTATGTATAGAGCCACCGCAGACCCTACTCGATCTCCGGTCTCCCCCCCCTTGTCTATTTTTGAGGTCCCTTTGTGTCTATCCCATGCATGCTTCAATCCTGTTACCATTTTAGCACCCATCATCTCCGCTGGGAGGCTGTTCCATGCATCCACCACTCTTTCTGGGAAGAAGTATTTCCTCACAGCTCCTCTGAGTCTCCCCCCTCCAGCTTCATAGTGTGACATCTGGTCCTCAGGCATCTTTTTCTTTGTAAAATGCTACCCTCATGTACCTTATTAATACCTGTGAGGTATCTGAACATTTCTATCATGCCCCCCCCTTTCCTTCTTTCCTCTAGAGAGAACATGTTTAATTCCTTGAGTCTTTCCTCATAGGGTGTTTGATGCAGGCCCTGCACCACTTTGGTTGCCCTCTTCTGTACGACCTTCACCTTGTCTATGTCCTTCCAGATATGGGGCCTCCTGAACTGGATGCAGTACTTGAGGTGAGGCCTCACCATTGATCTACACAGGGGTAACACTACCTCCTTCTTTCTGCTAGTGATACCCCTCTGTACACACCTAAGCATTCTGCTAACTTTCCCCACTGCCTTATCACACTGCTTTGCTACCTTCAGGTCATAAGAAATGATTACCCCCCAGGTCCCGTTCCTGTTTTGTGGTTGCCAATACCTCCACGCCCATTTGGTGCATTGCCCCCAGGTTTTTGTGCCCCACGTACATGATTTTGCACTTTTTTGCATTGAAACCCTTGACAACTCTTCCAGCTTTTTCAGATCATCCCTAATTTTTTCCATCCCCTCCCCCCACTCCATGTCTCCACTCTGATGCAGATTTTTGTGTCATCCGAAAACGGGCATACTTTCCCATCCAGGCCTTCTGCAATGTCGCTAATAAAGACAATGAAGAGGACCAGGCCTAGTACTGACTCCTGTGGCACCCTGCTGGTCACAATGCCTTCTTCAGAGTGAACACCATTTACCATAACCCTCTGAGTCCTGTTGCTTAGCCAACTTCTTATCCATTTTACTACCTTTGGACATACTCCTAGGCTGCCTAGCTCACTCACCAGTTTTCTGTGTTTAACGGTGTTGAAGGCCTCACTGAAAACCAAGTAGGCCACATCCACCACTCTACCCTGATCCACATCCCTGGTCACCCAGTCAATGAACTCAATCAGGTTTGTCTGGCAAGATCTCCCTTCTGTAAAACCATACTGCCTGGTTACATAGATACATAGATACATAGACAGTGTCGGCAGATAGGCCTATGGCCCACCCAGTCTGCCCATTTGAGCTTGTAAGTTCAGTTTGTTTTCCTAGAAGTCTGTTGCCCCTTATCCCTGACCTCCAGAATTCCTTTATGTCTATCCATGCATTCTTAAATCCGTGATTGTTTCAGCCCCACCACTTCCTCTGGCAGGGTGTTCCACTTGTCCACCACCCGTTCTGTGAAGAAATTCTTTCTCATGTTTCCTCTGAATCGTCCTCCTCCAACTTCATCCCATGCCTCTAGTCCTGGAACATCTTTTCGCTTAAAATTAGTGTTTTCCTGCACCCTGTTCCTCCCTGTAAGATACTTGTAGTCTCTATCATATCCCCTCTCCTCCTCTCCTCCGGGAGTACATGTTCAGTTCCTTCAACCTGTCTTCATAGGACTTGTGATGCAATCCATGCACCATCTTTGTTGCCCTCCTCTGAACCTTCTCTACCTTGTCTATGTCCTTACAAGGTATGGTCTCCAGAACTGTACACTGTACTCCAGGTGGGGCCTCACTAGTGTCTTGTATAGCGGAATTATGACCTCCCTTTTCCTGCTGGTGATGCCCCTGCCTATACATCCCAGCATCCTATTTGCTTTACCTGCTACCTTGTCACACTGTTTCCTACCTTGAGGTCATCAGAGATGGCAACCCAAGATCTCTTTCCTGCTTGGTGCATGCTATATCGTCACCCCCAACTGATATATTGTGCCAGGTTTTTGTGCCCCATATGCATTATCTTGCACTTCTTTGCATTGAATTTTAACTGCCAAACCCTGACCATTCTTCAAGTTTCTGCAGGTCCCTTCTCATTCTGTCTACACCCTCTGGTGTGTCTACTCTGTTACAGAGCTTTGTGTCATCAGCGAACAGTGAAATTCTGCCTTCTAGGTCCTGCACAATGTCACTGATGAAGATGTTGAATAGGACCGGTCCCAGCA
Organism: Neoceratodus forsteri; assembly: GCA_016271365.2. NCBI lineage: Eukaryota > Metazoa > Chordata > Ceratodontiformes > Ceratodontidae > Neoceratodus > Neoceratodus forsteri. Next base: position 627,788,610 of record JADMNL010000023.1, on the reverse strand, counting down.
CTGATCCCTGTGGTACCCCACTGGTCACTCTTCCCTCTGTGGAGTGACAGCCATTTACCACCACCCTCTGTGTCCTGCCACCCAGCCAGTTACCTACCCACCACACTACTGTCCTGCCCACACCCATATTCCCCATGGTTCCATGTGATAACAGCGATCATGGAATAGCGATCACTGTTTGGGCGAGTGTACATCACCAAAAATGAATTATGGCGATGTACGCTTGCAGCCAATTTCTGAAGAGGGTGCCTGTCTCTTTGTTAGGGTGGAGCTGTGCCCCACACACCCCACTAAAGGATTCTTCAGCTCCAGGGGGTGCATGTTGGGGGGTGTAAAACTGTAAAAATAAAATAACCCGACTCAATGCAAAACAGTATCACACCCAGAACCGAACCTGGCACCCTCCCAACCCCAGCCTGCCACCTACCCACCATGCCACATGGCTAGCTCAGCAGCCACCACCACACTATACCCCACAAACCCTCCCTCCCTCCCTCCCCTTCTGCCCATTGCATGGCATGGTCCTTCCCCCTCATGTGTGTGTATCATAGTGACATCCGTCACTATATTCACTTACCCCCTGTGTCTGGTCACCATCCTACCAGGTAGCTCTGTGCACAGGCGCCATGATTGAGTCACTCTTTTTGAAAGTGCTCAATTGCGGCCACCTTGTACAAGGGATACCTACTGTCTTGGATCCTGTAATCCACTGGTCACAAGGCTTTCTCCAATCCTTACCTTCAGTAGTGATTCCATTACTTAACCCCTACCAAAGTCAGGCTGACAGGTCTGTAATTTCCTGCCTCCTCCCTGTTACCACTTCTGTGAAGTGGGACCACATCTGCCCTCCTCCAGTCCCCCGTATCTAGTAATCGGTTGAACAGGGCTGTCAGAGGTGCAGCCAGCACCTCCTTGAGCTCCCTCAGTATCCTACGGTGTACCTTGTTAGGCCCCATTGCCTTTTCCACTTTTAGTTGTGCCAGTTCCTTGAGGCCTCTCTCCTCTGTGAAAGAACTAGTGTCCACCTCCTCCCTTCCTTTAATGCCATTGTCCCTTATGTGTGGCCCGTCACCTACCCTTCTCCCGTAAATACTGAACACTTGCGTGTTAGATTTGATGTGTAATGTTTCATTGTTCTTGATTTTATGTTACTCAGTGTATATTGCTCCTTTCTATAATGCAACCTGTGCCTATTGCTCCAACCTTGTACTGTCTGCCACTGTATGGCCCGGGTCGCAACTGAAAATGGTCCTTTGGATCAGCTTGCTTACCCGTTCGCCAAAAACACAAATAAATAAATAAATGTCTGCTTTTTTTGATCTTCCTCCACACAAACCCCTCCTTCCCCTTCCCCTTGTAGCCTTACTATCCCTGCTTTGGTCTTCCTCTTTTCGTTTTTATACCTAAAGAATGTTTATCCCCCCCTTTTTTGCTGACTTGACAATATTCTCCTCTGATTGCACCTGTGTGCGCCTAACTGCATTCCCTGCCTCCCTTTGTTTCGTCTGATAAGTTGATCCGGTTCATCTGACACAACCTCCCTCCTGTGAACCCATGCCTTCTGCTGTCTTGAAGATCATTTGGTTCCAGGATATCCACTAGTCTCCATTAGTATGGTCTCTCTAATAATGCCCTTGCAATAGTTGTAAGGCTCCTGGTTCTCCCTAGTTCCACTCTTATGCATGGGCGCTACATCTGATGTCATCTACTCCCTTAACATCCTGGGCTCCAGATAAGATTTTTTGGGATGAGTATTGTACTTCTCATTTTGAAAGTGAAGTGAGTAGAACCAAATTCAGATATGTACAAATGTCTACACAGAGTGGAGTGAGGAATACATTTTTAAAAACATTGTAGTTTTTTTCTAGAAAAGAATTGATCAAGTGCCAACAATGTTCCAGATAATGTTGGCAGGTAGGAGTAATTTTCTCACCAGTTTTAAAATTTAGTGAGCAAAACAAAATTAGGATGCATACGAGTGCTGTAAATCTGTAAAAAAAACAAAACACTACTCCTTTTGAACCACCAATTATGTTATGAAGCATTATTCTTTGGTGTGGGGTATTTACAAATATTGGGTGTGTATTGGTACTCACTAAAAAAAATTTCTGAAGAGTATTTCCTAAAATGAGGTGAGTAAAACAGGTTGGTACTCCCCTTATCTGGAGCCCTGTTGACACCTCCCCTCATATCCAATGAACTATTAATGGGCTCCGCCAGAGGTGCAGCTAGGACCTGTCCCATCTCTTTCAGCACCCATGGATGTAGCCTGTCTGGGCCTACTAAGGGTGAGGGGTGGCACTATATATAAGGGAGGTTATAAAAGCCATGGAGGTCAGGAACAGTTCGGAAGGTAAATCCATACAGACAGTATGGGTTCATGTAGCCACAAATCACTGTGGTTAAATTGGAAATGTTTAGGAGGTAGAACTCTAGTCTCTACATTTGTAGGAGGAAGAACTCTCCTATAGTATTTAATGGAGAAAGGGGTCAGAGGAGGTGGAACTGAGTTCCTGTCAGTTCCTGCCCAATTTAACCGTGGATGAAAAACATCAGGATAGGAGTGGTATACAGATCACCAATACAGAAAGAAATGTCTGACAGGATACTAGGGGATTACATTAGAAGGGCAGCAGAGCAGGGGAAGTGCTGCTAATGTATGATCTCAGTACACCAGATGTGGACTAGAGGATCCCAGTAGAAGCAAGTGGCAGGAAATAGCAGCTGGTAAAGGTGTTCCAAGAAGCATTCCTGACCACAAAGTCTCAGAAGCAGAAACAGAATAGGGGAGATCACAGTGCAGAACCTAATGGGAACCAGTGACCATCATTCTGTGTAGCTTACTCTTATTTTAAAAGCAGAAAAGGAGAAGAAGTCACAGACAAAAATCCTGGGTTTCAGGAAGGAGGATGTTGGCAGGATGAGGGAGTTACTGCAGGAGACATTAGAAGGGGTAGAGACAGTATAGGGGTAGACACGAAATTGGAATTGGTAATGGATGCTGTATTGGATGCTATGATTCACTGTGTCTGAGTAGCAGGGAAAAACAAGAAAGGCAGAAAACCACTGTGGTTCACATGGGAGGTGGGAGAGGCTGTGAGGCAGAAGAAGATAGGCTTCAGAAAATACAAAATATAGCCAGAAGGAGGGACACAGGGAGAAGTATCTAAGCAAGATGGGGGTGGGGCAGAAGTAGAGCTCAGAACAGTGGATGTCATGAGGAAGGGCAATAAAACATTATTTCGCTACATATGGGAAAAATGCGAAACAAAAGAGGCAATTGTCAGGCTGAAGAAGGGGATGGATGAAAGGAGAATGAGGATAAAGAGAAGGCAGACATATTGAATCATTTTTCTGGTTAAGGACTTAAAGTAGAGGATAAAGAACTATTACTAGACTATATTGTTATGGCAAGGAGGGTAGTGAGTATCAGTGAAAATCCAATTAAAGAGGGAAGGGTACTGATAGGACTGAAAGCACTGAAGGTATACAAGTCCATGGGCCCAGACTGGGCTAAATGCCTGGTTACTGAAAGAGATGGGGCAGCTGCTATCTGCACCTCTGACTGAGTCCTTTAACAGCTCACTGGAGAAGCGGTGGTACTAGAGGACTGGAAGAAGGCAGATGTAGTTCCCCTGCACCAGAGCAGAAGCAAGGATGAACCTTGGAACTAAAGACCAGTAGGTCTAACGTCCATAACAGAAAAGATGCTAGAAGCCCTAATAAAGGAGAGGCTGGTGAATTTCCAGGAAATTAATGGACTTTAGGATATCAGACAGCATGGGTTACAAGAGGAAGGTCGTGCCAGAGGGACCTGATTGATTTCTTTAATTGGGTGCCGAAGATGATAGATAAGAGCCAGCAGTGGATATGCTGTACCTCAATTTTAGTAAAGCCTTCAGCTCTGTCCTACATGGATGGCTGGCTAAGAAGTTGGGGACCTGGGAGTTGGGAGTAAAATCTCAAGATGAGCAAAAAAATTGGTTAAGACAGAAAACAGAGGGTTGCCTTAAGTTACCTTGAAGAATACACATATGTCAGCGAAAGGGTCACCAGTGGGGTGCAGAAGAGTTCAGTCTTGGGGCCAATCCTCTTTTAGCATTTGTATTTGTGATGTTGGAGTGGGGATCCATGGGAAGATCTGCCTCTTTGCTGACAACACAAAGATCTATGGAAGAGGAAACAGTGATGAGGAAGTAAAGAGAATGAAGGAGGGTCTGAAAAGGCTCGAGAAGTAGTCAGGGGTTTATCAGTTGAAATCTGATTCCAAGAAGTGCAAGGTAATGCACAGAGAGGCAAGAAATCCAAAGACTGAATACAGAACGGGGTTGCTGTGGAGACTATGACAAAGGAGGGGGAACTGAAGTAATAATATTGGACAATTTCTAAATCAACAGCACAGTGCAAGAGGCAAGGCAAGGCAATTTTATAGACACCCTTGCCTTGGGGATCAGGGTACTGTACAATAAACAAAACTAAAGAAATTACAAATACAGGAATACATTATATGAATAAGTAAACAGTTTAAATAATAAATCAGTGGATAGCTACATAAAAGCAAAACCACATTCTGACTAGCCACAGGCCAGTAAATGGTTCATAAGATCAGATCAGGCAGAATTATAGTTTAAAAAGATGTGATTTCAGGTCCCCATTAAAAATGTCCACCATGCTGGCAGAGCAAATACATAAAGGTAAAGAATTCCACAAAATACAGTAGCTCTGTCAAGCGTAGAAGATCTATTTCAAGACAGTTTCAGCCTAGACCGAGGCACAAGCAGTAAGCCAGCATTGGTGGAATGGAGAGGGTGGATAGAGGTGTGAGGGGTCAGGAGATCTTTCAGATGGCAAGGATCCAGATTGTGTAGGGCCTTGTATACCAACAAGCATATCTTGAGGTTGATGTGCCACCGAACATACAGCCACTGCCTTCACACAACATAGGATCTCTACGAGATGTCCTGGAGATCAAACGTGCTGCAGCATTCTAGACCAGCTGCAAGCAGTGCATCAGATTCCCACATAACCCTAGGCAGAGAGCATTACAGTCATCCAAACTAGATGTGAAAAGACATGGACTATCATCACCAGGTCACCAGGCACTACAAAAGGCTTAATCCAGGTTATATTTCACAGATGAAAAAAGTCTCTGTGGACAACTGCCAACACCTGGTACTCCAGGGTAAACCTGGATTTCAAAGGGACTCCCAGATTTCTAAGAATGTCTACAGCTCTGAAGGTGGCATCATTTAAACATGACAACTAGATGTTGTCCCGTGTCATAGCCGACCTACAGCAGACCTGGTTCAATGATCATCACCTCAGTCTTGTTTGGATTGATGCTTGATCAGTTAGAGGCCATCCAGCCATTGATCTCTTCCATACATCAACCCAACACTGAGCTTGTATTAGTCTCATCAAAGCACCTAGGAGCTACAAGAGTTAGAAGAAGAGAACAGCAGCAAATATCAAATGAAAATGTTTGTATGAATGAAACTTTTCATGTGATATTATGGTTCTTAACTATTGAATGTCTGTATATTTTTGGACCAAATCAGCAAAAAGCACACATGTGGACCTCCCCCTTTCTACCCTGAATATGTCAGAGCAAAATTCCAAAGCAGCTGGGCACTACAGGTGTCACCAGAAGAGAACAATTGTAGTTCATAACTTCTGAATGGCTAAATATTTGTGCACCAAACCAGCAAAAGGCACATCTGTGGGCCAACCTCTTTCTGTCCTGAACGTTTCAGATCACAATTCCAAAGCACCTGGGTGCTACAGGTGTCAGAAGAAGAAAGCAGCAGCTAGCAGGAAACGAAAATGGATTTTCCCCTCACAAAAAAGGATGAGGTGATATTTTTTATATCACAAATAACAAAAAAAGATTTATAATTTTTAAAAAGAACATTTGAAGGACATTTTTCCAACAGTTAAGTGCAGAATCCAGCTAATGGGGTCTCGATAAGCGAGATACATGTGTTGGTCACTCTGCAAAATGTCATTTGTGTGACTTTTGAAATTTTGAATTTGTAGGGAAAAATGGAAACCAAATGGCGGCATATGAAAAAAGCTTTTCCCCTCATGAAAAATGATGATGTCATACAATAAACGATTCTTTTTTCATATCACGAGTCACAAAAAAAGATTAATAATCTTTAAAAAATAACATTTCAATGGCATTTCTCCAGCAGTTAAGTGCAGGATCCAGCAAAGGGGTCCTGATAAACAAGATGCATGTGCTGGTCACTGTCCAGAATGTCATTTTTGTGGCTTTTGAAATCTGTACTTTTGAGAAAAACAGAAAACAAGATGGCGGCAAACAAAAAAGGATTTTCCCCTCACAAAAAAGGATGACGTCAATACGCAAAAATACTTTTTCTCGTTTCACACAGCTATTTTGAAGTGCTTACAGAGCATGCTCAGAACCAAATTTTTGAAAATTTTAAAATTAAATAACTTTGGAATGGATTAATATTTTTCCACCAAACCGGCATAAGGCACATCTGTGGGCTAGCCCCTTTCAGCCCAAAAATATTCATGCCAAAATTCTAAACTGTCTGGGCACTATAGGTGTCAGATGAAATCCCAGCAAAACTAGTGGGAAAAAGACTCCCGAAAATTCACTTTCTGCACTATCCAGAACTTGCAATCTGCACGTCCGACCAGAATGAAACTGGGCACATCCAAAAGTCTACCACATGGGACCATGCGTGCAAAATGTCATATAAATCTGCTGAATGGTTGTGAAGTTATTAAAGTGCAAAAAATTAAGGTTTAACGTTAAAGTGCCTACTCAACCCTAACTATAGTGGTGTGACCATGCCACTATAATATCTATCTATCTATCTATCTATCTATCTATCTATCTATCTATCTATCTATCTATCTATGTATATCTATAATATATATCTATATAATACACTATGAGCCTGCTTCCCCGATATTTTCAATATGTTATAATCCATGGTTTAGAACACTCAGGGAAATAATTCACGGTTTAGAGCATGAACATTTTTCAACTCACTTGCCCTAATCAGCATCCTACTCTAACCAACCAGATGGATGTATTGAAGTGCGAGTCAATTAAGACAGCTGCAGCACAGTTCCACATGAGTACCTCAGTACCACAAAAAACATCACACAGAGTGTTTCCTCCTGAAAGACTGCATTGAAAAATGTTCTGTGTTGGGAACAGGCTGAATACTGTATTATATGCAATAAAAAAGAACTCACCATAAAGAACTTGCTTGGTACTCTGCATCTCGTGAATGTGGTGACATCATAAGGGCACTAGAGCTTTACTCTCGTGCCCATGATGTCACCACACTAACTTGGCGTGAATTTATCAGCTTGTTTTTCATGGTGCAGGGTTAGTTTTTCATTCTTGTTGTTATCTCTGCCCCTGTCATTTTAGTTTCTTTTCTTTTTTTTGTTGTTGTTGTAGTAAGGGACAGGCAAACTTCAGCTTTTGCACTTACTTTTTGGGGTCAAAGCACAAAGCAGAGAGAAGAGTATAACACTGCTGTTCAGCTGCATCACACGTCACTAAAGCCACAGCTAGCAGTGGGTGCAGTTGTGTGAGGGCCAGTAAAGGCATGACTAGGGGCACAGGAGATAGTGCAGTGATTTTGTTCTGGCAGTTCTTTCAGGACAGGATTTCCTACGTCATCCAATTGGTTGACAGGCTTATCAAAAGCTCAAGCAACACTCAGCAGTTCCTTGAGAGATAATTGGGAAATAGCCCTCTCAAAGGAGTCAGTAGGACATGAGGTAAATGCATGCTGGCTTAGGCCTAACATCTCTGAGGAAGTTAGACTAGGCAGCGCAGAGTAGTACAGGGAAGAGTGTGGGCACGTCCCAATATGTGGATTTGGGCCCCAATTGTTTGGAAGCATTTATATTTGGATTATAATATTCCCTTCTGGAGGCTTCAAGAACCCATAAACTCTGAAATTGCTTTAGCCCATGGTTGCCTCTGTACAGTATTCTTACTCTGTGTATGTCCTAACTAATGTCATTGACGCGGAGCCTTTGTAAATGAGTCCCTGACTCAAAGAGTTGTAATTCCTAGACTGAATACAAAATAAATAAAAAAAATAAATAAATGTGCAGTTTTGTGGTTTCAGAGACTTTTGCACCCTGTCCAAGCATTTGCTTTGATTCATCTTTCAGACCCTAGGAACACCACATTGCACTGTATATTCAGCAAGATTAAGGAGAATGTGTTATCCTGCTGTCACATTTCCCAACTTTTGTGGCATTTACTTCAATCCTATCTGAGGCTCAAATGTAATTTGTGCCTACAGATTGTGTTTTTTTTTCCAAAGTCTCCCTAGAGATGTAGGGTTTCTTTCAAAATCTTGTAAAATCAAATGTTAGGGATCACTTGGTTGCCCAGTACTTTCATGTCACTGCACACTATGTAAATGTAAGGGAAAACTGTAAATCCATGTAGTCACTAATACTCAAGGGAAAGCTCCAGCTGTTCTGCTCTCTGCCCTCTGGTGTGCCTGCCAGCACAGCAGATGCTTGTCCAAATGGTTGCACTGCCCAGCTGTTCCCAAACGGCTGCCTGCCTTGTCTCATCTTAACCTCTCAACTGCAGATCTGGCATATAGACATGTTATTATCATTCCTGTCTAAGGTGAAAAACCTTACATAGGACTTGTGTAATTTTGAGTCAGGGATATTTTTTGTTGGGGGGGGGCGTAAATATTAGCTGCTGTTCTGGCAACTGCACTGACTTCAGATATGGTTGTTCTGAGTTGCTATAATCACCCTAACCCACCCTTGTATGCACAACAGCAATTGCTTCTGATTAGTTTTTCCTTTCACCCTACTGTTTCTCCTTAATGGACACACTCGCAGGACAAGGGCTTTCCTTTTTGGGACTCCCTTCAGACATTAAGGAAATCAACAGGTTCCTCCTCATTTCCACCTTTCATAGACTGAAGACCCTTTTTTTTTTTTGACCCCATGCTCCTTCCCAATGGATGTGTTGGCAGCAGCCCATTCTATGTTTCCTCAATCTGACCCTCCTCCTCATTACCTGGGTTTAGAATGGTTGCCTTCATTTCTACAGCAGTACAGCTTCACACATGGCTCCCCTTCTCCTCCATGCAGGATGTATTTTCATTTGATTGACCCTTTGCTTTACCCACAGCTCCATGATCTCGGTGCACCCTTGCATTCTGCACCCACACCTAACTGCTGCAGCCATCCCTCTGAGTAATCACACATCTGAGCAGGTGCAGGTGCACGGAGATCACGTTTTTCAGAAATGACCAGATCCATGTTATTATTTTTTTGGGGTGGGGGAATAAGAAAATATGGGAATGACGATATTGTAGAGAACCCCTTCCCCTAGAACTGCACTGAAGAAATCAAAGATAACTCTCTGCCTCAGTCTCTACCTCTCTTTCCAGTGCAATCACAGTCAGCCTCAAGCTATCCAGCCACCCCTCTCATAGCAGGGAAGTAAAACTACAGTGAAGAGGAGCGTATAAAACTAAAGAGCCTCTCCCAGTTAATAAGAAAGCACACTGAAACCCACTCAGAAATGAGCTAGACATTTGTACAAGGCTGTGAAAATATTTCAGTATTTTTGAAGGACTAGGAAAGGCTTCAGCAACACAAAAAAAAATGTTCTTATGAAGCTGGAGGCAGTGTGGTCTAGTGGGAAGCAGGAGATCACAGGTTCAAACCCCACCAGGGCTAAATACTGTCTGTGTAACCTTGAGAATTTCACAGTACTCCAGTCCATTCAGGTGTGGAATGGGTGGAAGCAGGGTCAAACTGAAAATGAGATGTTTTATCTCAGTTGGGCTATGCTGGGTAAACAAAGAAAACTAATCCCCCACACACACACACAACTATTACTGGCAATATACACAGAGGCTAGGGAGCCACATAGGTACATTTCTGAGTGAACTACTTATACTTGTTTCTCATCTGCATAACTAATTGTACAGTTCTACTCATGGAATTCTGCCATTCTAATAATTCACGGAATTCCACCAATGACGAAGTTTGAGATGGAAAATGCAATTTTCCACATTTCTCAGGCAGAATCAGTAAAGGCAGAACAAAAATCTGCATAACTGTGATGTGTAGACTCCTGCTAGAATAGTCCATATGTAATTGTAGGCAAGTAAAAATGTAACCTCTCATTGCTCCAGTGTACCCAGCTGCGTAAATCAGTTGAAGCAAGACCCCCCTGGAAACAAGATGCTGCATCTCAGCTGAACAAATCCTTGGTAAATAAACTATAAACACAAAGTTCTCTCCTCCTTGGTGTTTCATTTAGGTTTGCAGCAGACGTTGATTGACACAGCTGCGATGGTGACAGTGTTAACAGTTCAGTCTGGGAACTAAAATCTTTGTCTCAGTTGCTAGAGGCTCCTGAAGTTCTGTTTTTAAAAGTAGTGTCACCTTTTGCCTAAAATATTAAGTTTAGTGGCGATGTTTTCTTCTGATTAGAGCACTGACAGGTTGCAAATTCAGGGCCCAGTTATGAAAGAAATGTGTTTATGCAGCACTCAACAGTAGACAGTAAAAACAAACAATTATGTAGCAACCAAGAGCGGTACTGCCTGTAATAATCTGAAGGAAATGGGCCTTGCAGTGTGGGTTTGCAGGTGTGCAACAGGCTGCCCATGCATATCTGCTCAGTTCTGCAATGTACAAATGAACCTAGGTGTAATGTCTCCTCATTTGGTGACGTTTATCTTCAGGCTTTACAGAGCCATAACCTGCGTCCAGCATCATCCTTTCTTCCTCTGGTGCCAAGGACTTGGAATTGCAGGTGGGTTCTGGGAATGAAGGGAAGAGGAAATCTTTGGGGTAGCCAGAGCCATCAGTTCACAGCTCCGCTGCCACACCAGAATGGGGCTTTAACTACCTCTGGTAAGTAGAGTATCCTGAATACAAGACCAAAGGCAGCATGGATTCACAGGGGTGAGGTCACACCACATGAATCTGATTGATTTCTTTGACTGGGTTACCAAGGAAATAGACCAGGGGAGGGCAGTGGAAGTGGCCTATATGGTCTCCAACAAAGCCTTCAATACTGTGCTACAAAGGAGACTCATAAGGAAATTGAGCAGTCTAGAGGTGGGATCCAAAGTGTTCAGTTGGTTAAGTAACTGGTTAATGGATAGGTGACAGAAGGTGGTGGTATATGGCACTCACTTTATGGGGGGGAGGGGAGGGGGAGTGACCACTCAGATGCCACAGGGCTAAGTACTACATCCGGGCCTCTTCAATGCCTTTATAAACGACATTGCAGAAGGACTGGAAGGAAAGGCACAGCATGTCTTTTTGCAGATGACACCAAAATCTGTAATAGGGTGAGTACTCAGGAGGGGGTAGAGACAATGTATAGGGACCTTGTGAAACTCATGAGGTGGTCAAGGGCATGGCAGCTGGGGTTCAATGCCAAAAAGTGCAAAATCATGCCTCTAGGGCATAGAAACCCAGAGGGCTGAGTATTGGATTGGGGGGGGGTCCTAATAGTCACTAAGCAAGAAAGGGACCTTGGGGTAGGGACCTTGGGGTAATCATATCTGATGACATCAAAGTGGCAGAGAGAGTGTGACCAAGCAGTGGGTAGGGCCAGTGGGATAATGGGATGCATAGCAAGAGGTATCGCCAGCAAGAGGAGGGAGGTTGTGGTACCACTGTATCAATCACTAGTGAGACCCCACCTGGAGTACTGTGTCCAGTTCTGAAGGCCACACCTCAGAAAGGACATACTGTAGGCAGAGTGGAGGCAGTTCAGAGGAGGGCAAGTAAAATTGTGCAGGGGTTGCATCAAGAGCTCAAGAAGCAGAAACTAAGGGATCTCAACATGAACAGCTTGTAAGAGAGTGAGAGGGGACATGACAGACACCTAAAAGTACCTCATGGGGTGAACGAGGTGCAGGAGGGGAATCTCTTTCAAATACAAAAGAGGACTGGTAGCAGAGGGCAGGCGATGATGCTGGACAGGGGAGGGAGTTCAGAAGGGATGGAAGGAAGTACTCCTTCACAGAAAGAGCGGTAGACACCTGGAACAGACTGCCAGTAGAAGTGAAAACAGTGACGGGCTTCAAGCATGCATTGCTTAGATATAGCAAACTATTAGTAAATAAACAGGGAGGGGGGAGAGTCGCTGGAGACCAGGTAGTGTCTGCAGAGACAGACTAGGCAGGGACCATCTGGGCTGACTGGTTGGGCCAGGTGGTCCTTATCTGGCCAACAAATTCTATGTTTCATCCTGGTCTTGCACTGACAGTTCAAGCGCTTCCTTGGGGTTTGCACTGTAGGAAGTGTGCTGACATGCCCACAGATCACATGACTAGCCCAAGAGATGGACAGCAAAAAAGCCTAGCTGACCTGTGGAGGTGCTGAGAGTGACCAGTAGAGGAGAGCTGCAGGAGTCAAAGGAGGAAGCTAGAATCACAGGACAGAGCCGATAAATCCAGCCAGTACACCAGAGGGTGAAGTTTTCACTGTTAGAGGTGAAGCATGAGTACCTACTGGGGTGTATGACCCCTGCAGCACCACTTTGTAGATAATAGATAGGGCCGCTGTGAGCTACTTTGTTGTTCCGACTAGGCCATCTGGCTGGGGTTACAATTTGGGTACTTTATTTGTTGTTAAAGTGTGCCAACACCAGCTATCATGTGCATAACGGTTGTGTACACTGGTCCAATGGCTGGGTACCCAATGAAGCACCAGAAGCTCCTCAAGGACTAAGTCTATACTGATACCAGTAGGGAGTGGGGTAGATTCCACACAGTACAGTTAAGCAAGTACATAGTGTTGGGATGCACTGTACCAGAGTGAAGCCTGGTAGCCTTAGACTGAGATAGTCACTGTTATTACACTATTATTGTTTGCCAGTCATAACTGTTTTTGTTCCCCAGAACTTTGATCTTGCTTCCCAGTAAATCCCTTATTATTTGTTTACATTTACTGTGTGTGAGCATAAAGGCCCCTATGCACTAAGGAGCAGGTTGCTTAAACATTGCGGATCTCTGGCATGTTGGCATCCCTACATCTGGATGCCTCAAACTGGGGGGAGGGGTGCTGAGGACCCGTGTGTGTATTCATGGAAAGGAAGTGCATCCCTTCTGCACAGGATCCCCCAGATGGTCATGCAGCTACACACTTGGCCAGTCCGGGAGCACGTCTGGACCATGCTCACTCATCACACCATTCACAAAGATACAGAGTGCTGGGTAAGGAAGTGCAGGATATAGCAGCAGAGACCCTGCCATATCTTTTGTGTGCTCCCTTAATGTATACCTGCCAGCTGCAGTGGGATGAGGAATCCCTCTACCATGCTGTCCCAGCTCTCTGGGCTGACTGGGAGGGCTGGAGGCAGTCATTTGGGCACTCGCCCATCTTTTTAAAAACAGACATTGCACACTGTCCCATAATCCTCTGCTGCATATGGAGCAGGGGATCCACCATGGGACCAGGTTGGGCATCCAATTGGATGCCCACCAGTGTCTCTGATCCTCTCCCACACAGCAGTGTGCCGGGTGGGGCGGGGGGCTGCAGACAGGCACTGTGCAGTGGCATGCATTAGTGCAAGCAGCGCCTTGTGCGCCTGTCCCCAGGTGCAGAGCTGAGCAGGCCGGGTATGCACCTTTTGCGCATCCCCGGCTAGCATCATACATAGCCCCTATTATTTGTATAATATAAGTTGTATGGTTTTAAGAAAACTATAATTGTATTGTGTGGGAAACAGGTGTGTTGTATGATTGGGAACCAAAGTGGATTGGTATTCTTTACCAGAGGGGCAATACTAGTTTGATCACTTAGCCACTACATCATTTGCCTGGGTGGAGGCACCACTCAATTTAAAATAAACTTGGATGACAAACCCCATCAGGAGCCAACTACCCATGCCCTTCACCCTTTTTTGAGCCTGTGAGAAAGGGTAGTATATCAAGATGAGTGATGATCTGATACAGAACAAATCACCTTTTCATCATATTTTTTAATCTAAGCGTTATGTACTGTACTGTTTTGTTTGCTGTGATGTATTGCTCTATTGACGAAGTGACTTTGTAAATGAGTCTATGGCTCAAAGGTCTGTAAACCAATGATCTAAAAAAAATAAATAAATAACTGATTCTGAGTAATAAGTTGTGCGCCTGAGGATGGCAGCAGAAAACAGTCACCTCAGAAATTGTTTTTGGTTTTTTTTTTCCATTTTATGAATTCAGGAAAGGCAGTGTGGCACAGTGGTTAACAGACCGACTGGGGAAATGGAAGATCCCAGAGTTGAATAATTCCTGGCATTTTTGACCCTGCGCATGCCACTTGACCATCCTGTGTGTCTGCTCTCCAGGCTATAAAATCAGTAGAAGAGGGATCCTACTGAAAATGAGGTGCTGCTTCTCAGGCTATCCTGGGACAATCAATCGTAGAAAGGAAAACTGGAAAGGGTAGGTGACATGCTGAGAGAAATGTGTTCTGCAGCCAGTTGTTGCTGTGAATTTCCCTACTGATGTTGATATTATAGTCCTGCTATGTTAGTGCATGACTGCCAAGCTAAGCTACAGTATGTAAGGTATGAAGCAATATACCTCCCCTAACGTGATAATAAAACGGAGGTTGTGGGTAAAAGTATAAACAGTATTTTATGGAGATGAGTGCACTTCCTGTACCAAGTGCTATAACTATGATGTTAAAAGCATAAGATCATAGTTTTAGTCAAAAAAGAGCTTTAGTAGCATTGCAAAAAGGTGACTTCAAGAAGACTTTTGACAAAGTTGAGGCTATGAGGCTGTGAATTTCCTTATTATTCTCAATAATGTTTCTGCTACTGCATAAGTGTCAAGATAAACTACATAAGGGATAGTATAATGCAATACTGTATCTCTTTCATCATAAAAACTAAGATTGTAGTTAAAAATAAATACTGTATGTGATGTTGAGTACACATCCTTATCAAGGGGTTCTCACTCTGCTGTTGGAAGCATAAGATTATAGTTTTAGTCAAAAGAGAGCTTTCACAAACCTTGTAAAAGATGATATCAAGTAGACATTCTGTACTTTTGCCAAGGTGTGAGACTGCGTGTTCCACGATGAGCAACTCTATGGGGCACCATTATTTGGAGTATGAATAGGAGGCAGCAGGCAGTCCCTTAGAACACAAGATCTAAGCCCCCTTCTCAGATCTGAAGAACCAACTGATTGCCCAATTACTGCTTAGTTATCTTACATTCTGACAGGATGAGAACATCCAGCTCTGTATCCTGAACAACAGCATCCCTTACGGAAATACAGCGTTGGCTTCGTGCCAGCAAACACAAGGCAGTAACTGACTGAGCTCATTAGATAAGATAGACCATTTATTTTCGAAGCACCTTTCAGAAAATCTAATACATTGTACACAATATAATGTCAAACTTTTAGAACAAAATTAGTAAGTATTAAATGAGTGACAGAAGAAAACCAATCATTTGAATTTCAAAATTGCTGAAAGTCTTCTCAAAAGATTGCAGATTCCTCTTAATAACTTCCAAAGTGGAAGCAGCATAAATATTTAGAGGGAACTTGTTCTTGCAACCTTCACATTTCATCCTTGTTCTTGGCATGTCTAGCAATGTGCCTTTGAGGTAGTGCAATGGACAGAGGGAAGCATTGGGCACTGGAGGTCACAAAGTCAGAGAGGTTCCAACTTATTTTGGCTTCATAGGTTAACAGAACTTAAAGGTCGCCTGCCATCTGAATAGCAGTCAGTGCAGTTTACAGAGCACAGCTGTAATATGATGCAGCATCCTAGCAGGCAGGGGAACCTTGCCAGCAGTATCTAGACAATCCGCAAGCTGCAGAGATGAACCCTTGCAGGACTCCAAGTAGCACCAAAAGGATTGCTTGAAAAGATGAGAGGCAGCAGGGACTAATGGTTAGAGTACAGGTATTGGAATCATGAGATCTAGGTTCAAATCCCACCAGACCAGGAAAGCTCTGCACTCCAAGTGCAAATGAAACTGCAAACCACAAACCTTCAATGTTCAAATCAAAAAGTTTTATTTCTCCATGCAGGTTCAAACAAGGCATGCTGCTCCTTACATTTCAGGTGTGCCTACCATCAAACTCACTCCCCAGCGCTTCAACCAGGGATGTGGTCTTCCTCAGGGAGTCCTGCACTTGGAGTGCAGAGCTTTTCTGGACTGTGATAGTAGATTTTGGGGCTAGCAACCCCATGTTTCTGCACCCAGCTTCTAGCTGAGCACACGTTGAAGGAGGTTGTTGGAATTTCAAATCCCATCAGAGCTACTTACACACTGTGTGACCCCAAACAAATTGCTTAACCTCTCAGTGCTTCAGTTCACCCACCAGTAAAAAGACAAAATGTGTAAAAGCAAGACTCCATTTAAAACCAGATATTGCATGTCGGCTGGGCTATCATGGGTAAATAAATTTAAATACATGTAGGGTCCACCTGATGGACCAGCAGAAGCACTATTTGCTTCTGCGCTGATGAATTGGGTTACGGAGCAGACCCAGGAAGTCAGTTGAGTGGCTGGGAGTCTGAGGAAGTGCTGCCATGTGGCAGTGCTCCCAGCCAAGCGAGGCACCCTGGTTCCAGTGCTGTAGCAACACCTATAGTGGGCTGAAAGAGCTTGTCTCCTGTGCAGGACGTCACTAAGTGTGACCGAGGAGATGTGCATGGGGGCACACATCCACACCAGAGCATCAGGGAGGGGAAGAAGCCAGGGAGGAAACAAGAAAAACCTTCAGCGCTGATCACTCTTAATGATGGTGGCTGTGCCTTCAGGTCCCTCCCCATGTGGATCCCTGCCAGTGCGATGGCAGGGAGAGTGGCAGTTGGGGTGAGGATGCTGGAAAAAAGCTTGAAACATGTGTAAGGTGGCCACCAGTGTTCAAAAAGCTATATGAAACAAGAATAACTAACTAATTAACTAACCAACTAGGTAAATAACTAAAATAAACACATGCAGTTTATAGCTGTTGCTAAGACATGACTGTTAATGTTCTGCTATTTTATGCGAGATCCCCATTTTGCTAGGTCCTGTAATATTCCAGGGATGATTAGGCAATATTCTGGGAAAATGAATACTCTGGCACTATTCACATTGAGTTCTGAATTCTGCGGTGGTTATTTCTGTAATGGGCAAGACCTGTAATGTCCAGACGATGCAGGACACAGTAACTATCTGGCTAATGGCTTAGCCCAGTGAGTCCACATTACCTCCCTAGGTGCTTCACAGTTTCTGTTCAGATTATTGGGCCCACTACTGAAAACTTATGTCTGGGCCCTTATATTCTTAGATATGGGTGCACTCCCTCCCTTCAAGACCAGGAAATACAATTTTGTTCAGAAGCATAACCTAACAGCAGTGGGAGGAGGAGCATACTGTCCGTTGGGTGGCCCAAAAAAATCTCCAGTCTTCAGAACATAGCACCTGTCCACCCATATTCCTGGACCTGGTTGCTCTAGCTTTTCTTAAACAGTTCTACAAAGGGAACTGGTTTATTGTTTGCTTGAGATTTGTAACTAAGGTTTATAATCGATGTATCCAGGATATCCCAACTGATATGTAACATCTCATTTCTAGCAGGTTCCTGCTTCTACCTAAATTTATAAGTGGATGGGGCTGAAACAGTCAAAGGTCAGCTGAGTTGCTCAAGGTCACACAATGAGCCAGTGGCTGGGGTGGGATTTAAATCATGGTTTTCTGCTTCAGAATCCAGTGCTCAAACCAGCAGGACAGTATTGCCTTCTCTATAGCTTCAGCCTAACTTCTGAATGAACTATGTTTTTTTGCACTCCTCGATTGTTTCTATCATGGAAGGAATATGAAACAAATGTTAGGTAAAATTACTAAACGCCATAGTCACAAAAAGGGCCATGACAGTCTGACTTGACATGTATCCCCCTACTCACAAAGCACTCTGTTTATATGTTTAGGTAATGTAATTAAATATGAGTATTTTCTAAAGGAAATACTGGACACCCAGGGTCTCAGATTCACTGTAGTCAAGTGGCAAGGCTACACTGGCTAAGGAAAAACAGAGGTCGGACCTATGTACTACGGGGTGCTCCCACTGCTGTAGTAGTAGAGGAGGAGTTAGATCTGGGCATCATAACAACCAAGAAACTGAAAGATGACAAGCAGTAAGTAGCTGCTATCAAGAGGGCATGGAAAATGCTTTGGTATATTAAGGAAGGGGGAACTAGTAGAGCAGTGGAAGCAGTTCTGCCACATTACAAGACCCTAGTCAGATTCCACCTAGAGTACTTGTGCAGGTCTGTATTCCTTAATACAAAAATGACTTTGAGGCAACTAAGAGGATGCAGTGGCGGAGCCAGGTTTGGGGGCCGGGGGGATACAATGAGCTGGGGCATATTTCCAGATGTGACCTGGAGGGGGGCAATCACAGTTACAGTCAGGTTGCGATAATTCTGTGCTAAAACAGACAACCAAATGCAACAGATGAAAGCTACAGGTATACTTGGTAATGTAGTAAGGCAACAAATCCAGCATGATAATAGTTAACATAGTAGCATGACCTCATAATGGGGTGAACAGAAAGTAGAAGAAATTAAATGGTTGCGTGCAAAAAATTAAGAGGGATAGCAGAATAAGTAAATGGAGAACGCTTGAGCTGCACTGATAGAAAAGTGAGCAGAGGCAAATGAGATCAGGTGACAGCTACATGTGGACAGGAGCAAGCAGGTGGAAAGTGAGACCACAAAGGCAACGTATCAGAGAGCAAGTTGAAGAGAGGGGGCAGTGAGTTCCAGAGTGAAGGAGGAAAACAACTGACTAATAGACATAGAGCAGTGGGGGATATTGAATGAATGAGCGATAGAAGGGCAAAGAGAATAAGTGGAGGGAGCAGGGGAAGAAAGTGGTTCGGAGAGGTAGAAGGTAAGGGACGAGAACCAGAATTTAGAGAGAGATGAGGCACCATGGGAGAGGAACCAAAAAGACAGAGCAGAAGGGAGATAAGCTGAAGATAGGGAAAAAGGATGGGTAAAAGAAGAGACCCAGTAGCATGTGGCAACAGGAGATGAAAGATGGGGTCCAGTCTTGCGAGGGTAGATCTGGAGGCACCACTATAGACCATGCTTGCATAGTCAAACAACTGGGAGGGAAAGGCAGGATTTATTCCTGCAGAGGGAACCAAGTTTGGGGTGTATTTTTTTTGATGATGGCATCAGTGTGTACTGAGAAGTCAAGATGGCTATCGAACCACATGCCAAAGTATTTGAAGCAGGGGACTGCCTCAAGGGGAGTGTCATCAAGGGTTAACAAACATGGGTCTGACTAAGTTTACTAAGCTGTTAAGCAGCACACTTGCTAAGCAGCATGGTAACTGTTTGGAGTTCAGCGAGAGCTGGTTGGCATGGAAACAGCATTGAGCACTGTCAGAGTCACACAGTAGGGGCTGTTTCAAGACAGAGATGAAGGTTCTGGTGGCATAAAGAACTGTGTCAGCATACATATACATACTTGCTGAGACACAGACTGAGGGGAGGTCATTAAGGAAAACAAAGAGGACTGGACCCCCCCTCCAAAAAAGCCTTGAGATACACCAGAGTTGATGGTGAGGGGAGAACAAAAGGAATCTCCACCCTGGACACCGACTATGACTTGAAAGGTAGGAATGGAACCGGTGGAGGGCAGAGACTGAGATCCAGTGTATCTCAATTTATCTAAGAGTAATGGCTGGACTATGAGTCAAAAGCCTCATCCGGGCCAACAAAGATAGTGGCAAACACATGACCCCTATCAATTCCCTTCAGGATGGAATCAGTGACATGTAGGAAGGAGGAGACTTGAATGTTTTTTTACAGAAACCAGACTGGAAGGGAGAGAGAAAGGTTGGGAAGTCAAGAAACTTGGAGAGCTGTGAGAAAACCAGCTTTTCCTGCAGTTTAGCCAGGAAGGGGAAAGAGAGAGAGAGAGAGAGAGATGTGGCGGTAGTTTCCAGAGGTGCAGGTGTTACCCCCTTTGTGGAGGAGGAGCACTTCAGTCAGCTTCTAGCAGGCAGGAATGGAACAAAGCTGAAGAGAAAGGTGTGGAAAAAGAGAGGGGGCAGCGATGGCAGGGGCAGAGAGGTGAAGTAGTTTAGGATCAAAATGATCAAGGCTATGGACTTTGGAGTGATTAAAGGAGAGTATGGCTAACAAAACATCTGAGGTAGTGCTTGGTGAGAAAGCAAAACAGAATAAGAAAGGTGAGGGAGCCATAGGTAAACAAGTAGAGGAGGGAGCAGCAGGGATTGAATAGATGGTGAAGCATGCCTTTAAAGCAGCAATCACCTTAGCAGGCTTGGAAATGACAACAGATGGGTTGCCACGCTTGAAGGTAGGTGAAGTTTGTCCTGGTACAGTGAACGGAAAGACTTGGTCCAAACATACTGTGGTGGATAGTGTCCCAGTAGGATTTTTAAATGTTATGTCCTTTTGTGCTCATGGGAGCAAACTGTGTCACAAGTTCAACATTAGGGTAGGAGCCGAAACACACTGTGGGAGTCTAGTGAGAGAGGCACATTTTTGAGTAGGGAGACTGGAGACAGAGGCTGAAAAAGGTGCTTACCCCACATCACGGGGTGCCTAGCCAAAGTTCCTTTTCATTTCAAACTAAAGGCTGCCCTGCCTGTCATCAAGCAAGCAAACATGTCATTCTATATGTTTGCAGGCACTCACAGCTACCTACCTTACCTGTCTGCTGCTGTGCTTTCACACACAAACGTGGGCAGTTTGCTTTGCTGCACACATCTAGTAGCCAAGTGTAGAAACACACAGATTTATTACTTAAATTATCTGAGAGAGATGGTGTTGGGAATTGGCACACATCTTAGTGAGAGGCACTGATTTTACAACCAGGGTCCCCAAGGACTCCGCTACTCAGAGGATGAAGTGCAGGGCCACTAAAATGATCAAGAGTATGTTGGAAAAAAGCCATGTGAAGAGACTGGTGGCACTTAATATGGCCCAAACTGAGGAAACACTAGCACAAACAGTAAAAGAAGGTGACATGAGATACATTAGTGAAAGGAGAAAGTCCAGAGGGGGTATTGCTAAGATCAAAGGTGATAAGGGTGTGTGTGAGGAGGAGGACCATGTAAAAGCATCTATCCTAAATAGATACTTCTGCTCAGTATTTACTGAAGAGAAGGTAGGGCAGGGCCCACAGCTCAGCATCATGGACACAGGGGGAAGGGAGGTGTGCACTAGTCCCTTTACAAAAGAAAGGGTCCTACAAGAGCTCGATAAGCTGAGGGTGGACAAGACAATGGGACCTGATGGCATACATCCCAGGGTACTAAAGGAGCTAAGGGTGGAACTAGCAGAGCCATTATCAGAACTGTTTAGTGAGTCTCTGAGCACAGGAGAGGTCCCAGAAGACTAGAGAATGGCTTATGTGATCCTGCTCCACAAGAGTGGTAGCAGGGAGGAGGCAGGGAACTACAGACCAGTCAGTCTTACCTCAGTAGTGGGCAAGATTATGGAGACACTCCTTAAGGAAAGGATAGTGCAATACCTGGAATCCATAGGAAGCACAGGATCCAAGACAGCATGGGTTTACAAAAGGAAGGTCCTGTCAAACTAATCTCATATATTTCTTTGACTGGGTAACCAGAGTGGTGGACCAAGGGGGGAGCAGTTGATGTTGCCTACCTTGACTTCAGCAAAGCTTTTGATACTGTACCACATAGAAGATTAATTAATAAGCTGGGTAGGCTCAGAGTGGGTCAGACATTGGTCAACTGGGTGGCAAACTGGTTGATGGGCAGAAAACAGAGAGTGGTGGTAAACGGTATGCAGTCAGAAGAGATGCAGTCCCAAGTGGGGTACCTCAGGGATCAGTCCTCGGGCCAGTCCTCTTCTATATCTTCATTAGTGACATTGCAGATGAACTGGAGGGTAATGTTTGTCTGTTTGCAGATGACACCAAGATCTGCAACAGAGTAGATGATCCAGATGGTGTGGGCAGAATGAGAAGAGATCTGGATAAACTAGCAAAATGGTCAGAAGAGTGGCAACTGGGGTTTAACACAAAGAAGTGCAAGATCATGCACATAGGGAAGAGAAACCCTGAAGCCACCTATAGGCTGGGAGGGGAGTTGCTGGCAGTCACTAGGGAAGAAAGAGACTTGGGCGTCATTGTCACAAATTCACTCAGCAGGTCAGGTCCTCTACTCCCAAAGTGCCAACCTCTGAGCGCAGTCTTGTGAACAGTGTAACAGGCAAGGTAACCCTCTTGTCTGTTTTTGTGAGTTCGGATCAACCTTTGGTCTCAGTTCTGGAGGGATTCAAACTGTAACCTCTTGCTAGCATACCCAATGCACAGGCTCAGATATATCTGTCTTCAGGGGGCCAGATATCTTTGCCTACGGGCACCTAACCAGGTATTCAGAGATGAACCTTTAAAACTTAATAAAGACCTCAAATTTAAAATGCTTCTGTTTCCAGTTTGGTACCACCATACAAGTTTATGTCTGCTGAACCATAAATATTTCTTAGCAAAAGAAAGCAATTTAAAGACAGACCAGGTTTGCTCTAAAATTAGAGTTTTTTACTAAAATAAATAATAATACGTCAAACATACAATACAGAAATCTTGTATCACAAGACATACATATCTTTAAACAAAACAAGGTTTAAAACAGTGCAGTTCCTACAACTATATTTAGATTTTGTCTAGCTTTCTAAATATCTGTTTTCAGTGCTCAGATGTTTCCTTAGTCAGTGTCAGATAAAAAGTGTATCTCTATAGTGAAAGAGATAATCTTTTCAAGCAGTATTGGCCAACCCCTTTTGGATGAAGTCATCCAGCCCCTACTCTGGTCAAATATCTAACAAAAAATATATTTTTATACAACCACAGGATGTAATTTTATTAATCTATACTATATAGCTATACAGGATGTATTAATTCTGCAACCTTAGCATAACTCAAGTTTCAATGACACCTCTTTTGATCTCATGCTGTACCCTCTTCACACAGGCTTCATAGGGTCATTTACAACCTTACACCTCTATATAACATCCTAGCTTCCCTTATTTTAATGTTATAAACCTAGTTTATGATTTCTCTCTTAACAAAATTAACTTAACTCTGTAATTAGCTCAGAGAAACAGGATCCTTAATAAAAGTCTTCCAGTAACACATTGTCTCTAAAAAGACTGAGTGTGTGATACAATGCTGTCAGCAGTTCTCTTGGCCTGCATCTGTCAGCTAAAATCTGGGGTGGTGGGGGATGAGAGAGGTCATTCCTGGAGCATTTGAATTTTCAGCAGAGACATTAATACATTTTATATTAAAAAAATATATAATACAGCACTCAGAACTGGCTGTCTACGTCACAGTCATCGTCACCGATGACCTGAAATCATCCAGGCAGACCTCTAAAGCAGTAGGTAAGGCTAGAGGGATGTTGGGGTGTATTAGTAGGGGTATCACAAGTCGTAAGAGGGAGGTAATAATCCCTCTTTACAAGACACTGGTTAGGCCCCATCTGTAGTACTGTGTGCAGTGCTGGAGGCCACACCTTCACAAGGACATTAACCAAATTGAGGCAGTCCAGAGAAGGGCAACCAAAATGGTGCAGGGACTGCATCAGAAAACATATGAGGACAGATTAACTGAACTCAATATGTATACCCTAGAGCAAAGGAGGGAGAGAGGTGATATGATCAAAACATTCAAACACCTTAAGGGCATTAACAGGGTGAAAGAGTCTAACATGTTTCAATATAAGAAAAATAGCAGGACAAGAGAACACAGCATGAGATTAGAGGAAGGCCGATTAAGGGGTAATGTGAGGAAGTTATTTTTCACAGAAAGGGTGGTGAATGCATGGAATGGCCTACTTCAGGAAGTAGTGGATATGAATACAGTGCAGGGCTTCAAACAGGCATGGGATAGGCATAAGGGAGCAATACAGATGAGTATGACTAGATAGGCCATTGACAGAGTAAAGGCCTATGGCACATTCATAAGGTAGAAAAAGAAATGGACTGGATGGGCCTTGCGGTCCTTATCTGCCGTCAACTTCTATGTTTCTATGTTACCTTGTGTAACTGTCTTGCACCCCTGCTGATACTTCCATGTTGATATTTCTAACTTTGGTAAAATAAAGACAGCCTTTGGCATTACCTCGCTCCTGCCCTGGGGAATTTGGGTATTTTCAGTCTGGCACGTAGCAGGCCGCTACTCTCAGTCCCAGGGATGATTGCTTCAAAGGAGGCCACTCCCCTCCCTTCCTTGTCTATGGATTTAGATGAAATTGTCTCTGGGAAAAGGGAGGGGGTGCCAGCTTGACTAAGCAGCATAGAATAGCAGGGTTTGCACAGTACCTTGTTTTGTAGTAAATATGGGATTCCCCCATTGACGGCGTGATCTCCATCAAGGTGCAGGCAGATGACTCTCTTCCTCCCTTCATGATACACACACTGCGGGACTCTTTGGAAACATTTGGTTAGGGCACAGCACACACACACACACACTTCAGGACACCAAAAGATTTCGGCGCAGGCAAAAATCGAGTGCAATCAAGCATTTTATTTTTGTACTAAAAAGTTCAGGCTGAACAGATAAACTCCCTGGAGGGTGCACAATTCATTTATTACAGTTCTGCAACATTTTTCTATGGCAAGGAACTATGGCACATTCCTTCGGCGTACCCATGTTCGATCCTGGACCCTCACACACATATCCCTTGTAGGCTGAGCCATATGGGGGCTCCGAATCTATTGGCAGAACACTAGCAGTGTTCCTCAGTGTCTCTCTTTTAAATCCCCACCAGTGGGAGCAGGGTGCACTTCACACTGACTTCGCTGACCTCAGAATGGAGGGGGGGTCTTACTCCTAAGACTCAGTCCTTTCACACAGGAGTGGGCCACCTGCTGATCTTCAGGTAGGGTTCACACAGGACGGCCGCCCCTTGAACTACCTTCACAGCAAATGTCCAAAACAGCCTCTTAACTCTTCTTGAGGTGGACATG
Organism: Neoceratodus forsteri; assembly: GCA_016271365.2. Lineage (NCBI taxonomy): Eukaryota > Metazoa > Chordata > Ceratodontiformes > Ceratodontidae > Neoceratodus > Neoceratodus forsteri. The sequence goes on along the minus strand of JADMNL010000023.1, from coordinate 627,763,616 downwards.
GAAGGCAAGGGGGCGTGCTGCCACAATGGCACTACCAATGAGTCACAGCCACCTTGACCATGGTCCCTATTCGTGGCAGCCACCTCACGATTCACAGTTCCAAACAAAGCCTAGCGGGCTCCTAACCAGCCATTCTCTCTACCTTTTGTGGCTGAAGGCTTCTTCCTTACACCCGTGATGTCATTGTGGCAAGGATACTGGGGGCAATCTCCCCACCCTGGCCCGGGACTACCTGGCTCCAACTGAAGGCCCTCCCTCAGGCCTATGAGCTGGCACCTCCTGCCCCTTACTCCTCGACGACTCCTCAATTTCCCCCTAATGGCTTTCTCTCACACCAATGGGTGCTTCAATTCCCTTGCGCTGCCTGGCAGCATGCACACTTCTCCAGATGCCAACAGGGCATCCTACTGGTAACCCCCAATTCGGCACAGGGGTTACACTTGGATAAAAGGATGATGACAGGGGGACATCATCTCAGGGTTTTTTTTGCATACTCCAAGGTATCGACAAGATCAAACAGATGGAGATGTTTTATCTGGTGTCCCCCAGCGGTATGCAGTGATATATGCCAAGTCTCAGATGGGGCAATTGGGGGGTTAACATTAGAAGACACTTCTCCCAGAGGAAGGTGAACCTACTAATCAGCCTACCAGCAGAAACAGTGAATATGAAGACTGTACAGGACTATAAGGTAAGCTGGGACAAGAAAATGATAGAGTACTGTGGGTAGCAGAGGGGATGGGGAAGCAATATATTTTAGCACATGTTTGCACAGCATCAGTGCAGCTCCAGGAATTATGGATGATGAGGGCACAGACAGGGTACACAATGCTTGCGTTTGGGCATGCCATGGAATTTATGTCCAGACTATGTTGCTAGCTCTATATCACTGCTGGGGCATGGCTTGGGTGAACACAGCAGATTTTCTGCAGGACATGTGTCCTCAGTTGCCCTGTCCTGGAGCTGCCCACATACAGTATGCTATTCATACTTGCTTATGATGCAGGGGGCAAACCTAATGAACTTAGAGTCCCCTCTGACCATAATGTTACAGTGGTATTTTTAACTGTGGGCCTAGTGCTGTGTGGGTTAGTAGTGGCACCTTTTGTATGACATGGTGTCCCTCTGCATATTTTGTCTTCCAATGGCCACTCTCAGTTAGGACTTAGGTACATAGGAGAAGTATGTTAGGAGGTGTCGTGAGATGAAGTAAGACTGTGTGGCTCATGATGTTCAGCTCCCTGTTTATATTTGTTCTCTTTATACCCCCTTACTCACCACACTAGACCCCTTTAATTGGGGGAGTCCTAGGCTGTGCATGCTTCCGTAGTTCCACCCCAGGTAACTCCATCAGGGCACCGGTGGACCTGCCCCCATCCTGCCGCGGTATACCCCCCCCAGGCGGGGAGAAAGGGAACCCCCTCCAGTTCCCCCCCAGTCCATGAGTGTGCATCGGGTGGTCTGTCCCAGCCCTCCAAGGAGTCTGGTTATGGAGTATCTCGGGATAGCTGGGTCCTGTCTTCAGGTGTTCGGTGTGGGTTTTTTCCGCTTTATCTGGTGCCACCCCATTGAATGGCTGGTGCACTAAGGGAGCCAAGGGGCAGAGCATGTTGCAATGCGCTGCCACTCCAGCTCCCAGCTGATGTCCTCCCATCTGCTTCATGCTACCCTGTTGCACCTCCACCTGTGGTCACCCAGGTAGTGGTAGAGCAGCAGGACAGGCAACCCACCCTCCCCGGAGGAGGAGAACAGCCCAATGGTTGCTCAGTTCTCCTCCCCCAGCTGGCCGTCCAGCAGCCCGAGTTTGTTTTCGAACCTGGGTCACTGGCATTGCAAGTGGTAGCTCTACCGCTGCACCAGTGGGCTGGATGTTCAACTCCTGTTATCCTAACAGAAGTTAACCTGAAAAGCTTTTTTCCCTTCAGGTAGCTATCAAGCCTAGTCTGGAAACCCTGTACACTGTCTGCACATATATCACCTACTCAGTAATCTGTTCCACAACCCTCTCACTTGCTGCGCTACTAGAGGAAGACTACCAGAATGGTGCAGGGGTTGCACTAGAAGCCACACGAGGAAAGGCTGCGGGATCTCAACATGTCCCTGGAGGAGAGGAGAGCAAGAAGAGACATAACTGAGACCTATGAGTACCTCACAGGAGTGAACAAGGTGCAGGTGGGAGCCTGCTCTGGAGGAGGAAAGCACCAGAACAAGGGGCAAACAGTGAAACTGGAAATTTGAGAGGATGTGAGGAAATACTTTTCACAGAAGGTGTGGTAGACACCTGGAACAGCTAGCCAGAAGAGGTGGTGGGGGCAAAAAGAGTGGGGGGCTTCAAGCATGTGTAGGATAGGCACACAAGTATACTAGTAGAGGACAGGAAGGTGGGAGGGACAACAAAGACCAAATAGGGCCTGAGGTATAGAAATAGGTAGGGTAAAAACAGAACAGACTGGATGGGACAACCAGTCCTATTCTGCTGACAAATTCTGTTTCTGTGGAAGAAGAAGAAAATGTTTCTGTATGTCCCCCCTGACAGTTTTTCCCATTAATTTGTATTCATGCCCCCAGTTCTGCTGTATTGGTCCCTTTGTGGTCTATTTAAGAAAGAAAATGTCAAGCTTTTCCTCACCACTTGAACACCATAAGATGTCTACAGTAGCATTCAAAAACAACACCATTGGGATAGGAAATGTGTACTGAGATGGACAACCTTTTGTTTCACTGCACAGATTGGACCATTTGCATGAACCAATTGCCCATTTCATGTCGAGCCCATTATTGTCTATGGAACCTAGTGGCATTCTGTAACTTTTTATTGAAGAACAGAGACTGCTACCATGAAAACATAATCCCAAGGGATTTATCTTGCAAAGGGCCTCTGAGAGGTATTTGCTCCCCATTTGACTTTTGAACATAGCAGGTACTTTTCTCACCAGGGGAATGCTTGACTTTGCGCCTGTATTTGATTCACTCCTCCCCAGCATACATCAAGGTGGTAAGAGATTATGCAGCAGAAAAGTTTTGTTCCAAAGGGACGGAAATTAATCATGTATGAATTAGAGCCAAGGTGCCCTATGGTAAGCATGGATTTTTATTTGGTTGGGTAACCAGCTTTGAGAATATGTTTCAAATATGCTTGCATTTTAGACTGTGTCCGAGTCTCATATCTTGAATGATTTAAAATTCCTTTTGTTGGAACCTAGAGAATTTAAGGCAGAACTTTCACAGAATAAAGTTTAACCCTATGATGCAATGGTTCTGCTACTATCTTTGGAAATTAATACAACTCCCTTCTTCCACTATGTGAAACCTGTGAGATAATTAGCTTGATGAAAATCATTTGAACTGTGAAAGGCAGTATTCAAGGTTACAGGTTGTGTAAAGGTTTAATCAAACGTCAGGCGAAACATTGCTTCAAAATGGAGATCCTTCTACAATTAAAAAATAATGAGCCCCAAAGAGATTTTCTTTATCTAAAGATTAAAAAGCCTTGGCTGAAATAAACCAGCTGGACTTTCAAAAGAAACCAATTTTTTTTTTAATTTAGTCCAGCTATTATTTTATGCCAAGAGGAACTCAAAGAGAAACTTAATGGGTTGTTAATCATGCCACTCATGTTGTTTTTAACCAGGTTGATTCTGTTGAAGAGAATGCATTAATTAATCAGAATAAAAATCTGTATAAAGTCAGACAGAAAGAAACTGAGGGCAGACATGTTGGTGGGGGTTGTGCAAGCATGCACACTGTAAGTTTAAACTCTTGTAAACAGATTCAAAGGTGGTGCCAGCATGTAATGTATGTCACAGGAAATACATGTAACATGGTTAACACTTCCCTGATGTTCAAGTCCAGTTACTAAAAGATTAAATTTGTGTAGCAGAAGCCCCGAGTCCAGAAATGTTTAGGTTCCTTCCCCCCACCAGCTTTGACAGACTGCCAGCTCACTGTGTGTTCCAGCACATGTGAGGCCTATGCAAATACTGGGGAGCTGCCGGTCACTCCCATCCTTCATAAGTAGGGAGAGGCATGTGTACTGGTCGCTATGGACTGGGCTGAGTTTTGATAACTAGCTCTGAGGAGGGCAGGCAGTCTGACCTGAAAGAGGAAGAAGTAGAGGAACAGCCCAGCAGCCCCCCCCCCCACCAAGGAGATGGGTGTTTTGGCCAGATGCAGCAAGAAAACAGAAAGAAAGATCTAGAGAACAAGCAGGAACAAGATCCAAGAAAAGAGGAACTGAAAGAGAGAGAGAGAAGAGATAGCGAGAGACAGACTTGTTAGACTCAACCTGAGTGCGTGTATAGACTGGAGATAAAGAAGAGAAAGAGTCAAAAGTAAAGAAAACTAAGAATACAGAAGCCCAATGGTCTTACAGCAGAGATAGAGTGAAAGAGAGAGCGAGAGAGAGAGAGAGTGAGTGAGAGAAAGAGACAGAGACAGCAAGAGAGAATGAGAGAGAGAAAATGAAAGAGAGAGAGTGAGTGAGAGAGAGAGACAGAGACAGCAAGAGAGAATGAGAGAGAGAAAAAGAGAGAGAGAGAGAGAGAGAGAGAGAGAGAGAGAGAGAGAGAGAGAGAGAGACAGCGAGAGAGAGAGCTACAGTTGGGGGGGGGTCTTTCTTCAAGGTATTCACCTAGTGGTTTGTGAGAACTCATTCCAAGCTTTGAGATGGAGATGGTTAGCATCCTAGTGCATAAGATGGAACTGACCTTCCATCACAAACATGGCTGCTACAAAAAAAATCAAATAAAAAACCAAAAAATCAATTAAATGTTCTTTTCATGATCATCACACTCTCCTTACACACTATTAAATTAGAAACATTAAGTACTGTTCACAGTTTTCATTACTAATGTTTCTTTTCTGACAATGAAAAATCCCCCTCCTATCTTTGTGTGTGTATAAGGGAACTTTCTGCTGCTTACCCTGAGAGAGATACAACTGAGATTATGGCTCCAAGGGAGTGGGAGAGGAACAATCTGACAGTAGAACTGAGCAGAACTTTGAATCTCTGTATTTATTCCATGGTAAACATTCCATATGTTGAATGCGGGGAAAGACACAGGAAAAAGAAACAGGATAAGGAAAGGAGACAATAATACTTAAACAAAGAGAGAGAGAGGCTGAGAAAACACAGATCTTCTTCAAGGATATCTCTTTCATCAGGCCACACCTATGGAACTAATAGCTGCCAGGCGCTAGGACCACATGGAAACATTTTGCAAACTGTCCATTAGGGGACCCCACAATGACATCTTACATCGACATCCTCGGTATATAAATGTAGGTGGCCCCTCTCCCTCCTCAGTTCTTTTCCAATGTTGGCCATACTAGCCGGACTCCACGGAGATGCCGCCACTACAGTCGACTGCTGTATCTTACATTTCTCTAATATTTTTTCTCTCACCCTAGTAGTTATCACTTTTATTTAAAAGTGATTGCCATTGTCGTGTTTGTTGCTGAAAGCTCTATCGATACTGTGAGTGCACTAGAAAGATTTATTCAGGCAACCATCACACTGTTTGTGTGTGCTGTCTTGGAGAAGCCCACAATGTTAAAGCCTGCGAGAGCTGCCTGAAGTTTAATACAGCTACCCCTGGTGATGATATCAACAAGCCCTGCACACTTTCCTCCTTAAACAGGAGGTAGCCAGAATGGAGCGAGAGCTCCAAGTGAAGAGCTCCACCATGTCGCTGGCCCACTCCTCAGGCTTGCAGTCTTCTAGGGCCCAAGAGAAGTCTTCTGGAAAGCACAAACTCCGTGAGAGGGAGAGGAGCAAGGATAAATCCCCATTGGTGTGCTCCTGGTCGCCACTTCACCAGGTGCCAACCGCTGCAGCACCTTTGACCACTTTGGCAGTGATGCCCCCTGCCACTCAGACCTCAGAAACCACAAGGTCAGATCAGGCAGTGAGTTCTGCTGGGCTTTCTATGGCCAGCGAAGGCCCATTGACAATGTTGCAAGGTGCCTCTGCAGTACAAGTCACCGTCAATGTGCAGACAGAGCTCTCCTCCTTTGCAGAGATACAACAGCACCTTATTCTTTTGCTTCCTGCACCAAGCATGAAGATGATGGGAACTGTCAGACCAGCCCCAGTGCTGACACCTGCTAGGTTGATGCACCCAACACACTCCAGGGCACCGACATCCTCTCTTCCTTCCCTGCAGCCTGGAGGGTCCGTTGATGAGGATCAAGAATACAACCATGACCTCCTTTTACAAGAGGAAGAAAATAAGGAAGATGTAGGCAGCCCATGTGAGAGATCAGGCTCCACTGTTTCCACCAGGAGTAAGGACTCCACCCTATATACTCTGAGGTCCCCTCCTGAAGATGCCTCTTTCATCTCCATGATGCAGCAGCTCCAGGCTGAAATGGGATTTGATGCTGAGGAGCAAGACATCACTAAAAGGAATTTGGTGGAGTTTCTAGAGTTACCAAATTCTCCACCCCTTGTCATTCTTCCTCTACTGGCTGCACTAGAGGATGCCACCATGGCCACCTGGTACAGGCCAAACATGATTCCTGTCATGCCAAGAAAGGCAGACAAGCTATACCAGCCTCCCTCAGGAAAACCCTTTTTTTGCAGGCCAGCCTGAGGCTAATTCAGTGGTAATAAGTGCAGCCCATGATGGGTCTTGGGTGCCTAAGCATTTCAGTTCTCTCCCCCCAGATAAGAAGTCAAAAAAACTGGACCTCATGGGAAAGAGAACCTTTGCCTCTGCCACATTGGGCTTAAGAATTGCTAATTACTAGGCCCATGTGGTCAAATACCAGAATACCCTCTGGAAAAAGGCTAAAACAGCAGCTCAGTCACTTCCAGAAGGTACTCAGAAGCAGGAGATGCTCAAGGCCCTCCAGACAGGGGCTGACATAGGGAAAACACATGTTAAGGTCTACCCATGAGATTTCTGACATCTCAGCCAGAGCAACTGCAGCTTCCATCTGCATAAAGCATTCTTGGTTGAGGATGGCAGGATTTGCTAGTGATGTCCAACAGTCAATCATGAATGCCCCTTTTAGGGGATACAAGCTATCTGGGGCAGATGTGCAGGACATCCTCTCTAACCTGCAAGCCTCTGGAAAGACTCTTAGGTCAGTCCACTCCCTCTACCACACACAATTTAAGAAGTAGGCTGATGGTGCCCTTTTGTAGGGCTACCAACAGACAAAGTCAGGGGTGAGACAACAGAGCAAAAGCAGAACTCAGTTAACTTTGCTGGCCCCAACCTCCTACCCAGGTGCCCACTCAAAAGCCCCTAGAGGTGGAAGTGCAACTGCAGCCACTTGATCTGCTTTAGCTTGACTCCTTCTTAGACCCCCACCCTCCAGTACTAAATCAGGAGATGGTAGTAGGGGGTAATTTTTCCATCCACCTGGAGCAGTGGAGGGAAGTCACAACAGATGCTTGGCTCCTGCAGCTAACAGAACAGGGCTACGCTGTGGAATGTCTGGGGTTGCCTCCAGACCATCCGCCAACTTCCTCAAACTATCGCCAGACAACATACCAGTGCTACTAGAGGAAGTGCCTACACTTCTGCAGAAGAGGGCCATAGAACCAGTTCTCTGGGATCAAAGGAACAGGGTGTTCTATTTTCATGTCTTTCTAGTCCCCAAGTCCACAGGGAACTTGAAGCCCATTCTGGATTTGAGGAATCTGAATTTCTGTATTCAGGTCAAGAAGTTCTGGATGGTCACTCTGCAAGGCATGCTGCACCTGCTGCAAAATGGAGACTAGATATGCTCCCTGGACATGCAGGATGCTTACCTGCTTATCAAAATGTGTTCCCCCCACAGGAAATATCTCAAGTTCCTGTTTCGGGGGGGGGCACAAGCAGCTCATGGTATTGCCCTTTGGCTTGCCATCTGTGCCATGAGTATTTATCAAATGCTTGGCAGTCATGGCAGCAGCTCTCAGGAGGGAGGGACTGTATGTCTTCCCCTATCTAGATGACCGGCTGTTCAAAGCTGAGTCCAAGGAGCACCTGTCTCATACCCAAGCGCATACCAGACAGCTGTTCAATGCCCTAGAGATCATGGTCAATCTGTCCAAGTTAGTCTTGACCACGTGTCAGCTTCTGTAAAACATAGGGACAATACTGGACACTGCTCAAGGCTTAGCCTTCCTGCCCCAGGGCAGGGCAGAGCACCTAATGGAACAGACCTATCTAGTTTACAAAAACAGGTATGTCATAGCCAGGACATTCCTAAGACAGCTAGGTCTGATGACAGCAGCCATTGTCACGGTACCCCAGGCCAGGCTGCACGTGAGGATCCCTCAATGAACATTAAGAGTACAGTGGGATCAACGCACCGACGATCTAGAACAGCAGGTTCTAGTGATTTCACCTGTCTGAAAAATCTCCAGTGGTGGATGGAACCCAGTAGTTTGCTGAAAGGGGTTCCTTTCCTAACCCTTCCCCCTCATCAGATTCTGACCACAGATGCTTCGGGGATGGACTGGGGGGCACACCTGGGACCTCATCAGACACAAGGAACTTGGACCAGAGTGGAGGTGTCTCTCCATATAAACGTCCTAGAGATGAGGGTCATTCTGTATGCTCTGCAAGCCTTTCAGAACCATCTGTCCCCAGGGCATCTGCTGGTGCATACGGACAATATCAGTGTAGTACACTACATAAACAAGCAAGGGGGAACTCATTCTTATCCCCTGTGCAGAGAAGCAATGAGGGTTTGGTACTGGGCTCTAGAACACGGTCTTGAACTATCGGCCGTTCATGTTCCAGGCGTCCACATTGTCCTGGCAGACAGGCTAAGCAGGTCACAGTTCAGAATGCATGAGTGAGAGCTGCTGACCTCAGTAGTGGAAGACCTGTTCAACAGATGGGGTCATCCATTGTTGGACCTTTTTGCATCCCCACTCAATGCAAAATTGATGCTTTTCTGCTCACTCGTTCCAGGGCCTGGAGTTTTCTGGCGAGACGCATTGTCCCTGTCTTAAAAAGGGAGATTCCTTTACACCTTTCCTCCCTTTTCTCTGTTTCATGGGGTGCTAATCAAGCTCAAAATGGAGAGAAATGTAGAAACATAGAACTTTAGATCTCTAATCATTTTTTCCACCCCCTGGAGTGTCTACCCTATTGCAGATTTTAGTGTCATCCACAAAAAAGCATATCTTCCCTTCTATCCCATCTGCAATGTCACCAATAAAGACATTGAAGAGGACTGCTCCCAGTACTAATCCTTGTGGCTGTGACACTCAGACAGCTGGTTCTGATTAATCCATGATTTTTGTAATATAAAAATGTGTTATTGAGTGTCTCTCATGAGACATGCTGAATCAGCCTGTGGAATGACACCCCCCTCCCAGGTTTCAGCTATGAGGTGTTACCTGGAAGACCAAGAGATAATTACAGGCTAGAAGAGGCCTAAATTAAGGATCTCCTGTTTATCTAGCTTATTTGTAGCTTGCCAGCTGCTAGGATGGGAAATCAGAAACTTTTATAATGGTTAGAGGAAGAGAGCAGGTTATGACACTTTAGTGCAGTCATAAAAGATTCTTTGATGTGTCCTGGGAAAAAGAGCTACTTGAGATCAAAGAGGGGATGTTATTTAAAGAAAGTCATGTGGGGACATGAGTTTTGCTGAGGTCACCTTTATTAATTTACCTCCTGCTGGATAGACATCCTGATTGTATAATTTTTAATAAACAGGGGAGGAGCTGGGTGACATCATGGAGAAGGCAGGCTCAAGACACTGTTTTTAATTATGCTGTGAGTGACCTGTAAAGGCACATGTTTGGACTCTCTTGACAATAACATCTGTCTATCAGCACTATTAGAACAGATACATTAGATATACAAGTCTAATTGTCTGGTGGTAGGAATTTTGTACTTTTTTTTTTACCCTTGTTCTTTTAAACGATTGTATGTTTTTGTGATATATGGTTTTGTATTTACATTTTACATTTTTTTTATCTATTTTTAAGTAAATCTCTACTTTAGAGACTACTTGGTGTGCCTTTGAAATTCTTTTTCTTGACAAGTGAAGCATACATGGTTAAAGTTGACACTGTACAAAGCTTACTGGTTTTACCAAACTGGGAAAAGGTAAGAGTTTATTTTGAGGACTTTAATAGAGTTTTAAGGGTTCATTTTGTACGCCTGGTTAGGTGCCCATAGGCGAAAGATATCCGGCACCCCTGAAGAGCAGAATTATCTGAGCCTGTACATTGGGTACGCTAGCAAGAGGTTCACAGTTTGAACCCCTCCAGAACTTGAGACCAAAGTCTGATTCGAACCCACAAAACAGACAGGAGGGTTACCATGTTCTGTTAACTGTTCACAAGACTGCGCTCGGAGGTTGGCACTGTGGGAAAAGAAGGCCTGACCTGCTGAGTGGGTTTGTGACAGTGGCACTCCGCTGTTCACCCTCCGTTCCTTGGACCGAACTCTTTTTACCACCACTCTCTCACCAGTTCCTTACCCAGTTTACCACCTTTGGTCCCACTCCTGTGCAGCCCAGTTGGTTTACAAGTCTCCTATGTGGAACGGTGTCGAAGGCATTACTGAAATCTAGATAGACCATATCCACCTCTCCACCCTGATCTACTTCCCTGGTCATCCAGTCAAGGAAAAATATCAAATTCTTTTGACATGATCTCCTCCCCAGTGAATCCATGCTTCTTCGGGTCTTGTAAGCCACTGAATTCAAGATATCCCACCATCTTTTCCCTGAGGAGTGATTCTATTAACTCCCCCACTACAGAAATCAGTCTGACTGGCCTGTAATTGCTAGCCTCCAACCTGCTCCCTTTTTTGTGAAGTGGGACTACACCTGCCCTTCTCCAGTCTTCTGGAGCTACCCCGTCTACAGTGAGTGGTTGAACAGGACTGTCAGAGGCGCAGCCAGAACTTTTCTGAGGTTTCTCAATAGCCTTGGATGTACCCCATCTGGCCCAATTGCCTTGTCCACTTTCAGGTTTACGAGTTCCTTCATGACTCTCTCCTTTGTAAATGGACTAGCATCTACCTCCCTCCCTCCCTTCCTTCGATGATCTTGGCACTTATCTTTGGTCCCTTCCCCTTTCTCTGTGAACACTGAACAAAAGCATTTGTTCAGGATGTCCGCTTTTTCCTGGTTCCCCTCGACACACTCCTCGCCTTCCCTCCTAAGCCTTACCATCCTTCCTCGAGTCTTTCTCTTTTCTCTTACATATCTAAAAATGTCTGGTCCCCTTTCTTTACTGCCTGAGCTATTTTCTCCTCTGTTTGTGCCTTTGCACTCTTAATTGCTTTTCCTTCTTCCTTCTGTTTTTCCTGATACACCTCCCTATCTTCCTCCCTCTTTGTCTCCTTATATTCCTAGAAAGCTAACTTAGGGAGCTACTCTGATTCTCATGGCTCCCTTTTAGCCTCAGCAAATTTGGTTCCCCTTTCTGCAACAGTTAGCAGTGGAACCCCTGGTACCCCTGCCTCTGTGCAAGGGCTTGCTGTCACTGGAACAGTGAACCGTGGTCTATCTGGACCTCAAGTCACTCCATCTCCATGCCTGGCTCCTGAAAACATAGCCATTGTTCAATCTGGAGTGTCTCCAAAGATGGCTGATGTCCTGGTGGCTTCCAAGAAACCTTCCACCAGGGCCATTTGCACCATGAAGTGGAAGTGTTTTGCTTTGTGGGCCACTTCCCATAACTTGGATCCCTTCACTTGCCCAGTGAATCAGATTCTAGAGTATTTACTGTCCTTATCAGATGTAGAACTGCAATACTCTTCTATCAAAGTGCATATGGCTGCCATTTCAGCTTTCCATGTGCCTATTGATGGCCTTACGGCGGTCCAGTGGGAGATGACCCGTACGTTCTTCAGAGGCATCTTACATTTAAAGCCCCCTATCTGCAATCCACTCCTGGTTTGGGACCTGAAATTTGTCTTAGAGAAATTCACTTTGGCCTCCTTTGAGACAGTCATGACTTGTGGGTGGCTTAGGCTTCCTTTCTTGGAAAGTATTATTTTTTTTAGTAGCTTTCACTTCTGCTTGAAGGATTTCAGATTTTCTGGCTCTTATGTGTGAGCCTCCTTTTTTGATTTTCCATATGGACCAATCCTAAGTTTCTTCCTAAGGTAGTGTTGGAGTTTACTTTGAATTAAACTATCCACCTACCAGTTTATTTTCTGAAGCATGCCAATCCAGAGAAAGCACTGTTCTATACCTTAGATGTACGTAGACTACTAAGATATTATGTTCACTGTATGAAGGAGTGCAGGAAGTCCTTGCAGTTTTTCATTTCCTTCACCCTGGGAAAGAGGGCGTACTGGTTTCTAAACAGTGCCCATCCAGATGGTTGGCCAGCTGTATTACATTTTGTTATAGGAAGTACAGTAAGGAACTTCCTGGGATTGTTCATGGCCATTCAACCAGAGGCATAGTCACTTCCACTGCCTGTTTCAGGAATGTATCAGCTACAGACATTTGTGCTGCTGCATCTTGGAGTACTGTCCACACTTTCACTAAACACTACAGTCTGGACATTGCCTCTCGAAAAAGAGCAGGCTTCGGCCTGGCTGCACTTCAAGGCCTTCTTTCTTAGGCCTGTAGCCTTAAGCCACCCAGACTGTCTCTCTGTCAGTACTGCTTGGGACTCATTCCATAGGTATGGCCTGATGAAGAGATATCCTGGAAGAAGATAGAACAGTTACACACTTACCGTAACAGTAGATTTTCTAGAGAACTTATCAGGCCATGCTGTCCCACCCTCTGTCCCCCTTAGACTCAGCATCTTTTTGCTCCTGTCTCTCTCTCTCTCTCCCCAGGATGGACTACCTTCTGTTTCTGGCCTCACCTGGTGGCTGGAAACTTCAGCTCTCTTCTGGTTCCCTAGAGGGAGGTCCTTTGAATATGATCTCTGACAGGGAACTGAGGAGGGAGAGGGGCTGCCCACGTTTTTATACTGAGGTTGTTGATGTAAGACATTGTCATGGGTGGCCCCTAGTGGACTGCTTGCAAAAAGTTTCTGTGTGGTCCTAGTGCCTGGTGGCTATAGTTCCATAGGTGTGGCCTGATGAAAGAGAGTCTCTCAAGGATCTATTGTTACGGTAAGTAGATAACTGTTCTTTAAATAGGCAGAGGCAACCCCAAACTGCTTACATACATTCTTGAAGTTCATAAAAACACATACATTTGAATCACATATGGGTGTTTTGAGGAGAAATCTACCCCAACTCAGAAAAACAACCTGGCAGGTTTTTAAATTTTGAACACATTTACATTAAAACACTGCACCTGTATTATTTTCAATAAAAATAAGGTAGAACATGTTTTTTTAAGACATGCCACTCATTGTCTTTTATTGTTTTGACTAACCTCCCCAGTTACCAGAATATGGACTAGTTTTTGTCTTCAAAGTTACAAGGGAAGCTTATTTCAATGATGGGTCTTTTTAATATTTTTAAAATAATTTCTGTTATTTTCATTCATTTTTAGTCAAATATTTAAATGCCCTTTTGCAAGTGCAATAAAACTCTCCAGGGTGTACCTTTATGGTGCTACCCCAGGTGAATCATTAAATCATCAATCATGAGTTTTGAAGGTCAGTCATGACTGATCATTGCTAATCATCAAATGTTACCATAAGATCATCAAAGGAGATCATGATCTAAGATCATCATCTAGAACATGATTTAATCATCAAACATGTACTTTCAAATCACCAACCGATGATTATTGATTATTTTTGTTAGCTTAAATTAGCATGATGGTTGTTGATGATGTGTGTATGATCAAGTGATGATCATTGATGATAATAGTTCAGTATTATAGCATTGCAAGGCACAGACATAAAACTTAAAATTTTATTTGTTACAATTATGAAAATATGAAATGTCACTTATCAGCAAAGACAAATTAATTATCAATTACAATGTAAAGCATGTGAAGTCAAGTTTTAATCCCATTAGGAAGAGTACATGCAATGCCTGGTATAGTAGACATATTTGCATACCTAATTTGCATATTTCAAAAGCACAATTTTCGGAGCAAAACAATGGTAATTTCTATTTTCAATTAATTTTGCATTGACAGTGTCACAGTGTGTGGGAATAAACTTCAGAAGAGGCAAACTTACAGGTTTAAAACACACCGAGGTGTGATATTTATTTTTCAAAAGTTAGAAAAATAATAAATGAAAACAAAAAAAATTGTAAAGAAAACCACTACTTAACATCAGTAGTTTCTCACATAATATAGTCCTAGATCTTAAAATTCCTAAGATCCTCTTCATCTGCATTCAACAGCTTGTCTACAGTAGCACCTCTCTCCTTTCTCAGGGCTGAGCCCCACTGGATTGAATTGAAGTGAACTCAGTGAAGAGATTTTATATCTTTTTGAGGGAGTCACCTGACTAAGCCCTTTCTATTTTCATGTCTGAACATGATATTACATGTCTGGACAGGCTGTTTTAAACCAAGGGAATTTGCTTGTTCCAGGGGACTTCCTGGTTCAATTAAAGGTACAGTGTATATATCCACAGATATTGACTCTATATCTCTCATTCATAATGACTAAGCATTTTTATAAAGCATACCACAGTTTTTTGTTTAGCTTCATACAGTAACAGGTTTATAATGTGAATTTATGAAAATACCTTTAGGATTTTGCATAACTGTACTAATCATGAAATGATTAATTTAATATGGCTTCTGAAACATCATTCTTTAAAAAGGCTTTATTAACTGTATTCATTCCTGCTGTCTAAAATAGCCTTCATGTTTATTTTATACAAAATGCACTTACGCACTTTACACAACACCTCTCCAGGTGCTTGGCATCATTCCAGGGACTGAATAGATGGAAATGGAAAAAGACTGAAAAGAGAGAACTAGTAGGAAGTTTAGCAGGGATAGTAAAGAGCTACACTAGGTGGTCGACCTAGGGAAGGGGCCTGGGGGGAAAAAGAAGAAAAAGAAAGAGAAAAGCATTAATTGTTATGCAACAGAAGTTTTGGTAGCTAGGAAATAAGGAGATAGAAAAGTGGGCCATCAGTCACAGCTTAGGGTGTAGCCTAACTCCACTTCAGATAGTATTAGTTTGCAGACTACTAGGAAAGGGTTTGAGCACAAACCATGTACTTTTAAGAACTCCCCACAACCATAAAAAGGAATCACTTAATGGGGCTATATAAACCAATACGAGCCATTTTAACTTCAGTAAGATGTGAGGTATCAGAGTAAGTATAACCGAAAGCAATGGGTTTCTAGAGAAGAGATATCACAACTGATCATTCCAATAAAGATGTCTAAATACAAGATAAATTCCAAAAGTATAGAGAAAAGTTAAATAGATGTTTTTAATTTATTACTGTAATCTTGACCATGGGCAATCATAAAAAAATCATGATGACATGAGATCATCATTAATCATAATCGTTAATCACCATCTCCATAGCTTCATGGTTTTTGATTTTCGGCTGTTTAACATTGATGTTTAATGATTGTTCATTATGATCAAATTATGGTTTTTTGAAGCTTAAACATGATCTTTGAACATAGCTGATAATGATCAGTCATGATACATCATTAGAAAATCATTATCTTTTCAGCTGGGATAAACACACTTCTCAGGTGCAATTAAAACACTCAACTACGCCTCCTGCCTTACAATGCACCTGAGGTATGCAATCATTTCACCATAATGCACATTCTGTCATGTCTTATTGCTTATACTTAAGGACTCCCAGAGGAGAGAAACATCAACCCCAGAGGACATGTTGGGAAGTATGTAAGAGCTTTTTATGTATAGGAATATTTAAAATATCTGTGTAGCCTTATTTTTAGCCATCGTCCTCCAGTGTTTGGTGCAGTTGTTACAGTAAATGTAACCTTTCAGCCTGGGATGTCATCTCTAAGGAGAGGATAATAAAAAATGACTTATTGTAGTAATGTTGTTTCTTCTCAGGGATCCCTCACTATGTTTAGATCAACCATTATTATCCAGCTGTAGAATGATACCCTGGAGATGGAACTTTATGCTAATGATGAACTTTAGGATAGAATTTTAAACTTTGCAGTGTGGTCATGTGCTCTCTAGTTGTCCAATGGCAGATTTGTTTCCATAGCTAGGGAGATGTGATCACTAAAACTAGCTAAATAGCTACCAAGAATTTCTAGTAACTTGAAATAGAATTTAGAAAAATGTCAAACAAATGGAAGACGGACACTATATAAAAAAATTAAAAGTATTTAACTGATCACATTTTACAAGTGTCAGAGAACTGCAATAGTAATGTTCAAACAACCTTAATAAAAAAAATGATTCTTGAGGGAAGTTATTTCCAGGTTCTGGAAGGGGAGGCAGGGTTAGGAAGTGTAAACATAATGAGGGATCCCTAAGAAGATACAACATTACTATGGTGAGTAATTTTTTTCTTCTAACTCCAGGAATCCCTCACTGATGTTTACACCAAGCATACTCAACAGCAATACCTTGGGAGGCTGGGTCCAGAACCTACTTAGGAAAAAAGTTCTGTAAAACAGCAGTTCTGAAGCTGGCATCCCTTCTGGACTGCATGTCAAGACAATAGTGGTTTGTGAAGGTTTGCACTGTTTTCCAGGTAGCTGCTTGGCAAATGTCCAACAGTGGGATTCCCCTTGTGGATGCCACAGAGGTAGAGGAACCCCTTGTGGGATGTGCCTTTAGGCATCGGGGAGGTGGGGTATTTTCTCAGCTTTCTTATAACAAAACAGTATCAAAGAGACTATCGAGTGAGTGATTGTCCTCATGGTTGCTGGTTTACCTTTGCCCACAAAAAGCTGAGTGACCTGAGACCTGACATTTCTTGTCCAATCCAGGTAAATGTCCACTACTCGCTTCAGATCCAGGCTGTGCAATTTCTGCTTACCTGGGCTGGAGAACTCAGGATACAGTACAGGAAGGGCAACTGACTGGTTCAGAAGGAATTCTGATACCACCTTGGGGAGGAACTTCCTATTGGTTGTAAGGACTACCTTGTCCATAGGGAAGATTATGTAGTTTGGTTCTGTGCAAAGGGCTTGCAGCTCGTTCACTTTCCTAGCAGCTGCCATGGCAATCAGGAAAATGGTTTCCCATGTGACATATGGTATTTTGGAGTAGCAGTAGCTATAGGCTCAAAGGGGGCTTTCATCAGCTGGGCAAGGCAGATATTCAGATCCCATGGGGGACTGGGTCCCTCACAGGTGGGTATAGGTGGCTGAGAACTTTTAAAAACTTTTATAAAATGGCAAGAAAAAATCTAGAAATCTCATTGGCTAAGAGACATCAGCTGACTGTATGTTAAATCTCTATATACGCACAGTCATCCTGGTCCTAAACCACATCACACAATGAGCAAATCAGTCCTCATACAACCAGAACTATCTTTCATCAGTCCACCTTCAACCAGAACTGATCTTCCATTGTAAACATGGCTGCTGCCTTTAGACCACAAGAAAACCTTCAACTGGGCCCTAAAAATAAAACTACCTTAAATTAAAAATAAAATAAATTAATTAAATGTTGTTTCCCTGATCATCACACTCTCCTTACACACATAAACAAATTAGAAACATTAAGTATTGTTTATAGTTTTCATTACAACTGTTTGTTTACTAACAGTGAAAATTCCCCCTTCTGCCTTTATTTGCGCATCAGGGAAATCTCTTATACTTGCCTTGACAGTGATATAATTGAGCCTGTGGTTCTAAAACAGGCCTTTGTTGTCTGTGTGTACAGAATGTACGGAGAGTAACATTCTCCAAGTGGAACAGAGCAGAATTTTGAATCCCTGTATTCCATGGTAAACATTCCATGATAAACATTCTGGGTGGGATATTCAAAAGGGTTGCACCATGCGCAATAGGGTTGCGCTGCACAAGTCCGAAATTGCGCCATTCTGCGATATTCAGCAGGAGACAGTTGCACCACTGAAAACAGGCTGAGCAACAGCGCAATGCAAATGAATGCATGCTCAACTGGAGGGGGAGGAACCATGCATAAACTGCACAGCCCGATATTTAGCTGGGCTGTGCAGCGTTATGCAGGCGCAACCCCCAACCTGCGCCTGCATGACTTTGAGCCAAAAAAAAAAGGCTTAAGTCAAGGGCCACCCACAGGTGAGCTGCTGCATTGCAGGGCACAGCACAGCAGCTGCCACCTGTGGCTGGCCCCTAACCCGTCCCTGTGCCCCGCGGCCTGATCGCCGGGCAGCAATGTGCGCCCCCCAACGGATCCCTGGTGGTCCAGTGGCCTGAATGCCTGATCAGGGCATTAGTTAAATAATCCCACCTCCGAAGGTATCCCTGGTGGTCAGTGGACCCGAGAAAGCCCAATCGCTGGCAGTATGTTCAATAAACCCCCCTCCCGAAGGTATCCCTGGTGGTCCAGTGGACCAAAATGCCTGATCGTGGGCAGTATGTTTAAGAACCCCCAACATATCCCTGGTGGCTAGTGTTCCCCACCCACCCACCCACGTAGCCCCACCACCCCACTCCCCTCCAGCAGCCAAGGGCAGCAGCATCCCACCCACCTGCCGCCTGGCCATCTGCCGACTGACCAGCCTGTAGGGCTGCATGCTCATTGGTGGAGAGCATGAGCCAATGGACGTGCAGCCCATACCGTACAAGACAGTCCAGTTTTGTGAATGAACTCAGGTATCAGGTGCTCTGTACCTTGTGAATAAAGTGCCTTGTCTCTTATTCTGTGTTCCCTGAGACCAGCTAGTCATCCAGGTAAGGGAAAAAATACCACAGCTTAACACTTTGTGAAGACCTTGGTGCTGTAATGGGGTTGAAGGCAAGGGCTACAAACTCATACTGGCAGTTCTCTAGGCTGATTCTGAAATATTTTATGTGGGTAGGTCTGACTGAAAGAGGAAAGTATGCATCTTTCAGAGCCAGTGACCCTAAGCAATGCCCTGACTGTAAGGATGGTATCACTCTGCCAAGTGTGACCATCTTGAATCTCTCTTTTTTATGTGTTTGCTCAGATATCTGAGGTCTAAAATGGGTTGCAATTCCCCATTTTTCTTGTGGATCTTGAAGTACCTTGAAAACAGGCCCTTGCCCTAGTGAGATACAGGGACTGTTTCCACTGCTTTTGCTTGTAGCTGTTTGTGTACTTCCAGTTCTAGCAGAATTCTTTCTGTGGGAGAGTACGCTGGGAAACTTTTGTGTTTCTACAGCTTTGTACATTTTTTGAACTGCAGGGATGATCACTGGGTATTCTCAAGACCCACTTCTCTGTGGTAATGTTTACCCATTCTTGGAAGTAGTGGGACAGCCTCCCCACTAGTAATAGTTGGGTGACCTGGGAAGAATTGTCAGGGGGTTTGTCTAGGCTGAGGTTTGGGGGATGATGCTACAGCAACACACTTGGAGCCCCTCCTGCCTCTGCTCCTATAGTAACTCCTTTGAGCCTGATATTCATAGGGGCATAGGGAGCATAGCCTCCTGGAAGGTAGTTCCTGCTCCTACCTCTCCCACCATAAGGCCTGAAGGAGGTGGAGACCTTTTCTTTTTCACTGTTACTCACGTAAGTGGTTTTGTATTCATTCACTTTTTTCATGTATACCTCTGTTTTGCCACCAAAAAGTAAATCTTCTTCAAACTGGAAATGTATGGCTTTTGCCCAAGTATCCTGGGAAAAGACGGTTACCCTTAGCCAGGAAAATTGCCTGAAAGAAAACTGCCTGTGCTAAGACTGTGGGAAGTCATATTTAGTGGCATCCAAGTCTGATTTTGTAGTGTCAATCAGTTTATTTGCCAGGTCACCATTGGCCTTGTCAGACAGTGCCAGTACTGTATTCCACAGTGCCTTTGGGTACTGGCTATATGGGCAGAGTAAACTGCCTACCTAACGAGCAGTGAAGCTGAAGTGTAAGCTTTTTTGGTCACGGTATCTAATTTTCTGGAGTCCTTCTCAGAGGACTGTGCAGAGAAGAGTACCTTAGCCCTCTCACAAGCAGCCACCTGAACTATACCTTGATTATTAGGATGGGCATACAGTTATTCCACCTCCATCTGTCCACCTGATAGTTTTTTTCAATCTTTTTGCCTATGGCTGCAGCTGAGGTAGATACAGGCAATATTTTTGAAGTGCCTTTTTGTAATGACTTGTGAAGGGGGACCAACAACCTCCTTGAAGGATATAGTCCCATCATGTTCCTAAATTCTGCATCCTTCTCATCCTCCCCTGTTTCCTGAGGAGGGATGTTGAGGGTGCTCAACATTTTCTGAGCAAAGAAAGACGAGGATGAGAAGTCCTCTGTAGGCCGTAGATAGCAGCCGAATTCTTGCTCAGGTGAACCACCTGGTTTAATAGGTTCACCTGGAAGCAACACTTGAGGTCGACAGTAAATTTGCCGACGTCCCGCTCAGCGATGACACAATATTAACACCGATATTGTGCCATCACAAAAGACAGTGTTTTTTTCTGGGGGAATATGCCCCCACACCCCTTGCATCTAAATATAATCAACTCCAGGTCAGAGTTGTTTCGGGGAGGGGGCATAACACCAGGAGAGGCCGCATCGGTGAAAGCAGACCACTACAGTGACTATTATTGTAATGGTCTGTTTTCAAGTTTTGCTGTGATGGTGTCACTGTAAAGTGGGCCACTGGGTTCACCTTTCTCCTCTTCATCACAATACAGTTCTTCCTTCTCCTCCAGAGGTAGATAGGCCTGAGTCTGGGCCGGGGTGGTGGTGGAGGCATATTCATAAAACATCCCATGGAATGGGAACAATTTCTACATTTTTGTGATGTCCTCTGATGAGGGCATCCGTTTTTGGCCCAGATCCTGCTCCTCTTTTTTTTTTTTTTTAGGGAGTGGTAAGGTTGCTCGTTTCTTTTTGTTTTTTTCTTGGCTGACACTGTTTCCAGTGCCTGCTTGGAGGCTCTTTGTTTTTGCCATCACTGGATTCAGGGCCCCGCCTTTCACACACACTGGTATCTTTCCTATCTTTACCTTGTTTATCTGATGGCCGGGCAGCTTTATCTTTTTTCTATGTCCCCTTTGACAGTGACTACTGCTGAATTTAAGAAGACAAACCCTCTGATGCATGCTTTCTACCATCATTAGGAACTCTCTCAGAGCCCTTATTATTTTTTGGTAACATGGAGGCAGACTGAAAGGCCATAAATGCTTTTCTTTTTTTTATCCCTTTTCTTTTGGGTTTTAGGGCAAAACATTATACAGAGCACAAGCGCTGTACACTCCTCTAGCTGTCTACTTGCACTTTTAGTATCCCGAGTCCCTATCCCCCTACTTTTGCCTTCTTTCTATACTACTTATCCTTCTCCCCTTTTGATTGCATCCCCACCATAGTCATTTCCTGTATCTACTGTATCCTTTATTTATAATTATATTCCGGGGTATTTGTTTTTATAATACCATTTTCACTACCTGGATTACTGCTTAATGGTTTTATTTATTGTATTTGCTCTCTTATTCACTCCATGCTATTGTTGATTTAATTTGTATTTTGTTTCTTTGCTGACTACTTTGTATTACTACTGTCTATGCTTTTACTGTATTGTATTTTACTGTTTTGTATTTGTTTCTACCTCTGTTGATCAAATGTTAAATTAAATGTTTTGTCTCTGTAAACTCCTGGGTCGTGCCTGAAAATAGTCATTGCTATTCTGAGGCACTCCCCAATTTTGACAAAATCTGTTCTGCTGAAGTTCAGTACCTTCACTTTGGTATGGCTTGACTCTACAGCTAAGTTTATCGTGAACCTCACTGTTTGGTGGTTGCTTGTTCCCAGATGGCTACCCACTTCTAGATCTGAGATCCTCTCTCTGTCCCCATTTGAGAGTACCAGGTCTAAGATTGCTCCCTCCCGAGTGGGTTCCAAAACTAGCTGTCTGAGGCATGCCCCCTGCAGGGCATCGAGAATGGCCCTGCTCTTGGATGTGACTGCAGCAAAGGTGCTCCAGATAACATCTGGCATATTCAGGTCCCCCATCAGCAATATCTCCCCTTTCTCTGCCATCCTAAGGATGCCTTCTATCATTTCCTTGTCCATTTCCTCCTTCTAAGATGGGGGTCTGTATACATCCCCTGTGCGAATAGTGGTGCCATTTCCAGTCTCCAGGGTGACCCACAGTACCTACTTTCCTCCCTGTTTATCCTTTAGTTCTGCTGCTTTGATCCTTTCAATAGAGAGCTACTCCTCCTCCTCCTTCTCCTCTCCTTCCCTCCCTGTCCCTCCTGTAGATTGTGTACCCTGGTATGTTGACATCCCAGTCATGGTTCTCTGTGTACCACGTTTCTGTGACTGCCATGATATCCAGGCATCCCTCTTCCATCAAGGCCACCATTTCGGGGAGCTTTTTACCTAGACTATGGGCATTGGTACTTATTATCCTCCATTTTGTTATGGCCTTATTTCTTTTTGCCTCACCCCTGTTCTTATTGCCTTTGTCTTTTTCTCCATTTACCCCTGCCCTTGTCCCTATCGACTGCTCTATCTTGGTGTTTACCTCACTAACTACCCTGATTTTTTGGGGGAGGCTAGGATTTCCCTTCTCCTTTTCAGTGCCTTCCCCCTTGGCTAGTTTAAATGCTTGCCAATGAAGCATTTAAATCAATTACCTAGGATCCTGGTTCCCCTCCTGGACAGATGCAGACCATCGCACCAGTATATACCTGCATCCCTCCAGGTGGAGCCCCAGTCCCCAATGAAGCCAAATTCCTGAGCTCTGCACCAGTTTTTCAACCAGTCATTGAATCCCATGGCTCGGAGTACCCTAGCCTCATCCATGCCATAAACAGGTAGCATTTCTGAGAAAGTTGCTGTGTGTGCTACCTGTCTAAGGCCCCTCTCCAACTCCACAATCTCCTGTTGCACTGCTCTGATCCCATTCTTAGCAAGGTCATTTGTCCCTAGGTGTATAATGACATCCAGCTCACTCACATTTGCAGCTGCTCCCAGGATCCTGAGGATTTGTTTCCTGTCACTCCAAGCCATGGTGCCAGGCAGGCACCTTACCTCCCTTTCCTCTCCCTCCCCCAGTTCTACCCCCTAACAATTGATTCCTCCACCAGGAGTTGTTTCCTTCCCCTGTGGGGTTCTGTGCCACCCTCCTGTGGGTCTCCATTGTGGAGGTTCCCAGCATCCTCCTTGGTCTCCACTGCGGGTGCCTCCATAGAGGAACCATGCTCCACCAGAGTGGCGAATGGATTGTGGAGAGGCACAACTGTAGGAATGCACCCTCTGTTCCACCACCCTCACCCTCCCTGAGCCAGTGCTTGTTTTCAGGTGTGACCTGGGGTAAGGGTACAGGAAGCTGCTTAACAGGGTAAGGGGAGGAGAGATGAAGGTGGCTAGGTTAGTTGTTTCAGACAGAGGGGAAAAAGAGTGGGTAATTTAGCTGTTTTTCCCTTGAAAGTCACCCAAGGGGCAGCACTGCCTCCGACGCTGTTTGTGAACCCCAGACAGGACAGGCATTTAATCTCCCGTCCTGTGCTGCCTGAACACAAATTTCACTTGAGTGGTGGTACATGGTGGCTTGGTGTTACAAATGTAAATATACAGGAGAAGTGACTTAAGTGAAAAAAAGAATATATATGAAAAACGAGGTGCTACCTTGGAGGCAGTGCAGCCCCCTGGGGTGACTTGCAGGGCAGAAAAAATAAATGAGCGACAGAGTAACAAGGGTGCAAGAGTAAGAAAAGTGGTTTGACAAGGATAACCTGGGGTGTGGGGTTGGGGGGGACAATAAGTGGAATAAAAAGAGAATATACTCAGTCAGCTTTATTAGTTTCACTTTATTCTTGGTGTACTGGGCAAAGAATGATATTTTTTTCCATGGGAAGGCCAAAGATTTTTTCCGAATTTGAGGGAGGCTTGAAATTTTTTTTATGGTATGGGGTGGCTCACTGTCACAAAGCGCAAGAACTAATGTCTTAGACATTTGAAAAGAAACAGCAGTAGCTGATGAGGCAAAGTGAACACAATGTAGTATTGAGGATACCACAAGTACTTATAGTTCAACTATCAAAAAAGGTGGTCAAAGCATATCAGAATACACGGCTGTCATGGAAAGGAAAACTGGAGAGTGTTTAACAGACAGAGCAATATATTGTGAATGGGTGTTGTATATCCAGCAGATCTGAGTTTAAATTCCCACAACCTCCACTTCCATACTGTATGACCCTAAGCAAGTCACTTAACCTCCCTGTGTTCCTGGGCCACCCCTGTAAATGGGTCTTGTGCCCAATGGGAGTTACCAGGTTGCCAAAGAATAAAAATAAATAAATTACAGTATGGATTGATGCTTTTGGATTTATCCTTACTTTTTTTTGTGAACATTTTTTAATAGAACTGGGACAATCAAGCATTTCTGGGATCTGTGGCCAGGGAGGGAAAAGGAAGGAAAAAGGGAAGAAAAAGACACACATACTTTTCATGATGCAACTTTATTAACTACAAATCTGAAAATGTGGAAATATATTAAAGAAGTCAGTAGCCCAGCTGACATTAATAGAAAGCATCTTGACGAAGACAAACAAATAAAAGATCATGAGTATGAAAAGATGAAGTGAAGTCATCGGTTCCAGCAATGTTGGCTAGAACAATATGACTGGTTGGGGTATGATGGTGCAAAAGATCTGATGTTCTGCCATTTGTGTATCAAACATGAAATACAGTTGCATAAGGTGGGCAATAATTTTTTTTTTATTTATTTAGTAATCAGAATTACAACCTTTGAGCTAGAAGCTCATTTACTAAGGATCATCGTCACAAGGGTAGGGGAGGGTACATAAGTTTGGAGTCAGTGGCAGCCTAATAAGCATTGTCAAGTACATCTAATAGTAAGAAACATGTGAACAGGAGAAATCAGTAAACATTGACAATAGCATAACAATGTAGGATAACACATGCAAATAACAACACAACCAAAACAAGGGTACATAGTCAATGGGGTTGGGTTCACACGTCATGCCATACAATTAAGTGCTTAAGTCAGAGTTAGGTGCTAGTTTGAGAAGAAAATCAGAGGTGGAAGCTAGGCAGGATCTTATATTGGGAGGAAACAGGAGATGGAGCTGTTCAGTAAAACTGCTACCTAAAGGTTACTAGGCTATAGCTAGAGGGAGTCAGCCTAGGCATAGTAGTCAGAAAGGGTAGAGGGAACCAATCAGGATTAGGTAGGAGAAGAGGAATCAGAGGAGGAGGATGACAGTAGGCAAAAAGGTGGGTGGTATAAGGAGGTCAGTGGGTGAAGGTTTGTCAGGGAGAGTGTGAGAGGAGAAAGGTGAGCAGGCAGGTGGGCAGACATGGACAGGTGGTGAGCAGGGAGTTTTGCATCAAATTGTAGAGTGAAAGAAGAACCTTGGCAAGCCTAGGGTTCTGGTACCTGCTAGGCTAAGAGTGCCTGTGGCAGTGTACAGGAGGGGAGATAGTTTTTTAGGAGCATGGCTTTGAAGAACAGAGGCATGCTGGCTTGTGGGTTAAGAGTGGCAATAGCAACATACAGGAGGGTGGATAGTCTTCCTTAGCTCGGACTTGAAAAGCCCAAGTTGGGTAAGGTGGCAGTTGGTAGCTCATTTATCCAAGCAGGAGCCCAGACAGCAAAGGCTCGTCTCCCCAAGACAGTCCTTCTGAATGGAACAGCTAATGCATGTTTGGTAACACTTCTTGTGGCATGTTCAGCTGGAGCAGGATGGAATAAGGCTTGTATAAAGGAAGGTGCAAGACCGAGTAGGGCCTTCTGTCCCAAGATACAGGCATGGTGCTTAATGTGGTCCATAAGTGGGAGTCATTCAGTCTGTATGTATAGTTCACATGTATGCAATAGGCGATCTGCCCCTAATGCAAACCTACAGGCTTTATTTAAGGAGGCGTGCACTTTGAGCAGGCTAGTTTCAGTGGTGGCCCAATAGAATACATTCCCATAGTCCAGGATTGGAAGGATTGTACCTCTAACTACCTGTGTCCTGACCTCAGGAGTAAGACAGAACTGGTGCCTGTACAGAGCCCCTAGTTTCCTATTGACCGCTGTGGTAATATTGCGTATATATTCATCAAACAATAGGGACTCATCTATGGTGAGACCAAGATACTGGAAGGAAGTTACCTACTCCAGGGTGGTGTGAGAGCTGCAGGTAATTGAAAGAGGTGCGGTGGACCTCTTCTTTTGTTGTCTGGCAAAGAGCATTGCCTTGTTTTTTTTTACTATTGAGCACCAGCATGCTGTCCTTGAACCATTCCTGTAGTAGATTAAAGTTGTTCTGCAACTCCTTAGTCAGTGCTTCCTGACAGGGAGTTTTGTGAGACTAGCACTGTGTCATCTGCATATAGCAGGATCTCAGATGTGGGGCAGGCATCAGGGAGGTGGTTCACAAAGATGCTGAAGAGGAGAGGGCCCAGTATAGACCCCTGGTGTACACCTACTGACATCTCACAGGTGTTGGAGGTAGCACCGTTAATTCAGATTTTTTGAGATCGCCCAGATAAATAGCTGGAGAACCATTGGACTGAGCCAGGGGATGGCCCTAGGCCTCTTAACCTGTGAAGCAGCAGCTGGTGGTCCACGAGGTCAAAGGCTTTGGTTAGGTCTATAAAGATTGCCCCAACCAGCTGACCCCGGTCGAGTGCCTCATGTACGTATCCAGCGAAATTAATAAGGGTGGTATTAGTACTGTGCAGTCTGCAAAAACCATGCTGTTGGTGGGAGAGGAGGTCATATTTGTGCAGATGATCCATGAGTTGGTCAGCTATGATTCTCTCCAGAGCTTTTGAGAGTGGTGAGAGAATTGAGATGGGCCTATAATTCGAGAATAGTGACCGGTCATCCCTTTTGTGCACAAGTGTGATCAGGGAGGTTTTCCATGTGGAGGGGAACATAGCCAGTCGAATTGACAGGTTGAATAGCTTGTTGATGGGCCTGATGACCTTGGGAAGGGCTATAGAGATCAGTTTCATGTCTATACCATCACTACCCATCCTAGTTTTGCCAAGGACTCTGGTAAGGTATTTTTTTGTTTCATTGATGGTTACCCTTCTGAAGTAAAAGGCTGGGGAGGTCCTGGTATTGAAGGAAGAGGCCGAGTGGTCAGAGGTTGCTGTTCCATCTGAGTACATAGCTGGTTTTGGGGGAAGAATGGCACTGTAATCCATAAATGCCTTGTTGAAAATATTAGCCATAATATATGCATCAAGTATCACTTCATTGTTGAGGTCAAGCATGGAAGGGGGGATCTGTCGCCACTTCCGATGAGGTTTTTTATAGATGCCCAGAATTTCTTTCTGTCATCCCAGCATTGAGAGTGAAGGTTTTTGTGGTAAGTAGCCTTAGCCTGTCAGATAGTCTAAGTGTACCTGTTTCAGGCCGCTTTGTCATTTTGGATATCTGTAGCAGTCCCAGTTGCTCTAGCCCAGTGCCAAAGTAGACCACACTGTCGCATCAGGCTTAGGATTTGTGGGGTGACCCAGTCAATGCTGCAGCCTTTAATCAGTTTCTTTCAAAACGGGGTGAATTTATCCACTGCCATGTTGCAGTGGTTGAGGAAGAGCTCCAGTGCTGCATCAACAGAGGTACATGAGTCAAGGAAGCTCCAATCTATCCCTTTGAGGTAATTCCTAAAGCCACCCATTGGGGAAGTTTTTATGACTCTGTTCCTCACCATTCTAGGGGGAGACTTAGTCTGTTTAGTCATCCACTCACATTGGACAGGTGAGTGGTCACTGAGGGTGTTAGGGAGCACCTTGATATTCTTTAGCCACTCCGGATGCATTGTCAGAACCCAGTCAATCAGTGTGCTAGAGCCTGTGCGGTAATTTGTGTGGGTGCAGCTCTTGACCATCTGTGTTAGATATAGCCCTGATACCAGATCTCTGTGTATGGAGCTGGAGCTGGCAAGCCAGTTGGAGTTAAAGTCTCCAAATACGATTGTTTCTTTCTTCTGGCTGGCCTGGGTGTAGAGGTTAGCAAAGGCTTCTAACCCCACTTGCTGCTGCCCTGGTGGTATGTATACAGCCATAACAATCAGACCTTTACCCCCTTTGCCTATCAGGATTTTTATAGCTAGGCATTCACAGTCATTATTAGTGGCTGACAATTGGACTCTGTGGCATTGCAGATTGTTGCAGGTATAGATTAAACATCTACCTCCTTTTTTCCCTGTGCAGTCCAGCCTATGCAGGTTGTAGCCAGATAAGGAGTCTGCTGAGTTGGGTGTGTGCGTTGTGAGCCAAGTCTCTGTTAAAGCAATGATGTCGGCTGGGTAAGTGTCACCCAAGCCTCAAGCTGTGTCAATTTGGCTAGGAGGCAGCATATATTCATAGCCATAATCTTTAGTTGTCCATAATTAGCTGGGGTCTGGGCTGATGAGGCCAGTGGACCTGGTTTGGGGTGGATGTTTCCAGACATCAACAGTAGTATTAAAATGAGGATGGCTTTATTCTCTGTAGGATAAGATAGTCAGTGCAGCAAGTGGCATTAGTAGAATCATGGTGTTTTTGTCCCAGGATAGTCACCAGGATACAGATAACTTCTGGCTTGATTCTGTCATATCCCATAATATCAGTGAAGCTCATGCTAGGGCAAAGGAAAAGAAGGATGTCGGCACTGCTACTTCAGGGACAAGTAATGCGGAGGGAATGCTGCAGAACATGAATGAAGCAATGCTTAACCATCTGGATAAACTGTTTCGCACATGCCATGCAATTGCTATGAAAGGACGTCCTTTCACAGACTTTGTGTGAATGTGCAGCCTTGATGATATGAAAGGACTAGATATCAGTTCAACATATCAGAAGGACAAATATGCCTGCAACTTTATCCACCATGTAGCTGAGGTTGAACACATGGCACTACGAGAAAAAGTTATGGGAACAAAGTTAATT
The DNA here is from genome assembly GCA_016271365.2 of Neoceratodus forsteri. NCBI lineage: Eukaryota > Metazoa > Chordata > Ceratodontiformes > Ceratodontidae > Neoceratodus > Neoceratodus forsteri. Next base: position 627,734,794 of record JADMNL010000023.1, on the reverse strand, counting down.
TCAGTCATCAGTGACAGAACCACTGACTCTTCAGTCACAGAAGCTGAGATAGTGCACATGCGGTTTGGAGTTAAAGGCACAGTACAAAATCAGTTGGTAGGTGTCCAGACTGTTGGCAGGACAAATGCGATTTTATTTGTCTTTCATTTAACAAATCACTATTAACCATACTGACTGCGGGTACTGCAAACTTCTGCAGACTAGTGCAATCTCTGGTTCACTAGCTCAGCTGGCTAGTGCAAAATAAAGTTAAGGTTGACCCCTGTAATGTGTATTATGGCTCTCATTTTTTAGGGCTGCAGTGGGCGGAGCCTGCAGTCCTTTAACGATCACAGAGTGAGGACTCTGCATTTTTTCCTTCATTAAAAAAGCCTGGATTCTCTCTGCCCATCACAACCCTTCCACCTGTAGTTTTTCTGCATCCCCTTGCACTGCCCAAGAAAAGGCAGCCTCTCCCTTTGTAAAGCTCCGGCACACCCCCAGTCGCAACACAGGAGTGTCAGTGGGCAGAGCGGATGTCTTATCCCCCTCCCTTGCAATGCCCAAGGATGCACAGCCCCACACTTTCTAGAATGCCAGCACACCCCCAGTTGCAACACAGCTACCCCCGCCTGAGTTCAACTTACAATTCAAGGAATCCAGCGGAGCTTTGATTTGGCTGAGCAGGCACGTAGAGAGCTGACCTCTCTCCTTCCTGACTTGTTTAAAGCACATTGAAACTTGTGTGTTTCAGGCTGGAAGGATTTCTGTTCTGTCAACTTGAGCGCTGGCAACTGGAAAATTGGCTACTCTCGACCAAGGGAACACTCCCAGAAAAAAGCCCTCTCCAAAACATTAGACAGAATAAACTGGTGATTAACAGCTATAGCTTTAATACATAATTCAAGGTGCACTGCTGATGTGTTGCCAGTAGAAATCCTTCCAGATCTATCAACTCTTGCTTGTTTGTATCTTTCAGAAAGCAGCTGCAGGTGGCTGAAGTGTTTCAAGTTGTTACCACCACGTAAAGCTATTGCAGGTGTTTAAAGTTGTTACTGCTGTGGGCGTAAACTCCGTGAACTGAACAATGGCTCATTTTTCTCACTTCATGGAGAACATCATATGGTTCAGATAAGTGTAATAAAGAAACTTATTGATCTATTTTTATGAAAGCTGCAATATTTAAACATCAAAAGTAAGGAGGAGTTCTAACTTCTGCTCAGCCAATTGGCAAGCAACAAAAAATTTCTTTGAGTTAATTGTAGAAGATCAGACATTTGGAGACTATGTTACTGCTAAAATAAAATATTAAATACTATTTACTTTAAAACAGAGCAGCAGACACACAGATTAGAAAGGAGTCTGGTTTGTGGATTCTGAGTGATTTGGTGTAACGTTGGAGAGCATGTTTCTCCCCCATCCTCTTTTTATGTTGGCTCGCGCTTGCGCGTCAACCAACATCTTGTGGTAGGAACAGATTTGGAGGCACGGTCATTGTTGGGTGAATGCAGGACACACATCGGTAGGTGCGTCCTTCATTCCCCAATCAGCCAGCAGCAGGCACTGACATCATGAATCGCTAATGTGACCAGCAGATCTAACAAAAGGTCCGCTGCAATGAGAGTGAAGCTCTCATGCAGTGTGACCACAGCACACCTCCCAACAAGCACACAATATGGAGGTAGTGACTGCCATCGCCTCCTGTCACAATGCCAATGGGGGTGCCCACTCACTGTCGGCATAATGACCCCCTACCATTTAAAATGTATGCCGAGGGGATGCCCAATCCCCTCGGCATCATGCGCCCCTCAACAGTTTTTCTTTGCCAAAGGGGGGGCCCAATCCACATCGGCGTTTGTCCCCCATCCCTTTTATTTTGCTGACGGGGGAGCCCACTGCCTGTCGGCATAATGCCTCTCCACTCTGTTTTTTTTCCTGTGCCGAGGGGGTACCCAATCTCCCTTGGCTCGTGTACCCCCCCTCAGTATGTGCTGACAGGGGTGCCCAATGCCCAGTCAGCTACAGCATCCCCACCACAGAGAACACTTAGGTGGCACACTGGGAGCCCACCCCAATGTGCCAAATACCCTGCAAAAGAAAAACCGTCCTGCAAGTTTTTATTTTTTTTGTACACCTGTAAAAAAGAAAATGGTCCCTCGTGGTCTCCCTGCCCCCTCCCACAACCTGGGCCAACCATCTGCACACCCTGCCTCCCCACACCCCCCCTCACCCCATACTTACCTCCGGAGTCTGGTGGGACAATCTTCGGTGGACTGGGAACACGTCTGCACTCTTCAAAGCTGACCGCGAACTGAAGAAATGCCAGTAAGCTGTATAATGGCATAAATAGGGTTTTTTCAACTTTGGGGTATATCTTAGCCATTTTTGAGAATTTTGGCACCAAATTTTCAACATGGGGTTATTTGGACCTCTCCTCATGAATTCAGGCACTGTCATGGCGTTATTCAGTCCCAAAAGGTGATTTTGCGGTCACTGCGTGGAATCACCTTTTGGGACCGATTAACAAAATTAAAGTGCTACTGTTCATGGGGGCTCTCAAAAAGACTATGTTGCAAATTTGGTGGAAAAAATTAAAAAATGGCTGTTTTACAAGCGTGCATTGCTCAGTTTCCTTGCACGCTCGTAACTTCATGAATTTGTAATATTTTCACTCCAGATTTTCAACATTGGCATTTTTACACACCTCCTTATGAACAGTATAGCTGTCATGTTACATATCCTGGCTGAAATTTGTTTTTGCACATCCGGCGCAGAATAGCGCGGTCGCTATGCAAAATCAGTTTTTGGGACAGCTTGAGGAAATAACAATGACACTGTTCATGAGTAGAACTCCTAAAATGCCTATGTTGAAAATTTGGTGTCGAAATTCAGTAAAATGACTGTGTTACAAGTGTGCGTTGCGCAGTTTTCATGCACCCTTGTAACTTCGCAGATTTGCAATATTTTCATGCCACATTTTCAACACTGCCATTTTTTCACACCTCCTTATGAATAGTACAGCTGTCATTTTTCACATCCTGCTCTAAATGTGTTTTCACACCTGTGGGGCACAATGGCGTGGTCACTGTGCGAAATCAACGTTTTGGACAAATTAACAAAATCACAGTGCCACTGTTCATGAGGGGAGGTCCCAAAATGCCTATGTTAAACATGTGGTTAAAAAATTGGGTTACGGACGTGTGTTGCACAGTTTCTATACATGCTCATAGCTTCACTAAAGTTTCATTTTTTCGCTCCAGATTTTCAGTGTTGCCATTTTTTTACATCTCCTCATGAACGATACAGTTGTCATTTTCCACACACTCCCCAAAATGTGTTTTCACCCCTGCATTGCCAAATGGCATAGCCGCTGTGCAAAACCACCTTTCAGCTAACAAACTGGTAGTGCCGCTTTTCATGAGATGGGCTCACAAAAAGCCCATGTTGAAAATTTGGAGTGAAAATACCAACAGATGCCTACAGTGTTATGGTTTCCAACTGTAGCACCCCACCCTGTAGAGAGTGACAGGCATCAGAGGTGTGACTTGGGATTATCGGCTGTAATGCTCACGCCATTCCACCCCCACCCCTACCCTGCAGCCAGTGACAGGCATTGTGGTGTGCCTTGCGCTGTTTGGCCACAAGGTTCACCCCATTCTCCTATACTGCACTCACCTCAGCGTATTTCCTTATGGAATGGGGTAAGTATAACGCCCAAAGACCCCAAAGCGCACCATGCTACTTGTCAGTGTGTACAGGGTAGGGTGAGGTACAATGGCATGAGTGTAACAGCCGACGACCCAAAGGCACACCCCAATGCCTGTCGCTCTCTACAGGGAGGGGGTGGGGTTGTCATCATTTCAATACTTCACTGCCATTCATATTATGCATCTCTAACTCTGGCACTACTAATACCAATGCCAGCGAGACAACATTCGGCATTGACAAATGCTTGTTGTTCCTGAAAGGAAAACCTGATATGTGTTGTGCTCCCCAAAAAAGAATTAACAATGCAGCAATTAGTCCTCAGGAAGATAAAGTGTATTAGCCAGAAATTGCTTGGTTGGGATTTTTGTGAGCAATCTCTTCCTTCTCCCCTTCCCCCAATCCTCTGATTGACTTATGGAGATAAAGAAGTCCAGAGCCTTGCTTGTAAAAACAAGCATTTGTCAATGCCGAATGTTGCTTGCTTCTATGTGCTGTTTAGGTATTTGGAAGTCATTGGAGTGCAAATATTGAAAATTTGCGAACTTACGAGTGTGCGTAGGAACTGTGCAATGCATGCTCGTAAAACAGTCATTTTTAGGAATTTTTTCACCAAGTTTTCAACATAGCCATTTTTAGACCTCTGCTCATGAACAGTGTCACTGTGATTTTGTTAATGTGTCCCATACATTGAGTTTGCACCCGACTGCGCCATTATGCGCTACATGAAAGTAGAAACACATTTTGGGCAGGATGTGAAAATGACAGCTGTACTGCTCATAAGGAGGTGTGGAAAAATGGCAATGTTGAAAATCTGGAGTGAAACATTGAAAATTTACGAACTTACGAGACTTCATGCAGGAACTGCATACGCCTCGTAAAACAGTCATTTTTAGGAATTTTTTCACCAAATTTTCAACATAGCCATTTTAAGACCTCTGCTCATGAACAGTGTCACTGTGATTCTCTTAATTTGTCCCATATATTGATTTCGCACACTGACTGCGCCATTCTGCGCTACATGGGTGGAAACACATTTTGGGTGAGATGTGAAAAATGACAGCTGTACTACTCATAAGAAGGTGTGGTAAAATGGCAATGTTGAAAATCTGGAGTGAAAATATTGAAATTTCGCGAACTTACGAGCCTGCGTAGGAACTGCACAGCACGCTCGTAAAACAGTCATTTTTTGGAATTTTGGCACCAAATTTTCAACATGGGGTTTTGGAACCCTTCTCATGAATGATGTCACTGTCATGGTGGTATTTGGGCCTGAAGGGTGATTTCACAGTCACTGCCCAGTCACTGCGCGAAATCACCCTTCAGGCCCGAATAACGCCATGACAGTGACATCATTCATGAGAAGGGGTCCCAAAAACCCCATGTAGAAAATTTGGTGCAAAAATTCCCAAAAATGCCTGAGATATGCAACAAAGTTGAAACTCCCCATCTAGCCCATTATACAGCTTACCGGCATTTCCTCAGTTCGCGGTTGGCTTTGAAGAGTGCAGACGTGTTCCTGGTCCACCGAAGATCATCGCGCGGAGTCCGGAGGTAAGTATGGGGTGAGGGGGCGTGGAGAGGCTGGGTGCGAGTGGTGGGTGCGGGTTGTGGGAGGGGGTCGGGAGCGCCCGAGGGACCGTTTTCATTTTCAGGTAAAAATAAAAAAGATGTCCTGGGACCGTTTGCCACGCTGGGGTGTGCTCTCAGCGTGGCACAAGACGTTGGGGTGTTCAGCTGATGGGGATTGGGCACCCGTCAGCCAAAGGACTGATTGCCACGATGGGTGGGCTCCCAGCGTGGCACCTACTGGGGGGAGAGTCGCAGCTCAGCCGACGGGGATTGGGCACCCCGTCGGCTACACAGTAGTGCGGGGGCACGCATGCCTGCGTGTGGGGGGAGCTATGCTTCTTATCTCTGCTCACTGAAGCATAGCTCCCCCTTTCAACTGTATGCCACTGCATTTTGGAGCGTGTCATAGACAGCTCCAAAATGCATTGCCTTACAGGGGCCACACCTGCCAGCTCACTGGCTGAATTGGAGGAGGAGGTGACACACCTCTGAAATCTCCGATGATGGCACTATGTTTCTTGCACATGCGTGCAAGCAACATAACAATAAAGAATGGAGACTAAATTTTGGAGCTATTTTTGTGAATAACAAAAAAAAAAAAAGAGAGACTGATGAATCCAGAGCTTTTTTTGGAATGTGGGTTGGAAACTCCATAATATTGAAGATTTGGGGAGCACAGCTTGAACTTCCCTTTGTTTCTTCTTTGTTATGTATTGCTGCCTTTACTGGAGAATTAAACATTTCTTACACATGGCTTTCCAGTTTAATGCTCCACAAAGTTAAATACACATATTTGTGCATATCCAGATGGTACTCCTTTACCTTTATATTTCTTGCACTTAGCACTTTCTTGCAACTTTGCATAATGCGCTACTTTGTACAGACTGAATGAAATAGGTGTGTAAACAGTACCAGTGGGACCTTGCTCTTCATTTTTGTGCTCATCGTGGCATTTGACACATTCTGACTTATGTATTCTGGGATGAAATTTTGTACGAGTGTTCAAGAACCATCTAATTAATATTAGCTACAGTATAAATAGCATCCGGATACATTCGCTTTATGGATTTTTTTCAAATATTGAAAAAGCAATAGATTTCACAACTGCTGAATCTTGGAACCACAGAATTCAACAGTGGGTTTGACCTTTAAACATTTTAATGAGATGGCTATTTGTTATAGGTGCCGAAGCATTACTGAGCTGTGAAACCTTACAAAAATAATACAGCAATTTCATTTCTCCTTAATATTTAACTCTCTCCCTATGTTTCATTTACATCATGGAGAGCTCAGTTATGATCATGACGTGGAGCCTTTGAAAAGGAGTCTCTGACTCCAAGAATTGTAATTTCCAATTCCTTTAAATAAAAAAGTAATAATAATTACTAGGGAGTCCCTTTAACTGCTTACTGTAAAAACCACCAGACTTGTATATGAACACTCATATGGTGTTGTTGCTGGACATGCTGCCTATTGTTGCATTTGTAAACCTGCTGAGCAATTTTATTTTAAACCATTTTTTTAAAATGAGTATATCACATTAAACAGAAATATAAAGTTTTCTTCGAAAACAGTGTGACTGAGTAAAGGCTCTAGTGTGGAATAAATCTGACTGCACATATTGCTCTTACAGTAAGTGTGTTCAGTTCACGTAATAGCTTAAAATATAAGAAAATCATAGTGGGTGATATCCACTGCCTATAGCACATCTACATTTCATTACTCTGTGCCAGGCTACTTCATCAGGAAAATAACCTCCTATGGTTAAGTGTTGCTATACCATTCAGTATTGTCAAAACCCATCTGACTTCAAATCAATGTAATTATTCATATAGAATTAAACTATAGACTTATCCATTTTTCTTAGTAGAGGTTATGGAGGGTGTCTCAATCACATTCCCAATTTTAATCTATTTTAGGAATGTTATATAGAGAAAAATGGATGGGCATCAGATGGGGTATACAGCCCCAACAGTGACATGTCAACAGCAACTGACACTACAGCGACAACAGTGTCAGGTCACTGTAGTGTTGGTGCTGGATTCCAGCACTGTTTTCTGGTGGTCTTGCACCCCTTCCCCTAATTGGCTCCAACTCATAGTTGATTATTTTAATTGGGGGAGTATGGGGGCAAAGTCTCCTGAAGAAAACATTTTAGGCAGTGACAACCTTTATGCTGACCACAAATACAGTCGACGTAAAGGTTTTGCTGTGACGTCAGTCGACAACATTTTTGTCACCCTGGCATCATAGATCCATCAGATGGTAACCAAGCTGTAATCACTTCAAGAGATTTCCATGACAACTTGGTAAACCTCAGAGTGCAGCTCAAGAGGTTTACCATTGTCGTGGAAACCTCAAGAAGCGATTACATGCTTATTTGCCATCTGAAGTCCATCCATAGCTTTTATAGTGTATGGGCACTTACATTACAAAAGCTAATGGGCACCCACATTTTACTCAGTCAAGCGATGCTGCCATTTTTTATAATTGCACAGAGATTTTGATGTGCCATGAAGCCGCTGTTTATCTCGCTGGGGAGAAAGTGATTTTTTAAGCATTTCCACAGCAGCACTAGCTTACTGCTGACCGTGCAACTTCATTCCATGTGGTTTACCCATCGATGCACATAGCAACGATAGGTTAGCAGCATGGAACTGACGATAACACGGGATAACCTGAGGAAAGATGGATTTCAATGGTTTATAATGTTCTACCATACATTATAATTATTTACTCTTAAATCCAATACACTGGGGAGGGGGGGTCACTATATCTATCTATCTATCTTGCTAAAGGCACCTTCATGACTGGGGGTATTTTAAGATTTTAGGTGCAGTATAAAGGAACTTGCACCCCCCAACACACACACACACACACACACACACACGCACACACTTTTGTATGTTTCAGTTGTTTTCCCCTTCCTCACATTTCTCCTTTGACTGCTCCTTCTTCTTTACTTTCTCCTTTGCTAATCTACTACTTCCTTTAATAACTTGCATCCTGGTGTGACTCTCTCCCCCTTAGAGATCTCCCTGCTCTGTCTATGCCAGTGATGAGCCACTTTCTACCTCCCCTATTTCTTCCATTACCCCCCTCAACTGCTTTAAATATCACTCAAAGTAACATTTAAAGAGCAGGTACCTACTGTCAGGCACCCAGCCCCCTCAAACATATATAATAGTGGACCTGCTCCACTGTTGAGGAGTATTAAAATTCTATGCACTTCCCTCCGATTTAAAAGTTATAGCACTCCAGATTTGCACCCCCATAAACACAAAGCCATGTCTGACACCCCCCAGCCCCCTTGTGTTGTCAAAAAATGAAAATTGAGGGTGCATGCCATTAACCTGTATGTATGTGATATATCTATGGCATTTAATACTATTTAGAGGTGCCATGTAGAAAAATCAAAGCAGCCGCTGGAGTAACAGTCCCTATTTACTGGAGTGGTCACTTTAATTTTTTCCAAGTGGCAACTCAAAATAGTACTAAAAGTTATTGACAAATGGCACCAATGCAGATCTATGGAGCACACACAAGCAGCCTTCATTTTCTGATATCACAAAAGGGGCCGGGGGAATTTGCCTGGGGGCATGTCAGATATGACTCTGTTTTTAAGGGGGTGCAAATTCATGGTGCTATGACTTTTTACCTGGAGGGAAGCGCATGGAAGTTTTCATACCCCTCAACGGTGGAGCAGGTCTGCTATTATATATGTTTGAGAGGGCTGGGCGCCTGACAGTAGGTACCTGCTTTTTAAACCATACATTGAGGACTATAGAAAACCACTAGCAAACATGCAAGAAGGTGGGGTGGAGCAACAATGGGGAAACATCAAAACCGCTATCACAGAGGCAACAAGCCTTTGTGTGAAGCAAATAAACAAATCAAAATGAAAGAAAAAAACACTATGATTCTCAAAAGAAGTGGCGGGGAAGGTAAGGGAGAAAAATATAGCATTCAGGAAGTATAAGGAAACACAGAAGGAGCAGGAGAGAGAACTGTATCAGTTAAAGCAGAAGGAAGCGGGGAAGGCAGTCAGAATAGCAAAGGCCCAAATCAAGGAAAAGATAGCCAACTCAGTTAAGAAGGGGAATAAAACCTTTTATAAGTACAGTAGGGAGCAAAGAAAGACTAAGGCAGGGATACTGAGGCTGAATAAAGAGGAAAGTGGTTGGGCAGAGAGTGACAGTGAAAAAGCAGGGATACTGAACGAATATTTCTGCTCAGTATTCACAATGGAAAAGCAGGGGGAGATACCTAATCCAGTCAGTAGAAGCACTCTGGATAGGGGGGTTGATATTAGTCCTTTCACAGAAGAAAGGGTTCTGAAAGAACTCTTAAAACTGAAGGTGGATGAAGCAGTGGGGACTGATGGGATTCACCCCAGAATTCTAAAAGAACTAAGGGAAGAACTAGTAACACCACTGACTACCCTTTTTAATAAATCATGGGAGGATGGTGTGGTACCTGAGGACTGGAGGAGGGTGGATGTGATTCCCCTTCACAAAAGTGGGAGCAAGACAGAGGCAGGAAACTATAGACCTGTCAGTTTGACCTTAGTGGTAGGGAAACTGATGGAATCACTTCTGAAGGAAAGAATTGTTGAGTACCTAGAGGCCAGTGGGCACAGGACCCAAGGCAGCATGGATTCACAGACAGGAAGGTCATGTCAGACAAATCTAATTGATTTTTTGACTGGGTGACCAAAGTAGTAGACCAGGGAGGGGCTGTGGACATGGCCTACCTAGACTTTAGCAAGGCATTTGACACAGTCCCACACAAACGACTAATAAACAAATTAGCCAGCCTGGGAGTGGGTCCCTGGGTGGTAGTCTGGGTAAAACACTGGCTGGACAACAGGACACAGCAGGTAATAGTAAATGGAGTCCACAGTGAAGAAAGGGGGGCTCCTAGTGGGGTACCGCAGGGTTCAGTACTGGGGCCGGTCCTTTTTAATGTCTTTATAAGTGATATTGCAGAGGGACTGGAAGGGAAAATATGTCTCTTTGCAGATGACACAAAGATCTGCAACAGGGATGATATGCAAGGTGGGGTGGAAAGGATGAAAAGGATGACAAGGGACTTGGCAAGGTTCGAGGAATGGTCAAATGTATGGCAGCTTAGATTCAACGCAAAGAAGTGCAAAGTAATGCACCTGGGAAACAAAAACCCAGGGGAAGAGTACACAATGGGGGGTGAGATACTTACAACAACAAAAATAGAAAGGGACCTGGGGGTAGTCATATCAGATGACCTAAAGGTGGGCCAGCAATGTGAGAAGGCAGTAAGAAAGGCTGGAGGATACTGGGATGCATAGGGAGAGGCATCACCAGTAGAAAACAAGAAGTTGTTGTCCCTCTGTACAGACAGTTGGTGAGACCACATCTGGAGTATTGTGTACAGTTCTGGAGACCCCATCTCCACAGAGACATAGACTGGGTGGAGGCTGTCCAGAGGAGGGCAACCAAAATGGTACAGGGTCTGCATGAGAAGAAATATGAAGAAAAACTAAAGGAGCTTAAGATGTATAGCCTTGAGGAAAGGAGGGAGAGGGGGACATGATAGAAACTTTCAAATACCTCAGGGGAATCAACAAAGTCCAAGAGGGTAGCATCTTTCAGAAAAAGAGATGTGCAAGAACATGGGGGCACAATTTGAAGATAGAAGGGGACGGCTTAGAGGTAATGTGAGGAAGTATTTCTTCACAGGGAGGGTTGTAGATGCATGGAATTGCCTCCCTGAGGAGGTTGTAGAGTCAAAAACAGTGGGGGAATTCAAGAATGCATGGGACAGACATAAAGAAATTATAGTGGGGGGTAGGAGGAAGTAGGCTGTTGGTTAACTAGGATCTGCAGCTTATCTGTTAGGTAGGGAAATGGGCAGACTAGGTGGGCCAAGCGGTCCTTATCTGCCATCAAATTCTATGTTTCTATGTTTCTATAGTTCACTCCTGGTAGGAATCAGCCCATCATTTCAGTATATGCTCTTATCCTTCCAGGTTGGTCTACAGTCCCCAATGTAGCCACACCTCTCCTGTCTGCACCATTTCTTCTACTATTACTACATGCCCTGTCCACACTACACAGAAACCTCCCTGCTGTAGCGTTATAAGGGGTCCAAATAGTTACCGCAATGGTTTGCATTTACACCTGTAATGTTACAGGAGGCATTTTCATAACCATTGTCAAAACCACTTGTGACGTGGTTTCAACAACAGTTACGGAATTGGTTCTGCCACTGTACCATTACAGGCTGTAGTGTGCATGCGTGAGTGTGTTCCCCAGCAGTGTCTGTAGTGCAGTGCGAGCTGCATTGTAGGATAGGTAGCTGACCATAATGGTCACCCGTCACCGCCAGTGTGGACTGGCAGTAACGCTCCCGAACCGTCATCACGACGGGGCACCAGCAGTGTGGACACACTGTACCATTTATTGGCAGTAACGGTTTGTAACCATTACAGGGTTGTTGCGGTGTAGTGTGGACAGGGCCTGAAAGTCTTGGTGCACAGTTCCCTCTTATTCCCCATGTAGTACAAGATGCAATTGTTACTCACAATTTAAACACATGGGAAACACAGGGTTAACCCCATAAATTATCTAAATTAACCAAAAACAACATTTACACATGCTCCTGACTATAAATCAATCAATCAATCAAAATCTTTATCCAGGCAAGCATCACTGAGCAGTGCTCATTTGCAAGATGGACCTGGTTAGGACAAGGTCATTTACATAAACAATGGACAATACAAGGAATACAGTAAAAGATGAGGTAATACAAATCATTAAGGATGCCAACACATAACATATGTGAGGATAGGCATAATACATTTACAAGATTTCATATATTTACATGTGTATAGAAATAATAAAGGGATTATGAATTCAGGTGTGGAGTATATATAGGTAGCAGATTAATTTACACAAGTGTAATCTAAGGAATTTGGCAGTGGGGGATGGGAGAGGATGAGACTATGGCACTTCAGTTTTATGTTTAAGCCAATGACACGCACGTATCAAGTTAATACATTAGCAGCCCTAGTGGCTCTGCCAGAGTTTGCTGTTTTTTCAGTCACCATGATTCGTAACGGACTCTTGTTACAAGGTGCACCTCCTTATAATATAAATTTGTGACTCCCAAGGCTAGCTTTTTCACAGATGGTTTTGATGTAGAACAATGGTATAGACACATCAGTATTCAATGTTGAATAATGGTATAGACACTGTCAGTATTCAATGTTTAACAATGGTACAGACATGTCAGTATTCAATGCTGTGTTTCAAATGTTATAGTTAAAACACCATTACATTTTGTGTGAAGGACATGGGGTGTGTAATTCTCAGGTGTCTAGCTGCCATGGGCAAGAAACAGAAAAATGAATTGGGTTGCTATTGTTTAAATGTACCTTTCGTATGGGATTGGTGTAATTAATTTTTCATTCTCCAAGGGATCCGCTTCAAAACCCAGCCAGTGTAGCTCACAACAGGCTGAGAAACAACAATTTTCATTTTCACAGTACTTTACAAAGCAATGCATACTGGATACCTCTGGTGCACTATGTGTATAATAATGGAAATGGTTATGAAGAGACTAGAAGATGTGAGGCAGATAAAGTTGTAAGCCTTGAAAACATGTAATCACATATTTTAGAAAAAGTGGAGACATAAATTTCATGAAGTTATATGTATTTATTTATTTAAACTTGTTGACCAGGAAAGTCATCTCATCTCCAGGCACAACACAGGGGAGAGGTTACAAGGGGGAGGAACAGCAACAATAAAGTGCCAAAATCGAGTCTCATGTAGAGTAACAATACTGGAGAAACAATTAACAAGAAATAGTTAAATCAAGGATGGAAATGAGAAAGGAAACACGCAGCCTACTGGGATTTGAACCCAAGATCTCCGGTATGTCATTCCAGCACTCTAACCATTACACTACAGGCTCACTGGTCAAAGCATCTGAGGAATTTCCTTACAGCCACACATACTCCTTTCTCTAGTGTTGTGCAATTATGCAACTAGGAATCAATGTTAGAAATACCACTCCTCTCAGTGCAGTTTAACCCCTGCAAGGTATACATATTTTTAAATCAAGGATTACTATTAGAGAAAGGAGTGTGTGTGTGGCTGTAAGGAAATTTCTCAAATGTTTTGACCAGTGAGCCTGTAGCTTAATGGTTAGAGCGCTGGACTGGCATTCTAGAGATCTGACGTTCAAATCCTAGTAGGCCACACTTTTCCTTTCTCATTTCCATCCTTGATTTAAAAATATGTATACCTTGCAGGGGTTAAACTGCACTCAAGGAAGTGGTATTTCTAACATTTGTTCCTAGTTGCATAATTGTGCAACACTAGAGAAAGGAGTGTGTGTCGCTGTAAAGAAATTCCTCAGACGCTTTGACCAGTGAGCCTGTAGCTTAATGGTTAGAGCGCTAGAATGGCATGCCAGAGATCTGACGTTCAAATCCCAGTAGGCCACTCTTTTCCTTTCTCATTTCCATCCTTGATTTAAAAATATGTATACCTTGCAGGGGTTAAATTGCACTGAGAGAAGTGATATTTCTAACATTGGTTCCTAGTTGCATATTTGCAACACTAGAGAAAGGAGTGTGTGTGCTGTAAGGAAATTCCTCAGACACTTTGACCAGTGAGCCTATAGCTTAATGGTTAGAGAGCTGGAATAGCATACCAGAGATCTGAAGTTCAAATCCCAGTAGACCACACTTTTCCTTTCTCATTTCCATCCTTGATTTAAAAATATGTATATCTTGCAGGGGTTAAACTGCACAGAGAGAAGTGGTATTTCTAACAAGAAATAGTTAATTAATCTGTGTTATGACAGTAAGGAATTGTACTAATGGAGTACAGAAACATAGAAATTGTCAGCAGCTAAGGGCCTTTGGCCAACCTAGTGTGCTCTATTACCACTAACAATTGTGCTCTATCATGCATTGCTGGCATTAGGTTGTCCCCCCCCAACTACCAGGAGTTCTTTATGCCTATCCCAAACATGTTTAAAACCTATAATCATTTCGCCCCCACCACCTCTGCTGGCCGGCTGTTCCACTTGTCCACCACCCGCTCCTTGAAGAAGTACTTCTTCACATTCCCGCTAAGCCTTCCTCTCTCCAGTTTCATCTTGCGCCCCCTCATCCTTGAGCATCACTTTCTTTGGAATATAGTATTATCCTGTACTTTATTCTTCCCTGTGCGGTACTTAAATGTCTCAATCACATCCCCCCCCCCTCCAGGGGGTACATATTTAATTCCCTCAGCCTATCCTCATAGGCTGGTGATGCAGTTCCTGCACCATTTTGGTTGCCCTCCTCTGAACCGCAGCCACCCTTTCTACTGTATGTCCTTACATAAATGAGGCCTCCAGAACTGGACACAGTATTCGAGGTGCGGCCTCACTAATGTCCTCTATAGTGGAATTATTACCTTCTTTTTTTCTGCTGGTGATTCCCCTGCCTATGCATCCCAGCATCCTGTTTGCCTTTCCTGCCACCTTGTCACACTGCCTACCTACCTTGAGGTTATAAGAGATGATCACCCCAGGTCTCTTTCTTGCTTGGAGCATCCTATGCCTCCCCCCTCCCACAGTTGATATGCAGTTCCTGGGTTTTTGTACCCTATGTGCATTATCTTGTGCATTTTTGCTTTGAAACCCAGCTGCCAGTCCATTTACAAATCCTCCAGCTTCCTTAGATCTCCCCTCATTCTATTCACTCCCTCTGGTGTGTCCACCCTGTTGCAGAGCGTAGTGTCATCAGCGAACAGGCAACTTTTCTCTTCCAGACCCCCTGCAATGTCACTGATAAAGACATTGAAGAGGACTGGACCTGCACAGATCCCTGTGGTACCCCACTAGTCACTTTACCCTCTGCAGAGTGAATGTCATTTACCAACACCCTCTGGGTTCTATTATCCAGCCAATTCTCCACCCACTTTACTACCTTCTTTCCCGCCCCCATGTTTCCCAGCTTGTTTAACAGCCTTCTATGTGGCACGATGTCAAAGGTCTTGCTGAAATCCAGGTAGGCCACATCCATTGCCCCTTGTTGATCCACCTCTCTGGTTGCCCAGTCCAAGAACTCAATGTGGTTAGTCTGGCAAGACCTCCTTCCCATAAAACCATGCTGGCTTAGGTCCTATAGACCGTTGACAACTAGGTGTTCCACTGTTCTTTCTTTTAGTAGTGTCTCCATGACCTTTCCCACTACTGAGATCAGGCTGACCAGTTTGTAGTTCCCTGCTGCCTTCCTGTTTCCACTTTTGTATAGAGGGACCACATCAACTCTCCTTCAGTCCTTGGGTACCTCCCCTGTTTCCAATGACAGGTTAAACAGGGTAGCCCAAGGTTCCACCAACTCTTGTCTTAGCTCTTTCAGTATCCTGGGGTGTACCCCATCTGGTCCCATAGCCTTATCAATTCTTATTGCCTCCAGTTCACTGAGGACCCTTTCCTTTGGAAAGGGACCTGTGTCCATTTCTGTGCCCTTCCTGCCCTTATCACTTATTGCTGGCCCATTTCCTTCCCTCTCCTTTGTAAAAACTGAACTGAAGTATTTCTTCAGTACACTACCTTGAGCTCCAACAACTCCTAGCCCCCTCACAGCATGGCTTTCGGGCAAACCATGGGACAGATATGGCACTCATCAATCTCACAGTGGACGTATTCAGGGCATTGGACGTAGGCATGTCGATGGGTGCAATCTTTATAGATCTGTCCAAGGCGTTTGACCTTGTGGACCACAACCTTCTTCTAACTGAGCTTCATGGCATAGGTCTTGATGCCCAGGCCCTAAACTGGTTCAAGAGCTACCTGTCAGGCCGGTCCCAGAGAGTCATTTGGAAGGGAGAGCTATCTGACCCTCTTCCCATCAAGGAGGGGGTGCCTCAGGGCTTAATTCTTGGCCCCCTCCTGTTCTCTCTCTTCACAAATGACCTCAACCATCACTGCGGGGATAGCTCAATTGTTCAATATGCTGATGATAAAGTCATCTACCGGTCGATGTCTACCCTCCAGGACCTGGGCCCTCTCCTCCAAGGGGACCTAAATACACTTGAGGCCTGGCTTACATCTAACAGAATGATCCTCAATGCAGCAAAAACAAAAGCCTTGCTGTTTGGCCCTAGATCCTGCGGCCAAGACAGGACCAATTCCTTACAACTAACTTCCCTTGCTGGAAAGAGTATAGACATTGTAGACAACATAACATTTTTTTTTTTTATTTAGTTGTCTAACCAGGTATAGCACACTAAGCTGAAAGCTTTTTTACAGGAGCAACCTGGGAGCACAAGGAGGTTAAGTGACTTGCTCAGGGTCACACAGTATGCAAATGGAAGCTGTAGGATTCAAACCCACATCTGGTCTGCTGGATATTACCAGATTTGCAGCTCAGAGCCTTAGACCACTGCGCTATACTGCCTCACAAAAATACCTTGGGCTAACTATTGACCAAGGTCTCACCTTTACATCCCATGTAGACCAGGTAACTAGGTCTATCCACGGCAAACTTGGCACCTTGTACTGGCTAAAAAAACAACTTATCCCGGAGGCAAGGTGAGCAATTGCCTCCAGTGTCCTCCTTCCTACGTTAACGTATGCTGCCCCTGTAATTCAGGGTATGTCAAAGCATGAGGTCAACAGGCTTCAGGTCCTGTACAACAAGGTGGTGAGGTTTGTAACACTGAGTCACCCAAGAAGCCACCCCTGCATCTCGCTGGCCCAGCTTCAATGGCCTTCCTTTGAGGCTCATCTTCAGTACCCCCTGTGCTGCCTTGCTTACAAACTGCAGCACCTGGCTGCCCCACCTAGCCTTACAAGAATAATCATTCCTAAGTCTAACCCTCATATACTCAGGACCACTGGTCAGTCCCTACTAGCAATACCCAGAGTCAAGAATAACATGGGAAGCAAATCCTTCACTCACACTGCCCCTAAACTGTGCAACACTCTCCCACCTTTAGTACAGGAAGCCCCATCACTGTTAAACTTTTGCACAAGGCTGAAGTCCCACCTGCTTGGGGCAAGCTCGTGCCATTGTCAGGGTATTGGATAGTTACCCCCAGTCCCACATCCGACACCAATCCCTCTCCTTTTCTCACCCAAAATGATTCCAAAAGTGTGTCTCAACTCCCTCAATTGTTGCACTTATGTTCAATATATCAAAATATTGCCTTTATTGTAACCTTGAATTTCATGTCTACTTTCTCTGCACCCTGTACTACCTGACTGTATTGTACTGTTTCTATCTCCTGGGTCGCCCCTGAAAAAGGGACCTTCGGGGCTCAGTGGGCCTATCCGGTCATCAAAATTGAACAAATAAATAAATAAATATCTGATTTCTGCAGTGCTGGCCCAGTGGCACTGAGGGCTGAGGCACTGGATGCCACACCTTGCACCATGCTTGTGACCCGGGTTTGGAAACAGACTTGGGTCATCGGCAATCAGCTGGGGGGGCCAGGAACCAACTGAGCCACCAATTGGCAGCTCTTATCCTTGGGAGGGATCTGAGGGGCTCCTTGGGGTTCAGCTGCCTCCTGGTACAGGCTGGATGACAGTGTTACATTTGAAGAGCACTGGTGGTAGGCCAGGGAGAGCGGATGAGGCTGTGGACTGGAGCTGCAGTGCACATGTGTGCCTCTGCATGCATACGCTACTGCTTCTGGGGCCTCAGGATAATGGGCACACATAGAAACCCTTTACACCAGGAAGGTGACGAGGGCTCCAGGGACCTAGCCCACATCCCCAATGCTGGACCATCTCTTCTCTGGGGCTCTCAACCAGGACTGACCCTCTAATCACAGAAAAAGCTGCCAGGTAGGTGGGTGGATCCTCCTCTGGGGGGTGATCTGGGGGGCTAGAAAGTCCTGGGATAGGGTCCCAGGGGAAGGGAGGTCTCAGGTAGGGAGTAGAGGCGATGGCCAAGTGGGCACCTCTGAGAAATGCCCTTGCCAGCTGAGAGAACAAATAGAGTTAAAAAAAAAATCAGATTTCTGGTGGACATCCTCTATACCACCACCAGGATGGTCGTAGTTTCACAGTCCCTCCCCTTGCCTTCCTTTTTTCACTGATGTACCTATAAAAGGTATTATCCCCCCTTACCAACGAGTTTGCTATGTGTTCTTCTGTTTGTGCCTTGGCTTCCCTAACTGCCTTCCCCGCCTCCCTTTGTTTTTCCTGTTACCTCTCCCTATCCCCCGCCTCTTGTGTCTTTTTGTACTGCTTAAATATAATGATTTTTGCTTTAACCTTTTCTGCTACCACCTTAGAAAACCATAGAGGCCTCTCCTTCCTCTTTCCCTTGCTGACCTGTTTGACACAGAGTTGTCGCCAATGCAGTTCCTGTTTTGATCGTCACCCACTGTTCCTCTGCCCTGTTCTGCTCACCTACTCTTACCAGTACTTCTAGGCATTTTCCCATCTTTCTGAAATCTGCCCTCCTACAGTTTGGGAATCTTGTCTTTGTGTGGTTTGGTTCCTCCTAATCCGTTATTTCAAACCACACTGTTCGATCATCACTACTCCCCAGGTGTTCCCCTACTGTGACCCCTGTCACACTGTCTCTGTTTGGGAGCACCAGGTCCAGTAGTGCCGTCTCCCATGTAGGTTCTATGACCAGCTGTTTAAGGAATGCTCCCTGCAGAGAGTTCAAGATGGTCCTGCTCCTAGCTGTTGCTGCTGCGGGGAGGCTCCATTCCATGTCTGGTAGATGGAAATCATCGACCAGGAACACTTCTCACTTGTGCGCCATCCATTGGATAGCTAACATCACCTCCTTATCTACCACCTCCACCTGAGCTGGTGGTCTGTGTATTACCCCTGTGTGGATGGCTGTCCTCTTACTCCTTTCTAGTGTAACTCACAGAATTTCCCCTCCTCCCAGTTTCCGTTGAATTTCTGTGGCCTTTATATTTTCCCTCACATAAAGAGCTACTCCTCCCCCCTTTTTGCCTACTCTGTCCCTCCCAAATAGATTGTAACCCGATACAGGTTATAGTACCAGGGTTGGCCAGGCAATAGGTTGCTGAAGGTACATGTTTTTTAGAAGTTTTAGGGAGAGGGAGGTTATTCCATAGAGTAGTAAGGTAGAGAGAGAAGGCAGATGGACCAGTTGTAGATATCAGCAAG
This sequence comes from Neoceratodus forsteri, assembly GCA_016271365.2. NCBI lineage: Eukaryota > Metazoa > Chordata > Ceratodontiformes > Ceratodontidae > Neoceratodus > Neoceratodus forsteri. The sequence continues at coordinate 627,715,390 of JADMNL010000023.1, read as the reverse complement.
AGATTTGGAAGAGAAAGCATCCAATGAGCTGAGGGGGTAGTAGGAGAAGGGGGTAAAGAGAGAGGAAAGATAAGGGGAAGTAAAGGCAAGCCAGTATTTATCTATAAAGGATGAGCAGTGTGAGAGGCAATGGGATTCAAGTGGGAGAGAGAGAGAGAGAGAGAGAGAGGTTAGCATAAGGAGAACAGTGATGGGTGAGAGGAGATGCATGAAAGGAGTAGTACACCCTCATATCTTGTAAATGTTATTTATGTCCTTGTCAATAGATAACTCTTTTCATGGTCTGAGGGACAGGTCCTGTGAGGAGAGACTTAAGGATTTGAACATGTACTCCCTGGAGGAGAGGAGAGACAGGGGGATTTGATAGAGGTGTTTAAGTATTTGAAGGGGAAGAATCGGGGCAACACTGATGGTTTGTTCCAATTAAAGGAGGAAGGGTCCATGAGTGGTCATGGTCTGAGACTGGAGGGTGATTTAGGGGAGAGGTGAGGCAATATTACTTCACAGAGAGGGTGGTGGTGCCATGGAATGTGCTGCCAATGGAGCCGGTGGCAGTGGAAACTGTGGGGGGATTTAAGAGGGATTGGGACAGTTACAGGGGTAAAGTATAGGTGGGGAGAGCTGGGAAAGGCAGGGATGCTCTGGGGGAGGGTACGGAGAATGAAGAAGCAACAAAGGGGGGAGCAGTTGCAATGACATAACTGTGGGTTATAACTTGAACAGACTTGATAGAGTGACTGGCCTAATCTGCTGGCAACTTAGTATGTTAGTATGTAGCTGGTGGGGATATATGTGTTTTCTTTAGCTTGTTCTCACTGTTCACACCAGCCCCTGTAACTAGCCTGGGGGTCTCCATTTCATGGTTATTGAAATCTCATTGTCCCTGAGAGCTACATTAGCATGTGAGAACATGATGCTATAGCACAATTTTATACCATGTAACGCTATGCTGAAAGTATGCATAACCTGAAACACTCTCTAGAAACACACAGATTGAATACAGTTTAAAGGGGAAAACCCTGCATTACATCTAAGACAGTTTGTAAAGCTAACTGAAGTTAAATGTGGTATTTCACAGCTTGATGTAACTTGTTTTGTTGAATTCTGTGAAAGCAGACAAGCATATTGTGGTGTCTAAAAGGTGTTGACATGTTCTCATATGCTAATGCAGCTCTTAGGCACAATGAGATTTGAACAACCAGAAAATTGAGACCACCAGGCTAGTACAGGGGCTGGTGTGAACAGTAAAAAGAAGCTAAAGCAAACACATATTTCCAACAGCTACATGGAAAGTATTGTTTGTTTACAAGAAAACAAATAACAATAACAAGATATGAGGGTGTACTATTCCTTTAAAGAGCTAGTTTAGTGCTTAAAGTGGTAGGCTTTCTGGATGGCCCAACAGGCCTTTTTATGCTGGCATGATATATATTAGAGGCAAAAAAACTCTGTTTAATACATCAGTTAGGGTTGTTCCACAGCGACAAAAGCAAGGAAATTTGGTGTTAAGGTTGAAAGCCCCCCTTGGACCCCCCAGCCCACCCCCAACCGGTATCGGGGTGCGCGCTAGGTCGCCAGTCCTAACTCTCACCCCATTCTGCTACTCTGCTTCTTTTACACATGTGATGGGGTGAGAGTTAGTGATGACCCCAACGCACCCTGATGCTGGTTGGGGGTGGCTAGTTCCAAGGGGGGCTTTCAACCCTAACACTGAATTTCCTCACTTTTGTCACTGTGGAACAACCCTAACTGATGCATTAAATGGATTTGTTTGCCTCTAATTTCCCCTTCTTTTTGAGAATGTGCAGTAGAAATAGTGAATGGAATGATGTTTTGTGACATAGTAACGGTAAGTGCAAGGGAAACACAACCGCTAATGGTTACGCACATGGTGACAGAAATGTAAATGGTAAAGCAAATGTTCATAGAAAAGCAAGCGCAAAGTGACACCAAAGCAAACAGTGATGCAAAAGGAGATGCAACCACGTAAGGAGATGCAAACCATGACGCGCACAGTCACTGTACAGCAATTGGAAATGCAAATGGTAACGTTAACAGCATAAATAACACCAACGGAAACGCAAATGCAAGCGCACATGGAAACACAAACCGTAATGCACACGGTCATGGTACCATAATTGTAAATGCAAATGGTAAAGTTAATATGAACAATAACGCCAAAGGAAACAGAAACGGAAACACGAATGGAAGCGTGTATGGAAACGCAAACCGTAACACGCATGGTCACGTCACCGCAGTTGTAAATGCAAATGGTAACAGTAACAGCAACAATAACACCAAAGCAAACAGAAATGCAAAAGCAAACGCAAACGCATATGGAAACGCAAACCGTAATGCGCACGGGCACAGTAACGCAATTGGAAATGCAATTGGTAACAGTAACAGCAACGAAGACACAAACCGAAAGAGAAATGCAAATGCAAATGAAAGGGGTGTCGGAAACACAAACTGAAATGCAAACAGAAACAGTAGTGGAAACGCAAATGGTAACAGTAATGCAACTGCAAGCGCAAACGAGAACACAAAGGGTAACGCACATGGAGGCGTACACGGGAACAGTAACGCAAATGGGAACGGAAATGCAAGTGGAAACGCTACCTGTTACAGTAATGGAAGCACACACCCTGTTTTTTTCCCAACAGCTGCATAGGGAAACACAGTGGTCAAGATATTCAAAAGTGTTGTGCATGGCGCAACAGTGTTGTGCCATCGCGGCCTGATACACCCTGAGTGCGATGTTCAAATGGGAATTGTGCTGGCACAATCCGATGCGTTAGACACTTCAGTAATGTATGCGGTGCAGGTGGGGGGCTGCCCGCATATTCTGCACAGCCTGATATTCAGTTCGGATGTGCTGAGCCATGCATGGGCAACCCCTACTTGCACCGCACAAAGTTGAGCAAAAAAAAAAGGAGCAAGGGCTGGCCACCCACAGGTGAGCTGCCATATTGCAGGGCGCAACACGGCAGCTGCCACCTATGGGTGGCCACCCGAGCTCCGGCTGCAGCTCTGTGGTGGCGCCCCCCCATGCCCGATTGTGGGCATCAGTTAAAAGTAAAATGAAAACCTATATCCCTGGTGGTCCAGTGAACCGCTGCCCACCTGATCGCGGGCTTAAGTATAAATACAAAAATATCTCCTATATCCCTTCTGGTCCAGTGGACCGCTGCCCGCCCGATCGCAGGCTTAAGTATAAATACAAAGATATATCCTATATCCCTGGTGGTTCAGTGGACCGCTGCCCACCCGGTCGCGGGCTTAAGTAGAAATAGAAAGATTTATCCTATATCTCTGGTGGTCCAGTGACGATGTCTCGCCTGATCGCTGGCTTAAGTAAACTAGTACTGACCCCCATATCCCTAATAGTCCAGTGGACCCTCCCCACCACCCACTGATCACCACTGCCCCACTCCCCGGTCAGTGGCAGCAGCACACCACCGCCTGCCGCCCTGCTGCCCACTGACCGACATCACGGTAGGAGTTGTACTGACATTGTTCATGTGAGCCAACGGCATGCAGTCTACATAGCACTTGCCATTCCAGATCTGGAATGTGTAGTATAGTAGGCTGCATGCCCGCTGGCTCACGCCAGACCAATGGGCATACAGCCCTACTAGTCAGTGGGCGGTGGGCGGCAGGCGGGTGGTGCGCCGCCCACCACTGACTTGGGGGGGAGCGAGGCGGTGGGGATCAGTGGGCAGGTGGGGAGTGGGGTCTGCTGGACCACCAGGGATATGTGGGTCAGTACTAGTTTACTTAAGCCTGCGATCGGGCTGACATTGGTTCACTGGACCACCAGGGATATAGGATAAATCTTTGTATTTCTACTTAAGCCCACGATCGGGTGGGCAGCAGACCACTGGACCACCAGGGATATAGGAGATATCTTTGTATTTATAATTAAGCCCACGATCGGGTGGGCAGCGGTCCACTGGACCACCAGGAATATAGGTTTCTTTCATTTTCTCATTACTGAAGCCCGCGATCAGGAGAAAGTGGTCCACTGGACCAGTATGGATATAGGTTTCTTTCATGTTTTTATTACTGAAGCCCATGATCGGGCAGACAGCGGTCCACTGGACCACCAGGGATATAGGTTTCTTTCATGTTTTTATTACTGAAGCCCACGATCAGGCAGACAGCGGTCCGCTGGACCACCAGGGATATAGGTTTCTTTCTTGTTTTTATTACTGAAGCCTGCGATCGGACTGTGGGGCACATTGCCGAGCTGCAGGGGGCGTTGGTCCCCAATGGCTGTTGCCTGGCAGGATGCCAGGTGCAAGTCATTGGGGATTAGCACACCTGCATGCAAATGGGGCCATAATGACATGCAAATGGACCCATTTGCTCCTTGCATACATTATGGCCCCATTTGCATGTTAACTTTTGAATATCGTGATTGTTGTGCCTAGCGCAATGGAACTTGCACTAGCGCATCCCCATGCTCCACTCTGGCCACTGGCACTGGTGCAGTGCCACTACGCCATGTGCACTGCGGGTGGCCAGGGTGCGATATTCAACGATGCTGAGCCATGGCGCAGATCTGTTGAATATCGCCCAGTCCACGCTGCTGCACAGCCAAGTTGAGCTGTGCCCAGGCTTGCACCACAGCCTGGCACAGTTTGAATATCTGGGCCAGTGTGTACAAAGAATGTATGCATAATAATGGGCCTCGGAGCCGAAAATGAGGTGTTGGAATGCTAAACTGCTTATATCTCAGTAACTGTACGATGTAGAAAAAAAAATTCACACGATTCATGATTTTCCCGGCTACATTTTTACTAAATAGACTACACATTGTCATGACGAAAATCTCCATATCTCACAATCGCTGGTAGATAATGAAGCCCCGAAAAGGCCAAGCAGACGCCACCATGTTAGTTCAGGGAAAATGCCAAATTCAGAGTACTGTAACTTGGCATACATGCAAATTTTTTTCACCAAACCATAAAAAGGCACATCTGTGAGATGTTGGCTGCTTTCCCTCCAAATTTCAGCTCAAAAGACCAAACCGTTCTTTTGCAGCAGGGTAGCAAAGAACTCCTGTCATTTTGGCCATAGTCTGCAAAAGTAGTGTCATGATTTGTGAAAGCTTTCGCAAAAGAAAAGACTTGCCTGCTTCTGTTGGAAGTTGAGAAACTTGATATACTGCAGAGAACAAACTAGAATGCATTTGAGGAACTGGGAACCAGTTAAAACATAATATTGTTGGGGACTTGTTAGGAAGGTAAGCTACGCTTTCTACAGAAAGTTTCATTATTTCCGTATTATCATTAAGAATTGCAGGATTCCATTAAAGTGTAGTAATTTTATAACCAGAGGGGGTGAAATACAACTAAAGTTGCTTGATTTAAGTGCTAAGACACCTAGGATTTGGAAGGATATTTGTGCAATATTTTAGAAGTGTCCTGCTGGCTGAGCAGTGAGTTTGTTTTTATCCCTGGACTCAGTACAGTGGTTTGTGTAGGAGCAGTGGTCTAGTAAATTGTGGTGTTGGTTGACTTACTATAAAGGGCAGTACTCACCAGGGTGGTGGAGCAGTGGTGTATTTGATTGTTTCTAACAGTCACCAGTGGTTGTGGCCTACCCACCCACCCTTCCCTCACCCCGCCCACCCCAGGCGTGGCATTTCCTTTATAACCAAGGTTCTGACATCACTTCCTCAGCAGGTCTTAGGGCAGAACTGTCATATTCTTAATTACCCAGCACAGTGCATAAAGAGTAAGTACACAAAAAAATGTTTATATATTACTCATTGTATATTGTAAGGAAGAGGGACATGTGGGGAGTGGTGCAATGCACTGGCTGTGGGGCAGCAATTTTATGGGAGACATTCTGGAACCTGCATTGCTGTCTTGTTTGCAGGCAACTGTCAGCTTTGAGGGAGGAGGTTGCCCACCTCCAGGTTGAACTGGCAAGGACTAAGGAGGCCTCCCCCCACCCAAAGAGCACCAGTTCCACAACCACTGCCTCAGAGGTTGCCATGTGTGACAAGCAGATGGACCACAGTAGGTTCTGGGAGGGTGAGGGTGGTGGAACAGAGGCGTAGCTCCCGAGTTGTACCTCTACACAAATCATATGTCAGTCTGGCAAATCAAGGTTCCTCTATGATGACACCCTCAATGGAGACCAAGAAGAATGCTGGGGACATCCACAAGGGAGACCCGCAAAAGAGTGGCAAGGGACACCACAGGGGAAAGAAACAGCTTCTGATAGGGGACTCAATTGTTAGGGGTGTAGACCTGGGGAAGGGAAAGGAGAGGGAAGCAAAGTGCCTGCCTGGTGCCATGGCTTGGAGGGACAGGAAGCAAATCCTCAGGATTGCAGAAGCAGCATCACAGGAGAGGGAACTAGATATCATTGTCCACCTCGGGACAAATGACCTAGCTAGGCATGAGATCAGGGCAGTGCAGGATGAATTTGTGGAGTTGGGGAGGGGCCTCAGACAGGTAGCAAGCATGATAACCTTCTCAGAGGTGCTGCCAGTCTATGTCAGGGGTGAGGCTAGGGTACTGCACACCATGCAGTTTAATGAATGGTTGCAAAACTGGTGCAGAGCACAGGGCTTTGGCTTCATTGGGGACTGGGGGTCCACCTGGAGAGATGAAGGTCTATACTGGCATGATGGTCTGCATCTGTCCCGGAAGGGAAACACGCTCCTAGATGACAAGTTTAAAGGCTTCCTTGGCAAGCTTTTAAACTAGCCAAGGGGGGAGGTGCTGATAGGAAACAGGAAAGTTCAAGCCTGCCCCCACAAAACATGGCAGGTAGTAGGGTAAACACTGAGGTGCAGAGCTTGACAGAGGGCAGGACAGGGGTAAATGGAAAAATGGACAAGGGCAATAAAAGCAGGGATGGGGTAAAAAAGGATAAAGCCAACATTAAATGAAGGGCAATGAGTACCAATGCCCGTAGTCTGGGAAACAAGCTTCCTGAGCTAGTAGCCCTGATGGAAGAGAAACACTTGGATATTGTGGCAGTCACAAAAACATGGTACACGGAGAATCATGACTGGTATGTCAACATTCCAGGGTCCACAATCTACAGAATGGACAGGGAGGGTAAAAGAGGAGGTGGAGTAGCTCTCTACATAAGGGAAGGGATCAAAACTACAGAACTAAAAAGTAAAGGGGCAGGACAAGGGGCACTCTGGGTCACCTTGGAGACAGGGACTGGCATCACAATCCGCACAGGGGTTGTATACAGACCCCCATTTCAAGGAGAGGAAACTGACAAGAAAATGATAGAGGGCATTCTCAAAATGGCTGAAAAAGGGGAGATACTATTGATGGGGGGACCTGAATATGCCAGATGTTAACTGGACGACATGGGCTGCAGCCACATCCAAGAGCAGGGTCATTCTCGATGCCCTACAGGGGGCATGCCTTAGACAGCTAGTGGTGGAACCCACTCGGGAGGGAGCAATATTAGACCTGGTACTCTCAAATGGAGAGAGGATCACAAATTTAGAAGTCAGTAGACATTTGGGAACAAGCAACCACTGCACAGTGTGCTTCACAATAAACACAACCATGGAGACAAGCCATACAAAGACAAGGATAATGGACTTTAGAAGGGCTGACTTTGGCATAATGGGTGAATACCTGAGGAATGCATTAGCAAATGGCCAGAAAGGAGGGGGTGGAAGAACAATGGAGAACAATCAAAACTGCCATCATGGAGGCAACAAGCCTTTGTGTGAAACAAATAAAGAAAACAAAGTGGAATAAAAAAACACTATGGTTCTCAAAAGCGGTATCAGGGAAGGTTAAGGAGAAAAAGGCTGCATTCAAAAAGTATAAGGAATCACAGAAGGAGCATGACAGGGAACTGTATCAAATAAAGCAGAAAGAAGTGGGGAAGGCAGTCAGAAAAGCAAAGGCCCAAACCGAGGAAAAGATAGCCAACTCAGTTAAGAAGGGGATAAAACCTTTTATAGGTACATTAGGGAGCATAGAAAGGTTAAGGGAGGGATAGTGAAGATTAATAAAGGAGAGGGGAGGTGGGCAGAGGGAGACAGTGAAAAGGCAGAGATACTGAATAAATACTTTTGCTCAGTATTCACAAAAGAAGAAGAGGAGGAGTTACCTAAACCAAACAGTAGAAGCACTCTGGGTAGTGGGGTTGACACCAGTCCATTTACAGAAGAAAGTGTCCTGAAAGAACTCCTAAAACTCAAGGTGGACAAAACAATGGGGCCTGATGGGATTCACCTTAGAATCCTAAAAGAGCTAAGGGAGGACCTAGTGACACCACTAACCACACTATTTAACAAATCATGGGAAGATAGGGTGGTACCTGAGGACTGGAGGAGGGCAGATGTGATTCCCTTTCACAAAAGTGGGAGCAAGGCAGAAGCAGGAAACTACAGACCTGTTAGTTTGACCTCAGTGGTGGGGAAAATGATGGAATCACTTCTAAAAGAAAGAATTGTTCAGTACCTAGAGGCCAGCGGGGCACAGGACCCAAAGCATCATGGATTCACAGCAGGAAGGTCATGTCAGATGAATCTAATCGATTTCTTTGACTGGGTGACCAAAGTAATAGACCAGGGAGGGGCTGTGGATTTGGCTTACCTAGACTTTAGCAAGGCATGTGACACAGTCCTGCACAAAAGATTAATAATCAAGTTAGCCAGCCTGGGAGTGGGTCCCAGGGTGGTAGCCTGGGTAGCAAACTGGCTGCACAACAGGACACAGAAGGTAATAGTGAATGGAATACATTCTGAAGAAAGGGGGGTTACTAGTGGAGTACCTCAGGGCTCAGTACTGGGTCCAGTCCTCTTCAACGTCTTTATAGGTGACATTGCAGAGGGTCTGGAAGGAAAGGTATGCCTCTTTGCAGATGACACAAAGATCTGTAACAGAGTTGACACACAAGGGGGTAGAAAGGATGAGAAGGGACTTGGCAAGGTTGGAGGAATGGTCAGACATATGGCAACTTAGATTCAATGCAAAGAAGTGCAAAGTAATGCACCTGGGAAATAAAATCCAGGAGAAGAGTACACAATAGCAGGGAGGTACTACGACAACAATAATGGAAAGAGATCTGGGTGTAGTCATATCAGATGACCTAAAGGTGGGTAAGCAATGTGAGAAGTCAGTAAGGAGAGCCAGGGGATACTGGGATGCATAGGAGAGGCATCACAAGTAGAAAAAGGAAGTGGTTATCCCTCTGTACAGACAGTTGGTGAGCGCCATCTGGAGTACTGCGTGCAGTTTTGGAGACCTCATCTACGCAAGGACATAGACAGGATGGAAGCAGTCCAGAGGAGGGCAACTAAAATGGTGCAGGGTCTACATCAGAAACCATATGAAGAGAGACTGAGAGAGCTTAATATGTATACCCTTGATGAAAGGAGGGACGGGGGACATGATAGAAACTTTTAAGTACCTCAAGGGAATCAACAAAGTCCAGGAGGGTAGCATCTTTCAGAAAAAGAGATGTGTAAGAACACGGGGGCACAATTTAAAGTTAGAGGGGGGACGGCTCAGGGGTAATATGAGGAAATTCTTTTTCATGGAGAGAGTGGTGGACGCATGGAACCGCCTTCCTGAAGAGGTTGTGGGGTCTAAAACAGTGGGGGAATTCAAACATGCATGGGACAGACATAAGGCAATTATAGTGGAGGGGTTGCAGGAAGTAGGCTGTTGGTTAACTAGAATCTGAAGCTTATCCAATAGGTAGGGAAATGGGCAGACTGGGTGGGCCAAGTGGTCCTTATCTGCCATCAAAGTCTATGTTTCTATGTTTCTATGCATTTGCGAAAGTGTTGAACTTTTTGTTAGCTTTTCCCATTGACTTATAATGGGAACTTATTTTTTGAATAACTTTTGAACTGTTTAATATTTTTTCACGAAATCTTCAAAAGGCACATAGGGGACCCTGGTGCACGTTCCCTGAAGTTTTTGGACCAATCGCGCAAACTGTGTGACCTGTAGGCGCGAGCAAAGAATGCCCCCAAAAATATAAATATGCACACGGATGTCGCTTAATAACTCCACAGCTGTATATCCAACCAGTACAAAAGTTGGCAGATCCCAAGATCTGTTGTTGCGCCCCATGCCTGCCAAATTTCAGGCAAATCATTTGAATGGTGGCAAAGTAATTAAGGTGCAAAGTTTTGCCCTTTAACCTTAAAAGGGCTACTCAACCCTAACTATGGTAGCACTACTGTGCTACATATATATATATATATATATATATATATATATATATATATTGCAGGACAAAACTCCATTTAATGCATTAGTTAGGTTTTTCCACAGTGACAAAAGTGAGGAAATTGGTGTTGAAGCTGAGTGAGCTCTGAAACTCTCACTTGGCCTTGCACCTTGAGTATCCAGAGCTCACTCTAAAGGAGTGAGAATATTTTCCATATCACACTCCTGCCCATCATGTATTCTCTCTCTCTCTCTCTCTCTATATATATATATATATATATATATACACACACATATACATATACACACACACACACTTATATATTTCTAAAACTAATATTTGTTTTCAAAAGCAGAAGCAGTGAGCTATTACTTTTTATATCTGAGGTACTTTTTCCTTTCCATTTGGTTAATTAGAAGATTTTTTTTACCTGCTTTTAGTAGGTAAGATGTATGGAACAGCACTGTGTTTAGCAGATGGCATATCTAGCTCTGTTCCTCCCATTGCGTCGTCGTCAGCATTATAACTAGTGGTAGACAAACTGGTTCAAACAAAATCAGAATGACTCCAAAACAACAACATGTACTGCAGTTGAGCTGCTTCTGAATATTTTGTGAGGGTCAGAGAGGTTTGATAAGCATGCTCACCTAGTTAGGGATGGAAATGGGTGTGCAGACAAGCCTCTCTAGTTCTCAGCATATTTTTCTGTCTGGTTCCTTTCAGCAGTAGCACAGAGACACAGTGTATGCCATGTGGGAGGGTCTACTAAACTGTGTTTGTGTGTGTCTGAGTCTGTGTGCATGCGTGTGTGTGTGCATATGTGTGTGTGTGTGTGCGCGCACGTGGAGTAGCTCCTGACTGGATTAGAGTTGTGTCTCTGATTGCTGCAGTGAACGAGACCCCACTTGATATTCTTTCTCCTAACTGCTGCTGCAGGACATGCTTTAATGGTAGTGCACTAGTGTTACTTGTTAGAGAAGCAGCATGTCACAGGCAGCTCTGACTTGGCAGTGTGGTGCACTGGTGCATGGTGCAAAATGTGATAAAAATATGAAGTCTTCCTGACTCGTTCTGTGAGGAACATCTTGTTGGGGGTGAATATTAAAGAAAAAAAATTTCTTTGTCTACGCCAAACACAGAGCATGGGGGAGAAGAGGGTAGAGGGAGCTTTGCGACTGCTTGTGAGATGTATGCACAGCTGCCACTGAGTGAAAATGAAAAACAGTTAGCTTGCAGTCATCAGTGAGTGAGTGATACTGCTCACTAATTCACTAATAAATTAAATAAGCAGCATCAGCTGCAGAAGAGTGAAGTCCTGAGAGAAAGATAATGTTTCTGAGGTTGGGGGAGGGAGATAATATAAACCACTGAGAGAAGGACACTGGTGTCAGTATAATTTCCATTTGGCCTGTTATAATAAGAAAATATCGTGTTATTTCCTGGCCAACTTGCTTGCTGACCCCTGATTATTTTAACTGCACTCTAGAACACCAATACACCTACTCTGTTAGAAGAGAACAGTGTGAACCAGGACTGGAGGTCTGAGCAAAATCAGACCTGAACTGAAATAAAAATAAGTCACCCACTACTTACATAATGCCTGTGTGACCCAGAACAAGTCCCTTGGCCTTAAGTACCTCCTTGTGCTTCTGGGGCAGGGTCCGCCTACAAGCTTTAGCTCAGTGGGCCTTTCATGGTCAATTAAAGTAATTCTTGCTATGGAAGGACTTGGAGAGGGTTGGAGCCAACTTTGACCCACCTGATTTAAAAAAAATTGAACTCTAGTATTGGCAGTGTGTGGCACCAGTCCTTATAGTTTTGTGGTTAGAGCACCAGTGGGAACCATTCTGGTTACCACCAGAATAATATATAGCAAACCTGTGTGTAAATTAAACTCCAGCAGCCATCCATCACTTGCATGCTGTCTGTGTGACCCTGAACAAGTCCCTTAAGTACTTTGCTGTGTTCCTGGGTCACACCACTTCTAATCTTTGGCTAATTGGGCCCTTTCTGAATGATTAAAAACAAACTATTCTTGCTTTGGAAGGATGTGTAGAGGCTGATTAGGCTAATTTGGTCACCTCTGATATAAGTTTGAACTCTAGCACTAGCAGTGTGTGGCACTAACCCTTATAGCTTGGTGGTTAGAGCACCAGTGGGAACCATTCTGGTTGCCACCAGAATAATATACAGCAGACCTTTGTGTGAATTAAACTCCGACAGCCTCACACCACTTGCATGCTGTCTGTGTGACCCTGAACAAATCCCTTAACTACCTTGGTGTGCTCCTAGAGTATACCACCAATAATTTTCAGCTCAGTGGGTCTTTCATGGATGATTAAAAAAAAAAAAAGATTCTTGCTTTGTAAGGACTCATAGAGACTAGAGATGGTTAGGCCAGCTTGGCAACTCCTGATTAAAATTTTATGTGGCTGATTTAAAAAAAATCTATGCTTTGCAAGGGCTCAGAGAGGGTTAGAGCAAACTTGCTGACCTCTGATTTTTTTCTGAACGACAGCACTGGCACCAACCCTTACAGTTTAGTGGCTGGAGCATAGACCTTGTGTGAATTAAACTCCAACAGCCACTCACCACTTGCATATTGCCTGTGTGAATCTGACCCTAAACAATTCACTCAAGAAAGTCTGAGCATGAATACTCATAAGTATTCTAAAACAAAATCCACTGGCAAATAGGTAATAAATGTAAAAGTTCATTCAGTAGTCCAGAAATGAGTACCCCATCAAAAACTAATATTCACGCACCAAAGTGTGTTGAATGTAAGGATTTTGCTACTACTATTTGGGTATTGCTGCCTAACTCAAAAATTCCTGAGTCCTCGACAATTGAGGAAGGACTAGCTGTGGTAGAAGGGTTCAGCAGTGCAGAAGCAAACAAAGTTTCAGAAGACTTCTCATCTTCCGAGGCTTCTAACAGCAAGCCATCTGAGACAACTGCAAAAATAAGGAGTTTTCCTATCATACATAAAGTTAAAGCACTTCCAGGTACAACTCGCAGTGGAATTGCTCAATTTGCAACATATGCATTTTGAATAAATCAGTCTCCAAATAACAGTTTCAACTCTAGTGAATCTAGTGATGATGACTATGATCATGGTGATAATGATGACATGGAAATTATAAGTCTGACGTTACCTGTTTCTGACAGTGACAATGCAGATGATGTGGAGGAGAGTACTGCTACACAGTTAAAAGGGAGAGAGAACATTTTTAAGGCATAAGTGAAACAAAGTGTGACAGTCGTGATGAGGGCACTGGTATTGATGCAGAGGATTCTATAATCATTTCACCAGACAAACCTGAATCTTCTTCCAATATGTCTTGCCCAACTTGAGTCATGGAGCACTGAAAACCATGACCGGGACATGGTCATACCAGGCTATACTCTGTTCAGGAAGGACCAGGTGGGAAGGAAAGGAGGGGATACGGTGCTTTATGTGAGGGAAAGCATAAAAGAGACAGAGACACAGGGAATATAAGGGGAGGCCGAGGTACTGTGGGTCACCCTGGAGATGGGGAGTGGAGTCACTATTCACACTGGAGTGATATACAGATCTCCAGCACAGGGGGAATGAATTAGATAAGGTACTGGTGTGGAAGTCATTGGCAAGATGGCAGAAAAGAGGGAGGTGCTGCTGGTGGGGGACTTCAACCTGTCAGATGTAGACTGGAGCCTCCAGCAGCATCTTTAACTAGAAGCAGGGACATCCTGGACTCTCTGCAGGAGACGCTACTCAGGCAACTAGTCAGTGAACCTAGCTGTGATGGGGCAGGAAGCTGGGTAGCATAGGAGTGGGTCCAAAAGTGGTAAACTGGATAAGAAATTGGTTAGGATATAGGAGAAAGAGGGTGGTAGTAAATGGAGTTCATTCTGAGGAAGGGAGGGTGACCAGCGAGGTGCCTCAGGGATTAGTGCTGGGATTGGTCCTGTTTAATGTCTTTATAAGTGACGTTGCAGAGGAGCTGGAAGGGAAGGACTGCCTCTTTGTGAATGACACCATGATTAGCAATAGAGTGGACACTCAAGGGGAGGGGTGGAAAGGATAAGCAGAGACCTGAGAAAACTAGAGGAGTGGTCAAGAGTGTGGCATCTGGGTTTAAATGTAAAAAAATGCAGAATAATGCACTTAGGGCACAGAAACCCAAGACCAGAGTACAAAATGGGTGGCGTGGTATTGAGGACCACCAAATAAGAAAGAGACCTTGGGGTAATTATAATGGATGACCTAAAGGTGGCCAGACAGTTTGACAAGGCAGTAGGGAGGGCTAGTGGGATGCTGGGTTGCATAGTGAGGTGTCACCAGCAGAGAGGGGGAGGTGGTACTGCCTCTGTGTACATCACTGGTAAGACCCCACTTAGAGTACTGTGTCCAGTTTTGGAGACCACATCTCCAGAAGGACATAGACAGAGTGGAAGCGGTCCAGTGGAGGGCAAGTAAAGTGGTACAGACAGAGTCTACATCAAAAGCCCTATGAGAAGCGTCTAAAGGACCTCTGTATGTACACTCTGGAATAGAGGATGGAGAAGGTATATGATAGAGAACTTCAAATACCTTACCAGGGTAAATATGGTACAGGAGGGAAGTCTTTTTCAGACAAAAAGGTGCTCAAGAACAAGGGAACATGTTATAAAGCTGGAGAAGGGTAGATACAGGAGAGATGTGAGGAAGTACTTCATATATTTTACTGGCAAGATAGCGCCCCTATAGTTAGGGTTGGTACAGCACTTCAATGCTAAATCTCAATTTTTGCACTTGAATAACATTGGCATTTTTCAATGAAATAGCCCTAAAATTGGGGTATGCTGTCATTTTGTCAGTCTTGCAAGATCTGCAAAGTTTCATGATGGCAGCTTGTACTGTTTTTGAGATGAAAAGATTTTTTTTTGATAGGATAACACAATATTTTTTGTCGTCATCCACAGACCACATAGAATGAAAGATTCCTCTGTAATTCTCATGCAAATGGGATGTGTGCCAAGGGTGTGCCTTTGGATTGTTTGGTGAAAAGATATATAATAATTTTTAAATTATAATGACTTTTGCAATAGCCGCAAGACAGGCAGGTCAATGAAAAAACATTCAAATGATAAGTAACCATTTGAACACTTAATTTACTGTTGGATTCTCAAAGAAAATACCATTTGTGATTTCGGCCATCTTGTTTTTCTAACAATTTTCACAATTGTGTTGTACACAACTACTGCACCCTAAAGACAGCACAACAAGTGTATTTAGTCTCAGTGATATGTTTAGTGCCATGTTTGTCTTAAAATTAGTATAGTTCCATGGAAAATATGTGTTTTTTAACTGAAATTCATGCTCGCCATCAATCGCTAAGTAATTGCCGTTCGGTTGATTATTTACCATTCAAGCTTTACTGTTCGAATGGTAGATAACTGTTTGCACTCATTAATTAGTCAAATTTATTAAAGAAGAAAATAATAAGTATTTATATAGCACTTTTCATACACAATGTGTCCCAAAGCTTTACAAGCAAATGCTAGCCTAGTGGTGAAGTGACTGAATGTGTAGTGGCAGCCATATGCAGATCATTGGTAGTACAGTGGTCCCTACCCCTTCCCCATTCTCTGATCACCCTCCTTGATGTTATGATATGTTAAAATTGGTTCTTGATAGTCTAGTGATCCTTCCCCTTCCCCTGTTCTTCGATTGCAGTTCCCAGTGTTAAACCAGCCCTGGTAGCAGCAGTATTGAGAATCCCTAATCTGTCTAGCACCGTTTCACAAATAGTGACCTCACAAAGCAGTAGTATCAAAAAGCCCTAAGCTGTGTGGCAGCAGATTGCATACCAACATCTCACACTGCAGCCGTATTTGAAAAGTCCTATCGTGACTAGTACCAGATCACAAACCACTGTCTCGGATTACAGCAGTATTGAAAATCCTTAAACTGTCTGGCACCCTATCGCAATCCACAATCTTACACTGCTTCATTGATGAAAAACCTCAAACTGTCTGGTAACTGATAGCAAACCGTGATCTCGCACAGTAGTAGTAGTGAAAAGACACAAACTGTAAGAGAAATCCTTGGTGTCTAGTGGCACTACCACCACCCTCAGTACAATTTTTTTTTTTATAATGTCGGACTCCCTTTGTGCTTTTAGAGGGTCCACAAGGGTCCCAGTTTTATCCCTGGTGCCTACTGGTACCCCCATCCTCCGATGCCCCTGTAGTGTGCATTGATGGTTAGTGGTATTCCGCCACCCTCCCATGTCCATTTTTTGCCTTGAAATTAAGAAAACTGTGCCTCAATGTTTTTTATTTTGTAACTTGTGAAAAAAAAATGGTCCATCGCCGATCACTCCCGCACCCTGCCACCCACTGTGCACCCACCTCCTCAAACACCCTTTGACATCCCCACAGACTGTCACTCACCTGCAGAGGTCCCAGATTCGAGATCCGTTCTCCCGATTGAAGAGACGTCTTGCTGCTGCAACCAGTGACAGCAATAGGAGAAACTAAGATAAATGCACTTCAATGTATTTCAATGGGGGGTTCAACTTTTATGCATAACAGAGCCATTTTTTTGAGATTTTGACCCCACATTTTCAACATGGTCTTTTGGGGACCCCACCTGATGAACAATATGACTGTCATTAGGCAACTCCCATTGAAAAGGTGATTTTGCAGTTGGTTGGTGAAATCACCTTTCCAGTGGGATTTGTGTAACAACAGTCATATTGTTCATGAGGTGGGGTCCTAAGAAGGCTATGTTGAACATTTGGGGTCAAAATTTCAGAAAATGGCTGTGTTATGACCATTCCTTGCAATTTTGCAACACACGCTCATAACTTTGGATATTTTCAATTTTTCACCCCATATTTTCAACATAGCCTTCTAATTACCCCACCTCATCTATGTCACTGTCATTTTTCAAATACTGGCCAAAATGCATTTTTACACATGTGGCGCAGAATGGCATTGCAGTTGCGCAGACTTATGTTCTAGTAGGGATTTGAAACTTTTCTGTACTGGGTACATGCAGTGAGGTCATATAAAGGCTATGTTGAAAATTTGGGGTCAAAATTGTTAAAAATGGTACAGTTATGACTATTTGTTGCAGTTTCACTATGCATGCTCGTAACTTTGTGAATTTTAAATATTTTGAGCTCAAATTTTCAGCATAGCCTTCTTATTATACCACCTCATGTATATCACAGCTGTCATTTTTCAAATCCAGTCCAAAATATGTTTTTGCACCTGTGCTGCGGATTGGTGTTGCGTTTATGAGAAGTTACGTTTTGGCAGGAATTGAAAAATTTCTGCACCAGGTACATGAAGTGGGGTAATAACATGGCTATGGTGACAATTTGGTGACTGTTGCTCTATAACTAGAGATGCAGGGGCTGGAGGTCCCTGTGCTTCCACAGCTGGATACATATACGCATCTATGGAGGGATGGGAAGACCCTGTGCTCCCACAGTAAAATAAGGATACTATTATACTATCTCAAAAAGTAAGGAAATAAATTGCAAAAAACTTTGTTAATGCATCAGTTAGGGTTGAACCAACAACTAGGCAAATGTGGCATTAGGGTTTCCCACCCTAACACCCCATTCCCCACCCCGCACAGACCCAGAGACGGGGGGGATCTGTCTTAATGCCGTCAATCCTAATGCTCACCCCATTCTCCTATGCTGTAGCCATGTCACCTAATTTTGCAATGGAATGGGGTGAGCATTAGAATGATAGCCAAAGTGAACCCCCACCTGTGAATCTGTGCAGGAGTGTAGAGAATGAGAATATTAAGATTAGAGAAACAACAACTGCATATTCCCTACTTTTGTTGGTTTAACCTTAACTGATGCATTAACAAAGTTTTTTGCAATATATATACACACACACATATATTTATATGTGTAACTTGCCCAAGTCTGTACGATGTGTATATTGATGGAGTTAGATTTGAACCAGCAATCTTTAATTTCCCAAGCCCCAAAAAAGTACAGCATTCTCAGTTCCAGGGGAAGCAATTTAAACTATATATATATATATGTATACACCTATATAGTTTAAATTGCTTCCCCTGGAACTGAGAATGCTGTACTTTTTTTTTTGCACCTCCTGTGCCTACCAGCACCCCATTCCTTCAGGTCGCCAACATTATCCCCTTTGCCCATTAGACTCACTTTAACATCTCCAGCAGTGCCTGACGTTAGCCTGGTCCCTAGCGGCAGCTTGGGGTTGACCGCTGGGATGGCACATGGGGGTAGAGGTGCAGCAGGTGTCTGGCATGCTGCATACAGAAGTGTGAGCAGCTTGGCCACTGATGAAATTGCATGCCAGCTCCTCTGCACCACAGGGAAGGGGGGGGAGGGGAAGGGGTCAGGAAAATCACCCTGGCAGGAAGGATGATTCTTCAACCTATGCAGGCCTTGAACTGGTGACTTGGTGTGGCTCTGACCCAAACCAGTCCAGTAGGTCGTGTGAGGTACTCCAACACCCAGCCATTGGGGAAGCTGGAGCTGGAGCTGGATCCTGTAAGCCTGTAAGTCTGGGAGATGCCTGGTGAAGGGGCGAGGGGGCTGGAGGGGAGAGAGGCCAGCCAGGGAGGGAGAAAAAAGAATACCAAAAAAGGTATATGTTTTGAATTTCTTGTTGTTTTAAGAAAAAAAAAAAAAACCTTTCCCAACTTTTTCTGATTTTTCCGTCAGACCAGAAAATTACTTAAACCCATTTGCAATTGCATCCCTAGAATTGCAAAATTCTTCATTTGATGTTCAGTAATCCCTTATATTCCTTTCTACTTTGGAAGATAACAAAGCATGTACACTATGTTGATAGAAAGCTATAGAAGTATATATCAGAATATCAATATAGTGGCAATACACATATATTGATGCACAGTAATTACAAACTTTCACTGTATCACCAAAAAAGACTTTGATTGTAAATCTGACAATAATTGAACAGTTTCAGATGCTGTTATACTATTTACTGATATCAAATACTTCTCATATTATGTACACATATTAACATATAAGTGTTAGGAATTTATTTAATTACATAGAAAGTGTGTTTCTGTATTACACATTGTAAGATGCTATTGGTATTCCTCCAAGGAAACCACATCCACTTGAGGCAGGGTAGTCTTGTGGTTCAAGCAGTGGCTTGGGAAATTAAAGATTGCTGGTTCAAATCTAACTGCATCAATATATACATCGTACAGACTTGGGCAAGTTTTTTAATCTATGAACATAGGAAATTTGCCAGCAGAAAAAGGCCATTTGGTTTATCGATTCTGCTCGATTATGCAGCTAGCAGCCCTATTCTGCAACTGCCCCCCCTCGCCCCCCCTTATCCTCCCTCTTGCCCTGTCTCAGCCCTTTTTGAAGCAGCCCACTCTTTTACAGGCTACTACCTCCGCTGGTAATGCGTTCGACCCTGCCACCACCCTCTCTATAAAAAGTGTCTCCTCATTTCCCTCCTAAACCTTCCCCCTCCAATCTCATGTCATGGCCTCTAGTGTCCCTCCCCACTCTTGCCCTGAATAGCCCCTCCATACCAGTCTTGTTTATCCCGCTCATGTACTTGAATGTCTCAATCATATCCCCTCTGTCCCTGCTCTCCTTCAGTGAGTACATGTTTAACTCCTTTAGCCTACGCTCATACGGTAAGACCGCCAGCCCCTGGACCATCTTAGTTGGTCTGCGCTGCACCCCTTCCAGTAATTTATTGTCCCTTTTCAAATATAGGCGCCAGTACTGCACGCAGTATTTGAGATGAGGTCTAACCAGAGATCTATACAGCGGCAGAATCACCTCCCCTTCCTCGATGTTATTCCCCTTGCTATGCAACCCAGCATGTTGTTGGCCATTTTTGCTGCCTTTCTACACTGTGCCAAGTTATTCATTGATCCTGTGATGACCACACACAGATCCTTCTCCTCCTCACTCTCCGCCAGCTGCACACCCCCAAGTTGGTAGTTTCTCCTTGAATTTTTTTTCTCCAAAATGCAGTACCTTACATTTTGTGGCATTGAACCCCAGCTGCCAAGTGTCCAACCAAGTCTCCAGCTTTTTCTGATCTTCCTGCAGACCCCGCCACCCCTCTATGTCATCTACCACCGCCCCTATCTTGGTGTTATTGGCAAACAGGCTGATCCTGCTGTTAATGCACGTGTAAATGTCTGCAATAAATATTCCAAATAACACTGGTCCCAGCACCGAGCCCTGTGGAACCCCGCTCATTACTGCCCTTTGGGATGAGGGTTCTCCTTCCACCACCACCCTCTGCTGCCTTTCCTGCAGCCAGTTTGTCACCCATCCCACCTTTTTTGGTCCCATTCCTGGGCCTTCGAGATTTATTCCAAGTCTCCCATGTGGCACCGAATCGAATGCCTTGCTGAAGTCCAGGTACAGGACATCCACTGCATGACTCTTGTCCATCTGCCTAGTTACCCAGATATAGTAATCTACCAGGTTGGTTTGGCAAAATCTGCCTGCGACAGTGCCATGCTGTCTGCTGTCCTGCAGCCCATTGTACTTCAGCAGGGACACCAGCCTCTCTTTCAGGATCATTTCCATTAGCTTCCCCATGATGGACGTGAGGTTCACCGGTCTATAGTTTCCTGGTTCTTCTTTGAGGCCACTCTTATGCAGGGGAATCATGTGAATGAACCTCCAATCCTTGGGTATGCATCCTGAATTCAGTGAGGCATTGAATAGGCCAGCCAGACTTCCAGTGAGCTCACCAACTCAATGGTAGCCTAACTGAGAAGCTCTACCTCATCGCCTATCTATCCATCAGAACTGGAGGTAAATCGGACACATCCAACCTCTAAAAGCTGAGAAATTAAAACGGTTATGTCTTCTAGACACAAACCGAAGGAAAAAGCAAATAATCCACAGGGCAAGCAGCATAAAACACTGTTTGACTACACGCAGCCTAATCCAGTCGGCATGGCCGTGGCCTTACAGCAATCTACGACAGTCTCAGAAGATCGAACTAAACAAGAATGTACAATAACATCCACGCAGCTCTGTGAGATGCTACAAAAAATAAGTGCCACTCTAGAGAGACTGGAAACCAAAGACACAGAAGATCGGAAAAAAATAGAATCCTTAGCTAAAAAAAATAAACAAATTGAAGATGGCCTTACCGAATGCTCAACCATGGTAGATGTACACAACACTTACTAGGCCTTACTAGTACAAAGGCCTTACTAGACCTCCATAGAAGGGAACAGTTATTGGAAAACAGGATTGAGGAGTTGGAAAATCGAAACAGGAGAAACAATGTCCATATTCACGGACTGCCAGAAGGAACTGAATTGGGCCCGATGACCGAATTTCTAAACTCCTTCCTGACTGAGATTCTAGGCTGGCCAGCTGACAGACCATCGAACATAATACGAGCACATCACTCGCTGGTGCCCAAGCCAAAGGACCCTAAAGCCCATCCTCGTTCCGTAGTTTTAGCCTTTCTAGATTTTTGCACCAAGGAGGAAGTTCTAAAGTTAGCTTGGTCTAAAAAGGAAATCATATTTGGGGACACCAGTTTTTTCTTCGACCAGGACTACACTCCCCAGTTATTGGCACAGAGGCGAAGAGTTCTATCGGTGGTTCGTAATCTGCAGCAGAAAGGTGTAAAAACCTTTGTGGAGTACCCTGCAAAACTCAAAGTCATGACGGAAAACGGAATCCGATGTTTTGCTGACCTAGAAGCTGCGGGGGCATTTCTCTCCTTGTTGGGAGTGGAGCTACCACAAGATGGAGCCATATATCAGAGAGAGCGTATCACAAGCAGAGCCTGGCAAAGGGCAGGAACCAAATGGAAAGAGATGCATGACCACCTGGACACTTCTGGGCTGTGGGACACCCTCCAGATCTGTAAAGACCCCAACGCCAGAGTAGCTCGGCGGCCCACTGAGGAGACAGACGCCACTGAGGGAAACGCAGCTTCTCAACAGCAGGAAGGTGAGAGGATAACTGCACCGACCTGAAGAAGAACTGTACACATCCTTTGGAGATGGTCTGTTGAGGACTGTGAATGCTTAAGTTGTTCTAATTAAAACTGGTCTACTCACAGAGTTGTTCTCCCACAAGAATCTCGTTTGAGGGATGGGAACGATATTTTGTTCCAAGGACATTGAACATTTTAAAGCTGGATGTTTATCTTTTTCTCTTGCCTTTCCCTTTGTTTTAGAAATACACTAAAATAGGTGTGGGAGCCTGCGAGTGTCTGCCGGGGTGCTCTGGGGTTGGACCGCTGTGTCTCCCTGGGAGGTCTGGAGCTGGCGTTGGTTGAGGCAGAATTGAGCTGGGTTGACAGGCCACAATCTAAGATTGGACAGAATACCCTGGAGTCCTGATCGTGAATGAATGGTGAATAGGGTGGCCCCAGTGGCTAGTTTGCAGCCTGTAGGGCTGGCACTAGTGGAGGGCTCTCTTAAAGTGCTTTCTGCACGTCGAGATCTTGACTTTATTTTGATCCCAGAGGCCAGGTTGATCCACCTATGAGGTGATGTCACTGGTGAGAGGTTTTAAAGTCTGATCGGTGGTAAAACATCGGTACCATATGGGGATTATTTTAAACTGCCTGTATAATGAGGAAGGAAGGTTGCAGGAGATGGATTCTGGCTTGTTAACACAAACAATTGCCTGTATTAACAGACTCCGGGGGGGGTGGTCTTTGACTCTTGGGGAGCATTTCTCCCTCTCGGGGGATATGGAATAGGTTACCTATGCCTTAAAACCACGTGGAAAATCCCCAAGTGAGGTAATGGAGGGAAGGATCAGAAAACAGAATTATTAAGGACCTTTATTATATAAAAGGGTGAGATGGGGTAGGGGGTTTTCTTTGTGTTTGGGCTGGTATCTTAATACCTGAAATTATTGGAGAGTCATGCTCTTCTCTTGCTGATTTCTGTTTTGAGAAGTGCTCAACTGCCATCCTGCCCTTTCGATCTCTGGGCTAATGTGCACCATGAGTTGAACGGAGGGCCTTTGCAGGTGGAGGTCACTCAGCCACTCCTATTAGGAGCTGTCAAGCACAGAGGCTGGCGCTAGGGCAATTATACCTTGAAGTCAACAATGTTCTTCAGGATTATATTTGTACATAGTTCAAGGTTGTTTCATGTTTTTACTTATCTTTTTGAAACCATTTATAGGAAGCTGTTTAGTTTGCACAAGACTGCACGAGAGTTAGGGATGATAGGAGGCTCCCCTGGTCCCCCATTTGAAGATCATGATTTAGGTTCCTTCCCCCCAACCCAATTAAAATGGTGGACGTAAATATTGTTACTCTTAATGTACATGGGATTAACAGCTCAGTGAAATGGGCAAAAATCCTACAGGAAATTTCTAGACAAAAGGCAAGTATTGTCTTTATACAAGAAACCCATTTAACAGAGACGGAGCACCATAAGCTAAAAAGATCATGGGTTGAAGGGGTAGAGGCACCCCCGCACCGTAAAGGGGTTGCGATCTTAGTGAAACGAGATGCCCCCTTGTAGTCCAGAATGTAACGACAGACCCGGAGGGTAGATTTGTTCAAATTAAGGGTACATACAGGAGTCAAGACTGTATCTTACTGAATATCTATGCCCCAAATGAAGAGACCCCCAGATTATCTTTTTTAGAAAGAGTAATAAAGGGGTCAGTTACAGATGCCCAAAGTCTAGTAGTGATTGGAGGAGACTTTAACGAGGTAGTATATCCGGGGTTGGATAGGTCTGGGAACATGAGGGGTGGTATCACACGAACAGGGAAACTGCTTTTAAGGTTAAATCAAGAGCTTGGGCTCACGGATAGTTGGTGCTTTTTGCATCCCAGAAAGTGGAATTACACATATTATTCCCCCCCACATGGCGGATATTGGAGAATAGATTATTTTCTGATATCCTCCAACTGGCTTCAGAAGATTGAGAGGTGTGACATAGGCCACAACTACATCACTATTTCGGACCATGCCCTGGTCACCCTGGGGTTGATAACCAAGCATACAGCCCCTCAGTCTTGTTGGAGGCTAAATGTGAGTCTCCTCAATAAAGAAGAATTTAAGGAGGTAATCTTAGATACTATTCAAAACTTTGAGCAAGATGACCCTAGGGGTGAGACAGGGGAAGGCATATGCTGGGACACTTTAAAATGTTGCCTCAGAGGAGCAATAATTGAGTACTCAGCCAGAATTAAACGGGAAAGGATATAAACTAGGGTAAATCTAGAGCAGAAAATAGCCCAGCTGGAGACTAGACATCAGGTTAATCAGGAAGCCTACCTTAAATAAGAGTTAGACAAAGCCAGACAAGATCTCAACCTCCTGCTAGACAATCAAATTGAGGGACAATTAAGATATGCCAGGCAGAAGTACTTTGAACAAGGCAACAAGGCAGGGAGATTGCTGGCCTGGCAGCTTCGTCAAGAAGCAGCCAGTAGAACAGTGGTAAGATTGCAGGATGAGGGAGGGAATTCAGCTACCACTGATCCGATAGAGATATTGCAAAGTTTGAGAAATTTTACGCTGCCTTATGTAAGGCAGAATCCCCAATAGGACACATGGAGGATGTACAGTCATTTTTGACTAAACTTCCAATCCCCACCCTACCTGAATTAATTAAAGAAACTTTAAACTCCCCAATCACAACCTAAGAGATACATGTCAAAATTAACCACTTGAAAAATGGTAAAGCACCGGGGATGGATGGCTTTCCAGCTGAGTTCTACAAGGCCTTAACCCCTAGGCTCACAGAATACCTGGTGGTAACATGTAACGAGATACTACAGCACCACAGACCCGTGCCACCCTCTTGGAATCTAGCCCAAATTTCAGTGATTCCTAAACCTAACAAAGATCCAGAGCTTTGTGGCTCATACCTCCCGATCTCCCTATTATCAGTGTACTTAAAAATTTTCATGGGGATCCTTGCGGACAGACTGCAGAAAGGGATCTCTACCCTCATCCACCATACTCAGACAGGATTTATTTCAGGCAGATTTCTTCAAGATCATATTCGCTGACTCTTAAACATTATATCAGCTCAGAGGGGATTGACATCATTTCAGCTGGCAATTAGTATGGATGCTGAGAAGGCTTTTGACAGGGTGGACTGGCACTTTATGTCATCCACCCTGTCAAAGTTTGGACTAGGGGATCACTTTGTTTTGGCCATAATGGCCCTTAACCAACAACCGGAAGCCAGAATCAGGTTGAATGGCCTTCTTTCAGATCGTATACAGTTGGGAAGGGTTACCAGACAGGGTTGCCCCCTCTCCCCTTCTGCTTTTTGTACTAACAATAGAGCCAATGGCCATATGAGTATGCAATAACCCCAATATCTCCGGTGTATGGGCAGGGGGAGTAGAGAAGAAAATAGCCCTTTATGTGGACGATTCCTTGTTTTCCCTAAAGGACCCCCAGAAGTCTCTACCCCACCTTCTAGAGACACTGCGGAAATTTGGATCTTTAGCTGGATACAAAATAAATTTATCTAAATTGGAGGCAGTGGTGCTAAGTGGCACCCTCCCAAAAAGATTTAAGGAAAATTTCCCTTTTACATGGGCTAGAAAAATTTTTTTTAGGTACTTGGGGAATTTTGGTATCGGTGGATACGTCTAGGTTATTTCAGAACAATTTCACCAAATTATAGCAAACCATGCAATCAGATTTTGCACATTGGAAGCTTTTACCTCTCACACTCTATGGTAGAAGCCAAGTAATAATGATGAATGTGCTTCCTAGATGGCTATTTGTCTTTCAGACACTCCCGATTCCTGTCGCCCCCTGGTTTTGGAAGCAGTTGACACAAGATATTTCTAAATTTGTCTGGGCAGGTAAATCACCAGGATAGCCTTTAACACCCTGGTTAGATCAAGGGAGGAGGAGGGGGGCCTGGGTCTTCCTCACATGTACAATTATTACTTAGCAGCCCAGGGGTCACAACTGGTCAGTTGGGCCAAGCAAAGGATGGATTCTGGCTGGTACTTAACTGAAATAAACACAGTGCCCTACCTTAAGTTGTGGACTCTACCCACAAACCCCATTAATATTTGAGCTAGTCCACCCATCTCGAATCCCTGGGTTAAACACTCTTTGCGTATCCTTATGCGACTGCGGAAGATCACCAGAACTCCGAACACATTGGGCCCCCTATCCCTAATCCGACATGTGCACAGTTTTACCCCACCTAAATTAGATCTAGGTTACGCCTACTGGGAATCCAGAGGCCTTATTACATTTTGACTATTACTGGACAACACGGGTTGCCTCCCTTTTGCGACACTTAAAGACCGCGTTTCACTCCGTAGAGAGGAGTTTTTTAGGTACCTCCAGACACTTTATTACCACAGGTGATAACCTCCACAAAATAGATAGAAAATTAACTTCCCTGGAGGCTTATTGGTGGGATGTGATTAAGAGATGTGATAAACTAAGGTATTTGTCAGTACTGTACTTGGTCCTTAACGGCCAGGATGAGGGGTAGGGGCTGGAGGCAGTCCGGGCAAAGTGGGCAATGGAATCCAATGAGTCTATCCCAAGAAGGGATTGGTCTCACAGACTTAAAAGAGGGTGGCAAGTAACTTCAGCCACAACATGGAGGGAATTTAATTGGAAAATACTAGTACGTTTCTTTAGGACCCCAACCATAACCACACAGTTTAATCCACAGGCCTTTGCAGCTTGTTGGCGCCTATGTGGAACACCACAAGGCACACACTACCATATATTCTGGGGATGCACTAAGTTGAGGGCATTCTGGCACCAGATCCATAGGGCAATGGAACAAGTAGCAGGCTTTTCCATTCCCTGCACTTTCCAAGACTTGGTACTAGGTCTCCCAACCCTCTCCTCACAGAAGAGGAACAAAGTAGAGCTGTGTCAGATATTAAGAGTGGCAGCTTTGAAATGCATCACGATCAAATGGTTAGCTCTGGATCCCCCATCTGTAACACATTGGGTTCAGAAGGTAGAGGAAATAGAGCATCTAGAAAATATTATGTATACACTACACTTACAAAAAGAGAGATTTCTGGAACTCTGGCAACTTTGGCGGATCTGGAGAATAAATTTGAGGGGGGTGGAGGAGCTTGAAGAGTGAGAGGAAAGAGACGAGGTGCCTAACCACACGAGTAGAACATGTACGTGACGAATGCAGACAGGACAAGAAGGAGGCGGGTCTTGATCGTGTACCGAGGACCCCCTCTATGCAAGATTTAGTCTCCCAATCAGAGATTTACAAATTTGGAGGATGGGGGGGGGGGGGGATTGACTCAGGAAGAGCCTTTACTAAGGAAAATCAAATCAATGAATGACCCCTGATTGTAATGTGGTCAATGTGCATATTCATAACCTTGTTTTATTTTTTTTTACTTTCTTTACATAATCCTTTTTCTTCCTTTTAATGGCTTTTTCTAGTTGTTAAGACTTTAATGTTTAAGTCTGTGAATATGAAACAAAAACAGATGTGTCAAGACATTGTGACAGCGATCTGGTTATCACTGTAAAAAACTGTGTCCATCAACTTTAAGCCTATGGCTTACTGCAGTGTACCACTCATATATAATGTCACTTTCTGCTCTGTACCAGAAGCTTACTAACTATAGACCATATGTGATAGAATAAGAGCTTTGTAAAAGTATAGCTTTACAAGAATGGTCTTAATTGACACATAGCTGATGAGAAGTTGTGTCATGTTGTAATTTTACCTGTAATAAAAATGAAGTTTAAAAAAAAAGAATAGGCCAGCCAAGGGCCCCACCAGGATCTCTGCTAGCTCCTTCAATACCCTGGGGTGAATGCCATCTGGCCCTGGTGCCTTGTCCACCCTCAGCACTCTCAAACCATCCAGGACTCTAGCTTCTGTGATCCCCTATCACGTTCCTCCCTAGCTTTACTGCCCTCAACCCCCTTTGTAGCACTCCCCTCTCCTTGTGACATACCGAGCAGAAGTAGCCATTGAGTGCTTCTGCCTTTTGTCCCCTTCTCACCCATCCCCTCGTTCTTCTTAATCCTTACTATCTGTTCTTTATAGCTCCTTTCTCCCTGATGTACCTGAAGAAGCTCTTCTCCTCCTGCTTTATGCCTTGCACCAGACACTTCCAATCTTCCCCCCTCCACAATTTCCTCTATCTCCTAAAGGCCACCCTTTTTCTCCTCACCTTTTCCACAACCCCATTGCACATCCAGCTTGGCTTTTTTGCCCTGGCCTTTTTAATTCGAGTCCTGCTACAGGAATTGGTAGCCTCTAGTATCCCCTTCTTTATGAGCTCCCATCTCTGGTCCGTGCTCATACTAGGCTGGATCTCGGCCAGGTACCCACCTGAAATCCAGCACCTTCATGTTGGATGCCATCCCCTCTTTGCCCATCATCAACCTGAACCATACTGAGTGATGGTCACTCCCCGCTAATGGTTCATCCACCTTGATATCCTTCACAAATCCCCCATTTGTGAGCACATAGTCTAGGGTGCCCCCCCCGCCGGTTACTTCACTGACCACCTGTGTCAGGAAGCTTTCCTGAAAGGCATCCAGTAGTACCTGCTCCCTTTTACTGCAGGTGGCTGGGGTTCCCAAGTCTACCCTTGGCAGGTTGAAGTCTCCCATAACCATCACACTCCCCTTCCTGCATGCCTTTTTATTCTGCCTCACAAGTTCTTTGTCCAACTCCTCTGTTTGGGAGGGTGGCCTGTACACCACTCCCATCCGGAGAGTCCTATTCCAGGAATCCTGGATTAGTGGTCATAATGACTCTGTTTCACCCTCCTCCCCTTCCTTCTTAATACACTTTAGCCCCTCCCTCATGTATAATGCTACTCCCCCCTCCTGTTTTCCCTATCCCTGTGGAATATTCTGTACCCTGGGACTGCCAGGTCCCAGTCATGGTATTTGGTGGCCCATGTTTCCATGATTGCTGCCATGTCCATCTCTCTCTCCACCATAAGGGCCTGTAGATCATTTATTTTATCCCCCAGGCTCCTAGAATTCATGGTGATCACCTTCCATCCCTTTACCTTTCCTTCCCTATCCCTCTGCCCTCCTCTTCCAGCATCCCTTCTATTGCTTCTACCTAGAACATCACCCTTGCTCTGCGGGGGGTGGGGGTGGTAAGCCTGCTCTGCTTCCCATCTCATGGCGACTGTATGCCGTCCCTCCACCTGCCACCCCCTTTCCTAGTTTAACTGCCCAGTTACTTCAATATACTCCCCAAGCTTCCATTTCAGCACCTTCTTGCCCTCTTCAGTTAAGTGAAGTCTATCCTTAGTGTATAGATTGCTGTCATTCCAGGTCTGTCCCCACCCTCCCACTAACCCATACCCTTTGGTGTGAAACCATTTGCCTAACCATTCATTAAATCCCTTGCTCCTTCGTTTTCTAGCTGTGCTCACCTTGGGCACTGGAAATACCTCAGTAAAAGTTACTGATCTAGCCTCCCCCTTGCATAAAGTTCCCAGCTTCTCAAATCTCTTTTGGACTACCTCTAACGTACTATCAGCCAGGTCATTTGTCCCCAGATATAGAATTAAATGAGGTATCTCCCTTCCCCTTCTAGCATATTTCAGGACTGATTGTCCCACTCTTTCAGCTGTCATTCCTGGCATGGCTTCCACCCAACGGCTATGCCTACCCCCCCTTGCTACCCCACCTTATCCCCTTAGTATTGAATTCCCCAGTACTAGTTTTCCCCCCATATTTCCATCTGCCTGTCAGTGCTCCAGCTGAGCTAGCTACAGAAATGGATAAAAGCAGGGCCTTGGTAGGATGGGATGTAACATCTCAGCTGGGCTATCCCTAGGTAAATAAACTGTGAAAAATTAAAACACCTTTTTTTTCTAGTTCAATGATATGATTATTTTCAAAACTGGATGTGTTTTAGAGGCAGTGGTAGGTGTACTTCCAACAGATTTTTTCCTGTCTTGAAAAATTGTTACTTCAAGGTAACTTATTTATACATCACAAAAAAACTGTTATAATGCTTTTTTAGTTCAGAACCCAAATTGCCTCATAGTTCAGATCAGGACCAGTGACAAATCCCAGCCTGATGCAGCACTGGATTGGGCTAGATAAGATGTTAAACATTTCAGCATGAAACTTATCACTTTTTATTAAATTTCTGCTCCAAATTACCCGCCTTGAACGAGACCTGGGTTGTTTGTCACTCCAAGGCAGAATATGGGTTGTTATCCAAATGTTCATTTCAAACTGCAGAGATGTGATATACTTCTCAGCCTTGGCTTTTAACCTATAGTACATAAATTGCAAGATTTATGTAATTTACTATGTAGGTTTACCCTTCAATGCAACTGTGAAAATGATAACTCCAAATCTTAAAATGTTATCTGGTAGAGCATCTTTCTTATTCTGGGGTCAGTTAACATGGAAGGCTTTTTTCATAGAGACTTTTGTCTTCTTTGCCATGACCCACCCCATCAGGCTAACTACCCCAGACCCATCACATTCAGATGAACTGTGCATGCGGGTACTTCTGTTTGGTATCCCGTGACTTTGGTGACTGCAATTGGGTGCCTACCGAAAGGGCAACTCAATCGTGGTGCCTGTCATTGGGGTGAATAGGAAGGTGGGTGACTGGATGGGGTGGTACGAAATAGCGACATCCTGTTGCCACGTACGCGCATGGGGACGAGACGCCGAAAGCGTGGTGGGAGAGGATGGAGGGGTTGTAGGGGTGACGTCAAGAGTGAGCTGCTTCTGTGGCATGGTGGGTGAGTTCAGTACTACAGCGGGAACGGTGCTGGGTTAGGCCTGGTGCAGGTACCTTTTGTTGTGCCTGGCCCGAAATTCCACTATTTTGCCATGTTTGCACTCCCCGACGGCTTCATCCCCCTAGAGTTGAGAATCCTTAAGTAGGCAGCAGGTAAGTAGTCTGCAGGGGGTGTTGGGGGCACAGCCCCTCACATAAAACATAAAAGCCCAACTCCCCAGTGCCGTTTTGCTGTGCATCACCAAAATATTTTTTCGGTAATGTACCATTGCCCTATTGGGGATCGCCGTTATCACATAGATTCCTTCTGTTTTGGTGTTTTTTACTCTACCCCACCACACGTGCCATAGTAAGTAATTATTTTCTTATGTATCTGTAGAGGGGGCCCTCTAGTGTCGCTATCATAATTTTTAAATGAGATTGCTAGTTCCATAAGCAGATAAGTGTCCTGCCTAACATAGAACATAAAAAATAGGTCTCTCTTATTTATCTAGTCTCTAGTGACATTAAATTTAAATTCATTAAACATTCTTTGTAGTCCATATACCTGATGTGTCTTATACTGGCCCATCTAGTCTGGGGAAACAGGGTAGACTAGATGGGCCGATGTGGTCCTTTTCTGCTGTCAAGCTTCTGTGTTTCTACAATATGTTTTGTAAAATTCCTCTGAACTTTCTCAAGATTTTTCTAGTCCCCTTCTTTTGATGGGCACCACAGTTGTGAGATGTAATCCATGTGAGGCAAAGCATATGCTCTATATAATGACACAAGTACTTTACTTTCTGTGAAGACAGTGCTTCCTTTAGTTGCCCAGATCACTTTGTTGGCCTGTGCAGTTGCAGTGCTGATGTGGTTTGAACAGCTCAGGTCACTAGTTTTTTGTATACTTCAGTCCCTCTCACTGTCGGTAACACCTCTCCTTCCCTCAGCTGGAATACACTGCCAGCAGCAGCACATTCCCAGCCTTGCCAGCAGAGGGCTGCATCCTAAGGTTGCTCCTGAACAAGAGACAGCAAACTGCACTCGGGGGCAAGAACTCACTTGGAGGCAAAATTAGCCAAGCAAAAGGAATTTGTTCAATTAGTGTGTGTGAAGGACACTACGCTCCAGCGTTATGACTATGAAATGGTTTTCATCAGATGCTGCCAACAAAAATGGGTTCATGACCAAAACGCCAGAGCTTAGTGTCCTCCACATATTAATGGAAGAAATTCCTTTTCCTTGGCTAATTTTGCCCCAGAGTGACTACTTGTTACTGAGTGCAGTTTGCTGTCTCCTTTTCTCATTCTGGTGCTAACTTCCTCTACTCCCACTGTCCTTCAGGACCTCTGGCACGCTACTTCACAACCTCCGAGGTTTCTCTTGAACCAGAGTCACAGCACAGAAATGCATCCCACTTCCATTTGGCCATCAGATGGTGACATTAAATACTCTTCTAGCCAATGGCAACCAACTCGTTTCCATATTTCAGTATGAGGTAGTTATAATGAGATCTATGGAACCAATTTTCAGATTCTACTCATTGTTAATTTTAAGATATTGGTATGATATATTAATTCATTGCTGTACTTTGATGTCTAATGATAGTAAAATATATATCAATTTTATTGGATAAGAGCATTTTCTTTCTGTTATATATCTATTAACTTGTAACTTTCTCTTGCCACTGGAAACTGTCTTGACCATCAAGCAGAGATCCCAGCATTTCCCTCAGCCCTAGAATGATAAAGAAAGTAGGAGGAGTCGGCTTCAATAGGCACATAGTATACTGCAGAACCTAACTGGAATAATGACTCACTCCTTAAGTGAAGTAATTAGCAATGTATTCTGAATTTTATCTAACACAAAAAAGTGTTATATATAGATTCAGCAGAGGCACCAGTGATTTGTGGTTAGACCCCACTTCTACAGTGTGTGACAGATTTAGACATGCCACAGAAAGCATCTTGAATTGCAAAATGTGTTTCATTTAAAGCTTCTTCTAGTGGCTCAATGTTTGCGATTTAGGCTTCACTGTTTCCAGTATTATGCATTACACGGAGTCTGCTCTGTATCATTGTCTAAGTGCTGGAGCACTTAGGCTGTGATACAGAAGTCCACCCTGTGTAACCCATAATAAGGGAAGCACTGCAACCTAAATAAAAAATTAACTGCCTTGGCCACAAATTGCACTTCAACTTCTCCAGGTAAATACATTTTAATAAATAAGATTGGGGTATAGATAATAATAAGAAACAAGTCAACAGATTTAAAGGATTTATACTTTTTAGAGGATTTGGCCAGCAAATGCTGTTTGTTATTGGAAAATGTAAAATAAGAAAGTCTGGGGACAAAGAACCAAAAAGGGAGTATGCACGAAAGGGATAAGGGATGCCTTGTATAGCCCAGGAAAATATTTTGGAGTAACTATGAAAGAAACCTTGGGGCCCTCAACCTATTGCATAGGTGCAGTAGGAGAGGAAAAGAAGAGTTCTAGAAGAATGTCAGGATATTAATAAATAGAGTTAGGATATAAATTAATTGACGCAGTATTGTTATTTGATAACACATTTGTTAGACCCTATCTGCAGCGTGCTGAAAATGTTACCACTGGTCTCAGCTCAACTGATGCCATTGGTAAAATTCATGGCAGATCACCATTTTTGGTTACTAAATTCCATGAAAAGAACAAAAACAATGTACCATTTCAAAATTCAAACTTTGCAGCCTTTTCCCCAAAGCTTGCTAGATTTGTGGGGAATGCTTCAAATGAAAGTCTGGTGTAGGATTTTTCTTAGTAGGGAAATTGCAGATGTTTCCCTGCAAACTGAAGAGTGGGGCAAATCCAATTCTTACACTTAGCACTTTTTTGCCAACTTTGGGAATTTCATGAATTTTACCATTTTTTTGCTGCATTTGGCAAAACTTGCAAATGCGGGCTTTACAGAGATTGCCCAGACCTAGTCATCGGTTTCCATAAGTGATTGATAACTAAATAATGAATATCAGGTGTACACCCCTGAATTTTTTCTAGTAGCTTTTGGAAAGGAAATTAACTGTTTTATTAGATGTTTAGAACAATTACAGGATCACATGTGAATGGAGCTATGCAGTTATTTGCTGAAAATGCAAGTCAGGAATAGAGAGTTCCAAATGGTAAATTAAACATAGAGAAAGATTAAAGTCAGCTAATACTGAAGACATTTTATGTCTGTTAACAAAGCCTTCAACTTTTCCTTCATGGAAGGTTGATGAAGAAACTGGGAGATTTGGGGATATAGGAAAAAATAACAAGGAGGGTACAAAACTGGCTGATTGGGAGAATTCAGAGGGTAGTGCTGAACTCACTAGTTAGGTGCCCAAAGGGTCCGTCCTGGCACCCGTTTTCTTCAATATATTCATTTGTGCATTTATGATATAAGGGTGGGAGTATATGAGAAGACATGCCCTTTCACAGATTACACCAGGATGTGTGGTAGAGTTGATTCTGAGGAGGTGGGGCTTTGGCCATGAAGAGGGATTTGGAGAAACTGGAGAGGTGGTCTAGAGTGGGGCAGCTGACATGTATTACAAAAAAGTGTAATGTTAAGCATATAGCAGCCAAAACCCCCAAAACAAAATACAGGACAAGGATCTGCTAGAGGTGGTGGTGGACAGCAAAGCTGAGAAAAAAGATCTGGGGATAATAATTAGGGATACATTAAGAAGAGTGACACAATGCAATGAACCCTTTGGAATTGCAAACAGAATGCTGAGATACGTAGGTAGTGGGATCACTGGCCCCTGTACAGGTCACTGGTCTGACCTCACTTGGAGTACTGTGTACAATTATGGAACCCACACCTTAAGAAAACCAGAAATAGACTGGACATGATGCAGAAGAGGGCTACGAAGATTACTCAGGGACTGCAGGGGAGAGTGTACAAGGAATTTCTGGAGGAACTGAACATGTACACCCTCGATAATAGGAGGAGATGAGGGGACATGAATGCCATGTTCAGTTTCATCCGTGGTATCAACAGAGTGGACATCAAGGAATTGTTCATTTTAAGTAATAATACGCCCACCAGAGATAACTTTGTGAAACTGATGTGAGGGTAGTTTGAAAAAGATTTTCAAAGAGTACTTTTTTTACTGAAAAGTTGGTATCAGAATGAAACAAACTTTCAGATGAAGTAATACATGCTGAGACAGTGGTGGGGACAGAGTAAGAATGTGGCTATTGTGAGGTTTGATACACTAGGGGCAGGTAAGGGGAGGTCAGAGAAACTGACAGAAGTACAGTCCAGTAGATAGGCAAGATAGGCAAGCAAAGGAAACCACAGGCCTTTTTCTGCTGACTTTTTCAAAGTTTCTGTGTATTGGTTTCAAGAAAACTTTCTTTTGCCACCTTGTAGCTGCTTCAGAGGAAAATCTCAGTGTCTTACTGTGTGCTGTCTTTCTCTGCAGTCTCTGCAGGTTGACTTTTCAGAATTTTTAGAATCCCAGCCCTTTAAGGATGACTCAGGATAGCACTCTGAGTGATTGAACTCCGTGTGTTTCATCTATGAGGGCTGCTAGGACATCCAACTAGATGGATTCATTACATTTTCTGTATCTGAATGAGGCTTTATTTATTAATGATTGGTAGGACTGAGATCTTAAGCTTTGGATTTCAATTAAAAGGGCATCTGTCCACCTGTATCCTTGTGATCAAAAACTTTTATTCTGATTGGGACATTATAGTAAGGTTGTTTATAACAAGTCTAAAATATACTGTATTGCATTATCTCAGGAACCAAGTCATATGACTGTATTGAATGCAAATTCTACTGCCATGTGTACTGTAGTATTAAGATTGCTTCTGAAAGTACCCAGTTATTGATTACTAGCTCATAAAAGTGATCAGTTACACATGTGATTACTGATTGCTTTGCCTAAAAATAATCTCTTACTGATGACTGATACCTTTTGGATTGCTTTAATCACAAAATGCCAGTGACTTCTCATTTGGTTTGAAATCAGTGGTTTGCACTGCATGCAGGGTGGAGAGGTGCTGTTGAGCAGGTGTTAATGAAGACAGTGCACTGTATATCTATATTTTTAGCCATAATCCATACAAAATTGCTCTGAAAAGATGGTAAAGAAATCCAGATCACTTTTGCCCTTGAAAGAAATTGAACTACTTGTTCAGATTACTTCATTTAACACGTGCCCCCACCCCACTGTAATCTATTACTTACAAAATAATCAAATTACAAGTAACTAGTTGCTGTAACACCTTACAACTCTGGACAAAGAGTTATATGATATCATATGAAGATTATTTTACAATGTATAACTGAGTCATATCCAGATATTAATGTTTTGCTGAACTTGTGCAGAAACAGGCTGCATGTTGCATCATCTGTTACACATCAGAATTCCTATGGTATTATATTCTGCACCTGTGCATCTGGATGTAACCCCCATTTTGTGCTGCTTTTCCTTATCTGGATTGCTCTTAGGAAATAACTTATTTTTTGTGTATTCTGCTGTATGCTCATTCAACTGGTTGTTCTACAGTATGTATCCCAATTCCACCTCCCCAGGTGGCAATTAAAAATGAGATGGTTCATGTATCTTTGATTTGCCTTCCTGTATTAAATACATTTTTAAATCAATCAATTACTCAGTATATAAATAAGTATGGGAGGCCAGCTCCATGGCACTGAGTGGTGAGGTGCCCTTTCAGTGTGCTGATGACCCGGGTTCGCAACCCCAGGAAGACTGGAGCGGAGACCGATGAGGAAGGTGAAGAGCACCCACGCAGATGCTCTCTTCTCTGGGAGGGAGGATATGGCCTGCACCACACCTTGAGTGGCTCCTGGTGGCAAGCCAGCAGAGGCACACTTAGCAGTGTGGGTGGCCACGCACTGCCGTTTGTCCTTCCCAGAACACTGCAACATGCAGCCATGATGAGGGAAGGAGGGAGGCAGGTGGAGGGATGGGAAAAAACAGGAAAATGGCTCACTCTGGTAGTTCCAGATGATGGCCTCCTGCAAGGTTCCCCCATGCCACCCTGCCACCCAGCACACCATACCTGCCCCCCCGGCCAACAATCCCAGTGTTAGTGGCACTTCCTCCCTCAACAGGGTGCCCCCAGCAGGGATAAGATGGACCACATGGGGTGTTGTAGGATCTCGGGGAGCCTGGAGGTAAATACAGCAGTGGGGGTTGAGGCTGGTGGGCAGAGGGGATGACCGCAAATGAGCCTGAAGGAGTGGTACTTCAAGGGCCCGGGAGAAACAAAAAAAAAATAAGTATGGGATACAGCTAGGTGCTGTAATCACCCTAGTGTTATGATATATTATGATAACACTACAGCCCAAGTGTCTTAGTCTACTTATAAAGTGGTTTTATTTTCTTAGAATGTAATTTAAAATAAGTATTTTACTGTTTTTGATATAAAAAAAAAACAGTCCTTCCGGCCCAGTTGCACAGAGGGCTGAAAAGCTGGACACCTTACCTCGTACTACACTGGTGACCCGAGTTCGGGAATGGACTCGGGTCACTTGAGGGTCACTCAGGGCAAGGAAGGATTGAGTGTCCACTGACAGCTCTCCTTCTTCAGCGGTGGGGGACTCAGCATTGTGCTGTTGACTGACACCTAGCTGAAGCTCGGGTTCAGCACAGGCACGATGCTAGAAAAGGGTGGATCCACGCACAGGGTGTAAGACTTCCTCCACGGAGTTTGAGACAGTCACCCTGCCCATTGCACATGTGTGGGTCCGGGGAGAAAATGGAAAAAGGATTGGATCTGGCAGGCTCAATGATGGTAGGCTGCACACGTACCTGCCCTGGCAGTCTAGATGTTGGTTTCCAGGGGAGGGGGGGAGGCTGGAATCCTTGCCACTGGCCCTGTCACGGGGGTAACCCATGGGGATGGCTGGTTGGGGTGGGTGCGGGGAAAAGCCTCACCAGAGAGATGAGTCCCCTCCAAGGGAAGGGCCAGAGCTGCCTGCCAGCTCCAAAGGAAGGCGTAAAAATGTGTATGGAAAAAAAAAAAAACAGTCCTTCTGTGTTCATTAAAAATGTATGTAAGGCATTTCTGACTTCACATGTTGTTGAAAGATGTGACCATAGGCAAGATTATATTTTGGCCATTAAAATTACAGTATGAAAATGAGACATTATGTAATTCTTTATTATACTGATACGGGACTGAAGGGCACTAATAATGCAGTCTAAGGACTAGGATTGTTCTATTAGTCAATTTCATCTGTTGCTAGTATATGTTTTTGTCCCCTCACAATACACAGGACATACAATACACCAGTAGATCTCTAGAGGAGAACAGGAGAGAATGGATAAAATAAAGAAAGAGACAAGAAACAATTGCATGTCAATAGACAGTAAAGGGTGAGACAAAAAAGACTTAAAGGGATGAAGAGAATATGGACATAAAATAAAGAAATACGAGGAAAAAGATGGAACAATTAGAATGGCACAATGAAAAACAGAATAATGGAGAAAAAGAAAGGTCCAGAGAAAACAAGAAAGAAACAGGGGAAAGTGTTTAAGACCTGTTTACTGTTAGGCATGCCTTCTGGTCATGGTGTAGCATGCATTCTTCCTCATTTGCTGCTCAGGGGGAATGCAACATTGGTTTTAAATTTCATACCCAGACCTTATATTAGTGTAACCCTGGTGCCATTATACCAAGGGCTACTACCCCTGCCTGCTTTCCTGGGTACAGGTTGAGGGGCCTGGGTTCGAAATTAACAGCTACCGAGATCTCCCTACCCACAGTATACATACAATTATGGTGCCTCCACCCAGAGTAATTCTTAAGTGGGTAACTAACAAGATATGTACAGCCCTCTGGGAAGCTATAACCACCGACAATCCCACCTAGTGACCTTTTACACTTAGTTTTACAACTGTAACACTTAATACTTAGAATGCAGGCTAATGCCAGCATTAATGATATGCTTATGCACAATCCACTTACCAGCAGGGTCTGGGCATCTGGCATTCACACTGCAACCTCCTGTAAAAGACAGTTTCAATAACACAACCACATACTTTCAATATACTTTGCCAATGTTTCAGTAGCTTTAAACCAGGTAATGATATGCTCATGAGTCAAGTTAACAGTAAATAGTAAATCAGGTTTATTGAGTGGGTGCGAACAAGGAAGGGGTGAGAATTTAGGCTAATTATTGCTAGACTGTAAATAGACAGATTCGAGTTACTGGTACTCAATTAGTCCCTGAATTTCTCAGTCTATGCAGCTACTGGGTATCCAGAGTGGAAAACAGGCATGCCTGCACGGTGCCACTGTTAGCCGGTGTTGCAGCTGTAGTTGGGGCCCTTGATGGAAGAAAGGGTGATTAAATATGAGCAACACACTTGTAAAACCATATATCATTTGTCATCCTGGCCGGATGGTCCAGTAACATTTAAACATTCTAAGCTGGTAAAACAAATCAGATGGTACCATTACACAATTGATGTTTGTTGCAGGGAGCTACCCTGGTTGTACTCACTCTACCCAGATAGGATAATGTTGTAGCTGGCAAAATTGAAGACCCTTCAGGATGTTAGTGGGGACCTGGGCTGACATGACTCACCTTCTCTTCATGGCCTTTTCCTGTAGGTAGCAGAAACCTGTGTTCTGTTGCTGCACAGGTACTGACTCCCCAATGCTGGTCTCCCACCAAGATAATGATTCTGGTACAGGAACAGTTTTTCTGGGCCGCGGATAGCATGGGCCCAACTGGAGAATGTCTTTCTAAATACTGGGTAGTTTGGCTGATAGCTGAGTAACTGGAGCTGCCTGAACAGATGAAACCCATGCTGGTCTTCCCTGCTTGGCATTTGACAGGAGACGTTCTTCACACAGACTGGCTCCCCTTTTCACACGAGAGTCCCAAAAGCAATTTTCCTCTCAGCAATTCGTGTCACACTACAAATGGCATGAGGAACAAGAAAACTCTCCATTTCACGGTAGTGGCTGGTTTCCAACTTCTAGTTCTGGGCTACAGAAACCACACAGTCTGCTTCTTTTCTGCTTTGGGTAGTCCTGGATTCAGTTGATCCCTTTTTGGAACTGAGCAGGATCACAGGAGGCAAGTACAGACCTTTCCCTGCAGACAGCAACTACACTGCGACCGTTCTTCTCGGTGGCTTGAGCAGTCTCGCCTCTACACAGGCTCTCTCTCTTTCTCTCTCTCTCTCGAGCCCTGACTAAACTGAACT
This sequence comes from Neoceratodus forsteri, assembly GCA_016271365.2. Taxonomy (NCBI): domain Eukaryota; kingdom Metazoa; phylum Chordata; order Ceratodontiformes; family Ceratodontidae; genus Neoceratodus; species Neoceratodus forsteri. Next base: position 627,675,303 of record JADMNL010000023.1, on the reverse strand, counting down.
CCTGTTAAAAACAGTTCCAGCTTGAAGACCAGGATCTCTGTATTCCGGTTGGCTACCTTTGCTGTCAATCACAGTCTGAGCGCCCCATGGGTCAATTTAGGCGCCAACAAGGAAAGTTCATAGTTTCACCCACAAGGCATTGTAATTAGGACTCCTAGAGGATCCCTTAGTTTTGATTGGTCCAGTTGCAGGAGTCCAGGACCAAAGATGGCGGTTCCCATCAGAAAGTTCAGTATTGGCAGCACAAACAATTTATTTATTCATTAACAGTGAGGATTTAGAAATAATTATTTACAGTGCACAAAAGGGCTCCCTCTGCTCTGAAATTGATGGCAAAATGGAGTCAGTTAGGGCAAAGCCTGGCTGGTCATGAGCTTCATTATACTCGGACCCAGCTCAGGCTATTTTCACTGTACACTGACCGGAGCTCTTAAAGGGACAGCACGGTATGGCACACTCACGTAGAGCAACAGCTTCACACCATCAACCATGGATTCCTCACCCTCTACTGGACATCTGCCAGGCAGTGGGCATCAGTGGAGCCCAGGGAGACACTCAAGGTAATCCCCCTAATTTGGGGGGTGGCTACACTAGCAAAACCTTTCTAATATTAAATATCAATATTGGCATCAGTGATAGTTGTGTGCCTGAGAGAGCAAAGCTTTATAAAAGGAGTTGTGGAGAAAACCAACAATAACAAAAATACACAGAAAAGGAATACAACTTGTTACTTTGTGTGATTTCTCTCAGCAAAATGAACAAGGTCAGGCATATCTATATATGATAGTTATAATTACATATTTTTTATTTATGTTAAAAATATTCCTTCCTTCTCTGACCTAAACATCAATACTTTTAGACAATAGTGTATGTTTTTATTTCAAGACTGCATTACTCATACTTCTCAAAAAGTTCAGTTGGAAAATGGCCTCAAATGTGTTGAGTAGTCAAGGTTCATATCAAGTTAGAACTTAGTTTGCCTACCAACATAAAAATAAGCAAATCACCTCACCCATGTTGTGTTTTGCTAGCCCTCCTAAACATACTATTACTGCCATCAGGTCCTTTCCACAGCATATCAGTGTTTATTCATACATTTATTCCCTCACTAGGCACATGACTGACCCATTGCTTGCAGATCAGTCTGACATTTTCCCTGTAACATCAGGGCAGTCTTACTGTGCTTTTCCAGTGGAATGTCCCTGTCTTTCTGCATGACCAAAGTAAGTGTATAAGAATTTTTTCGCTGTAGATTGTTCCATTTCCCTGTAAAATGCAGGAATCCTTGTAGATCTAGGAGCCCTACCAACCTCCCAGTCCGGACACATTGGTGCACTTCCAGTGGTGAACATACGGACATACAAATCTGCCAGCAGAATCAGGCCTCATAGTCTATCAAGTCTGCTTAAGTGCGCAGCTAGCACCCCTAGTTTGCAGCTGCCCCCCCCTGCTCCCCCCTCTCACCTCCAGGAATTTTTCATCGCTACTTACCCAGACCACCCCCGTGCCCTGTCCCATGCCCTTTTGAAACTGACCACCGTCTTACATGATATCACTTCCCTTGGTAGGGTGCTCCATTTCAGCACCACCCTTTCTGTGAAATAATGGCTCCTCATCTCCCTTTCAGATCTGCCCCTTCTACTCTTAGCCCATGCCTTCTTGTGTCCCTTCCTTTTCTCAGCCAAAATAACCCATCTGTGCCAGATTTGTTGGTCCCCTTCAAGTACTTGAACATTTCAATCCTATCCCCCATCCCTCCTCTCCTCCAGGGTGTACAAACTCAGATCCCTCAGTCTGTTCTCATAGGTTTTGCATTCCATTTCCTGTATCATTTTTGTCACCCTATGCTGTACCCCCCTCTAGCAGTCTAATATCTTTCTTGAGATACAGATGCCAGTACTGCATGCAGTGCTCCAAGTGCAGCTTGATTAAGGACCTATACAGGGGCAGGATCACATCCCTATGCCTGGACAAGAATCCTCTTACAGTACACTGCAGCATCTTGTTAGCCTTAGCTGCAGCTTTCCTGCACTGAGCTGAGTTGTTCATGCTTTCCGTTACCATCACCCCCAAGTCCTTCTCTTCCTTGGTGAGCCCCAGCCTCACCACCCCGAACCAATATTCCCTCCTCGGGTTTTTCGCCCTGAAGTGCATAACTTTGCACTTCTTTGCATTGATGCCCAGCTGCCACTTCGCCGACCACTCCTCCAGTTTGGTTAGGTCCTCCTGTAGTTCTCTCCATCCCTCAACATAATTCACTATCACCCCCATCTTTGCATTATCTGCGAACAGACTGATCCTGCTCCCAACTCCATGCAAGATAGCTAATATGAATAGCCCAAACAACACCTGACCAAACATAGAGCCCTGTGGCACTCCACTCATCACTGGTCTAGGGGTTGAGAGTCCCCCCCACCACCACCCTTTGCTGCCTCCCCTTTAGCCAGTTCATGATCCAGTTAACTGGTTTTGCCCCCACCCTCACAGATTTCAGCTTCCCTCCCAACCGGTCATGAGAACACTGAATCGAAGGCCTTGTTGAAGTCCAAATACAAGACATCCACTGCATGGCCCCTATCCAGCTCCCTTGTTAGTCATAATATTCTGTTAGATTGGTCTAGCAAGATTTCCCCAAGCTGAATCCATGCTGCTGTCCATCCTGGAGGCCATTAACCTGAGGCATGTTGCCAGTCTCTCCTTCAGTATCTTTCATAAGTTTACTCACTATGGAAGTGAGACTAATGGGCTTGTAGTTGACTGGCTCGTCCCTTGGGCCACTCTTGTGTATAGGCACCACATGAGCCATCCTCCAGTCCTGTGGCAGGCATCCATTGTCCAGGAAGGTGTTGAACAGGTCCATCATTGACCTGGTCAACACCTCCTCCATCTCCCTCAGTACCCTTGGGTGAATGCCATCAGGACATGGTGCCTTGTCCCCCCCTTAGTGCCTTCAGATCTTCTAGTACTCTACTCTCTGGGATCATCCCATCAGTCATCCCTCCCCACCATCTCCACCTTCCCAGTCTATGGAGGTAGTGGACTACCCTCCTACTGCATGAAAACAGAGCAGAAGTATTCATTCAGTGCTTACGTCTGTTCCACTCCCCTTTCCACCACCCCCACCTCTCCTAATCTGCATCATTTGGTCCCTAAATCTCTTTTTTTCACTCACATATCCAAAAAAGTCCTTCTCCCCTCCCTTAGTGCCCTGAGCCAACCTTAGCTCCCTGGAGGCCTTGGCCTCCCTTACTAGCATGGTTACCTCCTTGGACCATCTCATATACACTTCCCTGTCCTCCTCCTTCCTGGTCCTCTTGAACCTCCGAAACACTGCTCTGCTTGCCCTCATCCCCCCCAACACCTTCCTGTTTAGCCAACATGGCTTCTTAGCTCTGCTCTTCTTGTTCTGAGTCCTGGTGCAAGCTGCAGTAGCTTCTTTCAGTCCAAGTTTAATGATATCCCACTTTTGTTGTGCATCCCTCTCTAGCCTAATCCCCTCTAGGTGCCCTTTCAGGATTTTCCTGCATCCTCCCAAAGTCCACCCATCTGAAGTCCACCACCCTTGTTTCTGAGCCTACTGACTCCACCGATTGGTGATCACTCCCAGCTAGTGGGTCCTCCACCCTTAGTTCCCTCACCTCCTCCCCGTTTGATAGAACAAGGTCCAGTGTATTACCCAGCTGAGTTGGCATGATGACCAACTGTGTCAGGAGACTATCCTGGAATGTGTCCAGGAGAACCTGCTCCCTGGCTCTAGAGGTGGCTGGGGTACCCCAATCCATTCCAGCAGATTGAAGTCCCCCATGATCACCACACTCCTCTTCCTACATATCCACCTAATCTGTTCTGCCAGCTCCCTATCCAACTCCTCGGACTGGGCTGATGGCCTATACACCACCCCCAGCCTCAGTTTCGTACTCCTTGAGTCCAGGAGCTGCATCCACAGTGCTTCTGTCCTCCCTTCTTCCCCTTCATCTCTTGTGCATCTAATTCCACCTTTTACATAAACTGCCTCACCTCCCCCCTCCCCACCCCTCTGTCTTTCCTGTGAATTCTGTACCCTGGGATTGCCAGGTCCCAGTTCCGGTGTTGGGTGGCCCAAGTCTCTGTGATGGCTGCAACATTCATCATTCCTTCAGCTAAGAGAGCCTGGAACTCAGCTGTTTTGTTACCCAGGCTTCTTGCATTCAGGAAGACCACTCTCCACCCATTTCCATCCTTCTCCCCCCCATGTATCATTGACCTTCCCCCCTGCTGCCCACCTCCATAGCAGACATTGTTGTCATTGGGGGTCAGCTCATTTGGCTCCCCTTTCTGGTGACCCTGCATACTAGCTGCACACTTGCCCCCCCACCTAGTTTAAAAAACCCTTGATGCTAAGTACTCCTCCAGCTTTCATTTCGAGACCCCTTGCCCCACCCTACTCAAGTGTAATCTGTCCTTTGCATACAGATCGCTGTTGTCCCATGTGTTCCCCCATCTCCTACCAGCCCATACCCATGAGAGTGACACCACCCTCCCAGCCAGGAGTTGAACTCCACTATCCTGTCCTTCCTCACTCTGTTCACCCTTGGAACTGGCAGTACTGCCGAGAAGGACACTGAGCTCCCTATCTCCATACACAACTTCTCCAGCTCCTCAGATCTCTCCCTGTCTCCACTGTGCAGCCCCCAGGTCATTAGTGCCTATGTGTACCACGTGAGGTTTCTGTCTTCCCCCAACACACCTAATCATAGCCTGCCCAGCCCTGTCCGCTGTCAAGCCTGGTACAAGTTCCATCCATATCTGGTTGTGCCGTTCACCCCTCCCTCCCTCCCCATCTGATCCCTTTCAGGATGGAATCCCTATTACTACACTCCTCCTCCCCCTTCCCCCTTTTGGCTGTACTGCCTGCCAGCCCCAAAACATCGATCCTTCCCTGCCCACGGCCCTGGATCGATCCCCTGCTCACCCCTCTTCATTTCCGTCTGCCTGTATTCCTTGCAATGCTGTCTGCCCCTCTCTCAGTAGTCAGTCCACCACCTAAGACACCCCTTGCCTCGTTATGTACCGTTTCACCCCCCCGGGCTGCAGCCCCCATCTGTTGTCCCTGCTCTGTCTGCCCTCCCCCTTCTCCCCCTATCTGTTGTAAATTTTCTCCCCAATATCCTATACCCCTCCCCCTCTGGACCATTGGCTCCTGCATACCCCTACTCTCATGCCCAACTGCCTCATTCCGGAGAGCCCCACTATTCTCATCCACTTCTGATGGCAGTACCACATACCTGTTACTTGAACCCACCTCCACCACCGGTCATTGGCTCTGTTGTTGTTTCAATACAGCTCCATATTGCTAGTCTGTTTCCTCATCCCCTGGTACAACACCCAAGAGTACTGACTACATCTTTTGGATGGCCATGGTGGATTTTCTCCCATTTGTCTCTCTACCCTCCCACCTTTCATTGCACTGTGAATGAAGTGAGATCTGTGTCATTTTGCTGGAGACAGCTATTCTCCTTGGCCCACCACAAGGGCCACTGAGGTAGTGGAATGTGGCATCACCCTCCCAAGGTCAGAAAAATCTGCTGCCTGCAGCATCTCTGACCATAGACCACCAGACACTGGTAAGAGCCTGGACTCACGTATAAATCTGGGTCATCCATATGGCAGCACATATAAAACAATGTGTGGGCAACCATACACAAAAAAAACCCAAAAAGAAACTGTGTTTCCATTGAAGAGTTAAGATAACAGCATATGGACCTTGAGAGCGAAACCCAAGAGATCCACGCAGTTATCTCAACTCCAAGATGGAAAAAAAAATGACAACTTTTGTATGGTTGCCCATATTTTTATTTTGTATAAAATATGATTTTGCCAGAATTATTTTTTTTACAGTTTTTTATGTTTCTTGGAAAAAAAAAAAAACAACACACGAGTGCCATGGAAGTCACTAGTTGTGTGCCCAAGGGGTCCGTGGTCCTGGGATCAGTTCTCTTTAGTATGCTTATTTATAACGTACTGTAGCAGTGGGAGTGCAAGGGAAGGTACGCCTTTTAACAGATGACACCACAATGTTCAGTTGAGTGGATTCTAATATGGGGCTAGGGCCATGAAGCGGGATCTGGAGAAACTGGAACGGTGGTCTAAAGTGGGGCAGCTGAGATTTAATGCAAAGAAGTGTAATGTTATGCACACAGCAGCCAAAAAAACCCAAAACAAAACATATGATGGTGGCCAGGAGGTGATGATATAGACAGCACAGCTGAGGAAAAAGATCTGGAGAAAATAATTATGGATACATTAAAGGAAGCGACACAATGCAATGAACCATTTGGTAATGCAAAGAAAGTATTGCCAACAGAATGTTTTAGAGTGTCTTTAGCCAGCCTTTATAACAGACATTGTAACTGTTATGGATAGCTTTTATATTTTATCTACTGCAAAGGTAATTAATGTATTTGTTGTTTATATGTATAATTGTCTTCATCTGTCTGATTGTAAGTTTTTAAATGTTGGATGCAATTGAAAATGAGATATTGTTATCTCAATTTGTTATACAATAAAGTTGAAGTTGAAGTTGAATGCTGGGATGCATAGGTAGAGGGATCAGTAGCAGAAGTGGGGAGGTGATAATGCCCCAGTACAGGTCCCTGGTCCAACCTCACTTGGATTACCGTATACAGTTTTGGAACCTGCACCTTAAGATGGCCAGGAACAGATTGGAAGTGGTGCAGAGGAGGGCTACTAAGATGACCCAGGAGCAGCAGGAGAGGGTGTAGAGGAACATCTGGAGGATTTCAGTATGTATACCCTGGATGATAAGAGGAAATAAGGGGACATGACTGAGACATTCAAGTTCAACACTGGTATCAGTGGAGTGGGCACTATTGACTTGTTCACTTCAATTAATAGTACATCCACCAGAGGTAACTTTATGAAACTGGTGGGAGGGGGGTTGAAAAAGATGTTAGAAAGTACTTTTTTACTGAAAAGGTGATAGCAGAATGAAACAAACTTCTAGATGAAAACATACGTGCTGAGATGGTGGTGGTGGTGGTGGGGTTGAGCCAGAATGGGAGAAGTATATGATAATTGTGAGGCTGGATATGCTAGGGGCGGGCAAGGAAAGGTCAGCAAGGGCACACAAACTGGGCAACTGGATATTCTCTGCTGACATTTTCAACATTTCTGTGTACTGATAAAAAGAACACTTTCTTGTGGCACCCTGTAGCTGCTTCAGAAGAAAATCTTATTTAATGAATGTGTGCTTTCCTTCTCTGCAGTCTCTGCAGGTTGACAGTTTAGAGTTTATGGAATCCCTGTCCATGAAGGCTGGCTCAAGATAACAACAATAACCAAAAGATCAGCACTCCAGAGTTCAGGTGTGTCAGTACAGGTACCAACAGCAAACGATTAGGAGTGACACTCTGTTTCAGGTGCATAAATCATTTATTCCAAAGTTTCACTGTCGAAATGCAGGTGCAGACATGAAAGATACTCACACTTTGCAAACCCAAACCTAAGACTGTTACTAGGTATCCTGTTGCTTCACTGTTGGTACCTGCACCAACACATCCGAACTCTGGAATGCTGACCTTTTGGTTGTTGATTGTAACATTGGGGTAGCAAGCTCCTGACCAGCACCCTGCCTGGCACCAGTAAGTGCTGTGTTTCCTTGTTTCCTGTAGCTCAAGATACCACTCTGGGTGCTTGACCTCCATGCATTGTCAACTATGATGGCAGCTAGGACATTCAATTAGATGGGTTCATTACATTTTCTGGATCTTATTCAGGTTTAATTTATTAATGGTGAGACTGACATCCTAATCTCTGGACTTCAATTAAAAGGTCATCTGTCCACTTGTACCCTCGTGATCAAAGTCTTATACTGTAATTGAGACTTTATAGTAAGGTTGTTTATAGCAAGTTTACAAAATATTGCATCATCTCAAGAACCAAGCCATATGATTATACTGAATGAAAATCCTACTGTCATGTACTGTATACTGCAGAGTTGACCCTTAGGCTGCGGAAAGAATTAGAACGCATAGTAATTCAGGACTGATACATTAGTCCATGGCATAGCAAGGGTTAAGACTTCTCTTGAAATTATTCAATCATAGATTATAGGCTTATAAATGCAATCAGTTAGACATGAGATTACTGCTTTCTTTGCCTAAAAGTAGTCTCTTACTGATGACTGGTAACGTTTGGATTGCTTTTGTGGCAACTTCAGGTAAATTACAAAATGCCAGTGACTTCTCAGTTTGTTTGAAACCAATGGTTTTCACTGCATGCAAGGTGGGAAGATGCTGTTGAGCATGTTTAAAGGAAGACAAGGCACTGTATATCCATATTTTGTAGCCCTAATCTATACAAAATTACTCCGAAAAGATGGGAAAGAAATCCAGATAACCTTTGCCCTTAAAAGGAATCTAATTACTTGTTTGGATTGTTAGTGTCAGTGGATCAGCAGGTAGCACACTCACCTCTGAGGCTGGGAAATCAGGAGGTGGTGGGTTCTATCCCCACACCAGGCAATTGGGTTGAATCCCAATACTGACACTGTAGTGTAGCAGGAGGGGGTGATGCACTCCTGAGGTGCCATCTTTCGGATGAGATGTTAAACCAAGGTCCCATCTACCTGTTCAGGTGGATGTTAAAGATCCCATGGTACTTCTTGAAAAGAGTAGGGAAATTTTTGTTTATTAAAACATAAAACCAAAACTTTAAACAGATCAGTATTACATCATACAATCATAACAAGAAATCAAACAAAAGAGCATAAATACATGTTTCATCATACAGTAATCTTAAATTGAGAGGATAACCCAAACTCTCTCCCCCTCCCCCCTTAAACAGTGTAGGAGAATGGTTTTCTAAATCATAAGGATCCAAACCAAAAGAAGAAAACTGTATTATGTCATACAAATCATAATAAACTGCAGAAAACACAATAAAATATTTCAGAATACCATACTTTAAACCTAAGGAAACCAGATTTGGTTCTGAGGGAGTGTACTGGTATCCTTAAATATAATCAAAATGGGACCACCAAAGAGTCCATGTGTCCTTCTCCACCCTCATCTGTTCTACAGCTCTCCAGTTTCTAAGTTCCGTAGATAGAATTTAGAAGAGGTCAGGAGCTGGTATGTATTATTGCTGCAAAACCAAACGGCAATGACAAATCCAAATCCAGTATAGAAAATGTGCAAACATAACACACAGTGTACTGTTATGGAGCTGTACCGCCAGGTGGAGAATTATTCCATAATATAATAAATTGGGATCCGAGGGAATTGGCAGCCTACCTTTCCACCTGCTTTTTACAACATCCCAAAACTGTATTATATACGGACATGTATAATATGAATGATCCATAGTTTCTATTGTCATTATACAACAGTTTCTGGGGCAATATCTGTTCTGTAGGGGTTTATGTTTCTGATTACTCTTCGTGTTAATCCTGTTATGAAGACCCAACCACACAGTATCCCACATCTGTTCAGGAATTCTAATATCCATAATGTACTCAGATATAAAATCTTGATTGATTTGTGAGAACCCTGAAAATGGGTGTTCCACAAAATGGACTGAGAGAATTTCTGCATACAGCTGTTTACTAGAGTGACGAGTAACTGTCGAATCGCTGATTTCCCATTTGATAATCCAGTCAAAAACCCTTTCCCATCTTTTTGACAATTGAGGACACCTATTGTTTTTATGTAAAAACCTGTTCTCTTTCCACTCTGTCAGTACCCCCTGGAGTGAAGAATAATCCCAGGCTCCCCACATCTGTGTTGTTCCCTTCATCAAGGGGAACATATTTGAATATAGGAAAACAGTTAAAAAAAAGTAGAATGGGATTTAACATGTTAATCCTCTTCTCTCACTGTATAAAACATTTTATTTGACCGGATTCAAATGACTCCCAGAAACAAGAGAAAAAACACCCAATCGAGGGAACTTCTAATCTTTTAGGAATCAAGAAAACTGCATTGACATAAAAAAATTGGGGTCAAAAATGTTCTGATCAAGTACACTCTTTTGTGTTTGGACACCTTCCAATGGTTCTATCTCCCTACCGTTTCTTTCCCCAGGGAGAGTGCCATTTACCAATTATACCCTGCCATATCTCTACCCCCATAATAAACCCCTAAAATTTTACAAGGTGCAGTTGCTATCATACACCCAGCCACCTCTCTTGGTGAGTCATGGAACCCATTTAAATTTATACATTTTGTCTACATTTAGGCTGGCCCCCATTATTTTCCCTGCCTCCTGCATGAGATGTCTTGCTTTCACAAGGGACTTTCCTTCTTGAAGCAGTAAACAAAGATCGTCTGCATACACAAACACCTTACATTCTTGTGAACCCCCCCCCAGTCAACCCATGAATCATGGGAGATCACTGAAGAAGTCTTAGGATATGGTCTATCATAAAAACATATAGGAGGGGACTCTGGGGGCAACCTTGATGAACCACTCTCTGCACCCAAATATTCAGGCAGCTGTAGCTGTGAATGTAGCTTTGGTGCTACCTCATGCCATGCAGCTAGGTAATGTCTTAGTACATATTGCACCAAACCACAAACTCCAGTTGTTATACTAGAGATGCCATAACAGATAGTGTGGTAAATAAACAAAGAATGGAAGAAAACCACCGGTTCAACCATACCTAGTCCTCCTTTCTCCATACTTAAGTAGCTATAACAACGCTTTACTGGATTCAGTTTATTGCCCCATAGCATTTGAAAAAATATTCCATAAACTGTTGTTTCCAGAGACATAGGAAGTGGAAAAATATAGGCCAAATATTGTAATTGGGGAATAACAAACCGTTTCAATATCTGGATTCTCTTTAGTTTTGTTAGTTTCCAATACTGCCATCTTTTAACCTTATTGTGAACTTTAGACAAGGCCAATTCCCAATTATTTAGGGGCAGATTAATTGCCCCATAAGTAATACCTAGGATTGTTATTGGTTCTATTGTGAGAGTGATTCCGGATATTTGACATGAAGTAATATTCCAAGGGCCTATCAACAGTCCTTTGCACTTAGCAATGTTAAGTTTTGAGTTAGACACTTTAGCATATCTCTGAAGTTCACTTAAAAAAAGAGGAATTTGGTTGTAATGTGAAAAGAAACCACAAATTTAATCTGCTTAGGCTTGTACAGTAAAAATATCCAATTCATGTGACCCCATCAACCCATGCCATCTAGAATTGTTAGTCAAGCTTCGAAGTAAGGGGTCAATAGAAAAAATATATAATAAAGGGCTTAGAGGACAGCCCTATCGAACACCTGTAGAGATAATAAACTCTTTTGTTATTTGACCCCTTATTAGAACTTTAACATAAACATGGGAATATAACAACTATATGTGCTTAATTACCGCTATGGGTATCCCATATTTAGCCAATACAGAAAATAAAAAAGGCCTACTAACACAGTCAAATGCTTTCTCCTCATCAACTGAAAGTATACATCTGCTAGAGTTTTGCATAATGAGATTCTTAATTAAATCTCTAATAATAATAAGAACGTCTTGTATTTTTTTCTTAGGGATACCACAAAATTGCTGTGAAGAGAGCACTAATGAAGCATAATGCTTAAGTCTAGAATTAATAATACGAACAAGAATTTTGTAATCTAAATTTAACAGTATAATTGGCCTCCAGTTTTTAATATCAGTTCTATTTCTGGTTTTATATAAGTAAACTAATAGGCCTTCAGAAAAGAAATTGGGGATCTTATTGTTTTTAAAAAAGAACAGATAGATGGCCTGCAGAAAAAAAGATATTTCTGCTATGAAGACCTTATAAAAATGGTTTGGCAGACCGTCTAGACCTGGTGAGGTGTTTGTTTTAAGAGCCTTGATTGCCCCTACAATCTCATCTAAGGTAATATTTTTAAGCAATAAGAGGGCTTCATCAGGATATGTTGGAACTTCTATATCATGTAAATAATCTGTAATCTCTTGTTTGGAAGGGCCTTCAGTGGGTAACAATGAGTGGTAGTGGGTTTTCATTAGATCTTCTGTACCTGAAATTTCTTCTGTTTTATTTCTTTCTGAATCTTGCAGATAATCTATCGTCATGTCATCATGGATTTTTTTACAGGCCTCATAGGGATCTCCTACAGGTGATTTCTGTGTACCACGAGTAAGCATTGCCTGAATTGCAGAGGCTCTGTCATACTGATAGGCTAACATGTCATTCTTTAATTTATTTATTTGTGATGAGCAATTATATTTAGTAAGGTATGAAATAGTATAAAGATGTTGAAGCTGTTTTCAAAGTGAAAGGTATTTTAAAAATCTATTATTCCCTATTTGTTTACTGTGATTACTGAACCATGACTTCAAATCCAATTTAGTATCAGCCCACCATTTGCCAGGGTCATTATACAAACATAATACTGATAATCTGTCTGATAATAGAGCCATAATCCCCTTTTTAATTTCAGGAGCTGCAGGCAAGGAAACATTCAACTTCCATCTATTCTTAACTTTGTTTTTTAAAAACAAGGGTTGGTATGCAAAATTTCAATAACAAGTGATCTGAGAATTTAATGGGAATAATTTGAAATCTACTCCTAGGTCAATTCTTAGAAAGAAATTTTGTAGGAACCCCTAGTATATGTAAACCGAGAACCTGTATTATGGATGCCACAGTCCATGAGGCATGCTGTTTTAACTACCGTACCTAACATATTGGAGTCACAATACATTTTTTTTTCTTTTCTCTCCACTAATTTGTTCCCTGGCTATGTCACAATTAAAGTCCCCCCAAAGAAAACCATATAAGAAGTTACCAGGTATGGTTGGACAGTCCTTAAATAGGATACTCTATCTGCCTTAGTCTGAGGCCCATATACAGTAATAAAATGGCAAGCCAATGATTTCCATTTGCCATCTAACAGAAACAATCTACCCAGGATTAAATCTACTAATTGTAGTAAAGAAAAATTATAAGACCCAAATAAGATCCCTATCCCATCTTCACAATCTTGGCCAAAAGACCAATAGAAAGGCCCTGAAATCCATTCCCTTTTGAACAGTACTAACTGTTCTCTAGAACACATCTATGTTTCTTGCAGAAAAAAAATATCATAATGGTTATCATGAATAAATGAAAAAAACAGCTTGTCGTTTTATATTATTTAATATACTGTGAATATTCAGTGATCCTATAGAAAGGAAACCCATAAGTTAGTGAGAGAATGATATCATACCAGTTTTTTTATTTTTATTTATTTTTTTATTTTTATAATCTCCCTGGTCTAGTTCCATAGAAAGCTGGCTGCTCCCCACTGATTGGGAATCTAATTCCCCATGTTCTATGTCAGAATCATCATCTGGTAAAAATAATGCTGCACAAGTATTGTCTGTTTCAGTTGTGGCAGGACCTTTGACTGCTATCGAGGGTTTTTGCCTGTTAGTTCTTGAGGAACATCACCAAGGTAGAGGCTGCATCTTGCTAATGCTAGCAGATTCTTGTCTTGATGTTTTCTGTTCCTCATAACATACAGGAGCTAATAGTGGATCACCTAACAACTCTTCACCAGTAGGAATCTCTTCTTTTTTCAGAGACTGTAGATTAGGGAGAGTCAGGAGTTGGGGGGTCTTCTTGTACTATAAAAACATCATGCTCTTCTTTTAGTAAGGGAACAGCAAAGGAAGCAGCTACTGGAGAAGGGGGGGGTTTGGTGGGATGGGGTAAGTCAGACTTAGGGGAAGCAGAGGCAGAATCCTGCCTGTTATATCAGCAGTTCTGGACTGGCACAAGAAGCTTTGTTTCTAGCAGCCCAAGGGCACTCACTAAAAACATGGCCATAATCCTCACAAAGATCACACCTAGAATGGTTGGCACATTGCATAGCTATGTGCCCCAGTTCTCCACAATTATCACAACAGGCTTGGTCACAGGTACTGGATAAGTGAGTTCTAGAGCCACATTTGTAACATGCTGTAGGTTGTCCTGCATAGAAACAGACACCCCATCTCACCCCAACATAAATGAATTTGGAATATGCTCCATCGCAGTGTCAGTAAGCCTAAGCTTGACCTTGTATTTCCATCCTCCCATCCAAAAAAATTCTGAATCGAGAAGTACTTCAGGGTCACTTAAAATTTTGCATTTTTAGGATAACCAGTATGTAATATCATCCACATGGACCACCTCATTATGAAACATTACAGTCACATATTTGACTAGCGGTGTAGTCAGAGGCATTACCAAAAAGGGGGTCCATGTGGGTGAATACTTAACTTGTGTATAGTGTTCCTAAAACAACTCTAAAGCATATGCAGTCCTGAAGCTAATATCATAATTATCTTCCCCACAGATGTTAATCAGAGCAAATATTTCTCTAGGGGAAAAATGCAATGAGTCCTTTAACAATATTCGTCCTACATAGGACCTGTCAGGCCTTTCTTCCAGGTCCCCCTTGTAACAAATACGCACAGTATTTCGTCGTGGTGCAGCCTCTTTTTTTAGTTTGGTAAAAAGTTCTGATAATAAAGGCTGTTGGGTTGGTGAGGTGTCGTTTGATTCCTTTTGGCTAAATTAGGGATCTCTACTTCCGCAGGTATTTCTGTTTTTGGTGGGCTCGATGAGCCAGAGCCCACCAGGAGGTCAGAAAAAACAGAATTAATTTTGTCTGAGTTTTTTTGCAATATCCATTGGCTGGGGTCTAAAACCCATATCAGCTGATTTGATATCAGTTGGTTTCCATTCAGGGGATGCCTGAGAAAAATTCAGTGCAGGATCCCAGTCAGGGTCAGGAAGCCAGTTCCCTTTAGATGTCTTAAGCCATCCTGCATTTTGTAAGGCCTTCTGGGGGGTCCAAATACTATCAGGAACAAGTGGCAAAGGATACTGAGCCCCAGGTTGACTAGTTGATTCTTTTAGTATAGTTGTCTGGTATATTTCAGGTCACTGCAAGATATGGGTTTGAGTCTTTGAATGTCCAGAAATAATATTACTGGGGCCCTTGAAAATGATCTTTATCCACCTTGGATGTAAATGAAAATGATGTAGCCCCAGTCTGCAATGTTGAATTAGATTGGTAAACTATTTTTTTCACAGGGACATTGCGATCAACAAGAGGTGAGTTAGCAGGATACTGAAAAACAAATCCGGAGTCTCTCATCATATGTGAGGAGTTATGAACTGCAGTTGTTAACTGTGAATCCCCCTGTAACCTGCGAGAGGCCAATTCCGGTCACTAGGCTGTCTCCCTCAGTCTGGATTTTCTCTACGTGGGGAAGCAAGTCCTTAGCAATGGGCCCTCGGCACACACCTTCCTCGGTGTTCAGACTGCCAGCCCTAGATTTCATACATGCAGCTATTTGCTTAAGCAGAGGCTGTTGGCACACACCATCTGTGTTTAGAATGCCAGCCCCTAAATCATTGATTATAGCAGAAACAGTTTTAACAGCTGACTCACCCAGCTCCGTTTGACTCTCCTCAGTGACAGCGCTCTTAGGATTTTTGACAGGCAACACTTGAGCCCTGAAATTCTAATCCTGCATTTGCAGTGTTTGCTTCTCATTTTGAGGATACAACAGATTCTGCTGAGTGCCGCTGGGTTTTCTCTCCATCTGTCAAGCAAAAAAGTTTAGTTTTTTCTGCGTTTGTCTGTGTATCTCTCCCGATAGATGTTAAATCCTCTGTTGACATGAAAACATCACTTGCTTCTCCTTCCAAGTCAATTACTCATTGTATAGAATCTTCATCCCCTTGCGGGTCGAGAATAGGAGAGGAGGCTCGCTCTCCTACCTCCATTGGGTCCATTCCATCCGGTGGGTCACTCCAAGTGGCCATCTCAATGGCCAAAGTTTCCCCTACAGGAGAGTAGGGGAAATTGTTATTGACAAAGAAACTACAAACCAAAATCACATTGACAAAAATAAATACAAAAGACTCATGTAACAGGAAAATCAGAATCAGTCACCCATGGTAAGCATTTCCATAAAGAAAACAATGATCCAGATGACAAACTTCTTAGTTCAGAAAAATAAACATCTTTTAAATCCTGTTCAATACTTTGGACCACCGGTAGGTGGGACATATCTTTTTGCTGCAAGGTGAAAAGGCAGCGAGCAGTCTATAAATGCCATTTAATGATGGTAAACAGTAAGTTTAGAGTGTCAATATTCCACTTTTTCCAGGTCGCTGGAAACCTACCATACAATAACATCTCATAAGTAACAGAAGTAAATAAAGGTTTCTTTCATCTGTTCGCTAAAAATAACCAAAAACCAGTGATATAGGAACAAAGAAAAAACAGGTGTATTGTTTCATCCTGATTTACACATAAAGGTCTGGAACACAATCTTTCATTCAGCTGTTTATGTTTATGATTTGCCTTAATATTGATCCGTTCATGACAACTAAGCCAATGTAGATCCCACATCTTCTGGGGGATGTGAGGATTCCTTAGCAGTGTGTATAAAGCACGTAAGGAAGTAGGGGGACATTTGGGAAAAATTACAAGGTCTGCACAAGTGGTATCTATCAAAAAATTATAAATGGCTTTTCTATTTTGAGTCATAATCATATGGCTAGTAATCTTCCATTGTTTTAAACAGCAAAAGGTATCGCGAAGACAAGAATGGGTAGACGATACATGTTTAACCTGTTTCAAAGTGTTAAGGTCCCAAAGATTAAACCAGGGTTGACAGGATTGAAAAAAATAAAATTCCCATCCCACATCATAATTAACTAAAAGTGGTTTAAGATTAGTCACAAAAAATAAACTATTATAAAAAAATAATGGGTGTATCATATTAAGACCACCTTCCTTGAAAGGTAAGCAGGTAATGGAGCGGCAATGGGTTTCAGGTGGCTGCCCATCTGACCTGAAAAATATACTCAGAAGTTTGGTTTCCAAAATACAGTGAGGGAAAAACTAAGCCAAAAAAAAAAAAATCGGGAGCAAGTGACACTTTATCAAGTAAACCCTCTTTTTTTAACTGAGTTTCCAGGTGTTCCAAAGAGAAACTTTGGCCTGCACTAGGTCCAGTTTGGGAGTCCAATTGAGAATGTCTAAAGGACCTGAGCCAAATAGAATGCCTAGAATCTTAATAGGGGTGTCACAAATTGCAATACTGGAAACTATTACATCATTCAACTGCTGAGATCCAAGCCGTCGACCGACACATTTCTCCAAGTTCAGGGATGCTCCTGAAACAAGACCAAAGGACTTACAGAGATGGAGAGATGCATCTGCTGAAGGACCATCAGCTACTATTAAACTCATGTCATCAGCATAGCTAAAACAGAAAGAGGTAAGGAACAAATAGGCTAAATATTGTGTGCTGTATTAATGGTGCGAAGTAAGGGATCCAAAAAGATATACAAAGGGGACTGAGTGGACACCTTGTCTAACACCTCTCTTTAAAGGTATCAAAGGACCCTTCCAGCCATTAACAAGAGGGATAGAAGTGGCTGTAGAATATAATAAGTAACCAGGAGAATAGTCACAGGAACCCTATAATGTCTCAAAACCTGCCATAAAAAGTCATGACTCACCGAATCAAATGCCTGTCTTTGATCCAAGGAATACAGGAGGCCTGTTAACCTATTTGAATTGCCATGTTCCACCAATTCCCATAATAAAAGGACATGATTATGTATACTTCTGCCTGGAACATTACTAGATTGAGCTTCCAAAATAACAAGGGGGGCCAACTTTGCTAAACGGAAAGCAATAATTTTAGTTAAGATTTTAAAGTCCGTATTCAATAGGCTAAGAGGCCTCCAATTAGTCAATAATTTTCTGTCTCCTTTCTTATGGATATAGAAGGTACTACTCATATTAAATTCTAATGGTAAAGTATCAGCTTTTAAAAGGAAGTTATAAACTGTGGCCAATTCCACGCTCAACTCAATATTAAGCAATTTATAAAGCTCATTCAGAAGGCCATCCAAGCCTGGAGATACTCCAGATCGCAGAGTTGTGATGACCTCAACTACTTCTTGTGCCTGAATATCACAAGCAAGCATATCAGATACTGATTGTTTCACATCAGGAACAGAAATGGGGCTAAGGAAGGTCAATATATCATGTAGACATACAGTATAGGGAATGGACTGAATATGTTTTGAGTATACTCGGCCACATAATTTTGGGTAAGCCTAGAATCAGTAATTGTATGACCAGCCTCAGTCACAATAGCATCAATGGTTCTCCCCATAATCTGTTTAGAAAAATGTGCAAACGGGCAGATCACATCATAGGCACCTTTTACACTAAAAGGTTGACATTGTTGCATTGAAGCATATTTTTGGGAGTGATATTCCATTAAAGATTTTTTCAGGGTACTAATTTGTGAAGAAAAATCCTGGCCAGTGGTATATGAAAGGGTAAGGAGTTTTTGCAGCTGATGTCGTGTCCTATGGTATGTGAAATAACAACCTTCATGATGGGCTTTGCTAAAGGATTTCAGTAATTTCGTCAAATCCTTCTTCATATCTAACCACCACCACCAGGGATCATCGTAAAGAAAAAATACAGATTTTCTGTTTTGAAAAAAAGATCTAAGAAGTGTTAACAACAGAGAATTCTCCAATAAGGAAACATTACATTTCCAAGTGCCAGGACCAAAAGTTGCAACATTCTTAGGACCAAGAAAAATGGTAAGCAAATCATGATCTGAAAATTCAGCCACCTGTACTTCAGCAGCAGAAGTTTGCAAAAAGGACGACACAAAAAAAAAAAATCTATCCGGGTAGCTAAAGAGCCTTTATGAAAGGTAGAGGTATGTGTCTGGGTGAGAGAAAGATAAGCATCCTTCAGTTTTGCAGAAAATAAAAGATTTTTGAGAAAAGTGATATCACAAAATAATTTTGTGGTTTTTGAGAATGAGGACCTGTCCTTAGTGGACAACCCACAATTGAAATCACCATCAAAAATGACTTGCATAGAGGTGTAAAGATAGGGTCGAACCACTTTCAAGAGTTCAATCCTTAGCGACTTGGTTTGTGGGGCATAAATATTGATAATCCGAAAAGGGATAGAAAGGAACCTGAAGTCTATCAATAATACTCTGCCAGGGCATAAATCTAGAATCTTAATAATAGAGACATTAGGAAGATGAAACAAAATACCCACCCAGAACATGTCTCCTGTCCAAATGACCAATAGGAGGGGCCTAAATGCCAGGATTTTTGGGCCCTAGAAATTTCAAGCAAAGAATGGAATCTAACATCTTGTAGAAGTATGAGACCGGCAGTAAGTCAAGACAAAAATGAAAAAATGGAATCCCTCTTATGTTGTTTTTTTATACTGTTAACATTAACAGTCTGTATTGCAAAAGAAGTAGACATATGCATAGCAATCACCTCGGTCTACCCTTCCTCGGGGTACCTTCTTTATGTTTTGTCTTGGCCTTGGCTTTCCTTTTTTGGGACCCCACATTGTCGATAGGGACTTCAGTATCTGTAGTAAGTTCAGGGTGAGAGGACTGGACAGAAGAAGAGTCAGAGTCTGTGTTTTCAAGAAGTATGTCACAGCAATTCATATTTATTCATCAAAGGGAGAGTCTCTACCCTCTGAGCCTTAGATGAAGGTGAACCAAACTTTCTTGAACCCCGTGTAATTCTAGAAGGTGTTATAAAAGAGTCAGAAGGGGAAGGTTCCATTGTTTCTAATGGTGCTGGGGGGGGTCCCATAGAAGAGCCACCTGAAGTAGAACAGCTAGGAAGAACTGGGGAAGAAGGAGGGTGGGGAGGTAGAGAAAACGTAACAGGTTGTGGGTCAGGCTCCGTCAAATCCTCCCCAGCAGTTACTACAGTGGCAGTGGAAACAACACTATGTGATTCAGCTAAAGTAGTGGGGGGGGGGGAGGCAACTGTAGAAGTAAAAGAAGAGGGACCCTTAATGTTAGAGCATTGGGCAACTGTAATAATAAGCCCGTTGCTCTTCTCCATCAGCTAAAGTAGGAGAATTATGGGCAGCCCAGGAACATTGCTGAAAAGTATGTCCCAGGTCTTCACTTAAAACACAGAGAGGTTCTTCAGTACACTGTGAGCCTGCATGACCAAGACCACCACAAACAGTACATTTAATAGTGTCACAAATGCTGCTGAGATGAGAGGTGGAACCGCACTTATAACAGGCTTTAGGTTGTCCAGAATAGAACAAAACTCCCCTATCCCTGCCTAACAGAAAACTATTGGGTAGGTGTTGAATACCAGTATCAGTAGTCCGGAGCATAACCCTAACCTTCCACCCTCCCATCCACAAATTTTCCGAATCAAAAATAGCTTCAGGGTCAGAGAGCACTGTACATCTTTGTTTCAGCCAAACTGTAATATCGTTCAAATTAACCCCTTCATTTCTAAACAGAATAGTGACAGTCTTTTGTGCAGGTTTCCGTTAAAGGAATTGCACTGAAAGGTGACCATAAAGGGGTATTTTTCAACAGATGAAATTGGGACCAAAATTTCTCTAAACCTTTTAAGGTTTTAAAACTTATATCAAAATGGGACTCATTAGAAACATGTATCAATGCGTGGATATCATAAGCAGCAAATTTCATGGAGTCTTTAAGCAAAGTGCGCCAACAAAAACCCTATCAGGCATGTCAGGTAAACCCCCCCAAATACTGTAATATGACAGCGCTGTGTCTCTTAGCCTGCTGGGTGGGAACAGAAAAACAAGATGCATACATTTTAGTAGATGTAGAAGCAAGAGAAGTTGGTCATTCAGTCAGTTGAGGTGGTAGACCAGGGCCCTGGGGTGGTAAACTTCGTTGAAGAGGGTCGGAGTCTGAAAACGGAGCTGCAGGAGAAGTGGAAACCGAAAAATTGAGAATTGGATTCTGTGTTAAGTGCAAAGCAGGCGTAAGCATAAAGTCCA
Source organism: Neoceratodus forsteri (assembly GCA_016271365.2). Taxonomy (NCBI): domain Eukaryota; kingdom Metazoa; phylum Chordata; order Ceratodontiformes; family Ceratodontidae; genus Neoceratodus; species Neoceratodus forsteri. The sequence continues at coordinate 627,654,449 of JADMNL010000023.1, read as the reverse complement.
ACTGGTCTTGCACAGGAGAAATAGCTAGGGCATCTGCAGGGGTGATCCGAACGGGGGAAGGACCAGAGTGCCAGGTACCGACAACTGGATCCCTTTCCCACCCTGCCACAACAAGAGCAGAGTCAACTGACCAGTCTCCCTGAGGAACAACCTCTGCAGGGGGCAAGTCAGACGCAGTTGTTCGTGGAAGAAGATCGGGGGAATCAGCAAGGTTTTCAGGAGAAGTTTCAGCAGCAGAAGCAGAAGAAATCGTTGAACAGACCACATTGGAAAGTGGAAATGTCAAGGTTGTCTTTTAGGCGTCTGACGCAGCAGTCTGCAACAGTGAGTCAGAATCAGTAGGCAGCTGCAAAGCTGAGTTCTTAAGTGCTAAAAGCTCCTGTTTCTTTGTAAGATAGCTTGTTTCTCAAGTAATAGCAAAGCATCCACATCTGTAGGTCGAAACATTCAATATTATGTAGAGACTCTTTAGCAGATGCTAGCTGTTGCAGTATAGGAACAGACTGGGAAGAAACAATTGTTTGCTTACTTTGATCCATTGAGGTTTCTGAGGAAGGAAATGAACTGGGAGATGCATGCAACTTAGATCCATTAGAAGAAGCTTGAGGAAGAATCATAAGGTCTCTGGCAATCCAGAGACAGGGAGGAGACCAACTCCCCTGCCTCCAACACCTCCATGTCCTCCACAGCATGTCCAGAGGCAGCCATCTTGGTTCCACTGGAAAATGGGTCCCCCCTGCTCACAGGAAGCAGAGTAGGGGAATTTCCCTGGTGTCCTGGCCAAATTTCCCCCCATTCACTAAAAAAGATACCAACTGCTTAATCTGGTTCAAAGTCAGCTGGCATTCATCTGTATCCTTCTCCCCCGGGTCGTGCCTGAAAATAGGCAGAATCTGTCTAGTGCACTTACTTGGTCAACAAAAACTAAATAAATAAATAAATTTATTTAACATTTGCAACCCTCACGGTAATCTATTGCTTATGAAAGTAATTTGATTACAAGTAACTGGTTGCTGTAACACCTTACAGCTCTGGACACAGAGGAAGAGGATATAATGTTAGGATTACTCATGCAGAAACTGACTGAACATTGCATCAACTGACAGACATCAGAATTCCTATGTGCTGCCCTTGAGCCTCCAAATGTACCCACTCCCCATTTTGTGCTGTGTTTCCTTATCTGGACTGCACTTAGGAATTTATTTACTTCTGTATGTTGCATGGTATGCTCTTTCAACTGCTTGTTCTATAGTATGTATCCCAATTTCACCTCCCCAAGCGGCAACTGAAAATTAGATGGTTTATATACAGAAAAATAATAAACATTAAATTTGTCGGCAGATAAGGACCACTTAGCCCACCCAGACTGCTCATTTTTCCCTGCCTATACTGTCATCTACCTGATCTGTGCCCCCCCCCCAGTTTTCTATCAAGATTCCATTGTGCCTATCCCATGCATGTTTGAAGCCTGACACTGTCTTCATCCCCACCACCTCTGCTGGAAGACTGTTCCAGGTGGGGTCCACCACTCTTTCAGTGAAGAAGTACTTCCTCACATACCTCCTAAATTCCTCCTTTCCAGCTTCATGCATGTCTCCTTTTTCTTGTGCACTTTGTGTTCTGAAAAATGCTCCCTTTCTTTACCTTATTCACCCCTGTGAGGTACTTGTAGGTCACTATCATGTCCTCCCTCTCCATCCTGTCTTCTAGGGTGTACAGACTGAGATCCTTCAGTGTTTCCTTCTAGGGCTTATGATGCAGCCCCTGCACCATATTAGTGGTCCTCCTCTGCACAGCCTGTACTCTGCCTATATCCTTCCTGAGATGTGATCTCCAGAACTGAATAAAATACTCCAGGTGGGGTCTCACCAGCAATCGATACAGTGGTAACACCACAACTCTCCTTTTGCCAGTTATTCCCCTCCCTATGCACCACAGCATCCTGCTGACCCTGCCTACTGGTTTGTTTCACTGCCTCACTACCTTTAGGTAATCAGATATGATAACCCCACAGTCCCATTCCTGTTTAGTGACCATCAATAACACTTCCTTCATTTTGTATGCCACCTCTGGGTTTCTGTGCCCTAGGCACTTGATTTTGCACTTTTTTTGCATTGGAACCCAGCTGCCATACCCTCGACCATTCCTCAAATTTCCTCAGATCACTGCTCGTTCTCTCCACCCCCCCGGAGTACCTACCTTATTGCAGATTTTGGTGCCACTGGCAAAGAGGCATACCTGCCCTTCCAGTTCCTCTGCAGTATCACTCAGAAAGACATTGAAGAGGACTGGTCCCAGTACTGAGCCCTGAGAGTGAGTGCCATTTACCAGTACCCTCTGTCACCTAGCCGTCAACCAGTGTTGTACCCAGTTTTCCAAATCGGGTTCCACCCCCCAAACTGCCCAGTTTTCTTACAAGCCTCCTGTGTGGTATGGTGTTGAAGTCTTTGCTGAAGTCCAAGTAGACCACCCACTGTCCCACCCTGATCTATTTTTCTGGTCACCCAGTTGAAGAAATCAGTCAACTTTTTCTGCCATGAACTCCCCCCCCCCCGGTGAATCCATGCTGCCTTGGGTCTTGTAACCTGCTGGATTCACAAACACAGTCAAAAATCCCGCAGCTGTGGGAAAAAGGCATGCAGCACTGCAGAAATGCTGGTGCAGGATATTCTGAAAGAAACATTATGCATGTGCGGAAATCAATAAAAGACCCAGCAGTTGCAGAAATTCAGCAAGTGCTGAAAATCCACAAGTGTGGACCACAGCTGCGGAAAAGGCTTAGGAGGCACAACAACAGGTGATCCATATTAGCTGGAGCAGCAGACTTTGACAGTATTGCCATAGATGTAGCTGAAAGTACCCACAGAGAGACCAGCAACCATTCCCTCAACTGGGACCACTGCAGCACCTCTGGTACCAGCAAAACCATGCACCACAGTGGCTGTCTGTAACTGATGGTTGTGTCGCTCCCTGGAGTGTTTCTGTTGCCTGCTGCAGTAACACTCACTGCAGGCTGTTCAGCCTCTACTGCCTGTGGGGCTGCACTGGATCTGGTGGTTGTTGCCTGTTGTCTTTCAATGACAATGTGTGCTAGTGTTGCTGTAACAACTGCCACTAATATACACCCACTGGTTTGCTGTTACTTGTGCCTGACCTTCACTATATATACAATAGTGGATGGTTGACCATCCACAACAAGGCTATGTTTTCATCAAGGGAGGTGATGGCGTCATGGAAACCTTGAGAGCGAAGCTCAAGCAGTCTGTATGATGTCATCGGCTCCTGAGATGGAAACACAGCTTTAGTTGTGGATGGTCAACCATCCACTATTTTATATAGTATATGGTGACCCAAAATTTAACAAGGTTTGTATCTTGTGTTCACACTCCCACATCAGATCTTGGTATTTTTCTATTCTCTACACCATCGTACCTGAAGATTCCAGTCCTCCTCGATGCAGTCCTGCCTCAGAAATTACTGGTTCTCCCGACTCCTCGCTGTAGTCCCACTCTGCTCCGACACCTGTAACTGTGCCAGTAAATTAAAAAAAAACAGAAACACTGAAAATGGATAGTTTGGACTCACAGAGCTGACCATGTAGTCCATATCCAAACTGTAGTGATGAACTGCTCGCCTGACCACTCACTAAGTGACAACGCCATTTTATCCTGTGTTTTTTGAATTCCCCGCTCCGAATCAGCCAATCAGGTGGTAGGTCAGGTCTGAAAAGTTGTTATACTATTGATGTGATGTCAGAACAATAGTACAACTTTTTGATCTTTGAACTGTCCTACAACAAGATTTTGAAAGCCACGGCTTTCTATTCATAATAAGCCCTAACCATATACTATAATTGTTTATGAAATGGGCATCAGAATTCAGACATCCTGATTGGTGCTTACCTATGTGATATTCCTTCTTAAGCACAGGAAAAAGTACCAGCAGTGCCCTGTGGGCACTGATCCTAGTAAACATGCCAATTAGAATGTTGGAAAATCTGAAATCAGCCATCTTGTTTAACTAGCTGAAAGTGGCACTACCAGTCTATACGAATGGCATCAATAAAATAAGACAGTACCTCTGACCTCTTGTTCACTTTGTCTCAGTCTTTCAAAATTTTAACCCATCTGCATGTCTCCTCGTGGATGTAGCATGTATTAAAGAAATAAAAAATGGAACAGCCACGCTCTCTCTCTCTCTCTCTCTCTCTCTCTCCCCAGCCCGCGCAGTCGCTCTTGAAAGTAAAAAAACAGAACAGCCACGCTCTTTTTCTCCCAGCCCGCCCGCTCGCTCTTGAATGTTTTACTTTTAATTACATCTCCCTATCTCCTCGTGTGTAGCATGTAGTAAACAGGGGAAAAAAAAGAAACGAACAGCCGTGATCTCTCTCTCAGCTCGCCCGCTTGTTCAGAATCCACTTCTTGGGGAAAAAAATAAACGAAGAGCTGCGATTTGTCTCCCAGCCGCCCGCTAATTTAGAAGCCACTTGGGCATTTATTTACTATAGGGGACACACTTGGGATGTGAGTGCGCCGAGTGAGAAATACTTGTTTGCGAGGTCCCATTCCACCCAGTTGTTCAGAATTAACTTCTTTTGCAAATAATTAAAAAAAAAAAAAAAAGACGTTTTTCATCTTCGTTGTCTCCACATAGCATGGGGAGGGGAGGGTGACTACTGCCATGACAACCAGACCTAAACTACAGAAGCTTTTGTAGGACAAAATTCCTTCACTGAAAAAAAAAAACACACACATAACACACTTAGGTGGAGGAACTATTTTATTAAATGTGACACAAACATACATGTTTTTTCCTACCTAAAATTGGGAATTTTACCTACAAAATGCAGTTACACTACAGATGGCCATTTCATTAGCGCAAAAAGCCACTCCAGTGTGTACGTTAGACACTTTAACACATGGCTAGGAGGCTGGACACACTGAGCCGATGGCCTCGTGCCTCACTACGTCTCCTAGCCATGTGTTAAAGTGTCTAACGCACACCCTGTCGTGGCTTATTGCTTACATGTAAATTGTTGGGGCACTGTATTTTACTCAGGTAGTGTTACACCTCACTCTCATGTGTGGAACATTTTTTCCACAACTGTGGAAAAACACTGGCTGAGAATAGCCTTTAAGGGGATGTGCCATACTTATCAATGACTTTTTTCCTCAGGAACTTACACAGCTGCACTTTTTTCCACAGTCCATAGTGTACTTTTTCCACAGCTACGGAAGTTTTGTGTATAGCACTCAGAGCAATTTCCCCTTTTTTCCGCAGCTACAGAACTTTTAGGGACTTAGGGAAGGTTTTGCACCTTCAGATTGTTTTGTGAATCCCCCCCTCCGCCCCCAAGGTGCATGTCTCAGATTTGCCTTCCTGGATTAAATACATTTCAATCAATCAATCAATCAGTCAATCCATCAGTATATAACTAGGGAACACAGCTTGGTGCTGTAATCACCATTATTGATGTTTTAATTTTAGATTAATTTCAAATGTTAGCAGATAGTCTTAGTAGACTGTGCTAGATAGCTTTGAGTCTTTGCTTCATGCTTTTGTTTTAGCTTAAGTTTAATGCAAATGTAAGCCAATAGACTTAATAGTAAATGGTAGAAAACTGTTTGATTACTGCCACAAGCTTTTAATTCCTCTGCCTCTTAATTTCTCTGTCTCTGATCCCCCCCTTCCCCGCACTAGACCTCTGTACTCTCAACCTCTTGTTTCCCTTGGACACCACTGGCACCAAAAGCCCAATCTACCCCCACCACTGCTAATTTCTCCTGTCCCATCCTGCTCCTTTGCCACCCACTCTCCCTCCCTTTTATCTCTTGTGCTGTCCCCCAATTTAGCTGGCCTCTGTACTGGAATCTTTATGTGTGCTTACAGCCTTGTCTTGCTTTCTTTCTAGCTCAAACCCTGAGGGGGCTCCTCCACTGAGATAGTGGCTCTGGCACCGCTCTTGGCTGGCCACATCCTCCTCACAAATCTGCCCGCTCACCAGCTGCTGCTCAGGTACACTTGGCCAGCACTAGGACCACTCAGCTTGTAATTTGACTTGTCCTTCTATGGCTGTTTCTAGTCCTCCTTTGGCTGCTACAGGCCCCTTCTGCTTCTCTGTTGGACTCAGCTCTACCCTGTATTTCTAGCACTCTGTTTTCTGTATCTACAGTGCCAGGCACCCCTATATAACTGCAATTGCAGTGCAAGGCACTCCTGTAACCCTCTGTGCTTTTTTTTTGTCCATTTTCCCATTAGTAAGTTATACTGTACTGCCACTAGAGGGACATAATCTTTATCTAAAGCGATCCCTGCCTGCTGTTCATATAGATACCTTCCTAAATGACAACTCCCCCTACATCTGACCAGCCCCCTCCTCCTCGATCCCTGCTTACAAATTCTTCCTGTTCCTCAATCAATTATTCACTAATTTCTCTGCCTTTATGAACAATGCATCCCCTCCTCTCCTCTCCTGCCCTCCCTTGTTTTGCTCATATCCCTTTCTTTACCACCTCCACTTGCTCTCTACTCACCTATTCCTAATAACTCTCCCAACCCCCTCAGCTGCTATCTCCAATCCCCTACCCAAATCCACGCTATCACTCCCTCCTCGCCATTTGAAATATGGTCTCACTCTACCACTATTCCTCATGCGGCTTTGATAATGGTGTCCACTTTCACTGTGGTTCTCCACTTTCTTCTTCCTCACTCATCCACTCCCTTCTCCTTAAAACTCCCAACCTCCTCGCCAGCCCCTTCAAAATCCCCTAAGCTTCACTTTCTCATACTCGCCCTCCGCCAGAGATATCCACCCCAACCCAAGCCCTATTGCTCCTTGTTCCACTGGTGCTTCCTCCTCTACTGCCTCCCCCTGCTCTCTTCTCTCAGCCCTCCCAAAGGGCTTAAAGATCCTGCATCTAAACACCCGCAGCTTGTTGCAAAAAATAGACCAGATTCAGACCATGGTATGCACTCTAAACCAGACATTCTAATCATCTCAGAAACTTGGCTAAAGAGCACTATTCCTGATCACTCGGCCTGCTAAGGCAAGACTGTGCTGGCAGGGGTGGTGGTGTGGCCATTTATGTCCTAGCCTCCATCCAATATTCCATCATCTACTCATCCTCCAATCCTGAGACCCATGATGCCCTAGCTATCCATGTGACCCTACCCTTCACTCTCCCAATCTTCATAGCCGGCATATACTGCTGCTGAAATGTCCATCCTTCAGTCGCACTAGACCTCCTAACCTCCATCACTTCCCTTGCTCGTTCTGGGGAAATATTCATCCTAGACGACTTCAATACAGATTGGTCATCACCTAAAACTACCAAAACTAAAAATGAAATTGGAGCCCCTAAACCTCTCCCAACTGATCTCCAAATCCACCCGCCCAAACCACAAGACACAACAACACTCCCTACTCGACTGGGCCCTTACCTCCTACCCCCACCGTGTCATCACCTCTGGCATCATCCCCGATGCTCTCAGGGACCATAATCCAGTATACATAGTTAGGAAAGTCCACAGAACTAAATCACCACACAAAACCAACAACTACGCTCTTTCAGGTCTCTTGACCTTGAACCTCTCTTGAGTAACCTTGCCACTACTGACTGGTCCCCCCAACCTCCTTCCCCTCAGTTGATAAGGCCCTTGTCTACTTTAAATAAGTCTTTCTTGTAAACTGGAATGCCTTTGCCCTACTCAAACAAACCAGAGTCAGAGGTAGCCACTTACCTTGGATAACCTCTGAACATCTTGCCTGCCTCAGGGCTAGAGATCAAACCTGGAAGCGTCATAAAGCTACCCAGCATCCTAGTGACCTCGCAAACTACCACATACTCAGAATCACTTGCACCAGGGCTACAAGGTTAGCCAAGTCCGAATATTTCAAATCTGCCTTCATCACCAATATAAATTTCCCTTCAAAGTTCTGGAAGGTGGTCCACACCCTGTTTACCCCCTCATCTCGCCCACCACCCCCGATACTTAAAGTAAATAGCTCACTAGTGTCCGACCCACCAGCTGTAGCTGTGGAATTTAACTCCTACTATGCCTCCTGTGCCACTGAGCTTCTGAAATCCTCCCCTCCTACCCTTCCCCCTCCCCACCCTCTACCAGTGTGCCCCCTTCACCACCCTCCCACCTTCCCTTCTCTTTCACTTCTGTAACCCCAAACGATACCCAGTACCCTCCTCACCATCAATCCCTCTAAAGGTGCCTCCCCGATGGTGTTGACCCAAAACTCCTCTCCCTCTCCGCTTCAGCCATTGCCTACCCCCTCTCAATAATCTTAAATCTCTCATTCTCTACTGCCTCGGTCCCCTCTTCATGGAAACATGCTGTGGTCCTCCCTCTACCCAAAGGGGATGACCACTCATCCCCTGGCAACTGTCGTCCCATTTCTCTCCTCCCTACCATTTCCAAGCTTCAAGAACACATTGTCCTCTCCCAACTCACCTCTTTTCTGTCTGACACCTCCTTTTTCACCCCTTTCCAGTCTGGTTTCAGGAAAAAACACTCAACCATCACCTCTCTCCTATGGCTCGCAGACTCCATCCTAACCAGGATGGACAATGGCCAAATTACCTCTGCCACTTTTGTCAACCTGGCCAAGACCTTCAACACTGTCTTTCACTCCCTTCTCCTTGACTCGCTTATGGCAGCTGCCTATCTCCCTCTACCACAAACTGGTTCAAGGCCTACCTTATTAGTAAAACCCAATCAGTTAAGATCTTGAATGCCACTTCCCCTCCCAATTAGCACAGGAGTGCCCCAGGGCTCAGTATTAGGGCCTCTCCTATTCTCCATCTTCGTAAATGACCTTCCCTCTGTTTGCTCCCCATCCTCCACTATACATATGTATGCCGATGATACAGTCCTGTATGCATCTGGCTCCTATCCTGATGAGGTTACAACCAGCTTACAGCAAGACTTCAACAAGGTTCAGCTCTGATTTGCTAACCATCAACTTTTCCTCAACGCCAAGAAGACTGTCTCCATGACCTTTGGCACAAGGCAGAGACTCTCTAGGCTTCCCTCCCTACCCACTTTCCACACCCTTGATGGGACTGTACTTGAGGACACATCCTCCTTCAGGTACTTAGGTGTTTGGTTGGACCAACACCTAAACTTCTCTGGACATATTGACGCCATCCAGGAAAAAACTGTGCCCCAAGCTTGGTGCCCTGTTTAGGAACTGTAGTTGCATCCTTCCTATGGCTAGGCATGAACTTGTTCAGAAGACGATACTGCCTATTTTCGAGTACTGTGACTTAGTCTATGGTGCTGCCACTAAGTCCTCCCTGGCCAGACTGGACACCCTCTTCAATTCCTTCTGCCACTTTGCCCTGGATGCCCTCCCTCACACCCATCACTGTTGTCTTTATCATGCCCTATCCTTCCCCTCTCTTACAAATAGGTGACTCTCTCACTGTGCTAAATTCACCTCCAAGCCCTGATTGGGTGAGCTACCTTCCTATCTCACCTCCTTCTTTATAACACCTCTCCTCTCATTCCCTTAGATCAACTGACTCCCGTACCTTGGTTGTTTCCCGCAGATCCATCCAAATCGGCCAATCTGGTTACTCTCACTGCCTACCAAAAATTTGGAATTCCTTCCCACCTCAAATCTAGCACTCATCCTCCACCTACTCCATCAGCTCTGCCCTCAAAAATTACCTTGCACCTAGCTGCTCCTATCATGTCCCTCCCTAATTCCCGCCTCTGAGCCCTGGACAAACCCTACCTGTCTACTCTCGTCTTCATTTTACCCTGTGCACACCCACCCCCCCAAATCTCTAGCCCTCCTTCCCCCAAATTGCTACCCCTTACTGGCCTCCCTTGATCTCTCACAGAATGTAAAAGACCATGAATGCTCTCCATGGGTCCCTCTCCTACCCCCCAAGGGGTTGTATCTCTGATCGACTCCCTTCCCCCACCATCCTAATGGGGTCTTTCCGGGACACTGCCTTATCCCCTTCTCTCTGGTCCCACCAGTCACCTTGCAGGGTTCCTCACATCCTGAGGGGGTTTCCAGGGATGTGACTCATCTCCCTCCCCCCTCCTCCCCCCTCTGTCCCCTTTTCTTTCACGTAAGCACTTGTTTACTTATTAACCTGGCACTTATTATTGTTCACTCCTTCAACATGTTATGCGCAACACTGTTATAACATTGTTTGTAACACCTGCCTTACAACTGCATGTTAATGTTGATCTGTAACCTGGATGTTTAATGTCTCACTCCTATTGTACCCCTTCCCCTCAGGTCACACCGGGAGATGAGCGACTTGTTGCTCAGTGTGCCTTCCTGGTGAAACATTTAAATAAATAAATACATCACCCTTGGTGTTGTGATAACTTGTGTTAACATCACACCCCAAGTGTCTTATTCGTATTGTAAAGATGTTTTATTTTGTCAAAATGTAATTTAAAATAAGTATTTTACTGATTTTGATATATATATATATATATATATATATCAAAAAACAGTATTTATGATTTTATTAAAAATGTGCATAAGTCAAGATATGACCATGGGCGTGATAACATTTTGTCTATACAAGTTTCAATATGAAAATTAGACATGTAATTCTTTATTATACTGATATTGGACTGAAGTGCACTTACAATGTGGTCTAAGGACTTGGATTGTTCTATTAGCCAATTTCAGTTCTTGCTAGTGTATGTTGCAGTCCCCCAGCAATATACAGGACATACACCAGTAGACCTGTAAAGAACAGGAGACAATGAGTAAAATAAGAATGAGGCAAGAGAAGAAATACATGCCAAGAGAGAGTAACGAATGAGAGGAAAAAGGCAAAGAGAAGACTGAAACGGATGAAGAGAAAATTGACATAAATAAAGCGAATAAAAAGAATAAAAAATTGTGTGAGAAATTAGAATGGCACAATGAAAAACAGAAAACTGGAAAGAAAGAAAAGGTCTAGAGGAAACAAAAAAGAAATGGCGAATGTGTTTAAAACCTACTTACTCATGGGCATGCCTTTTGGTCATGGTGTAGCATGCATCCTTCCTCATTTGCTATCCCAGGGGGATACAGTGTTGGTTTGGAATCTCATATACCCAGCCTTTATATTAATGACATTTTTTTAATATTAGAGATCAATATTAGCATCTGTGATAGTTGTGTGCCTGAAAGAGCAACACTTTGTAAAAGAAGGTGCTGGAAAGAAAAAAATATATGAAAAGGGAAAACAGCTTGCTACTTTACGTGATTTCTCACAGGCATCTCTATGTATGACAGATACGTTTTTTTTTTATTTACGCTAAAAATATTCCTTCCTTCTCTGACCTAAACATCAATACTTTTATATATATATAGAGTATATTTTTCTTTCAAGACTGCATTAATCATACTTCTTAAAAAGTTCAGTTTGAAATGGCCTTGAATTTATTGAGTAGTCTCATTGTTTATATCCAGTCTGAAATCACCTCACCAGTGTTGTCCCTTGCTAGCACCCCCAAACACCCTGCTTCTGCCATAAGGTCTTTTCTACACTATGGTAGTGTTTATTCTTGCATTCATTCTCTCACTGGACACACCACTGACCCATAGCTCACAGATCAGCCTGACATTTTCCCTGAAACTCCAGGGCAATTTTGCTGTGGTTTCCACAGATTACATTATTTCCATTTGAACATAAATTGCTCTGTTTTCCTGCATGACCAAAGTAACTTTATTTTTTTTAGCTATTATTTTCTGCTCCTGTGGCTGCAGTCCCTACATCAAGAGGGAGCCCACAGCCCTGTCCCCTGGTGTCCACCTGACAGTGCTGATCTGTACCCCTAGGGCTTACCCCCCTGTGGGGCTGGTGGGGTTCCCCAACTCCTGCTGGAGACTGGATCCAGTGTGGCCAGTGCAGTGGCTAGCAAGGAGCAGGACCTGAGATGCACCCTCCGTCATGAGCTGCAGCAACAATTTTCCTCCTCCATTTTTGTCCCTTGGAGATGGGGCATGCAATGACACTGGCAGAGGGAGCGCACACATGCACCCACATGCACTTCTCCAGGCATCTGCCCCACCTCTACCCACTTCTGCAGCATTGGCATGCTGCCCCCCAGCCTTCGCTAGGAGCCAGTCGTACGCTGACCACTGGCACCCCCTCTCCCTGGAGAAAGAGAGCAGTCCCTTGGATGCTTGATCCTTCTCCTCCCCTGCCGACCCCCGGCAGCCCGTGCTCATTCTTGAACATGGGTCACCGGCGTAGCGAGAGCTAAGGCGTCCAGCACCTCAGCACCACCGGGCCAATAACCAAAGCAACTTTAAAGAAACATTTTCTCTGTAGATTGCTCCATTTCCCTGTAAAATGCAAGAGTTCCTGTAGATCTTGGAGGCCCACCAACCTCCCAGTCCCGACACATTGGCACAGTTCGAATGGTGGTACAGTACCCAAGAACACTGGCTGCCATATTTTGGATGACCATAGTTGATTTTCTCCCAGTTGTCTCTCTTTCCTCCCACCTCCTGCTGGTGCTGTAAATGAAGCAAAATCCACATCACTCTGCTGGAGATGGAAGTTCTCCTTGGTCCACCACAGGATCACTGAGAGAGTGGAATGTGGCACAACCTTACCAAGATTACTGCCTGCAGTACTGCTGATCATAGACCACCAGACTGTAGTGAGAGCCTGGGCTCACTTCCAAACCTGGGTCATCCATATGGCAGCACATATAGAATAATGTGTGGACAACCATATACAGAAAGCCCATGTTTCAATAAAGGGGCTGAGATAGCAGCATGTGGCCCTCAAGAGTGAAGCTCAAGAGGTCCATGCAGTTATCTCAACCACAAGATGAATACACATGATGAGTTTTGTATGGTTGTCCATATTTTTATTTTTTATAATATATGATTTTGCTTGAATTACTATAATTTTTTTTTACATTTCTTGAAAAGACAGGCGATGCAATGACTTTTACTTTCTGTTTTTCATTTGTAAGTGAAGTGCAATGGGTTAACAGTGCAGCACAAGACAGTACAAGCAGAGACACAGCTTAAGATGATTAGGAATGTGCACAACATTTGTAGAAAGTACACAACTTAGAACCTGCACAACAGCATTTTTTTAATTTAAAAGTTTATTTAAATGCAAGAAAAACATACATTAATAAATATCAATGTAGAATATAATATGATTATAGAAATTCTGATATATATATATATATATATATATATATATATATATACAGTTGAATAAAAGTAAAAATTAGAGACAAGAACAACAAATGAGAATAAATAGCCTGCATGCGAATGTAAAAATCATCATTAGTAGGTAAATATCTAATACAGGAACAAACTGAAGCATCTGTTGACCAGAGTGTACAAGTTCAAACAGCCAATTCGAATTCTACTTCTAATTCTAAGAAGGGAGACTAAGTTGCAAAAAACTTAGGCATTTGTTTGTGTAACAAAGCACATATTCTTTCATTTTGTTCTAGGACAGACATATTGTTATACCATTCAGACAAGGAAGGAGCAGCAGGGTCCTTCCACTTTGTCAGTATTAATATTTTGAGGGCCAGAGAAGCTGACAAAATCCAGTTTCTCTGGTACTTTGCGAGTGACTCAAACCGAGAAGAAAGTCCTAGTATAAAAGCCCAAGGGGAAAACAACACCTTTGCCCCAATAACAGTCTCACACAATGTATCTATGGACTCCCACAATTTGAGTACTTGAGGACAGTCCCATATCATGTGTAGTAGACCAGCATGAGGCTCGTTACACTTCCAACATACACCGTCAGGACAAAAACCCATCTTTTCTAGTCTGGAGGAGGAATAGTAATATCTCTGAAGGATCTTAAATTGCGTAGTCCTACCTTGCACCTCTGTACAAGCATAATAGGCATTACTTCAGGCGGACTTCCAATCCAGTGTGGAAATACTCAACCCTATATTGGACTCCCATTTAGAGTTCAAGGTTTCGCAACCCAAGTGAAGGTCAGAGTTGCTAGCACCAGGACCGCAAGCCTGGCTGCCTTTTGGAGCAGTGGTCGGCAAAGCCGTAAAAGGTTTCCAAGGTTTTCCCGTCACCGCTTTGCACTGGCTCCCAACCGCCCCCCCACCTCACCCACCCTGGGTGGGCTATTATATATAGTGTTCCTTACTCAGATGACTAAGTGCCTGAAATCCATTGGCTGCTTATACAGTAGTGCCACTGGGGGGGGCGACTCTTGAAGTCCCTTTTCCCTGACCTTTTTCAACCCAGTCTGACTACTTAGCCTAGGGCAATTGTTGTCTGCTCTCTGGTGCTGCATCTTACTCTGGTTCTTGAGGAAATTCTGCCATTTTCCTTGCTAGGCTAATTTTTGACTGGGTAGTTTTTTTCCTGCCTCTACTGTATTTGTTTATACTACTCAGTAGCGCAACCTTATATTGGACCACTCCTTAGCCAAGGGTGTTTTCTTTTCACAATTCACTTGATCTTGCTGGAACTTCTACCTAAAACCCTGACTCCCTGACCATCTGGCATATGCTGTGCGAATCCTCAGACCTGTGACTCTCTTTACACCTTGTATCTAAAGCTATGCTAAGCTACTGTTTGGGGGGGGGGACCCTTGTCCTCCTTTCACTACTCTGCATAAACATATCCTCACTCTCGATCCCGTCACTACCAGGGCATGGTGACCAACTCACTGGACTTCAGCTTCTCTAATCTTATTATTGATAAACACTGCCCAGTAAGACTTTGGCAATTTATCCTGTTCCCTAAAGGTTGTTCATATTATATGCTTCTAGCCATTGATAAGCTTAGTTGGTGGGCTGTCCATATTCAAATCTTTCACTCTGTTAGGCTCAGCTTCTTAGTCTTTCTTCTTCTTCTCCTAGTGGGTGATATTGAGTAAAATCCTGGCCCCCCTATCCACTTTGCGCTGGGTGACTTATCCGGACTAACTAGAAAAGGGATCTTTATTGCTCACATGAATATTAGAAGACTGACATGTCACCTGGATGAACTTGAGATGTGGACAAATCAATATAACCCAGACATTCTCTGCCTCACAGAAACGTGGCTAAAACCCAGAATACCTGACACTCTCTCTGCTCAATGGTAAACTACTCCCTGATTCGTAAGGATAGGTCGACAGCTAGACGTGGGGGTGGTGTTGCTATCTACCACAAAGACCACCACAAAATAACCATTATCCATGACCAGGCCTCTCCCACGTCATGTGAACACCTGCATGCCACTATTACATTAGGTTCAAATTAACTCCAGATCATCTGTATCTATAACCCCCCCCCCGGGGGAGTGGTTGGTCTACAGGACCTACTGGACTCTACTCTGATTAATGTCAATCATCAAGAGGTTATAATCCTGGGGGACACCAACCTAAACTGGCTGGGTCCCACTCATAGCTCCTTGGCATCAGTGGCTAGCAGCTATAACCTGCATCAGATGATAACTGAACCATCTAGGATACTGAATCCTACAAAATTGGGTACCCTGATAGACTGGCTACTCACTAATCGTCAAGAGCATGTGTCCATGACTAGGCTCCTTGCTGATGCAATAACTGACCATGCTCCAATTTTCTGCATGTGGGCCTCTGGACCACCTCCACCTCGACACGTTACCTTTACAAATTTTGGTAACTGAGATGTAAACTCTTTCCTACAGGACATCTCTTGTGTCGACTGGACTGAGATCTATCATGCCAACTGTATAGATGATGCACTATACATCTTTCTCAACAAATTCATTACCATACAGTCTAGGCATGCCCCTAAGGTCACTAGGAGAGTCAGAGGAAAACCAACTAGGTGGCTGCATATGGACCTCCTGGCTGAGCTACATGAAAGGGACAAACTCTGCAGGTGCTTTAAGCAAACTGGACAGCTGATGGATTTCAACACCTATATGGCTCACAGGAATTGCTGCAAAAAGAAAATAAGAATGGCAAAAAGCAAGTAATGCCAGGACCTGCTTGCTAGCTCTGCAAGTGACTCTAGGAAATTCTGGGCTCATATCAAGTCCTTTCTTGGGTCCCCACCGTCTAACACCCAAATGGATATGATACTAAATGGGGCTTATTGTAATGACCACAACACAATAGCGAATGCCTTCAATAGAATGTTCTCGGATCTGTCCCTATATACCTCTGCCTTCCCGCCTCAGGCCAACCACCCACAGCCCAGGTCTCCCAATAATGCTCCTGACTCCTCTACTTCTTTCTCATAATCTCTACTCACTCCGCCTTTCTACTTCAAGGCCATAACACCCCAAGAGGTCCTTAAGCTCCTTAAATCTATGTTTGACAATACTAGCATAGGGGCAGATTACCTCGAACCTTGTCTTCTCAAACTTGTTGCTCCCTTTATAGCCTCTCCACTGGCAAAAATCCTATACATTGTCCCTGTCTTGTAGCACTGTACCTGTCCTCTGGAAAACAGCTCAGATAACTCCGGTCTTCAAAAAAAGGGGACAAGAAGGATATCAATAATTACTGACCCATAGCTTTTCTCTCGGTCTTGTCTAAAATCCTTGAGAAGATTGTTGCCGCCCAAACACTTGAATTCCTAACAAAATTTGATATCCTTTCTGATGCATAGCATGGTTTCAGAAAGAACCATAACTCATCTACCTCTCTTCTAAAACTTACCTGAGATATTCTCTCAAACATGGATTCTGGCCAACTTATAGGTGCCATTTCGTCGACCTCACAAAGGCCTTTGACCTTGTGGTCCACCTCTTGTTTCTATCTGGCCTGCATAGCCTGGGTTTCTCCTCTCCAGTTGTCAGCTGGTTTGACAGGTTTTTGTTGAATAGGTCTCAAACAGTGAAATTCAACTTGGCTATATCTGACTGTGTGTCTATAAACATCAGTGTACCTCAAGGCTCCATCCTGGGGCCACTCATTTTCTCACTCTTTATAAACAAAGTTCCTGGTGCCCTGGAAAACTGCTCATCTCTCTTATACGAAGATGATCTCGTTATTTATACTAGTGACAATAAAGTTGATAACCTAAATGCTGTCCTCTCTGCGGATTTCAAGAACTTACAAAGCTGGTTCAATAATCACAGACTGGTTCTAAATGCAAAGAAAACAAAGGTCATGCTCCTAGGCTCAGCCGCTAAACTTAGAACCTGTCCCACGTCCCTTGTGGTGCATGACCTTGATGGTTCTAAACCTGAAACTGTCATGTCTTTCAACTATCTTGGGGTCTTGCTTGATCAATCACTTGATCTTAACCTCCATATTCAATCCACCTGTAAAGGAGTTAACTGCAAACTGGGTACTGCATACAAGACTAGCCTCATGCTAACGCCATCTGCAAAACTGGCTATTGCCAGAGGAATTCTACTCCCTTCCCTCATCTATTGTGCACCCATCCTTGTGGCTGCCCAGAAAACCTCCCTCCTGAGATAGGATGTCACATATAATAACATATGCCGTTACGCATCCTCATCCTCATGACTAAAACACTGCTGTCAACTTTATGAAGACTTGGGCTGGCTCTCCCCTTCTGCAACCAGACAATACTATCTTGACTCCCTCACAGACTCTGTTGTCAGGCTAAATACCCCAATATCTCTGGCTGAGCTTCTAATTCCTCACTCCTCCTCCCGTGGACTGAGATCAGCTGACAAATGTCTCTTAATTGTGCCCAGGTGTCACACCTCAAAAGGCTCTGGTGCTTTCAAGCATGTGGCTCCTCAGTTTTGAAATACACTTCCCCTAGAACTTAGGCCGGCTGTATCCCACCAACACTTTAAAAAAGACCTACAGTGGTATCTATCGTGTACCAACCCCTAGACTGGCTTTGACCCCACCTAATGGCCCGGAAGCTTGCCTGCCTCTATTGGCCTCTGCCTTTCCAACCTGAGCACATGTCCTGTCCTCTTCTTATGGATCTGACAGGCTTGCCTGCCCTACAAGACCTTTACTGGTTTCCACCAATCTTCTCAGCCTTTCCTGTTTCTATGCATCACTCTTTTCTGCTACTCTCCCATTTTTCTGTCTATTACCCTTGCCTCCTGTCTATATTCACCTCCACTTTTATCTGCTCATCTCTGCTCTACCTCTCCCACCAAACCTTCTTTCCTCTATGCTACCTTACTGTAGCCCTCCTGCCCACCTCTTGCTTTTCTCATTTTCTTTATATCCCACAGCATATGTGCATGCTAGTTGTGTCTCCTATTATTGTTGCCCTGTATTACTTCATGCTTAACCTATTTACATTTGCTACTTGTTTTGTTTCTTGATGTAGGTTTGCATATGTTTCCAGTTTCCTTATTTTGTACCATTTTTGTTAACTACTTTGCTCCAAGAAAAGTGTCAAATGTTATGTTTCTTCTTTACTGTTCTGTATTCACTGTACAATGCCCTCCTTTCTTGTAAAGTGTATGGCTTGCTCTGTACTGGCTTGAAATGTTCTTGTATTTGCTTCACCATTGTCCTGTACTCTCCCGGGTTGTGCCTGAAAATAGTCATGTTGTTGGCTAGTGCACTTACCCGATAAACAAAAACTAAATAAATAAATATAAACCTGTACAATTTGGAGACCCCCCCTTTAGAACCAACCATGCTACAGATAGGACTCCAGTCCCAACCCCATCAGGAAGTTCCAAACCCTGGCCCAAAATTGAGTCTTCTAACTTGAAGAAAAAAAAACAAAGTGAAATTTCAGAAGATTAAATTCTAAACTGAGCTCCATAAAGGACTTTAAAATATTTGTTCTCAGGTCGATCAGGTGCCCCACATTAATGATACCAAGTGCATATCATTCAACGTTTGGTAGTGATTTCCCTCTCAACTGTATATTAGGGTTGGACCAAAGGCCTTCCAAAAAGGGAGGTGGGTTATCCAAGCTGAGTTTTGATTTTAGCAACTTTATCAATTTGATATCACTAAGAATACACAGACTTTCCCTTCCTCCACCCAACCTAGCCCTGAATAAAAGATCTGAGAGTTTACCCGGTTTACATAGCTGACTCTCTAAGTCAAACCACAGTGGAAAATCACTAAATGAAGGTATAAAATAGTAAACAGATTGCTTAAAAAGAAAAGCTAGCTGTCACATTTCCCACCATGGGAGTGCAAAGCCACCCTGAGACCAGTGAGCCCTAAGCTTGGCTAAAGACATCCTAGGGGGTTTAGAACCCCACAAGAAGGTTCTAACTATGTTGCCAATCTTCTTAAAGCATGCAGTGCCCCCTATACAGTGGAATATTTTGGAAAAAGTAAAATAGTTTGGGGGCTATCATCATTTTGACTAAATTAATTCTTCCCCATAACAACAGAGACAGCTTGTCCCATTTTGCCAGGTCTGCCCCTATTTCTTTTAGAAGGGGATCTATATTAATGGTAATCATAGTATGAAGGAGTTTCGATATGTTCAGTCCCAGGTATAGAATATAATCCTCTTTCCCACAGTCCCCTTCTAACAGACTGATGTTCCTATACCCTCCCCCTCCATCAAATACCTGCAACACCTGTTTTTTTTTCCAATTAACTGAGAGGCCTGACATATCTGAAAATTTGTTCAGGACCCCTTTAAGCACCTTGAGGGAACTACTAAAGTGAGATAGTGTGAACAACAAATCATCTGCATAAGCAAAGGTTTTATTTTCGATAGACCCTGTTCTGAAACCCTGAATCCCAGTGAGTGACTGAATATTCCTGATGAGTGGTTCTAGAGCCAAAATGAACAAATATGGGGACAGCGGGCAACCTTGCCATGTCCCTCTATATAACTTGGATGAAGAAGAAACGTTCCCATTGGTTAAAATTTCAGCAGAGGGAGCATTATATAAAGCTTTGATCCAGCGAATAAACCCCTTACCTACATTGTAGCCCTCCAGGATTTCAAAGAGATAATCCCACTCTAAGGTATCAAAGGCCTTGAAAAAGCCAATGGATAATACAGTTAAAGATCTTTTCTTTGATTGGGCTGTATGTATCACATTTAATAAACGTCTAACATTCTCCATACCCAATCTGCCTGGGACAAACCCCACCTGCTCCTGACCTACCATTTTTACTACCACATTTCAAATTCTAAGGGATAAAGCCTTTGCCAAAATCTTTTAGCCACCATTGAGTAAAGAAATTTGTCTATAACTCTCACAGGTCGGAGGGTCTTTGTCTTTTTTAAGAATTAAGGAAATATAAGTCCTGTTAAGTGAATTGGGTAATTTTGCTTCCTGGAATGCCTCAGCATATACCTTATTTAAATATTTAGGTATCAATGGACCCATTGTTTTTTATAACTCCCCAGGTATACTATCAGGACCTGGAGCTTTATTGCTGGGAGAATCTTTAATTACCAGGGCAAGCTCCTCCACTATTAGGTCTCTATCCAGGGTATTGCTGTCTTCATCACTGAGATCAGAGGATGCCAAAAAAGTCTGTAAATGTGCTACCAGCATTTTTGAAGGGGCTGATTTTCATGCAGAACAAACAATAACCATATACTATGATTCCCTATCATGGAGTTGTCAGGGTGCCCCCCCTCCCCACTGTTTGGAACCATTATTGATTATTTATCAGATGAACCAAGGATTAAAAGCTGGATTTCTGAAGATCCACTAGATTCCTGCATATTGTGGTGACCTAGAGGCTTTGCCACATCCTGACTGCATCAGGAACCTAAAGCCATGTTTAAAAAGAGCAGGGTCCCTGCACCAGAAATCCAGGATTTGCTGCATCCACAGGCATGTTCCAAAGCAAGTGGCGCAACTGCGGGTAATACTGCAGGGTTCTGGTGGCCCCCTCTTGGCACAACCAAAGAGGTGGGAGCATGGCTGGGGTTGGGGAGCACACACATGGCTAGTGAGTGGGGTACAGGGGCGGCATAGGGCATGAGGTGGCACAGTTATGGTTGGGGAAGCAGTGGGCAACCATATCATTGTAGTTGCACCCAGCAGGGAGTGCTGATTATAGCACTATATTGGCATGGACACACAGTAGGGAATGGGGATAAATCGACACACAGTGCCAGGGTCCCATGTTGGCATGGCCCTGACAGCAGTCCCCGAGGTCATGCCCATGTGGGGCCCTGGTGCTGTGTGTTGCTATTCCCCCATTCCCCATTGTGTATCCATGCCAATATGGTACAATAATCGGCACCACCACTTGGTGCAACCATATTGACATGGTTGCCCACCCCTTCCCCAACCGTAACTGTGCCACCTTGTGCCCTGTGCCACCTTGTAAATACCTGTTACAGCCCCTTAACCACACATCCCCACAGTGTCTGCAGTGACACTATGGGGCTTAGACTAGGTTTTTGATGGTCTGTCTTCAGCCCCTTACTGCAGCCACAGCAGGGTTTCTTGCTTCTCAGAAAGGGGGATGTTGCAGCCCCACCGTGGTGTAAGCCCCCTTGCAGCATGGCAAACCCTAAGTTTAGCCACAAGGGTGATGCAACACCACAAGGATGCAGCGGCTCCCGATTCAGATGCAGACTGCTTTTCTGAATCAGAAATGCCACAAAGTTTGAAGCAAGGTGCAAGTTGCGTCATAGTTGTTTGACACAAGTACCTTGTGTCCATTGTAGGGCTTTGAAAATCCCCCCCAAGTCTTTCAACAGTGAGTTCTGTTTACTGGTACATTATTCAATACTGTTTCTAAATGAAGTTATTATTTGATTTTCTAAAGTTGTGCTTTAGCATTCAGAGTTCATAGATGTATGGCCTAACCCTGTGTATCCTTATAAATTGAAGGGGTGGGGTGACAAGCTGCAGACACTGGACTGTGGGGCTGGGGAAACCCTCAGGATTGCAGAGATTATTGTTTTGGGTGACTGGAAATCCCATACAACCCTTTTTTTCAAATATAGTTTATTAAAAGACATTTTAAACAGCACTCATTTGGCAAATAAACTATTGATAGCATTCTGTGTATACATACTGTGAGTGTATTATTTCTGACATATCAATAACAAACAACAATTAACTTTATATCAGAAAACAGACATTTTAAAGAAAGACTGCACAGGCATATTCAACTGTTAAATAATCCATAATTTCCAAACTTGTGTTAGGCAGCTTCCACACACATAGGATTAATTTGCTATTAGTTATTGCCGGGGAGGGGGGGGGGCAAGGAGACCCAGAATCAAAATTGTTTATTATAAGTGTGACTATGAGGGGCATCCTTTTGGAAACTACACTTCTTTGGGCTCTATTGGAAATCTTTCCTTATACTACTCATAAGGTAACCAGATGGTTTTATGAATATGCAGTCTATCCCTTACTTTGTAAACAAGTTTCTCTATGGACACATTATTATGCATGACTCCCCTCCAGAATCCAAACATGGGGGGCAGTGACTGCTTCCAGTTTGTGAGTATTTCCGATTTGGCAGCCAAAATTACTAGAAATATTATTTTCTGCTGATTGGACTGTACATCCTCAGTATCTCCTGAAAGTACAATCCAGGATGTTACAGTGAACTGTTTATTGAAAATCTGTGCCAGGGTGGTTTCATTTCCATGCCAATATGCCAAAAGCTTAAGACAACAATACATTATGAGGGGTAGGTTGGCATCACCTTGCTTGCATCAAAGACAAGAAAGAGGCATCAAACTGAGGCACAAATTTTGCTAGCCTTGCAGGTGTGTAGGTAATGCCATGTTTATGGTCATAAAGTTCATTAATGTGTGCTTGGCTTGCATGGGAAGGTACCAACCCATTTCCAGTATATCTTGCCAATCTTCTTCACTGATAACTGTACCAAGATCCTCTTGCCATTTTAGGCATAAGGTATCATTATTACTGGGCACTGAGGACATTAGGCTGACATGCAATTGTGTTACCAAACCTTTAGTGTTCTCTACGCAGCCTAGGATACTTGCGATCCCCGAGGGATCTTGTAGCATGTATTCGGTTTCTAAAATCCCACCATAAAATGTAATTGTAAAAATCTAAAAAAGTGTAGACAGCTCCCGGAAGAACATCAGCTTCCCACCCATATATAAGTGCTCCAGAAGAAATTCCATTAGTTTGCCAGAGTCTGAAACCCATCTCTTTGAGAAAGTCTGGAAAGAGAGGTTATCTCAAGGGTAGAACCATGTATTGATTAGAGTGCTGTTTAAATCTGTGCACCTTATGCCAGATCCTAATCAGGTGCTCCATGACCAGGTTGCCTTTTGTTCCCCTTATATTCTGTGGGCTAATACTATACAGAAGATCTGTCAGTCTGCTGCTCTTTACCCATTCTTGTTCCAGTAAAATACCTGCATTATTGCACTGGCTGTCATGCCACGCTTTTAACCTGGTCAGTTGCACTACCCCAAAAAATTCTTAAAATGAGGTGTAATCAACCTCCTCTTACCCATTCTCTCTGTCAGCTGATCTAGCTTTACCATTGGAGTTCTACTGTACCACAGTCAGGCCGAAGCACAAGCTCAAATTTAAAAAAAAATGTGTCAGGTACCGGCAAGGGGAGGACTTGAAACAAATAAAGCAATTTTGGTAAGACCTTCATTTTGAGCATATTGGACTTTCCTAAAAGAGATCATGGAAGATCATGCCTTTTTTTTACATAGCTGCATGAGGATCTAGCAAGACTGGAGAGCTGGACAAACACATGGCAGCTGGGGTTCAACACCAGGAAGTGTAAGATCATGCACTTGGGGGCCAGAAATCCAATGAATAGTTATTGGTTGGGGGGAGTGCAGTTAAACACATTAATGGAGGAGAAGGATCTGGGAGTACTAGTGACAGGGGAAAAGAATCAATCAGCCCAGTGCAGGAAGGCAGTAGCAAAGGCCAATAGAATGCTGGAGTGCATCGCGAGGGTGAGAGGAAGTTGTCTTACCCCTGTACAGGTCCCTGTGAGGCCACAATTGGAGTACTTCATGGAGTACTGGTGCCCCTACTTGAAAAGTAACATCAAGCTACTGGAGGGGGTGCAGTGTAGGGTAATGAAAAATATCCTGGGAATAGGTGATAAACCATATGAGGAGAGACTGAGGGAGCACAATATGTATTCTCTGGAGGATAGAAGAGAGAGAGAGGGGATATGACTGAGACCTTCAAGTACCTGAAGGGCATAAACAGAGTAAACACCATAAGTATGTTCAAGTTAAAAGGTGGGAGGGAAACCAGGGGACACAGTCTGAAATTGGAAGGAGGAACATTCAGGAGAGAAATGAGGAGGCACTATTTCATGGACAGGGTGGTTACAGGATGAAATGCACTGCCTGAGGAGGTAGTGGCATTGAGGTCAGTGGGCAACTTCAAGAAGGGTTTGACAGGATGAAAGGGAGGGTTCAAACTGAGGGTGGACAGGGTGTATGTGTGTGTGTGTGTGTGTGTGTGTGTGTGTGTATGCGTGTGTGTGTGTGTGTGTGTGTGTGTGTGTGAAGGAATGCAGGAGGAATTACATGGGGGAGGCAGCTGCAGACTAATGGCTAAAGTGCTGCACTCTCAAGCAGACTAGATAGACCATAAAAGCCTGTATCTGCTGGCAATTTCTTATGTTCGTATAACAGTTCTAAAAGTTTTGTTCCTCCAGTCAAAGCCGCTTACCCCAAGTCTCCTACCACTCTCGAATCCTACAGTGACCAGAACAGTTGTAGTCTAGGCTTTGTTCCCTTTTTGTGTCGCTGCAGAATTGTGGCACAGATGCAATTCAGAGGCAGGTGCTGCATGGCGGTCAGCAACTAAGGCAGGAAAGCAGTGAAGTTGGCCTTTTTGAAGCTGCTCACTGGTCAAATGAAAGTGACCAATATACTGTTTACTTAGAAAAAACAAACGTGCCTTGCAGTCCTCTGTCCTTCTGAAACAAGTGAGCTGTGGAAAGGCTAGTGTAGTGAGATGGGGGGACAGAATCTCAAATAAAATGAGCTGGATCTTCAGTTCTAGTGGCAAGAGTTCCCCACCTTGCTGTAATAAGTCTTCATTTAAGAATGTTCACACACTCTTTAGCCCTAGCAGGGTCAGTGAAAAAAATGCTGTTTTCTGCCAACTGTAATGCAGAGTTTTACAGGCAACAGTAAAGTGAATGGGATTTCTTTCTGTTTTAGTAAGTCCTTCACTTTGCCAAATTCCCTTCGCTTATTGAACAATTCAGAACTAATGTCAGGGTACACTTGTAGCAGATGGAACTGATACTGTATTTGAAGCCCCCATCCTTTCTTGCTTTCTGCATCACAAGCTTCTTATCTATGTATTTGTGAAATTTCATAAGAATGAATCTCAGTTTCTTGCTGGTTTGTGGCTGGTCTCTCTCAAGGGGCCCAATGAGCCTGATCTATATCAATTTCTCCAGTGCAGCCATCAGGTTTGAGAAGATCCTTGAACAGGGTGCTAAAAAAGGCTTCTGGATGATCTCCTTCCGGCCCTTCAGGTAACACCATGATTTTTAAATTCTCCTGCCGGCTATGATTTTCTAAACGATCCACCTTTTGTTGTAAATATGGGACAGTTCTTTCATAACAGGAGACTTGCATCTCCATAGGTGCCAGGCTGTCCTTGTTTATGCTGATCCAGTTGTCCACTTGATTGAGCCATTTTTTTTCAAGTCTGAGAGCCACGGTGGCATGGGGAGAGGTACTGAATTCTTCAGTTTCTTTTTGCAGGTTGGGAGTTTGTCCAGGGAGAAAAACAGGGCTTATTGAACAGTGTTTTATTTGTTACAGAAGGGAAACGTTTTTGTCTGCTTAGGGTCAGAAGCTCGAAGAACAGGAGCAGGAGCAGAACATGTTAAAGTCTTTTTTACGGGGAAAAGCACAGTAATTGGGGATCAAGGGCAAAGGAGAACAGAGTGTGGTTGGGAGCGAGAGCGGACCAGCTGATTGTTTTTCAGAGCAGCGGAGGCTAAATATGCCCACCCTCCCCCATCCCACTCACCCTGGGGTTCTTTCACCTTTATAGTAGTAGTAGTAGTGGATTTTATTTGTATTGGGCACCATTCCCCACTGGCCCAGGGTGCCCTTACAGGGTAGTACCATAAATAAATACAATACTCAGCATAAAACCAAAGTATTCCAACACATGTATAAGACCAAAATTAATACAAATAACATGATAAATAATAAAATTATGAAAGAACCCCAAAAGCTTGTCTAAACAAAAATATTTCCAGACATTTATTAAACACTGGAAGTGATGGTGCTCCTTGGAAGTCACCCAGAAACGAGTTCCAGAGGATCAGAGCTGCCACCTCAAATGCACAATCCCCAGAAGATTTTAATCTCAATCTGGGGACCTCCAGGAGACCCTCCCCTGCAGACCAGAGAGAGCCACTTCAGGTGTAAGGGTGCAGGAGTCCACTCAGGTAGCTTGGACCCAGCCCATACAGGGCCTTTTAGGTCAATAGGCCTATCTTGAAGGAGATACGCCAACACACTGGCAGCCAGTGCAGTTCATGGTGCAACGGCGTAATATGACAACATCTAGACAGCCCCATCAACAGCCAGGCTGCAGCATTCTGCAGTAGCTGCAGGCACCAAAGTGTACTCCCACTGACCCTGAGGTAGACAGCCAATAGATAACAACTTCCTGCAGGAAAGGGCTAGACACAGATAGATTCAGCACCCTCGATCATACAGATAATTCAGCAGTACAAGTAAGGGGAAGTACTCAAGTACTTGCAAAGCAGGCTGAAAAAGAGAGAGGGGGAGATACGAAGTAGGGAAAGAGGAAAAAAATACTAGGGACCATACTTGAGACAGAGGGCTAAAAGCAGGACACAAAATAAAATCAAGAAAACCAGTAGACTATCAATAGCAAAAGGAGGAGTTAGATAGTAGAAGGTGACATAGAGCAGATGGGGAAGATGCAGGGAGTGGTGCAATGCAGTTGGTGTGGTGCAGTGGTCTTCAGTAGGATGTTCTGGGTACTGCGGTGCTGCCCCATATGTAGACACCTCTCTGGACTGAGGGTGGAGATGACTAGTCTCCGGGCTGAGCTGGCAGGATTATTGGGGACCTTTGCCCCCACCCAGAGGCCACCATGTACCCAGCCACTGCTGCAACGGTTGCCTGGGCTGGATGGACAATGTTGAGCTCAGGGAGGTTGAGGTAAAGGGTCAAAGACACATCCTCCATCTGGTCCAGCTTAGGAACTTCTATGCTGTCCTTGAGGAGTGGGAGAGTTCCATAAGGGAACCTGAGGCTGAGACCAGTGAGGATGTGTGGGTCCTCTAGGAGGGAGACCCAGGGGCGGGAGGAAGATGACCACAAGGGAAGAAGAAACTACTTCTTGTGGAGGACTCAGTTGTAAGGGGAATGGATTTGGGCACAGGTAGCAGGGTGGAGAGGGAGGCAAAGTGCCTTCCAGGAGGCACAGCTCAGAGGGAGGTGGAGCGGATCCAGAGGATTGCCAAAGTGGTAGCAAGGAGGAGGGGGGCTAGAGGTCATTGTCCACCTGTAGGCAAATTACATTGTCAAGGATGGGGACAAGCACAGATTAGGTGCAGGAGGACTTTAAGGAGTTAGGAGGGTGCCTTGGGAAAGTAGCAAGATCTGTATCATTCTCAGAGGTGTTGCCAGTCCATGGCAGGGGAGGCTAGGAATCTCCACATCAGAAGTTTGGTTGGAGGAATGGTGCAGGGAAAGGGGATATGGCTTCATTGGGGACTGGGAACCCACCTGGAGTGATATGATCTATCCAGGAAGGGGACGGCAGTCCTCAATGAATGGTTTAAATGCTTCCTGGGCAAGCATTTAAACTAGCCAAGGGGGTGGGGGTTGATGGGAGCAGGGAGACTCAAGCAGCTCAACCCCACAGGTTAGAGCAGCCAGAAAGGAGGACCAGAAGGGAAAGTTGAAGACAGGTACACCTGATCCTGTCATAAAGGGTAAGGCAGGGGAAGGGAGGCAGGAACAGAAGGATTCCAGAGTTGAAGGGGAAAAACAAGAGGCCAAAAAAGGGACTAGAAGGGTGACAGGCAGTAAAACATGGAAGGCCATGATTACAAACATCTACAGCCTGGGGAAAAAAATCCCAGACCTGGCAGCCTTGATAATAGAAGCTGACCTGGACATAGTGGCAATAACTGAGCTGTGATACACTGCAAATTACGACTGGGAGGAAAATATACCAGATTATTCAATTCGACTTTCAATTCAATTCAATATTATTTATAAAATGTGCTATTCACGCTGATCATAGAAGCTCTATTCAGGAGGGATAGGGAAAGTAAAAGGTGGGGGGTGTGACCCTGTACATCAGAGAAGGTATAAAAGCAACTGCGGTGCAGGGTAGACAAGGGGAGGGTGAGGCACTGTGGGTCACCCTTGAGACAGGCAATGGCACTGCAGTTTGTATGGTGGTGGTGATCTACAGGCCTTCAGCTTGGGGGGGAGGAGGTGGATAGGAGACTAGTGGATGAAATATACGAGATGGAAACAAAGGGGGAGGTACTACTGATGGGTAATTTTAATATGCCAGATGTAGACTGGACCATCCTGGCGGCTGCCTCAGCCAGGAGGAGCCATGACATCTTGGACTCCCTACAGGGAGCAGGCCTCAGACAGCTAGTGCTGGAACTCACCAGGGACAGGGTGATTCTGGACCTAGTGCTAACCATTGGAAACAGAATCATGGAAGTCCGGGTGGAAGGTAACCTAGGGTCCAGCAACCACCAAACAGTGTGGCTTACCATGGGTACAGGTTCACAGTCAAGCCACACAAAGGTGAAGGTCTTGGATTTCAGGAGGGCAGACTCTGCTAGGATGGGGATAGGTATTAAAGAAGCCCTGGCATGTAGGGAGGCAGGAAGGGGGGTTGAGGAGCAGAGGACACACCTAAAAGGAGCCATCATGGAGGTGACAAACCAGTGCATTAAGCTGAGGCACAAAGGCAAGAGAAGGAGGAACCCACTATGGTTCTCAAAAGAGGTAGCAAAGAAAGTAAGGGCCAAAAGATTGAGTTTCAGAAAGTATAAGGAGACACAGAAGGCAAAGGATAGGGTGGTGTACCTAAATTGTCTGAAGGAAAAAGGGAAAGCTGTTAGGAGATCAAAGGTACAAAAAGGGGATAGACTAGCACAGACAGTGCAGAACAGGGACAATACATTCTATAGGTATTGTACATCAGTGAAAGAAGGAAGTCCGGGGGTATTGTAAGGCTCAGAGAGGATGAAGGGAGGCTGTGAAGGGACACCTGGAAAAGTCAGAAATACTGAATAAATACTTCTGTTCGGTAGTCACTGAAGAAGGGGAGGGATAGGGACCACAGCTGGGCACCAGATACAAAGGGGGCAGGGAGGTGAACACCAGTCCATTTAAAGAAGACAGAGTCCTGGAGGAGCTCACAAAGCTAAAGGTAGACAAAGCAATGGGGCCAGTTGGCATACATCGGTAGCCCGTGACATGCGCGACCGTGATTGAGCGAACTGCAAAACGGTGACTCAATTGCAGTGCATGTCATGGGGACTACCGAGGAGGTAGGGCGACCGGATGGGGTGGGTTGGTGAATGTAGCAACAGGATATCACTACATGTATGCATGTGGGGGAGTGGGAGCAAGCACGCTTGGTAAGGGGCAGGAGGGGTTTTGAGGGGTGGTGCTGCAGTAGGCTGCTGAGCTGGCCCTGTGGTGTGGTGGTGGGTCCACGGCTTGGGTGGGCAGGGTGCTGGGTTGGTCGGGTGCAGGTATGTTTTGTTGCGCTCAGCCTGAACTTTTTTAAATGTTTTGCACCCTCCTAGGGTTGAGAATCCTTAACTAAGGGGAGTGCGGGGGTGAAGCCCCGTGGTCAAGGAGGGGCACAGCCCTCGCATAAAATTAAAATACAAGTCCTTGGTGCCGTTTTGCTGTGCAGCAGGGAGTCAGAGCGCCAAAATAGATTTTCAGTGCTCTGACTTGCTGTAATGGCGATCTCCTTTTGGCGGTCGCCATTATGACATGGAACCCATACATACCAGAATTTTGAAGGAACTACGGGGGGAGATAGCTGTGTCACTGACAGCCGTGTTCTGGAGGCAGTATAGTGCAGTGGGTTTAGGCTCTGAGCTGCAGATCTGGAGATCTGGGTTTGAATCCCATAGCCACCTAGCTGTATACTGTGTGATCCTCCTGAGCAAGGCACTTAACTTCCTTGTGCTCCCAGGTCGCATCTGGAAACAAGCTTCGCCTTAGTGTGCTACTCCTGGTTAAACAATGTTCCCTTTCCCCTTTTCCTGTTCCCAGTGAGTCGCTGAACACATGAGTGGTTCCAGAGGACTGGAGGAGGGCAAATGTAGTACCTCTTCACAAAAATGATAGCAGGGAGGAGGCAACAAACTACAGGCTAGTCACCTTCACCTCAATAGTTGACAAGATTATGAAAGGCACTGCTTAAGGAAAGGATTGTGGAACACTTGGAATCCCAGTGAGGCCCAGGATCCACGGCAGCATGGATTCACAGCAGGAAGGTCAAGTCAAACAAATCTGATAGATTTTTTTTGACTGGGTAACAAATGAGGTGGATCTGGGGGAGCAGTAGATGTTGTCTACCTCGATTTCAGCAAGACCTTTGACACTGTCCCAGATAAAAGACTGGTGAACAAGCTGGGAAGCATGGGTGTGGGTCAAGGTGGTTAACTGGGCTAGAAACTGGTTAGGGGACAGGAAGCAGAGGGTGGTGCTAAATGGGATCCAATCCGAGAAGAGGGGGATGACCAGTGGGGTACCTCAAGGATCCATCCTGGGGCCAGTCCTTTTTGTGTTGCTTGCACACATGTGCAAGAAAGACATTGCTTTCAGTAGTTAGGGAGTATGCCTAAATACGTCAGGAAATTTCAGCCACATCACCACACAATCAGCTGTTTTGGTGCATTACAAGCTACCAAAACAGCTGATTGCATGGAGTCCCCATGGTGACAGCTTCTCCATTGGCCACTCACAGTCCCCATGAAGCTGATGGAAAGCCACTGCCCACCATTCAGTGTGCCTTCCTGGTGAAACATTTCAATAAATAAATGAAAAAAGAGCCGACGAGGTGCCCAATCCCCTGTCGGCATGACCCCTCCCAGTTCATTTGCCAATGGGGTAGCGTCAATCCCGTTGGCCATAGCTCATAGCTCCCCAGCACACTGTGGCCGGTGAGGGGGTGCCAATCTACTGGCTCCATTGCCTCCCCAAACAAACTTCCATCTGCCACACTGGGAGCCCACCCCAGTGTAGCAAAAGTCCCCAGTCGTCTTTTAAAAAAAAAAGACCTGGAAGAAAAAAAAGTCCCTCATTGATTCTCTTGTCCCATCCCCAACCCGCGCCCACCCTCTGCATACCCCACCTCCCCACACACCCCCCTCACCCCATACTTACCTCTGGAGTCCAGCGTGATGATCTTCGGTGGACGGGAACACGTCTGCACTCTTCAAAGCTGACCGCAAACTGAAGAAATGCCGGTAAGCTGTATAATGGCATAAATGGGTTTTTTTTCAACTTTGGTGCATATCTCGGCCATTTTGAGGAATTTTTTCACCAGATTTTCAACATGGAGTTCTTGGGACCCCACCTCATGAACTCAGTCACTGTCATTTTGTTATTCAGTCCTGAAAGGTGATTTCACGGTCACTGTGTTGAACCACCTTTCAGGACTGATTAACGAAACAACAGTGTCACAGTTCATGAGGTAGGCCCCCAAACCCTATGTTGAAAATGTGGTTAAAAATTCCCAAATGACTGTTTTATAAGTATGCATTACAAGAAATCTTTACGCACGTTCAGAATTTCGTTGAGCATTTTAATATTTTCACTCCAGATTTTCAGCATTGTCATTTTACCACACCTCATGAACAGTACAACTGTCATTTTTCACATCGCATCCGAAATGTGTTTTCACACATGTAGCGCACAGTGGCATGGTCAGTGTGCAAAATCAATGTTCGGGACAGATTAAGAAAATCACAGTGACACTCTTCATAAGCAGAGGTCTTAAACTGGCTATGTTGAAAATTTGGTGACAAAAGTCCATAAAATGACTGTGTTACAGGCGTACATTGTGCAATTTCCACGCACCCTCAAAAGTTCATGAATTCGTAATCTTTTCTGTCCAGATTTTCAACATTGGCATTTTTACACACCTCCTTATGAACAGTACAGCTGACATTTTTCACACCCTGGCCGAAATGTGTTTTCGCACTTCCGGCACGTTATAGCACGGTCGCTGTGGGAAATCAGTTTTCAGAATAGATTAAGAAAATCACTGTGACACTGTTCATGAGCGGAGGTCCCAAAATACCTATGTTGAAAATCAGCTGTAAAAAATCCCAAAACTAATTACATTACAGGTGTGTGTTGCGCAGTTTCTACGCACACTCATGACTACACCAGTTTTTTTATATTTTTACTCCAGATTTTCAACATTGCCATTTTTTTACACCTCCTCATGAACAGTACAGCTGTCATTTTTCACATCCTGTTCGAAATGTGTTTTCGCACCTGTGGCGTCAAATGGCGCAGTCATTGTGCAAAATCACCTTTCGGCTAACAAACTAATAGTGTCACTGTTCATGTGGTGGGATCACAAAAAGCCCATGTTGAAAACTTGGAGTAAAAATACCAAGAAATGCCCAGGGTGTTAGGGTTTTCGATCATAACGCCGTACCTTGTAGGGATTGACAGGCATCAGGGGTGTGATTTGGGATTGTCGACAGTAATGCTCATGCCATTCCACTCACCCTGCAGTCAGTGGCAGGCACTGAAGTGCAACTTGAACCCTTTGGCCCCTCCAGTTCACCCCATTCTCTTATACTGCACCCATTTTAGTGTATTTCCTTATGGAATGAGGTGAGTGTAAAGCCTGGACACTTCAAAGCACACCTCAACACTTGTAAGTGTCTGCAGGGTAGGGTGAGGTGAAATGTCGTGACTGTTATGGACGATGACACAAAGGCACACCCCAATGCCAGTCTATCTCTGCAGGGTGGGGGTGGAGTTGGCGACAGTTCAATACTTCACTGCCGTTCCTATACTGCATCTGTCTAACTCCTGTACTTCCACTGCTAATGACAGCAAGCAACACTTGGCATTGACAAATGCTTGTTAATGTCTTCATTAGTGACATTGTGGGAGGGCTGGAGGGGAATGTTTGCCTGCTTGCAGATGACAAAAAGATCTGCAACAGGGTGGACACTCCAGATGGGGTGGAGAGAATGAGGAGGGACCTAGGAAAGTTGGAAAAATGGTCTGAAGTGTGGCAACTGAGGTTCAGTGTGAAGAAGTGCAAAATCATGCACCTGGGATGCAGAAACCCTGGCGAGAGCTACAGAATGGGGAGGAGGAGTTGCTGGCGGTCACCAGGGAAGAAAGGGATCTGGGGGTTATCATCTCAGATGATCTGAAGGTGGCCAAGCAGAGTACAAAGACTGTAGGGAGGGCTAGTGGCATGTTGGGATATATAGAAAGGGGTATCACTAGTAAAAGGAAGAAGGGAGGTGGTGATACCACTATACGAAACAGTGGTGAGGCCTCATCTGGAATACTGTGTACAGTTCTGGAGACTACATCTTCGTAAGAAGGTAGACAGGGTCAAGGCAGTTCAGAGAAGGGTAACAAAAATGGTACAATGCTTGCACCAGAAGACATATGAGGAGAGACTTGAAAGACCTCAATATGTATACACTGGAAGAAAGAAGGGAACAGGGAGATGTGATTGAAACCTTCAAGTATCTTCAGGGCATAAAACAGGTGCAAGTGGGCAACATCTTTCAGTATAGGAGAAGTACTAGAATGAGGGGGCATGATATGAGATTGGAAGGGTCCAAAATAAGGGGAAATGTGAGGAAGTTTTTCTTCATGGAAAGGGTGGTGGATGCATGGAATAGCCTGCCCCAGGAGGTGGTGGGAGCAAGTACAGTGGGGGGATTTAAACATGCATGGGAGAGACACAAGGAAACCTTAGAGGTGGGAAGGAGAGGCTAAAGCCAATGACCAAGTAGCGTCCGCAGCCACAAATAAAGATAGGGTACATGGGTAGACTGGATGGGCCTAACGGTCCTTATCTGCCATCAATTACTGTGTTACTATATTTATTTATTTTATAATTTTTGGGCAGGAAAGACACACTAAGCTGAAGCTTGTTTCCAGGTATGTCCTGGGAGCACAGAGAAGTTAAATGACTTGCTCATGGTCGTACAGGGTCATAATGTCGTATGCTTAATAGCATCACGGCATTATCATAGCACTGGACATAATGCGCTCTCCATGTTGGACCCCAGAGTTAGAATCCCCAGTGGGGTGGGTCGAGGGGTGGGAACCCCTGCAGCGAGGTGTGGGGGCAGAGCCCCCCACAGAACAAAGGATATACGGAAATCACGCATACCGATTAACTCGCACGGCATGCTGCCATGCAACATTTTGACCAAGTGCCACTCATGGTCACACAGTCTGCAAGAGGTGGCTGTGGGATTCAAATCCAGTTCTCCACATTTGCAGCTCGGTGCTCTTCGACAATATGCTAAACTGCCTCAAATTTGTGAGAATTTTGATTGTATGGCTGTAAGTTTTTCATTTACACTTGTAAAGCCAGACTGCATTTCCATCAAAAGTCAGTCTTGGTGCCATGGGAGCTCCTGCACTCTGCCTACTGTCTTTGCTCCCATCTGTTCTGTAACTCTCTCGGCTTGCTTCCCCCTTGCTTCTCGGCCTCATGTGGAGCCGTTTTCAGTGGCATGTTGCTTTGCAGCTCACGGAAGATTGTGATTTTCACTGTAGGCAATTTGCTCTTCTTTGTTCTGCCTGAACCTCTTCATCTCTAGTTTGGTGGTTTGTCAGGTGGCTGAGCAGGCTACAATGAGCAGTTTGATTATGCTGCCATGGAGCTCTGAACTAAGTGTGGTGTCTAGTCGGTGATCATTTCGGAATCCGATCCCAGACAACCCTAAAGGAAGGCTCAAATGGAGAAAATAATTGGCAGTATCCAAATAATCAAACATTTGCTGTATAGTACCTGCTAATTAAGCAATAAGGTACTGTGGGATAATGGCCCACCATGGGTGGGTTGAAGCACGAGGTGAAGCTGAGTGCTTCCACTACCTGAGAAGGGCTATAAGCCCACCATAATGCACCCCTAGGAGTGCCTTACTGCGATTATGAAATGGGTCATTTTTAGTAAGTCAGATGTATTTTTTAAACATATTTTTGTTGAGCTACTTGCAGCCAGTCTGTTGTGCTGGGATAATGGCCTGGCTGAAAGTACCTCTTGGCCAATCAGGAACCAGCATTCTTTCTACCCATTTCATAATACATATTATACTATACTAGATTATAGAGATGATAGAACGCATTAGCCCATATGAGAATCGTCTCCCACTTTTCAGTGGTTGGATCCCTTTTCAACATTTCCTTGAGGGGTTAATACATTTTTTCAAGTAGATTAAAGTCATCTGGATTATATTACACATCTCTTCATGAAACATAGAAGACAGAAACATAGAAGTTGTTGCCAGATAAGGACCACTTGGCCCATCTAGTCTGCCCTAAATACATTACCAATAGAGCCACCTGAGACCTTAATTAGACTCTGGCTTACACACCCCTCTTGTTTCTAAGATTCCCTTGTATCTATGACATGCATTCTTAAATCCTATGATCATTTTAGCCCCCACCACACCCTCTGGTAGGCTGTTCCAAGCATCCACCACCCTCTCTGTGAAGAAGTACTTTCTCATGTTTCCCCTGAGCCTGCCCCCATTAGCTTCATATTGCGTCCCCTTGTCCTTGAGCATCTTTTCCTTTGGAAAATGCTTCCTTCCTTCCTGTACCTTGTTTGTCCCTGTGAAGTACTTACATAGTTACATTCTTACATAGTAGTTGTCCGCAGAAAAGGACCTCCTGGTCCATCTAGTCTGCCCAGTTATGATTTTTTATACTTTCTTAGTATAGGTCCTGCTAGACCCGTGCTTGTACTTCCCAGCTATCTTATTCTCAGTAATCCCCTGTGTCTATCCCATGCATGTTTGAATGCGTTCACAGTGTCTGCACCTACCACTTCCTCTGGTAGCCTGTTCCATGGTTCAACTACTCTTTCTTTGAAGAAGTACTTCCTCACATTGCCTCTGAGCCTCCCTCCTTGCAGCCTCACCTCATTGCATGACCCCTAATCCTAGTCCTCTTCCTTTTCTGCAGAAAGCTACCCTCCCCTCCATCATTCATCCCTCTGACACATTTGAATGTCTCTATCCTATCCCCCAGTTTCCTCCTGTTTTCCAAGGAGTACATATTTAAATCCTTGACTCTCTACTCATGGGGCTTTTTTTTTTAATCTTTTTATTTATTCACAGTGAAAGAGCAATAACAAAATTAATCACATCATATACATTAAAACCAGTGCTATACAAAAATCTCATATATATATATATATAGTTATTTCTCTATATATACTTTCCAAAATAACTTAAAAGAACATATGAGTGAGGGCACAAGTTTAATAAATCTCTTTATAAACTTATTCAAGGAACAAATGTATAATCTACTTGGGATATAGATAAAAAAAAACACGGCCTCCAGGTAAGTTCAAATCGGGGAAACCAACCCAGGTGGTGTGCTATAGTAAGTTCTAAACAATAGATTTCATTTACTATGTTATGCCATTGGGTGAGTGTCAGGGGTGTTTGAGTTCACCAAAGGCATGTAATAGCTTTTTTTGCAGCAATTATATATATGTATAGCATATTTCTCCTACGGGGGATGATCCCATCCTCATGCACATATAATAAAACCAACTGAGGGGATAGCACCAACTCCACACTCAACAGTTGTGCCAGAGCTGTACCAATCACTTTCCAATAAGAGAAAAGGCATGGACAACTCCCAAAAAATGTGAACAGAGTTGGCCCGGGGCTCCCCACAGTGATGCCAACATTCTCCATAGGATAGTGGTAAATATTTAATGAGTTTGCTTGGTGTGATAAAAAAATGAATGCAGTATTTCCAAATAAATTCACACCAATAAGGAGCCAGTAGTATTGTCATCGAGGGGGGTAATAGTCTCCAGCCACTACTCATTGGGTATATCTATAGAAAGTTCTGCATTCCAGTCTTGGAGGGTTGACTGAGTGGTCTCTGGCCGGTGATCCCGAAGGACTTTATATACCAAACCTATCAAGTGTAGAGAATTTAAACCCCATAGGCATCAAGTATTAGTTTCAAGAGTGGGGGGATCGGATTTGGGAGGGTGTTCCAAGGGGACCCTTCTGCACCAAAAAATACCACACTTGCAAATACTGAAAGTGTTCTCGGTAAGTTATTTGGAATGAAGTCTGCAGGTGTGCAAATGGGACAATTCCCCTGAGTATCTAGAAATTGATATATAAAAGATAGGCCAGACTGATGCCATCTTTGATATGTAAGGTCCAACTGGGCTGGTAAAAATTCCTGTTCAGACTTTAATAACCGTACAAAATAGAAAATTGGGATCAGAGTGGGTGAACTCCTTATCCTATACCAGGTGTGGAGGGTTTCTCATGTACCAAAGGTAAATATTTTGAAATCTGGAGGGGAAGTAAGAGGTGCAAAAAGTATAGTGTTAATATCAAATAAATCATTCTGAACAAATTCTATATATTTCTAGGTGGCCTCAATGAATTGTTCAGCCATAGCAAAATGATGTTAAAAATTACTGCCCTATAATACTCAGCCAAATCGGGGTGGTTTAGGTCTCCTCTATTCACCAGCACCTGTAATAGTGACCAGCGGATTCAAGGGCACTGTCCCACCCAAACAAATCTAGAAAAGTTTCTATTCCAGGAAGTAAAAAAATACTGAGAGGGGGTCACTGGAAGGGTTTGAAACAAATAAAGAAGTTCAGGTAATATTGTCATACGAAGCACTTCTATCCTGGAGAAAAAGGTAAATGTAAATGAGTCCATTTACTCAGGTCTCCCTCAATTGCTTGAGTTAAAGGTTTGTAGTTTATTAGTTCCAGATGTAATAAGTTCTGAGGTAAATAATCCCTAAATATTTTATTTTGGTGCATCACCAATGAAAAGGGAATAGTCCCCTCAACGACTGCGAGGGAGAGAAGTTTAAGGTCAAAACCTCAATCTTCTACACATTAGTCACGTATCCCGAGAGTATTGCAAAGGAATGAAGAATTTCCAGGACTCTTGGAATTAATTGTTCGGGGTCTAAAAGTGTAATATGTCATCTGCATAAAGGGAAATCGTAAATACCCCCCCATGGGATCCACTGTACCTCCGCATAGGCCCATATTGCCGCTGCTAAGGATTCTATATACTGCAAAAAAGAAGAGGGTGAAAAAGAACATTCCTGGCAGATGCCTCAGGACAGGGGAAATCGGAGCTGACAGGTGACCATTCACTCTGATATAAGCCTGAGGGTAAATATAAATGTGTTGGATCATAGAAATGAAATCCTCTGGAAAACCAAAACCCTTAAGAGTTTTCCATAAAAATGACCATGAAACCTGGTCAAAGGCCTTGTTAGCATCTAAGCTGATCAAGACAGCCGAGATAGATCTCTGATTTATATGGTCAATTAACAGAATCATTTTATTGAAATTATCTGCCATCTCTCTAGTACAGATAAAGCCAGACTGGTCAGAATATATAATGGATGGAAGGATCCCTTCTAGTCTGTGAGTCCATATACACATTAAAATGTTATAGTCCATGTTCAGTATGGAAATCGGTCTATATAAGAGTGGTAATCTAGGATCTTTATTAGGTTTAAGTATAGAGGAAAGAGTTGTGTAGGCCAAGGAGGGCGGAGGAGATCCCCCTCCTGTACCTCACTAAAGGTAGCAAGCAATGTGGGGGCCACGTTCTTTAAAAAGGTTCTGTACCATTCCAAAGGTAGGCCATCTGGGCCAGAGCATTTCTGAGTTTTACCATTAGAAATTGCAAACTTAACTTACACCTCTGTAACTGGGGCCAATAAAAGATTATATTGATGTAGGGAAATGGTGGGGCAGGAGAGACGAGAAAGAAATTGTTCAATCTGAGTTTCATCTAAGGGAGAAGAAGCTTGATACAATTGAGAATAGTAGGTCTGAAATCCTTCCAAAATCTCTGATGTAAGATGGGCGGTGGTGCCTTGCTGTGGAAGATGCAGATGAATAATACAAGAAGAAACTCTGTGTCCCTGCAAATGGTGCCCTTAGGTCCCCCTTCGTAGTGGTACTTTTTTAGGAAAAACAATGCTTGTTAGGCCCTTTCATCAAGGATCTTCTGCAATTCCACCTGCAGATGACGGATGTGGGTATGAACCTCAGGGGAACTATCATCTGGAATTTGTTGAAGCTGTTGCAGCTCCATCTGCAGTTTAGTATATGCAGCTTCCCAGCACTTCCTTTTGTAAGATATGTAAATGATAATTCCTCCCCCATAACCACTTTGAAGTGTCCCAAATTATACTGGAGGAAATATCTGGGGAGGAATTATCTGCCAAGATCTGTGGTATCTTACTTTGTACTAATTTTTTGAAGTCTTCCTCTCGAAGAGGAGATAAATTCAGATGCCAGTTGGTAATTTTACAGCGTCTACCCAAATCAAGTTTTAATAATAGTGGGGAATGATCAGAAAGAAATTGGGGGCATATTGTCATGTCATGTAACCAATCTACATGTTCTCAAGAAATAGAGAAATAATCCAGGAGGGGAAATGAATGAAAATTGGGAGCATTTTAGAGGTATATCCCCTCGTGGTAGGAAAAAAAATGTCAGACATCTGTCAACCCCAATGAATTTGGCTGGGAATTAAAAAATTCCCATGAAGCTGACCACCGATAGTTTGCAGGAGCGGATGTGTCTAGCTGTGGTGATAATGTTATGTTTAAATCATCCCTCATTATAAGGCATGCCTGCAACGTCACCAGAAGTTTACTAAAAAACATCCAGAATTTAACAGGTGGAGCTTGTGGTGGAAACTTTGCATTTACCAAGGTAACCATCTGGCCACAGTGGTGCCCCGTTAAAAGGATGTAGCACCCTGAGGGTTCCCCATATTCTTTCTGAGGCTGGAATGAAATTGAAGTTGGTATCAAAATAACTACACCCCTGTGTTTACCCTTAGAATAAGATGAAGCAAACACCTGGTATTGGCCCCCGAGGTGAGCTTCATATGCTCAGCCGGAGTCAGGTGAGCCTCTTGCAAATATGTAACATCTAGGCTGTTTTCAGAGGTATTGAAATACCCTCGACGTTTTAATTGGGTTGTTCAACCTGTTTATATTAAGGGATAACATCTGAACCAAAGAAAGCGCCATTATGAAAATATAACAACTGTAAGACACATCTGCAGTACCCGAATAATCTCTGTCCTGCCTGTAACAGCTACTGCACCAAAGACCGAACTCTGTGAGGTGAAACTCGGCAATGTCACACTGAAACTCACCTTATTTCCAAACGGTAATGCCCATCTAACCCCCCCTTCCCCATGGGGGCCTCCTCTCTCAATTAAATACCAAAACCACTGCCTTAGTTGTGAAATAATAACTGTGAATGCTCTTTCCTGTGTCAATTTTTGTTTGTTAACATTCAGAAAAATAACATAATCGTACCTTTCCAAGACAGCCTTAACAAATGAAAAAACTGCTAACTTGGCAAAGAAACAAGGAGCAGGAGTAATAAAATAACAGTCACCCCTGTCTCTGTAACTATTTACAGTTTGGATAGCACCCATAACAAAGAAAAGCACTGGATTTATTAACCAGTGAAACTAAGATGTGGGTACTTGCTCTTGAACTTCCAAGGTAGGAGAGACCAAAATCTGTCTCCCTACGAACTCAGCCTGTGAATCTAGGCTAAGTTCAGGAGATAAGCCCTGGGGTGTATCCCTCCTGGGCCTCTGGGGGCATAATACCCTTCCAAAAATGGGTAAGAAAGGGGACCTCCTAAAGATGAAAAAAAGTACAAAAGTAATAATGTTGCATGGTCCTAATTTAAATGAGGTAAAAACATCTCTCGCGAGGCAGCTGTCCGCTTCTTCCGCTTGCTCAAATAAAAGAACATTTTTTTCTTTCTTTTTTTCCCTTCCTTGGTTTTTTTTTTATATACTGAAAAAGAAAAGGAGGGGGAAGAGAGAGGCAAGGAGGAGCTCCCATCGAGATTATACAATAACAAAATTAGCGTCCTCTCTTGTGGGGTTTCATACTAAAAGACAATATAATTAACTACTTAGATTTTTGTTTCTGCCCCTGTTATTAAACAACATGCTATTTAAAATTGTAACAGTCACAGAGAAAGACTATGCAGAGCTATGATCTCATGTCGGTCCTCAGTCAATAGCATCTAGTTTGTTAAATTTTGTTACTGTAAAAATATTCTGGTTAATACAACTCTTAGACTTATTAACTCCTTCATTTAAAATAATATAGAAATCAAGACGTCTTCTCTCCCATGAGTAGTCTGGAAGATTATAAAAGCTGTATTAATTTTCATTTTAAAAGGAAATAAGAACAAACAATCGCTAAATGGTTTATACAGTACATAACTTGCACAATACAGCTGGACTCGATATCTCTTCAATCAGTCTCATACACCACCTAAATAAAAACAAATGTGTCCAGCTTTTGAAAGCTTAGCAAAGGAAAAGTGGAACCCAAATAAGCTGTTAAGAAAGCATCCAGTCATAACCATATAAACCTGGCCTTCTTCATGGTGCACAGTCAAAAATAACAAACAGGATGAATCGGCATGGGTATTTACCAGCCAAGTAGGGAAATGGGAGTTTACTCACCTGGTAAAGGTGATTGTGTTGGTTGACATCCATGGCGCTGCAGACCTTACATCATGGGTTTTAGCCCGCCTGATAGGCTAACGATGTACATGACCTAGGATCAAATTTCTAGACCCCAGGTCCCAGAAGCCCCTGCTCTCCAGTTCGAATCTTCCATAGCTGAAAAGTAAGGTTAGTAATACCACATCTACTTCAAGATAAACACACACATACTGAGATACCTTCTGAACATGGCCGGAAGGCCGATTTTATTTACCTATTGATACAATACTAATACTCGACCTGCTAAATGGCCAACGAGAGACATCCTAGATGGCAACAATTCCCTAGCGATGCTCCCCTATTCTTTTGTTATTTTTCGGACATACTCCCAGTCACTCTGATCGCTCTTTAGGGTGGGCCGTGGG
Organism: Neoceratodus forsteri; assembly: GCA_016271365.2. Classification (NCBI taxonomy): domain Eukaryota; kingdom Metazoa; phylum Chordata; order Ceratodontiformes; family Ceratodontidae; genus Neoceratodus; species Neoceratodus forsteri. The sequence continues at coordinate 627,612,439 of JADMNL010000023.1, read as the reverse complement.
AGTGCCATGGATGTCAACCAACACAATCACCTTTACCAGGTGAGTAAACACCCATTGTGTTGGGTTGACCATCCATGGCACTCCAGACCTTACATCATGGGTTGATAAGCAGCAGTACTGTACCCAAACTTGGGTGGGACAGGGTGATCTAAGAGTGAGGGGAGTACAAGCTGGCTGCTGAGAGAACCTGAGTGGCAAATGGGGCCTGTAGTTTGTACAGGTGGTCCAACCTATAGTGCCTGACAAAGGTATGGATGGAGGTCCAAGTAGCTGCCTTGCAAATGTTCTCCGTAGCCATGTTGGCCCTCTCCGCCCAGGAGGTGGACACTGCCCTGGTTGAGTGAGCCCTAATACCCTCTGGGGGTGTTAGATCTTTTGCCTTGTCAGCTTCCTGAATAGTTCTCTTGAGCCAGCCTGCTATAGTGGTCTTGGACACTGCCTTACCCTGTCATTGCCCTTTTGACACAATGAACAGTCTCTCAGGTTTACATATGGGCTGAGTTCTAGATATGTACTTGGCTAGTGTGCCCCCCATGTCCAGATGATGAGGTACCCTTATGTCCCCTGTCTGTGATGTATCCGAGAATGTGGGCAATTCAATGGGCTGTTCCCTATGGAAAATGGATGAGATTTTTGGTTGAAAGGCCGGAACTGTCTGTAGATGTACCCCTTGAGGGGTGAACACGGTGTAGGGCTCCCTGCATGATAGTGCCCCCAGTTCGCTAATCCTCCGGGCAGAGCAAATGGCCACAAGGAAACAGGTTTTTAGACCCACCCAATATAGGTCTACATCCTGCAAAGGCTCGAAAGGTGTTGAACTGAGAGAGTCTAAGACTAAGGTCAGATCCCAAGGGACGATTTGGGTCCTGACCCTGGGGCAAAGCACTTCTACTGCTTTGAGGAAGCGTACTGCATCTGGATGGGCCCCCAGGCTGTGTTGGCCTGTGGGGCCAATGGCAGCACTGATGGCGAACAGCTGCACCCGGAGAGATGAATGGGATAGTCTTTTATCTAGCCCCTGCTGTAGATACAGCAGTATGGTGGACATGTCTGCTTGTTCTGGTTTTTTGCCTCTGTCTCTGCACCATGCTGCAAAGATGGACCACTGCCTGCCATAAGTAGTGGTGGTTGAGGGCCTCCTGGACTGCAGTAATGTGGATATAACCGATGCATTGTACCCGGTTCTCAGCAATCTCTGCCTCTCAGGAGCCAAGCCGTTAGCTTCAGGGTTCCTGGAGCGGGTTGGACCACGGGCCCCTGCATTAGCATGTCTGGTCTGTAAAGGAGCCTGCGCTTGTCCAGTGCCATGGCTACCCCTGCTGAGAACCAGGCTGTCCAGGGCCAGTATGGTGCCACCAGGACAATGGTCTTTTCGACTGATGAATTTTTGCTTGGACCTGCAGTAGGAAGGGAATGGGGGAAACACATACGCCTGGTTCCGGAACCAGGTCTGGGACAGCATGTCAATTTCCTAAGAGCACTGCTCCCTGTATCTGGAAAAGAACTGTTTTACCTGGGTGTTGTCTGCTGTTGCCATGAGATCCATGGAAATGGGACCCCATGACTCCTGTATCAGCTGGAACAGGTCGGTGTGTAGGTGCCACTCTCCCGGGTGCACCTGTTGCCGGCTGAGTCAGTCCGCTCGAATGTTGAGCTTGCCAGCTAGATGGATCGTGCCAATGTGAACCAGATGGGCCTGAGTCCAGTCCAACACCCTTGTCACCTCTCTCTGCATGGCTTTGCTTCTGGTTCCCCCTTGCTTGGCAATGTAGGCCATGGTGACCTGATTGTCGGAGCGAATTAGCACTGACGGACCTGACATGGTAGTTTGGAATGATCTGAGGTCATGGTAGACTGCCCTCATCTCCAACATGTTGATGGACAGCCTGGCCTCTAGAGTCACCCAGTGGCTCTGAGCTGACTGAAAGCCCAAGCATTCTCCCCACCTTAGGAGGCTTGCATCTGTCTCAATGGTGACATTGTAGGTTGCTTCTAACGGAACCCCTCGCAGTCCACCAGCCTAGGGAGCTTTGCACTGTGGTGGGTAGCAGTATCTTGACCTTCAGGTTCCACTCGTTCAGGGATCCCTGGGTCAGTATGTAGTTCTGTAGGAGTCTCATATACCACCTGGCCCATGGAAGCAGGTTGATGAATGACGCCATGCAGCCTAGCATCTGTGCTATCTGCCCGATAGTTGGCAGGTTGTTGGCCTTTAGCCGGTGGGCTAAGGTTATCACTGTTTCCACCCTCTTTTGGGACTGCCTGGCCCACCCCTGGAGCATGTTTACCTCTGCTCCCAGGTGTTCCAGTTGTTGTGTGGGTACCAGATAGCTCGTGGCTTCGTTCACCACCCAGCCGTGTTCCTCGAGTGTCCATAGCGCCATCGTGGTGGCTCTGTGTAATTGCTTCTTGGATCGAGCTCGGATCAGCCAGTCATCCAGGTACGGGATAATATCCACTCCCTGCTCTCTCAGCCTGGCAACAAGGACTACGGACACCTTGGTGAATACCTTTGGTGCTGAGGTAAGACTGAAGGGTAGAGCTTGATATTGAAAATGTTGGCCGAGTATACGGAACCGTAGATACTGTCTGTGGCATGGCCGGATGGGGATGTGAAGGTACACATCCTTCATATCTATAGAAGTGAGGTAGTCGCCTATCCGAATACTGCGGAGAGTCAATTTCAACGTCTCCATTTTGAACCTCTGAGTAACCACGAATCTGTTGAGGTGTTTGAGGTCTAGAATGGGATGAAGTTCCCCTGTCTTTTTGGGAATGAGAAAGAAGATGGAGTACACTCCCTATTCTTGCTCATGTGGAGGTACTAACTGGATTGCCCTGTTCTGCATCAGGTCCTGCAGTATTTGTTTAACCTGATGAGGTGACGCTCTTTTCTTTGATATGGGGGAGCTTACGAACCTGTGTGATACCTAAGAGCTGGACAGTTCTATAGAATACCCCCTGGAAACTACCTCTAGTACCCATCTGTCTGTGGTTGTGCTGCACCACCGGTGGTGGAACAGCATGAGTCTTTTACCGACGGGCGGGCAAGGGCCCTGCGTGGGTAATATCTTGTGAGGAGAGAGTCTGTAGTCATTATTGTTTGTTTCTGTTCCCTCTTCCTCTGCCACCAAACTTGGAGCCACAGCCCCAGAAGTTTGATGGTTGGTAACTAGGACTGAAGGAATTACAGGGTCCTCCTTGACTCCCTCTGCCTCGAAAGGAATTGTTCTGGTAGTAAGTGTCTCTATGGGCTTGCTGGGGCTTGCTGCCCCCTCGAAATCTCTGTCTTCCTGAAGGCAGGTAGGTTGGTCTGTTCTTGTTCTTGAGCAGGTCCTTCCCCTCTTCCTTCTGTTTCAGGTAGTCTTGTAGATCTTCCCCGAAGACATGCTTGCCCTTAATGGGCAGGTTTTTTAGTAGAGTCTTGGACTCATTGTCTGCTTCCCACAGTTTTAGCCACAGTACTATTCTGGCCTGGTTTGTTAGAGCTGAGGTTGTAGCTTTTAATTTTAGAGTGCCACTGCCATATCTGCCAGGTACTTAGCAGCATCCAGCATGCATTCTAACAGCTCGGCCTCCTTGGTCTTAGGAGCTGCTTTGTCTAGAAGCTCCTCAAGCCAGCGTATTTGGGTGCGTGCCATGTAGACGGCAGTAGTCGAAGCCTTGGCGGCTGTGCCCGCTATCTCAAACAGTTTCTTCAATATATCCTCCACCTTTTTATCTGTGGGATCCCCAAGGATATGACACCACATGACAGGACCATTTTCTTGCTGAGCGCAACCACTTGGGGTCAACCGTGGGTGCAGTGCACTAGATGCTGGCATTGTCTTCCTGGACCGGATACATACGGTCTAAGTTTCTCTTATCCGACATTCTACCCGGTTCTGTAGATTCCTACTCCTTAATGAACACGTCATCAATTGTCAGGCAGACTGGGAAGGTCTCCTTGTTGGCCTTCCTTTGTTGAATCATGGGATCGAGCTTCGACTCAGGTAGGCCCTCCTTGAGCTCGAACCCCATAGTCGTCTTAATTATCTTCATAAGACCTGGTATCAAATCAAAAGCTCACAGTTTGGATGTGAGAGATGGGATGGACTGTGTTTCCATCTCCTCTTCCTCGGACGGTATGGGTTCCTCATCCTAGAGGAACTCCTTATCCATGGTGTCATCCCCAGTGTCAGGTGCTGGGGTGCATGGGTTTGGGTCGACCGGGTCCGAATGGATCCCCGATGCCCCCCCGGGTTCTCTGGCTCTGGTTGTGGTTTCGGGGTTGGTGCCAACCTGGGATGCGTCATGGCCTCCAACCGCGCCATGATCTTTAACATAAAGTTTTGCTGACTCTCCATCATGGCCTCTTCTGCTTGCTGGTTTCGTAGGAGAATGGTCCCTGGGTCCATCCAAGTCATTCTGCTGGATTCAGGGGTGTCAGATCCCATAACTGGAGATTGCTCCAGAGATTACTCATCCTCATCTCGAATGCACGCAGGGCATTGAGGCCCCGTGTTGTGGGGTATCAGTGCGGTGCTTCATGTAGTGCACTTCCTCACTTTCACCATCTGGGGAGAAAGAGAGAGAAAAAGGAGATGGGGGTTAGTGACCGAGAAAGGGTGGGCCTATAGAGGAGAAGCTAGATGCCCCCCAAAAAACGGTACATCATCTGTCAATTATGCTAGGCCCTAGGCACTTATACCTTATGACATGCCAGATATCCAGTTTAATTCATCTCTCTCCCCCCCACACGACCTGGTGTTGAGCAGAAAGGGTAACACTCACTGCCCTCCAAAATGGTGGCCAATATGATCAAAATGGTGGAGTAACCATGCCAGTCAGAGAGAATGAATACATCTCCTCCTCTAACCCCACCAGAGGGCCGCTATGGGAGGTGCCCCCAGATAGAAGGAAAGGGTGGTAGATCGTGGGAGTAACACAATCGTGGGAGTGAATAGGGAACCCAGTCAGGCTGGCTGCTGAAGAAGGGGTCTAAGCCTGGAGAGCCCCACAAACACAAATGCTCCATGCTCCACCCACGGGCCTAGTCATCTCCGCTTGGGAGGGGAAACTGCTGAGACCCCTGGGCAACATGCTCCAGAGAAAATAGAATCCTCTAGGAAATAGTAGACCCCTGTACTCTGATAATATCCACTTCTAGCTGGAACCTGTTCCCCCTTAAGATAGGGAGTGAAGGCCTGAGGCCTGTACCTGATTAGAAGCCTCTTCTTCCTGTCCTGGTTCTCACCCCCCCACCCCTCCTCCTCATCCTGGGCCCACCCTAGATGAACAGCCGTTGGGAACCAAAAACAGAATTCTCTGTGAGCTGTGCTCCTCTCGACTCCCTCTCTCATCCCCCTGAGTTCTCCTGTCTCCATAGGAGAAGCTACGTCACCATTTGAGGTTCGGATTGTTGCTGGAGAGAGACAGAGAGTGAGGAGGTCTGGCCACGGCAACAAGGCCAACTGCACGCTGCGTGGGGAGGTCGCCAGAGAAACGTGACTGCCTCATGCAAAAAGCATGGCGTGAGAAGCATCGCACCACCGTGGCTGGATACTGTTTGTGGCGATGGACATAGAGACACTGATGAGCTGAGCAATCAGCTAGGTAGGACCGATGGTCTGAATTGGGGGGGGGGGTGTCGCAGTGACCATATGGTCCTTGGAGTGCTCTGTCGGGCCTATGGAGCTATTCTTGGAGGCTGTGCTGCTGAGAGTGAGCCACAGAACCAAAACAAGAAAAAAATACCAGAAGGGCACAGAAAAAACTTCACAACACCATAAAACGCTTGAAGTGAAGGGGAAGCGTATTGCTGTGCTCTCGGGGCTGCGGGTAACAGGCATTGGCAGGCCTGTTCCTCGCTGAGTCCCGACATGAAAAAAATCATTAAAACAGCAGAAGAAACCATTCGAAAACGGCAGAAAACAACAGGATTACAGTAATCAGAATGGAGCAGCACAATCTGCTCCACCCTTTCAGCAACAACGATTTAGTTAGCAATTAAACTAATACTACAATGCCATAAACTGCCACAAAAGGCAACAAAAATGTTTGAAATAACCCTGGGAACATATCAACTGCTCAGAATCTTACTGTAGGCAGGCTCAGAACAAAACCATTGAATAAAGGTATAATTCTATGAACTTCACAGGCCTACCTTTCCTGGCACAATACAGGGACTCATAGGGTGCTTGTAGCCTGATCAGATGCACAATTTGAACTGGAGAGCAGGGGCTTCTGGGACCTGGGGTTTAGAGATTTGATCCTAGGTCATCTGCATCATTAGCCTATCAGGTGGGCTAAAACCCATGATGTAAGGTCTGAAGTGCCATGGATAGTCAACCCAACACAACGCTGAAAGTAAAATGTTCTATAAGAAGTTCACGTCTTTCCCGGGGAAGCTCCTAGGTACTTACAAGGGTAGGAGTGAGACAACACTTGGGGTCACTCCAAAAAACAAATCTTTTCTGCCGTGATGAATGTTCCATTCACCCTGCTCCAGTGGAAGAACCAAGAAATGTCCATGGTGAGACATGCAGGACGGGGACGGTACAAAAGGATCACGGCTAAATACTCCCAAGATCCTTTGATCTATAGGATCCCAGTCAGCCCTTTGATGGGATGTCTGGGTCTATTGCAGTGGTCCAGCTGATCCAAGTCAGGTTCTCCTGTGAGCAGATCTTCTGAATGCTGCTAAACGCTTTGAGATCTGCGAGGTGGACTGGCCCGATGTGTCACGTGTTTTCCTGGGACCCAGTACCATCTGTCATCGGGAGGACGCCGGACCAGTAGAATTAGGATGAGCCTCTTGCTGCTTAAATTGCAGACCTTGCTGGGTCAGTACCTCTCTTGCTACCTCTGCTGATTCAGACTCTTTGTGACATCCTGGGAGCTGCACCACTAAATGAGCTTGGTATGGAGTAATGTAATGAATTTGTATCCCCTTCTTTTTCAAGACTGGGAGGATATCTGGATAAGCCCGTCTTGTTTCGGGCTCATAGTCATTGTTGATAAACATAAGAGTCTGGCTGTAGAAAATGTTTTGTTGATGCCATGTTGTCAACAGTACTCGTTCTTTGGTGGCATAGCTCAGGAAACGGGCTATTATAGATCTGGGGCGGGGGTTGGGACTTGTTGGTTTAGGGCCCAGAGCCTGGTGTACCCACTCTAGTTCAAGGGGAAGGTCTGTTGGAAACTCTAGTGTGGTGCAGAGAAGGGTCACAACAAAATCTGTAATATCTTGTCCTTCCAACCCTTCAAGGATGCAATATATTTGTATATTATTCCACCTCGCACAGTTTTCCGTGTCCTATTGGTGGGCCTGAAGCTGAGCCTACTGCTCTTGTAGAGTTTTAGTCGCTTCATCCTGTTCTCCACCATTGTTATCTGCCACTCTGAATCATCTGCCCTTTGCTCCAGAGCTGCCACATCATGGCTTAGCTCTGCATAGAGTTGCTTGACTTCCAATCTGAACGAAATAAGTTCATTATATATGGTTTCAAACTTTATTTTCTTGTTTTTAGATTGCGATTCCGATGCGTCATCACATAAGGTAAGCTGGTCCTCCTTCATTTTTGTACAATAAAGGCTGATTTTTTGTCCTCCCCCCCTTTTCTCCATCGATATTCAAAAGCGCTGATGATCTGTCACCTTCTGTAAGTAAGTTCAGTTACTAGTTTGGAAAATAGAACAAATATCTGGGGTTGTTTTAGCAGGGGGAGTGAGGACCTCAGGAATCAAGCTACCATCAGTGAGAAGCCACAACCTGAGGTCTCCTCACAGGGCTTCTAATGTAGGCCCTGCACCATTTTGGTTGCCATCCTTTGCATTGCCTCCACCCTACCTATGTCCTTTCAGAGATGAGGCCTCCAGAACTGTACACAGTATTCAGGGTGGGGCCTCACCAGTCATCTTTACAGGGGCATTGTTACCTTCCTCCTCCTACTGGTGATACCTCTCCCTATGCAACTGAGCATTCCACTAGCTTTTCCCACTGCCTTATCACACTGTTTAGCTACCTTTAGATCATCAGCAATGATCACCCCAGGTCCCTTTCCTGCTTTGGGACAGTTAATACCTCTCCTGCCATCTGGTATGTTGCCCCTGGGTTTCTGTGCTCCATGTGCATGATTTTGCACTTTTTTGCATTACCCCCCCCCGCCGCGTGTGTCTACTGTGTTGTAGTTTTGTGTCATTTGCAAACAGGCATATTTTCATTTCCAATCCTTCGGTGATGTCCATAATAAAGACATTGAAGAGGACCGTCCCTAGTACTGACCCTTGTGGCACCCCACTAGTCACTTTGCCTACTCCAGAGTGGGTGCCATTTATCACCACCCTCTAACTCTTATTGCTCAGCCAACTTTCTATCAATTTAACTACTGTAGGCCCTACTCCTAGGCTCCTTAGCTTGCTTATCGGCCTCCTATGTTGAGAGGAGAGACTGAGGGGGGAATGTCAAGAAGTTTTTCTTCACAGAGAGGGTGGTGGGAGCTTGGAAAAGACTCCCAGAGAACATGTTAGATGCTAAAATGATTACAGGCTTCAAGAATGCATGGGATAGGCATAAGGAAATCCTAGCACCAAGGCAAACCTGGGCTGAATCTGAGGACTTAAAGGGGGCTGAGGAGGTGCTATAGACGGGATCAAGCAGGGAGGACTGGGTGGGCTAGATTGTCCTTATCCACCGACAACTTCTATGTTTCTATGCGGAACAGTGTCGAAGGCCTTGTTGAAATCCTGGTAGGCCAGGTCCACCGCCTCTCCTTGATCCATCTCCTTGGTCACCCAATCAAAGAACTCGATCAGGTTTGTCTGGCAAGACCTCCCCCCGTGAAACCAAGTCATGGCATAAATATGCTCAACCAGTTGAAGGCAGTATAATGTAGTGGTCAAGGGTACTGAGTTGCAAATCTGGAGACCTGGGTTTGAATCCCATCAGCTGCCACTTGCATATTGTGTGACCCTGAGCAAGTCACTTAACTTCCTGGTGCTCCCAGGTCGCACCTGGAAACAAGCTCTGACTTAGTGTGCCTTTCCTGGTTAAACAATTCCCCACCTCTCCAGTGGCTATAGATCACAAATATTCCTAAGGACTAGCAAATGTTTTAGGCTAAAAGGTCTGGCTATGGTGCTACCATGCTAGCAGATTTACTGTAAAAATGTGACTGCCTGATTAGCAATAGATATCAAATTTCTAGATTTTCCCTTGCCTTTTTGTTTATACATTTCATCATCGAAAACTGTACAAAGACTGTACGGTTAAGATCCTAATGTAAGGGCTGCCTGATGGCCCAGAGGGTAGCGCTATGCCAGCAGCCCGAAATCAGAGTCAAGCTCGGGATGCTGGCTGGGTGGCCTGAGGGATGGGAGGCACTGCTGCTCGGTCATGCAACCACCCCAGGGAGGGAGGGCACCAGGTTCTGCCACTCTGATGACCCCCCCTGTGGTGGGCCTGGAATACCCCAGGGAGCCAGATTATGGCGAGGCTGACAAAGGGCAGTGCCAGATGTCAGGAGAAGTGGGCAGGACCGAAAAACAGGTCGTAAAAGCCTCAGCATGAGGCTGGGTTTGTGAAACCTTGCCTGCTCGATCTCCATCCGCACCATCACTGCTGCACCTGCTGAGAATCTGGATTACAGCTCCGGGGGATGGGAGGATGGCCCTCCCCCTTCTGGCCCTACCACAGGCAGAAAGCCATAGGACATCTCTTTCAGCAGATAGCTCAGGGAGATGGGGGCCAGCAGAGAGTCAGCAGGGACAAGGCTAAGTAGCCACCTGCTCACAAGAGGGGGGTTAGAAAAGCTTCTATACAAAAACAAAGATCCATATACATTATTATTCATTTATAGTGGAGCATTCCCATTGTAGAACCATCCATAGTGTCTTTTTAAAAAAATAAATACTGGCAATACATCTTTTTTAAATGAGAGGATCAGAGCCGGCCTGTCAGTGAAGCAGTGGTAGTAGTAGTAATAGGCTTTGTTGCTTTATGGCACCCTTCCCTTGAGGCACAGGGTGCCATTTGCAATGGCATCAGCCCTGATTCAGGAAGAAGTCTGGGTCATCATCTAGAACTAGCCCGAGGGGGAGGGAGAGAAAGATGGAGCATCCTAGCAGACGCTGTCCTCCTTCAGGTTGGATGGGCAGTGAGCTCCATCAGGGCTGCAGCTATGAATTTTGGGGCCCCAGTCAAGTCACTTGAAATGGGCCCCTATTTCCCAAACCAGCTAATGCCAGGGGTAATGCCAGCTCCTCAGATGGGCCCCTCCTGAGCCTGGGGCCCTGGACAACTTCCCCACTTTTCCCCCATTACTGCGGCCCTGAGCTCCATTACATTACTGCCACTTGGGAGACCCCGGTGCTGGTGCAAGTGACAGCCACTCGGGGAGGTACAGACTCTGATGGATGTCAGTGTAAGGACCTGTAGCGCACTGGCATCACTATTTCCTCAGGTAGCAGTGTCCATGGAGCATGTAGAGAAATATGGAAAGACTCCCGGTCATTGCAGGATGAAGTCAGCCTTGCTAAACAGGGATTCACCACTGACTGAGGTACTGACCCTATGTGATCAATGGCTTTTTATCACTCCCTCCCCTCTCAAGGTTCCCTTGTGCCTGTCCCAAGCATGCTTAAACCCCTCCACTGTGCTTGCCCCCCGCTACCTCCTGTGGCAGACTATTCCAAGGGTCGACTACCCTTTCTGTGTAGAAACACTTCCTCATATTACCTCTTAATCTACCCCCTCCAATTTCATATTGTGCCCCCTTGTTCCACTGTAGTACTTTTTCTGCGTTGGAAAAGGTCCCACACCTGCTCCTTGTTTATGCCCTTGAGGTAAGGAGGCAGGCAATGGGGTTGGAGGGGGAGCTGGTAGAAGGGGGCAGACCAAGTAAAGTGGGGGCATGAAGCACAGTACATAAAACAAAAATAACAAAGAAACAATAAGAAGAAGAGGTATGGATGTTTGACTGCTTTCTTAAAAAAAATTTCTGTTCTGCTGTGTATTAATTCTGTTTCAATGATTGGTACATAGTGTAACTGCCCTCAGACGCATATCCACATCTCTCAACAAAGCTTGTCGGCTCATCACTGGAGCTCACTGTCTCATGCATATGTGTGACCTCTATGCACAAACTGGCTGGCTACAACTCTCTAACTGTATGAAGTACCAAACCTGCATTATGGCAAAGAAAATAGCCATGGGCTAAGCACCCCGTGGAGTCCAAGCTCTCCTTTGCCCCAGTAGTAACCCTCACCACACTAGAGGATCTGAATCTCAACTCCTGCAGGTCCCTCGCTGCTGTACCACACAGGGACAAAGACTCTTTGCTCATAGGGCCCCTAATTGATTGAATGGTCTCAGCAGTGACATTTCCTCTGTACCTAAGCTTGGCCCGTTCAAATCCAGGCTCCGCCTACTCCTTTCTTCCTCTAGCCCCTGCGACTGCCTCCTTTAATCAGCCCTCCTTACCATTATCTCATCCTTGTCTCAGCTCTTTCTACATAGCACTTCTATTATCTACCCCAAATCTCCTATAACCCCCTCCCCCACCCTCTCTCCCTCTTCCCCGTGCACCCCCTCCACCGCCTGTTGTTCTCCTCTCTGTGATATGATGATGCCTCTGGCTGCTCTTACCTTTTTATCCTTGCCATGTCTTGTAACTCTATTTACCCTGTCAATGCCTCTGACTTTAGTTTAACCAAATGTATGCATTCATATTCGTGTAACTGATTGTTAATCTGTTATCCTACCTTTGTTACTTAATTGTCTTGTTTTTTTTGTTATTGTACTGCAACTGAAGTGGAACCTTTGTAAAAGAGCCTTGGCTCAAATGTATTTGTAATCCTAGATTCAAATAAATAAAAAAAACATTTTATATAGTGGTTGTGTATACTTAAACTTTGGCCTTTCTCTATTCCCAATGTTAGTAGAGGAGCCGGGCAGTGTTAGGGAGTAGAAGGCCCAGCACTAAAGATGAGAAAAGTACTGAAGGAGGAGGAAGGGGGATTGTTTAACCAGGAAAGACACACTAAGCTGAAGCTTGTTTCCAGGTGTAACCTGGGAGCACAAGGAAGTTAAGTGACTTGCTCAGGGTCACACAGTATGCAAGTGGGGGTTGTGGGATTCAAACTCAGGTCTCCAGGTTTGCAGCTTAGTGCTCTTAACCACTGTGCTATACTGCCTCCAGTAGGAAGCAGGGAGAATAGAGAGTGTTTGAGACACACTAAGTGTGGGCTTCTGGGAGAGGCTGGTATTTGTGGGAGCAGTTATTCCCCCACATTGAAGCTTGGGTGAATCTGTCCCATTCAATGTTTGGTGCATGGCGTATAGTACTTGGGTGTACTTAAACTTTTGCCTTTCTCTATTCCCACACTCAGTAGAGGAGCTAGGCAGCGTTTGGGAATAGATGGATCAAAAATTGAGATTATCTCCTCCAATTTACTGAGAGTGTGAACTGTAGCACCCAGGAAAGGAAAAAATTCCCTGTGTATGAAACTTCTGAGGAACCATGAATATTGAACTGCCCATACTAGGAGGAGATAATTCTAAATGCTTGTCAAATTTCTTTTTCTGGATTAAGGATGTATGTTTTGAATCATAAAGGGATCCCTTTTCCAAGTCTCTTGATGATGTGAGCAGGAATGTTGATTTTGGATGTTGATGATTGTGACAGGGTTGAATAGGACCCTGTCACATTTGATATGTAGAGGGAGTTAAAAGCAAGGATATAGTCTGTCATCTCCTTTTCTGCCATTTGCTATGTCTTTACCTGTTTGATCGTGCGATCACATTTTCCTGGGCACCCTGAGGATCTGATCAATCTAAAAGGTCTCACACTTCCTTCTGCTATCTCCCTTTCTTCACTTGCTACTTCTGTTCTTTCTTTCTTTCCTTTGCTTCTCTGTTGTTAAAAAATATGTGAAACTGTTTATATGAAACTGCAGTTCCTTAATTTGCAAATGTTATATAGTTATGTTATTTGAAATGTATTGCAGAAGGCTATGTGGGATTTGTTAGAAAAGGAAGAAATCTGAAACAGAGATTTGACCTGGAGAAACTTTTTGACCTCCTTAGGCTTGTTAACAGCACTGTCTACAGGCAGTACTTTCAGACATCCTGTTCTATTTTGTTACACATGTGGAGCCTGGATATACAGTACTTGCTCAGGAATGAACCTGACTAATTTGTTACATTTTGTGAAAAACAGGATGCAGTGACATACTATAAAGACAGCAATGTTTTTAGTTTTTCAGTTTTAGTTTTCAGATTTTGATTTGAAGATACACTAAGCAGGACTTTTGCTTGGACTGTCTGTGTTAAAAGCCATCCTGTACAAATGTTGTTATTTTTTTTTTTTTATTATTTTTATAATAAAGATGTTTGACTTGCAAATGTTATAACTTCTCTTGGACTGCCTGTGTTTCCTGACTACAGTTAGCACAAATGATGGGAGAGGAAGCAGAACAGAGAGGGACAGTAACTGAGACCATGTCTGCTTTCTTAAAATGGTGGGTTATACAACAAAGAGAGACTGAGAAATAGAGAGAAAAGAGATTCATTTTTAAAAGTGCAGAGAAAAGAACAGATGCAACATCTAGAGGTGCAAAGAAAAGATGAGATGCAGTGACAGGAGCAGTGATGGCTGGATGCATTGCAAGCTATCAAATCTGGAGGATCTGGTACAGGTCCAGAAGATCAACAGATCAACAAAATAGAAATAAAAGACATTAAACTTACAACGCTGTGTCCTTCGGATGATAGCAAAGCATATTTGATTTCTTTTGAAAGGGTCACAGGAACCTGCCAATGGCCAAAGCAGCAAGGGGCAGTCAGGCTGGTACCTCATCTGACAGGCAAAAGCCCTGCTTGCCAACAGTAATATGGACACTGCACCATCAGAAAACTATGACCTTGTGAAAAGAGAAATCCTGGAAATGTATGATATCTCAAGAGAGACCTACAGGCAGAGATTCCAGTCCCTGAATTACAGCTCAGTTGACAATCCTTGAGAAACCTTCACCCAACTCGGAGAACTCCTTATTAAATGTCTACAACTAGAGGGCAAAACAATATCACAGATCATAGACACAGGAACACTTCATCAACATCCTGCCTACAGATATGCAGCTTTGGGTAAAAGAACACCGACCAGAAAGTGGGGAAAAAGCTGTTTCTTTGGCTGAAGACTTGCAGATTGCCAGACAGAACATGCAGCAGTGAAGTAACAGCCAAGGATTTGTAAGATCCTATTTTTCCTGATTTAACTCCAGATCATATTAGAACTCTGGTGGGGGTAACAAATATGCACCCAAAGGCTTTGTTTGCTATAACTGTAGTAAGCCAAGCTGTAATGCAAGAAACTGTCATAGAAATAAGGAGGGTAACACTGAAACAAATTTAGCCTTAGCAAGTTGGGGCAAATATTTAACAGATGTCAAGGTGGGAGATAAGACTGTGAAGGGACTTCTAGATTCATGAAGCTCACAGACCCTAGTGCACATTGATGTGCTGGGAAAACACTGTGCAAAAGGACCAGGTACTAGGGTCACTTGCATCCATGGGGACACTTTTTTTTTTTACCAATTATTTTACCAGGTGAGACACACTAAGCTGAAAGCTTGTTTGCAGGTGCAACCTGGGAGCACAAGAAAGTTAAGTGACTTGCTCAGGGTCACACAGTATGAACCTAGGGGGCTGTGGGAATCAAACCCATGTCTCCAGATTTTCAGCTCAGAGCCTTAACCCACTGTGCCATATTGCCTTTTACACTTGATACTATCCTACCACCCAAGTGACTCGGAGCATTAATTGAGTGTCACACCAAATGAAAGTGGGGGAGGTACCAAAGTTACCTGTGCCTGTGATAATTGGAAATGACTTTTCAGGATTTGCTAAGTTAACTACAGAGGGAGAAAACCCTGCAGTTTCAGCAGCTGTGATTACAAGAGCACAGGCAAAGAATATCTCAGATGATGAGGACACTTTTCCTTTGGTGACTGTAGTTCAGACTTGTTTTAGTCCAGCTCCAAGATCCGGAAGTCCAGGACAGAAAGAAAACTCCTCAAAAAAAGAGTGGCAATAACAGATTGATGGAAATAAGGGGTTAATACATGAAAATGCTGAAACTAAACTGATAACTGGTTGCGATTTTTGTTTCTCAGCAAACTAGCAGTGCTTCTCTCCAAGGTTATTTTAAGCAGGTGGGGGGAAACAAAATCAGGGTGAACCAATGTTTAAAAAATGTAATGGGAGTTTGTGTTAATCCTCAGTTGCAGAAACAGAACAATTGGTTATACCAAAAAAGTATAGAACTGAGTTGTCACAGATTACACATGATAGTCCTATGGCTGGTCACTCAAGGAGGGATTGCACCCTTGCCAGATTGCTGTACAGATTTTACTGGCATGGGATTCATGAGGATGTTGCCATATATTGTAGCTCTTATGCTGAATGTCAGAAAGTAACCCCAGTAACTAAAAAAGACAAGGTACCTGTGATGCCCCTATCCTTGCATGATGTGCTTTCTGAGCGAAGTGCAATGGATGTGGTTGGTCCTGTAGATAAAAGTAAACAGGGTAATTGATTCATTTTGAGAATATGTGACTGTGCCACTTGTTACCAAGAGGCAGTTCCAATGCGTATTGTCACAGCCTCAGAAGTGGCAGCAGAGCTTACCAAACTTTTCAGCAGAGTGGGCATATCTAAAGAGATTATTACTGATCAGGGTAGTAATTTTGGTGCTGCCTTGCTGAAGGAGCTGTACCAATTACTAGGTATCACTGCCATAAGAACTTCCCATTATCACCCTCAGACAGATTGTCTGGTTAAGCATTTTATTCAAACCCTAAAATGCATGCTAAAAAGGTTTGTGAAAGGTTAAGGGAAAGATTGGGATCAGTACTAACCTTACCTCATTTTTGCTTACAGAGAAATGCCACAAACATCAACAGGTTTTTCACCTTTTGAAATGATGTAAGGTAGACAACCTAGAGGGCCACTAGATGTCATAAAAGAAACATGGAAGATAACACCACTCAGAAAAAATCTGTTACAGACTATATGTGTGGACTGAGAAAGAAATTGGCAAAGTATGTTGAAATTGCCCATAGTAATCCTGAAAAGGCCCAAAACCAGCAGAAAGTGTAGTATGACCATGGTGTAAAGGAAAAAGATTTTGAGCCAGGTGAAAAGATCTTGTTACTGTTACCCATTACAGAAAACAAACTGTTAATAAAGTAGCAAGAGCCTTATAAAGTGGTTAGACATACTGGTACAGTTAATTACGAGACTGAGACCCTGACAGGAAAAATCCTATCAAGACATAACATGCTAACCTCCTGAAGAAATGTGCTGAAAAACCCCAAAGGCTGCTTTGTTAGTATTACCAGAAACTGATAAAGAAAATATTGATATAGCTTATGACAGACTGGAACTTTTGATGCTGTAAAGGTGAATATTTCCTTATCCACAGAATATACCTCAGAAAAATGTGTTACTTGGTAAAGTCTGTTGGTTTGGTTTATTTGTTTAAATCCATGAGTATATACTACCCATTTTCATAGACGACCAGAGACATTTCAAAGTACTTTTATCACAGTGCCAGGCTGAACAAAAGGGGTCAAGAACGTAATAGTGACAGGGAATGCTCGCCCTATCAAACAAAAGACATGCAGAATACCAGAGCAGTTAAGAGCAGATGTGGTTAAGGAAATACAGAAAAAGAAAGAGTTGGATATCATTGAAGAGCTGAGAAGTGCTTGGTCATCACCAGTGGTGCCGTGGTTGTAAATAAAAAAAAAAGAACAGGGTATAAGAATCTACCATGATTTTAGGAAACATAATCTAGTGTCTAAATTTGACAGCTATCTTCTGCCCAGGATACATGATTTGGTGGACAGATTGGGAAGTGCCAAGTGCATTAGTACCCTTGACCTCACCATGGGTTACTGGCAAATTCCCTTAGGTAAAGAATCCAAAGACAAAACTGCATTTGCCACTCCTATTGGATTCTATCAGCTCACCAAACCATTTGGTTTACATGGTGCATCTACTACATTCCAGTGGTGCATGGGTGTAATTCTGGCCCCTCACACTGTTTATTGTGCTGCTTACTTGGATGATGTTTGTAAACCAACCTGTTGGAACAAAGGCTATAATATCACTTTTTTACAATAATGCACTTGGATTCACCTCGGGCCTTGCCCAAAAATTATTTTAATAAATTACCAAAAATAATTCATATATGATATTATCCTATGCTCTCCAAATTCAAATATAACGGCAAATGACACTGCTTTCCACACTTATAATTATGAAAAATCAATATTGTATTTACACTTATACAATAATTCTAAATATTCTTCATTAGCATAAATATCAAGCATAATACTGTAAACATCAACAAAATTGTTTCAGATAATCTAGCAAACTAATAAAACATTTTAGTAAATAAACAATGCAGATGAATCAGCAATATTAATTATGATAAATGGTAATAGTTATACTAAACTTTTATCATACTTAGTATTTAACATAACCTTCATGCATAAGAACACATATACTTATATGATCAATATCTCAGACTATTTCTGCACAAAACTTGTTTCAAAACTTCATACCATGTAAAATGTATTTTGTATGAGAACTGGCAACAACTCATTACATCAGTGTTTTGTATTATACTTTCATAAAACTCAGTTTTAACTTTCAGGTTATGCACACTGTTTCTCATTTTAAAGCTTTTAAGCTATATACCCAAGTTCTATAGTTAAAAGTAAATTTCCTTGTTACTTTCCTAGATAAGCCAATTTAAATTACTTAACCATTAATTGAAATGAATTAGTAATCAAGTCATACTTACATTTCTGGTTGTAGAAGTGGTTCTTCTTCTCTCAACTTAGAACTCTTGGTTGAGTCTTGCTCTTGATGAGAAGTCTCTTTGTTAGTTAATTTTCTTGACCCTGGAACTTCTTGGCATGGACAAACTCTGCTAGTTGAACTCTTTTTGCTGAATGTCACTTTACCAAAAATCAGTCCTTGGATTTGTAGAACATCGCTTCAATCTGCACAGTCCATAGCAATACTGGATTCAAAGAACTTTCTTGTGGATAGCAAAGTTGTTTCAACAACTAGAACTTTGATGACCGTTCATGTTTCATCTGCTTTTAACCTTAGACACTGGACTTTTCCTTACTCACAATGCTGTATACAGCAGCTTATGTGAATGTTAAAGTTAAATCTCTGGTCTAGATATCAGCAGGCAACACTACCTAAGCCAAAATGCTCAGTAAATGAAACACAGACCTTGCTTCATACACAATGAGAATGTCCTTGCATCTGGTGTTTGCACCTGGATCTTGTGGCAGCACTGCATAAGCTTTTTGGCTATCCTTAGACTAGCCCAATATTCCAAACAGGTGTGGCCCAAAGCTCTTTGGCCTAGCTATAGTATAAACCCATTGTAATTCTTAGTTGAACTAACATAGGTCTTTCTACATCAGTGGTTGGCTCAGACTGATGTGTGGTCAGTCAAATTCACTAATGTCAACCTGCCCTGGTGATGTCATCACCAGATTTTGATTGGCCTGAGTCACTAAAAAGGTAGAACTTCTCTGAATATAAATGACGACATACAGCCATGCCTTCTAAGACATCCCCTTTTTCTCCAGACTAGTTTTATGCTCAAAATTATTTTCCTTACATAACATTCTTATTTAACCCAATTTAAACATTAAACTTACATATTCAGATGTTTCTCCTTAAGAGGAACACTTTGGTATAAATCTGATATTCCTGGCATTTATATTTCCCAAGTTACATTATTACAGGTTATAACTTCATAATTGTAATAAAACTTCTTAAAATAAAATGATAGTCTTGCTCTAAATATTCTAAGCTGCAGAATAATATAAGAGTTGTAAGAAAATCCATTCTTAAAGTCTTTAAAACATTACTTTTTTGTAGAAACATATGAGCTCTTTGTTCTACTTAAAGACATAAATCTTAAACTGTCAGAAATATTCTTTTAGACAGTTTTTTCCTCGATAGCAAAAAATACATTTTTAAGAGTCTTATTGTCATACTGCTTAGCACATGACCTATCATGAGATACTAGATTTGTTTAGTTTTTAGTAAGAAAATTATTTTCAAATAAGTTTTAATCATAACTCCTGAACCCTTGGTCCTGCACTGATGAAACTTGGTAAGTTTACTTATTATACTAGTGTATAATACCTGTCCAATTTTTGTAGTGGCTGTCACAAACCCACTCAGCAGGTCAGCCCTCTACTCCTAAAGTGCCAACCTCCGAGTGCAGTCTTGTGAACAGTTAACAGAAACAGGGCAACCCTACTGTCTGTTTTGTGGGTTCGAATCAACCTTTGGTCTCAAGTCTTGGAGGGATTCAAACTGTAACTCTCTTGTTAGCATACCCAATGTACAGGTTCAGATAATTCTGCTCTTCTGGGGGGGGGCAGATACCTTTTGCCTACAGGCACCTAACCAGGCATACAAAATGAACTCTTAAAACTCTGTTAAAGACCTAAGAATAAATTCTTACCTTTTCCCTGTTTGGTAAAACCAGTAAGCTTTGTGCAGTGTCAGCTTTAACCATGTATGCTCCCTTGTCAAGAAAAATAAATTCAAAGGCACACCAAGTAGTCTCTAAAGTAGAGGTTTACTTCAAAATAGATAAGAAAAATGTAAAATGTAAATACAGAACCATATATCACAAAACATACAAATCACTGAAACAAAACAGGTTTAAAAGTGCAGATTCCTACCACTAATACACTCAGACTTGTCTGTTCTAAGGTATTCTTATCTCACAGTGCTGTAGATGTTTCTCTTTCAGAGTCCAAACATTTGTGTCTAAATGGAAAACAGAATACTGTTTAAAAGCTAGCTTTGCCCACCTCTTTGCATGAGATCACCTAGCTCCTCCCTGTCAGAATATATAAAAAATATGTATCTATACAAAAACAGCATGTCTTTTCCAGAAGATAAATTAATATTCTGTGATCTCAGCACAACTCATTTTCTTTTTCAAATGACATTTCTTTGATCTTATGAGCAGCTTCCCCTTTCTAGGACATCAAAGGGACTCGTTACAGTGGTAGCCACAGACATTGCCAGCTATTTCCAGATATTTTGCGGAAGTTCTGAAGGGTTTCTCTCTGCTGCCCCTACTGTTTAAATGCAAAAAGCATCAGATATTTCTGGAAATATCACAGAAATTTTAGGAAATAGCTGGAAGTGTCTGTGGCTACTACTGTATGTCTCTCTGACAGATCTCATGAGGTGCAACTTGCTTTGTATCACCATGTGAATTTTACTGTGTTTCCTCTGAATGTTATAAAAGTTTATGATCTATCTTGGCATCTAGCAAGCTGCAATTAGTCACATAAAAAAGAGATCCTAAATTTTAAGTCTCTTCTAGCCTGTAATTATCTCTTGGCCTTCCAGGTAACACCTATTAGCTAAAACCTGGAAGGGGGGTTGTCATTCCACAGACAGTCAGCATCTCTCATGAGAGACATTCAATAACACATTTTTATATTAAAAAAAGCATAGGTTAATCATAACCTGCTGTCCAAGTGTCACAGTGGCAGTACATTGCATCTTTAAACTATGAATAACACTTCTTATTCTAATGTAAAGTAATGGGACTCTCAAACTCACTTTTTTAAGGCAAGTTTTTCCAAGCTGTACCAGTCACATAACCTCCTATCTGATTGTAGTCATGGTTACCTAGCTCTGAAATGTCCACTCTAGCCTAGATTTAAACACATGCATATAAATCTGTCAAGTTCACAGAGTTGCTTCTCTGGTACTGAGATAGCTTCAGCTGAAGTCTTCTTGGAATGTGGCTAGGCCCCTAAGAAAATGTCATACCACAAACTCAACTCAGAAAGTGTCCACTTATATCATGGCTTAAAAATTAAAATGGAGTCTCATCTTCATTTCCTCAGACCTCATTTACTATATGGCAAAGGGATGCTTAGGGAACAGAGATATTTTCCCTTTTAAGCATTAAAGCCAGATACCTTGTCTTAAGATTTAGTTAACTAACACTTTTTGTTTTCTCTTAGGAATTTATGCAAACAATAATCTTAACCAGAAATTAGTCCCATATAAAATCACATAAAATAATTAAAAATCAATTCTTGATAATAAAAATAACATAATTTTTCCATCAAAGGTTTTGTTCCTACATACTCCTTGCATGTGTTTTAATCCCCCATAGAAATACTTGTGACTAAATTCACCTGGTAAGGGGCTCCCTTTCCCACTCCTTATGGTCTTATTTCACTTATGCTCTTTGTGCACCTAACCTTGCCTTGCTCTGCTTCTCCTTAGCCCGTCCCTCACTGTTGTCATTCTAATGCGTCCACTGTGAACTAACCTTATACCCCCAGGAACCACTACTTGTCTTGTCAAATTATAATATGGTTTTGTTAATTGCTAATAGTGCTTATGTCCTTGTTTTACTGCATGCAGTTACCCTGGCACTGTACTACTCTTTGTTGCATGCCAGGTGCTAAATTGTTATCCACTACATGCTCTAGTTGAACCATGTCTTCTGCTGTGAACCTGTATCATTGTTGTTGTAAGTCAATTGTCTTGCTGGCAAAAGCTACATCTTACTATTGTAAATTGTTAATTGTACCTGTTACTGTCAAAACTGCACCCCTGTTATTGCAATCCCATCTTGGGATCTGTGACTGTACTAGTCTTGTTTGTAACCTCCTGGATCATGTCTGAAAATAGTCATTTCTATGGCTAGTACACCCACCCGGTAAACAAAAACTAACTAAATAAATAAATATTGTGGCATATAGTCCAGACTGAACAAGCCACCTGAAACACCTATGAGCAGTTATCCAGTCTATCAAAAATACAGGTCTAACCTTAATACGATCAAGTATGCATTAGGCATGCAGGAAACCAAATACTTGGGCTATATTTTGGGAAATGGAAGTAAAGTCAGAGAGTTCCAAGACAGAAGCGGTAGATAACAGTTCTATCCCTAAAACAAAGAAGCATATCAGGTCATTTTTAGGGTTGGCTGGTTACTATTGCAGATTCGTTCCCAACTTTGCCCACTTAGCTGCTCCCCTCACTGAACTCATGAAAAAATGGTGCCCGAATAATGGGAAATGGATCCCAGAGTGTGATGAGTTTTTTTGGGCCATCAAGGCTGCATTCTGCTCAGCCCCTGTTTTAAGAAGTCCAGACTTTGAAATACATGTTCTGTTACAGACAGATGAATCAGAGGTTGCCCTAGGTGCAGTCCTGAGTCAGAATATTGATGGAATGGGACAAACCAGAGAGGGCAAGGGCACAATGGCCAAAACAGGCACACAGTTGAGACTGGGCAAACAGAACAACACTCAGACACCCAGGCCACAACCCACACAGGCCCATGGCAGGTATACAGAACAGGTACACTGGAGCAGACATGGTGCCACACAACAGCGGGCAGAAGCAAGGAGAAAGGTGGTGGCCACTGGACAAGGCAAACACCACAGATGGCCAAGACTGTGGCTGTATGGGGGGGGACACACAGGGCGACACTGTTCCAAACATTGGGCAACACACTGTGCCACCACAGTTCCACACAGCCAGGATAGAGTCCCAACCACAGGACACCACACACAGGGCCCCAGACCAATAGTACAGCAGTGCAAGGTATGCAGGCCACAAGCAGCACACACAGACTGGGGCAGGGACATGAGCAGCAGGACATGAGGCCCATGCACATGCTACAGGCAACAGTGGAGCCACACAGAGGCGGGGGGTGCAGGGGGAAGCAGACCATACATAGATGGGGGCACACAGGGACATGGCAGCACAGAGACAGTGAACAGCCCCTGACAGGACACAATCCCAGGATCGAGGAACAGAGAATGACCACAGACACCATGTCAGAGAATCAAACGATTTATATAAATGACAGTAAGAACAGTAACAATGTTAACACAAGAAACAGCAGAAACTATGTACAAAAACCAATAAAAAAGGGATGGGGTGTGAGGGACTATATACAGGAACAGGTGGGCAAAAAAGGGGGCACGGACAGCATCATAGGGAGGGAGAGTGGGGGAAACAGCAGGCTATATACAACATACACAAGCTAGCACATGGCAGAGGGCTACAGTCATGGCCGTGCATCTCTGCGCCCCAACCCCATGCAGCCATGTGCCGTCAGGAGACACAGGATGGCCCCTAGGGTGCACCGAAGGTGCCCCAGGCATTCAACGGATGAGCCTGAGTGACCCCTGGATAGCCCGCTGGATTGCCGGTCCAAGGCACCTCCACTGCCGGCTGCTGCTTGACGATCCTGGGGACCTACAGCAAGGACACAGAGAACACATACTAAGTCCCATTGCAGACACACAACCTTCACCAAGCAGAAGCCCACCCCACCAGATAAAACAATTCACACACAGGGTTGCCACCTACCTGCTCCCACACATCCACCATGTGAAGCTCCAGCTGCAGCCCCCTGTCGCTGCACCTCAGTGGCCACTGCAGCCCGCCACCTGCCCTCCAGCCCTGCAAGACACAGACAGAGACTGACGTGAGTACACACATTAGTGCACAAACCACCCCCCAACACCAGTGTGTGCATGCATTGCTGGTGTACACAAGCAGTGTAACACAGGTGAAAGGCTATGCAATCAGTAGCTGCACTCAGCAGCCATGTCTGAGCCCCCAAAGTGCTCAGCTGTGGATGTGCATAGTACACAGTGGTCCCACCACAGGCGCAACACAGTGTACCCGCCCCACACACACACACACCACCACAGGGAGGCCCAGACCATGTGTCATGCATGGTAGGACACCACAGGGCAGGTGCAGCCACACACATGTGTGGCATGTTGGGGAGTGCCCATGCGAGTGTGCTGATGGGGTGTGACCCTACCCCACTCCGCAAACACCCATGCCACACATGTATGCATGATACCTATCTGCTACTGGTAGTGCACCCCTGCATACACGTGCCTGCAGACTCTCCAGCCATTCCTGGTACCTCCTTCCCAGGTCACCATATTAGTGGCAACACTGTTCCCCTGTGCGGGGAACCCCTGTGCGGGTGCACCAGGTGCCAGGCTATGTTGGCACAGGCAGTTGTCCTGGGCATGTGCAGGTCATCTCTGCCAAATAACTGGCCCTCCACAAGGAGGACAAGTGCCACCAGGTGGAGCAGCTCAGCCTCTGACCAGTTCATGGCCCTCTGCCGTGTTCTTGCTGGCCTGAGCATCTCTGCTGAGCAACAGGTGCACAACATTCTGCAAGCCCTGCAAAGTGAAAATGGCAAATGGCGCCACATGCGCTACTGGGCCACGTGCATGCACCCTGTGCACATCAGTGTGCTGCATGATTGGTCAGTCATGCACCCACAGGCACATGCGCAATGCACAATGCTATGGTGGGAATGCAGGGTCAAGGGCCATGACCATGTCATGCATGCGCAATATGTAGCTCTCCGCCATGTTACGTGTGGCATGCACTATCTCGCATAGTGCCTGTGATGCGCAGTCGCACAACATTGCTCGCTGGCATGTAATGTGTGATCCACTGACAACTACTGACAACTGTCACAATGTGCACCATTCAGGGGACGTGCATGCATGGACAGACTGCACCACGTGACGTGTACCATATGTATGTCTGCAATGTGAGTGTGGGACCAATCGTGCAACTGCAGTGCTGTGCCAGGGGTACAACAGACAGCACATGCACGCTGAATGCACCAAAGCACTTCCACCCCATTCAGGAAGATGTCCTGAACGCACTGCGCATGCACGAGTGATGTGCCATGTAGAGATGCGACCAACTCAGCAGATGCACCTTGCTGATTGAGATGAGCTGAGGCAGTTATGCAATTCACAGATAATGCTCCCAAATCAGCCTAATAACGTATTCAGGGGCATCTCAGCTGTTTAGCATCTCATTATCACTGCCCCAGTCCTCATTTGCATGCCCTGAGCCATAAATGCTCCCAACTCAAATCAAAATCAAATCACGTTTATTTGTATGGCACCTTTCGAGGTACCAAGGCACCTCACATAACAATAAAACAGCTACAGCACGTAGTTACAACTTTATAAGTAGTATAAAATACAGATAATAAACAGTAGAATTATTCGGACTATTCCCCAAACACTTGGGTGCATAGGAAGGTTTTTAAGGCCTGTTTAAAGCCCTCCACTGTTACGCACTCACATATCTGATGGGGTAGAGAATTCCAAAGGGTAGGGGCCACATGCATAAATGCACGGGCCCCAGAAGATTTTAAATAAACCCTTGGCATCTCTAGCAACCCCTCATCAGTCAAGCAGAGTGATCACCCAGGGCAGTAAGGAACCAGGAGCTCTTTCAGGTAGTCCGGACCCTGTCCTGTAGGGCTTTATATGTCAGAAGACCGACTTTAAAGGTGATTCACCACTGTACTGACAGCCAGTGCAGTTCGCGCAGCATCGGAGAAATATGACAGGACCGGGGGGTTCCTGTCAATAACCGGGCCACTGCGTTCAACACCAGCAGCAAGCAGCAAATGTCCACCCCTGGAAGCCCTAGGTATAGGGCATTACAATAATCCAAGTGCAAGGACACAAAGGCATAGACCAAAGCAGGCAGGTCTCCAGACAGAGCAAGGTGCTTAACTCTGGAGATATTCCTCAGATGTTAAAAGGAAGTTTTGACAATGGCAGACACCTGCAAACTCAGAGTCAGTCCCTTGTCAAAAACTACCCCCAGGTTTCACACCCATTCACAGGCCAGGAGAGGCAAACCCGCGAGAGACAATCCAGAGGGTAGTCTCACCTCCGACCCCCCATCCGGCGACCTGGGTCAACCACCATCACCTCGGTCTTTTCCAAGTTCAACCTCAACCAGTTTGAACTCATCCACTCTTGGATTTCTATGGGGCAATTGTCAAAAACTGAGAGAGCTCTATCCTGGTGGGGTGCAAAAGATAGGTAGAGCTGGGTATCATCAGCATAGCAATAAAACCTCAGCCCATACCTTCTTACAATGTCTCAGAGGGGTAGCATGTACACTGCGAACAACATGGGGGACAGCACCGATCCCTGAGGGACCCCACATGATAGGGGAGCTGGGTCAGAGGAATAAATCCCCGACACCACCCTCTGAGTTCTTCCAGTGAGGAAAGTTGAAAACCACCTGAGGACCTTGCCAGACAAACCACAGATGAACCTCAAACGATTGAGCAGGACCCCATGGTCCACAGTGTCAAATGCTGAAGAGAGATCAAGAAGGACCAAGATGGAGCAGTTCTTCCGATCTCTAGCCATCAGGAGATCATTGAGCACCCGAACCAGCGCCGTCTCAGTACTATGCCTCTTTTGAAAACCAGACTGGAGAGGTTCATAGATAACATGGATGGTCAAATGGTCATCCAGTTGTACGGCCACTACTTTCTCGATCAACTTCACCACAAAGGGGAGGTTCGAGATTGGTCTGTAGTTCGCAGTCTGAGTCCAAAAAAGCTTTCTTCAAGAGGGGTGTCACAACCACCTCCTTCAGGGAGCTAGGAAACTCACCTGTATCCAAGGAGCACCAGACTATCCATGCTAGGATTGGACCAAGAATATCATCACAACCCAAAATCAGGGTAGTTAGTCATGGATCCAAACTACAGCATGTAGGGTGCATACCCCGGACAATCCACATGATATCCAAGAGCTCAGGCTGGCTGAAGGTACTCCAGGAAAACTTGAGGTGCTGTGCCCAAACACGAGTTCAGAGCAGTGCCCGAGGAGTATGCTGATTGGAGTACCACCCTGATGTCAGCCACCCTAGCAGCAAAGAATTGAACAAGCTCTTCACACTCAATTTGCAAAAACGCTTTCCGAACCTGTAGACAGGCTGGGTTGCACAGTCTGTCCTCGGTTCGAAAAAGCTGAGCTGGTCGATTCTGAGCAGCCACAATCTCCCTGGATAGGAACTCTGCCTTCTTATGGGTGATTGCAGATTGATAGGCTTGGTAATGGTCCATCAATCTATGGTGGTCGGCATCAAGGTGGGACCTCTGCCAGCAACATGCCAACCTTCGTCCAAGTTGCCGCATCTCCCTCAAGGACCCATCAAACCAAGGGGACCAAGGGCGAAGGGAGAGAGGACAAACATGGACCAGAGCAATTATATCCAGAGCCATAGATATGGCTGTATTATAGGCCACCACTAGGGCTTCTGGGTCACTGTTTGCCACATGAAGGATAGATAGGTCAAGCACCACGCCCAGGCCTTCAGAGCTTATATCTCGTAAAGGGCAGTATCTGTCCATCTCTTCAGGGGTGGGCCCACGAAGGGGGGGGTGCAAAAATTGAACCGCATGGTGAAATGATCGGACCATCCAACTGGTTCCACCCCCAGACTGGAGACTTCGACTCCCAGGAGGAAAACCAAGTCAAGAGAATGAACAGATTTATGGGTAGCAGAAGAAACAATCTGTGTAAGGCCCTGAGATGTCATCAACTGGAGGAGGTGCTGACCAAATGGAGAGAGTTTATCATTGACCCAGGCATTAAAGTCACCCAGGACCACCAGCCTAGGTGACTCAAATGCCATGTCAATCACAAAATCTGCCACTTCCTGCAGGAATCGCTTCTCATATCCGGGTGGACGGTAGGTGATCCTACAGCCTACACCTGCTACTGCTTTACATTCAAATGACTGGGTCTCCTCAACTGGTACACTCATGAGGCCCAATTCGGTCTTGAAACAGACCACAACCTCCCCCCTGCTCCAATCTTGGGTGATAAATCACCGAGTACCCAGCTGGAGTAGCGGCCTCCAATAAAGGGCCAGAATTCTCGTCCGGCCAGGTCTCGGTGATACATGCCAGATCTGCTGTTACAACAAGAATAATTGCAGTCTTGTTCTTAATAGACATGGCATTACATAATACCACCTGATTTGGATGAACCTCCAAGGCCATCCAGGCCACCTGCCCACCAAAATTGATGGTGCCCTTGTGTATGGAAACTAGATATGAAGGACCACGTTCTGGGTTCTACTTTGCCCCGTGGCATCTTCTGGATCTCACTACCCAGATGGGATGGTCCCTCTCATTCACCCTCCACTGTTTGTGCCCCCGACACCTCCCCCCCCATAAGCAATACCTAACACCCTACAGTGCTGGTAGATAGTAAACTGTAATGGGGGGAGGTAAAAGGAAGGAGGGCACGAAGGGCGGAGGATGAATAGCGCACAACATTGGGGGCAGGCCTCCTACACATTTCAATAGTCCAAATAAACTCACACAACTCAGACCACACTGAGAATAGGTAACTGAGAGGATTCATAGCCTTGAATATGAGTATTATTTCATTTCTACATGTATTACTTCTGTTGCTGTGGACTGGGTAAGTGCACTAGCCAACCTCTGCCTAGACTCAGGCATGACCTAGGGGAGGGGAATACAGATGACTGGCAATGGACTGTGAAATAGTCATCTGTTTGTGTACAAGTCCAGTACTAATGTAGCCAATCCACATGATGAACTGGTCAGTGGACAGGCTGTTGCCATCTGGCCATGTGCAGGGACACCTGTTGCACGACATGGTGTGCCACACACTGTCCCATAGGCCACCTCAGTGGGTTTACACTGGCGGCTGATGTGCCTGCACAAACAGTGAGGTGTGCATAGTGACAGTGATGGGCAGCCAGCTGCATGTGTATCTGGACATGTGTCACAGGTGACATGTCCATGGCAGTGCAGCTGTCCATGGCGGGTAGGCAGACACAGCACTGACTGCCATGACACACCGTGCACCACAACACGTGCACTGCCTGCAGGCCATGTCAGCCAGATGCTGTTGTGACACTATGCAACCACTGTATGTCCGTAATGGGCACACAGGAATCATCAGGTGCATGTCTAATGTCTGTCTGTACCCTCCCACTGAAACCAGTGTGTCATAAGAAGACAGTGCTGCCAGTCGCAGGTGAACAAACTTTACTAAAGATGAGGAGTGGGCCCTCTTTGAAGCCTACAATCTGCGGCATGATGTACTGTCAGGCAGTGGTGGCAGCTGTACAGCACGGGAGGAGGGCTGGGAGGCAGTGGCCCGTCATGTGAATGCCATGGGCAAGTACAACCGAACCCCCTGGAGTGCAGGAAGCACCTTAATGATGGGAAAAGGAGGGCAAAGGAAAAGGTGGCCAACACTGAGGCTTCCCTGCAACAGACAGGGGTTCGCCCACAATCATATGTGTGCCTGAGCCCTAATGAGGAGCTCCTAGGGGCAACCATTGCCAGGTCCGCTGTGCAGGGTGTCCCTGGAGGGAGGGTTCCAGACAGGTGGCAGCCCATCGCAGCACTGTAAGTAGCCATGCACATGACATGTGTCTGGCCATGTGTATGCCCTGGCTGCCATGCCAGTCCCAATGTGTGTCGCTGTGTGACTGTGGTCCCATGTGTGGCAGTGGCCCTTGTGTGGCCAATGCTGTATTACGCTGTGTCTGACAGTCCTTTCCTGTGGTGGCACATGTGATGGGCTGGTCCCAGTCAGGCTGCTCAGATATGAACACTGTTGGATGGGCAAGTTGTGGCACTGGTATACAGGGTACCATGTGGCCATGGCCAGTCACCACACAGCACTGGTCACAGCAGGTGCATGGCTGCAGCAGCATTATAGGCACTGCACAGCTGTGCCAGGGACTGTCATGTGCAATCATGGCACAACACTGTATTGAACTGTACATGCATGTATGTATGTATGTATGTATGCCACTGTATAATCCATTGACACTAACCATGTCTGAAATCTTCTTTTCACAGCTCCATCATGCCTCACGGGTGTGGCTGTGGGCACAGCTGCACAGGATGCCCTAGCGGGCAATGATGCTGGCCCATCACACAGGGCTGTGGGCACTGTGGTCAATGGTGCAATCCCTGGACCGTCCACTGTATCAGTGCCACCTGCTCCAGTGCCAGTGGAGGCAGGCTCGGCAGGCCTCTCAGCCAGTGCTGCCACTGCTGGCGTCAATTTCACCACATGGCTGAAGGGTCTACTGGGATTGTGTGATGATGACCCAACAGATGCAGTGGACATCACTGATGCCCTTCTTGTGCTGGCATCCGGCATGCAGTGGGCATACAGCGATGGCCCTGTGAATGATGACGCCACCCAGATAGAGGGAGACACAGTTGACAGTGGGACACACAGCACACAGGTGCCTGTGCAGGTGGCCCCAATGGCATTGATGGCCCTGCTGCACGTGGCATGGATGCAGAGGCCACACAGCTGCCCGCGTTGGTGGGTGCTGTGCCCTCTGCATCTAGTCCATGTGCGGTGGTCGGGCCCTCAAGGGTGTCATGGCCAGGTGCTGTGGGACACACACAGGCACCATTGGAACGTGACAACTCCAGCCGTGGATGTGCTTGAGCCAAGCATGCCCAAGCCCCACCCATGCCGCAGCCTGCCATGGCACAACCACTGCCTATGGATGCCCCTCAGCAGGCTGTTTCACCACCCACACATCAGCAACGTCACCATGAACCATCACCCACCAACAACATTGAGGGCTATGTCCACCTCCTGCGTGATACTATGGAGGGGCAGGCAGCCCTACATGCGGAGTTCAGAGGCCTCCAGACGCTGATGGTCCTGGGGCATGAGTCTGCAGTTGCATGGTATGCCCAGATATTGACAGAGGTATGCCTACAGTGGGTGGGCATGACCACAGCATTGGAGTGGATTGCAGCTGCTGCAGAGGCAGCAGCTGCATCTGTTAAGTGCTGTGGCCATCGGGCCTCCAGCTGGACACCCAGGAGTGCCGTCCGCACACCCAGGCAGTGGTGTCAGGTGGACCCATTGCTGCTGATGCCGTTACCTCATGTTGCGCTGCCCAGTGTCCCAGGCACAGACATGGCTCGCTGGGCCACCACATCGATGAGCACCCATTCACGGTCTTATTGCAGTACCCCTACAGGGGTGTGGGATACATCCCCTGTGGCTGGTAGTGATGCGGCTGCATCCATCAGTCATAGCAGAGGCTGCCCTCATGTCCGTGGTGGCCATGGTGCCGCCCTGTGACATCCAGGTCCCTGTTCCAATGGCTGCTGCACTTTCCATCTCTGTGTCCCACTTGCCTTAATAACAGTGCCTGGGGTGGCGTGAGTGGCATGCGCCTGCCCCAGTGCAATGCCATCATGGGCCCTCCATACAGTGCCACCTGCATGTCTGTGTGCACCACTGTTGTGCCATATGGCATGGGTGTGATGAGTGCAGTCCAATGTCTTCTGCACCTGTGTGACAGCAGCAGTGCACACTGATCCATGCCATCCCTGGCACTGTCATTGTGGCATGCGCATGTTTCGCGAGGTGTGTGTGTGTGTCTGTCTCTGGACCTCATGGTCCCTGGCATGTCTGGGGTCCAGATGGTCACGTGATGGCATCTGGCTAGGCAGCTGCTTGGGCTCTGAGCTCTCCCCTGCAATCGCCGTTTTTCACTTGTTTTTTGTGCCATCGGGGCACCAAACTGAGAAATTTCTAAATAAGGTGCTCAGATATCGTGCCTGCTGTCATGAAGTCGAATTTGTTCTGGGGGAAACCGATTATTTTAGCGGGATGGAGGTGGATGTGAAACAGGCCTCTGTTAAACACACTCCCCCTGCTTCCCCTAACAAGGCATCGAAGAAGCAGCATAACCAAGGCCCGGTCAAATCAGAATGGAGTGGAGACAGACCGCAAGTGGTTACTCCCCTGACCGAAGATAAATTTCTTCAAGAACTGACCCCTGTAAAGGATATTCTCAAAGAACTGGCTGATGAGCTTAAATCACTGCTGGGAGATCTGTCGTCGGTCTCCACCAGAGTAACAGATGTTGAAGCTAGAGTTTTCTCGTCAGAGCAACGGCAGGATAAGGCGGAGGTCGTGATATGCTGAACTTAAGCAACAGATCAAGAAGCGTAAGCCAAAACAGAGGATTTGGAGGGGCGTAATCACAGGAACAATCTGCTATTTTGTCTACGGAGATGGAGGAAGGGCCGGATTTAATGGCCTTCTTGCAGAAGTTCTTAATCAAGATCGTTGGCCCATCTCCTATCAGTCCCTCTTATCATCTGGAATGGGCCCATCGTTCATTAAGGCCCAGGCCCCCAGCTGGTTCTCCTCCACGACCCATTATAGTTAAATTTTTAAGTTATATTGAGCGGCAGCATGTGTTCTCTAAATCCCGAGATTTAAAAGAGATCCTATGGGGCTCATCCAGACTTCGTACTACGCAGGACCTTCCTAAAGAGACTAGAGAAAAAGGGCAGCCTATCACCCTGTCGTCCAAAGTTAATAGCTGCCTCCATCCCTTTTAGGATGACCTACCCAGCAAATTGAAGGTCACGATCGGGAGGCTCAACATGCAGTTTCAACTCTCGGAGCGGCCCTAAAGACTTGCCTCAAGACTACCAGATCTCTTCAAGACTGCTGGCTGAAGGACATGCTATTTACTAGTTCCTACAGAAATCTGGCGATCCTGTGATTTGGGTTGTTTTATTTTTGGGGCTGACTAGTAATGTTAAGCTTGCATGGTGGGGTCTGAATTTTCTTTACTGGACCGACTGGATGGTTGGGCCTGCTTGCTAACTTCTCTAGGATCCTTTTCGGACTAATCCACTTCGTCTATCCTACTCTTTCTCTCTTGCCTTCCTCTTTCCTTACCTGGCCTTTATGATGGTCGATCGGGTGAGTGGTTGCCTTTGAGGGTTGAGGGTCCTCCTTGCTGGGCCTGGTCGTTCGGGTTTGAGGCGAACTTTTCCATCTGATGCTGTTTCGAGGGACTTCCTGGTAGGAGGACCTTCTTAGTCCGACTGGTTTTGTCCCTCGGAAACAGCATCCATATCAAATTTTTATTAATCAAGGCTTTTCCTGTTGTTACATATTTCTTGGGCAGTTTGATGCCTGGTAAGTGGCTTTTTCAGTCTTCGTTCTCTGGGCGATTGAGGGATGCTTTCCATGGCAGGCTGACTGGGAGGGGGTCTCCTCTTTGTTATGGGGATGCCTTTTTCGTTTCTCCTTTCCTTTGGTTGCTATACCTTTACTGTTCCTCTCCTCTCCAATCTATCTAAGTCATCTTTTAATGTGTTTGTTTTACTGCTGGTAACTGGTGGTGGGGGGGGCTTGAGTCTGTGGATGCTTGCTCGCTAGATGTGGTATTGCGAGCCTATTGATGGGGGGTTTGCTAACCTCTCCCTGGTGATGGGGATGACATGCTTTACTATATGGGGGTTCTGGTCGTACACTCTCGCTGGCTTGTTCTGGGGGTGTTTTTTGTATTGGTGTTTGTACCTAACACTGGGGACTTTGGGGTTCGCATCTGGGGTTGGGTGGTCAGAGCTTCTGTGTTTTTGCCTGGTTAAAAGATTATCTCTGCTCTGGCCTTCCTCTGTACATAGTTATGTGGGGGTTTTGGGGTTTTCTTTGATGTTGGGGGTAGGCTGTTGGGTTTGTGAGTCCTTTTCGATGGTGGTTTTTCAGAATTGGAGTTTGGGAGGGTGGGTGGTTTTCTTATTGAAGGTTTTGTATAAGACATTCTGGAGGCTGGTTTTGTTGGGTGGGTAGGGAGGATGGGGTTGTTGGCTGCTTTCCCTTATATTACATGGCTTCTGCTTAATAAGGCATACTGCTATGGGGAATATGCTTTTGGTAAACTTGGTATGGAGTTGTTTTGGGTGTGGGTATATTTTGGAGATAATAATGTTAGGCTTAAAATTATAGATGGGTGGGTGCACCTTTTTTCTTTCATAATCCTGAATATGTCTGGATACTTGGTCCTTGTATACTGTATTTAAATGGCTACGTATTACTTTAAAATAGCTTCCTGGAATGTACGGGGACTTAGGATCGGGTCAAACGCTTGCAGATGTTTAATCACTGTTCGTTGCTGCAAATTGACATCCTTTTTTTGCAGGAAACACACCTTAGCCATGGTGACACCAAGCTTTTATCTCGTTCGGGCTTTTCTCAATCCTATCTTGCTGGTAATTCCTGTTTTAGTAGAGGGGTGGCGGTCCTCATCAAGAAACATGTTTTATTTACTAAGGAGACGACTGTGTCAGACTCAGAAGGGAGGTTTATGTTGGTTAAAGGTATTCTTAATGGTGGGAATATTGTTCTGGGCTCTATATACGGTCCGGTGGGGGGTGACCCTGGTTTTTTCATGTCCCTTGCTGAGAAATTGGCTAATTTTCTTCCGCCTGGTTTATATTGGTGGGGACTGAAACATTCCTTGTTCACTTGTTCTAGATAGAGACCCTCAGGATAAGCGCCCACCTTCCCCGGCTCATAGAGCCTTCTCGGATTTGAGATCGTTGCTAGGTCTATGTGATCCTTGGAGACATGCTAACCCTTCTCTCCGAGCCTTCTCTTTTCTTTCTCAGTCGCATGGTACTAAATCTAGACTAGACATGGTCTTAGTTATTACTTCCTTCCTTTCAAGTCTCTGTTTATCTGGCATTGACCCAATTATTCTTTCGGACCACACTGTTGTCTGGATCAAGCTTTCCTTAACTTCGGAGTTCTCCCGGGATTCGGTTTGGCGGCTGAATACTCAGCTGTTGAAGGATCCGCAAAATGTATCTGATATTAGCTCCCTGATTTCGCTCTTTCTGGCAGATAATCTAAACTCCACTCCAAGGTTTGATATGGTCTGGTCTGCTCTTAAGTGTTTTCTTAGGGGTGAGCTTATTAAAATGGCTTCCCTTAAGAAAAAAAAGGGGCTTGCAAATTCTTTATTTTTGATGGGTAGAATCCGGGAGTTGGAGACTAAGTACTCCTCAACCTCTTTTTTAACTGATCTTAAAGAGCTTTTATCAGTTAAGAGTAAATATATGGATCATTTGAAGGAGAAAACTGAATATTCCCTGCTTAAAACTCAAGCTAAGTATTTTGATCAGGGGGAAAAATCCGGTAAGCTTTTGGCTTTGCGTTTACGGGCATTGGAAAGCTCCAGGATTATTCCCTCTCTGCTCTCTTCATCTGGTGTGGCTGTCACTTCACCTAGAGGAATTGCCCATATTTTTAAGGAGTACTACCTGGACCTATATAGCAAACCTACTGTGTCGTATTCTACTTTTGAGTTAGAAGAATATTTGAAGGAGATTGATATTCCATGTTTATCAGAGACCCAGCAAGCTATTTTGCTGGCTCCTATCTCATCGGAGGAGATTGAGATCCATTGCTTCCTTGCTCCTGACCGAACGCCGGGTCCTAATGGTCTCCCCGTTAACTTTTTATAAGGCCTTTGCCAAGGACTTGATACCTCTCTTTTCAAATTATATGAATATCTGTCTATATCTCCGGATGTGGATCCTTCATTGTTTGAGGCTATAATTGTCTTAATCCCTAAACCTGATAAGACTCTTACCGACCCGGCCAATTACAGACCCATTTCACTTCAAAATTATGATATGAAAATTCTCGCCAAGATATTAGCTGAGCGAATCAGGATGGTTTGGTCTGGCCTGTTGAGTCCTGAACAGGTCGGCTTTGTTCCTGGAAGATCGGCGGCCGACCACTTGAGGACCCTGTCGCATATCTCCCAACATGCCCAATCCTTTTCACACCCGGCTGCTTTGGTTTCTCTTGATGCTGAAAAAGCCTTTGATCGCGTGGACTGGTCTTTTCTTTTGGGCTGTTTTGGAGAAATGGGTTTCCCTGCCTTTGTTAATAGGATTGAGTGTTCTACAATTGCCCCTCTGCCAAAATTTATTGTAATGGGGTGTTCTCTTCCTTTTTCGCTTATATGCTGGTACCAGGCAGGATGTCCTCTCTCCCTCTGTTATTTAATTTGTATTTGGAACCTTTACTTATTAGGATTAAGGCTTCTGTTCAGGTTAAGGGACTTAGACTACACCAAAGAGAACTGGTTCTCTCTGCGTATCTTGGATGACATTCTTTACATTTAGCAGATCCGTTGAATCTTTGAAGGCGGTGATAGGTATTATTGAGAGGTTCGAGTGTCTTTTCCGTTATAGATTGAATATTTCAAAATCTGAAATTCTCCTCTTAATGTATATACAAATAAATCTGAGTTCTCCTCTTTCGGTATGAGGTGGGCCCTAGATTTATCAAATACTTGAGGATTTATTTCTCTACCGATCCTTCTCTTTGAGAAAGTTAAATTTGGACAGACTTAAGGACTCGGTTTCTTAGGATTTACAGCGTTGGTCAGCTCTTCTCTCATCTCACTTTGGGGTCGAATAAATATTCTTAAAATGAACGTTCTTCCCCGGGTGTTTTACCCAATGAATCTGGTTAACCTTTGGCTTCCTATTTCCTATATTCAACAATTTCATGTGCTTTTCTCCAACTTTGTCTGGTCGGGGAAGGGGGTTGGGCGCTCCTATGCTAAATTATCGCTCTCTAGAGAGAAGAGGGGTCTTAGGTTACCTAATCTCCTGTTGTACCATTGGGCGGCTCACCTCTCTAAGTTGGGAAGATGGTTCTCTACCGAATCGGACTCATCCTGTCCAATTTGGCTTCAACTTGAACGCTCCTCTCTTACTGAGATTAAATCGGATAGGTATGCCTTACTTTACCTATCCCGAGGTGCTTTCCAAGTGGATGCCAGATAGTGTTATGATGGCTGCCATTAAGTCCCTTGTGCAATGTTTAAAGTACTTTCATATTTCTGCTATCTCAGACCTGGGACAACCGGTTGTTTGTAATCCTAATGTTAAACTGGGTACTTCATGGATTACCCCGGAGTGGCTTCCACAAATCAGGGAGGCCAGACTTGAGCAATTTTTTAACAGAGATTCACTTCTTTCTTCCGGTGATATTCTCGAGAGATTTGACATATCTAAAAGGGATATTTTCAAAGTTTATCAGTTGAGACATTTGATTAGTCAGAGATTTGGAACCACTTCTAAGGATTCGGTTGTTTACCCTTTTCTTTCTGAAATTATCAATCTTGCTTCCCAACCCCATTCTATTTCCTTGATATATTCCTTTCTTCTGAATTATAATTCGCCAGAGATGGTTGTTGGCTTGGATGTTTGAGCTCATCTTTTGCCTGATATTTCCCTGGACTGGTCGGGTGTTTGGAAGGATCTTCATAGATACCATACCCAGGATAGGTTGCGGCTAATGCAGTATTATATTGTTAATAATTTGTACTATACCCCGGTTAAACTCTTTCAGCTCAAGAGGGTCTCTTACCCAAAGTGTTTTAGGTGTCTACAAGGTGAGGGAAACCTTGTCCATATGTTCTGGGATTGCCCTAAAGTTGCCCCCCTGTGGTCTCGGGTTCGGGATTATCTTGATCCTCTTTTGGGTCTGTCCGGTTTTTTCTGTCCTGAGGTATGTATCTTAGGTGAACTTTCCCGTGTAGATAGTGTCGAACATAGATATTATATGGCTTTGGTGTCTATGGCTGTTAAAAAACTGGTTTTAAGACATTGGACTGACCAATTGGCCTTGTCATTTGCCGATTGGTTAACTGAATTAGTCTTGTACCTTCAATCTGAAAGGTTGGTTGCTAGTCTTAAAGGTCGTTTGGATCTGTTTCAGAGGAGATGGAGTAAACTTCAAGCCCTCTGTCTGATTTAATCTATACAATTTTATGACCCGATCCCGCATGTCTGCTTGATATTTTATAACCTATGTAATTTCTGTTTTTTTTTTAAATTGTCTGGCTTCTTATAGATGTTAGGATTTGTACCTCTGTGATCATAAATTGTTTTGTCCAGAAGATGTTTGGTGATTTTTGGTGCACCCTGGAGAAGGGGAATGGGTTGTGGGGGCTTGATTTTTCAGTGTTGTATAATGTTTTTTTCTTTGTATCTGAGGATGGATGGGTTGGTGGGATAGTGGGTGGGTTGGTTTTGGTATTTTGTTTTCCCTGAGGGCGTATATTGGAGGGGTGTATTTTCTTTTCTTGGGTTGTACTGCCTGTTTCAATGTTTTCTTGTATTTTCTTGGTGTTTTTTGTGATATTGTGTTGTTGTTTTGTTTTCTTAAAATCAATAAACTTAAATTTCAAAAAAAAAAAAAATGTCTGGGGTCCACTACTGCCCCAACACCACTGTGTGGCATGTGTTGTCTGTGTGTGTGCGCCCATGTTGGGCTGTTTGTGTGCTGTGCTGTGTCTGCCATGCACTGCATGGCTATGTTTCTACCTGTTGTCACCATTGTACACCTCCCCTATGCATACCTGTGATTCTCGTCTATGGTTCCCAAAATGCTCCTCCACTGGCATGCTGCTATAGATCCTTGACCTTGTAGCCAGCCGTAGGTCCCACCATCCATTGGTGGTCCAGTGTTCTGGCCCTGTGGCACTGCATCTTCCTCCTCACCCTCCTCCTCCTCCCGGAACTATTGCCTTACTGGCCTCGACAGCTATTCCATGGCCAATGGCCATGTTGTGCAGCATACAGCAGGCCAGGAATATGCCAAAGGCCTTCTCAGGGCTACACTGTAGGGCCCCACCTGACCTACACAGGCAGCGAAAGTGCATCTTCAACATGCCGAAGATGCACTCGATGATGGTGCGTGTAGCAGTGTGTGCCTCGTTATAACGCTCCTCCGCCTCTGTTCCGGGTCATCAGAAGGAGGTGAGGAGCCAGGGTCTCAATGGGTATGCTGCATCACCTGTGGGGGTGAAAGGTGGCTGTTAATACACTGGTCACATGTGCAGCATGTCCCCCCTCCCTGCCCCATGCTGTACAGCTGTGTATGCTGAGGGTCCACCACTGGCTGTGCCTGTCCCTTCCCTGCAATCCTACCCCCACCATCCACCTGCTGTTGCTGGGCCTACTGCTGTTGTTTGCCCCAGGCCATGAATGCCATTGAGGTCATACGTGCCACACCCACCATTGTCCTGCCCAGTGTGCATTGCAGCAGTGGCTGCTGTCTGCATGTGTTGCACTTGTCCCTGCCACACATGCCTCCAATGGCACTGCACCCCACAATCCAAGCACTGCACATGTGCCACACTGTACCAGCTGGTGTCTGCCTGTGTCTCCTTCCACCCCTCTGCTCTTCCACATCTGCAGCACCCTCTGTGTGTTGTGCATCATGCTGTCTGCACACCTGCCCCCTGTCCTTTCCTGTGCCATAGTGCCCTGTTGTGTGTCTGGTTGCCATGTCCCATGCACCTACTAAATGGCCACTTGGTATGTCCTGTGCCTCAAATCTGTGGCAGAGGGTGGACTGGTGCCATATGAAGGCATCATGTGCACTCCCAGGGTGTGTAGCGCAGACATTGCTGATACGCCCTGTGGCATTGCACACCGCCTGGCAGTTGATGGAGTGGTAGCCCTTGTGGTTGATGTATGTTACCGCATCATCACCAGGTGGTGCATGGATTGCCACATGGATGCAGTCAATGGCACCTATGATGCCTGGCATGCGTGCCACCCTGTGAAACTCCTTCATGGCTTCTGTCCACTCTGCCTGTGTGCTGGGGAAATGGATATATTCCGAAGCACGTGGTAGCAGTGCAGTTAGGAATTGTGTGAGGAGACGGAACGTGGAGGCCTGTGATATGCCAGTGGTGTCCCAGAAGGCCTCTGGAAGGTTTCTGTGGTGAGCAAGCACATTATTGTTGTCACCTTGGTCTCCACTGATATGGCATGACCTCGTCCAGTGGGTGCCTGCATTTCCTCATGGCACAGCTCACAGAGCTGCCTCAGAATGGCCCGATTCAGGCAGTAGCGGCCTACTGTCTCCGTATATGTCAGCTGCTTGAAGGACAGCCTGGCATGATACCGCCATGGGGCCAGCCGCCTACAGTGCCTTTCACCTCCCCATCTCCTCCTCATCCTTATTAGTAGTCCAACCATAACAAATGGTGCTCCATCCATAGTTGTGGTGTGCTCTCTTTCTCCCTCTCACTCTCACACTGTGCTAGTGCTACTATTCTGCCGCTGACCTGCTGGTGGTTTGCACTTAAGTCTGCTTCTTTTATACTTATCTTTTCATGGTGCATTTGGTACTTGCAGCAGGTTTGCTCTGTAGTTGCACCTTCCTTTTGCACTGTGGATTGCTTTGCGCTGTATATGCATGTGTACGTCCTCCCTATATGCGCTGCATTCACAAGGGAAGAAAGAGACTTGGGCATCATCATCACCAATGACCTGAAATCATCCAAGCAGACCACTAAAGCAGTAGGTAAGGCTAGGGGGATGTTAGGGTGTATTAGTAGGGGTAACACAAGTCGGAAGAGGGAGGTAATAATCCCTCTTCACAAGGCACTGGTTAGGCTCCATCTGGAGTACTGCGTGCAGTACTGGAGGCCACACCTTCACAAGGACATTAACCAAATTGAGGCAGTTCAGAGAAGGGCAACCAAAATGGTGCAGGGACTGCATCAGAAAACATATGAGGACAGATAAACGGAGCTCAATATGTATACCCTAGAGCAAAGGAGGGAGAGAGAGGTGATATGATTGAAACATTCAAACACCTTATGGGCAGTAAAAAGGTGAAAGAGTCTAACATGTTTCAATATAAAAAAAATAGCAGGACAAGAGGACACAGCATGAGATTAGAGGGGAGGCCAATTAAGGAGTAATGTGAGGAAGTTCTTTTTCACATAAAGGGTGGTGGATGCATGGAACAGCCAACCTCAGAAAGTGGTGGATAAGAATACAGTGTAGGGCTTCAAACAGGCATGGGATAGGCATAAGGGAGCAATACAGATGAGTATGAATAGATAGGCCATTGACAGAGCAAAGGCCTATGGCACATTTATAAGGTAGAAAAAGAAATGGGCAGACTGGATGGGCCTTGTGGTCCTTATCTGCCATCAACTTCTATGTTTCTATATCATTATTATGTGTCTACAGAGCAACCTGTTTGGTGCAGCGCATCTGGGATGCGCCAGATCATCCGTCCTGTCTGTGAATCATTTCATGGTGCATTTTTATGTTGCACCGGAGCATCTCACTTGTGCCCAGAGCATCTCTTTGTGAATCCTGCCCTCAAACTATAAAGACAGCAATGTTTTTGGTTTTTCAATTTTAGTTTTTATAGTTAGATTTGGAGATGCACTAAGAAGGACTTTTGCTTGGACTGCCTGTTTTAAAAGACATCCTGTACAACTGTTATTTTTATTTTATAGTTTTTTTTATAATAATAAAGTTTGACTTGTGAATTTTATGACTTCTCCTTGACTCCCTATGCATCCTGACCTTTGCCTCTATGACAATGATGCTGTTCCAATATAAAAGGAATGTCCTGAGAAAGTATAAGAATTAAGTCCTAGCCTTTGTAGGAGGGTTCTTACATGCTCCATGAGCTATTTGGTAGTCATTGCTGCATGACTGTCTGAAGTCAGAGGAGACTGAGAGGAATCAGAGTAAACAAGGTACTGCATGAGTGATTAAAAGGAGCTGCTGGGCATTAGTTAGTATGAGTCATACTAGGTAATCTGAACTCCTTTGTACAGTCTGTTGGTCTTTGAAGTTGGAAGCAACAGGATGCAATCATTTCCTTATTTTGTTAAATTGGTGACTGTGAGGAATTTAGCAGAGAAGGCTAAAGAAATAGAAAACTCCACAGGATGCAGGAAACTGTAGACAGCTAAACAAATGGTTGATGAGACCATAATGTTCATGGTAGGGTCAAATGGGACAGTACACAGCAAGTCCAACAAGTTTCAGTAGATATATATCTTCATTAATAGGGAGTCATTTAGAAATTTTTGCAGATGATGCTGTATGAATTCCAAGCAAGAGGAGTTTAACTTGTACTGTATAAAATTGAAGACTGGGATGGATTTGACTGAGATAAGAAGAATTGAATTCCAGATACGTATTGCTTTATGGTCCCATCTGATCATTTCATGGCTTAATGGCAGTAGGTTATGAATGCAAGTATATGATTGACAGAGAAGGAACTCCTATGGATTGATTAGAAGGTACAATGTGACATGGTGACTCCCTTTCTTAGCAGACATCCCTGGTATGTAGTCATTAACTTCAGTATTGTCCTTATTTTTTTTTTGTATCTCTATATTTCTTCTCTTTCTCTCTCTTCACTATGCAC
This sequence comes from Neoceratodus forsteri, assembly GCA_016271365.2. Lineage (NCBI taxonomy): Eukaryota > Metazoa > Chordata > Ceratodontiformes > Ceratodontidae > Neoceratodus > Neoceratodus forsteri. The sequence goes on along the minus strand of JADMNL010000023.1, from coordinate 627,570,427 downwards.
CTGACTTGTGGTCTGCCTGATTTTTGTTATCCTAAACCCACAACCCGTTACACACAACATGAGGAATACATCTTCTGAGCAGTAGAATAAGTTACTTGGAAAGCGGGCGCTAAGGCATATCACATGAAGGCTTCAGCTTGCTGACGATAATATGCTAAGTCATGATAAGATCGGCAAATCAAGAGGGGAAGTCATGATTGAGTCTTCTGAAGGACAGACGTGGCAAAATTCCTGGAACTGAAATGGAGGTAAAGAATCAGGTGCTTGATTCATATAGCCAGGAATATGAAAACATTTCAGAGTAAAATTATAATACAGAGATAACCAAGTCAGCCTCCGCATAAACAACATGATGGAATGCAATGAAGACTTGCCCCTATCGATGATGCCCAATGTTGGTTGATTGTCTGAAAAGACTGAGATGGTCTGCAGAGACCAGAGGTGTCCCCATATGATTGCAGTGGCTACGATGGTGTGTTGTGGTGAAGACTAGATTTGCTGGCATATAGCACCTAGCTTCACCTGAGCTCTTTTCTTCTAGGTTTTGCTTGAAAGGACAGAGCAATGAGTAACATTAACAGAGCAAGGAGAAACATTAAGGCTTCTTTTGACTAAGCAGAGTTACTGTTGTGTTACTATTTTGTTTTATGCTTACAGGTTGTGCTTACAGGTTTTATTACTGTTTTGGGCTTACAGGTTGTACAGTTTACTGTTTTAATTTTCTCTAATTGAAATTGTTTTTTGCAAGGTATATTTTCTTTTTAATTGTTGTGCAGGTTGTTTTGCTGAAAAGGAAGGAAAACACTCACTGGGGTGGTGAGTCAGAGTTGTAGCTGATTGTTTCTGGAGGTCACAGACTTGGTCCCACCGATCCTGCCCCTCACCCCACCCACGCCAAGTGCATAATTTCCTTTATTTCAGAGGTTCTGACATAACTTCCCCAAAAGGGCAAAGGACATAACCTTAACAGCCCAGCACGCTGCATGGGGGTAGATGCACGTACACGCTTACACACATTAACAACAAAAAAAAAATCTAAACGGGAAGGGAAAGAGATGTGGGGAGTGGTGCAGTGCACTCATTGTGGGGTGGCAGTCTTCCGGGAAATGTTCTGGAGGCTACAATGCTGCCTTTTTTGCAGGCACCTCTCTGGTCTGAGGGAGGAGGTTGCTCATCCCATACCAACCTGGTGAGGATTCAGAAAACCTCCTCTTCCACCCAGAGACCACCAGGGCCACTGAAACTGCCTCAGAGATTGCCAAGAAAGAGGAGAGGTTGGACCATGGTGGGCTCAGGAAGGGTGAGGGATCAGAGGCACATCTCTCTCCAGTTGTACCTCTCCACAATTCATACACCATTCTGGTGGAGCATGGTTCCTCTATGGAGACACCAATAGTGGAGACCAAGGAGGATGCTGGGAACCTCCACAAAGGGGACCCAGAGGAGGGTGGCATGAGACCCCACAGAGGAAGGAAACAACTCCTGATGGGGGACTCAGTCATTAGGAGGGTAGAACTGGGGGGAGGGGTCAGGGAGATAAGGTGCCTGCCCAGCACCATGGCTGGGAGGGACATGAAGCAAATCCTCAGGATCATGGGAGCAGCAGCATGAGAGAGGGAGCTGGATGTCATTGTCCACCTAGGGACAAATAACCTGGCTGGGAATTGGATCAGAGCAGTGCAAGAGGAGTTTGTAGAGTTGGGGAGGGGCCTTAGACAAGTAGCATGCATGATAACCTTCTTGGAGGTGCTGCCTGTCTATGGCATGAGTGAGGCTATGGTACTCTGTACCATGGGATTCAATGGATGGTTGAAAAACTGGTGCAGAGTTCAGGGTTTTGGCTTCATTGGGGACTGGGGTCCACCTGGAGGGATGCAGGCCTATACTGGTGCGATGGTCTGCATCCATTCAGGAGGGGAACCAGGATCCTAGGTGATAGGTTTAAATACTTCAGTGGCAAGCATTTAAGCTAGTCAAAGGGGGAGGCACTAAAAATAAGCTGGAAAGCTCAGCTCCCCCCGACAAAACAGGTTAGTTAGTGAGGTTAACATTAAGGTAGAGAAGCTCATAGGGAGCAGTACAGGGGTCAATGGAGAACATGGCCAAGACAGTAAAGGACAAGGATGGGGCTAAAAGGGGTAAGGCTGTCAAAAAATGGAGTGCGATGAGTACCAATGCACGTAGTCTGGGTAACAAGCTCCCTGAACTTGTAGCCTTGATGGAATAAGGACACAAGGATATTGTAGCAGTTACAGAAACATGGTACACAGAGAACCATGATTGGGATGTCAACATACCAGGGTACACAATCTACAGGAGGGACAGGGAGGATAAAAGAGGAGGAGGAGTAACTCTGTACGTAAGGGAAGGGATCATAGCAATGGAACTAAAGGATAAACAGGGAGAAAAAGAGGCACTGTGGGTCACCCTGGAGACAGGAAAAGGCACCACAATCCATACTGGGGTTGTACACAGACCCCCATCTCAGCCGCAGGAACTGGAAAATGAAATGATAGAAGGCATCCTTAGAATGGCAGAAAAGGTGGAGATATTGTTGATGGAGGACCTGAATATGCCAGATGTTAACTGGAGCACCTTTGCTGCAGCCACATCCAAGAGCAGGGTAATTCTCGATGCCCTACAGGGGGGCATGCGTCAGACAGCTAGGTGTTGGAACCCACTTGGGAGGGAGCAATCTTAGACTCTCAAATGTGGACGGAAAGAGGATCTCGGATTTAGAGGTGGGTAGCCATCTGGGAACAACTGATCACCAAACAGTGTGGTTCATGATAAACTTAGCCATAGAGTCAAGTCACACAAAAGTGAGGGTATTGGACTTTAGGAGGGCTGACTTTGGCAAAATGAGGGAGTGCCTCAGAAAAGCACTAGCAAACGGTCAAGAAGGTGGGGTGGAAGAACAATGGGGAAAACTCAAAGCTGCCATCACGGAGACAACAAGCCTTAGTGTGAAGCAAATAAACAAAACAAAGGGAAAAAACACTCTGGTTCTCAAAAGAGGTGGCGAGGAAAGTTAGGGAGAAAAAGATAGCATTCAGGAAGTATAAGGAAACAGAGAAGGAGCAGCACAGAGAACTGTACTAATTAAAGCAGAAGGAAGTGGGGAACGCAGTCAGAATAGCAAAGGCCCAAACAGAGGAAAAGATAGCCAGCTCAGTTAAGAAGGGAGATAAAACCTTTTATAGGTACATTAGGGAGCAAAGAAAGATCAGGGAAGGGATAGTGAGGCTTAATAAAGGGAAGGAGTGGGCAGAGGGTGACAGTGACAAAGCAGAGATACTGAACAAATACTTCTGCTCAGTATTCACAAAAGAAGAGGAGGGGGAGGTACCTAAACCAAATAATAGAAGCACACTGGATAGGGGGGGGTCAATACCAGTCTATTCACAGAAGAAAGGGTCCTGAAAGAACTCCTAAAGCTGAAGGTGGACAAAGCAATAAGGCCTGAAGGGATTCATCCCAGAATTCTAAATTAACTAAGGGGAGAATTAGTGGCACCACTAACAACCCTTTTTAACAAATCATAGCAGGATGGTATGGTACCTGAGGACTGGAGAATGGTGGGTGTGATTCCCCTTCACAAAAGTGGGAGCAAGGCAGAGGAAGGAAACTACGGACCTGTTAGTTTGACCTCAGTGGTAGGGAAAATGATAGAATCACTTCTGAAAGAAAAAATTGTTGAGTACCTAGAGGCCAGTGGGACACAGGACCCAAGGCAGCATGGATTCATAGTGGGAAGGTCATGTCAGATAAATCTAAAAGATTTCTTTGACTGGGTGACCAAAGTAGTAGACCAGGGAGGGGCTGTGAACGTGGCCTACCTAGGCTTTAGCAAGACATTCAACACAGTCCCACACAAAATATTAATAAACAAATTAGCCAGCCTGGGAGTGGGTCCCAGGGTGGTAACCTGGTTAAAAAATTGGCTGGACAACAGGACACACAGGGTAATAGTTAACAGAGTCCACCCCAAAGAAAGGGGGGTTACTAGTGGGGTACCAACTGATTTAGTACTGGGACTGGTCCTCTTTAATATCATTATAGGTGACATTGGGGAGGGACTTGAAGGAAAGGTTTGTCTCTTTGCAGATAACATAAAGATCTGCAAGAGGGTTGATACACAAGGTGGGGTGGAAAAAATGAGAAGGGACTTGGCAAGGTTGGAGGAATGGTCAAAAGTATGGCAGCGTAGATTCAATGCAAAGAAGTGCAAAGTAATGCACCTGGGAAACAAAAACCCAAGGGAAAAGTACACAATGGGGGGGGTATTAATGGCAACAAAAATGGAAAGGGACTGAAGGGTAGTCATATCAGATGACCTAAAGGTAGGCAAGCAACGTGAGAAGGCCATAAGGAGGGCTGGGGGATACTGGGATCCATAGAGAGAGGCATCACCAGTAGAAAACAGGAAGTTGTTATCCCTCTGTACAGACAGTTGGTGAGACCCCATCTGGAGTACTGCATGCAGTTCTGGAGACTCATCTCTGCAAGGACATAGGATGGAGGCAGTCCAGTGGAGGGCAACTAAAATGGTGCAGGGTCTGCACCAGAAGCCACACGAAGAGAGACTAAAAGAGCTCAATATGTATACCCTCGAGGAAAGGAAGGAGGAAGGGGGTGACATGATAGAAACTTTCAAGTACCTCAAGGAAATCAACAAAGTTCAAGAGGGCAGCATCTTTCACAAAAAGAGATGTGCAAGAACAAGGGGGCACAATTTGAAGATAGAGGGCAGATGACTCAGCGGCAATGTGAGGAAGTGTTTTTTTCACAGAGAGGGTGGTGGACACATGGAATAGCTTTCCTGAGGAGGTCATGGAGTCAAAAACAGTGGGAGAGTTAAGAATGCATGGAACAGACATAAGGCAATTCTAGTGGGAGGTAGGAGGAAGTAGGCTGTTGGTAAAACTAGGATCTGCAGCTTATCCAATAGGTAGGGAAATGAGCAGACTGGTTGGGCCAAGTAGTCCTTATTTGCCACCAAAGTCTATGTTTATATGATAGGGTAAATTTAAAGAAAGGATATGTTGTATAAAAGTCTCAAAGGTTGGATATGTCAGGAGGCCAGGGAGTGGTGATCCAGGAATGCTCAAAGATAGCAGCCTACTCATGGTTGGTGACGTGTCAGTGTATATCCTGGGATGTAAATCAGGAGATGGGTTTTTTTAGAATATAGAACAAACATTCCAGTAGATTAGACAATGGGTCTCATAGCCAGATTAGATTTGGCTGCAGCAGTGATGTTGATGTGATGGTGCAGATCAGAGACAGAAGATGACAATGTCAGAAGGTAGGAAATAAATGAATAACCTTATGGAGTTATCTACATTGTGAAATTGCGATATCCCAGGAGTGAGAAAGTTTGTGTTTGGTACAAGAGGAGTGAATGGAAAAGGATTCCACAAGAACCTAAATCCTATGTACAGTATTTTATCAGATGAAAATCTGGCTTCCATTCATTTCGTGTCCAGTTCGATACCAAGAAATTCAATGGATATACTGTAGATAGTCCTAACTTTTTCTCCCTGGACAGAGGAACTGCTAATTACTGGAGCAGATGGACAAGTACAGTAATGCCAGCTGCAAGAGATGAATCAGGAGGACTGATGAGAAGGAAGTCATCCAGAAGATGGATGATGGCTGGACAATGACAGACATTGAATAATAACCAATAAAGTGTCTCTGAAAACATGTCAAGCAATTTCAGGCTGCTTTTACAGCCGAAGTTCAGTCGAACGGCAAAGTAGCAGTGATCATCCCATTGATTGCCATATAGATGCCACAGAGATGGGTGAATGGGCAGCAACTTAAATGCATCTGTAATGTCTGCTTTTGAGAGCTAGGAGCCGGGGCTAAAGAATTTAATGATTTGTAATGGCATCTTTGATGCAAGAATAGGAGAGAGAGTAATCATCTGATGGAATAAGTGAATTGATGCTAGGAATGGACATCAACCGAGGTACAGATAAGTTGATGCTTCTGGCCAGAAACCTTTCTGGTGGCAACACTGATAGGATTGATCCAATAGGTGGGAATCAGTGAATTCATAAAAGGACCAAAGAAAAATCCTTTTTGTAGTTCTTTCTGTAAAAGCTGCCGAGCAACCTCAGGTTCCTTTATAGTAGACTGTAAATTATGACATATGATGGTGTCAGAGGGTAGCACTGAAATGCTCATATGGAAACCTTCAAAGAAGCCAGAAAGGAGATATTCCACAAATGAGCAAGAAGGATGAGAAGCTAACACTTGAGATAAGACTTGTAAATTGATCACAGTAGAGGGCTGCAATGATTTATTATTTCTAATGGGACACTTTCAGACAAATGAATCAAACATAAGCGTCACCACAGGAACTGCAGATGTGAAGAAATGGACAGCCAGAGCCTGGGCAGCCTTCACCATTAAAGTTATTGCAAATCCGTTTGCCTCCTGAATATTTAATGTGTCTGCCTCATCTATCTGAGTTGGGAAGAAAGGAGGTGTTAGGATTAACAATTGTGCAGGTCAGCTCTGAAGAGGAAAAGGAAGCAGGAGTTAATCCAGCTGATCTATCACTCCTAGCTGGAATAGTAGAGGATGAGACATTGCAAACTGTTAAATGACAAAGGGAAGCAAAGTGTGAGAAGGAGCTGCACAGAAGGCAGGAGTATGTTGGTTGCCCAGCAAAGTAACAACAAAACAGTTCATTATCCAGGATGGCCCAGTTCAGTTTGGTATTAAAATGAGCCAAAGCAGCTGCAGCTTTTGCAGAGAAGACCGACGATGATCATAGAAATGCATCCCTCCATACTGCATGCCTAGATTGACCAAGATATATAAATAAGGGTCCAGTTCCTCACATCTAGAAGGAAATGTGGAGCAAATCACATCACAGTATTAGCTGAAAGCAAGAGCGAATTCTGGTATAGTCGGTTTCTTCATGAGTTTGGCATCTTTCAACTTCAATATGACAGAATCATCTCCACAAGATATTGTTCTGTTTTCAGTGGTATTATAAGATGAGATGAGAAGGGATATCAGGTTTTCGTCCAGCCCATCTATGATATCCTTGTGGAAGCGACCTGGGATAAAGTGACTAGGACAGATAAAGAGAGGAGGAGTGGCCGAAGAGGAAGTAGTACCTAAATTTTATCAACTTGGCAGATCTGAAATAGATGGAGTGCTTATGGTTGGCATAGTACTAGCAGAAGCAGCATTCTCTTGGGTATGGCTGGTGGATTGAAGGACAGCAGGCATTACTAAGCTTGAGGCTTGAGTAGGTTGCGAGGGAAGGTGAGCTTCAAGGGGTAGCGATAAAAGATTGTAGCTCTGATATGTTTGTCACGAGCTGAGCAATAAATTCTCAAATTTCAGATAAAGCAGCAGGAACTGGCTGGGAAATGAGATGCCAAGGTGCAGGATCCCTGGCAGGCTGAGATTTAGCAGCTATGAATAAATCAAATAGTTCCTGTTTCTGGGTTGAAGCTGAAAGTGAAATACCGAGTTTTTTTCAACTCAGACATAAGGTGGGGGACAGTCCAGTCCTTTATAGAATAATTTGATTTTGAAGGTCTTTTGCGAGACAGTTGAGTATATGAAGAAGTCCGAGGAGATGCAGAAGGACCTTCTTCAGGATCTGGGGATGAAGTGCCGGTAGGAGTGGTAGAGACCATAGTGCCAATAAGCAACTTGATTTTGTACTTCAGAGGAACAAACCCCAGCAGAGAAACTCAAGCCTTTTACAAATCTTGGAAGAATGGTGGGGGGCGACAATTTACTCTATCACAAGATTAGTGGGGAAACGTTGCTATTGGCAACATCAAGAAGGAGAATAAACCCCAGGCAGCTAGGTACAGTAACTGGGCACTGACATGGATGAAACAGCTCTAGTGGGGCTGTGTTCACTTTGTAACTTTGCAGGTTGCAGAAACACACCTCTGGGAGACAAGGCCAAGGCCTAATACACGTATATCAGTTGAAAAACTGCTGGGGCGAGTACGTGAGGTGCGAGTCTGATAAGTTGCTGATGCATTGAAAGTTGCAGACTCCCACCTTTGGCAGATGAAAGCAAACCCTACCTACACTCATAGACCTCCTAAAGGTATGAGTTATGGGGATGGAATCTGGTAGGGCTGCTGCTGAGAGCTGTTTAAGGACAAGAGAGGCAGCAGACTGGCCGCTTTAGGTTGTTGAGTGGAGGCAGAGAAATAGGATTATGGAGGTGTGAGCTAGCTAGATTAAAAGCAGAAGCAGGAAGTACTGAGCAGCAGAATGATTGAGGAGAGGAACATCAAGAGAGAATGAAATATATAAGGAACAGTCAGCAGTAACAGAGATGGAAAATTGTCAGGGGGTCTAGCTTGAAGATGGGTGGTAACATCAGCCAACTCTCACAAAGCTGGAAGAGAAAGGCAGATGGCTCAGAGAAGGAAGCAAAATGGAGGAGAGAACCCTCAAAAGAAACTGTGACAGCCAGTACCAACAAGGATAGAAGGAGCACAGACCCAGAGGGAGAGAAACATGGGTGATCCTGAAGGAGGAAAGGATAGGTGCAGGGGATGACAGGAGGACTGCTGACTGAAATGCCACAGAGACAGCAAAGCAGAGGAAGACAGCAGGGGAAAGTAAGAGAGAAAGGGCAGGAAAAAGGGGAAAGAACACAAAAAGAAGGGGAGGCAAGAGGAGGGCAGCAGGGGTAAGGGGGGTGGAGGGACTGCCAAGGAAGTGCCACAGCAGTGGTGGAAAAGCAACAAATGAGGGCAAGAACAGGGAGACAGAAGGAGGCAACACAGGAAAAAAGACGAAACAAGCAAATGAAGGAAGAAGAGCACAGTCACACAGACCATGCAGCAGCTCAGGTGTTTGAGACACGTTACGTGTCGGCTGCTGGGAGAGGCTGGTATTTATTTCATTTGTGGGAGGAGTTATTCCCCCACATTGAACCTCGGGCGAAGGCCTCTCATTATATTATAGAACTGGAATTGTAGCTTTGCATCTCATATGTATTCCATATAATTTTGTGGAATGAAGTGGAGTTTAAACAAATCAGAAAACACAGATGGAATTGTGGCTGAGGATAACAGTAATAACCTCTACATTTGGGGAAAGTATCCATGGGATCTTTAACGTCCTCCTGGGCAAACATCAGTGAACAGCAGAAATGACAACAGTTTAACTTCTTTTCTGGAGGGCAGCACTTCAAATAATACAATAATCTCTAACACTGCATTGAAATGTTAGCACTGGGTATGACTCAAGCTATGAACCCATGACCCTGTGACTCAGAGGCCAGAGCACTGCCAACTGAGTCACATTGGCACATGATGACTACATTTACAAGCATGCTAGCTGTGCCCAGATGAACCTCCTACTTCATTGTCCCCAGGCTAGATTGATTTATCCTCTTCCTAAAATTATTTGAAAATATACTTCAGCTCCCAAACCACCTAAAACAGGACTACTAACCTTGTTTGAGTGCTAGTACAGCCCTAATCACAGATGCTTTAAAATTGTACAGCCCAAACCTTTTAACTGGTTATTTCTACTTTCTAGCTGTACCAATTTATTGCTCGCTGTAGATTTCTGTCATAGATAATATTGGTATAGTACATACAGTATTATATATGTATATTATATGTATTCAACACATTTGTTTGACCTAATTGTGTTAGTTTACCTGTTATTACATTATGCTGAGGTCCCTTGGTACTCTACTCGCTCCCCTCACAGAATTAAATGTTTTAGCTCAAGGGGCATATCTTGGGGAGCAAAACTTTAATGAATAAATACATTTACATTTTTTGAGATGCAAGGAAATAATATTGCCCCTTCCTGCCAAAAAGGCAGAGGAATAGACTCAGACATTAATTAAGCACAGCGGTTACTGGAGCCTTTAAGGCCTTGTGTTATAGTTAGATACACCAGGATCATTAATGAAAAGATAGCAATCCAACCACTAAGCCCAACATCTGCTGATTGTAAAAAAGCACACTATTTTATTATAAAAATGGCAGATACAATGCTGTCTGTAAATCTGATTTCAATCTGAACCAGTACATGTACAGGTTATTCCATGATTCAGATTTTGCTTATTTATTTTTATTTTATTCTTTGGTAACCGGGCAAGGCCCACTAAGCACAGGTGCCTGTTTTCAGGGGCAACCCGGGAGCACTTGGGAAGTTAAGTGACTTGCTTAGAGTCACACAGTATTCAAGTGGAGGTTGTGGGAATCAAACCCAGGTCTGTCTGCTGGATGTACCCAGCTCATTCACATTCCTCATTCATTTAAGTACTCTATGGTTATACAGCATATCTTGTTGTGGAAGGCATTGCTGTTAAGTGCTTTAAAGCATTAAAGTGGGAAACAGGAGATAACAGGCAGGATTTTTCGCAGAAATCTAGAGATGCAAACCCTGTTTTTGGACACAGCCTCCATCATTTGCATGCTATTTTCACTGCTTTGTGTCAGCTTGCATCATAAGAGTGTTGCATGTGTCCTTTTATGATGCAGGTGGGGCCACAAGTGTCGCAGTGTGTGGTACTTGTGCCCAGCAGTTAGATCACTTTTTTAGGTGGCCTACCTTCTCAGTGTGAATCACATGACTTTGACAGAATCATGGTGCAAAGCCCCACGAGGACTTTGAGAATCCCCCATCACAAGGTCAAATCTCATCACAGCAACTGACTCATGGTGTGACCCTGAGCAAGTTAGTTGACCAACCTGTACTTCAGTACTTTTAGCTTTAAAACTGACAGAAGGAGGCCCCTTGTGAACACAAGATGATACATCTCAGGGTGTCCAGGGTAACCAATCACTGTGGGAAACAGTGTGAGAACCCAGTAGTTCGGCAGCAGTGGCAGACAGTCTGAGTATTCAGTACTGTAAGTTGTCTATTCTGTTATAGATAAGATACAGTATATATAGGATAATGTATGGCCTCCCATACACAATAAGTCAGTTCTTCACCTGAATGTTTTCTATGATGGCTGATGACCTCAAGAGCGAAGCTCGAGAACTCCATCTGCATCATAGAAAATATGAGGGGGGAAGAGTTGCCAAGTTGTTTGGGAGACCATACATTGTTCTATATAGTGTATGGTGCCCCAAAACAGGATCACTTACATTTTTTTGCCAGCATCTGCCGCCAGCGATCCGCACTCCTGGTCTCTCCAGTCCACTGGCCAGCTCGCATGCAGGAGTTGCCATCCACCTCCTGTCCTATGAATGGCGCTGGTGGGGGCGGTTGCATTGTGTTGTCCTCACTAGCGCAGAACGAAAATTTGTTCTGCATTAGTGATGACCTCACTACTGAAGCAGAACGACTTTTTACGGTGTATGGATTTCTAGACACAACTGCATTCTACCATACACTATATTCACATTCATAACTGGTGCTGACATTGCAGTGCAGTATTAGAGTAGCATGGTTCTGTGGGAAGAACCATACTTCATTTGAACCTTTAACTAATGTGCATGCTGACCATTTCTGGTGGTTATTCAGGTGTCACTGTACATAAAGTTTGGGATTGCCCCTGTTGTCTGGTCAAGATCTCTTCTTTGTACAAAACTGATTCGAAGGTTCAGTATGTTTCTCTCTGACTTGCATGTGGGATACTGTGAACACAACACTCTTTGATTCTCAGCATGCAGACACTGCACCACAACTACATTATTCATTTCTTTGTAAAACTGTTTGCTTTGCCTAAACAGACTGGAACAGCACGACTGCTACTATTTCTACTTTTAATAAACATCAATTGAAAATAGTCCCTTAGTATCACAAAGCTAGCGAGAGTTAATTGAGGTACCATATTTGCAGTATTGTTAGTTTTTTCTTACTTGTTTTAACCATAATAGTTTTGTTTTGGTGGGAAGAACATTGTGCTGACTTGGCATTGGTGCAGAGTAAATCCTTAATAAAGTTTCATTAAAACATGATTTTGTATTTGTGAGTGTATAGATACAGTGCTTTATGCTGTTGCAGACTGTAGCCTAAGCTAAACCCCCAAAGAGGGTAAATTGTTTTTATTTCTGATTATACCCTCCCATCGGTCAGGATGTGCCCATTCTGTACACGTGTACACGTCTTAGGGCTGTGCTCCCTGGACGTTAACTGTTGGTAAGATGAGCAGTGACATTGGTGATCTCTGGCATCCCACGTAGTCAGCCTTTGTGCTCCACTGCACAACATTCCACTGTTCACGGCAGGGATCCTGCAAGGAAACCTCATTATCTACCAAATTACTACCTGCATTGGGTTTACACTAATACACTGACAGCTACAGCACTTGTTAAATGAACCATAAATCCAATATACTGAAGTCATTTCCAGCTGAACCGAGTCAGGCTTCAGTCAAAAGAATTACAATTGTGATATACTTCATGCCTGCCACTTTCATGCACTTCCAAGCTCCAATATGTCACTTCAGACAGAGTGAAGAAAACTGTGAAGCCGTGAAGCTGTAGCACTGAAACTGGGACACAGAAAAAGCATCAAATGCATAAGCCAGGGATGTCAGACACTAATTGACTTTAATTGGTTAGCTGGTAAAATTGTACATACAGACACTGTTGTTTATTCCAATTACTCACCCTTTTGCCTTTGTCTTTTTATTTTAATTTGATTTTGTGGTCACTGCATGGGTATTTTCTTCTTAGTATTCTTTCTGCCTTGAGCTTTTCTTTCTGGTTTCTTCACCTGTGGCTAGGATTAGGTTAAAATGTAACATATACAGTATGGTCTCAGCAGTAATGAAAAGAAAAGGGAGCATGTTTAGTTCATGTTTGTGGGTCAGCTTGTTGTTGAACTTGCCTAGTTATGGATAAGAATTATAATAATGTTGTTTTCCCCACTTGGGAAATCTAATGGAGCTTGCAGTTCATTCCCTCTCATTTCTGCCAGGCCAAACTTCCAAGCTCCAGTCTTATGCACGAGGGCAGCTGCTGACATGGGTTTCACTTCCATGTATGCAGATCTCTCACTTCTGGCATGTAGTGTGGACTGCAAATTGTGAAGGCAATTGCATTTTATCATTCATAAGATGCAAATCTGACATCTGTAGCATAAGGTTACCATAAATTAATTTTCCAACCCATCTCTGCCCTTTCAGACAGACACTGGGCCCTGCTATGACTCATGGGTTAAGCATGTTGAAGCGTAAAACTAAATGCTGAAGTACTGAAGTACATAATTAAAAGTTTCAAAGTGCAGTATATTACTGCACCACTATTATTAGGGTTGAGTAGACACTTCTGTGTTAAATTCGGATGTTTGCACCTAGATAACATCTGTTTCTAGACAGAATACTCTTATATTTGGCATTTGCATAATCGGTGCCAGGACCCCTGGACCTGTTAAATTTGGAAATGGTCAGTTCATCAGTTTAACAGGTTTTGAATGTTGAAAATACAGTACATAAACATATCTGTTTTGCAAGACATCTTTTTCTGTTTACTGATATCACACAAAAAAGGATATGAGTGAAATTCATTTTGTTAGAAACTGGTCCAGTGATGATTTTTTTATATGTAACTGTACTGAGAAATGTGTAGATTTTAAATTATTGAGGAAATAAAATGCAGTTTTTGGTCATGCACAGCTCATTTTTTCACACATTTTTCACAACTGGATTGTTGTGAAGCTACTGTGTGTCACTTATGTAAGTTAGAACCCACCTTTATGAGATAAACCTCATCTTTCATGAGCCATGGTAGTCACCACAGTGGGAAACCAACAGAAATCTGTGTGCATCAAAACAATAAAATGTATCACGGCCCAGTGGCACTAAGGGTTGAGGTGCTGGACACCACACCTTGCGCAACCCCAGTGGCCCAGGATTGGAGTGAGCTCAGGCTGCCGGAGGTCAGCTGGGGGGGAGGGTGTGAACTTGGATGGAGCTGCTGTCTGGCACCTGTCCTTTCCTGGGGAAGGGTTGTATGCACTGCACAGATTTGGTGGCCCCTAGTGGAGATTGGGAGTTTGGCTGATGCAGTGCATGTGTAACCCCCCTACAAATGGGGGTTCCCTAAAAGTCTTCCATGAGCTTGTCTAAATGCTCACTGCCAGGCTGGTGTCCTGTGTTTAGCAGTTAATCATTATTGCCAAAGAGTGCCTGTGTAGCCTCTATGTGCTGTCACTTTAAGAGCTGCCTAGATTGCAGTAATAATTAATCTGGGAGGGGGCTGAGTGTTGTTATGCTCGAGTCCCGCCCAGGCTACCAGGTAATCACTCCGTTTCTGCCATCTCTAATTGCGCAGAGGCAGCCCTGTTAATAGATGTAACTGTTTGCTGATCATTCGTTAGAGTAGTAATAATAATGTATTTTGTCTAACCTGCCTTCTTTGCAGCAAGGACTGTTTTGTTTATCCCCACCATTTTGGCCTGGAACTGCCAAATTGGACCAATCAGTCTGGTGGGACCTAAAATGGAGCTGGACTACATGAGCTGTCTGGAGTCAAAATCTGTAGGAATTGTAGTTTTGGGCTTTTGGTGCCTTTTTGCAACTGAAGTGGGGGGGCTCTTGCTTTGACTGATAAACAGATCAGCCAACCGAACCTTTTGGATTCTGAGGGAAATCTCCAAGCTTGCTGGCAGTTGAGTCAGATCTAAGTTGGAAGCTGAAGCAGCAACAGCTGGAGACAGTCAAGTGATTTTGAGAAGCAATCCTGAGTGGATTCGCATGGGAGTACTGTAAAAGGGCTGAGTTTTTGGCCTGCATGTCTGCCTGTTTCCCCTGAGAGGGAGAGCAGAGAATTATTTCGGACTAAATCTGAGTCTGTGAGAATGAAGTAAGCCACTGAGTTTTACCAGGCTCATACCTGAAGAAGACTGAAGATTTTGCAGAATGTGATTGGCCTGTCAGGATTTCCAGCTGCTTTTGAATCCCCGGTTTGTGCAGAGACTTTGCGATTATGACTGGAGAGCGGTTTGCCTAGTATAGTAGAATTTCCTTGCATGTGAATGTGCTGTCTATTGAAAGTGGGTTGTGATTTGGTTTTCCACTGTGTGAACTGTGTTTTGGTTGCTGGAAGCTGTATCCAGCCCAAAACGGACTGTCTCCATTTGGCTGGGGCCTTGCCACACTGGCCCAGCCAGACTACCCTCTGCACAGAGAAAACCATAGATGAGAGACCTGCCTGGGGATTAGCCCCCTGCTCCATGCTTGAACAGGAAAGACGCCTCTGCAATTCATGTAGGCCCTGCTTCTCCTGGCACTCCAGATTAACCACCTGCTGTCTCGACTTTCGTCCAACCTGTGTCCACACTCTGGAGAGAGGCCAATGGTAAGGTGCATAAAGAATGTTCGAAAAAACACAAAACAAAAAAAACCCCAATGAAATCTGTAGGAAGCTATGTCTGAAACTTGCTTGGTCAACAGTGTAGGGTGTGATGTTAATTCTCCAAGTGTTTTTTTTTTGTTGTTAAAAAATACTTTTTAAAATGATAATCAAATTAGTCTGGAACATGTCATGAAAAGAGGTCATGCTTTCATCACTTGTTAACACGTTTTGTGACTCACAGAACCACTTTTGTGAGACAGAACTTTACTTTTGTGACAGTCTAAAAATGGAAACAATCTAGATAACTTTGTTGGCCATGTCTGAGAACTAACAGTTGAAGTCCAGTGCATGTGCAGCTGCTTTGTGAGTGCAGAGCCACTTGCGATAGGTCTGACATATTGAGTGTCACTGTGCGTCTGCTTCATGAATGGCACGCTGGGTCACTAGTGAAGCAACTTACAAGTCTACTGCCATGAGCATGTCTATGCTATGTTTATCATGGGTAGCAAGAAAGGTGAGAGTCAAAGATATAGTACAGTTACCTAAGAACTTACTGTAACAGCAGATCTGCGAGGGGATCTCTTGCAGCAGGCCACACCTATGGAACTACAGCTACCAGGCACTAGGACAATACAGAAACCTTTCTAGCTAGCAGTCTACCAGGGGCCTGCTCACTCCCATGTCATAAGCCGATGTTGGCCTATCCAATAAGAGTGGGCTGCTCCCCTGCCCTCCTCAGTTCTCAAAGAAAATAATGAAGAAATAGGGACAGAAAAACCTCCCCGGTCCTGGGGAAAGGAGGGAGGGATGGCATGGTCTGCTGCAAGAGATTCCCTCACAGATCTAGTGTTACTGTAAGTTCTTCCGTGATTGTACTATCTGACTTTGGAGGTACTGTATCACTTGCAGCATGCCACACCTATGGAACGAGTCGCAAGCAGTTCAGTCAGCAGACACCACAGTCTAGGTGGAGAAAAACCCCGAGCCTAAGAAAATAGGCCCTGGAGGACAGCTAGGCCAAAGTTGGCCCTGTGTCTAGAGGAATGTCCAGACTGTAGTGCTTGGTAAAGGCGTGGACAGTACTCTGAGTAGCTGCTGTGCAGATCTCTGCAGCTGACACATTCCTGAAACAGGCAACAGAAGTGGCAATGCCTCTAGTGGAATAGTCACGAACAACACCAGGAAGATCCTTGCCATACTTCCTGTAGGAACAAGTAATACAGCTACCCAACCATTTGGACAAACACAGTTTTGAAACAGGAATGCCCTCTATCCAAGGGGTGAAAGAAACAACTGAAAGGACTTCTTACAGTCCTTCGTACAGTGTGTGTAGTAACGCAGAATTCTGTGCAAATCTAAAGTATGGAGCAATGCTTTCCCTGGATTGGCATGCTCTAGGTAATAAACAGGGAGGTGGATAGATTGATTTAAAGTAAACTCAGACACCACCTTATGAAGAAACTTAGGGATAGTACACAAAGACACCCAGTCTTTGTGGAAAATCAAATAAGGCTGTTCGCACATGAGCGCCTATAGCTCTGAAATTCTTCAAGTAGAAGTAATAGCAACTGAAATGCTTTCTACGACAGAAAGTGTGGCTTGCATGTTGCGGCCAGCTTAAAAGAAGCCAAAGTAAGTTTTTCTGACACAAAATTCAAATCTCAAGTCAGGACTGGATTACAGATAGGAGACTTCAGGTGAAGAATGCCTCTTGGAAATGTATGGGACACCTCCAGTTGTGTCACTGTACAGCCCTCAGCAGGTACATGGAAAGCAGAGGTGGCAGACATGTGCACCTTAACAGAGGAGTACTTCAGACCAGAGTCTGAAAGTGACAGCAAGTACTCCAGAATCTGATTTACTGGACAAGTGAAAGGATCCACCTGACGTGAAGCGGTCCACAGCTCAAAACGTTTCCACTTCATAGAATAAATGGCTCTAGTGGAAGGCTTCCTAACCACCACCAGGACATCAGTCATCTTGAGTGACATCTCTGACCCAAACCATGACTCTGTCTTTAGTAGCCAGGCATGAAGATGCAGGGATTTGAGGTCTGGATGGAGTAGCATGCCCTGGTTCTGGGACAGCAAGCTGGTGCACAGAGGAAGGGGTATTGGAGGTTCCACTGTAAGGTGTTGTAGTAAAAGGGGCCAGATTTGATGAGACCAGAAGGGGGTGATGAGGATCATCGTTGCCCCTTACATCTGGAGCTTGATCAGAACCCTCTGAAGCAGGGAGAAGGGAGGAAATGCATACAGAAACCTCTCTTTCCAAGAGAGGGACAACGCTTCTCACCAGAAAAGTCCAGGCCCTTGATTGACTGAGCAAAAAAGTGGGAATTTTGCATTGAGTGGGGACGCAAAACAGTCCAACTCTGGATGACACCACCTGTTGAATAGATCTTGTACTACTGAGGTCAGCAGCTCCCACTCATGTGTTTTTGACTGTGACTGGCTTGGGCTGTCTGCCAGTATGTTTTGTATGCCTGGAATATGGATGTCCAACAGTTCTAGACCGTGATCCAGAGCCCAGTACTAGACTCTCATGGCTTCCTGGTAAAGAGGGTATGAGTGAGTGCCCCCCTGCTTGTTGATGCAGTGGACTACACTGATGTTGTCAGTCTGCACTAGCAGAAGACCCAGGGATAGCTGAGTCTGAAAGGCCTACAAGGCATAAAGAATGGCCCGCATCTCCAGGACATTTATGTGGACAGAGGATTTCAGCTGGGACTGCTTCCCTTGTGTTTGGTGTGGCCCTAGATGAGTCCCCGACCCCAACCCTGAAACATCTGTTGGAAGAATTTGCTGAGTGGAAGGAATAAGGAAAGGAACCCCTTGAAGCAGATTGCTGGGTTCCATCCACCAAAGCAGAACTCTCTTTACCAGTCATGGGGCAGGAAGGCCATGCCCTGAGAGGTATCCAGAACTGCCCTTATGTACTGAAGGTGTTGACAGGGGGTCAGAACTGACTTTCGCAGGTTGACCGTAAAGCCCAGATCTTGGAATAGGCTGATGGTATGTTCCAGAGTCTGTAACAGGTACTTCCTGGATTGGGCTTTGAGAAGTTAGTTGTCCAGGTATGGAAATACATAGACTCCCTGACTCCTGAGGGGAGCTGCTACCATTGCCAAGCATTTGGTAAACAACCGAGGGGCTGAGGACAAGCCAAAGGGCAAGGCCCAGAACTGGAAGTGTGCCCCTTGGATACGAAACCTTAGGTACTGTCTGTAGGAGGGATGCACCTGGATATGCAGATAAGCATCCTTCATGTAGAGGGAGCAAATCCAGACTCCCTGGTGCAGAAGGGGCAGCAGCCCCTAGAGTGTCACTATCTGGAAGTTTTTTGTACTGAATGAACAGATTTAGCTCCTGAGGTCTAGAATGGACTGGGGATCTCCTGTGCATTTGGACACGAGGAAGAAGTGAAAATAGAACCCTCTGCCCTGTTGAGTCTCTGGAATGGGTTCTATGGCCCTTTTTTGCAACAAGGAGTGGATTTCCTCCTACAGCACTGACATGTGGTCTGGAGGGAAAGAGGACAGAACTGGGGATTTCTCTGGAGGCCACTCCAGATGTTCCAGAGTGTGGCGACTTTCTATGATCTGCATTACCCAGGCATGTCTGGTGATTTCCCTCCACTTGTTCAAGTGCAGGGAGAAGTGACCCCTACAACCACCTCTTTCCTTGAGAGAGGTGGAGGGGGGTCAGGAAAGGAGTCAGGCTGAACTGGCAGGGGTGGCTGGAGCCACACTTCCTACTCTGAGAGTTTTCCTGTGGTGAATGAGGGGGTGGACATGGCAGGGGTGGCCCAGTGCTTACCCTGAGGCTTGCTAGATGGCTTGGGTCTATGAGTAGACTGACAAAAGAGCACTTGCTGACCACTTTTGAACTGGTTGGTGTGGTACATGCAGTGGACTGATCAAAGGGTGCATTCAGAGGCTTGCAGCTGACAGTATGTCCTGCACATCTGCGTCAAACAACTTGTAACATCTGAAGGGGGAATTCAGGATGGACAATTAAACATACTGGGCAAAGTCAGATACCATCAATCAAGGATGTCTTCATAGAGAAACGCCTGCCATGGCAGCCCTGGCTGAGGCATCTACAGTGTCATTGACAGCCTTAGGAGATGGGTGCCGATGTCACAACATACTTTGAGAGACTGCAGCATCTGCTGTTTTAGGGGGTCTTCTGGAAGGACCAGGGCAGATTCAAGAGCCTGATTCCAGAGCTAGTTTTGGTAATGGATCATATGGACAATGTAGTTCAACACCCGGATGCTCAGTGTGGCAGAGATAAAGGTTCTCTTGCCATTATGATCCAACAGATTCAGCCTCCAGGACTCCTTATCCAGCAAGGAACTGAGATGTTGGGCATCTTGATGTGGATGTGGGAGACATTGATGACCACCGAATCCACTTGAGGCTGATTGGCAAAGAAAGGTCTTCCTACTGGAGCCTGGTATAATTTTTCCACCTTCCTGAGCTACAGCTGGTATCAAATTGGGCCAATGCCAGTCAGCCATGGTGACATCCTCAAAGGGCTCAGTTAAGGGAAGGATGACCAGAGGAGAGGCATCTGGCAGCCATAAATAAGTGGCCAGTCGACGTTAAGCAGGATCTTGCTCCTGTGTTGAAGCCCACTGCCGATTGCAAGTTAGTGTTACCAAGGTGAATTTTTGTGAAAATTATTTTTTTTAAAAGAACTTTTCTAAATGGAAGAGCTTCTGCAGGTTACATGGTACATCTCTATAAACTGACTGTGCCTGACTTGCTTCCCGTTTCTAATCAGAGAGAGTGGAATGAGCACATTCTGTACCAGAGAAAAAATACTTCTTTCAAATGCTGCTTACAGCAATATATTTATCTTTTGTCTTTCCTGTATTGTAGTTTAGCTAAGGAACACTATTTTAATAGTTAATACTTATTTGAAACTTTTTTAGACCTATTTGTTAGTTTTATTTTTCTCATTGTCTTGAATCTCTTATGTCTGTTTTCTGTTTCTGTCTCTCTCTTTTCTTGTCTGTGACTTGCAGAGTCCTGGTTTCACTTTTCAAACAAGAAATACACTTGGAATTAGCCCTAGTTTTTACAAATCTTGTGGATTATGGTCTTGGATGTAAGGAGAGTAAGGCAATTAAAAACAGCTTGTTTTACACATGCCACCAAAATGGGCGATCTCTCCCTCAGTGCCATTCTGTGTGTCAGGGTTGGGGGGTACGGTGATTAGAGCAGACCATGACTTTCTTAGATGTGGAGAATTTTTTGATCCTTTTGGGTGGGTGTCCAGGAGAAAGTTAATATGATTCGGGTGATTTAACAATCAGGCAGGTACTGATACTGTAGTCTGTGGCTGTGTTGGACATTACTGAGCATATGTCTACACAGTTTGCTTGTATGCAGTCACTGCTTAAAGCTCTGAAATACTGGGTATATTTTATTTTTAACCTGATGTCTTGTGAGGGGAATGTTTATTTTTAACAGGGTGTCTTGTGAGGGGAAGGGGGAACAATGGTGAACATGTTCAACAAGGCTATATAGCATTTGCTCCCAAGCCCAAACGCTGCAAATTCACTGAAACACTTCCTGGCTGCTACATATAGTGACATCCTAGCACAGCCTCAGTTCTACAGCAACACCAAGGCTCCCTGCTGAAGGGCTGCTACAGCATACCAGTTTCAGCAGCTCCGATTGCAAAAGCAAGCTGCAGAATATATGAAATAAATATATCACAAGCATCAATGCAACAAGGGGAAAGTTATGCATCCATGTCAAAAACACTGGGGAAGATGCTCTTTAAAAACCGAAAAAAAATAATGTTGTGATACGTACCATCAAATTAGTGATGGCCATTTCATGTACTGGCACAATGGTGCCATGGACAGGGGTGACTGTGGAAGAGACAGTTTTAGTCTGTGGCGTGTGATGTGCAGTCTCAAGTGAGAGGGAGACAAAAGGAAAGAAATAAAGACATTTTAATGTTTTGTAAGCAAGGTGGAAGCCCCACCTGTGCGATAATGGACTCACTGCAAACAGTGAGGATAAGTAGTGTGAAAAGCAATGAAAGTAACTTACCATCACAGCAGATAATGTTGGCCTTTGCGGGACTTCAGGTCTTGCTGGTTTGATGGCCTGGCTAGCTGGAGGCTCAGCTTAAGGTCTGGCTTGCTGGCTGGCAGGCTGGCAGGATAGCTGATAAGATGGCTGGCAGTCTGGCTGATGTGTGGCAGCCAGACTGGCAGGCTGGCTGGCAGGATGTCTGGCTGATGGGATGGTTGGCAGGCTGGCTGGTGGGAAAGGTAGGCAGACTTGGTGGCAGTATGTCTGGCAAGATGTCTGGCATGTTGGCTGGTAGGCTGGCTGGCAGGCTGGCTGGTGGGCTGGCTGACAGGGTGACTGGTGGGATGTCTGGCATGTTAGCTGGTGGGCTGGCTGGCAGGAAGTCTGGCAGGCTGGCTGGTGGGCTGGCTGACAGGGTGGCTGGTGGGATGTCTGGCATGTTGGCTGGTGGGCTGGTTGGCGGGATGTCTGGCAGGCTAGCTGGTGGACTGGTTGGCAGGCTGACTGGCTGGCTGATGTCTTCAAAGCTTTTCTACTTTGTCTGTGGGCGTTATGTAGGAGAGGGCAGAAGGTGTTAATTACTGTAGATGGAAGTACAGAATAGAAGAGCAGCATGACGTGGTGAAAAATATTCACAGGAAAACAACATTGAATCATAACGAAAAGGATTCAACTGATAAGGAGGAAAGGAGGGATCTAACACTTTTCTGTTTATGCGGTACAATCATTCTCATTGAGGAAGCAGCCCTCATAGTCTTCCACATGGGAACTCTTTCTTCATTACTACATCATCTACCTCAGTGGAAGGCCATCTGCCAATGTTGGTACCACCAGGCTCTTCTGGTTCTTCATCACCACTGCCAATGTCATGTGGTAGGAATGCAGACATAACTATTTCGTGGAATGGGCTCTGCATTCATTTTAATAAATACTAACATGCCAGCATTTCTAGGGGACAGATTTGTACACCTGTCCTGCACAGTGACCCCACTGACCTGAATACCCTCTCTATGCTGACACTGGCGGGCGGACTGCTCAGATATTTGACTGCTATGGAGGTCAGTGCTGACTATTCAGTGACCTTGCTACTCCAGTACAGCAGTCGCTCTCCAAATATGTTAAGGTGCTTGGTGTCTTCCAAATATGCATCCACCATGCACTGCACTGCATGCAATCCTGCTGACTCAGCCTCCTCCTCCTTTTCCTCCATGTCTGCAATTTCTACCTGGCATAGAGCATCCCAAAGCAGATGTATTATTTTTTTCTGTTAGTAGGCCTATTTATTTCAGCCAGTTTAAATGAGGTGGTAGTAACACCTGGTCTGTGATCACTTGCATGTTGTGCCTTACATAACTGCGACCATAACCTCTATGCCCCATGAACCTGTCTTATTAACTGATTGGTTAGATTTTGTACCTGATCATGACCACCTTCAAGTATCAATGACAGGTCCCTTTTATATTATGGGTCCAGTATGGTGGCAATACCAAAATCTACAGACAGCAGAATGCTGGAAATGTGGGTATTGCAGTCAGATACATGCAGCAGGTGTTCCATTAAGGCACCTGGGAAACAAAAACCCAGGGGAAGAGTACACAATGGGGGGTGAGATACTAACAACAACAAAAATGGAAAGGGACCTGGGGGTAGTCATATCAGATGACCTAAAGGTGGGCAAGCAATGTGAGAGGACAGCAAGGAGGGCTGGGGGGATACTGGGATGCTAGGGAGGCATCACCAGTAGAAAACAAGGTTATTATCCCTCTGTACAGACAGCTGGTCAGATCCCATCTGGAGTACTGCGTGCAGTTCTGGAGACCAATCTCCACAAAGACATAGACAGGATGGAAACTGTCCAGAGGAGGGCAACTAAAATGGTGCAGGGTCTGCACGGAAGACATATGAAGAGAGACTTAAGGAGCTTAATATGTATAGCCTCAAGGAAAGGAGAGAGAGGGAATATGATAGAAACTTTCAAGTACCTCAAGGGAATCAACAAAGTCCAAGAGGGTAGCATCTTTCAAAAAAAGAGGTGTGCAAGAACAAGGGGGCACAATTTGAAGATAGAAGGGGCGGCTCAGAGGTAATTTAAGGAAGTATTTTTTCACAGAGAGGGTTGTGAATGTATGGAACAGCCTTCCAGAGGAGGTTGTGGAGTCAAAAACAGTGGTGGAATTCAAGCATGCATGGGACAGTCATAAGGCAATTCTAGGGGTTGGGGGTAGGAAGAAGTAGGCTGCTGGTTAACTAGGATCTGCAGCTTATCCATCAGGTAGGGAAATGGGCAGACTGGGTGGGCCAAGCGGTCCTTATCTGCCGACAAATTCTATGTTTCTATAAGAAACCCACTATCACCAATGCATTTAACCACATTTGAGCCATTTCAGCACGCAATGAAAGCTGGGTTCACGGAATGTGGGTGCAACCACTCATCAATCTCTGTCAGCAGTTCTAACATTTTCTGACCCATGTGTGATCAACTTACACTATTCATTGCCAGTGTGGCATACTGGTGAATTCCTGGAATATTGCTACTACTGCAACTGGGCTTTGTACAGTTTTTCTCCACTCCATTGTCAAATACTGTTCCAGATAACTGTGCCCAATGGACTAAAATACTTAGATAAGAGGTACCAGCTGTTTGGCCACTGGTCCACATATCCCTACTGAGATGTACTTTATGTATGGTGATGTTGAATGTTGCAGAGCATGTATTACCATGTGTGTCACAGTCCTATAAAGTTCAGGAATGGCATGGCTAGAAAAACAGGTTTGTGAAGAAATCTGTCATTTTGGACAGGCATGCGCCATCACACTTCAGAATCCCACGTTCTCCACAAAAGAACATGGTAATAGATCAATTCCCAGCATTTCCGTGGCTGCTGCATTCAATTCCTGTGCAACAGCATGATTGGGTGGGTATTTAGTATGATGCTCGAACATGCTATGCAGGGTAGACTGCACCTTTCAGGGTGTTGGGATTCCAAACAGCTGGACTCTGTGCACTGGCAGCATGGCTGGTGAGGTAGCATTTGACTCAGGGTGGGTCATCAATGCTGAATGAATGAATTATGTCTTTTTTTGTGTTTTATGGACTGGGGTTGATATGCTAAGGTGACTCTGGCTGCTAGTACTCAAATCACCACTGCTACTATGGCCACTATTAGGCAATCCCACCTCCTCCTCCTCCTCCTCATCTCTGTAGCAGTCCTCTGAGGTCAACTCTGACTCCACCAGAACTGTATCTGTGCCACTTTAGGATGCCTTGCACAATGAACATGATAAGGGAGAAGGACCCCCCAACTCCGGCTTCCTTCGGTGCTGAATCCAGCGAAACAAATGCCTGGACTTGAGTTGTGTGTGTTGGCCACCAGTGCCTTGGTGGCCCCCTGTTTCCCATGATCAGCACACACTTGACATAGCTGGCAGATAGCCACTGTATTGTCAGCTGGGTCCAAGATAGAAAAATCCCAAAGTAGGGATTTTGTAGCCCTCATTTTTACATGGCGGTGGAGGGTACTGGGATGTTGGAGGAGTGGCAATGGCTATTTTGGGGGATGATTTCTGTACTTCTGTGACAGTAGTTGACTCATGCTGTGTTATTGGCTCAACAGTGCTAACAGGAGCAACAGCCAGAGGATGGGAGGGGGGACCTTTGGTAATTCTCTGAAACAATTGTGTTGTACACAGCATCACAGGTTCAGCAGCATGACCCTTACGTTTTTTATTTTTAGGTTCCACAGAGGATGCAGATCACCATTCCCATCCCCACTGAGGCTGATAAGCTCCTTCTGAGATCTGTCCTCCTACTCCTCCTCACCCTCACTTTCTTCACTCTCGATTCAGCATCCTTGCATGCAACAATCAGATCTCCCTCATCAGACTGTGAGTCATGCTCAGGTTCGCCAACACCACCATCAACAGCAGTCATGGGTAGCCTCATTGTCATCAGCCACATTTCCAGAGCAAGACATTTTTTTGCTTCTTGGATTGATTCTCTTGTTGCTGCCTCCACCGTCTGCAGTGCCAGCGCCCACCGCCATTGATGCCACAGATGTGGCTGAGAAAAAATGTGGCCACACTAATGCCCCCCTACTGTGCACCATCTACTTTTTAAGTACTAGTACTAGTACTACTGACTGCTGATGAGCCGGCAGCAGAAGTAGTTTTTTCACATGCAAACCCATTCTGAACCACGTAATGTCTTGGCAACATCACCGCTGCAGCAGCTCAAACTTTACTGAGGCACTTCTTTCCAGGCATTTTGAAATGTCGATTTTTGTACACTGTAGTTAAAGTAAATACAGGCAGCAGAAAAGACACTAAAATTCTTCACCAGAGCAGTGTGATATAAATAACAAAACAACCTTTTACTGAGCTAATGGTACCTACAGTAAAAACAACACAAAAGTAAGATTTTTTATAACTTTTTTTTTTGTTTTCGCGAACAATACATACTGGGGATTAGGAAGACACAATAAACTGTGGTTACTGTAAAGAAGTTCCTGTCACTATTACAGTACAACTGTAGCTTTAATAACTAAACAAAATAACTACAATTAATATAGCAAAACCAGGCTGACAACAATCATTCAATAGAACACACTAAACTATTCTACAGAAATAAAAAAAAACAAATCACAGAAGACAGAAAAAAACAATTAAAAAGAAACAGTACTGAAAGCTACACAAGTGCTCACAGACAGGGCTGCCTTGCATACTGCCAGTTAACACAGCTCCCACCCCCCATAGCATTGCTTTACTATACAAAATGAAGCCAGTACTTTAAAGTAAACAAATCAGAAAAAATACCTCCAAAATTGCTAATCTAGAGACACAAGACACTTGAGACACTTCAAGAAGGGATTTTGTTAAAAATATACTCAGAGGGCCCAATTCTCAAAGGTGTCCCGCATAAAGGCTGTCTGAGACTGGTGCATGGTGCAGGGGCTATTCTCAAATGCAGCCTGTGGCAAACGGAGGCTGCGTGCCTACCTTGCAGCACAAAAAGGGGTGCAGCATCGTGCAAGAAGTCTTGCGCCAGGGCAATGCCACCACATTCCCTAATCTGGTATTCTGATATGTGGCATGTGCCAACAAATTCAAACACCTGCTAGACCAGCCAGACCTGGTCTAACAGTCTGTGTTCTTCCCATGGGTGATCTTGTTCCAGTTCCTAGGGGTGGTTAATGCACATATGCCAACCATCAGCATGAGTATATATGTAGTAACAGCACAAATATATTGTAACTAATCGTCGGGGGTGACAAATTGACAGTATGTACAGATGAGTCAGATATCGTATGTTGGGTACAAATAAGCAACATCCAAAGCATCTGTACATGTACATACTGTCCTTTTGTTGTCATGACGATTAGTCATAATAAAGTTGTACTGTGCCATCTTATATCATTGCATACTCCTCTTAATGTTATGCATACCCCTACAGTTTGACCACCGTCCTAGATTGCAGCACTGCCACCCTGCAGCTTGCAGTAAACCACTCAGGTACGCCATCTGTTCAGTGCATGGCCACAGTTGCCACAAGCAGCAGGACCTTGACACCAGGACCCTACCTGCTAGAGGCTTGGGTGTCAGGTCCGTGGTGCAGTGGTGGTCAGTGCAAGCTGCCACTGGCATGGTGTGCCCTGAGGTTTGTGATTTGAGCCCCCTTTGTTTAAAATGCATTTGAAAGTGTTTTTTCTGCAGAGATTCAGGGACAGACTTAACACCAACTCTGTCTTCATAAGGCTACACTGAATTCAGACTATACATGGCAATGCATCTCACTGCAGTACCATGTGACTTCCAATCCATGGGACATTACAAGCCTTGCCTGTGGGCCCCATTTCACAAGCACAGTTCTCAAATCTGCCATTCCCAAATTTTTAACTGTAATGCGAATTAAAACTTTGCATTGTTGATTAAATTTGCGAATTGAGGTGCATTTACGAACTTGTCCACGAAGCAATGTTTTCTAAATTCGCACACCACTAGTGGGGAACAAGAACAGGAGGGGGTGAACTCTCAAGGGGATCTACAATGCCGGTTTAACAAAAATATGTCAGTCCGATGTCACAGCGATGGCTGCATGTCAAACGTAATTACATTGCGCCGTCCAGCAAATAAAATGCTGCGGGGGCTGTGCCACCCTTTCTCCGATATTTAATATAATCAAATCCAAGTTGGAACTGATTTGGGAGGGGTGCAAGACCCCGGGAAGCTGTGCCAGGGTCCCAAATGGACTTTGCAGCGATGCAGCAATGTTGTTGCTGTTGACGACATTGCTGTAAAGTTGTCGCTGTAGCATTGGCATACTCCCTCAAGGAACAAAGATCTAGCTTTTATACAAATAATGTCAGTAATAAATACATAGGAGAAGCAATACAGAGCTCAGGTGAAACTTGCATTTGGGAAGTAGTTTATGGGGTGACATAATAGTCAAGCCACAGTTTGGTGGACTGGGGCCATGAAAGTGAGCTCCACTGGATGCTAGGAATGCACTGGAACATGAAGCATCAGTGGGGTTGCACTAGACTAAACGGCATGGGGGGCGGGTGGTGGGAAATGTCTATGTGGCATGTCCCTAGTTCACAGAGTACCGATCTAATGCTCCTCAGTTGGTTGATTGGTGCAAACCCTTTTTACACCTGCTAACAGACAATATTTATTTGTTTCTAATTTTGTATCAGTAAAAATACTCTAAGCTATGACAGTTTGTTTCCTGTTATGTCCTGGGGGAGGATGAGTTGCATGGACCT
The DNA here is from genome assembly GCA_016271365.2 of Neoceratodus forsteri. Lineage (NCBI taxonomy): Eukaryota > Metazoa > Chordata > Ceratodontiformes > Ceratodontidae > Neoceratodus > Neoceratodus forsteri. The sequence goes on along the minus strand of JADMNL010000023.1, from coordinate 627,542,330 downwards.
CTTTTATTCTCAGGGAGAACATTGGTCATGACTTTGGGGACACTCCCCTGCTCTTCTTCTATAAGTGCTATGGAATCTTTAACTTCTACCTGGACAGTGACCAGAGAAGGGACTTTGGTTTAACATCTCATCCAAAGGCTGACACCTCAGCAGTGCAATACACTCCTCATACTCCGCTTCAGTGTCAGTTTTGGGTTTTACCCCAGGTATCTGGTATGGGGCTAGAACCCATGACTTCTGAGTTTCTGATCCCAGAGGTGAGCATGCCACCTACTGAGCCAGTGACACTGATATGTCAGTCCATTTGGCCTTGTGACTGATGAGAATGTGCAGTTGGGTGGCGCTGCATTGGGCTAAAGTTTACCCCTGTTTTGTGCCCTCACCAAGTGCAGTTGAGAGCAGGGCCCTCAGTGTTTCTAGATATTGTGTATAGAAAGAAAAGCAAGCCTGATGGGTGAAGAATTACAGCATTTTATTAGTGAGGGAATTAAACAAGATAAAACCATCCTTTAATAAGCCAATTTTATGAATAAGACAAATGAGGACACCGACAGCAAACTGTGGATGGTTAATTGCATACAGCAGTTCAAACGAATTCAGAAGGGTCCTTGACCTCTAGTCTTTTGCCAAGTTGGTTGGCTGCTTACGTGGCATTTTGTAGGGTCAACCACTATAAACCGTACAATTAAATAACTCACAGTGCATATGTAGGAACTTGTTCTGACATTAGCCATCCCCTAAAGGTTAAAATAATATAAAAACAAAGTACCTCTAGTAATATCATTTTGGGCCATGATTAATCATTAATATCGCATCAGTGTTTTTTCCTTGACATTGAAGCTACTATGGAAGGCAAGGATATTCAGGAAAACACTGAAGGTCTATTTTGAAATATGCTTAGTAATCACTATAAAATATATACAGTATTAACATTGAAACATTTATTCTTCTTATTTTGACCTTTTTGGGAAAGAAAAAAGTTGGAGCAAATTCTTGCATAGCTGCTTGGGCCACTCTTTATTTGGCGTCAGCCATTTCTCTCCTGTACCCTTTGTTCATAGTTTTAGTCTATATAATGGAGGGGTTACTGGAACTATTTCTGCCCCAAACTGATTCTAGTTCACCCTTTCTGAACCATTGTGATTATTTTTCTTTTGTTTTAGGGGAGCTTATCTAAAACACCTATCTAAACTGTCTTTATCATCAGCTCCCATTTAGAAAATGGCAGGACTCATAAAGCACTTAGCAGACTTTGGCAATCTGTCTGTGTTCATTTCCATTTGCTTGTCCATGTAGTCTTGCTAATATTTTATAGAAGCTGCGGTGCTTCCAAACATGAACTACATCGGGGACTCCTCCATGATAATTCATTTGGCATTTGAGGTAATGAAGTCCCTAATCAAGAACACAATTACCCCACGTTTTGGGTTTATAAAGTTGTTTAATTTGACTATTGTGCCAGACACTTTACAGTTGCCACAGTCTTGACAACCATTTCATGGTTTCCGAAGTGAATTCCTATGCACTGCCGGTTACCTACTTTGTACTAACTGGTCCCCAAGAGCTATATATCTTCTATAGGAAATGCACATGGAGTTCTGAATGAGTGTGGCTAAACTTGAGAATATCTTTAAAGGAGATAGGAAATTAGTTTTACCTAGTTAACAGTCCTTTTATCTTCCTTTCCATGCCAGTTATGTATTCTGATATGCATTGACCAATTTTTTTTATCAAATAATCAAGATTTGGGGGGGGGGCCCTCAGGGCTACACTCCCCTTACCAGCTGCTGCTCTTTCTTTTCATATTTCTAAGACATTCTATGACATCAATAGCATCATTCCATGCTATTCATCTGAATGTCCTGGAATTGTGTTATTGATATTTTCTAAAATGGTAGGCGACAACAGAGTAATCTGATTGGTTATTTATAATGCAACCTCACAATTATGAACCCCACACTTACGAACTGACCGGTCAACCGAACACCCGCCCGACCCCCTGAAGCCAGTAACACTTTTTATTATATTAAAGAAAGCAGCGTCCCACCACGTATGGTACTTCCCTCTCCCATCCACCTTAAAGCTCCCATTTGTCTACCATTCCAGACAGTGTTTGTTGTGTCTGTGCGCAGTGCGCTTCAAAAAGCCAAACCGCAGTCCTGCTTGCATATCATCAGTCATTCAGGACACCCAGTGACCAGCTCACCCCAGTACTCGGACTTGGATTGGGACTTGCTCCTCCACAAAAACATTCTTTAATTAATTGTTTTAATCTCCGCTTGTCTACCATTCCATGGGTCTGTGCACATTTTGCTGTCAAAAATCAAACCGCAGTCCCTCTCGCATGCCAGCTATGGTACTCTGTCAGATGCAGTGCATATTAACTACGAGCACACTCGCTCTCTCACACTCTTGCTGCAACTGCTGCTGCTCATTCCTCATTCCTCGCTCTAACAGCCACTGCCTCCCCAGTACGTGCACCCGTTTCAGACCCATTTCAGACTTAAACTTTTCAGAGTTATGAACGCCCTCCATTCCCATGGTGTCCGTAACCTCGGGGTTCTATTGTATAAGACAATAACACTCTATAAATAACTAGTCCCAGTAAAACAGCTGGATCACAGAATGTGATGACTCTATGATTTCTGTTCAGGCATTCTATTTAGAATTTTATAGGATTTTGAAGTTGACATTTTTCTTGCTTCTAAATGGCTCAGACCACATACCTCAAGAAACAATATGAAAATGCAAGTTTCTTCTTTAGGATGGCACTATCTCTTTTTAACTGATTGTAATTGTAACCCCCCCACACACACACACACACACTTACACACACAAACTGAAGCAGCACAAATAAATCAACTTTTTTTTTCTATTCGTAGCCAGCAGACAGCATGGCACGGAGTGAACATATCCCTTAGCGGACACCATGCAGAGCAATTTCCTGATTCACAGTTTTCAAACCACTAATTTCTACTCTGTGATGGTGACCATACCCATGGTCCTGCCCCTCTCATCCTCAGTGCTGTGTTGTGGCAAACACTAATGTAAATAAATCCTGCCACTATAAAAGCAAATCACCTTTTATAATGATGCCTGTTTCACTCAAAGCTACTCCTCCAAGCCATTAATGGACCTACTTCCACCCGACTTGACAGTGTCTCTCATGCCAACTGCAGTGTGCAGCATCTGGAATGTGCATACAGTCATCTCTTTCATTGCACAGCCTCGCTCACTTTCTTTAGTTCTGCTTCATTAACAGTACCTGCTCTCACCAAACAGCATCACCACTTGGTCCTGACCTTTACCCATGGGTTGGATGAATGCTAACCACTACAGAACCAGAATTAGGACAAAAGACCTAAAGACCTAAAGCAAAGCAGTTAATCAATATAGCACCAGCAGGTGGAGGGACTATTTTAGGTAAAATATAAATGTTATTTACATGTTTTAAAATTTGTATACTAATGAAAACCTTTATTTTAAAAATAAAAGCTCATTTTATAAGTGCAATAAGACACTCCAGGGTTGTGCATTACTGTGTGATAACTGCACTCCTAGGGGTGATTGGAACTTGGTCTTTGGCCTAGTGCCTAACTACGCCCCTAGGAATGTTGTTATCACACCGTAATACACACCTTATCATGTCTTATTGCTTACATAGAATGTTCACGCAGTATGAAAAGAGAGAGCAGCAACAGCTGAGGAGAGAAGCATTCAGGATAGTTAAAAGGTAACAATAGATTATTAATTTGATAAAAAAGGTCAAAAACATATCAGAATATTGGCTAGACACTATAGGGACAAAAGAATGGCATCTAGAGGTGCAAAAACTGTTTCCTATCACCTTTAAAATGTCAAATTTATTTTTTGTAATCTTGACATTGACAGAATAATGTACAGTGCCATCTGCAGGATCAATCAATCTTATCACACCTTTTAGTGGGATATGTTGCAGGATACTGCAGCAATTAAATGTAGTCCAATCACAATTACTCTAATTGGTCAGAGAGTGATATGTGATATTAACCTCGATAATGTCGTACTGAGCACTTGCTCCTGGTAGACAGCTCTTTACCAAATATGTTGTAATAAAAATTAGACCTTCTTCTGTTGGCTCTTTTCTCTGTATCCCTGCTAGTAATATGGACCTGTCTGATGGGTCTGCTTGTCTTCTGATTGCCAAAAGGTCATCTTCTTTATAACCCCTGTTAACCAATCTACTGAAAAGCTCATTTGCTCTGTACTGGTAACCATCTTCAGTATTATATTTTACGATTACATATGGGTAACGTGTGAGGCACCATAGTCAAAACAGACAATTTTGTAAACCCAGACAATGGGGAAACAGTGTTGACTAGTGACTTCCTTACCTGTGAGGAATTATCTACTTGTTAAGATGTTCATGTGACTGTCTGTGTGTGCCGCACTAAAAGAAAGTTTAATATTCATTTGGGGGAGCATATCAGGGCTACTGATTTTGAAAACCCTAAGTATGCTAAGGCACATTGTATTGCAGGGGTTGCCAGTATAAGAGATCATTTAGTTAGGGCACTAGGAATAGAAACATTTCAGGACAGTGTGTGTGTGTGTGTGTGTGTGTGTGTGTGTTTGTGTGTGTGTATGCTGGTGTGCGTGTTTGTGTATGTGTATGCCTGATGGGGGATTGTTTTAAAAAACAAATGACGCCAAAGGGAACATTATGGAATATATCAATTGGGGGCAGTAGAATATTCAGTACTGAAGGAAATATTTGAGTTGACCCATTTTTAAAATACAATAAATAATTGTAATTTGTAATTCCCCTTTGAAATAATACCCCTGTGGCACCTTTTCTGATAAACTCTCCCATCTGCTAATATTATGCTCTCTCTACTTCTCTTATTATGTTGAAATGTATATATTTTTTGTGTTTATAATAGTTTCTTTTTTCAATATGATGGATTAATGCTTGAAATATGGTGGAACTGTGGGTTGGATCGCTCTCCTATTAGCAACATCCCCACAACATTTTTCAATAACTAAAGGATCTTTTGAATACTTTCTAATGAAGTCTATGAAACATTCTTGTGTTTGTTAATTTCATTTATCTGTTGTGAGTAGTGGTCTAATCCTTCAGGAGTTCATATCACGATCCATTACTGGCATGCAGCACCTCGAGAATTCATGTATTGAAATGTTAAAGGTACAACACTCCCAATTTGTGACCATGTTTTGAGGTATTTATCAAGGCATTACAAACAGATGCTTTTTGATATATTTTATTTTCAGTTGTAGTTGTAATTTAACACTAAAGGTTTTGTGGCACATTGTGAGTGATCAACAGTATATATATCATGAGATCATTCCAGGGTATAAATACCTAGATTCTGATCTGGTCACTCACCCCTAGTGAAGCACCAGGTCATAAACACAAAACATTAGGTCAGATGACATGGTTGTGTCATGCGTGATTGCCTGATATATCCACTTATTACCCACCCTTTGACTTTGTCAATGTTTTGCACAGCTATTTTGCACAATGATAAACAGTTGCATTCAAGGACAAGTTGCAGTATCTCCAGATACACTGAAATATATTGTGGTATATCACTGGAAGTCTCATTGACATGAATGGGATTTCTTGTGATTAGGATATATATATATGGGGTATGACATGGGTGAGAGCCAGATAGTAGAAATATCTTCATGAGCTATATTTGACCTCCTAATCTCATGAGTGGTGAAGCCATGAGAGAGGTCAGAAGAGGTCAAGTATAGTGAGTGAAGGTTTTTCCACTATCTCGCTCTCACCCATATCAAATGTAATTGTACAACTGGTGTTTAGGTGGTTTTGTGATAGAAATGGTAAAAAGTTACAAATGGAAAAAAGCACAAAATGTAAACTGTGCCCCTCAAAGCATCTCTCATTGTGTGGCATCAGTGGTGCATATGGCTATTGTGATGTCATAAACATTACTGAAGCTGCTCTCTGATTGGTTAAGTATTCCATTATTCCATCACAGCCATGGATCTGGGCCACATCACTTCAGCTGTTTTCATCAACCTCGTAAAGACCTTTGACTCTGTTTCTCATACTCTCCTACTCTATAAACTTAGCTCTACTGGACTTTCCCCTGCCTCAGTAGCCTGGTTTAGCTCACACCTCACTGGCTGTTCCCAGTCAGTCTCTATCAACAACATCCTGTCTCCCTCCTTCCCCATCCTTACAGGTGTACCCCAGGGTTCAGTTCTTGGGCCAGTACTTTCTCTTTATTAATGATTTCACCTCAGCCTGCACACATGCCAATATACATATGTATGTGAATGATACCATCCTCTTCCTGTCCAGCCCATCTACCCAAGCTGTTCCATCTTACCTTCAAAATTATCTCATTTCAGTCATAGCCTGGTTCGATGCCAACTCCCTGAAGCTTAACACAAAAAAAAACATAGTCGCCATGACCTTTGGCTCCAAACAAAAACTTGCCAGGCTCTCCTCCTTCCCTGTCTTCTTCTTCTCTGTGGCCAACACTCCCCTTGACAACGTCCCTTCCTACAGGTATCTTGGTGTCTGGCTCGACACCTTACTCTATTTCTCTTCCCATTTCAATGCACTCTACTCCAAAGTGCACCCAAAACTTGGGTTACTTTACCGCCACAAGTTCAGCTTCTTTCTCTCCCCCTGTAAGATGTGCCCTGTTAATCAAATGGATCCTCCCAGCCTTTGATTATTCAGATATTGTTTACTGTGCTGCCCCAGTTACCTCCCTTGCCAGACTGGATGTTCTGTTTCACGCCTTTTGCAGGTTCACTTCAAATTCCCCCTTTCTAGCTCCCCAGTGTGACCTACATGCTTCCCTTTCCCTTCAGTCCTTCACTCAGAGGTGTTCCTCTCACTGCTCCTCATTCATTGCCAAACACTGGTTCGGTTCTCTCCCATCCTATCTTACATAGATACATAGATACATAGATACATAGACAGTGTCAGCACATAAGGGCCTGTGGCCCACCCAGTCTGCCCATTTGAGCTTATAAGTTCAGTTTATGTTTTCCTAGAAGTCTGTTGCCCCTTACTCCTGACCTCCAGAATTCCTTTATGTCTATCCCATGCATTCTTAAATCCCGTGATTGTTTCAGCTCCCAGCACTTCTCTGGCAGGGTGTTCCACTTGTCCACCACCCGTTCTGTGAAGAAATTCTTCCTCACGTTTCCTCTGAATTGTCCTCCTTCCAACTTCATCCCATGCCCTCTAGTCCTGGAACATCTTTTTCTCTTAAAAATAGTGTATTCCTGCACCCTGTTCCTCCCTGTAAGATACTTGTATGTCTCTATCATATCCCCTCTCTCCCTCCTCTTCTCCAGGGAGTACATATTCAGTTCCTTCAACCTGTCCTCATAGGACTTGTGATGCAATCCATGTACCATCTTTGTTGCCCTCCTCTGAACCTTCTCTACCCTGTCTATGTCTGACATAGGTAAGGTCTCCAGAACTGTACACTGTACTCCAGGTGGGGCCTCACTAGTGTCTTGTATAGTGGAATTATGACCTCCCTTTTCCTGCTGGTGATGCCCCTGCCTATGCATCCCAGCATCCTATTTGCTTTACCTGCTGTCTTGTCACACTGTTTCCCTACCTTGAGGTCATCAGAGATGATAACCCCAAGATCCCTTTCCTGCTTGGTGCATGCTATATCCTCACCCCAACTGATATATTGTGCCAGGGTTTTTGTGCCCCATATGCATTATCTTGCACTTCTTTGCATTGAATTTCAACTGCCAAACCCCTGACCATTCCTCAAGTTTCTGCAGGTCCCTTCTCATTCTGTCTACACCCTCTGGTGTGTCTACTCTGTTACAGAACTTTGTGTCATCAGCAAACAGTGAAATTCTGCCTTCTAGGTCCTGCTCAATGTCACTGATGAAGATGTTGAATAAGACCGGTCCCAGCACTGATCCCTGTGGTACCCCACTTGTCACTCTTCCCTCTGTGGAGTGACAGCCATTTACCACCACCCTCTGTATTCTGCCGCCCAGTCAGTTACCTACCCACCACACTACTGTCCTGCCCACACCCATATTCCCCAGTTTGTGTAATAGTCTTCTATGTCACACAGTGTCAAAGGCCTTGCCGAAATCCAGATAGGCCATGTCCACTGCCCTCCCCTGATCCACCTCCCTAGTCACCCAGTCAAAAAATTCAACGAGGTTGGTCTGACATGACCACTCCCTGGTGAATCCATGCTGCCTTGGGTCCTGTAGTCCATTGACAACCAGATGTTCCACCAATCTCTCCTTCAGTAGTGCTTCCATGATCTTCCCCACTACCGAGGTGAGGCTGACTGGTCTGTAGTTTCCCGCTTCCTCTTTGTTCCCACTTTTGTATAAGGGGACTACATCTGCTGTCCTCCAGTCTTTGGGTACCTCTCCTGTTTCCAGTGATTGGCTAAACAGGATAGCCAGAGGTTCAGCCACCACATCTCTTAGTTCTTTAAGGACCCTGGGGTGCACCTCATCTGGCCCCATTGCTTGATCAATTCTTATTACTTCCAGTTCCTTCAGGACCCTTTCTCGAGTAAAGGGACTTGTGTCCATTTCTGCACCATTCTCACCCCTTGTACTCCCTTCAGACCCATTACCCTTCTCTCCCTCAGTAAAGACTGAGCAGAAATACTTGTTCAATATGTCAGCTTTACTGTTGTCATCCTCCATAGCCCCATCCTCCCCCTTCAGTCTCACTACCACTCCCTTTGCCTTTCTTTTTTCACTTATGTACCTGTAAAAGGTTTTGTCCCCTTTACCCACTGATTTTGCAATGTGTTCTTCTGTCTGAACTTTGGCTTCCCTTACTGACCTCCCTGCCTCCCTTTGCTTCTCCTGGTACTTCTCCCTATCCCCTTCTGCCTGTGTCTTTTTGTATTGCCTGAATGCAATCTTTTTGGCTTTCACTTTCTTTGCTACCTCTTTGGAAAACCATAGGTATCCTTTTCCTTTTGCTCTTGCTAACCTGCTTAATGCATAATTCTGTTGCTCTTGTAATCCCCATTTTAAATACTGCCCACTGTTCCTCAACCCCTGATTCCTGCCCCATTCCCCTTAATGCCTCTTTCAAGTATCTCCCCATTTTCCCAAAGTCTGCTCCCCTAAAATCTAGGATACGTGTTTTTGTGTGGTTTGGTTCTGCTCTTTCTGTGATTTCAAACCACAATGACTGGTGGTCACTGTTCCCCAGGTGCTCCCCCACTGTTACCCCATCACACTGTCCCTGTTTGTGAGCACAAGGGTCCAGTATTGCCTTCTGCTAAGTTGGTTCCATGACCAGTTGTTGAGGAAGGCACCTGAAGGAGTCCAGGATAAATCTGCTCCTAGTTGATGCTGCTGCTGGGATGCTCCAGTCCACGTCTGGAATATTGAAGTCTCCAACCAGTACTACCTCAATCTTGTCTGCCATCCTTTGGATGGCTAGCATCAGCTCCCTATCTGTTTCTTCCTCCTGGGCTGGTGGTCTATAGACCACACCTGTGCAGATGGCTGGCCCAATTTTCCTTTCCAGCTTAACCCACAGTATTTCTCCCTCATTTTGTTCCTCCTGGATCTCTGTGGCCCTTATGTCATTTTTCACATACAGTGCCACTCCTCCTCCCTTTCTACCTGCCCTGTCTCTTCTGAATATGTTGTGCCAGGTATGGCCATCTCCCAGTCGTGGTTATTATTACACCAGGTTTCAGTGATGGCCACAATGTCCAGGTCTGACTGCACCATGACAGCCTCAGATCTTCCATCTTGTTGCTAAGGCTCCTGGCATTGGCACATGGCTTTCCATGATTTGACCTCCCTAGACTGTTTTCGCTGTTCTACTCCAGCCCCTTCCTTGGTTGTCCTTTATCCCTGGTTCTCCTTGCTGTCTGCCCTTCTGCTGAATTTTGCCTTTTCTGCTGATCCACCTCTGGCAGCTAATCTCCATCTTTTGCACTGCTTTGTAGAGATAGCCACTCCTCCAGTTCACTGGTTCCACTGCTAGCTGTGGGGGAGCAATTAGGTACCCTCCTTGCTGGCCTGCCACCCCTTTGATAGTTTAAATGCTTGTCAATGTAGCATTTAAACTTATCATTGAGTCTTGATTCCCTCAGGATGGATGCAGGTCGTCAGGCTTGAACAAACCTCCATCCTCCAGGTGGGTCCCCAGTCACCAATGAATCCAAACCCTTCCTCACAGCACCAGTTCTTCAACCATGAGTTAAAGTTCTTGGTGCATGCACCCCCATGCTCTCTTGCCTCTCTCGTCAGGTAGTACTTGAGAAAGTGACAGAAGTAGCTACTTGCTTTAGACCTCCCCAATTTCCTAAACTCTTCCTGAACTTCCTTTGGCTTCCATTTGCCAGGTCATTAGTACCTAGGTGGATAATAACATCCAGCTCACCCTCCCGTCTTGCCTTCCCAGTGATCCCAGGATCTTCCTTCCATCCCTCCATGCCATGGCACCTGGTAGGCACCTCACCTCCCTGTCCTCCCCCTCCTGTGTTCCTAGCTGGACCCCTTTTATGATGGAGTCCCCCACCAGGATTCGCTTCCTCCTCCTCTGGGGTCCACTGCTCTCCCCACTGAGGTCACCTCCTTGGCTAACCTCCACATCCTTTCCTTCCACTTCTCTGGGTACCTCTATTTGGTTGTCCCCATTTGCCAGTGTGGCATATGAGTTCTTGAGTGGAATAGTATTTGGGATGTGCCTCTGCCTGACCGCTCTAACCCTCCCTGAGCCCACTGTCATCCAAGTGCTCCTCGTTCTCGGTATCATTTGAGGCAGTTGCATTGGACTGGGTGGTCTCTGGATAGGGGTGATGGTACTCCTGATCCAGTTTACTTCCCCTCTGAGTCTGGCTACCTCATCCCACAGTCCAGAGAGATGGATGCTGATAGGGCAGTACCTCAGTGTCCAGAAGGTCTGCCTGAATATGGCTGCCACACAGCCACTGCACTGCACCACTCCCCACATTATACTGCATTTCCACTACTTATCTGTTACTGAAGCTCTCCTAGTTCCCTTTTTATTAATTTACTGTCCTAAAAATCTTGCCACTGATCCTCACATACTTTTCTTTTTAAAAAAAGAAAATAAACCAATAAATAAATAAATCAGTCAAAACACTTGTCATGCTGAGGGTGGGCTTCTTCCCCCTTATGCCCTTCCTACTCCACACCCCTTACTATCCCCTGTGTTTAGCTCCTGTCAATCAGATTTAACAGGGCATATAATTAAGAGTTGGAAGGGAGGGAGGGGAGGAGGGAGCTACCTCAACTCTGACTAGCCCCACCTCCAGTTATCATGTAGCTGAGGTCAGAGGCCAGACAATTAACACCCCTCACCCAAACTACAGGGCAAGTCAGACAAGCCAAGACTAAATTTGCAGCAATTAAAGACAACAAAGAAATACACCACCACTACATTTTAAATTTTCAACAGCCCAAAAACAATTCTAAGTAAAGACAGCAAATAAATTACATTGTCACTAAAAGCCCACAATCTCAGTTTAAAAGAAAAATAGCAATTACCAGTTACTGTAAAGCATTGAATTGAATATGTTTCCTTTCCCTTCTGGCTTCTTGCCTCTCTCCTTTCTTCTGCTACCCCCTCGCCTTACAATTCATGCTCTAGCTGCACCCGCACATTCTTCCTCGCACGTGTCCACACCAGTGCATGCAAACTCTCCTTCTCCTATAAATTTTCCTCCCTCTGGAACAGCCTTCCACCTCAACAGGAGGCTGGATGCAGTATAGTGCAGTGGGTTAAGGCTCTGAGCTGCAGATCTGGAGACCTGGGTTTGAATCCCCAACCACCTAGGTGTATACTGTGTGATCCTGAGCAAGTCAACTTAACTTCCTTGTGCTCCCAGGTCACATCTGGAAACAAGCTTCGGCTTAGTGTGCTACTCCTAGTTAAACAATGTTCCCTTCCCTGCCTTCAACTGTGCTCCTCTCCTTCTTTCCACGTCCTTAAGCATCTGCTCAGACTCTCCCCTAATACTTCCTGTACCTGTTCCATTACCTAGGTGTCACTTGCCACACCAGCTGAAATTCTATGCCTAGCTGTTCACATTTTGTTGTAAATAATTTTTTCTTATAGTACTTACTAGTCTTCCACCCACTGTAAATAGCAATTGTGATGTACTTCTTTTCTTTATATTGCCACTCCGTAATTATCTGTTATGTGTGTGTGTGTATATATATATATATATTTTTGTTATTGTATTATATGCTATACTATTTTTTTTACCTTGTTTGTACCCCCTTCCCCTGGTCGCACCTGGAAACAAGCTTCTGTTCATGGTGCCTTTCCCGGTTATCAACTTTTAAAATAAGTTAATAAATAATTTCATTGTGACCTTTCAACTTGCAAGACAGCAGTACTATCTTCTCAGTAGGCAGTGAGACAGCAGTGATATACTGAGCAGATTTAACCCACACTTGTTTTATAAATCACCATATACTGTACCTGGCTATTCTGCAACTTGTCACTGGCTTCAAGAGGCTTCACAAATTCCATGGTGATGAGGCATTCCTACTGCAGTTGGGGAGGCAAGTGCTGTCTCATTTTCTTCAAACTGCTTTGTGAAATGCGCAAATGAAAGGTGTTAGATAAATGCAAATTATATGGTGTGTCTACATTGCAAAATAGCTCATCTGGATGGTTTTGCTATATAGTCTTGACTCTAATTTCTGCAAATCAGATAGACCAGGACAAGATTCTAAGCTGTCTTGACTATTCAGTTCTATGTAAAAGCATGCTATCCTCCTGTATCTGGTGAGTGGCTATCCCCCATCTTTACTGAAAACATATGCATGCTATCAATTAGACTAGTATTAATAGATTTTTTGTCTTTTCAACAATTAGTAGTTTGCTTTACTAGAATACTACTGTACTTTCAAGATTTCCCCTTCCCTAGAATTTTCCAAGGAGGGTCATTAGAGTCTCAGTTAAATTGATGGCTCCCCTACATTGTGCGCCTGAATAATTTAATGTAACCTGCTATGAAAGACGTTTTACTGCTATATATCCATGTAAGACTGTTGCATGCCACAAAACTTGTATCTGTACTACTGTTTACCATGTTTTTGTCCTGTAACTCCCGGGTCGCCCCTGAAAAAGGGACCTCGGGGGCCCAGTGGGCCTACCCAGTCATCAAAATTCAATAAATAAATAAATAAATAAATATCACCAGCCCTTATGCAAACAGAGCTTCTAAGGACAGACTTTCAAAACAAGCAAAACAGACATTAACTAATGAGTAGGGACAGAAAAATAGCAACATTTTTACCACCAATATTTTCTGTTACTGTACGGACAGACATTTATCTAAACAAGTCATATGTGCAATGGTTTTAACCACATCTTTGCCATTTGAGTAAATATTTTAATGCACACTGCAAAAAAACATGCAGATGAAAGCATCTAGGGCAGGATATTGGAGACTCAGAAATTGATCCCCTAAATCCTGAATTCCAGAAGCAGATTGGGTGGGCTTAGCAGTCCTTATCTGCTGTCAGTTTTTATATTTATATTTTTCAAATTAGTGCCTGGAACAAGTTATAGTAGAGGTAAATTGGAATGCGCTGGAAGAACATTGCAAGTGTTAAAAGCATTTTTGAGTACACCACCTGAAATTGACGCACAAACGCAGGCATCAACCTATTTGTTCCTTGCAAACTACACCAACCCCCTTACTAGCCACATTAGGTATTTGTTTATTTACTCATTTCAAACATTTTATCAGGAAAGGCACACTGAGCTGGTAACAGCTCATTTCCAGATGTGTTTTCGGGGGAGGGGGAAGGGAGTACAGAACAACTCAGAACAATAAGGTTTCCAAGTGGGAGCAATAGGGATCCAAGGAGCAATCTAGCAGTTAATACCTATCACAAGTGATGGCATCTGTGGAGCAATGAGCTAAATTCAAAGTTCACCATGCAAATGACCTTGGAGCACATTCAAGGCACTATGAAGTCATTTGTGTCTCATTATGGCCTCATTAAAAGGTCAGGAGAAAACAGCTGCTTCTTTGAAAGCATGAAGTGAGGCTTCATCCCCCACCTACCAGTAGTACTGGTGCTGGGCAGTAAATCAACACAGATGGCATAACCCTCACCCCATGATCTCAATGCTCAGCAAGGTTTTACATCATCCTCTGGTTGTCTAGTAAACCCTCCCCCACCGATTCCCATGCCCAGTCAGTGGTACCCCTCTCAGTAACTGGGAGGTAAATAAACACAGGTGACGCATCCCCTACCCCACTGATCCTTATGCCCAGTATGGTTTCACAGCATTACATGGTAGTCCAGTGGACCCCCCCACACCACCAATCCCCATGCCCAGTAAAGTTTCACATCACCCCCTGGTAGTCTAATGGACCACCCCTTCCCACAGATCCCCATGCTCAGTATGGTTTCACAGCATTCCCTGATAGCCTAGTGAATCCTGATCCTCATTCCCATACAGAAGTACCCCTGCTGCAGCCTGAGATAGTGGAGGGCACTTACCCTTCGCCCACTGCCACTACCATTTGCCTTCTCAGGTCATGACAGAAGACCTCTTAATGGACAGACCAGGTACCTCCAAAAACATTTTTTGGGTGGGTGTTCAAGGTACTGTACCCACTTCTGTGTTCATGGGGGGGCAGCTTACTTAAGATACCCCCCCAAGTTTGGTGTCATTCCTGTCTACGTTATAAAAATTATGGCCTGAACAAAATGCACTGCAATAAAACCTAAGTCTGTGCACACGCACAGCATGTCTGATTCTGGACATAGATTGTATCTAAGTGACTGTGTGTGGCAGATGGCAGCAAGCAGTGGGGTAAGTGGAGGGTAAGTGCCAGCAGCCATATCGCAGCCATGGTGAGAGGTATCTTTGAATGGACATAGGGATTGGGGGGTCCACTAGACTACCAGGGAGTGATGTGAAACCATACTGAACATAGGGATCAGGGGTGGACAGGTTTGCTAGATTTCACAGTAACATAGAAACATAGAATTTGACAGCAGATAAGGACTGCTTGGCCCACCCGGTCTGCCCATTTTCCCTACCTACTGTAATGCTGCAGACCCTTCTTGATCTCCTTTCATAACCACTGAGATTCCCTTATGCCTATCCTATGCATTCTTGAATCCCGTTGCAGATTTTGCCCTCACAACCTCCGCTGGGAGGCTGTTCCATGCATCCACCACTCTTTCTGTGAAGAAGTATTTTCTCATGTTTCCCCTGAGTCTACCCCCCTCCAGCTTCATAGCATGACCCCTTGTTCTTGAACATTTTTTTTTCTGAAAAATGCTTCCCTCTTGTACCTTATTTATACTCATGAGGTATTTGAAAGTCTCTATCATATCCCTCCTCTCCCTCCTTTCCTCCAGGTTGTACTTATTGATGTCCTTTAGTTACTTCTTACAGGATGTTTGGTGCAGACCCTGCACCATTTTAGCTGGTCTCTTCTGCACCTCCTTTACTCTATGTCCTTCTGGAGATGTGGTCTCCAGAACTGGACACAGTACTCTAGATAAGGTCTCATCAATGATTTATACAGCAGTATCACTGCCTCCTTCTTTTTGCTGGTGATACCCCTCCCTATACCCTGTAGCATACCACTGGCTCTCCCCACTGCCTTGTCAGACTGTTTGGCCACCATTATGTCACCAGATATGATTACCCCCAGGTCACTTTCCTGTTTGGTGGTCATCAGTACCACTCCCCCCATCTTGTACTCTGCCCCTGGGTTTCTTTGCCCCAGGTGCATGGTTTTGCACTTCTTCACATTAAGACTTAGTTGCCACACTCTTGACCACTCCTCATGCTTTCTTATATCCCTCTTCATTTCACTCCTCCTGGAGTGTCTACCCTGTTGCAGATTTTTGTACCATCTGCAAAAAAGCAGACCTTCCCTTCCAGTCCTTCTGCAATGTCACTAATAAAGACATTAAAGAGGACTAGCCCCAGTACTGATCCTTGTGTCAGCCCGCTGGTCACTCTCCCTTTCTCAGAGTGAACTCCGTTTACCAGCAACCTCTGTCCCCTATCCCCCAGCCAATTTCTTACCCAGTTTACCACCTTAGGACCCACTCTCAGGCTGCCCAGACTGTCTGAGTCTATGTGGAATGGTGTTGAAAGCCATACTGAAATCTAGGTAGACCACACACACCGCTTCACACTGATCTAATTCCCTGGTCACCCAGTCAAAGAACTCTTGCAGGTTTGTTTGACATGACCTCCCCCCAGTAAATCCATGGTGCCATGGATCCTGTAAGCTGCTGGATTCAAGATATTCCACAATTCTTTCCATCAGTAGTGATTCCATTAATTTCCCCACCACCGAAGTCAGGCTGACTGGCCTGTAGTTGCCAGCCTCCTCCCTGCTACCACTTTTGTGAAGTGGGACTACATCTGCCCTCATCCAGTCCTCTGGAACCACTCCCATCTCCAGTGAGTGGTTGAACAGGACTGTTATTGGTGCAGCCAGCACCTTTCTGAGCTCCTTCAGTATCCTTGAATGAATTCCGTCTGACCTCATTGTCTTGTCCACTTTCAGATTTGCGAGTTTCTTCAGAACTCTCTCCTCTGTAAATGGACTGGTGTCCACCTCCTTTCCTTCGATCCTCCTGTCATTTATCTGTGGTCTCTCACCTTTTCCTTCCACTGTGAACACTGAACAAAAATATTTGTTCAGGATGTCTGCTTTTTCCTGGTCTCCCTCCACACACTCTCCCTCTTCCCTCCTTAGCCTTACTATCTCTCCCCTGGTCTTTCTCCTTTCACTTGCATACCTGAGAAAACGTCTTGTCCTCTTTCTTTACTGCCTGGGCTATGTTCTCCTCCGTTTGCACCTTTGCATTCCTGACTGCATTCCCTGCCTCCCTCTGCTTCTCCTGATACATTTCCTTATGCTCCTCCCTCTGTGTCTCTTTATACCTCTTGAATGTTAACTTTCTGTGCTAGAGACAAAAATAATCCTCCTCGTGATTGACCACACAGGTATCATTTACAGCACTGCTCCTGCCTCCTTTCTTGCCAAACTAGATACCCTCCTAAATGCCTTTTGCCACTTCACCACAAACTCTCCTTTCCTGACCCATCACTGCTCCCTCTACTCTTCTCTTTCCACTCCTCCACCTCACCCACCATCGTCAAGTCCACTATCTTGCCTTTAAAGGAAAATACTGGTTCAGACTTCTCCCCTCCAATATCTCCTCCCTCCTATTCCGTGCTAGTCCCTCATCATACCTACTCTGCTCCAGGGTGTCCCAATCCTTTTGCCTCCCACACCCCCACAATAACTCCCACCAGTCTGCCTTCTCATTTCACCTACCATCCCTCTGGAACCAACTCCCAAATACCATCCAGCAGGCCTCTTCTCTCCCAGTGCTCAAACACCTTCTTAGGCTTGCTCTAATTGCTCTTTGCCACTGCTTCTAATATCTCTACCTACTGACCTAATTTTTCGTTCAGGCTCTCTATTTTTACTGCCAATACAAATTGTAAATACTTCAACAGCACTGTTATAACCCACACTATTTTTCCTAACTAGTGGGAATGATGTATTGAGGATGCACCCACCTTTATGTCAATACTCACTCTGCCTCTTGTATATATTATATTATTGAATGTATGAAATCTACTTAGTTGCGTTGTAAATTCACACTGTTGACCTGAAAGCTGGCTGTATTTCCTGTATAGTTGGATGTACTGTACCTACTGTCATGTCACATTCGTCTATCTGTGTATATTTTCCTTATGTACCCAATTGTCCCCCTGGTCACATCTGGAAAAGAGCCTTGGCTCAGTGTGCCTTTCACGGTTACTAAAGTTTTAAATAAATACTTTTTTTTGCCTTTACATTCCCAGCCACCTCTTTTGAGAACCATAGCAGTCTCTTTTTCCCTCTTACATTTGCTTACTTACCTAACGCAGAAATTTGTTGCCTTCACTATGCCACTGTTCCTCCACTCCACTCAAGTCCTCCCCCCTGCAAGGGCATCCCTGATGCATTAAGCCATCTTTGTAAAGTCAGCCCTCCTGAAGTCCAGGACCCTCACCTTTGTGTGATTCAGTTCTACTGCAGTACTTATTGAACCACACCATACGGTGATCACTGATCCCTAGGTGACCACCCACTGTGACATCTGCAACACTGTCCCCATTGTTGAGTAGAAGGTCCAATATTGTTTCCTCATGAGTGGGCTCTCTTACTAGTTGCTCAAGGATTGCCCCCTGCAAGGAGTCCAGAATATCCCTGCTCCTAGCTGAAGCTGGGATGCCCCAGTCTGCATCCGGCAGATTGAAGTTCCTCACCAGCAACACCTCCCCCTTAGTCACCATCTTTCGGATGGCTTCCACCAGAACCTTGTCCACTCCCCATACTGGAGGTCTGTAGATCACACCAGTGCAAACAGCGGCTCCACTCTCCATCTCTGGGGTGACCCACAGTGCCTCCACCCCCGCCCTGTAATTTCTGTACCTTGTTGCTTTTACGTTATTCCTCACATAAAGAGCCACTGCTCTGCTATTCTTACGCACCCTGTCCTTCCTGAACAGAGTATAGCCTGGTAAGTCTATATCCCAGTCATGGTTCTCATTGCACCATGACTTGGTAATGGTGACAATGTCCAGGTCAGCCTCTGCCATAATGGCTACTAGATACATAGATACATAGACAGTGTCGTCAGATAAGGGCCTACAGCCCATCCAGTCTGCCCATTTGAGCTTGTAAGTTCACTTTACATTTCCCTAGAAGTCTGTTGCCCCTTACCCCTGACCTCAAGAATTCCTTTATGTCTATCCCATGCATTCTTAAATCCCCGTGATTGTTTCAGCCCCCAGCACTTTCTCTGGCAGGGTGTTCTACTTGTCCACACCCCATTCTGTGAAGAAATTCTTCCTCACGTTTCCTCTGAATCGTCCTCCCTCCAACTTCATCCCATGCCCTCTAGTCCTGGAACATCCTTTTCACTTAAAAATAGTGTATTCCTGCACCCTATTCCTTCCTGTAAGATACTTGCAAGTCTCTATCATATCCCTCTCTCCCCCCTCTCCTCCCTAGGTCTGGGATTAGAGACTTTGATTACCAGTGTGTTCTATGTAACCATACTGGTATTGTGGATCGGGGTAGGGTTATGTTATGTTTGTTTATTTAATTGCCAGCACTGGTGCTGCTGGCAGTGAAGAGTCATACCACCATGCATGTAGTTAAGACTAGGTTTGTGCAGTTGTTAAGCAGTATGGCACTAACAGCTGGTTAGTGCCTGCACAATTCTTTGAATATGCCAGGCTGCCTGAATGCAAGGCACAAATACATGAATTGCATAGGCATATGGCATTCTTTTTTTTTTTCTTTACATTGTTTAGTTCATTGGAGCCCCAGCAGTCATCAGCATCACTGCACCCCTCTTACCCCCTGGCAGTCCATACTACCATAGGGAGGTACCCTCCAGCTGTCAGTGCCCCAGAGGCTTTCCCTTGTAGGGCAGGTGGGGCTGCGGCCACACGACTGTACACAGAATCCAACTATGTGGCTTGGAGGGGCCCACGAGTGCACCCAAATGCACATTGCATATGGCTGGTAATGGCCTGATCTGTCTCCATGTGTTCCTGGTCTGACACACACCCAGCCTCTGCTGGGCGGCACTCAAGTGCCGGACCACGGTGGATCCCCACCGGAGGTGGACAGCAGTCCATCAGACTCTTTGCCAACCTCCTCCCATACGACCCTCAGACTCCTGGGCTTGCTCTTGAACCCAGAACACCCATGCCACAGGCAGTAGTACTACTGCTGTGCCAGTGGAACAGCGGCACCTGGTATTCTTTAGTGGTCATGCAGTAATGGGTTAGAGCTGCACTAACTGTGCCTTGCAATGTGCCACTTTTAGTGCTTCCCCTGTCTTTTGTGTGCAAAACACCATTATCATGACTCCAGCCATGTTAGCATAGTGCTAACCTTTTGAACATCCTGCCCCTACTGTCTGATGACACAGTGTATTTTATAAAATCTCATTTCTGACACATGATAAAACTACACCAGAATGATACTGTTGTTTCTTTTTGGGGCCCAGAATTGAATCTTTAAAGGCCTGTCCCCTAGTTCTAATTAGTTCAAGCACATACGGTACTTAGTTTAATAGACTGAGCTAGTCATGCTGTGGAAACTTGCTTCTGAGTTAGTGTGCTCCAAAAGGGGTAGCTAAGTGCTTTGGTCATTCATGCTACCTATGATACACATGAAACTATGTGACTGACAGGTGTCTGATAATTACAGTGACTAGGCTGAATTAATTGATGCTACGTTATGTCCATGACTTACTAAAGTGAAAAAAAAAACAGTGCAGTCCTTTTACAAGAACTTGCTTTAATGGAATAACTGGAAGAAGTCTTAAAAACGCCTTTGAAACTAGTTATAAACAGATCACAAGGCATCTTCCCTGAAAAAGTGGTAGTAACATACTGTACACCTAAAAGAGCAGCACATTTTTCAAAATCACTGCATCAAACTCTGCACCAGATCAGCAAAACTATGACAGCATTACAGCTAAAGCCGTATTTAGTTAATATATGCTGTACATAATTTATAAATGTTACACATAAGCGGTCATTCTACTTATTTGTTTTAATATTCCCCCATCAATATTTTAATTCCACGAAAGGCCATTTAAATAGTCCTGGTTCATCTATATGGATATCTCCTTTCTAACTTACATTTAGAAGGTCAACCAATAAAGAAATATATTCTGATCAATGATGTGAGGCCAATAAAGAAATACTATATTAATAAAGTAGGATTATAATGCCATATTATCTACAATGGCATTTTTATCGCTTTTGGAGGGTAAAAGTTCTCACCATTGGCCCTGCCTGCTTAGTTCATCACAGGACAGAGGCAGAAATAGGTCTTGCACCAATGATCCCATTTTGAAAGGAGAAAGAAAGGAATATGTAAAAGCAGGCTACAAGAAGATTCAAGTGCCCCATGTAAAGCTGACATTTTTGTTTTGGAAGCCCTTCCTATCTTAAATTACTTAGTTACTATGTCAGCCTCTGCTCATGTTTTGATATGTGCAGTTAACAAGAGTATTGTTTTCTGTTCCTTGAGGGTTGAGCTGTACATTTGGGTAGTACTGTATGGATGTGGCCAGTGGTGTGGTGTTTTTCCATTGCGTGGCCATCACGACAGATCATGGCATGGTGTGGTAGGGTGCAATTAAAAGAACAAAGGATCCTTTGTTTCCTCTTGTTCTTTTAATTGGTTGCTGTGTAGCTGCTGATGGGATCCACCAATGGGCTGCATGCCAGAATATAACACACTGCTGGTCAGAACCATAGAAAAACCACTGGCAGAGTGGGGGCTACGTTATGTGAACACTAACCCTATTGCATTATGCCTTAGGCTCAGGCAAAGGCCTTTAACCACCCAGGGAAATGTATTAACTTATTCAGTTTGAGGTGGCCATTCTGAATTAGGTTGAATATAGAACATTTCTTCTCCTCCCCACCCGAAAATTCTGGGTACTAAGGGGATACTCATGCGATGTGTATATGTGTATATGTGTGTCTTAATACATTAAAATATGTTTGAAGTAATTAAATATACCTTGCTACAACACTTTGATGTTTTCCCAAACAGGTATCATGGATTACAGACAGATGGGAACTGTATGTAAAAATATATCAAGTGAGACTGGAAGCAAGAATAAGCCTCCAGCTTGGAAGAAGTAGATTGACTTGTTTTTGAAAAGTATGCCTCTTACCTGGATTATATTTTCAAAGAGAGCACAATATATTTTTGAGTCTAATTCTTTTTTAAATAATGTATTTAAATATGGCACTAAGTGTGATGGTTGGTTAAGGCCAAATGGGTTGTGATTGGTTAAACAATACACTTGTCTTCCTGTTTTTGGTATAAAAGCTTGTCACCATTCATTTCTGTTTATCCTCTGAGGAAGCCCACAAGGGTGGGTGAAACATAAGACCTTATCTCTGTAATACCTACTGCATTATGAAGAAGGATTAAAGAAACTTATTCACACACCCTGTGTTGAGGGTTTCTTTTATAACTCTATAGCAGGTGTGAGTGCTCTCTACTCAATTTTATAGAACATTTTGACTTGTAGACAGTATATGTTCCAGGAAAGAATGATGTAGTTTAATCCATAACCGTACAGTATGTTATTCCACTTTTAAAATTGTCTGTTTTGCTGAAAAAAAAGTTTCTGGTTTGCTTTCTCTGTGAGGAAGGAAAGTTAGATGCCTACACTAAAAATGTATAGCAAACACTGTATTGGCTGTCTAAGTAAGAGCCATCAATGTATTAATATGCTTCTTGATTTTATGTAGCTTTTGATTAATATTTACACTCAGTGAAAACAAACTAGAACTGGAACCGGTACTCCAGATGAGGTCTCAATGATGATCTGTGCAGAGGCATCACCACCTCTTTTCTTCTGCTGGTGATACTTCTCCCTATGCACCCCAGTACCCCACTGGCTCTCCCCACAGTCTTGGCAAATTGTTTGGCCCCCCTTTAGGCAATCTGATATGATTACTCCCAGATCCCTTTCCTGTTTGGTGGCCATCAGTATCCCCCCCCCCATCGTATAAGACTCCCCTGGGTTCCTTTGCCCCAAATGCATGATTTTGCACTTTTTCATATTAAATTCTAGCTGCCACACTCTTGACCATTCCTCTAGTTTATCTAGGTCCCTCCTCATTTTTCCACTCCTCCTGGAGTGTCTACCTTGTTGCGGATCTTAGTGTCATCTGCAGAGGCATACCTTTCCTTCCAGCCCTTCTGCAATGTCACTTATGAAAACATTGAATAGGACTGGCTCCTGAATGTATCCCTGTGGCACCCCACTGGTCACCTAACTTTCCTTGGATTGAGCTCCATTTACCACCACCCCCCTCTGTTTTCTATCCCCTCAACTAGTTTCTAACCCAGTTTACCACTTTGGGATCCATTCCCAGGTTGCCTAGCTTGTTTACAAGCCTCTTATGTGGAACAATGTCGAAGACCTTGCTGAAATCCAAGTAGGCCACACCCACTACTCCCTCCGATCCACTTTCCTGGTCACCAAGTTAAAGAAATCTATCAGATTTGTTTGACACAACCTTCCACTGTGAATCCATGCTGCCTTGGATCATCTGCTCCACTGGATTCAAGATGTTCCACAATCCTTGCTTTTAGCAATAATTCCATTATTTTCCCCACCACCGAGGTCAGGTTGACTGGTCTATAGTTTTCAGCCTCCTCCCTGCTCCCACATTTGTGTAGAGGGACTACATCTGTTCTCCAGTCCTCTGGAACCACTCCTTTTTCCAGTGATTCATTGAACAGGACTGCCAGTGGTGCTGCCAGCACCTTCCTAAGCTCCTTTAATATTCTAGAATGTATCCATCTGGTCCCACTGCCTAGTCCACTTTCAGTTTTGCGAGTTCCTTTAGAACCCTCTCCTCTGTAAATGGACTAGTGTCCATCTCCCTCCCCTTAGTGCTCGCACCACTTAATTGTGGTCCCTCACCTTCCTCCTCTTCTGTGAATACTGAACAAAAATATTTGTTCAGGATTGTTGCTTTTTTTCAGTCCCCTTCCATACACTCCCCTTCTTCCACCTTAAGCTTGCTGCATATTAACACTCCCCCTCCCCGCGAAAGATAGCTGACAGGTTGAATATCCAGAGCAGTGAGGCCTTAAAGGGTCAACTTTAAAACAAAAGCACATGTGAACCCATTAAGGGGAGTAGGATACCAGTGCCCATATCACCAGTTGGTATTTGGCACTGCAGACTTTTTCATATGATGTGTGCCATCGGGCAGGTGTGCAGCATGGTTATGTGGCTTTTTTTCCTCTGGAGGGTGGGTCTCTGATGGCCCATACCAAACATGCTATGGGTACGATTCTGAGGGGGGAGGGCATGAGATAGAGTATATGTCTGTCACGCTCCTTTCGCAGGTAAACCTCTTCCCAACCCTGCAACAGGCAACGTAGGTTTTGACAGGGGCTGTCATGGGATTTGTACCAAACCCCTTTTGTTATAAAGTTGACCTTTTAAGGCCTCACTGCACTGGATGTTCAACCTGTTGCCTATCTCTCAGAGGGGAGAAGAAGTGTTAACAATCAACACCTGAGCCCAATAAGGGGAGGAGGGTGAACAAGCAGAAGGAGGTTTCCGTTTCAGTGAGATAAAAGCGAGACAGCAAGAGATTGAACTGCAAGAAGTTTCTATTAAGCTGAATACAAGCCGTTTGTTTCTTTTTTTCTGTTAATGAAAGTAAAGTAGATTTCATTTAATTTAAACTGGTGTCCGGAGTGTTCTCTTTGAGAGTGTACCCTAGATGCTGCCTGATTCGCTACCCTGTCACAGGGTCTTAAAAAGGTTCCAGAACATCTGAACTACTTAGATCTGAAACTTAACTATTCTAAGTCGAAAATAATGGTATTTACCCAAAAGAAATGACAAATGCAGAAATGGAGTTTGAAGAGAAAAATTTTGGAAGAAGTTGAAAATCTGTGTTACTTAGGAGTAGATTTTAACTGAAAGTCAGACTGGAGAAAACACGTTAAAGAAACAAAAACGCCTCTGTGGCATCTGCTAAAGATATCCAGCATTTTGCCCATTCTTTTGTGGATCATTCCTTCCCTGAAAACTTAATTGTTTTTTTAGCAAAGGTTAATAGCTTTAGTGTGGAGCTGAGGTCTGGGGCTACATGGACAATCTGAAGGAATTAGAATGTATCCAAAGCATCTTTTTTTGCACAGTAGGGATTTTTTTATCACAAGCCAGGTGGGTGCCTATTAGCCATATCCATGCTCCTCCCTGACCACTGGATATTCCCCCACAGATTGTCCAATGCAGTGGGGCCATGGGGTAGGACCATCCTCCTCTCACCAGTGCAGTTAAATTCTGAGTCCAGTAGCCAGGTGGTGGTGCAGGCCAGAGGGGAGTGTGCATGGCTCCATGAAGCCACCCAGCTCTTTTCCATTTTTGGGTTCCTCTCCCCCATGGTGCATGTGTGTAGAGACATGCACGCACTGCAGACATCTCTCAGCCCCCTCCTTTCCTTTGCTGCTCCCAGACACGTTTTACCACCATACCGCCACCTGGTGGCAGTCACGCAGTGGAGCTGGCAACCCTCTCTCCACAGGACAAGAGAGCAGTCCAGTGGACATTCAATCTCCCCCCAAAAAAACAGTCCCTCAGAAACCCAAGCTCGCTCTCAATCCGGGGTCACCAGCATAGTGGGTGGTAACTCTACTGCCGCACCATGTGGGCCAGCCACCAAAAACATCTTTTGGTGTATTACACTGGGGCTGCTGAGAGATGTGCCAGAGGCCCTGGCTAGAGCAGAGCAGGGTTCCTAACATTTAAAAGTGCTATACTTAAAAGAATGCTAAACTTTTGGCTTAAGATAAATAATATGGAAAACAATCATCTTCCCAAAAATGTGTCTGATAGAAATAATGAAAAAAATCAAACAGTGATCTGATATTTGCAGCTAAGCATACATTTAAAGTCTCTGGATGTTATAGACATGAACTCCACCAATGTTCAGAGAAACACCAAGCTATATACTGCACAAGTTGTACATGGAACAGAGGATGCACCTGAACAGGAGACATTTGCTAGGCTTAAAGAGGTCAAATGCTTGGATTTCCATACGGGATACAGAATTAACTGAGGTATGGAACCTTACTTGAGGGTTTGTGATAAAATCTGTCACAAAAAAGCCCACTTGAAGTGAAAAAGTTCCTGTGCCTGTACCTTGTTAATGCTTTTTATGTACTTGAATGTTCCAATCATGTTCCTTTTCTCTCTCTCTCTCTCTCTCTCTCTCTCTCTCTGCTCTAGGGAGTACATATTCAGTTCCCTAAGTCTTTCCTCATAGGACATGTACTGCAGACCCTGGATCATTTTTGTTGCCTTTCTCTGTACTGTTTCCCCCGGTCAATGTTCTTCCTGAGGTGAGGCCTCCAGAACTGGACTCCGTGTTCCAGGTGAGGCCTGACCAGTGATCTATACAGTGGCAGTACCACCTCTCTCCTCCTTCTTGTGATTCCCCTCCCAATGCAGCCCAGCATTCTGTTGGCTTTCAATGTTGCCTTCTCACAGTGCTTACTAACCTTCAAGTCATCTGAGATTATGATTCCCAGATCTCATTCCTGGTTTGAGGCCACCAGTCTTTCACCTTCTAGGTAATACGCCTTTCTTGGATTTTTCTTTCCTATGTGCATGATCTTGCCTTGCACTTTTTGGCGTTAAATCTCAGCTGCCACAATTCAGACCATTCTTCTAATTTCTTGAGGTCAGCTTTCATCTTGCTCACTCTATCTGAGGTGTCCACCCTGTTACATATCTTGGTGTCATCCACTAACAGACACACCTTCCCTTCCAGTCCATCAGCAATGTCTGCTATAAAAACATTGAAGAGCAGAGGCCCCAGCATTGAGCCCTGGGGCACCCCGCTGGTCACCTTGTCTTCCGTTGATTGTGTTCCATTAATCTGTACCCTCTGGGTTCTGCCTTGTAACCAGTTTTGTACCCATCTGACTACTTCTGGACCAGCCCCTGTATGGTCAAGCTTCTTTACTAGCCTTCTGTGTGGAACCGAGTTGAAGGCCTTACTAAAGTCTAGGTAGACCACATCTACTGCCCCACCGTCGTCTACTATTTTTGTAGCGTACTGTAGTCACAAAACTCGAGCAGATTTGTCTGGCACAACGTACCTGCTGTGAAATCATACTGTTTAGGGTCTTGTTGGCCACTAGTTTCGAGGAATGCTATGATCTTCTGTTTGAGAAGTGTTGCCATTAGTTTCCTTACTATGGACATGAGACTCACCGGTCTGTAATTACTAGCCTCTTTGCAACTGCCTGATTTGTGAAGAGGAACCACTATTGCCTCTCTCCAGTTTTTGGGTACCACTCCGCTCTTCAAGGATTTCGTGTTCTATGTTTCTGCATGCAGCCCTTCACGTGCCCTTTTCATGTAAGCATGACTGGCCAATCCCATATGCACTGCTTGAACTATTCTTCTTCATATCAAGCAAAAAATGAATGTATTCATATTCTGCAAAGGGGAAGTTGTTTAACCTGGAAAGACTCACTAAGCTGAAGCTTGTTTCTAGGTGTGATCCGGGAGCACAAAGAAGTTAAGTGACTTGCTCAGGGTGACACAGTATGCAAGTGGGGGCTGTGGGATTCAAACTCAGGTCTCCAGGTTTGCAGCTCAGAGCCGTAAACCACTGCACTATACTGCCTCCTTTGTTTGACAGCAAATGAGCAACATCAGTGCAGCACTTGTAATCACTGCAATGAAGTTCTGAAAAAACATCAGGGGCTAGATTCACAAAAAGTTGCAAAGCACAGCACAAATGTTTGTATTACACGTTGCATTTCTCCAGGTGTCTAAGGGTGCTGTTCACAGTAGGACAGTGCACCTATGCTGTCCAATTCAGAATAGGGCTAGGTTGAGTCAGTGGTAACCCCACTAACACCACCCCGACATGCAGCCAGGAGTATGGCTCCACAATGAATAGCACAGGTGTGTTATTTCCAGTTCACAAAAGCAGCCATGTAAATGATCTCATTGGGCATGCAAGGTGCTATGTGGCCATTTGCATGCCCATTATGGTCCCATTTACATAAGCTGCACTGGAGTTTAGAATGTCCCCAGCCCCTGCCCCAAGGGCAGCCCTGTGTCCATGGTGTCTAGTGGCCCCCCCCAGCAATCACCGGACCGATATGTAAGATATCATTTCCCCTGGTGTCTAGTGGTGCTCCTCCCACTGATCGCCAGCCAATATGTAAATTATATATTTCCCTGGTCTGTAGTGGCCCCCCCGATCACTGTCCCAGTGTGTTAAAACATCATTTTCTGGTGTCTAGAGCCCTCCCCACCGATCACTGGCCTGATATGTAAGATATCATTTTCCCTGGTGTATAGTGGCACCCCCCAGCCGATTGCTAGCCCGATGCAATAAAGTATCTTTCCCTGGCTTCTAGTGGTCCCCCCCACTGATCACTGGCCCGATGTGATACAGTATCATTCCCTGGTGTCCAGTGGTCCCTACCCCTACCTGCACCCATGCCCAGGCTTTATTTAATAGTCACTGATGTTCAATGGCCCTTCCCCTCACTGCACCCATGACCGATCACCATGGAAGGATACTGTATCACATTGGGGTGGTGATCGGTGGGGGGGGGGCATTAGGTGCCAGGGAATTATATTGTATTACATTGGTCTAGTGATCAGTGGGGTGGTAACTAGACACCATGTAAAATTATATCTTACATATCAGGACAATGATTGGTGGGGGAGGGGCACTAGACACCAGGGGATTTTATATCTTACATATCAGGCCAGCGATCGGCAAGGGGGGGTACTAGACACCAAGGAATGATGTTTTAACACATTTGGCCGGCGATCAGTGAAGGGGTGCACTTGATGCCAGGGAAAAATATATCTTACATACTGGGCTGGCGATGGGCAGGGGGCCACCAGACACCAAGGAAACTTATACTTTTACAGTCGGGTTGGTGATCGGCAGGGGGAGGTACCACTAGACATCAGGGACAATGGTGTCATACATCAGGAGAGGGATCGGGAGGGGGAAGAGATCACTGGATACCAGGGACTACTGTGTTGAGGACTGGGCAGGGGGGACCACAGCAGTACCTCTGCCAACCACTAGGCTTGTATGGGATTAAGGCAAGGGCTTGTTTGGCAGTATTTACTCCATGCATGGGGACTACACAGCAGGCCCTTGCATGGATCAAATTCTCTGTGAATTGGAGTGTGCTGTATTCAGGTCCCCTCCCCCTCAATTGCATTGCAGCCACTCCATGCTTTGCCAGAGCACAAACCCAGTTTGAGCACACAAACCGGGTTTCTATGAATACCAACTTAATGCAAAACCTGGTTCGCTTGAGCAAAACCGAGTTTGTGCCCGAGCAAAGTTTTGTGAATCCTGGCCCTGATTCCAGAATAAGAAAAGTCATAGCACACGGTTCTTAATATGTGATAAAGCTGTCAATCTGCAATTTGCCTTATGTGTATGTGTGTGTGTGTGTCTCTCACTATCTCTCTCTCTCTCTGCTTGTGCTAAAATACCCTACACAAGCTACACCCCTCCAATACTGGCAAAGAACAGCTGCAGCTAAGAGTCATGTACTACAAAAGTGCTGTCCCAGTGGCACTGAGGGTTAAGGCACTGGATGCCAGACCTTGTGCCACACTGGTGACCTGGGTTTGGGAACTGACTTCAGTCACTTGGGGGTCGGCCAGGGCGAGGAAGGATGGAGCGTCTGCTGACAGCTCTCCTTCCTTGGGGAAGGGGAGACAGTGCAGCACACGGTAGACTGACACCCAGCAGTGGCTGGGTGTTGGCACAGGCATGCTGCCTAGAATGGGGAGGGCCCATGTCCAGGGTGTTAGACTGCCTCTGCGGAGGCAGAGACAGTCACCCCACTCAATATACATTCCTGGACCCTGGGGCATAAAACTGGAGGAAAAGACAGAGCTGGCAGGCTCCATGATGGCCGGCTGTGCCTGTGCCAACTCCTGGAAGTCTGGATGCTGGCTTCCGGGGATTGGGGGAGGCTGGCTCCCCTTGCTACCAGCCCTGTCATGAGGGCGTGACCTGTGGGGGATGGACAGGTTGGATGGGTGTGGGGAAGCCTGGCTGAATTTTATTTATTTAGAAGAGATTGACCAGGAAGTCAACATGAACTGTGAAACAGCTTGTTTCCAGAAACGACCCTGGGGGAGGTGGTTACATAAGGAGTAGGCGAAAGCCGACAGTCAAGAGAACAGTGTACACAATCATATATATTCCTCTAACAAACCATGGAATAAAATGACAAAATTAGAAATAAGAAGGGCATAATATGCAAATGTATAGGCAACACAGTAATATCACTGACTCTTAGTGCCAAGACAGCAATTATTTTGGACACAACATTAGATTTAATCCAAATGACTAAACCATTTTTAGAACGATAGAGAGAACTAACAACTGAGAACAGTGCTGGTAGTTCAAAGGTGAGGGCAGGCAAGAACAGTGCTAGTAGTTCAAGAGGGAGGGCAAGCAAGGGATGTAAGTGTTATAGTAAGGGGGGGAGAGGATTTCTAGGTGCCAGTCATTATCCTTAATGTAGAATTCATGGAGGGAGAAATTTAAGGAGGAGAGGAGGAGGAGGGGGAATGGGTAGCCAGGGCCTTCTCCCTTTCAGGATACTGAGAACCCTGCAAGGGGGGCGGGGAGCTGTCAGAAGAAAAATAGAGATGGAGATAGGGGGAGAAGGACAGAAGGAGGATGTCAGAGTAAGTGGTGGGGGGGCAGTTTAGTGGAGGAAAGGTGGAAAGTTAGAGGGAATGGGTACCCAAGACCTTCACCCCTTCAGAATGCTGAGAACCCTGCAAGGAGATGGGGAGTTGGCTGAAGAAAATGGAGATGAAGAGTAAGAGGAGAAGGAGAGGAGCAAAGTGGAAGAAGTAAAGGGTGGAGGGGCAGGCAATGTAGAAGAAGGGATGGAGAAAAGTTAGAGTGTCTAAAGTCTAGAGGTGTGTGAAAATAGATATAGGGGGGTAAGAAGTGGGTTAGTTGCAGCAGTGTACTGTGTGCTTCCAAAAGAGGAGTGCAAGGGATTGGCGAGTTTGGGCAGAGCAAATTTCAAGGGGGAGAGAATTCCAGGAGCTAGGGAATGTGTATGAGAAGGTATTGCGAGCAGTTGATGTACGCTGCGGTGGGAGGGCGAGCGTTCTGTGTGTTGATGATTGAAGTGAGTAACAGGAGGTGGGGGGGTCAACAAGAGGGATGACAGATAAAATGGCAGAGAGCTAAGCCAGTATTACTTACTAGATTTGCTGTGTGGGACAGGCATCTGGTGGTGAGGGAAGGGAAGGGAAGGAAAGGGAGGTGTAAAGATTGCAGTAGTGGGACAGTGAAGGGGGGAGAAGCCAAGGAGGAAGCAGCAGAAAGAGTTGAAGAGAGTGTCCAGCTTGGCTAGGGTGGTCTTAGGGGCAGAATTGTAGACAATGTCCCCAGAGTTGGAGACTGGGAGAATCATCTTTTGGACAATTTCATGCCTGGCTTGAATGGGCAGGCAGCTGCGGTGTCTGTACAGGGCACCAAGCTTAGGGAGGAGTTTTTTGTGATTGGCATCAATGTGTACACCAAAGTCTAGATTTTTGTCTAGCCATAGCCCAAGGTACTTAAAAGAGGGGAAGTCGTCCAGTTTGGAACCAGACAGGTTATGAAATGGAGTCCAAGCTAGACAACTTTTGTCTGGTGCCAAAGGTCATAGAGATAGTTTTTTTGACATTCAGAGGGAGTTGGTTAGCACTAAACCAGCACTGGACATTGTTAAAGTCCAGTTGAAGACTGGTAGTCACTTCAGCAGGGGAACTCCCAGAGGAGAATAACAGTCTGCATACATGTGTATGCTAGCAGATGAGCAGGCATCAGGGAGATCGTTCAGGAAGATGGAAAACAGAATAGATCCAAGTACTGAGCCTTGAGGGACACCTGTATTTATTGTGAGTTGGGGGGGGGAGTTGAATTGCCAACTCTGACAGATTGGGACTGGCCAGTGAGGTATGACTGGAACCAGTCAGTGGCTGTATCGGAGAGGCCAGCCACTGTCAGAATGAGAGGAGAAGAGAGTGGGCAACAGCATTGAAGGCTTTGGCCAGGTTGACAAAGATGGCAGAGGTGATGCATTCCTGGTCCATCCCTGTGAGAATGGAGTCAGTGAGCTGGAGGAGGGAGGTGGTCAAGGAGTGGTCTTTATGGAAGCCAGACTGGAAAGGGGTGAAGAAGGAGGAGGAGTCAAGGAAGTTGGAGAGCTGCTCCAGCACCAGGTGCTCTTAAACCTTAGCTAGGATAGGCAGTAGGGATATGGGGTGAAAATTGCTAGGATTGGAGGGGTCACCCCCTTTGGGAAGAAGGACCACGGTAGCAGATTTCCAAACCTTAGGTACAGCTGCATGAGAGAAGGAGAGGTTCAGGAGCTATGTCAGTGGGAGGGCAATAGCATAGGCAGAAAGGTGAAGAAGCTTAGGGTCAAGACCATCAGGGCTCTTTCCTTTGTTGGGATTCAGGGCAAGTAATACTCGCAGGGTGTCATCAGGGTGAAAAGGTTTAAAGAAGTGTGAGGTGGTAGGGGATCGTGAGTGGGGGGGAGCATTAGAGGGAAGGAGAGCAATACGTGGAACAGCTGCAAAAAGGGTGGAGGCACAAGTAGTAAAGAAGTTATTGAATTCCACAGCTGTGGTAGGTGGGTCATTAATTAAATGGGGCCAATTTTTAGGACTGGGGGTTGGGAGGTGGGAAAAACAAGGCGTGGATGACCTTATAGAATTTGGAATGGTTATTTATGTTGTTATGGAAGGAGATGTTGAAGTTGTTCACTTTAGCAAGGTGAGTGGTGTGGGTACAGGCATTCTGGAGTGTGCAATAGCACTGAAGATATTGCTAGGTGCCTAAGGTCTTGTATGCGACCCACACTTAATCACATATTCATTGACAAGTAATGAGTTCTGCAGTGATCCAGGGCGGGTGGTTACCTCAGACCCTTGCATTTCTTAGTGGGGCATGGCAGTCCCAGACAGATAGGAATTGCATGGTAAAGAAGGACAGGGCTATATCAACTGAGGTAGCAGTGGAGATGGGTGACCAGTCGATACTGGACAGCTCACTATGGACAGTGGAGATGTCAAGGGAATGGAAAGAGCGGATTTTAAGAATGATAGGAGAAGACTTTGTATGGTGGATCTTGCGCATGCAGTAGACCATGTGATGGTCACTAAGAGCATCAGAGATATTCCAGACTTGATGACACAGTGGGGGTGTGAAGATGGAACCCAGTCCAGTAAGGTATGTTTGCTGGTTTTATGATTTAGGCACGTGGGGTCTTCTATTAATTGCTTTAGGTTTAGGGAAGCTGTGTGGGTTCAGACTTTGGCCTGCTTGCTGGCGAGCCAGTTTATGTTAAAATCAAAAAAGGAGTTACAATTCCCCAGGGGTGGCAAGGGATGTGATGGTGGAGAGGAGATCAGAGATAGAGGAGAGCTCAGTGACAGAGAGGTTGGGACAGCAGTAGACACCGCCAACATAGATGTGGAGGGAAGAGGGTAGTGATATCAGTCCATTCACAGAAGAAAGGGTTCTGAAAAAAACTCTTAAAACTGAAGGTGGGCAAGGCAATGGGGCCTGATGGGATTCACCCCAGAATTCTAAAAGAACTAAGAGGAAAATTAGTGACACCATTGGCTACCCTCTTTAACAAACCGTGGGAGGATGGGGTGGTACCTGAGGACTGGAGGAGGGTGGATGTGATTCCACTTTATAAAAGTGGGAGCGAGGCAGAGGCAGAAAACTACAGACATGTTAGTTTGACCTCAGTGGTAGGGAAAATGGTGGAGTTACTTCTGAAAGAATGAATTGCTTAGTACCTAGAGGCTAGCAGGGCACTGAACCCAAGGCATCATGGAGACACAGCTGGAAAGTCATGTCAAATGAATCCAATAGATTTCTTTGACTGGGTGACCAAAGTAGTAGACCAGGGAGGGGCTGTGGACATGGCCTACCTAGACTTTAGCAAGGCATTTGACACAGTCCCACACAAAAGATTAATATACAAGTTAGCAAGCCTGGGAGTGGGTCCCAAGGTGGTAGCCTAGGTAAAAAATTGTCTGGACAACAAGACGCAGAGGGTAATAGTAAACAGAGTCTACTCTGAAGAAAGGGGGGTTACTAGTGGGGTACTACAGGGTTCAGTACTGGGACCAGTCCTCTTTAATGTCTTTATAAGTGACATTGTGGAGGGACTGGAAGGAAAAATATGTCTCTTTGCAGATGACACAAAGATCTGCAACAGAGATGATACGGTGGGGTGGAAAGGATGAGAAGGGACTTGGAAAGGTTGGAGTAATGGTCAAATGTATGGCAGCTTACATTCAATGCAAAGAAGTGCAAAGCAATGCACCTGGGAAACAAAAACCCAGGGGAAGAGTACACAACGGGGGGTGAGATACTAACAACAACAAAAATGGAAAGGGACCTGGGGGTAGTCATATCAGATGACCTAAAAGTGGGCAAGCAATGTGAGAATGCAGTAAGAAGGGCTGGGGAGATACTGGGATGCATAGGGAGAGGCATCACAAGTAGAAAACAGGAAGTTGTTCTCACTCTGTACAGACAGTTGGTGAGACCCCATCTGGAGTACTGCATGCAGTTCTGGAGACCCCATCTCTGCAAGGACAGAGACAGGATGGAGGCTGTCTGGAGGAGGGCAACTAAAATGGTGCAGAGTCTACACTAGAAGGCATACGAAGAGAGAGAGAGACTAAAGGAGCTTAATATGTATACCCCAAGGAAAGGAGGAAGAGGGGGGACATGATAGGAACTTTCAAGTACCTCAAGGGAATCAACAAAGTCCAAGAGGGTAGCATCTTTCAGAAAAAGAGATGTGCAAGAACAAGAGGGCACAATCTGAAGATAGAGGGGGGACAGCTCAGAGGTAATGTGAGGAAGTATTTCTTTACAGAGAGGGTTGTGGATGCATGAAATGGTTTTCCTGTGGAGGTCATGGAGTCAAAAACAGTGGGGGAATTCAAGAATACATGGGACAGACATAAGACAATTCTAGTGGGGGGTAGGAGGAAGTAGGCTGTTGGTTAACTAGGATCTACAGCTTATCCATTAAGTAATGAAATGGGCAGACTGGGTGGGCCATGCAGTCGTTATCTGCCATCAAATTCTGTGTTTCTATGTTTGTATTAGTAGCAACTTGTAGATTGAGGGGGATCAACATAGTGACACCCCCAGCCCTGGACTTATCATCTTGGCAGATGATAGAGTACCCAGGGATGGAGATGTCTGTGTCTTGGATTTTTGTGCTGAGCTACGTCTTAGAGATAATGAGACTAGAGGGTTTTAATTGTAAAACAAGTGGCTGCAGGAGGTCAATTATGGGGAGGAGACTTCTAATATTCAAGTGGGCTATACATAACCCCTTTGGAAAATTAGTTCAATGTGCTTATGCAACTGGTATGATGTATGCTTGTGTGACTTAGATACGTTGTGGCTGTTGGCCTCTCTATCCTTGGGATATACCACCCTGTAGGGGTACAATGGTGAGGAACCCTAGTGAAGGGTTCCACCAACTAGGTGCCTTGGGAATGATTCCCTTGGCTAAAGGCAGCTTAGGAAGAAGCCCACTGAAAAGAGAGACATGCCACCAGAGGAGGAGGGGAGGATGGTGGGGCAATGAAAGAAACAAATCCTGGACTAGCCAGGAGAAGTGGCCTTTAAAGGCCTGATTGGGGAGTGGTCCGTTGTTGCTCCACCCATGGAACTACAGGCATAGCCTTGCAATTGTATTGATAAGGAAGGGACCAGGGTTGGGTTCAATGTTACCAGATGTGAGAAGTAGGAGAAATATTAGTGATCGAGATACTATAACCGACCAATTCTTTATCCATGGGCATGTCTGACTGTTGGATGGAGTGGTGTCAGTTATCCAATTGCAGCACCTGGTAAAGGCTCATATGGTAACCAAGTGGAGCCCCAATCCATAGAGGAACCCGGCAGCAGGGCGCCAGGGTGAATGAAGGGCAGTTGACAGGCAGGGAGAGGCAAGGGTAGTTGTAAATGAAGGAGGGCAGGTTGGTGTTGGGAGTGGGAAAGGGCTCAGAAGAGGGAGGAAGGGATATGGTGAAGTGAGAGAAAGAGAAGGGGGATGCAGGCAAGGAAGAGGAGCAGCATGATTGTACCTAAGTGACAGCAGAATTCATTGGGTGTCAGAATAGGTATTTGGTAGTTATATTGGACAGGTATAGTAGCTTAGTGTATATAATGAAGAACTAGGATTGTAAAAAAAGAGATAAATTGATCTTAATATAGGAATAGCTAATAGGTGTTAAACTGGCCAAGAAGAGTAGCTTAGTGAGTTTGAAGAATTAGGATAGTAAGAGAATAGGGAGAACTGTCTCTAAACAGCTAAGGTTCAGTAGCTAATGTGCAATGACGAGAGGCAGAATAATGCCAACTAGCAGAAGGTATCTAATGGTCAAGATAACATAAGTTGTGGGTGTAAAATTTAAGCTGGATAAAAGTCTTATTTCCTAATATGTGTAGTAAAAGAATTGGAGGCAGAATGGAAGAAAAGAGGGAGTGGGTTAACCAGCTGTGAGGCAGAGAACTAGCAGTTGCCAATAGAGAGGGGTTAGGAAGTAGGTGGAGCTCTGATGTATTTAATAGAGGCCTGGGCTGGGGTGGGTGGGCTGGAAAAATTATACAGTAAAAGAATAGCTAGTAAGGCAGTAAATTATACAGGAGATTGGTGTTCGGAGCGAGCTGAAACCAGCAGTTCTGCACAAAAGCAACAGGCTGCAGAAGTGGTCTAATCAGATTCAAAGCCGCAAAGGCGGCATCCAATGGTGAAAGGGAGCGAGAGGCAAGGCCCAATCAGTGCCTGCTTGGCAGACACTGGAGCTTTTGGCAGACTGTACCTGGTTAGGGAGCTTTACTGGCAGGCAAGGAGAGGCAACGCGATTGGCTGCTGTTCAGCCGCAGCTTCAAGGAGCCATGGCGTGCCCGGTCAGAGGCGAGATCCTGTGCCTAGAGGGATACTTGAGAAAGGGGAAAGGTTAAGTAGGCAGACACAATAGGGAGCAATTAGTTGAAATCTGGGGGCATGGAGGACTAGTGAGAGATAGGTGGAGAGGGTGGGGGAAGGGAAGAGAGACTGTAGCATTTAGCCTGGTGCCAATGAATGTGGCCTAGGCTAATGAATAGCAGAGAGAGCAGTTAGTAAATTGGGGATCCGAGGATTGATGAGAGATTAAGCTATAGGAAAAAGGAAAAAAATAAAATAAGAGAGAGAGAGGTAGGATATGGAAGTTTAGCAGGTAGAGCAAAGGGAGAGAATCAGTAGAAGAACAATGTACAATGCATTAACAATTCAAACTGACTCGAGACTCAGATATTTCTTTCTCTCTAATAAAGCAATTTAGAACACTGTGAAATCCCCTGGTAGGAACCAAGACCTCCCACGGCCCAGACAACTGTCATAATACATTACAAATTAAATTAAACAGTAAAATAGCTAGCAGTAAAGTATAAAAATTATACAGTAAAAGAACAACTAGCAAGGCAGTAAATTATACAGCAGATCGGTGCTCAGAGTGAGCCGAAACCAGCAGATCTTACTTCGAGAAGGCTCTTACAGTTGGTAATTACATATAGGACTGAAGCGGGCAGGCATCAGGACCCCATGGAAAAATTTATGGCTAATAGTTTCTGGTGAGGGACCGCTCCCACGTCAGGTGACCGCTGTCAGACGACGTCGGTATAAAGGGGAGGTCCCCCACACCCGCCTTCCAGTTCTTTCTCACCGTTAGCTCACGTAAGCACCTCGAGGTTAAGTTCACTGCTTCATCAGTCAATCGTCGGTATTTTTACCGTTGTTTCTTCAAATTTGTTTGAAATTCTCATTGGATTTCTTCAGCATCTGCCATGTATGTCGTCCTCTACTCCATCTGAGCACAAGAACAAGTGTGATTCCTGTGGTGCCCAGCTCCTGCACAAGGACGGACACTCCCAGTGCCTCTTCTGCCTGGGCCCAGATCACCCCATGGAGAAGTGCCAGCACTGCCAACAGTTCAATGCCACCACCCGCAAACGGAGGCAACAGTCCCTGGAGGCCCACATTTTGAAAAACTTCCCCTAAGGATCACCGCAAAAAGAAGGAGAAAAACAGGGACAGGGACTCCTCTTCCACGGTCACTGCGACTCCGGCTGGAGTCGCTGTGCTGAAGGTAACATCCCCTCTGGTGGACTGTTCTGTGATGGCCATCTTGGAGGCTTCCAAGGCAGTGTCGACCCTCCCGTTGAGCTCACGCTTGGGCCCTTCAGGAGCCTCCGGGTCAAAGGAGGCAGCCGCTCCCAGGAAGCCCACCACCATGCTGCCGTCTGGTTCTGGTTCGAGTGGCTCTGCTAAGCCAGACGTTGGTCCCTCTGACTCCTGCACGGGCAAGGCCGCAAAGACGTCCAACCCTTCGGGGCAGCGCATGGCCTCCAAAGCATCTGCCAAGGCTGCTCCTCCCTTGCGTCCTTCGTTGGGTGTTGGGTCCGATAAGTCGGATGCCGGCTCCTCCGACGCCCGCCCAGACCCTGCCGGTAAGGTGGACATTGGCTCCTCTGATGGATGCTCAGCGTTAGAGTCGACTCCGGACCCTATGGATCAGTCCATCATCCGTGGCTCACCGCAATGTTCGTTGTTCCAT
Organism: Neoceratodus forsteri; assembly: GCA_016271365.2. Classification (NCBI taxonomy): domain Eukaryota; kingdom Metazoa; phylum Chordata; order Ceratodontiformes; family Ceratodontidae; genus Neoceratodus; species Neoceratodus forsteri. The sequence continues at coordinate 627,504,035 of JADMNL010000023.1, read as the reverse complement.
TCCGAGGCTCTAGCATCTCCTTTGTTGAACCCTGGGGATTTTAGTCCTCCTTCCCTGGGCGACACCGAGGACGAAGGTATGCTACCATCAAATTTCCCTCCCACTGGGCCGGATGACCTGACATTGGACCCTCGGACGCCAGCTCTGACGCTGGCCTACCCGACACCGGAAGACATTCCCTTGCCAGACTCCGTCCCTACGCTGGGCCCGACGCCCGCCAGGCCTCCCATACCGGGCTCGCCCACTGGACCTCTCCCAGGGCCTTCTGCTGTATCAGAGCCCCTGGTGCCCTGATATCCAACCCCATCTTATCCAATGCCGTCCTATCCGGGACCACAGTATTCTGTGCCGCAGTCCCCGATGCCGGCCTACCTGACGCCGCAGTACCCAGTGCCCCAGTACCTGACACCGGGCTTCCCACCATCAGGTTTCAGATACTCACCATAATGGATATCCCCAATATCCATATCCTCCACCTCCTCCTCCTCCTCCTCTGCCCCCTCAGCTGCCGGTGGACCTAAAGGAGACTCTGGCTTCCTGGTGGGCTGAGGCCAAGGCTCAACTCACCAGGGAGGTGGAGAGCCACCTTCCGACACTGGACCCGGTTCCGGACTCCCATCATCGGAGGTGAGAGACTCCCTCCCCCCTCCCTGACACTAGAGGTGAGCCCTCAGGTACCAGGGCAGAGGAGGATACACTTCCCCAAGGGTTGCCCAAGGGGTCCATTCCTCCACCATGCTGGGAAGGGTCTTACTCTTATTCTTCCTCTTTGGAGACCTCGGATGATTCCGACGGGTGCTCCGATCCAGACGACAAGCCACGTACTCCAGGCCAGCCCATGCCCAGGACTCCTCCGAAGTCACCTCCAGAAGATACTTCCTTTCTGGAGTTGCTGCGTAAGATCCAGACAGTCCACCAGTGGCAATCTTTGGAGCCAGTTCCACAGCAGAAGAAACTCGCTGCTCATTTGGATCTTCCCGAAACTACTCCAACACTGATTCCACCCTGGATCGAGCCTCATGCGGACCTTGTTTCCACTATTGGGAAGCAACTGTCGGCATTAGCCCCCCTTCTGAGGAAGGCGGATAGGCTATACCAGGCTCTGGAGGGTGTTGATTCCCTAAACACACACCCCAAAGCTGACTCAGTCATGATTAGTGATGCTCACGGCCGTACGGCTAACCCTAAGCATCTTAGCTCATCCCCACCTGACAAGGAATCCCGTCTTCTGGACCAGTATGGGAAGAAGGTCTAAGCTTCTTCCACTCTGGGAATAAGGGCCCTTAATTATGTTGTTCATATGGAGATTACCAGAAGGCAATCCTTAGTGAGGTGGAAGCAAAGTTGGACTACCTTCCTGAGTCTCAGACTAAGCAGGAAGTGGCAGATCTGGTCCGGTCTGCTCCTTCGGCCAATCGGCACATGCTTCATGCCACGTACAATGCAGTGGATGCTGCTGGTTAGAGCTCGGCTTTCACCATGGGTTTGCGGCATCATGCCTGGCTCCGAGTGTCAGCTTTGGTCCCAGAGGTGCAGTCCGCTATCCAGGAAGTGCCCTTCAGGGGTTTGGTGTTGTTCAGTGGGGATGTCAAGGACATCATCACTGATCTGCAAGAGAAGGGTACTGCTCCAAAGTCTGTCTACTCTATGTACAGGCTCCCTCAGGGTCAGTGCCACCCTTTTCTCAGACGCTCTCGGCCCAAAACGAAACCTCAGGGCAAGCTGGCCAACAAATGTCAGGCCCCTTCAGCTGCCAAGCCCCCACGCCCAAAAAAGCAGTGGGAGCTTCAGCCACGGCACTGCCCCACAGCTTCTGACTCCTTTCCTCTCCCACAGCCTCTGGACCTTCCAGAGGAACCAGTAGGATGGAGGGTCTGCTTCTATCTACCAGGTTGGGAGAGGATCACTTTAGATACTTGGGTGTTCCAGCTGATAGCAGGACACTCAATCGAGTTTCTACAGAAACCACCCAGAACCCCCCCCCCCCCAGGTCATCTTACTCCCCAGAACATCTTCTTTTGGTTCGGGAAGAAATATTCTCCCTTCTGCTGAACGCAGTGATACAGCCTGTCCCAACCCACCTTCGGGGGACAGGTTACTACTCCCACTTCTTCCTGGTTCTGAAGAAATTGGGAGACATGAGGCCTATCCTAGACTTCAGCTCCTTGAACCTGTTCGTGGAGTACATTGTACATACAGTTCAGAATGCTCTCTTTGCAGAGCCTTCTGCCCCTACTTCAGCCAGGACAGTGGCTGTGTGCTCTGGACATGCAGGATGCCTACCTGCATATCCCTATTTTCCCTTCCCACCGCAAATACCTTCATTTTTCATTTCAGGTGGACCACTACCAGTTCAAGGCCCTCCCATCTGGTCTTTCTTCGGCACCCTGAGTGTTCACCAAATGCCTTTCCATGGTAGTGGCCCACCTGCAAACCCAGGGAGTACAGGTTTTCCCGTACCTGGACGATTGGCTCCTGGCAGCCCTGTCCAGGGAGGAACTCTTGCATTCCCTTTTCCTTACCCTGCAGGTTTTTACCAGCCTGGGTATTACCATCAACCAGGCCAGGCCCCATTTGATCCATCCCAGAGGCTCCAGTTCATCGGGGTGATCCAGGACACGAACTCTGGCGTGGCTTTCCTGCCACTGGACAGGGCGGCCACCCTACAGGCTCATGTAAGCCTGTTGTCCAGTCGCAGGTGGGTCAACACCAGGTTAGTACTTCACCTCCTTGGGCTCATGGCGGCTGCTATTCCCACAGTCCCTCGTGCTTGGCTCCACATGAGGATCTCTCAGTGGATGCTTCGGTATCAGTGGGATCAATTGGTGGATGACCTAGATCAAGAAGTCCTGGTCTCCAACCCTATGGTTCGGGACCTGCATTGGTGGATGGTTCAGGAGAACCTTTGCTGGGGAGTTCCCTTCTGCCTCTGTCCCCCTTCCCAAACATTGACAACAGATGCTTCAGGAGAGGGTTGGGGAGCCCATCTGGGGTCTCACAGGACCCAGGGCTCTTGGTCCAGGCTCGAACAGTCTCTTCTCATAAACATGCTCAGGGCCGTGCTGTATGCTCTACAAGCTCTGCATCTGTATTTGCTTTCAGGTCATCTGGCTGTCCAGATGGACAACATTTGCGTAGTCTGGTACATCAACAAACAGGAAGGAACTGGTTCCTACCCTCTTTGCGGAAGACGATGCAGGTTTGGGATTGGGCGGTACAACACAACCTTCACCTCACGGTGGTTCATGTTCCGGGGGTCGAAAACACATTGGCAGACCACCTCAGTCAGTCGTCTGCCCAGGCACATGAGTAGGAACTGGATCAGGGGGTAGCAGACGATATCTTCCTACACTGGGGAATACCTCAGGTAGACCTGTTTGCATCTCCTCACAACGCAAAACTTCCCACCTTCTGCTCTCTCGTTCCAGGGTGAGACATTTTTTGGAGAGATGCTCTGTCTCTAGACTGGAAGGGCAGATTTGTCTATGCCTTCCCCCCGATTCCCTTGATTCTGAGGGTCTTACACAAACTCAGCTCAGAAGGAGAGTGCATGATCCTAATCGCTCCTTTCTGGCCCAGGCAAGTTTGGTGCTCTCTTCTGCAACAGTATTCAGAGGAACCTCCCCTTCCTCTGTCACAACGTTTGCTGACCCAAGATCAGGGGACCCTGGTCCATCCAGGCCTCAAATCCCTTTAGTTGCATGCATGGCTCCTGCAGACATAGCTCAAGCCTGATTCGGGGTTTCCTCACTTGTGGCTGAGATTCTGGTAGAGGCCAGAAAGCCCTCCACTAGATCTGCCTATGCCATGAAATGGAAACGGTTCTCTATTTGGGCCTCTTCCAAGGATTTCGAGCCATTCTCGTGCCCTGTCGGGAGAATTCTGGATTACATGCACCATCTCTTTGATCTGGGTCTCAGTCATTCCTCTCTGAAAGTTCACATGGTGGCCATCTCCGCTTTTCATGCTCCTTTTGGGGACAGAACTTTCGCACAGTTGGAAGTCTCTAAGACTTTTCTTAGAGGGGTTCTCCACTTTCGGCCCCCTATTCGCGTTCCTGCCCCTCCTTGGGATCTGAATTTCATTCTTGAGAAGCTTACCCTGCCTCCTTTTGAGCCGGCAGCCTCAGGACATCTAAAGTTCCTATCCTGAAGACTCTTCCTAGTGGCCATTACTTCAGTCAAGGATTTCCTAATTGCCTTGATGTGCAAAATCCCGTACTTGATTTTTCACAAGGAACGGGTGGTTCTGCACACCAATCCTAAGTTTCTCCCTAAGGTGGTAGCGGAATCTACACTGAATCAATCCATTGAGCTTCATGCTTTCTTTATGCAACACTACAATCAAGCGGAGTACCTCTTGCATACTTTGGATGTTCACTGAATTCTGAGATAATACACCACCAGGACGAGGGATCTCAGAAAGCCTGATCAACTGTTTGTCTCTTTTGCTCACAAAAGAGAAGGCAATGCCATTTCCAAGCAATGCCTGTCTAAATGGTTGGCTCATTGTATCACTTTCTGTTATGACAAGTATCACAAGACCCTGCCAGATCATGTCAGAGGCCACTCCACTAGGGGTGTCGCTGCCTCTGCTGCTTGTTTTAAGAATGTGTCTAAGGCTGACTTTTGCGCAGCTGCAACTTGGACTTCTGTCCATACTTTTATGAAACAGTTTAGACATTGCCTCCCCCCGTAAAGCAGGCTTCGGGCTGGCTGTTCTGCAAGGTCTCCTTTCTTGAGACCCTCACAGCCGGAGGATCTATGGATGGGTAGTTTTCCTCCTCCCATGTGCTTCTCCTTGTTTCAGACTGCTTAGGACTCAGTCCTATATGTAATTACCTACTGCAAGAGCCCTCTTGAAGTAAGATAGTACAGTTACGTAAGAACTTACTGTAACAGTAAATCTTCGAGAGTGGCTCTTTCAGTAGGTAATGCCTTCCCGCCCTCCATCCCCCTTAGCTTTTTCAGCTCCTTTTCCATAGGGGAAAGATCTGCTTCTTTCTCATCTTGCATTTTTGGCCTTTGGCAGGAAAGAACTGGAAGGCAGGCGTGGGGGACAGCCACTTTATACCAACGTCGTCTGACGCCGGTCACCTGACGTGGGGGCTGTCCCCCACCAAAGACTGCTAGCTAGAAATTTTTCCATGGGGTCCTGATGCCTGCCGGCTTCAGTCCTATATGTAATTACCTACTGCAACAGCCTTTCTCGAAGATCTACTGTTACGGTAAGTTCTTATGTAACTGTACTTTCTGCTTAAAAGCAGCAGGCTGTAGAAGTGGCCCAATCAGATTCAAAGCCGCAAAGGCAGCATCCAATGGTGAGCTGGGAGCGAGAGGCAAGGCCCAATCAATACCTGCCTGGTGGACACCAGAGCTTTTGGCAGACTGTACCTGGTCAGGGAGCTTTGCTGGTGGGCAAGGAGAGGCAGCGTGGTCAGCAGGCTGTTCAGTAGCAGCCACAGGGAGCTGTGGAGTTCCCAGTCAGAGGTGAGATCCTGTGCCAGAGATGAGTCCCCCCTAAGGGAAGGACTGGAGCCACCTGCCTGCTCCAAAGAGGAGCAGAAAAAGTGTATATGGAAAAATAAAATACTACAAAAACACTCGGACACAAAACAAAATAATCCACTCTTTCACTTCTACTGCAAGCCTGAAGCAAAAGGTCTCCAGACAAGTGTTTTTGAGGATCTTGAACAGTTCACCTAAGACAAAACTGAGCAGCTCCACAGAGCAGATAATTTTTTCTCAAACACAGACAAGGGTTTGGATTCACAAAGCCCCCCAAAATATCGCAGCTGTGAGAAAAAACCCGGTGCAAGTGGGTTGCCATTTGTGGAGCCACAGTTTTTCCTGTAGCCGTGGTATTCACAAAGGTGGAGCCTGTTGGATTTATGGCAGTTTGTGGGTGTTTTTTCCCACCAGCTGTGGAAAATGTTATGCCTCTGGTGTGAAAAATTTCTACCGAAAACTTGAGGATCCGCAGAATGGAAAGCTTTCCATGGGAAACCTGAGGATCTGTGGAATAACATTGCACTATTCCACTTCTGGCAAAATTCAGTAGAATTAATCAGAATATAAAGAAATTCCATGGTGTTCCATTTCCTCGGGATTTGAAAATTTGTCAAGGCTTTAATGAATACCCCCACATTATGATATCCCTGTCAATGGAGAACTAAACACTCAGTGCATGCTCAAAGTGCTTGTCTCACCACCTTGGTGAGATTTGGGCATGAATGGAATGTACCTGGCAGAAACCTAATCCCAGCAAGACAGAACTGATGCTGGTGAGTTTGTGCCTCATGGAACCATCTTGTCCATTACCTGTAGTTTCCTGTAACTGATTGGGGAGGAGGGGCATCTGGCTCACAACATAAGCATTTCACTTAATATAAGGCTAATACTTAAAACAAACTGTTAAGGCAGATTTTTGTCATCTGCCACATGCTGCCTGTTTGCATCTACTTATACTTGCCATTTAATGACTTCAAAACCCCATTATATATATACCTTAGGGGCCACCAGTCATACACCTCCTATTGTAGTTCTTATTCTGTGGAAGTTGTGCTGTCATGTAGACCACTGAGCTCTTCCACCCTCCTCCGCTGTAAGTGGGAAGGCGATTCCAGCAGTTTTACAAATGGTTTCAAACAACAGCTGTTATTTTTCAAAATGTACTTCTTTCTTGTCCTTTTTTGATTTACAGTAAGTTAAAAGGAGCACTGAGATATATCTCTTATGCTACAGGAACATCATCTGGCACTGGTTTGGGCAATCAGAAGCACTCAGCTTCACTTTGCGATTCAGGTACTGAAACCTGTATGAGGTGACCCTTTTAGACCATAAGAGGCAAAACTCATGGGGCCAATTCTCAAAGATTTATGCGCGTGGTGCAAAGTGACTTGCGCCAACAGGAATGATGCAAGTAGCACTTTGTGCCATGAGTTGCGACATGTGGAAAGCAGCCTGTGACATGTCATAGGCTGCTTGCACCAAACTGGACTTGCACTATGGTTGCACCATAAACCCTAATGTGACATGGTGCAAGGGGGGTTTACGGCAGCAGCTATGCCCTATTCTGTAAGGGCAGCTGCCACATCCCCTAATTTGGGTTCTAAAACAACCCCTGGAGGACATCCATCAAAGTAAATTTACACCAGCTATTAACTGGTGTAAGTGTACTTTGTGTCCTCTGGGGGTTGCGCCAATGATGGCAAGTGAGAGCAAACCATAGTGCCTTCCGACCACACATAAGCCCCCCCCCATTCCTGATCCCTGATTGTTGAAATAAAACACCCCTTGTGGGCTAGGGGCCCCCCAAGTAACCCAGTCCCCAATGAGACATAGGTAAATGCCCTGCAGGGCTATCCGACCCCCAGCCCTGATCCCCAAAGATACATGTAGTAAATGCCCCACAGGCTATCCAACCCCCCAGCCCCGATCCCCAAAGATACATGTAGTAAATGCCCTGCAGGGCTACCCAACCCCCATCCCCGATCCCCGAGATACATGTAGTAAATGCCCCACAGGGCTATCGGTGCCCCCCAAGCCTCGATCCCTGATCCCCGAACTCCAATATGCCATTGCAGTCTTTGGAATTATAAAAAAAAATTTCCACTACCCCTTTAGCCATGGTAGTCTATTGGTCCCCACCACCCGGCAGTGCCAGACCCCACCCCGACCTGTGCCCAGATGGCGACTGGCACAGCCCACCTCTCACCACCACCTTCAGCTGTTGACTGAGCTCTCCTATGAATGTATACTGTAAATAGTACATGCTCAGTGAATGAATGGCAGCAGCTGTCATTCACTGCGCATGTACTATTTACAGTACGTGCTCATTGTGGAGCTCAGTTGGCGGCTGGCCACTGTGGTGAGAGGTGGGCTGTGCCAGTTGTCAGCTGGGTATGGGTTGGGGGGTAACGGGGTGGTCTGGCACTGCCAGGTGGGGGGGTCACTAGACTACCAGGGCTATAGGGGTAGTGGAAATTTTTTTATTATTCCAAAGACTGCAATGACATATCAGGGTTCAGGGTTCAGGGATCAGGGCTTGTGGGGGGCACCGGTAGCTCTGCGGGGCATTTACATATATATCATTGGGGATTGGTGCATGAGTAGGCACGTGTGCTCTTCCCCTTTCAGTGTTGCAGGCTAGCGGCCACTCGTTCAGGTGCACCCTCCATTTGGCATACCAGTCTGGTTGGCGCAAGTCACTGGACTTAGCCGCAGGGACCCTGCCCAATACAGAATCGGGTGCAGGGCCCTGGCACAACTGTATCCCTCGTCTTTCAGATGAGACGTTAAACCGAGGTCCCATCTGCCTGGATTGGTGGTAGTTCAGGTGGATGTTAAAGATCCCATGGCACTTATTGAAAAGAGTAGGGGAGTTTTTATTTGAAATAATAAACATGACAAAAGCGACACAGTAAATTAGTCAGTTATACAAAGTAGAAAACCAAACCTTTTAAATGAACATATGCTATAAGCCAGAGAACTTAAGGATAAAGAAAAAAAAAAGAAAAACTCATCCATCATTTGAACTTAATAAAGTGAAAAAACCCTTTCCACATCTTTAAAAGTTTAACAGGAGCTGTCCTCCGGGCATCCTGTGAATAAATCTTTGAAAGTTCCTTTGAAACCAAAATACTAAAGCAAATATAAGGCATTTTCTTTGGTAACAACCCACTGACATCTTGCCTGCCATAAATAATATCTTAAGCAACCAAAGAATAGTGACAATGTCCCCTCGTGAAAATCAGAAAAAGTCACTGGATAACATCCTAGAACCAGGATATTGTAAGATAATGAATTGAGCCATTTAAAACCCCAGAAGTTCGCCAAATAAGCCCACAACCCCTTAGCATAAGAACAATGCAGAAAGAAATGTTCCATAGACTCCTCAATGTTTATGCAATCCAAGTACGGACATTTCCTTTCCTCGATGGCCTTATATTTGGCATTACCCCTAACATTCAGACAACCATAAAATATTAGCCACTGCGTCTCCCATTGTGATTGAGGCAATCCGAGACTATTTAACTGGGCCAATACTTTAGAATTAAGAGTAGAAGGGCAATTCTTGAAACTTGGCTCTGGAGGGAGTAAATTTGCCATTATGACCTGATAAAATCCCTTCATGTTATTACTCAACATGGTCTCTTTCTCTAATTTCCATCTATATAATTTTTGTGCGGCTGGCCTAAAATATTGTGGGAGAGAAAGATGGGGATTCAATTTTGGAGCCAAAGAATGCCAATTCCTAAAATATTTGCCCAGGGACCTTGTAACCCATATATCCCCAATCCCTGATCCTAAACATAAACCACTTTTAACTGAACACATAATAAATAAGGAATGTACAAAAACCACCGGATCCACCATCCCGAGCCCTCCCATTTTTTTACTTAAATAAGTATAACTTCTCTTTACCGGATTTAATCTGTTACCCCAAACCATTTGAAAAAACAAACTATACAGTCTAGTTTCTAAATGCACCGGAAGTGGAAAAATCATAGCTACATATTGTACACATGGCAAAAGAAACTGTTTAATTACATGTATGCGTTTTAATTTGGACAATTTCAACTGTTTCCATCTGTTGACCTTATTCTCCACTGTTTGGAGGACTAAATCCCAATTCTCCACTGGCCTATTCTGAGGGCCAAACTGGATGCCTAAAATCTTAAGTGGAGTTCTGGAGAAGTGGATGCCCCCTGCACTGCCTCAGTAGAACCTGTTGCTCCAATAAACAGCCGTTTTGTTTTGAGTAGATTTATTTTAGCATTTGAAACTCTGGAAAAAGCCTCAAATGCTTTTAAAAAAATACACACAGAAGAAGGGTCCGAAAAGTATAAGATCAAATCATCTGCATAAGTCTGTACTAGGAGTTGATGATCTTTAGATATATTATCGGAAATTCCCAACCATAGAGGAACAGTAGTTAAGTTCTGTAAGAAAGGGTCTAATGAAAAAATGTAGAGGAGAGGGCTGAGAGGGCAACCCTGACGCACTCCAGTGTGTAAGCCAAAGCTGTCAGCCATATAACCTTTCAAAAATGGGGACACAGTATTATAATCATATAACCTTTTGATTAAATTAACAATTTGCAATGGGACTCCATAGTGCCCTAGAGTTAAGAACATAAACGGCAGATGTACCCTATCAAAAGCTTTTTCTAAATCAGCAACTACCATACAATTTGTGACACCTACATCAGTGAGGTGTTCAATGACCTCAATGATGATCATTAATGCTGTCTGAACTGGCCTATCTGGTACCCCACTAAATTGATAGGGGAAATTACCCATCTAGCGTAATTTTTTAACCGATTGTTTAAAATGCTGGTGAAAATTTTGTAATCCGAATTTAAGAGGGTTATAGGACGCCAATTTTTAATATTTTGCCTATCACCAGATTTAAATAAATAAATTAACAATCCTTCAGAAAAGGAGGGAAAAAAACCCACATTTTTCAGGAAATGCTGGAATAAGATAAACAAACATAGACTCAATTCAGTCGAAAAGGCTTTATACAGGTCATTAGAAAGACCATCCATACCCGGTGAGATATTCAATTTCAATTTCCCAATTACGTTTAAAACTTCCTCTCGTGTGATTGGTTCCAATAATGTAGTAGTTTCTACCCACTTGGGGGGGACCCTGGATGCTCTTAAATAGGAAAGCATTTCTGCTTCAGTAATAAGAGAAGGGGGATTCAAAGTCTGAAAATGATCAATCATCAATTCTCTGAGTTGTACCACTGTGGTAGCTATAGATCCATCGGAGTTTCTTAGACAGTCTATGTTAGAGGAAGCCTTCAGGTTTTTGCAAGCCTCGAAAGGATCTCCAATGGGGAATTTTTTTATGCCATTAGATAAAACAGCCTGTAGTGTTTTAGCCCTATCATATTGAAATATCCTCATCTCTTCTTTTAGTTTAGTAATTTGGTCAGAATAGTCGAACCGAGAGGCATATGCAATTGTAGTTAGTTTCTGGAGCTGTTGCCTAAGAGACAAGTACTTCAGAAACCTAAAATTTTTTGTTCTCACTCCTTGTCTTTTAAACCAATTGCGTACATCGATCTTAGTTGTTATCCACCAATCCCCTAAATCCTCATAAAGAAAAGCCACTGATAGTCTAGCTGTTAGAATGTGTTTTGCCCCAGACTGTATATGGGGTACCTTTAGCATAGTGCTATTCAACTTCCACCTAACCTGTCTATGCTCAGGGGGGCCTAAAAACTGAAAACTACAAAAAAGAAAAGAATGATCTGAAAATTCGCAAGGAACCATTTTGAAAGAATTAATTTGCACGGAAGGGGAGACGATCATATAATCTATTAGGGAGAACAATTTTCCCTTATTAAAGGAATAACAGGGTCCTTGGGATAAAAAGGAAAGACAATTGAGTAAACCCGCTATTTTAACAATATTAGCTAATGTTCGTGAATCACAATAAATTTTCTTTTGTTTCTGAATGGGTGAATCAAAGATTGTACAGTTGAAATCGCCTCCCCAGAGTACCTTAACTGATGTCACCAAAAAAGGTTGGACAGCTTTTAGGCTAGAAACTCTGCCAGCCTTTGTTTGAGGGTTGTAAATATTAATAAAGCTATAGCACGTATCATGCCATTTCCCATCTAATATCATTACTCTCCCTGGGATAAGATCGATTAAATTATGCAGCTTAAAGGAATAAGAATTAAACAAAATCCCTATGCCATCCACCGTATCTGTTCCAAAGGACCAAAAGGAAGGTCCCCAAACCCAATCCCGTTTAAAGGAAAAAAGATGTTCCACAGAGTGCATCCAGGTTTCCTGTAAAAACACACAGGTAAATGCTGATCATGTATATAACGGAAAAGGGCTTGCCTTTAACTACATTTAACAAACTATGAGTGTTCAAAGAGCCCCAGGACCACTGCATTGTCGTTTATAAAGATAGAGCAAACCTTCTATTTTTTCCTTTTTTTCTTTTTCTTTTCCTTGTAGGTATCCACAGGTTGTGACCTCGTGGATAAAGAAGATTTTTGGGAGTCAAAATCACCCAATTCCATCTCTGTATCCCCCCATGAGGTAAACAGGGCAGCATAGGAGTTACTGGTTTCTATGATAGGAGCTATAGGGGGAGTTTTAGAATGTAGATTTCTAGAAGATCTACGTTGGGGCAGAGACGGCCTAAGGCCTGAGGTCTTAGATGCTTCTCCAACTGCTTCTGCAGGAACTTCAGAGTAGCATACTGGAGGGAATTTCAAAGGATCAGGTGGGCCCATGCATGGCTTTCCAACTGCTACCAGATCGGAAACAGGTTGTGCAACCGTATCCGGTTCTTCTACAGGCTTGTTAATGGGAAGCTCTGTGCTCGGGGGTTTTTCCATATTTTTGGGAAGGGGAACTAATAAAGGGGTTTGTAAACCAAGGGAGGAGGAGTTTACCACATCCTGAGCCTTCTGAATTAGGAGATCCGAATTTATACAAGACGTTTTGTTTTTAGCAGCCCAAGGACAAATACGAAAAGTATGACCAATTTCCTCACAGAGCTCACATTTTGGCTGATTATAGCAATACATAGTGACATGCCCCACCTCCCCGCAATTATCACAACGCGGTTGATCACAGATACTAGAAAGATGCGTTTTAGCCCCACTTCTGTAGCAAGCCCGGGGTTGTCCGCTATAAAAACATACGCCCCTATCTTTCCCTAACATAAACGAATTAGGAATATGTACCACCCCTGCCTCAGATTGCCTCAGTTTGGTTTTATACTTCCATCCCCCCGGTCCAAAATTGTTCGGAATCCAGGATGGGTTCAGGCCCACCCAGAACTTCACATTTTTGGGATAGCCAAAAAGATATGTCTTCCACATGGACCCCCTCGTTTCTAAACATAACTGTGACGTATTTTATCAAAGGCTTAGTCAAAGGTATAACCAAAAAAGGGGTCCATGTGGGAGAAAACTTTTACCTGGCTATACCTGTCCCAAAATAAGTCCAAAGCATGTGGTGTCCGAAAGCTGATGTCGAAATTGTCCTCCCCAGAAATGTTGATGAAGGCATATACATCTTTGGGAGTAAAGTGCAGAGAGTCTTTCAATAGTATTTTCCCTACATAGTGTCTATCTGGTCTATTCTCCAAGCCCCCTTTGTAGCGGATCCGAACAGCATTTCGGCGAGGCGCTGCTTCTCTTTTAGAATTGGCAAATAATTCAGACATGAGCGGTTTCTGAGGGACAGGTTTCTTTGGGGAGGGCATTTGTGAGGGGGACATATGTTCTGGAGGGGTGTTATCTTGTCTGAACTTGATAGAGGGTAGGGGCACTTTCCACCTCAAGAGGCATAACAGTAGATGAAGATATCAATGTCTCTGGAAGGCTTCTCTCCCCCTGTAAGCTGTCCGCCAAGTCTCTCTGCTGTAAATCTGGTTTCCACTCTGGGGAATGTTGTGAAAGGGCAAAGTCAGCATCCCAGGCAAGATCAGGTTTCCAGATGCCTGTCAAAGCCTGCTTCCAGCCAGCCCCTCTGAGAGCTTTACCAGGGGACCAAGGATCCTGTGCCTTGTCTTCGGGTAAAGGCGAAGGTTCTGATAAAACAGGTGTAAGGAGAGCAGGTTTTGCCTGAGGAAGTTTATTTTTGGAAAAGAAAAATTCAGTAACCCCAGTCTGGGAAACAGCAGAAGATTGATAAATCACATTAGGCTGTGCAGAAAAATCCAAAATCTTAGGGTTTTTAAAAACGAACCCAGCAGCCTTATCCAATAGTGCTGATTCTGGCTGATCAAAAGTTAATGCAGGCACAGTGTGGTGTGGTGATTTGTGACATACCACAACAGGGCTTTCAGTTTGTGAATTATTCAGTAATGTAGTAGACTGTAGGCACTCACTAGCATATGCGACATTACTGCCAGTCTGAACAGAACGGGAACTGCAGCAAACGCTGGAAGTAGAAGTGAGGTGCAGGGTATGTGGTCTCGCTTCTCAAGGCCTTCAGATTCGATTGTTGTGACCGCAAGTTTGACAGGGCCAACGCTACCGCTGTCAATGCAGGCATCCTGCTGTAGAGGCAATGATGTAGGCTTTGCGGCAGAGCCCGATTAGAAGGGTCATTGAAAACTCAACTGCTTGCCTCCCTCGCCTCCCAAAGTACACGGATTATTCAAGATTAAAGGAGAACCAGGTAGCTGTGCACATTCTTTCATCAGGTTTTTAGTGTTATGCTTAATAGTCTTCGCTACAACTATGGGTTGCAAAACCTCAGAAATAAGCTGTAAAAACTCACCGTGCTCCATAGAGCCGTTCTCAAGGGTTAGTTCAAAGGAGGTTTTAGGAGCAGCAATCGCAACATCGTTGGGGAGGGCAATATTGCAGTCAAAATGCACCACCAAGTTTTCAGGTCGCAAGCTGGGCTCGATCCTTGCTTTCAGAGAGCCGGGCTCTTGCCTCTCAGCATTTGTAATCATCATAGAAAGTTTATCCGTTTGATTGTCCAAATTCGTAACAGAATCTTCCCAAAGGACCACCGCATCGTGAAATTCCATATCCGAGTCAACGTCCAAGGTGTTAAAAGAACCGGCCTCCGTGTTGCACACCGTGGGAGTAGAGGCCAGAGCTCCCACTACACAAACATCTTCCTCCTTCATCGTCCCACTCAGAGTGGCCATCCTGACAATGGCCTGTCCCCCTACTGGCGACAATACAGCAGCAGAGTAGGGGAATTTCCCCGGTGTCCTGGCCAAATTTCCCTCATTCACTAAAAATACCACCAACAGCTTAATCTGGTTCAAAGTCAGTTGGCATTCATCTGTATCCCCCTCCCCCGGGTTGTGCCTGAAAATAGGCAGGATTTGTCTAGTGCACTTACCCGGTCAACAAAAACTAAATAAATAAATATGTCGCAATTTGCGGCAAGCATAGGGGTGCACTGAGAATAATCCCCCATGTGTGTAGTGGGTTAAATAATAGTACATGTATTGGTTACATAGAATTTGGACTTATTTATTGTAAAGGGCTGTGCATGGGCCCACCTGAGAGAATAGTCTTGCAGCTGTAGAACACTATCTGCTTGGTAATGTGGTGACAGCATTCTTGCAAAATCTCACCAATTCTGACAGAATTGTACTGTCTGCCAGTTAAGGGCTATATTATAAGTTTAGAGGGGTGCTAAGAGGGCCTCTTGTGGATATAAGAGTAGCCTAATGCATTGTTAGGAGAAGAGAAAAGAACTGTGAACCAAAAATAAACAGTTCTGATGCCCTAAGGATGCAAGAGGTGACACACTAATGTCCATAAGAGGACCTCCTAGCACCCCAATAAATTTATTGAAGATTGTGAAATGATTTTTTTTAAATACCCTTTTTGCTGTCCCTTTTTGTGGCATGAGTGATAGTCATCTTGAAGCCTGTTACAGTGCTCAGCATGTGAGATACTCTCACAGCAATAAGAGTACCTCACGCGCAACTGCAGGAAGTGCTGTGATTGGCTGGGGAAGCTCCTGTGCTCTATAATAGTTTTAATAAGTTACTTTTTTTCATATTTTCCTACTTCCATATTGATTCTGCCTCAACCAGCCATTCCAGACCCCTCTCCAAACTATGACCTTCCTGACCAGTCACTAACAGGAAGTCCCTTGCTGCCTCCACCCAGTAGGGCCTTGAAAACTGGAAGCTCCTATGTTTGGCTGGATGAGCAAGAAGAGTTAAGGCAGGCATAAGGCACACTGGCATAGGAGCCTGCACAGTTGTTAGGCATCAGTATGCTAGGTGATTTTGACCCATTTTTCTCACCCACCACCCCTTAATGTGACCCACACATACCAGCACCTGGCTTCTAGGGTGGAAGTTGATGTTGAGTTGTTACCTACAATGCCAAGGCTTTTCCACCATCCACTAGAGGCACGTGAGTAATGGGGTGTGGAACCCTCCCTCAAGAGTCCAAGTGTACTGCCATCTCATCACCCCCACAACTCTACTGGCTCGGTGGAGGGAGTCCAGCTCAAGCCTTAAACCTGGGTTTTCCACATAGTAGTTTAATATGCTGTCACCCATGTCACTGGACTGGCAATAAGCTACTTCTGACATTTGAAAAGCAGCAATTGTGCTCAAACAGAAATTACCACCAAAGCTGCTCAACCAAAGCCTTATCTCCAGGTAAGATAGGTATGAATTTTTTTTATTTTTTATTACTTCTCTAGAATTTTTTTTTTGGTTTTGTTACAGTTTACTCAGGATAACCCTGCTGAGATGCAATATCTTATTTACAGTGGGGCTGTGCTTCTACCCATTTACCCAACTAGGAGGACCAGAGTACTGGGAGCCTGAGTGACTTGTTCAAGGTCGCACAGTAAGTTGTCATCACTAAGTTCCTAAGTCTGTGTTTTAACTAACAGTCTACACTGCCTCTTTGATTCCATGGAGAGAGGAGCCAGGCTTTTCCACTTCACAGTGTAGAATCCAGCTCCTAAATTTAGACAATTTACATCTGAATTTAGAGAATGATAGAGAACTCTCCATACAGCTCAGTAGTCGTGTTAGTTTAGATCATCGTGAAACTATTTTACAGTGCATTTTGCTTCATATCTTTCACTGTTCAATAAACAAGAGCCTTTGCTCAGCCTAGCTTCACAGTTCTCATGCCCAAACCTGTATAAGATTCCATAAGGGGCACAGGTCAGTAGCCCCATTACCTGACAGAACATATATTTGTTAAAATGAGATTGGATTTATCAATCATAAAAGGCTGTGCACAGGCATGCCTGAAAAACGATCTTGCAGCCAGTTTAGAACATTGCCTGTTTGGGAATGTGTAATACGGCATTCTTGCAACACATTACTCATTGTAAAGGACCTCTGCCAGCTTTCAGTCAATTGATGTACCAATTCAAAAAGTTACTTTTGATATTTGGAAAGCACCAACTGCTCTGAACTAGAAGCCCCAAAGTTGTCCAAAAGAATGCCTTACCTCCAGGTAAGATAGCCATTTTTCCCCCCAGAATTTCTTCAGAATGGGTCTTCTTGTGGTTCCATGGAGCCAGCAGCCTAATGCCTTCTACTTTCTGATGTGGTACTTTATGCCTCGTGTTAGATGTTTTCTAACCTCTGAGTTTAGAGAGTGACATTGAGCCTCATTAATTGAGTTTTGACTTTATTATGAAACAAAAGACTGTGTAAAATATTGAAACAGCTGACAAAACTGACACTTTATTGAGTTGGATGCTGCACTCTCCAAGCCTGGACATAACAAAACATCTGAAAGCAGTGGCAGGGTGCCACCTTGAGAAGTGGAAGGGACCAGGGTGCTTCTCCATGTTGCCAAAAGAAGATCCATTTCTTTTCATAAACCACTGCAGGAAAAATTCAGTAAAACAAATCTGACAGCCTTATCTAGAGGATGTCTTTCTTTGTGCAGGATTTAGATTGAGCACAGTTTCTGTTCTTTTGAGGGGTCTCATACCTTCCTGACCTCATCTTGCCCTATGTTCCCATTTGCTCCTTAACATATGCTGGGGAAATGCTCCTGACTGTCTCTGCCACTTGATTTATAACTTATGGCATCAGGAAGAGCATTTTCTGTGGTTGCTGCTTGCTACTAGAATGTCCTCCTTACTTATTAAGAATAATGACCCAGTGTATATCATGTTTAGAGTCTTTCAGAAACTGTTATTTAGTCAAGTCTTTGAGAATGTTTCATTGAATTCTAGCAAATTGCTTTTGTTGTTCCAAGCTGTGTGCTACTCATGTACCATTAATTGTAAGTTACCCCGAGTGGGTTTCCAAAAACAGCATTTCTTTCATATAGCTTTTTTTTTTTTTTGCACCTACCTTGTCTCTGAAGCCCCTTTCCTTCAGGTTCTCATACTGGCCCCACCCACTGCCACCAGATAGCCCGCCGCCGCATATTTCCCATCAGGGTTCTTTTTCCAAGCAGCTTGACCTGTCAGGCATGACATGAAAAACTGCTTCCAGGTGAGGGAGTGGCTAAACTGGGACAATCCCCCAGGGGGGCAGGAGTGATGTGCTGTGTGGTCAGGTGGTGCGAGTAAGCCTACCAGAAGCCATCGTCTGGCACTACCAGCAGCCCATTTTCCAACTTTCTGGTGTCCACCCACCTCCCTTGGTCTGTGCAACTGCAACAGCATGCTGGTGGCAGGGATGTTAGGCAGCATGTAGTCACTCACACTGCCAAGAACACCTCCACACTGCCATCACCAGGAGCCACTATATGAGTGGCACACAGCAAGCCACCCCCAGTAGGAAAGCATCCATAGGACCCTCTTAGCTCCCTCCCTGCTGGCCTTCACTCCTGAATCCAGGTTTGGGGCACAAACACAGATCGTCAGCATGCCAGAGGGATGCCCCATCACTCGGCGCCATGAAGCCAGTGTCATATATAGTTTTTTTTTACTTACATTTTAGGCCCCCCATCTCCACTCCAGCTTAACCTGCCCTAGTGCATATCTATGCCCAGACACACCATCCAGAAAGATCTTATATTGTCCATGGAGCCTTGGCTGCACCACCCAGTTGAGGGTGGGAGTAGGAATGGGTATATCCTAAGTCACCTATGTCATAAGGGCGATACTGTCTGCTTTTGTAGGGGACCGACATGTACTGGGGACCATCATCTCTCAAGCTGGGGCCCATTTTCTTGTTCCACCTCTCTGCCCTCTGGGGGTTAGCATGCATGAGACTTAAGCAGGGGCACCCATGATGGCATGCCTACTGTGAGCTTGGGAGACATCCACCCACCCACCTTGCCTTCCACTACACTGCCACCTGTGGTCACACAGGTGCCATTACTACAGCAGAGGCAGTGACCCTGCCTTTTTGAAGAAAGAGAGTGTCCTCTGGGATAGTAACTTCTCCTCCCCTGACTAGCTCTTCAGTGATCTGGTCTAATTCCTTAACCTGGATTGCCAGCATCATGAGCGGTAGTGCTACTGCTAAGCTGATAGGCCAGTCTCCACATAGACTTTTATACAACATGGGCATCACTCTTCTCAGGTATACTGGCAGCCTCCCAGCCCTGATCCTATAGGTACAACCACACCCATGTGTGAGGGGCCCAGGAGTACCAGTGAATCTCATTCAGATGACCTGGATTGTGTTGTCTTGCCCATTTTTCCACATCCCCTCCCATCTCCACTAGTGCCACATGATGCCTGTGAGTGGCCTTGCAAGATCACAGTTTCCACCTGTGAAGGTGATAAACCTTGTGATGTCACAGGGGTTGATGCAGCTGCAGATACAATATTGCCTTCCAACAGAGAAGCATGCCTCTCTCTGGGTCTGTGTGGTGGCTGCTTGTATTTGCCTGTGTCTGCAGCTTAGTTTTTGTGGATTTACATGGTTTTTTGCTTGTAGTAACTACACCATTCTTGCTCACTACATCCGTGAAAGTCTCCTGGACTGGATTTCTGCAAAACATCATCACTGGGTATCTGCATTTTCATTTATTTTTTTTTTAAATTCAAGTTTATTAGTTTTGACAAAGCATATACAAACGTATACTTGCATATTAGTGTCGTATATCCAGTTATGGTATAAATGAAGTAAAAAAAAAAAAAAACAACCCCAACCCCACCCTCTCCTTCCCCCATTCAAAACAACCCACCAAACCTCCCTACTACTACCCATAACATACCCACCCTCCACCCTACTAAAGCCCTTACAGAGTGTGCAAAATCATTGTATAATTAGTTCTATCAACAAATCCACGGCAGAGTCCTAACCTGGTCATATAGTCAAAAACGGATGGAGTAAATGGGAGAAAGGAAGGAGAGAAAACCTTATTGGGCATCAGAGAAGACATCAAGAGATCACTGGTGCAAATATAGCGTATATAGTTTGCCCCATTTTTTGTGGAACAAGTTCATGCGACTACGAGAGCTGGCCATAAGTCTCTCCATATTGAAGCAGATTGAGAGTTCTGTCAACCATTCAGAATAGGTCAGGGTCAGCTGGTCAATCCAATGTTTAAGGACCAGCCTTTTGACCACTGTAGACACTAAGGCCATGAATTTTTTGACTGGGTGACTAGGGAGGTGGATCAGGGGAGGGCAGTGGACATGGCCTATCTGGACTTCAGCAAGGCCTTTGACACTGTGCCACATAGAAGACTATTACACAAACTGGGGAATATGGGTGTGGGCAGGACAGTAGTGTGGTGGGTAGGTAACTGGCTGGGTGGCAGGACACAGAGGGTGGTGGTAAATGGCTGTCACTCCACAGAGGGAAGAGTGACCAGTGGGTACCACAGGATCAGTGCTGGGACCGTCCTATTCAACATCTTCATCAGTGACATTGCACAGGATATAGAAGGCAGAATTTCACTGTTCGCTGATGACACAAAGCTCTGTAACAGAGTAGACACACCAGAGGGTGTAGACAGAATGAGAAGGGACCTGCAGAAACTTGAAGAATGGTCAAGGTTTGACAGTTGAAATTCAATGCAAAGAAATGCAAGATAATGCATATGGGGCACAAAACCCTGGCACAATATATCAGTTGCGGGGTGAGGATAGCATGCACCAAGCAGGAAAGGGATCTTGGGGTTGTCATCTCTGGATGACCCCAGGGTAGGGAAACAGTGTGACAAGGCATCAGGTAAAGCAAATAGGATGCTGGGATGTATAGGCAGGGGCATCACCAGCAGGAAAAGGGAGGGTCATAATTCGCTATACAAGACACTAGTGAAGGCCCCACCTGGAGTACAGTGTACAGTTCTGGAGACCAAACCTACGAAGGACATAGACAGGGTAGAGAAGGTTCAGAGGAGGGCAACAAAGATGGTGCATGGGTTGCATCACAAGTCCTATGAAGACAGGTTGAAGGAACTGAACATGTACTCCTGGAGGAGAGGAGGGAGAGAGGGATATGATAGAGACATACAAGTATCTTACAGGGAGGAACAGGGTGCAGGAAAACACTATTTTTAAGCAAAAAGATGTTTCAGGACTAGAGGGCATGGATAAAGTTGAGGAGGACGATTCAGAGGAAACATGAGAAAGAATTCTTCACAGAACGGGTGGTGGACAAGGGAACATCCTGCCAGAGGAAGTGGTGGGGGCTGAAACAATCACGGGATTTAAGAATGCATGGGATAGACATAAAGGAATTCTAGAGGTCAGGGGTAAGGGGAAATAGACTTCTAGGAAAACAAACTGAACTTACAAGCTCAAATGGGCAGACTAGGTGGGCCATAGGCCCTTATCTGCCGACACTGTCTATGTATCTATGTATCTATGTGGTATCGGCGTTCCAGGCAGTCTATGGTAGAGTAGTCACCTAAAATACAAATATCAGGTGTGAAAAAATTGGCAAGGCCAAGTACAGGGTCGATCTTGTCCTGAATAGAGGTCCACAAGGGGGCAACCTTAGTACAATGCCAGAAGATGTGGAGGGAATTCCCTTCACTAAGTGAACACCTGGAGCAGAGGGGAAGGGATAGTTTATTGAGATGGAACAGTTTATTGGGAGTATAGTACATATTATTTAATATGTAATACTGGATGAGTCTAAATCTGTCTTGGGTGTGGTATCTGTGTAATTCTTTCCAGATTTGGGCCCAATTGGGAGTGGATTTTGGGAGTAGAGAAAGTCAAATACAGGAACCCTCAAGCGACTTCGGGAATTTGTAGTTCAGTAGGTAGGAATATATTAATGAGATGGAGTGTGGTTTGGAGGCAAGGGTAAGGATGTGGGAGAGAAAAGGATGTACCTTAGGGTCGTGAAATTCTGAACCAAATTTAGCAGCCATAAGATGTCTTAGTTGGTATATCTTAAAGAACTTATTATTGGGAATACCAAATTTAGTTAATATGTTTAGGGATGATAGTAGGGAACCTTGGTCATAATAACATTCTAGAGTAGTTTCCTTGATATGAGGGAGCCACTCAGGAGTAATTATCGAATTGCCCAGTTTGATATTGGGATTGAGAAGAAGGGGTTGTGCTAGGTCCATTTTAGGAAAGATTTTAAGGAAATATAAGCATTGAGAAAGGGATTTTAGAGATGTGATAATTGTTGGATGGGATAACCAGTGTGAAAGCGCCGAGGTAGGAGTATAGAAAATCACCTGGGGATCTATTTTAGTCTCTGAGAGGATCTGTCTCTCAATTTGGAGCCAGATTGGGGAAAATGAATCAATGTGGGTTGAGTACCATTTACCTAGCTTGGAGAGGTGGGCAGCCCAATGATAAAGTGTTAGGTTGGGAAGCCTAAGGCCGCCTTTGTCTTTAGGGAGGGGATAGTTTAAGGAAGGAGCGTCTAACTGCTTTCCCTCGCCAAATAAAGTTTGAGAAAATGGTGTGGAATTGGCGTAAATAAGAGAGCGGTAACCAGAGACCTAATAGATTGAGGGGGTAAAAGATACGGGGGAAGAATGTTCATCTTAATGATGTTAATCGTACCCCAGAGAGAGATGGGGAGGTTAGACCATCTTTGTAAATCTAATTGGATATGAGCCTTAAGATCATCTAGGTTGAGCTTCCTAAGTAGGAGGGGGTCTGAAGTAAAGTGGATACCTAGGTATTTAATCGACTTAGGGGACCATCTCATACCAAACTTAATGAGTTCATATTTATATGTATGGGGGTTCAGTGAAAATATTTCGGATTTTGATATGTTCAGTTTATAGTGGGAAAGGTTGCCATATTGAGTTATAAGTTGAAGTGCATGTCCTAGAGAGGTGGCGGGGTGAGTGACATGACGTAATATGTCGTCCGTGATAAGCTGAGAGGACTAGCCCTGCTGGTATCAGACAACCTTGAATGAGTGGGAAGATTTAAGTTTAAGAAGAAGAGGTTCGAGATACAGATTGAATAAGAAGGGTGAAAGAGGGCAGCCTTGTCTGGTACCAGTGTGAAGATGGAAGAGAGAGGAGAAAACACCATTACAATATATCTTGGCTGAAGGGGATTTATACAGAACCTGGATCCATTTGAGGAAAGAGAGTGGAAAGTCCATTTTGGTCAGTGTAGCCCAAAGGAAAGACCAGTTGACTCTGTCAAATGCTTTCTCTGCATCTAGCGAGATCAGGGCCATTGGGAGGTGGGATAGTTGGGCAGCTTGAGAAATATGAGAAATGGTTCTAAGATGGTCTGCTGGGGAACGAGATTGAACAAAACCAGCTTGCTCCGGGCTAAGGAGATGAATCCAAATTTTTTAATCCGCTCGCCAGGATCTTTGAAAAGGATTTTCGTATCGCAGTTTAGAAGAGATATGGGTCGGTAATCGCTGGGTCAGTGGGAGTTTTATCGGGTTTGAGAATTAGAACAATGGTGGCCTCGAGAAGTGTAGGGTCCAAAGTATCGGTAGTAAAGATATAGTAATATAGCTTGAGGAGTAGGGGGGCAAGCTCTTTAGAAAATATCTTGAAAAAATTTGAGGGAAAACCGTCTGGGCCTGGTGCTTTATCCAGGGCCATGGAAGCAATAGCATCTTCTATTTCGGAAAGAGAAATAGGGGAAGTCAGGGTTTCTTTATGGGAATCTGAAAGTTGGGGAATGTTGAGGTCTGCCAGATAGGCTGAGATATCTGAGGAAGATGCAGGAAAGGGAGGGGTACAGTAAAGGGTTCTATAAAAATCTTCAAAAATCTGTAATTTCCCTGGGCGAGGTTTTAATGGGACCTTCGGGGGATTGTAGGGCCGAGATTAGTCTGGAGCTCTCCAACGCACGCAATCTTAAGGCCAAGAGTCTACCCGCCTTTTCACCTTGCTCAATATATTTAGATTGGGTTTTAATTAGGCTATACTCAGCTTTTTCTTTAAGGAGATCCGTATATTCGTTTTTGACTGCTAAAAGGGTTTCAAGGGATGACAGAGGAGAGGAGGGGGAGTAAGAGCTTTCAAGCTCTTTGATCTTGGCCATTAGCAGGAAAGCACGAGCTTGTCTAGTTTTTTTCCTCATCGAGGCCAATTTAATCAGTTTGCCTCTCAGGTAGCATTTTAGGGAGCTCCAGATAATGTTGAACCGCGGGGTAGAGTCAATATTGTTCTCGAGGAAGCTAGAGATGAGGGTTTTAATGTGAGCCACCGACTGGGGATCTTTGAGGAGTTGGGTGTTGAGCTTCCAGACAGTGTCCCGCTGGAAGTTAAGATCTGGGGAAATTCTTGCCCAAACTATAGCGTGGTCAGAGAGTATAATCGGTTCAATACCAGTCTGAGAGAGGCCGGGGAGGAGGGATTTACTAATCAGAATGTAGTCTATTCTGGACCAGGAACATGGGGTTGAGAGAAGAAGGAGAAGCACCGAAGGGAGGGGTTGGAGAGACGCCAGGGGTCACACAACCCATGTATATGCAGAAAGTCTAATAGGGACCTTTGAACTGGAGCAGGTGGCCGACTTGAGCTTGGAGCTTTGTCTAGGAGGTAGGACGGTGGTATATTCCAGTCACCACCTAATATAAGTTGGGAGGGAAAGAGGGCACTTAATTTATCTGCCAGGGCCATAAAAAATTCGGAGCTACCTCCTACTGGACCGTAAATTGAGCCAAGGACGGTGGTACCGTTTTTGAGGGACCCTTTGACCAGTATAAATCTACCTTCTGGATCGATTACTGTTGTATCTACCAGGAATGTGACAGAATTTTTAATAAGGATGGCGACACCCCTACTGGAACCTGACCCATTCACGACAAATACCTGTGAAAAGCCAGATCTAAACAACCATTTAGACTCTGAATTGAGTAAATGAGTTTCTTGTAGTAGAAGTATATCGGTTTGAAATAGGTCACAGTGATTAAATACTTGGGTTCTCTTGATTTTCTCCCTGAGCCCACGTACATTCCATGATGCAATTTTGACAGAGTTTATAGCCATTTTAAGAACAAAAAATTATGAAGGCAGTCAATAGAACTCACAACTACAATCCAGAACATATAGCACACTCTAAACCCCAAACCCCAACCCATTGTAACCTGCCAAGAGTAACATATTACATATTGCTGTACCATAAACAAACAATGCAGGTCTAAGCTAATATGAGTCATGAGAGGAGATAGACAGAACCACCACCCCAACCTCCCACCCCTTTTATAACCCCCTACTAAATCTATCCAACTATATACATCCTGGTACCAGGCAGATTCACTCAAGAATTGAGTAGAGACATGGTAAAAGCCTGAGTGCCAGGGCCCCATAGTAAACCCAGTGTACAATTTGCTGCTAACATCTTGTAACCTGAGGGGTCTCCGGGGGCCAGACATACTAGAATAGTACTCAGCCAAATAAGACACCTCAGAGATAACCCCACGTGTGGACCTGGGTTTACATACCCCCCCTTCTTTAAGTTCGCAATGCAACCCTACGTGCAACTACATACGGCTCAGGAGCCACCCCCCCCATCAGCCACCATCGTATCCATTGAAATAACAATTGCGATTGTGAGGGGTGACCGCCTGCTATTTATAAAAGAAAAGAATTGAAAAATTTCGCTCACCCCTATTTGAGGCAGCTGGAATGTGGCAGGGTGAAGCGAGAGCTGGAAATCTTGCCACTCCATTATATGTGGCGTTTCCCCAGGGAACGGTTATGAGGTGGGACCAGAGCGGTCCCTCACTGAAATAACCGGGCAAAACCTTGCAGCAGCTCCTAACTGGTTCTGAGCGAATGCCGAGAGCCAGAGACACCGCGGCCTACCCTAACCACCGTCTGGGCCACCGAGGATACTCGACTCATCGGGACAATGCCGGAATCAACCACCCAGGTAAATTAACATTATCAACATGAACATTCAGGCTAAAACAACACCTTAACTGCTGAGCTCGAGACTGAAAAATAAGCTGCTTTATTTAAAGAGATTAGGAAGTTTGACTGATAAGTCCTTGTAAGCGGATTCCGGGGAGTCGTAGCTTTTGGAGGTGTCCCCAATTGTGACTTTAACGGTAGCAGGGTACACCATTCTGGAAGAGATGTCCGCCGTGATGAGCTTCTGGATGACAGGGTGGAATGCTGTTCTCTTCAGTCTGGTTTCCTTAGGAAGATCTTGAGCTATACGAAGTTTGGTCGAACCCCACATAATGGCCTGTAGATCTCGAGATTTGGTAAGGACATGCTGCTTTTCAACATAGCTGAGGAATTTCACGATCATTGGTCGCGGAGGAAGAGATGGAGGAGGTCTAGGTCTCAGGGATCTGTGCGCTCTCCAGGTGGTAGTGGGGTTGAGAGGGAAGGGCCCACTGTTTTGGCTAGAAATTTTTGGAGGAAGGCGATGGAGTCGGGTCCCTCTTCAAGCTCAGGGAGACCGAGAATGAGCAGGTTGTTTCTCCGACTACGACCTTCCAGGTCCTCCATTTTTAGTTGCAATTTTTTGACCTGTTGATTTAATGTGACCAAATCGGATTCTGCCTTAGTTTTCCATTGTTCCAAAGAGTGGATTCTAGCTTCTGAGTCGGACACCCTCGTGGTGAGAGAGGAAAGGTCTCCCCAAATGGATTTAAGCTCCGAGGTGATATCTTGTAATACCTCCTTCAGAGGTGTTAATTCCTGTAGAAATTTCTTGTCAGAAGATTTGTTGGTAATACTTTATCACCTGTTTTATTGGGGGTAAGACTGAGTTGATTCCTCGCTTTTTTAGGCAGCTTCTCAGGAGTGGCTGGTGGTGTATGCCAGATTGCGGCCTTTTTTTTCTCCGCCTCCATCCTCTTTTATATTTTTTTATTTAGTTGTTTAACCAGGTATAGCACACTAAGCTGAAAGATTTTTTACAGGAGCGACCTGGGAGCACAAGGAGGTTAAGTGACTTGCTCAGGGTCACACAGTATGCAAGTGGAAGCTGTGGGATTCAAACCCAGGTCTGGTCTGCTGGATGTCACCAGATTTGCAGCTCAGAGCCTTAGACCACTGCGCTATACTGCCTCCTAATATTAGAAGGATGTAGGAAGAAATCGCCCTAAGGCCAAAAGGCAGAGTAAGGTAAAGCAGTTGGTATATGGATTACTGAGCTTGTTCTTCAAGAATCGCAATTTTAAAGTAAATAAGGCTGATGGAAGTCGGGAGCTCCAAGCCTCTGCTGCTGCTCAGGAAGTTAGCATCACGTGACCCTCCTGCATTTTCATTTTAAAATCAACTTTTTGGAATCTATCCCAAGCAAAACATAAGTCAGTCAACCAAGTCTGACAAACTCAATGACTCTGGGTCCTGCCTGAATCCACATTTTCGTCTGACCTTCTCCTAAAGGATCTGTGTGTGGGCTTTTCAACAACATCTTTGAATGGCAAAGGAAGCGTACAAACAAAAGGACTGCACATCCTGCATTTGCACAGGTACAGTTCATCACCTTCATCACCTTCAGGAATTTTAACACATTCTATGAATCTGGACCTCAGCAGCTGATAATTTCTTTTGGCTTTTGACTTAACCACCAGGTATGAACATTTTCAATTGAAATCAACTTTTAATGTGCTTGTCTCTAAGGGCTATTTATCCAACAACCAAAGCTGACCTTCATAAAATGTCTAATACTGCTGCTACTACTTATGTCAGGAAACATACACCCTAACCCTGGCTCTCCCCCATGAGTTGGTGCCAAAGAACAAGTTAAGGCTGAGACACTCTCCTTGGCAAGTATAAACATCTGTAGCCTCAATAAACTCGACTCCCTCACAGTCTGGACAGCACATCTCAACTCTGATATTCTATCCATAATTGAGACATGGCTTTCCCCAAAGATCCCGGACTCAGCAATATCAATCCCAGGGTATACAGTCTTCAGGCAAGACAGGCTGTCCAAGAGAGGTGGAGGCTGTGCCCTTTACCTAAAAGAATCTCTTAAGGGTCATGTTTTCAGTGCGCCTCTCCCTGAGAATGACATCCAGGTCCATGCCAGGAAGATACTGCTTGGAGCACAAACAAAAACCTGACTGTGGCATCAATCTATATGCCCCCCAAGCTGACCAACCAAGGGCTAAACCCCATACTAGACTTCATACACTCATTTAATCAAAATGCAGAAACAATCATGCTTGTTGACTTCAATGTGAACTGGTCCTCCCCTAGTGTGAACAAATATAAGGACGCACTGACTGCTGCTAACTTCTTGAAAATGGTCCAATCACCCACAAGGGTGAACTACAGAACAGGTACTACCACCCTTCTGGACTGGGTTCTCCCGAACCACCCGGATCACATCAAGAAAACAGTAGTTCTCTCTGACAGTTTAAGCAACCACTCCCCAATCCTTTGCTCCTGGTCGAACAAATACACTAAGCCTCCTCCCAAAACTATTAACAGCAGAAGACTTATTTCTGGTCATCTTGGGTCTCTAAAAACCCTCCTATGAGACCATGACTGGTCTCTGATAGACACAGCCTCCAGCATTGACACTGCTCTTGAATATTTTATTCACAGCTTCAAAAAACACAAGATTAAAGGCGTTAACAACCCTTGGATTAACTCTGATCTTCTGGAACAATTGAGGTCCTGGGATCATCTTTGGCATCTGGCCAACTTGACTGGCACCCGCTGATACCCAAGCTTACAAAGCAGCAAGAAATGCCTGTACTACAGCAATTCGAAACGAAAAGGTAAGATACTACAAGAGCGCACTAGCTAACTCATGGAAAGTCGGGAAGAAGTTTTGGGTGAATATTTCTGAAGTTACAGGGCATATCTCCAAAGTAACACCCTCTATGCTGAACGTACATGGCAGCCTCACTCTGGACCAGGTCACCATGGCTAACAGTTTTAATGCAGCATTTACCAATCTTGGTCATGTGCTTCCTCCAACCTTCTTTGACCCCCCCACTGGACTCTCCAGGTTTGGACAAAGCAAGAATAACATAGGGCCATCCACCTTTCTACTTTAAAACTATCTCGGAGGCCCTAGCCAAAAAACAGCTGCTCATAGTGCTTGGGAGGTCCAGATTCAGTGGCGATTCCCTAGACCTGAAACTCCTTGCCTTCACCATTGACGAAGTCCTGACCCCGCTCACCAAAATCCTCAACCGATCCCTAATGCTTTCTCAGTTTCCCCAAATATGGAAATCTGCTGTTGTGATGCCAATTCGCAAAAGTGGGGATAAGACCCTAACCTCTAACTACAGACCCATCTCCATTCTTTCCCCTCTCTTGAAAGCACTGGAGAGAATAGTTGCTGATCAACTTACAGAATACCTTGCTAACCACAATCTGCAATGTCATGAGCAGCACGGTTTTCGAAAAGGACATAGTACCACCACAGCTCTCCTTGAATTCACCACTTACATCCATAATGTTCTAGATCAGGGACATCTTGTCAGTGCCACCTTCATCGATTTGACAAAGACATTTGACACTGTCAACCACTCTCTGCTATTTGAACAATTATCTTGCCTTGGCCTCTCAGATGACGCCACACGTTGGTTCCAAAGCTACCTTAGCGACCAAACTCAGCAGGTCAGAGTTGATGAGTCCCCCTCACCCTCCTGTCCAATTTGCTCTGGAGTTCCCCAAGGGTCCATCTTGAGGCCCTTGCTTTTTAGTACTTTTCTGAACAATCTCCCTGCATAATGCCTCAATAGACTCCTGTTATATGCAGACAATGCAGTTATTTTCACCTCCCACTCTGATCCCTTCCTTCTACAATTGCAACTGCAAACAAGCTTTACGCAAGTGGAAACATGGTTTAAATCTCAAAAAACTCATACTAAATCACAAGAAAACTAAAACAATGATGTTTCATGGCATCCATGACAAACATAAAAACAAATGTCTATCTATCACTAACAGTGAAGGGATGTTGCTTGAACATGTTCAACTGTTTAAATACCTGGGGGTTACCCTCGACAGCACCTTGTCTTACTCTGAACACGTTGAGAGCTTTGCCAAGATTGCGAACACCCACATAGGACTTCTCTTTAGACATAGGAGCTGCCTCACCAATGAAGCCCTAAGCATTGCCATTCAGAGCTCTGTTATATCAATAATCGACTATGGGCTTGTGATCTATGGCTCTGCCACTGACACCGCACTTTGATGAATAGCCATTGCCCTTAAGAAGGCATGTCATCTACTGACCTCTGCTCCACGCCTCTCGCATACCTGTGACATCTACAAGCAAGCAAACTGGCTCCAACTCCCCGGCAGACTCAAGTACCAGACCTGTATGCTAGCAAAAAAGATTACCTTAAATCTCCTAACCAAAAGGGTTCAGTCCTTACTGGCCCCCCTGCTGTGGCCCCCACCTATCCAGGAGCTCAGAATATCTTATTTTTTCTTTTCCACACTACTGCACTACCCAAGGACAATGCTCCTTTACATACAGAGCCACATCCTGGTACAACTCGCTTCCACCTGCTGTTACCAACGGCACTACCCTGGGCACTTTCAAGTGCAACCTGTGTCAGTACCTTGTCACAATGGCCTCCTGTGAATGTTTTTCCTAACTAAACTTACTCTCCTTCCCTCTAATTCCCCCCAAGTCCCTTCCACCTTTACCCCCCACTATCTCCTATCTCCTCCCTTTTTATTTCCCTACTATTATCTACTTTCTCTCCCCATAGCTTCCTCTACATGTATCTACCATCTCTTCTATCAGTTTCTAATTTATTCTAGTGAACCAAATTACAACTGTGTTTTTTATTGTACGTATGTTCTTGAATAATATACACAAATTACAGTAACTTAACATACATACTGTGAATCATTGTACATATTACAGTAATACCATATGAAAGCTTTAATGTACCCGACAAAGTCTATGGCTGCTTCAAACTACTGTACTTGTTATTGTCCTCACTATGTTCTGTATTGTTTCCCCAATGTGTAACCTTTGTAAAAGAGCCTTGGCTCAAAGGCATCTTCTGAAATAATAAATACATTTCCATCCAGTCACACTCCCTGACCATGGCTGCTCTTATCATAGGTGTCCAAGGTTCAATCCTGACTGTACCCAGGTAAAAAGAGCATTTTGTAAAGTTCAGTTAAAGCTGCTGATGGGTAGCTTATTGCCAATCACTGGATTTTGACTGTGCCATCTTAGTGATGCAAAGCAAATTCTACCAATCCAGTTGGGGTTTCCAAGGTTGGGACTAAACCTGTGCCAGATGTACTGTATGGCACTGCAACATGCTAGCACTTTATCACCATACCAGTGAGTGTTACCAGGGGTGTCAATAGACAACAGTGCATATCTGTTGCGTTTTAGGCATCAGACCACTATATCTGGGTGGTTTAAAGATCTGCTATCTGCTCACAGGGTTCGGTTCAGCAGCACTGTATGAGCCATGGACTTACCTTGTTATTTGGTTCTGAATCATTCATTCTGACTGACCCTGGCTTGTGAAAACTAACATGGAAAATAATTCAAGGCACATCTTTGCTCTACAATGGTCACTCTCAGTCTACTTGTCCATGTTTGTATTGCTGCAGCGAGGAAATGAGAATGTAAATGGCACCTGAAATCTTGCTGGATATCGACCTTTACCTTTTGTTCTTGGGCATACCTGCAACTTGTGAATATAACTGGATAAACTGGACTGGCCATGAAGCTATTAAGCTCTGTGTTCAGCTCAAAGCTAATCCCAATTTATTCTTGAATGTAGTCTACAGTGGAACTTCTGCAGGTTTAAAGAAGGAAAAAACAAAAATAACAACTGAAACAAGTGTTTAAGAAATGGCTTCTGCAGGATAAAAAGCCTTCTAGATTAAGCACAGTTCTTCTTTAAACACAATTAAAACTGGCTGCTCCTATGGCCAAGTGCCAATGTGTTGGGTTCCAGTGCTGACGCCCTGGATTCAGAAGTGAGCAAGGGAAGTCACATTGGGAAGCAGGCCAGGGCCAAGACAGCTGCTGCTCAGCAGCGGATCTCAGCTGGGGAGGGTTGGCGAAAGGTTTCATCATCACAGTGACCCCTGCGGCTGGGCCAGGAAGCATGCTCCTGCCTCTGGGTGAGCAGTGGCTATGTGAAGCCAACAGATGCATTGTCCCCTGTCAGAGTGAGAGGGAGGAGAAAACATTGAGGGAGAAAAATCTCTGTAGCCATATAAATGGTGGCCGAATTTGGCCTGATCAGGGTAGATCCCTATGACCAGGGTACATCCTTGAGACTAGCTACTGGCTGGGAGGAAAAGGCTATGTGGGAAACACATTTTAAAAGAATCCTTAAACATAACTGCTGGCCCATTGGCACATTGGTTGGATTTCTGCTCACGACGCCAGTGACCCAGGTTTAGGAATGGACTCGGGCACTGAAGGGCCGGCAGAGGGGAGAAGGCTTGAGCATCTAATGATTGCTTGCCTTCTCCTGGGTGGGGGGAGGGTCTGTGGCCTGGCGTTTGCTGACTCCTGGCAGAGACTGAGGGAACAAAATGCATCAGGCCCCTGCTGCATAGGAAGCATGATGGATGTTGGCACGTGCCTTGATGTCAGTAGCACACCATGCTTCTAGGGGAGACAAATGGGAAATGGTGCTCTGTGGCCGACTGGATGACAGTTGCCGGCCACTGCCACCGCAGAGCCACAGACAGTCCAGACCATCTCAGCAGCACCCAGACAGAAGGTAAAAATTGTGCACTGGCTGCTCCTCACTGGCACCTTCACCCTCGGAGGGGGGAGGGGACCCGCCCATCAAATGGTTACACTGGGAAGTGAAGTGCGGGGTGGTAGTTGGCAGCAGGGACAGAGTGCCGGCAGAGTCCTAGGTGACCAGAAGGAGTGGCCAGTCAGGGAGCATGGGAGGAGCGAAAAAAAAATTGGTAACCATGAAAGGCGCACTAAGCCAAGGCTCATTTCTGGGTGCAACCCAGTTGAAGAGTTATAGAGAGATAAATGCATTCTGCAGAAACATGCAGTCAATATTTACAAAACAGTGTACAGCAAAATATACAGAAAAAAAAGAGCATGCAAAATGAGCAATTTATGGAAATATAAACTATGGGAGATTAACAGACAATGTATGTAGTGAGGTTGTATTGGCAGTAAAACCAATTAAATATGCAATTGTGGCACAGTCAGGAAAGCGTGAAGGTAAGGGTATTTTGAAATTACCCAAACCAGGGTAGGCTTTCAGGTCACAAGTATAAATTCAGTGAAGGCACAGAGGTCAGAAAGAACCCAAGAGAAGGGCGATGACATGGGACAGACTAGCTAGGGCAAGAGCAGGAGGCAGCAATAATGAGTTTAAGCTGATGGAGGACAGATGAAATGTGAGTGAGAGGTTGTTCCAGATGGAAAGAAGACAGGAGGAGAAAGAGGACTGCCCAGCAGCAGATTTGGAGTAGGGAATGGAGAAGGTGTGGAAGTGCCTAGAGCGAAGAGTGTAGGAGGTGGAAGGGACAGGAGAGAGGAGAGCTAAGGAGGGAGAGAGATGAGAACAAGCATTTACAAAGAAAAGAAGCACAGTGAATGAGGTGGTGGGGGGCAAGGGCAGAATGAAGAAGTTAGTGTAAGGGGAACAGTGACGGGTACAAGAGGGAGCATTAGAGGTAAAATGTCAGAAGGCATTACAGAGAGGATCCAGTTTGGCGAGAGAAGAGATAGGGATGGTACCATAGACCACATCCACAAAATGAACCACCTGAAGCACCATCTAGGTGACAATTTCCTTGCAGATTGGGAGCTGTAGGTGATCCTTGTAGTAGAAGGCATTGAGTTTGGGGTGGAACTTTCTGTGGATGGCATCGATATGGGTGGAGAATTTGAGAATTTTATCCAGCAACTCACCTAGGTACTTGAAGTGGGGAATGAATTTAAGGGGGTACCATCCAGGGTAGAAACAACTATGGGGTAGGAGAGCCTTGCAAGTTAGCTTATGGCTTGTGCCAAAAGTCATGGACCCCATCTTATTGGCACTGACCTGAAGTTGGTGGGATTGGAACCAGCATTGACATTATTGAAGTTGTGCTGAAGCAATGTTTCCGGAGCAGAGACTGAAGCATTTGAGGCAAAAAGTACAGTATAATTTACATACATAAGAATACTCGAACTGACACAAACTGATGGGAGGTCATTAAGGAAGACTGAGAATGAGATGGGCCCCAGGATGGAGCCATGGGGAACCTCAGTCTGTATTGGCAGAGAGAGAACAAATTATCATCAGCCTTGACCAACTGGAGGCAACCAGAGTGGTAGGATATGAACCACTTGACAGCCAGAGCAGAGAAACCTGCACCTGTCAGCTTGTACATAAGGAGGAAGTGGACTACCATGTTAAAGGTCTTTACAATGTCAATGAAGATGATAGTAGTAACATATAACATTGTAAGTCACTTTTTTCTATTGTAATGCTAGGCAGTGAAGGTATCCATGAAGAAGGTATTTAGATAAGTTGGAGACCACCAGTCTCACTAAAGTATTGCACAACAGGATGTTTGCTTCATATGTATTTATTATCCTTGACTGAGAGGTACAAAATTACAGGGTTGAGTTGAGAAGAAATATCTCTCATGGAGACTTCTGATAGCCCCAGCTACTTGTTAATATCTCAGCAATTACTGGACATGGTCATCTACCCTTTAGCAACTGGCTAAAAAAGGTTAAGCAAAAAGATCCTTATAATTACAAGGGAAAATTCATTTGCTGTTTTTTGGCAACAAATCCTTTTCAAATTCCAACTTCAAGGACAGCATCCAAAGTTAGAGACCCATAAAAAGCATGAATATGTAGTTAATGAAATAATGTATGATTACAATGCATCAGCGCATGTAAAACATTGACTGAAAAACAGTGATTTCAATATTTAATACAACTTTAATTTGGAACAGGATTTTTGCAAATGCAGCATATGCTAATTTATTGCTGAGCATTCTACTTGCAAATTCAATTTCCACTGGTAATTCTTCATTTATTAGTTTCTCTAGCTGGTAAATATATCAGTCTGCAGCATTTTCAGCTCTGCTTTTTTATATAAAGTGATATCCTTTGTGAATGTCAGAGAGTGCATAATAAGGAATTATGAAGTACATTCTATGGGCTGCTGGGTACCATAATAAATAAATATTGATTGCAGTTGAGGTCCATTCTGTCTTGCTCAGAAAATCACATACAGAGTTAGTCTGAGGTGACAATAGGTCTCTCGCACAGTTCAGAGAACTGTGAGCCAGCTGCGTTCCAGGAAAAAATGATTTTAATCACAGGATAACTTCTCTATTTATAGGCTTTCTTTTCATACTCTGTGGATACTTCTCTTAGGGCAACAGCAAGGGGCTATGAGAACTAATTCTTTATGACAGTATGCTAACAATATGGCCAATTATGATGGTAAAGCTTATTGCTATTATGATAATAGCACTAGTTATGATAGTGCAGCTTTATGCCGCTACAGGCTAGATTTGTCTGGAATAAGAAGCCTCATTTGTTACTTTGTAATATGAAGTCTGGCAAAATCCCTTAGACAAACTTACTGTTGAATTTCTTAGTAGGTGGCTCTTTGTTAAATTTGGGGGGGGGGGGGCAGAGCAAAGGTGCTGCCAGTCTCCTGCTTTGAATGTAAATGTGGCAACCTTAATTCAACATATCTGTTAGTGCCATGTTAACTGCCTCATCTGCTTGTCTGGCTGTCTCAACGTTCAGCAGATCCAGGCAAAAAAAAAAAAAATCTGACCCTATCTTTTTTCAGCTGTAAAAGATTACAGACATTTTCCAATTTAATTTCCTCATAACAAGTTCCAGTTTTATCAAAATTTACGTATTTTAAAATGTTTTAAAATATTGTTTTTTTTCTCAAGAAAAATATGACTACCTAATTTAGCTTAGGAAAAGCAATGTGGACCTGACAAGGGTTAGAACTGAAAAACAAACTCTGGCCAGAGCCGATAGGGCTGCAGAAGCGAATTTAGGCCAGCCTGGTTCCATTGCAGGATGGTGGTCCCTTGTGAAGCACCTCAACCATCAAGTTGCCAAACCTGATCAATAGAAAAGAGAACAAAGCCAGAGATCGAATAGGGTCTGCGGTTTCTGCAGCGAGCAGAGAAAATGGACTGACTGGGTGGGTCTAGCGGTCCTTATCTGCTGTAAATTTCTATGTTTAAAATGTGGCTCTTGTGATATGCAGAGTGCAAGGATCCTAATTAAAAGAAGTGAGATGCAATCACATGGCTAAGTCTGCTTCTGTGATTATAATTGAAAGCAAACTTACTGCATAAACATCTGATTAAACAGTACTATCCAATAGCCTCCTTTGTAAAGCAAAGCAAAATAATAAAGAACTTATTCTCAGAATGCTACTTTACTCACAACATTGGGGCTATGTTTTAAGGGTCTTAAGGGAGCCTCTTTTGTGCAATCCTCTGGATGGATGGATTGTTTACAGTCTAAAATCCCTTCCACAAGTGAAGTGTGAGGCGAGAATGCAGCAGTTGGTGTTCATCATCTTCAGATATTTTCTATGGCAAGCACAGTGCCAAGTATCTCTTATACAGTACTAACCAGGAGGTGGCACCTGAAATCATGGTTGGACAATTTTAAGTCATAATTAGGTTGCTATATTAGGAGGAATTGATAGTAATGGAGACTGAAGCTTTTCATAACTAATGGGAAAAAACTTTTTGATACCACCATAATAAAGTCACTAGAAATACTGTGTAGCAGAAATTGTGTAAAAAAAGTGCATATAATAAGAGGGTGGGTCCTAGGGATGGTGAATAATGACATGATATATTTATGAATATTGTATTATAATTTGCTAACTGATTTTAAAACAAAAAGTTCTTTGACTTTTGCATTACGTTCCATGGGATCTTTAACTTCCAGCTGGACAACCAGAAAATATGGACAGAAGGGACCTTGGTTTAACATCTCATAGAAAGCCTAGCACCTCAACATCAGTGTAGTACATCCCATACCCAGGTGCTACACTACAGTATCAATACTGGATATTAGCCCAATTTCCTGGTGTGGGGCATCAGCCTATGTCCTTCTGGCCCCAGAGACAAGCATGCAACCTATTGAGTCAATAACACTAAATATCTAACATGTTCACAGAAACAAAGAATTGGATATTGATGAGGACTGAATATTCCCTCAAGGCCCACCCCTTTCACTAATCCAAAGCCAGTGTTCATTATCTCTGCTTAGGCAAGAGCAATGATTGTTAACCATTCGCTCCAGAGCAAGAAACAGATTCAAGTTACAAAAGAGCAGTTTCATTGTTCCTCGATTAAGGGTCTTGATCACAGCCATGAAAGAAAATGGAGGAGTGGAGGCACCGAAGTTTGGCATTAGGTTTCAGAGCTATGATTTGAATCTGCCTCAAATTAGTAAGTTTCTAAAATGTGTATTTTCTTGATTTTTATTATAACTGTAATGTCTGTGGAAGAGATCAGATTGACAGCATGAAAGCATTGAATGGTCATGAAGTACGAATGACCCCCTCAACCACTAGAAGTGGTATCTCCCACAAAAGATTAAATGCTGGCACCAGACTCTGGGCTGCTGGAGGTATCTGACTGAATGGCAGCTGGTGGTGGCTACAGGCTAGTGGGTGGTGGCTACTTACTGGAAGTTTCTTGTGCATGGATCTTCAATCCTCCATCACCCTGCCTGCCTCCGAGCAACCTGAGTCCATTCCTGATCCCAGATCATTTGGGGGGGTCTGAAGGTCATTTCTTTCTAAGGCTTTCGAAAAATTTAAAACTGACCTATCACTTCAATTAGATATAATAAAATGCAACTGAATTTCATTGACAAAATCATTTAAAACAAAATGTACATTGCAAATGCCCTTAAGTTACAATGGCTAAAAGGTATGGAGTCCAATCCCAGGTGATATCTAATTTCATACTGCAGCACATGTTGGCTGCCATTTCATATTGGGGCTCATATGTAGCCATGGCATGGAAGGGAGATTTACATGTTTAAGTATGAGAACAGGTCAGAAGCATAGGGGGCTGGGCTGTGGAGGAGGGATGGAGGTCGAGTATAGGGTAGCATAAACATATACACACAGGCACTCTCTTGGCATAAATATTTGAACAGGATCAAGGGAAGTTTGCTTTGAATTATAAAAGCACATTATTTCACATTTTTATTTCATTACTATTCATGATTAACTGTTGTGGGTATCTAATACCAAGACTCATGGACAGTGCTGCTAGGAAAGGGTGTCACTACTAAGAAAACATGACATTTGCAGTTAACATGGCAGAAAGGTTTCAGAGCCAGTTAGGGCAGACTTCTTTCAGAGTGGTTTTGTCTAACTGGTGCTATAGTGAGTAACCACAGGTGCTGTTGGCAAAACTGACCCTTTTAAGGGCTGCAGTGGGCAGAGCCCTGCACTGCTGTGAGAAAAAAAGGACTTTGCATTCCTTGCGAACAAACAACATGCTGAAGTTTTATTTATTTTATTTTATTTAAACAGCAGTTTGGAAAACCTTGCACCACAAAGTTGCACCACAGTCGCCTCTGTGTCTGTGAAGCAGTCCACCCATGTTGTCCGTATCGATGCAGCACTGCACTGTTTTACAGTGCTGGCAGTCACGGTGGAACATGGTGCACTTCTGTGTCCAAGATGGCCACCATACTCCTACTACTCATGCGCAAGCAGTCACGCATGTGCAGTAGCATGCGGTGGCCATTTTGGTCATGGCGGAGTGGGCCATCTTCCACTGTGACCACCTATTTTATAAATTTTTTTAATAAAAATCCCCCCAAACTCAATACTCCCTCTCAGCACCACCCAAAGAAACATAGCAGTTACACTGGGGGTGCCCAGTCCCCCACTGTCGGGATAGGGGATTCTCAGTCCTGCCTTTTTTCCCCCCTCTAAAAATAAAACTGTCCACCAATGTCTTTTGTGGCCGTTCATACCCCCCGTCTGACCCTCTCACTCAGCACCCACCAGCCCACACCCCCCAAGCTCTTACTTACCCATCGGGGGTCCAACGCTGTTATCCTCTCTGCACCACAGACACGTCTTCACTCTTCAAAGCTGGACCACAAACTGAAAAAACAGGTATGCGATCCATGTATTTCAGTGGAGTTTTGAACTTCATGCCATAATGTAGCCATTTTTACATATTGTTGGCCCACATTTTCAACATGCCTTCTTTGGGACCCCCACCTCATGAACAACGACACTGTCATTAGGCGGATCTATCACAAATGGTGATTTTGTGGCCCCTGTATAAAATCACCTTTTCAGCAGAAGTTAAACATGTTCTCTGCTATTGTTCATGAGGTGGGGTCATAAGAAGGCTATGTTGAAAATTTGGTTTAACAAAATTGAAAACCAAGAAAGTTATGAGCCTACATTTAATTTTGTGAATGTAGCCTCGTAACCTTGGTGCTTTTCAATATTTTTACTCCAAATTTACAACATAGCCATATCTTTACTACACTTCATGAATGTGACAGCTGTCATCTTTCAAATCCTGGCCCAAATGTTTTTTTATATCACGAAAGGCGATTTCACGGTCCCTGCATGAAATTATCTTTTGGCCAGGAGCTGAAAATTTTCTCTGCTCTTGTTCATGATGTAGGGTCATAAGAAGGCTATGTTGAAAATTTGATGTAAAAATATTGAAAACCAACAAAGTTATGAGCCTACACTGAATTTTGTGAATGCAGCCTCGTAACTTTGGCACTTGTCAATATTTTTACCCCAAATTTACAACATAGCCATACCATTACAACACCTCATGAATGTAACAGCTGTTATTTTTCAAATCCTTGCCAAAATGTTTTTTTTACATCCCAAAAGGTGATTTTGCAGACCTTGCACAAAATCAACTTTTGAGCAGGAGTTGAAAATTTTCTCTGCCCTTGTGCATGAGGTGGGTTCAGAAGAAGGCTATGTTGGAAATTTGGTATAAAATCTTAAAAAAGAACAGTTATGACCCTACATTGAATTTTTCGTATGCAGTCTCATAAGTTCAGTAATATTCAATATTTTTTACCCCAGATTTTCAGCATAGCCATTTCTTTAGAGCACCTCATGAATGTTACAGCTGTCATTTTTCAACTCCTGCCCAAAATGTGTTTTTGCATCCCGAAAGTTGATTTCCCAGTCCCTGCAAAAAAAAATCACCTTTAAGCCAGGAGTTGAACATTCTGTCTGCCCATCTTCATGAGGCAGGGTCATAACAAGGCTATGTTGAAAATCTAGTGTAAAAATATTACAAAACAACAAATTCATGAGCATAGGTTACATTTTGCAAATACAGGCTTGTAACTTTTGTAATTTGCAATATTTTTACCCCAGATTCCCCTGTTGCAGCCCTATCGGCTCTGGACAGAGTTTGTTTTTTCTAGCGTTTGCATTTTACGTAAGGAAAGTATACTATGGGACTAGAGAAGGAGCAGCATTATCACTTGCTCTTACCTCTAAGGAGCACGCAACCTCTCAGGTCAGGTCTGAAAAAATAGGCATTTGATTGCTGGCGGGTACTGGCCTGGTTAACAAAAACTATATAGATAAATTGGACACTGAGGTGCCTAAGAGTACTGTGTCAGTCAGTTTTTAGGGAAATCACATTTTGAGGCTAAGTGGATAGAATAATAATGCTAATAACAGACTCACAAACATAGGTATGTTATTCCCGGCTGCACATACCTGGTTAATAAAAACTAAATAAATAAATCAGACACTCTGGTGCCTGAGACGAATGTGTCAGTCAGTTTTTAGGATAAGCGCATTTTGAGGTCAAGTTGATTTGGTAATAACAATAAAGGATTTATAAAGTGCAGGCATAGTTTTTGGAATCACTGTATTCATAGCATGGAAATAGTTAGTTTTCTGTGTATTAGTAGTAGTATCCGTAAGCACAGCAAACAATGACAAGTTTTCAAGTAAAGCAACAACTTATAAAAGGAAAAAAAGGGGCAGTATGCAGCCTGCCGCCATGGGTGACAATTGGACTGCAAAAAAAATTGGAGACTTCCTGGACAATCATTAAAATTAAAAATTACTTTTATAAAGAGGGAATTCTTGTGCTCTTGTTTTTATGACTTTGAAAATGCAAGTCTGTTGTTAGGGATATTGCCACTAATTCAGTGGTAGGAACAGTATGCAGATTTGCTTTATGATTTGAAGGTTTACCTCCAGCTGGGGACTCACACTCCAAGGCCTGGGCCAGCAGAAAAAGCTCTGGCCAGGACTGGGAAAGATTCACTGAGTGGTACTGTACTGACATTCAGATGCAAAATGCAGTTTAAGCTGTGCAGAGTGGCTCCATCTTTTTAATAACAAATGGGAGTCATTAACACAATGAGCCTAACTGCCCCGAGCTCAGTCAATGGTTCACTCCCTCCACTGAGTGGGACTTTATAGACTTGATTTGACGGCTTAGGGCCTTTTCATATGGTCTCATTTCTGCTTCTCTATGATGGGATCTCTTATTGAGTTTCCGACAGGATACGAGTGCTGAGAAGAAAATAGATCTATAGAATCTGCTTTCTGGCTGGAAACATATACACATTTAATTGGAGAATGGCTTGATTTAATTAGCTTGATTTATTTGGTTAAATAAATGGTTTAGCTGGAGGCTGGGCTGCAGGCTGGAGAGTTCTTTGTTTTACAGGTAGCATTCAGCAGCATTAACAGAGGCTCAAGATGGGGAAATCTTGCAAAGTGCAAAGGGCAGTTTTGAGTTGAGAAACTTGGGGGGGGGGGGTGCTATGCAAGGTATAAAACCAAGAGTTTTATTTGGTTCACAGCTGTCTTTGGGGAGGAGTTTCAGATCCTTTATAAGGTCGTTGCCAAGCTTAGGTGGCAGACAACTTGAAGTCAGCTAGGGAGCAACCTGAGGTCAAAAGAAAGAGCAGCAGGCCAGGTCAGTGGGCCCTTTGCATCACCTCTGTGTCCCTGGCTTCAGGTCTTCTCCATTGGGTTAGTCCCCAGAAAAGTGCCAGGAGAATTCAGAATGATAAATAATTGGTCATACCCGGGGGGAGGGAGAGCTTTGGTCAATAACCATATTAACCAAGTGAGTACAGCTGTGTAATATGCACTGTTTGACACCGAGGTAATGGTGTTTTAACAGTTGATGGGGCATTAGAATTCAAAGTCAGGCCCATGGGTAGACCGTTCATGTGGCATGTGACCATGGTAGGACTGGATTGTTCCAAACCACTCCACAAGGTGCGAGTAACGAAAGTCACAAGGGAGGATATGGTAGTGGGGCAAGAGTTTCTACAGTGCTTCAATGGTGTACCATTATGGCAGTACCTGTGACCAGCCAAGAGTTGGAAATCTTTACTGATACAT
This sequence comes from Neoceratodus forsteri, assembly GCA_016271365.2. NCBI lineage: Eukaryota > Metazoa > Chordata > Ceratodontiformes > Ceratodontidae > Neoceratodus > Neoceratodus forsteri. The sequence goes on along the minus strand of JADMNL010000023.1, from coordinate 627,461,929 downwards.
CAGGGGAATTGCACTTTGAGCCTATTTTGGGGGAAAATGGTGTGTTGGTTAGTGGCCATCCTCCTGGGCAGCATTAGGATTGCTGATGGCGATCACCCTGTTGGAATTTTTCCCTATTGTGGTGGCCTTAGTGGCATAAGATGAGCATTTGAGGGACAGCTCCATTATCTTTAGGACAGATAACATTGGGGTAGTTTACACCAGACACTGTCTGCTAGGAGGCATGGGCTTGATAGGCAAACTCATGAGGGTCTTGAATTAACTTGACGATGGCTTAACATTCATTTCAAAGCAATGCATGTTCTAGGTGTTGATAATGGGTTGCTGATATCTTTTCTCATTCACAGTGGCAGAGATTTTGAGAGCTGGCTCCAAAAGCAGAGAGACATCCTGGAGAAGTCACAGCCTACCTCTGGGAATTGTGAACATGTAAGCCTGGGATTACATAGGAATTCCTTAGTGCAAGGCACACAGGTGTGTTATCATGGGGGTGGGGGTGGGGATGTAGAGGACTTTCTGAGACTTCATCAAGCTCAGGGGTGGGAAAATGTTTGGCTCATCTCGGTACACCAGCTCTGCTCATATGTCCTCCACAGAGAGCAGAGAAGGGTCCACGCTGGCAGCAGTAGGTTAGCACTTGATGGGCATTGCATGGTTCTTACAGGTCATGGGGCATGCTGATACCACTAGGGCCTGCCCCCTTTAAGATGTGGCAAGAATGGGACCAGATAGTTTCCAAACAGCTGCCTGGCTGGCATCCAATCAGTACAATGCTCTTAGAATGAGTGTGGGATGAGCTTCCAACAGTTGCTCATCACTATCAGAGGCTCGCTTGTTCAGAACAGCCTTTTTAGTTGCTTTCTGTGGGGCTTTTGAGTATCGCTGGCTTAGCAGTGGCACTGGGGGACAATGATGTGGTGGTGAGCACAGTGGAGTGTTCCTCCAGTTGTGCAGGAGCAAGATATACAGCAGGGCTTGGGGGTGCTGGTGCAGCCTGAAATCACCTCCAGGGGAAAAATGGGACACATGCCAGTGTCCGTGTTGATATTGCCAGGCAGACTGATGGAGGTGAATCATTCTGTGGGCATGGTGATGGGTCACTGGGCACAGTGTTTCAGTCAGGCACATTTTCTACTAAACTGTGCAGAGGTTGGGGGGTTGACTGAAAGGAGTTCGACACTCATTCCTTTCAATTTGTGGTGGCATCACATGTCAGGGTAGAGAGATTATTGGGAGTTATGTGAGACCACATATGCTTTAACTCCTTGTTGCAGCAGATGGGGCATGGTGAGCAACAATTTAATATCCACTTCTTTAGGATTGGGGTCGCCTCGTATGCCAGGGCAGAAGGATTAACAGATAGATAGATTCAGGCCATAGGTCATTGGAGGTCACAGACATTCAAAAGTTATGTTAGACCACATATGCTTTAAAGTCTCATCTTGTCTTGACAGGTGACGGTGCCTGGAGGGCACATATCTGGGTATGTGGCCACTCCTTTATTCATTGGGCTGTTGTCTAAGCAAGGCAGTACCATGGTGGCAAAACCTATTTCTGGACCCTTGGTGTGTGGAGGTGCACTGGATAAGGCAATGGGGATGAGATGGTGTGAGCTGCTTCCGAGGTTATGAGCCAAAGTCCGGTGGCTGGAGCCTCCTTGGGAATTTGTGATTCACCTGGGGGGAAATGATTTGGGGACCATGAAGTCACTGGAGTTAATGTACAACATTAAGATGGACCTGGCCTGGTTGAAAGAAATGTGGCCACAAGTGCACATCATTTGGTCAGACATTGTCAATGACAACAGTGGTGGTATACTTGCAACCCCATGGCGAAAGAGAAAGTGCACAGACTCAACAATGCAGCCCTGTGACCGGTTACGGACAGTGTTGGGGGGGGGTCCATGATGAGACACTCAGAGATTGTGATCAAGAAGCCCTACCTTTATTGCAAGGATGGAGTGCATTTGTCAGAAGAAGGGCTAGATAGGCTTTTAGAGGACATACAAAGGGCGGTGGAGAAAGTACTAGCATGAGGTGCTCGTGGGGTGGGCGGTTGAGCATGGCAGCAATGTACTGGCTCGGTAGTCTTGTAAGGTCTGTGCAGAGTGGGGAACTGTGGATCATGAGTCTTGTGCAGCCAGATCTTCCTGAGGCTGACAGGAGGTTGGAGCCTGATGGCTGGAGTTTCCTCCCTTCAGATGGGGCAGTCAGAATGACAGCCTCCTTGGACCTATGCCTGCGGCATGGCAGATTCTCTGGCGGGGGGAGGACACAGCCACAGCTGGTCAAGAAAGCCATCCTTCATGCCCCGGAGGTGGTGTCCTCGTGGCATTGTGTGCTTGGTGGTAAGATGCCCCCCCCAGTGGTGTGGGGGGGATTGACCACCAATAATTTTGAATCAGATCCAGCTGATTGACAAATTACTGACCAAGACTGCTGTGCTGCACACATCACGCTGATTTTGGCTGTATCTGTTGAATAATGGCTAATAATTGATCCTTTTAAATCAAAACTCCCACTCTCACCTCACAAGTTAAATGAAGTGCACCTACTTCCCATGACCTGTCTCTACGCCCTACATCGTTCCATCCTGATGAACATAGCACTTCTTTCTCCCCTGACTTGCTACTTCTTCTTCACCCCTTACCCTCCCCCACCCCTCCTATAGCAATTAGCTATCTTCCCCCCGTTCCACCCTCCTTACTATCATACCCCTAATCAAATAACTTCCCTCCTCAATCCTCTCCACCACCTCTACCCCCAATGGACAAGTAAGCATTAAGCCATGACGAAGGTGGCATCTTATGGGGAATTAATGCATAGTTGGGACTGTTGTGGCATGAGGCCGCAGGCCGAGTGCTTACAACGGCAAAACCATGCATTGATTCCCCATTAGATGCCACCTTCAGAGTGGCTTAATGCACTTGTAACATGACTTCTATGAGAATGTGCATACTATGACTCTTGTTTTGATACCGTCAATAACAGAAGAGAGACAGATTTTGCACTGTTTATATTTTCTATGCTGCACTTTCTGAACATTCAAGAGACAGTGATTTATATCCTCATGTTGTGAAAACAACAGCAAACCTAACTATGAACAAACTACTTCTCAACATTTCTGACTGCAAATTTCTCAGATCTGCACGGCTATTATTTTAATAGCCACCTTAGGAGGTCTATTATTTGGTGATTTCTGCGTCTCGCTATCTGCCACTGAGTCTATTTTACATAATCTCTGACCTGCTGTGTATCTCTGCCCGTGGCTCTGATGTCGCTACATTCTCTCTTTTCTACCTGCCATTCTCTGCCCTGTTCCCTGCTTTCCTGACTGGGTTGCACATCTTTTGGGGTGTTGTGCATCCGTTTCCCACACCTACAATTACACTTCAGGCTCTCCTGCACTCTGAACGACTCAACATTGATGGCACAGCACATTTCACCTTGCGATCCATGTGAGCGTGCGTTGTGCCTAGATATGCATCATCAGTTGCTCCACTGTGCTCGTCCATGTCACTGCTGCTTCCACGTCTACATTCCTACTGATTCCGAGTCAGTGGTCTGGACTGTCACTCATGGGCATTTGGGTGGGTGGCTGGGACACAGAACTAACACTTTACTGCTACACTGCTTTTCTGGGTCTGTGGAGCATAATGGTATTTCAGTTTGAGGACGGCATTATTGTAAAATTAATGCCGTCTCCAAATTGTACCATGTGGTCCTTTCCAACCAATCACTTAGCTTCTTTTACTCTTAGTGATCTTTGCCATGTTACAAAGTTAACTAGCTAATCTGGTTTCCTGCACTGAACCCACTCTTTCCCAGTTCTCACTGTATATAATGTATGTATGTCCACCTTTATAATCCCTATTTTGTTTACCCTATTTGATTTTTTATGATTGCTTTGTTAATATGTTCTTAATCTGTAAACTAGTCTATGCTCTTATTGGCTCCACTCTGATTATTTGTAATGTGTGTTGTTCATATTGTATGCTTGTTTTTTGACGTGGAACTTCTGTAAATGAGCTTCTAGCTCAAAGGTTGTAATCCGGACTTCAATAAATAAACAAATAAAATAAATAAAAATAAATACATGGCTGTGGCCATTTTTCTCCAAAGCTCAGTCTGTCCAAGTGAATGAAGGGATGTGCCCGATTAAGACAATGCAGTATTATACTTATCCAAAAGCAAATCTAAAATCCATTTCAGGAGGATTTCGTCAGTGCCTGATGGACCTGGTTTATCTGGCTGGGTGTTCCCTTTTGTTGATTAATGCTCTTCAAAGTGTGAACAGCTAGTAGGGGTCTAGGAGTCTGTGTTTAATGCATCACAAACAGAAGCAAACAAATTATGTAAATTTGTATTTAAGTAAAAGATCTTACAGTGGATAAAAAAAGCATCAGCTGCTGACACTGCCTGGGCATGGGGCTGAGCTTGTCCATTTTGAAACAATTTTTAAACAATTGGAAACAAAACAATTTTATTTATTCATTTTACAGAATAACTGATTCTGGAATTACAGCTATGCATGTACCACTGTATGGCATCTAGCATTACATTTAAACACCATGCCATATAAAGTAATGAGCATATAACTGGTCAGACACCTGGACATTACAGAGGAAGTTAATAACAGGAAAGATGGTAGATCACAGGCAGTATAAATTCTACATATTTTGTGCACATGATGCAGTTTGGTAACATGCACTATGTTTGCTTTGATAATTTTTCTGATATAACCAGTAATAGAACCGTTAGAATTCTCATTGAAAACCTTTTGCCTACACATTAAAGCAGCAGAGCATGTTACAGTGAGCATGCTATGCCTATATCTTTTAATTCCATTTCATAGCATCCTGTTCACCTGTCTTATAAGATGACCCTCTCCCATTTTATGTCTGATTTAGCATATTTTTTTAATTTGGAATAATTAAAAGAGTTCTTTTAATATGGTGATCCCCAAACTTTCTCAGTATTCTTAACTGTGTTTGAGCACCCTGGGCTGGATTTTCAAAGCTCCTGAAATCCCTGCATCTGTGAGAAAAAACTGGCGCAAGTGGATTGCCACTTGTGGAGCCACAGTTTTCCAGGCATCTGCAGTATTCTCAAAGTGGGAGCCAGTTTATGACCAGCTCCTTGATTCACAGCAGCATGTTTATTTACTTTATTTATTTGAGTCTAGGATTACAACAAAACCTTTGAGATGAGGCTCTTTTACAAAGGTTCCACGTCAGTGAGTACAAGCATACAGCATGCGTTACAGTAAAAAATATTCAGTAACATTGACCAACAAGACATGCAATTACACGGAATACAGGAGGCAGAGGAGTTAGAAGTGGGAAGGGGTAAGGAGGGGCATGTGGCCAATTTTTCTCCATAGCTGTACCAAAATAGTACTCCCAGTGGAACAAGGCGTACCATCTCCCATAGTGGCGCGGACTGAAAATATGGAAGTCCGCAGGTGCGGGGATTTCACTCTGCTCCGGCCACTGCAGAATGGGACTTAATCCTGGGAGGGCTGCACATCCAGCCTACGTGTTACATACCACTCAGAGAAGGGGGGTGAGTACTCACAGGAGCTGTTAGCTGTTGCTATTTTGCCTCTCTGCTAGTGTCTTGGGAAGCATCAGTGTTTATAGCAAAAGAAACCAAGTAGCTAAAGGCATAAATAAGTTTAGAGTCACCAGAGTGCTCTAGATGGTTGCATTCAGTAATGGGGATTGCTTCAGTAAGTTGCACAAATCAGAGCTATTGAAAGGGTGCTTTTTATTGTGGCTTTGTATAACACGAGCTATTGCAAGGAGGGGAGGACCCTGGAGCTTGGAGAAGGCTTTTAACGGGCCATTTAGTGTTTGAATATTAGAGCAGGGTAGTGTGCCCAGAGGTAGTAGTATAGTACTGATCTGAGCTTTATGCGAAGTCATTGAAAGTATGTTTGGTAAAGCCTAAAAACTAGAGCACCGGGGCTCATTGGTGTTTGCAGTAGCTCCTTAGCTCCTTGCTGGAGGCTTTTAAGAAGGTTTTGAAAATGTGTGTGTATCCTGGTTTTCAATGACGTTTAATAATGCTGATTAATTTATTTGGTTTTATTTGCATACTGTATATGAAATTTAAATTTCTGCCTGTCAATTGTATTTAAAGTATTTTATGTGCAGAGCCCTAAGCCCCCAGCATGTGGTGCTATATAAATAAAATTACCTTACCTCATCATTAGTAAGCAGTCTTGGAGGCATTCATAGACTGTAAGCTTTAACTCACTGTAGGCTTGGGGAAATGTAAAACTATGATTAAAGAGGCCATACATACAAAAAAGGAAAAAAGAGACTTATGAGGGATACAGCTTGGCCTAGATTGTTTATTTAGTGGGCTTTTGGAGTCCCATTCAGGTACTGCAGTGATGTCATCCTGATTAGACCAGTAGGGGATTAAAAGTGAAACAGACAACTCACAAGGTGGCACTCAGAGAAGTGGATAAGCTCTCAAGCAATCTGCTATTCTATACTACTTTGCCAGTGTACTAGTGTCTCATGTAGTGGCAGTGTTTGTAATGAGAGACTGTGTAGCTATAGGCATAGATTTAGAGCCACTGGAGTAGTAAAACTGGTTGCATTTAGGAACATGGTTTATTTTAGTAACTTACACAAATCAGGGCTTCCAGAGCTACCAGAATGTTTTTTTTTTTAATTTGGATTTGTGTAAACCAAGCAATGTGGGCAAGCAGCTTGTGGCTTAGGGAGGGCTTTAAACAGAGCTGTTTATTGTCTGGTACCCATCCATTGTCCCCTTCCCCCAGAAAGACACAGTCACAAATCTTGGAGAAAATGGCTGCAGCCATGTATTTACTGATTACAATCCAGATTGAAAGCAGCATGCACACACGGGAGGATTGACAGTCCGAGGTTGTAAAGGCCAAGGCTATTCGGTTACCCCCGCCCCCCGGTCAGGCGCCATTAGCCTTGCAGGATAGCTGTACCTGCTGGAGGCGGACCTAGACCCCTCCCCTGGGTCAGGGTACTCATTTTCCACCTCCATGCCAACCAGAATAGAGGGGTCAGGAGCTCTTCAGAAGAATTTGGCTTGTTACCACCCCTACTGACCATCAGATGTCATCGTGATCCTCCTGAGACACCATCATCATGACTGTGACAAATTAACATTCACCTATGCCCTGACAATTTGCTCTGGCCTATTTTTTGTTCTCCTTCTTCTAGCTCAGTTTAACACCCTTTTGGAGGAGGTGAAAAACCCTTTTGCAGGGAAAACGGGGAAAAGCCACTCCCCAACCCCTATTGTGGTCACCCTTAAGGAGTGAAAAGGGGGTCCCTGACTTCCTGATCCCCACTGCCCTGCTTTTACAAGGGTGGGTGGGTAGGTGATCCAGCTAGGAGAAAAGGAGAAAGAGGAAGGAATGCTGGCTGCCCCTCTGCCCCCACAGGATGTGTCCCCCCCTTCCCTAAGTGGGAGGCCTCAGTGGTCCCTGCACCCAATCACTAAGCTCTCCCAACTTCCCCCTAGAGACCACATTTCTGTTCACACTCCTTCCCCCACCTCTTCCTGGATCCAGGGGAGGATGGCCCCAGACAAAATTATGGCTGCTGCCAAATGTTGCAGCCTCTTCATTGTCTGGTACCCATTCATTGCCCCCTTCCCCCAGAAAGAAAGACACAGACAAAAATCTTTGAGGAAATGGCTGCAGCTATGCATTTATTGATTACAATCCAGATTGAGAGCAGCGTGCGCACATGGGAGGATCGCTGGTCCAAGGTTGTAAGGGCCAAGGCTATTCGGCACCTCCTGTCAGGAACCGTTAGCCTTGCAGGATAGCTGTACCTGCTGGAGGTGGACCTAGACCCTTCCCCTGGGTTAGGGTACTCATTTTCTGCCTCCATGCCAACAAGAATAGAGGGGTCATGAGCCCTTCAGAAGAATTTGGCTCATTACTTCCCCTACCGACCATTTGATGTCATCGTGATCCTCCTGAGATGCAACAGGATGGACAGCATCCAACCCCCGAAGCCAACTGCTCCCCTACTTCCTCCAAGACCTAAGCCTACTTCTCCTACCACAGAGCTACCCCATCTGTTGGTCCAAAGCACATATTGGCTACCTTACTTTGCCCAAAAGCCTGACTCTGACTATGTATCTCCATGGTCCTCCGAGCCCTCACCTCACCTTGCTCCCCACCCTGGGCCGATCCTGCATTGGACCTTGGTTGAGAGGGGCAATGCACCCCGCTCCAGCCTGCGAAGCACCGGATCGACCCAGATGGGTGAACAAGGCATGCGATCACTACTCCCCCCCCAATGGTTTGAGCCCCCCTTAACATGCCATCCACAGCAAGTTCATGGTCTTCTGCCTTCCAGCCACAAGATGTGAACCTTCGGATGACCCATTCCACCAGAGCTGCCCAGTGATCTGATTGTCCTTGCAGCATGAAGGTCTGTCACCACTCCAGCTTGAACCATCCGCTTGGGGGTGGGGAATCCTGGAAAACAAAAGCTGTTATTGCAAATGGGGGTGCACATACCTCAAAAACGCTTGTGACTTCCATCGCCCCAGTGCCTGAATCTGCCCATACCAGGTTCCTAGCATGTGTGGCTACGCCAGTTCTGAAGGAGTGTGTCCCATACTCCTTTGGATCTAGCCACACCTCCTTGACTGCTCTAGCCAAGATAGGTCTAAACTGGTATGCCATGGCTGGAGCCCCATCTGCATGCCTAAAAAAGGTGTCCCCTGTCTTGGGCATGGCCGCCATATATGCTCGCACCCTGTCCTGGATCTTCCAAGACACCCCGGTAGGGGCCCCACCAGGCACCAGTGGCCTCTCTGCTCCTGGTCAGTCTTATTCTTCTGGAGCCTCACCCAGGCCCCTCCTTCTGACACCAGAACATCCTCCTCCTCAGCCCTATCAGCTTGGCTCTCCGGGAAGGCTGGGTGACCTCTGATACCCGGAATGTCCTGCAGAAGGTCAACAGAAACATGGTATCAAACCAGAGAACTTTGAATGGGGTCTGGCAGACCTTTGGCAGGACCCTCCTAATGTTCTCCAGGGTATCTGGGGTAATTGGGCACTTCGTGTCCTGGTGAAAGGCGACCACCTTCACCCACCTTTCCAGGACCTTTCACACCTTAAACACCTTTGTGGTGTCTGAAACCCCCAGAGCCCTGGAAACCCAGGACACGCCAGCGAGGCACCTGGCCACCACCCCCGGTGTCACCCCATTCTGTTTGGACCACATGATATACTGACACAACTGCTCCACTGGAATGGGCCAATCCTACGGCCATGCCACCTGTGCCCACACCCTCATAAAATGTTGCACTCCCTGCCGATACACTTCCCATGTCCTCGGTGCAATGGAGTTACCTACGCACTTCCAAGTTGTGATGTCACTACCCTCCACAAGAAGGGAGGTACAGCCCATGGCTGTTGCTTCACTGCTGGAGCCAACTCTCAAAACTGTTGCCACTGTGAATGAGACAAAGCATCAGCAATCCCATTGTCAACCCCTGGTATGTGAACAGCCTTAAATGAGATGTTCGAGAGTAAACACTTCAGGACAAAGATGCGCATCAAGTTCCCTGTCGGGCCTTTCAGCCCCAATTGTCCATTAATGATGTGCACCACCCCCATGTTGTCTGATCGGAAGCAGATCCTGCAATCCTTTAGATGTGCCCCTCATAAATACAGAGCCACCACTATGGAAAAGAATTCTAACAGGGTGACATTGGTGAGCAGCCCAGCTGCCTCCCATTCCAGTGGCCATTTTCCCACACACCAGTCACCTTGGAAATATGCCCCAAACCCAATACCCCTGCCGCATCTGTAAACAGTTGCAGCTCGGGCTCCTCACCATCAGACTGCCATAGCGCCACTCCATTGAAGTGCTGCAGGAAGACCTTCCAGAATTGTAAATCCTCCCTGAAACCCTGTGTGACCTGCAACCTATGATGCAGCCTGGTGCACCCTCCTCCCAGCTTTGCCGAGCGTCATATAAAGCTGTGCCCCATAGGAATGACCTAGCAAGCAAAGTTGAGGTGCCCCAAGAGCTGCTGCAGTTGCCTCAAAGTTACCTTCCTGGCCACCTCCAAGGAGTTGACCAGGCGTTTAAGCGCCTCCACTTTTTCCCCGAGGCAAGTGGCAGAGCCTGTTGATGGTGTCAATCTCAGTTCTCAAGAACATCAAGGCCCTGGTCGGGGGCTCCACCTCCCGGGGCTAATGGGACCCCAAAGTCCTGATAGATGGCCATGAAACCTTTTATAGGTACATCAGGGGCGAAGGAAGACCAAGGGAGGGATAGTGAGGCTTAATAAAGGGAGGGAGGTGGGCAGAGGGAGACTGTGAAAAGGCAGAGATACTAAACAAATATTTTGCTCGGTATTTACAAATGAAGAGGGGGAGGTACATAAAACAAATAGTAGAAACACTCTGGATACAGAAGTTGCTACCAGCCCATTTACAGAAGAAAGGGTTCTGAAAGAACTCTTAAAACTGAAGGTGGACAAAGCAATGGGGCCTGATGGGGATTCATCCCAGAATTCTAAAAGAACTAAGGGTAGAACTAGTGACACCACTAACTACTCTTTTTAACAAATCATGGGAGGATGGGGTAGTACCCGAGGACTGGAGGAGGGCAAATGTGATTCCCTTCACAAAAGTGGGAGCAAGGTAGAAGCAGGAAACTACAGACCTGTTAGTTTAACCTCAGTGATAGGGAAAATGATGGAATCACTTCTGAAGGAAAGAATTGTCGAGTATCTAGAGGCCAGAGGGGCACAGGACCCTAGGCAGCATGGATTCACAGCGGGAAGGTCATGCCAGATGAATCTGATAGATTTCTTTGACTGGGTGACTAAAGTAGTAGATCAGAGAGGGGCTGTGGACATGGCCTACCTAGACCTTAGCAAGGCATTTGACACAGTCCCACACAAAAGATTAATATACAAGTTAGCCAGCCTGGGAGTGGGTCCCAAGATGACAGCCTGGGTAAAGAATTGGCTGAAGAATAGGACCCAGAGAGTAATAGTAAATGGAGTCCACTCAGAAGAAAGGAGGGTTACTAGTGGGTACTGCAGGGTTCAGAGTGGCAGTCCTCTTCAATGTCTTTATAAGTGACATTGCAGAGGGACTGGAAGGAAAAGTATGTCTCTTTGCAGATGACACAAAGATCTGCAACAGAGTTGATGCACAGGGTGGGGTGGAAAGGATGAGAAGGACTTGGCAAGGTTAGAGGAATGGTCAAATGTATGGCAGCTTAGATTCAATGCTAAGAAGTGCAAGGTAATGCACCTGGAAACAAAAACCAGGGAAGAGTACACAATGGGGGTGAGATACTAACAACAACAAAATGGAAGGGACCTGAGGGTAGTCATATCAGATGACCTAAAGGTGGGCAAGCAATGTGAAAGGGCAGCAAGGAGGGTTGGGGATACTGGGATGCATAGGAGAGGCATCACCAGTAGAAAACAGGAAGTTATTATTCTCTCTGTACAGACAGCTGGTGAGACCCCATCTGGAGTACTGTGTGCAGTTCTGGAGACCCAATCTCTGCAAAGACATAGACAGGATGGAAGCTGCCCAGAGGAGGGCAACTAAAATGGTGCAGGGTCTGCACCGAAGACATATGAAGAGAGATGAAAGGAGCTTAATATGCATAGCCTCGAGGAAAGAAGGGAGAGGGGGGACATGATAGAAACGTTCAAGTACCTCAAGGGAATCAACAAAGTCCAAGAGGGTAGCATCTTTCAAAAAAAGAGGTGTACAAGAACAAGAGGGCACAATTTGAAGATGGGGGGCTCAGAGGTAATTTAAGGAAGTATTTTTTCACAGAGAGGGTTGTGGATGCATGGAAAGGCCTTCTGGAGGAGGTTGTGGAGTCAAAATCAGTGGTGGAATTCAAGCATGCATGGGACAGTCATAAGGCCATTCTAGGGGGTGGGGGTAGGAAGAAGTAGGCTGCTGGTTAACTAGGATCTGCAGCTTATCCAGTAGGTAGGGAAATGGGCAGACTGGGTGGGCCAAGCAGTCCTTATCTGCCATCAAATTCTATGTTTCTATGTTAATGTGGCCAATGCCTCCTCACAGTCTTTCTTCCCATCCGTCCTGACAAACAGGAAGCCGTTGAGATAGTGAACCACTGACTTGTTCCCCGCTACTGTATCTGTCATCCAGTGCAATAAACAGTTAAATGTCTCAAAACTGCGCATGCCACAGAGCACCCCATAAGCATGCAGTTGTCAATGTAATACTGACCATTGAACTTCATGCCTAGCAGTTCCCTGTCCTCCAGATGAATTGGGAGCATCCTGAACGCGGACTCAATGTCCGCCTTCACCAGGACCGTGCAAGGTCCCACGTCGTGCACCACCTGAATCACCCTATCAAACAATGCATATTGCACTGCCGTGTGCCTCGGGTCAATGTGGTCAATGACAGAGTCGCCCTCTGGATAAGAAAGATGATTGATCATCCTGTATTCTCCGGGTGTCTTCTTTGGTACCAGACCGATGGGTGACACCCTAAATGCTGGGGTCAGCGGGTCGGCAAATGGCCCACTAATCCTCCCCATCTGCCGCTTTTTTCCAGTTTCCCCTGGACTACCTGCAGACGGTCACGTGCGGATTTCTGGTTCTCCACCTCCTGGCCCCCCCGGGACCCTCCTACTGGAGCCTGAAGCCCACCATGAAACCCTCCCTGAGCCGGTTAGTGGCCTCCCTGTCCAGGTACTGGGACAGCCACTGGCTAATCCTGCCCACCCTTACTGGGGTAGGCAGGCTTGTCACCTTGTGACTTCCTGAGCTCCTTGACCATTCCCCTGAATCCTCCTTTTGTGGGCCACGGTGACATGCATTGGAAGAAGGGGTGTTGCCGCCCACAGGCCACGCAAATGTGTTGAAAATACCACGTGGCCCTAGCTCACTTAGCTTGGTTGTACACATAGCAGGCCTGTCCAGCCCCTGCGCCCCCTCTGTTTTTTGTGTCGGCGCAGGCCGTTGCTGGTGTGCACCACTCTCCCTCCATGCATGACATCCACCAATAGGGTCATGTCGACAGACCCCCAACACAAGGACCCATCATCCTGTCTCTGCCTCCTAAACTCCTCGTCATACTCTAGCCATGCAACCCCACCCTTCCTGCGGTGCATGAGAGCAATCCTGTTCTGATATGTGTACAGCCCCAGCCCTTGGTCCTTCTCCACCTGTAGGATGGTGCCTGCACAAATGGGGAATGCCTCTATCCTATTTTCTTTTTTATCAGCCTCCTCCCCTTTTCTTTTTTCTTGTTCTCCCACTCCACTGGTCTATTCAATAGGGAGAACATGTCCACGGCACATACTCCCTATTTCTGATTTGCTGTCTAACCTTGTCTGTGAGGTGGGACCCCAACTGCTTGTCCAAACTGGCGTAAGAGCTGGGAGGTGGGGGTGTGGCCGCCAAGGCTGGAGATGCCTCAGAGGCTGTTGTCCCCACACTCGGGTCCTTGGCCCCTGCCTTCTCCACCAATGCTGACATGAGGTCCAGCAGCCTGTCCAGCTTGGCCTCAGTCCCCCCTGCTCCATTCCATCTGCCGGAGGAGACTCCCATCCTCAGCTCCCACTGGCAGGACTCTGCCCCAGAGTTGGTGGAACCACCTCACCCCTTGTGTTCTCAGTCCTCTCTGATTCTTCCCCTGCATCCCCTAATGCCACCTCGAGCACTTGCTGCACCTCACCATCACTCAGTGTCCTTATCTCATTACCCTGCTTACCTCTCGCTCATGTCCTGGGCACCTTCCCCTTTGCTGGCCGCTTCTGAGGAAGTGCCCCCATCTGGAAGATGACATCGAGGGGGGCCTCTAGCCCCCCAAGCATGCTTCCAACCAAGCGGCTCCGTTCTTCTTGAACAGCTCCCTCAGCTGCCCTTCTAGGCCTTCGGTGGCTCTCTTTGATGGGGTTCTCTGCCATGTAGCCATTGCACCTGAAAAACACTGAGAACCTCCTCCACCACCATGAGACAACAGTTAAAAAATTGGCAAAAAATTCTCCCTTGTCCAGGCTGCATCGCAATCCCCCCTCGTGGTGTGGCACCTTCGCGCCCCTTAATGTTTATTTTTGGGGGACCAATGGTGAAATATAAACCCCTGCGGGTCTCGGCCAGTAAATGGTCAGGTGGTGCACTACTCATGTCAGTTCTGTCCCACCCCGACTCCCCAGTGTGCCCACGGCATGGCCCCAGTGTGGGTTAACCTGAGCCTTGACCATTGCAACTTGTCCCGGTCATGCAATACCGTGCAGCCTGACTTGTTTTTTGTTAATTTTTTAAGAAGCTGCCTAGTGAATTGTGTCCCTCGGGTCCTGGTAGCTGTCCATATTGGCCAGAAGGCCCAGGATCCTGTATCCAGCTAGACTGTGCTGCCATATGCCTCAGGGACCCACCTGGGGACCAAAGCAGCCAGCAAGGAATGAATTTTATCCCGCCCCTCCGCCGCATGTGCCCGTCCTTGCTATGGAAGGCCCAGGTGTAGGAGAACTATCAGCAGCCCCAGGCAGTATGGCCACCTCAGTTCTCACGAGACCCAGAGTGACTGAGACCTGCCTATGTGTCCAACCACGAGGCTAGCCGCAGGGAGGAGCCCCAGCCAGTATGGCTGCTCAAGAACTACATGGGAGTAGCATGATCTACTGAACCCCCGGCAATGCCTGAAAGAGGCTTCCCCCAGGACTCCCTGTGAAGAGCCTGCAGGTGGCAGGCGGAGAAGGCTGACCCCGGATGCCGCACTGTCCCCTGACACCAGCCCTCTTAAGCAGCTCCTCTCCCCTCTCTCAGAGACACCACTGCCATCTAGCACAGCACCAACCCTGGGAGCCACCGTGCCCTGAGCGCCCTTTACTGTAGCCCCAGGTGACTACCTGTAGCTGGGCCAGTGGAATGCCATGCTGTTGGCAGACTGTCAGCTGGGTCCTCTACCTCCCCTCCCAACAAAACCCGAAACACTGCACCCCTCACTGCTCAGACAGAAGAATGAGTCATGGACTGTGCTTAACCAGGCCCTGGAGGATCCCAGTCACAGAGCCATGGCAAAGGTAGGACAAACCAACTCTCTCTGTCTGGAAAATTGTTTTTTTTTTGCTTTGCGAGAGAAAAAGGAGACCTGGGGTACCATCCTATAAACTTTGGTGCTAGGTGCAGCTTAAACCCCCAGGGCCACTGCTCACTGCCCTATAATCAGGACTGCAGAACTCTTGTTGTTCAGGGTGGGGGACGCGACCCACTACTATGGGGATAAGCCTATGGTTTCTAACCTCCGTGCCTAGCTCAGACAGTAAACTGCAAGACCAGGAGACTGGCGGAATATTGCTTTTTTTCTCTCTCCCCTCCCAGCTCTGGCCCAGCTCCAGACCCCCTGGGCTGAGCACTGTAGACCTGTAACACAGCCCCCCTAGGCATGCTAGGCCCTTACCTGCTGTCTTGCCTAAGGTACTCAATGTCTTGATCTAGCTAGGAGAAAATGAGAAAGAGGAAAGACTGCTGGCTGTAGTCCAAGATATCCTCTTTCCCCTCTCCTCCCACAGGATGTGCCCCCCCCTTCACTAAGTGGGAGGCCTCAGTGGTCCCTGCGCCCAATCACTAAGCTCTCCCAATTTCCCCTTAGGGACAACCTTTCTGTTCACACTCCCTCCCCCACCTCTTCCTGGATCCAGGGAAGGATGGCCCCAGACAAAATTATGGCTGCTGCCAAATGTTGCAGCCTCTGCATTGTCTGAGTATTGCAGCACTGGTAGTGTGCTCAGGGGATGGGGGATAGTACTGATCTGAGCATTGTGCAAAGTTTTTACAAGTATTTTTGGTAAAACATGAAAACTGGAAGCAGCCTCCATGGCAGGTCATAGAATGTACTGCAAGCTTTAACTCACAGAGGCTGGGGCAATTTGAAACAAAGATGGTGAAGGAATTTTGAGATAAAAAACAAATGGTATTATACGCCCAGTAAAACGGCTAAACTGGGTTTATTTGCTGTAGTCTAATGTTGGAGATGTACAAAAGGAAAGGGTACCCTTTCACATATTTTATGGTTTTGTCCTGACATTAGCGGATAAAGTTCTATCAGTGTGTGGCATAGTTCTTGGTCATACATTTAAGTGCTCAGCTAAGTTTGCAATTCTTATTTATTGACCTAGTAGGCCCAGTGGGCCTAGAAGTCCCTTTCTCTGGGGCAACCGGCGGGGAGGGGGGAATACAGATGGTAAGCAACTGAAATTGAACCAGCTGTTGGTGGTATTTTTAGTGAATGGGAGAAATTTGGCCAGGACACAGGGGAAAAATTACCCTACTCTTTTTTGATAAGTGCCATGAGATCTTTAGGATCCACCTGAACTACCACCAATCCAGGCAGATGGGACCTCGGTTTAACATCTCATCCGAAAGATGGCACCTCAGAAGTGCAGCACCCCCCTTATGCTGTACTACAGTGTCAGTATTGGGATATTAATCCAACTGCCAGATGTGGGAACTGAACCCACAGGGCTCTGATCTTCTAGCCTCAGAGGCAAATGTGCTACCTACTGAGCCACTGACACTGCTTCTTGGCATCTGTTCTGAGTTTACTAACCTATCTGAATGTCAACAATTATGGCTGACTGCAGCTTTCATTACAGCAACAAATGTCATTCTCAGATACTGGAATAAACAATCAATCCCTACAATTAAAGAATGGTTAACAGAGTTATCTACGAGAGCTAGCTATGAAAGAGTTGCTTATGTAAATACAAACTGCACAGACAAATACCTAGATATCTGGGAACCCTATGTGAAATGCTCTTTAAATTACAATATTAACTGAATTTTATCAATTGATTAATTTCTTTATGTATGTCTTTCTGAAAAATGCGAGAGAACAAACACCATGTTTTAGTATAGAAATGATCTAGTTAGAAATGTATTGTATATTACATGGAGATCTAGTTTGGTAAATAGCTTTTTAAATTGTTAAGTCTATTTATTCTTCTTCTTCAGCTATTGTTAATACAGTTTTCAGACTGCTACTGTATATGATTAATTGCTTTTTTCATTTTTGAAATTTATGTATTTTTAAAATCTTCAATAAAATATGAATTATAAAAAAAAAAGAGACTTGTGCTTTGGGGTGTCCTTTGCTTGAAGACTTTTCAAGTTCCACAACACCAGATGGATTGATTTACTTGTTACCAATGAATAGAGCCAAACAGAGGCTGGGAGGACGTGATCTTACATGGGGCGGTGGAACAAGACTTAGTGTTTTTCACACAGTTGAACTTGAAGATGCTATAACTCCCTCAATATTTGGAGTTAGGGGACAGTCTATATATCAAAGAAAAGGTCTTAAGGAGTACTACAAGAATAACTCATATTCTGCCACCTAAACATTTAGGGACAGTATAGAAAAAGCATAAAAAATGCAAATTTCCATAGGATAACATTTATGCTGTCATTCACTGAGTGCACTCTATTTACAGTACACGCTCAGAGAGAAGCTCAGTCAGTGGCTGGCTGCGGTGGTGAGAGATGGGCTGTGCCAGTTGCTAGCTGGGTATGGGTTGGGAGTGGAGCGGGGTGGTCTGGCACTGCCGGGTGGGTGGGGGGCCACTAGATTACCATGGATAGTTTGCACTACGGGATGTGTTGTGTTCTAATTATCCTAACTGGTATGGCTGAATTAATAACTCTGTGGGGTGTGGCAATAGGATTGGGGCTGGAAGGGGGGAATTTTACTGCTATTATGGGGATTAGGGCTGAGGAGGGGCTATCACTATTATGGGGGATCGGGGCTTGGTGGTGGGGTGCTGATAGCCCTGCAGGACTTTGACAGATTGGGGGAGTACTTGTGCCATATTTGTCAGCATGCCGCAGGCTTGCGGCCAACCGTTTAGGTACACCCTCCATTTTGAGTACCTGTAAGATTGGCACAAGTAGCAGAACTTAGATATGGTGACCTGGCCTGATACAGAATTGGGTGCAGGGTCCCTGGCACAACGGCATTTGGGGCAAGTTGTCTTTGGTGTGACTTGTGCCATCCCTTCTAGAATCGGCCCCCATGTTTGCAGGCAAGGCATTTCAGGCACTAACTACCCTTTGACTGAACCATTGACTCCTTTTGTTGGTTCTAACTATTTCTCCCCTCAGTTGCATTCCATGGGACCTTGTCATTTTTCCACTTTCATTTCTACACAACCCCGAGGTTATCCATTGTTATTCATTTTGAAATGCTTTGTATACATAACAAAGGTCACCACGCAGTTTTCTATACTGAATGGAATAAAGCCCCAATGTATGTAATATTTCCTTGTATGTCATTGTTTTCAAATTAGGTATTTTTTTGGTCACTTTCCTCTGCACTCATTCTATAAATGTCATACTGCTAATATTATAAACTGATACAAAAGGAGCATAGTATTCCATTTGTGATTGGACCAATGACGTATATAATGGAATAATAACCTCTCTCCTTCTAGTCTTGACATTTCTCAGTATACATCCGACTATTTTATTACTCTTCTTGACCATCTCCCTGATGTGGTCATTAAAGATTATTGTTGGCTATGTATATTCCCAGGTCTTTTTCAAATACTGTTGTTAGTATTTTATTATGTAAGTTGTATTGAGCCATAACATTATTATGTCCTAAGTACATCACTTTGCACTTTTCAACATTAAAGTTCAAACCACAATTTTTTTGCCCATTTTTCAAGATGTTCAAGATCCCGTTGCAAATCTGATGTGGCCTACATGTTATTAATTATGGCACCCACTTTTGTGTCATCAGCACATTTGCAAATCTTTTACTTTTCTGATGTTTGCATAAATGATATAAGGACATTAAACAACATCGGTCCCAGCACAGAGCCTTGCGGCACTCCACTCATGATCCCCATCCAGTCAGAACTGTGCCCGCCAGTACATACACATTGGGATCTATTCTCCAGCCATGACTGTACCCAAGATATTACACAAGGAAGACATTCTTTCTTTACTAATTGATTAACCAGTTCTCTGTGTGAGGCTGAATCAAATGCCTTTGAACAGTCAAAGTATACCACATCCACCGGTAGATCTCTGTCCAATGCCGTGCTTACTGTTTCAAAAAACTGCATCAAGTTTGTCAAACACAATCTTCCCTGGCTAAAACCATGCTGAGATATGTCTGTTTGCCCCTTCTCCACCATATGCTGTTGTATGATGCCCCTAACAAATCTCTCCATTATATTTCCTATCACAGAGCTTAGACTGATGGATTGAAAATCTGTGATGTCACTCCTATTCCTTTTTTTGTATATCAGGGTCACGTTAGCATTCCTCCATTCTATGATTGCTTTACCCTCTTTCAATGATTTGTTAAACAGCATACTTAATGACCCAGCTAGCTCTTTTGCCAGTTCCTTCAAAAATCTCTGGTGCACTCTGTTGGGACCTGGTGACTTGTTAACTTTCAGTTGTTTTAATTTTTCATATACATCATTAACTGATATGATCCTAACATCTTTGTTTTTTATTACAATATCTGCAAAGTTATACAATGAGAATTTAAACTAGAAGAGAGGGGTGGCAAGTGGCTAGGAGTCAGGCAGGATCCACAGGTAGGGAAGCTGAATGAGCTTATGGGGAGGTCAGGAGTGGATGCTAGGAAGGGAGAGAAAGTAGGGAGAGGGGGGAAGGAAGCGGGGTGGAGGGTGGTAAACTTGAATGCTAGGAGTCTAGGAAACAAAACAACAGAATTACAGGCTCTCATGGCATATGGGGAGGTGGACATGGTGGCCATCACCGAGACATTAGCTACCCAGGACCATGACTGGGACCTGACAATACCAGGGTATAGGATATTTCAGAGGAACAGGGCAAAAGAAAAAGGAGGGGGGTGGTGCTGTACATGAGTGAAGGACTGAAGTGTGTCAGGGAGGAAGGGGAGGAGGGCAGCACGGAGTCATTATGGGTGCAGCTCCAGGACTCCAAAAATAGGACCCTCAAGATGGGTGTGGTGTACAGGCCATCCTCTCAGACTGAGGAGTTAGACAGGAAACTAGTGGGACAGATCAGAAGAACCTGTGGGAGGGCCAGCACGGTGATTGTGGGGGACTTCCAACCTGCTGGGAGAGGATTGGGGTACCCCAGCTACCACGAATAGGAGGGAGCAGGTACTTCTGAATGCCTTCCAGGACAGCTTCCTATTGCAGATGGTCAATGAGCCAACGTGGTTAGGGAACACCTTAGACCTCTTACTGGAGAATGGTGAGTTTGTGAGGGAGCTGGAGGTGGAGGAACTGTTGGCGGGGAGTGATCACCACTCAGTGTGGTTCACAATAAACATGGGGAAAGGGGGAGTAGGAACGGGCACAAGGGTGTTAGACTTCAGGAGGGCCGACTTCAGGTGGATGAGAGAAATAGTACAGGGGTATCTGGCCAGGATCCATCCAAACATGGACACTAACCAGAAGTGGGAGGTCAATAAACTGGGAATGAGGAGGCAACCATAACACGTACAAGGGTCCAGAATAAAAGGGCTTGGGCCAAGAAGCCTAGCTGGGTGAAGGGGGTGGGGTAATGGAAAAAGTAAGGAAGAAAAGGGATGCCTTTAGAAGGTACAAAAAAAAGGGAGAGGGAAGGGCAGAGAGGAATACCTGAAGAAGTTGTAGGAGGTGATAAAGGCAGTGAGGTCAGCCAAATCATACAGGGAACTCTGGCTAGTACAGGGCATCAAAGAGGGGGAGGAGGACTTCTTCAGGTATATCAGGGAGAAAATGAGCTGTAAGGACCACATAGCAAGGATTAAGAAGGATGGGTGGGGGTGGAAACAGGGGTAGAACTGGCAGAAGCATTAAATGAGTAATTCTGCTCAGTATTTACTAAATAGAAAGTGGGAGCTGTACTCAAGGGGGTGGAGAATGGGTATGGGGGGGTGACAGACAGGGAAATCCCAGTGAGCAGAGTACTGGAGGGCTTGAGGGCATTGAGGGTGGACAAGCCAACAGGGCCAGATGGCATACACCCCAGGTTGCTGAAAGAGCTGGCAGAAGTCCAGGCAGAACCCTTGGCAGATCTCTTCAGTGCCTCCCTGGACTCAGGGAGTGCACTTCAAGACTGGAGGATGGCGCACGTGGCACTCCTCCACAAGAGTGGCCCCAAGGATAAGCCAGGGAAGTAAAGACTGGTAAGCCTCACATCCATCATGGGAAAGCTAATGGAGACAATCCTGAAGGAGAGGCTGGTTTCCCTTCTAGAGGTTAATGGGCTGCAGGACAGCAGACAGCAGACAGCATGGGTTTGTTTCTGGCAGATCCTGTCAGGCCAATCTGATGAAGTACTACAACTGGGTAATCAGGCAATCAGACAGAAATCATGCAGTGGATGTCATGTAACTGGACTTTAATAATGCATTCAATTCAGTGCCACATGGGAGGCTAGGAAGTAAGCTGGAAGGCACAGGGTTGGGGGTGAAGATGGTGGGATGGGTAGTGAACTGGCTGCAAGGGAGACAGTAGAGGGTGGTGGGGGGGAGGGGAGCTCTCCTCTCCCAGGGTGGTGACAAAAGGGGTGCCACAGGGTTCTGTACTGGGGTTGGTGTTGTTTGGGATCTTCATAGCAGACATCTCAATAGGCATCAAGAGCAAGATCAGACTGTTTGCAGATGATACCAAGATGGGAGCAGTAGTGGATGACTTAGAAGGGTGGCAGGTGTTGCAAGATGATCTGGCAAATTTGTAGGCCTGGTAAGACACTTGGCAGCTGGGGTTCAATGCCAAGAAATGCAAGGTACTACATTTCAGTGCAAAAAGCCCAAGAAGGAGCTACCAGCTAGGGGGATTCAACTAGCCAAGACAAAAGAGGAGAAAGATCTGGGGGTGATCATAATGGTAGCAGTGAACAATTCAGCACAGTGTAGAAAGGCAGCTGCAAAGGCCAACAGGATGCTGGGTTGTATTGCCAAAGGCATATCCTCCATGAAGGGGGAGGTGATCCTGCCGCTGTACAGGTCACTGGTTAGACCACACCTGGAGTTCTATGTGCAGTTCTGGCGACCATACCTGAAGAAGGACATTAAGTTACTGGAGGGGGTGCAGAGCAGGGCAACAAAAATGATCCAGGGGCAAGGGGATTTACACTACAAGAGCAGGCTGAGGGAGTTGAACATGTACTCCTTGGAAGAGAGGAGGAATGAGGGGGCATGATTGAAACCTTCAAGTACATTAAGGAAATAAATAAGATGGGCACTGATTGGCTTTTCAAATTAAGGAGGGGGAGGAACACTTGAGGGCACTATCTGAGATTGGAAGGGGGAAGGTTCAGGAGGGAAATGAGGAGGCACTCTTTTATAGAGAGGGTGGTGTCTGGGTGGAACACATTGCCAGAAGAAGTGGTATCCTGTAGCACAGTGGGCTGCTTCAAAAGGAGATGGGACAGGGTAAGGAGGAAGGTCACTGGAGAGGGGAGGGGAGTGAGGGGCAGCTACAGTATAAGGGCTGCTAGCTGCTCAATCGAGCAGACTCAGTAGCCCATAAGGCCTTTATCTGCTGGCAATTTCATATATTCATATTATTTTCCTTGGACTTAAAGTTACCAGCAAAATACTTAATAATATGTTAGCCATTTGCTTTTCATTTGATATTGTAATCTCTCCCTATTTTAATCTCTCCCACTGTGTTCTGTCCTCATTTTAGACTACCCATATAATTATAAAAATGTTTTTTGTTATCTAACGTCAATGTGGCCAGTCCGATTTCATTATCCATGTTTGCTTTCTTTGTTTTTTACAGTCTTTAGTTGTTTCTTATATATAACCCATGCCTCAGCTGCAGGTTTTCCTTTGTATTTTCCATATGCCTTTTTTTATACTCTTCTTTATCTTTCTAGAGAACCATTCAGGTATTCTTCTAGTTGAGTGGTATTTACTGATCTCAGGTACAGTACATGATTTTTAATACAGTAGTTAATCCTATTCTTGATCTTACTCCACATTGTTTCAAGGGTATCATTCTGTAGCTCCTTAACCCAGTCCCATGAGTTTACAGTAGGTAATCCTTCATACATTCGTAATTTGCTTTGTTATAACATTTAGGTTAATTTTTCCTCCACAGGATTTATATTCAAACTTAATCACTGTTTTGACCATGTTATGATCACTATCTGCCAGTGGGTCTAAGACTTCAACCCGGTCCACTGCCTCACTGATGTTGATAAATGCAAGGTCTAAGAGTCTTTGTTCTCTAGTTGGTTCTTTTACCAACTGGTCCAGATTTTTCTGCATTGCTATCTATAAATGTTTTATCTTGTAACATACATCCTGTATAGGTTTCCCAATCTATGTCTGGGTAATTGAAATTCCCCACTAGCATATAATTACCTTCTATATCTAATTTATCTGTTCCAGGAAGTTTGTATGTTCTTCTAGGCTCTATTAAGGGGATCATTAATGAACCCCAATAGTTAGTTTTGTTAGTTTAGATGTCTTCCTTTTTCCCACACAATTCCTTCATCCCTCCATGCAGTTACTCGTGTGTGGTCTCCTGTGCTGCAGTGCTGTCCTCGTGGTTCTGTCTGGGGACCACAGAGGGCCTTGTAAGTCAAGCACTCAAGTCTGTCACGATGGTACATTCTGTTTAGGATTTCATTTTGTGTTTCTAGTACCACTGTGACAGATTGTGCCAGACTCTTAAAGCCCTCTGACATGGTGCCCATGAAGTGATGGAGGTCCTCCCCTCAGTGCCGCAATTGCTGCATTAGATGCTACAATTGCAAAGAAAATACATTAGTATACTTTGTATATTGTGCTGTGTGCACTGTAACAACTGTTAGGATTTCTTGTTCTTGGATGCGTTGCACTGTGAAGAGAAATAGTAGTATTAATGTTGTAATGAAGCTTATCAACCAGAAGTGAAGAAGTTATTGGGCCTGATTCTCAAAGGGTGGTGCAAGCTTGTGACAAGCCCTGCGTCGAACCCAGTGTTGCGACCAGCACATTGACGCACCTTGCGCCCATTTCTCATAGGTTGCATGCCTTTGCAACACTGCACCCTTTTTATGGTGGCTTGCACCAAATATTCTGCACAAACCCTGTAAAAAGGTCCAATGACTGATGCAAAGTTAGACCAGCAAGAGCTGGTCTAACTCATGGCATGTGGTGCATGGGCTCAAGAATCTCGAATGCCAGCCAGGGAATACTTCAAACCCCATGCGCCATCTGTTCGGCACACCTGGGACTTGCGGCATTCCAACACCGTTGAGAATCAGGCTCCTTGTCTTTTTGCTATTATTCTTGTTGTATCTGAAGGCACTATCTCGTGATTTTGTTTACCTGTGATAATAAATATTTCTGTGACGGGAACATAGTATGTGATACACCTATAATTTAGAAGAATACTGTATATTAGCAAAGAATGAAAATGATTTTTTTTTTCTGGTGGTGTATCACTACAAGGTTAAGTGAAGAAATAGTGTGCTGATTTTATTCACCTGTGAGGATAGAGGTTTGTGTAATGTGTTGAGTTTGTTTGCCTGTCAGGAGAAATATTTCTGTGAAGACAACGTATTAGTCATTAGGAAAAAAAAGCATCTTTTTGTCTTCTAGTTTCTTTACCTGTAAGGATAAATATTTCCTTTGCAAAGAATATATTAGTTATGAGGAAAAATCTTCCTTTTTATATTGATTGTGCACATGTACAAGAAACATGTGGCAGTTTGCTGCAGAAGCAGGTTGTGGAGGCGTGGCACTGTTGTGGCCAATGCCCCCACAGCCTTTTGAGGCTTGGCTTGCTTTTCCCAATGGGGTGGCACACTGCTGCTGACACTAGTTCAGCCAGCATGCCACCACCTTGAAACATTTTAGCCACTGCAATCAGGGGCCACCTTGTCATTGCAGTGTCAGCCATTACGCTGCAATGAGGGAGCGACCCGTCATTGCAGGGTGGTCCCTTGCATTCCCCCGACCCAGTTTGCCGACAGGAGCCTGAGTCCCCATCGGTTTGTGTTGTTCACTGAGGGGTGTCCAACCTTTGGCATCATGTCCCTCCCCTGTTTCTTTGCAGACGGGGTGCCCAATCTCCATCGGCATGTTCCCCCAGTTCTTGTGTGTTGAGGGGTGCCCAATCCCTCTGCTCATGAGACCCCCAAAAGTATGTGCCAATAGAGTGCCCAATCCCTGTCGGCTCCAGTCCCCACCCCAAAACATGCAGGTGTCATGCTGGGAGCTCACCCCAGAGTGCCAAAAGTACCTGCTAAAATGAAAACCATCCCGGAATGTCTATTTTTTTCAACCTTGTAAAGAAGAAAACGGTCCCTCACCATCTGCGCCTCCCCAACCCACGCCCACCCACTGCGTACCCCACCTCCCCACACAGCCCCGTCACCCCATACTTACTGTACCTCTGAGCTAGCGTGATGATCTTCAGTGGACCAGGAACACGCCTGCACTCTTCAAAGCCGACCGTGGAACTGAAGAAATGCCGTAAGTTGTATAATGGCATAAATAGGTTTTTTCAACTTGCTGCATATCTTAGGCATTTTGGGAGTTTTCAACATGGGGTTATTGGGACCCCTCTTCATGAACTCAGCCACTGTCACGGCGTTATTCAGTCCCGAAAGGTGATTTTGCGGTCACTGCGCGGAATCATCTTTCGGGACTGATTAACGATACAACAGTGCCAGTGTTCATGAGGTGGGCTCTCAAAAAATCTATTTTGCAAGTTTGGTGGAAAAAAATCCAAAAAATGACTGTTTTACAAGCGTGTGTTGTGCAGTTGCTACGCACGCTCGTAACTTCACAAATTTGCAATATTTTCATGCCAGATTTTCAACATTGGCATTTTCCACACCTCTTTATGAACAGTACAGTTGTCATTTTTCCCATTCTGGCCGAAATGTGTTTTCGCACTTCCGGCGCAGAATAGCGCGGTCGCTGTGGGGAAATTAGTGTTCGGGACAGATTAAGAAAATTACAGTGACACTGTTCATGAACAGAGGTCCTATAATGCCTATGTTGAAAATCTGGTGACGATAGTCCATCAAATGACTGTGTTATAAGTGTGCATTGCGCAGTTTCCACGCACCCTTGTAACTTCGCAGACTTGTAATATTGTCATGCCAGATTTTCAACATTGGCATTTTTTCACACCTCCTTATGAACAGTACAGCTGTCATTTTTCACATCCTGCCTAAAATGTGTTTTCGCACTTCTGGCGCAGAATAGCCCAGTTGCTGTGGGAAATCAGTGTTCGGGACAGATTATGAAAATTACAGTGACACTGTTCATGAGCAGAGGTCCTAAAATTCCTATGTTGACAATTTGGTGACGAATGTCCATAAAATGACTGTGTTACAAGTGTGCGTTGAACTGTTTCCACGCACCCTTGTAACTTCGCAAATTTGTAATATTTTTACGCCACATTTTCAACACTGGCATTTTTTCACACCTCCTTATGAACAGTACAACTGTCATTTTTCACATCCTGGCCAAAATATGTTTTTGCACTTCTGGCGCAGAATAGCATGGCCGCTGTGGGAAATCAGTATTTGGGACAGATTAAGATCGAGCGAGGGGGGGGGGAATGACCAAGCTCAACTGAGCTCTGTCAGGACTGCTGCAAATTTCTTTGTGGGCAGAAAAAGGCCCCAGTGCATGCAGGAGCCCAGTACAAAAGGGCAGCCTGCAGTGCCGGGAGAAACAGAATGACAGCGAGTGAGGGAGGGGGAGTGAGCAAACTCAACGGAGCTCTGTCGGGACTGCTGCAGATTTCTTTGTGGGCAGAAAAAGGTGCCAATGCAGGCAGGAGCCCAGTACAAAAGGGCAGCCTGCAGTGCCGGGAGAAACAGAATGAGAGCGAGTGAGGGAGGGGGAGTGAGCAAACTCAACGGAGCTCTGTCGGGACTGCTGCAGATTTCTTTGTGGGCAGAAAAAGGTGCCAATGCAGGCAGGAGCCCAGTACAAAGGGCAGCCTGCAGTGCCGGGGAAACAGAATGAGAGCGAGTGAGGGAGGGAGTGAGCAAACTCAACGGAGCTCTGTCAGGACTGCTGCGGATTTCTTTGTGGGCAGAAAAGGTGCCAATGCAAAGCAGGAGCCCAGTACAAAGGGCAGCCTGCAGTGTCAGGAGAAATAGAACGCAGAAAGTGAGAGAAGGGGAGTGAGCGAGCTCAATGGAGCTCTGCCAGAACTTTAGAGTTTCCCACCCTCTCACCCAGGGTCTTCTGTGGTCCTATATTACAGCAGGGTCTCTGGAGTGGAGACAAAGCAATGATTGGATAATTTTAGGATTGCTGTAATAATACAAATTTAGTTGTTCTGTTTATTTCTCTAACTGAGCTATGTACTGAGCTATACTGTTAGGATTGCTGTAATAATACATATTTATTTGTTCTGTTTATTTCTCTAACTGAGCTGAGTAATACATTTGGTAGAAAACATCCAAAAAATGACTGTTTGATGAGCGTGCATTGCACAATTGCTATGCACGCTCGTAACTTCACGAATTTGAAATATTTTCACTCCAGATTTTCAACACTGGCATTTTCCGCACCTTCTGATGAACTGTACAGCTGTCATTTTTTCACATCCTGGCTGAAATGCATTTTCGCACTTCTGGCACAGAATAGCACGGTCGCTGTGGAAAATCAGTGTTTGGGACACATTAAGAAAACCACAGTGATGCTGTTCATGAGCAGAGGTTCCAAAATGCCTATGTTGAAAATTTGGCGATGATAGTCCATAAAATGACTGTGTTATGAGTGTGCATTGTGCAGTTTACATGCACCCTTGTAACTTTGCAAATTAGTAATATTTTCACATCAGATTTTCAACACTGGCATTTTTTCACACCTTTGTATGAATAGTATAGCTGTCATTTTTCACATCCTGGCCAAAATGTGTTTTCACGCGTCTGGTGCTGAATAGCGCAGTTGCTTTGGGAAATCAGTGTTTGAGACAGATTAGGATCGAGTGAGTGAGAGGGGGGAGTGACCGAGCTCAACTGAGCTCTATCGGGACTTGTGCGGATTTCTTTGTGGGCAGAAAAAGGCACCAATGTAGGCAGGAGCCCAGTACAAAAGGGCAGCCTGCAGCGCCAGGAGAAACAGAACGAGCGAGTGAGGGAGGAGGAGTGAGCGAGCAAGCTCAACGGTGCTCTGTTGGGACTGCTGCAGATTTCTTTGTGGGCAGAAAAAGGTATCGATGCAATCAGGGGCCCAGTACAAAAGGCAGCC
The DNA here is from genome assembly GCA_016271365.2 of Neoceratodus forsteri. Lineage (NCBI taxonomy): Eukaryota > Metazoa > Chordata > Ceratodontiformes > Ceratodontidae > Neoceratodus > Neoceratodus forsteri. Next base: position 627,433,732 of record JADMNL010000023.1, on the reverse strand, counting down.
TGCAGTGGCGGGAGAAACAGAATGAGCAAGTGAGAGAGGGGGAGTGAGTGAACTCAACGGAGCTGTATCAGGACAGCTGTGGATTTCTTTGTGGGCAGAAAAAGGCACCAACACAGGCAGGAGCCCAGTACAAAAGGCAGCCTGCAGCGCCAGGAGAAACGGAAGGAGCGAGTGAAAGAGGGGGAGTGAGCGAGCTCAACAGAGCTCTGTCGGGACTGCTGCAGATTTCTCTGTGGGCAGAAAAAGGTGCCAATGGAGGCAGGAACACAGTACAAAAGGGCAGCCTGCAGCGCCAGGAGAAACAGAATGAGTGAGTGAGAGGGGGGAGTGAGCAACCTCAATGGAGCTCTGTCGGGACAGCTGTGAACTTCTTTATGGGCAGAAAAAGGCACCAATGCAGGCAGGAGCGCAGTACAAAAGGGCAGCCTGCAGCTCTGGGAGAAACAGAGTGAGCGAGTGAGAGAGGGACAGTGAGCGAGCTCAATGGAGCTGTGTCGGGACTGCTGCGGATTTCTTTGTGGGCAGAAAAAGGCGCCAGTGCATGTAGGAACCCAATACAAAAGGGCAGCCTGCAGCATCGGGAGAAATAGAATGAGTGAGTGAGAGAGGGGGAGTGAGCGAGCTCAATGGAGCTCTGCCGGGACTTTACAGTTGCCCATCCTCCCGCCCAGGGTCCTCTGTGGTCCTCTATTACAGCAGGGTCACTGGAGTGGAGACAAAGCAATGATTGGATACTTTAGGATTACTGAAATAATACAGTTTACTTCTTCTGTTTCTTTCTCTAATTGAGCTGAGTAATACTTGGAGTGCAATAGGATGTCTAACTGGGCTAAGTGAAACTATATGAGAGCCGAGAACAAAAAGTATTGTAGCTGAGGGGTGAAAAACTGACAAGGAAGCTTTAGGATTGCTACAGTAATACAGTATCTAATGGATGACAGTTAAGCCCGAATTACCCCCGTCGGCAAGGGGGACTAGTGTGGGGGGGGGGGGACAGGAATTTGAGTAAATAGGGGCCTAACAGTTGTAGTAGGACACAGAACCTGGGAGTAAGAGCCCATAACATAAGATGGGGGCCAAAATGGGGCAGGTGCCACATGTCAATAGGGTGGGCATCTTTGGAAGGGTGGAGGGGTGTACAGGGTGTGGGTGTGCCATGATCCTGGACTGGGCTTGGAGGATGGGGGGGTGTATGGTCTGTAGATGACTGACTAGTTTGAGGGAGGAACTGTAGAGGTAAGGGAGGAGTGTAAGTGGCAGGGCAGATGAGTATGGTAGGCATCCTGAGGGGGGAACTAGGGATGGCAAAAGGGGACGGAGGAAGAATAACTAGGGACTGAAACCAACCCCCGTATCAGAGGCACTAGCAGGAAAGAGAGGAGAAGGAAGGGGGTACCCGAGGTGAGGGTGGGGCTTCCTCCTGATGGGGGAGGAAGAGACCATGAGGAGTACTTGGGGAGAGAGCAGATGGCTGTGGGTAGGGAGGCACCAGTGGTGGCACTGAGGGGAACAAGTAGAAGGGGGGAACCAATAAGGGGAAGAGATGTAGGACAGGTATCGACTATGAATAGATTTGAACCTCTGCTGTGAGACAAAGAGGGGGAGCAGGAACATACTGAAGGGGGAGGACAAGTTGGGCATGAGAGGGATGGCAACAGGTAGGGGAAGAGATAGTGAGGACAAAAGGGTCGAAGGGGGCTAGTAAGGAAGGAGGGGTGGTGACTGAAGGAGAGAAGGCTATGGGAAGGGGGGAAGGATGGGAGGGGCATCACTGTTGGGGTAGAAGGGAATGGATGCTCTAAGTCAACAACAGCGGGGATAGGGAAGGGATTGGAAATCAGCAGGGGAGGAGGGGAGGTCGACATGGGAAGCCCAGTAGGAAGCAGTCAGGCTGGGAAGGGGTTCAAGGGGATGGGAGGAATAAGGCAGAGAAAAGGGGAGGCGGAGTAGGTACAGATATAGGCGTGCAGAGGTGCAGTTGAGGGGGTGAGGACAGGAAGAATGAATACTGGGGTGGTGGAAGGGGCATTAGAAGGGAAAGGGGGTAAGGGGCAGGGGGTATTCATCCTGGGGGATTCTATACTAAAATGGGTGAGGTGGGGCAAAAAAGGGGGAAGGCACAGCCATATTTGGATTGAAGCTGTCCCCAGGTTGAGTGCAGGAGGGGCAGGGCAGGCACTGCTCAAGCCTGCAGTGAGGGGCAGGAAGAAACCTCATTTACTGTTGCATGTGGGTACAAACAACTTGATGGGGGACACTGTGGAAGTAGTGAGGAGGAGGTTTGAGTACTTGGGCAGACAGTGTGAGGGAGTGGGGAAGTCGGTGGCATTCTTGGAGGTACTGCCGGTACCAGAGCTGCCCCACAAACACACATACACACTCCCCGAAAAACTGCTTAAAAGCCTGCAATTCATTCAAATCAATTCCATTTTCTTACTTACTTGGGGTTCAATGCCAACAAGTGTAAAATCATGTACCTAGGGCATAGGAACCCCAATGCTGGGTATAGGATGGGGGGAGGTACTGATACTCACTAGACATGAAAGGGTCCTTGAGGTTATTATATCAGAGGACCTCAAGATGGCAGTACAGTGTGACAAGGCTATGGGCAGGGCAAATTGGATTCTGGGATGCATAAGGGCTGGCATCTCCAGTAGGAGGAGGAAGGATGTTGTGCTGCCATTGTATCACTCTCTGGTATCCCCTCAGCTGGAGTACTGTGTCCAGTTTTAGAGTTCACACTTCAGAAAGGACATAAGGTGGAGGTTTTCCAGAGGAGGGCACCCAAAATGGTTCAGAATTTTCACAGGAATCCCTACAAGGAAAGGCTGAAGAATCTCAAATGTACACTCTGGAAGAGAGGAGGGTGAGAGGTGACATAATCAAGACCTACAAAGTACCCCACAGGGTTAAAGAGGGTACAGTTGGGGAGTCTCCTTCAAATGAGGATAAGCACCCAACCAAGGGACATGCAATGAAGCTGGGGGGGGGGGATTCAGGATAGATGTGAAGAAATATTTCTTTACTGAAAGGGTGGTAGACGCCTTGAACAGACTACCAGGAGAAGTGGTGGAAGCTAAAATGGTAGGTGGCATTAAGCATGCATGGGATAAACACTGGGGTATATTACAGAAAGGGGAAGGAGGGGGTCAACGGAGATCAATAGGGCCATGGAAGTGGAGTTCAAATTCATTGCAGGAAAAATCCATTAAGCAAGCTCATTCACAAGGAGGTCCTGATGGATGCAGGCAGAATAAGACATGCAGTAACATATACAGGCAGGCGTTACAAGTAGGTAGAGAACACTTGGCCAGACTGGATGGGCTGAGCGGTCCTTTTCTGCTGACAAATTCTATGTTTCTATCACATCATGTGTTAATTCAGGTGCAGTGTTTATTTAAAGTTGGGCCTACCATACATCCAGATGTAAGGTACAGTAAATTACTGAATTAGATGCAGCCCACTTACAGTGCAGTAAACAGAATCCCAGTGCTTCGAGAAGCCTTTACTCTCCATAAGGCTGCTTAAAGAGCTGGGGTTCTATTTGCAGTGTCCACACCAGTATGCTGATCTTAAAATCGACACTGCATCTGAATGAGTACTTGATTCTTGCTCACTCAATTTCTTCCCCACTTTGAAACCTGCTTGTTCTGAGTTACTTTTGGGCTGGCAGCGCCTTGCCTGTGTTGGCAGATGACCAATAAGTGGCACTGAAAGACGTCAGACTTCACAGACTGTGAAGGTAGCTGCTCACGGACAGACATAAGGCAATTCTACTGGGGGTAGGAGGAAGTAAGCTGTTGATTAACTAGAATCTGCAGCTTATCCATCAGGTAGGGAAATCGGCAGACTAGGTGGGCCAAGTGGTCCTTATCTGCTGTCAAATTCTATGTCTCTATGTTTCTCACTCACCATCTTGGCAAGAAGAAGGCTGAAGCTGTGGCCACTGATGACTGTTGGGGTGTGGGGATGGGTGGACCAAAGGGGACAGGCATAAGGAGACAAAATCATAATAAAAATTGTGAGACCTTCACCAGCTTTCCAAAATGCTTACCAGTAAAAGAACACTATGAAGTTTTCCATATGGCAACACAATCTGGTGAGCCCTCTGTCTGCCATCTGACACCAGGCATCAACCAGCGTAAAATTGCCTAAAGAAGGCAGTGTGGTCTTGTGGTTACTGAAATACTGCAGATTACAGATTTGTAAGAACAAAAGAATACTACACAGAAGCTGGCACACATGCCTATAGCAGCTGTCTTCTGCTTCTCAGTAGTTATATTTATACCCTTGAGTTACTTAAATGTTTCTATCATATCCCCTCTTTCCCTCCTCTCTTTCAGTGAGTACATATTGAGGTCCCTTAATTTCTCCTCATAAGTCTTGTATTGCAAGCTCTGTACCATCTCATTCACCCTTCTCTGGACCATCTCCAGCCTGTTAAAATCCTATAGAAGGTGCGACCTCCAGAACTGCACACAGTACTCCATGTGAAACCTGACCATTGTTTTATATAATGGCATCACTACCTCCCTCCTTATGCCAGTGATACCCCTGCCTATGCACCCCAGCATGTCACTGGCCCTCCCAGCTGCCTTACCATTTTGACATTTTCAGGGCATCTGAAATAAGAACCCCCAGGTCCCTTTCCTTCTTTGTGACTGTCAGCAACTCCCTCCCCCTATCCTGTAAGTTTCCCAAGGGTTTCTGTGTCCCAGGTCCATAATTTTGCACTTTTTTGAATTAGAGTTCAGTTGCCAGTCCTCAGACCATTTCTCAAGCTTTCCCAGGTCCCTCCTCATTTTCTCCACCCCCTCTGGGGTATCCACTGTGTTACAGATCTTGGTGTCATCTGCAAACAGGCAGACCTTTCCCTTCACCCCTTCTGCAATGTCACTAATGAAGACATTGAATAGGACTGACCCCAGGACCAATCTCTGCAGCACCCCACTGGTCACCCCCTCTCCCCAGACTGCGCCCCCATTTACCACCACTCTCTGCCTCCTGTCTCTTACCCAGTTTCTAACCCACTTTACCACCCTCTCCCCCATGCCCACCCTACTCAGTTAGTTTATCAACTTCCTCTGTGGGACGGTGTCAAACGCTTTGCTTACATCAAGGTAAGCGTTGTCCACTGCACCACCCCGATTTACTTCCTTTGTCACCCAGTCAAAGAGATCAACCAGATTTATCTGACATGACCTCCCCACTGTGAATCTATGATGTCTATGGTCCTGGGCTCCTATGGCTTCTAGATGCCCCACTATCCTTTCTTTAACCAATGTCTCCATGATCTTCCCCACTACTGAAGTAAGGCTGACTGGCATATAGTTCCCCGCCTCCCCCCCCTACTGCTGGATTTGTATAGAAGGACCACATGTGCCCTCCTCCAACTCTCTGGTACCACCACTCTGTTGAATGACTCAGTGAACATGGCTGTCACAGGTACTGCTATTTCCCTTCACAGTTCTTTTAATATACTTGGGTGTATGCCATCTGGTCCCATCACTTTGTCCATCTTCAATTTACTCACCTTCTGCAGGATTCTTCTGCCTGTGAATGGACTATTGTCCACCTCTTCACGCCTTTGCAACTGATGTACTGCTGTGGTCTTTGCCCCTCACCCTCTTCTGTGAATACTGAACAGAAAGACACAGTGGATGACTTGGGGGGGGGGGCACATGGCAGTTCTTAGGCATGGTACTTTCACTTCCAAATACCTAAACAGCACATATAAGCAATCAACATTCGGCATTGACAAATGCTTGTTGTTTCCTGGTGTTATATCAGTATGATGTCAAGTAAGACTATAGTAATCGCATTGTCCTGTGAATAGAAATAATATTATGAAGGCAAGGTCCAGTATTGTACAGTGACAACTGGTTAGCAGATTTTAAAGACACCGGTAATGTTTTCTACTAATAAGAATTTCAGTTTACCTGTCATACATTTCAGATCCAGTTTGTCTAGGTAAGTTAGGTTTGTCTAGGTAAGTTAGGTTTGCTGGCAAAGGCACCTAGCTTCATCTGAACTCTTTTGTTCTAGATTGCTTGAAAGGACAGTGCACAGACCTTACCACAGCAAGGAAAAGGATTAAGGCTTCTTTTGGCTAGGCAGATTTACTGTGTGTTATTATTTACTTTTGTATGCACAGGGATTGTTATTGTTTGTTGCTAACATTTTATTGCTTTATTTTTCTCTGATTCAAATTGTTGTTGCTGCGTATACCTTCTGCTGCATTATTACAGGGTGTGCCTACAGGTGTGTGCTTATAGATTACTGCTGTAATCTTCTGATTCGAATTGTCTTTTGCAAGGTATATTTTCTGTTAGTGCTTTATTTTTCTCTGTAGCAAAGTGTTTCTTACAGGGTATATCTTCTGTGAAATTATTGCAGGTGGTGCTTTACAGGTTTTACAGTTTTATCTATCATTAGGATAAGCTTTCAGGGCTACTGCATTTGTTGCTGGCTGATTGTTTCTGCACTTACCTGCTTGTTTCTTTCATCCGTGGGTCTTCTTTTTTTGGCAGGGGAAGGGCCCAGCCACCCACCCCATCCCCAACCACCCCACCCTACACTCCTTTTATAGGCTACCACAGTCGTGACATTTCCTGTAACAAAACAGGAAGGGGCTGGGTCAGAGGGGTATCCACACAATGACCTCATTTACAGGGTCACAAGTAATTTTAACTTGTTATACAAAAACAAACAAAACACAAAATCAAACTTTTGCTTTCATTTTCCTCCTTCTAATTACTCTGACCAGGTTATAAACCCAGCAACTGATCTGGGATGGATATTATTAACTGCAGGCACTGCGGGACACTTTTCAAAAGGGCAGTTTTACAGGATTTAGGACATGGTCCTACATGCTGGGCCATTGGAGATCTAAGGGCTTAGGTCCAGGCAGCATGGGCAGAGATTGCACACCTCAAATTGCATATTCAGGAGGAAATATATTATAAGACCCACCTGCCATTTCCCCAACATCCAACAGAAGCACCTCGACTGCAGAGGGTAGTTGGTCTGAGAGGTTGGCAGGTGGTTAGAAGGGAAAATCAGGTGCCCCATCACTCAATGCTCTCCAACATATCACCTCCACAAACCACATAAAAACTGCAAACAGGTATCTGCCTCTATCTCCGAAATCAAACAAAGAGGCAGAGGACACTGCACAGTGGGACACTGCAGCACAGGAGGTAGCACAACAAAACTCGCCCCAAACAGGAACCAAAACAAAAAAAGCAAAAAGGAAATCCAACAAACTTCTGATCATAAGAGACTCCATGATTTGGGGAGTTGATACCTATCTCCAGCCAGGGGCAATGGTCAAATGTCTCCCAGGTACATCAGCGTGGAGAGAAACTGACTGCATTGTTAAAACTGTACAGGAAGCAGGAGAAAACATTGACGTCCTAGTACACATAGGGACTAACAATCTCGCCAGCCGGTCAGTTGTGGAGACCAAGGAACATCTGACTAGGCTGGGTGACAAACTAGCATCCATTTCATCCAGCATCTCCTTCTCTGAGATCCTGCCAGTCTGGAAGAGGGGGACAGATGGACGGAAGATCAGAGAAGAGGAGATAGGGGAGCTAGGCATGTGGCTCAAGGGCTGGTGCCAGGAAAAAGGACACAAATCTGTAGGGAACTGGCATCAGTTTTGGGAGCGAAAGTTCTTTACATTTGATGGACTGCATCTGACTAAGGAGGGAATCAGTGCATTGGGGCAGAAGTTTGATGTCTTTGCAGAATATTTAAACTAGCAAATGAGGAGAGAGGTGCAGCACGCGATACGTCGAATGGGAAGAACACCCCTCCCCCCTCAGCTAGTGGTCAAACAGGAGTTCAGCATGTTCATTTGCATCACCAGATAAGGAAAAAGGTCCTGCTCCCCATACGATGCACAGGGGAAATGCCAGACATTACCCAACAACCAACACACTGAAATCTGGCCAATGGAAAATCATGTACTCAAATGCTCGCAGTCTAGGAAACAAGATCCCAGACCTGCAGACAGTAATGACAGAGGCTAAACTGGACATAGTAGCCATTAGTGAGACATGGTTTACCAGTAACCACACTTGGGAGACTTCAATACCAGGCTATGTACTATTCAGAAGAGACTGATTTGCAAAAAGGGGGGGGGGGTGGAGTGGCCCTTTATGTCAAAGAAAATATCAAAGCTACAGAAATTCAGAATACACACATGGAGCCAGAAGAACTGTGGTTCACCCTGGAAACAAGAAATGGGACAGCCACATGAACTGGGGTTGTTTACAGGCCTCTAGACCAGGGGGAGGACATAGATACATTACTGTTAGATGATATACAAAACATGACAGCTAAAGGGGAGGTTCTGATAATGGGAAACTTTAACATGCCAGATACAGATTGGTCAATACCAGCAGGAACATCTGCCTGAACTAGACACATAGTGGATTCCTTGCAGGGGGAGGGCCTCAAACAACTGATACAACAACCCACAAGAGACAGGGCTATCCTAGATCTAGTACTGACTAACAGGGAAAGAATAACAGATTGCCAGGTAAAAAGTCACCTGGTGGCCAGTGACCATCACATGGTATGATTCAATTTGGCCACTAGAACTAAATCATCCCATTCCAAGGCAAAAATATGGGACTTCAGAGGAGCTGACTTTGATAAGATGGCCAACAGAGTTAAGCTAGCCCTGGCAAAAAAGAAATACAGGTGAGGGGGTACAGGCAAAGTGGGCAAGCATTAAGGATGCAATACTTGAAGCAACATCACACTGTGTTAGAGAGAAAAGGAAGTGCAAAAGAAGAAGGAAACTACTTTGGTTCTCAAAAACAGTAGCAGAAAAGGTCAGAGCCAAAAGGCTGGCTTTAAGGAAATATAAGGGAATGCAGCGGGATGAAGACTCATACTAAGAATCATACTAAGAATGAATAGAAGCCAGAGGGCACAAGGCCCATAAATGCTCCTTGAGTCTAATAATAACTAAAAGGAGTACCAGAAAGAATCAGTTTATCCAATCGAGATTTAAAAATAGATTTAGAATTACTAGCAATCACCTCAATTGGTAAAGCATTCCAGGGCTTAGTAATACGTAGGGTATAGAAAAATTTCCATTGCTTTATGCTGAATTTCCTATACTGAAGCTGAAGGAGGTGACCTCTAAGATTGTGATCAGAATCTTTAAACACCAGCCCCAATTTAGTTAAAAGGTACGGGCCTTGCATGACATCGAACATAAAAAGGATATCACCACTTAACCTTCGTGTAGTGAGGGGCATTAATTTTAATGAGTCCAGCCTGGATTCATATGACATCTTTTGAATTCCACTCACAAGTTTAGTTTAGCGTCTCTGTACTCTCTCCAATTGTAAAATATCCTGTTTCAAAAAGGAGCATAACATTGGGGAAGAGAAATCCAAATGTGGATGAACATAAGCCCTATATAAGGGCACTAAAATGTTACTATCTCTAGATTTTATGTTTCTCCTGTTAGACCAAATAACTCTGTTAGCCTTAAGTATAGCAGAATTGTGATACAGACAAAAAATCAGCAGATATCAAAACCCCTAGATCTTTTTCCATGTTAGTACTAGTCAGCAATCTATTCTCTAATAAGTAATCATGAGATAGATTGTTCGGACTAAGATGCATAATCCTACATTTTTCATGATTCATTTTCATCCCCCAACTATTGATCTAATTTGTGATGGAATCCAAATCATTTTGGATGGATGCAATCTGCTCAATACTGGAACATAAACCACCAATTTTAATATCATCTGCATATTTAATAGTGTGTGTGTAACACTTATTAGTTATATCAGCTATAAAAATCTGGAAAAGACAAGGGCCCAGAACGGATCCTTGAGGCACCCCGCTGGTAACCTGCCCCATACTTGAGTGTTGGCCATTAATCAAAACTCACTGCATTCTGTCAGTTATTCAATTGGATATCCATCCCACTATAGTATGATCAGTATTGACAGAAATTAGTTTTTGTAGTAGTGCATTATGAGGGAGTAAGTCAAATGCCTTACTGAAGTCAATAAAGATTATATCATAAGGGAGTCTATTATCAAGGTGAAGACTACGGTCTCCGTAAAAGCATAATAAATTTGTCAAACAGCTACAACCCTTTTTAAAACCATGCTGTTCAAAATCTAAATCAGGCAAGAAAGAAATAATCCTGTCTTTTATTAAGCTTTCCATAATTTTACACATGGGCGATGTTAAGCTAATGGGTCTATAATTCTCCCAACAATTTTTTGGTCCTTTTATATAAATCGGGATCACATATGCAGTTTTCCAGCAATGTGGAACAAAATTTTGATTAATACACTGTTCACATAATATTTTTAAAGGAGAAGACAAACTGTCTGCCAACAAATACAGAAGATGGCCTGCTATGTCGACTGGTGATACGCTAAATTTCCCTTTTTGGGTTATCAACTTAGCATAGACATCAGATTCTAATAAGGAGATATCACTAACAATTGAATCTCTGGTTATTTCTACTGACTGGCTTTTAGAGAATAATTTGCAATCATTTGTTTTAAATAGATTTGCCATCTCAAGGGAATCATGAACACAGAGATCATCAACTTGAACGGGACCAACTTGACTAGTGGGTTTCCTGAGGGAATTTATATATGAAAAAAAAGGATTTGCTGTTATCTTTACTAGCATTTGCAGCTAATTTAATCTTCCAATATTTCTTGGCTTTTCTAATACTGGTTTTACATTTTTGTTGAATTTTTAAGTATAAATTCCAATTAGATGACGTTTGAGATTTTAAGTATGCTCCATACTGCTTATTTTTTTTTCTTAATAAGATATTTAATAGACTTATTCATCCATTTAGGCTGGTGTTTGTCTGAAGAATTTTTAAACTTGTCTGAATATACATATTCCTTAAATCAATGATTTTATTATGTAATATACTGAAATATTCATTGATACCATAAGTATTTAGAATGTTCTGCCAGTCCATATTATCTAAACTAGATTTCATTTTTAAGATGTCAGATTTTTCATACACAAATATTTTAGAACTATGTTTCAATGAGACAAATATGTGTTCTGTATTGAACCTAATTGAACAATGGTCGCTGTTCCCAATAGGTGAATGTTTTTTTTAGATTATTCAGTTCTAGGTTAGTTCTATGGAGGACAAGGTCTAAGATATTTTGACCTCGAGTAGGTAATTCTACCCTTCGTACAAGGCTACACTGTTGGCAAATATTAAGTAATTTTTTACCTATACATGAAGTAGCTGAAGGTCCCCTCCAGTCAATGTCACCTATGTTAAAATCCCCTGCAAGAATAACATTTCCTAAGGTGCATGCTGATTCAATTTCTGTCAATAATATATCAAAATGTTCAGTGGATGCACTAGGTGTGTGATAACATACTCCTAAGATAAGGTGTTGGTTATTTAACAAGACCTTAATCCATTGTGACTCAGATGGACTATCAGGTGACCGGATGTGATCTGAAATATCAGCTGACTGGATAAATTCTTTAAGATAGGGAGGCATACCAAACTTACCTAAGGGAAGGCAGTAAGGCAGGCAAAGGCCCAGACCAAGGAAACACTAGCACGAACAGTAAAAGAAGGTGACAAGACTTTCTATAGATACATTAGTGAAAGGAGAACATCCAAAGGGGGTATTGCTAAGATCAGAGGGGATAAGGGGGCATGAGAGGAGGAGGATCATGTAAAAGCATCTATCCTAAATAGATACTTCTGCTCAGTATTTACTGAAGAGAAGGTAGGGCAGGTCCCACAGCTCAGCAGCATGGACACGGGGGGGAGGTGTGCACCAGTCCTTCAGAAAAGAAAGGTTCCTACAAGAGCTCTATAAGCTCAGGGAGGACAAGGCAATGAGACCTGATGGCATACATCCCAGGGTACTAAAGGAGCTAAGGGTGGAACTAGCAGAGCCATTATCAGAACTGTTAAGTGAGTCTCTGAGCACAGGAGAGGTCCCAGAAGACTGGAGAAGGGCTCATGTGATCCCGCTCCACAGGAGTGGTAGCAGGGAGGAGGCAGAGAACTACAGACCAATCAGTCGCCTCAGTAGTGGGCAAGATTATGGAAGACTCCTTAAGGAAAGGATAGAGCAACACCTGGAATCCATAGGAGCACAGGATCCAAGACAGTATGGGTTTACAACAGGAAGGTCCTGTCAAACTAATCCCATAGATTTCTTTGACTGGGTAACTAGAGTGGTGAACCAAGGGGGGAGCAGTTGATGTCACCTACCTTGACTTCACCAAAGCTTTCGATACTGTTCCACATAGAAGATTGATTAATAAGCTGGGTAGGCTTGGGGTGGGTCAGAAGTTGGTCAACTAGGTGGCAAACTGGTTGACGGGCAGAAAACAGAGAGTGGTGGTAAATGGTATACAGTCAGAAGAGATGCAAGTCACAAGTGGGGTACCTCAGGGATTAGTCCTGGGGCCAGTCCTCTTCAATATCTTCATCAGTGACATTGCAAATGGACTGGAGGGTAAGGTTTGTATGTTTGCAGATGACATCAAGATCTGCAACAGAGTAGATGATCCAGATGGGGTGGGCAGAATGAGAAGAGATCTGGATAAATTGGCAAAATGGTCGGAAGAGTGGCAATTGGGGTTTAACACAAAGAAGTGCAAGATCATGCACATAGGGAAGAGAAACCCTGAAGCCACTTATAGGCTGGAAGGGGAGTTGCTGGCAGTCACAAGGGAAGAAAGAGACTTGGGCATCATCATCACTGATGACCTGAAATCATCCAAGCAGACCACTAAAGCAGTAGGTAAGGCTAGGGGGATGTTGGGGTGTATTAGTAGGGGTATCACAAGTCATAAGAGGGAGGTAATAATCCTTCTTTACAAGACACTGGTTAGGTCCCATCTGGAGTACTGCATGCAGTACTGGAGGCCACACCTTTACAAGGACATTAACCAAATTGAGGCAGTCCAGTGAAGGGCAACCAAAATGATGCAGGGACTGCATCAGAAAACATATGAGGACAGATTAACGGAGCTCAATATGTATGCCCTAAAGCAAAGGAGTGAGAGAGGTGATATGATCGAAACATTCAAACACCTTAAGGGCATTAACAAGGTGAAAGAGTCTAACATGTTTCCATATAAGAAAAATAGCAGGACAAGAAGACACAGCATTAGATTAGAGGGAGGCCACTTAAGGGGTAACGTGAGGAAGTTCTATTTCACAGAAAGGGTGGTGGATGCATTGAATGGCCTACCGCAGGGAATGGTGGATAGAAATACAGTGCAGGGCTTCAAACAGGCATGGGATAAGCATAAGGGAGCAATACAGATGAGTAAGAATAGAAAGGCCATTGACAGAGCAAAGGCCAAAGGCACATTCATAAGGTAGAAAAAGAAATGGGCAGACTGGATGGGCCTTGCAGTCCTTATCTGCCATCAGCTTCTTTGTTCTTTGTAGTTCAATACTGTTACACATTTTTCTATGGACAGTTACCATATTGGCAGAATGCTAGAAAGGACTACAGTTACTGTGGGGTCTGTTAACAGCTATGAATGCTGAAGTTTCTAAATATTTTAACTTTATGTGAATGACATTGTCACCACTGCTTTTTCTTTTTTTTTTTAAGATTCAAAGTTTATTAGTTTTACTCAACCAAGCATAGACATGTCAGTCATCAACATACTGTACACTCAAAGTAGTAGAATCAATCTAGTCTATACATAGGCCAACTAACTAAACGCCCTCCCCACTACCCCCCCCCCCCTCCATCCCTCCAACCCTCTGGAGTGTGCCAAGTTTATTATATTTATGAGGAGAGGGGACATCCCTTGACAAAGAGCACTGGAAACATTGATCAGTCAACATTCACTTGTTGTAGATAAACCGCGTAAAGTTTCCCCCATTTCCTATCGAAACCTGCCATGTTATTCCGGAAACCAGCTATTAACCGTTCCGCTCTAAAAAAGTCTGACATGTCCCTTAACCACTCCTTATAAGATATTACCAGTTGGTCCCTCCAATGTTTCAGAACTAACTTTTTGACAATGATGGCTATTAGGGCCATATGATATTTGCGCTCTTTAACCCTAATATCCTCATAGCATCCCAGGAGGCAAACTTCTTCTGTAAACAAGTCCTCTAGTCCTAAACAGGGATCTAGTTTGGCCCTAATTTCCTGCCAGAGTGGAGCTATCTTCTCACAATGCCAAAATACGTGTACCATATTCCCTTCCTCCTTGGCACACCTTATGCAAGTAGTGTCTCAGTTCCTCCCTAATCTGGCCAGTCTCAGGGGGGTATAGTACATATTATTTAATATATGATATTGTGTCAGTCTGAGTCTATCTTGGATGAGATAGATATAGAGGTCTTTCCAGATCTTAGCCCAGTCCAAGTTCACCCCAGGGAGCAAGGACTCCCAAATTGATGAACCCGTCAATGGATCAGTATGAACAAAGGTCAAAAGTAAAGCATATACTGCAGCAACAGCATGCAGTTTCCTAGAACATTCGCTAACTTGTGTTAGGATAGGCCTGACTAAAGAAGGCCGGCCGTTAACCCCAAAGAAGGTACTTATAGTATGTCTCAGCTGATATACTTTAAAGATCCTCGAACTCGGGATATCATACTTACTAAGGATATCGGGTGAAGAGAGGAGATTATCCTGGGTGAATAAATCCTCAACGAATACGTACCTTAACTGTGGGAGCCATTGGGGTAAAAGGTTCATCTCTCCAAATTTAATGTTGGGATTTAAAATGACCGGCTGACCTGTATCACCTTTAAGGGGTATTCTAAGGTATGAGCAGCATTGAGAAAAAACTTTCAGGGAAGTACCTATCACCGATTCCTGTAAAACCTTTGGCAGTAGGCGTTTTGTTTGGTAATAAACTGAAAGCGGATTAACATTACTAGCTCCTAGGAGATCTCTCTCAATCTGAAGCCAAATCGGTATATACTCCATATCACCCTGAGGTATCCACCTGCCCAATTTAGTTAACTGACTCGCCCAGTAATATAAAAGAAAATTCGGGAGGCGAAGACCACCCATTGGCCTGGGAGCACTAAGCTTACGGAAAGCTCGACGGGGATGTTTACCCAGCAAATAAAATTAGAAATCATGGTGTGCACACCCTTAAAAAAGGAAATCGGAAGCCATAAGTTCAATAGGTTCAAAGGATAAAACAGGCGTGGGAGAATATTCATCTTAATTATGCTTATCCGGGCCCGTAAGGAAAGAGATAAACTCTGCCATCTCCTAAGGTCCTGCTGGATTACTCTGACCAAATCATCAAGGTTGAGCTTTTGTACCAAAGTAAGGTCCCTGGCTAGATATATACCTAAATACTTGAGGGTCTGTGGGGACCATTTGATACCCAAATAAGTGACATCAGATTTTAAGGCCAAATTATTCAGAGGGAAAATCTCAGTTTTAGAGATATTGAGTTTGCAATTAGAAAGCTGACCAAATTGCTTAACTACCCTTAGAACCTGCTCTAATGAGGCAGCTGGATGAGTTAAATGCAGAAACCACTGCTTTTTCATGGAATGTATAATGTTGCTTAGGTATAGGCCATGTGGAATGGAACTTGTAGCAGTACAAGATAGTGGTAGCAGGTACAGGTGGTGGAGATGAAGGAGAAGAGGGATCGGGCGGATATGATCGAGACCTTTAAGTATCTGAAGGAGATAAACAAGACCAAAACAGAAGGGACTTTCCAGATGAGAAGGGGGAGGGACATGAGAGGGCATGGACTGAGATTGAAGGGGGGGAATATTCAGGAGGGAGGTGAGGAGACATTTTTTCACGGAAAACCTTGGTGGACAAATGGAACACCTTACCAGATGAGATAGTGTCCTGTAAGACAGTGAACAGTTTCAAGAGGGGTTGGGATAGGGTAAGGAATACTGGAAAGGGGGTAGTAGGGGCAGCTGTGAGATGAGGTGCTAGCTGCACAATTGAGCAGACTTGATAGACTGTGAGGCCTGTTTCTGCTAGCAATTTTGCATGTTCGTATGATCACATGGGGCTATACTGCAAAAATCAGCATGCAAGCTGTGTTGGGGGAGCAGAGAATGATAGGTGTTGTAGTATAGCATCCTCAGCAGCACTGCTACAATGATGTCTGACGCACAGAAGAAGATAAATACCATTGTGTTGGGACTTCAACAGCAAAAAAATCTTCAGTTTCCAAACTGAATACTGGTTTTCCATAAGAAATAGTAAAATGCAATGAAAACAGCGATATGCAAGAAATGAAATACAGATATTATCTTAGTGTTATGAAATGTACATTGTTGTAAGAATAACATGATGACAGGGTGACGTGGGTAGTGGTGTGATGATGTGATCACTGAATGCCCAAGCGTGTAATGAGGTATTTGACTGCATGCCAACTACCTCACTGTCTCTGGAAGTGTGGTGGTTGCACCACTAGCCAGAGACAGAAGTTTATTACTGCAGTTATCATATGCCATTTTCTGACAAAGACAGTTTACCAGACAGAAAGTATGCATTCTAAAAGTCAAACTAGTTTTTGTTTTTTGTTTTTGTGTATACAATGTTACACTGAGGAAACTAGTTCCAAAACTTGCGGCATGTGTGTGTGTGGGGGACAGCAAAACAAAGTATTAATTATGTGACACTTCTCCATTTTTTACAAATGACAGGGGAGCTTAGTTTCATTAAGAAACAAATTTTCTGTACTGCTTTGCAATGTGGGCATAAAGACTCTGGGGCTAGATTTGCAAAACATTTTGGGACTAAGTCGTGCACTGAAGCTCATGTTGTGGAACTAAATATCAGCAGCTGCGGAGATTGCTATTCAGAATTGCAGCAGTTGCAGGAGATGTTATGGCTGGTTCCACAGCTGCGGGAATTTCCCTGGTAACACCTCCTACAAGTTGCCATAAATCGTAGGGCTGGTCGTAATCTGGCTCCACCTTTATCAGTGTCTGCAGCTGCGGGAAAACTGCTGATCCACAAGTGGCAGCCCACTTGCACGTTGAGATGGGTGAAATCCGCAAATTTCGTTACTTGAAATATGTCACGAAATTTGCACATTTCATGAAATATTTTACAGTTACAGAATATGAAATTCCGATGTTGAAATGCGAAATTTTGCCATTCACAGGAAAAATTCCACTGTTCGCGGGTGAAATTCTGTATTTCGTACCCATAAAATATTTCATGGAATGCATGAATTTCATGAAATATTTCATGCAGCAAAATTTGCGATTTCACTGCTTCTGTACTTGCACCAAGTTTGTCCCACAGTTGCGAGAATTTTGGAAGGTTTGTGAATCTAACCCCTAGTATTTTAATGATTGAGATCCCAGAACGGTGGTTGTTAGTGCTTGTTGGTACTGTAGTAGTGCCGTGTAACACAGGGCAGTCGCAAATCAGAGTACAATTTATTCTTTGCTGCATGATGAAGAGTTATTTTACTTAGAAATGAAATTTGTATTTGTACATATGTGTACTACTGTTAAAATGCTTATGTACTACTTAGTATTCTTCAGTTGTGCTGTATGTAAAACATCATATTGGGACATACTGTCTATTTAATAAGACAGATAATTTACCTGGCTCAGCAGCAACTGTGTGGTGACACCGGGGAGGTAGATCTATGGAGAAGGAAATAAAATATGTAGTTAGGAATATGTTCTCTATTTGTGACTGTTCAATATTATTACAATTAAAATTCCCCGTGGCACATTTTTGAAACTTCTTGAGTAACGGTCTCTTATCTGACAACAATTGTACACCTGTGCTGGTTTCCATAGCTGATAACCATGTGGACATTTTCTGAGACAGGTACTCTACTACAAGATGTGTCATTGTGGCCTGGCATGGACAGGACCATCTGTGCTGTACAACAACATAATACATTGCTATGCTACAACTTCTATGTACAACAAGTAACATTTTATCTCCTGGAAGAAAACAGTAGTGCACATACACAACTTTGACAATGATTGTTATAAATCTATCATCTGTTGCTCTTATGACTGCGCTGAGACCATCTGATTTGGAATACAAGCTCACTGTGATATTGGACATGTCATCCTGGTACCATACCATAAGGTAGTGGTTAGAATGTCTTGCACTTCTATATATCTGTGTTGCTACTGCTGTAGAGGATGTTGCAGGATAGTGTCTGCAAAGGTGCCCCCGGTGTATTATGTAGCTAGCTGCGTTTGGCTATCGTGGGTCGGGAAGGGGGAAGGGCCATGTTGGGATATGGAATCTCCTGCTGTGATGCTCTGCCCACATAGCTATATGGCAGGGCCAGGGATATACATACGAGTGATATACTGCGTCATCATCTAGCCCGGTAACTACAAAGGTGCATGATAGTACAAAAACAAAAGAGCTCACACAAGGCTGTGGTGCATTGGCAAAGAAAATACATTTGAACACAGGAACCAAGCACTCACCACCACAGAGAGTACTGACACCGCATGATAACATTTAAAAAGCTTTATTGCACATAGTAGCTTACCTAACTCATTTCAGGTCTCACCGGACCCTTTCTCAAAGTACTATATGTGGTGATGAGTGCTTAGTTCCTGTGTTCAAACAAATACATGACAGTAGTACACAGTGTAAGAAATACCTTGTAGTGTAGTACCAGACTGAGATGTCCAATATCATAGTGTGCTGACAGTCTAAATAGTGGGGTTTCACAAACCTGCTGCAATACTGGCATGTCTACTGGAGAATCTATGTTGCTGTGTCTGGATTCTGTCCGGATGTCCTGCTGTGCAGAGGTAGTGGTTATGTTTGGTGGCGGTGCGCAGTAAAGTTATGGCAGGCTTGCTGCTGCTGTAAGGTGGACAGTATTGTGCTCTGCACTCTGCACCTTTTTGCATGGTGAGCAGTGTGGACATGCACCCTACCATCCCCCTAAACCACTCATGCATATGTGTGTGTGTGTGTGTGTGTGTAGCTGGCAGGGGAGATCCTGTGGATTATGGATTACTGGCTCATGCACACTTTGTGAATGTTGCTGGTTGTCCACTGGACATCCCATTGTGCGGCACTGCAATTAAGGGTTGCCTACGTGTGCCTGTGTAGGCAACTTCAGATATCACTGAATATGACTCATTGATTCTTGCAGCTCCGTATTAAAACAAGCAGCGATGAAAACTAAAACTACATATAAAATGGAGAAAGAGAACTAAATATTACAGACTAATATTTCAAGAAAGTGGTTTTTAACTTATATTCTTCTGCATGAGACTTGCTTCCCACTGCAGCACCAATTGTATTGGATGGGCCAGGCTGGGGCTCTTCTTCTGGCTGTTGTTTGCTGCCAGAGCTACCAGCATGCAGTGGTCCTTGAGTACTGGTCACAGAGGGGGCTGGGTGTTTCTGGCTACAGTACCTCCCTCTGTGCCTTGCTCGGTGGGACCATTGGTGCACACTCTGTGCGTTGCTTGATCTGTAATAAACAAATAAAAAAAAAAAAACACATACTTTAATATTATATTAATACACATATATTGTATTGTTCCTATTCAACCTACTGTCATATTGAATATCATACTGTACTGTACTTCACCAGCTATTGCGTGATATTGTATAATTTTAACATCTAGTCATGCATATACTTATAGTAAAGCATGACAAGAAAGTATTTCTGTTGCTCACTCTTATATGACTGCTCAATTATTTAGTGATGCTATAGCAGACACCTATACTTTGATGATCTGTAATACACAAACAAAAGTTATGTACTCAAACTTCACCATTATATTAACAAGCATTTGTCAATGCCGAACGTTCACTTGCAGGTATTTGCAGTGGTGTTTGGCATGAATGGTGCTTTACCCTAATGCCCTGTGCGATTGCTGGTATTTGCACAATAAATTGTCAGCATGACCTTTTTGTTACCCTCATTGTGCGCTACATAGGGCGGAAACACGTTTTGGGCAGGATGTGAAAAATGACAGCTGTGCTGCTCATAAGGAAGTGTGGTAAAATGGCAATGTTGAAAATCTGGAGTGGAAATATTGAAAATTCGCAAACCTAGGAGCATGCGTGGGAACTGTGCAATGCTGCGCTAGTAAAACAGTCATTGTTAGAATTTTTCACCAAATTGTCACACTGGCATTTTAAAACCTCTGCTAATGAACAGTGTCACTGTGATTGTCTTACTATATGCCATACATTGATTTTGCACATTCTGCTACGTATGCACTACGTGGGTGGAAACACGTTTTGGGCAGGATGTGAAAAATGACAGCTGTACTGCTCATAAGGAGGTGTGGTAAAATGGCAATGTTGAAAATCTGGAGTGGAAATATTGAAAATTCGCAAACCTAGGAGTAAGTGGGAACGCTACTGGCCTTGCGCTAAGTAAAACAGATTATTTTTAGAATTTGTTCACAAATTTTCAACATAGCCATTTTAAGATCTCTGCTCATGAACAGTGACACTGTGATTTTCTTAATGTGTCCCCATACATTGAGTTCGCTTTACCGACTACTATGCCATTTATGCGCTTGTAGGCAGAAACACATTTTGGGCAGGATGTGAAAAATGACAGCTGTACTGCTCATGAGGGAGGTGTGATAAAATGGCAATGTTGAAAATCTGGAGTACAAATATTGAAGAATATAAGCGTCTGGCGTGTGTAGGAACTGCGCAACCACGCTCGTAAAACAGTCATTTTTAGGAATTTTTTCACCAAATTTTCAACATAGCCATTTTAAGACCTCTGCTCATGAACAGTGTCACTGTGATTTTCTTAATGTGTTCCATACATTGATTTCGCACACCGACTGCGCCATTGTGCGCTACATGGGTGGAAACATGTTTTGGGTGAGATGTGAAAAATGACAGCTATACAACTCATAAGAAGGTGTGATAAAATGACAATGTTGAAAATCTGAAGTGAAAATATTGAAAATTCTCAAACTTACGAGCCTGCGTAGGAACTGCGCAATGCACGCTCGTAAAACAGTCATTTTTTGGAATTTTGGCACCAAATTTTCAACATGGGGTTTTTGGGACCCCTTCTCATGAATGATGTCACTGTCATGCATGATTCAAGCCCAAAGGGTGATTTCACGCAGTGACTGCGCAGTGCCTGCGAAATCACCCTTCGGGCCTGAATAATGCCATGACAGTGACATCATTCATGAGAAGGGGTCCCAAAAATTCCATGTTGAAAATTTGGTGCAAAAATTCCAAAAAATGACTGAGATATGCAATAAAGTTGAAACCCCTATCTAGCCCATTATACAGCTTACCGGCATTTCCTCAGTTCGCGGTCGCCTTTAAAGAGTGCAGACGTGTTCCCGGTCCACCGAAGATCGTCGCGCCGGAGTCCGGAGGTAAGTATGGGGTGAGGGGGGTGTGGGGAGGCTGGGTGTGCAGTGGGTGGGTGCGGGTTGTGGGAGAGGGGCTGGGAGGCCGCCGTGGGACCGTTTTTATTTGCAGGTGTTAAAAAAGAGCGATGTGGGACGTTTGCCACGCTGGGGTGGGCTCCCAGCGTGGCACAAGATGACTGGGGGGCGAGAGCCAATGGGGATTGGGCATCCCGTCACGGCAAAACAGTAAATGTTTGCCACGCTGGGGTGGGCTCCCAGCATGGCAGCAGGATGGTTTGGGGGCCTTGGAGCCGATGGGGATTGGGCACCCCCGTCGACAAACAAAGTTTGCCACGCTGAGTGGGCTCCAGCGTGGCACCAAAGCTGGGGGCTGCGTGCGCGTGGGGGCGGCGTGGCAGGGGACATTGTGACAGCGGTGCTCAGTATGGCAGCGGTGCTTTCCTTTGAAGCAGAGGAACACTGCTGTCATACAGAGCTCCTGCACCCATTGGTGCAGGACCGCCACACCTGCTCAAGGGAGCAGTGCGTTGGATGGGAGAGGCACACCTCCAAAGTGTGCTACTCTCCCAAAACGCTCCTTGTGCATGCGCGCAAGCGAACGTAAAAATACAATATTGTTTGATTTGTATTGAACCAATGGCTATATGTATTACTGTAGTAGATTCTTGTTATACGAGACACTTATTATGTTCTGATATTCTGTAATATACAAAACAAATGATGTACACAAGCTTTAAAACTATGATAATATAGACATATAGGGCTGGATATTCAAAAGGGTTGCACAATGCGCAATAGGGTTGTGCCAGCACAAGTCAGAAAATGCGCCATTCTGCGATATTCAGCAGGAGGCAGTTGCGCCGCTGAAAACATGCTGAGCAACAACGCGATGATAATGAAGGCATGTGCAACCAAAGGGGGTGGAACCATGCATAAAGGGCGCAGTGCGATGTTCAAAGACTTACGCAATGCGCAACAGTGGAGCAGGCGGAAGTTGCGCCATAGCAGAAATGAGCCAAAATAAAAAGGAACAAAGAAGAGGTGCAAGAACGCTACAGGGAAGCCACATGAGACAGAGGCAGAGACAGGCACAGGGAAACAGGGAGAAAGAGGGAAGGCCAGGGAAACCACACCACACAAGAGGGGCAAGGGAAGGTGTGTGGGGCCACAGAGTGCAGAGGCCAGTAGGTGTACCCAGTGCAGGGGAGGTAGCAGTCAGGACAGCGGGGGAACAAAGCAACATCAGCTGGGGAGGGAACACAAGCCAGGGACATGGACAGTGCCACTTTCCACATGGATGCCATAATGAGGGGGGTGAGAAGGCATGCTGCAGGGGGACGTGGCCGTGGAAGGGCCCGTCGGCGGTATGCCCCCAACAGGCAGTACTGAGCCTGCAGCAGCTTTGAGCTGTACACAGATGTTGAGATTGTGGGCTGGTACCGCCTGAACAGGGCAATAATGAGGCGGCTCTGTGAGCTGTGCATTGATGTGATGCAGGCACCCACACGACGGAGTCATGCTCTGTCAGTGGAGACAAAGGTGACAGCCTGCATGTGCTTGCTCGCCACGGGTACCTTCCAGAGACCAACAGGGGATACCACAGGCATAACACAGTTGGCCACGTCACTCATCCTCACTCAATTCCTCAGTGCACTGCTGCCACATGCTGCGGAGTACATCCATTTCCCCAACACTGCGGCAGAGGGCACAGCAAACATACAGGAGTTCCACAGGGTAGCACATATGCCTGGCATGCTAGGGGTGATAGACTGCACCCATGTGGCCATACACACACCACCTGGCCCCGATGGGGCCACCTACATGAATCGGAAGGGATATGCCAGTGTCAACTGCCAGGTGGTGTGTGATGCCAGTGGGCACATCATCAATGTCTGTGCCACGCACCCTGGGGGAGCACATGATTCCTTCATCTGGCACCAGTTGGCACTGTGCCACCGATTCGAGAGTGCGGACATCCCCACAGGTCATCTAGTGGGCGAGTATGTATGTAGAACTGACATATCATGGGCAAGGGGGGGTAAGCCAGAGGTGCCATGGGTGTGGCCCACAGGGCTTGGGGCAGTCTGAGCCTGAACAAGACACTAACCTCCACTATCTCCACACAGGTGACAGTGGATACCCACTCTGTCCCTGGCTGCTCACACCCTACCGGTGGCCCACGACCCCATCGCAGCAATGCTTCAATGAGGCACACTCCACCACACGCAACGTCATTGAGCGGGTGTTTGGGATGCTGAAGGCGCGTTTCTGTTCCCTGGACACCTCTGACAGTGCTCTACAGTATAGCCTCTCAAAGGCCTGTGGGATATTCCTGGCCTGTTGCATCCTGCGCAACATGGCCAAAGACTGTGGGATAGCTGTACAGGTCAAAGAGGGGGACAGTGATGGGGACGTGGTGACGCCGTGACTATGGGGATGGGCAGCCCCCTTGGCCGACAGGACCTCAACTGATCCGGCTGGCACAGCTGCACTGGGACACCATCACAGAGGAGCACTTCAGCCAACACAGGTAGTCATGGTGCCATGTGCAACCACCAGTGGCTAGGGCACAACCCACATACATGCATGGAAACACACCAGGGGTGCATGCTGGCAAGGGATGTGGCAGGGCACAGAAGCACACACATACAACCAGGGAGGGGTGAACAGTAACATGCCACATGGACGGACACACACACACACGCACACAATAGGGACAGCGCGTGCACAGGGGTCAGGTGCAAAACAGGCCGGAACACAAACACTAGCAACACACATGTCCACAGGCCACCACGTCCACTGACTGTCTATGTGCATGTGTCAGATGCTGGGCACCATCGCATTTTGGTGTACAGCGCAATGCAGGCATCATCATGCACACGTACTTGTGAACAGAAGTCGGGAGGGTGTGCAGGTGGACTGTGTGTCTGCGTGCAGGACCGGGCACCCACCCGTGCACTGCCACTGAAACACACAATGCACACAGGGCAGCACCAGACAGTGCCCGTGCTGGGAGACAGGTCAGTCTTGCGGCACAGTGCCACATCTGCCTCGGATGCGTAGGCGGCCTCGCCGAGACCCAGCAGCACTGGCAGACTGACCACGGGCCTCATGGGGTGCCACCGATGGTCCACCAGGGGTTCCACTGCGCGAGTGCGACCGTGCCCGCACAGGGGTCTGCAGCACACCGAACATACCTGCACCAGAAGTGCTCGGGATGCCCACAGCTGAACCCAGTGTCGACAGGGTGGGTGTCGCACGATGCCGGGAACGGGGAGTGGATAGCGAACTGTGCGGTGTGAGCGACACATGGGCACCTGACTATGTGCCCATTGTGGCCATGACAGTGATCAACACCTGTGTTTGCCTGTCAATGGCAGCGGTCACATCCTCCCCAAATGGTCAATCCGTGACAGGATCTTATCAGTGTCCCTGCTGTGTCACTCCTCTACCTGCTCAGAGCCACACACAGTGCCTCCACGGACATTGCAAGCGCATCTGCTGCTGTACTGATGCCTACAGTGGCGGTGTGCTCATCAAAGAGGTCATCTGCCACCTCGGCATCCGTCCATCAGGGTATGGAAGGGCCTGATGTTCAGCACCCTTGAGGGTGGGTGCTGCTCACCAGGACAGGTATGGGCAAGTCCTCAGGCAGTGCACAGATGCCACCGCTGAACCCTGAACCCCCAGTCTCGGTGGGCAACTGCTGCTGCTGCCCCTCCGCCTGCTGTGCCCAAGGGATCAGTTGTTCCGCGCTGTGGCTGCAACAGTGCCACTGTTCTGACCAGCCACTGGTGCTGCCCCACTGGTGCTGACAGGCACAGCCTGGGACTGTGCTGACATGCTGGCACACATGTCGGAACCAGCCAGGTCCATGGGCGTGAGCTGGCCTGCTGTGTGTCCATTCCGTGACACACACGTCACTGCCCATAACGGTCGTGTCATCATCATTGGTGCAGGTCTGTGCCACAGCCACAGCGTGCTGGCATCCTTGGACACCAGAATGCTGAGACACAGGAAGGGCCTTCCCCACACCTGTCTCAATGACATCAGTGTGGACAGCCAGGCGGACCCACTGTTGCAATGCTCGCCGGATACCTGTGGAGGTGGATGGTCCCTCCTCCAACTCCAGATGACTGTCCACAGTGGACAGGCCCTCCACCGCTGACCCTGCAGACACGTGGGATCTGTAACAGAAAGTAAGGTCACGTTAGTGCATGTGATCTACCCCCCCGACAGACCATGACATACCATGCAGTGATGGGCTACCACCTGTCTGGAAGCCACCTCCTGGAACGCCCTCAGTGGCACTGCACTGCATGCTTGCAGTGAGCCTGTTCTCTGCCGGTGTCAGCTGCACCACCTCCAGCTGGCCCCTGCCTGTTGCAGCACATGCCGCCGTGATGGCAGCCACCTTCTCCTTCACCCTCCTCCTGTCGGTACCCATCTTCTTCTTACACTCCTGCACGGAGTGCTGGTGGCTGCCATGCAGGTTGACGGCACATGCAACCCCCTCCCATGCAGCAGCATGGGCCTGAGGGGTGCCCCACCGTCCACTGAGCAGTGGTTCCTGATCGAGGTAGGCCTCGAAGAGTGCCTCCATCTCGGCCTTGGTGAAATTGGGCCTCCTGTTCCACCCATCATCGTAGTCCTCCTCACCCAGACCTCGCTCGGTCATTATTCAGCCTGTATGGATGACAGTGGTTACCTGTGACTGTGCAGTACAAAGCAAGTCCCTGATACCACAGTCCAGAACCCCACACAGCATGCAACTCACCAATAAACTGCAGTAACCAAATATGGCCACTGCAGAACAGTGTCACAGTTTTATAGCGCAATCCATGCAAATTAGGTGAGGAGCAACTTTAATGAGATGCAAATCGCGCTGCTTCGCCATTGCATGGCTGATCGGATGATTAGAATATGACGGCTAAATATCGCGCTTTTGCGCTTTGCTCAATATTGTTGAACATGCTGAGCCAATGGCGCAGTTCTGTGGCATGCGTAGTACACCTCACTGCACATGCCCAGGTAGCTTACGCAGGCGTCTGCCACACTGATGACGTGCTGTGCATGGTAGGCAATTCAGAGCACGGCCACCATTGTGCCAGTGGCATATGGCGGCAGGTCACTACATGGCGCTGTGGCAAAACTGCACGATAGTTTGCTCGGCGCTAGCACACAGGCAACCAATCGCGCTAGATGCATAGACATCCAATGGTGCTGTGCGTGGCCTTGTGCCAGAGACCCATGACCCTGTGCCCGACCTTTGCCCCCTTGGCGCTATACGTCCGGCATGGCTGCACCTCTGTTGCGCTGTTTGGTAACAGCACAATAGGGAATGGCGGCGCTGTACCGCGCAGCAGTTCCACGTGGGGTGCCACACTGCAGAGCACCATATTGCCTACTATAGCAGTGGAGATGGCATGCAGGCGAGCCCCTCAATGGAGTGCCCTTGAGCTGGCCAACCTTGTGGCCATTGTGGAGCCACACTATGGCCCACTCTTTGGCGAAGAGGCACTGGACAGGGCCAGGATCCAGGTTTGGCAGGAGGTGACCACTGACCTGGAGGTGGCCACTGGACGAGGAGGACATCAGAGCAGTGCAGGCACCATTCACGGGACCTTAGGAGGAGGGAGCCAGAGCTACTTGCCTGTCTGCGGTCGTGCCAGAGGGGCAATGGTGCCTCGTCCAGGTAGGTGATACGCCTACCACACCCTGTATAGTCCATATGGGTAACACTGTCTTGTGTGTCCAGCACATAGGTGAGGGATAGTCTAGGGTTGGCTGTGGCGGTGTTTACAGGGTATGGGGTAGGTGGGTCTGGCTGGGTGGGTGGGCACACACATTGGGGCAGGGGGACTTTGCTTTGGGTTTGTACTGATGTATTTCTCCCCTTTTTTCTCCCACAGGCGTGGGCGAGTGGCAGCGGATGGTGGAGCAGCAGCAGAGGGAGGAGGACGCTGCACACAGGCATGTCGGGGGCCAACACCAATGACAACAACGTCCCAATGAGGGTGAGTGCCATGACATCATGATTACTACTGCATGCTGTGTAACAGGGTGGGAAGCAGGGCATGGCCACCATCCATGGACACCACTGCCATGCACGCGACATGTGACAGTCAGCACTGTCCAGTGGCACTGCATGTCTGGGAGTGCGTCAATGGTGGTCCATGCATGCACTGGGCACATGGCTGTGGCACTGCCTGCACACCGCTTAGCCACGTTACTGTACAACCTTGGTTGTGCTGTGCTGGACATGGGCAGTGGGTGTATGCAGTGGTACACATGGCAGTTGCTGCCTGGTTGGGCATGTCTTGTGGACACGGTCACTGTGGGTGGGTGCACACCATCACAGAAGAGTGGCACATGGCTGTATGCCATGCACAATGGGTGGGCTGCAGGGGGATGGACAGTCACACCTATTGACTCTGATCCCTCGTCCTAGGTGTACAGATACTCCTGCAGATCCAGCAGGCTGTTCAGGAGCTGCTGCAGGTGGCACAAGAGTCCCTGACCATATTGAGGGACTTACAGTGGCATGGGGTCAGGAGGAGGAGGCGTCAGGCAACAGCCCCAGGCAGAGGAGGAACAGGCTGGATGATGATGTCTGCAAGACCTGCCTGCAACTACCCCCCTTTGAACAACCCTCAAGCCTTCCCTCTCCCACATGTTCACCCTGCCCTTACCCACCCCCACCTTGTGTCTGTCCCTCCTCCCCATTTGTACATAGTTCACTGTGTATAGTTGTGTTTTATATTTTACAATACACATTTTGATATGAATACTGTGGTGGTCTCTGATTTGCAGCTGGCTATAGGTGCTCAGCTGCAGTGGTGTGCATGGCATCTGGGGTGGTTCAGTCATGGGTATGTGTGTGTGCATGGGAAGTGTCTCTGGTGTGGGAGTGGCTATCAGTCAGTGTCTGTGGGTGTGTGTTGTTCCCTGTGCATTGCATTACTGTGTGCAGTGGTCCATGGTGCATGCTCTGTGTCCATTGTGCCCTGTCAACCCATCCTTGGCCTGTGCAGCTGACACCCTGCATGTCTGTGGCCTGCAAGGTCTGCTGCTCTTGTCAGTGGTGGCTGTCCCTGCAGGTCATCCACTGTGACTGTCACAATGCTGGGCTGCCTCCTGTCACTGGTGTGGTGCATGTTTGCCTCGGGTGACACTGTGGCCTCCGCAGTTGCTGTCCCACCTCCATGCTGTGGCTTGTGTGTGTT
The DNA here is from genome assembly GCA_016271365.2 of Neoceratodus forsteri. NCBI lineage: Eukaryota > Metazoa > Chordata > Ceratodontiformes > Ceratodontidae > Neoceratodus > Neoceratodus forsteri. Next base: position 627,405,166 of record JADMNL010000023.1, on the reverse strand, counting down.
GCAGGGGCTGTGCACCACTGTCTCTGACTTGTGCTCCAGGCATATGATGGTGGCGTGCAGGACCACAGTGCATGCACAGGGTGGGTGTCACCCCTGTGCCATGGAGGACTGCAGGCTGTGTGTGCTCAGTTTTCATGGGCCCACACTGAGGGCTTGTGCCACACTACTGCATCCCTGTGTTATTGTCCCTGTGGGTATGGTGTGTGTTTGTCCCTGCACTGTGTTGCATCCGGTGTGATGCATGCTTCCACACACCACTGTGGGTGTCTGTGCTGGCTGCTGTGGCTCTTGGTGGGTCGGTCTGTGACACTTGTCTACTGTGTAGGGTGCTGTCTCAATGGTGGTGGTGTCGGGGCACGCACTTTCCCGTGTGGGGTACCTCTTGTGCTGACACATGGTCGGTCTCTCAGCTGTGCCTCAGGGGCATTGTGCGTGTTGGCACTGTGTCTGCCGTTGTTGCATTGCCATGTGCTGCCACCCACTGCTGGGTGCTCATGGTGGGGCTAGCTTGTATGGTTCTGTGGTACATGAGGTTGCAGTGTGACAGTGGGGGTGGTGGTATGCATGGGGTTTCCTGCAGTGGTGGTCACTGCTCATGGGGGGTGTCTGGGGGTCACGGTGCAGGGTGTGCTGTGCACTGGGGGGGCTGGTGTGGCACGGGGTGGTCCGCCCTCCTTGTGTGGCAGTCTCAGCTTGCCGGTGGGTGTGCTGGGGCACCATGGCCCAGCTGTGCTTTGTTTGCTTGTCCCCATGGGCGGTGGATATTCCAGCCCTTCCCCAGTTGTGCTGTGCTTAGGGTGTGGGCGCATTGTCAATTCTGCTGTGTGTTCCTGTGCCCATCTGTGGCATGGGTGGTGGGCTCTACCTACCTCCTGGTTATGCAGTTACATTGCTCTGCTGCTGCTAGGGGCTCCCTGCTTGCGTTATGGCACCTCTGGGCTGCTCAGCTGGGCAGCCCTTGTTGCGCCATAGCGCACCGTATCTGCTCACCTTCCCCTTCCTAGTTGTGCTATAGCGCAGGTTGTGCGATATTCAGATGTTAGCTGTTGGCGCAATTTGGCTTGCTCCTTTTTTGAATATCGCATCTATTGCACATGGGCGCAATGGACTTGTGCTTGCTCCTGCTATTGTGCACTTTTTGGGCACAGTTTGAATATCCATCCCATAGTGACTTAGGTATTGAGCAAACATGTTACTTTGACACAAGGGCTTCCTATTGAAAAATTTGCACTGCTGGCACTGGACTCCATTCAATCTGTTGCCTAACCAGGTTATGAGACACACAATCCATGTTGCTTAGCATCCTTCCCTTCATCCCCCTCCCCGAATGCCTGTATCTGAGCTGCATCAGGGAGAAGCTACTTTAGTGGTTCTCAAGCATATGAACTGCTAGTAATGAAAGACATGATAGTACTGTACATGTTTTTATGCAAGTCGCCTAATACTATTGAGAGTCATTCTCTAGTTGTTACATACCATCAAGCTCAACGGTACATCTCCTTGTCAGGAGCCATAGAATTCTTCCACCTGATCTGCTGGAAGTGGTTCCAGTTGGGCCCTCTGTGCTGCTATGGCAGGGAAGCCTGGATGTTCTGCAAAAACAGAGAAGATATAAAAACATATTATGAGGTAAGTTCATTATAAGAAAATATCTTTTCATTTGTGCAACATATTTAAGACACCAGATGAGGGTTTGTTATGTTCTACTACACTTAAATAACATGGTACTATTGTTTGAAGACTTGGAAATGCGACATAAAAACATATTGTGTCCTGTTGTTACATGGGGGGGAGGGGGTACACAAACCTATGCATGAACAGCTTTAGATCTTAAGAAATGTATGAGGACTGAAGAGAACTTGGGTGTGATTGCAGCACTGCAACTGGCTCGTACCTGACAGGTGAACTGCTACATTGTTTTGCAGCACTGCAAGTTGGTGATGGGTTAGAGGTGAACCGCTACAGTGTTGCCGAGTGGTGTTGTGATCCACTTTCATACCTTTACTAAGACCATGTACCATGTTTGTGAACAGCTGATGTATTAATGCAAGGCGGACTTCCCGGGACTGTAAAGTAAGTCATTATTTGGACTTGTGTCTCATTACGTGTGTTGGGTGTTTTTTAAGAAAGCAATTAGACATGAGAGGATGTGCAGGAATGGTAAATTATAATATTTGCTCAGGTCAGTTGTAATGCATGACATGTGCATGAGTGCAGAGTACAGTAATTTACTGCAGCACATCACATGCCTCAGTTTCTTACTGTAATTATAAGTAAGTGGCAGGGCACAACAGAGTGTACATGAAAGGGTTTTAATTTGGATCTGAAGGCACAGTGAGGAATGAGGCCACAGCATCTGTTCTGTACTTACAGATGGTTGAATGCACCTGGCTGTATCTCGTGCCTCAGAATGGACTTGGAATGATAATTTCACATTGCTGCACACCCTCTCATTTGTTAGTCATCACATGTTACTGTATGGTTACTCAGTAGTTACTATAATGGCAATTGTTGGACAAACTATGAATCCTTACTAGTCAGTCTCCGAACTCCATAAGCCCGAGTTCAGGAGACTGACTGCATAAAGACCAACAGGGTCTAGTACAGTAAAGAAGGAGGGCCGCACACCCCATAAATAGAATAATCAACTCTGAAGGGAGCAGACCCGGAGTAGGTTGAAAAGTTATGGGAGCAACAACAACGCAAATATAATTTTCCCTCCCGGAATAGAACCTGGTCAAGAATGCCATGCTGGCTGAGCTACTAGTGGCTATGACAGTGAGACTCTACCACTCTTGAGGACCAACCTTTCTTAAATCTGTTGCAGCAGTTCTTCTGTTTCTAGCCTAATCTATCCTTTACAATTTCTAGTCCATAAGGTTGGCCACCTATGGGTCCTGCCTCTCTTCTTGACTATGCTATAGTGTCCTCTTTAATTTTCCTTTTCCCTCTCAGGTCCTCGTACAGGGAGGTTATTGTGGTGACCTCCGAGCTTATGTAAAACTACAGGCTGTGTTTATCATTGTTGGACTTAGTATGTAATAGCACTATGTCATAAAATACCTTGCTGTATATACCTTATGTTTATGAAACATGTAAATGTTGAAATTACCATAGCACTAGGTGTTTTTGATAAAGGTAAAAAGTAGTAGGTGACTGTATTACAGAAATTAAGTTGGTTGTGTTGTTAAATGCATGTAAATTGATACCATGCATTCCTGTTGTAAACTGAGCCAATTTGAAATTTCATCATGATTTGCCTATATCCCATGATGCTTTGCATTATGGAACTATGTGTGATGTTGCGTTTCTTCGAACCATGGCTTATTACCAATGCCCTTTGGGGTAACCTTTGTTTCAGTGCTTCTGCATTGAGGTTCTTTGTCTGTATCTTGTTTTTTTTTTTTTTTGTGCCCCCACCACCCAAGCAAACAAGGTAACCATAGGGATAAAGGGTTTTCACTGAAAATGTTAAATCAGTGAGTTAGTAGGTGCTGACAAGTGCAGAGGAAGGACATACATAGTCTGTTGCTGCACACTGATGTATTGAAGAAAGAATATGCCATTGCTGAAGGTTATCTCCTGCATTTTGAATAAACATCACACTGAGATTAGCGTGTCGAAACTGCAGTTCAGTGTCTGGTCCATCTGTTATCCCACAACCTCCCACAGTCTTGGTGTTAGCAGTGGGATAACTTGCTGGAAATGTCTGGACTGGCCTAAGAGGGACATTTTCCAGTGGTACTCTAAATATCCCAGGTGCACCGGATGCACCAGGAGTTGCCAGAAGAGAACCTGGAGAAGAAGGTCTGTGGAGTTCTGACCAGAACCATGGCCAACAGACTGGGAGAGAAGCTACTGTCTGGACTGGCCTGTAAATTCAGAGGAAGGCCAAGCCTGATGATGATGAAGAGATGCAAGAGGATGAGGAAGAATCAAGGGGAACTACCTCCTCATGAATACGCTCCACCTGAGGACATAGGTGAGTTGTTGAAATTGCTCTGCATAAAACAGGTGCAGATGGAAAGAGATAAAGACATTGAGCAGAGAGATAGAGACATTGAGCAGAGCAGTGAAGATGCCACATGGGCTGATACCATGAAGGTCTTGCATGCCATCAATGCAGGGAAAACAGAAAGAGCCAGTATCCCAAAAGACATTAAACTGTCTAAACTTTTGGACAGTGATGAGATTGAAGCCTACCTCACAACATATGAGAGGATTGCTCAAACATGTGCATGGCCAAGGAACAGTGGGTTGTTTGACTGGCACTGCACCTGACAGACAGTGCCCAGTTGGTTTATAGCCACATGGACTCCCGAGAGGCAGTGGACTATGACCATGTGAAGCAGAAGATCCTCAGGCACTATGACATAAACACTGATGCCTATCGCCAGAGGTTTAGGCTTCTTAAAATGTAGCCATTGGATACCCCCCCAAGGGACTTGTGCCACTCTCAAGGAACTCTGCTATAAATGGTTACAGCTGGAGAGCAAGAGCAAGGACCAACTTCTGGAGGTGGTGATTACTGAACAGTTTAAGTTTTACCCCAGTATGTACAACTTTGGGTTCGGGAGCATAAGCCTGATTCCACGGATAAAACCATCATGTTGGTGGAAGACTTCCTGGCAGCCTGATCATTCAGACCCTGAGGGTTCCAAGGGAGATAAGCAGCTGTGACCACCAGAAATCCAGTAAGGAACCCTTTTACTTATAAACTGTCAAATCCAGCCACAGTGAAACAAGACTGGAAAGCAGAGAGAGAGAGAGAAGTGAATTCCTGTAGCAGAGATTGTATATCGTGGTGCCAAAAGAAGGGACATTATGTAAGAAACTGTCCTAATATAAAGAAAGAGACAGCTCACATAGCCTTAGTGAACTGGGATCACTTTATGGCTACCGTGCAGATTGGATCACAGCAGATGATGGGACTGATTGATTAAGGGAGCCGCTAGGCTTTTGGGCGAGCAGATCTGGTAACCGGGAATAATAAAGGGCAGGATACAGCAGTCATCTGTGTGCATGGTGATACCCATTGCTACCCTATAGCCACCATTCAAATGACTGTTCAAGAAAAGATACATGAGATAGAAGTGGGTTTGGTACCTTGCCTACTTGTGTCAGTTGTTATCAGGCATGACCACCCAGACTTTGCTTCATTTATACATTGTCATGTCACCCAGGGCTCTGCTGTAGTTACCGTAACCACCAGAGCTCAAGTGAAGAAGGGACATTTACCATCTGTGTTCCCATTTGATGATGATGTTTTAGAGGACCCTGGCAAGGACTGTAAAACTAAGTCGGAGAAGAGGAAGCAAAAAAAGGACTAGATTGATACTCATGCTGGAGTACAGCCAGACTTGGGACATAACTTTTAAATGTGAGATGCAGCATGAACAAAAAGCAGGCCCTTTACTTAACCTTTTTTTTTCACAGGTTGGGAAGGGAGTGGAAAAAGGTGCCACTCAGTTTGTTGTAAAACAGGGAATACTGTATAGAGAATACACTAACCCCAGAACTGGAGAGGTAGTAGACTAACTAATGGTTCCAGAAAATTCGCTCCCAGATCATGTATCTGACGATGACATCCCTTTGCAGGCCATGCAGGCAGAGATAGCAGCCTGAATTGGATATTGCCCAGGTTTTATTAGCCGTCTATCCATGAGAACATAGCTGAGTACTGCAAAGCATGTGCTGAGTGTCAGAAAGTAGCTTAGGCAGGAAAAAGGGATAGAGGGTTCTATATGATAACAGCGATCACACAAAGGTGATCACCGTTACGGCAAATGTACATCAGCAAAAATAAATTTAGCTGATGTACATCCTGGTGCATGGCAAAAGGGTGCTGGGGACTTTCATTTTTTACGTTTATGCGGGAAGGCTGTGCCCCCAACCCCCACAGGGGCCTTGCCCCCCACACACCCTTACTAAAGGATACTCAACTCTGGGGGGGGGTGCATGTCTGGGGGGGTACAAATAAAAAAAAATTGTGCTGGGTGCAACAAAATGTATGTGTGCCTGGACCATAACCAGGCTCCCTCACAGCTGAAGCCTGCAACCTACCCACCACGCCACAAGGCAGCTCGGCAGCCCATCGCTGCAACACACTATACAAACCCTCCTTCCCATTCCGCCATGCTTGCCCCCCTGCATGTGCATGTATATATAGCGACAGGATGTGCCTGTACCTGCAGTCGCCCACCCCATCCAGTAGCCATCTGATAAGGCACTGCTACTGAGTCACCCTTTTGTGTGCCCTAATAGTGAGTGCCCTTATCACTGATACCGGATAGAGTACCACTACAATCCACCCCATTTTGACTAACCCTTTGACAGGATAGCCATAGATGTAGTGGCCCCGAAAAGAGATCCAAGGGTAACAGATTTGTACTAGTCATATGTGATTATGCTACCTGCTACCTAGAAGCTATCCCTATGAGAATTGTCACTGCCCCACGGACAGCAGAGAAGCTAGCAAAATATTTATCTACATGGGAATCCTCCAGGAAATACTGATCAAGGAAGTAATTTAATGCACACCTGCTAAAAGAATTGTAACATCTGGGCGTGGCAGCAGTGTGTACTTCCCATACCACCCACAGACTGATGGCCTCAAGAGAGGTTTAATCAGACATTAAAGAGAATGTTGAGGAAGTATACAACAGAGGAAGGTAAAGATTGGGAAAGGTACCTCCTCTATTTACTTTTTGCTTACAGAGAAATCCCTCAAGCATCCTCTGGTTTCTGTCCTTTTTCATTATTGTATGGGAGAAAGCCAAGGGGGTCACTGGATGTGGTTAAGGAACACTGGGAAGAGGGGAAGGAGGTGAGACATCTTAATGTTGTAGAGTACATGACTCTGTTACACAAATGCCTGCTTAGGTATATCAACTTGGTACACCAGAGCTTAGAACAGAAGCAAGACTTGCAGAAAGATATGACCAGGGTTTGAAGACTAAAACATTTCAGTCTGGGGACAAAGTGTTGTTACTCCTTCCCTCTACAGAGAACAAACTACTCATGAAATGGCAGGGCTCTTCACCATTTTGAGGCAAACAGGAGCAGCGAACTATGAGCTTAGCATGCCCGGAAAGAGACCCGCCCAGAAAACCTACCATGTGAACCTCCTTAGGAAATGGCATGAGAAGTCTAACCCCTCCCTTTATATCCATCCTGAAGTGAGGGAGTCATTGCTGGAGCACAAAAGGCTAGAGCAGTCAGGACAGTTTGGGTAGATCCAGCTAAACCCTGAATTGGAGTCTCAGCAACAAAAAGATGTGCTCAGGGTATTGCAAGAATTTGGGCCATATTCACAAATGTCCTGGGAGGGCCAAAGGAATTGTGCACCAAAACGCTAGAAGACAAGCCATACACAAAAGCCCTACTGACTGCCCATGAAGGTAAGGGATGAGGTGATTCAGGAAGTCAAAAATGGAGCAGTTAGATAATTATGCCCTCAAAGAGTGCATGGTCTTCACCCACGGTCATAGTGGACAAGAAAGAGGGTGGATATGTCTATGCCTACATTTTAGAAAGCTTAACAACATGTCACTATTCAATGGCTATCCAATGTCCTGAATAGATGACATCATTGACAGGCTAGGCAATGCATTGTATATCTCCACCCTTGACCTTACTAAGGGATATAAAGAGGGCTACACAATGTTCAGGAAGGATGGGGGGAATGGAAGAGGGGGGTAGCACTGATGGTCAAAAACATCATTGGTATAGGAGGGGTGGACAGGGCCAGTTCTAGGATGTAGTGGGCACTGGTGCAAGACTTTTTAGTGGGCCCCACGTCCATCCCCCCCCATCCACAGGCCTCCCCTGAAATACCCCCTCACTCCCATCTCCCAAGTCATCAAAAAATATTGCTGCTGTGACTAACTTGTTCACTCACTCACTCACTCACTCACTCACTCACTCACTCACTCACTCTCATCACTGATGATCATTCAGTTGATCCTCCTGTCTGATTTCTGTTCAGAAAATTAAAAAAAATGCAAGCCTGCATTATGCATATGATGATGAGGCAAGAGGAGAGAATGATTTCTCTTATCTAATTTTTTTACTTTTTCTCCATGACGCCCACTCCCTAACCCGCCTGCCTAAAGTTCTTCACCTTCTAATGTTTTCTTTCCAATTTCCAGAGACATAGTAGAGATACAGTGGCATAGTAGCTCCTCAGCAGTGTCAGCACCCCACTGGGATTTATTTTAATCTGACTTCTAGTTCTTCTCCCACAGGCTGCCACCACCCACTGGGGCCTAGGCAACCACAGTACTCACTCCTTCCCTAATCTCACTGCTCAGCCAGCTATTTTCCTTTTTCTATCCTTGTAGTTCTGCCACTAGTGCATTTTTTTTAATACATTGTGTCTAGTTTATGTTAAACACTTGTTTCAAGTTTAACTCACTCCATGCTGCTGCTGCAATCAAGTCTGCCATCTGCTCCTCCACCACTGCTCATCTGCCGACTGCCACAGTGAGAAAGGATTTCTCACGAGATGCTCCTGAACTCCTGACATTGCACAAGCATTGTTGTTGCTGCTGCTTGCACCCAGCCCATAACGATGGAATTATTTGAATATTTTAATATTAATTAGAGGATGTGACATGTCTCAGCCTTTGAGCTGAGTGCTCCAGCAAATCGGACTCAGAGCAGCCACCCACGGCATCAGACAGCAAGAAGGGAGGTGAGTCGGGAGCGGGAGGAGCTGTGTGATTTGACAGAACAGCACGTAGGGAGGGACGGGAGCAAACAGACCAAAGAGCTACAGTCACTGGTGCCGAGAGGTTCGGAGCATGCCAGCATGAAGGAGGAGCTGAAGCAACAACAGACACCAAGGGAGAACTCTGAAGGATGGTGGATGGAGTCAGTAGTTGAGGAGGTGGAGCAGCTCACACACACACACACACACACACACACACACACGCACGCACACACACACTCTGACAGTGCCACCAGCAGCAGGTACATCCGAGGAGTAGGACGAGCATGTGCAGTAGGGAGGGGATTTAATTTTTAAATGCCACCAGACCAGTCAGTTGAGTGGAGTCCTTAGTCCACACACACACTTAGGGAGAGACCAGTGAGTCTCAGGCAGACTCCGCCCAGGCAGAAGGCAGTGAGCTGACTGCTCGCTCCATGAGCAGTTTAAAACTAAAAAGAAAAGTATTATTTTGTCTTAAGGGGTATGACCCCACCAGCACCGGGCCCTGCTGCATTCGCATCCCTTGCACCCCCCGATGCTGGCCCTGGGGGTTGAGGAGGCGAGAGGGACATGGAGGTGATTTAATCACCTGCAAATGCAGGTGAGGTAAGAGAGTAAAAATAGGTGGTATACAGACCCCCATCACTGGTGGAGGATCTGGAAGAGAGTCTGGTGGCAAATGTTATGGGCCACTGTAGACTGGGCAAGAAGGAGTAGTAGTGATGGGGACCTAAACATGCCAGAGACAGACTGGGGACTATGGCGTTCCCAGTGACAAAGGAGCAGAGATTGCTGGAAGTCTTCCAGGATGCGCTTCATAACCCAGAAGGTAGGGAGTTGACTAGGAGGCCCGGATATTGGATGTAGTCCTGTCGGACAGTAACCAGATTAGGGGCCTGGAGGTGAGGGACCCATTGGCGGGGAGTGATCCTGGCCTGGGGGGGATGAAAATCACACAAAGATGGTGGTAATTGACTTTAGGGGTGCGAATTTTAGGGGTATGGGAAGGATTCTTAAAGGATATTTGGATGAGATAAGGCCAGGCATGGACGCTGACAGTAGGTGGGAGATCATTAGGAGGGGGGTACAAGAGGCTACCAAGTCCTCTGCAAGGGTGAGGTGCAAATTTATTAGGGCCAGAAAACCATGTTGGTGGATCTGGGAGGGAAAAGAAGGCTGCCTATAGGTGCTTCAAGCGCTCAAGGAACAAGAGGTATCAAAAGGAGTATGAAGTGATGAACAGGAGGGTCACCAGGGTGGTGAGATCGGTAAGGCGAGGATGGAGCAGAACTTGGCCAGCAAAATCAAGCAGGGGGGAACAAGGGGTTCTTTACATATATGGGGGAAAAAAGGAAAGTGAGGGGGCAGATCAGCAGGATTAGGACAGGGGAGGGATGGGCAGAGGATGCGGGGAGCAGGCCAAGGTATTAAACAAGTACTTTGCCTTAGTTTTTACCAGGGAGGATGGGAGGGCCATGCCATTTGGGGGGAGAGATGGTGAACCTGTGTAAGTGGTGGGACCCTTGGAGACTGGGAGCCCTCCTGAGTCTAGGGAGGGTGGTGGGCCAGCACTGTCTGGGGAGGCAGAACAGGAAGCAAAGTGGGGATGGGGAGATTGAAATCTTGATAGATAGAGTGAGGGAAGCCTCAGGTCCCTAAGGATGGAGAAAGCTCCAGGGCTGGATGAAATACATCCCAGGGTGCTAAGGGAATTTACGGATGTCCTGGCGCCTCCATGACGAGGCTTTTCAACATCTCGCTGCAGACGGGATGGGTACCCCAAGACTGGAGGGTGACCCATATCATGCCTATCCACAAGGACGGATCAAGAGAGGAGATGGGGAACTACAGGCCTGTTAGCCTGATGTCGGTGGTGGGCAAGGTGATGGAGGATATTATCAAGGAAAGGATAGGGGGTACTGGAGCAAATGGCATACCTGATGATAGACAGCATGGCTACATCCTGGGAAGATTGTGTCGACAAACCTTGTGGAGTTCTACAATTGGATGACGAGTGCCCTGGACCAGGGTAGGCCAGTGGATGTCCTCTTTCTAGACTTCAGCAAGGCATTTTATTCTGTACCTCACGGTGGCCTGCTGGCTAAGCTGGGGGAAATGGGGGTGGGAAAGCAGATGATCTGATGGATAGGAAATTGTCTTTCAGAGTGTACTCAGAGGGTGGTGGTTGGAGGGATAGTCTCATCTCCAAGGAGGATCATTAGTGAGGTCCCCCAGGGATTGGTCCTGGGGCCACTCCTGTTTAACGCCTATGTCTCTGACATAAGGAAAGGTATCAGGAGTGAAATGAGTCTCTTTGCAGATGACTCAAAGCTGGGAGCAGTGGTGGATGGGGAGGAGGGGAGAGTGGCCCTGCAGGAGGACCTGAAGGCTCTGAAGAGGTGAGCAAGAAAGTGGAAACTGAAGTTCAATGTAGGAAATGCAGGGTTCTGCACCTGCGCAGAAACCTGGGCAAAGTGTATACCCTGGGGGGAGACACACTACAAGTCTTGAAGGGTGAGAGGGACCTGGGGATGGTGGTGAATGTCAAAATGAACAACTCTGACACTTGTAGGAGGGCAGCAGCAAAGGCCAATAGGATGCAGGGATGCATTGCTAGGGGTATTACCTCCAGAGGAAGGGAAGTGATCATTCCTCTGTATAACTGCTTAGTTAGGCCGCACCTCTAGTACTGTGCAGTTTTGGAGACCACACTTAAAAAGCGACATTGCACTCCTGGAGAGGGTTCAGAGGAGGGCAACCAAGATGATCTGGGGCATGGTGGAAAGAGCCTATGGGAAGAGGCTTGAGGAGCTCAACATGTACACTCTGGAGGAGAGGAGGGACAGGGGGGACATGATAAAGTCTTCAAGTACATAAGGGGATTAATAAGGGAGGCTCAGATGGGGTGTTCCATAGGAAAGAGGGGGGGGCAACGAGAGGACACAGGTGGAAGCTGGCGGGGACTTAGGGGTGGAGAGGAGGAGGAGGAGGTGTTACTTCACTGAAAGGGTGGTGGAACCATGGAATGTGCTGCCCAAGGGACTGGTGAAGGCAGATACTGTAGAGGGGTGCAATAGGGGCTAGGACAGGTATAGGGGGAGGGTGAAGCTGAGGAAGTCCAATACAGGAGGAATATCTTGGACAGGGAATAGAGAAACCCAAGGGGGTGGGAGGACAGCAGAATCAGCACCTAGTATGGGAGCTGACTATCGAACAGACACGAAAGACCATAAGGCCTACTCTGCTAGCATTTTAATATGTCAGTATGTTAGTATATTGGCAAATCCCTTGTCAGCTGATTCATAAGATAAAACCACATTTAGCACCCAATCAGTTTATACCAGTTTGTCACAATGCCATTTGGACTACATGGCGCCCAGCCACTTTTCAGTGTTTTATGGACGACATACTAAGATCACACACTGAGTACTGTGCAGCTTATTTGGACGATGTGGTTATATTCAGCCCTGACTGAGAAACCCATGTTAGACACTTGTCCCAGGTATTGTAAGCAATAAAGGAATCAGGAGTGACCATTAACCTTGCAACGCAGCCCTAGCAAAGCCTGAGACAACCTACCTAGGGTTCTTTTAGGCAACGGACAAGTGAAGCCCGAGGTAGAGAAGGTTACAGCAGAAGCAAACAGCCCAATATCTACCAGAGAAAAGCATGTGAGATCTTTCCTAGGCTTGACTGGTTATTACTGGAGATTTATTCCTAATTTCTCAGCCATTGCTAGTCCTTTGACTGATCTCACTAAAAAGAGGTGCCCAAATAAGGTTCAGAGGACCCCTATTTGTGATGAGGCATTTAGAAATAGGAAGGCCATTGTATGTACAGCTCCTGTATTGAAAAGCCCTGACTTAAACCAAGTGCTTGAGGTTCAAACCGATGCATCAGAGAATGGTGTTGGGGCAGTCATCTCAGAAAATAGATGGGGAAGAACATCCGATCAAGTATATCAGCAGGAAGCTACATGAGAGGGAGAGAAGATATGTTACTATAGAGAAAGAATGCTTAGCTCTGAAGTGGGCTATTGAGTCTCTGAAATATTACTTGTGGGGGTCTGAATTTAAGGTTGTAGCTGATCATAACCTCCTCTGCTGGTTGCATTAGATGAGATAAAAAAATCCCTGTATAATGCAGTGGTACTTAGCTCTTCAGCCCTATTGATTTACTGTGTCCCACAGGGTAGGGACAAAGCATGTAAATGCTGACTTCATGTCTAGATATGGTGAATTGATGTCAATGGAATATGACGGGCTTTCCCTAAAAGGGGATGGGAAGGTACCATTAGTCTCTGCTGAGGAATGTGTAAACGCCTCAGGGTAAAGCATGGTGATATCTGCTATGTTTATGATGGAATGTTTATGGTTAGGGACCCTGAGACATAGCTTTTGAAGATTGATGGGTGGAAGCTCCATCCCTTCCTGGGACAGGAAGGTGGTAAGCAGTCTGAGATAACTGCTTCTCTCTAATGGTGGGGAACATGTGACAGGGAGATCCTGCCACCTTGAGGAAAAATCTTTCTTAAATCTGTTGCAACAGTTCTTCTGTTTCTTAGCCTAATCTATCCTTTAGAATTTCTAGTCCATAAGGTTGGCCACCTATGGCTCCCCATGCCTTTTGACTATGCTATAGTGTCCTCTTTAATTTTCCTTTCCTCTCAGGTCCCTCGTGACTGGGAGGTTATTGTAGTGACCTCCGAGCTTATATAAAACAACAGGCTGTGTTTATCATTGTTGGATTTAGTATGTAATAGCACTATGTCATAAAATACCTTGCTGTATATACATTATGTTTATGAAACCTGTAACAGTAAATGTTGAAAATACCATGGCATGAGGTGTTTTTGATAAAGGTAAAAGTACTAGGGTGACTGTATTATAGAAATTAAGTTGGTTGTGTTGTTAAATGCATGTAAATTGGTACCATGCATTCCTGTTGTAAACTGAACCGATTTGAAATTTCATGGTGATTTATGTATCCCATGATGCATTGCATTATTTATTTATTTATTTATTGAAGATATCAGATAACATACCTTTGCGTCAAAGACTCCTTTAAAAATGTACCACATCATTGAGAACAGAGACATCAGGGACAATAGCAACAATTAGACACAATAGTTACAGAAATGGTTACAGAATGGTTACAGATAATACAGTAAAGCAGCTGGTGACACAAAGATACAGAGTGTTGCCAAGCATCGGTACATAGTACAGATGGTAGCAGGTAACAGAAACATACACTGCAGGGTGGTGGTGCCAGCCATGCCCTAGTGGTTATTTGCAGGCCTAGGCTGGACTGAGGTGTCCATTGTCAAATATAGGCATGCCCTGGGGTGGCTGAACCAGAATTAAGTCCGTAGTCATGGGGGGGTGAGTAGGACTAGAAATCAAGGACAGTCACAGACTGAGTCATGACAGATTAGGTCTCTTAGCTGAGACTTGAACTGACCAAGTTTGGGTTCTGTGTGGAGGAGTTTGGTAGTGAGTTAGCCAGCTAGGGGCCAGGTGCCTAAAGTTCTTTGACCCGAGGTGGTCTTGCAGTGAGGTACCCTGAAGTGGGTTGTCGATTGCTGAGTGAGGCAGGTGGACAATGATGCCTGGAGTAGGGGGTTGGGAGCAGGTGGGGGTAGCCCTGCTGTTATTTTTTTAGCAAAACAGGCAGGTCTGATATTTGAGCCTCCCATCAAAGTTTAGCCAGTTGGTTGAGGCGAAAAGGGTGCAGGTATGTGTGAGTCTGGCACAGCCAGTAGCTAGTCTACAGGCCTTGTTAAGGGCCAGCCTAATTTTGTTTAGGTGCGTGTTGTCGGCTGCCCCATAGATAATGATTTTGTAGTCTATGAGTGATAGTATTGATGCTGAGATAGCTAGGTGGAGAGCATCTGGTGGGAGGCAGTGCTTGTACCGGTGAAGTAGGCCAATACGCACATTGACAGCGGTGCTCAGTTTTTGGATGTGGTCATGGTAGGTGAGCCCAGAGTCTATTGTGATACCTAGGTATTTGAACGAGGTAACCTGCTCAAGGAGGTCATTTAGAGAGTTCAATATGAGCAGGGGTTGTCCTATGTTCTTGTTTTGGAAGTGGGCAAACACCACAGATTTTGCTTTTTTGTAATTTAAGACTAGCCTATGTCGAACGAATCAGGATTCAGCTTCTGTGAAAAATTTTTGGAGTGCAGAATGGAGGGCTGTGGAATTAGTGTGGGAGCTGTAGAGGCGGCATCATTCGCATACAGGAGTAGTTTCCCAGAGCAATCCGTGGGTAGGGAGTTGAGGAACAGAGAGAAAAGTAGGGGGCCGAGAATAGGAGCCCTGGGACCCCGACCTCACTTGGAGGGGAGAACAGGGTTTGGGCAGGCCTTACTGTCTGGGTTCTCTCAGACAGATAGCTGGCAAACCAGCTGGTGGTCTCTGGAGACAGGCCTATTTATGTGAGGGAATCCAGGAGTAGTGTGTGGTGCACCGTATCAAATGCCTTGAAAGGTCAAAAAAACAGCACCAGCAGTGTGGCCAGGATCAAGAAATGTGTGGAGGGCATTTGTAAACTCCAAAGGGCTGTGATGGTACTGTAGTTATAGCAGAAGCCATGCTGCTCAGGACACAGGAGGCTATATTTTTCGAAAGGTAGTCCGTAAGCTAGGTGGCCACAATCTTCTCCAAGGTTTTGGAGGGGGAGAAGCAGGACTGAGATGGGGCGGTAGTTCCCAGGCAGAGTGTGGTCACTGCTTTTAAGGATGGGTATGATGAGGGCAGATTTCCATTTAGAGGGAAACTGGCCCAGTGATAGGGAGTGGTTCAGAAGCCTGGTGAGAGGGGAAGAACTTTGTTAAAGGTGAACCTAAGCAGTTTAAGATCTAGTGTGTCGCTGCTGAAATGTGATTTTCTGAGGGCCTTGAGTAGAAGGGGCAACTTCAAGACTGAGATATTGCTTTAAAGTGGAATGGGGGGGTGAGGGAGCAAGGTGGTGCTGGGGTGGGAGAGAAGAAATTGGGGGAGAACACTACTAAGGTTGGAGAAGGAGGCATTAAACGTATTTGTATTCAGGGTGATAGACCCATTGGCCGTCACGTCGGTAGGGAGGTGCAGCGGAGGCTTTGCCACTGAGCTCTTTGAGAGAGCCACAGAACTTGTGCCCCGGCCCCATGTGGCAGTAAGAAGGTTTGGTAATACTCAGCTTTACGCCTTAAAAATATTGCAAGTACATTTATTACATGCTTCTTGGTAGCGCTGCCCATCAGCGGGTTTACCAGTATCCAGAGCAATGTGCCATAGTTTGTCATGTTCACTCATCTGGTCCATCAGGACTTGTGACATCCAAGGGGTGTCAACCCCTTTAACTATCTTTTTGCTTAGGGGTGCATACCGGTCACAGGCAGAGTTGAAGGTGTTGATGAAGTGGTCGAGGGAAGAGTCAATGTTCAATGCAGTTTTGATGGGGGACCAGTCACTAGCTAAGAGACACTGTCTAAGGGACTGAAGTTTGCCACGTTTGAGGTGGTGTTGGAAGATAGTTTTTTGGGGGGGCTTTTTAACAATATATGACCAGTGACAAGGCACCGGGGAGTGGTCACTCAGGGCATTGGGTAGTATCCTGACCTGGGTTGCTTTGTGGGGTACATTGGTGAGCATAAGATCAAGCAGGGTGGCAGTACTAGTCTTCTGGTTGATTCTAGTGGCAGTGGTCACAAGCTGGGACAGGTTTTGAGAGTCTGCAGCATCCCTAATTGGAGCTGAAGCATCAGCTAGCCAATTTATATTAAAATCCCCAAGGGAAATGATTTCAGCCCTGTCAGGGAGTGTCTGGAGGTGGACGAGGACAGAGTGGAAGGCACTCTTCTGATTTTGGGGAGGAATGTATATGGAGGAGAAGAACAGGGAGACTCTGTTAGGTGCAAGAGGGATTTTCAGAGTGAGAGACTGAGCCCCATGTTTGAGGGTTGGCGATGGGAGGCGAGACGCTGTAATGAGTCCTGGATGTACAGTGCACATCCAACCCCCTTTTTTAAAGGTTCTGTCGGCACGATATAGAGTAAAACTGGGGAGTGATACTGTGGTGTCTAGGGTGCGGTCATTGAGACAAGTTTCAAGCACCGAGATGACATCAGGGCGATTCTGGGCTACCCAGCCCTGAAAAGAGTCAAATTTGTTTAGGAGGCTACATATATTAAGGGAGGCAACTATTAGATCCTTAGGAGCAGTAACCTGGGGTGGGGTTGGGCGGGTCCCGGGTTGGGGTGGATGTCTCCCGAGAGGAGGAGCAGGAGCAGGAAGATGTGCAAAGATGCCAGTTTTCATCACTTCTTCATCAGCTTAGGCACCAGTAGTGAGGGGAAGAGCAGTGCATGGAGATGAGGATAGGTAGGTCCCGTAGAGAGGGAGAGGGAGAGGCAAGGCAGTGTAGCATCCACCGCTGTACCATGGCAGCGCCAATAGGGGGAGATGTGGGTGGGGGAGCATGGTCCATCCGTAGAGTGAGTGGGGTGGCACACTGGTAGAGGTTGGAGGGGGGACTAAGGTGAGAAGCCTGATAAGAGGCAGTTCTGGCTCACCACGTTGGAAGTATGTGTGATGTGTTTCTTCGAAACTTGGCTTATTGTCAATGCCCTTTGGGGTAACCCTTGTTTCAGTGCTTCTGCACTAAGGTTCTTTGTCTGTAGCTTGTTTTGGGTTTTTTTTTTTTGAGCCCCACCACCCAAGCAAACAAGGCAACCATAGGGATGAAAGGTTTTCACTGAAAAGTTTAGATCAGTAGATCAGTGAGTCAGTAGGTGCTGACAAGTGTAGAAGAGGGACATACATAGTCTGTTGCTGCAAACTGATGTATTGAAGAAGGAATATGCCATTGCTGAAGGTTATCTTCTGTATTTTGAATAAACATCACACAGAGATTGTGTGTTGAAACTGAAGTTTGGTGTCTAGTCCATCTGTTATCCCACAACCCCTCCACAGTGACCTAACCCTCCATGCCACGGGAGCAGCTCAGCCAGCTTCCGCATTTTCTCCTTCCTTGTGGTGCCTGACTAGGGGTAGGTAGCTGTTTGTCACATCTACTGCGTTACCCCTGTAGGCACCAGCTTCCCTTCTGTCAGGTGGATGTGTGTCGGGCTGCCGATCTCGGGATCCTGAATGTCAGGGTTCCGAGTGTCGGTATTAGGTAATACTTCACAATGATCATATTGCTGTATATGAAATGTTACCATGAACATATGAACATACAAATGTGCCAGCAGAAACAGACCATCCAGTCTATCTAAGTCTGCTTGAGTGTGCAGCTAGCACCCCTAGTTTGCAACTGCCCCACCCCCCTTTGTCATCCCACTGCCACCCCCACCTTCCCCACCCTCACTCTCCCTTGTTCCCTGTCCCATGCCCTTTGAAGCTGTTCACAGATTTACATGATACAACCCATTCTGGTAGTGCATTCCATTTTGCTACCACCTTTCTGTGAAAAATGTCTCTTCATTTCCTCCTAAATCTTTCCTCTCTATTCTTTGCCCATGCCCCTGGTGTCCCTCCCTTCCTTAGCTTAAAGACTTCCCCATCCTTATTGATTCCCTCAGATACCTGAATGTCTCTATCATGTCCCCACTGTCCCTTCTATCCTCCAGAGTGTACATATTCAGGTCTCCCAGCCTGCTGTCATAGTCTTTCCCCTCCATTCCACATATCATCTTTGTTGCCCTCCTCTGCACCCCCTCCAGTAGCCTGATATCATGCTTTAGATATGGTCTCCAAAACTGCACACAATACTCTAATTGCGGCCTTACCAGTGACCTGTAGAGGGGCAAGATCACCTCTCTTTGCCTGGATGAAACCCCACTCGCTATGCACCCCAGCATTTTGTTCACTTTTGCAGCCTCTCTCCTGCACTGGGCAGTGTTGTTTATTGTCCCTGTTATCATTATACCTAGGTCCTTCTCCTCCTCAGTGATCCCCAGCTTAACCCCCCCCCAAAGCCAGTATTCTCTCCTTGGGTTCTTTGCTCCAAAGTGCATAACCTTACACTTCTTTGCATTGAACCCTAGCTGCCACCTCTCTGACCACTCCTATAGCTTGCTTAGGTCCCCCTGCAGCTGCTTCCATTGCTCCCCTCCATCCATCACTGCTCCGATTTTGGTGTCATCAGTGAACAGACTTACCTTGCTCACCACCCCATGTGCAATGTCTGATATGAAGAGCCCAAATAATACTGGCCCCAGCACAGAGCCCTTGGCACCCACTCTCACCGGCCTTGGAGTTGAGAGCTCCTGCCTCACCACCACCTGTTATACCTGCAGTTGTAGGTGCAACTAACCCCTGTTGTAACCTGTGGTATCCACCCACCTTGCCCCCTGGCTTGACAATGTCCACTGGACAGCCTCTCCCTCCCCCAGATCCACTCCTTCCCTGCTAGGTTCAAACAGGGATGTAATCTGCTGTCTTCTCTGATGACCTACTATATCCATAAGTGTAACTCATAATTTTGTAACATTATGTAACCTAAATAACATTTAAACTATTACATTATGTAACCTAAGTGTATCTATGTTAAATGTTCCTTTTACTGCATCTGTAATGTTATCCTTTGTTTTAATCTGCACTGTAATAACTGTCTTAATGTCTGCCCCCCCCGCGATGAGGTGCCTTTGTAAATGAGTCTCTGACTCAAAGGTTGTAAACCCAATTTGTAATAAATAAATAATTAAAGAATAAATCTTTAATGTATACCTTCGGGATAGCGATGGGTGGGGGCACTGGACACCAGGGAAACAGTTATGTTTACCTTGGGTGGTGACTGTGGTGGGGGAACACTGACACCAGGAAACATTCATATTCACCTTCAGGACTGAGAAGCAGGGGGACCACTGGACACCAGTGAAACATTCGTGTTCACCTTCAGACCAGCGGTTGGTGGGTGGGGACCTCTAGGCACCAGGGACTACTGTGTTGGGGGTCAGGGGGAGTCACCACACTTCCTTTGCCAACCACTAAGGTTGCGCAGGAGTAAGCTGGGATTTCAATTGGTGGTATCTGCACTGGACAAGAGCACCATGCAAAATGGCATTGCATGGCACAAATACTCTGAGTATTAGACTACGCTATTATTCAGGTCCCCACGCCTTCATTTACATGATGCCCCCCTCTGAATATTGCCCAGGCACAATCTCTGTTTTCCCATGCTAACAAGACTTTTCAATATTACATATCTGCACAAAACCCCATTTGTATGGGCAAACTTAGCTTTGCGCCCAAGCAATGATTTGACTATTGGGCCCAGATGACTTGTGACACATTGTTACCACAATTATGGTAATTGTGACAGAAAGTTATACCATGTAAAACACAGTCTAATGATTGGTTGCAAATGTCACAATTTTTGCACAAAAAATGAGACAGGGCTAAAAAATTATGCATGTATAATGTTTTTGCTCTACAACATGTAAACGGTCGCAAATGTGTCAAACTGTTTGATAATGGCAATCTAACATTTTAGTGCATTAACTGTGAAGCAGAAACAGTCCCAAATCTTGAATTACATGTGTGTCAATACTTCTGAGAATCCATCACATAGTCGTTTCTGTTTTTGTTCATCTGTGCATCTTTAAGGTGTAGGAGCAGTATCTGCTGCAGGCTAGTTCACATGAATCACAAGAAAATAGATGTTAAGCAATGGGTAGTAAAATACAGCTGAGAATATTGCTGAAAAGCTATAGATAACTTATTAAAATGAGCACTTCTTTAGTTATTTTAAATCTAAAACATGCTAAGAAACCCTCAAAATATGGAAAATGGACATCTTGTTAGACAGAAAGTAAAGGACAAGCTTAAAAATAATTAAAAGATAATGATAACAATTTCCCCACAACATGCACTGCTGCTTTAAAAAAAAAAGCCTGTTATTTATATGGCATATAATAAAGTGAACAACTAATTGCAACCCTTATTAGCTGGAGACTATAAATATCGAAATGACTTTCATGCTTCATCTGCATTGTGTGCATGTGTGTGTGTGTGTGCATGCACCTGCATTCACATTTATTTGAAATCTGGAAATAGGATAGAAAAGGTTCACTGGCACAACATAAAATAAGGAACCAATACTGAATTCTGTCAGTTCAAATTATTATTATAATCCATTGTATGCACTGCATCATGGGCAGGTGCAGTGGCTGGTACTACAGGTATATGGCATAGTATTTCCTATCAGACGTGAGGATTTTCCTTCAGAGAGAGGGTCTGTTTTGCTTCTAGTCATTTAGGTACTTCTGACTACCAACAAATGATTTTCATTCTTTTGAAGGTTTCATGTTAATACTTCCAACTAATGGTTTGCACCGAATGCTAGGATGTGCTCTCTTGTAATTTGTAGATCTCAGTGCTGCTATGCCTTATAATTGCCTCCTGCCTGCATTTGTTTGTTAACAAAGCAAACACCCATTTTTTTTGTGTTGATATGAATAATAAAACCCAGCAACAGCAACATGTGTCAGACAAATGAAGCTGTGGCTGTCACCATTTTTATTCTGAGCTAAATGTCCCATAATTATCCGAATTGTATGTTCCAAAGGGGATAATTAGCTGGGTCAGATTTGCATTGTTGATGTTTTTGCATATTTCAGCAGCCTTTTTACCAGATGCCACTACAAATATATGGTAGGAAGTCAACTGAATTTAGTTATGTGGAATTTTAAAGCCTCCTTGCAAAACAGCAGACTAAAAGCTATTATATAGCGTGGAAATTGTATGCCTGTTTTACAACTATAAAGCCATGAAACCTATTCATATTGTATCAGAAAAACAAATAAGTGGAATCATTTGCTAATGGTAAATGAATTCCATGAGAAGTCCTACAGATAAAGTTTTAGACTTTCCTGGATAAATGCGGGTGCTACAAGCAAGAGCAGAGAAACCTACAGTATACAGCATATTAATAACATTTGTGTGTGCGGGGAGATTGGTAAAATATGTAGGTTGACACTGTATTTGATACTTTCAACCACATAGACACATTTTCCTTCCAGATCTAGAAAGGTCTTTTCAACCAAAACGAGGATGGTATTTCTGGGATATGTGCTAGAGTGTCCGTTGTGCTGAGCTACTCAGACACATGTGATATGGTTTTGCAAGACGCATGAGGCACGTAGGCACAGTCAAGTGACTTCAGCAGCTGGGCGTCCTTGTATTGGGCATTATAATCACTAATACAATTTCAGCCAATCAGTCACGGAGCCACTACCTCTTGTTCTTGTACAGAGCGCAGTAGGAGGTAGCGCCCACTTCAGCATCAGGTGGGAGGGCAACACAATAAAAACATACTCTAAACTTATTTTAAATAACTCATGCTAGAGTGATATATAATGATCTTTTGCAAAAAACGTTGTTAATGCATCAGTTAGCGTAACTTAAAGGATACCTAATCAACATTTTGACAACAAACTATTCAAAAATCTGACTTCACAGGGGACTAAAGGAAATGCTGCTGTATTCATTAATGCTAAAACTACATTTATATAATTTACCTAAATGCGGTTCCAAAGCATTTGAAAAATGTAAAATCAGCCTTCCAATTAAAAAAAAGCTGCCTTACCTGCTTCCTAAAATGGCATCATTGGAGCCAGAGTCAGAGAGCTATATGGCTCTCTATAGTGCTAACTAGTTCTTTTTTCTTTGTATAGAATTGTATCACCAGAATGGTCAAAACCATGTGCATTATTTTGATCAATACACATGTCAGGCTATGGTTCTGTTCATTTTGTTTACTTTAACTTGCTGAAATTGTGTTTTAATCCAACTGACTTTCTCTTCGGCAAACCACAGTGCAGTACAAATCTTAAATAACCTGGTGGTCTAGTGGTTATGGTGGATCCAGGATGCTACAGTGAGGCTACTGGGGTGGTGTGCATACTTGATATGCACTTTTTAACATTTTTATTAAACCTTCATATTGTCTGCAATTATTCTTTTTAGTACATTTTGCAAATATAATCCATAGTTTAATTTGAATGTAAACATTTGTACAATCAATAAATCAGACTTCTTCAACAAAGTGAAATGCAGCAGCAGCATGCAAGTAAGTTACAATGTGGGTGGAGGGAAGGTGCAACACATCTTCACCACCCCTAGAGCCACCACTTGTTTGTAGCAAAGTTCTTGTGTAGTCCAATGCCAGAGTTCATACTTTCTCAGAAATCAAAAATATGCTTGTCTTGTCTTCTTTTTCCATGGGAAATAATAAAAAGAATCAATATTTATATAGCGCTTTTCATGCACATAGTGTCCCAAAGTGCTTTACAAGCAATGCTAGACTGGTAATAAAGTGACTGAATGTGTAGTGTCAGCCATTTCACACATTAATACCCACACACAGCCTTGGACAATTGCATGAACTGGTTTTATGGGAAGGAATGTTGGCCTGGACAATGGGGTCAGAGTAGGGATCATGGTGCTACAGCAGCCCCATCTTATATCTCACAGTGATCTGCTCATATTTCTCCCCTTCTGTCTTCCCCCTTCCCTGAATATAGCAGTACCTTGCAAGAGTGGCCTTCTCAGTCCCCCTCTGGTATTCATTCATCACTCCTTCTCCCCACACCAAAAACTGGTGAGCTCATCACCCTTCTGCATCATGAATGCAGTTAGCACAGTCCATATTTTCTTGACATATCAAATATAAACAAATCTTTCCAGTAAGTCAGGCTCATAGCAGCAGGGAACAAAGGGAAAGATGGGCTTTCCTATCCTTGAAAGAGCTAGGCTACTTTTGATTAGGCACTATTAAGTAGTAGGTGTGTGCATCATTATGCACATCCTTTAATAGTGTCTAATCATAGGTGGCTTAGATCTTATATGGGTAGAAAAGCTTATTTTTCCCCTTATGCCCTGCTGCTATCAGCCTAGCTTACGAGAAGATCACGTTTAATATTAATATGTAAAATTAACATGGGAGACTGTACTAACTGCATTCATGTGGAAGGGTAGTGAACTCACCAGTTTTTGGTATGGGGAGCAGGTGAGAAGAATGAATGCCAGAGAGGGACTGAAGAGGCCATTCCAGCAGAGTACAGCTATATTCAGGTTAGGGGAAGACAGGAAGGGGGACATTGAGCAAATCATTGTGAGATCTGAGATGCGGGGCTGCCAGCACCATGCTCACTACTTGACTGTGGATGAGAGCAGCCAGCAATGACAAATACTCAGAGTGGCAGGGCTACACCTAAACTGTTACTTGAATTCAGTGCAGGGAGATTACCTTCGGGTGGGGGTGGTGGATTTTGAAGTTTGTTAGGACAGTATCAAGGGAGCTTTGTATAGCTCATTCAAGATTTGGAAGGGTGGTAGCCAGCCAACTCACATTGTGGAGTAGGGCACAGAAATGTACTGGAGAATAATTGCCAGGAACTATCCTGTGGGATTCTGCAGATCACAGGTAAAGGAGTAGACCGACACTGGAAGTCGGGTGGATTCACTCAAGGCATTAGTATGCCTCTCCTGCCAATAATATTGTTATAATTACTGGTGACTCTATTTAACAACCGGATTCTAAGTACTTTTTCTTAAAACGTAGTTGCAGTCTTTGTCACTCATGTGCAGTGCACCACCTAACTGGCTGTCACTTTGTGTGTGGGCGGGTTGAGCATGCGGGCATGAAAAAAAAAGCTACTTTTCCCATTGCACAAGGACCCACAGTCATCACCCGGACTTCCCTCTCACCCTCCTCACAGGCAAGACACCAGTGTCTTATTTCAGTTTTATGTGGTTGATCGTGCCTTTATAAAAAAAAGTATGCGGTCAATCTTGCACTTATCAGGAGTCTGTCAAAGACTCGGGAGACAGCCTCTCTGATCGTGAATGGACTGCAGTGACTGACTACTCTCACTGCGGTCCCACTGCGCTTAAAACGTATTGGCAATTTCAAACAAATAAAAAAAATATGTATCTGAATTGGAGCGAAGAGATGAGAAGCGAATAGAGAGAGAGAGAGAACAGGCTGACAGACACAGCTAGCTGGTGTGTGTGTGTGTATGTGTCTCTTTCCTCTCTCTCTCTCTCTTGCTCTCTGACAGCACTGCTTGAAAAACTCCCTGCACCAGTAATTAAAAAAAAAAGAGACAGAGTGTGTTGTGGATTCTTTACACACTCGCTGTGAGGACTTCATAAACTCTCAAGCTTCGGCCTCAAGGTTTATGGTCATCACACACCCTGGGTGTGTAAAATCCATAACACACACTTGTCTATCCATTATTCTCTATATCCATAGTAAGTGCAGCACTTATGAGGGTATGGACAGCAGTATTTTCTGGTGGGTCCTGATGCTTATTGCTTGGCCTCCAGGAAGACCTAGTTGTTGGTTAATGAGGTGGAAAACACAACAGGGGGACTGTACATACTGCCTTCACTGTGCAGAAGAGTGGTGAGCCACTCAATGTTTACTGTGGAAGCAGAAGCCAAACACTGAAAAAGTGGACTGGAGAGTAATTTAGGAGGCATTTTTTTTAACAGTGCCAGCTGATGAAGCGTATCGGTATAGGTGTGCACAACTCTCTGAAGTACAAGATTACAATCTGAGGTATGATAATTCTCTTCATGAGACCGCAAGCTCATATGTGGCCCCAGGCAGTACTAAGGGCACAGTATGGATGGTGGGGTGTTCAACAGAAGACAGGCTAGGTGCAGGGAGTTCACATGGAAAAGACTACACAAGAAGCTTATTTGTGGATTACCAAGAAAGCATGAGCTTTGAATTGGACCAGATCAGTACTTGCTACAAATTTCAGGGCATCACATAACCACTAGAACATCAAGTATTTGAAGTGTTGTACTGTACTGTGGTTTGCCAAAGAGAAAGTCAAATGGATTACAAAACATTTTCAGCAAGTTAAAGTAAACAAAATGAACAAAACCATAGCCCAACATGTGTACTGATCAAAATAATCCACATATTAACATATGGTGTTGATCATTCTGGTGAAACAATTTAAAACAAAGGGGAAAAGAAGAACTAGTTAGCACTACAGGGAGCCATGTGGGTCTCTGCCGCTGGCTCCAATGATGTCATCATGGCTCATCACTTAACACACTTGGCAGACATTTTAGGGAGCAAGGCTGTTTTTTGAAAGTGAAAGGCTGATGTTTACATTTTTCAAAAGCTATGAAACTGCATTTATGTTATTTACATAAATGTAGTTTTAGCATAAATGTAAACAGCAGCCTTTGCTTTACCTCACTATGAAGCCAGACTTTGGAGTTTGCAGTTTTAAAAAACTGCCTGTTTAGGTACCCTTTAATGCCACTAAAGCAGGGAAATGTGGCATTAAGAGGTCCAACCCTAACACCCCACCCAACTCCACCCCACCCCCCAAGCAGCAAAAGGAAAAACCAATAGGGTTTTGTGCCTCGATAGTCTTGGTGAATCAATGGTGGAGTCTTCCTTGGGGTTGTGAACCCTAATGCTCACCCCTCCCCCACAGCCCATAGCCTCCAGTCTGAAGTGCAAGGTGCAGCTCCAAGCCAGTGCCTCATAGTGGTACACTCTTCAAAGGTAAAGAAGTAAGTCTCACCACATGTTGCCAACACAATTTTTTTAGTTTTTCATGGGGCCCTGCAGGCCCTGCATGAAGAAATGAGATCATGTGTGACATTGATTGCTCAGGGAATGAGGTGGGCATTAGGGCTGGGAACCTCAAGGAAGACCTCACCACTGATTCACCAAGATTCAAGAGACCCAAAACCAAATGTTTTTCCTTTTGCTGCTTGGGGGTGGGGTGGGGTGGGGTGGGGGTAGGTGGGGAGCAGGGTTGGAAACCCTAATACCACATTTCCCTACTTTTGTGGCATTAAAGAGCAGGTATTCAGTGGTTTACTTAGGTGTTTTGTTTCTAATCTCACTGATATTTTTAATAAAAGTATGTTACTCCAATTCTGTGTGTGTTTTTTTTATGTCCTCATTCGACTGGTATTGAAACTGCCTGCATACCTTATTCCAGGAAATGACACTAGATTTTTTAAACTGGCTTCTGATACAAAGTGAAGCCCAAGATTACATGATGTCAGTTACAATAACTTCCTGGGATTCACAGGCATCCACAAACAGGACATCACACTCTTCTATAACAGCAAACCACAGTGACACTGAGACTCTTTAAAGATGCAATGTAACCTGCTGCATTTTGATAGGAGCATGGGCCAGTTGGACATTTGAGTGGCAGTGTGTGTAGCGGGCTGTCAGGTTAATCAGCTGACAGAATTTACATCATTCTCTGCTTGCTGAAAGCCCAAGTGATGATTTTCTCCATTTCCTGCCTTACAGTTTGTTTAAATGCAGAACAGGTGATAGGTTTGCTAAGAGCATTGGAGATAGAATTAGGACACTTTACATTATTATAGCTGATTGCTAGAGACTCTCCAGTCACTGATACAGAACACATAGGCACATGCACAATATGTTTTAATTCAGTAGCCCCCAGTAATGGCATTTTAGGAGGTTTATCAATTACAGTGGTGTCACACAATCTTTGAATGCTCCTTATTATGATCTGTGCCTAAAATGTACCCTTATGTAACTATTACTGTGCTACCCCAATGTATATCTTGTTTTGCTCCTGTACACCTATATTATGTCTGTGCATTTCTGCATATTGTAACCAGTGTCCTGTGCTCTCCCGGGTCGTGCCTGAAAATAGGCAGGTCAGTTGCCTAGCGCACTTACCCGGGTTACCAAAAGCTAATAAATAAATACATAAGACTCTAGCGATCAGCTACAATGATGTAAAGTGTCTGAGTTCTGTCTCTGAAAAGAACATCTTGTGCTCTGCGTTTGCACTGTTGTGTTTCTAGATGTGACTGGTTTCTCAGTCTTATTACTGTAGAACTATAAATATCTGCGTAAAGTTTATATCGCGGATCGGTGATTGTCAGCATCATCGCGTAAAACTTTTATCACGCTCTATCACTGGCCACACTTTCAGTTAAATAAGAATGGCTGTACCTCAACCAGTTTCTCTTGCAACAATGTTGCTTGTACGTTGGCTCAACACTCCACCACGAAAGGCAGTTAAGAGGGATTTTACAGCTCTGCAGACAGCGGACATTGATGCAGATGTCCTGAGTGTGACAGCCGGTATTTATCGATTACTGGCTGAAGCTGTCGCTTATGAGCTGTCATCTGTTGCTGCCTCCCCTCCTGTAAAAAGGAAAAAGGTGCAGTACAAAGTGTATGAGCCAGAAGTCTGATTTGAGATCGGACAGTACTCATGTGAGCATGGGGTGATGAATGCAGTACGCTTTTACGAGTCTAAATATAAAAACAAGATTAATCAGAGTACTATTAGAACATTCAAGCGTGACTATCTAGCTAAACTTAAGAGTACTCCTGATCCCCAGTCCATGCAGAAGTCGCTGCCAATAAAAAAACTGAGGCAGACCACCACTGCTAATGGCAGATGTAGAGAATGAGCTTAAAGCAATTGTCAAATCTCTGAGGGCAGAAGGGGCAGTGGTGAATGGCAGAGTGCTAACTGCAGTTGCCACAGGGATTGCAAAAAGCTCTCACCCTCAAATGCTAGCAGAAAATGGAGGCAACCTAACATTCTCTCACCAATGGTCATGGCTGTTTTTAAATCATATGGGGTTTAACAAAAGAAAGGAGACCAAAGCAGCACAAAAGACACCAGTTGACTTTGACTCACTAAAACAGAAGTTCTTGACGCGTATCTCTACTGCCGCAAGTCAAGAACTCATACCCGCAGACCTCATCATTAATTTAGATGAGACAGGGGTTAACCTGCTACCTTGCTCTCAGTGGACGATGGGAACAATCGGCAAAAAGCAAGTCGAGGTCTCAGGACTTGGAGATACACATCAGATCACTGCTGTACTTGCTTGCACCCTTTCTGGCCTGTATTTACCACCCCAAGTGATCTATCAGGGATGACAAACCAATGCCACCGGAATTACGCATCCCCTGAAAGTTGGGACATTACTCACACAGAGAACCACTGGGCAAACTCTCAAACCTCTATCCAATACACAAATACAGTTATCGTCCCCTACATCAATAACATCAAGATTAAAAATAACCTGCCCAACTGTCAAAGAAGTCTGCTGATTTTAGACTTGTTTCGCGGATACACCACTGAAGGTGTGATCCTTAATTTTGAACAGAATCACATCATTCCGATACTTGTGCCTGCTTCTTGCACTGATCTCCTTCAGCCACTAGATATCGCTGTAAACAAAGTTTTTAAGGATGAGCTGAAGCGACATTTCTGTGACTGGTATGCGACCCAAATCTCTGAACAGCTAAAAGGTGGCAGCACAAGCAGCGATATTACTGTGGATCTCAGAACAACTACCTTAAAAAACAGACGCACACAGTGGCTAGTGAGCAGCTTTATGCATTTAAGTGCCCGCACAGAGGACTGCCTGAGAGGGTTTGAGAAAGTGGAGATTACGCGAGCCCATGCGGAATGTTTGAACGGTAAAGCACTAGTTTCAGTTTTTTAAGGGAGATATGATACCAGGACACTGTTTGCTTACTTGTTTTTCTCTTGTATTTTCAGAGGCGAATCCAACAGATGATGTTGAGGACTGAGAGCTGAGTGAGCATTGATGCTGAAAATGCTGAAACGCTGAAGCGAGGCAGCGTCTAACCATCTTAAATGCTTTTTTAACATGTAAACATAGAATCTGATGGCAGATAAGGACCACTTGGCCCACTCAGTGTGCCCATTTTCCTACCTAACAGATAAGCTGCAGATCCAAATTAACCAACAGCTTACTTCCTCCTATCCCCCACTAGGACTGCCTTATGTCTGTCCCATGCATTCTTAAATTCCCCCACTGTTCTTGACTCCACAACCTCCTCAGGGAGGCTGTTCCATGCATCCACAACCCTCTCTGTGAAAAAATACTTCCTCACATTACCTCTGAGTCGTCCCCCCTCTATCTTCAAATTGTGCCCCCTTGTTCTTGCACATCTCTTTTTCTGAAAGATGCCACCCTCTTGGACTTTGTTGATTCCATTGAGGTACTTGAAGTTTCTATCATGTCCCTCTCCTCCTTTCCTCAAGGGTATACATATTAAGCTCCTTTAGTCTTTCTTCATTATGTCTTCTGGTGCAGACCCTGCACCATTTTGGTTGCCCTCCTCTGGACAGCCTCCACTCTGTCTATGTCTTTTGCGGAGATGGGGTCTCAGAACTGCACACAGTACTCAGATGGGGTCTCACCAACTGTCTGTACAAAGGGATAACAACTTCCTGTTTTCTACCATTGATGCCTCTCCTATGCATCTCAGTATCCCCCAGCCTTCCTTACTGCCTTCTCACATTTGCTTGCCCACCTTTAGGTCATCTGATATAATTACCCCAGGTCCCTTTCCATTTTTACTGTTGTCAGTATCTCACCCCCCATTGTGTACTCTTGCCCTGGGTTTTTGTTTCCCAGGTGCATTACCTTGCACTTCTTTGCATTGAATCTGAGCTGCCATACATTTGATCATTCCTCCAACCTTGCCAAGTCCCTTCTCATCCTTTCCATTCCATCTGGTGTATCAACCCTGTTGCAGATCTTTGTGTCATCTGCAAAGAGACATACTTTTCCTTCCAGTTCCTCTGCAATGTCACTTATAAAGACATTAAAAAGGACCGGTCCCAGTACTGAACCCTGCGGTACCCCGCTAGTAACCCTCCTTTCTTCACTGTGGACTCCATTTACTACTACCCTTTGTGTCCTGTTGTCTAGCCAATTTTTTATCCAGGCTACCACCTTGGGACTCACTCCAAGGCTGGCTAACTTGTATATTAATCTTTTGTGTGGGACTGTATCAAATGCCTTGCTAAAATCTAGGCAAGCCATGTCCACAGCCCCTCCCTGGTCTACTACTTTGGTCGCCCAGTCAAAGAAATCTATTAGATTTGTCTGACACAACCTTCCCATCATGAATCCATGCTGCCTTGGGTCCTGTGCCCCACTGGCCTCTAGGTACTCAACAATTCTTTCCTTCAGAAGTGATTCCATCATTTTACCTACCACTGAGGTCAAACTAACTGGTCTGTAGTTTTCTGCCTCTGCCCTGCTCCCACTTTTGTGAAGAGGAATCACATCCGCCCTCCTCCAGTCCTCAGGTACCACCCCATCCTCCCATGATTTGTTAAAGAGAGTGGTCAGCGGTGTCATTAGTTCTACCGTTAGTTCTTTTAGAATTCTTGGGTGAATCCGATCAGGCCCCATTGCTTTGCCCACCTTCAATTTTATTAGTTCTTTCAGAACCCTTTCTTCTGTAAATGGACTGGTATTGACCCTCGTCTTCTGAGTGTTTATCTTGTTTGGTTTAGGTATTTTTGGGGGATATAAGCCACTATTTCAAAAATAAATCTAATTTTCACATGCAGTATTAAATTGTTTGGTGTCTTTAATCGCATAAAACTGACAAAAATACAGTAAACCATACAACAGCCTAAACGAAAGTACATCAAGAAGTACCGCTGTCAACTCAATGTCGCGCAAGTGCCAGCGCGCGGTTATAGCTATTATTAATTGACAGTGGTATGTTCTAGTTCTACAGTATCTCTGATCTCATGCTAGTTTGAATTACAATCATATCTCCTTTGTATGAAATATCATGTTGAAAAGTTATGTCTCTATAATTCCAGTCTGGTATAATGACTTCTGGTGTATGGGTTCTTTTAAGAGACTGACCTTGTAGTACTGCTGTTTTAAGAAGCTGTAACGCAAACTTGGATGACCTCATTATTAAAATAAAAAAAAAATTTGGAAAGATGGTGGATCCTACCTCTTATACTCAGGGGGTAATTCAACACTGTTAAGATAAATATTCTTCCAAGGATTTTCTATCTTCTAAACATGATGAACATTTGCCAACCCATAAAGTGGTTTGCATCAATTCACGCCTTCATAGCTAACTTCTTATGGGCAAACAAAGGTCCAAGCAGAGCGTATGCCAAACTGGCTTGTCCTAAACAACCGGGTAGCCTGCACCTGCCTCACTTCACAATATAGATGATCAGGAAGAATTAGCACAGAGTTACCAACCCCACTGGCTGATCATCCAGAAGCACATCACTAAAGAAGCAGGAATAGTGCTGAAGTCTGTCCTGTATGTGCTCTACAGAATTGTCCCTAAGCCTTTGGTGAACATGGTAATAGACTTATTAGGGTGTGCTAACAACTCTGTAACTTTCTGAACATACCTTACGCAAAGGATCCTAACCAGCCTGTTTTCAACAATCCTAGCATCAAAACTGTAGGTGCCTCATCAAACCTGAAATATTTAATACTTGGGGGTAGACCTATTCCCTTTAGTACCTTTATGGCACAAATTCATATAGATGATATAAACACTCAGATTCCTACAGATTATTCTTGTACTTGCCATCACAAGGGCCTACTCCCTTGTAACACCTGGGAAGCCGCCTCTTTCTCTCTCTGTGCCATGCAACTACACACCGACACTCATTCTCCCTGTTGTATCAAACAATCTTCTCACACTCACCTCTCACATCAGATGGCAGATCTCCTTATTGGCAAGCTGAATTCTCAAACAGGTAAATTAACTGGGAGGGTATTTGGAAAGATGCTTACACATATATGAAAAATGATAAATCCAGACTCACATAAATTAATATTCTCAATAAACTTTATTTTACACCAGTTAAACTATATCAAATGGGTAGACTCCAGATGGATTTATGCACCTATTGTGAAAAAGAATGAGGTTCTGTCATGCACATCTTATGGAGGTGTGAGAAGGCCCAACACATGTGGGAGAGAATGAGAGAAGGCAGATCCCATGGTACAGTAGGTGTGGAAGAGCTATTCGTTCCTGAGGTCTGTATTTTGGGAGACTTCAGTGGTATCCTTGTAAAGAATGCAATGCCATATGGCAGTCATTTCAGCATTGGCCAACTGGCCCAAAAGTTATTTTAAAACACTGGTTAGATCAGGAGGTAATCCCCAATGCTGAATGGTATTAAGACCTTCTGTTCGATGTGAGAGTGGAACAAATGTCAGTCAGCTTTAACAACAGGCACAAGTCATTTGAAAAGGTTGGGAAGTTGCTCACCCTCCATTCTATCACACAGTCTAGAGACTAACTCCTTAAAGGTAATGTTAAGAGGAGTATGAAGCAACACGATAAGAGGAGTGTTTATGTGGACCTACAATAGTATTAGGTAATGTACATCTGCTAGAAACCTGTGCTTTTATTCTTCTAAAATGAATTGACTGTAAATAGTTGCATGGGATTTATGTGTGTTTTGTTCTAGTTTGACCTTGGTTGTTTCATACCATGTCCTACTGCATTGTGTGACATTTAAAATTCATTAAGTATACTATTAAAAAAAGAAGCTGTAACGCAGACCCTTTCACAGTATCTGTTTAACTGTTCAGCTTTTGGTTCTGTTAAGGTAAAACCTAAATCACATTTACTTCTAATTCATTCATTGGCTGTATCCCACATTTCTTCAGTGTGTTCTACAGTTTATTAAACTGTGGCAGGAACCCACTGGAATTCAGTCTCACCACGCTTTCAAAAAAAAATTGTATGAGCGTTCCTGCACCTCTGTCATCTTTTTCCATTGTATACTATTGGAGACTGCAGGGCTCCATTTTGTCACCCATGTTGTTCGCAGTGTATATGCTGCCATTGGGAGGGATAATTAGCTGGTACGGTTGGAGTTTTCACTGTTATGCAGATGATACTCAGCTGTACATGTCCTTTGTGCCCGGACAGGATGCGATCCTCTCAGTATTTAACAACTGTCTGTCCGAGATCCAGAACTGGATGAGTGTCAGCTGGCTGTGGTTGAACCCGGCTAAAAATGAGATGTTGGTTGTGGACCCTGTTCATCGAGAAGTGGGTGTGTCAGCTGGACAACACTCTGGTCTTTGACTTGGGGGTGTTCCACTGACTACCTCAGATTGGGTGCAGAGCCTGGGCGTTATTTTTGATGATGGCCTGTCCCTTAAATCTCAGGTGTCAGCTGTCGTCAAATCCTCTTTTTACCATCTGAGAAATAACACCTGGGTGAAGCATCTGGTTCCTCCTGATGATCTTCCAACATTGGTCTGTGCCTTGGTAACCTCTCGCCTTGACTACTGCAATGCCCTTTAACTAGGGCTACCGGGGTTGATGTCCACTGCTTGCAGCTAGTGGAAAATGCAGCAGCCAGGTTATTGACTGGTTCTTCTAGGGCCAGTCATATAACAACTGTGCTCTGCGGGCTGCACTGGCTGCCAATACAGTGGTGGAGTGCCTTCAAGGTTGGGTTACTGACCTATAAAGCCCTACATGAACAGGGACCCCGTTACCTGCAAGATCTCCTTCTCCCCTACCACCCTCCTGTCCTCTCCGATCTGCCAATGAAGGATTGCTAGAGATTCCCAGGGTTCATTTAAATACATTGAGGGCCCCATCTTTTGCTTTTACAGCCCTGACCCTGTGGAATTCTCTACCTCATCAGATAAGAGATTGCTTGACCGTCCAGAGTTCAAGACAGCACTTAAAACATATTTATTTAACCTGACTTATCCAGATTAGTTATTAACTTGAATATTGCGTATAGTATATATAGATTTTATTGAAGTTAATATTTATGATATTGCAGCTTTATGGGTTTTAAATATTTGATTGTAATGTGTGTTTAAATAGTTATTTTACTTATTTTATTTACAGCTACTGGTTCCAGAAAGGACTTCATAAATAAAGATTTAATTAATTAATTAATTAATTCATTCATTCATTCATTCATTCATAGTTCCATCACCTAGAAATGACAGTTCCCCACCTCACAAATCTACATGTGAGAGTTCCCCACAGAAACATTTACAGTTTTATTACTGCTGGTCTTGGGGTAAGACAAGGTTGTATTCTTGCCTCCACCCTTTTTTGTATCTACATTGATAATATGTTGAGGGATTTTTTCAAATTAAACTCAGATGCACCAAAAATAAATGGACATCTCTGCCCTGTCTTCACCTATACTGACAATGTAATCGTATTTCAATATCCAAAAGTGGATTACAAAGAAAATTGGATCTATTAGGTATTCAATCAAAATTGCTGAAACTTAAAATTAGTTTAGATAAAACCCAAGCCATGACTATAGGCTTTAAGAAAAATAATTGTAGATGGGCTGTCGACTCTAATACTCTAAAAATGGTTGATAATTATGCTCATCTTGGGGTAACTTTCACCTGTTTGGCTGCTTGGACCTCTCATATTAACAGGCTACTAGATGGGATAAGAAAACAACAACACTTGGATTAAATAAGTTCAATGTTATTTATGGAGGAGTTACAGTGAAACCATTGATTGAAGCTGTAAAATCTAAATATTATTAACAGCTTATGTACAAGGTTGAAATCTGGGAAAGCAAAATTATGATAAACCAATGGTTCCAATTTACAAACTTTAAAAGGAAAATATTGAGCGGAACCATTCTGCCCTGCAGCATATATTCATGCTGAGCATGGCATGCAGAATTTAGCAGCAATAATTGACATAAGAAAAATAAATTATTGGCTAAAAATCACCAGAATGATGCAGGAAAGGCTCCCACTTGGTATGCCGATAGAGCAGCAACATTTCAACAGTGATCAACATTGCAGCTGCAATTTGATGTTGCCACTGTAATGTACTTGTGGGACCCCAGCACTGCTTCCTCCAGGTCTTGCACCTCCCGAATCAACTCCAACTTGAGGTGATAATCATAAATTATGGGGGATGCACAGTCTGCCATATGAGGGGTTTGGGGGGTGAGCTCCTGAAAAAAAAACAAAGAGTTTACCTGATGGATTTATGTGAATCACAATTTGTGGTCGACATAAATCCATCACTCTATCGCCAGTCGACAAAATGTTTGTCGAACCAGCATCGTAGATCCTTCCCACTTAACTGCTTATTAGAGCAAAAGTCTTGGGCAGACAGAAGCTCTGCACAATCCAGCTGGTATGAAAAAATGTTGCAAAGTCTATGGAAGTATGATTTATGTAAGTTGATTAAGTATTGGGATAAAAAGATTCAGCTTAGTTGAAACTATAAAAATTACATCAAATCAATAATTTATAACTATGGGATTAAGTCTGACTTCGAAACAATAGTGGCATCAACATTCTTTCCATGGTTTGCTATCCATAATGGAACCTTTGGCTGTAATTATTATCTGGATAGTCTAACAGATCTGACTCTTAGAAAAACATTTACAAGATATAAATTTGAATGTTTTGAAAGTAATGTTCTAACAGCTCATTATAAAAAACTTCCAATATCAGCTCAAAAGTGTTTCTGTATAATCAGGGAGAAAGAAGATTTAATACACATATTATGGGACTGCCTTTGGTACAAGGAAGCAAGATTATTCTGGCTAAGTCCTTTTGTCAATGATGGGAACAATTTTGACAAAGGATCTTTAACTGAAATACTTATGCTCACAGAGGACGATTGGGCCATTCATAGAGTGGCTATATACTTCCACCAGATTAGCAAAATAAGATAAAATGAAATAAAAAGTATAGATACAACCACTATATAAGGTGCACTGTTAGGTCTCAACTTCTTACTCTAACAGCAATAAGCTGGGTGATGGCTGGGGCCTATCAGCTGCTAAATAATGCCTAAGAAAGGGACTGAGTATCATAGCTAGGTGCATCAGTCCTGAACAGATCCTGATTACTAAGTCCTCAGTTTACATTTCAATACAATGCAGTTAGGGTCCTGACTCTTTATTTTGGGATATACATGGCTGACCACTGGGACTGGAAATCCTCAATTTTAAACTTTTGCTAAATATATTATATATATTTAGGTATGCCATTGTTAGGGCACCTTGATTAGGGCACCATCATGTGGGCATCTCAGCAAGGTAGTGAGTGACTGGGGCATTCTAGATTTTAAAGTGCCTCGCACAAACACCATGTTCAGTGTCTCCATAATTCACCTGCCCTTCATGGCATGTCCAACCCAGAGGTTGTCATATTTAGTTTAGGGGCGCAGGGGCAAGGCCCCCAAAATGTAAGTCTTTCAGGGGATGGTCCTTTGGAGCTATAACCTTCTGGTGGCACAATGTCACCTGCGATCATGAAGGATGACATTTTTCTTGTGCCCTAAGTTACCGCAGACTTATAAAATGGGCAGAGGATTTCAAGCAACCTGATTGGTTGTTAGCCATGCATTAGATGTGTCTACTGCGCAGCTAAAACTAGAACCCCCATTTAGAATACACAGGCCCATTTTATAAGCGCAATAAGCCACTCCGGGGATGTGCATTAGACAGTTCTAATGCACAGCTAGGGGACTGTAAGCACTCGGACTGTGGTCTCATGCCTCACTACGTCCCCCTAGCCATGCATTAGAACTATCTAATGCACTCTCCATTGTGTCTTATTGCTTACACATCTCCTATGCACTGTCATGGGTGAACCCCTAATTTATATGTATATATGAAATGATACACATTTTACTTAATTGTATCTTTATTTATTTGATATTTTAACTTCTGTCATGCAATGTTTATTAGTTTAATGACTTATGTGCTGAACAATAAACTTTTACTACTATTACAACAACAATGCTGGTCTGTATTTCACATCCAGTGGATATGTTTTCAATCTCATTATTATCTCTATAACCTTGCTGGTGCTTGATACAGAGATTTCTTTACGATGATTTGTGCTGAGGTTAGCCAGAGTAGAATTAAATGAAAAGAGAGAAACAAAAAAGGCAGTAATACCTTTTATTTAATTAACAAAATTATTATTGGGGGTGGGGAGCAGTCTAATTTTAATGCAATTCAATTCAATGGGCATTCATTATAGGCAAACATATTTCATTATGTCTGCCAAGAGATAAACCATCATGCTATCTTGAAAGAAATGTTTATTTTGTTTGCAGCCTGAAATGAATGGCTTATGTTGAAATATCAAAGGGTCTTTATGTACAGTGCAATATCTGTGTGAGAATCTTAATACATTCTTAGACCTCTGCAGTGTGCAACTTTGTTAATAAAGCTGTCAGATTAATAATAAAACATGGTTTGATCTGTTCTGGGTGACACGTGTGACATCATGCATATCAAAGAACCCTTTTAAACTTTAGCTGTGAATGTATACAAGCTATAATAACAAAAATAATCTACTGTCAATCATAGGAGAAATATTTTGATTTGAAGGTTCCAGTCAGAGTTATGACAAATTAGAGTACTGGCTGCCATAGCACCTACAGTATGTGGCTCCCTCCACCCGCCACAACTACAGTTAATGCCAGTGTCATGTTGGATTACGCTGGTCTCCATATCACTGGAAATTATTTAACGCCACATCAGCCAGTGATGATTTTCATGTCTGGTGCCAGACTAATGCTGGCAATTAATGTCTATTCCAATCTTTACCAGTAGATCTCCCTCGTCATTCATGACAGTTTTTATTGGCAAGGTGATGCACATTTGCCATGTGCCTTCCAATGTTTTCCTGTATGGTACCTCTTAACTCTTTGACAGCTGAGTATTTTTG
Source organism: Neoceratodus forsteri (assembly GCA_016271365.2). Lineage (NCBI taxonomy): Eukaryota > Metazoa > Chordata > Ceratodontiformes > Ceratodontidae > Neoceratodus > Neoceratodus forsteri. Next base: position 627,366,940 of record JADMNL010000023.1, on the reverse strand, counting down.
ACTGTATATACTGTAGATGCAGGACTATATATACTCCTGCAGTACTGTAAGGTAACCTTTGTCACTGCAATGTGGGTCACTTCGAGGTACTTTACTGTTGCATCTTAGAATATTCTGAAATTTGGTCATACAATCTGACTGTCCCTCCACCTCCTTTCTTCCTTTCATTTCTGTTAGTATATTGAAAAGTTACATTAATAACTCAGATGACAGCATGTGTGCAAACACAATATTCTCTTCTCTTTTTCTTTCTTTCTCGAATGTTGTTATGCAGCAGGGGGCATTCAGTCCACCCAGTTGCAGTGCCACATCCAGCATGTCCCAAGTCCCCCATTGTCAGGTTTCCTGCATGGGGTGCAGGTAGACCAGATGGAGCTCATGTTGGTTTGTCCTGTTCTGCTCCCCCAGAGGAACAGGAGCTCCCAGTAGATACAGTACTGTAAGTATACTCAATAAAAGAAAACATGCAATAATACCATACTTTAAAAAAACAACTATTGAATTCATTAAGGGCCCTGAGCATGAAAGCATCGGGGCCCTACACACCCTAATACAGAGTGCATAGGGCTGGGATATGTACATCATGACTGACCCCGCAGATGCAGGAATGGGTGCCCACCCACTCCACACCCCTGCCTGGGATGATGCGTGGGGACTATGTGGCTTGTTTGGGTAAGGAATGGGAAGGGGGTATGCCCACAAAGGGCTGGTAGAGTGTGGAATGCGCAACGCCTTTGAAGTCCACTGGGGCAGTGTTGGAAGGCTGCCATAATTTATTTATTTAGTTTTTGTTCACCAGGTAAGTGCACTAGACAAGACACTGCCTATTTTCAGGCACAACCCAAGAGGTTATATAACTGTAGGACAACAGTAGAAAAATAGTCATCAGAAATCAATACAGTTACAGGAAGGGTGAGGTAAAAAGCATGACAATTTGAGCATTGCCTAAGTCAATTATTTTAAATAACAATGGTGAAACAATCAAGAGAAAACCAGCAAATATAATTGTTCAGCCAGGAGAATTCAGAGGTTGGGAACACTTATTACAATGAGAAACCAAAGGAGTATGAGGCCAGTGAGAAAAAATAACAGTGGGAGTAACGAGGCAACTGGCTGTGCAACTCCCCTGACTGGCTGACACAAGACACAGTGGCACCCCCTAGCCATGGACCCCAGCCCCAACAATGCCTCTGAGGGCTAGGGGGTGGAGGCAGGCTGCGGGGTGCTGATTTCACAAATGGCATAATTTAGTGCCAGCTGTTTGGGGACATGGCAGCCTGTACTAATGACTGAAAGGGCTTGTGGCATAGCACCTGCCTCCTAGTGTCCATGGAAAATACCCCATACCCTGCTGTCCCAACAAAATGCTTAGCACATATTCTACATATCCCTAAAATGATAATAAAATAAAACATCATATTCCTACTCCTGTATTTGTCATCACTGTATTGTGTACTGACTGTAGTAAGCATAACTAAATGTCACTACTACTACTGGCAGATTAATTATGTTCCAGACCATCCTCCCAGGTCACAGTGACCCTTGTCTGGCCAGAAGGAGGACAGTATCCCAGGCACAGGGAACAGTACTTTGGTATGGCAAGTGTGTTTTCCTGTGGCACCAAATTTTAAGTTTTGTGTACTTCTGTTACTGTGCCCAATGTGACTTCACATCCACCTTGGACTGTAACATTTCTTGGATATACTGTACAGTACATTTTTCTAGATGCCTGTACATTTGTCCAATGTATGGTCACAGTCACTGAGTGTTTTAAAGTATGGCAAATTAACAACCAGATTGTGCATGACGTTTTTAGAACTGAATTTTCTGGCTACACTCTTGGTTACTAGGGCACAATACACAGACACTGACCTCCCATAGCATGTATAACTGCATGTGCAGAGCCACTAGTAATTTGTATTTTAAGATGGCAGCAGCCCAGGGAGTACCACTACTCAAGAGTCTCATCATGTCCTACCTTCGGCTTGAGTTGCAGTGGATGTATACAGAAACCCCACTCTCAGGCTGGAAGGTTGCTTCAGAAAGGGTAAGAAGAGTTCTGTACAGAGACAGTCATACAGTAGTCATGCTGTGGCACATTGTGTAGACTTGCTACTGACCACTGCCATTTCTTATATAATCAACATGGGATTCTTAGGTGACCCCAGTGAGTTTCCTGTGAGGCAGGTGGAATTTGTTTGCTTTGCCCCACCTTTCCTGGGTGTTGGCATTATGCTGCCCCCATTCTTCACCTGCAAAACAAGAAAGAGTATATTGACAGCCTGGGCCAGTTGTGGGACATCAACAGCTCACAAATGCATGTGTCTATGACTTGCTGTTTCATATACAGTACTTCTGTGCTATTAGCATTGTTTCCTTTACATACACTTTTTGTACTGTTTATATAGTATATAGAGTACCTGTGACTTAAAGTGTGCCTTATTTATTTAAAATGTTGGTAACCGGGAAAGAACCAGAGGACATGTAATATCCATTATTAAGGGGGAACTGGAATTACAAACAACAGAAGACAATGTACTGTACAACATAACATGTCAAACAGTTATAGTAAGTATTGGTTCAAACTTGACATTTATAATTAAACCCTATAGTCATCCTGCCCTGAGTTCCTCCATCTACTTTTCTCTCCTTCTCCTCCTTCCCTCCCATCTCCCAGCCCCCTTCCCATCCTGTATTTTGTTTACACTCTCCACCCCCCCATCACCCTTCCCTTACAATTCACCTCTCATATTACTTGCTACTTAGTTAGGCCTTCCTCCCAACACTTGGCATAGCCATACCCACACTTCCACTGACGATGCCAATCTTTGGCTGATGTACTTCATCCATAATGTAACTCAGTGTTAATGCCCTGAAACTTGTTGTATATTGCCCTGATTTTACTGTTCTCCATAATTTGTGTGCATTAACTGTATCTTTGTGTTGTTTTCTGACTTGTGCTTGTTTTTCCTCTGATGTGGAACCTATGTACTGATCTTGTTCTCAAAGGTTTAATCCAAGAATTCAATAAATAAATAAATTAAAAAATTAAATAAATAAACCCTGAAGGCATCACAATTTTATAGCAATAAGATGATCAAGTGTAAAATTCCACAATCCTACTGTTTAATAGGGAAAGATCTATGGCCCAACGTCTATCTTCTGAACGGTACCATGTGCTGCATGTGATTTGTACTGTGAGTGGAGTATAAAGAATTTTCTGCTAAGACAAGGCTAGACAAAGAGACAAGACTATTCCCATGTAATAGGTTCCAAAGGATTGATAGAATGACATAATTTTTAGATTGCTGCAAAGATAACCAGTATAAATCATGATAAAGGAGTACAATGATGAGTTGATTTAGCAGCTTCCATAAAACAACAGGAACTGTTAAATAAAACAATTCCCCATTGCAAACTGGTTACATTAGCAGCAAAATAAATGGGTAAGCCATAGTCAATTACTGAAAGCACCAATCCAAGAACAGCCAATTTCCTTGCTTCCAGTACAAAGCAATTTCTAATATGGTAGAGCAAACCCATGCAAATGTATACCACTTTAACTAATGCAACAATATGGTTGGTGTATGACAGATTTTTACCTATAGTTATGCCAAGGTATTTGAATTCAGAAACAACTTCAACTAGTTGGCCATTCAATGCCCTGATTTCCAGGGGCATGGTCTCCCCAGCTCTAGAACAAGAAAAAAAAATATTTTGTTTTGTTTGCGAAAAGCAGTAATTCACTGACAATATGCTAGGAATGTACATAATGAAACACAGACTGAATACTACTCTGTAGACCTATCAGATTCCAAATCCTGGAAAACAGGACTATATATATATATATATATATATATATATATATATGCATTACAAATATTTTTATACCATTTAGACAGTCACTCAAACCATTAAGATAAAGATTAATCAAAGTACCAGTGGTACTAAAGACACCAAAGAAGGTTTATATGAAATCATTATGTGGCAAGAAACAAGACTGCCAGGCTTCCCCTGGCAATGAAAAGGAAGTGGCTTGTGGAATGAGGTCTGAGACACTAGGCTTGATTTTCAAAGCCAAGAATGACGCAAGCCCCTGGTACCCTGATCATAGCGCGCATGGGACTCACGGTATTTTCCTGGCGAGATCAGGATTTCACCCCAGCGCCAAATACAGCAAGTTAGACCAGCTCCCCCCAGTCTAGCTTGTGGCATACTGCAGACCATTTTTACAAGGCTTGCACCATATTTGGCGCAAGCAGCCATAAAGTGTGGAAACTGTTGCAACTGCACCCGATGTACTAAAATCGGATGCAATTGCATCACGGGAGTTTGGCTCAGCTGTGCCACAGAACGGGTTGATGCAGCACTTGATGCAAGCCCTGCATTAAGCTGTGAAACATGAGCCCACAGTATCTATCAATTGTAGTAAGAAAGAAAATAAATGTTCTGCTCTGGGGCTTCAAGCCCAGGCCCTTTGCCCTCTACTGCTTGGTAGCTTGTAGCTCTACAGCTGTACTAAGCTTCCTATACAAGAGATGAATGCTCTAGCAAAGGACATTCTGCAGTCAATGCACACACATCCCTGCACAACTAAAGTGGATGTTCGAAATTAACAGTCTGTCTACTTGAAGTAGTGTTTCCCAACTTACATTTAAACCTCATAGTCTGAACTGGAACTTTACAAGTTATCAGCAATATAGAAACATAGACAACAGTGGCAGAAAAAGTCCCTTAGTCTAACCAGTCTGCCCACAGACCCTAACAAAGACAGGACCTATTGTCCATACAGGGTTCTAACCCACACTATCCACCCCCATGCTCCCCACCCTACCGCTATCAACCCGAGTAACCACTAAGCCCTTCACTCTGTCCCAGCTGTATTAGAAACCATTGATGGTTTTGGCACCCACCACATCAGCTGGCAGATTGTTCCATGGCTTCACCACCCTTTCTGTAAAATGCAGCTTTCACTTCCTCTTGGATCTTCCCCTGTCAGTTTCCACTTGTGCCCCTGTGTTCTTGATCTGCTACTTATGCTAGATAGTTTCTCACAGTTTACCTTGTTCATTCTATCAGGAATTTGTAGGTCTCTATTGTATCTCGCCTCTCTCTTCTGGCCTCCAGCATGTACATGTTCAGTGTCTTGAGCTGATCCTCATAAGATCTGCCCTGCTGGCCCTGAATCACTTTGGTCACCTTGTGTTGCACTGTCTCTAGCCTGTCTTTATCTTTCCTTAGGTGAGGACTCCAGAACTGGGCACTGTACTCCTGCTGGGGCCTCACCAGTGATCTATAGAGAGGTAGCAATACCTTCTTTCTTCTGCTATCAGTACCCTTTCCTATACACCCCAACATCCTGTTTGCCTTACTGTAAACCTTGTTGCACTGGTTTGATTGTTTTAGGGAGTCACTGTTGATGACCACTAGGTCTCGTTCCTCAGAGGATGTGCACAGCTTTACTACCCCCCATCCAGTACTCTGTCCTCGGGTTCTTGTTCCCTATGTGCATCACCTTGCACCTTTTGACGTTGAATTTCAACTGCCAAACCTTTAACTATCTCTCTAGCATTTGCAAGTCTCTCTGCATCTCCCTAACCCCTTCTCACTGTCTACCCTGCCACAGAGTTTAGTGTTGTCTGCAAAGAGACACATCTTACCCTGGATTCCTTCTCCTATGTTGTAAAGAACATATTGAAAAGGACTGACCCAGGACTGATCCCTGTGGCACCCCAGTGGTGACCTCCTCTTTGATTTAACTCCATTAACCACAACCCTCTGCTGTAAGCAAGCATTTATTTTTAAGACACCCAATCCTGGAGGCTCCGGGCTCTGTACATAACACTCAGAAACACCACAATAAGATATATAATAACATTACAGTAATTAATAAATCAGATAGTCAACATTAAAATATATTTTCAGAATATGCTAACTTAAATAAGTGAGTTTTTAGGCCCCTCCAAAATACCTCCACCATAGGGGCCTCCCTGAGAGATCTTGGGAGTGAATTCCAGAGGACTAGGCTGGCCACCCCAATAAGCAATCACCTGAAGTTTTCAGCCTGATCCTCAGAATCACAAGGAGGCCCTGGGTGGAGGAACAGAGGGAGAGTTGGAATGGCTGGGGTGAAGAGGTCTGACAGGTAGCCAGGGCTCAGTCCATATAGAGTTTTATAGGTGAGCAAGCTCACCTTGAACAGAACCCGCCACTTGACCGGCAGCCATTGCAGACCCCAGTATACCCCTCAATAGGACACCAATACAGTGACCTACATCGCTGCTGGCAAATCCACAGTTCATCGACAGGTCACTGTATTGGTGTGCCTGAGACAGGGCTACTGTCTCCTGGTCCTGCACCCCCTCCCTGAATCAAATCTGGCTCAGAGTTGATTATATTTAGAACGGGGGTGCAGGGGCAGAGCCCCCCACATGGGGGGCAAAGCCCCCCGATAGAAACACAGGCCGGGATTCAATCGGGATTTATGCTGACCACAACTTGCGGTCAACATAAATTCCATCGCTGTCATGTCGGTTGACAAAATTGTTGTCAAAGTGGCATTGCAGAGCCCAGACCCCTGAGGACCACCATCACATGACAGAATCTGGGTAATCCCATCAGCAACCTGCCCACTGCATTCTGCACTAGCTGCAGCTGGTGGAGGTTTCCTCCACTGACCCTGGATATAAGGCATTACAGTAGTTGAGCCTTGATGTTACAAAACGCAGTATTAGTGATGGCAGGTCTTCAGGTGGGATTAGGGCCTTAATCTGAGCAATGTTCCTCAGATGGTAAAACTGCTTTTGATGACAGCCACACCTGAGCCTCAAATGTTAGCCTGTCATCAAGATCACACCCAGATTTCAAACCCTAGAGGATGCCATCAACGATATTGACCCAAGAACTAAGCCTGTTGTCATCCTGGAGGTGACCTCACTCTGCCCGTGACCAGGCTCAATCACTAGTACCTCTGTCTTGCCAGCGTTGAGCTTCAACCAGTTAGAGTTCATCCAGTCCTGGATCTCAGTGAGGCATTCGTTCAACACTTCAACAGCACCGCTTGTCCATGGTACAAAGGACATATACAGTTGAGTGTTATCTGCATAGCAGTGAAAACTCAAACTGTATTGTCTAATGATCATCCTCAGTGGTAGCATGTACACTGAGAACAACACCGGTAACAGAATTGAGCCTTGGGGGACTCCACAGGCTAGAGGCCAGGGGGAAGAGGAAGAGGAAGAGGAAAATGTCCCCATTACCACCCTTTGCCTCCTGCCGGAGAGAAAGGACTCAAACCAGTTGATAACAACCCCGGTGAGTCCATACCACTCTCTAAGGTGAGCCAGCAACACAATGTGGTCCACAATTTCAAATGTAGATGATAGATCAAGCAGAATGATAATTGACCATTCCCCTCTATCTCTGGCCATGAGGAGGTCATTATGTACCCAGACCAGTGCTGTCCCAATGCTGTGCCTCACCCTGAGCCTGGACTGGAATTGCATGTAGATGCCACAGGCCTCAAGGTGTTCTTTGTGCTGCAGAGCCAACATTTTCTCAACAACCTTCCCTAAAAATGGGAGGTTGTAGATTGATCTATAATTCGCTAGGACATCAGGGTCGAGAAATATTTTTTCAGAAGAGTCTTCACCAGCACCTCCTTCAAAGCATTGGGGAAGACTCCCTCTGAAAGTGAGTACCTGACTATCCCAGCAAACACTGGACCAATGACCTCAACACATCCCACTAGGAGATGCATTGGGCTCAGGTCCAGTTCACAACAGGTGCAACTTCAAAATCACCTCAGAGACCTTGGCCACCTCCACTGGTCTAAACTCTGCCCAGGCAATAGAAGTGTTCCTGTTCCAATCAGGCCCCACCCTGCAGGTCTGGTCCAGACACACTGGTGAGATCCCGGCCCGAATACAGGACACCCTGTCAGAGAAAAATAGAGTAAACTCTTTGCATTGTGTTGCTGAAAATGCTTTTTTTTGGCTGTAGACCAACAGGATGATGAAGCCTGTCTACAGTCTGAAAGAGCTGAGCTGGTCTATTTTTTCCTGCAGCAACCTCCCTGAACAGGAATTATGCCTTCTTATGGTTGATTGCCCTTTCATAGTCACCGTAGTGATTTCTCAAAGCCAGTCTGTCCTCTAGTCAAGTCCTCTGCCAGCAGTGCTCCAATCTCCAACCCATGGTTTTCATCATCTGGAGAGCCCCATCAAACCATAAGGGTCTCGGGCGAGAGGACCTAGGTCATATACAGACTGGTGCAATGGCATTGAGTGCCTCTGATACAGCCCAGTTGTAGGCTGTCACTGATTCATCCTCACCAATCGCACTAGCAGCACTGACACCGGAAAAATCAGCCACCACCATCAGTCTCTCAGGGTTAAACCCCTTAAAGGGTGGTAGCTGATTCTCTCAACAGGAGATGGATCATTACGGGAGCCCCAAATGAGAACTTCACAGTACAATGATTGGACCAAATGACCTGATCGACCTTGAAGTCAGTGACCTTGAGACACAGTGAGAATATCAGGTCCAAGGTGTGGCGTGGTGGATCGCAATGGCAACTGCCTGTGCTAGATCCAGTGATGTCATCAACTGGAGGAGGTCAGTTCCAAATTGTGAGGATTCATCATTGATTCAGGCATTAAAGTCACCCAGAATAAGCCATCTGGGGGACTCCAACACCCTATCAACAACAAAGTCCACCATGTCCTGCAAAATTTCTCCCTCCCAACCCTGGAGGGTGGTAAATAAGGAGAATCTTGCAACCTGCACCTGGACCACCACACACTGCCACACATTCAAATGATCTGTTAGAACCCATGGAATGTACTGAGAAGCACAAGTTGAATCTAAAACAGATGGCTACACCCCCACTCCTGCAATCCTTCCTCAGGCAGTACACTACAGAGTACCCGCCGGGGAACGATGCCTCCAGCACTGGCCCCACATCATCACCCAGCCAGATCTCTGTGATGCACTCCAGGTCAACAGAGGAAATCAAGTTCGGCATAATTGTAGTTTTGTTCCTCATTGACCTGGCGTTGCAGAGTACTGCCCAAAGAGGATTCGTGTTGGCTGAAGGCCCTTTAGCTACCTGCCCACACAGTACAGCGGGAGCCCTGGGAATGGAGATCAAACATGTTGAGCCTCTCTTCCTTCCAACCAATTTCTCACCCATTTAATGGTATCTTTCACTGTACCCAGATTCTCTAACTTCTGTAGTAAAATTCTGTACCAAGTTAAAAGCTTTGCTGGAAATCAAAGTAGAGTAAATCCATAGCATGGCCCTTATCCTCTACCCTCATTACCCACTTAAAGAATACTATCAGGTTGGCCTGACAAGATCTTGATGTTGTGAACCCATGCTGTATACTGTCCTGGAGTCCATTGCTTTCCAGGTAGTTTACGAGGTCCTCTTTGGCTAATGTCTCCATCAGTTTAATCACAGTAGAGGTAAGACTGACAGATCTGTAGTTACCCAGTTGTTCCTTGCCACCCCCCATAGCTTGGGATGACATTTGCTACCTCCAGTCTTTGAACTACCTGGTCTGAATTGAGTTATTGAATAGCCTCACCAGGGGTTCAGCTAGTTCGATTGCCACTCTTGAGCACCCTTGGATGCATGATGCATCCCATTCGGCAGGGGCCTTATCTATCTAAAGGGTTACTAGCCCTTTCCAACCTTTCATTGTTAAATACTTGCTGCCCAATCTCAGGGAACCCCTCACAACTACCTTAATTGCCAATTTTTGTCACAGGCCTTCTGTCTTCACTTGTGAATACAGAGCAAAAGTATTCATTAAGAATGGCTGCTATCAGCTCATCCACCTCAATTACTCCTACCTTCTTCTGTTAGTCTAACAATTCCTCCTCCCTCTTTCTTTTTCCTAATATATCTAAAGAACTATATTTCCTCACCCTGACCACCTCCTCGTCACACAGCTCCATATCTGCCTCTGCTTCTTTGATCGCCTTTGGTTTCCCTTGTTTTCATTTGCACTCTCCCCAGTTTCCCTTCCCTTGTTTTTTCCTTGCACCTGGTGAAGGCCTTCTTTTTCACTCTCACTACTTTCCTGACCTCTTCAGAGAACCATATTGGTCTCTTGTACCTTTTTCCTTTGACTATCATTCTCCTGCGAGACTTTGTTGCCTTGAGAATAGTCCCCTTGATTGCCCCTCGTCTTTCCTCCACATCTCTGATGCTATTCGCTCCAGTTAACTTGTCTCAGACCAGCTCCCTCATCCAGCTGAAGTCTGCCCTTCTGAAATCCAGGATTTCAGCCTTTGATGAAGGATTACTCGTCCCAAAGGCCAGGATGACCAGTGTAGTTATGATTGCTGGACCCTAGTGGCTCCCCTACCATCACTAATCTTGCCACTTCCGAGTTGGTGAGTACCACATCGAGAATAGCAGCCTGCCTAATGGGTTCTTTAACTAGCTGCACCAGCAGTCAGTCTTGCAATATATCCAGTAGGGGCTGACTTCTGGAGCACCTGGCTGCTGGAATGATCCAATCAGTATCTGGCAGGCTGGGACTACATTTGATACCGGGAGGACAAGATGGCAGCAGGCTCCTTGCCTTTGACTTTGTTGCTTCAACCCACAAACTCTCCAGAACCTGCCCAGTGGGATTTATACCACCCAAACAATGCCTCCAGAATAGTAATGTTTTTCTCTTCATGCTAACTGTTTACCTGAAACACTTTTTTTTTTACTTATATGTCTGTAAACCAGCTTGCTTTAATTTTTAAAATGCTGCAGAGTCAGAAACATACAAAATACTGACAGTTTTGGGCAATGACATAATTAAACAAGAACCCATGTATGGTAAAGCTGTATACATTAAAGAAATTAGAGAGTGTTTTTTCCCAAAGGATCTAAAGCAGAGAAACAAAACTGAACATGTGCATGAACTATGTGCACTGAAAGGCAAACATTCAGTGAACCAAATCAACCTTGATAAACAGCAAGACCATAGGATAAGTTCACATACAGCACTTTGGTAGCTGAAATTGACTACACTTTTGCCAAGACTAAGTCTAAAGACTCTATATAAGACTGTCCTTCTGGTGAAAGTGTGTTAGTTCAGGATTTGGAGACTGACTTAGAAACAAAGAATCAACCTGAGGAAACTAGAAACAAGACAATGGCGTCAGCCAGAGTTGTGACTGAAACCATTTCTCAAGTAAGGTGTTCTCTTAAAACAGCTGCAGCCAGAGGCTCTAGTACAGCCCAGCCTGTAGTTCAAGCAGGAAATCCAGCCCTGGATGTGATGAACACCACTCTCCTAGTACGGGATTCCTGTGGAGTGTGTAAAAAGATAAGTATAATTTGACATAACAATCAAGATTTAGACTCAGAACCAGACGAATTGCTAAGCAATTAAACTTAAAAACAGTTTATCAAAAGCTAAAGCTAACACTGACGTAAATGGTGCTTTTCTTGACTATGAGACAAATTCTCTGAATTATATAGCGTGCAAAAAGTTTGCAGTTGAAGTAAATTTGTTTCAGATACTAGTGACATTACAATAAAAACTGTAACCTAGAAATTGGACAAATTGTTACTAACAAATGAGAACTAACAATGTATCAAATTATGGTAACTTGACTGATTTAATCAGATGAATTTCATGACTCCATGCAGAATCTGGAAGAGTGAAATTTGTTCTAGATGGCCCTGCTAAATCTGATAACAGTAACAAACATGCAGCTCAGAGGTAATTTAAGGAAGTATTTTTCACAGAGAGGGTTGTGGATGCATGGAACGGCCTTCTGGAGGAGGTCAGGAGTCAAAAACAGTGGTGGAATCTACATGCATGGGACAGTCATAAGGTAATTTGAGGGGTAGGAAGAAGTAGGCTGCTGGTTAACTAGGATCTGCAGCTTATCCAGTAGGCAGGGAAATGGGCAGACTGGTGGGCCAAGCGTCCTATCTGCTGTCAAATTCTATGTTTCATTTGTCAATGCCAAATGTTCGCCATGGTATTGCTGTTCTACTGGGTCTTGCTTGTTCATATTTTTATTATATATTTGCCCAGGATACAGCACATGAGTTGCGCTATCTCATTTTCAGTGGTGCCTTGCTTTGACACATTGTTAGATTGTAATTACCCAGGGTAGGGCAGCTGAGAGGCAACATCTATTTTTAAGTGGGCTCCCACAGTTTGACATCAGATGTCCAACAATCTTTTTATGACCTGATGTTATGATCAAGACAAGTGGAATTTTAAAATCCCTTCTGAAAAGTGTGGCAACATGTTTCAGAGGTGATTTGAAAAACAAATTACACCTGCCATGTTCAGGAGGTGGGGTAACACAATGGATATGTTGAACATTAGGGACCAATATCTGCAAAAAAATAAGTTATGAGTAAATGTTGGAACAATTTGTTTCTTCACAACTTAATAATTTTTTTATGATTACTCCTTTTGAGCTTGACAGGTGTCATTTATAAAACAATTGCTGAAACATCATTTTAAGCCACAAGTGTTAAAACTTATTTGGGTAGGATTTGAGAAATGACAGCTGTCACATTCATGAGATGGTGACAAAAATGACTGTTTAAAAGTTGGGGTCAAACTACTGAAAATTACCACAGTAAAAAGCGTGCATTGAAAAATTGCAATGTAGACTCATAACTGCATTGTTTTCTCATATTTGTACCCCGATTTTCAACATAGCCTTCTTATGACCCACACATAGCCTTCTTATGAGTCCACCTCATGAACAAGTGCAGAGAAAATGGTCAACTCCTGCCTGAAAGCTGATTTTGCACAGGGACTGCAAAATCACTTTTTGGGACACAAAATAAAAAGTTTGGCCAGGATGTGAAAAATGACAGATATGAAGAAATGGCTATGTTGAAAGGGGTCAAAATATTGAAAATTACCGAAGTTATGAGCTGTATTTGCGTATTTCAATGCAGACTCATAACGTTGTTGTTTTTAAAATATTTTTATGCTAAATTTTCAACATACAGTTTATTTATTTTATTTATTTATCAAGTCTAGGATTACAAATACCTTTGAGCCATGGCTCTTTTTCAAAGGTTCCACATCAGACAAATACAAATTATGGGGAACATCAAGACAGGCATTACAACAATGTGGACATTGCAAACAGAGTACAGATTAATACAGTTCAAGGGTAGCATTGTAACAAGGCAGCCAACGGCATTTGTCAGAGAAAACAGACAATAGATAAGTGCCAGAGTCATAGGAGAGGGAAGAGGGAGTAGGGGAGAAGGAATGTAGGAAGGGTGTCGAGAGGGTGAAAAGTGCAGCATTGGGTATACCAAGATGTGAGGGTAGAATCCAGTGAGAAGGGAAGGGGGGGACAACTAGAGCAGAAAGGGAAGTGGAGAAACACTAATACAGTTGCCTTCTTATGATCCTGCCTCATGAACAAGGACAGAGAAAATGTTCAACTCCTGCCCAAAAAGGTGATTTCACGCAATGACTGCAAAGTCACCTTTTCAAAACAGAGTTGTCCAATTTCACTGCCACTGCTCATGAGGAGGGGTCCCCAAAAAAGGCATGTTGAAAATATGGGGCAAAAATGTTCAAAAATGGCCAAGTTATGCCACTAAGTTTGTGGGTCAGGTTTGAAGAGTGAAGACATGTCTGTGGTCCACAGAGGATTACAGTGTTTACCCCCGGTGGGTAAATAAGGGCTTGGGGGGATGGTGGGTGCTGAGTGGAGGGTCAGGTGGGGGGACTAACCATGTAACAGACATTGATGGACATTTTTCTTTTTACAGGGTTAAAAATAACAGGACGAGGAATGCTTTTCTGTATTTCAGATGGCAGGCAACATCGGATTGGGGCACTTAACATCAGCATTATGTTTGTTGAGGTAGAGTGTGGTAGTGGATGCTTAGAGGGGGATCAGTGGGTGGGACAGTTACGGGGCAGCAACAGACATCGATGGATGGTTTTCATTTTTACTGGCTATATATCATTACTGCAAAGTTGACATGTAACATTTAGGGTTCATACAGTGTAGGGAAATGAGGTTTTAGAGATTCCAACCCTAAACCCCACCCCACCCCTAAAACAAAGTAGGGCTGCAGTCTTCCTTGGGATTCTCAACACTAAAGCTCATGCCAATCTATGCACTCCACAAGCTTACACACCTAAAGGTGTGAGCTTTAGGTTGAAAACCCAAAGCAGACTGCACTCTGATTTATTTTGTGGGTTTTAAGTTGGAAACCCTAAAACCTCTTTTCCCAACTTTTGTCACATATCTGGAACCCTAAATGTTGCATTGACACATTTTTTTTTTTTTTTGCAAAGAATGTCCTTACTTTTTGAGATAGTGTAATCATATCCTTATAGGTTCAGGTTCAGGTATAACATCACACAGGCACAGCTGCATGTCTGCTCTGTTTGTGTGAAACTATACTGTGAGAATCACCTAATCTGTGCCACATAATGCCTAGGATTCTGTGCTGCCCAGGACACTCCCCAACAGAATGAATTTCACTAATGGATCTGCATCTTGAGTGCACCCTCATCCTCTTGGAGGAGGAAGCCACCTTCCCCATTCCCCACCCCATGGTGAGTAAGCCACAATCTCCTGATTGGTCAGAGGCAATTCCTGGAGGGTCTGCAGTGTTTGTAGGGCTGTGTGGAGGACCCCTCATGCAAGGGCTGATAAGGGATAAATCACCACACTGGAGCAGGTTGCTAAAACAAACAAAAACACTGGAAAGAAGAAAATAAATTTGATTCTTACTGCTATTTAAACAGTAGATATATGAAGAGGTCCAGCATAGAATACTGTGCCAGAAGATGGGAGGTGGGGCTGACTCAGTGTCCAATGACTGCTTTTGTCTTTTGTGGATAGATGGCAAATCATGCCACTCACATTACTGTTAATGTGCGGAGAAATGGAAGGAAGGCAGTGGGCATGACTCCAGTATGTCTGTGGTTGCTCGGGGGAAGTCGCATTGTATAATAGCCACTACACTCCCTCAGATTGGTGTTACCACACACAGACAAGATATGAATCAGGAAAATGAAAAATGGGGTCAGTGCATGACCCTTGATCCTTTCTATAGCCAGTGCTGCCACCCATGATCACCTTCTCTGTTTGAGGCAGCAAGGTGGGTGTGGAAGGTGGGTTTGAGTGGATGCTAGTCTCCACCAGTAAGACTGTGTGTTAGGAGGAATAAATAGTTTATTCATTTTGGACAATAATGAATGTCATAATATGAGACCCAATGTATAGAATACTACTGTTCAGTAAAAGGGTAGTTGCTATTTTAATATGTCACATGGCGATATTATTAGGGTTAGTATCAACACATTTACTAGAAGCAAGTTACATCATTCCACATCATCCATACACCAGTGAACCAGTAAGTATATTGTATGCACCTATGAATGAATAAAAACAACTTAATTTCATGACCTATTTGTATTTTACTCCAAATACATTATAATACACAAATGCCCATAAACAATTTCATAACAAAAAGAAAAAAAATGACTGTACAACATCTCTGACATTAGCAACCCACATTCTCCAATGCAAATATTGCCATTTACTTATAATGGTGGAAAGGAGCTCCATTTTAAGACATACAGTAGGTCTTCTGTGGGGTGTTTTGAACATTTCTCATTCGTTCATCACATAGGGCCAGTTTGTTTGAGTCAAGATGCAGCATTAGGAGTTGGGGGGGACAATGTACTTTGGTAGAGTAGAGGTGACGTACTTAGGGGTGATGTACTTAGGAGGACAATGTACCTATGGGGTGCCATGCACCATGGAGGGGGGGCAATGTACCTTTTTGCCTCCCGCCCCCCATTCTCTGTCCCGTTCTAGTGTAGTTCTTATTCTGATGGTTTGAATCAGGAACACAACAGTAAAATGACTGACAGGAAGATATAAGAATGCGGTGCTTTTTATGAAATAAGCACAGACACGAGGCCACAGCACAACTTCTCTACCCAAAGAGGGAGGGGAGTTCTGCCACATCCTCATTTTTCTATATTTAATGAAAGCAGCATAGTCTTGTTTAAATCAAAATGTGGGATTAGATGTACATTTCCGCCACCTACATCCATTACCTGCAATCATCTCCTCATGCTGCTGTAGCCTGCTGCATGCTGGTCTGAGACTCAGACTTTTTTTTTCACTTTTACTTTTCCATTTACTTTTGTTTGTTCTCAAGATGGGACGGAGGTAGAAGTACTTGGGGGCATGTAGTTTGTGGTGGTGGCATGTACCATGGTGGGGCAATACTATTTGTGCCACCTAACACCATTCACAAGCTTGCACTACTGTCGTTCCCATTCTGTTGGTTCAGATCAGGAACACAACAGTAAAACAACCACCAGGAAGAAAACCATGAGTGCTTTTCATTAAAAACAGAAACAAGGATACAGCAAAACTTCCCTCCCCAAAGATGGAGAGGAATTTAGATGTGTCCTCATCTTCTGTGCTTAATAAAAGTGCTATATTCTTGTTCATGTTAAAATGTTAGATGGGGGTACTTTTCTGTTACCCTCATCTACTACCCACTGAGCTGGCTGTCTTTCAGTTACCTGGTGCCTCTCACAATCCCCGCCTTGTGCTAGTAGTCGGCTATCGCCTTCTCATGCTACTGTAGCTGTATACTACTGCACAACGATTTGAGAGTGACAAAAGGCTCAGGGCCAATGATACGTCTGCTTGTCTCTCTTGAAATACCCAACAGAGGAGCAAGAGTGGCAGGTGGTTGGTCCGGTGCCAGTATGCATGTACACATAGCTTACAGAAGCAGACTGGAGCCACTGGGGCAGTGTTTGGGGATTCAGGAGGGGAGAAGAAGCAGAATGGAGACAGAGTGGCATTTGTTGTTAGAAGGAAAGACGGAGAGCTGTTGGAGCAGCATTTGGTGTTATTTATTTATTTATTGAACTTTGTTGACCTGGTAGGCCCACTGAGACTAGAATCCCTTGTTTCAGGGGCAACTGAGGGAAGGATACAGATGGTAACCAACTGAAATTAAACCAGATTAAGCTGTTGGTGGTATATTTAGTGAATGGGGAAAATTTGGCCAGGACACCGGGTCATTTACCCTACTCTTTCCAAGAAGTGCCATGGGATCTTTAACGTCCACCTGAACAACCACCAGAACAGGCAGACAGGACCTCGGTTTAACATCTCATCTGAAAGATGGCACCTCAGGAGTGCAACATCCCCTCATGCTGTACTGTAGTGTCAGTATTGGGATTTAACCCAAGTGCCAGGTGCGGGGATAAAACCCACAGCCTTCTGATCTTCTGGCTTCAGAGGTGAGTGTGCAACCTGCTGAGCCACTGACACTGTTGTTGGGGGAAGGAATAGAGCTTGGAGAGGGGAAGTAGTGGAGCGCAGCCACCGAAGCAATGTTTGCTGTTGGTGGGGGGGGGGCAGAATGGAGCTGCCAGTTGTTTGGGAGCTGTATCGATAAATGCAAGGAGCCACCTGCTCTCTGAATGGAGCTGTTGGCACCTTTTACCTATGTGAAATTTATGCCCAATGATGTATATTTGTAGATATAGATATTTATGCAATTGGAGTAGGTACAAAAGCACTTACATAAAACCATTTATTCTCACTGGCAATACATAAATCCACAGAAAACCATTTATCCAACACCCTGCCATCACTCAAACAGTGTTTATTCAACACCCCAACATCAATCAAATTGGAAAAAAGCAATTTGCATAAAAGCTGCTGAAACTAAACACAGCAGTAATCAAAACAGCATGTGCCACACCAGAATACCTGTCACTCGTGATTGACCATCTGTGCCAACCTCCATGGTGCATACTCTGGACTGCCACAAGCTCTTGAACTGCCACAGCTGTCACCGAAAGTATAATTAAAAACAGCAAAACTGTGCATATTTTGGTAAAAAAGTATTAAAACTGACAACCAGAAATACCAGAAATGGTTACCAAAACATCATCTCCCAACACAAGTTTTCAAATAGAGCTGCAAGATACACTAATGCAAATGGAGCTCGATATAAAGCTGTTACTGCCACCAGATAGCCCACTGACCACTGAGGCCAGAAACAACCACAATATTACTACAGGTCTCACTAGATGTTACCTCAGCAACTCAGGTTACCAACAACAAACTGAGTGTGTGCCTACACAAACCACAGATGCTCTGTCACTCATGCTGACTCAGCAAAATTCAGAAAAAAAGAAAACAAACCAGTAGAAACAGCACTGGGAACTCCTGTTTCAAATACCTTAAAACAGTCCACAAATGCCACCTCCTGGAGTAAAAGTACATGCCTCCCAATATGCACAGAATATGAGCAGACAGCCACCACCATCCTATATTCAGTAACAACCACCAAAACTGAACTCGTACTAATAGGCAAATCAGCAGTAGATCACTTCATAGACACTGCTAAAAACATAAATACAGTAAAAAAAAAAGAAATTGATATAAACCTGCTTACTACCTACATAAAAACAAACTTCAAGATTAACAGCTCAGTACAAGAAACCCCTCCACAAGAGCTAAACAAAATACTGAGCCAATATTTTATGACATTAGCAAAAAAAAATGGATCTTCCTACGAGCCTTTAACCCTCAGATCCATCTTCCAGAGCATAGAAAGACATACAAAGGCACCAATATCCAGAGTCACTTTCAACATCCAGACACTTTTGAACTAGCAGGCAAGTCTCACAGGCTAAGCTAAAACAGCTAAAAAGCTTTGGTAAGGGGTGTAGATCAAAAGCTGCAGATGAGCTGACAGATACAATAATTGACCAGTTGTATGATAAATTTGATACCCACACCCCACAAGCCCGTAACACCCCATGGATCATAATAATCCTTTGCTTCGGTGTGAGAGGCAATATGTTGGGGGACAAAAGAGATTAAAGACTGATGAATCCACCTGACATTTCCTACAATATGACCAGGAGCAAAAACCAAAAACACGGAGTGATCAAAACCCAAAAGAGTACCGGAAACAAAGGCTGAGGGCCTATGAGATTCTGAATTACCCACAGAGGTGCCTCGTAAACGCATACAAAAAGTACAAGGCAAAAAGACCCACAAAAACATTGGACAAAGATGCACCATTTTTCCTATCATTAAACACTTCCTAACAACAACAACAACAAATAGCAGATGCATGGTTTAAGAACCAACCCATTGGAAACTTTTATTTTTTATTTATTTGATATTCAGAAAGACCTTTGAGTCAGAGACTCATTTACAAAGGTTCCACGTCATACATACAATGTACAGGGGGCGGGACATTAGCATACAGAAGAAAGAACAGCACAACAGGAATCAACAAGCTAGCCACAATAATGAAGACCATGATTTCATAAGCAAATCTACAAACAGAAAAAGACTAACAAATAATTCTGCAAGGAAACACTCATTCAAAAATCTTGACAGTGGTGCAGCCTCAACAGAAATAATTCAAATGTCCAGCTACAAACAGCTGCAAAGCCTCAATGACTATTCAAAATAAATGAGGCAAAACAACTACAAATACCAACTTACTAAGTGGCACAAGGTCAAACCACTACAATAACCACCTGTGAAAAAGGCAAAACTGGCTCAGTGAGCACAACAAGTGTAGAAGATTTCTTAGGCACCTGCTTCCACAAGCCTGTCATCAAAGCAAAGTACATCATCTTTAATATAATCTAAGGTAAGCACTCAGGACCCCAAAACACAATTCTAAGTATTTATATAGAAGTTTTTCACAAAATGCCTAACCGAAATATACCAATAACAGTACTCCAACAATTAAATCCCATCCCCCCCCAAATGCTATACTATATAAAACTAAAATGTAAATGTGCTACATTGTACCTAAAATGTTATACACAGAAATGTCTGTATAACTGTGATTTGTAAAAAAAATAGCTTCGCATCTATGCATGTAACCCCTCCCACCTCCAATAATAAACTGCATAAGAGAAGGCTCTCATTATCTTTCTCTTTCCCTCCTTCAGGAAATAATTATGAAAAAATCAAGCCAAGGAGACCATAGAGAATAGATTCAGACTCAGACTCTGATTGACAAATGTAAGCACAAAACAATTACAGTATATGGTTAACCTTTATTGTACACAGATTTCAACAACTGCTAAAAACTTGTAGTACAGTTCAAAGGTCAAATATGTTGTTGTACTATTGACATTGATACTATAACAACATTTCTGACAATCAAATAGCTATGCGCTGTCACGTCGATGCTCCACCAAGAAAAATTTGAAAAACAATGGTGGCAGTGCTTAGTGAGAAGCTCACCAACACAGCTGATGAAAAGACCCTCACACAGCTCCATCTCCCAACAGATATGTATTGCTCTTTGTATTTTATTTTTTCAAATACACCACCGAAACCTGGAAAGCAAAATATAGGTAGAGCAAGCGGAGCACTCGAGAAGCATGACAAAATATCGGGCAGAAGCAGACAGGAGTGGGAGAAGCATCAGCTAAAACAGAGAAAATAAAGCAGTCTTGCAGAAGAGTGAGCCAGTAAGGAGAGACAAACAGACAGCCCCTTGCTTCCTGTAGTTTGTTTGGAATCATATACTATATAAAATAGTGTATGGACAGCTATATGCAGACAAGGCTGTGTTTCCATCTCAGGGTTAAGATGACATCAGGACCTCTCAAGCTTCACTCTTGAGGTCTCTGTAATGTTGTCTCAACCCCTCAATGAAAACATAGCCTCGTTGTGTATGGTTGTCCATACACTATTCTGTATGTCATGTTGAGGCCTACTAAAGGAAAAAAAACAAAGTATCCTGCAATTCATGTCAACTCACGTAAAAATAGAAGCAGTTCTTATTCATTGTATAATTAAAGTACCATAGCTGTACATGACTGTAAAAATATCCACTTACTTACCTTGAAGGTTGTATAGCAGTACTATAAATCAATGTATGACTAGTACAAAAAAATGACAAGTGGGACAATCAAGTTTAAAATCACAACCAAATGCACATCATCACTCACTATGCCCATTTAATAAAATTTAATCATTAAACCCCTAGCACCCACATAACCATACATTACCTTTCACAAAACAAAGCCTTACAATTCACACATCCCACCTCCACTACAAAAACATAACCAACTAAAAAACTTGTTTGTCCCACCTCAAAATCAATCTCCAAAGAAAAAGAAAAGTGAACAGCAACCATACAGCCTGAAACCATAAAAAAATCCAAACCTTCACACAAAACCAGTATACATAGTGTCACCGGGTGTGGGTATAGGATAGCACAATTTCAGGCAGACCACAGGTCAGGTGCATAAACATGCTCAAAGGCATTTATCATTTTATTTTTATCAAGTAAAATATATAGAAAGCAAAATCGTAAGTCAGACAACTGCTTAGCTTCAACATTTTCCAAGGCTTTTTTCTTCAGTCTAACAGTGTGAAAGCACACACTACCAGGAGGTCTTTCACCTTCTTCAGTCAGTATTCAACTGACCACCCTATCTATCCTTTCTCAGTACTGAGGTAGGGCTTTTTATAAGCTCACTAGAAGTTTGGAAAATTTTCCACTGCCATTTGATTAACAGCAGACATAACATAAAACTAGCCTCTAGGGGCCACTGTTGTGGCACATAGAACAGTTATTTGGCAGTCACTTGGAACACATTACATAAGTTGTTTACAACTTTGTTAAGGGTCAGAGCTGAGGTCAGAACATTCTGTGCTGTCTTAAACTCTCTTGCATGGTCATATTACCTCACCCTGTCTGCTGCAAAATATCTATCTGAAGGGGGCTGCTAACATCTAGAAAAAGCAGACACAAACCTTTGTTATTCTTATATTAAAACAGCCCTCTCATTTTGTAACTCTACTCTTAGTTTTGTTTTAAGGTTAATATGCACAGAAAGCTTTATAAGCATTTCAGTGCTTACTTTATAAACAGCCAACCAGCTTGTTGGACATTATATAAAACATACAAACTGCTTGGGGAAGGGGTTTCAATTTATCCCTGGGGTGTCCACTATGATAGGGTCCATCCTGTCACATATAGTAGTGAAAATTCCCTGTCTCAAATAAAATCAACCAAAACACTATGAAAAGTGGCATATTAACATAATGGCTTAAACATCTACTGTGAGTGCAACATACAGCACAGGAACCTTTATGTTGCAGGCCACACATATCTTAACCTTCTCAGATAAAAATAACAGTAGTAAAACCATTAACACTACAAAGGCCTACTTAATCTATCCTGTATGTACCTTTCATAAAAGTTAAATGTAAGGAAGTCTAACTTACATCTGATATAGGATACATAACAAAAGCATATAAAACAATAAAACAAGAGAAAAAAATGTGAAATACGAAATAACCCTCTT
The DNA here is from genome assembly GCA_016271365.2 of Neoceratodus forsteri. Lineage (NCBI taxonomy): Eukaryota > Metazoa > Chordata > Ceratodontiformes > Ceratodontidae > Neoceratodus > Neoceratodus forsteri. The sequence continues at coordinate 627,344,573 of JADMNL010000023.1, read as the reverse complement.
TTTTTTATCCGCAGCAATCCAGTAATGCCAGTATCATCAGAAAACACAAGAAGAAAACATACTTCAACTGAAAAAGAAGGGCAAAAATGGATTTAACAAAAGGACTACAGCCACCGATAAAAATCATTCAGAAAACTTATGCAGTGCCAATAGTTTTCCAAGATAGCATGTTTTTGTGGACTTTAACTGTTCTAAAAAGATCTGAATCAGTCTTGTAATATAGCAGTTGCTAGAATCATAAGGCACTAATCATAATTATTAGCAACAGATTCTACTAAGTTCAGTGTACTACTTGCATAAAAAATAAACAGTTTACTGTATTTTAAAGTTCATAGGAGTTACTATTGCAAAAAATTCTTAGAATAAAAATCCTTGCTTTCTTTGCTACAAGAATCCTGTTCAGCAGAAGCAATAAAAAAAAGTAATTTTTGCTTTACAGTTATCTTACAGTATTTCTTTCACAGCAATAAAAAAAAGGTTTTCTTCAACTTTTTAATTTGTGTCCACCAATAAAAAGTTTATGCACTCATCTTACCTTTGCATTCTTTGTCTCCCAAAAGCATTCTCATAAAAGTACTAATCCACAAATAAGAGGTAAAAAAAACCCATTTTGACTCCCAAAAAGTCCGCAAATTAGCCAACTCTTCAAAGTCATATTCCATGAGTTAGACATAAAAAAAGAAAGCCCTTCTGCAAAAAAAGTCCCTAAAATAACAGACTCATGCTCTCCCCACTCCTCCATAGTCCACTCCAAAATAAATCAAAGATCATCAGTACACACTTCAAGACCAGGTCCACATCTCCAAAAAGTATAGAGCAAACAGGATCCCATAAAACAAAATCCACAAGTTCATCTGAAACACAATACTTGATGCCGCTTCCACTAATCCCACGCTGGCCAGTGATGCTCATTCCAAAAAATGGCTCCATGATCCATGAATCCCAGCCAGATCCAAATACTGACTCCTCAGATCACCTTCCCAGTCCATTGCATGCTGCTGCTGCCAACTCCTCTAAAATCGCTCCAGAGATCCTCCTCCAATGCTAAACTCCACCCAACTGAGCTGAAACTGCACCACAGAATGAAGCCATGCCCATGAAGTACCAAGACACACCCACCAACCAATCACAAACTTTTTTCCCTCACAGTCATCCAGCCAGTCAAAATCCACTTACGTCACCACTCAAAATACCCACCCAATCAAAACTTACTCCAATTCCCCATTCACAACAATAACCCACTATGGCAGAATAACAAAAAAAAAAAAAATAAATAAATAAAATAAAGTCTGTTAAGCAAAAAATAAAATAAAAAAAATACTCAAAAACTTAAAAACAACACTACCACAAAACTAATGCTTATTGCATAAATCGAACATGCGATGGGCATGGCCATCACATTTACTGCTTATTTTCACTTGTCCCTGGTGTTCTCGGGCAAACCACTCATGGCTCTGCTACGCTCTGCCACTTGTGATGTCACCCAAGGACACCAGGGACTCATGAAATAAATAGCATATGTGATGGCCACCCATCACATATCCCTATTGATACAGATATAGATATAAAAATACAAGGTGGCAATGCTTATTTTATTGATATAGACTCTAGGGGTGATCTTCCTCCTTCCTTTGATGAAGCTACTTTTTTTATAAATCCTAAAAAGGATAAATTTGCAATAAATAGAACTTCATACAGGTCAATGTTGCTACTAAATGTGGCAAACAGGCTAGGAAAGATATACCATTATTCATGAAGATCAAACGTGCTTCATTAAAGTGAAAGAGGATGGTGCCACTAAGTTCAAAACCCCTTTGAAATACATTGAACCACATACCAGATTTCCTCAGTTTGCAGTCTGGCTTTGAAGGGTGAAGGTGTGTATGTGTTCACAGAGAATTACATTGTTGACCTCAGGGGTAAGTAAGAACTTAGAGTGTGGGGGTGCTGGGGTCTATGTGGAAGGGTTGGTTGGGGGACTAAAGGCACAACAGATATCAATGGAAGTTTTCTTTTTACAGGGTAAAAAAATGATGAGGGCTGCTTTTCTTTATTTCAGATGGTGACAGCAACACTGGGGATTGTGCGCCATCAGTGTCAGTGTTATCCTACAAACAGAATTCTCCTGCTACAATATCAACTACTAGAGAAAAAGCTTCTGTTAAATGCAAAGAAAATTAAAGCAATGATGTACACAAATCAAAGCTCCACTAGACATCCTCTCCAATCATTCTCCTCAGCTATGCACTATACTTGGAGAAAATCTGGAGTATGTAGAAAACTTCAAATACCTAGGTGTGTGGATTGACAACAGACTTGACTTCACTCATCATTTAGAAGAACTGTTAAAAGCTTCGCCAAAGGCTTGGCCTTCTCTATAGATTAAAACCCTTCCTAAACAGAGACTCAAAGATGAGGTTAGTCCAGGCCATTTTTATCAGTTGTTGACTATGCAGACTTCCTTTATAGTCACTGCCCCATCTCCTACCATCACAAGTTGGATACCTTATATCATAGAGCAATAAGGTTCATTACAGATCTGCCATCTAATACTCATCATTGCTTTCTTTATGCTGCAGTTGGGTGGTTTCCTTCACCTCAGAAGGAACAGAAATGCAGCACTATGGATTTACAGAGCGTTGTCAAAAAACTTCCAAACTATATCCTGGACTGCTTCACCCAGACCTCTCCTAGCTCCTATGCCCTAAGAAGCAACAACATCATCCTGCTCAAATTGCCCAAATTCAACACCAGGCTAGGGAGGCAGCAATCAGCTATTCTCTAGCTATAGCATGGAACACCCTACAAAAATCCTAAAACTGTCCAATATCATTCCTTTGCATCCTTTAAACAGCATTGTACAGTCTTCTTCAAAGAGAAATGCAATTGCTACCACTAGAGCTAGCATTGTCATCTCACAAATCTCCTTCAAACCATATAGGGCATATTCCTTCCAGACAGACACCCCATCTTATGGCACCCAGTAATACCTTCACCATCCTAGTATTACATTATGTTGAGTGTCTGCCATGCCCCCCACTGGGATATGTATATACTGTACATACTGTAAATATTAGCTCAACTTTCCTGTAACCATTTTTTATCATGTGAATTTACTGTACATCACTGTGTTTATAAACGTTGTTTTCCCCTGTATGTATAACTGTCTTATATAAGTGTATGATGTATCTGTTGTGTATCAACTATTGAACCTTGACCTTATCAGGTCCATCTTGTAAATGAGCCTTGCTCAATGATGTTCACCTGAATAAATAAAGATTTGATGATGATTTGATGATGATGTTTGTGGAGGGATGTGGAATGGTGGGTGCTGAGAGGGAGGGTCGGTGGGTGGGACAGTTACAGGGCAGCAGCAACAGACATCAATGGATGTTTTTTGTTTTTACAAGCTACATCTATATCTACATCTATGTCAAAAATACCAGGTTGTAACACTGGGGGATTGGGCACCTCCACTGTTAGTGCTATGTTTGTGGGTGTGTGTGGGGTGGTGGGTGCTGAGGGGGAGGGTCTGGTGGGGGGACAGTTACAGGGGCACCAGCAACAGACATCAATGGACAGTTTTGTTACAGCTGGTGTCTGCAAGATCATGGGGCTCTTCATGGATGTTTGAAATTCCTCAGCAGGCTGATCATAACAGATAAGCTATATTTTCTGGTGGTGTAGATCAAAGGAAAGAGCTGACCAATGATTGGGTCATCTTTTCCTTTCCTTTCAAATGCACAAAGTGTCTGCCCAGCAACTAAATCAGTGGCGCGATCAGTCGGCTGATGATTAGAGTAGCACTGACGCGCCCCTTGTAGACCACTCTGCATTGGACTGACAGTGTCACAACACCCAAAAGGTACTCTCATAGGAAGATGTTTACTTGTGTGTGCATGCATGGTGAACATAATTATGTTTAAATGTATTCCTACAACTACTGAATGCCAACAGAGAAGTAACAGAAGTTGGAGAGGGGCATGAGGTCTGCTTTGAAATATCACTGTGAATACAAGCGAGAAATTACATATTCCAGCATGAGACTCAGTATGACCCTCAGTTAACTTCACAAACAGAAGCTGAAAAGATTTCACCTGAAGTAGCTATTTCCGTGGGACATAGAAGTTCACTAAATGTAGCTGTAAGCTCAAACTGCCTAATACTAAATCTAAAGGTAAAGAAGCAACTGTCTCAATACAAAACAGACTAATGTCCCAAGTAGACTATTCAGGCCCTAACCCTCACTCAGATAACAATAAGATTTTCTATCGGATAAAGACATGTTTGCTACAATTTTACTATCTGTTAAATAGGGCATTATGGACATGCATAACAATTCTGACTCTGTAAAGCAGACATATGAAATGTACCCAGGATGTACAATCCTTAAATCAGAGGATAGAAGATACTGAGATTAGATTGTCAGATGTTGAAGACTATCTCCCACAGTCAGATAGCAAAATAAAAGTGGACAACAAACTAATATTAGAGATTCAGACTAAAACTGAAACTATGGGCTGGTGTGCATGCAGAAATAATTTAAAATTACTAGGTCTGCCAGAAGGCTCAGAGAGCACTGATATTGTTTTATTTATGGAAAAATAGCTCTCTGAATTCTTAAGAAGAGATCCAGGAACAGTAAAGTTGGAATAGAGCATGCTCACAGATCACCAGCAACACAAACATCATTAAATTAAAAGTATCCAAGAGTTATTGATATCAGATTTCTAATATTTCAAGATTGAGAAGAGATTTTCACTCAAGCAAGGCAATCCATTGCATTTTTCCAAAATTAATACATCTTGGTTTTCCCAGATATTGGCCCAGATGTGTATAAAAATGCAAGAGCTTTGACCCTTTGAAAATGATCCTATAGGAAACAAATTCAAGTTCCAGCACCTTGTACCAAACAGACTTACAATATTTCACAGCGGAATGAGTAATCTGTTTGATGAACTGCAGAGAGCAACAGACTTTGAGAAAGAAAAAATGGGACTAGTAATGACATCAGAATATGCAGAAACCTTACACAAAGACATACTTGGCAGGCACTAGTGAAATCACCTCAAATAAAATATCACCAGCAGAAATGGGTGATAGTACAGACACTATTGCAATTAAGATGGTGACTCTTGCAAATCCTGTGACTGAGAGTTCAGATATTAGCATATTGATCAGAAACCAGAACTCATGTCAAACATTATCAGACTTGCCTAATTAAGATCCTGTCTTTAATGTGTCTGTCTCTGTAACTCTTACTAAAATAAAATCATTAATGATAAAGTTAGGGAAATCTAACTGATATAGGAGAGATTATGTTTATTTGAAAATACAACAGTAAGCTGTGCTTATGATCTCAGGAAAGACTCACTTGATAATGCGAATATGTTTCAGTGAATCTGAGGGTATTTTAGTATTCTACAGGTTCCATTTTTTATGGATACTGTGTACTATAACCATATTAGACTTGTTTTGGAGATGTAGATTAGGCTTTATCACTTGGTGAGGTTTCTGTGGGGTGATTCTGTCTTCCAGACTTGGTCTTAGTTCTCAACCTAACTAGCATCTATCAAGAAAGGGCTAGTGGGCAGGACATAGGATCTCACCACTATTGTTGTTGCCCATCAGGGAGGGAGGAATTTTTTGGATCTGAGGATTTTGGGTAGCTAGAGGATTGTGGTGTAGGTTTAGAGTGAGTTATAAAAATAAAAGGAGGCAGTACAATTTTATTAATCCGGGCAGGAGACTAGGAATAGAGTCTAAACAGTATAGTAAATGCTACTGGCCACTTAAGAATTGTATTGATTTATTTGACTATTACAAATGTGTCTTTACTTTTTATTTTACATGTGCAAATAGTTAATTTTTTTTAATTTTTTTTTATAAATGGCTGGGTTAAAAATTTTGTCATGGAACATCAATGGGTTCAGCAATCCTGTAAAAGGGAAAGGAATATTTAAATATGTCCACCACTCCCATTGTGCTATTATTCTTCTTCAAGAAACCCATTTAACTCATGTCGGCCTTCTGGCACAGGGGCAGGGCATCCATCTGCAGTGCTGAAGACCAAGGTTTGGGAATGGACTTGGGACATCAGAGGGCCAACCAGGGGAGAAGGCTTGAGCATCCCAGGGACTGCTCTCCTTCTCTGGGGGGAGGGAGATAGAGTGTCCGGTACAATGCAGATCCCTGGTGGAGGCTAGGGGTACCTCCATGCTGGCACCATTACCAGTGTGGGGTGGGGAAGATGCAGGACATCATTGCACATCCTCGCCCTGGGGGAAAAACTAATAAAAATCACAGGCCACCCACAATGATGCCTGCCCCGGCCCTGATCACTCCCTCCCACTCTCCCTCCACTGACCAATTCTGAAGTCTGTGGCTTTGGCTGGCCTCAATCCCCACCCTGGTGGGAAAGCCAGGGAGGCAATGTCAGTGGGTGCCCCCCAACCGAAACCTTGTCCCATCTCTGATAGGTCCATCTGGTGCCATGGCTCCACCCTGTGAGGGAATAAGCTGGGGGTATCTGCAGGGAACGTAAGTCCGGGGGAGCAGGTTGGGGTTGGGAGATCAGGGGGGGTCAGCTTGCAAAAAAAGAAAAAAAAGAAACACATTTAACACAAAATGAGGTATCAATGATTGACAAAATGTGGAAAGGTTATGCAATTCATTCTATACTAAACTCAATGGCAAGTACTTTGATAATGATAAAAAAAATTGAAATAAAAATACGTAGAACTTTAACAGATAATGAGAGGTATGTTATAGTTAACCTAATATTAAACAACAAACCTCTTACTTTAGTCTTTATTTATGTACCAAACATTAATCAAACAATTTTTTTCAATGAAATATTTAATAGACTTGTACAATTTACACAACCCTATTTGATATGTTGTGACTTTACCACTATTTTAAATCCCTTTTAAAATTCATAATCTGGTACACGTAACATTAATCAGGCTCCAAATACTCTTGTATCAGAAATGAGGATTTTGCATTAGTTGATATCTGGCATAATAAAAATCTATGCAAAAAAAAGCAACAATTTTCTTGTTTCTCCCCTAGGTATAAATCTTATTCTAGAATAGATTTACTTTTAGTTACTAAATCAATAGTGCAAGATATTGAAAGAATAGATGATGACTCTATATTATTATCTGGTCATGCCCCCTTGTATATGATTTTAATAAAATTGTGATTTTATTCAGAACAGCCAGGAAAAAAAAGAGATGATTTGATACCTTTTATTGGACCAACATAGATGTTACAAAATAAAAATAAAACTATTTTTATACAGGAAACACATGTAATTAGGATTGTTACATCCTGTTTGCAAGACAGTCCTGTGTTCAATCTTATCAGTTTCTCTAAGAACATAAAAGGAAGTAAAAATCAAAAAAAGGAAATAAAAAACAAACTTAACATACAATATAAATCACATATAACAACCACATAAACCACTTTGATCAGTATCCATCTATACACACTTGCACTCTATTGGGAAACATTTTTCCAAGGCCTTTGTGAACTCTAGATGTGATGTTATGGTGCGCACTGTGTGTTGCAGGTTATTCCATAATAACGCTGCTTGTAATTTCAATGTTTCCTCACTGTATTTTGTGTTTATTTTTGGATGTTTGATTTTATTCGTATGGACTGATCTTTTGAAGTCCTGAACTGTGTTATTATCCTTGCCAAATACTTTACCTGCAATATAATGAAATGGGTTTGTTATTAAATATTTATGGAGAAGTTTTAAATATGTTTTAGTATTTCTTATTGCCAGTGTTTGCCAATTTTAATCTATTTCACATAATGCAATGACGTGTGTTGAAGTTAAACTTCAACACATATCTTGCAATTCTGTAATGCACTTTGTCCAATTTACTCAATAAATTTTTATTTGCTGTACAATAAATTGTATTACCATACTCCAATGTAGGCATCAATAATTGTTATACTATTTTTTTCCTGGCTATTATATTCATACAACTTGTAGCTCTTCTAAGAGCACCTAGTTTCTTATTTGCCCTCTCTATAAGTGCTGTAATACGATCATTAAAATTTGGATGCTCATCAAAGGTCACTCCCAAGTAACTATATTTAGTAACTTGATCAATATTTTCTTTTTTGTCTGTTAGTATACCTCAGTATATGATTCTGATGTCCAGAGATACCACCAAGGTTCCACCAACATGGCATCTAGACCCACTGTTGCTAAAAGATAAACAGTTTATCGGACTGGTGCATGAGGAAACAAAATTATTTTTAAGGCTTACTAGGCTAAGGAAATTAAACCATATATAGTGTGGGATGCCTGCAAGGCTTTTTTAAGAGGTCTGACAACTTGATATACTATAAGGAAAGAAATAATAATAATTAAATAAGCTTGAAACAGAAATTAAGCACAAGAGGAATTGATTATCAATGTAATTAAAAAAATCTAGAAACTCTAAAATGCAAATATAATAAGATAATGAATGAGAAAAATGAAAGGTTAGTAATGTACACTAGATCAAAATATTATGCACAAGGTGACAAAACTGGCAAATTGTTCACATACATGCTAGACAATTATTAAAAAAGCTAAATTAGTGGCCAGTTATAATCAACCAGATATGAAGTTACCCTACTTATTGTTAAAAAAACAAAGACAAGGCACTGCGTCAGCATGTGGTCTATAAGCAAAACAAAATGGTTATATTAAATGCACGCTGAAATATAAATAGAGTTAAGCCCATGCTGGCCTAGTCTTTCAGGAAATATCTAAAGAAAAACAAGTTAGTTTAGAGGCACACTAACTTGTTTTTTTCTCTTTTAGATATTTCCTGAAGAAGACCTAAGGTCGAAACGTAGATTTTTAACTCTATTTTCTATTTTCAGCGTGCATTTAATATAACCATTTTGTTCTACTTATTGTTATATTATTATGCAATAGTCTGGAACCTATACAGGCATGGTTTAGTAATGTTATATCTGCTTGGGTCCAAATGGAGTTTACAACATTTAAGCACGGTGCTAGTCATGATACTCTCTTTAGAGATCTATATAACCTATTAATGCTTTTGTTTGGCAGGGATGCCCACTATCACCCTGATATGAACTGGGGGTAATCATATCAGATGACCTTAAGGTTAGCAAGCAATGTGAGAAGGCAGTAGGGAGAGCTGGGGGTATACTGGGATGTATAGGGAGAGGCATCACCAGCAGAAAACAGGAAGTTGTTATCCCTCGGTACAGACAGTTGGTGAGACCCCATCTGGAGTACTGCATCCAGTTCTGGAGACCCCATCTCCGCAAGGACATAGACAGGATAGAGGCAGTCCAGAGGAGGGCAACTAGAATGGTGGAGGGTCTGCAAGAGAAGCCATACGAGGAGAGACTAAAGGAGCTTAATATGTATACCCTTGAGAAAAGGAGGAAGGGGGGTACATGATAGAAATGTTTAAGTACCTCAGTGGAATCAACAAAGTCCAAGAGGGTAGCAACTTTCAGAAAAAGAGACATGCAAGAACAAGGGGACACAATTTAAAGATGGGGGGCAGTTCAGGGGCAATGTGAGGAAGTATTTTTTCACAGAGAGGGTAGTGGATGCATGAAACAGCCTTCCTGAGGAGATCATAAAGTCAAAAACTGTGGGAGAATTCAAGAATACATGGGACAGACATAAGGCAATTCTTGTGGGGGGTAGGAAGAAATAGGCTGTTGGTTAACTAGGATCTGCGGCTTATCCTGTAGGTAGGGAAATGGGCAGACTAGGTGGACCAAGTGATCCTCATCTGCCATTAAAGTCTATGTTTCTATGTAAACATGGGCATTGCTTTAGAAACTGGCAATAGATTTTTGAATATAATTCTCAGAGTTTGAAAAGTTGTAAACAAGCTATGTAGGCTTGATGGATACATAAATACCATGTCCCCAATACACAATAGTTGGTATTATCCTTATTTCCAAACAAAAGCGTTAATAGGTTATATAGAAAAAATATATGATTCCAATGGGTCATTTTTCTACAGGCGATACATTGAAATTATTTGAACAATTGCAGGCACAGTATCAATTTTTAAAACATATTTTTTAGATATTTACAGTTCAGAGATGTTATGCACAAATTAGATACATATAAAGGCAAAAAAATTAAGGGACATTGTCTGCTTGATCTTATTAGTCAAGCCACACACAGACCAAAATTATTATCAAAATTATGTACTATATCACAAGTAGAACTACCAGATTTGGTTAAACCTCAGGAAAGCTGGCAAAAGGAACTTATTATTACCATTTTCCAAGCTAAGTGGGAACAATACTGTGCAAACTGGAAAATATCTAGTAATAATATGATTAATCAGATTCAGTTTTTATACTTCATAGAATCTATTACACACCATATGTATTAAATGTTTAACTCATAAATCTCGAATAAATGCAATAGATGCTTGACTGAAATATGTACCTAAAGTCATTTAATTTACTTCTGTGATATGTTGAAACCCTTCAGGGATTGGGTATTTTGTTCAGTCAATTAAATATTGGATCTCTACCCTATTCCAGAAATGGAACTGTGTTTACTGGGTCTTCTTCAACCCAGATACTTCTGAGGGAATAAACTAAAATTGCTATATATAGCATTAATCAATGCCAAGAAATGTATAGCAAGAATGTGGAATGACAACCTTCCATCCACTTGGGTTTTATGGAAAATCTATTTATTGATTGTATGATTCTGGAAAAAATTAATACTATTCTGCCAAACATATTGAAATCAATTGGAATCTTTGTACCCTTTTGAATAATGCAATAGCTTATGATATAATCTAAATTATATATTTAGATGGTGACTTCTAATTTAAGTTGCAAATAATCAATTCTTGCAATAATTTGTTTTCTTATGTCTATTTATCATTTGCAATGACAGTAATATTTTAGTATGTAATGCTGCAATACCTCCAATAATAAATAAAAAAATCTGTCAGGTTTAGATCTCTCACCACCACCTCCCCTTTGCCTCACCCCCCCTTTCTAATTCTGCCCCAGGTTCCTTATCTCTCTCTTCCTCCATCATGGAGGGCTATAGATAACCCCCATTCATAGTTTCTTGCTTAAGAACTCCATGAGCGGAACTCACAGTGATTCTATTTCCCCACTACCTCCTCTGATGTTTCCATCCTCCACATCTGCTATACCAGATTTGACATACATGACTATGCCCCCTACTTTACCTTTTCCTCTGTCTCATCTAAACATGAAGTAGCCTGGAATGGTCAGGTCCCAATCATTAATCTCTGTGGCTCAGGTTTCTGTGATGGCTAGTAGATCCATCTCAGTGTTCGCCACCATTGCCTGGAGCTCACTAATTTTATTTCTGACTCCTAGCATTAAGGCATACCCCTTCCATCTTTCTCCTGATCCCTCTTGCTTTTCCTATTCCTTCTCCCTTATTTCTCCCTAATCTCCTTAATTTATTTGTTTTTCTTGCTAAATGTAGCTTTGTCAGCACCTCTCTCATTGGCCTCTTCCTCTAACTTATTTTGAACTTCAGTCTTACTGTTACCATCTCTCTGCTAGTATTCCTCTATTCAGGGGAGCCCTAGCTAGGTTCCCAACCTATGCTCCCTCTCAGTGGTCCCACTAACCTCTAGCTCCCCTACAGTCAGTTTAACTGTTCAATGTAAATGTTAAATGTCTGTCCCAGAGCACTGGTCCCATCTCTTGTCAGGTGATGGCCATCACCCTTGAAGAGCCTCCTGTCCCAGAAGCTCCCCAGCCCTCACAAAGTAGTACCCTTTTTCCTGACACCATTCCTTCAACCACCCATTAAACTCCTCAGTCTCTTCCTGCCTTACTCTATCATACCCCTTTCCCTTATTCCATAGACAAGGGAAGCTGAGTGGGCCTTCAATCTGTCCCCGAGCCTTTTGAGTGCCACTTCACTGCCTCCATAGGCTGATTCACCAGAGCATTGATATCCAAGTGTACCTGCACCCCCAGGTACCCCTTCCTCTTCTCCACCTTGCTCCTTATCCTCCCGGTATCTCTAATAGCTGATGCACCAGGAAGGCATCTGGCCGTTTCACTCCTCTTCCCTCCCCTGCCCATCACCCTCTTAATTCAGCATATCATTGAGTCCCCAGTCACTAAGACTCTCCTTGCTAACTTCTTCCTGCTCACCACCTTGGGTGCCACCACGTCTTCCTGCCCATTTCCCTCAGCAGACTTAGAGTGCCCACCAATGGTACCAGAGCCTCTTCCAGGGGTGCAGAGTAATTTGCTGCCTGAACAGTGTAAGACTGATTGAACCTCTTGTGACTGCCCCAGCCACTCTTCCCCCTGCCCTTCCCCACCATCCTTCAGCTCACTGGGCCAGTAGACCTCTGGGGGGAGTGGGGGTGTGGGACATGGACCCCAGCTGAGCCGATGCTGCAGCTGAGATATCTCATCTGTTGCTGCTACCAGCTGAGCTTGGAGCTCCACAAAGGTCCTACAGATGGGACAGTGCCCTCTCCTCCAGAGTGTAACCATGGAGAAGAGGACCCACAGTCCCCACAACTGACTACCTCCCCAATGTACTTTGTCTCCATACTGATCCTATGATACAAAAAGCCTATCGTATATATGGTGTTCTGCTATATTTTGAATACTTTCTCTACCTCCCTTACTTAATCCCTTAACCAAGGATAAATTGCAGTTATATATTTGTATTTGTATAATAAACATATGCATAAATATAAAAATTCAAAAATATATATATTTCTAGTTTTCTTTTATAATCCAAATTTAACAACAAATCTCAGTACTTGAGAACTCAGTGGGCTGCTACTTCAGTGGCCCAGTATTTATTTTTTTTGCTCAGAGAATGGGTATCTTGATCATTTTCTCATAATCACTCCCATATCTTCTCATCATAGCCAGTGACAACTACCTTCCTATCCTATCATTTGCTGTCCTATACAAAAAAATGTTTTCCCCTTATATATTAACTAACCCTAGAGAATCTATAAACACATGCCAAATTTCATAAAAGTGATTTTCATTATTTTCAGTTTTGTATAAAGTTCTCTCTGTTTTACCTAAATCAAACATTAGGTTAAGCCATGCCAGGAACTCAGGGGGAGTCACATCTTTCCATTGAAGAAGTATTGCCTTTTTAGCAACTAGTAAACTTAAATTGATAAGTGTAAACTGAGTTTCTGGTTTATCATTATCTGGATGGAAACCAAAAATGACAATTCCCGAATCAAAGAGAACATCGTGTCCCACAATTTTACCAGCAATTGCAAAAATCTTTTTCATAGATTCATAGATATCGTATGAGTTAAGAGATCCAAAAAACCTTTCAACAACTTGTCACTTTTCAGTGGTTATACTCATATTTTTTTAACCATATATACTGTAGGTCAAGTGATTCATTAAATGTTTCCATATTTACACTTGTCACTATATTATCCAGAAGTGCATTCCATATGGAGACTACTCTTGTGTAAACCATCTGTTTCTTTTACTGATTTGCTTACTTCACCCTGAGCTTATACCTATGACCACGTGTATTTCTGATGGAGCCCTGGTTGTCAATCCACTTGTTTCCCATATGTAGCTATCCTTTGCTGCAGTATACAGCAGACATAAGTCTTCTCTTAATGATCTATATTCCAATGACAACATATCCAAATCCTTTGACCTCTCCCCATATTCCTTATATTTTAATTTATTGATTCTTTTGGTTGCTCTTCTTGAACCCTTTCCACAAGTTTCTGACCCCTTTTGTTTTGTGGTGAACAAACAGGCGAGCAATATTCCAAATGGGGCCTAACCAATGACGGATACAATAGTACAATCACTGATGGTTCTCTGTTCTTAATAATCCTGAAGATATATCCCAAGATTCTATTACATTGTTTAACTTTAATATTAGTATGTGTTTCGAAGGAGAAATCATTGGTAATTACTACCCCAAGATCCTTTTCACTAGTTGTTTCTTTTATTATAATGTTGTCTGTGTACTTATATTTTGCTTTTGTGTCCAAAATACATTACTAAACATTTTTTCATATTAAAACTTAACTTGTTTAGTTGTGCCCACTTTCTGAGTTGTTTTATATCTTCCTGGAATTTTTTAGCTGCTTCCATATTATTTATGATTGCTCCAAGTTTACTATCATCGGCATATTTAGCCATCCATGAACTACCTGATGTTTGCATTGATGATATTAATATATTGAACAGTGTAGGCCCCAGGACAGACTCCTGGGGTACACCACTGATCACCATACCACATTCAGAGTAGAAACCTTCATTCCTACCTTTTGCCTGAGATCCATCAGCATGATTCCACCCCAGGCTGTTATGCTTGGGTGTAGTTCTATTTTATTTAATTGTTCTATTAGTATTGCATGTGATACAGAATAGAAGGCCTTTGCGTAGTCAAGAAAGACAACATCCACTGGCATTCCTACATCAAGGGCTGCACTGGCTGGCTCAAAAAAAGACAGCAAGTTTGTTAAACATGAATGACCTGGGCTAAAACCATGTTATGTAATATCTGTATACCCTTTATTCTTTATGTGAGTCATGATGTTTTCTTGTATAAATCCTTCAAGAATTGTTCTCAAAATGGAGGTCAAACTGATTGGCCTATAGTTTTTCACTTCCTGTCTATTACCTGCGTTATCTATTGGCATAACTAATGCCTCCCTCCATTCCATTAGTGTTTTTCCTTCTTGTATAGAGGAATTGAAAAGCTTAGTTATAGGTCCTACCAGTACAGTACTTGTTTCTTTAAGAAACCTAGGGGTTATACCGTCTGGTCCTGGAGATTTATTGGGTTTTAATTTATTTATCTTTTCCAAAACCATTTTTCAGTGGTTATAAACTCAACACTAGATTTAACCCAATTGATTTCTTTAGTATTCAGCTGATGTCCTTTATTTTGGTAAGTACTTAGAAAAAAACTATTTAATTCACTTAGTATAGCCTGTTCCTTAGTCAGTAATCCTAACTCCCCTTCTATAGGTCCCACACTTTTATGATTTCCCCATAGGGATCCAACATAGCTGTAAGATGTATTTTTATTATCTTTGAGTGTTGTTACCATCTGAATCTCTGCTTTGGCTTTTGCTCTTTTAATTAATCTCTTACATTTATTTGCCTCTTTTTTATATTTTATCCAGTTTTCCACTGTTGGATGTATTTTATATTTATAAAATTGTTTCTGTTTCCTATTTACACTGCATTTTATTGCCTTACTCCACCAAACAGGAACTCTGACTCTTTTACTGTACTTTTTTATTTATTTATTTATGTTTTTGGTAACCAGGTAAGTGCGCTGATCCAGTGGACCATTTTTAGTCATGACCTGGGCCACAAGGTGGCGGTACATGAATACAAGCAGTAGATATAATACAATTTACATGTACTGTACAAGCATCAATAGATAACAATAGACAAACGTTTACTTGTGGTAAACATACTATGGTAAGTGAGGTACCATAGGGATACCTGCAGCAGTACAATGGAAGAAAAGTTATAGATTCACAAGGAGTAGTTTAACATAACAGACTTAACAATATCTAGTCTAGGTAACTGTCCTGAGAAAAGAGCAGGCTGACCTGAGAGCTTGTGGTAGAATTAGGCATGGCTTCCAGGGCAGTGCACTGAGTCTAAGCACTGAGTTAGCATAGTCTGAGTAAACTGGAGAGCAGGGTAACTTGTGTTATGCCCCACTAAGTCTTGGTGTAACCTTGAGCCATGGCCTGCATGGACCAGGTACAGAGATGTGGGAGGAGGTCTCACAGGTAGGTTTGAGAGGCAGTATGAGAGTCAAGTGAGTGGGTTAGTACTTTAGGATAGAGGTGTGGGGTGAGAGTAGGATGGGCAGAAAGCACCTGACCATGGTAGGATTATGGTGGCTTTCAGTCTCCAGAACTGCCCTGTGTGCATTTGCAGGTGGAGTCCATCATTAACCAGGCCTTTAGGTTAGATTTGAATGACGCTTGGGATGTAGATGTACGATCAGGCACAGAAAAATGATTCCAGAGGGAGGAGGCAGAGACAGAGAAGGCCTTACTGCCCATTACTGTAGAGACATAAGGAACTTCCAAGGATTGGATGGAGGATGCCCAAAGCGGCCTCGTGGACACCCTGTGTATGAGTAAGGGGCATATGGGGACAGCTGTTAACTTCTGAGGGCATTGTTGACTAGGCAGCCTGTGGTATAGTCAAAGCGTGCCTGGAGAGGGAGCCAACCAAGGGACTGGTAGAGTGTACAGTGATGAGTTAAGGAGGGAGCTTTGAGAGCAAAGCGACAGATGGCATTGTATGTCGTGTTGAGGTGGGAGTGCTGCTTTATGGACATTTGGGAGTAGATGGGGGAGCAGTAGTCAAGGAGGGGGAGGAGGTTTCCCTGCACAATGGCGAGACGAGCTTAGATGATAGAAGTGGTTTGCTCGGTATGCTGCTTCTAGCTTCAGGGTCATCCCATTGATAGTCAAGGTTATGTGATCATTATAGGTGAGCGATGGGTCGAGGGTAACACCGAGATATTTGAAAGAGTTGACCTGTTCCAGTGGAAGTCCAGCAGGTGTATATACGGTGAGGGAGGAATTTAACTTAACTGACTTGTTTAGCAAGGGCTTTGATCCGGATAGCATGGCCTTCGTCTTTTTCCCATTTACAAGGAGTTTTCTGGATGTGAACCAGTGAACAGCCGCTGCATAGCTGTCAGTGAGAGTGGAGGAGATGGCTTCTAGGGACTTATTGCTGTGGTATAGGACTAGGTCATCTGCATAGAGGAGAGTGTTGCAGTTTAGGCTATATACCGGTAGCGCATTGATAAACATAGAGAAAAGAAGGAGGCCAAAGACTGATCCCTGAGGAACTCCAGTGCTGGTGGGAAGGGAAGCTGAGGCTACTTTGCCTACAGGCATGGACTGGGATCTGTTTGTGAGGTAGCTATGAAACCAGGCTGCAGGTCCAGGGGCACAACCAAAATGTTGAAGTATGAGAGGAGAAGTTGATGGTCAACAAGGTCAAACGCCTTTGATAAATCAACAAAGACTGAACTTGTGGCCATACCTGTGTCCATATTTCTGAGGACATGGTTTGAGAAGGCTTCCAGGGCAGAGGAGGTGCTGTGGTGTTTGCAGAAGCCATGTTGAAAAGGACACAGGAGGTTATATTTATTGAGATGTTCAGTTAGTTAGGAATAGACTACTTTCTCAAGTAGTTTGCTGAGGTGTGGTAGCAGGGAGATGGGCCGATAGTTTTCTGGGCAACTGGGGTCTCCCGCCTTGAAGATGGGAATCACACTTGCATGTTTCCAGGTGTCAGGCACTGTTGCTGTAGACAGGGCAAAGTTAAAAATGTGTGTTAGTGGTTTGACAAGGGCAGAAGAGATAATCCCCAGGAAAGCAGGGTACAGATTGTCACTTCCAGGGCTGCCACTAGAAGGGAGGGTTTTCAGAAGTTTTATAATGGTCCTGTGAGTAATGGCCCAGAAATAGAAAGGAGGGTGGAAGCTTCGGTGTTTGTGGGAGTGGGGGCTATTGTTGCTGTTTGGGTTGGAGGAGGGTGAGGAGGGAGCTTGCTAAGATAAGGGTCAGGTTGGTAAACATATTATTGAGGAGGTCAACAATGAGAGCAGGGTCATCGATGGTGCCTCCTGGGGAGGCAAGTTTTGTTATTTGCTTACTGGTATTTGGGTTTAGGATGGACACAACTGAGGCCCAGAAACTACGTGGATTCCCCAGGGTATTTTTTTGGAGCTCAGTGAAGTATTTCTTTTTTAGTGACTTTGCCAGCTGCTTACAGGCATATCACAGTTGCCTGTAGGCGTTCCATAGTTGTGGGGATGGAGACTCTTTGAATGCTGTCCATTTAGAGTCCCTGACTTTAATTTGCAGTAACAATTCTTTTGTTATCCAGTGTGTGCAGCCTCCTCTAACCCTTCTGGTTTTGGTGGGAAAATATTGGTCCTGAAGTTTCTGAAGGGTGCTGATGAGGTATTGGGACTAACCTCACGAACCCAAGTTTTAATACAGTAGTCTATTTTATTTTAATCTTAGTCCAAATATCATGCATATCAAAAGTCTTTCAATTCCACTTCTCAATCCTATTCATTCAAGTATTGTTTCATTTGACCATAGTCTGCCCTATGGTAATCCTTTAAAATTGTGGTTCCATTAATGATGTCATATTTTGTTTTCATTTCAAAAAGTACTGCATTATGGTCACTATCCCCAATAGGGTGTGATGTAGTAATATGACTAATTTTGCTTTCCATATTACTTAACTCATTGGGTCCAGTAGATGCCATATGGCGTCAGAACGATCCATTGCAGAACCCGACCCAAAATGGCCACCCGAACTCAATGAGTTAACACCAAATCCAACATGTGCTTACACCTTGTAGTTTCATCTACTAGCTGTTCCAACCCTTTAGAGGCTATTATTTCTATAACTATTTTCTCTACATATGTGTTCCCTCCCAGGGTAGCCCAATTAATGGCTGGCATATTAAAATCACCCATGAGCATACAGTCTTCCTCCATGCCCATGTTATCAACAGATGTCAAAAATTTATAGTTTTTCTTAACATTCAGATTTAGAACTCTGTACCCCAATCCAAATAAGATTTGTTTTGTTGATAATTGACTTTGTACCCACATTATATCAGTATCCCCTACCCCCATGACTTGTTGCTCAACTTGGTAGGTCTTAAGTTGTTCTGCTGTATATATTGCCAGACCTCCTCTGCTTTTGTTTAGCTGATTTTTGAAAAGATTGTATCCTAGTATTTGTATTCCCCAGTCCACTTCTTTATACCATGTCTCTGTAACAGCACATACCTGTACCTTCTCATGCATCAGCCTCTGCTTTAGTTCATCCATTTTAGTTCTCAAACTACTTGCATTTATTAGCATGACTTTTATTTTATTTCCACTATTAACACAACTATTTTTACAGGTACCCAGCTGTTGCAGTGTTTTTGTTTTCTTCTGTTGTCTTTTTCTGACCTTTTTTGTCTACAAAAATTCACCACTTAAATCCCTACACCCCTTGTTTTTTTGGTTTAAAGTCAGGTTAATAGTGTAAAAAAAAATTCTCAAAAAATCTACCCCTGTTCTACTAAGCTGTAGTTTGTCCCTGCTAAACAGGTGGTGCTGTTCGTAATATAATTCTCATGTTTTAATACATTTAATATCCTTCATCAGGCACCACTGTCTTAGACAGTTATTTATTCTTTTTATTTTCATATTTAATTTGTGGCCATATCCTGGTATTGGCAATATCTCTGAAACCAATATTTCATAATTGTGTGCCTTTACAATTCTTTGTATTTCTTTCAGCCCATTGTAGATATTTTCCACCGAAATGGATCTCACATCGTTAGTCCCAATGCACACTACTATCAATGAATCACTTGGTACTGTACCTTTCCCATTAATTCTCTTACTATCCCTATCATATCTCAAACACTTGCCACTGGAAAACTACTGCTAGTAATAAATTCTTTATCTTTATTTGTGGTAGTGTGACATGTATAGCATGTCAATAAATCCCCAATGATATACAGTTTTCTTTTTTGTTTGTCTTTATTATTTTCTTGCAGGTTAAGGTCATTGCTTAAGTTCTCTCTTTCAGTTTCCTGCTGTCTTTCTGTTACTGGACTCATATTATATACTGTTTCCATTAACTCATCAGTTTGCATATCTATGCTATCCATAAGGTTTTCCAGAGTTGCCAAAAATCTTTTAATTTTGAACAGGTAGCCAGCATGTGCCATAGATTGCCCCTATGTGTTTTCTATCTCTGACATAGCTCACATGGGACAGCGCCCATCCTATTCAGACTGACTGGAGTTAGATATGTTTGATGGATAATGTTCACATGAATCTGTTTTAATGTTATTTTTGTCCCACATTCTTCCAAATTTATGATCTTTTGCCAATCTGCTTTTGCTATTGACTACACCTATCTTTCTTGCATGATTTTTTAGTTGCTCATCTCAGTAACTTTAGCACTCTGGATAATACATTTAAATATGACAGTGATAACTTGATTGGTTATGTCCATGTTATGTAGAAGATCTTCTAATTAGAGAGGGCTGGAATTATCAATGTATTTTCTTTTAATAAATAGCTTTTGGCCTGGAGATATGGATATCTCACCCTGTTGGACAAAGAATATTTTTCTTGCAAATTTTCAAAGGACATAAATTAATTTCTCTGAAACAAATTTTATATCACATGTACCCCCTTTTCATAAAGCTTTGCCTTCAGCAGGCTACTTACCATTGAAGGAGAAAAGTGTATGTTATTTATAATCAGGGAGTATCTAGAAATAGGGTTTATATCCCCAAATAATTTCTGTGTTAAATTACAAATGTGGTTAGTTAGTTTTATGGTAGATAAAAGTTGCCTGTAATAATCAGGTTTATTTAAATTAACAATTAGAGCCTGCAGCAAACTAGTAAAGGGAATTTTGAATAATTATATGTTAAAACATGGGATTTCTCTAATTTCTTCTCTGTCCCAATAAAAAGTACATTCTAGTTGTGCCGCTTTATAATAATACCAGAAATTTGGCATACCCAAATCCCCTTTTCCTTTAGGTAATTGTAGTTTTGAAAGAGCAATCCCAGGAGGTTTATGATTCCATAAAAATTTCCAAGAGGCTTTATACAATTCATCAAAAAATGCCTTAGGGACTATCACAGGAATAGCTTGAAATAGGAAAAGCACTCTTGGCAGAATGTTCATTTTTAAAATGTTTACTTGCCCTATCAATACTGATGGAAGACACTGCCACCACTCTAAATCTTGTTTAATTTTGTATAGTACCTCAGTATAGTTTAAAGGCTATAGCATTTTTTTTATCTATTGATATATGTACTCCTAAATATTTCAAAGATTGTTTCTGGAGTTTCAGCAAAGGATGATTTTCTGCTAACTTCGTTCTCGCTGATAAGAATTATGCTTCACTTTTTTCCCCAAATGATTTTGTAGCCTGATATTTTCCCAAAGTCAGTAAATAGTTACAATAAAAGTGGATAGTCCTTGTACAGTAGGGATATAAATAACAAAATGTTGTCTGCATATAACAATATTTTGTGTTGTTGATTACCCATTTAGATGCCTGTATATCTTGATTGGCTCTAATTTTTATTGCCAATGGTTCAACAAACAATGAAAACAACAGAGGCGAAAGGGGGCATCCCTGCCTGGTATACTGCATGAGATCAAAATGATCTAAAAAGTTTTGATTGGATTTAACTTTTGCTGTAGGTTTCTGATTTCCATTGACACCAAAAGACCTCAAAAGTGCAAAAAAAAAAAAACAACAACAAACAAACCCCAAAACAATTCCCAATGTACTCTATCGAAGGCTTTTTCAATGTTGAGGAATAGGATGAATGCCCTTTGGGGTAACCCTTGCCTCAGTGTTTGGGCACAGAGGTTCTTTGTCTTTGAATGTATCAGATTCACTTAGTACTCTTCTAATACTGTGTTGAAGCCTTTTTCCTCCCACAAAGCCGGTTTGATCAAAATGCACTAATTTGGAAGCTATTGTAGCTAATCTATTTGCCAATATTTTTGTAAATATTTTATAATATTTAACAATAAAATAGGCCTAAAAGAAGAACATGTATCAGGGGGTTTATCCTTCTTTAATGACAGTATGATGCTGGCCTCATTAAAAGTAGGAGGCAATGCTTCCCTTCTCCAGATATCCCGGAAGAGGTGTGCCAAACTGGAACCAAAAGATCTTTCAAATTTTTATAAAATTCTGCAAAAAAAAAAAAAATAATAATCCATGCCCAGAGGCTTTCTATTAGACATATCTCTGATAACTTGATAGAGTTTCTTCTCAGTAAATTCTTTATTGAGGAATTCTTTAACTATTTCTGAAACTTGGGTAATTTAATTTTGTATAAATAAGACCTAACTCTTTGTTTTGAAATAGAGTCATCAGATTGGGATAAATTAATATAAAATATTTAAATTCTCTATTAATGTCACATGGATTAGTGATCTTCCTACTATCTGCTGTTATAAGCATATCAGTTCTATTTCACTTTTGTTCAGTTTTTAGTTGGTAATAGTCTACTAGTGGTATCAGTGAAAAAAATAGTATTTTGCCCTTACTCTGTACATTTGCCTTTCTGCATAATTATCAAGGTCTAAATTTTTTCCCTTAAGTACATAACCCTTATTTTGTTTTCTTCAGAGTCCGACTGTGCCTGTAGTGCCTCTGCTGACGATAATTCTGCTTTTAATCTATTTAAGGCATCTTGGTGTTTTTTCTTTGTAGTATTCTCAAAGTGATAATACACCCTCTCAAAATATCTTAAATGTTTCCATATTAAAAACCATGAAAATTCTTCTGAGGTATTTCTGAGAAGAAAATTTCTATCTCCCTTTGAAGCATCGGTACAAACTGTTCATCTTGCCATAATCGTTGTTCCAATTCCATTCCTTTAACTGAGATCCAGTTTGAATAAAATCAGTTGCCATATAACAGGATGCATCATCAGATATAATTATAGAATTATATCTGAAGAATTCAATGTTATGCAGTAAAGTGTTAGATACCAGAAAAATCTATTCTAGATAAAGCATTGTATGCTTTTGAATAGTGAGAGAATTTAAGCATTTTTGGGTGTAGAAAGTGAAATGGATTCACTAATGCTAAATCTTGCATGTAATTTTTAATTAAATTAATGGTCTGCCAGCCTGGTAGTGCAGAGGGTTGAGGTGCTGGTGCCTTATCTCACACCACACCGGTGACCCAGGTTCAGGTATGGACTTGGGTCATTGGAGGTTGGCAGGGGAAAGAGAGGATTGAGCATCCACAGGACTGCTCTCCTTTCCTGGGGTGGGTTCCAGAGTTGCTTCACTCTGCAGCAGCCCCTGGTGGAGACCAGGAGCACTACACAAAAGAGTCGCAATATAAGAAATACCAGAACATGGAAAAATGCTCTGGGTTGGCCAGATGATAGCATCCAGCCTACCAGCACACCTGGAAGACTTCCTGTGGGCCAGCCTTCTAAAGCACCGAGGCCGAGGAAAATATAGTGTACTGGGCTGCCCCAACTGGTGCCTTCCCACTCAGGGAGAAGACCCACTCAGTGAAGGGTAACACCGAGCTACCTTGAGGTAGGCTGCAATGTGAGGTGAAGGGCTCAGAGGGGTTAGAAGAAGTGCTGGTGACCTTGGATGCCCAAAGGAGAAGCAGATTCAAGGCACAGAGGGGAGAAAAAATAGATCACTCAAATTAACAGTCTTTTTCTTACACTCTGGGGCAGAGTGTGCTCTATCCAAATATGTAAGAGCTATGTTAAAGTCACCATCCAAAATACACATTGAATCACACATTGCAACTTGTAGAAACAGTTCTGTAAAAAAGAAGGTATTTTCTTCATTGGGGCATAAAGGCTGAATACTGATAAGATAGTTTGTTCTATTATGAATTTTGCATTTACCCAATGACTGTGAGGGTCAATGTAAGTTTTAAGAACTTGTGGTTTCAAATTGTTTTTAACAAAAATAGCAGTACCTCTAGCATTGCTGGTATATTCTGCATAAATGCCTATAGCTTGAAACAAATTGGCAAAGTACAGTATATGGCATCTTTTCCTCTAATGTGTTTCCTGGAGTAGCAAGCACCCAATTTTTTTCCCATTAATATAATTCACCAGTTTGCACATTTTAATCTATCCTTGGCACCATTTAAGTTCCAGGTCATAAATCTAATTTTACCCATATTCTAATTGTTTTATTTCCCGATATCACCGTCATATACCTCAACGATGTCCTGACCATTGTTAGTGGAAAGCAGACCATTTACATCTTTTTCTATTTCATTCCCAAAATAAATCTTTAGAGTGTTTCCATACAGTTTCACACTATATCCATGCTCATATTGTTTTTGTAAAAAAGATTTTTAGATTTTCTCCCCATTACATACCTCCCTCCCCTATCAGTTGACCTGCTAACAGGTAAACTATACCTCCTTTCCTGCATCCAGAAAATGATTCCTGATCTGCTGTGCATATGATGTTCTGTAAGCCTACCCTCTCTGATCTGTTTTTGTATTATTTTAATTTTTATTTGGAATTATATCAATCCTAAGAGGTTTCTATTACTTTAATTTATCATTGTTTTCCCATCTTTTGCATTATTCCTCTTACCCTCCACCTCCTTAGTTAATAGCTTACTTTTCAACCGTCTTCTCATCTACTGCTATAGACTTTTTATTCTAGGATTAACTCATATTTCAAAAAATAAAGAATATATAAATCAAAGGGGATGGGCCAAAGCCCTTCCCCCTTTTTCTTCTTTTCCTTTAAGTAAGAACGACAACATAGTTCTAGTTGTAAAGCCTTTAATTTCCTTCAGATTGCCCAGTTTGATTTAAGGCTTTCTTCAATGGCTATATAGGGGTTTCCACTGAGGGTGAAGCAGTTACTTGGGCTAGCAATGCTGTGACTGGTGCAATATATCCCATTATTTTACTGAAAGCTTCTAAGACCTCCTGTCGGGTGAAAAAGAAGAAAATGTTTCTATCAAGATTAATCCTCAGTTTTGCAGGGTATAATAGTGAACATGGAATCCCCTCTTTTTGTAAAGTATCCCTGGCTTGATCAAAAGCTTTTAGTTTTACCAATACTGAGTGGGGTAAATCTGGAAATACTTGCAGCTTGAGATTGTTGTAATAGAGGCCCTTTTTCATCCTAGCTTTTTGTAATATCTTTTCATGATTCTGATATTTTAATGGCATCACATACACTAACCTGGGTTTAAAATCGTGCTTTGGGCCAAAGGCTCTATGGACTCAATCCATTTCAACTTTCTACTTTGGATATTTCAGGCCTATTATCTTAGTGAACATTTATTCACAAAAATGCAATAGGTCTGGCCCTTCAATGCCCTCTGGAAGATTCCCAATTTTTAGAGTGTCCCTCCTGGATCTCATTTCAGGGTCCTAGTTTTAGTTTTAAAGCTTCCAATTCCTTATTTGTCTGAGTTAAATTAGTAGAACTCTTAGGAATCTGATCTTCCAAAGCACTTATTCCTAGCTCACTGGTGTCTGTCCTAATAGATAAAGCCTCTAATTTACCAACAGCATCAGTGAATTTTTGATCCAATATTGAAATGGCAGCATTCAAATTACTAAATTTAGCCTTTAGCTCCTGAAGAATAATTTGTTGTGATTCCTCAAATTTATCTGCTGGAGTGTTTACAGCTACACTAGTTCCTGTGAAAATCAGCACAGGTGTGTCTGCCTTTTCAGCTTGCATTTGCTGATTAGCTGGCTCTACCAATTGTTTGTCCTGTATATTTTGTTTTTTTCTGGATAATTTATTTTTCAAGAGTTTTCTCCTCTTTATCCGGCTTATTCAGTTTTGCTGTCTTGTCATGCTTGTCCAGCTGCTTAGCTGCCCTTGTTGTTGGTAATGTGGTCATTTTGACTGATTCAAGGGCTGCTTTATTACAAATTGGGGAATCAAAAAAGCCTACTATTGTTTGCCAAGCCCAAATTGTATTTCCCAAAGCTGTATAACCTTTTTCTTTATGAGGAGTTACTCCGGTTGGGGGTGGGAAAGTCAGTAGCATCGAATAAAACTACTGATTCATTTAGCATTGTGAAATATGAAATCCAAATCTTCAGATTGTGTTCCCTTTCACTGCCAAACTTTTCTAAGTCTTTACTCTGGTTACCAAAGACTCCCTTCAGCCCATTTGGGCTAAACAATTTTTTTGAGAAAGTAAATTCCATACCCTGAGGAGCCATATGAGCTGGACTCATTACATGTGCCTGAGATGTCTGCTGCATGTAACAGTCCTTCTTTGAAATCCATTTGACCTTCAGCATTGTTTTCAGGTATGGTGCATCAGTGTCCTTAGTGCCTTTGATGTCACAAGCTCTGCAGAATTGTTTTGACATGCCAGGTTACAACAATTTTAGCAGGGGAAAAAAGACCCATCCTTCAGTGCTTCCAGATACACATAGAGAGGTTAGTTAAACTGGTGCACAGCTGAGAACTCAGTTGGTCATCTTGCAAAGACTCCTGAGGCCCGTTATTCAAAAATGAGAAAAGCAGAGTGCAAAGTTTTGCATTGTGCTTGTCCATTGCCCACAACCCTGAAGATACCATACTTAGTCAGATAGCACACTGGCACTTTCTGACTGAATGTAGGTGCATGTTGGTGCAGTGCTAAACCAAGTAGCACTAGCCTGACATGGATCCTAGCAGTGCTGGGAACAGCACCCCCAGACCTGATAGCACCATTAACTCCCAGTGCAATATTCAGACAGCCCTATGCAAGTAAGGCCATTGGGCATGCTTGGTGCTAAGGTGCTATTTGCATGCCCATTATGGGCACATTTGCATGAGAAGTTGTGGCAGGTTTGCATGCCTGCAGCCAGCTCCACCCCATTCCAGTTGCCCAGTTCCATAAGAAGCAACTATTACCCAGTGTCTAGTGGTCCCCTGTCCTCTGATTGCTAGCCCTGGCATTAAATAATAAATCCCTGCTGCCTAGTAATCTCCCACTCTGCAACTGCCAGCCCCATGATGTGTATATACATCCTCTGGTCTCCAGTGGTCCCCATGCCCACTGATTGCCAACCCTAGTATCATTCAGTAACTCCCTGGTGTCTAGTGGCACTCCCTTCTCACTAATCTTCATCCCCATACACAATCACAGAGTCCCTGGTATCTACCAGCCTCCTGCACTGCAGACACTGACCACCCACCCTGCCACCTCCACCTTATCTGCCACAGGAGCCCATATGTTGACTGGCACAGCCTTTCTCTCACTGCCTTGGCTGGATGCCATATGTGATGACACGGAGTGCATGTCCCTGTACTGTAAATGGAGAATGCTGCATTGTCTATATTAGCATGCACAAATGCCCCTTTGATATTGTGCACAGGCTCAAACCCCAAGAAAACAGGGTGCAATCACTTGCCCACCAGGCAAACTTTTGAATATCTGGCCCTAGATGTTCTATCAGAACTACAACACTGTGTCCAGAAAGATGTTTTGTAGCAACAACCTGATTCTAGATAAAAAATGTTTTCAATAAATGCTTTTTTAAACAAGAAATCAGCAATCTAGAAAAGCCCACCATGTAACGTCAAACAAAATCACAGTACCACATAGTTAACAGGCCACCACTCAGGAACAAGCCAGCAATCCTGGTGACAAGGACACTCCCACAAAAGGCACAAATGGCCAAACTACTGTATATCAATAAAATGAAATTTACACTAGATGTGATTCACCACTGAACAAATGTAGCAACTATTCTGCTCCCAACCAACATCAAATACACAAATCGTAACCTTTCTGTAGGCACCAGTACTCTCCTTTTCAATCCACAAACTGTACATAGGTCAACAAATAAAACATTTAAAAAATATATGGAAAATGTTTACTTAGCAATGGGAGCACCACACAAACATGGCTACTCTGCTGCTTCAGAATTCAAGAATTCTAGAACTTCAGACCTTGTTGAATGTATATCACTATCATCAGCAATGACATCCAAGAAATTCTATCATACAACATAAATTGTAGTGAGAAATAAAAAAAAAAGTTCCACTGTGGGGATAGAACCCAGGTCTTCTACCCTCTACTGCTTGGTAGCCTGCAGCTATACTGCTGTACTAAGCTTCCTATACAGGAGATGTATGCTGTGACACAGGTCATCCAGCAGTTAGTGCAGACCCCTTTGGCACAGCTGCAATGGATGTTCATATTTAACAGTCTGCTATTTGAAATTGTGTTTCTCATGTTACATTCAAACCTCAAAATCTGATCTGGAACTTTTCAAGTCACGAAGAAGAATCAACATTTATATAGTACTTTTCATACAGTGTATCCCAAATAACTCTACAAGCAATGCTAGACTGGTAGTGAAGTAACTGAATGTGTAGTGGTGGCCATATCACACATCAGCACCAACACACAGCCTGGACAATTGCATGAACTGGTTTATGGGAAGGGGAATGTTGGCTGGGACACCAAGAATGTCCCCTACTTTTTGTGAAGAGTGCCCTGGGTTCTTTTACTTCCACTTGGACATCCACCAGGACAGCACCAGGATGGGTAGAAGGGACCTGGGTTTAACATATCATCTGAAGGATGGCACACCCCAGCAGTACAGCACCCACCTAGTACTGTACTCGGATGCCAGCATTTTATGTGCAAGTTCAATACCAGTATGGGATGAGAATGCACAACCATCTGATCCAGAGGCAGATGAGCTACCAACTGAGCCATGCCATCAGCAATACAGAACTTCAAACCTGACTGAAACACGATCACTGACATCAGCAGTGACATATAACAGTTTCTCTCATATTACATAAATTGTGGTGAGAAACAAGAAAAAGTCCCCACTGGGGATTTGTAGGTCTGAAACCCTATCCCAAGACCTAAAAGCCCTATCACTTACATCATCAATGACATCATGCAGCCAAATCACTCACTTTGAAATGTGACTAAATGCAAAAAAGAATACCCATGACAACAACAGGTGCTTACAGCTACGCTATTGGCATCTGAAAAGTAATGACCAAGAACTGATCCTTGAGGAACTATGTCTTTATTAATGACAGATGATAAAAATATATTTCCAATTCTTGTGAAATGACCCCATCAGATAAATAGTTCTAAAACTATTTCACAACACTGTGTGAGAAATCAAGTGCCACAAGACTGGACAGCATCAGCTGAGAGTGGTTCACTCGGTCAAATGCTTTGATTAAATATAAAACACAGACAAAGCCAGATCCCCTGAATCTGAAGCCTTGTGAAAGTAATCAGTCAAAGTAACAGTTTGTTTTCCTGAACTGGCTTGAAAGCCTTGTTGTTAAGAAGTTAATAAATTATGAGAATTTAAATAGAAGGTAACTTGGCACACTGACAACCTGCTCTAGGTGCTTTAAATAAAGACAGGAGCAAGGATATTGGGCAATAATTTTCCACTACCATACCTGACCCTGATTTAAAAATTGGAACCACTATCACTTACTTGTAAGCTTGGGGCACCTGCCTAGTATGTAATGATTTGATTAAACAGTGTTATTACAAGATAACCCATTTCATTGTGAAAAAGAGAAAATAATGGCATACTGTGTCTATTCAATCACTGCTAGTTTTTGAAGAAACTTTCATATTGTTCAAATATGCAGTGGTTTCTGAAATAGGGATTTAAAATAAAATTAGCACTATTAGAATATTAAAAATCCCTCTGTACAGGCTCAGTATAATTTAGCGGTCAGTAACATTAGATGAGCAATGTCGATATCCCAGCAGCCATAGTAACTTGGGCTATATTTCCAAATAAATGGTTGATTTTAGAAGCAATATCTAAAGGGTGTACTAAAAAGTCACTCTAGGAATCAAGACACAAACAGATGCAGAGTTATTTTTCTAATAATTAGTTTATGCTGTAACCTTCCAAATTTGAGCAGGACTGAAAAGGGAATACTTCTGTAATCAAATGAAGTGAACAGCATTGCACTTCCTCATCAAGTTTCTCACTTGTAACATAATTCTTTGCAGTTGATCAAATTATTTCACGGACTATGTTTTCTAAATTCCTTCCAGGCCTTTTCAGGAGCCAACATAACATTTCTCAGATCAGTAGCTAATCATACCTGATTATTAATTTGGGCATATGAGTGTTAATATCACAGATACTATTAAATTCTGTGGTGAGAAAGTGCAAGGCCAAATCAACACCAGTAATGCCTCTAGAAATGTCAGATCACAATAAACTATATATGCTCTAAACTTTTCAGTTTCAAATCCTGATTTACTATGGGTTTTAATAACCACTTGGTAGCTGAGGTCTTCTAGCATTCCATTGGCACTAGACTGGGAGTAGTCAATTAATACATCAGACAAACCCTGCATGCTTAACTCTGTCTGCATGAATTTACCACTACCTAATTCAAATGTGTGTCCATTCCTATTCTATTATTAGTTTTCGTTGGCCTCTCTATTGCTCGAGCAAAATTACTCTGACTCGGAAGTTCAGAGTTATTGCAGGAAATAGCTTGTGTAACACTATATAGTGTTGGAACTGACCCCAGGATGAAATTCAGTCACAGCAGTGACTGGGGGGGAAGTGCTCTTCAGCTTATAAAAAAAAAAAAACACAGTCCAACATAAGCTTCCCTTATATCTTATTGCCCCACTTGACCCCAATGTTTTGCCATTAAGACTCCTTCAGGGGAATGTTTTCTGCATATTAGGAAGATCCTAATCGAGTCCTCTTATAACTTGTCATATATAGGGCTTATGATCAGGATTATTTAAAACATTGTAGATCCTCGAGGGTATCTTTAATTGTATTAGCATCTATATGTTTAAATGTATTTTTATAATATAAGGGTAGCTGCTGTGTTTAAATTACTCTGAGAGATCAAATTCCTAACTTTTGAGTTTCTGTTATCCATCCAATTAAGATTACAATCACCAAGAAAAATATATGTATTATTTACCTGTTAATTCCAAAGAAAATCCTTTAAAAATTCTGCTCCCTTTTCACCAAACCCTGGTAGAGTTAAAATAGTGTCAAATTGATAAAGTTTTATGGTGGTATTACCCAACATCAATAAGTACTCACATGTATCTCCAGGAACACTAATTTACAACTTTACTGATATGAAATAGTCTTTAATATAAAACAAATAACCCCTTCCCCATCTAATGACCTTATCACATAAATAGAAGTGATATTGATTTAAAGCTATTGTTGAATTCTCAGCTTTTGAAGACAACCAAGTTTCAGAAACTGAAAAAATATCAAAAGGTAATGTATAACAGAAGTCTCAAACTAGTCAAATTTAGACAGTAAGCTGCTAATAGATTGAACCATAGCCAGAGAGTTGTTTCCTGTTAAAGGCAGAATGGTTTCTTGTTGCAGGGCACAGGATTCAGGGTTAGGTTGAATATTTCTTAATAAAAATAACATCAGTAGTAAAATGTGTTTTTTATTTGCTGTGCAATAAAAACAATTGGTCCTTTCCAGTAAGACTCATCTTTTTTTGACTAATACATTGCTTTAAAATGAGGGATTCAGTGCCTTCTATGAAACCATCAAACACACATATCTTCACATAAACCCAGGTTCATTCTTGGGGATCTTTGAAATGGGGACAATATCCTACAGATACTAAAAATAAGGGTACAATTGACAAACAACAGCTAACAGGCTCAAAATGATGAGGACAATGCACCTGTTTTTTGCTGAGTAAATGTCATTTATTTAATTTTTTCATTCATAGGGCCATCAGCAACCATTAGAGTGCAGATGAACTTGCTTGAAGACATGAGATTGCCCACTAAATGAAAGGATTATGTTTGAAAGATTCAGGACCTTCAGTCACAGATAGGCTTCAAGGGCCCTTTGGCTTAGCACAATAAACATAATAAAGACAGTTTTCTGTGTGCCTATTGTCAAACCAAATCAAAACTGAACAAAGATTTAAATTCATTTTGTTGTCTCTATTTAAGTTATTCATGTTCATAATTATGAAAATCATGTTTAGCGGGGGACATCAAACACCTGGATACCATCAAAGGTCTCTGCAAAAGAATGAAAGGTGAGGGCTACTGACTGACTGATTAAAGAAAACGTATTTTCATTCCATGATTTCTGTCAAATGAACTTGTAAAGAATGTCAACAAGCAGAAGGCTTCATGGAGCAAGGACTGTATGGGGCCTCAGCATATTATCAGTCAGTTTAGTTTCAGAAGCCTGGCTACATATACCACAAAAAAGGATTTTCAGCAAAACCCATGCTGGATCAGGGTATGTTCGTAAATTTTACTCACATATAGTAGTTGATCATCCCTGACAAAGTGTACTCACAAGTGAAACATTGGGGGCCGGGGCAGCAATGGCACTGGCATGCATCAACTAGTATATATGAGTTAAATTCATATGCAATATCTTGTTCCAGTGTGGGTTTTGCTAAAAATCTTATTTTTTTGATGTGTAGCTAGGCTTCTGAAACTAAACTCATTTGTAAAGAATCTTCTTTCCTTTTTTGCTCTCCAGTTATGCAATGCAGACACAAAGTCAAATTCTGTTTTGCAGAGGCCCCTCACAGTTGTATTAAGATCAGATCATCTGCCCTGGTAAGTGAAAGCCTATTTCATAGACTAGTTTTGATAAGGCTTTAAGAGCAAAATCCCTTTTCATGGTCTGCAGTGTGAATCAGTGCTGTGAGTGCAAGGCTTCCAAGCTTGATTAAATTTGGAAAGGGTTTGTGATGGTACTTTCCAATTAATCCCCATAAAAGTGAAATGTTCACTGCATTGCCAAAGTACTTTTTCATGCCTTCAGCAACACCCGTTGTTTTGTAGTCACCTTACTCTGTATGTCTTTGCAGAGTACTGGTTTGAATATAGTCTGTGCTCTCAACAGAAAAGGAATTACTCTTCCAATATTTTATACATTATGAGCAATTCATTTAATATTCAGTGGCATCAAAGTGCAAACAGCAATATTAACGCAGCCAGTGTGTGTATGAAAATTACTTTTTTTCACAACTTTTGCTTGGCCTAGCCCTTATCTGGCATATTATTACATGATGGTCACATATGATCACACTAGTGGATGTGCTAGTATCCGGCTGGGGCTCAGTAGTGGTTGTAGAATTTGGCTATCTATGCTAGTCTGCTGCTGCAGTCAGATCTGTTATGAGGCCTGCTGATGAAGAGTTTTGCTCGAGGCGCTGGGGCTGAGTTGGGCGGGTCCGGTCTGATCACACTCCTTTTCATTTGGCAATAAAGCCATTTCACAATTGTTACCTTTTGTCTGGAGTGTTTGATTCAGGTTCCCGAGTGCAGGATCCTGTCCCAGATCTGTTACTTTGACTCTTTTAGCCCATGGCAGTAGTAGCCCCTGTACAGGTAAAACACTAGCCTTTCTTCTATTACAGGACTTTCTGATGTGCTTTCTGCACCCAAGGCAGAGATTAAGCTTGGTAAAGTTGTAGGGTCCCAGATAACCAAGAGTTGACTCTGTCAACTGTGTACATGCACAGTGAGCCCCTGTGGAAGAAGCTAGCTCCCCAGCCCACCAACAGGGATCCCTGTAATACCAGAACCTGCGGCCAACCCTCCCCAGTCAAGGTACACTGCCTTCCAGAAGCTGCCCATAGCCTAGAATCCACTTCTGAACAGCTGTCGCCTGCATTTCTCAGCCAGCCACTCACAGTTTGGGCAGAATGGATTTTAACTAAACAGAGACAGCAACTGCACTAACTCCACTGCAGTGCACAAGTGTACAGTATAACACTGCTAGTAGTAACAGATGATAGACTTTAATTCCTGTTGTTTCCAACAGTGTTGTGGGTGATAAAATTGCTTAACCCACTTCTTATCTTTTTAAGCAGCACACATGGCACTTGGTCCTCCTATTTGAGTCTTTCTCTAGGATGGTGAGACTTGCCTCGACAGTCACTCACTTGTAATAGTCCCAACTCAACACACACCACCTACAACCCAGAAGGGCTGTGGCTGTTTTTTATTTGTTTTTTTTTTTACAATTTTTTATTTAACTATTTTTTTCCCTTACAAAAATATACTTTTTATCCCTCAGCTGAGCTGCTAAAAAATACTCTGGCTGCATCCCTCTGTCTCACACACTCAGCGTTCTTAAATCAACATTTCTATTTTGTTCCTTTTGTCCTGGTTTTGGACCAGTTTAAATCAAATATCTGAAATACAAAACCCAAACAACTGTCCCCTGCCTTCTCTGTATTTGATGTCTGCTAACAGGCAGCAGTCTGTTAAGCCACCAACTTGTCTCTGCCCAAGAAACCAACCAACCAAATCAACCAACCAAACAAACAAACATATACACAGAGAAATAACTGTGGCTGAATTGTTGCCCTTCAGCCTAAAGCATCCTTTATCTATTCAAATGCTGGTTGCAAGGATTTATTAATCAGTTTTGGAGTAGGGGATTCAGCATTTTTTACTAGGTTCTGGCCAAGTAAACAAAAAACAAACAAATAAACAAACAGAGAGATGACTCACAACACCAACAACCAGGGTTTGGAAATGAACCAGGGACAGGGAAGCTGGGGTGTGGAGGATCAAGTGTCCCACTGGATGATCTCCTCTTCCTCTTCTGGGAGGGAAGAATCAATATCCTTTTGCTATGCTGCCACCTGGTGACCACAGGTGGAGATGCAGGGGATCAGTGTGTGAAGGGATGCTATAGTGTGGCTGTTGTTGGGTGAATCAGGCTGGCACCCAATGATATTACAGTGCTCCTGGGGTGAGGGATGGAATTAAGGGGAAAATGAAACTTGCTATAGGATGCTGAAACCTCCACCTATCCCGTGTCTGTCTCAGGCCTAGCTGCCAGCTCCTGGGGTGGAGCGGGAGCTGTTTACCTTACCTCTGCCATGGGTGGCCAGATAGAGAAGAGTAGTTTGCCTTGGAGGTGATGGTGACCCCAGCCCCAGGAGGCAAGCTGGGGGGGCAGCATAGCATGTGCTGCCGGTGAGCCTAGGCATCCCAGAAGTTTGCTTGGGAGGGCCACGACGGACAGGAAGCAGACATCAGTGGTTCATGGAAAGAGGTCCTGACCAGGGTCCAAAGAACAAGAAAAAAAAAGAAAAAACAGAGCGACAATTTATTTAATTTAAATTTGTTGCCCCTTGAAGCCTAAAACACCTTTTTTTCCTGGTCATTGCCCCCTCCTCAAAAAACTTGTGTGGAGATAGGCTGCTGTCTGTCGGGGATTGAATGGACTGCATAGGGTGTCAGCCAGTTCTTTTGAGAGTGGTTGCGAGGATACTGGCATGGATACTGGGAACAGTCACCACCTCGGGGGAAGTGGTATTAATCTCTCTGTATGGATGACTCAGATTTCTATATTCGACTGGATTTAACTTTTGGACTATTGGTTATGCGGATTTAACTCCGTGAGTTTTCTGGAAGGTGGTTCGGGTTTGTCCTTAAAAAACTGCAGAAATTTTGGAACACAGCTCTATATTTGGTGCTGGAGTGTAGGCCTAGATCCCAGGGGTGGACTGTTTGTGGTGTGCGGCTATGTGGGGGTCCTGGTCTTATTCCGCCAAGAAGTTGGCAGTGTAGCCCAGTGTCCCTTAGGATCTCTCCCTGGGATTGCTGGAGAGTGATCCATTCAACTGCCAGTATAATAGAACCGCCTACTGTCTGGGAACTATTTTATCAAAATGTACTCCTACACCATCCAAAAACTCATTTATAAAACGTTTTAAAACCTGTTTCTTTTCTTGTTTTTATTTTTAAAACTTTAAACCCAGTTCATAATAGCAATAATACACTCCAGGGTGTGGTATATCATTACATATCGTCACTTCTCTGGCGGTTGGATGCACTCGGCCTGTGGCTTCATGCCCAACCACCTGAGGCATTATGATATCTCAGTAGTGGGTACAATATACCACACCATGTTGTGCATTATTGCTGAATCAAAAAACACATTTGTCTCATCCCAGTTCACATCAATATCAACCCCATCATACCTTTCATCTGTAAATGCCCCCGACTGAGCTGGTTGAATGCATGTTGGGAAACAGTCACAATTTAACAGTGCAGCTCCCCAAAGCCATATAACAGCCATTGTGCAAATCATTGTTCAATAGGTCTCTAAATATCAATATTTGCTAGTGATTAATATGGTCCAGTGGGAACTTTTATATGTGTTATTTAGGCTCATGCATTGAATATGGCCCAGGTCTCAATATCTTCCATGAACTTCACTAGACTCTGGCACTCTTTTACTGGCACTCCTTCACCACTGCTCTGATTTCCATTGTTTCCAGGGGTCATTTCAGATTTAAACAGTCAGCCATTTCCCCCTACAGCACTTGCACTGCTGCAGTAGGCTGGCTGACAGGTTCCACTGACAGATGAGAGAAGGGCATTGGCTGACAGTTCTAAAATTCACATAGCAGGTGTTGCACAGTGAATATAGGTCTAAATGTGGCTAAAGGTCAGAAATTGGGTCAGAATAACACTAACAGGGTGTTTCACAACTAGATGACTGATGCTAAAAACAGGGCTGCAGATGTCACAGGGCTACTTCATCCAGCCGGGGCCTGCCACATTCCAATAGCTTCCGGCACTGTTTCATTGGCAGTCCCTCACCGTAGCTCTAATTATAACCACTGCCGAGGGATTTTGATAACTGTACTTAATGTCTGTATGAGTAGTTGGAACAAGGATGGACTGCAGGACAAGGGTCCACCTGAAAATCAATCACGGAGTGCCCAGTGTGACACACTCTATCAGTATTCCACTTCTCGATACACTAGCTCTGTGTTTGCATCTTACATTTTACCTGCAGTAGAATCATAGAATCATAGAAATCTGATGTCATAAAAGGAACCTTCCGGCCCATTCAGTCTGCCCACCCCTCCCTTTCACGCACTCTCCCGCCTGCCATCACACTCCCCAATACTCAGCCACCATATGCCTGTCCCATGCCATCCTAAATTCCTCCACTGTTTTAGCCCCACCACTCCATCTGGCAGTCTGTTCCAGGGCCCCTCAACTCTTTCTGTGAAGAAGTGCCCTTGCAGTGCCCCTGAATCTATTTCCTTGCAATCTGAGGCTGTGCCTCTAGTTCTGTCTCCCTCCTTCTTCTTAAGCAGTCCTCCTTCACTGACTTTATTGAGCACATTTACATATTTAAAGGTTTCAATCATGTCCCTCCTTTCCCTCCTTGTTTTCAGTGTGTACAGATTCAGCTCCTTACACCTCTGCTCGTATGTCTTCCCCTGCATACCCTGCACCATCTTTGTTGCCCTTCTCTGAACCTGCTCCAATGCATCTATATCCTGTCAGAGGTGTGGTCACCAGAACTGAACTCCATACTCCAGGAGCGGCCATGCCCCTTCTTATGCATGCCAGCATCCCATTTGCCCTTTCTGCTGCCCTACTACATTGGGAACCTACCTTAAGATTTGAGGAGACTAAGATCCCCAGATCCCTTTCCTGTTCTGATACTTTGATTTCCTCCCCACACAGCTTGTACCCTGCTCACGTGTTTTTCCTCCCAAGGTGCACCTTGACATTAAAATTCAGCTGCCATTTCCCAGCCCACTCCTCAAGTGTCTTGAGGTCCCTCTCATGTCCTCCACCCCCTCCGGGGTGTCAACCCTATTGCAGATTTTTGTGTCATCTGCTAATAGGCACACCCTCCCTCTCACACCCTCTGCAATATCACTGATGTAGATGTTGAAAAGGAGTGGACCCGGAACTGCCCCCTGTGGCACCCCACTCCTCACCCTAGTCATCTTGGAGTGCACCTCATTTAGCACCACCATCTCACTTCTCCCTGCTAGTCAGGCCTCCACCCAGCTCACTATTTCCCCTCCTAACCCCATGCTTTCCATTTTACTCACCAACCTCCTGTGTGGCAAGGAGTTGAAGGCCTTGCTGAAGTCCAGATAGGCCACATCCACTGCCCCTCTCTGGTTGATTTCCTAAGTCACCCAATCAAAGTACTCAATTAGATTGGCCTGGCATGATTTCTCCTTTGTGAAGCCATGCTGTCTGCTGTCCTGTAAGCTACAGTCCTCCAGGTAATCCACCACCATCTCTTTGATCAATGCTGCCATTACCTTCCCCACAGACATGAGACTGACTGGGTGGTAGTTCTCCTTCAGCTCCCTGCTACCTCCCTTGTGCAAGAGCACCACATCAGGCCTCCTACAGTCCCCTGGCACCCTCCCTGTATCCAGGGAGAGGTTGAAGAGCCTTGTCAAGGGTGTGGCCAGCTCCTCCCTCAATCGCATGATCACTCTGGGGTGCAACCCATCAGGCCCCATTGCCTTGTCCAACCTTAGTTTTTTTCAGCTCAGCCCTGACCCTTTCCACAGTGAATGGGCTCTGATCCACCCATTTGCCCTCCTTCCACTTTGGTTTTAGTACTGGACCCATGCCTTCTACTTCCTCTGTGAATACCAAACTGAAATACTCATTTAATGCCTCTACCTTTTCGTAGACCTGCTCTAAGTTTATCCCTCCACCCCCCTCCAATCTAGCAATCCTCTGCCCTGCTCTTTTCCTCTCCTTTACATACCTGAAAAATGTTTTATCCTCCTTCCTGGCCCCTTTGGCTATTTTCTCCTCGGTGGCTACTTTTGCTCTTCTGATCTCCTTCCCTGTCAGACTTCTCTTCTCCTATGCTCCTCCCTATCTTCCTTTCTAAGTGTCCTCGTAAATTTTCTGAACCTCCTCCTTCCTGACTACTCTGCCATCTCCTAGTGAACCA
Source organism: Neoceratodus forsteri (assembly GCA_016271365.2). NCBI lineage: Eukaryota > Metazoa > Chordata > Ceratodontiformes > Ceratodontidae > Neoceratodus > Neoceratodus forsteri. The sequence goes on along the minus strand of JADMNL010000023.1, from coordinate 627,306,263 downwards.
GAGCGGTCTCCTCCTCCTCTTGCTCTTCCTGACCTTTTTTATGCACATTTGTGCTGCTTCCTGAACTCTTCCCCTGATGGCTTCTCATAGTTCTTCCATAGAAACATAGGTTTTGATGGCAGATAAGGACCCCTTGGCCCACCTAGTCTGCCCATTTCCCTACCTAATGCATAAGCTGCAGATCCTAGTTAACCAACAGCCTACTTCCACCTGCCTCCCACTAGAATTGCCTTATGTCTGTCCCATGCATTCTTGAATTCCTCCACTGCCCCATCTACTCCGTACCTTCCATTTTTTCCTTAACTATCCTCCTTCCTCTTATTAAAGTCTGTATGCCTGAAGTCCATGACTGTCATATTTGTCTTGCTTGTCTCCTACCTGCCCTGACCTGAATCGTACTGCACTGTGATCATTGGTGCCCAAGGCTGCTCCTATCTTCACCTCCTCCACACTCTCCTTGTTAGTCAGGACCATGTCAAACAAGTTGCTTCCCCTTGTTGACTCCCTGATCAACTGCTTTAGGAATTCCCCCTGCAGTTCGATTAATACCTCTCTGCTCCTTGCCGTTGCTGCATCTGGGATTGCCCAGGCAACATCTGGGAGGTTCAGGTCCCCACCAATAGCAGTCTGTGTCAGCCTCGTGATTGCCTGAGCTAGCCATCTATTATCCTCTTCTCCCTGTGCAGGTGGCCTGTATACCACCCCCAGCCACAGGGATTCACCCATCATTCTACCTAGTGTTATCCACAGCAGCTCAGTCTCCCCTTCCTCCTCCAGTCCTTGAGTAACACTGATGCCTTCCCTGACGTATAAGGCAACCTCCCCCCACCATCTTGCCTTCCCTGTCCCTTCTAAACAGTCTGTAACCTGGAATGGTTGTTTCCCAGGTGTGTTGCTCTGTCCAGCAGGTCTCACTTATGGTGACTAAATCTAAGCCCTTGGTCCTCATGATGACCTCCAGGTCCACCATCTTATTTCCTAAACTCCTGGCATTTGCTGATGATCCCTTCCACCAGTCATCCCCTTTTTTTCCCCTTTCACCAATCACCCTCTAGCCCAACCCTGTAATGCTATCCTGGGGGAGGCTGGTAGCCCCCAAACTTTCTTCCTTGTGGAGCAGATGAGTCCCTACCAACCGCCCAACCTAGTTTAAATTGTAGGTATCTGCTATTTATTCTCCTAAGTTGCATTTCAGCACTGCTACCCCATCCCTATTCAGGTGCAGTTTGTCTGGTGCAAATAGGTTCTTGTCCCCCATGTAGATCCCCAGTCCCCTACTAACCCATACCGCATTTGCTCACACCACCCCACCAGCCACTTGTTCAACTCCCTAATTCTCGACTTTCTATCAGTGCTTGCTGTTGGCATTGGTAACACCTCTGAGAAAACCATTGATTTAAATCCCAGGCTCTACAGTATCAAGCTAGAGCTCTGATTCTAGCCTGCACCTCCATCAGGCTAATACCTGCTGGGTCATTCATTCCCAGGTGGAACAGCAGGGGCGTTCTCTCATTGTGCTGCCTCCCCCTTGAGGGGATGTAATGTATTATCTTCACTGCTGGCATGCCTGGCAGACACTCCACCCACACTGTGCTGTTTTTGTCTCCCCTGCCCCCCACACCTAATTCCTTTTATTATAGAGTCCCCAACCAGTAGGACCCTACTTTCCATTCCTTCTGATTACATCTCCCTACCATCCGTCCCCCAACCCCCTGTATCCTGTTTTCCAACACTATTTTCAATACCCCCTTTGCCCATTTCACCTCCTGCAGTACGATCCTCACTCTGTCCCCCGCTACTTCACTCAATGCCCACCCAGCTATGCTCCCCACAGGCTCTGCCTGTCAGACTTCCTGCCTCTGCTCCTTCATTACCTAACCCCCCCTTTGTCTGCCCCTGCCCGTGCCCTGCCTGATTTTCCCTGGGGACCTTCCATCTTCCCTGCCCCATCCATCTGTTGCTCCTCTGAACCCAAGCATGCTGTTCCCCCTTCCTTCTGGGATTGTCTGTTGGTCTTACCTAATATGATCTCCCCCTTTTTCCAGTGTGTCTGTGCCTTCCTTAATGCTTGCCATTTCTTCTTCCCACTGCTTGTATCCCTCTGGTGGATGGCCTTCCCTTTGCTCCCTCCGCCCTCATCCTCCGTGCACGCTTTGTACCTTTATACTGTATCACCTGCCATTCTCCCAGGTTTCTCTTGTGCCTATTGCTGCTCCTATCTGGGGGTCCTGTATCCCCAGTGGTGCTTCCCTCTACCCCGTCCCCTTGCAGTCGTACTCCCCAACTTTCCTCCATTCTCCATTCAATTTTTCCCTTCCTGCAGTTGTATTTGCTCCTCATCCCCCTGCAGCTCCCCTTTTGACTGTGCCTTGTCCCCCCACAGTTCCCCCACAACCTGCTAGAGCTCCCTCAGTGGGGTCCCTTGTGTTCTCCCATCTACCCCTCTCCCTTTCCCAGCTTAGTGCCCATCTCAGCCAACCTCCTCCTCCCATAGCAGTGCAATCTGCCCACATACCATACATCCCCCATTTCCCAGGCTATATTTAGTACCATGGTTCACCCACAACCAGTACACCCTACCACCCTCATCTCAGGGAACTGAGTTCCTCTGCCCCTACCCCTGATCAAGGCATAACCTGCGGATGGTGGAACTGAGGGAAAAGATCAGTAGTTATTGCACAATGTTGGACAGCACAGCTGAAGCTGGGGTTTGATTACAAAATGGTCCATACCAGACCAGATTGATAAAGAAAGACAAAGAGAGATAACAAAAACAATTATAATACAGAATAATACATGGGTGGGTGTGAAACATCACTGAGGCATGTGCTACTACATAAACCTGTATGACCTGGCTAGGAATGGGATCAGAGCAATGCAAGAGGAGTTTGTAGAGTTGGGAAGAGGTCTTAGACAAATAGTGCATACGGTAACCTTCTCAGAGGTGCTGCCTGTCTATGGCAAGGGTGATGCTAGGGTACTCCTCACCAGGGAATTCAATGAATGGTTGAAAAACTGGCGTGGAGCTCAGGGTTTTGGCTTCATTGGGGACTGGGGAGTCACCTGGAGGGATGCAGACCTTTACTGGTGCGATGGTCTGCATCTGTCAGGGGGAACCAGGATCCTAGGTGAGAGGTTTAAATGCTTCATTGGCAAGCATTTAAACTAGCTTAGGGGGGAGGCACTGAAAAGGAGCAGGGAAATCCCAGCCTCCCCCCACAAAACACGGTAATTAGTGAGGTAAACACCAAGGTAGAGAAGTCATTAGGGAGCAGGACAGAGTTAAATGTAAAAAAGGCAAAGGCAGTAAGGACAGGAATGGGGCTAAAAAAGTGGAGGGTGATGAGTACCAATGCCTGCAGTCTGTGTAACAAGCTCCCTGAACTAGTGACCTTGATGGAAGAGGGTTGCCTGGATATTGTGGCAGTCACAGAAACATGGTACACAGAGAACCATGACTGGGATGTCAACATACCAGAATACACAATCTACAGGAGGGACAGAGAGAGTAAAGGAGGAGGAGGAGGAGTAGCTCTCTATGTAAAGGAAGGAATCAAAGCAACAGAACTAAAGAGTAAACAGGGAGCAGATGAGGCACTCTGGGTCACCCTGGAGACAGGAAATGGCACCACAATCCGCATGGGGGTTGTATACAGGCCCCCATCTCAGGGGAGGGAATGGACAAGGAAATGATAGAAGGCCTCCTTAGAGTGGCAGAAAAAGGGGAGATATTGTGTATGGGGGACCTGAATATGTCAGATGTTAACTGGAGCACCTTTGCTGCAGGCACATCCAAGAGCAAGGTCATTCTTGATGCCCTACAAGGGACATGCCTCAGACAGCTAGTATTGGAACCCACTCAGGAGGGAGCAGTCTTAGACCTGGTACTTTCAAATGGGGATGGAGAAAGAATCTCAGATTTAGAAGTGGGTAGCCATCTAGGAACAAGCGACCACCAAACAGTGTGGTTCATGATAAACACAGCCATGCAATCAAGCCATACAAAAGCAAGAGTATTGGACTTTAGGAGGGCTGACTTTGGGAAAATGAGAGCGTGCCTCAGAAAAGCACTAGCAAACAGGCAAGAAGGAGAGTTGGAGGAACAATGGGGAGTAATCAAAACAACCATCACAGAGGCAATAAGCCTTTGTGTAAAGCAAATCAATAAAACACAATGAAGGAAAAAAAACACTATGGTTCTCAAAAGAGGTGGCAGGGAAGGTTAAGAAGAAAAGGATAGCATTCAGGAAACATAAGGAAACACAGAAGGAGCAGGACAGAGAACTTTATCAGTTAAAGCAGAAAGAGGCTGGGAAGGCAGTCAGAATAGCAAAGGCCCATACCGAGGAAAGGATAGCCAACTCTGTTAAGAAGGGGGATAACACCTTTTATAGGTACATTAGGGAGAGAAGAAAGACCAAAGGAGGGATACTGAGGCTTAATAAAGGGGAGGAAATGTTGGTAGAGGGTGACAGTGAAAAAGCAGAGATACTGAACGAATATTTCTGCTCAGTATTCACAAAGGAAGAGGAGGGGGAGGTACCTAAACCAAACAAGAGAATCACTCTGAAGACGGGGGTTGATACCAGTCCATTTACAGAAGAAAGGGTTCTGAAAGAACTAATAAAATTGAAGGTGAACCAAGCAATGGGGCCTGATGGGATTCACCCTAGAATTCTAAAAGAACTAAGGGTAGAACTAGTGACACAGCTGACTACTCTCTTTAACAAATCATGGGAGGAAGGGTGGTTCCTGAGGACTGGAGGAGGAGGGCGGATGTGATTCCCCTTCACGAAAGTGGGAGCAGGACAGAGGCAAGAAACTACAGACCAGTTAGTTTGACCTAAGTGGTAGGGAAAACAATGGAATCACTTCTGAAGGAAAGAATTGTTGAGTACCTAGAGGCCAGTGGGGCACAGGACCCAAGGCAGCATGGATTCACGATGGGAAGGTCATGTCAGATGAATCTAATAGATTTTTTTGACTGGGTGACCAAAGTAGTAGACCAGGGAGGGGCTGTGGACATGGCCTACCTAGATTTTAGCAAGGCATTTGATACAGTCCCACACAAAAGATTAATACACAAGTTAGCCAGCCTTGGAGTGGGTCCCAAGGTGGTAGCCTGGTTAAAAAATTGGCTAGAACAGACTTAAAGGGTAGTAGTAAATGAGTCCACAGAGAAGAAAGGAGGTTACTAGTGGGTACTGCAGGGTTCAGTACTGGGACAGGTCCTTCTTAATGTCTTTATAAGTGACATTGCAGAGGAACTGGAAGGAAAGTATGTCTCTTTGCAGACGACACAAAGATCTGCAACAGGGTTAATACACAAGATGGAGTAGAAAGGATGAGAAGGGACTTGGCAAGGTTGGAGGAATGGTCAAATGTGGCAGCTCTTGAATTCAATGCAAAGTGCAAGGTAATGCACCTGAAACAAAAACCAGGGAAGAGTACACAATGGGGGTGAGATACTGACAACAGTAAAATGGAAAGGGACTTGGGGTAATTATATCAGGTGACCTAAAGGTGGGCAAGCAATGTGAGAAGGCAGTAAGGAAGGCTGGGGATACTGGGATGCATAGGAGAGGCATCAATAGTAGAAAACAGGAAGTTGTTATTCCTCTGTACAGACAGTTGGTGAGACCCCATCTGGAGTACTGTGTGCAGTTCTGGAGACCCCATCTCCGCAAAGACATAGACAGAGTGGAGGCTGTCCAGAGGAGGGCAACCAAAATGGTGCAGGGTCTGCACCAGAAGACATATGAAGAAAGACTAAAGGAACTTAATATATATACCCTTGAGGAAAGAAGGGAGAGAGGGGACATGATAGAAACGTTCAAGTACCTCAAGGGAATCAACAAAGTCCAAGAGGGTAGTATCTTTCAGAAAAAGAGATGTGCAAGAACAAGGGGCACAATTTGAAGATAGAGGGGGGACAGCTCAGAGGTAATGTGAGGAAGTATTTTTTCACAGAGAGGGTTGTGGATGCATAAAACAGCCTTCCTGAGGAGGTCATGAAGTCAAGAACAGTGGGGGAATTCAAGAACGCATGGGACAGACATAAGACAGTCCTAGTGGGGGGTAGGAGGAAGTAAACTGTTGGTTAACTAGGATCTGCAGCTTATCTGTTAGGTAGGACAATGAGCAGACTAGGTTGGCCAAGCAGTCTTTATCTGCCGATCTAATTCTATATTTCTGTATTTCTATAACACAGAGCATGCATTAAATTTATCTTGGGGCTGTAGAAATTGTGCATCATGTGAACGGAGCTTGTCCACAATGAAGGGACTATTAGACCTCCTTCACCTGCCCCACCTCCATCACCCATCAGCCAAAACTACAAACCTCACGTTACAACAATATCTTAGTCACACCTGAATCTAGACATCTGAAGTGGCTTGCTTGTCTCCCACAGATCCCCTTTCAGCGGTTGCTCAGGACCATTGTTCCCTAGCTACTACTAAGCGACATAAGAAAAGACATGCTTACTGAACATGCAGGACTAGACTTCACCCCTACCCCCACTGACATCCACTTATAGCCCATCTGAATCACACCTGAAGACAGACACTGGAGTTGGCTTTCACTTCTTCCAATCCCCTGGGCCCTAGCTGTGTGATATGGCCTCAGAAACATCTTAGTATGTGGAAATTGCTTTATGCATCTGTGAAAAAAATAGTGATCTGCATTTCATTCTAAGCCCATTATTCTATTAGCTTCCCAATAAAATGCCTTCAGTTTGCTTTAACCACAAGCTCCTCTTAGCCCCTGATTTCAGTGACAAACATGTGTCATTTAGACATGTACTTTATAGGCTTCTGTAGGTGGGTTACATGAACATTTGTGCCCATGGCATGACACCCAAATGTCTGTAAGAATGGCAGAGGTAAGAGCTGCTTGGGAGCCTGAGCCCCTGACCCACTTTATTGCGGAGTTTCTGAAAGTCAGGGGTTTGTGTTTCATGCAGCCACCCATTGCCAGTGGTGAATGGCATAATCAAATGCAATTAGAGTCTGAACTATGAGTGTACTGAGACAGCATTAAGCAATAAATGATTAATTCTGTATGCTATAGGCCTAAAACACGCATATTTTGTATTGTTGCAACACAACACAACACAGGAATGACAATAAGTTTCACAGAGGTCCCACCAGGGAGACTAACCATTGGTGGCAAGGAGCATAGTCCTATACTGATGTAGGGAAACACATTGCCACCCATCAAAGAGGAGAGGAGAGCTTTTGTGACCCCTACAACCAGAATGTGGTGGTTGCCGGGCACCAAGTGAGTGTGATTTCAAAGTGCATGATGACATGAACTGAACAGTACTTAAAATACATCCTGTTATTCTCTGTTCACAATCCTAAATGGAATCTTGTACTTTGTGTATTTCAGGTGGATAATAACAGGGAAGGAAGTATGGACCCTGTACCAGCAGATACACTGAGCCACCACTGCCATAATAAAATACTTTTTGGTCACTTCACAGTAGTCCTTGTCTCAACCATTTTCCCAGTACCACTTCTGCCTGAAGTTAATATACTGTACTATATAAAATTGGCTAGAAGCATTAAAAATAGATTAGCCTTGTTCTTTGTTGTGCTAATCTTTTATACATATTAAAACAAATGGTGGATCCATCGAGCTCCACCATACACCAAAGAAACATGGATACGCATATAGTGATTAATGCATGGAAACCATGCAGAACAAGGGTTGTGCTTCCACTGAAGGGTTCTGATGACATCATAGGAAGCGGAGAGTGAAGCTTAGAGATGTTTGATGTCATCAAAACAAGCTAGGAGCACAGTAGAGTTTTGCCTGCTTGGTCTTGTGTTGTACATGTTTTGAAACATGAAATTAAAAAGAGTTTCTTTGTCTTCTTTCCAAGAAATCTTTGGTTGAAAAACAAAGAAAGCTACCATCATCCAGCTGCTGAAACCCACTCAGAGAAGGGTGTATCACTTTTATGTTTGCTTGCACGCATGCGCAAGGAACGCTTTTGTCACAGTACGACTTTTGGAGGTGTGTGACCTCCTGTGCAATCCAGTGCTCCATGTAGCAGGTGCGATCCTACCCTGCCAATGGATGTGCAAGCTGTCTATGACAGCAGTTCAAATGCCCTGGTCTTCAGTTCTAAGAAAACGCCTGCCAATCAGCGGTGGCAACACGTATGCATTTAGCATATTTACGCCACCCTTCCTCTGCTTGAAATCCTCTCAGCTTGCAATCACACCGAACAGACTTTTGCCCGCTATGCATGAATGCATTTTTGAATATTCCATTTATTTGTGACTAGCGATAATGTCCGCTATTTTTACAGCGTGCTGTATTCTGTCAAAATGTTCCAGACGCGTGGATAATAGCATCATCCATGGAAGGTTCTCTTCTAAGGCAGTTGTGTCTCGGCTGATTATGCGCTGTCTCGTCAGTAACTCACATTTGATTGGCTGAATACGTTTTAACAAAAGAGGTGCCTGCTAAGTGGCTTGAGCTTACCTGCAATGTGTCAAAATAAGACAGAACAATTTGGTTAGCAAATAGGGTGATGTACAAGTTGTGTAGTTATAACATGATAAGCGAATTAGGGTATTTCGAACAATTTTAATTATTTTGGAATGAACCGTAATTCCTGAATTTCTTGCTGTAATAGTGACCGAAAGTAATGAAGCTGTTAAAAATGGAACGTACATTTATTTAAGTGTTGCCTATGATGACATGAAAAAGTCCAGATGTGTGAATGATGTCAAATGTTTACAACTAGTACTGTTGCAAATAAAGGAACTGTTGAATTAGGGGCATCGCAAGGCTGAGTAAAAGTTTTACTACTCATCACAGGGAATCGACGTGTTACAGACTCAGTTCATTCTCCTAATGATTTGGTGCAGACTCAGTTCAATCTTTTAATGATTTGGTGAGCAACACAAACAGGAGGGGCTGCAGTTAATGTATGTCAAGCAGAACAATCGTGACGCCCCTTCCAGTTGACTACCAGAACCATAACCCTTTCCCATAGTCCATCAGTTCCTCAAGCTCTCTCAATAGGGACTGTGCGAGGAGATTTAGAGTCTCTGGAGTACACTTCACAGAATTTCGAGTTACGTGCTGCTCTTCTTCCAGGTATAGGTAAGACCGTGATGGCGGACTTGAGCAAACAAAATCGTAAAAGCCAAACCACGCAATATACGCCGGACTAGCCAGTCCATTTTACGCTTGCTTGCACGATGCGCAAGGAACGTTTTGTCACAGGCACACTTTTGGAGTGTGTGACCCTCCTGTGCAATCCAGTGCTCCGTGTAGCAGACATGATCCTACCCCGCCAATGGATGTGCAAGCTGTCTATGACAGCAGTTCAGCTGCCCTGGTCTTCATTTCTAAGAAAATGCCCTCTGCAATCAGTGGTGGCAATGTGTATGCATTTAGCATATTTACATCACCCTTTCCCTCTGCTTGAAATCCCTCCCAGCTTGCAATCACACCGAACAGACTTTTGCCCCACTATGCATGAATGCATTTTACAGGTTAACACATACAGGCCCTGTTCAGATCAACCGCCGTCAAGGGGTGAGAGAAAGTCTGAGTCAGCCCATCCTAGCCTAGTTGTAGTGCTGTGGTGACCGTCCGTCATGACATCGGATCATCGAAGACTGGCATAGAGTCAGGAGAGTTTACAGGATTTCTGGAAAGCTTACAGGATTTCTGGAATTGCAGTGGAGGAGTCATTGGCTGCTCCTGCTGCCTGCTGAGGTCGACCGTCGAGCTGAGGGGGTGAGAGAGTCAGTCCAGCCTAACCTAGTTCTAGTGCCATGGTGACCATCCATCACGACATCGGATCATCGAAGACTGGGATAGGGTGAAAGCGAGCGATGAGACAGCCGCTGCTGCATGGGATCGGAGTGAAGAGTCGGAGTACTAGAGGAGACTTTGAGCTGAGGCAAGTCCTTATAATCTTCAAGGAGAGTTGAGAGGTAAGGCTGGCTGAGCTGCCCGAGTGTGTTGCTACAGGGTTATTTATTATTACTTTAGTCTTCTAAGTGGGGCAGTGTGGCATGGCGTGGCAGGGGGCGCGCTTCAAACAGAATGGGTCAGACAGCTGTTTTGTGCTTCCTGCTTCCATCATGAGAAGCATTTCATGGTGCTTCGCTCTCATGCAAATCAGAGCTTTTTTTTTTTTTTTTGGTTTAGTTTATTTAATCTTTGATGATGCTTTGTCTTGCTTCCAAGATAAGAAGCATTATATTAGTGGATCACCGATCCGATAAAGCAGCAGAATGAAAGTCCCTCCCTTGTAATCTTCAGGGACAGTTGAGGATCATTCAAAAGTTGATGTTGCACAGATGTATCCTTTTCGAGGCCACCTTTGGACTTCTGTCCACAGATAGTGGAGTGTTTGCAAATATTGGAAGTATTTGGGGGTCTGTAAGAGTTGGCAGCTGACAATTCAGCATAGGGGATAATATTGTGATCCCTGAGAAACTGGAAGGGAAGAGACAGTCCCATTTTCCTGTATCAAGCATGCATATTGTCTAGTCTAGCTGGCAGGAAAAAAGAATTAAAAGCAAAAGGAGTAATACGAAGCTAGTGTCACATAACTCTTTGTGACTACAAAGTTTTTGCCAGTGAGCCAGCACAGTTCTAGTAAAGGGGTTAGAGGTCATTTGTTCAGGTGACCTCTAGAGTGAAGCTAAAGTGTTATGAATTTGGAGGAGATTCTCTTTCATAATTTTAAAGTTTTCCAGCAACTGTATATCCCTTCTGAAGACAGTACATGGCAGTACAAACTTGGGCAGAACTATAGTATACGAAAGATTAGGTAGGCTAGCCCCTCAACTTTCGGTAACTACAGGGTAGTAAACCTAATCTATGAGCTTGACCCTTTGATGTGTTGAGATTACAGACTGTGAGGGAGCCAAATGTAAGCAGGACCTGCCAAAGACTTGAAAATGAAATCTCTGGGTTCCACAGAGACACCAACAGATTATATGCATGCAGAGCCAAGGTTTGATGTCTATTGCCTAAACAGGGGTCCTCTAAATCTGGATGGGACCTGACAGCTTGGGTGACAGGTTCCAAATATAAAGCAAATAAAGGGCATCCCTGACAGGTGCTGTGGTGTAATGGGAGGGGATTCGAAACATGACCATTAACTTTAATATATGCCTTGGGCTCGTGATAAATTATCCCCAGAATTTTGATAAAAGAGAAGATGGATTATACAGCAAGCTGTGCAAATTACAGCTTGATATGTTACAGCCCTTACTTCCTGGTGATAGCAGTTTACTGAGCTTAGCAGGCATCACATTATGTGTCACTGGCAATGCTAGAACCTGTGACCTCGGCTGTACAGTATTTGTCACTTTATTTATCAGCCCTGCCCTAGCAAGCTTACACATGTATTCCTGTCTCTTAGGCCTTCAGATCTTTTGCTATTCCCTGTTAGTCAGCCAGGCACTTTTTTTAAATAATTGTTCATGTACATTGGGGGGACCAGACTGCAGACAGGATCAGGTCATGATGCTTGCCACAGTAAAGGTAGCCAGCAACAGTAAACCAGAGATCTTTTTATGTTCCATGATAAATTTAACAATGTACGGGTCAAAATTGGCACCAGCCCACTAGCCAAATGCTGGTAGATTTTCTTTGGGATAGTAAATAATATTTCAGTAAGTACACTACCTGGGCCAATGGAAATGTGTTTGGGGTTAATGGATTTTCCCTGTCATCAGCCCTGCTGGCTAGTGGCTGCAAAACTTAATTTCAACCCCTGATGTATTACTACCTCCTAAAGCTTTGTATATCTTTTCAAAGGCTGGCTGCCATCCTGCGTCTGTGAAGCAGGCATCTAAAAAGAAATGTGTATTGTTAAAAGATGCTTACAATGTTCCTTTAGTTGTTTCTGCATCTGGCACACATCTTGCCACACGAATGAAATCAGAGCTACAGGGTATGTCAAGGCTAAAACCCTTCTAGCAAAAATGAGATATGGAGATGAAACAACAAAGTATTTATTTTTAAGGGTGCAAAGATAGGATAAACCAGTGTAATGTAATCACTGTAAATTGTTACAATATTTTTCTTGAGATCCATACCTCCTTTTTGCTAGAAGTGTTTTAGCCCTGCCATACTGTGTAGCTCTTGACTGTCTTACTGTTTACCTCTGATTTCATTCACTGTTTTTAGTGGAAAGATGTGTTAGATGCAGAAATAAGGAAAGCAGTACACATTTCTTTTTTCGATACCTACTTTACCAACTGTAACTAAAAGCCAATAGTTTGACATTGTTGGGGTTGTGGCTAGTGGTGTGGGTGGCATGGCTATTGGTATGTTGGCATGGCTAGTGGTGTGAATGGACCTCTGTGGGACTGGCTACCTTGACATGGTACAGAGGCTTGTCACAATGCAATATTGTAATTAAAAGCCAGTCTGTTAGTTTGACAACTGTTGGAGGTGTGGCAAGTTGTGTGGTGGCATGGCTAGTGATATGTGAATGGATGGCTAACTTGATGTGGTAGAGGCTTATAACTAAAAGCCAGTCTATTAGTCTGACAATTGCTGGTGGTGTGACTAGTGGTGTAGTGGCATGGCTAGTGGTATGTGAATGGTGTGGCTAGTGGTGTGGTGACATGGCTAGTAGTGTGTGAATGAACCTCTGTGTGACTAGCTGCCTTGATGTGGTACACAGAGGCTTGTCATAATGCTATGTTGTAAATAAAAGCCAGTCTGTTAGTCTGACAACTGTTGCTGACAGTATGGCTAGTGGTGTGCTGGTTAAAACACAGGAAATGATGCTTGCGCCAGGTGAGATGGCATGAACAGGGCATGGACAGTGTGGGAAAGGAAACTGGCCCAAACAATGGGAGGTAGCAGTGAGTCCACTTGGTGTGCAGATCTAAAATTCTGGCTACACAACTGATACAGGGCCCTTATCAGAAGATTTTGTTTTAACTTTTCAACTGTCGATCGAAAAGTAACCAGATGCTGTATACATTTATAAACAAGCACACATAAAACATACAGGGCCCTTACCTGAGGGACAGTTATACGCTTACTAGGCTTACTCTCTTTAATAAATGTTTTTTAAAAGAGTTGCATTAATTTAAAGGATTTATGGGTAAAGACATGCATGTTAAGGTAAATGAAACAGGTATTTAAAGGTAAATAACCGTAGGGTACTTCTATGCTTGGAAAGTTCTTTCCATCCTTCTCAGAGGTTGTACTTTAATTCCTGCCTGTATGTAAAGTTCCTCACTTGTCCCATCTCTATCTCTCCCTCCCAGCTGGTTCCCTGAGAACACATCCATCCATTCATCCTGGATTCTTCCCCATATCCCATCGGGCCCCTACCTGAAGCAGCAGGGCAGCAGGACACTCCGGTTCTGCAGACGGGATTCAGGTGAGACAAACACATGCTCCGGGCTCTGCTCTCTCATACACAGGGCTGGGCAAAGTGCTTGGTACAGCTCGGTGCTGACACTACGGGGCCAGTACCGTTCACTGCTGCTGGCTATCTGTAGCTCCTGTCCCTCTGTCCGTCTCCGTTTTTGTTCCCCAAAACTTCCAATTCAGGTCGCAAATGGGAGCAGTGAAAGGCTGCGGCTGTGCTGATAATGATGGTCCTCCCCCGCTGTGCAGAAACAAATGTTTCGAACCACCAGCCCAGTGAGCGCTGAGCAATGACGAACCGGCAGAGGCAAGCAGGGATACATACTGCCACAAGAATCACTGCAGAGGCAAGTCAGTGAAAAACTCCAGCTCCACTACAATATGGGAACTTTGAGCCCTTTGACGGAGGGGGAGGCACCCATTACAGTGACAGCCGAGCCTGGTACTCCAAAGCACTGACTGTATGTGTGAGAGTTGGATCTGCTGGCCCCCGCCACTGCTGCTCTCAGCCCCTCCCAGTGACCAGTGGTGGGCACGGCGGGGGGGGAGACATCAGCACACACATAGCGTCACCATTCCTAGCCTGACAAGGGAACTGGGGCTGGAATCTCCCGCTTCCCGTGATACCTACCCGATGCACCCATACTACTGCTAGCAAGGTTTACACATCCATTACATCACAGTGGGGGTCTGAGGAAAAAAAAAGTTGCATTTCAACAGCACCTTTTCAATGGATTAGAATGTGAGATACTGACACAAAAACGTGGGATGTCATTGGTCCTCAGAAAGTGATGGACTGGCCCTCAAAATGTGGGACAATGGCCCTCACAATGTGGGACACAGACACTCATTAAATGTGGGATAGTGGCCTACAGCATGTGGGACACTGACACTAAAATGTGGGAAACTGACACTCAGAAGGTATAACACTGACACATGCAACACTAGCCCTCCCAATGTGCAACACCAAAAGAAAGAGATTCTGGCTCAGTACACTGGAATCTAGTACCATTACTTAGCAGGTTTACTTTGCTTTAGCAAAGAGTTATGAATTCCTGCTTTAAGAGTTTCTAGCATCTTCTTTGCATGGGCAGTACCTTTTATGTGGGACACAGTAATACTTGGAGGTAGAATGAGGGTGACCTCTCATAAAGGGGGCAACTGAAAGAGTATGTATTACAGGAGAAAGTGATACAGCTTGAGTTTAAAGTTTCAGCACCTTGACTTACACCACATCATCTGGCACCTTCTTCCATACATTTACCACTTCCATGAGTAAATAAAACAAATGCTTCCTTGTTAACTAATCCTCCCCTTCCCACCACCCTGTATGCCCTCTTGTCCTTCAGTCCCAAATACACTGTATTGCCCTGATCAAATCAACTGTTCCTTTTTTACTTATATTTTTAATACTCCTCTCTGGTGTAGCCAATATCCTCCAGGTCTTGCCCACTCCCCTCCCCTCCCCCAATGCACTTACCCCTCTGCCTTTCAACTCTGAGCTTTCCTGTGGCAGAGTACGGCCAAGCCTAAAAAGCACCTGTAGAAGAGGGGGCTGGGGGGGGGGAGGGAGAGAGGGGGAGAGGGGGAGATATATATATGTATATTCAGGGATGTCCCAGACTTTGCCTTACCATGTTTCTCTCCCTCCTACAATTTGTTTCTGTGACTGAACAGTGGGTAACAGAGTTACAGACTTGCTCTTCTGCAGACAAAGTATTTTACACCAATACTGTTATGCTGCCTGCTTCAGGCAATAGAACCACTTCTGAAACTGTCTCCCTCATTTTACTTCTTTGTCACTGATTTTTTTAAGCCATGTCCAAGTGCCAAATACCACTGCAAATACCTGCAAGTGAACATTCGGCATTGACAAATGCTTGTTTTGTTAATGATGTGTAATCCACTCATGGGTTGGGTTTACTTGTCTTCCCTCTTCTCTGTTTATTTTGGGGATCAGGCTGCTGTTTGTGGCCTCCACCCTGGGGTGGAGTTTCTGCAGGTTGGAGATTGCCCCAGGGATGGGGGGGGGGGGTATAAATGGTCTGTTTGGTGCCTTTAGGGGAGCATTCCCATGCTGTGGATTTGGCAGGTAGTTTGCAAGAGCAAGGTTAATTGCCTGCTCCTGTACCTGTCTGTAAATTCTACCTAGGATTTCAGCAGTGGTGGTATAGTGGCTGCCACTATAGCTCAAGACAAGATCAGGAGGGCTGAATTTGAACCTGCAGCTCGATGTGTTGAAAATGAGGAAAAGGGCCCATTCTGGACTGTGACTGGTAGAAGTGCTCTGGGAGCAACCAGGATGTGGAATTGGTGGGATTGGGGAGTGTAGCCACTCTCTGCCACTCTAGTGCCACTTTTAGAGTCATGTCGAGCCCCATCTGTGTGAAGGAAGCCTGGCATGAGGAGACAGCCCACAGGAGGAGCCTGGTTGGTGGGGATGTCCACCACAATGGATGTTGGGGAAGTCACCTTGAGTCATGGTTGTGGAGAGGAGGTTATGGAGCTCATGAGATTGAAGGCCCCTTCCTGCCTTCTATAGATGTGCGAAGGTACAGTCAGAAAGCTGCTGCCACCTGTTAGAGGTTCTGGCTTCTCATTGCTGCTGCCATCTTAACCAGTGTGTGGCCACCTGGCCCATGGATTAGCTAAGTATAGGTAGGGTCTTCATGACCACATAAACTGGTAAATGACTTGCCTTACTCAATGTGGGTTCCCGTAGCCCAGAGATGAACTCTGTATATATGTTGTGCATGGCCAGCAAGTTTCATTAAATCAGGATCCTCCCTGTTCCTGCAAGTTTGAGTGGACATTCCAATTTTTAACTGTTTTGTGGAACTGTGATGTAGCTAACCACCTTTTAAGTCCCACAGCCCTGTACCCCCTACTTGTGTCAGCTGACAAGAGAGACCTGTCCTTCAAAGAAGCCATCTGCCAGTAAGGAATAACTATCTGCTATTTTTGGGACTGTGCTAGTTTTATGCTGTTGTAACTGCCCTGCCACATTATAACCCCTGGATACCCCTAGACATGGGAAAGGGGCCTTGCAGATGAAACAACAATCTGTGTTAGGGGGAGTGTCTGTGTTCTGAGTGTGTCTGTGAGTAGAAAATAAAAGTAAAACCGCAGGTATGATTGCATGAGTTTCCATTCTAATTAAAAAAGCTGCTGTACTACAAAAGGACACAACATAATTGTTTATACTGTAATTTGATCTACCCATATTAATTTTTGTGTAATGTTTGTCAATTGAATGTCTGGTTATTATTTTATTGTATTTTATATTTTAGTATTTTCAGTACAATTTTATACAACAGGAGCATCTTGCAAACAGGACATTATCCTAATGATGTAATTTTGTTAACAACTTTCCTGTGTAAAAATAAAGGTTTTACTACTACTACTACTTACAACAGCATTCTGTGACCTTTCAACTGTGTTAAACATCTTTTTAGTTTGGGTGGAATTCATCACACAATACCATTACCTTTCCCTGCTGCCTTAATTCAAACATAATTGAAGAAGTAGTGCATGTCACAGTGAACATTGGTCCCCATTTGAGTATTTTTAGGCTGCGGGTGGAGCTACAGCCCTTCTGTCATCTGTAGCTGTAAAAACAGCTTTTCCTAGACCTTCCTTTTTAGACATTTGTGTGTATTCCTCCACAGCTGCAAAATAGTGCACCCCTCTGATTTTTGCTATTAGTTACTCTATGTTAAAGGCATCTGAAGGGAGGAGGGTGATACTACTGTATTGTACCTCAGATTTTCTCAGGATATTAACAAAAAGAGTTTTTTAAACTGCTGTTTCTGTTATCTGTCCAGCTCAGTCTAGCAGATTTGTTCTGTTTCTTTCAGCAACCTGGGGTTAACTCATTTCCTCTAGGTTTTTGTGAAAACGAAAGTTAGACTCAGTGTCAGATTACAGATAGTGGAACTGCAGTATATTAGCTGACATTCCTTTCCACAGGACACATTGGAGGCAAGCACTGGAAACAGAAGACTGTTTTTTTCTCATTTTATAATATGATGTACTGAGTATGTATTTATTTGCAGGGTCAGGGCCTTGGGAAAAATAATAACATTTATGTAACTCATTCAAGATTCCGTCAGGTGGTCAGAAAAAAGTCTGAGAGAATTTGTGTAAAAACTAACAAATGAAATATGCAAAAAAATAGCATGCACACTGGCCTCTGAGACTGGAAGATCAGAAAGCTGTGGGTTCTATCCCCACACTAGGCATGTGGGTTAAAGAGAATGTATACTGCCTAAACTAATATTACATTTTAAAAGCAGTCAGCCATTACCTTTTATATTTGAGGTACTTTATCTTTTCCCTTTGTTTAATTAGAAGATTGTTTACCTGATGTTAATATGTGTGATATGTGGAACAGTACTCTGTGTGGCAGCTGACATAGCTAGCTATACTGCCCCCACTACATCACCAGCATTGTGACCTCACTGACTGACATCACTGCTACTTAAGAACAGCAATTCAGTGACTGCCAGGCCATTCACCTGTGATTTCACTATTAGCATGTCATACAATTTTAATAACTAACAGCAAACCACAGCCTTGTTCCTGCTAAAAGGCTGCCAACATATTACATTTAAATAAACAACAAAGTCACAAATAAGGAACTAGTGGCTTATGGAAAAATCTACAGGGATTTATACAGGGATTTGATGCTGCCTCTACAGGGAAAATACAGGAAAAATGAGAACTTGTTAGAGAAAAATTGTTATTTGGATCTGGGAGTACTGTGATGATTGTGGCTAAATAGCACTATATGGCACGAACAAGAAAATTACTTTGGTCATTTGGTATCTCTTCACAGCCCTATCGGCTCTGGCTAGAGTTTGTTTTGTTATGGAACCCATGGGCCGTTTTTATCCAGCAAGCTACTTTATAGTATGTCCCATATGGGAAAGGTGCTGCCTACACAGTTGCTGAGTGTAAATGCAGACTTTTAGAGCTGACTTTGCCACATTACAGTGACAAAAAGATCAAAAGTTATGGCCCTGTGAAACAAACGAGTCAAAATGTTCACTGCTAACCTTTCCTGTGGCCTTAATTCAAACATACAGTAAAGTAAAGCAGTAGTGCATGTTACTGTGAAAATTATTCCCCACATGTGATTTTCAATATCAAATTTACCACATTGAAGTGTTATGTCCCTTTCAGATGACATACAGTATGAAATAATTAGCAAAAGAAAGCCCTATGGTTTATTGAGTCTGCTTTTTTGTGGAGCCCCTGCTCTAGATGTTACAGAGGGCCCTGCTCCCTCCCTAATCCCTCCCCTCCTACCCCTCCTATCCACCCATCCCACCCTTTCTTAAAGCCCCCTACCATCTTTTGAGTGACAACCTCAGCTGGGAGTTCACCCCAATTCAACAACATCCTCTCCATAGAGAAGTGTCTCCTGACCTTCTTCCTGAACCTTGCCCCCCACCACCTTATAACAATGCCCGCAGGTGGTCCTGTTTTCACTGAGAAAAAAGGTCTCCAATAACATCTTCATTTATACTGTAGCTCTCAGGTGCTTGAAGATTTCAGTGTTGTCTCCTCTCTCCCTCCCCTCCTCCAGTGAGTACATGTTTAGCTCTCTCAGTCTCTTCTCATATGCCCTGCCCTGCTGTCCTTGGATCATCTTTGTTGCTCTCCTTAAACTGCCTTGAGCTTGGTTGATATCCTTTTCAGGTAGGGGCTCCAATATTGCATACTGTACTCCAGGTACAGCTGCACCAAGGATCTGTACAGAGGCAATATAACCTCTTTGCTTCTGTTCATAACCCTTATCAACACATTCCCAGATTCTGTTTACCTTGCAGCTGCTTTCTACACTGTGGACCTTGCTCAAGGTCACTGGTAATGGGTATTCCCAGGTCCTTTCCTCCCTTGATTCAGTGACCTTGACCACCCAACTGTACTCAGTCTTCAGGTTCTTTTTCCTACGTGCATGACCTTGCACTTTTGCATTGAACTCAAATTGCCGTATGCCAGATCACCTTTCCAGCTCCATTAGGTCTTCCTTTAGGTCCTGCATACCTTTATCAGTGTTTACCCTGCCATATAGCTTGGTGTTGTTCATAAAAAGGCAGACTTTGCCTTTAATGCCTTCCCAATGTCATTTATGCTTTATATAAAAACTTCATTAAAATGTTCCAAACATATAGCTTCAGTGCACTACAAAATTACTTTGTTCCAGTAAACCCAAATAGGGAAAACCCTTGGAAATACAACTCTAGGATAAATAAAAACAGTGTTGGTAAGTTACTTTTTCTATTACTTTGTATTACTTTTGAAAACTTGTTCCAGAAAGTTGCAGTCACTACAGGATGGAGAAGAACTGGAAAGTAATACACCCATATTACAATTACTTATGTCTTTTTACAAAGAAATAAGTACTGTAACCGATTACATTTATTTGAAAGTAACTAGTAACTAACCTATTACTTTCAAGAAATGTAATCTGTTATAGTTATTTATTACTTTTGTATTGTTTTTGCATAAAAAGAAATAAGTAACTATTATTGTAAGGTGTATTACTTTGTCTAGTACTTCTCCATCCTTGCTAGTGACTGCACAGAGTTTCTGAACAAGTTTCCAAACGTAATAGAAAAAGTAACTTTACCCAACACTGAGAAAACCTTATAATACATACAACAATAATAAATATTGAACTAAATATAGATAAATATAAGCTATTTGTCTTGGTAAGAAATAAGTTACTTACTATTTACATAGAGTTTACGTAATATCCTGTTTCTAATGAATTGTTTATAGCTTATTGACAGAACTGATAATGTTAGCTGCTTATTGTTAGAATGTTATACATGCCTAATATTCTTAGGGAAGTATGTTAAGTTTTGATCATAGGATTGTTTTGTACATCATGCAGAGTGCGGTTGTGTTACAAAGCGTGCAATATCCCACATAGGCCTTTTCTTGCACCAAATGCCACATAATTCATGCTGGTTATGTGTGTTGTGTATTGATAGTCTTCCCAAGACATTATCTGAAGTGTCATGCAGATTTAATTGGTTAGTGTCACTGATCTGCTTTGTGCCCTCATATGAGAAATTGAAGGGTATGTGAAGTTATATATCCCCCTAGGGTACCTATGGCTTTATCAGTCTCAGCTGCTCGAGCCAAGGTGTCCAAGTCCTCATGAATGTTTCTGTTGTACCCTTATACCTATGCAGAACTTGTAGGTAGGAGGCTGCC
Source organism: Neoceratodus forsteri (assembly GCA_016271365.2). NCBI lineage: Eukaryota > Metazoa > Chordata > Ceratodontiformes > Ceratodontidae > Neoceratodus > Neoceratodus forsteri. The sequence goes on along the minus strand of JADMNL010000023.1, from coordinate 627,285,653 downwards.
CTGGCAACACCCAGCTCCTATTGAGCTAGGGTAGGACCCTCCACTTTTCTCCATCTCATGAGGAGTTGTCATTTAGCTTCTGAGGCCACCATGCTTGGAAAGGACCTGTAAAGCTTCTCTGTCCCTTGCAATTGATCTGAGTCTAACTAAAGCCAAAAGAGCAGGCCTTGAGGTATGTCTATTGATATAATCTGCGTGGTTCTCACAATAATGGTAAGCCATCAGGTTTGGACAATTGCACAGGGCCAAAGTATATGAGAAATGGTGTCTAGTGCTTGGTTGCAATGCCCACGTACATTTAAAATATTAAAGCCTATATGCAGGAGCTTTTCAGGAGTTCTGTGCCATCTGCCCAGAATCTTTTCTTGTATGGACTGATATTTGGGATCTGTGGTGGTGATGTGGGCCTCTTTCCAACATCTGTCCCAACATTTGGAATCTATCATGAGGCCTAGTTCTGTTGACCATTTCCCCCTATGCATGTTCCAAAGGGGTGTGTGGGGAGACTGGATGCATTTATAAATCACACTTGCTCCCCCTGTTTGTTTAAGGAGCCAGCCCATCACCTCCAGGGTCTGGTCAGGAGCTAACCATTTCTGCAGGTCATGGCAGAATTGCAGGTAATGCCAGTGATCCAGCTTTGGGAGGGCAAAGACAATCTGAATTGCAAAAGGACTTGAGAAGGCTTGTGCCTTTTTCTAGAACATGAGTCACTAATGAAATGCTGTGGTGGGCCTAATTCCACTGTATAGGGTTACCCCAATCTGCAGACCAGGATTATTCCATAAGGGTTCCAAGTGGCCCAGTGAAAGATGCTGCCAATTGTTAAGCTGAGTCAGCTTCTGCAACATCTGCCTAGTATGTCACATGGAGACCATTAGTTTACTTTCCTGTGGGGGTGTTCCATAAAGGGCTAAACTAAGTGGGTGGGGTGTATAATGACTTGCTCCATCTCTACCCATAAGACGGGTTTGGGAGTTTTCACCTTCCAGCCAACACAGTGTCTGCTTGATTCTGTTGCTCATGTGATATGCCCATATCCAAAGCAAGTTCCATTCACCTTATGGGGAACGGAGCTCAGAATACTTGTTGCTAAACAGTGGGTGTTGGGCATTCTGTACGTAACTTGTTAGTAATAGTTACTGCCTGCTGTACTTCCCTGAACAATATGTCTCTCTCTAGGTACTGTCCTGTCACTATTGGCACTCTGTTTCCATATTTTGGATTTGATGGATAAGAGGAGGTTATTCAGACAATAGATTAGTTTTGGTAGGGTCATCATTTTGAAGGCCGCTATTTTGCTGATAGAGATGAGTGGAGTTTTTTCTATCTGTGTATGTCCATTCTAATCTTCTCAGTCAGAGGTGGGACAATGGTTGAGATGGACCATATTAAGCAGTTTGAGGTAATCATCACCCATAGTATTTGATGCAACATAGGGCCCAAGCTATATTTTCCGCCCAAGGTGGTCAATGCTGGAACTCCTTTAACAAGTGGGAGCAGCTGTGTTTCCTACCAGTTGACCCTGAGGCCTGAGATTTGGCCAATTGTGTCCATAACTAGCCAGGCCCATGGGAGTGAGGGAGGATTCCACCTTAGACAATGTTAGCAGCAAATCATCTGCATAGAGCAAAGTGCTATAAGAGTGGTTATTCACTGTAATTCCTACAGTCCCTTGATCCTGCCTGAGAGTTGCATTCAGAGGCTTCATAACTAGGAGGAATATCAGAGAGCAGAGGGGGAAGTGAAGACTTGTTACTCAATGGAGTGGGAAAGGGTCTGAGACTAGGCCATTAGTAGGCATCCTGGCTGTCGGTGCTAAGGACATTCTCTTGAGCCATGATAAGAAATTAGAATCTATTTCTGTTTTCTCCAATGTGACCCATATGTATTCCCACTCCACCAAGTTGAATGCCTTCTGTGTCTATAGAGGCAAGTGCTGCTGACTCTGGTCCCTTAGTGTCAGTCTGGATGAGGTTAACAACCATCCACTGGTTGTCTGCCCCTTGTCTCGCTGTCATAAATCCAGCCTGGGATTTAGGCACCAGAGAGAGAAGTGCTTGCTCAAATCTGTTAGCCAGAATTGTTACTAACATTTTTGTGTCCACATTCTGCACTAAAATGGCCTATAACTGAAACAAAAGGACTTGTCCTTTTCTGGCTTGAGGAGCATTGTTACGGGGGCTTCCTGTAGTGTAGAGGGAGGTGCCTAGAGTTAGGGCCAAGATAAATAGTTCCAGTAAGTGGAGGCCCAGCTGTGTCTCAAATGCCAAGCAGAAGCTTGCACTTAACCCATCAGACCCGGAGACTTGTCTTTGGCGAGATCATGTACTGCCTGCTGTACTTTCCTGAGGGATATGTCTCTCTCCAGGGATTGTCCCTCCGCTATCAGCACTTGAGACATGTGGAGTTAGCAAAGAAGTTTTCCACTTGTGTATAGGAAATCACCTCCTGACTAGTATAGAGACTCTCATGGTATGTTTTAAAGGCTGCAAGGACAGTACTGGGTCTGATTGCGATGTCCCATCTGGGGACTTGAGATGTGGAATATATTAGCTTGCCTTTTCTTTAGGTGATATGCCAGCAATTTACTTGCTCATTCCCAATTTTTTCATTAGGATTACTGCAGAAAAAAATTGGTCCCTCTCTGCCTGCTAGCAGTGTAACTTATTTAGGCTATATTTCAGACTTAGAAGATGATTTATGTCCTGGTCTGAGGGCTGATCAGAGTTATACATCATTTCCTCTGTGGTTCTGAGATGGTTGGTGAAGTATGTGTCCCCGTTCATCCTCTTTTTGATTTTCTGGGCTGCATAACTAATTATGTGGCCCCTGATAACAGCTTTGAAGGCCTCCCAGAGCATGCTTTGAGAGATGTCCAGCTGTACATTTAGCTTGAAGTACATACTGATTTCTTTTGGAAGCCACTCCTTGAATGCTTTAGAATGGAGTAGAGTAGGATTAAATCACCATCTTAATGATTTGGCCAGTTTTTGCTGCAGCATGACTATAATAGAAACCAGAGTATGGTCTGACAGCACTACAGGGTGTATACTGGCATCTAGTATCTCGTGTGTGCTCTGTGTATTACAGAGGAAGAAGTACAGCCAACTACATGTCTAACTAGCTGATTGGAAGGTGTAGTCCTTAGAGATGGGGTGGTATAATCTTTGACTATCCACAAGCTATAGCTCTGTGCATATATGTGTCAGGAGTGCTCTCATCTTAATAATAAGAAAGGGTTCCCCTTTCCAAGGGGTTCTGTCCAGGTGGGGTCCAGGACCAGGTTAAAACCCTCTCCCAGGAATATTGCCATGGGGGGGGGACTTAGAGGTTGTAGTAATCCCAGAAAAAAGCCTGAGTCATAGAAACATAGACTTTGACAGCAGATAAGGGCTGCTTGGCCCACCTAGTCTGCCCATTTCTCTACCTACTGGATAAGCTGCAGAGCCTAGTTAACCAACAACCTATTTCTTCCTCCCCTCTTCAAGAATTGCCTTATGTCTGTCTCATGCATTCTTATATTCCCCCACTGTTTTTGACCCCACAACCTCCTCAGGAAGGCTGTTTATCTCTGTGAAAAAATACTTCCTCACATTGCCCTGAGCCGTCTGCCCTCTATCTTCAAATTGTGTCCACTTGTTCTTGCACATCTCTTTTTCTGAAAGATGCTACCCTCTTGGACTTTGTTGATTCCCTTGAGGTACTTAAAAGTTTCTATCATGTCTCCCCTCTCCCTCCTTTCCTCTAAGGGCATACAAATTAAGCTCCCTTTGTCTCTCCCCATATGACTTCTGTAGCAGACCCTGTACCATTTTAGTTGCCTGCTCTGGACTGCCTCCATCCTGTCTATGTCCTTGCAGAGATGGGGGCTCTAGAACTTGACACAATACTCCATGGTGTCTCACCAACTGTCTGTACAGAAGGATAACAACTTCCTATTTTCTACTGGTGATGCCTCTCCCTATACATCCCAGTATCCCCCCCCCAGCCATCCCTACTGTCTTCTCACATTGCTTGCTAAGCTTTAGGTCATCTGATATGATTACCCCTAGGTCTCTTTCCATTTTTGTTGTTGTTACTACCTCCCCCCCATTGTGTACTCTTCCCCTGGGTTTTTGTTTCCCGGGTACATTACTTTACATTTCTTTGCATTGAACCCAAGCTGCCATATTTCGGACCATTTCTCCAGCCATGCCAAGTCCCTTCTCATCCTTTAAACCCTCCCTTGTGTATCAACCCTGTTGCAGATCTTTGTGTTATCTGCAAAGAGGCATACTTTTTCTTCCAATCCCTCTACAATGTCACTTATAAAGACATTAAAAAGGACTGGACCCAGTACTGAACCTTATGGTACCCCACTAGTTATCACCCTTTCTTCAAAGTGGACTCTGTTTACTATTACCATCTGTGTCCTGTTGTCCAGCCAATGTTTTACCCAGGCTATCATCCTGGGACCCACCTCCAGGTTGGCTAATTTGTTTATTAATCTTTGTGTGGACTATGTCAAATGCTTTAAAAGTCTAGGTAGGCCATGTCCACAGGCTCTCCTGGTCTACTACTCGGTCACCCAGTCAAAGAAATTGATTAGATTCATATGACATGACCTTGCTGCTGTGACCCGATGCTGCCTTGGGTCCCAGCCTCACTGGCCTCTAGGTACTCAACAATTCTTTCCTTCAGAAGTGACTCCATCATTTTCCCTACCACTGAGGTCAAACTGACAGGTCTGTAGTTTCCTGCCTCTGTCTTGCTCCCAATTTTATGAAGGGAATCACATCCACCTCCCTCCAGTCCTCAGGTACCACAACATCCCAAAAAGAACATAAGCGTATACACCGAGTTAGTGAAGGAAAGCCCTTAAACTTGACTCACTTACAAAATCCATTTATCTACAAATGACTATATGTAAACAGCAGCACTCCAACTTCAAAAGACCCCAGTCCTCAGGTACCACACCATCCTCCCATTATTTGTTAAAAAGGGTAGTCAGTGGTGTCACTAGTTCTCCCCTTCATTCTTTCAGAATACTGGGGTGAATCCTGTCAGGCCCCATTGCTTTGTCCACCTTCAGTTTTAGGAGTTCTTTCAGAACTCTTTCTTCTGTGAAAGGATGGGGATCGACTTCCCTATCCAGAGTGCTTCTATTGACTGGATTAGGTACTTCCCCCTCCTCTTCCTTTGTGAATACTGAGCAGAAGTATTCATTCAGTATCCCTGCTTTTTCACTGTCGCTCTCTGCCCATCCACTGTCCCCTTTATTCAGTCTCACTATTCCTCCCTTTGTCTTTCTTCGCTCCCTAATGTATCTATAAAAGGTTTTATCCCCCTTCCTAACTAAGTTGGCTATCTTTTCCTCAGTTTGGGCCTTTGCTATTCTGACTGCCTTCCCCGCTTCCTTCTGCTTTAGCTGTTCTCTGTCCTGCTCCTTCTGTGTTTCCTTATACTTCCTAAATCCTATCATTTTCTCCCTAACCTTCCCCGTCACCTCTTTTGAGAACCATAGTGTTTTTTTCTTTTGTTTGGATTTATTTGCTTCACACAAAGTCATCTTCGTATGGAGAGTACACATTACCTAGGATAATGTACCTATTTTGGAACATTTCCCACTAAAATAATCCTTCTTCCCTCCTAATCAGCACTTGATTTCTCAACTTAAATAAGGCACCCTATTTTAAGCAGAATAGAGACTCCCCTATGTTTTGTGGAATAGTTGTTGGGAAATTCCTGTCCCACCCATGTGCTCCAGGCCAGATTCTTTTTTAAGAAGGTGTGTTTGCTAGAGCATAGCTACATCACATTTGGCTGAAATAAATTAATATTTTCTTCATTTTAATGGGATGGTTAACCCATTGAACATCCCTGGATATTACAGTATCTTCAGCTCAGCTATAATATGCTGCAGACAGTGCGAGTTGCATGCAGTGTGAAAGTAGCCATAGGCATTCCTACCCTGCCATATGGAGTGCATGACCTCATTGGATTCTTGACACCACAGTCATGTCAGGTTCCACCATATTGGCCAAAACTGGCATGAGAAGAGTAACAAGAATAACAGGGATTACCATAAAAAGAACAGTGCACATAAAGAGCTTCCCACTGCGCATGTCAGGTAAAGAGGTTCTGTTTTGAAGCTTGTTTACTATTACAGATTTCTCATTTGTTGCTAGAGATAAACATACAGATAAAAACAGTAATAAACTTTCTCAGTTTCTCATTGTGTGTTGTACAGAGGTTTAAAATAACATTGTCAAATGTCCCTTTGAGAGGGTGCATATGTGAGCAGATGTGCAAGCTACACCTATGCTCTGAACCCTCTCTGGCACCTCTGCTGCCATCATAGCAGCATAGACACAGGAGCTATACTATTGGTGATGGTACCTTAAATCTTGTTATATGTTTCAGGTACTCCTGGATGATCTGACCCAATGGGACCAAATCCCCTAGTATAACCGCAGCAAAGTCTGTGACTATGATGGGGAGGGTATCCACTGGGGGGGTCATCTTCAAGATGGGGGTGTACTGTCCATGATTATACAATTTCTGTCATTATGTAGGAGGTGATCCCATTGCAGCTTGACCACCAAGAACAGGTGTGGGGGGGTCATGGTACGACACGTTATATCCTTGCTTCATCTTGTCCGCCTGGTGCTCTGTTATTCTAGGATATTTATTGCCTATGACATTTTGGTTTGTATCAAAACAGGGGATTTTGCTCTTGGCAGTTCAAGTTTGTGCACATGGGCACTAGGCTAGAATGTTCAAATTCCCTAGGCGTCAGAGTCCCACGTATCGCAGTTTGCTAGCTGCCTGCTGGAGAGTGAGTCCCCTACAATAGTCTCCTGGGACTAGCATGGTTTGGTTAAAGGAACAAAGAAGCTGTAGGATATTGCTATGAGTGTTTCATGGGATGAGGTGTACTAGTCAGACATGATGAGTCTGTCATGACTCCCCACACCTTATGACCAGCATGTATATGTTATGTTTCCTGAAGTTTGGTATCCATTCTCTCATCCTCAGAAGAGAGCAATACAGATATTACACACGTCTTGGGTCTTAGTGTAATAGTGTGTTGTCTGCAGTTAGGTCTGGGGGGTGGACCTTTTGAGTGTTTTTTGAGCATTATCTATATAGATTAGTCCATGTTTGTTCTAATTTTTCAGTAGGTATGAACACTACATAATGCAGCAGCTGTGAGCAAAAAGGTGTTGCAGATGACCCCAACAGCCATGGTTTCAAGAGAGGACAATGCATACATGGGGTGTGACACAACAATCTGTCTGTTCCTGAGTGCACCTCCACATCCGCGACATCTCCTGGCATTAGGTAGCTGCCCAACTTGCAGTGGGGGTGGGAGAGACAGTGAGGACCACAGGAACAAGCATTTGTCAATGCCTAATGTTGTCACGCTGGCAATGGCTTTGGTAGTGAGTACAGAAAAACATTTTGGGCAGGATGTGAAAAATCACAGCTATACAGTTCATAAGGTGGTGTAAAAAAATGCCAGTGTTGAAAATGTGCCATGTAAATATTGCAAATTTGCGAAGTTACAAGGGTGCGTGGGAAATGCGCAACACACGTTCATAACACAGTCATTTTATGGACGTTCGGCACCAAATTTTCAACATAGGCATTTTAGCACCTCTGCTCATGTACAGTGTCACTGTTATTTCCTCAAACTGTCCCAAAAAGTGATTTTGCCAGCGACTGCGCTATTCTGCACCGGATGTGCGAAAACACATTTTGAGCAGGATATGTGAAATGACAGCTGTACTGTTCATCAAGAGGTGTGGAAAAATGCCAGTGGTGAATATCCAGAGTGAAAATATTACAAATGCACGATGTTACGAGTGTGCGTGCAATCTGCCAACTCATGCTCGCAACATAGTCATTTTATGGAGTATCGTCACCACATTTTCAATGTAGGCATTTTAGGACCTCTGCTCATGAACAGTGTCACTGTCATTTTCATAATCTGGCCCAAACACTGATTTCCCACAGTGACCGCGCTGTTGTGTGCCAGAAGTGTGGAAACACATTTCGGCCAGGATGTGAAAAATGACAGCTGTACTGTTCACAAGGAGGTGTGCAAAAATGGCAATGTTGAAAATCTGGCATGAAAATATTGCGAATTCACAAAGTTACGAGCTCACGTAGCAGCTTTGCGATGTACACTCGTAAAACAGCCATTGTTTGGATTTTTTCCACCAAATTTGCAACATAGGCTTTTTGAGAGCCCACCTCATGAACAGTGGCACTGTCATCTCATTATTTGGTCCTGAAAGGTGATTCCACACAGTGACTGCAAAATCACCTTTCAGGACTGATTAATGATACGACAGTGCCAGAATTCATGAGGAGGGGTCACAAAAACCCCTTGTTGAAAATGGGTATAAAAATTCCCAAAAATGCCCAAGATATGCATTAAAGTTGAAAAAACCCTATTCATTCCATTATACAGCTTACCGGCATTTCCTCAGTTCGTGGTCGGCTTTGAAGAGTGCAGACATGTTTCGATCCACCCGAAGATCATCACGCTGGACTCTGGAGGTAAGTATGGGGTGCGGGGTAGAGGCAGGGTGCGCGGTGGGTGGGTGTGGGTTGTGGTAGGGGTTGGAAGAGCACAAGGGACCATTTTGCTTTACAGGTTAAAAAAAGACATTGGGGACTGTTTATTTAATAGGTGCTTTGGCATGTTGGGTGGGCTCTCAGCTGCCACCTGAGTGTGTGTGTGTGTGTGTGTGTGTGTGTGGTGGGTGTTTTAACCAATGGGGATTGGGCACCCCTCAGCAAGCAAAAACAGGGGGGGTTACTTGATGCCGATGGGGATTGGGCACCCCCCATTGGCACACAATAAACGGGGGTGTTAACAGGCAACAACGGCAGTCACTGTCGCCATGTTGCCTACATGTATGGGGAGGCGTGTTATGGTCACGCTGCATGAGAGCTTCACCCTCATTGCAGCGGACCTTTTCTCTGATCTCTTCACCTCATTAACTAGGCAGGGTGTCGGCCCCTGCTGCTGACTGATTGGGGAATGTGGGACGCACCTCCTGGTGCATGCCCTGGATTCGCCCAACAGTAACTGCGCCTCCAAATCTGCTGTACTGCAAGGTGTTGGCTGCACAAGTGCACCAACATAAAAAGGGGATATGGTAGGAGGGTGGTTTGTTTCTGGAAGCACTCAGGTGTTAGTCATCATTTCTACATAGTACATCAAAAGAAAAGCAACACTAACAGCATATTTCAACCACAAAAAACATTTACTAAGTTACTAAATGATACACAATAGCAGCACAGTCAGCCTAGACTCCCAGTGTTTTGACTCTTGATGAGTTTTCATCAGGGGGACCCCTGAAGATTCATTAAGAGTCAAAGCACTATGTCTAGGCTGCGCTATTGTGTGTTTTTATGTCTGTATCATTCGGTAACTTAGTAAACTTTTTTGCAGATAAAACACACTGTGCTGCTTTTCTTTGATGTACTTTATATGTGAGGCTGGCGCCTCATTCCAGTCTCTTGACCCTGGCAGTTGTATCGCAAGACACCTTTTTGCATCATTTCTGCAGAGATGGTGTGCTCCAGGACAGGAAGGAGTAGGTAGGAAGGAGGAAGGAAAATCATTTTGTGTCAGACAGGTGAAGGAGTTGGACTGCAGTGACCTATGTGAACTCTCTGCGTTCTGCCTGTCAAGACTTTCAGCATCCCAGCTCTTTCATATTTGCTTTCCATTCCATTTGTGATTGCCAGCAGTATCTATCCCTACCTCGGGGTATGTAGGAGAATATTTATTCTGAAGGATGTATTTACCCTGATGACCTGATGGTTGGGGGGTGCTGATATCTCCAACCACTAGCTGTGGTATGTCACTAACTGCTCAACTCCTGCCATGGGACCAGGGAGTATTAGCAGTGGTTCCCTCGTGAATGTGTGAACATTTGTAGGATCATGCAGGGAAGTAACTTGAGTCTGAGAGCGAGCTACAATTTCCTGCCTTTATGACCTAAACGCCTCTGCTATGTCACTGAATAAAATTATTCCCTCACTAATTCCATCACTTTCCCCTCTCTACCCACCACCACCTGACTCGGCTCTAAGAAAATCTCCTTGTATCCAAGCATAGTAGCACTAGTAGTGCTCATATCAAACAGTATCAGGTAAACAGTTCAGATGCAGAGGATTGGGTTGTGAGTGTGGGTGAGGGTGGGTACTGATGCCTCCAACCACTACCTGTGGTGTGTCAGTAGCTGCTGAACTCCCACCATGGGACCAGGAAGCATTCAAGTGGTTCCTTTATGAATATACAAATGTTTGCAGGGTCATGCAGGGATGTAGCTTGAGTCTGACAGCAGAAATAATTTCCACCTTTCGACCCAAGTGCCTCTGTTACAGGTTTGCCTGGTCATTAGGCAGATGTGGGGGGGTGGGGGGTGACATCGCATGAAGGAAAAATAAAACAAGTCAAGGTGTGTCAGATAGATGTACATAGATGCAGTTAGCCTGAGAAAATACTGTTTATCACTGAATAAAATAATTCTTTTGCAAACACCATCACCTTCCCCCTCTTTACCCACCCATCATCCAGCCTGACTATAACAAAATCACCTATCACCCCATGTTCAGATAGTGTCTGAGCATAGTGGTACTCACATAACACAGTATCAGGCAAACAGTTCCGATTCAATGAATCGGGTTGTGAGTGGGGGGGGGGGCTTCTTAGAAGGTTTCAGCAGTAGGCTGTGTTGTTTTCCACTTGTCTGTTTGTCAATGATTGCAGCGCAACTCAATTGTAATGAAAACCCATCTTCCTCTGGGGATCAAATACTGTGGTTCTGAGTCCATAATCTCTGGTGCTGCAAAGGGGTCTTCATGTTTTTCTCTGGTGGACTGTCCTCTGGATCCCTAGGCAACTTCAGTATGGGGGCTCATCTTCTGAAGAGAGCATGTCGAGTCTGAGGAAGAGGTCCTGTATCCTTGGTTCCTGCTGTGGCATCATGGGGGCTGGGTTGGGGTTTTGTTTCTGGCTGTGTTGCAATGCCATTTTCATTTAGACTTTTGGACTTGCCAGGCTCATGGCAACTGTATTCTGTTAGCTCCTGGGAGGATTTGTGGAACTGTAACCTGTTGTTGTGATTGCCTGGTAGCTGCTGTTATATGAGTCTGTGATCTGGGTTTCCCAGTGCAGTTCCCCTTTCTATGGGTCTAGTTGGGAGGGGAGCCTTCTGTCTTTGTCCTTTAACTTTGAAGAAGTGGTGGGCTTCCTGTAGAGACTCAGATTGAATCAATTTTTCCTCCTGTAGCACATGTAGGGTAGCTGGGTATCTCATATTATATGGAATTCTCCATTGTGCCTGTTCTTCTTCACAGCCCTGTAGACCTTGTGACACTAAACCAGTTCTTGGAGAAGTTCAGGAACCTTTGAATTTCATGGCCACTCCAGGTTAGAGTTCCATTGTCCCGGTTACTTTGAGTATCTGCTCCTTAAATTTTATGGCCATTCCAGGTGAGAGTTCCTTTGTCCTAGATTATGTTGAGCATCTGCTCCTTAATGCTGTAGCATTGGAAATAGGCTAGAATGGGGAAGGGCTCCCTCTGCCAGGCTTGGGGCAAGGGATCGATGAGCCCTCTCTACTTCCAGTGGATGGTCCCAGTAGAAATCCAGTGCTTTAGGGATCAGGGACTGTAAAACCCACACATATCTTTTCCTTTTGACTCTCCTGGGACTCTGGCTATCTTCAGGTTGTTTTGGCAACCTTAATTCTTGAGGTTGTTGAACTATGCAAATAGTAGCTGCACTTGGCTCTCATGAAATTTCACTTGATCACCATGGTCTGTTGTCCTGGATTCGACTCTCATAGAATAGACTTCTGTATCAGCAATACAGATCTCTGCCATTTCCAGCCTGTCTTCAACTTTACGGACAGAGTTTCTGATTTCTGGTATGTTGGCTGTTGAACATATACTTGATTTCCGATAAGTCAGCCAGACTGACTGCAGTTTATGGCCCCGGCGATGCCATCCTGTCAGGCTGCTTTTGAACTGACCACAGAAATTTGGATTTTGACACCCATACCTCAATAAACATCAATTTAAGACCAAATTGTATTATTTTGTTCAGAATGGGCTGCAGTTTCTGTTACACACACTTTAGGGTAGCGGGAGTGAGTTTTATTGGTGGATTTTTGTTGAATAAAGCAATGGATTAAGACAGTGGGTTAATAAAGTAGCCATCTTATCCTGTGGTCATGCATGCATGCACCCCCGAATATCTTTATGAATAGATTAAACAACACCGGGCCGAGCACTGATCCCTGCAGGACCCCATTGGTGACTTCCCTTGTACCTGAGAGCTCACCCCACAACCACCCATTGTGTCCCACTAATGAGCCAAATAGTCATCCACCTTTCTAATTTACTTCCTGCTCCTAAGTCCTCCAGTTTCCTGATCCATCTTATTTTGGGATACCAGGTCAAAGGCCTTGATGTCTGCTGCCTTCTTATCCAGTCAATGAAGCTGATCAGGTTGTTTTGACAGGATCTCCTGACTTGAACCCATGCAGTTTCTCACACTGAAGCCTGTTAGCTTCAAGGAACCTGACTTGCCTTACCTTCAGAATGGCCTCCATCAGCTTGCAGACAATGGAAGTCAGACTGACCAGTTGTATTTCCCAAGGGCATCTTGATGTCCACTCTTGTTCAGTGGTACCACATGCAGTTCTCCACCCTGCACAACCACCCTTTGTGAACCTGGTAGGGTTAGGATCAGAATATTTAAAAATTTCTTGCACAGCATAGGACATACCTAGGGAAGTAGACTTGCTGGGCATACTAATATTTTTAATAAATTGTAGCTGAAGCTAGCTTTTTTGGAAACACATTTTTTGTTGCACTGCTGCCTTATTTTGTGTTTGTAATTTCTATAAAGAAAAATGATGAAGAAGATCAGTGATGAGCTGAGCAAATAAGGAGAACTTGTGCTGATGGGACAAGGAGAAGAAGATACATGTATGTCTCAAAAGTAGCAGGATCACCATTATGGGCAGTGTCATCCTCATACACTTGAAAAGCCCCCATCCAGCTCAGCACTGTATTCATCCCACTGTTTGTACTACATTACAGAAATGACTGTGCCATTGTAATGTGGCATATGTAAGTTTTGGTACAAGTGCTACTGTATCTTATCCCATTTTGCAATCCTGTATGTTTACAGGGAGAACATGCTTCTCATGGATGCTATCCTTAATGTGAATGTTGAACAAACCACCAGAGAAGTGTCTAAGCAGCGGAGCAGATCACATGAGGTTTTCACATCCATGAGCTCTGTCGAGTGGCTTTGCAGATGCATGACAATGGTATGTAATGTTAGCCGACTCTAATACTGTGAATATGAATCTTATTGTACTTTGCAATTCTTGGCTTTCTCTTCTAATGTACTGAACCACTATAATTGTATTGTTGCTCACTCAGTTTCTGCCCAATGATACATGGCAGCAACATTAAGAAGCAACTGGAGCAAGCCAGACAATGGACTGAGGCTGGGGGGAGACATTCTATTATGCCATTTTTACAGATGAGACAACAGTTCTTTAGAGCAGTTTGTATCAATGACATTTAGGAAGAAGGGCTGAGACTCTCTAAACTGAAACCAAAGCATACACTAAATGTTCATATATGTGGTGCAATTTTGAATCATGTTGTAAGCCTGGTATGCATTTTGAAGGCAAGTCTCCAGTCTCCATTGCTGGGGTATACTATACCAGTTGAAATATTATTAGACCTTTATTGGTTTACAGTTACTAACTGTGTCTATTTAACCACCACTAGGATCTATGAACAGTTCCTTCTTCAGAGACAATATTATAAGGAAGTTCACCACTAATTATATCTATTAGAATTTCAGATGACCACTGCTTTGAGGGAGGAAAATGACCAAAGCATGTGGAGCACTCATTTCTAAACAGGGCAATGACTGGGTCAGAACAATATCTGTGTAAGGCTGCAACATTGCATGTTCTTTGATATGCTGCCTGTACTGCACAGTATAGTGGTGCCAGTCACGATACGATGCAGTGTCACAGATTACTGCATGACAAAAGGGATGAACTTCCATTGAAATTGCCTTGCTTCTGAATTCTGCAGTATTGTGTCACATCTTTGGCTCCACTGCACATGTGTTTGTTTATTGGTGTTTTTTATTCAAGATCCCCAGGCATGAATCTTATGAAGATGGTTGGCATGATGAAACTACAGTTTGTTGCAAGACCAAGCCTTGAACAAAGCAGGAATTCATTAACAGTTTTGGGGCACACAGAAATGCCATCACTGCAGGCAATATACTGACAGTTTAGAAAAGGTATTAGCAGTTGTGGTTGCAAATGGGGGGCATGCAAGCCAAACAAGATTAAAAGGTTACATTGTAAAGAAATAAATCATTGTAACAAATACTGAATATATTGCATATGTTCAAGTCCTATACTGTGTTACTGTATGATCTGTAATTAGTTTTGTCCAGTTCTGTCAGTTACTGCATATGTATAATTCTTTACTGTGACATAGTGGATGCTCTTTAATCCTTTATTTCAATAAAGTTACCATGACCCTTCCTCAGTAAACACCGTAGTCCAGCAGTACAAGTGCTGCAGGCCACCAGATACAGTGGCACTTTGCAGTGCTGTGAAAAAGGACCAGTGATCACCATGCACAAGTAATCATAAACCACACAAAACATGTAATATTGCATAGACATAGCACTTCTGGGAGGAACAGTTATCAAGATCCTTGGTTTCCCAGATATTTCTGCCTATTGCACTTTTTTCTTTACACCAAGCTTTAATGTTTGAATAAATTACTGTGGTAGTAAGACAGTGATCAGTATGGCTTAAATCACTGTAAACTCCATAAACAGGCCAACTGCCTTGAAAACAGGACCGCACATCAGAAATGGACCAAACTGGTTGATTCCAAACCTGCTTGTCTGGCATTCAGAGAATTGTGCCCTGTTCAGGCAATTCTGGTTTCACCTACAGTACTGTATATCCTGCACTATTCCACAGTTACTATTGCAAAGACTGTGGATCTCTCCATTATAAAGGTGATCTATAGCACTGTTCAGAACAAGTGTATTATATATTCACTTAGTTTTTGTTGACTGGGTAGGTACACTAGACAAATATATGCCTATTTTCAGGAACAACCAGGAGATTACAATGAAAGACATACTTACAAAATGCAAAATAAAATAAAACAAAACAAAACAGAAACACCACTAGACACAAAATAAGAGCAACAACAAATACAAATACAAATACACATATATAACTGGAAAAATGTGTGGTTAGTGTATGTAAGCACACTATTATGCACTTATAGTCCAGAGAGGCCACATCCACTTCTCTCCCTTGATCCACATCCCTGGAAGCTCTGTGAAAGAAATACGTGAGAATTATTTTGAAATTACCTCCCCCTATGAAACCATGCTGCCAGTGGTCCTGCAGCCTTTCTACCCCCAGATGCTCCACGTGCCTTTCCTTCAGTAATGTCTCCATTAACTTTCCCACCACTGATGTGAGACTGATTGGCATGTAGTTGCTAGCATCCTCCCTACTGCCACTTTTGCGAAGAGGGACCCTTCTCCACTGAGGTGATAAAAAGCACTGTCAGAGGAGCACCCAGCACTGTGCTCAGTCCTAGGTACCTTGAATGAATCCCATCTGGTCCCATTGACTTTATCTCCCTTAAAACATCTGCTCCCTTCTAGACCCTCTCCACTGAGAATGGACTTGTGTTCATTACCTCTCTCCCTGCTGCTTAGCACAGTGCAGCATGCTGTTCAGCCCTCCCCACCCTCTACTGTGGAGACCAAACAGAAGTAATCATTTAGTACTTCCATTTCTCTTGATCTTCCTGTTTGCAGTCACCCTGCCCTCCTGATTCTCACTATCCTTCCCCTTGTCTTCCTCTTTTCCCCACATACCTGAAGAAGGCCTTGTTCCCTGTTTTGACTTCCTTAGCTATCCTTTCCTCTGTTAGTGCTTTGCTGCCCTCACCCTCCTTCCGCTTCCCTTTGTTTTGCTAGATATAGCTCCTGTCTTCATCCTTCTGGGTATCCTTGTACTTTCTAAATGCTGTTTTCTTTCCTTCACTGCCTTTGCCACCTCCTTAAGAACCAGTGGTCTCTTTCTCCTCTTTCCCTTGCTCAGTTCTTTCAATTACTATGCCATTGCCTGGGTTAGACCATCATTAATTTTCTCCATAGAGCCTCCACTTCATCTTTGCCCTGCCCCTTTTTTCTCAGTCCTATCTGTATGCCAAACCACACAGTACAGTGATCACTTGTACTCAGGGGACTACCTACTGTGATGTCAGTAATGCTGTCTCTGTTTATAAGTACTAGATCTAGCACTGCCACATCCCTAGTGGGTTACAAAACCAGCTGCTTTAAAATGCCCTTGTAAGTAGTCAAGGATGGCTCTGCCTCTTGATGTAGCTGCAACAAGAATTACCAGGAACAGAGATTTTGGCAGTGGCAGGGTGCTGTGGACTTAGTAGAGGTGAGAAGTATTGGGGTGGTTAGGTGCAGGAGATGCCCTGGGTTTAGATGGAGCCTAGACAGAGGCCAGATGTGTTTGATCTCCATCCAAACGGTCCCCACCAGACTGAGTGGGCAGGTAGCCAGAGGGCCTGCAACTTCTACCAATCCCCTATGGGTGGTACTGTGTAATGCCAGATTGATGAGGAATAAGACCACAGTCATAACGGACTTGATTTTCTCGGTCGATCTGGCTTACATCACAGAGATCTGGTTGGATGACATTGCCAGGCCAGTTTGGAGGCAGCTGTCCTGCTGGGTATTCTGTGATGCACTGCCCGCAGTGGGAACACAGGGTGAGGGAATGGTCATCTGTTTTAGATCTGACCTGGGATTCACTGTTCCCCTTTGGGTATGACCAGGTCATTTGAATGTGTGACAGTGGATGGGGGTCGGGCACAGGCTGCAGGATTCTCTTATTACCCCACTTTGAAGTGTGGTAGATTTTCTCGCGGGAGGTCTTGGACTTCATCATCGATGCGTTGTTGAGTCTCACAGATGTTTAGTACTGGGGTGCTTCAATGACTGGGTTGACAACAAATCCTTGCAATTTGGTTCTCTCCTCCTAGTTGATGTCATCACTGGGCCTGTCACAAGCAGTTACTTCCATGACCTATTACCACGGTCACACATTGGGCCTGGTGTTCTCACTGGGGCTTGAGGTAACTAACCTCAGAATTAATTAGGCTGTATGGTCTGATTACTGTATGGTGAAATTCTGGTTGGGGCTTCCCCTGACAGTCCCTCCCTGTTACGATGGTCAGCTATTGCCCTTTAAGGAGGTTGTCCCTGGAGGGACTACTGGCAGTAGCTGATCTGTCTAGCTTAGACATTGCATGTGTGGTGGGTACGAGCAAAGCAGTGACCTCATAAAACAGGACAGTTTCTGAGGTGCTTGATACCATCACACCGGTCCGTGTATGACCCAGATCCTCTCACTTGAGATCTCCGTGGTTTGATGGGGATCTCAAGACAATGATGATCAGGGTCAGACATTGGAGCATTGTTGGTGGAGGACCCAGTTGGATGTAGACCAGATGGCTCTGCATGCACACTATTCTGAGTATCACAGTGCAATCCATTGTAAGAAGGCAGAGTTCCTGTCCGGTGAGATTGCTGCCAGGAAGAATCAACCAGCTCAGCTTTTTCAGACTGTCGACAGACTTCTCCGTCCAGTCTGTCTGCAGCCGAAAAAAGCCTTTTCAATAACTCTATGTGATGTGTTTTCTCAGTTCTTCTTGGACAGAGTGTCCGCTGTTTGACAGGGGATCCCATCAGCAAGCTGCATTGTGACTTGCAGTGATTGGCCTGGATGGAACAGAGGCACTCAGCCTGTCTGGGATGAGTTTAAACTGGTCAAGGTGGCCAAGGACATTGAGGTCATCTCAAAGCTGAAGCACACATATTGTGAACTGGACCTGGCTCCAACTCATTTCTTGATGAGATGTGTTGGTTCCATAGACCTGGTGTTAGCCAGAACTGTCCAGTGTTTGTTGTCAGAGGGGGTCTTTTCAGAAGCCTTGAAAGAGGCCCCAGTTAAGCCCTTCTGAAGTAATCTTCAACCTGTTATCCTGGTGAATTACCATCCAATCTCCTACCTTCTCTTTCTGGGTAAGGTTGTTGAGAAAATTTTGGTGTAGCAGCTTGAAGAGCACCTCATGCCCTTTGACATCTATGAGCCGCTCCAAACAGGTTTCAGATCCGGGCATAGCACTGAAATGGCATTAGTCAGGGTACATAATGACCTTCTCAGGTCTAGAGATAACGGAGACAGGTCAATTCTTGTTCTCCTGGATCTCTCTTCAGCTTTCAACACTGTAGATCACATTGTGTTTCTTGATCACCTTAGAGAGTACTGTAGACTTACCGGCACTGTTATCAGTTGGTTTCAGTCCTACCTCTCTGGCAGGAAGCAGCAGTGGTGATGGGAACTTCTCCTCCACAAGGTTCCTGCCATGTGGATGCCTCAGGGTTGATCTTGTCGACGATGCTATTTACAGTATATATGCTGCCGGGTGAGCTCATTAGGTGGCAAAGTGTGGGTTTCACTGTTATGCAGATGATACCCAACTGTATCCGTCCTTTGCCCTGGAACATCAGATGCTGTGGAGGTGCTTAACATCTGCCTGGCTGAGATAAATGACTGGATGTCCTCCAGCTGGTTGTGACTGAACCCAAATAAGATAGAGGTCCTAGTGATTGGGCCAGGATGAGGCGTGATGGGAGTGCCTCTGATGTGGTCACTGGTTTATTCCTGGGATCTATGTTGTTGATGGCCTCCCCAGGGTGCGAGATCTTGGTGTGATCCTGGATGACAGAATGACAGTTGAAGCACGGGTGTCGCCTGTTGTCCAAAGTGTTTTTTACCACTTGAGGAACATTGCCAGGATCAAACCCCTAGTTCTGCTTGAGGACCTGCCCTCTCTGGTATATGCTTTTGTGA
Organism: Neoceratodus forsteri; assembly: GCA_016271365.2. Taxonomy (NCBI): domain Eukaryota; kingdom Metazoa; phylum Chordata; order Ceratodontiformes; family Ceratodontidae; genus Neoceratodus; species Neoceratodus forsteri. Next base: position 627,266,622 of record JADMNL010000023.1, on the reverse strand, counting down.
CATCCAGACTCGATTACTACAATGCTCTCTACTTCAGGGTCACTGGAGGTACCCTTTGCCGGCTGCAATTGGCATAGAATGCAGCTGCTAGGTTGCTGACTGGCCTATCTAGGTCTAGTCATGTGACCCTGGTGCTGCAAGCTCTGCACTGGCTGCCTATTAGGTGGAGGGTTATCTTCAAGGTGAGATTACTCACTTATAAGGCCCTATATGGACTAGGCCCTGGCTACCTGGCTACCTGGCTGATCTCCTGACACCCACCACCTCAGTCCCCTCCCTCCGCTCCTTGACCAGGGGCCTCCTTGAAGTTCCCAGGACCAGATTAAGAACTTCCAGTGACTGGACTTTTAGTGTTATCGGACCAGTCCTGGGAACTGTCTTTCAGCTGCTGTCAGGAAGGCCATGTCAGCTGAGGAGGTTCAAGAGTGGCCTGAAAGCATATCTATTTTCCTGGCCTTCCCTAAGTAGTGATCGGACCAGCCCAAAAAACTGCTAGTTTTAAATGCTGTATCTGATGTGTTATTGCATTGTATGTGTGGTTTTATTTATGATAAGTGATTTTATTTAATACCCTGCCTGTTTTATGTTTTATGTAAGGTGCCCAGAGCCTCCGGGATCGGGTACCATAGAAATAAACTTTGCCTTGCCTTGCTTTACATCCGGCACCCCTTCTCCTGAGGTAGCTCTTTTTCAGAGCTAAGTCTGAGGAGCTGCACTCTGCAGCACTCCTCACTCTCCAGACTTTCCACACCGACTACCTACTGACTCTCTCCCAACATTCTATTGCTAACCCCTGCAGCTAGCATTGCAGCTTATGCTGCTGCAAGAATTCTAAAGTGACACCTGTATCTCTGAAAAAGGTCAAAGACCTCCTACTTCAGCTGGACGTGAAGAAAGTGCTGGTGCTGATTCACTAGATCCCTACTTCATTAAGATTGCATAGTACAGTATGTTCTAGCTGTGCCAGTCACTCACCTTTTTATTCTAGCTTTGTCACAAGGGCTTATTCCCTCAATATGGAAAAATGAGCATGTCATTCCTTTATTCAAGTCAGGAGACCCTTGTGATCTGAACAATTACAGACTGATCTCTCTCCTGATAGTTCTATCAAAATGTATAGAACCAAGCATTTGTCAATGCCGAATGTTGATTGTGTTGCTGTGTTGAGGTCACTCACTGCTCCTCTGTTACTCATTCAGTCTGTTTCTCCTGGTGCTACAGGCTGCTCTGTTGTACTGGGCTCCTGCCTGCATTGGCACCTTGTTCTGTCCACTAAGAAATCCGCAGCTGTCCTGACAGAGCTCCATTGAGGTGGCTCACTCCCTCTCTCACTCACTCATTCTGTTTCTCCTGCCGCTGCAGGCTGCCCTTTTGTACTGGGCTCCTGCCTGTGTTGGTGGCTTTTTCAGCCCACAAAGAAATCTGCAGCAGTCCTGACACAGGTTTGTTGAGCCTGCTGACTCCCCCTCTCTCACTCACTAGTTCCATTTCTGCCAGTATTGAAGGCTGGCCTTTTGTACTGGGCTCCTGCCTGTGTTGCCGCCTTTTTCTGCCAACAAAGAAATCCGCAGCAGTCATGATAGAGCTCCATTGAGCTCACTCACTCCCCCCCCCTCACTTGCTCATTGTGTTTCTCCCAGCGCTGCAGGCTGCCCTTTTGTACTGGGCTCCTGCCTGCGTTGGCATCTTTCTTCTGCCCACAAAGAAATCCACAGCTGTCCCGACAGAGCTCGGTTGAGGTTGTTCTCTCCCCCTGTGTCACTCACTCATTCTGTTCTCCTGGTGCTGCTGCCTGCCCTTTTGTACTGGGCTCCTGCCTCTGTTGGTGCCTTTTTCTGCCCACAAAGAAATCTGCAGCAGTCCCGACAAAGCTCCGTTGAGCTTGCTCATGCCCCTTCTCTCACTCACTCATTCCATTTTTGCTGGCGCTGCAGGCTGCCCTTTTCTATTAGGCTTCTGCCTGCATTGCTGCCTTCTTCTGCCCACAAAGAAATTTGCAGCAATTACAACACAGCTCCATTGAGCTCACTCACTCCCCCTCTCTCACTCGCTCATTCTGTTTTTCCCGCCACTGCAGGCTGCCATCTTGTACTGGGCCCCTGTGTGCAGTGCTGCCCTTTTCTGCCCACAGACAAATCTGCAGCAGTCCCAACAGAGCTCCACTGAGCTCACTCACTCCCCCCCCACTCACTCATTCTGTGTCTCCTGCCATTGTAGGTTGCCCTTTTGTACTGGGCTCCTGCCTGCGTTGCCGCTTTTTTCTGCCCACAAAGAAATCCACAGCAGTCACAATAGAGCTCCACTGAGGTCACTCACTACCGCTCTGTCACTGGCTCATTCTGTTTCTCTTGGCGCTGCAGGCTGTGCTTTGTCTGGGGCTTCTGACTGCGTTGGCATCTTGTCTGTCCAGAAAACCTGCAGCTGTCCTGACATAGCTCCATTGAGGTCGCCTCAGTCTCTCTCTCTCTACATGCTTATTGTGTTTGTCCTGGCACTGCAAGCTGCCTTTGTATGTGGCTCCTGCCTGCATTGGCACCTTTTTCTGCCCACAAAGACATCCGCAGCAGTCCTGATAGAGCTCTGTTGAGGTCACTCACTCCCCTGTCTCACTCACTCATACTATTTTTCCCACCGCTGCAGGCTGCCCTTTTGTACTAGGCTCTTGCCTGCATTGGCGCCTTTTTCTGCCCACAAAGAAATCTGCAGCAGTCCTGACAGTGCTCCGGTGAGTTCGCTCACTCCCCCCCTCACTCGCTCTCTCATTCTGTTTCTCCTAGTGCTGCAGGCTGCCCTTTTGTACTGGCCTCTTGCATTGTGGACTTTTTCTGCCCAAAAAAATCTACAGCAGTCCCAACAGAGCTCAGTTGAGCTTGATCATTCCTCCCTTTCACTCGCTCGATCTTAATCTGTCCCAAACACTGATTTCCCACAGCAACCGTGCAATTCTCTGGCAGGAGTGCAAAAACATATTTTAGCCAGGATGTGGAAAATGACAGCTGTACTGTTCATAAGGAGGTGTGAAAAAATGCCACTGTTGAAAAAGTGGCACGAAAATAGTACAAATTTGCGAAGTTACAAGGGTGCGTGCAAGCAGTTCAACACACACTTGTAACAGTCATGTTATAGAGTTTTGTCACGAAATTTTCAACATAGGAATTTTAGGACCTCTACTCATGGACACTGCCACTGTCATTGTCTTAATATGTCCCGAACACTGCTTTCCCACAGCGACCGCGTTATTCTGCACCGGCACTGCGAAAACACATTTCGGTCAGGATGTGAAAAATGACAGCTGTACTGCTCATAAGGAGGTGTGAAAAATGCCACTGTTGAAAATCTGTCGTGACAATATTACAAATATGCGAAGTTACAAGGATGCATGGAAAGTTTGCAATGCACACTTGTGACAGTCATTTGATGGGCTATCATCACCAAATTTCACTGTCATTTTCTTAATCTGTCCTGAACACGGATTTCCCACAGCGACTGCTGTATTCTGCACCAGAAGTGCAAAAACACATTTTGGGCAGGATGGGAAAAATGGCAGCTGTACTGTTCATAAGTAGGTGTGGGAAAATGGTAATGTTGAAAATCTGAGTGAAAATATTACAAATTTGCGAAGTTCTGAGGTGTGCGTGCAAACTGTGCAACACACACTAAATGGAACACAATCATTATGGAGTATTGTTACCAAATTTTCAACATAGGCATTTTAGGACATCTACTCATGAACAGTGTCACTGTCATTTTCTTAATCTGTCCTGAACACAGATTTCCCACAGCGACTGCGCTATTAAGTGTGAAAACACATTTTGACCAGGATGGGAAAAATGACAGCTGTACTGTTCATAAGTAGGTGTGGGAAAATGGTAATGTTGAAAATCTGGAGTGAAAATATTACAAATTTGTGAAGTTACGAGTGTGCATGCAAACTGCGCAACACACACTCGTAACACAGTCATGTTATGGAGTATGGAGCATTTTAGGACATCTACTCATGAACAGTGTCGCTGTCATTTTCTTAATCTGTCCCGAACATGGATTTCCCACAGCAACTGCCCTATTCTGCGCCAGAAGTGCGAAAACACATTTCAGCCAGGATGTGAACAATGACAGCTGTACTGTTGGGTGGTGGAAAAATTTCAATGTTGAAAATCTGGCATGAAAATATTGCAAATACTCAATTTACAGCGTCGTAACTGGAGATTGCAATGCACTGCCAAAACAGTCATTTTGGATTTTTCTGCCAAATTTGCAACATAGGCTTCTGAGCCCACCTCATGAACACTGGCACTGACGTTTTGTTAATTGGCACCAATTGGCACCAAAAGGTGATTCCGCGTAGTGACCGCAAAATCACCTTTCAGGCCTGATGAATGCCATGACAGTTCGAGAATTCATGAGGAGGGTTCCCAAAAACCCCATGTTGAAAATGTGGTGCCAAAATTCCAAAAAAATGACTGAGATATGCATTAAAGTTGAAAAAACCCTATTTCTACCATTATACCACTTATCGGCATTTCCTCAGTTTGTGGTCAGCTTTGAAGAATGCAGACATATTCCTGGTCCACGAAGATCATCGCGCCAGACTCCGAAAGTAAGTATGGGGTGAGGGGTGTGTGGGAGAGTAGGGTGCACAGTAGGTGGGCGGCGGGTTGCGGGTGGGGCAGGAGAGCACTGAGAGGCCAGTTCCTTTACAGGAAAAAAAACAAGGCGTGTGGGACGTTTTACTTTACAGGGGGCATGAGGCCGCGCTGGGGTGGGCTCCCAGCGTGTCACTAGAAAGCTTTCTTTTTTAGGAGGGCAGCAGTAGCTGACGGGGGATTGGCACCCCGTCAGCACACAACAAGGAGGGTCACGGAGACTTTCTTTTGGGGGCAGCAGTAGCAGATGGGAGATTGGGCACTCCTGTTGGCACACAACAAAGGGGGTATCATTATGTTGATGGGGATTGGGCAGCCTGTTGGCAGACAATAAAAAATGGGGAGGGGTTTGCCAATGCCCGACCAGGGAGTGGGTTCCTCCGTTGGCAGCAGGCTAGAGACACTGAGGCGACAGGGACTGGGGCCCCCATTGGCAAATAAACATGGTGGTAGGGTTAATATTGTTTGTGAACATCCCACCCTGCAATGACGGTCCTCCCTCATTGCAGTGGAAAACGCCAGTAATGATGAGGCGGCCCCTGATTGCAGCGGCTGATTTGTCTCAAGTTGGTGCCAACATTCCAAACTAGTGTCAGAAGCAGCGTGACATAGCATTGGGGAAATGGGACAAGCCTTGGCAGGCTGTGGGGGCATTGGCCACAACAGTGCGCACCTCACAACCTGCTTCTGAAAGCTGTCCCAATATGTTTCTTGCACTGCACTCAATCAACATAAAAATAGTGAGTACCCAGCTCAGGAATTATCTAGAATCAAAAAACCTCTTAAATGGGCAGACTAGGTGGGCCAAGCAGTCCTTATCTGCCATCAAATTCTATGTTTCTATCCCTTGCAATCTGGTTTCAGAACAAGACATAGTACTATTTCAGCACTTGCTAAAGTGACCAATGATTGATACCATTCATCTCTGCCGTATTCTTAGACCCAAGCAAGGCTTTTGACACTGTGGATCACAGCCTGCTTATCCCATCATTGAGGAGCATAGGTCTGGACACAGTATCACTGCATTGGTTCACTAATTACCTCTCAGGACCGTTCCAGCAGATTAAGGCTGAGGGTGAGCTCTCCCTACTAAAACCTCTCCAGAGAGGAGTGCCACAGGGGTCAATACTTGGCCCCCTACTATTTGCTATCTATATTAATAATATTGATGATAACATAGCCAAGGCAAATATACACCTGTTCACAGATGACATGGTTCTGTACCTTAGTCGCCCAACTCCTGAAGCCACCTGTGCAGACCTCCAGGAAGAATTCAACTGTCTTCAGAGTCAGCATCTCTTCAAAAAACTCCTGTTAAATGCCAAAAAAACAAAAGTGATGCTTTTCTCACCCTACAGTCATGCTGTGAACTTGGTTAGTACTGGAGCGTTACCTCATATCACTACTGTTCTTGGAGAAAACCTGGAGTTTGTCATGAAATTTATATACCTGGGAGTGTGGTTGCACCAAAATCTTTCATTTTCGGAGCATATTGAGGACTTGCTTAAGAAACTAAGGCAGAGGTCGGGCCTCTTCTTTAGGATAAACCAGTTCTTGACTACAGATGCTAAAAAGCGCCTGGTCCAATCAACATTCCTATCACTGGTTGACTATGCAGACTTCTTATACAATCAGTGCCCAAAATCTTCCCTTGCTAAACTGGACATGCTTTATTACAGAGCTATCAGATTTATAACAGGCCTTCCTCTTTCAACCCACCACTGTTTGTTGTATGCTGCTGTAGGGTGGTCCTCCCTTATGTTTAGAAGAAATAGAAATGTGGCGTTTTGGACTCTTAGAGCTGTCACAAAAAAGCTTCCCCAATATATCTTTGACTGTCTCCCGCTAAGCACGTTTGGAACTTATGCCTTAAGAAGTGCCTTATTTTTCACACTTTGTATTCCCAAAGTGTCTTCACGCTTTGGTAGAGCAGCATTTAGCTGTGTACTGCCCACCTTATGGAATAAATTGCAAAAATCTCTGAAACTGAGTGTACCCATCAGCTTGGATTCCTTCAAGACCTTATTTGCCCGAACTGTGAGGGAACACTGTAATTGTTTCCCTCGCTCCATAACCTATGCTGAGTCCTAGGCACCCAGCTCTCAGCTATCTTTAGTGCAGATTAGAGTACTGCTGGCCCTATGGATCCATCTCATGTTGTGAGCAAACCCTTTAATTTCTCTCTGCCCAATTAGGTTGCAACTGCATGCTAGCTACCTGTTTTCCGGCTTAGGTCCTCTACCTCCCTCCCTTATGCTCAGCGTACCCACATGCCCTCCCAGCTCCCCACCATCACTATTCTCTTCTGCTTTATTCTGCCACTGCATCGAGCACCTACCTTTTATTATTTGTGTCATATGATATACTGTCACTGTTGTATATAAATGTATTGTGTACTGGTATTAACCAGGCCCATCCTGTAAATGAGTTCTGTATTTATTTGTTGCCTTAATGATATATTGTCGCTGTTGCATGTAACTCGATTTTGACTGGCCTTAACCAGGTTCATCTTGTAAATGAGCTTTGCTCAATGATGTTCACCTGGATAAATAAAGATTTTGATTGATTGATTGATATCATCACTCCAGCTCAGCTGAGACTGAAAACAGAGTGTGACAGTGTGAATCCATTTAACTGGCATCTCTACAAGCTGCCTTTCCTGCCTGCCACTGATTCTAAGTGGGATTCTAGTGACCCCTGGGAACAAGGGGTTAATAAAGAAAGTCAAAGTTATGGACATTGAGCCGAGAACCTGAGGACTGAATACAGCCTGGGAGAGGCCCAGATATCTGCATCAGAGGAGGAGAAGGACCTGAGAGTGATGATTACTAGTGACCTGAAACACTCCATGAAATATAGGAAAGCAACAGCAAAGGCAAATAAAATGTTGGGTTGCATTACCAGAGGGATCAGTGGTAGGCGACAGGAGGTAATACCTTGTACAGGTCGTTAGTGAGACCGCATCTGGAGCATAGTGTACACTAGTGGTGCCCGTACTTTAGAAAGGACATAAACCACTGGAGAGGTTGCAAAGGTGGGTAAATAAAGATGATAATGATCCAGTAGGGTAGAACATATGAGGAGCAGTTGATGGCACTGGAACAGCTACTCTCGGAGGTGTGTAGAGAGAGAGAGAGAGAGACATGACTGAGACCTTGAAGTAGCTGAAAGAAATAAATAGGATGGAAAAGAGGGTCTCTTTAAGCTGAATGGGAACTGAAATGTGAGGGACACAGTCTCAAGTTGGAAGGATTCTTTAGTACAGGGCTAGTAGACACTTCTTCACTGAGAGGGTGGTGGCAGGTTGGAATGTATTCTGGAAGAGGTGATTACTTTGAAAAGGATAGGCAGCTTCAAGACAGGCTGGGACAGAATTAAAGGAAAATAAGGGTCAATGGAGGAGAAGGGTAGATTTAGGGGGCAGGGTTGGTAGCTTATGCTGAGAGCCCTGCCTTATGGGCAGACTAGACAGACCTAAGATTGTTGCTTCATGCTATGTTTGGATGTTTGTATATTGCAGTCACCAATTGTGTTTATGCAGCCTTGTCTGTTGGCCCACAATGGCATTTTGACACATGCATTTGTGGCCGCTGTTTAATTACTAAGCTGATTACTGATCCTTATTAGAGGGAGGGAGGTAGGCCTTCAGCAGCTCCTGCTTTAATGAAAGACATTGTGTGGTTGATGATCATGGCTAATATTTTGTGACTTGAGACTGCGTTCTCTGCTGTAATTTTTGTGCTGCTACCTCCAATGCTGGGAGACCTATTCTGGATTCCTAACTAGAAAGTACTCAGTCCCTGCTGCCACCAGCAGACATTTCACAATTGAGATCATGTTCACGACTACTATTATTATGTTGCTGCTATCTGTGCTGGGAGCTTACTTAATGCAAAAGCTGGGAGATCAGCAGTCCAGAAAGTAATCAGTGATTGGTGCCATCATTTTGTGATCATGGCAGTGCCAGTGTTACCTAATCACATAATAGTCTACAGAACAAAGTGTGTATTCCACTCCCTGCCATGTGTGAGATCATTGTGAAAATTATTTGCAGTGCTTTTGGCAATGGGGCATTCTATATATTGCTGTGACAAATCCACACTGACCAGGTTGAACCTTTTTCTTTACATCCATTACTTTGTCCTTGACTGTCCTACCACATCCATCACTGCTCCATGAATCTCACTTTTCTCTTTCAATGGCCATTGCCTCCCCCACTGCATCTCCCTTTTCTCAAAATACTAGTTTGCTTCCCTCACCGACAACCTCAGCTCCCTCGTCTCCTGCTTCACTCCTACTACTCCCTTCAATCGACTGATCCCCATACTTTCTCCCTTCCTCATGCTCAGACATTGGCAGGCCAATCAGTTTATTCCTACTGTTTCCCCTGCTTTTGCCTAGCTTCCCCCTTGCTATCCACTCTTCCTCTCCCAGCCCTAAAATCCCTGTTCCATGTCCACAGCTCTCATGCTGCTCCTGCTTCTGAGTTCATTAATTGTCCAACAGTAATGTTCCCTGTAACACTGTACAGCACTGGTTCCCTTCTTGCTTTTGCCATGTTAAATTATTGCTTTGTACATTGTCGTTTTGCATTTTGTATGTTGTCTGTATTAGTGCTGCTGCCTTTTTTCACTTTTGTACTTCGTGCATTATTGCATTCTCTGATACATTTTCCATGTACACTACCTGAGGACACCTCTGGAAACCAACGGTTCACATCTCAGCAGGCCCTTGCAGGTAAAAACTTTCAAAGTAAATTAATACAGTGAGGGAAAATGTGGCACCCTGGCCTTCATAATGCGAGACAGTATCAATCACTGAGATAGAAGCTTAGAGCATTGAAAAACAAAGTCATTATTGCAAACTCTGACTTGCTCCCAGCCTGGCTTACTCTAAAAAAGCAATCTGACTCCCCCTCCATATCTACCAGGCAAAGATGAACAGTAAATTCTGAGAAGGTGAGAGCTCTGACTAGTGGCAGCAAAAACTCATTAGCATATAAGGTGTCTCTTCTTAGGTACATTAGGGGGAGCAGGAGAGTGCTATGTGAGTTCAACAACTGAGTTATAGTAACAGCTGTTGTCACAAATTGGTGAAATATATGGCTTTCACCCCAGATATGATCATCACCCTCCTTCAGTATGCGATAACCTGAAATAGTGGCTGGGTATCTCTTTTTGAATTCTCCTTTGGCATAATCTCTGAAGTCAGTGATGGCGGCTCATATGGGTACCTTAAATTAATTTCAGTGCTGTTGGTCTATATCTCCTACCTCTTGTATTATCCTTAGTTGCAGATGTACATGTGGAATTATGGCTATCACTTATTGATGTGGAAGGGATGTCCCAGGAGTCTTGTCCCTGAAGCAATTCCTTTAACTAATGTTCAGACCAGCCAGACATTCTAATGTGTGCTTCAATGCACCTTCAAGTGCTGTGCCTTTCAGTATAGGTTAGTGGTCCAAGCTTTAGAGGGATGTTTTCAATTGTACAGAGCAATTTACCACTGAAGTTGCTTACCCAGACTAACTCTCCTGAATATTTGGATAAGCTTGGAGGAGTCACAGGACAACTTATGATCTGACATCTTTTGTTAACTTTGGTAAAGTGGTTATGTCCTAGCAAGACAGTTCTAGTATACATTCTGGGTGACACGGATGCATCAGTTCAGCTTGTACAACCTTAGTAGTTCCTTGAAAAGGTGCTGTGAAGAATGTATTATCAATAGTTAATCATTCTCAGTTTACAGCCTGACTCCTTTCCCCTGGATAAAAGTAATTTTTTTAAAGAACAACTCCCACAACTTCTGCTTCCATTTATTGTAAAAGAAGACTGCTTTATTTTGATATTTTTCTGGAAGATTCTGAAACTTGCTCAGAACAGCAAAGGCCCAAACCGAGGAAAAGATAGCCAACTCAGTTAAGAAGGGGGATAAAACCTCTTATAGGTACATCAGGGAGTTTAGAAAAAGAAATGGGCAGACTGGATGGGCCTTGCGGTCCTTATCTGCCATCAACTTCTATGTTTCTATGTTTCTATGTAGTGTAGGAAGACCAAGGGAGGGATAGTGAGGCTTAATAAAGGGGAGGGGTGGCAGAGGTGACGGTGAAAGAGCAGAGATACTAAACAAATATTTTTGCTCAGTATTTACAAATGAAGAGGGGGAGGTACCTAAACCAAACAATAGAAACACTCTGGATACAGAAGTTGATACCTGCCCATTTACAGAAGAAAGGGTTCTGAAAGAACTCTTAAAACTGAAGGTGGACAAAGCAATGGGGCCTGATGGGATTCATCCCAGAATTCTAAAAGAACTAAAGGTAGAACTAGTGACACCACTGATTACCCTGTTTAACAAATCATGGGAGGATGGGGTGGTACCTGAGGACTGGAGGAGGGCAGATGTGATTCCACTTCACAAAAGTGGGAGCAGGGTAGAAGCAGGAAACTACAGACTTGTTGGTTTAACCTCAGTAATAGGGAAAATGATGGAATCACTTCTGAAGGAAAGAATTGTCGAGTACCTAGAGGCCAGAGGGGCACAGGACCCAAGGTAGCATGGATTCACAGTGGGAAGGTCATGCCAGACGAATCTAATAGATTTGACTGGGTGACCAAAGTAGTAGATCAGAGAGGGTCTGTGGACATGGCCTACCTAGACTTTAGCAAGGCATTTGACACAGTCCCACACAAAAGATTAATATACAAGTTAGCCAGCCTGGGAGTGGGTCCCAAGATGATAGCCTGGGTAAAGAATTGGCTGGAGAATATGACACAGAGGGTAATAGTAAATGGAGTCCACTCTGAAGAAAGGGGGGTTATTAGTGGGGTACCGCAGGGTTCAGTATTAGGACTGGTCCTCTTCAATGTCTTTATAAGCGACATTGCAGAGGGACTGGAAGGAAAAGTATGTCTCTTTGCAGATGACACAAAGATCTGCAACAGAGTTGATGCACAAGGTGGGGTGGAAAGGATGAGAAGGGACTTGGCAAGGTTAGAGGAATGGTCAAATGTATGGCAGCTTAGATTCAATGCTAAGAAGTGCAAGGTAATGCAACTGGAAACAAAACCCAGGGAAGATACACAATGGGGGTGAGATACTAACAACAACAAAAATGGAAAGGGACCTGGGGTGGTCATATCAGATGACCTAAAGGTAGGCAAGCAATGTGAGAGGGCAGTAAGGAGGACTGGGGGATACTGGGATGCGTGAGGAGAGCATCACCAGTAGAAAACAGGAAGTTGTTACTCCTGTACAGACAGCTGGTGAGACCCCATCTGGAGTACTGTGTGCAGTTCTGGAGACCCAATCTCCACAAAGACATAGACAGGATGGAAGCTGTCCAGAGGAGGAAACTAAAATGGTGCAGGGTCTACACCGGAAGACATGAAGAGAGACTTAAGGAGCTTAATATGTATAGCCTCGAGGAAAAAAGGAGAGGGACATAATAGAAATTTTCAAGTACCTCAAGGAATCAACAAAGTCCAAGAGGTAGCATCTTTCAGAAAAAAAGTGTGTAAGAACAGGGGCACTAATTTGAAGGGGCGGCTAAGGTAATGTAAGGAAGTATTTTTTCACAGAGGGTTGTGGATGCATGGAATGGCCTTCGGAGGAGGTTGTGGAGTCAAAACAGTGGTGGAATTCAAGCATGCATGGGACAGTCATAAAGGCAATTCTAGGGGTGGGGGTAGGAAAAGTAGGCTGCTGGTTAACTAGGATCTGCAACTTATCCATCAGGTAGGGAAATGGGCAGACTGGGTGGGCCAAGTGGTCCTTATCTGCTGTCAAATTCTATGTTTCTATGTAAGGTGAATGGGGGCCTCTGTTAGAAAACAATTGTTTTGCAAAGCTAAATATTGCAAATATTGTCTAGTGTGAAGCTATGTGTTTACCTGACATTATTTGTTATTGAAACAATGGGAGGCTTTGAATGAGTATCAGTTACACTGAGTGTTCTAATAATAATGGGGCAGGAGGGTCTATATTGATCCTCTATCATTCGTTTCTTGACATGGAATGCAGACACCAAGTATATAATTAACATTTTTGCTGCTGTTAGATCTTCATATTTGGATGATATGAACAAAGGATTTCATTTGCATGGGCATTTTGTCTGGTGCAGCTTTCAACACGTAGCCCCCTATTTTCTATGCTTGTTCGGCACGCAGTGCATGCAGCATAGAAAAGCACCCCTGCTGCTGTGCAAGCCGAATTCTGCTGCTGTGCAAGCCGAATTCTGCTGCTGTGGAGCCCGCTGCTGCATTTTCTACCTTCTGCAGCCCAATTGCACACAACATGCAGTCTTTAGCATACTGTACATGTTTGGAAAGATGTGGGCAGAGGGCATTCTGGGAACTAAATACAGCCAAGCCAATTCTCAAAGTATTGAAGAGGATGCTTAGGGGTGTCAAAGCTATGCCATCTAGGTTCCAAGCATAACTGTTCTGCACCCCATTTACAGGAAGGCTTTTTTATTTTATTTTTTGTTATAGGATGAAAAGTACTTGTCCACCTAACTGTGCTATTTTAGGGGTCACTTTTTCGTTTTCATTTTTTTAAAAGGAAGAATCAGCAAAAAAGAATGGGAAGACTGCTATGCCCAGAGTGAATCATTGCACTGGTACACCCCACCACCCCAACATACATGAACATTGTGGGGGTTAATTTCAGCTGAGACGTGGGTTTCCAGTGTCAGGCCATCCTTAATCAAAACTCTTCCTTTGGGTGCATTGGTCCTTTCACAATCACCCAATGGAGTGGTATGGAAATTGAATTGCAGTCCAGGACTACAAATGGTGTGTGTGTGTGAAATCTCACTACAGCCTGTCTGTTCTGACTTGCTTTGGATGCTATCTTGCTTTCACATGTTTATTACAGTTATACTTCTTTATTATTTGTTACTAAGTGGTGCACCCTTTTATGTCTACACCCCGACAGCAAAACAGGAAAAAAGACCATTACGGCGACATCCGCGGTAATGGTCCTTTTTCCGTATTTTGCCTTGTTCCAGTGTTCCGCCCCCTCCCCGGACCAACTCTGGCCTGGAGTTGGAATCCTAAAGTCATGGGGGTGTGGGTGGCAGAGCCCCCCACATGGGGTGTTTGAGGGGTGCATCCACCCACAGAAAGCACCCTTAAAACAGGCGGCACAATACCTGCATCAATATTGTGCTGTGGGGGAGGTGAGCATTGTCACTGTCAACCAAACTTGGCGCTTCTGTTACTAAGGATGTAATTATATGGCTTAGGGCTAAGGGCAGTGTGTTCCATTGGGTAGATCACAGAAATGCAAACTAGAAGATTGCAGATTCCAATCCCACCAGCTCCACTAACTCACTGTGTGACCTTGAGCAAGGCACTTGACCTTCTCGTGCTTCAGTTCTGTTGGCTGTCACATTGGTAAATGTGACATATTGCATTGCAGTTGGGTGCCCAAGGCAAGTACTGTATACTGTATTGTGAAAAGAAAAGCTAACGCAAGAGCTGCTGCATTTGAAAACAGTTTTACAGCAGGATGCTTTATACTAGAAGGTCATCACACCATAACTAAAATATTCCATGCTGTTCTGTTACTCTTTATACACTGTGAGGGGTTAAAGTTACAAGTGCTGTGCATTGAATCCAGAGGCCCAATGTCAGGGCTATTCACTTGTTAGCATTTTAGTGCTCAATTACTGGTCTGAATACATAGAAATGAGAGCAAAGAATGAAGTTCTTGGTAGACAATGAATAAATAATCCCTTTCAAAAATTATACTTTTGTGCTAATAATAAGGCTATTTTTTTATTTTGCTAAAAGCAACCTTGGCTATACTGCAGTGTAAGAAAAATATATTAACAGAGGCTTTATAGTACATAGACCATATGTTTGATCCCCATGTCACCTAAATGCTGGGTCTGTCCCCGAAAAAATAGGACAAAATACAAACTGTGAGCCATGTAATCATATTTGGCCCAATGCATGAGAAAAAGCAATAAATATGTAAAGCATATCCACATCCTGTAGGCAACCCAGGGGTCCTACAGACTCCTGGTGGCATTTACTTAAGGGATGCATGCCTCTTCTGTGCCCAGGTCCCCAGCCGTTCACTCAGCTATGCACATGGATGGTGTAAGGGGGCCTGTCCACTCACGGCACAGTTCACAAAGGAATGGGATGCTGGGCCAGCGGGACACAGAACATGGCGGCAAGCACCCTCCCCCATGGAACTCACCCGCCAGCTGGGGCGGGACTGTAACCCCCTGCATTACTGCCCCAGCCCTGCAGTCTGGCAGGAAGGACTGGGAATAGCCATTGGGGCTGTCACCCATTACAAAGAACATACTGGGATGCATGGCTGTTCCACAATCCCCTGCTCCTTGCAGAGTAGGGGGGACCAGGTTGTTCCTCCGATTGGATGCTTACCCAAGGTTATTGATCTGCCCTCATACACCAACATACCAGGAGGTCGGTCCCATGGACAGGTACCCTGCGGTGGCTGATTATCATGAATGCCATGCTCCGCACATCTGTCAATGGGGCCGGAGCTGCACCGGATGGGAATGATCCTTTCCCACATAACCAGTTCCCCATTTGTGCATAGATCCCATTATCAGATAGTACAAAATACATTCAAAATTAATGTCTTATTGTTCATGAAGTTTGTAGCTGGATAAGAGACAACAAATAATATGAATGTGAGTTTTAAAATCTCAGTGCACTGTGCTGGACTTCTTGCCATATGTGATACATTTGTGAGAAGTATGGTACAGATTTCCAGCGCGGGGAAAATGGACTATGTGCATAGTTTTCTGAATTGTGTATCTTATGCATTGTTGCTCAAGTTCAATGAAGTTGCTAAATTATCCTCGCCTTAAATTGGAACCACTCCCTCTTTGCCATGGTAGGTTCATATTATTAGTGGAGGTCAGCTATTTAAACAATAACCCAAAACTGGGCATACATTTCTAGAGAATTAATGAACACTCTAGGTAAATTGGAAGGCAGGAGATCAACAGATGATAACTTCTGACACACCACAGAAGTGCATTAATCCTCAAGAAACCCATACTCTGGAAAGGGTTATTACGCTTATAAAATGGAAAAGGTTTTTTTTTGTAAATAAAGAAAGGTTTTATTTTCCTGTAGTTAGGCTGTTGAAAGTTAGAGTACGTAAATTTGATAACAAAGGCCAAATAACTTTGAATGCACTCATACAGTGCTGTATTTTGAAGAAACCTATGCCCTATTGTTTTTTCTGTTTAAAACGTTTTTATTTTAATGGAAAAAAATTGTATTTTCATTTAGTTAGGCTATTACTAGATAGATTAAGACAAGTTGGTTATTAACTGTATGTATAACAGAGATTAATGAATAGTCAGGTGATGTGTTTAGACCAATGAAGTTGTAAGGATTCTGAAGGCTTTGAAAGCCTATTTGATATGACAATGTTATTCTTTCTGAGCACTACACAATCATGCACAACCATCAGAAAGCAACAAGAGAATTATGTGGCCTGATATGCCGTCACAGTTGGTGGGGGCTCCTACAGACATTACAAGTTACACTCTCCTTTACTGTTACAGTAGGAGGCAGTATAGTGCAGTGATTTAGGGATCTGAGCTGCAAACCTGAAGACTTGGGTTTGAATCCCACAGCCCCTACTTGCATACTGTATGACCCTGAGCAAGTCACTTAACTTCCTTGTGTTCCCAGGTCACACCTGGAAACAAGCTTTGGTTTAGTGTGCCTTTCCTGGTTAAAAATTCCCCCCTCCCCTTAAAGGCAGATCCCTGACACACAGATTTGCACACTGCACAAAACATGTTTGTTGCAAGCAGTTGGGGTAATTCTAGTTAAACAAGCTTTTGTCAATGCCCAATGTTTGCTTGCTGGTATTATCATTGGAAATGCAGGAGTTAGACAGATGCAGAGTAGGAATGGCAGTGATGTATTGAACTTCATGCCAATCCTACCTCCACACTGCAGAGACAGAGAGGCATTGGGGTATGAGTTTGGGCTGTCACCCAAAACATTCATGCCATTTCACCTCACCCGATCCTGCAGACACCGACAAGTGTTAAGGTGTGCCTCGGGGTGTTTGGCTTTACCCAACACTCTATTAGGTTGGTTTGACAAGACCTCCCTGAGACGAATCCATGTTGCCACCCATCTTGGAGGCCATTACTTTCTAGGAATGCCACTAGCCCCTCCTTCAGTATTGCCTCCATAAGCTTACCCACTATGGACGTGAGACTGACTGGCCGATAATTTTCTGGCTCCTCCCTAGGCCCACTCTTGTGTATGAGCAGCACATGGGCTACCCTCCAGTCCCAGGGCACACACCCCGTTTCCAGGGAGGAGTTCAACAGATCTGTCAGCAGCTCAGTCAACAGCTCCACCATCTCCCTCAGCACCCTGGGGTGGATGCCATTGGGACCTGGTGCCTTGTCCACCCTTACTGCCCTCAGCCCCTCTAGCACCCTACTCCATGTGAACACTTTGTCCATCACCTCCTCCCCTTTTCCCCACCCCCAGCCCATGTTGGTAGTGGACCATCCTCTTCTTAGTGAAATGGAGAAGAGTACTCATTTAGAATTTTACGCTTGCTCCCCTTTTCCACCCAATCCCTCCCTGCTTTATCCTCACAATATGTTCCTTGCACTTCTCTTTTCCTGACATACCTAAAAAAGTCCCTTTCCCATCCCTTTATGCCATGTGCTAACATTAATTCCCTGGAGGCCTTAGCTTTTTTCACAATCCTGGCCACCTCTCTTGACCAACTCCCATAAGCCTCCTTATCCTCTCCCTTCCCTGTTCTTCTGTACTTCCCGTATGCAGCCCTCTTTGCCCTCACCCCTTGCCGCACTTCCTTGTTCAGCCAGCATGAATTCTTGGCTCTGCTCTTCTTACTCCTGGCCCTAGTGCAGGCTACTGTGGCCTCTGTTAGCCCAGTCTTTATGACTCCCCACTTTTGTTCTGCATCCATCCCCAGCCTTATATCCTGGAGTCTCCCTTGCAGTATTGCTCCCATCCTCACAAAGTCCACCCTACTAAAGTCCACCACCTTAGTGTCTGTGCCTCCTGTCTCCCTGCCCAGCATGAGAATGAGCCACACTGTTTGGTGGACACTACCAGCTAGTGGGTCCTCCACCCTCACCTCCCTCACCACCTTCCCATTTGCCAGTACTAGGTTCAGAGTGCTACCAAGTCTTGTAGGCCCTCAAACTGACTGTGTCAGAAGGCCATCCTAGAATGCATCAAGAAGCACCTGCTCCCTGGTACTGCTGCTAGTGGCCGTGTTCAGTCAACCCCTGGTAGGTTATAATTCCCTGTTACCACCATACTCCCCCTTCTACACATCCTCCTTATCTGCTCTGCCAACTCCCCATCCAGTTCCCCAGATTGGGCTGGTTGTCTGTACACCACTCTCAGCCTCAACTTTCTGCCCTTGGAATCCAGGAGCTGCACCCAAAGTGCCTCTGTCCTCTCCTCTTCTCTTCTCCCTCGTCCCTTATGCATTTGATCCATTCCCTCACATAGAGTGCAACCCCCTTTCCACCCCCAGTATTTCCTGTATATCCTGTATCCCGATTGACAAATCCCAATCATGGTACTCCGTGGCCCAAGTCTCTGTCACTGCAGCAATGTCCACCTTCCCCTCTGAAAGCAGTGCCTGAAGCTCTGCAATTTTGTTCACCAGGCTTCTTGCATTGAGAGAGACCACCTTCCACCCATACCCCTCCTTCCCCTCACTCTCCTCCTTGGCCTGTGTCCCTCCTCCTAGTAGTCCTCACCCTTTCTCCTCCTTATTCTTACTGGGTGGTGGTGTCTTCTGTATTACACTCAGACTACTTTGCCCACGCCCTCCTTGGGTTACTATGCCTCCATCTTTACCTGTATCTAGGTGGCAAGCTCATTAGGCTCCCCCTGTCCAGACCTTTCTACCAACCTCAGTCTTTTGGGCACCCCCCCACTAGTTTAAATCCACCTTAGTTGAGATATACCCCTCTAATCCCACCTTTAATACTCCCTTCCCTGCTCAAATGTAGCCTGTCCCCCACGTACAAGTCACTATTCCCCCAGATCCAACCCCAGTTAGTCACTAACCCATAATTTCTGGTGTGGCACCAATCCCTCAGCCAGTCGTTGAACTCCCAGATCCTACCCTTCCTCCCTGTGCTTGCACATGGTACCAGGAGTACCTCCGAGAATGACACCGACTCCCTCACCCCCTCACACTGTCTGCCCAACTCCTCGAACCTCCCCCTCACTACTTGCACAGTCTCCCCTGCCAAGTCATTTGTACCCACATGCAAAACTAAATGAGGTTTCTTCCTCCCCCTCACTGCACACTTGAGCAGTGCCTGCCCTGCCCCTCCTGCAGTCAACCCGGGGATAGCTTCAACCCAAACACGTCTGTGCCTTCCCCCCTTCTGCCCCATCTCACCCCTTTCAGTATAGTGTGCCCCAGGATGAGTACCCCCCTGTCCCTTACCCCTTTTCCTTCTAATGCCCTTTCCACCACCCCAGTATTCATTCTTCCCTGCCCCTTACCCCTGCCAGCTGCACCCTCTGTGACTTCTGTATCTGCACCCCCTACTTCCCCTCACCCCTTTTCTCTGCCTTATTCTTCCCACCACCCTTGAACCTCTTCCCAGTCTGACTACTTCCTACTGGGCTTCCCATGTCAACCTCCCTTCCTTCCCTGCTGATTTCCAACTTCTCTCCCATCCCCGTTGTTGTCGATTTAGAGCCTCCATTCCCTTCGACCCCTGTAGTGATACCCCTCTCATCCTTCCCCCCTTCCTCTAGCCTTCTGTCCTCCCGTCACCTCCTCCTTCCTTCCTTACTAGCCTCTCTTCTACCCTTTCATCTTCACTGTCTCTTCCCCTACCTGTTGTCATCCTTCTCATGCCCTGCTTGTCCTCCCCTCAATATGTTCCTGCTCCCCCTCTCTGTCCCATAGCAGAGGCTCAAATCTATTCTTAGTTGATACCTTCCTACATCTCTTCCCCTATCAGTTTCCCCTCTGACTTTCACCTCCATGCCCCCCCGGTCCCACCCTGGTCCCTCCACCAGCAGCCATCTGCTTTCTCCCTGGTACTCCTCATGGTCTCTTCCTCCCCATCAGGAGCCCCCCTAAGCAGGCACCCTCCTTCTCCTCTCTTTTCTGCTAGTCCTCTGATACTGGGGTCAGTTTCAGTCCCTTGTTGTTCTTCCCCGTCCCCCTTGCCATCCCCTATTCCCCCAGCCAGGATGCCTAGCATACTCATCTGCCCTACCACTCAAACTCCTCCCTAACCTCTACAGTTCCTCCTCAAACTAGCCAGTTGTTTATAGACCATAAACCCATAGGGCCGACTTTTTATTTTTTAGGGGGCTCAACAAAATAGCTGGGGTTCTGGGGCATAAACTCTCAAAAGCTCTGATGTTGGCATTCTTTAGTGCATTTTGAGGTGTTACTGAAGAAATAGCACAAAGTAAAACAAGCATCACTGAAATCATAGCACAGTACCGAATTAGACCATATTTTCTTCTCTGATTACATTATAGGGGTGTTTCTGGTAACTTTATCTATACAACTAGCAAAAGCCCAAATGATGCATTTTTCAATCACAGTAAGATGTCTCTAGCTTGCAGTCCCCAGTCCGCCCCCCCCCGAGCAATACCACAGTAAAATGAAGGGAATTAAACAGACACAATACACAGCATGAGAAATAAAATGTTAGGAATTCTAACTTTGTAATGAGTTTGTGCTAACAGTTTACTCCCCACATGGCATTAGAAGGCCAAGTTTGATTTGCAGTTACACCCGTTTGCTTTACCAAATCAATTTGCTTTATAACCTTATCACTCAGCCTAACTGCAAGTGCTTTTCAATAACTTAAGGTCTCTTTCCACTAAAAATTAATACCGATAGTGTTAGCAACATTTAAGAAAACATGATTTTTATGTAGCCAGTCACCCAACAGTTTAAATTTAGCTGACACAGTACATCAACTCAATGACTGCATGAAAGGGAAAGAGGAAATTGTTTAACCAAGAAAGACACATTAAGCTGAAGCTTGTTTCCGGGTACAATCTGGGAGCATAACAAAGTTTAAGTGACTTGCTCAGGGAAGAGTCATACAGTATGCAGGTCAGGTGTGAGCTGTAGGATTCAATCCCACATCTCTATGTTTGCAGCCCAGTTTCCTTAACCACTACACTATACTGTCTCTTGCATGACAATAGTAATACAACACAGTATTTCCTGCATTAAGCAGAATTATACATTTGTTTCTGTTAGGTCAAACCTTTCAATAAATGAAGCCAAAAAAAACCAAAACCCAGGAACCCCTTTTTTGATCCCTGTGTAACTTCAAACTGTCTTGGCTAGATCTGTGTGGACTAATCCCAACTTTACCTCCTGAGAATGATTTGGCAGATAAGAACAATGCACTGATTTATTTCACTGGAGGAGATAATACAAGAGGGAAAAAGTTTGGGCCAAAGGAAGTTTGTCAGCAATGAAGGTCAATATATTTGTCAAGCCAAAATATCCATGTCATGTAAACATAGCCACTGCATTGTTCAGTCCTAATAGCTGTCTTTGGAAAACAGCAGCATAGTCAAGGAAGCAGTAATTGTTCAGCTGAACATGTTCTATAAATATCAGACAGTACAAATAAAAGACTACTGCTGAAACCATGACTCACCTAATTCATAAATCAGGGACATTTTTATATTAGATTATAGCTACAGATCAAGTAAGGTACATTGAGTCTGGTGTGATTTGAGGATCATAAAGTGATGCTGTGATGGAACTGCTGTCTCTAACACTTTAAATATCTTGGGGTTGCCCTAGACCCGGTACTGGATTTTGCTGCTCATGTCAATGAAGTCTGTAGCTCAGTCAATGCCAAGATAGGTGCGGCCTATAGAGTGCGCCACTCACTCACCTCGGCAGCTAGAATCTCTGTAGCTAGAGGTGATGTTCTTCTCCCACAACTACTATATGCCTTCCCTGTACTCTCTCATGCCAATGCTGGGGTTCTTTGCAAGTGGGACACATCTTACAACAATACCTGTAGATTCGCCTTATCTGCTCCTCGCCTAACCCATCACTGCCTGCTCTATTCTACCTTAAACTGGCTGTCTCCCAGTGCTCTCCGTTCTTATGCCCTAGGTTGTTTTGTTGACTCATTGACTCGAACCCCTCGCCCCACCACTCTGGGTGACATGCTTACCTCTGTCTCACACTCCCACTCCCTTAGGTCCTCCTCCTTCCTGTTGCTCTCCATTAGGCCCTGCTCATCGAAAATGGGTGAGCAAGCCTTCTCCTACTTTACACCTAGGTTCTGGAACTCTCTCCCCCTACATGTTAAGAACTCCTCATCTCACCTTACTTTTAAGTATTCACTGTTTTCCCACCTATATGCTCTTGGTAACTGCAACTGCGCTTAACTTTCTGTGTTTGCTGCCAGGTGTGTAGATGCCCATGACTGTAATGTATAACTTACGTATATTGTTTTACCTGCACGTTTTCTCTCCCCTAGCTAGGCTATTTGACGTGTGATCAGGCTATTCATGCTGTAACTGTCATTTTACTCTAAATTGTTGTTCTAGTGTTATATGCGTCTTGTATAAGTTCTGTGCTCTACAATGCTGACTTATTGTTGTCCTGACAGTTATCTTCATTATGTTCCAATTGATTGTTGCTGTGATATCTTACTGTTGTCACTGCTGTATTTTGCAGTTTGTACTCTCACGGGTCGTACTGAAAATAGGCATTTATTTTTGCCTAGTGTACTTACTCAGTTACCAAAAGCTAATAAATAAATAAATAAATAAATAAATAAATAAAGTTAGGATCCACCACCAGTACCTTCACCTCTGAACCTCAACACCTGAATTCTGAACCGATGGGACAGTCAGACTCAGGCTCAGCAATGCATAATCTTAACTGAATCCCTGGACCCCGACCCCCAGTCTCCTCTTCCTCCTCCTCCTCACTAAATGTGGGATGGGAGTGGGACTGCACCTTAAAGAATCATTTTCTACAGTTGCTGACTTCTGAGAATGGCAGAAAAAAAAACAGTCAGCAACGGCAGAAAGTGAAATGCCTCAAAGCATTGAACACACACAGATGATATAGTACATCCACTCAAATATTGTGCACTCCATGGTGGGGACATTGTCTTACAACAAAAAAAGTTGGATGAGTTCATATGCAAAATCAAAAACCATAGTGCAAAAACAACTGTGATAACCATCCATGACAAGATGCTCCTGCTTCTAGTTCATGAGAAAAGAAAGAGATAGGTGAAATCCAGGATGCTGGAACCATAATGGCTGGAAGTGCAACTGTGTAAGTTGTTCAACCGACTAAAAAGTTAAATGTCTGGAACAGGCACAAACTGCATTCTTTGTTCTGTTCCATCCAGATAAATGGCCATTCCAGATTTTCATTCTTTCTGGTTGTTCAAGTCCCACCACTGCAGATTTTACCCTCAATAAGAAAATAGTGCATTTTGCACTTGTTCCAACTTCCTTCAAACAGACATTCTCATTTTTAATGGTTCTTCTGGCTGTCCCGGTTCTAGCATTTTGGATACCCTCCAGTCCCAATTCATTCCAAATGACCTAACATTTCATGCCAACTGCTTGATGCTTCATGAGATTCAGAGCACCTCTGAATGAAGTACCTAGCAATTGGCATGAAAAACATAACATTAGTTAGGTCAAAAGACTCAAAATACAATAATGCTGCTACATTGGTCTGTCTAAGCTCCTATGGAGTGCAGTGAGCACACAGCACAGGCAGCCCCCTTGGCTACATTGTTTGTTTTCAATTGTAGTTATTTTTCTTCAAGTGAGGCATGCACCCACCCACCACTGTGCCAGGTCCAGACTGCCAGTGAATCTGTGATGGTGCCTTTTTTTTCTCTGTTACCTCCACACTGTCAAGACAGTGAAAATATAACTTATTACCTTGTCCTTGCTGCCTGTTTCTTGACTACAAGCTGTGCTGCTGGTTCCTTCCCAGCTCCAACTTTCTCCCACAGCCACACCACCCGACTTTCACACTTTTAGTTGACCAAGAACCGATTGGTGAGGTGGGTGACGACTCTGGCTCTGCACTCCTTGCCGCATGCCACATGGCCCCAAACCCAGCACCAGTTATTCGAGGCAGTTGGTAAGCCCCACATAGTCGACCATTTTTGACCCACCCGATGACCATTTAATCTTAAATTATTTAATGGCTGGAAATGGCTCCGAGTCCTGGCGTTCCCACCCTTGCACACAGCACAGGCCATGCCCTGCTACCCACTACCATCTACCAAATCTTACTTCAGTTCTTCTTCACCTGGCTGCACAGTCCTGCTACTGCCACCATCAGTTGTCTGGCAAAATGAAACCACCAACGTTCACCGCCGTCTGCCGAGGAGGATTAAAATGGTGGATCCACTGGATTCAGATTGGCACCAAACAGCACACAGTGTCAGAGGTGCCACAGCGTATGTGTACTTCACACAGATGAACTGGCATGACTGGAATTGGATTGCACCACCAACTCTCCACCAATGGCACTGCGCAGAAAATTAAAAAAAAAGCAGGGTGTATGAATAATTAATGATACGCACATCAATGATGATAGGATGGTACTGCTGTTCCCGGCAGTGAAGTCAGCCAACCCCCTCCCTACTGGAAAGGTTCCTGAGGGTGGCGGCACTGACAGTAAAGTAAAACAGGGATTAAAAACAATTATGATGGGATGGCATCTGCCCCTGGGGCAGACCCCCACTTCAGCTTCCTGGGGGCTTCGCCCTCAGCCCCCATAGTCAATGCCTATGCACCCCCATCCTCCAAGCCCAGTCCAGGATCATGGTGAACCCACACCCTGTACACCCCCACCTTTCCAAAGATGCCTGCCCTATTGACATGTGGCACCTGCCCCACATTTGGCCCCCATCTTAAGTTACAGGCTCTTACTCCCGGTTTCTGTACCCTACTACAACTGTTACGCTCCTAGTTACTCAAATTCCTGTTCCCCACACTAGTCCCTCTACTGCCCCCTGGCTGACCGGGTTAATTCAGTCTCAAATCTCATCCGTTAGATACTGTATTACTGTAGCAATCCTAAAGCCTCCTTATCTATTTTTCACCCCTCAGCTACCATACTTTTTGTTCTCAGCCCTCATATAGTTTCACTTAGCCCAGTTAGAAATCCTTTTGCAGTCCAGGTATTACTCAGCTCAATTAGAGAAATAAACAGAACAAATAAATATGTATTATTACAGCAGTCCTAACAGTATAGCTCAGTTAGAGAAATAAACGGAACAACTAAATCTGTATTATTACAGCAATCCTAAAAGTATCCAATCATTGCTTTGTCTCCACCCCAGAGACCCTGCTGTAATATAGGACCACACAGGAGCCTGGGCGGCAGGGTGGGCAACTCTAAAGGACCAACAGAGCTCAGTTGAGCTCGCTTACTCCCCTCTCTCACTCACTCATTCTATTTCTCCCAGTGCTGCAGATTGCCCTTTTGTACTGGGCTTCTGCCTGTGTTGGTGCCTTTTTCTGCCCACAAAGAAATCCACAGCAGTCCTGACAGAGCTCCGTTGAGCTTGCTCACTCCCCCTCTCTCTCTCACTCGCTCGTTCTGTTTCTCCTGGCACTGCAGGCTGTCTTTTTGTACTAGGCTCTTGCCTGCATTGGTGCCTTTTTCTGCCCTCAAAGAAATCTGCAGCAGTCCCGACAGAGCTTCATTGAGCTCGCTCACTGCCCCCTCTCACTCGCTTGTTTTTACTCTGTCCCAAATGCTGATTTCCCACAGCGACCGTGTTATTCTGTGCCAGAAGTGTGAAAACACATTTTGGCCAGGATGTGACAAATGAAAGCTGTACTGTTCATAAGGAGGTGTGAAAAAATGGCAGTGTTGAAAATCTGGGGTGACAAAATTGCAAATTTGCGAAGTTACAAGGGTGCATGGAAACTGCGCAATGCACGCTTGTAACACAGTCATTTTATGGACTTTCATCACCAAATTTTCAACATAGGCATTTTAGGACCTCTGCTCATGAACAGTGTCACTGTCATTTTCTTAATCTGTCCCGAAAACTGATTTCCCACAGCGACTACGCTATTCTACGCCGGAAGTGCGAAAACACATATCGGCCAGGATGTGTAAAATGACAGCTGTACTGTTCATAAGGAGGTGTGAAAAAAGGCCAATGTTAAAAATCTGGAATGAAAATATTACAAATTCGCAAAGTTATGAGTGTGCGTGGAAACTGCGCAATGCCGCTCGTAAAACAATCATTTTTGTTTGTTTCACCAGATTTGCAACAGAGGATTTTTGAGAGCCCACCTCATGAATAGTGGCACTGTCATTTCGTTAATCAGTCCCAAAAGGTGATTACACACAGTGACAGCGAAATCACCTTTTGGGACCAAATAATGCCATGACAGTGACTTAATTCTTGAGGAGGGGTCCCAGTAACCCCATGTTGAAAATTTGGTGCCAAATTCCCAAAAATGTCCAAGATATGCACCAAAGTTGAAAAAACCCTATTTATACCATTATACAACTTACCAGCATTTCTTTAGTTCGCGGTTGGCTTTGAAGAGTGCAGACATGTTCCCAGGGTGGGGGAGGGGTGTGGGGAGGCAGGGAGCGCAGAGGGTGGGCACAGGTTTGGGAAGGGGGCAAGAGAGACCACGAGGGACCATTTTCTTGTTTTACAGGTAAAAAAAAAAAAGACAATGAGGGTTGGTTTTCTATTTTTGCAGGTGATGTTTGGTACACGGGGTGGGCTCCCAGTGTACCACCTGCATTTGTGGGAAAGGGGACCAAGCAGAGCGGGGAATGGGTCCCTGTCGGCACAGAAACAGGTGGGGAGCGTGCATGATGCCAAGGATTGGGCACCCCTCAGCAGAAATCGGGGGACATTATGCTGACAGGGAGTGGGCTCTCCTGTCAGCAACTGGAACTAGGAAGGGGAAGTGAAGCAATGGAGATTGGGCCCCCAATTAGCACAGAAATGTGGGGGGGCACATAATGCCGAGGGGGATTGGGCACCCCCTCGGCACACAACTGAAATGGGGGCATTATGCCAATGGGGAGTGGGCTCCCCCATTGGCAAATGGCCTCTGAGGTGGCATACAGCCACCAGGGTCCTGGGAATGTTACACCAGGCAAGGTACCGCCCTGCAATGATGGGTCGCTCCCTCATTGCAGCGGAATGGCTGACGCTGCAATGATGAGGTGGACCCTTATTGCAGCGGTGAAATCCTTTCAACTTGGTGGCACTCTGCAGAACCAATGTCATCAGCACACTGGCCCTGCATTGGCCGAGCACTGCCAAGCCCAACAATGCAGTGCCGGCATTGGCTGCCACAGTGCCACACCTCCACCACCCGCTTCTCTCCTAAGCTGCTACATAATGTTTCTTGCGCATGCATGCAAGCAAACATAAAAATATCTAAAAGAACTTTGACCATAATCAGAAAAAAATTAAAAATGACTTTCAAGGTAGAGTCTCTCTTTGTATTGTATCTGCTGAGAGTTTAGATAATTTTGGTGCAGTATTAGCCACTGCTTAGCAATTAAATCACAAATAGTAGTGAGAAAGAAATAATGTGGTCTACGAAATTCAACTCAGACCCTCGGAATACCGTCCAGCCAGGATGGCATTCTGTGGACCTGGGTTCAATTCCCAGTAGGTCATATTATTTCTTTCTCACTATTTGCATCTATTAATGACTGCAAATATAAACTGAAAGAAATCCAGCAGGGTTTGCCTTTCCTGTGGATTTTAGCTGAGTGCATTTGGTCTCCTCAGGTTGTAACCTAGGAAAAGGCCATTAATTTCCTGAAGAAGCACAGCTGAGCCTTCCAATTGGGGGTGGGAGGAATACTGAGGCTCATGACTGAGCAAGGTTTGGGGTTATTGCAATGTAATATTTGTGATGAGAACTATGTAGTGTTGCGAATGGCCTGCTATTCCACCTTCACTGTAGCTGAATGTTTGCAGAAAGGCAGTCAGAACAGGCAAAGGTTAAGTAAGCATTAATGCCTGACAAAGGAGGCTTCTACTGGGGAATTAATGCATGGTTGGGGGGAAGGTTGTGGCACGAGGCCTTGGCCGGGTGCCTACAACCACCCAACCATGCATTAATTCCCCAGTAGAAGCCGACTCTGGAGGGCATTAATGCATTTGTAACATGGGAATACTTGCATTCTTGTTATTTCCATTTTATAGTTCTGTTCGCTGGAACTGTTCGGCTTTGTGTCGGCGAGGTGAGATCCTGCATTTTCACCGCGATGTGTACTCTGTTTGCTGCTGTGACAGCTATTGGTGCTAGAGCCTGATCCGGTGACCCCGTGATTAATAGTTGGAGTGGGCATTACCAGTGATTAATCCCTGCTCCAACTTTGTTCATGTAGTATGTTTTGTCCAATGGCGTTACTTTATTTCAGGCTTCCCTTTTTTGTTGTGTTACAACTGAGAGTTAATCACATTGAAGGTATGAAGTTGAGCTGCAGTTGATTACCCAGAGGCATTACTGGCCACAGCTGAGGTGCATTTCTGGCCTGGTCTGGGCTCCGGGGAGATAAGCTGGTGAAAATCTTGAATTGAAAATAAAGTTTTGCCTTAAATGGGGGCACCAGCTGGTAAGAATCTTAGGAAGAGAGTAAAAGTGTTGCCTTAAAATGAATGGCGCACAACTCAGCTGTATTTCTGGTCGGTCACCCCAGTTGTCCTTGACTCCTCACAAATTCAATACGGGAATGTGGCGCTGACGCCTTATATGTAAAACTTGTTTTTCTGGCAGACCTGAGGTAATTATGGCGTTTACTGTTGGTTTCTGCATAGCAGAGAAACTCAGCAGGAGTCCCTAACCATACCTAACTGCAAGAATCCTTAAGGGGTGGATTTCAATACTTACCGGACTGCATTTGTAAGGCATTTTGCTTTGTCATGAATGTGAAATACTAAAGTGGTGCTGTATGAAATGTTGAAGTATAATAGAAGGAATCAGCACGAGTCCCTAACAATGCCTAACTGCAATTACAGACTCAATAAAATGTGCAGAATTTTCAAAAGGCTTAGATCGCTGCAAACCCCGGGTGTACCGATGATATGACACATGGGGCTGGCGGCAACCTAATTGGATTTTCTGTCCCACGCGGCAATTGCCACAAGTTAGACCAACATTTTCTGGTCTGACTTGCAGCAATCCTGGGGGCTGTTTTTATGGAGCTTGTGCCAGATGTTTGGTGCAAGCTGCCATAGGTCATGAAAACTGTCGAAACTGTGCCCAGGATTGTAAAACCGGGCACTGTTGCGGTGACAGGGTTTGGCGCACTGCAGAACTTAAGTGTTGCAGCACAGGGCTTGCCTGTGCCACACTTTGAAATTCCAGCCCAATATCACTGTAGTCTGCTACCTATCTACCTACACCCCCCACCCCCACCCAACAGGGAGAGTGACTTTCTGTAGGGATTTTCTGAGAGGCTGTCTTGAGTCAAGTAGAGATTTCTACCATTAGTATTACTGTATAGCTGCTGTTGTAGTTGTAAAGTCTTTGCCTTGTAGATTAACTTTAAGGTCTGTGCATCCTTATAGTGTATGGTGAAACTTTGTTGCCGAATGATGGAAATCCCAGCTGAGAATCCCTATGGGAATCACTAAAATGTGTTTGAAGAGGACAACAGATTGGTCAGCTGGTGCACAGTTTATAAACTGCTAGCTACACCCCTGAAACTGTTTTAAAAACTTCAGAGAGGCATAAAAAATATGCAGATAACGAATCTAATTGTGTCAGAAATGTATAACTGCTAAAAAACACTGTGCAATGACATACTACTGCTTTAAAGTCTGGTTGCAAGCTGAGATGATGTATATTGTTTGTGTCTTTCACCAGTCTTCCCTGGTGGTCTTGAGCCCCCCCCCCACTCCCCAATATATGTTTTCCCCTGGCATCAAGTAGAGCAACCCTCTTAGAAACATAAAAATTATCAGCAGATAATGACTGCCAGGCCCATCCAGTCTGCTCATAGGCCCAATACATTGTATGTGGCCACTGACCCTACGTGATCAGTGGTTTTTCATCACTCCCTTCCCTTGCGAGGTTCCCTTGTGCCTCTCCCAGGCATGCTTAAACCTCTCCACTGTGCTTGCCCCCACTGCCTCCGGTGGCAGACTATTCCAAGCATCGACTACCCTTTCTGTGAGGAAAAACAACCTCACATTACCTCTTAATCTGCCCCCTCCAATTTCATATCGTGCCCCTTATTCTAGTACTTTTTCTACATTGGAAAAGGTCCCCCACCTGTACCTTGTTTATGCCCTTGAGGTACTTGAAAATTTCAATCATGTCCCCCCGCTCTCTCCTTTCCTCCAGTGAGTACATATTGAGGTCTCTTAGTCTCTCCTCATATGTTTTGGTGCAAGCCCTGCACCATCTTTGTCGCCCTTCTCTGGATAGTCTCCACCTTGTTTATGTCCTTGTGCAGGTGTGGCCTCCAGAACTGCATGCAGTACTCCAGGTGAGGCCTTACCAATGTTTTGT
The DNA here is from genome assembly GCA_016271365.2 of Neoceratodus forsteri. Lineage (NCBI taxonomy): Eukaryota > Metazoa > Chordata > Ceratodontiformes > Ceratodontidae > Neoceratodus > Neoceratodus forsteri. The sequence continues at coordinate 627,236,435 of JADMNL010000023.1, read as the reverse complement.
GCAATGGCATCACCACTCCTGCCTCCTGCTAGTGATACCCCTTCCCAGCCACATTCCCCCCCCCCATGGATTGTTTGCAAGAAACTTTCATCACTTATCTGGGACCTGTGATGGCTCTTCTCCCACCGTTCCACGCCTGAGCCACCCCTTTGAATTATTTGCAGTAGTTCTTCCCCCGTAATGCAACTGTAGCACATGACCAAGATGTGCAGGGGCTGGTGTGTCTGTGCATAGCACTGTGTCTCATTTGGATGCTGGCACTTGCTGCTTTCATGGTATTGTAACAATGCCCATTGTGACAGCACAGAGAAAGGCTTGTGACACCATTGTAAGACACAAGGGTTGCAGTCTTGAATTGTGGCACAAAGTGGTCTTTGAAGCACTTGGCACCACAAAATTGCGACTGTATGTGGCTCCTGGTCTCAAACTCAGTTTATATACTGTATGTACATAATTGTATATTGTCAGTTGCAATAATATCACTAGGTTTCTTTGATCAGAGTTTTAGTTTTGTGGCTGTGCCTTGGCGAGAAAATGTGGTATTGGACGCAGTACAAAGTTTCTTGATTGCATTTGATTTCTTGTGGGGGATGGGACAGTCTGTTTTCCATACCAGCTGACAGCAATTATGTGCTTTTAAGTGGCTCTGCTGCCCACTGCCCACTGTGGCAACCATTGTGACAGTGATACTGTCTAGAGCCGAGAACTTCAAGAGTAGAACAAGAGCATGCCACAGCTGCCAATCCGTTTCCTGTAAGCAGTCAACCAGTTTCTTCAAAGAATGTAGTTGATTACAATACCTGTGTGAAAAAATGTCCCTGTCAAAATGTTTGGTTTTGCAACTAGCTTCAACAATACAGATGTGCCAGTGTCTGTCCTAAGGAGAATAAGAGATGGGGATACTTCCTTGGGATATCATAACACTTTCAGTGTGACTGTACTGCAGTCCTGCAACAGTCATAAATCAGGGGAATGTTACAAAATGCAGACAGATGCTTTTGAAATCATTTTTGAGGAGTAGTGCTTAAAGTGGGTGAGATTCAGCCATTGTAACTTTTCTGGTGGGAGGGGGGTTTAAATATATTTCATATGATGAGCAGGTGACTCAGAGGTGTGGGATGGCTTCAAGAAATGTTAGGGCGAGGGTTATAATTATTAGTCTGTTATCTTTAAGCCATGATGTGTCCCCTTTTCCTCGGGATTTGCATAACAATGGCAAGTGTAGAGATATAGGCTTCTCAATGTGATGACAGTAACAGGTGTATGGATCAAGGCGTGCATAACTGATGTTCTGTACCTATTACTGTATTTATTTTATTTGTAGTTTTGACCAGGAAAGGCACACTGAGCTGTGATAGCTCAGTTCCAGGTACATCCTGATGGTGAGTGAAATGGACCTGTTTTGTTAACAGAGGAGAAGATTGGGCTGTAGATTGGGGAAAATAGCCTACTCTTATGATAAATACCATGGGATCTTTAACTTTGACCTGGACAGCCACCAGTGATGGGCAAAAAGAATCACAATTCAATGTCTTATCCAAAGAACAGCACCCCAGAGGTGCAGCTGTTGCTGCTGCACCACAGTGTCAGTATTTGGAAGTTTCAAGTGTGGGACTGGAACCCATGACCATTCAATCTTCTGTTCCCAGAGGCAAGTGTGAAACCTAGTGAACCCCTGACACAGCTTTGTTCCTTTAACTCATTGTACCCTGCATGGCCATTTTGTATCAGGTTAAACAACGGATGGTTCGTATTTCAAACAATAGCCAAATTCTTTGATTTAAAAAGCGAGCTTAAGGCACCCTAACCCATCTGGTATTTTATAATTTATCAGTTTGAAAAACAATTAACATTAATGAGCATTTTCTTCACAAGGGTGTAATTCATGTTCAATAGCCATATTCCATTGTACATTTTGAAATTGCCTGTACAAACAAAAAGTCATTGCACTCTCTCACATCTACCTCTGCGTACGATATTCAAGATGCTAAAAAAAAAAGCTCCACACCGTTCATTAAATTTGTAATGAAATTTTATTAAATAGGCACACAAAAAAAATAAAAATACTATACTAGACCTGTACATAATTATGGATGCCCCACAGTGCAACTCACCCACTGCTATTTCACACCTGCGTAGTGCTTTATCAAAAGCCTTGCACGGGTGTGAAACAGCAGCAGGTGATTTGCACTGCGGGGCATGTAATAACAATATATTGGTCTGGTATTGTATTGTGTATCTTTTTCATGTACTTATTTAATAAAATTTCATTTCAAGTTTTATGAATAAGTTGGAGCTTTTATTCTTTAACTTCTTGGCTATGGTACACTGGGGTAGATGGTGGAGAGTGCCTTGATGTTTGGTTTCTACTGACTAGTGGTTGTACAGAGAACAGCACCAATACAGGGCAAGCTGTTTTTATGTTGGCACGTTTGCGCAGCCAACATAGTGGGACAGTGTAGCTTTAGAGGCACAGTCGTTGTTGGGCGAATGCAGGGCACGCACCAGTAGGTGCGTCCCGCATTCCCCAATCAGCCTGCATGCCGGGCGCCACACCATGCATACATAATGTGGCAGCAATCTAAGAAAAGGTCCGCTGCAATCTGAGCAAAGTTAAGTCATACACAGCGGTCCTTTCTACCATGCTACGCTGACCATGATGTGCATGGTGGCGAGCGGGTGGCTGCCTCAGTAGTGCTAACTCGGGTGCCCAACCCCTGTTGGTAACCCCTGCTTTCTTTGTTTGCCGACGGGAGCCCTTCCTGTCGGCATAAACTCTCAATTGTTGAATGCCGAGGGGGTGTCCAATCCCCTTGGCTCGCGCCCTCCTTCTTTGTGTGCCAACGGGTGTGCCCAATCCCTGTCAGCATTACTTCCTCCTGCCTGCCCTTTTTGTGTGCCGATGATGGTGCCCAATCCCCGTCAGCTACAGACACCCCCAAACAGTTAGGTGGCACGTTGGGAGCCACCCAGCATGCTAAATCCCTGCAGAAAAAAAAAACTGTCCTCGGGTTTTCCACTTTTATTTCCCCTGTAAAATAAAAACAGTCCCTCGTAGTCTCAATGCCCCTCCCCACCACGCCACCCACTGTGCACCCTGCCTCCCCTCACCCCTTACTTACCTGCGGAGTCCGGCATGACGATCTTCTATGGACCGGGAACACGTCTGCACTCTTCAAATCTGACCTTGAACTGAAGAAATGCTGGTAAGCTGTATAATGGAATGAATAGGGTTTTTTCAACTTTAATGCATATCTCGGGCATTTTTGCAAATTTGGGCCCCAAATTTTCAACGTGGGGTTTTTGGGACCCCTTCTCATGAATTCTTGCACTGTCATGGCATTATTCTGTCCTGAAAGGTGATTTCACAGTCATTGTGTGGAATCACCTTCCGGGACTCAGTAACGAAATGACAGTGCCACTGTTCATGAGAGGGGCCCTCAAAAAGCTTATGTTGCAAGTTTGGTGGGAAAAATCAAAAAAATGACTGTTTTATGAGCGTGTGTAGCAACTGCGCAACACACGCTCGTAAGTTAGTGCATTTTCACTATTTTCATGCCAGATTCTCAACATTGGCATTTTACCACACCTTCTTGTGAATCGTACAGCTGTCATTTTTCACATCCTTGCTGAAATGTGTTTTCGCACTCGGCGCAGTATAGTGTGGTCGCTGTGCAAAATCAGTGTTCAGAACACATTGCAAAAATGACAGTGATACTGTTCATTAACAGAGGTCCTAAAATGCCTATGTTGAAAATTTGGTGACAATACTCCATAAAATGACTGTTTTTATGAGGTGCATAAACGGCGCAACGCATGCTCTTAAGTTAGTGCATTCGCAATATTTTCAAGCCAGATTCTGAAATTTGGCATTTTACTACACCTTCTTGTGAATTGTGCAGCTGTCATTTTTCACATCCTTGCCAAAATGTGCTTTTGCACTTTCAGTGCAGAATAGCGCGTTCGCTGTGCGACATCAGTGTCCGGGACACATTACGAAAATGACAGTGACACTGTTCATGAGCAGAGGTCCTAAAATGCCTATGTTGAAAATTTGGTGACAATACTCCATAAAATGACTGTGTTACAAGCGTGCGTTATGCAGTTTGCATGCATGCTTGTACATTCTCAAACTTATAATATTCTCACTCCAGATTTTCTACAGTGCCATTGTTCTGCACCTCCTAATGAACAGTACAGCTGTCATTTTTCACATCCTGACCAAAATCTGTTTTCGCAGTTCAGGTGCAGAATAGCGTGGTTGCTGTGGAAAGTCCGTGTTCGAGACACATGATGAAAATGACAGTGACACTGTTCATTAGCAGATGCCCTAAAATGCCTATGTTGAAAATTTGGGAGCGGAAGTCAATAAAATGAGTGTTTTACGATCGTGCATTGCACAGTTTGCACTACGCTCATGACTTTGAATTTGTAATAATTTCACTCCAGCTATTCACCATTGGCATTTTCCATACCTCCTTATGAACATTGCAGCTGCCTGAAATGTGTTTTGCTTCGTCTGGCACAGAATTGCTCGACCACTGTGCGAAATCAGTTTTGGGACAGTTTGAGGAAATGACAGTGACACTATTCACGAGCAGAGGTCCTAAAATGCCTATGTTGAAAATTTGGTGTTGAAACTCCATACAATGACTGTGTTGCAAGTGTGCCTTGCGCAGTTTCCACGTACCCTTGTAACTTCGTCAATCTGCAATATTTTCATGCCACATTTTCACCACTGGCATTTGTGCACATCTCCTTATCAAAAGTCCAGCTGCGGTTTTTCACAGCCTGCCCAAAACATGTTTCTGCAGCTGTAGTAGCACAATGGCGTGCTCGCTGTGCAAATCACCTTTTGAGACCACATTCACAAAATCACAGCACTATGCGCTCTAGCTACGCCCATCCGCTGCCAATGCCAGTGCGACAAAATTCAGCATTGGCCAATGCTTGCTGTTATTTGTTTTGGTTCAGATATTTCTAAATTGCCACCTTGCTTTAATAATCAAAGGGCAAAGTTCATTTTTGCGGCTATCCTCTAGCTCTCCTTGGATCAAATGTCTCTCTTGTTAGCAGCTACTGTTCCTTCTGTCCTATGTGGCTCTGTCCTGTACTGTAAACTTATATTGTGATGCAAGTGTTCATATTGATCTATGGCACTCAACTTACAGTGGAAAGTGACAGTAGACAGATAATAAAGGCAGGGTGGTCCCATGGTTAGAATACAGACAGAATTGGGAACCATGAGAGCTATTTAAATATGGCATTTTGCTCCCCTTTGCTGCCTCCCGCTGTACTTCAGCAATGGGGAGACATATAGTAGGTGTTTTTCACCCTCCTAACCCCAGAACATGGTTATATGTGCCGGTGGAGGTAAGCATGCACCTTGTGGCTCCAGTGATGTCCCCTTCCCCCTGCCCAGCCTAACGCTGAGTCTCCCTCTGGACTTAGTGCTACCAAACTTCCACTCTGTGGCAGCCAAGAGCCCATGAGACTCCAGATCCCTCCCTGGGGAAGAGAGATGCCTATCAGCAGCTTAATCCAGCTCCTCGCCTGCTCCCATAGCTCACTCCCAAAGTTTGGTCCCCAGTGTGGTGTGAAGTGTGGTGTCCAGTGCCACAACCCTGGTGCCACCAGGCTGGCAATGGGAACCAAGAGTTTTATGGTTGGAATCCTATCATAGTCACTTACGTACTTTGTGGCTTTTGTGACCTTGAGCAAATTATATGATCTGGTAGGTTTCAGTCTATCCAGCAATAAAACTGGATAGAAGCAGGCCCTTTGAAATGAACAGAGCATCTAAACTGGGCTATGCAAAGAAAGGAGCATGGTCTATTGGCTCTGACTACTACCACATAGCACCAGACAATGCCCACTGGGCTGCATCCCCGCCCCACACCACCACCCATGGTTCCCTGCCCTCTGCTATTACCTGCATCAGATGAACTTGTAATCACGGAATGTTTAAAATTGTTCTCTGTATGAAACCATTTCTGTAACTTTTGTCTGCTACTGTCATGAACTCTGTAAACTTATTTATTTATTGAATTTTGATGACCGGGTAGGCCCACTGGGCCCCGGAGATCCCTTTTTCAGGGGTGACCCAGGAATAACAATACATGAACTAACAGACAGTGATACATATACAGGTCATAGGCATACAGCATTCATACAAATAAGTGAGGCAGAGCAGTATTTTCTATTGGTTACATATATCTAACTAATAGGCTGTTGTTCATATGATCATGCGACAGTCATACAAAGGAGTGAGGCAGAACTGTAATTTCTATAGGTAACATATATCTAAGAGCCATCAGAGAAGTTCTTTGTGGGGAGGAGGAGTTAGTGCTACCTTTTCTGGGGTTGGAGATTTACATGTGGTAGAGTGAGCTGACCCAGGGTCATTGTTGAAGTGTCAGGTACCATAGCATTGGCATTTGCTCATTGACAGCAGATGGGTCTTGAGTCTAATACGGAAACACGGTACTGATGGGGTTTCTCGCACCACCAGTGGGAGGTTGTACCAAAGGAAAGGGGCAGCATGTGAGAAGGACTTATAACCTGCCTTAGTTCTGACCTTAGGGACCTCTAGTAGCGTTTGGCCTGTGGACCTGAGGTTGCGCAGTTTACTCTTTACAGATAGGAATCCATCGAGACTCAGAGGAGGCTTGGGGCTAATTAGCTTCTTTGCCAGGCAGAGTACAGGGTACCCGAGGTGAGCTTCAAACGATGGCCAGTTGAGTCTCATTAACGACTCGCAGTGGTAGCTACTTGAGTGGGATAAGGAGGCAAAGCAGACCACCTTATTGTATAAAGTCTATAATTTACCGTACTCCAGCTTTGCGATACCCTGAAGGACCGGGGCAGCGTATATTAGTGTTGGGAGTAGGACACTAGAGGCTATGGCAGTCCTAGCTTCGGGAATAAGCTGTTCTTTGAGTCGGTACAGTAATCCAGCTTTGCTATTGATTACTTTGGTGACTTGGTCTACATGTTGTTTGAAGGTGAGACCTTGGTCGAGGGTAAGGCCGAGGTACTTTGTGGAGGAGACCATTTCCAGTTTGTTGCCCACCGGGGATGTAAGTTGGAGTAGTTGTGATTTGTCTTGTCCAGGGGCTCTAGGTCCGAACAACATGGCTTTAGTTTTGTTGGTATTAAGGACCATTTTGTTCTTGATGAGCCATTCCTCCATAATGTGGATATCCTCTTGGAGGGATGTACCTAGGTCATCCAGATTGTCTGAGGCTTTATAAATCACAGCATCATCCGCATATTGAATAACATTGCTGCTCCCGCAGTGGTTGTGCAGTTCATTTACAAACAGTGAGAACAATAGGGGCCTGAGTATAGACCCTTGGGGTACACCCTCCTTAAGGGACTGTGGGTTGGAGAGTTTGTCCTGCCACCTGACCCTCTGTGTGCATCCAGAGAGGTAGCTTTCAACCCATTTGAGGGCATGGGTGTCAAGGCCTATGTGGAAGAGTTTATGGAGTAATAATCTGTGATCAATCAGGTCAAAGGCCTTGGAGAGGTCTATGAAAACCGCACCTGTGTTGGATCCAGAGTCAATTTCTCTAAGTACATCAGTAGAGAATTTAGTTAAGGCAGTATCAGTCCCATGTTTGGCTCTAAAGCTGTGTTGTGATGGGGACAGAAGCATATGTGTCTCTAGGTATTCCCTAAGTTGGGTATAGACTAGTTTCTTCTGGATTTTTGCCAGGGTAGAAGAAGAAGAAGAATCAGTATTTATATAGCGCTTTTCATACATCCAAAGCACTTTACAAGCAATGCTAGACTGGTAGTGAAGTGACTGAATGTGTGGTGGCAGCCATATCGCACAGTCTGGATAATTGCATGAACCGGTTTTATGGGAAGGGGAATGTTGGCCAGAACACCGGGAATGTTCCCTACTCTTTGCGAAGAGTGCCCTGGGTTCTTTTGCTTCCACCTGGACACCCACCAGAACAACACCAGGATGGGCAGAAGGGACCTCGGTTTAACGTCTCATCCGAAGGACGGCACACCCCAGCAGTACAGCACCCCTCAATACTGCACTCGGATGCCAGCAATTTTTAGGTGCAAGTCCAATCCCGGTGTGGGACGAGAACTCACAGCCTTCTGGTCCAGAGGCGGATGTGCTACCAACTGAGCCATGCTGACACCATCAGTACACAGCAGGGAGATAGGCCTGTAGTTCCCTATTGGCTCCACAGGCCCGCCCTTGTGAATAGGGACCAATGAGCCTGCTTCCACAGATCGGGGACAGATCCTTCTACAAAGGACCTGTTAATGAGCCAAGTGAGTGGCCGTGCGAGTGCCGAGGCACCATCTTTAAGCAATCTAATTTTTATTCCATCCGGGCCTCCTGAACCTCTTGTTTTCAAGGTTTTTAGGATGGCCAGGACCTCTTTCACCTTTGCGAGCCGCATGTGAAAGAATGGGCAGTCAAGGTTTGAGGGATTCTGAGGAGAGGACTGGTTGTTGGCACAGAGGGCGCTGCCTTATGTTTGTCTGGGTTTGTGAAGCATATATTGAGGGCTTCAGCAATTAGTGCCTCATCATGCAGTACCTGCCCATTAGCCGTGATAGGGCCTGTGGCTGTCTTTTTATTTCCCTTAATCAGTTTCTTTGATGTGGGACCAGAAAGTCCTCGGGTTGCCGAGGTTTGTTTTCTGGAGATGATTAAGGTACACCTTTTTTCGCTTGCTTGGTGGCCTGTTTACATTGGTTTCTGAGTGCCCTGTAATTTACCCGGTCAGCTGGGAGTGAAGAGCCCTTAAACTTTTTCCAGGCTTTGTCGCGGCCAGTCATAAGGGCCTTTAAGGAGAGGGTAATCCACTTATAACAGTTGCCTTTTACTCGATAGGTCTTATTAGGAACCAGGAGGACCGCGACCCACATGACAGATCTGTTAAAGAAGTCAACTGCCCCTTCCAGGGTAGGGAGATTTCTTAGTGGACTCCAATCTAAGTTACCTAGAAGGTCATTATAGTGCTCCAGAGAGAACTTAGAGTAGTCCCTGGAGGTGAGTATTCTGGGCGGAACCTTGTCTGTCCTGTTCTTCCAGACACAGAAAATAGGTGAGTGGTCACTGAGAGCATAGGCCATGGTGCCAGCAGATTGGACATTTTTTGGGTTAGATACTAATGCCCAGTCAATGGTAGAGTGACTAACCATTTTGTAGTTCAACCTGGTGGGTAGGGTGATAATCTGGGCAAGGTTTGCCTTGTGTAACAGGCCATTTATAGAGGACGTAGCCTCTTTGGCCCAGTTCAGATTGAAGTCTCCCAGGATGATGAGTTCTGATGCAACTCTCTTGTTAGGTTTTTAGTGAGTGTCTCAAGGGATTGGAGAGCATTCTTAGGAGGTCTATATACGCACCCTATGTTAAGGTGTTTGGCACCACCAAGGGTGATCCTTATGAAGATAGTTTCGGTTTCAGGGGGCATGGTTACTTTCAGGCAAACAAGGGAGGAGATCAGGGTAGCCTTCATGTAGATAAGTACCCCACCCCCCCTTTCTGGATTCTGTCCTTACAGTAGCAGACATATCCTGGGGCAGCAATTTAATGGTCGAGAACCTGAGGTTTTAACCAGGTCTCAGAGACAGCTAGCACATCTGGATTATGGAGGACTAGCCATGCTTGCACTTCATGAATTTTGGGTCGAAGACTACAGATATTCATGTGGGCTAGCCTCAAGCCCCTAGGTGCCATCCAGGTCAGGTCTTGTGAGGTGGAGATAGAGATGTTATCTACACCTGAGCCCGTGTTGGGTTGAATGTCACCGTCTAGCAACAGCAGAGCTGTGAGCAAGAGACGGAGAATAAAAGTTAGGGGTGGGAACCTAATTTTCCTAGGTTTATAGGTAATTAAGAGGATAGACCTGTAGCATATCCCACTTCTAATGAGTTTACAGGCAGGTAGGAGGGATATATTGTCAGCAGGGGGTGGGCAGTAATAGTGACTGGTCTGGTGCATGGCAGGTCCATGTGGGGACTGGGTAGAAGGGCCTTGTCTGCCAGCAAGCCAGTCGACCAAGAGCACTGTGAAGATATACAAGCTGGTGAGGAGGAGATCTTTGTTTGGTCTGTGTTGGCCCGACCTCCCGGTCGTTAGTGACACCCTGCTTGGCATTCTAACCTCAGGTTGCATTATCTGAGTAGTCCTGACTAGACCTAGTAGTACCAGGATTTAAAACTAATAGGTTAAGTACAGGCTAGATGCAGTGGGATACCAGGACAGAGCACAGTCTTGAGCCTCCTGGGAATAATCTCAGTACAGACAGTATTGCTATCTAAGTTTTATATCCCTTGGGGATATAACATTTTGCATAGTTTGTAACTCTGTCTGTCCTCTCTGTGATGAGGTACCTTTGTAAACGAGCCTCTGGCTCAAAGGTTGTAAATCCGAAATTGTACAAATAAATAAATAAAATATTGGCTAGGGCACAGACTTGAGAATCAGGTGATCCAGGATAAACTCCTACCAGAGTGTCTTACTTATAGTGTTAGCCTAAGCAAGTCACTTAATATCTATGTGCTTTAGTCCACCTCACTGTAAAACAAGCATTTGTCAATGCCGAATGTTGCTTGCTTGCTTGTATGTGCTGTTTAGGTATTTGGAAGTGACAGTTTCATGCCTTCCTCCCAAGACATCCACTGTGTCTTTCCATTCAGTATTCACAGAAGAGTGGGAGGGGCAAGAGCCACAGCAGTACAGCAGTTGCCAAGGGGGTGAAGAGGTGGACAAAAGAGTCCTGCAGGAGCTCACTAAATTGAAGGTAGACAAAGCGATGGAACCTGATGGCATACGCCCAAGGATATTAACAGAACTGCGAAGGGAGATAGCAGTACCTCTGGCAGCCATGTTCACTGAGTCATTCAACATGAGTGAATTGGAGGAGGGCACATGTGGTCCCTCTACACAAGTCCGGCAGCAGGGAGGAGGCAGGGAACAATAGGCCATTCAGCCTCATCTCAGTAGTGGGGAAGATCATGGAGACATTGCTTAAAGAAAGGATAGTGGGGCATCTAGATGCCATCGGAACCCAGGACCATAGACAACATGGATTCACAGTGGGGACATCATGTCAGATAAATCTGGTTGATTTATTTGACTGGGTGACAAAGGAAGTGAATCAGGGTGGGGCAGCGGACAACGCTTACCTTGATTTCAGCAAAGCCTTTGACACCATCCCATATAGGAGGCAGATAAACTAGCTGGGTAGGCTGGACATGGGGTAAAGGGTGGTAAACTGGGTTAGAACCTGGCTAACGGACAGGAGGCAGAGAGTGGTGGTAAATAGTATGCAGTCTAGGGAGACGGGGCGACCAATGGGGTGCTGCAGGGATCGGTCCTGGGGCCAGTTCTGTTCAATGTCTTCATTAGTAATATTGCAGAACATCTGAGGAATTTTTCACCAAATTTTCAACATAGCCATTTTAAGACCTCTGCTCATGAACAGTGTCACTGTGATTTTCTTAATTTGTCCCATTGATTTGCACCGACTGTATTCAATATGCGCTACATGGTGGAAACATGTTTTGGGTGAGATGTGAAAAAAATGACAGCTATACTGCTCATAAGAAGGTGTGGTAAAATGGCAATGTTGAAAATCTGGAGTGAAAATATTGAAAATTTATGAACTTACTGCGCAAGGCGTGGGAACTGACTAGCGCCGCTATAAACCAGTCATTTTGGAATTTTTCACCAAATTTTCAACATAGTCATTTTAAGACCTTTGCACATGAACAGTGTCACTGTGATTTTCTTAATTTATCCCGTACATTGATTTAGCACACAGACTAGCCATTGGCTTTTCCTTATGGCGGAAACACATTTGGGTGAGATGTGAAAAATGACAGCTGTACTATTTATAAGAAGGTGTGGCAAAATGGCAATGTTGAAAATCTGGAGTGAGAAATATTGAAAATTCCAGCGAACTACGGCGTGCATAGGAACTGTACAACGTACGCTAAATAAAACAGTCATTTTAGAGAATTTTGGCACAAATTTCAACATGGGATTTTTGGGACCTCTTCTCATGAAAGATGTCACTGTCATGGTGGTATTCAGGCCCAAAGGGTGATTTTGCAGTCACTGCGCAGTCACTGAGAAATCACTCTTCGGGCCCAAATAACGCCATGACAGTGACATATTCTTAAGAGGGTCCTAAAACCCCATGTTGAAAATTTGGGCAAAATTCTAAAATGCCTGAGATATGCAATAAAGTTGAAACCCCCTATTCAGCCCATTATACAGCTTACCGGCATTTCCTCAGTTTGCGGTCGGCTTTGAAAAATTGAGCGTGTTCCGGTCCACAAGTCGTCACGCGAGTCGGGTAAGTATGGGGTGAGGAGGCTGGGTGCGCAGTGGGTGGGTGCGGGTTGTGGGAGGGGTTGGGAGGCAGCGCCGCAGAACGTTTTGATTTACAGGTTTAAAAAGACTACGATGGGACGTTTGCCATGCTGGGGTGAGCTCCCAGCATGGCACAAGACGTTGAGGGGACATTCAGCTGATGGGGATTGGGCACCCCGTTGGCCATGGCATTTGTTGCCACGCTGGGGAGTGGGCTCCCAGCGTGGCACAAGGATGAGGCGTTCAGTCGATGGATTGGGCACCCCCGTTGTGAGACCACTTGCCACGCTGGGGTGGGCTCCAGTACCTACTCTGGGGAACATAGCTCAGCCGATGGGGATTTGGCATCCTGTCGGCTATACAGTGCGTGCAGGGAGCGGGGCGTGCCGCTGCATGGGGGCTGTGCGTGAGCAGCCGATATCTTATCGGTGCTCACTGAAGCATAGCTCCCCCTTTCAACTGTATGCCACTGAATTTTGGAGCGTGTCATAGACAGCTCCAGAATGCATTGGCTTACAGGGGCCGTGGCTGCCAGCACACTGACTGAATTGGAGGAGGAGGTGACACACCTCTGAAATCTCCGATGATTGCACTATGTTTCTTGCACATGAGTGCAAGCAACATAAAAAGAGTAAAAACAGGACCCTTCTTCAAATGAGACATTGTATCTTAGATGGGCTATCCTGGGTAAATAAAATGTAGGGTATTTAGCATATCAGTACATTACTGTAAGCACAACAGTCACTACCTATATGGTTTGAAAAAGTACAGTACCCTGCATTTGATCTTTTACTCCATATTCTAAACAGCTGTATCTCACAGTTAGATGTGTTTCTCCAAGAGACAGGTCCTTTGATCATTATTGCAATACTGATTCTTGTTTGTGCTGTTTTCTTATTGTACGCAGTAAATAAAACATGCACACCCATGCACATCTTCCATAACATTTGATAAGCAACTCATCATTTATATTTAGAATTTACATGATCTTTATGGAAAGATGCCAACCTGACTGGTATCCAGTGATATGGGCAAGTCAAACTGAGTGACTCAAACTGAGTGACTCAGTTTGACCGCCTGTGATTAGAGGCCATTACAGCACAGTGAGGAGTGCTTATACTGAGGAGTAAAGTAGAAAACCATGACAGGAAGCATAGAGCAATCGGAAACGGGAGCTGTAGTGAATGAGGACATAGGGGAATGTCTGGCCATGCAGTTCTCAGCTTGCCATTTGGTGCTGAGGTCTGAGAGATGCCTCTGGTGCAGGTGACCCGGGTTTGGAACAAGGTGAGTGGGGGTAATTGTTTTGTAGTGTGCTGTTGCACTTAAGTTTTTTTTCTTACTTTTCTTGATGCGTCAACCATTTTTTTCCTGTAGAGTCCCCAGCCCTCCTGAATACTGTTCCCTGTTACTGCTGATGTGCTCCCCCCCTCGAATAACTCCCTCCTGAATGTTCTCCTATACCCCAGTGTCAGGCCCACCCATGGAGTTGATTATAATTTTAATGGGAGTGCAGGGGGCAAAGCCCCTCACATAAAAAGTTCACTATACAGTCAGCACTCAGATATCCGTCTCCCTTGGTTCCCAGACATGGTGACGGATATGTGAGAGAAACGGTTAAATGCATCTTTTTCTGTCTGATTGTCAGAACTCATGGAAACCATTTAGAAATGCAGGAAAAGAGTTTCTGGTGAGCCTGCACTACTTTAATGACTCTAGATATTAAGTAAAACACTAATAAAATATGGCTTAAAATGTAAACTGGTCTTTATTTCTTATTTTTTCTTGTTTTTGCACTGTTTTTCACTGTGCAGTTCTGTACCTGTAGTGCTACAGTACAGTATATTTTTTTACAGTACAGTACTGTACATTTTCCACTTTTTAAAACAATTAACCTTGTTACAGTACAGTAATCAAAACAGTACCCTGTACTCCATCACAAGAAATCATGGCATTTTTCAGTTTCATGAAAAACATTCCACCACACCATCACAAAGAATGGCTTCCCCCTCCCCCAGTACAGTACCTATACTGTACAGTACAAAAAACATGGCAATTTTTTTTCAGCCTCATGGAAAACAGTTCTCCACGTCACCATGAAACAAGGCACTTGCAATGAAAACAGTCCTCGACAAGCTGAGAATAAAGCATGGCATTTGTTTAACTTTCAACACCTCACCATCACAAAACCATGGCATTTCCCCCCTCTCACCCATAACATGGCATTCTGTTTTTCATTTAAGAGACAACAGTCCCCCATATACTGTACTGTACAATACATACTGTACCCAGAGTAAAGCATGGTACCTTTTTAACTTTCAGGGACAACATTCCACTGCACTATCACAAGCCATGGCATTTTCCCCCATCCCACCAATACTGTAGCATGGCATTTTTTTTGTCACTTAAGAAACCACAGTCCCCACATGCCCAGAGTAAAACATGGCACCTTTTTAACTTTCAGGAAAACATTCCACCATGCACCATCACAAATCATGGCATCCCCCCCCCCGCAGCATGGCATTCTTTTTGCAATTTAAGAAACCACAGTCCCCCACATGCCCAGAATAAAGCATGGCATCTGTATAACTTTGAGGAAAAACATTCCACCACACCATCACAAAACCATGGCATCCCCCCATACCCATAGCATGGCATTCTTTCTTTTTCATTTAAGAGACAACAGTCCCCTATATACCCAGAGTAAAACATGACACCTTTTTAACTTTCAGGAAAATATTCCACCATGCACCATCACAAATCATGGCATCCCCCCCAGAGCATGGCATTCTTTTTGTAATTTAAGAAACCACAGTCCCCCACATGCCCAGAATAAAGCGTGGCATCTGTATAACTTTGAGGAAAAACATTCCACCACACCATCACAAAACCATAGCATCCCCCCACACCCATAGCATGGCATTTTTTTCTTTTTCATTTAAGAGACAACAGTCCCCCGCATGCCCAGAGTAAAACATGGCACATTTTTAACTTTCAGGAAAACATTTCACCACACCATCACAAACCATGCGCCCCCCCCCACAGAATTGCATTCTTTTTGTCACTTAAGAAACCACAGTCCCCCACTTGCCCAGAATAAGCATGGCATATGTGTAACCTCACCATCACAAAACCATAGCATCCACCCCCACCCATAGCATTCTTTTTTTTTTCATTTAAGAGACAACAGTCCCCCACATGCCCAGAGTAAAACATGGCACATTTTTAACTTTCTGGAAAACATTTTGCCACACCATCACAAACCATGCCCCCCCCCCACAGAATTGCATTCTTTTTGTCACTTAAGAAACCACAGTCCCCCACATGCCCAGAATAAGCATGGCATATGTGTAACCTCACCATCACAAAACCATGGCATCCCCCCACACCCATAGCATGGCATTCTTTTTTTTCATTTAAGAGACAACAGTCCCCCACATGCCCAGAGTAAAACAGGCACCTTTTTAACTTTCAGGAAAACATTCCACCACACCATTACAAAACCATGGCATCCCCCCACACCCATAGCATGGCATTTTTTTTTTATTTAAGAGATGACAATCCCCCGCATGCCCAGAGTAAAACATGTCATCTTTTTAACTTTCAAGAAAACATTCTGACACACCATCACAAATCATGGCATCCCCCCTCCCACCTAGAAACCATGGCCTCTCCCCCACAGCATTGCATTATTTTTGTCACTTAAGAAACCACAGTCCACCACATGCCCAGAATAAGCATGGCATATGTGTAACTTTGAAGAAAAAAATTCCACCACACCATCACAAAACCATGGCATCCCCCCCACCCCCCACCCATAGCATGGCATTCTTTTCATTTAAGAGATGACATTCCCCATGTTCTTGGACTTACCAACAGTGCTATAACATCACAATTGAAAATGAAATGCGCTGACTCACAGTTTGAAGTCCTCACAGTTCACTGCCTTCATGATCTTTTTAAAGAATTGCTCGATCACAGTCTGACGTGACTTTTTCTGACCCACCACAAAAGTCTGTGCAATCAGGGCCCGGATGCAGTCAATATCCTTTATGTCGAAGAAATCCATATTCTTTTCAGCATATCCCAAGGCAACTTCCAATCCACGATGAGCATCCACTGCTGTCCGGGTGACAGGTGTTTCTGTGTCATCGATGCTGTCAGTGTCTTCATCAGAATTTTCTGCTTCATTGGATGGTTTCACCATCTGAACAATTTCCTCTTCCTCTAGTGCTGCACAGGTTTCAACATTCTCATCAGCCCGCAGGATATCTACCGCATTGACATTTTGGTGTCAGGCAGTTGGTCAAGAATGGAGGAGATGGATTGCACCACAGAGTCAGTGGAGTTGTTAGGTTGTTCTTGGGTGGTACTGTTGTCAGTAGATGGCTGAGCAACAGGGTACAGAATTTCCATATGTTTCCAGCAATTGACGACTGTTGTTGTACTCACATCGTGCCAACTGTCCCATATGAAATACAGAGCCTCCTTGATGTTAACATCTGCTGGTTTGCCATCATCCAGGCAGTTGACATAGTGCTGCAGTTGCTGTCGTCGGTACAGAGCCTTAAAGTTCTGGATTATGCCAGCATCCAATGGCTGGATTTTAGAGGTAGTGTTTGGAGGGAGGAAATGAAGGGTGACATTATGGTGGCGAACTGTGTTGGAGTGCGAGGAAGCATTGTCAAGCAGCAAAATCACACGACATCTCCGCAGGTGCATAGATCAGTCAAACTCCTTTAGCCATTCTTCGAAAATTGCAGCTGTCATCCAGGCTTTTCTGTTAGTGTACCAGTAGCAGAAACTGTTAGGATCAAAGTCCTTTCCAAAGCACCGAGGGCGGTTAAATTTCCAGATGACCATTGGCTTACGTTTGTCTGTGCCACTTGCATTGACACATAGTGCCACTCTCAAGCTATCTTTATTTTTCTTTTTTCCAGGCACTGGCCCTGTTGAAAGTGTAACATTGGGTTCCATCCGAAAGAATAGACCAGATTCATCCATGTTGTAAATGTCATTAGGGTCATACTCTTTCAAAACAAGTTGCAACTGCAGACACCCATCAGACACAACTCCTTCATCCACACTTGCAGCCTCACCATGCAGTTTGTAATGCCTAATGTTGTGACGCTGTTTAAATCTTTGCAGCCACCCACTGAATAGGAAAAGGAGTCTGGCTCACCCAGACGCTGGCCAAATGATTTTACTTTGGTTAACAGGACATCATCACTTATGGTTACTTTTTGCATAGTTTGTTCTCACACAGAATATTTCCCCTGCCTGCATGCAGAGCACTTTTTCAAGTGTGTATGCTTTTTGCAAAGACTAGTGATGCTTGCAATTAGGATTTTCAGAACCCATTGAGGTTGTAGGTTCTTGTTTAGAACTTGTTTAATAGTTCAAGGGTTCTAATCTTCAGCACTGAGATCCTAGTTTGTACACAGAAGTGTGGGGGTGGGGGGGATATAATGAGAACAAATAAAAATATAATAGGCACCCTATTAGCACAACAATAATATTTTTTGCTGAACATACAGAAAACAAAGAGAAATTGAGCCATTTAAAATATAAATGCCTAGAGTGATAATGTGTGTGTTGTACTGTAGTTTGGCAGACATGCATACAGTGGTAGTTACCTAAAAGTTTCCTACCTCGATGTGTAAACAGAAATATGAGCAGCACATTCTCATATGTATGTCTAAGTACCAGTGCCTTCCCAGTGTTACCACCTGTTATGGCCCCTGTGCCAGTGGCTCAGCAGTAGGAAGTCAGGTAGGAGGAGCCGCAGCAGCTGTAGCAGTCGCAGCAGCAGCAGCAGGTTTCCACACCACCAGCCACAATTGTGCAGCAGCAGCAGCAGCCACTGACTCCAACAACACCTGGGTCCCCAGCCTGTGCCCGGTCCTCCCTGCACCTCATTAGTGTGGGAGTTCTTCACTACACTGCCTGGGTACAGCAGTGTAGTGAAATGTAATCTGTGTGGTGTGGTGGTGTGCCATGGCCCCAAAAGAACTCACCTTGGCACAGGTGGTCAGCACACCCACCTGTACAACCACCACCATGTAGAGTGGCAGGCCAAGGTTGTGAAACAGAGCAGAAATGTGCCTGCTTGCCCTGCTGGGCAAGAGGTGGCAGCACGGCGTCCACCTGCATGTGGTGGTGTGAATCGGGGGAGGGCCATGGATCAAGCAGCTGCTCCACACCACAGCCTGCAGCAGGTGAAAGTGGCAACTCTCTCCAACTACCTGCTACACAGGCTGATTTTGGGCCTGATGTGGACTGAGAGTTGGAGGCTGTTAGCCACCATCTTGACAATGCTGAGCAGCAGTTGGAGTGAACTGTGGGGCATTAGCTACAAATTATAGGGATGCTTCAACTTCTGTTGTCCCGGCAAAACGTTGATTATTAGTTTTAGTTTGTTCTTGCACCCGCCACCCTCTCTGTGAAAAAATAGTTCCTGATGTTGCCCTGATCCGTTCCCCCTCTCTCTTCAAATTTCGGCCCCTTCTTCATGCACATCTCTTTTTCTGGATGATGCTGCCCTCTTGTACGTTGTTGATTCCCTTTTGATACTTGATAGTTTCTATCATGCCCCCGCCCTTTCCTTGCAGTAATATGTAATGTCCTTTAGAGTCTCTTTGTCTGACTTCTGCTGCATATCCTGCAACATTTTAGTTGCCCTCCTTTGTACAGCCACCATCCTGTCTATTTCCTTGCAGAGATATGATTTCCATAACTGCACGCTGTACTCCAGATGAGGTTTCACCAAATATTTGTACAGAGTAATAAGAACTTCCAGTTTTGTACTTGATTTTTAAGGTGATGCCTCTCCAGTGCATCCCAGTATCCCCCAGCCCTCCTTACTGCCTTCTCTCATTTCTTGCCTATCTTTAGGTCATCTGATACTGGTCACTTTCCATTTTTGTTATTGTTAGTAGCCCCTCCCCATTGTGCACTGTTTGGTGTATAATTGTAAGTTTGTGTTCCATCTTTCTTTCTCATACCCTTGTTTCCCATCCAAAAATTGTAAGAACAGCACCCAAAAACAGTTTAAAGAAAATAACCTAAAACAAATGGTGTCCTTCTCTTCCTTATATTCCTACTTAATAAGCTCAGTTTACCAACAGGAAATATTTTTGGGGCTCAGTAATGTTTTCTTCTTGTCATGGAGTGTTTGTGGAAAAGCAGTGGTGAGCAGTGCAATAATCTGCTAAACAGCATGTGCTCACTGTCAGGGGCCCAGTGCCCAGCCCCCTGAAAACATATCTGATAGACGACTTGGTCCACTGTTGATGATGTGACACATAATATATACGGTATATATTTTTTATACCATCAAAAGTGTACCAAGTCAGCTATCATATATGTTTTCAGGGGGCTGGGCAGTGGGCACCTGACAATACACACATGCCGTTTAGCAGATTATTGAACTGCTCACTGCTGCTTTTACACAAACACCCCATGACAGAAAGAAAACATTACTGCACCCAAAAAAGCATTTCCTGTTGGTAGGGAGGGACACCATTTTATTAGGTTATTTTCTTTAAACTGTTTTTGGCCAGTGTTCTTACAATTTTTTGGCTGCTGTCACAGTGTCCCAAAATTGCCAGAGTCCCAATGAAGAGAAATTACATGATAAAATGTTAAGAAAATTCTCAATTATTTCCTGACACACTAACGTATGCATGCAGTGCACCCACTCTGCATAAATGTGGCCCCAGAAATGGCTGCTGTCACAGTGTCCTGAAACTACCAGAGTCCAGACGAAGAGAAATTACATGATAAAATGTTAAGAAAATTCTCAATTCTTTCCTGACGCACTGACGTATGTGTGCACCCACTCCCACAACAACTATGGCATCTGCTGCTGCTCCTGTACTTCTATCTTCTGCTGCCTGCACTGACTGAGCAGATGCACAGTGTCTTGCCAAATGATGATAGCCATAGATGACCATTGTGTGAACAATGATGTGATGATGCAGTGTTGGTCAGAATGTCTGCTGTGCTGACTGTAACATGATGCCCTATATGTGTGTGTACTCATACTACCATTGGTAAATTACTGTATCTTGCATGCTCATGTTTTTACACAGAAGCAGACATTAAATTTATATGTGTGTGTATATATATATATATATATATATATTACATATATGTAATCATTGCTGTTTTTTCTCTCACAGGTCACTGAGTCATACTTTAGTTGCACATTTTTAGGCTTGCTGAGGAATTTGCTGTAGGAAAACTGTCAAGCCATGAATGGTAAGTATTTTTTTTTGGGGTGGGCTGGGATCATTTGGAAGCAAGTTTTGTGAATGGTTTTGTTTTGACTTCTTTACAGGTTTTCTGTGTATCCTCTGGATTCATATCAGTTTCATGTGTTCTTATTTGAAGAAAGCACCAATGGCAGCACACAGCACTGAAATGTTACCTGCAAACAGATGAAGAAGAAATAGTTCTTACTTCATTGCACTAACACATTCTGTTCTAAGTGTGGCAGTTACTGTCTGTTATATCCTACTTAACAGATACCAAGCTGTTAGTAAACCACACCAAGACCAATAACAAGTTTAGTGCATGTGACATGCACTGTCCCAGTGTATTAACTTAAGTTACATTCAAGACGTCTTGTCATGACCCAGATAAAACTTTGTTCAACCCCATGGCATGCTGAAGTAAGCCAGTGACTGATGTTCATGAAAAATATATTATCTGCTGTACATATCACCTACTTTGTATGATTTACACTGGCTTGAGAAAATGAAATACCTAAAAGAAGTGATGAAATAAGATTGATATACTTACCTGAAACTGATATCCTGTAGGTGGTTGTAGACAGTACTGTAGTACTCCTGCCCTCTGGTCCATTACACTGTTTGAAACTGGAAACCTGTAAAAAAAGGAAAAATGTTGACCATATATGTTTCTCAAGTGCATCTCTAAAATGTTAAAGGAAGCATTCACACAGCTCAAAGAAATTCTGTAGTATGACAAATTAGTACATACTCACTGTAAACTACTGATAAGAAGCGTGGTGGCTGTGACTGGATGCGGGCTTCTTCTGGCAGGTCCTGGTCACAGGAACACATTCCCTCTCACTGGCATAATGACTGGTGATTTGACTGGCTGGGGGTTACTTCTGGTCATGGTCACAGGAACACATTCTCTCTCCCTATTAGACAGTTCAGTGGCTTTGGCTGGCTGAGGGTAACTTCTGGTCATGGGCACAGGAATACATTCTTGCTCACTTTCAGACAGATGGCCAGGTGGCTGGATATGGTGTGTTATAGTCTTTTAGTGGAACTCAGGAGGAAGAGATCTTTAAATGGCAGGATTTAAGTGGCTACCACCTACTACAAATGGACAGTTGTGTTTAAGAGGCTGATTGTGCTTGCTAATGGCAGCACACATTCTGTTAAAGAGCAGGTACCCACTGTCAGGTACCAGCCCCCCCTCACACATATATAATAGCCGACCTGCTCCACTACTTAGTAGTGTAATAAAAATCCCATGTGCTTCCCTCCAGTTAAAAAGTTATAGCACCCCGAATGTGCACCCCCCATAAAAACAGAACCATGACTAGGTATTCTGAGATGGCTTTGTACTTTTCATACAAGCTCTTTGCCATGTAAAGAGTTGAGTTCTAGTGCATGACAACTTACAGCTTGAGGCAGTGCTGAGGGAGGCTGTTTTGAATCTGCAGCTGCCAAAGTTGGTCACGGGCCTTTCCAGAGTGTGAAAAGTGTGCACATATGTGGTGTGCAACTGTCAACATTTCCTTGATGTCAGGGTGCTGCAGAAACTCCTGGACTACAAGATTTAAACAGTGGGCCATGCATGGAACATGAACAAAGCCACCATCAATGATACATTTCACCACATTTGAGCCATTGTCACTGGCTATAAAGCCAACTTTCAGGGACAGAGGGTGCAGCTACTCATCAATTTTGGTCAGTAGCAAGTCAAGCATGTGTTCACCAGTGTGGGAACCAGCCACACTGTGCATTGCAAGCATTGCATGCTGTCAAATTCTAGAAAGATTGCTACCACAACAGTCTGCCTTACAACGCTGATTTCCAATACTGCCAGCACAGACAACCCCCGGTACCTGCGCCCAATGTGCAGTAATACACAAATATGAACTGCCTGCCATTTTGCCACTTGTCCACATATCCATACTTAAGTGGATAAATGGTGAGGAGGAATGTTGAAGGGCATGTCTTATAGACTCTGTCACAGTCCAGTAGAACTCTGGGACAACATGGGTGGAAAAGTATGTCCTGGATGGGATTTTCCATTTGGGACAGGCGCGTGCCACAAAATGCCAGAATCCTGAATCCTCCACAAAGGAGAAGGGCAACAGGTCAATTGCCAGTATTTCTGCTACAGTAGCATTCGGTTCATGTGACACCGCATGATTGGGTGGGTATTTCATGTTCTGGGCAAAAAGACTCTGCAGCATGAGTCGAGTTGTTACCCGTTTTGCACAAATGGCTCTGCTCTGCAAACGGCCATGGATGGGTGCTTTTGATGTCTGATGAAGAGGGGTGCACAGGTGACAAGTCAACAAATGAAGTTATTTTCCCCATTTTAAGCACAGGGGTTAATGTTGCTGTTACACAAGGTCCTTGCACCCTTATTGGTACCCTCAGAGGTACACCTTAGACAGCTAGTGCTTAGGCATATGTTATACTAACATATAGGGCTAAGGGCATCTACCATATGAGAGTAGATGTCAGGATATGTATGCATATTATTGTTATACATTTTGTTTGCTAATATATATATTTTCTGTGTATTTCTTGTTTACAAGATGATCAGGACATCTGTGTCCTTGTAATGATTATGATATATAAGTCAGCATTGCCACCTTTTGGTGATTTGTACTACTACACTGACTTATGTAAGACTCTGTAAGAACTGTATTCTTTTGTTTCACAAAGTGATGACTACCACAAAATTGTATAATGTTATCTTGGACCATTGAGCTACCTCTAATTTAGCCAATAGGGCTCATCTCTGTAACTAGAAATGTTTCTATCTTACAGTAACCATAGTAATTATCATAGATATATAATGTGAGACACTGAGTCTTATACCTCGGAGACCCCAAGAGACACGAAGAAACCTTGAGGTATAGGGGAACACTTAGCATTGGCTCCTGGTTCCTATTGGTAAGAACTGCTTAGGGCAACTGTGATTTATCCTTTTGGCAGTAATAAACAAGTTTATTACTCTTATGCAACGTGTTTGTGATTCCTTGCATTCCCAATATTGCCAAGAACCTGAGAGTGAGGTTTAGACCCCCCTGACATTGCACTTGCACTAGACATACTGCATAAACCACCACCACTGCTGCAACTCTGACCACCACTTGACAACAATTCAGAATCATCATCCTCCTCATGCCTGTAGTAATCCTCAGCTGTTATATCACCACTACTACAGACATGGCTACTTGGGCTACTTACAGTCATGGAAGGGGATAACATGTTTAATAAGGCGGATGAGGAGGGACACCACACTATGGCAGCATTAGCTCCCTTCTGGTGCCGAGTCCACAGTGCCATGTGCCTGTTCTTCAAATGTGTATGCTGGCCCCCAGTGCCCAGATGACTACCCTTTTATCACATCTGACACGTGCTTGGCAAAGTTGGCAGATTGTCACTGCCTCATCACTTGGATCTTGTACAAAAAAATCCCAAATGAGAGATTTAGATCCCCTACTTTTACTTTTCACGGGTCCCTGACCCTGCAGATTGGACACCAGTTTTTTAGGCAATGACATGGGGGGTGTACTACTACTACTACATGATTTCTGTTGCTGGCCACACTTGGACACTACCGGCCTATTACTATCTATGATGGCTACTACTGGGTCATCATCATCAACAGAAACCTCCACATCACAAATTTGAAGAGGGGGTGATTTAACCCTGACAGACTGAGCCTGTTTACAAAAAGCCACTTTTAATTTATTTTTTTCTGGTTCCCAGCTGGGGTCACTAAAATCATCATATTCCTCATCCACATCCACAGTGTCAGCTTGGATGCTGTCCTGTGGAGAAGAATCCAAGTACTGTCACATCCAACCTCAGGAGAAAAGGAAAAATAGAGGTTTTTTACCAAGCGGGAGAGGCCTTAAACCAATCACGCTAAAACAGGAGAAACAGATTGGAATGAACAGGCCCACTCACCAAAATATCA
The DNA here is from genome assembly GCA_016271365.2 of Neoceratodus forsteri. NCBI lineage: Eukaryota > Metazoa > Chordata > Ceratodontiformes > Ceratodontidae > Neoceratodus > Neoceratodus forsteri. Next base: position 627,211,870 of record JADMNL010000023.1, on the reverse strand, counting down.
TGTATTTATATTTATTATCTCTCTCTTTATGACATCCAGATTTATTTTCCTGCAGTTCAGGGTACAAAGAACCCCTTCATCAGGAAACTGGTTTTCTTTTCTGCATAGCTATACACACAGAGGGTGGGATATTCAGAAGGGTTGTGTATGGCGCAGCACAGTTGCACTATGCGCAACCCACTGATGTACCCCGGCATGATATTCAAATGGGGATTGAGCCTGGCACAAATCCCGATGCGCTGGAGCACATCAGTAATGTATGCGGCACAGGTAGGGGGGGCATGCCCATGCATACTCCGCACACCCCAATATTCAGCCCAGGATGTGCTGAGCCCATGCATGCACAACCCCTACCTGCACTGCACACAGGTGAGCCAAAAAAAAAAGGAGCTACAGCTGGTCACCCACAGGTGAGCTGCCATATTGCAGGGCACAACCCAGCAGCTGTCACCTGTGGGTGGCCACCCGAGCTCCAGCTGCACTGTCGAGGCGGTGCCCCCATGCCTGATCATGGGCATACATAGAAAAAGGATAGTCCTATATCCCTGGTGGTACAGTGGACCGCTCGCAACCCGATTGTGGGCATATGTAGTAATAATATTAGTCCAATATCCCTGGTGGTCCAGTGGACAGCTCACAGCCCGATCGTGGGCATATGTTGTAGAATATGTAGTCCTATATCCCTGGTGGTCCAGTGGACTGCTCGCAGCCTGATCATGGGCACATGTTGTAGAATATGTAGTTCTATATCCCTGGTGGTCCAGTGGACCGCTCGCAGCCCGATCACGGGCATATGTTATAGAATATGTAGTACTATATCCCTTTTGAACATATCTGGACAATGCTGACAATGCTGCACCTGCTGTTGGACCACCATGGCATCCCACGGCCACATTAAGGGATTGTTTTCTGCCCCCCCACCCCACTACTGTGTTGTATTGTTTTTGTGTGTTTTTTCTTTGTTGTTGTTTAATAATACACATTTTCCCTTCAAGGGGAATCTTTCTTGCTCTACATAGTGCAATACATTTCTGTGAAAACCGCCCGTAATTTCATTACAGTGTGTCATGTGACAGAGGAATTCCCATTCTGAAAAGCCGCCACATTCTGCCCGCCTTCTCAGCAATGTTAGGACGTGATGCCAGGGAAAGCGCGGGTGCATGCTCCATTACAGTGAATGTCCAATTGTCCGGCAGCTTTCCGAATGTGTATGTTATAATGGTCAGTTTGTGGTGAAACGTATGGGCACATTTCCAGTAAGAAGAGCCTTGTTAGTGGAAACGTTCCAGTGTTTCACCACAAAGTGAACCTTATAACATAATGAAACTTTGGGATAGCTGCCGGACATTCACTATAGTGGAGCATGCACCTGCGCTCCCCCTAGCATCATGTCCTAAAGTTGCTGAGAAAGGGGGGGGCAGAATGTGGGCGACTTTTCTGAATGGGAATTCCTCCGTTACGTGACACACTGTAATGAAATTATGGGTGGTTTTCTCAGAAATATATTGCACTCTGTGGAGCAAGAAATATTCCACTGGAAGTAAGGCCCCTACATATTAGGTTATGTGCATTACCATAACTATGTAACGTGGTGAATCTCTGTAAAGCAGCAGCACAACAATCTGTTGAGAACTCTGACCTAGATTTTTTAATGCTATGTTACAACTTCCTTTACTTACATCCTGACTGGAATGATACGAGAATTTCCAGTAGTTGAGTTTGTTGTACTACCTTTTTTCATGTGTGAAATAATGAAAGGAGCATTCCTTTTAAATTGGTGCTGACCAGGTCTTTGTCATTGTTTTCCTCTGCTTTTCTCCATCACATCAATTAGTTGTTATATATCAGTTCTGTTGTAAATTAACAGTTATGCAGCAGGCAGTGTTTTATGACACCACGTAACAATATTTATTGAAAAGCAGCTGCAAATAAATACAAACCTGGTCAGAACAATATTGAAAGGCATGCTCATTTTTTTTCATACATGAAAAAAAGTAGTCAACTAAGTAAAGCAGACAGAAATTGTGAAAAGAAGCGTATCATTCAAGTCACGACTTGGAGTAACTAGTGGCTGTGGCAATGTAAAGTAGCATAAAAAAGTACAGTTCAAAATTGCTACGACATTCTTGCAATGCTGCTTTAATTGATAATGTCAGTATGACATTGTAAGCTCACAACAATCACACAACACACAAAATGCATCCCCAGAATTAATGGCGCACTCAGTCATGCGTGCAGTGGTGGCACAGAGTCCACAGAATTTTTCTGCCGGCCCAAAATGCATCCTCCTTGTGTGCAGAAAATTGACTAGTGGTAACACAGTGAAATGGGAGTGTTTCAGCACATACAAAGTCCCCCAGAATAAAATGATGACCATGAGTGTCCTGTTGCTGGTCCAATGTGTTCTGTGAGGTGATTCAAGCAAATGCAATGTGATCATTTCAAGTGCATAGAAGGGTGCCCTTTGTCTATACACTAATAGTAGCCTTGGTGAGTAGATATGTATAGATATCTGTTTGTGTATTTTGTAGGTGAGGAGGAGGGTTGACAAGGACATGTACTCATGGTATTGTTCTGTATCACAGGTCACAGAAACTGCTGGTGTGCACATTCCAGTGCTCAATGAGAATTTTTTGTGTTGAAATTGGAAACAGATAACTCTCAAGCACATGAAGGTAAGTATTTTTTTTTGAGGGGTTGGGGGGAATCTTTTTCGCAGGTTTGTCTGTAATGGTTTCTTATTTTGTTACTTCTTCACAGATTTCATCTGCATCCTTCTAGAGTCCGGTTGTTAATGAAGGTCATGTTCATCTAATGAAATTATTTTTGCCTGTTGTATGTGTGCCCAAGCCTGGGGAAGGGGGGTGCCTGATGATGTTGAAGAACTTTTTTGGACAAGGCCACTTTGACAGAACAACAAAGCATCTGGAAGTTTCCTAAAAAAAGAAATGAATGACTTCTTACAACTTAATTGTTATTTGTCCCTCCCTGGTTCTCAATTTCAAGTCAAGTTACATTTCAGACCCACATCTTGTCAACTAACACAACCTGTGTGCAATATTTACTGCAGTCTTTCCAAAACAATAAAATGGATGAAAGAAAATCTTCATACTTACCAGAATGGATTTCACATGGATGTTCCATAGGTTCCTTTCTGTACAGTACAGCTGCAATACCATTCCCAATGAGTTTTAGCGATGGAGGCTTTTTTTGTTAACCTGTAAAAAAAACAAAATAAGTGTACTGTATGTGTTTTACCATTGCGGCTCTGAAAAGCTACAGAAAACAAAACATGCAACTAAAGGAAGTGAAACAGCATAACAAACATGAGTACGCACACTCACTTTATGGTTTAAATATTAAGAAACTTTGTGTCTGTGGCTGATGGATGTGGTGGTCTGGACAGACTCATGCTCAGTGGTGGCAGTGGCTAACATCAGTCCCGGTGGTGGTGTTCCGGGGGTCAGGCAGACTTATGGTGAAAGTGGCTAACATCAGTCTCAGTGGTGGTGGTGGAGGTGGTCCAGGGGGCAGACAGACTCATGCTCAGTGGTGGCAGTGGTTAACGTCAGTTCTGGTGGTGGTGGTCCAGAGGTCAGACAGACTCATGCTCAGTGATGGCAGTGGCTAACATCAGTTCCGGTGGTGGTAATCTGGGGGTCAGACAGACTCATGGTGGCAGTGGCTAACATCAGTCCCAGTGGTGGTGTTGGTGGTCCAGGGTGGCACACTGCCTTTTAACAACTTCAGTTAAAACCTGTCAACATTAACTACATCATCATCCTCATAAAGAAAGCTTCCCTCACAGTCATCTATGTCTGAAAGCTGACCACTGGGAAATTCTTTCTCTATTGTGTTGTCATCTACATCAGTGGTGGGCCGTTTCAGGCAGCCACTGCCAGTGCCACCAGGATGGTCCATTTCCACTTCACCAAAACCACCATGACTAGGCTAGGGTATGAATACTGAGGTTGCAGTCTGTGCTGGTATGTGCCTCTCATTCATTTTAATGAATGTTAGCAAACTAACATTTGCAGGAGACAGGTTTGTCCAACAATCCCTGACTATTGCACCTGCTAAGCTGAATACCCTCTTAACACTTACACTGTAGGGTGGGCATGTGAGGTACTTCAGTGTCACTGCAGTCAGCTCTGGCCATTCACTGACCTTTCCACTCCAGTACAAAAGAGGATCTTCAGTTATTGTCAGATGCCTGTTTTCAGACAAATATGACTCAACCATTCTCTGAGCCGCACTAAGTCCAGTTGTTGATGCATCATCCTGTTCTCCCGATTCATTTATTTCACAAATATCCACTTGGGACAAAGCCTTCCAAAGCAGGTTGATGCCAGCCGCTTTGGATGACAGACCACCTGGAACTGCTTTCCCCTTCCCCTTGCAGGATATGCTTGATAGTCCTACAGGTACACCTTCAGCCGGATTATGCTGCTGAGGTTTGCTGATTCTGGCACGTGACTTCTGTGCCGCATGAACCAAGCGCACCAGTTGACCACTGATATTTTTTACCTGTTCAGGCCCTCCCTCCAGTACTGATGCAATTCCACATTTGTATCGTGGGTCCAACATTGTTGCTATGGCAAAGTTGTCACTACGCTGAATGCTCACAAAGTGACGATCATGGTCGAATACTATCAGCATATGTTGCAGCAACATACTGCTACAACCATCTCCGGCAACATCAAGGCCATGCTGTACATTCACCAATGTCAGCACCCGCAGAAGTGGAATTGATTGGCTAATGGAGGCAGACTCACCACTCATGGCCTGTGTGGCATGTTCAAAAGGCCACAAAATTGTTATTACAGAGTCCATGAGGTGCCACTGTTCAGTCGTCATAGACATGGAGGCCCCGGAACTATCACGTCTAGTGTGCATCACAAGATATTCTGAGATGGCTTTGTATTGTTCATACAACTTCTCTGCCATGTATAACATGGAGTTCCATAGGGTGACAACTTCCAGCTTCAAGTGGTGCTGAGGCAGGCTGTTTTGTATCTGCAACTGCCGCAGTTGGTCACGGGCCTTTCCAGATCTTGAAAAGTGAGAGCAGATACGTCGTGCAATGGTCAGCATTTCCTTTACATCAGGGTGCTGCAGAAACTACTGCACCACAAGATTTAAACACCATTCGTGATGCATTTCACTACATTTGACCCATTGTCACTTGCTATGAACCCAGCTCTCAGGGACAGAGGGTTTAGCCATTTGTCAGTTTCAGTCAGTACCACGTCCAACATGTTCTCACCAGTGTGTGAGCAGGTCACATTGTGCATAGCAATCGTTGCATGCTGTCGAATTCCTGGAAGACTGCTACCGTGACAATCCACCTTACTGCACTGATTATTCACACTACCAACATCACAAACAACCCCCGGCACCTGCGCCCTGTGTGCAGTTATACACAAATATGAACTCCCCACTATTTTGCCACTTGTCCACATATCCATACTTAAATGGATGAATGGAGAGCAGGAATGTTGAAGGGGATGTCTTACTGAGTCAGACACAGTGTGGAACAACTCAGGGACAGCACGGGCAGAAAAGTATGTCCTGGATGGGACTTTCCATTTTGGACAGGCACGTGCAGCAAACCACCCGGAACCCAGAATTCTCCACAAAGGATAAGGGCAAAAGATCAATTGCCAGCATTTCCGCTACAGCAGCATTAAGTTCATGTGACACTGTATGATTCGGGGGGGTACTTCAGCTTATGCACAAAAACACTCTGTAACATGGGCTGACTTAAACGTTTTACATGGGGTGTGATCACAAATGGTTGTGCTCTGTGATGAATGGCATTGGCAGGGGGTGGAGTGTGGATGATTGATGAAGAGGGTTGCACAGGTGATTATGACAAACCCAGAAATGCAGTTATTTGTCAGATTTGCCAACTGGGGTTGATGTACCACTTGCACTAGACATACTGCATTCACCACAACCACCACCACCACAAAAACTGCTACTCTCACCAGCACTGGACAACATTTCAAAGTCATTATGGTCCTCCGCCTCATCATGCCTGTAGTAATTCTCTGCTCTTATTACTTCAGTACTGCACACTTTCAATTTACTACAGGACTTAACAGTCATGGAAGGGGATAACATGCTCGCTATGGTTGCTGTTGATAAGGGTGAACGCACCACTGTGGTATTAGCTGCCAGCTTGTGCTGGGTCCACAGTGCCAAGTGCCTATTCTTAAGATGGTATGCTGTCCTCCTGTGCCCAGATGGCTCACCTTTTTACCTCGACTCACCCGCACATGGCAAAGCGGGCAGATTGCAACTGACTCATCATTTGCATCTTGAACAAAAGAATCCCAAACAAGAGATTGTGATGCTCTGCTTTTAACTTGTCCATGATGTGGCTTATTTAAGTTTGTTATTTTAAGCACTGAAGTTGGGGGCGGCACATGATGTTTCGGCACTGCACACCTGGACTGCAACTGACCACCACGACTACCTATCATATTTATTACTGGGTCATCATCATCAACTAAAACCGGTAAATCACAACTTTTTACAGAGGGGGATTCCTGCAAACAGACTCGGACACAGCCACTTTGAATTTCTTTTTCTCCGATTACCAACTGGGGTCAATTACATCATCATCATATTCATCAATGTCACACACATCCACATCTTCTGCTTGGATGCTAGCATGTGGACTGCATGTTGCAACAACAGCAACATCATCGTCATCATCACATTCATCATCAGCATCTACACCACCATCACCTGATATTTTTTTCACCACATTGTGAATCACTGCATGGAAAATGCATGACATTAACTGCCATGGTGGACGGAATATCACATTGTATGCTATCGTTAACATGATTATCAGAATCTTCAGGTTCAGTTACTGGGATGTTACTGGGAAGTATGACATCATCTACGCTGCCACTCACTTACACTGCTTCACACTCAATATTTTTGGATACAGTACACTGGTCGGAATTCGAACATGGTGCGCCAATACTAATACAATCACCACCACTAACACCAGTAACACTAACACCACCGGCTGGGAAAACATCATCTCTTCCAACTATGAGTGAGGCTACTGATTGGGCTGTAAAAAACATTGCAGGAGAAATACCTTTCCTCACATCAGCAATGCACTTTTGCGTCTGTGTACTACCACACCCACAGACTATCTTACTGCCTGCATTGCCATGGCGAGAAACAGCTTTGCTTGCACGTCTTTTTTCGGGCATTTTGAGGGATCAACCACAGTATTATAACCAAATTTAGATTTTGACATGTTCACTCTCTGGTTGGCGGGATGCTGGATGTGAAGCCCAAAAAACAACTGTAGCTTCAGCAGCAGATAAAAGACTAGTCTGTCACGCAATGAAAATAACTTCAGTAACCAGTAGTGCTGATGAGGTCACAAAAACAATCCAATCTGGTAAAAAATTCCTTTTGTCGGTGGGGGTGGGGGGGAGCACTAACTGCAGATTTCTACGGCAGTACAAGCAGCAAAACAAAGAACCGATACCATGATCACGGTACAAAATCAGGCAGCTGCAGTGGATAGCAGGTTCACACTGCTGCGGCTGCAATTACACTAGTCTGTGGCACAATAAAAGGTGTATAATTTGATGTCACGCAACACCGCACACACACTCACACACAGAACAGTTTGTCTACAATGCTGAATGAGTAATGCGTAGCAAACTGAAAAGTTCAGTAATCTGCCACGTATTGTAATGTAAACAACCTGAAATTATGAACTGCTGCACCAGATCCACACAACACACAATCAGCAAGAAAATGTCAACAATTACTGACAATATTACAATGTGTACATTAACACAGTCAGTTATATCACAAAAATATAACCAAAAAACAAAGATTCTCCAACTTAAATCTACCTTCACCACAGATACGCACCTCCCCCAAAGCACACTTTCACTGTCTTTCACTACACACACTCAATGTTGTACATTAACATTCAAAATCCTCTCAAAAAACAAAAATGCTCGATGATATGAGCACAGGAGGGTTTCCTACAATCGATGAACTAAAGTTTAAGCTCCCCAAAAAAGGCAACAACGCTTTTTTAAGTTTTTAGAAGGCTTCAATCACAGACAGCTCTCAGAGCACACTGTCTCCTACTCCTTCCTACACATACTACCCCGAACTGAGGCTGTGCAGATCAATATAGAGCCCATGTGACCTGAAATCCCATGAATCACTGTAAAATTCGTCTTCGGCGCTCAAAAACAAGGCGACATGAGCGAAGGGCATTGTTCTCAATGCATTTCGCCTTAATATTTGATGGAGTAGTGGTGTGGGAAGGCGAAGTAATGCAAAGTCATTGATTTCAATGGACTTCGCATTACTCATTTATAATGTAAAGTACTCCACTTCGCGTTGCGGAGCACTCCGCGAATCCGCCTTTGCTTCGCGAATCACTTCACGGAGCGGATTGAGCCCACTTCGCCCACCACTAATCACACATTTAAGTGCAATGCCAATGTGTGACAAATACATTTATGAGTCGCACTTATATGTGAAACACGTAAATTGGCCATTTCGATAAAATGACAGCCAAAGTCCCAAAAAGGTATTTCTGGCTCATTTTTGGAAAAACAACAACAGAATCTTGCTGAAAAAGTCATGTTTAGCAAGATTCATGTGTTTGTTCTTTTCAAATTCTTAATTTTTATGCATTTTCAATTTTTTTAACGAAGTAAAAAGACAAGATGGAGGCCATTATGACCTGTATTTTTTCATGAAACATAAATCACTAAGTTTGGAAAGGTAAATCACTAATTTTTGAAAGGTAAATGCCTGCAAAAGGTAAATTATATTTCATATCAGAAGATTATCCTAAAACCCTACTGAGCATGCTCAGGAAAAAAAACTTTAAATCCTTTATAACTCTGGAACCAAGTATTATTTTTTTACAAAACCTTAAAAATGCACTACCTTAGCACAGGTCTCTACTACCCTAAACATTTTGGAAAAAATTCTGCACCATCTAGGCTGTAGATGAGAGCAAAAAGGTGTAATGAGTGTAGGAAAAAAAAAAATTTTCTCATTAAAAATCGACATTCCAAATCTTGGAAACTGCACAGTCTACTGTCACGAAACTTCTCACGTCTTGAGAATGTGCCAGCAAGACACTGTGTGCCACATTCAGGACATTTTGGTTGAATGCCACCACAGTTATTAAGGTGCAAAATTTGGGATTTAACATTAAACACCCTATTTAACCTTAACAACTATATAATGGTGCTACTACACCCGTATAATCAGCCTATCTATCTATCTATCTATCTATCTATCTATCTATCTATGTCCATCTATTTATCTATCTAGCTATCTTTCTGATAAAAGGTTTTGAGCACTATTTTAAAGGAGACTTTCTGTATTGTTTAGTGGCCAAACAAATGGAATATGTCACTAATATGGAGACATACTGTATAAGCAGTGAATAATCTTATATATGAGTATATTTAAAAAAGAGATAAAACAAAGACATGTATATATTAATTTGCTAAGAATTATATGTAACAATAAAGCTAATCTGATGATGTATGATATTGAATAAACACTTCTGCATAGAATATCAACTAGTCCTGATGAAGCAGCAATTTGTAAAGCTGTGAAATGTGAACAGGTTAAGCTGATAAACTTGACTATTCAGAAACAAATAATTGTTGAACAAAAAATAAAAACTTGGTGAGCAGTTTTATTTGGCTGACCGATGGTGGATTTAAGTCAGTCAGTCTGCAACAAAACCTGTGAATTAGTTGGGAGGCGTTTATTGGACTTGGTGATTTGGCAGTTTCACAAAGCATCGTTAACAATTTTATTTAATTGCACCACTGTTGGTCAACAACATATGTCTTCAAGCCTCGATCATTTCCACTGCTGGGTACCCAGTGAACATCGTGCACTCCTTAGGCAGACTTAAAAGTATAACTCTGGCCTGTGCTGGGAGAGGGTAGTGCCCTTAGTATAGGAGGGCTCATGCAAAGCTGCTGCACTGTGGATTGTGGTGTGGGGATGGGCATGCTTTGAGCACTGAGTTTAGAAGTGCACTGAAGTGCAGTCTAAGAGAGCATTATTTTAGCTGATCCTTGAATGGCATTCAGGACTAGCCAGGTTTAAAGTTGGCTGGGCCTAGGTGGGCATGGAGACCTGCTATAGGAGATTATAAAGTCCTGTATTACCTCATTGCTGCTGACCCCTTTTTCTTCCGTTAGGGCCTGGAGCGCACCCTAAATAAAAATGTTTTTTTTTTTTGTTTGAATTCTGTGTGTGAGTCGTATTTAGGTTACAGTGATAAGTGCATGCTTTGCGGGAACTGTCACTGTAGTGTGTTTGTTCATGGTCGGGGTGATCTAGTTGGGAGGTAGGGAGGTACTGCATCCCAGGGAGATGCACCATACTTACACTAGGCCCACTTTAACATTTCTCTGGGTGGAAGTATGGTGCTATTTTCTATTTAAACTTTGGATACAACCCCCCCCCAACAAAGTAATAAAAGGAGCCAGGCCCATAAGCCTTGTCATACCGTGCTCCATACTGTCTCAATGAACTCCCCGGATATAGCTAATGAGTCCAAATTGTGGCCATTTAAGAAAACTACACCTACACCTTATCAAACTGGGCTTTTGTAGTGCTAGCCCTACCTTGACTCCCACATACCCACCTCCAGGCCACTTTTTCCTCCCCCTCTCTCCACCCCAGCCTCCCTTAACTTGTCCACCCTTTCTAGTATCTCCTATTCCCTTCGAGACCCCTTGCCTCCTCCTTCACCTCCCTTTTCTTCCCCCTCCCTTATTGAGCTTTGACAAAGAATTGATTATTCTGCCTAAATACTCCATGCCTTGTAACTGCTGTAATTATAACTATATGTACTGTATCCCTGTGATTTCTTGTATGGTCCTACTGTATCCTGTTGCATTGCACTTATGATGTTCGCACTGCTTCCACTTATGTAATGTTAGTATTGTTTTACTTTTATCTTTGTTCTCTAATAATAATAATAATAAACTTTATTTTTATGGCACCTTTCAAATGCCAAGAACCTAACAAATTTGAAATCACAAAACAAGCATCACAGCAACATAAAATGTATAAAATCACTAATATCATCATACAGTCATTCACTGAATGCTTGGTGCCATAGATATGTTTTCAGAGCTTGCTTAAATCCCTCCAAAGTCTTGCACTCCCGTAACCAATGGCATACAGAGTTCCAAAGGGTTGGGGCCACATGCATAAATGCTCTGGCCCCACAAGATTTCAGACACACTGTTGGAATCTCTAGCAACCCCTCATTGGCTGAGTGGAGCGATCATCCAGGGCAGTAGGGGACCAGAAGCTCTTTCAGGTAGTCCGGGCCCAGTCCGTGTAGGGCTTTAAAAGTCAGAAGACTGACTTTAAAGGTAATCTGCCACTGTATTGGCAGCCAGTGCAGTCCTTGTAGCACCGGCAAAATATGACAGGACCAAGACGATCCCATCAAAAGCCGGGCCATCGTGTTCTGCACTAGCTGCAGGTGATGGATTTCCACCCCTGGTAGCCCTAGGTAAAGGGAGTTGCAATAATCTAAGCACAAGGGCACAAAGGCATGGATCAGAGTAGGAAGGTCACTGGATGGAACAAGGTGCTTAATTCTGGAGATATTCCTCAGATGGTAAAAAGAGGATTTGACGAAAGCCGACACCTGAGAATGCAGGGTCAGCCCTTCATCAAAACTTACCACCATGTTTTGCACCCTTTTAGAGGTCAGGAGTGACAAGCCCCAAAGAAAAAGTCCAGAGGATGAACCAGCCCCCAACCCCCCTATCTGGTGACCTGGATTGACAACCAGCACCTCAATCTTTTCCGAGTTCAACTTCAACCAACTGGAATCCATCCACTCCTGGATTTCTGTGAGGCAGCTATTAAAGACTGAGAGAGCTCTATCCTGGTCAGGTGCAAAAGAAAGGTAGAGCTGGGTATCATCAGCATAGCAGTGAAACCTCAGCCCATACCTTCTTACAATGTCTCTGAGGGGCAGCATATGCATTGCGAACAACATGGGGGACAACACTGAGCCCTGAGGTACCCCACATTACAGTGAAACTGTATCCGAGAAATAAACCCCGGACACCACTCTCTGAGTTCTTCCCATGAGGAACGATGTAAACCACCTGAGAACTGTACCCGACAGTCCACAGAGGAACCTCAGATGGCCAAGCAGAACCCCATGGTCCACAGTGTCAAATGCTCCTGAGAGATCCAGAAGAACCAAGATGGAGCAGCTCTTCTGATCTCTAGCCATCAGGAGATCATTGAGCACCCAAACCAGCGCTGACTCAGTACTATGTCTCTTTCGAAATCCAGACTGGAGGAGTTCATAGATGTCATGGATGGTCAAATGGTCTTCCAGCTGTGCAGCCACTACTTTCTAAATCACCTTCCCTAAAAAGGGGAGGTTAGAGATTGGTCTGTAGTTTGCAAGGCAGTCTAGGTCCAAGGAAGCTTTCTTTAAGAGTGGTGTCACCACCACCTCTTTCAGGGAGCTAGGAAACTCACCTGTTTCCAAGTAGCACCACACTATCTGAGCTAGGACTGGACCGATGGAATCAGTACAACCCAAAATCAGGGAAGCTGGTCCTGGGTCCAAACTACAGCATGTAGGGCACACACTCTGAACAATCTGCATGACATCCATGAACTCTGGTCGGTCGAAAGTACTCCAGGAAAGCCGAGGAGCAGTAGCCTCATGCTGATCCAAAGCAACGCCCATAGAGTGTGCTGGTTGGAGTACTGCCCTGATGTCAGCCACCTTAGTCGCAAAGAATCGAGCAAGTTCATCGCACTCTACTTACAAATAGGCTTTCCAGACTTGAAGACGGGCTGGGTTGCACAGTCTGTCCACAGTTCGAAACAGCTGAGCTGGTCGAGTCTGAGCAGCCACAATCTTCCCGGACAGGAACTCTGCCTTTTTTACGGGTGATTGCAGATTGATAGACTTGATAATGGTCCATCAATCTAAGGTGGTCGGCATCAAGGGTGGATTTCCACCAGCAATGCTCTAACCTTCGTCCTAGTTGCTGCATCTCCCTCAGAGTCCCATCAAACCATGGGGATCGAGGGCAAAGGGAGACAGGGCAAACTTGGATGGGAGCAATGACATCCAGGGCTGCCGAAATGGCTGAACTATAAGCCAACACGAGGGCCTCTGGGCCATTGTTTGCCACTGGGAGGGGACGATAGGTCAAGCACCACTGCTAGGCCTTGAGAACTTATATCTCATAAAGGACAGTGCCTGACCATCTCCTCAGGGGTCGGCCTATGAAGAGGGGGCACTAAAACTGAACCCCACGGTGCAGTGATCGGACCATCCAACTGGTTCCACCCCCAACTCAGAGGCTTTGATCCCCAGGAGGAAGACTAAGTCAAGAGAGTGACCGTGTTTGCGAGTAGCAGTGGTAACTATCTGTGTAAATCCCAGAGATGTCATCAACTGGAGGAAGTGCTGTCCAAATTATGAGAGTTTGTCATTGATCCAGGCATTGAAGTCGCACAGGACCATCAGCCTGGGTGACTCAAATGCCATGTCAATGACGAAGTCCGTGACTTCCTGAAAGAATCACTTCTCGTCTCCGGGTGGACGGTAGATGAGGGCGATCTGACAACTTACACCTGCTACTACAGTACACTCAAATGACTCAGTCTCCTCAACTGGTACACTCATGAGGTTAAGTTCGGTCTTGAAACAGACTGCAACGCTCCCCCCTCCATGATCCAATCTTGGGTAGTGTATCACCGAATACCCAACTGGAGTTAAAACCTCCAAAATGGGGCTAGAGTTCTCATCCAGCAAGGTCTCAGTGATGCAGGCCAGGTCCACTGTTTCAACAAGATCTGCAATAATTGCAGTTTCGTTTTTAATGGACCTGGCATTGCATAACATTGCCACAGTTGGATGAACCTCTTGGGCTGCCCAAACCACCTGCCTACCACAATTGGTAGTGCCCTTGGGTATGGAAATCAGTCATGGCGGACCACGTTCTAGATTCCATTTCGCCCCAGGCATCTTCTGGATTTTACCACCCTGATGCGGTGGCCCCTCTCATTCACCCTCCTCTGTTCACACACTCCTGCTCCCTTCCCTCCTGTATGTGCAATACCCAGCACCCTACAGTGCTGGTAGGTTGTAAACTGAAATGGGGGGAAAGTGGGCGGAGGGTGCGGAGAGCAGAGGGTCAATAGCGTACAACCATGGGGGCAGGCCTCCAACACATTCTCATGACCTAAACAACACTCCTCAACTATCCAATTATATACCAAAAGAAACAATACATAAAATATTATAAAATGAAATAAAATATGCAAGAGCTTACTTAAAACCAGATGACTACCCTCTAAACCCAACCCCAAATAAATAAATAACCCTTACACAAACCTCTCTAATATCATATTCCTAAAAAGAATTCAAAATAATAATAATTAACAAAACACAAATGCAAATAAATGAATCAAACAACAAAATCTTCAACACCCCAGGGCCCTCTCACAGCCTTGGGAAGTGAACAAAAACAATATTACACTAAAAATAAATGAAAACAAAACATTAAAGTCATAAAACCAAATTGGTATAAACAAGCAGAATTGACTGCTGATGCAGTAACTAAAAAAGTATTTAGGGAGAAATACAATTATCCAAGTCCCAATAGTCCTCTCACCACCAGCAGGGCTAAAGAATCCCCCTCAGGAGCTCACGCCCCCTAAGCAGACAGATGAAAATGTCTTTAGTAATTTCTCCCAGAATAAAACCAAACGTTCCCCAGTCCTCAGGTACTCTCACTGATGTGGAACCTTTGTAAAAGAGCTTCCAGTTCAAAGTTGTTATTCCTAGACCTCAATAAATAACTAACTAAATAAATAAATAAAACAAAGCAAGTTGTATGTCGTGATCGCGTGACATTATAAGACCAGAGTGTCCACAGACCCTTAAGGCACCCCATCTGCCCCATTACAAAGGGACGACCCTAACAATTTTAAACAATAAAAATATACCTCTACTTTATAAAAGTAAAATGTTTTATAGTTGACATTTTGCTAACTATACAGGATTTACAGTGATTTTTGATTTCTTTGCAACAGTACTGTGAATCCCACTTATGTGAATACCAGATAAAAGCAAGTACTTGTTCGATTAAAGGGGACAGGAAATCTGTGCTAATTGGCAGCAGTTAGTAATGTTCCTAGTAAGAGACATGATAAACTTGCCACCAAATGAACCATATTTAACTGTACCTTAATAAACATTGATGTGAAAGCTGTGTTTTCAGTTGTTTTCTTTTTGCTTAGAATTCAGTCCTCAAACTGTGACATAGTTAAAACTCCAGATCACTGGTTCTATGAAGAGAACAGCGACAGAATGCTGCCCATAAAAACAAAATAATGCAAAATACAGTTTTTCATGTCACTTTTTATTCAGGTGCAGTTACATATGGATCATTTAGGCTTATGGATATCATTTCTATAACCTGGAACATTATAAACAGCTACCAATTTGAAATAATTTCCTGTCCTCTTTAATCATTTTACTGTGCATAGATTTGCAGTATGTGTACAGTATTTCAGAAGTGTAGTAAATCCCTCTTAAATGAATACTCAACCCAAGGCTATGCATTTAACAGGGCTCCATGGTATTACTCTTCCTGGAATCTGTCACAATCCCTACAAATGCAGTACAAAACATGTATGAAAATGCTTCTTTGAAATATGTTTCTTTTTTGCAGCTATTAGTTTTTACTGCTGGTCTACAACCAGAAAGCGCCCCAGCCCCGTCCCCCAACGTCCACCATCCAGTACTGACCCGGCCCCAGGGCTTGCCCCCCCCCGGTGGGGTTCCCCAACACCGCACCAGAGACTGGATTCAAGGGGCCAGTGCCGTGGCTGCCCGGGTGCGGAGCCTGCGAGGTGCCCTCCATCACACTGCTACGGCAAGTGATTTTTCCTTTTTCCTCCCCCTAGGGGTCGGGGCGTGCAATGATGCCTGCGGAGTGGAGCATGCACGCGTCCGCACGCGCTCCCCTCCAAGTGTCTGCCCCAACTCCTCCCTTGTCTGCAGTGTGGCATCTGTGTCCCCCAGCCTCTGCTAGGGGGCAACCAGGTGCCAACAGCAGAAGTTCCCCCTCCCCAGAGAAGGAGAGCAGTCCATCGGATGCTCAATACTTCCCCGCCTCTGCCGACCCCCGGCGGTCCATGCTCATTCCTGAACAGGGGTTGCTGGTGTTGTGCGAGGCAAGGCGACCAGCGCCTCAGCCCTCAGTGCCACTGGGCTGACTATTTGAAATATGTTTGCTGTATTAAGAGGTAAAGATGTGTCTACTCGATGTGCAGCTTGCAGCGCTTTTACTGCATGCTCCAAGCCCCTTTGAACGTCTGACCTCTCCAATCTCTTTGACAATTCCTGCACAAGAGGACTAAGATTCTAATTATCTGTGGCATGAATGGCACATTTAGTAGCAGGCATTAGATATGTAACTGGCTAGATCTTTTGTTTTGAACCTCTCTTTTTCCTCTTTCAGTGATCCCCAACCAGGATCTATTGTACTTAGACCTCCACTAATTCTACCAGTTTGAAGAGCCCTTCTGGTTCTCCATTAGGGTTTCCAAGCTGCTGCTGCTCCACTAGCTCTGCCTTCTGCACCATGGCATGTACTTCCCAGAATTAATTCACTGGCAGTAAAGTGTAGGAAGCATCTGAGGCTGGTGCAGGAGGGGAGTGGAGTCTTGATTGGCGTGGTGAGGCATGGTTGTCCCTGCTAGGACCAATCTTTCTCAGCAGGCTTTTTCTCCTTTTTAGTCCCCCTCACCAGGCACATGGACATTAGTACCAACAAGCCAAATGCACCCGTGTGCATCTTCCCCAGCCACTATGCTCCCGCAGCTCCAACATTACCAGTGGCTACCCTGGCTGTGGTGCTGCAGTGGGATGCACAGAACATTTCCCCTGATGGAAGAGAGCATCCCCGTGACCACTCAGTCTTCCTTCTGCTGGCCTAGCATAGTGCTTTGGATGGGAACTTGTGTTGCTGGCTCAGCAAGCAACTCCCCAACCATCCTGCTATCAAGCTGACTAGATTAGATCCTTTTCAGTGGCGACGCAATGAAGGGTCACACTATTTTTACAAGTAAAAGGGCTGCAGTCTGATCCTACTGCAACAACTGAGAGAGAGAGAGAGAAGGTATTTCATAAGCCCTCACAGGAGCTGCAGATTTCTGAAAGTATAAATAAAATCCCATAAAGGGCTGCAGAAACTTTGACAGAAGCCAACGGGCTGAAGAATCCATCATACCTCAGGCAGAGAAGAGCCATTTTTCTCATGCCCTGAAGGGCAGATAATAAAGATTAATTTCAAAACTCATAAGGGCCATATTTATTTGTCAGAGCTCCAGAAGGACCGATTTTTTTTAGGCAGAAGCCCTACTTATAAAGACTCAATTTTAAAGCAAGACATGTTAAATGAAAATTAGTTTAGCTCTGCTCTGAAGAACATCTGGGACACAAAACTGAGCTCAGATATCCAGTAAAATCTGGTTCTTTTGTGCCTACACTTTTATCATTAAACTCTATTCAGGTAGTGCACACTGATGTCTTTTTTTGCATACTCTCATATGCAGTACAGTAAAAGAAAGATTAAATTTATACTGTGACATAGTAACATAGTAACTATAGTAACTTAAGGCCTGATCCACAAACATGTGCCTGAGAGTCACCAAATGGGTGCAAACTCCCCGCACTCAAGGATGCTGGCACACTTTGCAGCATCCATGACTTCCAGCCTCGCTGATCCATGCACACAGGCAATGCGCTTATGGGTCATGGGAATGTCATGGAATGTAGCATGGCCAGAGATTGGATATCAGTCTGATGCTTGGCCTGGCAGTAGGGTGAATCGTGCACTTTGTGCAGAGCAAGGGCTTGTGCGATGCAGAAAAATATATTTATTTTAAATTGCAAGCTGTGCGAATTGTGCAATTAGAATATCACATCAGGCTTTGCATCATACAGGAAAACACGGGTGCCACAGACAGGCTCATCAGTGGTGTCCTTGTCCTGTATGATGCTATGCCCAGTGTAATATTTTATATGCACAATTTCACAGCTTGGGGCTGGCAGTATAGCCTAGAGGTTAGAGTAATGAGCTGTGAATGGGCCTGGTACACCAGTTGATCCCCACAACCTCCACTTGCATACTGTGTGACACTGGGCTCCCAATGCTCCCAGGTCACCTCTGAAAAACAGGCACTTGTGCCTAGTGGGCCTAACCCAGTTACCAAAGCCTAAAATGAAATAAAAAAAGTAACTTTTTTTGCAGTATGTAGAGGACTGCTGCCATTTTTCTGTTCTTGGAAGTATCAATTTAACATTGCATATACCACCTAAGCAGAACAATCTTGCAGTTCCCCATTCTGATTGTTTGGTAAGGTAGTCTTCCAAGGAGTACCATATCCCTTAATGTGGGAAGCCTGTCAAAAAAAAAAAATTATGTTATTACATTCAACCCTCTGTGTCAACTTGAAGAGTGGGGGTGATTGTTTGATGTAATATCTGGCCTAGGATGAACATCAGGAGGGTCCAGGAAGGCTAGGGGAGATTTATATAGAGAAAGGAATGCCACCAAGGCTGCTCCCTTGGTGTGTAGTGCTGTTGCCTTCTTCGCCTCCTTATTGGTGAGTTCAGTGTGTTGTGGCTTGCTTGACTACACAGCCCCCATGTCTACTTCAATCTAGCTGTTTATATGGTGGGATTTGGTACAGAGGCCAAGATAGCACATGCTGCGGGTGCTGCAGAGAGTACTCTGCAAGGGTGAAGTGGGCGCTCTGTAGCTTCCACCAGCCCAGCACCCATGTGGAGAGGGTTTCCTGCCTAACTCTTTGTAGATCAGGCCCACAGTACCTTTAGGTCAGAAGGGACACTAGGTTAATAATGTACTTCTACTTCATAAGCAAGGATGGAAAAAAAGTACTTTGTGCAAACACTTATTCATAGGATTCCCTGCCCACAATACTATTCAGGGTATCAGTAAACAGAAATTACACAGTGGCAAGAAAGAATCCTGGGGCAGGATTCTCAAAGAAATCCAAAATTCCCGCAGCTATGGGAAAAAGGCTTGCTGCAGTGCAGAAATGCAGCTGCGTTGTAGTCTCAAAGATAACCAGCACAGCTGTGGATTTCTGTAAAAAGTGACGCAGGTGCGGCAATTTAGCTGCTGCAGGACTTGTGCAAGTGCTGCGAATCCGCAGCTGCGGAGGCTGTGAAGGCACAGCAATAGGGAACCACTAGCTGAAGCAGCAGACTGTAACAGTGCTGCTATAATAGAAGGCTGACAGCACACACAGAGACCAGTGACCAGTCCCCAACTGGGACCACAGCAGCACCGCAGGTACCTATGAAACCCTGGCACCACAGTGGCTGACTGTCCCTGCTGGTCCTCCCACCCTGGGGTGTTCCTGTAGCCTGGGGGGGTAGCACTCACTGATGGCTGGTCAGGCTCTACTGCTTGTGGGGCTCTGTCATGGGCTGCACTTGGTCTAGTGGTTGATGCTTGTTGCCACAGCATGGCAATGTGTGCTTTCAGTGCTGTTATCATCAGTCACTGCTATACTGTCTGAGATGCTATTACCTGTGGTACACCTCCACCTTAATTGATTCTATTTGCTGGGGCACTACTACAGTGTGCTGAGGGAGAGTTACACCTCATTCCACTGTGTGTAACATTTTTTCCTCAGCTGCAGGAAAAACCTGGCTGTGAATAGCCTTTCAGGGGCTGTGCTCCACTGATCTCACACCTTTTTGTCCTGAGGGACTTCCGCAGCTGCACTTTTTTCCACAGTCCATAGTGTTTTTTCCCGCAGCTGCTGTTTTTTTTTGTGAATAGCACTTGGAGCAAACTCCCCTTTTTTTCCATAGCTGAGGGGGTTTTGGGGACTTAGGGGAGGTTTTGCACCTTCTGGGAGCTTTGAGAATCCTGCCCCTGGTCTCTGATTGGTCAGCCTGGGGCTAGACCCATGATGTTATCCCAGCCCATGCCAGCAGTAGTCCCAACACCCATATGACCACATGAAATGTAAAGTAAATCACTGCACATGCCATGTTCAAGCTGCCCACACTTGGCATGGACACAGTACAGTTTGCCAGTAGTTCCCAATTTTTTTAAAACATAAATCCCTCCCTCCCAATGTTACAATGTGCACCCCAAACCATCCCCCACACATTTGATGTCTTCAACATGACACAAAATGATCATTTAGGTAATTATTTCATTTCTATTTTTAAATAATCTGAAATACAAAAGGAACCAGACACGACGATAGGCTTCAAGCACTCCCTGCTGAATCTGTGATCAGCTTCGCTGTACCACTTAATGGTCCGCACAGAGTAAGCACGTGTGTTGCTGCTTAGAAGTGCAGGAAGCTTCAAGTTAAACATTTTCTTAAATCCTCATTCCCACAGTATGCAAAGTAAATTACAGGTTACAAGAAAAAACACAAGTGAGCCAAATGAAGCCTTCACTCTGAGCAGCTTGAGCATGCTGGCGTCACTCCACCCCCAGTCTTCACACACTCCTTGTCCCTACATCACTTGCTGACTGCATATTCAATTAGCGGTTCTAGTTCTCCACTGCACTTGCTATCCCTCTAGCGACCTTACCAGGGAAACGAGACACATCTCACAGTACTGCGAGAAACACAGTGGTAGTGTTGGAATATACATTATCACTTTAGAGAGCTCAAGAAGGAAGGGGGATGAGGCTTCCAGACTGGCATCATGCAGAGAAAGCTCCCAATGGAATGTGTGTGTGTGTTGGGGGGACAGGTTACTAGATAGGATAGTGACAGAAGACAGAGCCACACTGAATATAATTAGAAAGAGTGTGTGTGTGTGTGTGTGTGTGTGTGTGTGTGTGTGTGTGTGTGGTGGGGTGGGGGTTGTAGAGACACAGTTACACCAGAGGAGTTACACCTACTGGCCAAAATAAATCAGCACTACTTTTTCTATAAGTAAACTTACCCATAAAAAAATTGTAAAAATGTGGTTTTAAATATGCTTTTTAATCTTTTTAATTTTTTTTTTTTTTTTACAAATGAGTCATTGCATAATAGCAATAATGCACTCCATGGCGTGTGTCATGCAGGGTTAACATCACTTCTCAGGTGTTAGATGCACTCTGCTTGTGGCCTCATGCACAACACCCGAGGTGTGACATTATCCTAGCACGACATGCACCCTGTCATGCATTATGCTTTAGTAACCCAAGGTTACCTTAAAAGTCTGCACTGTCTTCATATCCACTGTCTCCACTGGAAGACTGTTCTACAGGGTATCCACCCTCTGGGAGAAAAAGTGATTCCTAATGTTACCCCCGACTTTCCCATCTCCTATATTCAGTTTATGTCTCTGCTTCCTTCTGGAGGACATTAGAGCATACATCTTTGTATGTTAAGTATTGCTGATTTCCTTCAGTATGCAGAAAACTGAGATTGTGTCCTCTCTTAGCCTCATTATTTCCAGGTTGAACATGTTAAGTGCCCCAAGTAATGGCAGTTACATTAATGAGAGGTACTCATCTTCATCTGTCGAATCAAATAAAATAGGGTGCTTAAAATTAGCACACTGCGGTGAACTTCCTATGTAATTCGTGAAATATGGGCACGTATTTTCCAAAAGTGCAGATGACCAAGGATACTATTATATTCTGAGTAGGGATGGGCTACCCGTCGGGTAGCTGGATCGGGTAGGTCAGGTATCAGCAATTGTTTGCTGGGTAGGGTAGTTTGGGTAATTTACTACCCTATCTGACATAACAGTGCACTTCATAGGTCGGGTATTTTTGACACGGGTAATGGGCCGGGTAATGGGGAATTATTTTTAAACCGGCATTACAGACAGCCTGTGGGGTCTTGAGATTCTTCTGATGTTGTAAACAGGCATGAATGGGCAGCCTGTGGAGTCCTCAGAGCAGAAAGGAGCATATAACAGTGGGCTGACAATCTGATTGGTCAGTGCTGGTGTCTATGATCTGTATCCGTTGTGAGCACGCAGATAGTAGTGGAGTGTGGAGGGAGAGGGAGGAATTGGTGCTTGCTCTGCATTTGCAGTGAAAAAACCAAAAAAAAAATAACATATAAAAGAAGTTTAGTCGATGAAGAAGCAAGGGGTTGGGGACTAAAGGGGGGATTGGGGAATCATACAGTGTGGTGCTCAGGAGAGAAGGAGAAAGAGGTGGGAGAAAGGCACTCATCGCTGGTAGAAGCTGCTTTCTCATAGTGAAAGCCATTTAGGCAGCATTACACGCTGTCTGTTAAGTGCCCTGAACCCTGTCTGTGACATAGCTACAGTAGTACTCTGTGTTTCTCTGCAGTATAGTGAAAGTCATTTAGGCAGTATTACACACTGTCTGTTGTTAGGTGCCTTGAGCCCTGTCTGTGACACATAGCTACTCTGTGTGTCTGTGCAGCATTGTGAAAGCCGTTTAGGCTGTATTACACACTGTCTGTTAGGTGCCCTAAGCCCTGTCTGTGACATAGGTACTCTGTGTGTCTGCAGTATAATGAAAGCCATTTAAGCTGTATTACACTGTCTGTTAGGTGCCCGAGCCTTGTCTGTGTAACATTAACTACACTGTGTGTGTGTATCACTCTGCTGCATAGTGAAAGCCATTTAGCATGTATTACACAGTGTCTGTTAGGTGCCACAAGCCCTGTCTGTGACATATCTACTTTGTATCTCTCTGCAGTATGATGAAAGCCATTTAGGCTGTATTACAAATACACACTGTCTGTTGTTAGGTGCTTTGAGGCCTGTCTGTGACATAGGTACTCTGTATCTCTCTATAGTATAATGAAAGCCATGTTGGCCGTATTACACAATGTCTGTTAGGTGCCCCAAGCCCTGTCTATGACATTGCTACTCTGTGTCTTTCTGCAGTACAGTGAAAGCCTTTCGGGCAGTATTATACTATCTGTTAGCCTGTAAGCTGCCCCAAGTCCTGTTATAGTTACACTGTGTGTGACATCTCTGAAGCATAGTGAAAGTCATTTTGGCTGTATTACATTGTCTGTTAGGTGCCCTGAGCTTGTGACATTAACTACTCTGTGGGTGTCTCTCTGCTACATAGTGAAAGCCATTTAGGCTGTATTACACTGTCTGTTAGCCTGTTAGGTGCCTCGAGCCCTATCAAAGCTGCATTGTGTGTGGTATCTCTCTGCAGTATAGCAAAAACCACGGCTGTGTCTACTATGTCTGTATTTCCCAGTCTAAGTCTACTAAAAGGAAACACAGTGCTGTAGCACATGCAACTGAAAATGGTCAATCACAGTCAAGGAGCCATACTGTATACAGTACATGCTGCATGGGGGATCAGTTGATGGCCAGCCACAGTGGTGTGAGGAGGGCTGTGCTGGTTGCTGATTGCTGGTTGGGATGGGGGGAATGGGGAGGTGGGTCACACTGGATGGGGTGGGGGTGGGGCCCTAGACTACCAGGGCATGGGGTTTTTCTCATTCGGGGACTGTGATCAGTGACTGGGGAGTGGGAAGGGAAACTACATTATGGAAAATGTCTTTGCACATATTGGGTGGGAGATTGGGGACTGGGGAGGGATACTACACTATGGAAATTTTATTTCACATATAGGGTGGGAGATCAGGGATGGGGAGGGACCACTACACTATGATTATTTTTTCTATACTGGGTGGGCGATTGGGACCGGTGGGGTGGGGCAGCTGCAGTACCTCTGCCAACCACTAGAGCTGCACTTGTTACCGCCAGGTTTTTGTTGGCGGTAATTTCTCCATGCAAGAGCCTTCACAAATGTCTCTTGTGTGGAGCAAAATCTTTGTGAATGGTATTGCGGGGATATGTAGGTCCCCTTCTCTTCATTTGCATTTCCCAACTTTACCCGGATACAAACACAGTTTGCCTGGGCAAACTGGGCTTTGTGGATACCAACTCTGGGCAATACCCAGTTTTCCCTGGGCAAACTGGGTTTGTACCCGGGCTAAGTTTTGCAAATCTGGCCCAATGTGTCAGATCTCCAGGGCCTGCAAGATGGTCAGAGTTATTCAAATCAAAATGGGCATGTATCCAACAGACAAGGCAAAGAGAGTCTAACAATTTGCCTCTTGATTAACAGTGAAAACAGATCTGAACTAATGTTCATCATCCCACAAACTGGGGAGTCTTGGAGTGGTTCCTTGCAAAGCTGCAGTATTCTATTTTAGCACAGTAAGAGAGCATGATAAAATATATTCTGGGAAAAGCTCAAGAGATTCTACTGTGCAGAAAAATGACCCCAAATTCAAATTTGGGTATGCAGCAGCAAACTAAAAAAATATTGGGAGTGCTGGGTAACAGGAGGATATGGGGTAGATTTTAGGAATAGAAATAAACATTTAATTGCTGTACTGCCAAACATTTTTGTGAGGTTTACTGATTAAAAAATAAAGTAATATTTTGTCATAATAATTTGCCAGGTGGTTGTAAAAATTAACTGAGAAAAATATAAAGAAACATAAATTTTTGATTCCAGTCATTGCAGCAAAGAAATGTTATCACTAGTAGGCAGCCAGAATTTCATTCTGAACAGAAATAGTGGCGCATGTTGAATCCAATGTATCACATGGAGAAACTAACACGCGCTGTGAGGCTACAAAAGGAAGCTTTTGACAATAAATGGGCACTATGGGTAGTATTTAAGATCAACATTCTCTCTCTGTCTCTCTGATTGGAA
The DNA here is from genome assembly GCA_016271365.2 of Neoceratodus forsteri. Lineage (NCBI taxonomy): Eukaryota > Metazoa > Chordata > Ceratodontiformes > Ceratodontidae > Neoceratodus > Neoceratodus forsteri. The sequence continues at coordinate 627,187,085 of JADMNL010000023.1, read as the reverse complement.
AATATGTATAATCATATGGCAGCTTGGAAGTATGTATGCTTGCTGATGAATAAAATAAACTTTCCAAAAAACAAAAAAGGATCGGCACTGTGCTGCCATGGACCTTCTTTGTAACCGAATGCCCCCTGGACCCCAGTGTGGAGTCATGGGGCCAGGAGGATCTGATCACTGGCTTGACCAGCTAATCCTACAGTGCCTGGGGTACACAGCCACTATGGCAGACTTCTGAGTAGCAGAGACTGCACACCTCTGGAGCTGCAGATTGGGTGCTTTAGCATCTTTCAGGATTTTGTCTAGTTGGAGTTCATCCCACTGCCCGCCCTTCCCAGTCAAAGTGAATAGCTATGCATGCCTGTACTGGACAGGGTGCAGAGGGAGCAGAATGCCAATTCATGACAGCTGCATAGGTCCCCGCATGGGCACAAGGCAGCCTCCATGATACATACAAGTCCTAGACATCCATATGGGGTTGCACTGTATGTAGGGCTTCATTGTCTGGACTCATAGAGTAACATTACAGAATTGTTCGGAGCTGCTTGCTAAAGTGTGGAATTTTCTTGTAACTTGTTGAGACTTCTAATTTCTGTGTTTATTACTGCCTGCATAGTTGGGTGAGATAACATATTAAATAAAACAAGCATTTGTCAATGCCAAATGTTTGCTTGCTGATATTAGCATTGGAAGTGCAGGAGTTAGACAGATGCAGAATAGGAATGGCAGTGAAGTATTGAACTCACGCCAACCCCACCTCCACCCTGCAGAGATGGACAGGCATTGGGGTGTGCCTTTGGGTTGTCACCCATAACGCTCACACCATGTCACCTCACCCTATCCTGCAGACACCGACAAGTGTTGAAGTGTGCCTTGGGGTGTTCGGCTTTACAGTCACCCCATTCCATAAGGACATATGTTGAAATGGGTGGAGTATAGGAGAATAGGGTGAACTCTGGGGCCGAAGAGTCCAAGGCACACCTCGATGCCTCTCAGTCTGTACAGGGTGGGACGTTATGGTTAGAAACCCTAACGCCCATGGCGTTTGTTGGTATTTGCACTACAAATTTTCAACATGGCCTTTTTGTGACCCCACCTCATGAAAGCATTTGGGACCTCTGCTCATGAACACTGGCACTGTGATTTTGTGAATCTGTCCTTAACGTTGATTTCCTACAGCGACTGCACCATCCTGCGTCAGATGTGCAAAAACACAGTTCAGGCAGGATGTGAAAAATGACAGCTGTACCATTCACAGAGAGGTGTGAAGAGATGGCAATGTTGAAAATCTGGAGTGACAATATTAAAAGTGCTTGAACTTATGCGTGTACATGAAAACTGTGCAATGCACACTTATAACACAGTCATTTAGTGGAATTATTTCACCAAATTTTCAACATAAACATTTTGCGACCTCTGTTCATGAACAGTGTCACTATGATTTTCTTAATCTTCCTGAACGTTGATTTCCCACAGCGACCATGCCATTGTGCACCAGATGTGTGAAAACACATTTTGGGCAGGATGTGAAAAATGACAGGTGTACTGTTCATAAGGAGGTGTGCAAAAATGACAATGTTGAAAATCTTGAGTGAAAATATTACAAATTCTCTAAATTACAAGTGTGTGTGGGAACTGCACAACGCATGCTCATAACATAGTCATTTTATGGACTTTTGTCACTGGATTTTCAACATAGGCATTTTGGGACCTCTGCTTATGAAGTGTCACTGTGATTTTCTTAATCTGTCCCAAACACTGATTTCCCATCGCGACTGTGCTATTGTGTGGTGGATGTGCGAAAACACATTTCGGTCAGGATGTGAAAAATGGCAGCTGTACTGTTAATAAGGAGGTGTGAAAAAATGCCAATGTTGAAAATCTGGAGTGAAAATATTAAAAATTCATGAAGTTATGAGTGTGCATGGAAACTGCACAATGCCGCAGCTTGACAGTCATTTTGGATTTTTTACCAGATTACAACATAGGCTTTTGAGACCCACCTCATGAACAGTGACACTGCTGTTTTGGTTAATCAGTCCCGAAAAGTGATTCCACACAGTGACCGCAAAATCACCTTTTGGGGCAGAATAACCAGATGACAGTGACTGAGGTCATGAGGTGCGCCACAAAAACCCCATGTTGAAAATTTGGTGCCAAAATTCACAAAAATGAAGGAGATAGCCACCTAAGTTGAAAAATACCCATTTATGCCATCATATAGGTTTCTGGCATTTCTTCAGTTCACGGTCGGCTTTGAAGAGTGCAGACGTGTTTCTGAACCACTGAAGATCATCGTGCTGGGCTCCAGAGATAAGTATGGGGTGAGGGTGTGTGTGGGGAGGTCGGATGCGCAGAGGATGGGTGCGGGTTGTGGGGATCATTTTTTTCTTGTACAGGTTTAAAAAAAAAAACATTGCAGGAAGGTTTTTCCTTTACAGGTTTATTTTTGGTACACCGGGGGTGGGCTGCCACTGTACCACCTGTATTTTTGGGGAGGGGGACTAAAGCCGATGGGGATTGGGCCCCCCATCAGCACCGAAAATGGGTTTGTGTTTGGGGGGTGCGCATGATGCTGAGGGGGATTGGGCACTCCTCGGCATACAAAACTATTACATGGACATTATGCTGTCGGGGATTGGGCTCCCCCATTGGCAAATGAACTGGGGAGGGGGCATGCTGACAGGGGGACTGGGCACCCCTGTCGGCTTCCATGGGGACTGTGAGAGGTGGACAGTGACAGCCGCTGCCATGTTTATTGAAATGGGACACCAGATAAGGCAATCTGTGATTCACCGCTGGAATCAGGGACTGGCCCAGCAGCAAAAAACAGCTGATTGTTAAATGACAGGGAGCTCCCTGATTGCAGCAGTGAATTTCTTTTAAGTTTGTGGCATGCTGCAATACTGCTGTCATCAACAGTGTGCTCCTCGGGGATCACATGATGCAGAGTCCTGAGTAGCAGCTCCTCCGCGTAGCTCCAGCCTCCCGACTTTATAATTGGTATTTTTTGACAAGGATCCGGTTATCTAAAGTTCCAGACCCTCCAAGGAGCAAGATTAGAGCACTGATGGAGGCATATATGAAAAAAGTCCCACAAAAACCTACGCCTCCAGTCACCCCCAAGAAGGCCCCAAAGAAATCCTGGGCATCAAGTGGGCCTGACAGATCTTATTATCTCAGTCAAGCAACGGAGCAGGAACCCCTAACCTTAAACAGGTTCCTGGAAGAGTTCAAGCCTTTTCGGGAGGAAGTGAAAGAGATGGCGACTGATTTGAAAGCCCTATCTAAAAAGTTGGATGAGGTCTCGATGATGGCCTCTGATGACACCGCTCTTATAGTCTCCCTGGAGCATCAAATTTCAAAACAGAGGTTGCACATGGAAAAAAGGTGCAGGAATAAAACTGAACAAAACTACAAAAGAAATCCTGCACTCAAAAAAACAGAATGTGAAGACTGCTTCATCAATATCAAAAGTGCTTCATTTTATTAAAGTGCCATATACCGAGCCCTATATACCGAATGAAGCACTTTTGATATTGATGAAGCAGTCTTCACATTCTGTTTTTTTGAGTGCCGGATTTCTTTTGTAGTTTTCTCCCTGGAGCATCGTTTAGACAAGGTGGACCCCAGATTAGCGGTGATCTGGCAGAAGCTTTCCCAGGTGGAGGCCAAACTAGAAGATCTTGAGGGCCACAGCCGCAGAAGCAACGTGGTCATTTTAGGGTTATCTGAAGGGGAAGAGGGCCAGAATGCAGTGGTTTTCATGCAGAAGCTGGTGGAACAGGTTGCTGGTCCCTCTCCCTTTGGCCCCGCGTACACCATAGAGCGAGCGCAAAGATTGTTGCGGCCAAAGCCACCACCGGGGGCTGCCGCCTGTCCCATTATATGCCGCTTCCTGAATTTCTTAGAAAGGCAACACTTTCTGGAAAAAGTGAGAGCATTACAAGAGGTGCGCTGGGAAAATTCCAAGCTGAGAATTGCACAGGACTTGCCAGGATCAGTAAGGCTGAAACGTACAGCTTTTCACCTCATTGTGTCTAAAATTATTGCCACAGGGTTCAAGTTCAGGCTGGGGTATCCGGCCAGGCTGCAGGTGTTTGTGAATGGTTCTTGGCTCACTTATGAAGATCCCGAATCTCCTGTCTCTGGTCTGAAGCTCGCTATGCCTGATCTATTCTGGGACCCATGACAAGATCTATTTTTCTGGTGAAAGGAGTCTCATGTTGTTGTTATGTGGGAACTGTCATTTAGTTATCTTCAAGAAGCCTGGAATGACAGTTTGCCTTTAGAAAACTCCGATTATCCAAACGGACATACCTATATGATAAGGGGTCAAGTGTTTGGGACATTCAAGCCTTAGTTTGTTTGAACTGTGCTTGTAACTTTGTTCAATGTTTTGTGAAAACGTTTATTTTGCCAGTCGGGGGGAAGGGGGGGTTTTCATATTTTGATTTTTCCAGATGGGCAGGCCTTTATAAATGAGGGAAGGAATATCCTGAATTGTTAATGCAGCATTTCATATTTAGAATGGCTGAGTTTTGGGCCTGTGCTTGGCTAACCCCTCACTCTCAGACATATATGCGGTGTTGTGGTTTAGTATCCACAAGAGGGATCTCAGTGTGCAGAAAAACCAGGTCAATGATAGGGGAACTAAAGGGATGACTGCCTGGTGATTGTGCTCCCTGTTTTGGCTTGGGACAGCGTATATCCCGATTTTGTCCTTTTGGGCATTTGGCTGACACGGTGCCGTTGTAACGATGTCTGAAGCCAAACCTAATTTAACGCACCAGATCCTAGGTGTTGGGGTCCAATTTGTTAAGCAGGACACTGAATTCTGGTTTGAAAGGGCAATTTTCCTTTCCCTTCGGTACGATGTCTTGTTTGGTCTGCTATTGGGCAAGAGTCCTCTCTATTGGGGCACTGGAGACTCACTTCCCTTCTCACTTCTAGGGGTCTCTGGGCACCTGGTCAAGCTTCTCTAAGTGCCTTATCTCTCTATCTTAGATCTCACAAATGAGACATGCTTTTGTTTATGGCTTAACACTCCCTGTAAGCCACTAGGGGTTGTTAATGTACCTCAATATTGTTTCCTTTTTCTCGGGATTTGAGAGCATTCACTCATATGGGAGGACTGTCATGATGCTTATGACAGGGGGGTTATCTTGGGAGGTTGGGGGGAGGGAGGAACACAGTACTGTGCTAAACGTTGCTTGTGACAGCAAGGTGGGGGCGCCGAGTGTTATTAAATTGCTGTGTTTTACGTCAAGTGGAAGGGGAGATGTTGAGGGGGGATGGGGAAGGGATAATTGTGGAGGTGGTGGGGGAGGGAGGACTATACAGCAGTAATAATTGGAATCTGGTCGAATATTTCTCGATATTCTTATACAGGGCTGAGGTTATTAAGCTCATTAATCTTAGTTAGATGGCTAAAGATGTGACTTTTGCTACCTGGAATGTTAAGGGAATCAGGAAAAAATCCAAACAATATCAGGTGCTTAAACATTTAAGTTTATTACGTTCTCAGATAACATTTTTGCAGGAATCTCATTTACTAGAATCTGAAGCTTTACAATTAAGGAGACAACAAGTGGGTCAGGTGTATGATGCTCAGGGCTCCACTAAAAGTTGTGGGGTCATGCTAATCATTAATAGAGGCATTCCCTTTATTTCCACGCAGGTTATCAAGGATCTGGGGGGAAGATTTTTCTTAGTCAAAGGCACTCTTTGGTCAGTGCCACTTTTACTTGGTAGTATATATGGACTCAATATTGATGACTGGGTTTTTTTTTTATGAGGCTGATAACTATTATGCTTCCAATGCTTCCCATCAGGATCATTATTGGGGGTGACTTCAACCAGGTCATAGATTTTAATCTGGATAGATCAGGTAGTGGACTGAGGGGAATGTCCCCGGGGCAGAGGGCATTTAAGGATTTGGTAGATCAGTGCGGGCTCTGTGATGTCTGGCGTGTGTTGCATCCTGATTCCAAGGAGTTCACTTTCAATTCAATGGTGCACGGCTCGCAGTCTCGCATTGACTACATACTTATCTCTCAGGGTCTCTTGCCCTGGGCCAAGTCCACCTTGATTCAACCTGGTCCTATTTCCAACCACTCCCTTGTGGTATGTAACTTGACATTCCTTAATTCACTTAAAAGGGAGACCAGATGGAAGCTCAATGAGCAGCTCCTGAAGGATGCTAAGTATTGTAAGCTTATAAGAGAGCAAATTGAGTTCTTTTTCTCATCTAACCCATTAGACAGTGCAAAACCAAACATTTTATGGGGGGCCTTTAAAGCATACATGAGGGGGGTTCTTATCAGTATAGCGGCCAAAAGGAAAAGGGTACAGGAGGAAGAGCTACTATCATTATTATCCCAAATTCGGTCCCTTGAAGTGAATCTGTCAGTTCCTCCAATGAGGACAAGAAGAGACTACTGACAGCCAAAGATACATATCTAGAGCTGTTAAGGGAAAAGGCAGAACTAGCTATAATCTGAACCAGAGCCAGTTATATGGATCAGGGAGAGAAAGCAGGGCACCTGCTTGCATTGTGCTTAAAACAACAGGAATCTGCAAGATTTATCCCACCAATCCGGGCTATGGCAGATGGGTCTTTGAGAGTATCTCCTACTGAAATAGTGCAGGAGTTTGCTTTATATTACAAAAAATTGTACAGGGACATGGAGAATCCTCCTTGTCCTGGGATTCTTGAGGAGTACTTAAGAGACTCCCACCTGCCCTCCCTATCGGAGCAACACAAGGGTTTTCTGGCTTCTCCCATATCCCAGGAGGAAATCTCCAAGGTTATTAGGGGGCTGCCCTCAGGCAAGGTCCCAGGACAGTATGGGTTCTCCTCTTTGTTTTACAAAGTTTTTTGTGACCTCTTATTGCCAGTACTCTATCGCCTATTTCAGTACATTTTATCTGGGGTACAGGTGAACCCTTACCTGTTTGAATCCCTGATTGTTCTTCTCCCTAAACCAGATAAGGATCCCGAGTTAGTTCAAAGATACAGGCCCATATCTCTTTTAAATCAAGACATTAAAATCCTTTAGAAGATATTGGCCGACAGGTGAACTGTAGTTCTCCCTGATCTAATAGGTATGGCACAGGTTGGATTCATGAAGGGATGTTTGTCATCTGACCACTTACATACCCTTTCTCATGTCTTCTTGGTCTCCAGGGATGCTGTGTTTTCCACTGGGCTGGTCTCCCTGGATGCCGAGAAGGCATTTGATTGTGTGAAGTGGAAATTTCTGTTCCAAGTTCTTGAGGCCTTCCAGTTTCCTCCTGTCTTTATATCCTGGATCGTTGCATTATGCAAAACTCCTACAGCAAAGATTTCTGGAAATGGTGCATTTTGCAAGTCCTTTTCACTACACTCAGGTACCAGACAGGGTTGTCCCCTTTCTCCCCTTTTATTTAACCTGTATCTCGAACCTCTCATTCAAAATATTCTTAATAATGCAGAAATACAAGGCATCTGGGTGGGGCGTCATGAGGTTAAGATCACTGTATATGCGGACGATCTCCTTGTGTACTTATCTCACCCGGTATCTTCCGTCCCAGTTTTGCTGGGTGAAATTGCTAAATTTAGTGCCTTATCCAATTATAAACTAAATGCTAACAAGTCTTCCTTTTTCCCTTTAAACCACAAGACATTCAAGACTGATATTATCCCCTTAGGTTTATGTTGGTCCCCCAGGTCATTAAAATATCTGGGTATTAAACTGACTCACAATCCCTTGGTATGGTTTAGAGAAAATCTGGAGCCCCTTTCCCAACTTATAACTCAGGATCTTGATAGATGGTCTAAACTTCCTATCTCGCTTTGGGGCCGGATCAACATAATCAAGAAGAACATCTTCCCAAGAATTTTCCACCTTTTATCGCTCCTCAATACTTTTATCCCGTTATACTGGTTTAAGAAATTGCATGGTATTTTTACCAAGTTTATCTGGTCTGAAAAATACCCCCGACTGGCTTACTATAAGCTGGCTGCTACAAAATCCGAGGGGTGCCTGCGGATTCCCCATTTAGCTATATATTATTGGGCTAGCCATTTGGCAAAATGTCTGAAATGGGTAATTCTGGACCCTGAAAAGATGCAGCCAACATGGCTTAGAATAGAGTTGGACTCAATTCGATCCATGAACCTGGATCCCCTAACTCCATTCTATGTAAAAGTGTCTCAGGTGCATGTTGTCGAGAAATGTCCCACAGTTGCCACTTCTTTAAAGGTATATGTGCAACTTTGCTCTTTCTTGTGATATACCCCTCAGTTAGATCTGGCTCAATCCATTTGGAACTCCCCATCTTTCACTATGAATAAGCAGCAGATTCCCTGCACTTTGTTGCCCCAATTGGGCGATGGGATAGTACTTTCTTTTGTGGTTGAGGAGGAGCAATGGCTGTCTGTAGGTGATCTTATTCAGAAATTTAGTATCCTGGCATTTTCACATTTTAAAGTAGTACAGATAAGACACCTACTTACAATAGTGATTGGTAATACCCCTCCCAACCAGGCGGTTGGGGCCCTGATCCCAGAATTTTCTTCTCTACTTGGGTCTTCGGGTATTGTATCCAAATTATATCAGGTTTTGTTTCACAAAAGATACGGGGACTCTTTTGGACTGACGAGGTTCTGGAGCTCCTTACTTCCTCAATATTCACCTAACTGGCAGGCTTTGTGGAGGTCCTGCCATAAATTTGTCTCCCAAGATAGGTTGTGTATAATGCAATATCATATTTTGCATAATATGTATTATACTCCAGTTAAGTTAAAGAAGTGGGATCTGTTGGACTCAAACATATGTGTTAGATGTTCTCAGGGGGAGGGAACACTCCTTCACATATTTTGGTCCTGTTCCAAAATCTCCCTTTTGTGGGACTCTATCAAAGCTTCCCTAGATCCTATACTGGGTTTGCAGGAGCACTTCACGCCTGACGTTTTTCTCCTCGGGGACATGTCCTCTACTAGAGTCAAAGCGAGAAGGTTTCATATTTCTATGATAGCGCTATCTGTCAAGAAACTCATTTTACATCATTGAAAAGACAAGTCTACTCTGACATTACAGGAATGGGTGAATGAAATCCTAGCTAACCTGCGTATCGAAAAGGCGGATTGCTAACCTTCACAACAGATTATCTGTTTATACTCAAATATGGGATCCCTTCACTTTCCAATTTTAGCTGCTCAGACTTAGTAGTGTTCCAGAGCAAATAGCCTTGTATACTCCTGTAAAACGGCTTTGAACTTATGTGACACACTGATATGTTACTTCTGTAGGGGAGGAGGGGAGGGAGGGGCAGTTTTAACATAATAAACTTCTATATTCTTGTCTTATTTTCATGTTAACTGCCTCTTAATGTGAAAATTTGTTAATAAAATTTGAATTGAAAAAAGAAAAAAAAAATCAGTGTGCTCCTCTATTGGCGCCACAGAGACCAGCCCCAAAAAGCACTGCCGGCATTGGCCACAACACTGCCACACCTCCACAACCTGCTACTCCTGCAAGCTGCCGTAACTTGTGTCTTGCACATACACACAAGCAAACATAAAAAACCCATTTGGGTTTGGGCCCTGTATTTAAATGAAAGAACAGCACACACAAGACCAACATATTAATATAGTTTGAAGTTTGTCTCTTGCTGGCATTACAGAGGACCCAGTGCCACTTATTTGACTCCTAATGCCAAGCATACCCTGAATAAATTGTGTCTATTTTTTTCAACTCCTGACATGACTTTAAGGGACAATTTCTGAGGCAGTTCTGTCCTGTGAACTTCATCTTTGCACTGTTTGAAAGGTTGGAGTAGTAGCTTTAAAACAATAGAAAGATTATGTTATTAGAGTAAGTGTTTCTTTAGATATCTACCTTCACAATAATGTCAGGAATTAAAGAAATGATACAATTTACTTAGAAAAATTTGCTTAGTATATTTGGCACCCCAGTCAGGAGACATGTACTTTCCAATCCACCCTCCAAAAAGCATAGTCATTCTGAATTATCAGACTTACTTTTGAAGAGGATGGCACAGTCAAGTCCTATACCACTACAAACATACTCAGTCCAGATGTGACAGGGCTGCAGCTGGGGAATTTGGGGTAAAAAGATTGAAAATTACCAAAGTTATGAGCCTACATTTGCAAAAATTTGCAAAATGTAATGTAGGCTCAAAACTTTGTTGTTTTTTAATATTTTTACACCAAATTTTCAACATAGCCTTCTTTTGACTCCAGTTCATGAACAAGGGCAGAGAAATTTTTCAACTCCTGCCAGAAACGTGATTTCACACAGGGATGGCAAAATCACCTTTCGGGATGTGAAAAAACATTTTGGCCAGGATTTGAAAAATGACAGCTGTCACATTCATGAGGTGCTGTAAAGTAAGTAAGTAAGTAAATTAGTAAAACTTTATTTCTATTTTGATGCCCAATCCTGGAGGCTGTGGGTGCCGTTACAATCAAAGGCAGGTTTGGACAGCATAAACAGTATTTCTTATAATTACTAAGCTAAATATATAAAAACACTAGTTATGTAAAGATAAGGCTATGTTGTAAATCTGGGGTAAAAATATTGAAAATTATCAAAGTTATGAGCCTGCTTTAGCAAAATTCAGTGTAGGCTCATAACGTTTTAGTTTTTTAATATTTTTACTCCAAATCTCAACATAGCCTTCTTATGATCCTACCTCATGATCAAGGGCAGAGAAAATTTTTAACTCCTGCCCAAAAAGTGATTTTATGCAGGGACTACAAAATCACCTTTCGAGATGTGGAAAAACATTTTGGCCAAGATTTGAAAAATGACATCTGTCACATTAATGAGGTGCTGTAAAGATATGGTTATATTGTAAATTTGGGGTAAACATATTAAAAATTACCAAAGTTACAAGCCTGCATTCGCAAAATTCAATGTAGTCCCATAAGTTTGTTGTTTTTTAATATTTTTAAACCAAATTTTCACATAGCCTTTTTATGACCCCACCTCATGAACAAGGGCAGAGAAAATGTTCAACTCCTGTCAGAAAGGTGATTTCACACAGGGGCTGCAAAATCACCTTTCGGGATGTGAAAAAACATTTTGGCCAGGATTTGAAAAATAATAGCTGTCACATTCATGAGGTGCTGTAAAGTAAGTAAATTAGTAAAACTTTATTTCTATTTTGATGCCCAATCCTGGAGGCTGTGGGCACCGTTACAATCAAAGGCAGGTTTGTACAGTATATACAGTATTTCATATAATTACTAAGCTAAATGTATAAAAAAATTAGTTATATAAAGATATGGCTATGTTGTAAATCAGAGTAAAAATATTGAAAATTACCAAAGTTACGAGCCTGCATTCACAAAATTCAATGTAGGCTCATAAGTTTGTTATTTTTTAATATTTTTAAACCAGATTTTCAACATAGCCTTTTTATGACCCCACCTCATGAACAAGTGCAGAGAAAATTTTCAACTCCTGCCAAAAATGTAATTTCATGAAGGGACTTCAAAATCAGTTTTGGGGACTGATTTGCCTAATGACAGTGCCATTGTTTGTGAGGTGAGGTCCCAAAAAGTGCATGTTGAAAATTTGGGCCAAAAATATAAAAAAATGGCCAAGTTATGCTACTAAGTTCAACTCCCCCCCCATTGAAATACTTTGACCTGCATACCTGTTTCTTCAGTTCATGATCTGGCTTCAAAGAATGAAGAAGTGTCTGCGGTCCAGAGCGGATTATGGCGTTGGACCACCTGATGAGTAAGTAAGGGCTTGGGGGTGCTGGGTGCTGAGTGGGAGGGTGGGGTGGGGAGTGTAACGGCACAAAAGACATTGATGTACTTTTTATTTGTACAGGTGAAAAAAAAAGAAGTCAGGACTGAGGATTCATGATTGTGACACTGGGGATTGCACACCCCAGTGTCACATATGTTCTGGGGGGCACTGAGAGGAGGGTTGGGTGGGGAGAAATATATATATTTAAAAAACACATGAGGGAACATTGTCACAACACTGGGATTCGCCACCCTCAGTGTTACTGTTATATTTTTTGGGGGTGGTGCAGTGAGGTTGGGGTAGAAAAATATATGTATAAAAAAGTTATGGGGAACGCGATCACAACACTGGGGAATTTGGGCAACCCCAGTGTTATTGTTATGTTTCTTGGAGCGGGGTGGGGGTGGCTGCTGAGAGGGACGGTCAGATAGGGGGGATATGCAAAATGAAAAAATGAAATTGACAGTTATGGCAGAACACAGCACACTCCGCCATGTCCAAGATGGCTGCCACTCTCTACTATGCATGTATGGTCACTAGTGCATGCGTAGTAGAGAGCAATGGCCATCTTGGACACAGTGGAGTGTGCCGTGTTCTGTCATGACCGCTAACTGAGTTAAAATAGTGTAAAACCTATGAAGACAGCGAGCGGAGTGCTTCTCAGACGAGTGGTGAATGTGTGGCAACTCCAGCATGTTGTTTAATCAGATGGAATGCACTGTGTCCTTTATTTCTAGCAAGAGATCTGTAGGGCTATGCCCACTGCAGCCCTAAAAACTCGATAGCTGAGCAGAACAGACATTGCTGGTCATGCGATCTTGCAGAGAATGGAAGAAGCAGATCTGAAAGTGAATGTCATTTCTTAGTCTGTAAACTATTTTCATAGACAATGAGTGAGTGGCTGGAGGGAAAGGTGTTTTTTTTTCTAATTGCAGGTGGTCTTAAGTAAGAACTGGAGTGAAAGGTGGCAACTTAAATGGTAACTGGAGCCTATGGTGTGCACACGACAATTGCAGAAAAGCCAAAATTTGGGCTAACTAAGTAAACCTGTATGAAAAAAAGAGACCCTCTAAGATGGGTTTGGATTAAAGTATATCATTTTTAAACCAAAGTTAACATTGGAGTAGCAGTACTGACCCTTGTAAACCAAATTTTTACGTAATATGTAAATGCCTTGAAAAAGTGAAAGTATTATGTGAAGTGTTGGTTTACAGGAGTGAGTACTGCTGCTCCGATTTTAACTTTGGTTAATAATTTATATACTTTGATCTGAACCTATTTTAGAGGGTCTATTTTTATGTTCTCTTGCATGCGTAGGACAAGCAACATGTTGTGGCAGCTTGGTGGAGTAGCAGGTTGTGGAGGTGCGGCCATGTTGTGGCCAATGGCGCCACTGCTTTTTCGGGCTGGTCTCTGTGGCAGCAATGAATGAGCACACTGTCTATGACATCAGTTCAGAAGTGAGCCACCAACTTGAAAGAATTTTGCCACTGCAATGAGGGAGTAACCCGTTATTGCAGGGCATGCCTTGCCTGCTGAAACCTTTCAAGAAACATGGTGGCGGCTATCGCCATCCGCCTCTTCCAGTCCATAGAAAGCCAACATCAGTGGTGCCCAATCCCCCCTGTTGGCATGCCCCTTCCCCAGTTTGTTTGCTGATAGGGGAGCCCAATCCCCATCAGCATAATGTTCCCCCTTGTTTTGTGTGCCAAGGGGGGTGCCCAATCCCCCTCGGCATCATGCCCCCCACAGACATGCTTTCTTTGCCAAATGGGGGTCCCAGTCCCTACCAGCTTTAGTCCCCTGTTCCCAAAACACACAGGCGGCACACTAGAAGCCCACCCCACTGTGTCCAACAGTTGGTTTTATACCTGTAAATAAAGAAAACCTTCCCTTGATGTCTTTCCTAAAAAACAGAAAATGGTCCATTGTTGCATTGGGAGCACCCCTTCCCCAATCCGCACCAACCCTTTGTGCACCCCACCTCCCTGCACACCTCTCACCCCATAAGGTGTCAGTGTGGCTCAGTTGGCAGCACATCCGTCTCTGGACCAGAAGGTCGTGGGTTCTTGCCCCACACCGGGATTGGATTTGCACCTAAAAATCACTGGTATCCGAGTGCAGTATTGGGGGGTGCTGTACTGCTGGGGTGTGCTGTCCTTCGGATGAGATGTTAAACTGAGGTCCCTTCTGCTCATCCTGGTGGGTGTCCAGGTGGAAGTAAAAGAACCTAGGGCACTCTTTGCAAACAGTAGGGAACATTCCCGGTGTCCTGGCCAGCATTCCCCTTCCCATAAACTGGTTCATGCAATTATTCAGGCTGCGTGTGAGTGATGATGTGTGATATGGCCACCACCACACATTCAGTCACTTCACTACCAGTCTAGCATTGCTTACAAAGCACTTTGGGATACACTGTGTATGAAAAGCGCTATATAAATGCTGATTCTAATTCTTCTTCTACTTACCTCTGGAGCCTAGCGCAATGATCTTCAGTGGAGTGGGTACACATCTGCACTCTTCAAAGCTGACCACAAACTGAAAAAAATCATGGTAAGCTGTATAATGGCATCAATGGGGGGGGGGGTTCAACTTAGGTGGCTATCTCAGCCATTTTTGTGACTTTTAGCTCCAAATTTTCAACATGGGGTTCTTGGGACCCCACCTCGTCAACTCAGTCAGTGTCATTTTGTTATTCAGTCCTGAAAGGTGATTTTGTGGTCACTGTGCGTAATCACCTTTTGGGAATGATTAACAAAATGACAGTGCCTCGGTTCATGAGGTGGGCTCTGAAAAAGTCTATGTTGCAAATTTGGTGAAAAAATTCCAAAAAAATGACTTTTAAGAATTTTTAATATTTTCACTCCAGATTTTCAACATTGCCATTTTTTCACACCTCCATTCTTCACATCCTTCCCGAAATGTGTTTTCGCACATCTGGCACACAATGGCACGGTCGCTGTGGGAAATCAACATTCAGGACAGATTCAAAAAATTACAGTGACACTGTTCATGAGCGGAGGTCTCAACATGTCTACGTTGAAAATTTGCTAAAAAAATTCCACTGGGCCACTAGATTGAGGAAGCAGAGTGACCCCCCATAACCCCTATCGCCAGCCTGCAATACCACATTTTATTTTGTATTGTTTTTAATTTATCTGATGTTATTCCGTTTAATTCTAATCCATTTCAATGTTTAGCACTCTACCTGAGATTTTTCTTGGCTGATAGTTTTAGTTGTTCTTATGAATAAAGTTGGGGAACAATATTAAGTTCATACTAATTCTCCAAACTAAGACGGAGGAGTCAACTACCCCTCCTTCCCCCTTTTCTTTTTTTTTCTCCCCCCCAACACCTTTCCTCTTTCCCCACCTTAGCCCTTCCTCTTTCCCTGGTTTAGTTATGGAGGAGTTTTAAGTCAACTAAATATTGACTGTATTAATTTTTTAGGGTAGAAGGGAGAATTTGAAGTAGAAAAGACACAGGGTAATCTGTTGGATGATCTGAATTTTATATTAGTTTATTAGAACAAGTTGATGGTAAGACTGCCAAGAATAGTAGGTCCAGAGGAGAGATATGTTGTAGGAGTGTACGTTCCAGAGCAGAAAGAAGGAGAACATTGTAGAGTAAAAGTTCAATAAGAGCAGACTCCATTATTTGATCTAGCCTATAATATAAATCCAAAAGCAAAGCTAAACCTGTATAAAAGGCTTTAAAATATATGACTATAGATTATTACTTGTATGGAGTGGTTATAAATTTGTTTAACAGGAAATAGGACTATGGCAGCATGGATTTCTATTTTCATTTTTAAACGATGGTATGTCTTTTCTATATCTGGATGTAATGAAGTTAATTGTATACTGGAATGGAATACAGAAAAATAATAAAAATTAAGTTAAAAAAAAATCCACAAAATGGCTGTGTTACAAGCATGGATTGTGCAGTTTCCACGGACACTTGTAACTTCGATAATTTTTCATATTTTCACTCCAGATTTTCAAAATTGCCATTTCTTCACAGCTCCTTATGAATGGTACAGCTGTCATTTTTCACATCCTGCCCAAAATGTATTTTCACACATCTGGCGCAGAATGGCATGGTCGTTGTGGGAAATCAACATTCAGGACAGATTAACAAAATCACAGTTCCACTGTTCATTAGCGTGACCCCATGTTGAAAATTTGGAGTGCAAATACCAACAGATGCCCATGATGTTATGGTTTCTAACCATAACGTCCCACCCTGTAGAGACAGACAGGCATCAGGGGTGTGACTTTGGATTGTCACCTATAATACTCATGCAATTCCACCCCAACCCCCACCCTGCAGCCAGTGACAGGCATCAAGGTGTGCCTTGGACTCTTTGGCCCCAAGGTTCACCCCATTCTCCTATACTGCACTCATCTCAACATATATCCTTATGGAATGGGGTGAGCATAAGGCCCGATGACCCCAAGGCACAACACGACACTTGTCAGAGTCTTCAGTGTAAGGTGAGGTGAAATGGCATGAGCGTTATGGCCGATGACCCAAAGGCACACCTCAATGCCTGTCAGTCTCTGCAGGGTAGGGTGGGGTTGGCATCAGTTCCATACTTCACTGCCATTCCTATTATGCATCTCTCTAACTCCTGCACTACCAATGTCAATGCCAGCAAGACAACATTCAACATTGACAAATGCTTGTTTCATACTGCTTTATTGTCAGCCTGATGTTTGGCTTTTCTGTGGTGATCTTAAGTACTTGTATGTGCCACCCTGCTGGGAGTGTCTATTTCAGTTATACACTGTGCTGCAAACAAATAATTACAGAGAAGGCAATGCTTGCTTCCCTCCTGACCTTGCATACACTAAAGGGGACTTTGAATGTTCATGAGCTCAAGTTGGGATGCTGCAGCCTCCCTGCGTCCATAGGTTCTGGCACCTGTGCTCCCCCTCAGTAAAATCCTCTGCAGGCCAAGTTACTTTCTCACTCCGCTTCTCTAAACTGTGGGAGTTTCTCCCCCCTCCCATTCAAACTGTTTCTTCCTTTCCACTCATTCACATCTTTCCTTTGTAAATTCTCTTCTCACTCATGCAGTTGCCCCTGACCCTGGCTTTATTTATTTTTGCTGTCCCCCTCCCCAATCCCCATTCCGCTTGCCTTCTCCCCTACCAGCTGTACTGAGTGGCATCCTGCTTACCCTACAAATTCTGGCCCCCATTTGCACTTTTTGGATGAATCCACTAATGCTTTGTTCACAGTACAGTTTTGCCACCAATTGCAATGTATTGTATGATTTGTTCTTGTTGTTACTATTTATTGTTAACATGTACTGTTTTGTGTATTGTAACCTATTTGTTGTAAGTTATTGTTGTACTCACTCCTTTTCCATCCCCGAGGATGCATCTGGAAATGAGCTTTTGCAACTCAGTAAGTCTTTCCTGGTAAATATTTTGAAATAAATAATAACAAAATAACTTCTTAATGGTTTAAACTTAAAACACTTAACTCTACTAGATAACTTCCTTATTGAGAGATCAGTACAAGTAGATTTCAATAAGCACAGCTCCCCTAGAAAATTGTAAAAAACAAACGAAAAAAAAAAAGGAAAAAGAAACATCTCAAATCTAAATATTCATGCCATTTCCTTGAACATGGCTATTAAGTCCCTTTAAGTTGCAAAAATATGCAGAATGGTGAACACAATATCCACAGGTATGTCTTGGTAGAATCCAATGCTATGATATTTGAAAGTTATACATTTCATTTGATAAACTTTCCACAGTATTCTCTCTTTCTATATGTTGATCTGAAATATCATCATCACAACTGGGGAAGTGTTGCCTCAGGAGCTGGCTTTGCATGCAAGGCTTGGTGGTATCTGTCCGGCTCAGTGTTTAAATCCTCAGTATTACACCTTACCAAAACTGCCAAAATAGCAAAAGTAGTTTCCTTTCAATATGAGCTATCATCCCAGTTCTTGGCAATGCTCATTATTCACATATGTTTGCATCTAGCACTGGTCTCAAAGTACGATATTTTTTCCTGAAGAGCTTTTAGCTGTCTTTCATGATCTTTTTCTTGCCTTTTTCATAGGGGTCATTTTGTCTTATAAATTAGAAATCCTTTGTGGTATTTCAACCTGTTTATTATTTATCTCTTTAACTGTATTTGTCATTTCTTTAATTTCTAGTTTAATACAGCCTGCATCAGCAATTTTGTTCAAATCCCCAGGGTTGCCATGCCATCTGAATTTTCATTTTCACTTTCTTTAAAGCTACATCCATTCTCATCTTCATTTTCCAGTGAGCTACTCTGTTCAAGTCCCATTCCAGGGTGGTTTGAATCTATAGGACTACCTGTAGATTGTGCAGTGGTTTCTTTTTCCACCTCTCTGTTACTCCCCTCTCCATTTGTTTTCCTTTACTCTGATTATTTCCTTTTTCCTCACCGTTCATTTCCATATTTTGTGTTGGAGCTTCTCCCACAGCAGTGTTCAAAATAGTAGAATCAGTCTTACCAGTCTGCATGTCATTCATGGATGCACCTTTTCCCATTTTTTCAACCATTGTTGGGCCTGATGGTTTTTACGGCACCATTCTGTTCGCTGGGATGGAAATGTCCTGTAAAAGGTGTACTTTATGTTGTTGTGTAGTCTGGTGGGGGTTACTTTCAATAGCAGTCTCACTTAGCGCCAGTGTTTTGCTTTGTTTACTTTCCCAACCACACCGGCAGGTTCAGAGACTGGATTTAAAAGTGTGTGTGTGTGTGTGTGTGTGTGTGTGTGTTGGGGGGGTAGTAGTGTGATTAGACTGTAAATCAGAAGTTATATTTTTCACTTTGAAAAATAAATGTATTCTTTCCTGTTTCCAATCTATGTTATTTTTCTCTTGCTCTGCTTTTTCTAATCTCTGAAACAGCTATTGTTTGATTCTTGAGGAACCTGGTTGTTCTTCCAGTGGTGTTTCCCTTATTTTTTTAACCTTATTCCCTCACTGCTCCTTCGGGTTTGACATGTGTAGAGCACCACCATATTTTCCACATCGTCCCTGTACAAAAAAGGCATAGTAACACTTTAACTTTTGTTTTACTGTATTAATGTTTGATTCACCCATTTAGGAGCACCTTTAAGAGTTCATGATGACATCAAATGTATCAGAACTTAGGAGTTAACAATAAGCAGTTAGGTCAGCAGTTAATTATATTGTTCAAACTCATAAGTTGACAAATTCTCTCCCACGTGGAGTCAACAACCACCCCCTTTTCAAAGTCTTAGTTTTTCAGCAAAACAACTTCGGCCTATTCAAATTAATAGTTCAAAATAGGTACTGCAATAAAATATTTGCATTAGTTCAGTAAGCAGTTAAAAACACACTGTGCCAAGTATTATTCTCCGTTTCCAAAATGATCACCACGTCTCCACAAGTGGTTAAACACACAGTTCCATATAATTGCTGTACTCAGTGTGTTACCAGCAACCCGGTGGTGTCCTGGTCAGTCCCCTTCATAAATCTGAAACAGTGGCAGTGGGTTTTGAATGCTTGCAAAAATTGCAGTTGTAATATAGTATTAGATACTGTTCAACAATTTGATATACTGCCTATGAAAATATAGTTGGGAAATCTTCTATGTAGAATCCCTGCACATCAAACTCAGAATCGCAGCATCAGTATCTTGCAATTTTTGTCACCACACAGAGACTCCACAGATACTGTTGATCTCCTTTATTGTTGGCCACACCAGTATCCCATGCTCCCACCCCTCACCGTGCAGTGCACTGATGTATACCAGTATGGGTCAACACTCCCACTTCCTCTTTTCTTGCTGCTTGCCACAGGAGACAATTGTATTTTGCTTATTTGTTTAGGCTTTGGCCTTGCTTTTATTTGAATCAAGTGGATTCAATGTCTCAGTAGAGCCGGTGGCTCTTTTGATGTCCTGATGGTATTTCTCAGCTCACTAGATCACTTTCACTTGTCATTTTTGCCTGACTTCTCTCAACTTATATTTTATATTTTCTTCATCATTAGACTCTGCATCCAGCTACCATGCCTAGAGGGGCTCTGAGAAATTGAAAATGGACATCCTGGAAGAGGTCAGGAAATTGCTAAAAAGGCAATTACAGATGAAGATTCTAGTGCTTCAGGAATCCATCAGATTGATGCTTCTATAGCAGTTCAACTGCTATTATGCTATTATGTGAGAGGACGTATCCTGGTTCCACTGAAATGTGCAGTATATTAGTGCAAGAAATTAGGTTCTTGAAGGATGCTGCCAGCACTGTGTCCCCAGCAATAACAAAATTATTAAACAACAGCTTAATAGAGGGCCTGTTTCCTCAGGAATGGAAGCAGCCAAAGGCCATACCTATTTTTAAAGGTGGGTTTACCCATGATCCCTCTAACTATAGGCCGACTGCACTATTATCTGTTCTATCAAAGTTGTTAGAGAGAACTGTTTTCAGCCAACTCTATTCATATTTAGACCAATATGAGAAACTTACCCAACATCAACATGAGTTTAGAGCTGGGTATTCGATGGGCACCGTGCTCGTGGACTTTGCAGGCAGAGTGGCACAAGCACCGGATGCCAGGGAGTCCACGGGCATGGTGTTCATTGATTTATCTAAGGCTTTTGATTTAG
Organism: Neoceratodus forsteri; assembly: GCA_016271365.2. NCBI lineage: Eukaryota > Metazoa > Chordata > Ceratodontiformes > Ceratodontidae > Neoceratodus > Neoceratodus forsteri. The sequence continues at coordinate 627,166,695 of JADMNL010000023.1, read as the reverse complement.
TTAATCATGAAAACTTACTTATGAAAATGGAACAAATTGGATTGGCCTCTTGCCCTTTGAAGTGGTTTAAGTCTTATTTAAATAAAAGAACTAAAAAGGTGGTAATAAATCAATATTCATCTGATTTGTGGCACCTTACAAAGGGTGTTCCCCAAGGCTCAATTTTGGACCCACTGTTATTTTTAATCTACATTAATGAATTACCGAAATGTATAACAAAGTGTCATATTGAATTATACGCTGACAACACAGTGCTGCTGGCATCCGATAGTTCTTTGGACCAAATGCAGAATAATCTACAGAAGGATTTTGATTGCCTGCAGGAATGGTTCAGAGAATTACAATTAGTAATGAGTACCAAAAAAACACAAGTTATGCCTTTTCAAGGAAAGCAGTATCATAAAAATAGGAACTTAAATTTGGATATTGTAACTAGTGAAGGGATCCACTTAAAAAATGTAACTTAATATAAATATTTAGGGGTAGAATTGGATAGATGTTTAACGTTTAGTACTCATAGTGAGAACATAACCAGAAAGGTTAACTCAAGAATAGGGGCTTTAAGAAGATCTGCCTCAATAGTAATGCAACAAATGCGTAATACTATCGCCCTCCAACTTTTTCTCCCCATTTTGGAATATGGGAATTTAGTCTATAGTTTTGCAGGATGTAATGATTTGGAAACATTAAGGAAATCTTACCTTCAACTAGCAAGGTTTGTATCAGGCTGTCCTATTAGAACTCACCATTGCACTGTATTTCAGTCCTTAAATTGGAATAGTTTAGCCATGAGTAGACTGAAGTAATATTCCATTTTAATCTACAAGGTCATTAACGGCCTCATCAATGGAAATCTGATCAGAGACCCACAGAAATCTCCATTTATACCATCTAAGGGACACTGTTCATTGTGGTGTCGGATTCCCTAAAGCAAAGACCAATTCAATTTAATGCTGCTAAAATTTGGAACCAGTTTGGAACCAAATTCCACCCTTGGTGAGAAACATGACCAATATTTACAGTTCTAAGTCTGCTTTAAATAAGCTCCATGAAGAATAGTGTAATTGTATGTAGTTTTTAGCTTATATGTTGTTTGTCTTGGATTTAAGTCGTGATTACTGTTTTCATTGTTCACTACTGTACTGTCAAGTGATTTGTTGAACCTTTGTATTATATAACAGGACAACTTTGTTAAATAGACCTTTGGCCTAAAGTTTTTTATCCTTTCAAAAAATACATTTTTAACTGACTATCATATTCAATCACAAATATTTTACCAGCCATGGCTTAGTCATATTCCTCTTTGTTAAAATATTATAGATTAAGGGAGCGCTCCAGACCAGTTGCAGCACTCCTTTCCTCTACGTGTGAGACACTTATTCTGTGAAGCATGTCTCACGTGCAGACACTGGAAATGGGCATGTTCTAGGACAGTTTTTAAAATATATATACAGTATATTGATCACGCTCTATCAATAATATAATAATATGTTCCCTGTTGCCACTTGTTTCTGGGTAAGAGTGGTTTCACTTGCGTTCTGCTTGAGCCAGAACAGCTCTGCTTCACTTTGCTGTTCTCTGTGAAGCAGAACACGCATGAAACCACTTTTATCCAGCGAAGAGTTGCTCTGGGAGGCATATTAGTATATAACATAGAGAATACTGGTTGGGCAACTATGCCCAACCAGCCTGTGCTGCTACAGTGGGGTTACGATTACATCAGACCTTGAGAGTGATGCTCAAGAGGTCCAGTGTCATCAGAAGTCAGAGGTGGCAGCTCAGGCTGGTTGGGTATGTGGTTGCCCAATCAGTATTTTTTATAGTCCATAGCTTTTTTTTATTATCATTAAAAAAGAAAAGAAAGTGTTTTCACAGCACTCCTGTGACAGGCAGACTGTTTCAGTTCAGAACTTGAACTGATTGTTGTGTGCGTAGCTGTGCTGTTAAATACACCAGCTGCCCTGAGGATTTCAGATGAGCTGGAACCTTGTTGTACCACAGAAGGGTACAGCTGCATTCCATGACCTTTGAACTGTGGCACAACAAGGCTTCAGCTGGCATGGAAATCCATTCAAAACAAACCCTCACTATACACTATAATACAATACATGATAGGGCTTTCTTGTAGATGGATTTCAATTGGGCCCAGAAAGTTGTTGTAGGACAGTTCAAAGGTCAAATAAGTTGCTGTAAGATAGTAGCTATGTCACTACCACACTACATCTTTTTATGTCCTACATGCATGCACTCTGTCTGCTGCATGGCACCTTCACTAGTGCGGCTCTTCAGAGATGGCTGCTGCTGACTCACTGCCGTGTCCAGGTCACTGGTCCATTACCAACTGAAGTCTCTTCTAGAATCTGTCTACCATTTTATTGCATTGACTGACTGTTTCTCCACAATCATCGAGCCTCCCAAGATTCAAATTTCCCAAACTTCCCACCTCTGTAGCCCAAATATCTCACCGCTGCAACTCAGGTATTTAAAAAAAAACACATAACTTCTGAATTTTTTTAAAACAGTTGTGTACTATATAAAAAAACAGAGAACTGTCCACAGACAATGCTTTGTTTCTATCTTGAGGGTTGATGACATCACAGGGACAGCTTGAGCTTTGATCTCGATGTCTTCAATATTATCAATCCCCTTGATGGAAACCCAGCCTTACAATGCATAGTTCCCTATCCATTATTCTATAGTGGGTAGCACTGGAAAGAGAACCTTTATCCAGAGTTTATGGTGACACCTCAGAGTTCTCGCTGCTAGGAATGTCTCTCTCCTGAGGTCATCTCATTATCCAAGTGACCCCCTCCCAGATTTTCTTCTTAAAGGCTGCTGGGGTGAAATCAGTAGTGTTGTCCAGCATCTCAATGACCCTTGATCGCATAGCACACATATAGTGCCACTTAAAAGAATAAATGATCCCTTGATCTAGGGGCTGTATGGTACATGTAGTATTTGGTTGTAGAAATTGTTTTATATTTTTTTGAACCAAGAACATAGAAGCATAGCTTTTGTTAGCAAAAAAAAGACCTTTAGGCAGATCCAGTCTGCCCCTTGTCCCTGCCTATTCCATCATCATTGACCATAGTTACTCATAGGTGTCACTCTGTCCCCCTTTCCTCTACCTAATATGCCAAGACAGAAAGCCCCCAATGCACTGCTTGTCTAAGGTGCAGGCTCCAAAAAAGAAACAGATACAGAAAAAGGGAATGCCTGCACTCAGGAGACCATAAAAAAACATTTATTTCTTCTTCATGTTAAAATCCAAACAGTCAGTGCCACCAGAGTCCCCTTTCAGAGAACTCTCCATGCGTATCTGAAGCACCAGCCTCTTCCTCAAGGTGCCCCTTGAGAAAGGAGCAGGTGCTTCAAATGCATAAGGAGATTCTCTTTCAAGAGTCTGATGGCACTGACTGATTGAGATTTTAACAGGAAGAAAAAATAAAAGTTTTTGAGTATGGTCTCCTGAATGCAGGCATTCCTTTTTTCTGTATCCCCTACCTACTATGCCCCTGTGCCTATCCCACACGTGCTTGAATCTCCCCACAGTCTTTGCCCACACTACCTCCTCTGACAGGCTGTTCCAGTCACCCACCATCCTTTTCATAAAGAAATATTTCTGAACATGTCTCCTAAACTTTCCCCTCTTAGCTTCATTGCATGCCCCCTTGTTCTAGTGCCTTCTTTCTCTGAAACAGACCCTCCACTTGCACTTTATTCACACCTATGAGGTGCTTGTAGGTTTCAATCATGTCCCATCTTGCTCTCCTATCTTCCAGGAAGTACATGTTGACTGTCTGCAGCCTTTCGTCATATGGCTTCTCATGCAACGCCCTCACCATTTTGGTTGCCCTGCTCTGTAGCTGGATGCCTTGCAAGCTATCAAAGGCAGAGGATCTGGCACAGATTCAGATAAGCAACAAAACACAAGCAACTTAAAAGCCATTAAACTTAAAAAGTTGTGTCCCTCGGATCACATTGAGGCATACCTGACAATTTTTGAAAGAGTTGCCACAGCCTGCCAATGGCCAAAGCAGTAATGGACAATCAGACTGGAACCCTACCTGACTTGCCTACAGCAATATGGACACTGCACAGTCATAAAACTGACCTGGTGAAAAGCAAAATCCTGACAAGGTATGACATCTCAGGAGAGAAATACAGGCAGAGATTTTAATCTCTGAAGTACAACTCAGTCGACAATCCTCAAGAAGCCTTCACTCGACTCAAAGAACTCCTGATAAAATGGCTGAAACCAGAGAGCAAAACAGTCCCACAGATTATTGACACATTTACAATAGCACAATTCATGAACATCCTGCCTACAGATGTGCAGCTTTGGATAAAGGAACACTGACCATAAAGTGGAGAAGAGGCTGTTTCTTTGGCTGAGAACTACCAAATGACCAGAAAGTCAAGAAACAGGAAAAGAAAGAACAGAACAGATCCCTGCAATCAAACTCTCCATAACAACTGGAACAGGGTCCTATTCAACCCTGTCACACACCTCCCTGGTAACTCAGTCAAAGAAATCTATAACATTAGTTTGACATGACCTCCCCATTTGAAACCATGCTGCTGGTGTTCCTGCAGTACTTTTGCCTCCAGGTGCTCCATAAGCCTCTCCTTCAGTAGTGCCTCCACTAACGTCTTCACCACTGATGTGAGACTGACTGGCCTGTAGCTGCTAGCATCCTCCCTGCTGCCACTTTTGTGCAGAAGGACCATATCGGCCTTCCTCCAGTCCTCTGGAACTTACCTCACCTCCATTGAGGTGCTACAAAGCACTACTAGGGGGGCGGACAGCACCGTGCTGAGTTCCTTTAGGACCCTTGGATGAATCCCATCCAGTTGCATCACCTTTTTCTCCTTTAAGGGTTCTAATCCCTTCTGGACCTTCTCCACTAAGAAGGGACTTGCTTCCACTCCCCCTCTTCCTGGTGCTTACTATAGCATGCTGATCCATCCCACCCAACCCTCTACTGTGAAGACCGAGCAGAAGTAACCATTTAAGTATTTCTACTTTCTCTTTAACTTCCTCTGCACAGTCCCCCCCATCTTCCTGATTCTCACTCTTCCTGCCCTTGTCTTTCTCTTCCCCTACATACCTAAAGAAGGTGCTGTCCCCTTTTTTCACATCCTTAGCTATCCTCTCCTATCCTCTGTTAGTGCTTTAGCTGCCCTCACCCTTCTTCCTGTGTCCCTTTGTTTTGCTGAATATAGCTCCCAGTCTTCATCCTTCTGGGTCTCTTTGTAGTTTCTGAATGCCATTTTGTTCTCCTTCACTGCCTTTGCCACCGGTTTAGAGAATCATAGCGACCTCTTCCTCCTCTTTCCCTTGCTCACTTCCTTCAAACAGCCTGCTGTTGCCTAGGCTATACCCTCCTTAATTTTTCTCCATTGAGCCTCCACTCCCTTTGCCTTCCACCCCTTCAAGGAATGCTCTGAAGCAGTTTCCCATTTCTTTAAAATCTGCACCCCCAAAGTCCAAGACCATCATCTTACTGTGTTTTTTTTCCCTGTCCCCTATGCCAAACCACACAGTATGGTGATCACTTGTACTCAGGAGCTACCAACTGTGATGTCAGCAATGCTGTCTCTGTTTGTAAGTACCAGGTCAAGCACTGTCCCATCCCTAGTGGGTTCCAAAACCAGCTGCCTGAGAAATACCATTGTATGGAATCGAGGATGTGTCTACCTCTTGATGTAGCTGTGGCGAGAATACCCCAATCTACATCTGGCAGATTGAAGTCCCACATAACCAAAACTTCCCTCCTGCTGACCATTTTTCCTAATGGCACCACCCAGAGCTCTGTCTAAATCCTCCCCATGTGTCAGAGGCCTGTACACCACCCTGTTGTGAATAACAGCCCTGACCCCATCTCTAGGCTGACTCATTGTAAGAAGGAAGAATGTAATTGCTATATATGAATCCGCATGCTGGATCTATGAACCATACCCTTTGACTGTTCTCTAGCACTTATACCTTTGCTCCACCCTTTACCCTCCTCTAATCCTGTCCTCCTATTAGTCCTCTTCCCCTCTGGCCCTACCAGTCTCCAACTACACAGCCTGTGCTTGCTGAATTTGCTGTATTTGCTGAATTTGCATTTATATATGCATTTAGTTTCATCTGTATATGCATATGCGTTCGCTGAACTTGCTTTTATGTATGTTTTTTTAGTTTTATCTGTACATGTATCTGTGTCCCCCAGGACTGCCTTGCAAATGAGCTGTCTTGATTGTGTTATCCAAGTAAAATAAAATTGAACTGAGTTGAATTGGATAGTACCTCCAGCTCTTGTTTCCCCTTTTACCCCATATCTCAGTGGCCCTTATACCCTCCTTTATGTATAGAACAACCCCTCATCCTTTTCTCCCTGATGTGTCCTTCTGGAACATTATATAGCCTGGAATTACCACTTCCCAGCCGTGGTTGCCTGTGCATGATTCTGTTCTGCCCACCAGCTCCAGGTCTGCCTCTACAGTGATTGCCTCAAGGTCAGGAATTTTCTTCACAGACTCTTTGTGTTGGCACACATGGCTGTCCAGTTTCTTCATCCCTCTCTCCCTCCAACCTACTGTACCTCCCATTCCTGCTTCCCTCTTGCCCCCTTTATTACCCAGGTCCTACCCTCCCTTGTTATGTTGGCTTCCTGTCTTCCCTCCTTCTCCTCTCTTCCAGCTGAAGCTCCTCCTCCAGACTTGCCTGCCTTGCCCTTCTCTTTGCTTCCATCAGTTTTGGTGGAATTTCTTCAGAGGAAAAAATAGCAGAAGGGGCAAAGAGAGGAGACAATTAATTTTTTAGATACATTAGGGAATGTAGGAAGGCAAAAGGGGGGATAGTAAAGATTGCTACTGAAGAAGGGAAATGCGCCAAACATGACCCAGAGAAAGCCAAAATCCTCAACAAATACTTCTGTTCGATGTTTCCAAACAGGACCCAGGGGATGGCCCAGCCCTGAAAAAACATAACACCCTAGGACCAGGGGTAGATACGAGTCCCTTTACAGAAACCAAAGTATGGGAGGTGCTAAAATAAAAGCAGACAAAGCCATGGGACCAGACAAGATGCACCCCAGAATCCTTAAGGAACTGGGGGCAGAATTAGCAGCCCCTCTGGCACTTCTATTAACGAAATCCTTGATGAGTGGTGTGGTATCTGAAGACTAGAAAAAGGAAATAGTGGTTCCACTTCACAAATCAGGGAGCTGCAAAGAGGCTAGTAATTACAGACTGGTGAGCCTAATATCAATAGTAGGGACATTAATGGAGATACTACTCAAACAGAGTATCATAGCATTCCTTGAAACTAGTGACCAACAAGACCCTAAATAGCATGGTTTCACAGCAGGTAGGTCATGGCAGACAAATCTGCTTGAGTCTTTTGACTGTGCTTCAAAAATAGTGGACAACGGCAGGGCAGTAGATGTGGTCTACCTAAACTTTAGTAAGGCCTTCGACTCGGTTCCACACAGAAGGCTGGTAAAGCAGTTTGACCACATAAGGGTTAGTCCAGAAGTAGTTAGATGGGTACAAAACTGGTTACAAGGCAGAACCCAGAGGGATACAGGTTAATGAAACACAATCGATGGAAGGCAGAGTGACCAGCGGGGGGCCCAGGGCTCAGTGCAGAGGCCTCTGCTCTTTAATGTTTTTATAGCAGACATCGCTGACAGACTGGAAGGGAAGGTGTGTCTATTCGCAGATGACTCCAAGATATGTAACAGGATGGACACCTCAGAAGGAATGAGCAAGATGGAAGCTGACCTCAAGAAACTAGAAGAATGGTCTGTAGTGTGGCAGCTGAGATTTAATACCAAAAAGTGCAAAGTCATGCACATAGGAAAGAAATGTCCAAGAAAAGAGCATTACCTAGGAGGCGAAAGACTGGCAGCCTCAAACCAGGAATGAGATCTGGGAATCATAATCTCAGTTGACTTGAAGGTTACTAAGCAGTGTAAGAGAGAGGTGGTACTATCACTGTATAGATCACTGCTCCTGCCTCAGCTGGAATATGGAGCCCAATTTTGGAGGCCTCACCTCAGGAAGGACATTGTCCGGATGGAAACGGTACAGAGAAAGGTGACAAAAATGATTCAGGGTCTGCAGTATATATTCTGTGAGGAAAGACTTAGGGAACTGAATATGTACTCACTGGAGCAGAGAAGAGAGAAAGGGGACATGATTGAAACATTTAAGTACATAAAAGGCATTAACAAGATACAGGCACAGGAACTTTTTCACTTCAAGAAGAGCTCAGGCTGCAAAGAGGGAGGTTATCTACCAACACCAGGAAGTTTTCTTCACAGAAAGAGTGGTGGATGCCTGGAACAGCCTGCACCAAGAGGTTGTGGGGGTCAACACTGTGAGGGGATTCAAGAATGCATGGGATAGATACAAGGGAGCCCTGACTACAAAGGGCAACTAGAGCGTCAAAATAGGTCTAAAACAAATGGGCAGACTAGATGAACCTAGTAGTCCCCTTCTGCCATCAACTTCTGTGTTTCTATGTTTCTTCTCCCTGCGTTAACCTTTCCTGTTGCACTAGTCTTGGAGGGGGGGGACAAGTTCTGCCTCCCTGTCTTTCTGCCTACCCCCCGGCTAAATGCTCATCAAAGTAGAATTTAAACCTTTGACCCTTTACTGTCATTCCCCTCTGGGATAGAAGGAGGCTGTCTACCTGGTACAGGTCTCCATCTCTCCAGATGTAACCCCAGTCCACTAAGAAGCCAAAGCCCTCCTCCCTGCATAATGCCTTCAACCACTCATTGAAGGAACTGGTGAGGAGTTCTATAGCCTTACCCTGACCATGCATGAGTAGCATCTCAGTGAAGGCCACTGTGTCAGCTACATGTTTTGGGCCCTTCTCCCAGCTCCCTGAACCTATCCTGTACTACCTCTACAATCTCTCTTGCCATATCATTAGTCCCAGGTGAACAACATCCAGCTGCTTCCCTTCCCCCTGTTCCCTGATGATCTCCGTCCAGTCCTGCCTGCTGAAACACTAGGAATGCACTGTATTACCCTTTTCCTCCCTTCTCTTACCCCCCAACTCAATCCCCCCTGACTATGAAGTCCCCCACCAACTGCTTCCTTCTTGACTGGATGACTCTCCCATCCTCTTTGGGGCCTGCTCCCAAAAGGATCCCTACCTCCTCTCTTTCTCCTGCCTTGGGTGCCTCCTCCTCTTGGCTTCCACATTCTGCCAGAATGGCAAAGGAATTGAGCAGCAGCAAGGTCTGGGGGACACTGCCCCATATTCCTCTCCCCACCCTCCTGGAGCCCACCAAGGTGTAGGCACTCTGCCTCCTTGTTGGCATTCTTTGAGTGAATGATGGCAAACTTGGTGGTTGCTGGATGAGACTGATGGTGCCCTGTACTTGTGCTTTCTTTTTCTTTCAGGGTACTATTTCTTGTTTCTCCCCAAAAGTAAACATTCCTTGTTCTTGTTGAAGCTGCAGCGTCAAGTTTGGCAAAGTGAAGGGCCAGACTGCATATGCTAATCTTTAGCATATTTTCAATTTCTGCAATATTTCTATTATATGTGATATGGATGATGTAGCATGGTTAGACAATAGTTCTGGTTTGGTCTGTGGAAACAGCAGCAGGGAGTCTCAGAGTGGTAGGTGAGTCACAGTCTTTTATTTAGCTAATCACTGCCACTAATCACTGACCACGAACAGCTTTGTAGGTAATTAGCTCTATTAGTCTACTGTGAAGGACCATCAATGCAGGAATTCACTATCGCAGGCAGCCAATATAAACTTATCACCTAACACTGTATAAACATGATTTTTAACATTGCCAGCTATGTGAATGGCATTTGTCAAAGCGTGTTTATGTGCTATAAGCAGTTGTCCACTATAATTGTGTCCATTATAAGTGGGCTGTGCTGTACAACATAAAGGCAACTCCTGCTAAGAGTTGCTTTGGCAAGGCACTGAATTTGATCACGTGATTCAGTTAAATACCATGGGTCCAAAGACTACTGAAATAGCTTAAACATTAACAAAGAATATTTTTTTGGTGGTAGTTGCCTTAACATAGAAACACAGACTTTGACGGTAGATAAGAACTGCTAGGCCCACCTAGTCTGCCCATTTCCCTACAAACAGGATAAGCTGCAGATCCTAGTTAACCAACAGCCTATTTCTTCCTACCCCCACAAAAATTGCCTTATGTTTGTCCCATGCATTCTTGAATTCTCCCACAGTTTTAGACCCCACAGCCTCCTCAGGAAGGCTGTTCCATGTGCCCACCACCCTCTCTGTGAAAAAATACTTCCTCACATTGCCCATGAACTGCCCCCCCACTGTCTTCAAATTGTGTCCCCTTGTTCTTGCACATCTCTTTTTCTGAAAGATGCTACCCTCTTGGACTTTGTTGATTCCACTGAGGTACTTAAAAGTTTATATCATGTCCCCCCTCACCCTCCCTCCTTTCCTCAAGGGTATACATAATAAGCTTCTTTAGTCTCTCCTCGTATGGCTTCTCTTGCAGACCCTGCACCATTTTAGTTGCCCTCCTCTGGACTGCCTCTACCTTGTCTATGTCCTTGCAGAGATCGGGTCTCCAGAACTGGATGCAGTACTCCAGATGGGGTCTCACCAACTGTGTGTACAGAGGGATAACAACTTCCTGTTTTCTGCTGGTGATGCCTCTCCCTATACATCCCAGTATCCCTCCAGCCCTCTCTACTGCCTTCTCACATTGCTTGCTAACCTTAAGGTCATCTGTTATGATTACCTCCAGGTCCCTTTCCATTTTTGTTGTTGTTACTACCCACCCCCATTGTACTATTCCTAGTTTTTGTTTCCCAGGTACATTATTTTGCACTTCTTTGCATTGAATCCAAGCTGCCATACTTCTGACCATTCCTCCAACCTTGCCAAGACCCTTCTCATCCTTTCCACACCTCCTTGTGCTAACACCTGTTGCAGATCTTTGTGTCATCTGCAAAGAGGCATACTTTTCCTTCCAGTCCCTCTGCAATGTCACTTATAAAGACATTGAAAAGGACTGGACCCAGTACTGAACCCTGCGGTACCCCACTAGTAACCCTCTTTCTTCAGAGTGGACTCCATTTGCAATTACCTTCTGTGTCCTGTTGTCCAGCCAATGGCTACCACCCTAGGACCCACTCCCAGGCTGGTTAATTTGACTATTAATCTTTTGTGTGGGACTATGTCAAACGCATTGCTAAAGTCTAGGTAGGCCATGTCCACAGCCCTCCCTGGTCTACTACTTTTGTCACCCAGTCAAAGAAAACAATTAGATTTGTCTGACATGACCTTCTCACTGTGAACCCATGCTGCCTTGGGTCCTGCGCCCCACTGGCCTCTAGGTACCCAACAATTCTTTCCTTCAGAAGTGATTCCATCACTTTCCCTACCACAGAAGTCAAACTGATAGGTCTGTAGTTTTCTGCCACTGTCCTGCTCCCACTTTTGTGAAGGGGAATCACATCTGCCTTCCTCCAGTCCTCAGGTACCATACTATCCTCCCATGATTTGTTAAAAATGATAGTCAGTGGTTTCACTAGTTCTCCCCTTAATTCTTTTAGAATTCTGAGGTGAATTCCATCAGGCCCCATTGCTTTGTCCACCTTCAGTTTTTGGAGTTCTTTCAGAACCCTTTCTTCTGTGAAAGGACTGGGATCGACCCCCTATCCAGAGTGCTTCTGTTAATTGGATTAGGCACCTCCTCTCCTCCTCTTTTGTGAATACTGAGCAGAAATATTCATTCAGTATCCCTGCTTTTTCACTCTTCCTCTCTGCCCACGCACCGTCCATTCTATTCATCCTCACTATCCCTGGCTTTGTCTTTCGACGCTCCCTAATGTACCTATAAACTGTTTTATCCCCCTTCTTAACCGAGTTGGCTATCTTTTCCTCAGTTTGGGCCTTTGCTAGTCTGACTTCTCTTCCTGCTTCCTTCTGCCTTAACTGGTACAGTTTTCTGTCCTGCTCCTTATGTGTTTCCTTATACTTCCTGAATGCTATCTTTTTCTCCCTGACCTTCCCTGCCATCTCTTTTGAGAACCATAGTGTTTTTTCTTTTGTTTTGATTTGTTTATTTGCTTCACATAAAGGCTTGTTGCCTCTGTGATGGCAGTTTTGATGTTTTCCCATTGTTGCTTTGCCCCTCCTTCTAGCCTATTTGCTAGTGCTTTTCTAAGGCACTCTCCCATCTTGCCAAAGTCAGCCCTTCTGAAGTCCAGTACCCTCACTTTTGTACGGCTTGACTCTGTAGCCGAGTTTATCATGAACTACACCAGTGATCACTTGTTCTCAGATGGCTACCTACTTCTAGGTCTGAGATCCTCTCACTGTCCCCATTTGAGAGTATGAGGTCTAAGATTGCTCCCTCACGAGTGGGTTCCAAAACTAGCTGCCTGAGGCATGCCACCTGTAGGGCATCGAAAATGGCCTGCTCTTGGATGTGGCTGCAGCAAATGTGCTCCAGTTGACATCTGGCATATTCAGGTCTCCCATCAACAGTATCACCCGTTTCTCTGCCATCCTAAGACCAGTGTTGTTCATCATTCTACATAGACAGATGGCAACATGCTCTGGCTAACGTACTATCAACTGTCATACAGATAAACTCATTTTGTTATAGAAACATGGAATATGACATCAGAAAAGGACCCTGCAGACATCCAGTATACACAAGGATTTTGCATTCGAATTTTGTGTTTTGTAAATGTCTGCATTATGAAAGTTCTATAATCATGTAAAGTTTATATATGGTGTTAAATGATATGAACAGGCTTTTAAATCTGGGTTTACAGTATATGAATGCTTTCTGAAGAGTACTGTATTGCCATACAGCAGTTTTTTAATCCATGCCATGCCTACAAAACCTTTGTAACAGCTCATACAATAACTTTTAAAAGTATTTTCATACATCATATGGTGGCATTTTCAAAGTCTTCCTATAGCGCACTGAAAAGAAGACTTTTGTGCCATGCAGTAGCACTGAATAAGCCATGATGTACCAGAAGAGGGCTCTAAATCTAATGAAAGGCTTCAAACTTTGGTCTGTTGCAAAATGCTTATACCATGTGTTAGATTCATTGCAAAATACTATGTTACTGCATCAGTTAGCATTTAAGCACAAAACATAAAAGGAAGGGAAATGTTATGTGATAGGTTATGCACCCCTATTATCCCACTTACACAATATAAAGTATTCTGGTCACTTATACTGTGATACTGCTATTTGCACTAACATGTAGATGTAGGTAGCCATTGTACAAGCATGGGTACTAGGAATGTGCCTTGCTGCTAATAAATGCTACTATATATTATGTTTACACCATTTTATATGCTGTTTTACTGTTATGATTTATGTTTTACACTTGTCATGCATAATATATATTATACCTCATTATAACACATTTACCTAGGTTATGTTTTATTTTTTTATTTATTTTATTTGTACATCAGTTTACAACCTTTGAGCCAAGGGCTCATTTTCAAAGGTACCTCATCACAAAGAGGACAATACAATGCAGACATTCATGTTACAGAATGTAGGTTACATGGAATTAACATACAGGTTTGTGAGGAACATGATAGATACAGCAGTATATACAAAAACTCACTTAAGGTTACAGGGTATGGGTACATCAGTAAATAGGTGATTGGCCGATATTACAGAGAGGCCAGATTGGTTATTGTGGCAACATAGAGACTGGAAATGGAGCAGTCAGTGGAGCAGTGGTAATTTAACAGGTTACAGCAGTATATAATGGTAAGAGCAGTCAGGAGCAGTGGCAAATTAACCAGGTTACAGCAGCACATAGTAACACTGCCAGGGCGAAATCAAAAGAGCAATTTAGGCCAAGTTACAGTAACATATTGCAATACTGCAGGTTGAGTAGTCGGCAGAACAATGGTAATTTTGCCAGAGGAGATACGTGGTGTGGTTTGGATGCTGCCCAGTGGGCATTGTCAGGGCACAGTGGGTAGCGCCTCAGATTATACAGGTGCAATTTCGTGCGGTGAACAGTTCACTTCTGAGTGCGGTTTTGAATTTGGAGATCTTAGGGCATCTGTGATGTGGGGGGGAGTGAGTTGAACCAGGAAGGGGCTCTATGGGGAAGGACCTTTGACCATGGGAGGTCCTGGCTCTAGGTGTCTGGAAGGTAGTCCTGCAGGAAGTCCATGTACAGACCAGGGGTTTGGCTATGGGGAGGAGCCATCAGCCCTGGGGGACAGTCCTAGGAGAGTTTTTTGCTATTAGGCATGTTTGATAACGCAGCCGGCTCATCTAGGTTCAGCATTGTTGCCAGCACATAGAGCTGGCATGAATGTGTAAGTCTAGGGCCCCAGTGATTAGTCTGCAGGCCTTGTTAAGTAACAGGCAGACTTTGTTGGCGCGGTTGTGTCGGCAGCCCCGTGAACCCGGGAGTCCATACGTCTACCAGGGATGTACTCGAGGATGTTACTGCAAGCAGGAGGGCAGCGGGGAGAGCGCTTTTGTGGCGGTATAAGATACCTAGCAGCATAATGGCTGCTGAGGCAAGGGTGTCAATGTGGGTATGGTAGTTGAGGGCTGAGTCAGGTGACCCCAAGGTACCTGAACGAGTGTACTTGCTCTAGCGGTTTTTGGACCAGGGAGGATGTGGGTGGAAAATGCTGGCTTTGTTTTGGGGTGGGCAAAGAGCATTGTTTTCATTTTTTGAGATTTATGATCAGTCTATGCTTTGTGAACCAGGTTTCTGCCTCAGTATACGAGAGCTGCAGGGAGTCCTGAAGGGAGGTAGGGTTGCGGCGAGAGGCAAAGATGACAGCGTCATCTGCATACAGCAGCATACTTCCGGTGCATTCACTTGGCAGGGTGTTAAGGTAGAGCGAGAAGAGTAGGGGTCCCAGGATGGAGCCCTGAGGAACCTCTGATTGGATGGGACATGATTTTGATAGTGTTCCATTAATTTTGACACATTGGGAACATGTTATGTTATACACATGTGTTCTGATCCATGTCACTGATAAGAGGGCCTTTACGGATCATCAGTGATTACTGTATATCCTTATATACTTATATTCTCATATAATCATAGGTAGCATGTGTCTTTTACTTAGGTATTATACCACATGTATTTCTAGCTATTCAGCAGTTCCTTTGTCTGTGATTTAGTGCTGTCAGATGATTTCCTTTGTTCTGACTTCTTATTCATTAGTAATTCTGGTTCCTAAGTAATTGCCCAAGGGAGACGCCTTGTTTGCATTCTACACACAAATGTGTTATGTACTTTATATCTGTAACCATGATGTTATCACTGTAACTATGTTGTTATCTCTATTTTATAACCTTCTGTAAGCCTATTCCTCCTGGAGAATTGTACTTTCCTCGAGGACTGGTGAGAAACCAACTCCCTTGTGATTTTCTCTATCACATGTTTGGCGTGAGTATTGTAATAAACCTTCCAGTATCATTAAGTACTGCTTGTGTGTGTGTGTGTATGTGTGTGTGTGTGTGTGTGTGTGTTCTTTGGCTCACACTACAGACATACAAGAATCTGATTTATCTAGAGCTGGACTCCAGATGACAAATCTAGACTTTCTAGATAACAGAAATGAAAAGTTATGCAAAATGTCCCTGCAACCTTGGTAAAGTGTGGTGTTTCTCAAGGTTTGAATGATCATGCAACACAGCATTGGCATTATCCTAATTTCAACACTGTCTTGTCAAAGTAAAATACAGCAATGCTTGGGCAGAATGTATTGAAGTTAGGTGCTTATACCCTAACTGATGCATTAACATGATTTTTTTTTCCATATATGTTTTTCTCTGTGGGTGGTGTGGGCAGGCTGTCAGCCCCATCCCCATGTCCTCTCACCTGGCTCCTGTCACACCAGACCACCATGCCTGAAATTCTCCATTGATTGGCCCCCCCACCTGTGGTGGGGCCAGAAAGGAGAGAGACATCCTCCCCGCACATGGTGACACACGCCTAGATTGGGCAGGATGATCAGCCAATGGTATGGGGCAGAGGTAGGTGGGCAAGGCTTCATGTAGCCTACACCAAACCTGTGGTTTTCTCCCTGGTTCCCCTGCTGCAACAACATGTCAGGATGTGTGGGTGGAGGCATTCATGCCCTATGGGATTGTTGCGCCTCCCTTGAAGCCACTGATGCCGGCACCACCAGTGGGCCTCCACCCTGTGGCAGTTAAGGGCTGAGTCAGCTGGCCACCCCTCCCCAGGAAAGGAGGGCAGTCCCTGGGACACTCAATCCTCTCCCACCCTACTGACCCCCGGCAACCCATATTCGCTCCTGAACACAGGTCGCTGGGATGGCAGGAGGTAAGGCAATCAAAGCCTCAGCTCTCCCTGCCACTAGGCTGGCCAGCATAGTTTTTTGTAATGAATTTTCTTATGTTTTGAAAAAAATGTATAACAAATAACGATAGCTTTCTTCACTCATGATCCTGCAGGCTCTGCATGAAGCAGCAAACCCTTCGAGCATGGTGCAGAACCTGAAACTTTCTATTCTGTTGGCCCTATGCAAATGAGCAGACCCAATAGTCAGAGCACCACACCTGTAGCTCGCTTAGTGTAGGGCCCTGTGGACCCTATGCAAAACAGTAGACTCACTGGGCATTGAGCCAGACCTGTAGCTTGCTTTGTGCAGGGCCCTGCAGACCCTACACAAAGCAGCAGACTCTTAAAATCAAAATCCATCTGTGCAAATGCAAAGAAAAATAGCTTTTTGCAGGTAAAACAGAACTCCTTTGAGAAAAAGAGTGTTTTCATATTCAAAAAAACTAAGTCTATCTGCAAAAGCAGATAAAAATCTTTCACATGTTTTGAGACATGACCATGTAAATCTATTTTCAGTTGTAACCTCTCTATTTGCCTTTTTTCTTCTAAATTTTGACTGTCTTCTAGTTATCGTCCCTATGGCCATACCAGTATCATTATTAAAATGCAGTCATTTTACTCTCATTAACTACAATTCAGTTTATTGCAATTTTCAGTACAGAATGGATAACCAAGAGAATCTCGAGAGTTATTTCACAGTTGCTTGAGCTGCTTGGCCTCAAATCAAGGCTAAGCAGTTGCACGTGTTGATGGAATAGAGAACTAAATGCATTTGGCATACCTCTCATGTTGCTTCCAGGTGCTGTGTTTCAGGGTTACATTTCTATTTTGTTTCAGTGCCAGAGAGTTAGAATGGGAGTAGTACACAAAGCTCAAGATATTGCTGTTGTTCTACATAATGCATCCTTCTCAGGTGAAGGACTAGAGTTTTGATTCCTGGATAACCCTTCTGATTACAGATGAATTATTTTCCTGTATGAAAGTTAAATAACCCCCTTCCTTACCGAGGACTCTTACCTCAACTTTTGTCCTGGATCTTCACCATGGCTCCACCCACAAAGCAGCCATTCTTTAGAAATGTGTAACAGTTTACAAAATATGTAGTTCTTCCATATAGTCTAAAATAATTTTAAATGTGATATAGCTAATTAAAAAATAAATATGTAAAAACAGCAAAATTACAAAAAAATCTGCGATACAAGCAAGTGATTGCTAAAAGAAGAAAAGGGCCATGTTAGCTGAAAAAAGCATTCATATAAATGCATAATAGCTTTAAAGAATGTAGAGCACATTTGGGATGAGATAAGATTGAACAGCACAGTGAGGCCCGTATTGCTAATCCAAAATTAGTGTCCATTTCTTCTGCATGAGTGAGAGAAATTGTAATAACACTTATCTTTAGTTCCAGAAAAATGAAAGTTACAAAACAACAGTTTTATTGGCAACATTAAGCACAACAAAACTGGCATAAAATCATTTTCTGTGGCAGTACCCCAATTTTGGGACCCATTACCCCTTGTTGTTCGATTATCTACTTCATTGTTGCAGTTTAAGAATAATTTAAGAATTTACTTGAATTCACTTGAAGTTTGTATATGTTATACTTAAATTGTTGTTAGTAATGTTTTGTATGTTTGTATGTCTATTTGTCGGGTCGGATCTGAAAATGTGCTTGTCCCAGTATCTTTACCCAGTTAACAAAATAAAAATGAAATGAAAATGAAATAACATGACTCTTGCTCTCAGACTGGAAGGCTGATCTCACATTATACGACCGCCTGCTGGGAAAATCAGGCCACAGCTGGCTCAACGAGGTGGGGCTTCCACTCCCTTCTTGATCAACTGTACCTAAGGCAAACCCCAGCATAGTGGGCCACAGCATGACAGCCACAGCATGAAGGTGTCATACACACTGGGATGTCAGCTTGGAGTCTGCAGTGGGCAGTTGATGCTGCCCAAATTTCCATCCTGTACCCCTCTGCTGAGTATCTGGTACTGCTAGGTAGCCCATGCACAGCACTAGGTAAACCCTCTCCTTTTTTGGCCCACTGTGAGACTCTGTCTGCTAGATAGGTTGGTTATTTTTCACAAGGAATATAACCAGTTCCTTAATCACTAGCTAATAAGCCCATTCAGTCCGGCCTCCGGCCTCTGACTAAACCAACTCTCTAGTGCTATTCCAGTCCCAGAATACCTGCAATTATGCTGCTTATTATGTACAATATAACGAGACCAGACTTGGATTACTCCAATATCTTATTGAGGTTGACCTTTCACCTGGTTTTTGACTTTTATTGAGCTTTGTTTAATCTTGCCTTCATTATTGGTTTCTCTGATTTGGAAGAACTCTATTTTGGGTTATGATTTTTGATTTGCCTTGTGTAACTGCCCTTTATCCTCTCCTACCCCCTTTACTACTTTATTACTCTTTTCATCTGCCTGTAGGTTTTCTTACCCTCAAATGTTTCTATAGTCTTCACCTTTGGCCACTTCATCATCTGTATCTCCCGCTACTCCTGCCAACCTCCACTTTTTCTTCTCATCAGGCAAGTACCCTCTAAAAAGTAACTGGTCTTCCTCAATCTCCCTCCTTTGCCTCTCTTTGCAACTCCAAATACCATCCCTTCTCTTCCCCCCTCCCCTTGACCCATGCTCTCCACCTTCCTCACTACCAATACTCTTTAATTCTTCTATCTCACCATCCCCTTTACCTGCTCTCATCTGCATACTTTCATCTCTCTCTTTTCCTCAAGCCTCTGCCTCCTTCATCTGTTGTTCTTTCACTCTTACCTTCTCCATTTCTTCTTTAATTCCCTGATGTTCCCACCCCCATCAATCACCCATTTTTCTTACTCTGGCTCCATCTTCCAATGCACCATTCTCCCCCTCTATCCTCCTATTCCTTTTCCCATAAGTAGCATCCCCCTCCTATCTCTTGTTCTTAAACTTGAGTCCTTGTGGAGAGCAATCTATAGTTCCCCACTTTATCACTCTCCTGTTTGTAGTGCTTCCTGCATTCTGAAGCTCACAATCACCCTTGTATTTCTGCTTTTGGTGACAGAACATTATCAACATCAGTGCTCAGGGCTTAAAGGGAATTTGAACCCAGAACACAAACTTTACTGAAATAAGACCCTTACCCCCACCTCAATCTAGCCCTAGATGAACACTTTCCAGACAAACTAGAACTTTGCCAAAGAACCCTCTCCAGTTCCCTAAAATCTCCCTGAACAATCCCAGCCCTGTCCCTAACTAGGTCATTAGTTCCTAGGTGGACAATGACATCCAGCTCCCCTTCCTTCCCCGCCACCCTAACAATATTTAGGATGCACTGTCCATCCCTCTGAGCTGTCATGCCAGGTAGGCACTTTATCTTCCTCTCTCTCCCCACCTTCCTGTTCCCAAATCTACCTCCCTAACAGTTGAGTCCCCTACCAGAAGTTGCCACCTCCTCTACCTTCCACCTTGTGTCCTCTCTATGGAGGACCCTGTCATCCTCCTTGGCCACTACCATGAGCACCTCCTTCCAGCAGTCCCATCCCACTAAAGCAAAGAATTAATTTTGTAGTGGTAAAGGCTGAGGAGTGTGACCCTGACCTGCCACCCCATCCTCACTGAGCCCACCACAGTCCACCCAGCTCTCCGTCTACTAGGCATCCTCTGGGGCAATGGTGGTAGAATTATTGGACCCTGGGTGGGTGAAAAGGTCCTTTAGATCCTAGTCAACTTGGTTCAGAGACTAGAGACCTCCTCCCTAAGCCCAGAGAAGTGAGTGCAGATGGGGAGCACCTCAGTCTTCAGAAAGTCTCAAGAAAACTGCAGCTCTGCACAGCTCCCAATTGCTTTCATATTTTTACTCTGTGCTATTAATGATTGTGCTTACCCCTATTACCTCCTTGTTTCTTTAGACCTTTTCTGAATATACCTACTGTTGATTACTTTGTCACCCTACTCTAGATAGGGTGTTTCTTGTTTTCACTACAAAAACAGATAGTTCAAATGGGTATTTTTGAGCACAAGGGCAAAAGAAATTTAGTGAAACTGTTGCTGTTTCTTGTTTTCCCAATTTTTCATTTGTTTTACACCTTTCTTGTTTTTACAGTCCATCCCTTGTACCCCTCTGCCTTCCTTTTACATAATCTTCCCCTTGTCTTTCCTTAAAAGTTATGTACCCCTGTCCTAGCTAGGGTCTTTAATTTTTTTTCTGCACGCAACAGGTACTTTGGGGTTTGTGAGGGCTGTTTCTCCCTTGCCGATATTTCCCTTACCCCTTCTCCAGTATTGTCTACACAGGCAGCAGTAAGTAAACAGGAACTGTACCTTGCTTTACTGTACTGGCAGAGCCCCTTGCATGACTTCTACTGCTGCCTGTAGATGCCTGCCAATGGCTATGATGCCACATGGGGTTTTACCCTTCCCAGTCCCCCTCTGCTCCCATCCATACTGCTACCAACCTGAGAAGCCACCAAACCTTTCACTCTGTTCTAGCCATGCTTGAAACCATTAAAGTCTTGGTTTCCACCACATTCATTGGCAGACTGTTCCATGGCTCCACCACCCTTTTCAAAAAACAGAAATTTCACATATCCCTCTTAAACCTTCACCCCCTCCTGGTTTTCACTGATGGCCTCAGGTTCTTGATTTTATACTCCTGCTAAGTAGTTCCCCACAGTTCACCTTCTTTATTCTCTTCTGGAACTTGAAGGTCTCTATCATATTTAGCTTAACCTTGATAGCTAAATACTGGTTTGGGTCTGGGTCTCTTCCATCCTACTTTTCCTCCTTCCTCTCTCCAGCTTCCCCCCTCGCCCTATAACTCACGGTCAAGTTGTGCCCGCTCCTTTTCTCTAACTCGTGTCCACACCGCAGCTGGTAAAGTTTCTTTCTCCTATAGATTTAATTCCCTTTGGAACAGCCTCTCCTCCCAAACCCACCTCTCACCCTCCTTCTATGCTGTAAAGCACCTACTCAGACCCTCGTGCCACCTCCTGCACCTGTTCCCCACCCTAAACCCTCCACCTTAGCCCTGCTTCCCCCTTGCTGTGTACTACTGTATACATTTTGTCTCCTAGCCTGTATTTCTACTGTATATACTCATCTACTGTTTATTTTGTAAATAGTACCTATGTTGTATAGTGATGTATAGCCTCTGCTATTGTAAAGATCTGTTGAAATTTGTCTATTGTAGATATCTGTTATATTTTGCCATACATCTGTACCCCTTTCCTCAGGTCGCACCTGGAAATGAACCTTTGGTTCCCGATCATCAACTTTTAAATAAATAAATAAATAAAATCATATTCCCCCCTTTCTAGCCTGGGCTCCAATGAGTACATGTTCAGTGCCTTCAGAGGATATTTTTGAGATCTGGCCTGTTGACCTTGAACCATTTTGGCCACCCTGTGATACACAGTTTCAAGCTTTTCCCTAGCCTTCCTGAGGTGAGGACTCCAGAAATGAGCACAGCATTCAACAGTGACCTATATAGAGGTAGCTGCTGTAAATGAGGCAGTATAGCGCAGTGGTCTAAGGCTCTGAGCTTCAAATTTGGTGACATCCAGCAGACCAAACCTGGGTTTGAATCCCACAGCTTCCACTTGCATACTGTGTGACCCTGAGCAAGTCACTTAACCTCCTTGTGCTCCCAGGTTGCTGCTGTAAAAAAGCTTTCAGCTTAGTGTGCTATACCTGGTTAAACAACTAAATAAAAAAAATACCCCTTCTGATACACCCCAGCATCCTATTAGACTTGTTGCACTAGCTTGATTGTTTGAGGGAATCACTAATGATGACTCCCAGGTCCCTTTCCTCTGCTGTAGTGTTCAATTTAACCCATCCCATCAAGTATTCTGTCCTGTTTCTTTTTGTAGGTGCATAACCCTGCATTGTTTGGCATTGAATTTCAACTGCCAAACCTTAGACACCTCTCTAACCTTTGTAGATCCCTTCCTCATCTCCTTGATCCTTTTGTCACTGTTTATCCAACTACAGAGCTTTGTGTCATCTACAAAAAAGACACAACTTGCCCTGGGCACCCTTTCCAATGCCGCAGATGAACACATTGAGGAGGACAGGACCATGGATAGATCCCTACAGCACCCCACACATGACCTCCCTCTGTTGATCTGACCACATTAATCAACACCCTCTGCTGTCTCACGTTCAACCAGTTTCGTACCCATCTACCTATGTCCCTAGCCATACACCAAGGTTCTCCAACTTCTTTAGTAATCTTCTGTGTGGCACTGAATTGAAAGCCTTGCTGAAACTGAAGTAGAATAAATCCACAGCATGGCTCTTATTTACTATGTCTTTTATCCAGTCAAAGAAAACTATTAGGTTGATCTGACAAGACTTCCCCTGCCACAAACCCATGCTGTTTATTAACTGTGGTTCAGAGCTCAGTGCTTATGTTACATACTGTAGCTGGATGCTGTAGGTTGTGCTTGGATACAGAGGCCAGACGAGTAAGGAGGATAATGCTTGCCAGGTACTAGTAGTGTGAAATGATTCGTGCTTAGGTACTTTAGCATAGACATGAGCAAGTCAGTGATCATCGTACATATGAACTGGATAGTATATGCAAGGTGCTTAGATGCTTGAACTGATGAGTCACTTATTATGATTTGATAGTTTTGGCTGTTCTCTGTATCCCACCATAGGAAGGATGCTTAGTCCAGTATTATGAGACACCCCCAGTGGGATAACAGTGCCGCAGAAGGAGGAGGTATCAGGGGAGGATGGTGGGAAGTGCGACTCGCTCTAAGCAAGGTGTGCGCAGCCTGCTGATTTAAATAGGATGTGGGGGAGGAGCTCTTCCCCCACTTAACTACGGGCATAGCCCTAAATTTAACTGTGGTTCAGAGCTCAGTGCTTATGTTACATATTGTAGCTGGATGCTGTAGGTTGTGCTTGGATACAGAGGCCAGATCAGTAAGTAGGATAATGCTTGCCAGGTACTAGTAGTATGAAATTATTCATGCTTAGGTACTTTAGCATAGACATGAGCAAGTCAGTGATTATAGTACATATGAACTGGATAGTATATGCAAGGCACTTAGACGCTTGAACTGATGAGTCACTTGTTATGATTTTATAGTTTTGGCCTTTCTCTGTTTCCCACCGTAGAAAGGATGCTTAGTCCAGTATTATAAGACTCCCCTAAAAAATAATGATATCAGCGATTGTTCTGTATCCAACTGTTGAAGGAGTAGAGTAGGATGTCACCCCCAGGAACATGAGTAGCAGTATGATCACCTCCTCCAACTCTGGAGAGTGTGACCAGTAGCATGCAGGAGAGGAAATCCCCCCTTGGGGAGAAACCTCTGAGGACCCATGGCTACTGACCTGCCTGTCCTTCTCGGCATACTAAAGGAGAGTAATCCTAAATAAAATTTTCAATTTAATTGGCTAATCCAAACTCCAAGTAGCAGAATATGATCCAGAGAAATGGAGAACCAAAGAAGTATTGGATTGTGACATGTCAGGCGAACAAAGCAAGCATCTTTCTAGTAAACTTCAAGTTCGAGAATCCATGTGCAGGCTGGAATGATAGTAGCATGGAATCCATGGTGATAGGAATTTGAAGCGATGAGTTGCAGTGGTGAAGCACTCCAGCAGTGAGGATTTCGCAGAGGAGAACCAAGAATCGAAGGCTAAGGTCCATGTCCAGAGATCGTAGTGCGATTTGGTAGACGAAGTCAGATGCACCTCCGGCTCTCAAGGAGCGAAGTAGGTTGTAAAATCAGTGAGCTAGTGATGACCTCTTGGCCCTGAAAGGGCGAAGCAGATAATAAGAGCAGTATGGTAAGAAGTGGACCTGTACGTAGGTTAGCATAAATAGCAGTAGTAGTAATGAATCTGCAAGATGTAGATGTAGGAGCAGAGGAGTAGTATATCATAATATATGCACGGTATACAGTGAGGAGCATGAAGAATTGAAAACAGCACAAAATTGAAGCATTGTCTAGTGATCTAAAATAGTTGCGTAGTGATGAATGCATCCATAGTTTGAAGTCCGAATGGTACAGCAGCTAGAAACGACTTGGTGAGAACAGTCTGATGAGTCCTGAATAGTTGAGCTTAGGAGTCATAAACGGTGATATCTAAGGAGGCTGAGTCGAATAAAGTAGCATTGACACAGTCCATAAGTCCTTGTGCATAATCATGAGATTTAAAGTTTCTGAATAAGCTCAACAAAGTCCAAGTAGGGTAGGAGAATGCTTAAACCATGATAGGACAACAGAAGGAGCAGCTTGGTTGAGAATCCAGGGTGGAACGGAGTGGTAGTAAAATCTCAGAAATTGAAGCATCCTGGTAGAAGCATCCAAAGGGGCAAAAGGGAGCTAAGCCCAGATGAGGTGTAGGAAGTGCTGCTGGACCACACGGAGGCCAGCCGATGGAAAGTATGAGATGTAGGATGAGCGGCGGACCACGTAGGTCAGCCTGTAAGTGAGTAAAGAGTGGTAGCTAAACCCCACAAAGGCTAGCAGGTAGTAGAATCCTGATGTAGGGCAGTGAGATCAGAAATGCAAAGCAGTGAGGCCCCCGCATGGCTGGCGGTATACTGCCTGACCCCATGTAGGTAGGCAGAAGGAAATTAAGTCAAGCGAGACCCCTCGTAGGCTAGCATGACTGGGTGCCACCAAGGAGGGCTGCCCGGCTAATATAAAGCATGGGCTAGGTGAAATTAGAGGAGTTTGTGAAGTAAATAGTAAATCAGGGAAACCTCTTTGCACTACATGCAATAGGCCCTGCAAAGGGGTGTCCAGGCCATAGGGAGAGTTGCAGTTCAGTGCTTGGAACAGAATAGTAGGAGACAACTGCAGGGACTAATAGTTCACCAGCACAGTGCCCAAGTAATTGAAACTCAATTAATAGTTACTCAGTAACATAAGAACGGATTTGATAATTAGACTCAGCTGCAGGAGGTGCCTCATGTCAGTAACCCAGACAGGTAACTGGTCATGGAATGTAATAATGGAGTAAAGAGCAGTAGTAGAAACTGTAACTAATAGACAAACATTACGGTGACAGCATGTGTAGGAGCCTCAAGAGTGTTGATCGATTTTGAAAATGCAGGAGCGATATCAGTCCAGAAGTGTTACTAGGTTGTTAATCCAATAGCTCATTAATATAATTAAAGGAGTATGCTATGTATCGTAAGGAGCCAGGAGGGTATCTAGGGGAGTCTACGGAAGCGTGCATAGAAAAGGGAGCATGGCGGCAGAGTAGCTGCATCGTGAATGGCACCCGGAACTTGACTGAATGAATTGGAGCTTTCTAAAACATTTTAGGAAAGCCCAGGCAGCAAAGTGTGACAGGCAGCAGTCCACATAGAAAGTGTAACATGGCTGGACGTTAGTGAGTTTGCCACATATGGAGAGAGGCACCGATCTCCGTTCCATGAGGTGGAAGCCAGCCAAAGATGTGCAAAAGTCCAAAAGTCCAAATTCCCCAGTCGGTGCCGATGTTAATAGTCTGGTTGAGTATGGGAAGGTAAACAGACTTTGTGGCCAGAATTAGTAATGTTGAAAGCAATATCGAGGCAACATGTCCAAAACGTGGCTGCAATATATTGAACAAGGGAGAAGGAGGGTTACCAGGCAAGCAACAGGAGATCGCGGTAAGCAGTGTTGAATGGCAAGGCTCGATTCTGGTTGTAGTGGACATGTGAAGTAGTTGTATGAGAGCAGGTGCAGCATTAGGAGGTCCGGGGAAGTGGACAGCGAGGGATAGAAAGGTGACACAAACTATGGGGCTGCCGAGCTGAAGGCAGGGAGAACCCAACCCCAAAAGAAAGACAGAAGAAACAGCAAGAAAGAATGGACAGGGAGGGAAATGAGGAATGAGATGAGGCAGAGGCAGAAGGGAAGGCAGGGAGCAAAGGAGGGGAGCCTGCTCCAGCACACAGCGCCGAGTGAGCGCAGCGAGTGCGACTCGCTCTAAGCAGAGAAGTGTGCAGCCTGCTGATTTAATTAGGATGTGGGGGAGGAGCTCTTCTCCTACCTAACTACGGGCATAGCCCTAAACTTATGTTGTAGACTGTTGTTCTGTAGGTAGTCCACAAAATCGTCTTTGATCAGTGACTCCTTCAGTTTACCTACTACAGAGGCAAGGCTGACAGGTCTATAGTTCCCCAGTTGCTAATTGTCCCCACTTTGTGTAGCTGGATCATGTCTGCTGCCCTCCAGTCTTTTGGAACTACCCCTGTCAGAATTGGGCTATTAAACAGCCTTTTAGGGGTTCAGCCAATTCTACAGTCAATTCTTTGAGCACCTTTGGGCTCATCCAATCCGGCACTAAGGCTTTATCTACCTGTAGGGCTCCAAGCCCCTTCTGGACCCTTTATCTGGTAAATATTGGCTGTTTTATTTCAGGAATGCTTCTGACAGCTTCCCTGATGCCACTTTCAGACAGGAGGCCACTGTCTTCTGTTGTGAAGACAGAGAAGAAGTAATAGATAAGAATGGCTGCTTTTGCTCATTGTCCTCTAGTGCCCCCTCTTGCAGCCTAACAGTACCACCTCCACTCTTCCTTTTTTCCTTAATACGGTGGAATCTACTTCAATGCACACCTGTTTTGCAGCAAGAAAATATGCATTTAAGTGAAATGTGCATTTATCCGAACTCCTGTTTACAATGCAACATAAAGAAAATAACCGAGACCCGTCACTATAATGGCATTCCACATTTATTTATCATAGCAATATACTAAAAATGTTAAAATGTGGCACTGTGCAGCACTGACAAATAATTTAATGAAGCACAATGCTATAAAAAAATATATATGAAAGCCAATCATCTATCCACATAATCTGTGTTGCTTGTGGACCAGAAAAAGGAAATGATCTTAGTCTGTTTGCAATTTTTCAGTGCCAGCTGAGTAGTATAGGGTGTTAAATGCTGCTTCACAACTGCTAAGAATCGTCTGTGTGCTTAAGAGGTGCTAACAACCTAGGGAGAGATGTGCTGGTGAACTGTGAAGCTGCGCATTTAGCTAAAATGTGCACTTATTCAGTGTGCACCTAACATATATATTTTAAGTACTATGCAAATAGAAAACAAATTGGGAAACTGGAAAAGTGTGCACTTATCTGGAATGTGCACTTATCCGACGTGCACTTAAGTGGAATCCACTGTATAATTGAAAATGTTTTTTCCCCATCCTTGACCCCTCCACAGTACGCAACTCTGTGCCCGCCTTTGCTCCTTGACCATCCCTTTTTGCTTCTCTAGTTTTTATTTGGGACTCTCCCCTTTCCTCCTCATCCTGCTTTTCCTTGTACTTGGTGAAAGCCTTTTTCTTGGCCCTCACTGGCCCTCTGACACTTTCTAAGAACCATGTTGGTCTCTTGTTCTGGGTTTGTTTTGTAATAATTCTTGTACCTGAATTTGTTGCCTAGAGCATGGTCCCATTAATTGCCCCCGTCTTTCCTCTTCACCTCCAATGCTGTCCACCGTGGTCAATTTGTCTTGGACCAGCTCCCTCATCCAGCTGAAGTCTACTCTTTCAAAATCCAGGAATTCAGTTTTTGATAGGATCATTCTGGTCCCGAGGGCCAGGCTGAGCCAAATGGAGTTATGGTGGCTGGATCCCAGCAGCTTCCCACTCTCACTTCACTCCCCACCTCTGAGTTTGTGAGGACCAAATCAAGAATGGCCTCCTGTCTAGTGGGTTCCTTAATTAGGTGCACCAACAGGCAGTCCTGCAATGTATAAAACAGGGCTTGACGTCTGGTGCACCTAGCTTCTGAAATGTCCCAGTAGATATCCAGCAGGCTCAGATCACCTCCACCACCACTTTCTTCTTCTTTACTCCCATTACCTGCTCCTCCCTAAGCTCCCTATCTCTCTCTGCACTTTTTTCTGGTGGTCTATATATAACCTCCACCTCTATTTACTTGCCACAGGGTGCCACGTGGTGAACCTACAGTTACCCATTTCCCCTTTGCTTCCCCTGATGTACTGTGTCCATCCTCCTCAGCCTCTGTGCCCTCCCTGACATATAGGGCTAGCACCCCCCCCCCTTTTTTGACTTTTCCTCTATCCAGTCTAAACACAGTGTAACTTGGTATTGAAAAGTCCCAGTAATTATTTTTTGTGGCCCAAGTTTCCGTGCTAGCTACCAAGTCCACCTCACTGTCTGCCATCAATGCCTGAAGATTACTGATTTTGTTACCCAGACTCCTGGCATTAGGTAAGACCCCCTTCCAACTAGCTTCAGATACTCTTTTGCTGTTTTGTGATCTTACAGCATTCCTTCTCATTCTCCTTACCTTCTTATTTTTCCCTGCGAGCCTTCCCCCCATTGCCTCTTCTACTATTCCTTTTTGAACCTCAACCATCTTTTTTACCCACCTTACTGATACCAGTACCCAATTTACTAGCAAGGTTCCCTTCCTTCGCCCCCTTAACTGTATTTCCTCTAGCCTCCTGCCTATGCTGGTGTAACTCCCCTGTTACCCGGGGTTACTAGAACCCTATTAAGACCTAGTGGCAGGCTGGGACAGGCAGCTAGTGAAACTCCAGTTAAATGGATTTCACTATGTCTTGCTCTGTTTTCAGTCTCTGCTGAGCTGGAGCTATGACATCATTTAGAACTGTCGCAGCTGCAAAAGCCACATTGGAATGTTGCAGTTGGAGGTTAGAGTAGAACGTTGAGGAATTTGAAGTCAGTCTGTTGCAGTCTGTAGTAGAGGAAGGAGGTGCTCTGCTGTAAGCAGGCCTTAAGAGTTCTAAACTCTGTCATAGAGCTATTTTTTTTTTAGAGGTGTGTGTTCTCACCTGGAGACGAACACAAGAAGAGCAAAGTGAAGTGGTAGAGACCACTTTCAGTGATTCAGGGCCCCATCCCTGTGGGGATGTGGGGAAGGAATCAGCCTGTTTCAAGGGGCAACCCCCCTGATCCGGCTAAGAAACAAGAAGCTGCCTGAGTTTAAGTTCATGCTGAGGCACCAGAAGCTCTTGACGAGATTTCTTTGGAAGAGACAATGCCTGTGGGGCATCTGCAACCAAGGGGTGAGTTCGCTCTGCTAAAGGGCCAATGTGTTTTCACCTGAGACAAGATGAAACTAAAGTGACTGTTACTGTGGGGTCAGGAAAAGACAGCCAAGTACAGTTTGGAAGATGTGGGGATTGGACTGCTTAACGTAATGGACACAGCCACTTTTTAAGTATGTTCAAGTTCAGCACAAATGGGATGGAAAAACAGTAGATTGGATGTAATATACATTTAAAGAGAATCTACATAGCAAAGTGTTTTAAAGATGAGGTGTTACAGTCCAGAGAAATGGCCGGGTATGAGTTATGGGAGCGAGAGGTGGGAGACCGCCCCCCCCCCATCAGTAGTAACCAAATTCACCTCTATGGGTTTGCTTTGGGACACCTGTTGCTTTCTCTCAGGTACTTAGCCAGTGCCTGAGGAAAGTATCCAGACATGGGATTGATGAGGAAGATTCCCTGATGGAGCCAGAAGTGCACATAGGTGGTTTAGGGAGCCACCAGTAAATGTTCCATGCTATATGGAAAGTGTCCAAAGGGCTGGCACTGGAGCCGAGCCAGGGAAACCAAAAAAGAGTTGAGTTAGGGCAGAGTACCCAGAGTGTTTTGAGACCTGAGGGTTTCAGTGTAAAGAGGATGTGTTCTGATCTCCATAAATCTGCATTACCAGGAGTGTAGCCACATGGTGGTCCATCCACGCTTTGTTATTCTGTTGGATGTGAATAAAAGCCACATTTTAGAATCCCAACTTCTGGTATTGGACATTACAGTTATTGCTTCCTGTGTCCGGAGTTACTTAGGTGCCCCTGACTAGAAGTCAAACCTAGCCAAAATATCGAGCAACAGTTTTCTCCCCCGAGCCCTGGTCCCAGGTAGGGGGTTACATATAGAGGCACCGCACAGCGCTAATAACACAAAAATACCACCAACCCGACCCCTGGGATAACCCACCGGTTACACTGGTATCATCTCTGACTCTCATTGGCCCCCTCCTCTCTCTATTTCTAGCCTCTCCACTTCAGTTGAGATCTTGGTCTTTGGTAGTGTTGCAGGGAAATGTAATTTTGCTGGTGAAATTCCAGCAAAATTGCAAATTTTGCCACGCAAAACATTTCACACAATTTGCACATTTCACCCGTGAATTTCACGAATGCAAAATGTGAAATTTCACCTTCAAAATTGCGAATTTTGCCCTCGAGCGGTGGAATTTCACATGAGAATGGTGAAATTCGGCAGGTCGCAGGATATGCCCAATAGAAGATTAGCTAATATGCCCAGTGGAGGAATACCTAACAGTAAAGTCACAGGACTCAACCTCTTAAGTGCCCCTGGATGTACACTGTATGTCCTTAATTTTACTGTGCTGCTTCTCACTTAGTTTGGCACTTTTTAATACAATATCAGTTACTGTGCATCCACAGGCCACCATATAACATGAATATAATAACAAATCAGAAACTGTGTAGAACAGAAACGGATTAAATAAGTAAAACACGTATACAGTTACATTCTATGATGCCTATGCACAAATGGGGTGTAAGGTAAGCGCCAAAGGCATGTACCCCAGGCTGCTTAGATCTGCAGCCCAGACAGGTGCAAGGTACATGGTATGCATGACCACAAGCACCTGCAGGGCACCTGTCCATGGCCCCACCTCCTTGATGTGCAGGTTTGTAGAGGGCAGCCTGGTATGGAGGGGTGGACCTGGCAGGCATCCAATTGGATGCCTGACCCAGGTCCCAGAGGGGATCCCTTGTGCCCTAGGAGCAGGGGTGCATGGGAAGGTGAGGATCCCACTTTTAACAAAGTATGGGCACATGCCCGAATGGCTGCCCCCGGCTCTCCCCATCAACCTAGTGGGCTGTGGCAACATGGAGGGTCATCTCCTGGTCCCTCAGCAGCTGGTGGGTGTTTACCTTGGGGGCATGTACTGGGTTATGGCTGCCATAACCTGTGCCCCCAAGTGTCTGGCACTACACACCTTAGTGAATGGCGCATAGTGCAGACATGCTCTGATACTCCTCTGACTGCCCATTGCACATAGCTGCCCACGTGGCCAGGGGATGCACTGCGCAACTGGCTGGGCACTGTCCATGAATACCACTGCGGGTCTGTGGGACCCCTACTGTGTAGCATTTCCACTTAGGGTTGACTATGTGCTTCACATACATGGTGCGTAGGCAATCCTTTATTTTTGTGCATAGGGCCCAATGTGATTTTATTTTAAATAGAAGGAAATAATGGTCACAAGATGGTACTGCAGGATAAGGCTGGTCCTTTATACACTGTATAGAAAGAATTTGAGAACTGTTGAAACTTTATTCACCTATATTTAAAGATATATTTCTAGCACATTCTCCTTAGCAGTGAAGGGCCTACAGGAATTGTTGGTCCCAGGACAAAAGCACAGTCCCTTTGAACACTTTGTCAGTACAATTTTAGTGTCACTGGGCAGCTGCAAAGTACCGCTACCTTCTGTACCTGTTGGAACTGTCAACACCTATCGTCCAGTATTAGCCCCCTAGAATGGAGTTTGTCAGATGTACTTTGCCAGGAGTGTAATACTTACTTTTGAATTAGTAGACAGAGTATCATAACATGCCCTCTTAGGTAGAGCCCAACATCTGCTCCAAATAAGCAAGAGTTCCCATTGCTGGTGGATTTTTGGAGTTTGGCTGGTATGTAATCAATACTAGTATGTTAAATCCTACAGGTACATCCTCGAGTAGACTGACGCCATGCTGTTAATGGTGTGGGAGAAACAGGAGGCCTGGAGACTGGAGATGGGTATGTAGGAGTATCTCCAAAAGTCCCTTTTTGGGATATTATATCTGCAGTTCAGGCTATTGAACAAGTCCAGGATCTGTGTCCCCGTGGCAAAAAGGTCTCAAACCACAGAGATTCTTACCTCTTGTAGGTGCTGTGAACTAACAGTCCATTTGTCTGTCATGATCAATAGGTTGCACCATAGTGGGTCCTAAGCTATGGGAGTCAGGGAGGTTTTGGTGAACTGTGAAAGTTGTATCCAAACTTTTACCAAAACTCAGGGGTGGGGAAGGAGCATCACAGCGCGAGGCTCTCTGGTGCCAACTCCTGTTCCATAAGGGGCTTGGAACAA
The DNA here is from genome assembly GCA_016271365.2 of Neoceratodus forsteri. NCBI lineage: Eukaryota > Metazoa > Chordata > Ceratodontiformes > Ceratodontidae > Neoceratodus > Neoceratodus forsteri. The sequence goes on along the minus strand of JADMNL010000023.1, from coordinate 627,134,237 downwards.
TTTCATAATCTGTGCTCCAATATATGACATACTGTATAATAAGCACAAAGCCAAGGGAGATTCCAGCCACCTCATTTGTAGTGCGAGCACAATTTAGATCTTCTCTATCTTGGAGACTTTAGATGCCATAGAAATTTACTTATCAGGGCATCAATCTTCACGTATCTGGCATAAGGAATAATAATGATAGCTGGCACAAGCAATGTAACACTTTTGGCATCATAATCATAATACTGCACATTTCCATGCATCACTGCAACACTGGATGGTTGCCTTGTGACCTGTACCTGTACCAATTTTAAACTGTTGTCCTGTACTCCAGCAGTCTTGTTCCAATTTTAACTGCCATGCACTATTCTTGTATCAGTTGTAATCTGTACTTATTTTAACTGTCGTGTACTTTTCTTGTATCAAGTTGTATAATGTACCCTTGCCCTTTCCCAGGGTTGCACCTGGAATCGAGCCTCGGCTCAGTGTGCCTTACCCGGTTATCAACTTTAAATAAATAATAAATAAATGATCTTGAGCCCAGTGCATTGACCACCAAAGAAAGGCTCAACTGCATCCATCGGATGCACTCCACCTGCAGTTCTGATAACCTGGGAGCCAGATTTAATTTACTGAGTTGGGATAGATCTGGTGTTCGTTGGATTCTCAAATATCAGCTTGCTTGAATGGACCAACATAAACCAGTTTAGAAGTCAGAGGCAGGACTTCCATCTTTGGTTGACCTTTAGGCCTGAAATTGCTTGAAACCATGCTGAGGTATTCAGAAGTGAATGAATCTCCATGGGGCACTGGACAATAGAACTAATAGGTCATCTGCATACACCTTTGTGGATTATTGTTTCCCTCTCAGTCCTATACCAGCTATCTGTGGGTGAGATCGAATGGAGATGGCCAGAGGCTCTATAGCTAGCATGAATAACAGCAAGAAGAGTGGACAACCATGACAGGTGCTTTTATGTAAAGAAAAGGGGGAAGACAGCATGCTGTTGGTCAGGACTCAGGGTCTGGGCCTGTCATACAAAATATGTATTCAAGCTACAGAGTTTTGACCAAACCTCGTCTTGTCCAGAACCTGTGTCAGGTAGTCCCACGCTACTGAATCAAATGCCTTTTCAAAATCAATGGCAATGGCAGCAGCCAGAGTGAGAACTCTTCACAGCGTGAAATAGGTTAATGAGGGAGCAAAGGTGATCCATGCTGAACCTACCATTCATGAACTTCACTTGAGATGGGTGAATTAAGTCAGAGAAAGCATTGCAAGGCGAGAAGATAAGGTCTTTATGAATATTTTTGCATTCAGATCGACCAATGGTATAGGTTGGTAGCTGACAGGGAGGAGTGGGTCTTTCCCCTATTTTGGTAAGATAGTAATGACTACATCGTTAAGGGTTGGAAGGAGTTGCCCACAACCCTGTGATTCGTGAACATGTTACAAAAAGTATGTTGTGTGTGTGTGGGGGGTGGGTGGGGGGGACTGACCTATGCAACCATGTGTGATATAGATCCATTGGAAGACCATCTCCACCCGGAGCCTTATTTTTATTCATTGATTTAATGGCATGCCCTACTTTTTTCTCCATAAGTGGTGCCTCATAGTGCAGTGCAGAATTTTAAAATTCTGGCGGATCAAAATTCTGCTGAAATTCTGCTGAATTTTTCCAGAAACGAAATGGTGGAATTCTGTGGAAGAAAATAGTTGCAGAATGATTTTCTATGGGGAAAATGCTGTTCTATTCCGTGGATCTCAATAATTTCTATGGAAATTGTTGCAGAATAATTTTCCATGGAAAAAATGCCATTCCGCGGAATATTATTCTGTGGATCACAGTAGTCAGAATTCTGTAGAAGAACCAGCAAAATTCTGGTGGAAATTCTGCCAACGGAATGGTCATTCTTTGCTAATTTTGCTGGCAGAATTCTGCATTCCGTACAGCACTAGTGCCTCAAGACTCTGGAGCTGATGTTGGCTAACCTTGAGTATTGTTACACTGGAAATAAAATATGTGCAAAAGACTGGCATCTAGCAGTCTTTGCAAGGTATAGAGGTAATGCTAGAATTAATCATGTTAGCTCCATGACAGGTAACCCTGTGTGAGTCCTTGAGAGCATGGATTTGGCATTCTGCTTGTCTCTTATGACGGTGATAGGACAGAAGCCTAGTAGGTTCTTCTATCTTCTCCCAGAATGTGTACTATGAGCTTGGGAGCACTAACTCCACTTTCTGGGTCAATAAAGTTTTTTTTTTGCAATTTGACCCCCACCATTTCAGCATATATGCCAGATCAGGACTGGGCCATCAGTCCTCTTTTAACAGCCTTTTCTAGATCTTCTAGTCTCTGTGTCAGTTTTCAGTTCTGCCTCCCTAGCCTTCCTTCTGTGGGAGACAGACTGCATGATATTTTTTTTTATTCTATTGGTAACTGGGTAAGGTCCACTAGGCACAAGTGCATGTTTTCATGGGCAACCCGGGAGTACTGGTGAGGTTAAATGACTTACTCAGAGTCACACAGTATGCAAGTGGAAGTTGTTGGAATCAAACCCAGGTCTGCTGGATGTACCAAGCTCATTCACAGCTTGTTACTCTAAGCTCTAGGTTATACTGCCAGCCCAGCATGATATGTCCCCAGATGCATAGATTCATAGATATGTGTAGGCAGAAAAGGACCTTCTTGGCTCATCTAGTCTGCCCATTCCCCCCCCCCCCCACTTGCCCCTAGATTCCATATATTCCACCCTCCGATCCCTAGCTAACCCCTTGTGCTTGTCCCATGCCCTCTTGAATCCTTCCACAGTTCTGGCCTCCACTGCTTCCTCCGGCAGACTGTTCCAGGGTGCCATCACCCTCTCAGTGAAGTAATGCCCCCTCACATTACCCTATACCCACCCCCACCCTCAGTCCATGCCCTCTTATTCTAGTGCCTACCTTCCCCGTGAATAAGCTCTCCCCCACTTTATTAATCCCCTTCACATATTTGAATATTTCTTTCATGTCCCCCCTCTCTCTTTAGGTCTCCAGTGGATACAAATCAAACACACTCAACCTCTCTTCGTATGGCTTCCCACTTAGCCATGCACCATCTTGGTGGCCCTTCTCTGTACTCTCTCCATGCTGTTTATATCCTTGCATAGGTGAGGACTCCAGAACTGAACCCCCGTACTCCAGGTAGGGCCTCACCATGGATTTGTAGAGTGGTATTAGCACCTCCTGCCTTCATCTATTTATTCCCTACCCTATGCACACCAGCATTCTGTTTGCCTTGCCCACTGCCTTGCTGCATTGGGTCCCCACCTTAAGGTTGTTTGTGATTATGATTCCTAGATCCTTCTCCTGCTCAGTTGCTTTCATTTCTTCCCCCACCCAGTGTATAATTTGCTTATGGATTATTCCGCCCAATGTACATCACTGTGCACTTTTTGACATTGAATTTTAGCTGCCATGTTGTGGTGACTTTATAAACATCCCACACCTTGGCATTGTTCACTTCTGCATTGTCATTAGTTTGGAAGTAGTCTACAGTAATCACCTTTATCTAGTCCAGGAATTCCATATCCTGGGGTTGAAATGGGTCTAACCTTCAGGGGTCATTCTCCGCTCAGCTTGACCCTAGATCAAAGAGAAAGGAGACAGTGGCATGGTCTGAGATGATTATCAGCTCTATTCCAGCTTTTATGGCCATATGGAGAATGAAGCTGTGGAGAGGCGAGCCAGAAATCAAGTCTACTGGCTGACACTGTCATTGGGGCAACATACTGTAGGAATAGTCCCTATTGACAGGGTGTAAGAGCCTCCAAATGTCCTATAGTGCTAACTCAGCCACCATCCTGTGAATTATCTTGGCTGCGTGCAGATGTACCTCCTGTATGGATGCTGACCTATCAACCAGAGGATGTTGCATGAGATTAAAATCTACCCCCAATAGGCAAGGGATGGTCCTCTCAGTAAGGTCTGCCACCACTTGTGTCAGTGCAGTAAAGAAGTCAGGCTCATCTTTGTTGGGCCCATAAATCAAGGCCATGATCAATGGATGCTTCAGTGTGGAAAATGTCACTAACAGACACCCTCTGCAACCATCAAAGGTTTGTGATTGCATGGTCTTTTTCAAGGATTTAATAGGATAGATATCCCTCTCTTGGTGGTAGGACCACAGCAATGGGCCTCCATTTCCACCCATTCCCTGCACAGTTCTTTTGTTTCCCCCTCAGTCAGTTTCATCCCATGCAGCAGGGCTACCCAACATTTAAGTTTATGTAAGTGCGCTAAAACTGCTTCATATTTAACAGGAGAATTTAGCCCATGAGCAATCCAAGAATAACAGGAAATGTCAGCCACCTGGTCATGCTAGTAGAAGATACATACTAGGAGAAGTAGAAGCAGGGCTTCCTAAAAGTTCCTCCCTTCTCTAAGACTTGGGGTAGGAATTTATCGATAGTGTACTCATTAAGATACAGCACCTCTGGGATGGCAGTCTGCAAAAGCAGATTACATTACCCCCCTGCCCTCCTCTGGGAACCCGACAAAGTGGAATGTTGTTTCGCTGGGCCTGGTTCTCAAAGTCATCCACCTTCTGCAGCAAGTATCAGATGGTGGATGCTTCATTCCTCTGAAGACCCTGTATGTAGTCTGACTGGTGGTTCACAGTCAGTAAACGGTTCTTCACTTGTTCTTCTCTAGTGCTCCAGCTGCTTGACATCATGTACAGCCTGATAAGCGGTAAGTTTCAAGTCTGCTGTGTCCTGGAGTACCTTTGTTAACAAATTGGTTATGCTTTGCAGAGATTGCTCTGGAGCAGAAAGAATGCCATAGGTACTGCTGAAGAACTCCGTGCTGCAGGGGGGAATGCCCAGTAGGCTGCAACCATGAGGAATCAGACACTGCAATCGATGCTCATCTTGCCAGAAGCCAGGTACAAAATAAAAACACCAGTCGATATCAGTGGGTGTAAACTCTTATGCCAGTTCAGTATTAAGTAAAATTGCAGTTTAATAAGATCAGATGAAGAACAATTGCAGGAGGATAGAGGGAAAGGAATGAATGATCAAACAGTAGTTCAGTATGTTTGTAGTTCATTTGCATCACCAGGTAAGGAAAAATGTCTGTCTCCCCATACAATGCACATGGGAAACGCCAGACCTCGCCCAACAACTAACCCACCAAAATCTGGCCAATGCAAAATCATGTACACAAATGCTTGCAGTCTGGGAAACAAGATCCTAGACCTGCAGGCAATTATGACAGAGGCTAAACTGGACATAGTAGCCATTAACGAGACATGGTTTACCAGTAACCACACTTGGGAGACTTCAGTACCTGGCTATGTACTGTTCAGAAGAGACTGAGGTGCAAAAACAGGGGGGGGGGGTGGAGTGGCTCTTTATGTCAGTGAAAATATCAAAGCTACAGAAATTCAGAATACACATAAGGAGCCAGAAGAACTGTGGATCACCATGGAAACAGGAAATGGGACAGCCATACGAACTGGGGTTGTCTATAGGACTCCAGACCAGGGGGAGGACATAGACACATTACTGTTAGAAGATATACAAAACATGACAGCTAAAGGGGAGTTTCTAATAATGAGAGACTTCAACATGCCAGATACAGATTGTTCAATACCAGCAGGAACATCTGCCAGAACTAGACACATAGTGGATTCCCTGCAGGGGGAGGGCCTCGAACAACTGGTACAACAACCCACAAGAGACAGGTCTATCCTAGATCTAGTACTGACTAACAGGGAAAGGATCACAGATCTCCAGGTAGAAGGTCACCTGGGGGCCAGTGACCATCACATGGTATGGTTCAATTTGGCCACTAGAACTAAATCATCCCATTCCAAGGCAAAAATATGGGACTTCAGAGGCGCTGACTTTGATAAGATGGCCAACAGAGTTAAGCTAGCCCTGGCAAAAATAAATACAGGTGAGGGGGTACAGGCAAAGTGGCAAGCATTAATGATGCAATACTCGAAGCAACATCCCATTTTGTTAGAGAGAAAAGGAAGTGCAAAAGAAGAAGGAAACCACTTTGGTTCTCAAAAACAGCAGCAGTAAAGGTCAGAGTCAAAAGGCTGGCCTTCAGGAAATATAAGGGAATGCAGTGGGATGAAGATAGGGAAGCATACCAAGCTTCCCTAAGGGAAGCAGAGAAGGCAGTAAGGCAGGCAAAGGCCCAAACCGAGGAAACACTAGTGCAAACAGTAAAAGAAGGTGGCAAGACTTTCTATGGATACATTAGTGAAAGAAGAAAGTCCAGAGGGGGTATTGCTAAGATCAAAGGGGATAAGTGGACGTGTGAGGAGGAGGACCATGTAAAAGCATCTCTCCTAAATAGATACTTCTGCTAGTATTTGCTGAAGAGAATGTAGGGCAGGGCCCACAGCTCATCACCATGGACACAGTGGGGAAGGAAGTGTGCACTAGTCCCTTCACAAAAGAAAGGTCCTACAAGAGCTCGATAAGCTCAGGGTGGACAAGGCAATGTGACCTGATGGCATGCATCCCAGGGTACTAAAGGAGCTAAGGGTGGAACTAGCAGAGCCATTATCAAAGCTGTTTAGTGAGTCTCTGAGCACAGGAGAGGTCCCAGAAGACAGGAGAAGGACTCATGTGATCCCACTCCACAAGAGTGGTAGCAAATGGGAGGCAGGGAACTACAGACCAGTCAGTCTTACCTCAGTAGTGAGCAAGATTATGGATGCACTCCTTAAGGAAAGGATACTGCAACACCTGGAATCCATAGGATCACAGGATCCAAGACAGAATGGGTTTACAAAAGGAAGGTCCTGTCAAACTAATCTCATAGATTTCTTTGACTGGGTAACCAGAGTGGTGGACCAAGGGGGAGCAGTTGATGTTGCCTACCTTGACTTCAGCAAAGCTTTCGATACTGTTCCACATAGAAGATTGATTAATAAACTGGGTAGGCTCGGGGCGAGTCAGAAGTTGGTCAACTGGGTAGCAAACTGGTTGATGGGCAGAAAACAGAGAGTAGTAGTAAATGGTATACAGTCAGAAGAGATGCAAGTCACAAGTGGGGTACCTCAGGGATCAGTCCTGGGGCCAGTCCTCTTTAATATCTTCACCAGTGACACTGCAGATGGACTGGAAGGTAAGGTTTGTCTGTTGGCAGATGACACCAAGATCTGCAACAGAGTAGATGATACAGATGGGGTGGGCAGAATGAGGAGAGATCTAGATAAACTGGCAAAATGGTAGGAAGAGTGGCAACTGGGGTTTAACGCAAAGAAGTGCAAAATCATGCACATAGGGAGGAGAAACCCCGAAACCACCTAAAGGCTGGGAGGGGAGCTGCTGGCAGTCACAAGGGAAGAAACAGACTTAGGAATCATGATCATAGATGACCTGAAATCATCCAAGCAGACCACTAAAGCAGTAAGTAAGTCTAGGGGGATGTTGGGCTGCATTAGTAGGGATGTCACAAGTCGTAAGAGGGAGGGAGGTAATAATCCCTCTTTACAAGACACTGGTTAGGCCCCATCTGGAGTACTGCATGCAGTACTGGAGGCCATACCTTCACAAAGACATTAACCAAATTGAAGCAGTTCAGAGAAGGGCAACCAAAATGGTGCAGGAACTGCATCAGAAAACATATGAAGACAGATTAACGGAGCTCAATATGTATACTCTAGAGCAAAGGAGGGAGAGAAGTGATATGATTGAAACATTCAAACACCTTAAGGGCATTAACAAGGTGAAAGAGTCTAACATGTTTCAATATAAGAAAAATAGCAGGGAAGAGGACACACCATGAGATTAGAGGGAGGCCGATTAAGGGGTAATGTGAAGAAGTTCTTTTTAACAGAAAGGGTGGTGGATGCATGGAACAGCCAACCTCAGGAAGTGGTGGATATGAATACAGTGCAGGGCTTCAAACAGGCATGGGATAGGCATAAGGGAGCAATACAGATGAGTATGAATAGATAGACCATTGACAGAGCAAAGGCCGATGGCACATTCATAAGGCAGAAAAATAAATGGGCAGACTGGATGGACCTTATCTGCCATCAGCTTCTATGTTTCTACATCTTAATCATTCAACAGCTTAATCTGGTTCAAGGTCAGTTGGCATTCATCTGTATCCCCTTCCCCCGGGTTGTGCCTGAAAACATGGGTGTAGGCAGGCATACTCCAAGCAATCCATGGTGGACAATTTTATTTAAGGGGGTAGCAAATAGGCTCCGAACTGCTCCCTTTTTCCATGAAAACTAACAAAGAAAATACTGAACCTTTCTGTAATTTTATTCACAGGAGTCAAAACTAGGACTGGTCACTAATACTCCCTTTGCATCCCAAGGACAATACAATTTTACAGGCTCTGGGCTGGTATGTGGGTGTCTTAGAGAACAATGCATGGCATTTGTATTTACCCATGCATGGCAACAACCACTGTCATGAGTTACAAAAGTTGTATTTATTGTGCCAAATGAGGCAACAAACACAGTCCTGGTGTACATTTGTATATTGTCTGGTTACACCGGGGGGGGGGTAACTCACCCTCACAAGGGGGGAGGGGGTAGCAGTGAGTCCACTTGGTGTGCAGAACTGAAATCCCTGGCTACACCCCTGCCTGAAAATAGGCAAGATTTTTCTAGTGCACTTACCCGGTCAACAAAAACTAAATAAATAAAATTAAAAAATAAATGTTTCTATGAGTTCAACAGTCCTTCTTGGTTGCAGGCAAGCCACACCCCTTGCACCTTCCAATTTAGCATCATAATACCATAAGAATACTTGCTAAGGTACATTCAAGGACCCAGGGCCCTAGGTACACAGGTCCGACTCACCATTAGCAAACCCGGAAAATTTCAGCTTGATCTCTCTACCAGTTCTACAACAATGACCCATTGCAATACAGAAAAATATTGTCAAATCTTCAAAATTGTTATCTTAGCTTGAAACCTGTAACTCAAAAACTACTAAACGGAATGGGCTGCAATTTTCAAGGGTTGTGCAACTTACATCTGTATAGTCCAGAGTTGGCAAAAGTATTTGTTCAACAACATTAGGCATGGGCGGTAGTGAAATACCTGACCCTAAATATTACCCATGGGTACCTCTAAACTACCCAAAATTACCCTAAAAATACCTTAATTAAAAATGGGTAGTTGGTTTTCGTCGGGTAGTTACTACCCAATTCTAGTACCCTATTACCCTACCCTGACCATAACAAAAATGTGAAAGACTATTTTGTACTGTAGGCTATATTTACACTGTTTGCTAGGTGCCCCAAGCCTTGTCATTTATGAGGCAGGTATGAAAGGCGCAGCTGCTCTGATTGAGCATGCTGCTGTTTCCTAAAATTATACCCATGGCGGCATTGCTGAGGTAGATACAAGAGTTGTGGGTGGTCTGAGTGAGCCTTCTGCTATTTCCAAAAAGTTATACCCATAGCGGGCATTGCTGAGGCAGGTACGAGAGGCGCAGTTGCTCTTAGTGAGCCTGCTGCTGTTTTCAAAAATTATACCCATGGCAGACATTGCTGAGGCAGGTACAAGAGGTGCAGCCGCTGTGAGTGAGCCTGCTTCTGTTTCCAAAAATTATACCCATGAGAGGCATTGCTGAGTCACGTATGAGATGAGAGGTGCAGCTGCTCTGAGTGAGTCTGCTGATGTTTTCAAAAATTATACCCATGGTGGGCATTGATGAGGCAGGTATGAGAGGTGCAACTGCTGTGAGTATGCCGGCTTCTGTTGCAAAAACTTATACCCATGGCGGGCATTGCTGATGTAGGTACAAGAGGCACAGATTCTCTGATCGAGCCTGCTGCTGCTTTCAAAAATTATACCCATGGCAAGCTTTCCTGAGGCAGGTATGAGAGGCGCAGCTGCTGTAAGTGAGCCTGCTGCTGTTTCAAAAAATTATACCCATGGCGGTCATTACTGAGGTAGGTATGAGAGGCACAGCTGCTCTGATAGAGCCTGCTACTGGTTTCACAAATTATACCCATGGAGGGCATTGCTGAGGCAGGTACTAGATGAGAGGCACAGCTGCTCTGAGTGAGGCTGCTGCTGTTTCCAAAAATTATACCCATGGTGGACATCAAGCATAATTAACTGATGATTGCCAAAACTAAGAGTAGTGTGGCACATGTGGCTGGCATGGTGGCAGTGGTGATGGCATATTTTGTCAGTAGTATGTATCTAAGGAGAATGACAGTAAAACTGAGGGAAAGTAATGCCAGTGGAAGAAATTGCGGTAACAACTATGATAAAAAGCTGGTAAGTTATTAGCAATAGTCCTTTCAGCACTTGTGTAGTGCTCATATACAGCAGGACTAGAACAGTATGTGACATGTGGAACATGTTTGCTGAGAAGATGTAAAAAATAAAAAAGTAAGTGAATTCAAATTTAAATAACGGTGCCAATATTGTCAGAAAAATGACAAACATGCCTGTTTGTCCATGAACTCTCTGTGACCATGGCATGATTTAAGTCAGAGGGACAGTTGCAACTGCTGAGAGAGGGATGTGTTAGTAATGTTAAGTTAATTCCAAAGTTGGTATCCCATTCCCACCTTTGTGTTTTTTTGCTGGGGGGGACTGGGTGGGTACTTTTTGTTTTTTTTTATCACGAGTGGGAGGATAGATGGTGTATGATCACTAGGACCGGGGCACGCCTTGTGTGTAGTTATGTAGTTTGGGGACAGGTTTTTCTGGATGTTTGGGGGAATTTTTCTGGCTCCGCTTTGCAGGGTGGGGGTGGAGGGAGATGGGTCCCTCCCAGAGCTCCAGTTAATGTGGCACCCCAGAGCTCCAGCTAGTTTAGGATTGGGGGGGGGGGGGGTCTACTGTATATTCGGATATAGTTTTTAGATAAGTAAAGTCACATGTTGTTTTAACTCCTGGAATATTAGAGGGACCCAAAATAACCAGGAACGGCACATGATCCTACACCACCTACATAAATCCCATGCTAATGTAGCCCTACTACAGGAGTCATATATGCGCAGAGACGAAGCTCACCTTTTTTGAAGAAGCTGGGTTAGCTGGTCATTTGGGGCAGACTCTAGTATGAAACGGGGGGGGGGTGATAATATTAATAGCTAAAGGACTCCCTTTTCAGTTAATTCAAGAGGTATGGGATACTGAGGGTCGATTCCTCCTTTTGAATGCCCATCTAGGGATTACTAAATTGACTTTAGGTTCTGTGTATGGCCCAAACACAGACTCTCCTGTTTTTTTTGCATCCTTGGGTCTCCAGCTCTCCTCTCTACCAGTCTCCCTACACTATTGGGCGGTGACTGGAATCTTGTTTTCCAGTCAGACCTACAGCAGATAGATTTGGCCCTTTCCAGAAGGATCTCTATCCCACACAGCAGGGGCTGATGGATCTTCTGGACAGTCATGGATTAATAGATCCTTGGCATCTTCTTAATCTGAAGGTGTGCCATTATACCTACCATCCTCTGTTCATGCCACCTCTTCCCGCACTGACTTTTTCCTCCTGAGCAAGCTTTCCTTGCTAGGGCTGGTGGCATGTGATATATTGTCCCTAGTTTTGTCTGATCATGCTCCTGTTTTCCTGACACTTTTTAAAAATCTATCAGAGGAGCTTGACAGAATATAGTGACTAAACACCCACTTACTGTGGGACAAGGGCTTTAAGCAGAAGTTGCACGATTACCTCACTGATTTCTTAGATCATAATGAGGGGACTGTTGATCGGGTGGACGTCTTTTGGGGTGCTGTTTGGCCACTGTCAAGAAAAAGCATCAGCTCGGCAGGAGGATAGGCTTCTCTGAGAGATTTGCTTCTGTGACACCCTATGATATTCGACTTCCCTAGATAGCCAGCAGAGGTTGCTCTCTCTCTGGTCTCGATACTATGAGATACTGGCATAGAAAGCAGATTTAGACCCATTTTGGACTAAGACATGGTATTTGTAATCAGGGGAGAGGACAGGGTGGTTGTTAGTGTGGCGTCTTCACCACCTAGAGGCCCCGAGGGTTGTCTCTAGATTGCAACCGGATTCTCACGTTGCCCCATTACTAGCCCTAGGAACATTGTGGAGACCTTACAGGACTTCTATGCCAGTCTTTACTGGGACAAGCTCCCTTCTTCTACTCTCCTTTCTCAGATCACAGTGTATCTGGCTGATCTGCTTCCTCATATCAGCCCCGAGCAGCAAGCTCTTCTTGGTAGCCCTATTCATTTGCAGGAGGTCTCCAATGCAATTGATCAACTCCCCTCTAATAAGTCCCTGGATCCTGATGGCCTGTGTACAAGGCCTTTAAAGTCGAACTTGCTCTGTTGCTCACTTGGCTATTTAACTCCTTCCTTGTAGAAGGGTCGACTGACCCATCCTTTAATGGAGTCTGGATCTCTTTGATATATAAAGATGGGAGAAATCCACTCCTTCCCTCTAGTTACCACCTCATTTCTATGTTCAACTCGGACATGAAACTTTTGGTGAATATCTTGGCTACATGTCTCAGCTCAGCCTGGCAGTGTTTGATATCCCCATGTCAGGTTGGCTTTATGGGAAACCAGCTATCTAGTGATCGCCTGTGAAAGTTGCTTTATTTGATCTCTGTGTCCGGGGGAGGGCAAGACCCCTGCGGCCTTGGTCTCTCTGGATGCAGAGAAAGCATAAATTTGGCCTCCCTCCAAATTTCTGCAGGTGGGTATGGTTACTCTATGATGTACCATCAGCCCAAGTGCAGTGCAATGGGATCTCCTCAAGCTCCTTTCGCTTATATAGAGGTATTAGACAGGGTTATCCCCTTTCCCCCTACCTGTTTAATTTGTATTTGGAACCCCTTTTATACTGCTTAAATAATTGAAAGGCCCGCCTGTAATTCAATGGGGGGGGGAATTCCCTCTATAAAATACCAACAAGCTCAGCCCCCTTTGCTTAGCGTTCACAGTTTCCTCCACCCTCCCCTCCTCCTTCTCCGGGCGCTCTTCCCATCTTTAGGGCCTTCCAGCTATCAGTTCATACTCAAGATGGGAATGAGTAAGGCCAAAACAAATCAATATATACAACAAGTGGCACCAAGCACAATTCATAACATTATTCCCGCACAGTGAATAACCAATCCATATTTGGTATCTCCCTGGGTGGGGCTAGTTACAAGCTTTCTGCATACATGGATGATTTGCTCCTGGACGAAGAGCACCCTTCAGTCTCTATCCCTGCTGCATTGGAGGAAATTAATAGATTTTCCTCACTAGCCGGTTACAAATTAAATGTGGAGAATTGCAAGTTCTGCCCCTAAATTTCTTAGTTACAAAGCAGGAAATACAAACTCAGGATCTGTTATGGGCTCCCAAAGAGTTAGTGTATCTGGGTATTAAGATTCCATGGTCCTCTGTTTCTTTAGGGAGGGTGAACGTTGCTCCCCTTCTCCAAACCATTAAGCAAGATCTCCAGAAATGGACTGCCCTACCCTTATCATGATGGGGACTGGCTAGTATTATCAAAATGAATATTTTTACCTTGGCTTCTTCACCCCCTTGGGAATGATTGGTATCTACCTCCCTAAGTCCTGGTTCCTGCAGTTACAATGCCACATTTTAAACCAATTTTTGTGGAAGGTGGCATGGTCAGGTGAACATAATCCAAACTGGCGCAGCCAAAAGAGAAAGGAGGGGTCCGCTTCCCAAATTGTTTTTTTATATTATCTTGCAGTACACGGTGCAAAGTGGCTCCAGTGGTGTGCTTCTATGATGGTCTCAGCTACAACAGAGTACCACCCCACCTGACTTCTTATAGAGGAGAATCTCTGTAGGAAGGAGGGTCTTCACCTGGGTAGTTTATTATATCTTACCCCAGCACGCCTCCACATAGGCCTGTGAGTCTCCCCTCTAATTTGTTCATGAAAAGCGTGTATGCAATTACATCAATATTTAAAATTGGACTGGTCTAAAGAGCTATCCCAGCCAAATTTGGCTAACCCACATTTTTGTATAGTGGGTCGTCCCATACCAAAAGCTTTTTGTCCCCCCTTGTGGGGTACTCAGGTGCACCAGCTTCTTTGGGAAGGTCGCCTCCTCTCAATTGATGAAGTAATAGATATCTTCTGCCTCCCCATGCTCTTAGTTTTAAATACCTCAACTCCAAAAGGCATTGGAGGATTTCTATGGGCCGGGCCCATGGCAATCTCTGGCAATGGCCCCCCCAGCGAACCTTTTAACTCTTGCCTCCAAACCGCATGCTGTTTCCAGTTGATACTCTTATTTGCAGACTATTGATCCTGGTTCACCGACTGGGGTGGGATTTGTTTGGCAAAATAAGCTGTCTCTTCCCCATACGCCCAATCAATGGCATACAATACGGCACAACCTACACCACTACCTCAGGTGTGATGGACATAGGTGGGTCCAATTCAGGATAATCCATGACTTGTATTTCACCCCATGCAAGCTTCATCATATGGGTAGATCTCCCACTCCTATCTGCCCATGCTGTAACCTTCTCGAAGGGGATCTCTACCATATGTTATGGTCCTGCTCCAAGATCCAACCTCTGTGGCTTGTGATTAAGTCAGCCCTGGATCCATTATTAGGATAGGAGCAGGCCTTTACTCCCAAGATTTGTTCACTGGGTGACTACTCCTCCCTTTCTGTTAAGCACCGTAGAGCTCAGATGGCCATTATAGCGATTTCTATGAAGATTGTCATCTTCAGGCACTGGATTGATGAGAAACTGCCGTCATACAATGAGTGGTATAATGAGCTCCTACAGGCCCTGGCAGTAGAGAAACACATTGCCAAGACTTTCCAGATGAGAGATTCTCATTATTAGGGCCTATAAGCATTGCATACACTCTTACTAATCTCAGACCAGCTCCAGGCTCCCCCTACTAACAATGTTTCCCCATTTCTTGCCTGAAGATAGTGGACCCCTGTGTTTTTTGGGGGGTATTCATTGCAAAGGTGTGGTACCCTTGTTGGGGCTAATGGTCACATCCCCCTCTTTCCTAATTCTCAAGATCACCCCCCTGGCTGGTGGGTTCTTTATCTCTTGGAAGAGCTCTGGGTAGGGGGGGGAGTGGTAGGGGTAGGGGTGGGTGGCTGAGCCAGGATAGTTTGCAATTTGTTTTATTGTTCTGTTTTGTGAATTTTATTCCCTGTATTGTCTTGCCTGTGTTATAGTTTGTTGAAAAATTAATAAAGCATACTTAATTAAAAAAAAGTAATGTTAAGTTAACCAAATTTGGCAATACACCACTCTACACTGGATTTTCTGTTTGTTTCGTACACAACTTAGTCATCGTATTCAGTATCGTTTGAAGCTGTTGTTCATGTTCCGGGTCAGAATCACATAATTCTGTGTTTGGGACAATTAGGAAATTGTCAGCATTCATTTTGAGAAATGTAAGTCATTCCACATTTACATAACTCAGCAGTGTTCATTGGTCAGTGACTATTCCTCCAACTGCAGTAAATATGCATTCTGAATATACACTTGAAGGTGGACAACTGAGGTACATTATTGCAAGATTTGCTAGATCTGGCCAAACTGTTCTCTTTTGTTTCCCATAGAGTAAATGGATTGTCCTCGAGAACAATTAGTTTGGTCTACAAAATACTCTTGGATCATTGTGCTGTGTGAGGTGGTTACCAGTCTGGCAGATGGACCGGCTGCACTTTCTTTACAGGATACTAGTCAGTGTTGTTGCAGGTGACTCAGAATTGATTTGCCTTTCTGACCCTGAACATAGAATGCCCAAGAAGTAGCTGTTGCTTTCCTTTCCCTCAATGAAGACGCTGGCAATTGTGAAGAATTTATAGATGTGCTATTGTCTGCATCAGGGTTGCACTCTGATGGTTCAGCAGTTTGACTGCTGTAAATCAGTTAATGGTGTTGGTGGGGCAATGTCACATTCGGTTAGCAGAAGATCTTTCCAATACTCAATGTCTTCCCCTGCAGGAAGAATGGCTTCAATGTTCCCCTTAAAGCAGGGATCTAGCAATGTTGTGAACACAGGTGTCATTCTTATGGCATTTATTCTCTGATCAGTTGACAGTCTGAGACTCAAGTCATCTACCTGCATAACAGTGGTGGTGTCTTCTTTTGACTGAAAGTCTTTCTTTATGTCATCAAGAAAAGTGTGAAGAAATCTGATCTGAGGAAGAATTTGGCTAAGAGTTGCACTGTCTGCACTGACATCACAGTGGCAGCCTCAAATGGCTCCAGTATGGTGACCAAAGATTCAAGTAGACTTCAACTGCTGAAAGTGAGCGTAATGTCTACTTTACCTATTTGGTGCTGCATGGTGTAGTCATGTACAGCCTTTTTCTGTTCAAGAAGCCTTTCCAATATGCAAAATGTTGAATTCCAGTGGGATGGAACTTCCTGCTTGAGTGTATGCATTGGCAAGTTGTCTGACCTCTGCAGCCCTTTCAGGATTTTTTTGTGCTTTCACAGAGTGGCTGAAATGCTCACATTTATTTCTAGCAATCTCTAACAGGTTTTCAACATGTCTGTTTCCATTTAAGAAATTATGGATGAGGAGATTTAAACAACGTGCAAAAAAAAGTATGTGTTGGTAGTTGCCACCTCTAATAGCTTTGTCTATCTTGGCACTATTATCTGACACTAAGAAGCCTGGTGATAAGGAATACATAGTAAGCCATTTTTGCAATTGTTGTTCCATCTTCTGCAACATATTCACAGCAGTTTGGTTTTCCTCAAAAGTGGTGACATATAATACAGCCTGCTTCCTACTGCTTTCAGTAGAGTGGGAATTATTATTTCTTTCTGATTGAAAGCGTGTCCAATGAGCTGTAACAGTCATGTTGTCAATTGTTTGGTTGCTGGTCCATATATCTGTAGTTATGTGAGCCTGCTTCACCTCGGAGAGTTTCAGCTGCTTAATGACTTCAGTACACACCAAATCATACAACTGTGGAACAACCTTTTTTGAGAAATATGTTCAAGGGGGAATGGTGTACTGTGGTGCAATCTGGTTCATGAACTTGGGGACTTTTTGGGCAACATAAGCAAATGGGGGTTGACAATCGGCCAACAATTGTACAATGGTTCTATTTAACAGCTGGCATGTTGGATGCTAGTGGGTAAATGTTGATCTCCTTGCAACACTTTCTTTTAATGTTACTTGATTAGATATTTTTAATTTGGGGGGATGTATTTTTCACGTGTTTTTCATGTGGATTACTTCTTTGGGACTTTACAGTACTTGATGGTGTCAGAAAGCAATTTATGTTTGTCTGGGAAGACTGCAAGGACACATCAAGTGATTTAATGTTACTTACTGCTTCAAGTTCATTGTCATTATGGTCACTGCCACCACTACCTCCATTACTGCACATAACAACCACACTGCCCCTTGCCGTACCCCACTCAAGTGGGTGTTTTGCCTTTGCATGTCACATCATTACTGATGTTCCAAAATTTGCCACTTTGCCACCACAGCTGATGCTCTTTTTTGCACAGACTGCATACAGCTTGAGAGCTGTCTGCAGAAGCAACATAAAATAAATTCCACACTGAAGATTTACCTTTTTTGCTTTGTGCCACAGTGTCTGGCACTATTCCTTGTACAGTCAATGGACCTGGAGGAAGTCCTACACTGCCATTTCCTTGTTTTGATGAATTTTTCATTTATACTCTTCTTCTTATTCTTGCATTTAGCATATGATTCTTTTCTGCACTTGCCTGTCATGCCTTACAGCAGTATCCTCTCCTACCCCCTCATTGAAACTACCAACATCATCACCAGAAGATTCAGGAGAACTGGAAGTGCTGTCTTCATCATGTGGCACATAGCCTGGGCTATCCCATTACCAGTCCTCACGATCACTACCATCTCTATCAGCATTCGCTGCCTCAGCATCTGAGCTTATATTTGAGGAGGATGCCTCCCTGCAAGCTGCTTTAGCAGCTGGAAGTATCCTGGCACATGTGGCAAATTGTTCAGTACCTCTGTGAGTAACTCCAGTCAGTTCTTCCCGAAACTCTGCTATCATTTCATTGTTAACATGCTTTTTTGGTTCAGGAAACTTAGTGCCAGTCCTGGTGATGTTATTATTATTATTATTGTCACTATGTTCTTCATTAGTGTGATGATTCATATTGTCCATTTCATTAACAGTTTCATGTGCAGCAGCACTGTTCTTCCTTTTATTAGACTTAGACTGGGAAATACGAGACATAGTAGACACAGCCGTGAAAGGATATTGTTTCACTAACTGCTGCAGAGACAGACAATGCAGCTGACTATGTCAAAATAATAAATGACAGGACTTGGGCCTCAAGGGCACCTAGCACACAGTGTTATGCATCCGTAAAAGGATTTTACTATACTGCTGAGACAGACAGTGTAGCTGAGTATGTTACAGTAATAAATGATAGGGCTTGGTCCTTGGGGGCACCTCAAAACAGTGTAATACAGCCATAAAAGGATTTCACTATGCTGCAGAGACAGACAGTATAGCTGACTGTCACTGTAATAAATGACAGGGCTCAGGTCTCGGGGGGGACACCTCACAAACATTGTAATACAGCTGTAAAAGGATTTTGCTATGCTGCAGAGACAAACAGTGTAGCTGACTAGGTCACTGTAATAAATGACAGGGCTCGGGCCTCAGGGGCACCTCACAAACAGTGTAATATGGCAATAAAAGGATTTCACTATGCTGCAGAGAGTAGACAGACAGTGTAGCTGACTGTGTCACAGTAATAAACAACAGGGCTCAGGGGCACCTACAAAATGGTGTAATACTTTAATTCCAAACCAGCTGCCTTCTGTTTTTGTCTATGTCTTCCCCCCATCTTGCTCCTTCTAAGGATTTCACTATGTTGCAGAGACAGACAGTATAGCTGAGACTATGTAACAGTAATAAATGACAGGGCTCAGGGGCACCTAACAAACAGTGTAATACTTAATTTCAACCCAGCTGCCTTCAGTTTTTGTTTATGTCTTATTCTTTCCCCCCACCTTGCTCCTTCTCTGTTCTCTCTCCCCAGCACCACCACCTACTTGACTGAGGCTGATCCCACCTCCCTCAGCTGAGATAGTTTTATTCCAGCCTCACTATTTCTTCCTTTGCGTAGTGTTAGACTAGGTTTAATTTTGATCAACTTTTCAGGACAAGTTGACTCTTTTTGGCTATGATTTGTGCTGCAGAGTGAGTGCCCACATAGCTGCTTCCAGGACTGCTGCCTGCTCATTTCTGTACCACACAGACTCACAGCAGATTAAGCACAGCCCTTTAGACACCACTGACTAATCAGGTGTCAGCCTGGTGTCATGTGCTCCGATTCTGCTGTAAGCTCCATGAAGGATTCCCCAGACTGCCCTTAATGTCTGTTTCCAAGTCCTTCACCTGTTACCCATGTCAAATTACCCGACCTGAGAATTACACAGTTATGTTGGGTAAGGTAGTACATTACGTGAACTACCCTACCCGGCCAAAAATATGTGATACCTGCAGTATCTGACCCAGTTTTTTTTATTTGCTTTATTTTAGTCTTTGGTAACCGGTTAAGGCCCACTAGGCACAAGTGCCTGTTTTCAGGGGTGACCTGGGAGCACTGGGTGGTTAAGTGACTTTCTCAGAGTCACACAGTATGCAAGTGGAGGTTGTGAGAATCAAACTCAGATCTGGTCTGCTGGATGTATCAAGCTTGTTCACACCTCGTTACTCTAGCCTCTAGGCTATACTGCCAGCCCCTTGGTCATTTCTTATTCCCAGTTACTTGGTGGGTAGCCAATGCCTAAACAATACACTTCCTAGCATTTGGGGAATGGCTACTTTGCAACCTATACAATACACCCAGTCTAATAAAACATTTTTGACAGCTGAGTTCATATGCTTAGAGAATGAAAGCTCCGGGTCAAGCACAAGGCCCAGATATTTGAAGCGAGGTACATTTAAGCAATAAGGCACAACAGGGTGTGGGTTATTGGGGATTTACCCATGCCTTGTGTGATGTGTCACGAGGTGCAGCTGAGTGCCTTAACCACACAAGAAGTAGGTAAATCACCCAATAACTCACACCCTGGAGTGCCTTATTGCGATTATACAATGGACTCGTATAAAGTAAATTTAAAATGTGTTTATGTTTTTTATAAATGCCATTCCTCAGCCATGGGTTATGCAGGATTTACCCATGGTCATGTGACATGTTTTGACCAAAGAGGTTACAGGATTTTCACACACCATTGTATAATTTCTAACACTACATCATCACAAGTTTTAATAAGTAATGGGGTTGATAAGCTAGGCCAGTGTTTCTGAACCAAAAAACATTACAACCATTTTCTTTTGGCATAGTATAAGCTGGTTTGAGTTACACCAGTTTGGGATATTTATATAGTCTCTTTGCAAGGACTGCTGAATAAGAGATGACCACAGGCCAGCAGTGGAAAGAACAGTATCATCTGCATACATGCATATTACTGCAAATATTTACTTTGTAAGGGAAATTATTTATAAAGACAGACGAAAAAAGAGTCCCAAGCATGGATTCCTGAGAAATTCCTGGACAACAGGTAGGTGGGCAGAGGTTGCCTGAACCATTCTTACAGTCTGGGTCTGATCACAAAGGTAAGACATGAACAAATCAGGAGACATGCCGAAAATGCCCATGGCCTCCAGCTTAGCTAATAATATGGAGAGGTTTACAGTACTGAATGCTTTTGCAAATTCAATATAACTGGTACCCATACCCAATCAAGAGCCCATACTGGTAGTAGTATGATTAGTGATCCTGAGGAGGGAAATGGTGCTGGAATGGTTTGTGGAGACACATGATTGATAAGGGTGAAAAAATTATTCAGATTACAAAAGGCCAAGAGCTGAGCACATACCAATCATTCAAAAAGTTAAAAAAGTATGGGCAGTAGGCACATTTTTATTTATTTGTTTGTTTATTTGAAATTGGTAACTGGGAAAGGCACACTCAGATGAGGCTTGTTTCCAGGTGCGACCTGGGGAAGGGGGTACAATAGTACATTAGAAAATGGGTAAAACTATTTCAGGGTCCTGATTGGCTGAGGGACTTCTCTAGCTGGGCATCTATCAGACAACAGATGCCCAGCTATTAAAAGTACCAACCCAGCTTGCCCCATCACAAGAATCCTGATGTCCACCCTGCTCCCTAATTGGCTAACCCCCCCTCATTTTAATTTGAAATATCCGCCATTTTTTTTGTCTAGCTGAGCAAGACATTAGCCCCCAAATGCTCACCCGGTATGTACAGTACTTAGCCCAGACACAACTGTACCAAATATTAGCAGCTGCTGCTGCTCCCATTGAAACTGCAGACTGCAGTCTCCTAACTGCAGCACCATTACATCAGCTCCCAACACTGCCCTCATCTCAGATCCAACAGACTCCACTTCTGCCTGAAACAGACCATGCTCCTACATCTGATCACCCAATCACAACCCCAGCAACACCGCTAATGGAAACAGCGAGTAGACCATAACCCCAAATAAATTTTAAAAGTACATAGGAAGCCATCTGTTAGATCAGCTTCACATCGTAAATGGCATTGGGAAGTGATTTTTTTTTTTAAGTGCAGCACGAGCCTCTCCAGAGCAGCGTAAGCCTCTTCTTAAATGCTGCTTGCCCGCACTGCTACCGATACACAGTCCAACTACCATCAAACAGAATAAAATAAATTACAGCCAGCTACAGCTCACAAGTGCTTCTAGGAATGCCTTACTCCACCCAACTGCCTGCACATAAAAAAAAAAATCACTTAAATACGGTACTCAGTTTACCTCGATCGCTGACAGGGCACTTCAGTGATAGCAAGCATTCTATATCACACACAGCTACCGGAGGTATCACTCTCTCTGCCTCTTTTGTACAGATAGTTTTTTTCCCTTTTGCTGCCAAGATACCATAGTGTGCCAACAAGTGGCTCCTGTGTGTGTGGGGGTTGGGGGAGTAATAACAGCCCCCCCCCAAAAAAATAACACAGCATTCAAATCCATGCGAAGGAACTATTTTATTACAAAAAAAAATTAAACTAATTTCTTACTTAATTATTTTATATCAAACTTGTATTTTTTTAGTGTGCCCATTTCTAGTAATAATACCCTCGGGTGATGGTATTGATGCTATACCGACCTTCCAAGGGCTATATGTCTTCTGCTGTGGGTCGGGCCTCATTACGCCTCTGGGTGGTCCAGTACAGCACAATACCACCCACCCTGTTGGGTATTATTGCTTACGCAAACACTCTAATAAAATTACAGCATCAATGAAAAGGGTACAAAGTAAAGTGTATACAGAGTTAAAAAAGAAAAAGAATAAGGCAAATTGCTGTAACAGTTGTAAAATCACAAAATGGGTTGATGAACAGCATAGAGGTGCAGTTTAAAGTGACAACAGTGCAGGAGACTACAGGTGGTACAAATTCAACCAGTGGCTGAGTAAAATTTGATATCAAGCAATAGCAGCTCAGGTCAATACAAATAGAGGTGAACACACAGTAGTCCAATGGCCTATGCAGCCAGTATAGTGTTATGCTTGTGCAACTGTGTTACTTAGGATTTGGCCATTCACACTATCTATTCCAGAGGAATTACCACCCTGTAGGGGTACCAAAGGCAAGGAACCCTCAAAGAGGGTTCCAGCCCTAGAGGTGCCGTGGGACAATTCCCTTAGCTAAACATACCTTAGGTAGGATCCCGAGGAGAGAGGCACTGCCACGGGAGGAGGTGGGAGGATGGTGGGGCAAAGGAAAAGTGCTTCAGAAGGAGGCTGCGAGGAGCTGTTTATATAGGGCAGGAAGTGGGAGTGGCTGGCTGCTTATCCATTGAACCACATGCCCAGCCTTCCAATTCAATGGCCTACACAGCCAGTATGGTGTCATGCTTGTGCAACTGTGTTACTTAGGTTCTGGCCATTTTCACTCTCTGTTACCACCCTGTAGAGGTACCAAAGGCAAGGAACCTTTGAAGAGGGTTCCACCCCCTAGAGGTGCTGCGGAACAATTCCCTTGGCTAAAGGTACCTTAGGAAGGATCCCCAAAAAGAGTTGTAGTAGTATGAAGCATGATAGCAATCAGTAGCTGTGAGACATAGTAGTAGATGAGGCATCAGGCAGCTTGATAACGCAATGAGATGTGCAGGTTAGCAATAGCATGAGTACGATGGGTTACACTGGAGATTGAGGGGGCCTCTTAAGAAGAGAGGGAACGGCAAGTAGGGACACCATCCACCTCCATCCAACAGCGTAACCTACCTAAAGGAACTAGGGAACACTAACTATGGCTAACTAATGGTTATGACCTGAGGCACAGAGGAGAGAAAGAAAACCCTTGAGGAGGAAATCTCTGGGGATTCAAGGTCTAGGTCACCTTCTCTCAAGGCTTGGGATGTTTATTTTGTGATGGCTCTGCTGCTGCAATTTAGAAACCCAATGGGGGGGTGGAAAATATTCTAATTTAGAGGAAAGCTCTCGCTTGATCCCTCTAACCGGAATGCTGTGGAAGGTTGCGAGAGTGCTTAGCAACATCGGGGGCAACCAAAGCAGGAGGAGGAGAGCAATGACTACTGAAGAACTCACTTGGCCTACTTGCTCTGAAAACAAACCAGGTGAACCACAGGCAGTCATAGGGAGAATGCGGTGAGGGTGGTACTAGTAGAATACTAGAGCCAAAGCAGATTGCTGTAACCACCCTTCACAGCTAGTCTTAAATTCTAAACCAGGAGCTGCCATTGAATCTCGAACAGCTAAAGCCAGGCCCGGAGTGAGGACATTCCCAGCTATGGGCCAGGAGAGAAGGACCCTGCCCCAAGTCAGGCACACTCAAGATGTGGACTTAGAAATGGAGTGTCAGACCGTTGGCTGCAGGGAGGTCCTACACCAGAATGGTATGGCTGGCAAGCCCCAGAAGTGAAAAGGAGCTGAATGACAGTAGAGTGCTGGGACCTCATGTAGGTCAGATGGTAGTAGTGAGGCTGAGCATTAAGCAATGATTGCGTAAGCAAAGAGTGGACCTGCATGTAGATCAGTAAGGCAGAGTAGCAATAGTCAGACCTGCACATAGGTTTGCACAACAGAGTAGCACTAGTTGGACCTACATGTAGGTCGGAGGAGCAGCAATATGAATAATGGGGCAAGCCAACCAGGCATTCAGGAAAGCCAATGAAGGTGTCAGATACACTGAAGATTTTCAGCAGCAGAGGCAGGATTTAGTAAATAAAGTAAGTTGCCACACGGGACCACAACTCCTCTAACACCTTCAAGTCCCCACTGTAGGAAAAACAAGAAAGTGATGGAAGGCGCCGAGACCCACATGCAGATATTGAAACTAGTTTACAGCATCAGCAGTAGCTTAGTTGCCCTCAGAGTATAACAGCAGTGTACAAACATAGAGAACAGCATCTGTGTTGAGTAACTATGAGTTGTAAAATTCAATAAACATAAAATGGAGGTAGGAGCAATGCAGCTATCACCAGGCAGTGCAATGAAACTGCAGCAACGAGGTAGGAAGAATGAGTTGAGAAAGCATGATTGAACTGCATTGCTAGGCTTCAGAGTGAACCTGAATCAGATGAAAACAATTAAGTGTGTAGCATGGAGAGCAGCTGAGTGGTTTTAGTTGACACACACAGATAATGATTGCAGTAGCATTGTGAGTAACTGAGAGCAAGTAGCATGAACTCTGGATTAGCAATATTCTAGGAGCTTAGAAACAAAGCCACCAAAAGGAAAAACCAAAGACACACAAACACAGAAAACAGGGAACAAATGACAGAAAGAAGCACACAGCCAGAGGCAAAATACAAACCAGATGCAGGAAAACAAACACAAAAGTCCAGCAGAGATAAGCAGAAGCAGCAAGATGGGGGGAGGGGTAGGCCCCAGCCAACTGCAGAGGACAGACCAACAGAGCCTCCGGCTGACAAAGAATAAACGCTTCAGAAGGAGGCTGAGAGGAACTGCTTATATAGGTCAGGAAGTGGGAGTGGCTGGCTGCTTGCCCATTGAACCACAGGCCCAGCCTCCCAATAACAACAGTGTACCAGAGGCTGCTGGTGGGGGGTCCTACCTGGTTTTCCTATGTTTTTCTGACCTGTGTCTCAACTACAGATGGTGTCAGTCTAAATGGGATTTATGCTGTTCATACCCTAAGCCAACTACTAAACCTTTTACCAAGGAAGCATAGCAGAAAGGTAGGAATTCTGCAGTAGTGAGCCCAGGAGTGATTACTGGAAGAATGCCAGCTCAACTAGCACAGGCAGAAGTCCAACCTGAAACTGTACAGCCAGCACCTGTGATGGAAAAAGAAGAACAGGCAGTGACAACCTGAAAGCCTGACTGCTTGTTTCAAATGGTGGGCTATACAACAAAAAGAGACAGAGAAACAGAGAAGAGAAGAGATGCAGCAGAGAAAAAAGAGGTTCAACGTTTAGCGGCTCTGAGAAAAGAAGAGATGCAGCAGCTCAAAAAGCAGAGAAAAGAAGAGATGCAGTGACAGGAGCAGTGAAGGCTGGATGCCTTGCAAGCTATCAAAGCTGGCAGATCTGGTACAGGTTCAACAAATCAACAGAATACAAACAACTTAAAAGGCAATAAACTTACAAAGTTGTGTCCCTCGGATGATATTGAATTATACCTAACAACTTTTGAAAGGGTTGTCACAGCCTGCCAGTGGCCAAAGCAGCAATGGGCAATCAGGCTGGTATCTTATCTGACAGGTAAAGCCCAACTTACCTACAGCAATGTGGGCACTGCACAGTCAGAAAACTATGATCTTGTGAAAAGGGAAATCCTGAAAAGCTATGACATCTCAGGAGAGACCTACAGGCAAAGATTCCAGTCCTTGAAGTATCACTTAGTCGACAGTCCTCAAGAAGCCTTCACCAGACTCCTAGAACTCCTTATTAAATGGCTTATAACCAGAGGGCAAAACAGTCCCACAGATCACCGACACGTTTGCAATGGACCAGTTCATCAACATCCTGTCTACAGACGTACAGCTTCGTGTAAAAGAATGCTGGCCAGAAAGTGGGGAAAAAGGCCGATTCTTTGGCTGAAGACTATCAGATGGCTAGACAGACCCCACAGCAATGAGGTAACAGCCAAGCATCAATAAGACCCTCTTTCTTCCAATTTAACTCCAAGTCTGATAAGAACTCTAGTAGGGATAACAAATCTGCACCCAAAGACTTTATTTGCCATAACTGTAATAAGCCAGGCTGTATTGCAAGAAACTGCCATAGTAAGGATGGTAACACTGCAGCAGATTTGTCCTTAGCAAACTGGGGAAAGTATTTAACAGATGTAGGGGTGGTCCTGAGCAAGACAAAGGCCAAGGGACCTGGCGGGTGGTAGGGAGAAAAGGGCCGGGATATCCACAAAGGGGAATTGATGGGGGGAGTGAGCCAGCGGGAGGAGTCAAGATGGCATGCTTACAGTATATTAACAGATTTGCACCTGTAGCGCAGCTGAACATGGGGAAGGGGGATGATCCCATAACAAAGGAGGTACCAGGAGGGGATGGGGGATTGGGCATAGCGGGAAGCTCTGAAGCCAGGTGCAGCGGGGATATTCCCATGTGCAGGGACTCAGAGGTGGGGAGCTTGCAGCGGTGTGCACCAGCATGGGTAAGAGGATAGCAAGAACTGGGGCACTGGGGGAAAAGGATCGGGTCTGCATGGGGGCCTGGAATAGGGAGCCCCCAGGAAGGGTGGAGGAGGAACAAATGGGTGATGTGGGTGTAGTATAGCAGGGATGAGAACAAATAGGGATGCAGTGGGGGATAGTGGTACAGAGGAGGCAGATGAGGGGGCAATACAAATCCCCATGTGGGTAAGGAGGGCCAATAGTTCCTGGGGTGATTTGGGAATGGATCAGAGTGGCACAGCAGGAAGGGATATGGCTGGGGAGGACAGGTCAATGAGGAGTAACTGGAACAGGAAGGAAAGGACAGCAGTTGGCACCCTGGATGGGGGGCAGGATACTGATGATGAGAGGGGGTGGGAAGAGTGAATTCCGTGACAGGGAGAGCAGACCTAAGGGAAAGGAGGTGGTAAGTGTGCTACTGTTGGGAGACTCTGTGATTAGGGGTATTAAGTGGGAAGGGCGGGGTGAGGGGGATGCCTGTTGTGTCAAGGTCAAGAGTATATCTGGCCTGACTATGCACGAGGACAAGCACTTGGTCTGTGCCCTAGCAAAAGATTGTGGAGGTACCTCTGATCTCTGGTGCACATGTGCACCAATGATATAGAGGGAAATAGTGTGCTGGAGATTCAGGCTAGATTCCGGGAACTAGCCAGGGTCTGTCATGCTGTCGAATGCTTGGTCTCCTTCTCTGAGATCCTTCTAGTACAAAGAGCCAGTGTGCCAAATAAGAAAAAAATTAGGGAAATTAATGAATGGCTTGGACAGTGGTGTGGGGCCAGGGGATATGGGTTGGTGGGGGACTGGGGTGCAACTTGGGAGGACAAGGAACTGTATGCAAGGGACAGGCTTCTCCTCAGCTTGGGAGGGAAGCAGGTTTTAAACAAGGATTGGCCGACTTCATCCCAGCTAGGTGAGGCTTAAACTTGTGGGGGGGGGGCAGGGGCTCAAGGCCAACCATAGCCTGCCCACCCAGGATGGGTGTGGCCTTTTCCTCTGCAAGTGTGGAGGAGTGAGTACAGCCCAGAAACACAAGATGGTGCACAGGAGGGCTCAGGCAGACAACTACCTGAGAGCTCTCCAGGTGGGAGAAGTGGGGAGGGCAAGGGGATGCCCTGGAAGGTATTCCTGATAAATACCAGGAGCATGGATAACATGATGCCCGAGCTTCAGGCACTGTTATTAGAAGGGGAAGTGGATGTGGCAGCTGTCACTGAGACTTGGACCACTCCTACACATGACTGGGACCTAAACCTAATAGGGTACACCATGTTTAGGAAGGAAAGAACTGTGGGGAGGAGTGGGGGCGTGGCCTTTCTCATTAAGGATGGCATAGGGATAAGCAGGGTGGAGGAAATGGAGGGGCATGTGGAGGAATTATGGGTCACCTAGCAGGCTCCTGGAGGCAAGAGAGTGAAGCTGGGGGGTGGTATATAGGCCACCCATTCAGGGGAGGACCTGGAAGAAGGCCTGGTGGCCAATGTTAGGGGCCACTGTGGTCAGGGAGACAGCAGGATGGTGGTGCTGGGTGACCTAAATATGCCAGGGACTGACTGGGGAACCATGGCATCCTCATCGGCCAGGGAGCAGCATCTGCTGAATATCTTCCAGGATGTGTTCCTTGCCCAGCTGGTGACTGACCCGACAAAGGGGGGCACATCCTGGATGTGGTCCTGTCAGACTGCAACCTCATCAGGGATCTAGTGGTTGGGGCCCCACTGGCGGGAAGTGATCCCGCCATGATCTGGTGTTCCCTGGACCTGGGAGGGGGGGTAGATCATACAAAAATGACGGTAGGTGATTTTAGGGGTGCAGACTTCATGGGTATGGAGTGGATCCTTAGGGGCTACTTGGAAGAGATCAGGCCAGGCATGGACACTGAGAGCCAGTGGGAAGGTT
This sequence comes from Neoceratodus forsteri, assembly GCA_016271365.2. NCBI lineage: Eukaryota > Metazoa > Chordata > Ceratodontiformes > Ceratodontidae > Neoceratodus > Neoceratodus forsteri. Next base: position 627,105,753 of record JADMNL010000023.1, on the reverse strand, counting down.
ATTAAAAAAGGGTTCCTGGAAGCTACCAAGGCATGTATGAAGGAGCGGCGCAAGTTTGGTAGAACCAGGAAGCTGAGCTGGTGGACTAGGGAGGTCCAGGAGACAGGAAGGGAAAAGAAGGCCGCCTAGAGCAGATATAGGTGTACACGTCTGGTTATGGACAAGGGGGAGTATGATGAAATCACCAGGAAGGTCACCAGGGTGGTGAGGTCGGCCAAGGTGAGGATGGAGCAGAGGTTGGCTCAGGGCATTAGTGGGGGTGAAAAAGGGTTATTCAGATATATCAGGGAAAGGAGGAAAGGGGAAGGGTCAGATTAGTAGACTGAGGTCGGGGAGCGGGTGAGTGGAGGAGACAGAGAAGTAGGTGAAGGTACTAAATGATTACTTTGCCTCGGTCTACACTAGGGAGGATGGTGGGGCGGTACCACATGGGGCTGGGCAGGGTGGTCCTGCTGGTGGGGAGGATGCCATGGATTGTGACATCCCTGTTGGTAGGGTGTGGGAAGCCCTCAAGGCCCTAAGAATAGAAAAGGCACCGGACCCAGATGGTCTTTATCCCAGGGTGCTGAGGGAGCTGGCAGACGTCCTGGCTGCACCTCTGGCTGGCCTCTTTAACTCCTCCCTTCAGTCAGGATAAGTGCCTCAGGATTGGAGGATGGCCCACATCGTGTCTGTCCACAAGGGAAGGTCGCATGAGGTGCTGGGAAACTACAGGCCGGTAAGCCTCATGTTGGTGGTGGGCAAAGTGATGGAGGTCATCTTAAAGGAGAGGCTGGAGGGGATTCTGGAGGCAGAGGGCTACCTAGATGATCACCAGCATGGCTTTGTTCAGTGCAGATTGTGTCAGATCAACCTGGTGGAGTTCTATGATTGGGTGACAAGAGCACTGGACCAGGGCAAGCCGGTGGATGTCCTCTTTCTAGACTTCAGCAAGGCGTTTGACTCAGTGCCACATCCTGGGCAGCTGGAGAAGCTGAGGGGCATTCGGGTGGGGGTGCGGATGGTCAGGTAGATCGGGAACTGGCTATGGGGGCATTTTCAGAAGGTAGTGGTCAGGGGGGGGAGGTTTCATCTACCAGGAGGGTCATTAGCGGGGTCCCACAGGGATCGGTGCTGGGGCCACTCTTATTTAATGCTTATATCTCAGATATCAAAAACAGTATCAGGACAGAGATGAGCCTCTTTGCTGATGACTCAAAGCTGGGGCGGTGGTGGATGGGGAGAAGGGTAGGTTAGCCCTATAAGGGGATCTGGATGCTCTAGAGGGGTGGTTGCGCACCTGGAAGCTGAGGTTTAATACGAGAAGTGCAGGGTCCTCCACCTGGGGGCCAGGAACCCAGCTCATGCGTACACCTTGGGAGGGGAGACACTGCAGGCTACAAGTGGGGAGAAGGGCCTCAAGGTAGTAGTGGATGCCAAAATGAACAACTCAGAGCAGTGTAGAAGGGCTGTGGTAAAAGCAAATAAAATGCTGGGGTGTATAGCCAGGGGGATAACCTCAAGAAGCCGGGATGTGCTCCTGCCACTATACAACTGCCTGGTTAGACCACACCTTGAATACTGCGTGCAGTTTTGGCGTCCATCCTTAAAAATGGATGTGGCACTTCTAGAGAGGGTCCAGAGGTGGGTGACCAGGATGATGCAGGGTCTGAGGGAGAAGTCCTATGGGGAGAGACTTGAGGAGCTCAACCTATACTCCCTGGAGGAGTGGAGGAACAGAGGGGATATGATCGAGGTCTTCAAATATCTTAAGGTGATAAATAGAGTAAGCCAGGATAGGGTGTTCCAGCTGAAAGAGGAGGGAGCCACCAGGGGCACCCAATAAGTCTGGTAGGTGGGAGACTCAGGGGGGAGACAAGGAGGCGCTACTTCACTGAGAGGGTAGTGGAACACTGGAATGCTCTGCCTGCGGAATTGGTGGCTGTAGATACTGTGGATGGGTTCAAGAGGGGTTGGGATAGGTTTAGGGGAAGGGTGCATCTTGGCAGGGTCAGCATTGGTGGGGGGCCCAGTCAGGGGAAGGGGTGGGGGACCATGTGGGGGGCAGCAAAGGTGCCCAGAATGGGCACTGACCCCAGAGCAGACTCAATAGACCATAGGGTCTACTCTGTTGGCTTCTTAGTATGTTAGTATGTTAATATGTCAAGGTGGAACATAAGACTGTGAAGGGACTTATAGATTCAGGAAGCAGACAGACCCTGGTACATGATGAAGGTCTTGAAAAGAACTGTGCCAAAGGGCCAGGTACTGGGGTCATCTTCATCCACAGGGACACTCAATGCTACCTCGCCACCCAAATGACTCTGAACATTTATGGGGTGTTATATCTTGGCTTGACTACTGCAATGCTCTTTACTTCAGGGTCACTGGAAGGATCCTCCACCGGCTGCAGCTAGTGCAGAACATAGTGGCTCAGTTACTGATGGGCCTGGCTAGGTCTAGTCATGTGACTCCAGTCCTGAGGGCTCTGCACTTGCTGCTGATTAGGTAGGAAGTCATCTTCAAGGTGGGCTTGCTCACCTATAAGGCCCTATATGGACTGGGCCCTGGCTATCTGGCTGATCTCCTTACACCTGTCACCTCAGTCCATTCCCTCCGGTCTCCTTGATGTTCCCAGGGTCAGGTTGAAAACATTCGGTGACCGTACCTTTAGTGTCACCGGGCCAGCCCTGTGGAATACCTATCCACCGAGTCTATAACCTGGTTTAAGTGCTACCTCTCAGAGAGAGTTCAAAGAGTGAAAATGCGGTTCATTCACATATCGGGCCTGTGTAGTACAGTATGGTCTGCACGCCCATTGGTCCACACAGTGGACCAATAGGCATATAGACAGTACTGTACACTGTCATTCGGCAGGTGGTCGGGCGGCATGCGGGCTGGGTGCTGCCACCCGCCGATGACGGGGGGGGTGCTGGATGGCGGGACCCCAGTGGGGCGGTGGGGAGGGGTACTACTGGACCACCAGGGTCCCTTGTGCAATTGCTGCCCATGATGGGTCATTGGGGGTTACCACTGGACCACCAGGGACATGCATTGCTGATATGCCCTCGATCGGGCAATGGGGGGGTATGCATGGGTCCACCAGGGATCTTCATAGTACTGCTGCCCGTGCTGGGGAAAGGGGGGGTGTTCACAGGTCTGCCTGGGACCTTCGTCTAGCATATGCCCATGATTGAGCAAAGGGGGGATACACAGGTCCACTAGGGACTGTCATATGAGTTATGCCCATGATTGGGCAGGGGGGGTATCCACAGGTCAGCCTGGAACCGTCATATTGCTTCTGCCTGCATTCAGGCATGAAGGGGGGAATGCACAGGTCCACCTGGGACTGTATCACTACATGTGCCCATGATTGGGTGATGGGGGGGGACACCACCAGTCCACCATGGACCTGTTCAGACCACATGCCCGTGTTCGGGCAAACGGGAGCAGGCTGCAGCCTGGCGGGGCACCAGGTGCGAGTCGCCGGGGATCGGCGCTCCACATGCAAATGGGGCCATAATGACATGCAAATGGCCCCATTTGTGTCTTGCATGCATAATGGCCTCATTTGCATTCCCAGTACTGAATATTGTGGTTGATGCGCCCAGCGCAACCACACTTCTGCTGACGCATCCCCGGCCCCCTTCTGCCACATACGCTGGCACAGTACCACTGCGCCGTGCGCAGTGCGTGCACCCTCAGTGCCATATTCAATGGTGCTGAGCCATGGCGCAGCACCGTTGAATATCGCTTGGTCCACGCCCTGGTGCAACCCAATTGCGCTGTGCCCAGGCTTGCGCCCCTGCCTGGTGTAGTCTGAATATCCCACCTTTAATGTTTTGCAGGTATTTTTTCTATTCTAGACAACAGGACAAAATTACAATTTTGCCATTTTTATCAACTGTACTACTGACCTATATGAGACTTTCAGGGAATTCGTTTTTTTCACCAACATCAAACCTGAAGAATTTTGTTCTGATCTGTTATAGTCAATAGAAAATTATTTGTAGATGGCTAACTGTCCTACCATTTTCCTTTCCATGCCAGTTATGTATTCTGATATGCTTTGACCACCTTTTGATAAACAATCTAGCTTTGGAGTGCCTTCACATTTACATAGAGTTTCAATCTTCTCAGTATTAACTGCTCTTTTCATATTTTTAAAGCATTTCATGACATCAGTTATGCCATTCCATGCAATTCATCTGACTAGCCTAGAACGGTGTAACTGATGTCAGAAAGTTCAGACAGTATGAAAACAGTGATCAGCTGCTCCCTAGGAAAGAAAAATTCATGGCTGTTACAAAGGCAAAAAATATATTATAAATTTAGTAAACAAATGTCAAAAACATCAGAATATCGTATAGTCACTAAAAGGAAAACAGGGACATTACAGGTGTAAAAAATTGTTTCTTATCACCTTTAAAGAGGATACAAAATAATTTCTAACTTGCAGTTGTTTACAAAATTCTTATTTTCAGACATGAGATTAATTCCCCTAAATTATCCATGTTTAACTGTACCTGAATAAAAACTGATATGAAAAACTGTATTTTGTTTCATTTTTATGGGAAGCATTCTGTTACAGTTCTCTTCCTGGAACCAGTGATCTTTTATTTATTTATTTGGTATTCAGAAAAGACCTTTGAGAGCAAGCTCTTTTACAAAGGTTCCCATACCTCTCAACCTTTCTTCACCGAAATGTGTGACAAGATGTGTGACAAATGACCAAAATGTGTGACACATCATCAAACATGGCACTGCAAGCTCAGAACACTATGGCTATCAGTGCAGTAATGTTCTTAATGTTTGCAGATAACTGAACATAATAGGGTATTATGAATTTCTGCTTTAAAGTCTCAGTGGGATATGTGGAATATCACCTTCCCCATGTGGGACATAGAATTTCTGAGGGGAAAATGAGTGACGTACCTCGTAATGTGTGACAGTTGAGAGGTATGAAGGTTCCATGTCAGGTTAACATAACAATAGGCGAATTACAGTACATAACACAGTTACGATACATTGAGTTACAGTGCTACAGTAATTATCACTAGACAAAGTACGGTACATGACACAGTTATAATTCATACATTGAGTTACAATACTACAGTGAATATCACTAGTACCATGGATTTAGTACAGCGTCAGTAAGTGAGATAGAGAGCAGTGGTGGGAGTACTTGAAGGGGAACCCCGATCGAGTTGAGGGTAGGCTTTGGAGAGGACGCAGTCTCAGATTGGGGCCTTGTTGAGATAGGAGGTCGAAAATGTGGCTGGTGGGTGCTGGGGGGGAGGGGTGAGAGGGGGAAGGAGGCACCAGGGTGGAGAAGTGCTTGACTAAATGGTCATACAGGGCATGGCATGATAAAATCAGGTGGGGACATGCCAAAGGAGGGGATGAGTAACTGCTACGGTGGGTAGACACAAGCTGAATTGCGAGGAGAGGTGCTGCAGTGCTGCGTTACGGGCAACTTAGAAGACTGGGGAGGCAGAGGGCTAGCCTTCAGAGGCAGTCACACTGTGATTGACTTAAGGTGCTGTCTGAGGCCAGTTTTGAATTGACCCAGGCATTTGGAGGCCATTATGAGCACCGGGATTTCATTGAGCCACTGGGGGGCTCTATAGGTGAAGGTGCATTGTCCAAACGTGGTTCGACAGAAGGGTGTAGACAGGGCCCCCTCTTAACCTACCTCTGGTGACATACATGGTGGTAGTCGATGAGAAGATGCTAGTTACATGGAGTGAGGTTTTGCCCAGTAATGCCTTCTTACCCAGGAGGCAGGTTTGGTACTTGATCCTGTTCTTTAGAGACAGCCAATTAGTCAGTTCGTACAGAGAGCAGGTGTGTGTGAGGCGATCTGCAGCCAGGGTGAGCCGGCAGGCTTTACTGAGCACAATCTGAACCCTCTTGAGTGCTGTATCCATTGCTGCTCCATGGTCCACCAGGCCATAATCGATGGTTGATAGAATAGAGCTGGAGACTGAGAGGTGGAGGGCCTCTGGTGTGAGATATTTCTAGTGTTTATAAAGGACACCCAATTTGGTATTTACCGCCCTAACCACTGAGTCGATGTGTTGCGTGAATGTGAGGGTGTCATCTAGGGTGATCCCCAGGTACTTGAAGGAGTGCACTTGTTCCAACGGTTCACTGACTTAGTAGGAGATGATGAGTGAGGAGCCTCTTTTTGTACTGGGGACTGGATATAAGCATGGTCTTGGTCTTTCTTCAATTTAGTAGAAGTTTACGCTTGCTGAACCAGTCCTTAAGTTTATTGAAGGAGTTCTGTAGTTCAGATTGGAGGGTGCCATGGGATGTATTGCTGATCTGGAAGTTTAACTATGTCACGGTTTGTGTACAGAACTCTAAGCAAGGTTCTGATAGGTCAACAGCTCATTATTAGCATTCTGTACACAAACCATGACATAGTAAAAACTCCAAACTACCAGTGCTATGAAGAAAACTGTGCAGCATATAATTTATAAAAAGAAATGACTGAAAACAGTTTTTCATTTCAGTGCCTGTTCAGGTACTGTAAAATATGGATAATTTAGAGGTGACTTTCATTTCTGTAAACAGGAACATTACTTACTTCTGCCAATTAGTACCAAATCAGAACAAATGTACAGCACCAGGATGCCATGGTGGTGCTCCTACAGTCGTGATACACAAATGAGAAAGAAATCAGAGCACCCATCACCAAAGAAAGGTCTACATTTTCAGTTTATGTGTAGAAAGTCACTTTATTTCACCACACCAGCAAGGACATCAGGTGCCATACAATTACATTTCGCTAAATGGCTGTTGAGCATCATCAGATTGGTTAACTGGTGAATAAACAGTGGCCCAGATATTCAAAAAGGTTGCGCCATGCACAACCCACTGATGCGCCCCGGTGCAATATTTAAAAGGGAAAATTGCGTCTGCACAAATCCCGATGCGCCAGGGTGCATCAGTAATGTATGCAGGCACAGGTGGGGGGGGCATGCCCATGCATAAACTGCACAGCCTGATATTCAGCTCGGGCCGTGCAGAGTTATGCAGGCGCAACCCCTACCTGCGCCTGCACAAAGTTACGCCGAAAAAAAAAAGGAACAAGTCAAGGGCCACCCACAGGTGAGCTGCCACATTGCAGGAGCAACACAGCAGCTGACACCACCTGGGTGGCCTCCTGTTCCCGCCCACCTGGCAGCGCCCCATGCCTGATCGTGGGCATGAAGTGTCACCCCGAGTAGCCCGATCGCGGACAGAACAGTATTCTCCCCCAGCAGCCGATCGCAGGCATAACGGTAGTCTACCCCCCCAGCAGCCAGATCGCGGGCACAATGGTATCCTACCCCTCCATTAGCCCGATCGCGAGCATAAATAAACGTCCCCCACCCCCAAGTAGCCCGATCGCGGAGGCATCAGACCTCCCCATAAAGTCCAATATCCCTGGTGGTCCAGTGGACGCGAGTAGCTTCGATCGCGGGCTGCATCCTTACCCCAAGTATATCCCTGGTGATCTAGTGGCCCCCTCACCCCACCCGCCTGCTGCCCTGCCGCCCGCTGACTGACAGCTGGTAGGGCTGCCGCTCGATGGTTCAGAACATGAGCCAATGGGCATGCAACCCATACCGTAGAAGTCAGTCAGATATGTCAGAATGAATTTTCATTCACCATATCTGAACGGACTTGTACAGTATGGGCTGCCGCTGATGGCTCATGCTCTGGATTCGATGTTCCCGCCACAGCCCTACTGAGCTGTCAATCGGCAGTGGCGAGGCAGCAGGCGGTGGGCTGCTGTCCACGGCTGACGGGGGGAGCGGGGTGGGACCCGTAAGGGTGGGGTGGGGGCCACCAGATCACCAGGGATATCATACTTGGGGAGTAAGGATGCGCCCGATCAGGCTACTCGTGGTCCACTGGACCACCAGGGATATTGGACTTTGGGGGGGAGGTCTGATGCCCGCGATCGGGCTACGGGGGTGGGGGGACGTTTCATTTATGCCTGCGATCGGGCTAATGGAGGGGTAGGATACCATTGTGCCCGCGATCTGGCTGCTGGGGGGGTAGACTACCGTTATGCCCATGATCGGGCTGCTGGGGAGGGTAGACTACCGTTATGCCGTGATCGGGCTGTTGGAGAGAATACTGTGCTGCCACGGTCGGGCTACTAGGGGATACTGTGCTGCTCGCGATCGGGCTACTCGGGAGAATACTGTTCTGCCAGCGATCCGGGCTGCAGGGCGTCGGTCCCGACAGCTGCTGCCTGGCAGGCGCCAGGCGCAAGTCATCGAGGATCGATGCACCTGCATGCTAATGGCATGCAAATGGGGCCGTAATCAGATGCAAATGCCCCCGTGCACCTTGGCAATTGGCCCCATTTGCATGTCATCCACTGAATATCGCGGGTGCTGTGCATGGCGCCAATGGAACTTGCACCACTGCATCTCAATGCTCCACTCTGACCACTTGCGCTGGCGCGGTTCCACTAAGCATGCACGGTAAAGGTGTGGCCAGAAGCGAGGTATTCAAGAAGTTGCGCCATAAGCGCCAGCTCCGTTAATCTCGCCTAGCGCCACCCCGCGCAACTATTTTGAGCGGTGCAGGGGCTTGCGCTACAGAATGGCGCAGTTTGAATATCTGGGCCAGTGTATTTAAAGAGCTCCATCAATTAAATTACATCCAATAGGTTTCAAAGCACAATTAGGTTTCAAATCACTATTACTTGATCCCACAATTCGATGTGCTAAGCTCAGTATTTTTGCTCATTAATTAATTATAGCAGCAACGAGTGAAGACCGGGTACTAAATATTTAATTACAATGCTTAACAATTTAAAACTAATAGTGCACTAGGTACCTCCATCAATTTATATGCACCCCACTATGTTAAAACACAACCTATTTAAAATCACTGTTACTGGGTTATCAACCTCATTGTGCTTCTTTACTGACATTATTACTTTCATTATAGCATCAACAAGGAAGACCCAGATTCTATACTTTTGGTATGTCACTTGTTAACTATGGAGGTACTAAATTAATCCTATTTGCTTTTAGAGAATGGGCTTTTTATTTCATGGCATCTGATTGGCTAATACCCTTGCCAGGGGGGTATATTAACTTTCAATAGATGCCTAGGAAATAAAAAGTACCAGCCCCAGTCCCCCTTCACTCACTCCAATATCCCTGAGTCCACCCAGTGTCCTCATTGGCTGAAAATACCCAGTTCAATTTTAAATCACCGCCATTTTTTCTTTCCTTTAGCGAGAGATACTGGCCCCCCAATACCAGCTGCTTGCCTGAACATACACAACCTCAGCTGGGTCATTTTCAAGTATATATATATTTTTTTGGCTTTATTATGTCTTCTATGAGAGCTGACCATGCTCTCTGTCCTCCTCCAACTTGCTGCCTGCCCCCGAAAATGATGCTGCTTGTTACTGTAATGTACGATCGAGAAAGGCAGTAGTTGCTGCCCCCCTGCCTGCCTTACTTTTTTTTTTCAGAATAAAATACTTAGCCATAAATACAAATAGAAAACAAGCCTTCAGACCAATTGGCTTCACAGAACAGCCTATTTTCAAAACCTGAGCGTGACACTCCTCTTAGCTGCTAAAAAATAGCCCTGCTGATAACCCGTTTGGTCGCAGCCCGCACTGTTTTCCCCAAAAGCAACAAACCACAAAAAACCAGCAGAAAAGAACAGAAAAATATTGTTATAAAGTTCTCTTTCATGAATATTATTGTGCCCGCCACCCACTGACTCCTCTCCCACACAAAGCATTTCTCCCTCGGCTCTCCGTTCTCCTCCCTGGCACTGCCTTCTCTCTCATCCGAAACTCACCGAAGAAGACACTCTCTTCACCCTCCCGGTTCTCCGGTCAGGCAGCGAGGACCACTGGGGAGCTGTAAAATAAGAATAATAACTTAGCCCGATCCTCAGAGCAGGCAGCGAGCATCGGGGAAAAAACCGTAGCGGCATATTCACACAGCTGACACTGGGGTATTGTTGCTTACTTGAATCATAGACACGGTCCCAGCTACACTCATGCCCACTACATTCCTCATTGCATTTTGAAAGAGTAATAATGCTGTTAGCCAAGGGGGGGACAGAGAGACCGTTACCCGTTTCTCCAGGCTCCAGTTTCACACTACAGTCACCGAAGCTGTCGTAGCTACACTTGCGCCCGCTAGCTTCCTCGTTGCTGCCTCTAATATTCGCAGAAATATACAGCCATTACTTTGAAAGACTGAATAAAAAAAAAAATTAAACAAAAGGAAACATTTTCACAGTTTTAAGCCCTGTGTAGAGGGGGTTACCATGACATCCACTTCCAAAAGTCACTACATCAGAGTCTCTACTAGAACAAAAAAAAGAAAAAAACAGCAATGTAAGGCAGGTGGAGGAAGTATTTTATTACAAAATAAATGAAACCACCTAAAATATTAACATTTAAACAAAAAAATTACCTTTTCAACAAACATTGAATACAGTTGCCCATTTTCTAAGTGCAATAATACCCTCCAGAGTGGGCAGTATTGGGAAATACCGCCCACCCTGTTGGGTATTATTGCTTACATACTGCATATGTATAAACTTATACTACCACATTCTCGTTGGGGCTTGAAGTTGCCAAACTCAAGACTGATCAGGTTGTTAGGTCTGATCATTGCACGGTGAAGTTCCTGTTTGGGTCCCCCCCTGGAAGTCCCTCCCCTGCTGAGATGGTCCGCTACTGCCATTTAAGGGGATTGTCCCCAGAGGGACTCCTGGTGGCGGCTGACTTATCTAGTGTAGATGCTACAGTACATGTGTGGTTGGTGTGAGTGAGGCAGTGGCTGCCTATAATTGGGTGGTCTCCGAAGCGCTTGACGCCATTGCACCGGTCTGTATATGACCAAGATCCTCTCACTGGAGATCTCCTTGGTTTGATGGGGGTCTCAAGGAGATGAAGATCAAGGGTCGGTAGTTGGAGGATTGCTGGTGGAAGACCCACTTGGAGGGGGACAAACTGGTCTTGCATGCTCATTATCATGAGTACCAAGGAGCAATCAACCATAAGAAGGCAGAGTTCCTGTCCAGGGAGACTGCTGCAGGGAAACATAGATCATTTCAGCTCTTTTGGACTGAGGACAGATTGTTACATCCCGTCTGTCTACAGCCAAAAAAAGCTTTTTCAATAACATTGTGCGAGGAGTTTGCTCTGTTTTTCTCTGACAGGGTGCCCTCCATACGGCTGGGAATTCCATCAGTGAGACAAGTCCTGTCTCACAGTGATCAGCCAGGAAGGAGCAGAGGCACCCCGTGTGCCTGGAATGAGTTTAAACTGGTGGAGGTGGTCGAAGTCATTGAGGTGATCTTGAAGCTAAAGCACACTTATTGTGAACTGGACCCAGCCACGACTTGTTTCGTGATGAGATGTGTTGGGATCGTGGGCCCAGTGTTCACTGGGATTGTCCGGTGCTTGATGTCGGAGGGAATCTTTCCGGATGTCTTGAAAGAGGCTCTGGTGAGACCCCTCGTGGAAAAGCCATCTCTTGACCTGGATGTCCTGGCGAGTTAACGTCCACTCTCCAACCTGCCATTGTTGGGCAAGATCGTTGAGAAACATGTGGTGCAGTAGCTCGAAGAACAGCATGTGTCCTTTGATACCTATGAGCCATTCCAGTCAGGTTTCAGAGCAAGGCATAGCACCGAAATGGAATTAATCAGGGTGCATAATGACCTCCTTAGGGCTAGAGCTAGAGGAGACAGGTCAGTTCTTATTCTCCTTGATCTCTCATCAGCTGTTGATATGTGGATCACATTGTGCTGCCTGATCACCTTCGAGAGTATTGTGGACTCGCCGGTACTGTCATCAACTGGTTTGAGTCCTATCTCTCTGGCAGGGAGCAACAGGTGGTGATGGGGAATTCTCCCCTTCCCCGAGGCCCCTGTCATGAAGTTCCCAAGGGTTCGATCTTGTCGCCAGTGTTATTTGTGGTATACATGCTGCCCCTGGGAGAGCTCATTAGACAATACAATGTGGAGTTTCATTGCTATGCAGATAATACCCAGCTGTATTTGTCTTTTGCCTCAAGAACACACAGTGCCATAGAAGCGATTAATAACTTCCTGACTGAGATCAATGACTGGATGTCCTCCAGTTGGTTGCAACTAAACCCAGACAAGATGGAGGCACTGGTGATTGAGCCGGGTTGCGGGCATTATGGGACTGCCTCTGGAGTGGGTATAGGACTGTTTCTGGGATCCACACCATTGATGGCCTCCCCTAGAGTGCAGGATATTGGCGTTGTTCTGGACAGCAGATTGATACTTGAAGTTCAGGTGTTATCTGTGGTCAATAGTGGTTTTTACTACATGAGGAACATCACCAGGATTAAGCTTCTAGTTCCGTCCGAAGATCTGCCATCACTGGTGCATGCCTTTGTGACTTTGAGACTGAATTACTGTAATGCTCTATACTTTGGGGTCACTGGAGGGACCCTCCGCCGACTGCAGCTGGTACAGAACACAGCGGCTAGGTTGCTGATGGGCCTGGGAAGGGCCAGCCATGTGAACCCCAGTCCTGCGGGCTCTGCTTTGGATAGCTGTCAGGCATAGGATCCTCTTCAAGGAGGGCTTGCTCACCTATAAGGCCCTATATGGGCAGGGCCCTTGGTTATCTGGCTGCTCTCCTAACACCTGCTTTCCCAGTTCCCTCCCTCCCCTCCATGACTTGTGGCCTCCTTGATGTTCCCAGGGTCAGGATAAAAACATCTGGCAACCATGCTTTTAGTGTCACCGGGCTTGACCCTGTGGAACACCCTGCCAGCCGCTTTTAGGGAGGCCCCAACAGTCAAGCTGTTTAAAAAGTGGCTAAAGGCTCATTTCTTCCTCTTGGCCTTTCCTAACGAAGATGACTGACCTGTATTTATTTTATGAATTCATTTATTCATTCTGAAGTTTTATTTATGTAGTTATTGTTTTAAATTGTTACTGTGTTTTTGCTTGCATTGACCCTACCTTTTAATGTAAGGTGCCCAGGGTTCCATGTGATAATAGTGATCGCCGTTGCATTATTGCCAAAAAGCAATTTGGCAATATGCACTTGCAGGCAACCGGGCACACACAGTACTGTAAGTGTATGTGTGCAGAGCCCCCCCCACCTTCCTAATTATGGATTCTCAACTCCGGGGGGGGTGCATGTTGGGGAGGGGGCACAGCCCAGTTTAAAACAAAATTTAAGTCCCCCAGCCACAGGAAGAAGCAAAAGTTTCCTGGCCCCCAGCCTCGAACCCGGGAGCTGCTCCAAATCCGCTTCTAAGTCCTGCAATTTAGGCTCTAAGTTTAATAAATCCCAATTCTTATGGATAATATCTGGCACAGCAGCTGCTCTAGTAGAGTATGTGGTGACTAATGGGCACACTGGAGCAGTTTTATCCTTCTTTTGTTTTGGTATCAAAGTGGATGATGTTTCTATTTTATGAACATCTGCCAGTGCTTTAACTATGCACTTATTACTGTAACCCCTCTTTTAAAAACAACCCACTTGCTCATTTTTTGTCTTTTCATACTCTGCACTCTCAGTACAGTTTTGCAGAGTTCTTATTAGCTGTCCCTTGGGGATGTGTTTAATAATATGTGCAGGATGACAGCTATCTGCTAACAGCAATCTGCTACAGTCTGTTGGCTTCTGAAATAGGGTGGTGCACACATCTCTCCCTGCCTTGTTATAAATGTGTAGATCCAATAATTCAATGTTATTTTTCCTAATGTTATACTTGAACCTCAAGCATTGACTGGTTGATTCTAACCATTTTACAAATTCCAAGAACTGTAATTCAATGCCCTTCCAGAGGATGTGAACATCATCTATAAAGCGCTGCCACAAATCCAAACAAACAATGTGTAGATTTGTGGCAGTGCTGTACAGATGCCGCTCCTCCCAATGTCCCACAAATAAATTTGCAAAACTGGGTGCCATTGTGGTGCCCATTGCTGTTCCTCTTTTTTGTCTAAAGTATCGTTCACCAAACAAAAACATATTTTTGTCCAGGACCATTTCTGCAAGTTTTAATATATACCAGGTGAGCACTTGTACTCTTTCCCACTCAGTCCATTGTTCCAGATATTAGCCAAGTGATTCCAGTCCTTGTTTATGTGGTATTACTGTATACAGAGAATCTATATCGAGAGTGGCAAAAAACACTTCTCGTCCATATTTAGATCCTCCATTAAACTACTTACCTGCATAGAATCCCTTATGCATGATCTCTGTGTCTGTACAAATGGACGCAGGAAATTATCCACATACATAGAGATTGTCTCCGTGACTCAGCCTTTGCCCAAAATGATCAGATGACCTGGAGGTGTAACATGATTTTTATGTATGTGGGATAAAATAGCAGTTTAACAGTTCACCGCAACAGGGGATAGTACCACAGGACTGGAAAAGGGCCACAGTTGTGCCATTGCACAAGAGTGATACCAGGGAAGTAGCAGGAAACTACTGCCCAGTAAGTCTGACCTCAGTGGTGGGTAAAATAATGGAGACGTTGCTTAAGGAAAGCGTAATGAACTACCTGAAAGCAAGTGGGCAACTTGACCCAAAGCAACATGGCTTCACACCAGGGTGTTCATGCCAAACTAATTTGATAGAATTCTTTGACTGGGTTACAAGAGAAGTAGACCAGGGGGCAGCAGTGGGTTTGGTGTATCTGGACTTTAGTAAAGCCTTTGATACAGTCCCACACAGAAGGCTAGCCAACAAACTGGAGCAAGCTGGCATCGGTCACAAAGTAATTAAATGGATCACTAGCTGGCTGCAAGGCAGGACACAGAGGTTTATGGTAAATGGCACCTTTTCCCAAGAGGGGAAGGTGTCAAGTGGTGTGATGCAGGGGTCAGTACTAGGCCCCATCCTTTCCAACATAGTCATCAGCGACATCGCTGAAGAACTGAAAAGAAAAGTCTGCCGATTTGCAGATGATATGAAGCTCTGCAACAGAGTGGACACGCAGGAAGGGATCGCAGAAATGGAACCAGGTCTCAGGGTGCTAGAGGAATGGTCCAGGAACTGGCAGTTGAGATTCAATGCCAAAAAATGTAAAGTCAAGCACTTGGGTAGAAGGAACCCATGTATGAAGTATGTCCTGGAGGGACAGCTACTAGAAGAAACAAAGCTGGAATGGGGTCTTGGTGTCATGATCTCAAACAATTTAAAGATAGGGAAGCAATGCGAAAAAGCAGCACTAAAGGCAAGCAGCATGCTCAGGTGTATTGGTAGGGGTATTACCAGTAGGAAGCTTGATGTAATCCTCCTGCTGTACAGGTCCCTGGTGAGACCTCACTTGGAGTACTGTGTGCAGTTCTGGAGACCTCAGCTAAAAAAGGACATAGACTGGAAACTGTGCAGAGATATGCCACCAAAATGGTGCAGGGTCTGCACCACGAAATGTGCAAAGCTAGGCTCAGCCAGCTAAATTTATTCTCCCTTGAGCTGAGGAGGAACAGAGAAGACATGATTGAGACATTTAAATTTGTTAAAGGGATCAACACAATACAAACCAGGAACCTCTTCCAGGAAAGCAGGGCTGCACACACTAGAGGACACAACATGTGCTTGGTGGGCGGTAAATTCAAAACAAATGTTAGGAAGTATTTTTTCCACAGAGAGGGTGGTGGACCCTTGAAACAGCCTGCCACCCGAGGTGGTGGCAGTTAACCTGGTCAGCAAATTCAAACAGGCATGGGATAGACTGCATAGTCACCTTAGCAAGACAAATTGATAGTGGGGGTAGAAAACCCGGGCAGACTAGATGGACCACACAGTCTCCTTCTGATGGCAAATCCTTATTTTCTTATGTTCTAACTGAAGGAGGCACTTAGTGCACTGGTAGATTTAAAGTGTTAAGCATCTTAATGAAATATTTAGTACCTGGTCTTAACTCGTTGGTGCTATAATTAATTAATGAGCAAAAATATTGAGTTTAGCACATCGAGTTATGGGATCAAGTAATAGTGATTTTAAACTTAATTGTGCTTTGAAACTTATTGTATGTAATTTAATTGATGGAGCAGATAAAATGCACTGTTTGTTCACCAGTTAACCAATCTGAAGAAGGTCAACAACCATTGAGCGAAACATAATTGTGTGGCACCTGATGTTCATGCTGGCGTGGTGTGGGTTTGAAGATATGAAATAAAATGGTTTTCTACACATGAACCACAAGTGTGAACATTCCTTTGGTGGTGGGTGCTCTAATTTCTTTCTCGTTTGTGCCAGTTAGTACAAATTTCCTGTTCCTTTTAAGTAATCTTGAAGCAAATAGCAAGAAAACAAATGGATTTAAAATAGAAACAATGTGTAACCCTAACTATACTGGCAGTACCCTGCCAGTTTAATGACCATTATACGATGGTGTCCAAGAATCGTTGACTCTGACTGGCTGACTGGCACCTTTCTGCCATAGTAAATCCTGGCATAACCCATGCGAAAGGTGCCAGTCAGCTGCATCTGGAATCACTCCCTATTTAAATCAATCCAACCCACATAAAACACTTACAGAAAAGTCACCATATTTGCATCTCGTTAAACCATGTAAAAAAGAAAAGCGACTTTTAAATATACACTGCAGCTTCAAATTAATTACAGCAGTATAGCTGAAACCAACTTTCAGCTCCAATAACATACACATACACAAAGTACAGCACTTGAATTGCCATAAATCAGACATACCTCCGAAACATGGGCCAAACTCAGACCGCAGCTTTTTCTTCTAAGACGTCGGCTTTCTCTTCTCTCCCTGCTGGATAGTAATGGCTGCAGTGTCGACCTTCCAGTTTGCCTGTGCCCCATATCCATGACATTTAGTTCCGCTGCACATCAGTGACAATGGGTCCTGGATCCCCATCATTCTTAACTCGCTCAGACCTGCTCTCCTAGCTGCAAACCTCAGGCTTCCATTCACTTAAACTCCAGGAAGTAACAGTGAGTGCCAGGTCTCCTAACAGTCAGCACCAGCTCTCTCATAGAAAACAGTGCTTACATAATGCCTCTCTGTGTCCCTGCCGCTCATCTCAGCCACCATCCATCTGTACTCTGACTAATATGAAAAAATTAAACAGGAAAAAAACACTGAGACAGTTTTCCCAGTTTTTGTCAATTAACCAGGGGGCATCTCCTATATATTCTACCTAGCAACAGGTAACTGTTCTGGTTTTTCCCCATTCTTCTCCCTACTGTCCCGGGACTCAAGCACATGGCAGTGCATGCATATGTGTGGAGGTGTACACGCACTACATGGCGCTGGTTCCGGACCCTTCTGCCCCTCATCTGGCAATCATGAGGCTCCCAATAGCTTGGCATTACCATCCATTCTGCACAGGGTGGCAGCCAAGCACCAGGGAAACCCCTCATGTCTCTCCAGGAGAGGAGAGCCACCTCATGGCAGCTCAGTCCTGCTCCTCGCCCTCCCTCACTGACCCCCGACAACCCAGGCTCATTCCCAAATGCAGGTCACCGGTGTGGTGTGAGGTGTGACATCCAGTGCCTCAGCACTCAATGCCACCCTGCCTGTCTACAGGGAACTACTGTGTTTTTCCTGGCAGAACAATAAACTCAATACAAATTAGTAAAACTGGCCAAAATCTGTATTTTTGTTTAATTTTTTGATAGAAAAAGTGAAGGAGGCCATTGTATAATGGCAAAAAAACCCTCTATGGTATGGATTATGCTGGGATTTACCCACATCTGATGTGGTTTCCACAACAACCATGGGTAATAACCCACACCCTATCATGGTTTATTGCTTAACTAAATACAAATGTAGCTCACTGGGTTCTTCCTCCATACTTATACTTCTCTCTTGGCCTTTTCACCACCCCAAACCATCTCAGTAGCTAAAGATAAACAGGGAGGAGCACATTGCGCTCTGAAATCAATATTTTAAAAATGATCAGAACCCTATCAGAACTTGATACAAAGGTTCTGGTAAGCTTCTGTTCTAAGCATGGAACTGGTTTTAGAAGGTTCTGCAGTTAGCATCAATTCAGTTATCGCTACATGAGAGCTCTAACATGGCAACTATTCTGTATCAGAATATTTTAATCTGCAGATTGAGTAGGGATATACAGCAGAAGGAGACAAAGAGGTCCAACAAGAGTGTCCCCCACTAATCAGTAACAGTAGTTCATCTTAACTCCCTGTCGATTCAACCTATCAATCTGACTTTTAAATATTAATTTGGATTTCCTGTCAATTACTGTTTGGGGAAGGCTGTTTCAGAGCCACACCATTCTCTGGGTGAAGAGGAAAAATTTATGCTTATTAGTTTTGAAATTCTAAAGTTTCAGTTGCTCGTTATGTCCCCTAGTCACTACCTCTCTGCCTCTAAAAACTAGTCCCACATTGTCCATTAAGGCCTTATCATGTCTGATATCATATATTAGTAGTCAATCACCACTTTGTTAACAATTTTCCAGGGACATTAGTCCCAGTGAATCCAGTCTCTCCTAATGGTTTAAATCCTCTAATGGTTTCCAAAACAGGGTAACACATAAGGTAACGTGATCTGTCCATGTCAAGAACCTATGTATTGGGTTTCTTCACACATATGTAAGCAATATGCCATGCCAACTTGGGTATTATGGAGAACTGCTGCATGCTCTGAAAGTGTTGTGAGGCCAGAAGCTCCACCCAGTGTCTTCAACCATCAGGGAGTGCATCAGTTCACCTTGATGCCCAAACTGAACAGGTTTATTTCACTTAGAAAATTATCTTTTTTTGTCTAAAACATCTAAAACAAGGGAACTACATCTTTATAATTTGAAGAATTAATGAACATTTTCTCAGTTATATGATATGGCTGTTTTGTTTATCTTTTTAGAATGCAACGTGAATTGTTACCTCATCGTTCCATACAATTCTTTATTATTGTTTGCTTTGCTAAAACACAGATGTTTCTTTACGCAGCTAATAGTAGGGTCGAGGGATGCACAGTCATGTGACACGTGTTAGACTACCATACACCACAATTTCTTGGCCCATTTTTTAAATACAGTAGTTTTACTTCCTAGCTACTTTCTTCACATTACTTTGTTTTTCCTTTATTGATCTTGTCTGAAGAAAACCTAACAATTCAAATGTGGCAACTTCTGACTTTATTTTATGCTTTTCAATTGTATTAAAAAAACACTTTTTGTTTTGATGGCAGCCCCCAAGCTGAGTTTCCCATTTTTGTTTTTGCACTATCAGTATAAAGAAACTGTAAATTAGAGTCAATATATATAAGATTAAAGGAAAAATGGTTGGTTGTTGAATGTAGATACTGATGCAATAGATTTAGAGACTGGGTGCCCGATTCTCGGTCTCAAAGTATGAAGGTAAAAAACAGAGTGCACACAGCTGTTTGGGAACATGCACAAAAGGGATTCTTAGCCACAAAGGGGAAGGAGTCCCCCACTACTACTGTAAGTCTCAATGCAAATCAGTCGGCCAGATGTAAGTGTGTTAGTAGCATGTAATGAATCTGGCTAATCATAACCCAGACTTCAACTAGCTATGCTAGGTGATGCCCTCCTTTAATGTACTGGTGGAGAACTGCTGCTTTATACTTTTCAGTCCTGTAGGCCAGGATCAAATCTACTTAGAGCTAAGTTTATAATTTGAAATATATTTCATATGTAATTCAGATACCACCTAACAGATGGCAGTAGACAGCATTGACTTGTCTGTGCTTTCTATGGAATATACTTTACAAATGACAGGCCAGCATACTGGTTACGGGCAGCGATGGAGGTCTGAACATCATATAGCACCAGTCACATAGCACCATGTCATGCTCTGAGCTCAAAGGCACTGGTGCTGCTACCCGAAGTGTCCGTCCCACTCACCTGCCTTGTAATCTTAGGCTTGCTACTGGGCAGCATTGTTATAATACTCTTCTTTCATCTTAGCCTAATCTTTAGTAGTCCAATAGCTGCCCACTTGGTCTCCAGTCCCTCTTCACTTCCTGAAATCCAGTGAAACTCCCTTCCTAAGTTCCATTCCCTAAAGGCCATTGGCTTTTCCTTTGGATCCCATGATGATCTCTATCTCAAATCACTCCACTTACATTGGACACTGAGTTGCGGCATCCCTACTCCATGTCCTTTATAGTTCTAAGGGCAGGAGGTGTTGCAAAACTCTGCAAATAATGTTGTGAGGGTCCCTATGCTTTGCATATGGCCTTGCGGACAATTAGCATAGTGACCCCTGCCCCTTCCCTGCATCCTGCTTATTTGCTAAGGACTTTGAAAATGCACAGGAAAGGCTTGCCAACCCCATAAGGTATAACTTGGGGGGGGGGGGTTGTTGAAATAATATCACTGTTGCTAAATGGTCACTGAGCCCATTTAGGAACACCCCAAAACACCCTAGCAACTATGAACACTGCCTCAAATATCTCCTTCCCATATCATAAAGTTAACTTTATTGTACAGAAACCAGTGTTACTGTTTGTATGGTACAGACATACTCTACAAGTGTCATGCAGTGCTCTGCTGTTGTCAGATGACATACAGTTGGTGAGAGAGTCTGTACTGATTTAGCAACCACTGCAAAATAAAACTCTGTAGGAAAAATGTTCCTTAACCAAGCAATGGTCTAGGCTCGCTAATAAGCTGAATATGAAGAACAGCAAACTGCACATCAGTATATCAGTTTCTTTCCTTATATCTGGATTTGCATGGATGCTTTGTAAAGCATAGGAGAATTACTGCTGGCAGAGGTAAAATGCATTACCCAAAGCAATTATTTTATATGGTACAATAGAAAGAATCGTGTGGTCAATAAAACAAGCTGGAAGTGGCACTGAGATTATATTGCATGTAAGCCTGTTATAATACAGACTCTAACAATGCAAGGAGTTTATTACCCTTTTCAAATAGGCACAATGAGTTTTATTTTATACATCATAAATTTTAATATTTCATTTGTTTAACAAATAATATTTATGCATAAAGGGCACCATAAAATCAACCTTAGTGGGGTGCCATAATGGGGCTTGCCACGGTTGAGTAGGAGCACATTCAAGGTTAAAATATATATGAAGTTTGATAGCAGGCGGTCTGACCTGCTATAAATATCTGCACCATTGCTTTTAGAGTGATAAACAGCAAGCATTGTGTTCTAAGAACAATAGATCATGTCACGGTCTTCTCTTGTTGGCCAAGACACAGCCTACATAAAACTAGTTTGCACATTTTTCTCTGACAGACACCTTTGTTATAGGCCTATAATTCAAGAAGATTCACCTTATGCTGCTTCTGTGGATGATTTTGTTCTCTAAGCAGGAGGCAGTGGGTTGCTTAGAATCTTACTGCTTTTTTTCCCCCTCTAGTAAGATTTGTCAATTATGGGGAGTAGTTTTTGGCAAGTTCACAAAAGAAAAACCTTATCTTTATTGGTGGACTGTCACCGTGTTTTGTAGGTCGAATCTAGTGCCCATGCTAGAGTATAGAGTGCAGAAAGGTACTAATCTATTTCATCATTGTAAAGCTGCCAGAAAGTCTATTGGTTAAAAAAAGGATTATGGTTGCTAGCTTACTTATTCTGGTCAAACCAATAAAAGATTGCCTTTTACAAAGAAACAACGCTTTCTTGTTCCCTCAGAGGATTATTCTACTTTTAAAAAAAAGTAAATTAAATTATTAGGAAGCAATTAACAGAAAAAAGCCCTTAGTCAAACAACGCAGCTTTTATTCTCTAATGGAATACAGATCAGTGCAATCAAGGTGGCCAGTATTCCATGGCTCTGTTCAGCCCCCTCTCCAATGCCAAGGGGTATACAGATGTAATTCTGGGAAGGGGAGTGGAGTGTACAATAATATAAACTGCTTACTTGGCCTTCCATGACTTGGGATAACCTCACCAGCTGATAGACGCTCTCTGGGCTGGTATAGGGCTGAAAGGTAAGGAGGTAGCAGCCAAGCATTCCATAGCAAATGAATGACCAGAGACCTGATGAATGACCAGAGACCTGATCAAGTCTAACCCAGGATTCATTTAATTAATTAGCTCATGAACACATTATTAGTGCTTAGCACTGGTCATGGTACAAGAGGGTTTTCATCACACATAGTCTATACATCCATCTTTTTATTACTAAAGTGGGGGACTTCAACATCTGAAAAAAGGAAATGTTCTCCCAGACAGTTACAAGGTCCATTCTGGGGCTGCAGGCAACCCAGTGGTACAGGGCACATTTAAACAGCTCATAACGATTTGTAGGGCTCCCACAACATGTTACAGGACTCTCACAGCCAAATGCAATTGTAGAACTTTCTTTACACTGAGGATGTGCTTTTTTTAAATCAGGACTGTAGGTCCTGTTACTGTTTTGGCAGACTTTGGGGCTCAGGCACCTGGCATGAGGCCCTGGGTATTTTGTTGATTAAAGAATTGACCTAAAAATGCACAGCACATTACCACAAACCCAGTACACAGGGCTCAGATTTCCCCCCCCACCAAGAAGTGTTCCGTCTGGGACCCACAAAAGCCCCAGATGTACTAGAGGTTTTACCCACCTCCACCTGATCTTATAGCAGGAGGCATGTGCCCTTAGATCTGCTTAAAATCCCAGCCAAGTCTCTATCTCTATCCATTTTCTCTCTTCAGAGGTGCTTTCAACTTGCAGGTATACTTGCACAAGAGCTCATGAGGGGTAAGCACTCACTGGGGGACTGCAGCTTCACAAGCCCTGCCACCTCCGCCCTCCCCAACCCTAGTCTTACATGGCAGAGGGTCCCACGTTGAATTAAACATTTAAACTCTTCTACTTCACCCTTCTGCCTAGCTGCAGGGTGGGAGAGCACAAGGTGCTACATAACACAGTCTCTAAAGATTAGACAAAGTACTCTTCACTTCAGGCTTTTCAGCAAACAGTCGGTAACCCTCTTCCTCTCTGAAAACTGTCTCCCTCAGAAATCGTCAGTTCTGCTAGGGCTTCACCCCATGGGGGGACACTTCACCTAATAGCCGTCACTCAGATTCCCTGGGATTTTGGGTGGTTAACATTTCTGAAAACAGGATCACATCAGAGGAAACACTGGTACATCTTATCTGGCAGGCAGATTCCCTCCAGCTTCCCAGCTGGCAGCAGCTCCTCAGTTACCAGCAGTTGGAGGCAGACCAGCTGAACCAGTCTTCCTAGGCACTCCAAAGGTTAACCCATTCAGGTCTGTAGATCTACACAGAACAGAGAAAGTGTTCCTGGCACTCCCACCTCCAAGGCTGCCTCCGTTAACATGCTATGCAGAAAGCCAAACTGACCTTGTGAAAAAAAATGAACGAAATGGATCGGAGCACTCACCAAAGTTGCTGATAAATATTTATTGTGGAACTAAGATACTGTCAAGGACTCAGTGCAAAAATTACCCTAGACAGGGGGCTAGATTTTCAAACCCTTCTGGGACTAAATCCCACACTGCAGCCCCTGCTGCGGGACAAAATCTCTGCACCTGCAATCATATTTTCAGCCAGCGCAGCTATGGAAGATGTTATGCCTGGCCTCACCAGGTGTAACATTTCTATGCAGCTGCATCAAAAAACACCTGCAAGCTGCCATAAATCATGGAGCTGGTTGTAAATTGGCTCCACCTTTGACAATACTGCAGCTACGGGAAAAATGGTGGCCCCGCAAGTGGAGACCCAGTTATGCCACTTTTTGCCTGCAGCTGTGGGAATTCCAGGGGCTTTGAGAATCCAGTGCTATGTTTTTAAATACAGCTTCATTTACATAATCATGAGTGTCATTCAAAACTGAATTTAACCCCTCAGTGTCTTGTTAATAGTGAGTAATACAAAGTGTGATACAATGTTCCATCAGTGATGATACATGCGACTGTTACATTCAGTGTGCAAAACCAAGCACATTAAAAACATGTTATCTAAATTGCACATGCCCCATTTATATCATTGTTCAGCATTTTGTAATTCTTCTGTTAAGTACATTTGATGACAGATGACAGTATAAGGAACCTTGGAATCAAAACCTTCCCATATAATAACAAGAGGTTTTTATACTATGTAATCTAATGGCTGACTGTATTTGATCCACTCTGGTGGGAGTCAAACCTGCAACTCTTACATCTGCCTAATGTGTAGTAAACATATTTGTGATTTTTTTCTATAACTTAGCTTAGAGGATTATAAGGAATGAAAGTGCCAGCACATAAATAGATTATATTATACTCATGTATTTTCAAATAATAATTTAATAAATTCTTCCTTATTTTGCAAGAAGGTACCACTTTCTTTTTATGACAAAATGGGTTACAAAAAGTGCAAAAGGACTTTCAGGGGAGTCAGTGGGTCTGTGGGGGCCATCTTTGGATTTCGGTGCCACTGCAGTTTGTCTTTTAGGTCCAAAATGAATGCACACAAAAAGCACATGTTTGGCGTGACTTCCTAATATTTTATGAATGTGCAAGAAACAAAGGGTGGTAGAGGCACAATAATGCCCTCAGAGTACAAATAGTGAGTGTTGCCTTATTGCCAGAGCACTGAGTTGTAAAATGGAGGATCATGGGTTCAGATCTGACTTGAGCTACTTACTCATGTGAGTGACCCCAAGCAAAACACTTGACCTCCCAGTACTTTTTTCTTCAAACCTGTAAAATTGGCTAGAAGCAGGATCCACTGATATGAGATTCTTCATCACAGCTGGGCTGCCCTGCGAACATAGGTCATAAAGACAAAATAAATAACCAATGATTCAGGCAGAAGATGGGTGCATTGTATTTGTTGATATTTCATCAGCAGGATAAACCAGCTGAGATGCAGCCCCCAAGGAGGGTCAAGATACAACATAAGTTACTTTCTAGCTGGATAAAGGAAGAGGTTTCTTAAAAGTACAGAACTACAGAGGTCACATTACAAAGTAATATGCTTTATCTAAATATCAACAACAATTTATTTTTGTTAAAGATGGGTTTTGAGTTCTCCTTTGAGTTTGGTTTGGCTTGAGATTACTCCAAGGGGAAATTATATCTTATTCCTAGTTGGTTGTCATATATAGGTAATGAATTTTGGCTAGCAGTTTTTAGAGTTCTATAGAATAGGTTATAATACTATGCAAGTCTGAATTCCCAACCCCAGGCATCATAACAAGCCATGAGATGCCAAGATATTTGTAACAGGCAGAGATAACATTTATGAAATGTACTCATTTCAATGGTAAGTAGCTGAAGTGATAATATGTGGAACTGCTTGTGAACATCCCCCCTGTAATAAAAAAAAGTGCTGGATTATAATTTGCCCATTTATACATGATTTTTGACACTTAAGATACATGGTGGTACTTTCTCAGTATTTGTATTTCCTGCTAAATACTGCTTTTGTTCATACTGAAATGAAAATTAAATGGAACTTTATTTTATTTACAGTTTTGAACGCCAGGGTAATATCAGGTGCCAGATATTCAAAAGTGCATGCTGGCGCAGCCATTGCACTGTGCCGTCATTTGCGCCAGGCCCACAGCCTGCTATATTCAGACAGCAGAGTGCTGGTGCTACTTCATGCTGTCTGAATATAGGGTAGATGGTACTCAACACACACAGGCAGGGCCTTGCAAAGGTGCAGTGCTGCGCATAGCACAAAGGACAGTATGACCCACTAAGGGGACGCGCAAAGGTGCAGCCCTGTCTAGGACATGTGGTACGAAGCTACACATTGAGGCAGTTGTGGGTGGGCACAGAGGGCACCAAGGACAGACACACAACACAGCTGCTTCAATACAGTGTCAGTGGCTCAGTAGGTAGCACACTCGCCTCTGAGGCCGGGAGATCAGAGCGCTGTGGGTTCAGTTCCCACATCTGGCACTTGGGTTAATATCCCAGTACTGACACTGTAGTGCAGCATGAGAGGGGTGCTGCACTTCTGAGGTGCCGTCTTTCAGATGAGACGTTAAACCGAGGTCCCATCTGCCTGGATTGGTGGTAGTTCAGGTGGATGTTAAAGATCCCATGGCACTTATCGAAAAGAGTAGGGGAATTTCCCCGGTGTCCTGGCCAAAATTTCCCTCATTCACTAAAAAAAAAATACCACCAACAGCTTAATCTGGTTCAAGGTCAGTTGGCATTCATCTGTATCCCCCTCCCCCGGGTCGTGCCTGAAAATAGGCAGGATTTGTCTAGTGCACTTACCCGGTCAACAAAAACTAAATAAATAAATAAAATATCAAAAATAACTGTATTACAGATGAAGCTGCTTAAATGGACAGCTCCGTGGTGTCCAGACTGTCCTGTTTAAGCAGCTGTCCCACATATCTGAATTAGCAAGTGCCACACAGCCGTGGTAGTCTGTATTCGATAGAAACATAACTGTGCAGCTCAGTATACTACATAATCGATTATTCAAAGTAATGTGCTTCACATTTACTAACATTTACCAACACAAGAAATACTTTACTACTTTAATCAAAATAAAGTTAAAAAACGTAAAGCAAATCAGTGACTTAGTGACAGTGCCCACTTGTTTATTAAATCAGTAACTAAGTAAATCCAACACTGCTTAATCTTTGTTAAAAAAAATTCAGTCACTCTACACTGACGTGAATCAGTACACATCTTACTGGACACAGTCATCTCAACAATCTGTAACATGTTCCACTCATTGGTCTTGCCGTGCTGTTGGCATCACACCATCAATGAATGCAGGTGCTCCAGTGCCTCTTGGTTTGTTGGTGCCCTCCGCTAGGTGTCCTCAGCATCCTGGGACTCCTTGATGCACATGTCATTTACATCCTTGTCTGTGTCACCCATACGGGCCCATTTTACTGATGAGCAAATGTCTTCCAATGTTAGTTCTCCTTTGGTAGGGACATTTGCATCAATGTCTACAAAGTCGGCAAATTCACTCACCGTCTGGAACGTGGCGTGATGCCATCCACCAGAACTACAGTGGATTGGTTGTCTGGTTCGACAGCATCATTTCTGTCATTAACATCAAGGCGTAATGCTTTGCTAAAACAATTGTGAATTGTTGCTGGTTTTACACTGCCAAGGCTTTCACTATCATGTAGATGGCATCTAGCAAAGTGACAGCCTTAGTGACTGCAGATGCCTGGGCATTTCCCCCTCATCTATCACACCAACAATACAGGTGGCAATGAGAGCCCTGTAGTGGCCTTTAAATTGTGAATCACCTCCATGTCCATTGGCTGGATCAGGCTGGTAGTGTTTGGTGGAAGAAACACTATCTTTATGTGGGAAAAGTGCCCAATAAGATCTTGTGGGTGCGCGGAACAGTTATGAAGCAGAAGTAGGATTTTATGTCTACAGCATTTCAGTTGCTGTTTTCAGGATGCTAGCCATTCACCAAAGATCCGTGCTGTCATTCAGGCATTGGATGATGAAGTGTATGTCAAAGGCAATGTTTTTAAGTCCTTGGGCAAGCACCTTGGTCCTTTGCTTTTGCCAGTGAGGAGAAGGGGTCATTTATCAGACCCATCCATATTGGCACACACAAGAGTGAGACACGATCCTTAGCCTTCCTCCGCCCAGCAATTTCTAATCTTTATGGACGTGACCGCAGTCAGGGTAACCCCAATAGAACAACCCAGTCTCATCTGCACTGTACATATTTGTAGCAGTGTACTGATGGAGAAGTGTGGGGAGCACTTTGTGGACCCAGTCACCGACTGCACCCATGTCAGCTAGGGCTCATTCACCTTGCTCCTTCTCACAGATGATTGCATGTAGACTTTTCCAGCATCAAAGCCAACCATCGGATGCGCTGAAGGAGTCATGTTCAAGCTGCATAGCCAGCTCATTTGCCTTTTTTTTTAGCAGCGGTCCTGACAGTCTGGCACCACGGCTGACTGCATTGTTAAACCAAGCCTGGAGCCTTTCCTCGACCTCGGTGTCATTACCCTCGCGCTTTCTCTTGTGCTGAGGATTCGAACAGGCAGTCCATTCAGCCATGATGGCATCGCAGTTCTGGCTAATCCTCCCAGACTAACTCTTTGAAATCCCAAAAGCAGTGGCAACTTTAGACAGTGAGGTCTTCAGCCCCTGGAGCACATCCTCAACTTTGACACACTCTGCCAGAGTAAACTCCTTGCGACTTGGCTCCACGATGAAACTGCTGCAGTACTGAGGTAACCGTAAAGTGGCACACTGCAGTCAGGTATTTAGAGGAAAAACATCCTGATTAACCGGAATTAGTGTCCCAATTAAGTGGGAGTACAATACATTGAGAACAGTGGAAGTACTATCAGTTGCCAGGGAAACGTTCCGCTTAAGCGGACGTCTCGACTAACCGTGTCCCATTTAAGTGGCTTCATCTGTAATAACAAATGGCAACAGGCTAGTAAAATGAAGGGAAAGGAGAGGGTAAACAGGGGTTTGGTAGCAACACGGGGTAGGGTAAGTCCATCGAGGGGCATCACAAAGGATGGCTGTGCCCAAGGCAGCTTTATGGTCCTCACCAGCCACCTGAGGAGGACATCCTGACCCTCAGATGTCTCAGGCTGCCTGTGCTGGTCCAGACTCTGCCATAGATAGAAAGAAAAATAAATCAGCCAGCTGCATGCATAGGACAGGGATGCAAGTCCTGCCCACTGTACACCACCACTTTAAATCTTGCCAGCATATGTGCCACAATGTCACTCGGGGGAGTATGAGTGTTCAACAGCCTCAATGACCTGGACGTGTGCACCATGAACTGCAATGTGGACCTCTACACTGGAGGGATACATGACCATGGCCACACCATGCAGCACATGTGATAGCCTAGCCATGACACACACACACACACCATCAGGGGGCATTGCAGAAGTACGTCAGTGGCACAAGCATCAGCAGCACTGTGCCTGGGCCTATGGGCAGAGTCATGTCCTGGGGGCATGGAGGGGTGCTTACACAGTCTATGGCTGCTGGCCAGGCATTCTGCACCCTTGCAAACCCTACTGTGCTGGACACGGATATCCATAATCCTCCCCTGGGTTCCAACCGAAATACGGCAGAGGTACACAAACTGTGCCACAGGTCTGCACACATGCCTATACACACACCCCCAGGCACCCAGTCATACCTACTGCCACTGGCGACCATTACCCACAGTTTGTGCAGCCTGTGCACCTTCCTCCACTGCAGGTCACTGAAGCGGTGTTGGCACTGGTTCCTGGTGTGGCAATCCCTGTTCTGCTGGTCAGACGATGGCCAACCAAGGCCCAGACCTTGCACTGGGTCCTGTCTGCTCCTGATGCCTCTCCCAGCAGCTCTCCTCCCTGGCCACCACAAGATCCACTAGGTTCGCCACCTCAACAGAGTATCATCTGTGATCATGCTGCAGTACTACCTGGCGTCATTGACCACTCATGGCCGCTTCCTCATATCAGCTGCACAGGCTGGTGCCACACTCCTACCTGTTGTAGGGCCTGTGCTGCTTTTGCACAATATTGTGCATCAGTAGCAATGTGCAATGTGCTGGTGTGCTGCATGACATGCATGTCCAGGGAAAGGAGCAGGGTCGATGGCACGTGGTCGGCATGGGGTGGCATATACATGGTACACACATCTGCATATGGTGCATGTACCCTGTTGTACAGCACTACAATCTTTCGCAGAGTTGCTGTGCATATGGCCTTGCAGTTCCATAGATGGGACATGTCATCATGCCTGCTCAACGGCAAAAGGGTACACAACCAATCACACTGCTCAAACACCTGTGCAAGTGCAAAACCAGTTAGCGTGCTGGGCAAAAAAGCTATATTCAGCCAGGGTATACAAATGAGGTCATTGGGCAGTCCTTGGGTAAACAGCCTCATTAGCATGTCATTACAGGCTGTGCTGCATACATTAGCATGCCAAACTGCACCGGGGCTATTTAATATAGCACCACTTGCATAGTTGTTGCTGATGCCAATTCTGTGTCAGAATGCATTACTTAACTATCTTACAATGTACTGTGTGCTCTGTACTCACCTGCCATGTCCATATATATCAAATATGATGTAGGCCCTGTACTTCTGAGCCCGCCTGGCCATTTTGGGATCACCCCTGTTGAACTGCTCTGGTATCCCCTGGTCCTCTGACTCCATATATGATGCAGCCTGTACCTCTGTGGCCAGCACGCATATCCCATGGTTAAGCACCATGTTGTGCAGTATACAACAGGCAAAGAATATGGTACAAGCCTTCTAAGGACTATAGGGCACCTCCAGAACAGTACAGGCAGCATAACCTCATCTTAAGCATACCAAAAACATGCCTTTTTTTCACCAACCCCCCCAAGAGGCTCAGCCCCCACATCCCCCAGTCCCATAGTTGGCCCCCTGGGACTTGCCTCAAGTGGTGATCCTCCTGGACTTTCCCCACAGGGCAAGGCCACCGAGCGGGCGCATCCCCAATGGAGTTCCAAAAACAGGTTTACCCCTGTTGCTGGGATGCCTCCCTGGCTTGTCCCCCACCGTGGGGCTGCAGGGTCGAGTAACCTGATAGAACACTACACTCGATCATCAGTCGAGTGCCACAGACAAGTAGAACTGGACTGGCAGAGTGGGGCATCATGCATGAGGGCTGGCATTTTTTGCATGCATAATTCCTATGGGAGGCGTGGCGTACAATGACATGGTGGCACAGAAGTGCCAGCAACTGGAATGCCTTCCCATGGCTTCGACTCCAGCAGCTGCTTCCTCTGGCCTCCACCAGAGCTCAAACATGCACCAGACACACTCCCATCCTCATCCTCGGAGGAGGAGAGCAGTCCATCAGATGCTCGATCCTCCTCCTCCCCTGTTCAGCCCTTTGACTCCTCGGGTCCATTCCCAAACCTGCAACATCGGCGTCATAGGCAGAGACCCCATCTCTGTGCTGGTGGGCCAGCCATGCCAAAGACATGCTTGACAATGTTGTGCATGGTGGTGTATGCTGCAGTGTACCTGTCCTCTGTAATTGATGCAGGGCAGAGGGCAGGTGTGAGGAGCCAGGGTCACAAGGGATAGGCACTGTCCCCTGTGAAGGTGAAGACATAGGTTAATGTCACATAACAGCATAGATACATAGAAAATGACAACAGGCAACAACCACTGGTCCATCCAGTCTGCCCATTGACCATAGCATACCTAGACCTATTGTCCATACTTGGTTCTATACCATCAAGTCCCATATGGGACTGGGGGGGCAGTGCAATATACTCCCTGATAAGGTGGCCACCAGGGATGTCCCCACATTAAAACCTCTAAGACAGGCTGGAGTTGTGCCATATGAAGGCATCTTGAAAGTTGCTGGGGTACTGTGCCAGCACATTGCTGATGTGCCCTGTTGTATCACACATCACCTGGCAATTAATGGAGTAGTACCCTTTCCTACTGAGATAGATGTCCACTCCATCATTAGTGGGTGCAGTCAGTGGCACCGAATACTGATGGTAAGTGTGCAATTCAATGGAACTGCTGCATGGTTGCTGTTCACTCTGCTGAGGTGCTGGGGAATATGACACATTGCATCCATCTCCTTGAGCTCAGTAGATGATGCCTGACTGTACTGTGCATCTGGCCAATGCTAGTCATACAGAACCCCCCACAGCTGCCTGAGCAAATGACCATGGGCCTGTTGGATCTGTACCAACCCATGAGATGGTCATCACTGAGGACTTTGTACGGTATGTGACTGGTGGCCAGTACTGTCTGTGTACTGTCTGTGTGCATGGGTCCTGGGTGGGCATTTGCCCACTCTCCTCCTATAAAGCCTGCTGCAGCATGTACACAACCTGTGTTCCCTGAATGCTATCTTGCAGTGTTACCTGCATTGTCTCCGCCAGCCTCCAGGGTTTGCCCGGGTTTAAGTCATCCCTTTTATAGGTGGTAATTGCATGGTGCTAAGTGGTCTGTGCTAACTGCATTGCACAGCACTGGTATGTATGGTCCTGCCCCTGCTTTTGAGTGCTGCACACATCTTCTTTGTGAGCATACGCTAATGAATTTACTGCATGCTGTGCACCTCTTTGAACAGGGCATTTTGGCACAATCCCCACGCTAAGCAGGCGCAATCAGTTTGCATGGTGCGCTAAGCTTTGAATATCTGGCGCCATATACTGTATAATAGGTGGTGCCACTTAATTTTGTGAGAGGGTCTAGCGGACATGTCAGGAATGGAATTGCACTGTTACAGTATTATGTTGATTCAAATACAAGTTAATAACACATAGTAATTTTTCTGCCTAGTACATTCAGTGAAGTTTTATTTATTTATTTGTTATTCTTTTATAACCGGGTATGGCCCACTAGGTACAAGTACCTGTTTTAAGAGGCATCCCTGAGGTGGTTAAGTGACTTGCTCAAAGCCAAACAGCATACAAGTGGAGGCTGTGGGAATCAAACCCAGGTCTGCTGGACGTACCAAGCTCTTTCACAGCTTGTCACTTTAACCTCTATGCTATACTGCCAGCCCCAGGTTACATGGATTAATTTAAAAACAGATGCAGTATTGATCCATCAGTTTCTCCTTGTTACCTTATTTTTGGGTCAGCTGCTTTACTATTCATAAACCTCATCATCAGTAGCATCCATTTAAAAGAAAGCTGTGGCAGTAACTATTAATATATAGTGAAGCACTCTCGACTGATCGTAATAAATACAAGATGTTAAACGTTTTCATTGATGACTGGAGCCTGTGGTTAGTGATAGTAATACTGCCAGTAGAATAAAATATTCTCTTAGAACACAGGCTGGTGGATGGATAACGCAGGCATAAAATGACTACTTAAGTGTACTAAACTTATGAAAAATGCTAGGTAAGGAACAGCCAAAATAAATGCTAGGTGCTTGAGAGTATAGTAGTAGTAGTATGTTTTTGTCAGGTGTTAAATTAACACTGCAGCTAGGTTGTTATGTTCCCTTTCTTGCAATATTTGGGGTCCATTCCATGGTACAAAGTAATGTAGTAACATAGCAATAAAAGGTCAGAAGGGACTCTAGGTCCATCATGTCCATCCCCCTGCTTCATAAGCAAGAATAAGTATGCTGTTCTAACATATACCAATCTATAGGGATTCCCTATGCACTCTACTACCCATTGGTACCTGTGTGACTACCTGGTAAGCAGAGATTTGTCCAGGGTTACCTTAAAGGCCTGTACTGTCTTCGTGTTCACTGTCTCTTTCAGTTGTCTGCTCCATAGTTTTATCACCCCATGGAAGAAAAAAAAATGCCTTCTAACATTTCTTCTGTATTTAGATCCCCTGAGCTTCAGGGTATGCCCCACATCCTGAAAGGGATTTCAGATCCAACATCTCCAACTGTTTGATGATCTTGTCTTTAGTATGCCAGAGTTTGTGACAAGCTGAGATCATGTGCCCACTCAGCCTCCTTCTCTCCAGGGTGGGCCTATTAAAGGCCTCCAGCTTCTCCTCATAACATTTGTTCCTTATATTGCTGATCATTCTGGCAGCCCTGTGTTTCACCTTCTTGACTGCCTCATTGTCCTTTTTGTATTGCAAAGACCAGAACTAGTCACAGTGTTATGGGTGGCGCTTGACTAGGGCCTTCTAAAGCAGCAGTGTTTCTTCCTCTTCTCTTCTGGTCACCCCTTTTAATTCACACCAGCATTCTTCCTACCCTTTTGAAAGTGGCCACACACACACACACACACACACACATTGCTTGTCCTGCCTCAACCCGTTATCTGTTATGACCCCTACTTCCTTTTTTAATGTTCTCCCTTGTGTTTGCATGAAGTGAACATATTGGTGTGACAGCAGATTTTGAGAGGTGGGTCAGTCTCGGTCCAATGCAGGGCAGTCTGCAAGGGGCTTGACAGTGTCAGACCAATCATCTGCCAGACTGATCATGACACTCTTCTGGTTTTGTTGTGTGGAAACTTTATGTAGTTCAAAGAAAAGAGCCACCTGAATCATAGGGTGGCTTATTCCGTTGATCTGCATAATGCCACCCAGCTAGCAGAGCTGATCAGCGTTTTTCAATATTTTGCCCCCACATTTTCAACAGAGCCTCATGAATGCAACAGCTGCCTTTTTTTTTTCAAATCCTGGCCAAAATATGTTTTCACACTTATGGCACGAAATGACATTTCAGCCACTGTTTTATAAATGACACCTGTCATATTCAGAAGGAGTGATCACAAAAAGACTATGTTGAAAATTTGGGGTCAAAAAGTGAAAAAAGAACTAAGTTAAGAGGAAATGTTGATTTTGCTCCAATGTTTACTCACAACATTATTTTTTTCAGATTTTGCCCCTAATGTTTAAAATATCCTTTGTGTTACCCACCTCCTGAACATGACAGGTGTCATTTTGTTAAATCCCTTCTGAAACTTGTTTTCACAGTCACACTGCAAAATCACCTTGTGAGTGGGATTTTAAAAATTCCAGATGTCTTGATCATAATATCAGGTCATGAAAAGATTGTTGGAAATGTAGGGTCAAAATGTGGGAGCCCACTTAAAAAGATATTGCCTCGCAGCTGGTCTATCCTAGGTAAATACAATCTAAAAATGTGTAAAAAGCAGGACACCACTGAAAATAAGATATTGCATCTCATCTGACCTATCCTGGGTAAGTATATAGTAAAAACATGTACAACAAGACCTGGTACAGCATCAATGCAAGCGGCGAATATTTGGCATTGACAAATGTTTGCTACTCCTTGAGGGCATCAAGAGAAGCCCCACACAGTGTGTAATCCAATATATTGAAAATGAAATATTATATTATATGATATTGTATTGGAAAGACTATCCGGCAGTTGCGGATTAAGATAGGGGAGCACATTATGACAATCAGAGACAAGAATACTGATTATGCCACTGCTGCTCATATATGAACTCTGCAACACAGATTTCAATTTACTTGATTAGAAAAGGTTATAAAATGAGTAAGGACAATCTTGTATTTTGATTGGTTGCTAGACATGCATTATAAATGTCTAATGCAAGCAAGCAAAAAGCTCTGGTAACCACAGATGCATTTTAAAAATTAGGAATCAATAAGCCAAATCGAATGCCCATGTTTGATTCACAGCCATTTTTTCCCCCACTAGCTCATTCGTTACTGGTCCTGCCTGCCTGTGCGCCAGAAGCCCTCTTCACTGCCTTGTCATAAATGAACACTCCACAATCAGCAATACATACACCAATTTTTTTTTTAAAACAGTCTCTTACTTGATTTTTTTTTATTTTCACATCATGGCTCTGCGCCTCAGCACCAACACTCTTTCTTTTTCACCTGCCCCTTTGCCACTCGCTTTTACTGAAAAATATAGCCCCCTGTCCTGCATGGCTGCTGGTAGGCTCTGCCAGCAATCCTTCTTACCTACCACTGTCATTAACGAGCAGCTCCATTAATCCAGGAACAGCACAAAATAAATAAATAAATAAAAATCCTGCACACCTCTTTTCTTTAACGTGGTCAGGCTTAAGCTGCTGCCCTGCTATATCTGCACTCTTGTCTCGGTTCCCTGACCACCCAGCAGGCACTTGCTAGCTCCTCATTCTGCCTCACCTCACCCACCCACCTGTAATAAATATACCCAGTATCTGGAAACAAGCAAAAAGACATCCTACACATCTCTTTTTCTTACTTTAATATGATCAGGCTTGCACCACAAAGTCAGAGCTTCTGTCCCATTAGATCTTTGTTCTCTCTCAGCCCCCTGACCACTTGCCAGGCACTCACTTGCTCATCATACCACCCACCAGTAATAAACAGTCAGTATTGGAAAACAAGCAAACAAACAAAAAAATTATTAACAAGGTAAAAAAATAAAGCGCTCTGTGGGGTGGGGGATGGTGAGGGGGGAGATGGCCAGGGTAACCATGACAAGCACCCACCAATTACAACTATGGAAGCTATAGTGGGACACAGGACCTGGGCTCAAAAAAAAAAAACAACCAGCACA
This sequence comes from Neoceratodus forsteri, assembly GCA_016271365.2. Lineage (NCBI taxonomy): Eukaryota > Metazoa > Chordata > Ceratodontiformes > Ceratodontidae > Neoceratodus > Neoceratodus forsteri. The sequence goes on along the minus strand of JADMNL010000023.1, from coordinate 627,069,904 downwards.
ATAATACATGCAGAAGAACTATTTTACCTCAAAATAAATAAAAGGTTTACATTTCACCATACAAATTACGTTTTTAAAAGATGTAAAATACAGCGCCCCATTTTATAAGTGTAATAAGGTGGTGTGCATTAAACACTTCTAACACACAGCCAGAGGCTGCGGCCTCATGCCTCACTATGCCCCTGGCCATGTGTTAGAAATGTCTAATGCACACCCCCTCGTGTCTTATTGCTTACTTATTCCAGACACTGGGGGGAAGATTTTGACTACGGTTTTAAAGAGGGTAACTTTTTGGATCTACTCCATGGGGGTGAGGTCATGTCCTGGTTTAAATCATAAATTGAATTTACAACCTTTTCTAATGGAAGACGCAGTGTTACTGTGGAGTACTTGATGATGTCATTGATCTGATGATATTCTGAATGCTGAGACACCTTCTGGTGTTCCTGTGTCTTTCCAGCATACCTCCCACCCCCCTTTCCATATGTCCTTTCCCTTTTTCCCCCTCCCCTCATGCCTCCTTCATGCTTATTGTTTGTTTACAATATGTTTATAGATTGTCAATTTCTGTTCCTGATGCCATAGTTATCTCATTGTGATGGGGATCGTTACGAAACCTGATGCACATTAGATAATCTGATATAATGCAGTTTTTAGTATATAGTCTCTTGCTACTTAAAATCATTCATTGTTTAATCAAATAACTGAGTGTTTTTAATGAACATTAGTTTTAACTTCTTTATTCAATGGTTTGCACTGTTCACTTATGCTTCTCCTAAGCCCGTTGATTTTGTGTGAGTTATTTTATTATTTTTTACATGGGGACTTGACAAACATTTCTACATAGGGATTACAGAATCTTAATGTAATTAACCTATAAAAAAGTGCATTGCACATGTGTGCAATGTCAGGCTTTAGTTGAGTACTACAAGGGTCTCTTTCTGCTTTTGTATGTAGCAAGCATTTGACATATTTTTCTTGCATGTTGGGGGGTTAAGGCTTGGAAGTGTCAGTCCATTGCACAGCAAATCATTAGCATGCTGGTCTACCATTTTCCCTGTGCTGGGGCAATGCCCCCTTGCACCATCACAGGGAAAGTCTTGCAAAGCTTTTGTGCATAGTACAGTGGGGTACATGTTTGAACACTTGTGCAAAATGTGACTGTGTGTGGGGCCCTAGGTGTTTACAATCTTATGACTGTGTGGAGACTTACAGTTCACCTGTGAGAATCTGGGACAGCTCAGCACTTCTTTGGTGAGTTGAAACTTTGGAATCTGCATGACATGTAGGGAGGAAGAGGGGAAAACTACTTTTGAAATCAAAAGGGTAAAAGTCATGAAAAAGAGCAGGGAAATTCCAGCCTCCCCCCACAAAACATGGTAATTAGTGAGGTAAACACCAAGGTAGAGAAGTTATTAGGGAGCAGGACAGAGGTAAATGTAGAAAAAGGCAAAGGCAGTAAGGACAGGAATGGGGCTAAAAGGGGTAAGGCTATCAAAAAGTGGAGGGTGATGAGTACCAATGCCCGTAGTCTGTGTAACAAGCTTCCTGAACTAGTGGCCTTGATGGAAGAGGGGTTGCCTGGATATTGTGGCAGTGGCAGAAACATGGTACACAGAGAACCATGACTGGGATGCCCACATACCAGGATACACAATCTACAGGAGGGACAGGGAGGGTAAAAGAGGAGGAGGACTAGCTCTCTATGTAAAGGAAGGGATCAAAGCAACAGAACTAAAGAGTAAACAGGGAGCAGATGAGGCACTCTGGGTCACCCTGGAGACAGGAAATGGCACCACAATCCACATGGGGGTTGTATACAGACCCCCATCTCAGGGGAAGGGAATGGACAAGGAAATGATAGAAGGCTTCCTTAGAATGGCAGAAAAAGGGGAGATATTGTTGATGGGGGACCTGAAAATGCCAGATGTTAACTGGAGCACCTTTGCTGCAGGCACATCCAAGAGCAGGGTAATTCTTGATGCTCTACAGGGGCCATGCCTCAGACAGCTAGTATTGTAACCCACTCGGGAGGGAGCAATCTTAGACCTGGTACTCTCAAATGGGGACGGAGAAAGAATCTCAGACTTAGAAGTGGGTAGCCATCTGGGAACAAGTGACCACCAAACAGTGTGGCTCACGATAAACACAGCCATACAATCAAGCCATACAAAAGCAAGAGTATTGGACTTTAGGAGGGCTGACTTTGGGAAAATGAGAGAGTGCCTCAGAAAAGCACTAGCAAACAGGCAAGAAGGAGGGTTGGAGGAACAATGAGGAGTAATCAAAACAGCCATTACAGAGGCAACAAGCCTTTGTGTAAAGCAAATCAATAAAATACAACGAAGGAAAAAACTGCTATGGTTCTCAAAAGAGGTTGCAGGGAAGGTTAAGGAGAAAAGGATAGCATTCAGGAAATATAAGGAAACACAGAAGGAGCAGGACAGAGAACTTTATCAGTTAAAGCAGAAAGAGGCTGGGAAGGCAGTCAGAATAACAAAGGCCCAAACCAAGGAAAGGATAGCCAATTATGTTAAGAAGGGGGATAAGACCTGTTATAGGAACATTAGGAAGTGAAGAAAGACCAAAGGAGGGATACTGAGACTTAATAAAGGGGAGAGAATGTGGGTAGAGGGTGACAGTGAAAAAGCAGGGATACTGAACAAATACTTCTGCTCAGTATTCACAAAGGAAGAGGGGGGGAGGTACCTAAACCAAACAAGAAAACACTCTGAGGCAGGGGTCGATACCTGTCCATTTACAGAAGAAAGGGTTATGAAAGAACTAATAAAATTGAAGGTGGACAAAGCAATGGGGCCTGATGGGATTCACCCAAGAATTCTAGAAGAACTAAGGATAGAACTAGTGACACCGCTGACTACTCTTTTTAACAAATCATGGGAGGATGGTGTGGTGCCTGAGGACTGGAGGAGGGCAGATGTGATTCCTCTTCACAAAAGTGGGAGCAGGACAGAGGCAGGAAACTACAGACCAGTTAGTTTGACCTCAGTGGTAGGGAAAATGATGGAATCCTACTGAAGGAAAGAACTGTTGAGTACCTAGAGGCCAGTGGGGCACGGGACCCAAGGCAGCATGGATTCATGATGGGAAGGTCATGTCAGACAGAACCTAATAGATTTCTTTGACTGGGTGACCAAAGTAGTAGACCAGGAGGGCTGTGGACATGGCCTACCTAGATTTTAGCAAGGCATTTGATACAGTCCCACACAAAGATTAATACACAAGTTAGCCAGCCTTGGAGTGGGTCCCAAGGTGGTAGCCTGGATAAAAATTGGCTAGACAACAGGGCGCAAAGGTAGTAGTAAATGGAGTCACACAGTGAAGAAAGGAGGTTTACTAGCGGGTACCACAGGGTTCAGTACTGGGACGGTCCTTTTAATGTCTTTATAAGTGACATTGCAGAGGAACTGGAAGAAAAGTATGTCTCTTTGCAGATGACACAAAGATCTGCAACAGGGTTGATACACAAGATGGAGTGAAAAGGATGACAAGGGACTTGGCAAGGTTGGAGGAACGGTCAAATGTATGGCAGCTCAGATTCAATGCAAAGAAGTGCAAGGTAATGCACATGGGAAACAAAAACCCAGGGGAAGTGTACACAATGGGGGGTGAGACACTGACAACAGTAAAAATGGAAAGGGACCTAGGGGTAATTATATCAGATGACCTAAAGGTGGGCAAGCAATGTGAGAAGGCAGTAAGGAAGGCTGGGGGGATACTGGGATGCATAGGAAGAGGCATCAATAGTAGAAAACAGGAAGTTGTTATCCCTCTGTACAGACAGTTGGTGAGACCCCATCTGGAGTACTGTGTGCAGTTCTGGAGACCCCATCTCCGCAAAGACATAGACAGAGTGGAAGCTGTCAGAGGAGGCAACCAAAATGGTGCAGGGTCTGCACAGAAGACATATGAAGAAAGACTAAAGGAGCTTAATATGTATTCCCTTGAGGAAAGAAGGGAGAGAGGACATGATAGAAACTTTCAAGTACCTCAGGGAATCAACAAAGTCCAAGAGGGTAGCATCTTTCAGAAAAAGAGATGTGCAAGAACAAGGGGGCACAATTTGAAGATAGAGGGAGATGGCTCAGAGGTAATGTGAGGAAATATTTTTTCACAGAGAGGGTTGTGGATGCATGGAACAGCCTCCCTGAGGAGGTCATGGAGTCAAGAACAGTGGTGGAATTCAAGAATGCATGGGACAGACATAAGGCAGTCCTAGTGGGGGGTAGGAGGAAGTAAGCTGTTGGTTAACTAGGATCTGCAGCTTATCTGTTAGGTAGGAAAATGGGCAGACTAGGTGGGCCAAGCGGTCCTTATCTGCTGTCAAATTCTATGTTTATATGTGCATAGTACAGTGGGGTACATGTTTGAACACTTGTGCAAAATGTGACTGTGTATGGGGCCCTAGGTGTTTACAATCTTATGACTGTGTGGAGGCTTACAGTTCACCTGGGAGAATCTGGGAGAGCTCAACACTTCTTTGGTGATTTGGAACTTTGGAATCTGCATTACATGTGGGGAGGAAGAGGGAAAACTACTTTTGAAATCAAAAGGGTAAAAGTCATGAATGTATCTATTTATCAGTTCAAACTAGAAAGTATTTTTTGATTGTGTGCCTTACCAATGCCAAGTAAGAAGAAAACTTAAAACTTTGTATTTGGCACCAAATAAATGAAGTAAAGCATGAACAACTTGAGGTGCCATCCTTTGGATGAGATATTAAACTGAAATCCCTTCTGCTCATCTCTGGTCACTGTCCAGGTGGACGTTAAAGATCCCATGACACTTATCAAAGACAAATAGGGGAATTTTACTGAAATAAAAGATCATTCAGTACAGAGTGCAAATGTTTACAATAATTGTCATCAAAAACTGAACAGAATCACCCCCTCACCAAAACACAGAAAAAGAAAATAAAATTAGTAAATTAAATATACATTAAGGAATTGCAAAAAAACATCAGTAGCCATGTAAACAGAAAGTCACCAAAACTCAGGAGAAGTTTCAACAAAATCAAAGTGAAAAGCACAACAGTAGGCTATTTCCTAAATTTCAGGAGAGGGTGCAGACAAACTTGAACAATAACCTGTCGCAACGGGTAAGTCTAGAGGCTTCACACGAATAGATCCTCTTCAAACATATTACAATGCTACCAATTTGTTAATTCCAAAGCCAGAATCTCCTTTCTTGTAACGTATAAGCATATCTTGCTTGTCAGATGTAATATTTGCACATCGCCAAAAAAAACAAAAAACCACAAACAAGCCTCAATGTGCTCTTATCATAACCATGCCATGAGTATGTAATTATTCCCAACAACACCTCATTGTACTTTTAGGTTTTGAAACTGGGACTCCATCCATACCCACATCAGCATGGACTAATGCTACTGGGCAATATAAGAGGAAATATTAAAGGATTTCTATTTCCTGGGGCAAGTGCTCTATGGCTGTACCAGTCTTCTAGACTCTTATTTTATGTTTAAAAGTATCCTTAACACCCAGTCTCCCATAGTTACATAGTTATACTATGTCTCTCATATTAGGAGGAATTCATCTGTCTGACAATTGGTGCAAAACATCTTTTACCTATGTCCCAGGACACACTGAGAAACTGATGGGTATATGAAAACTTGCACCTAAAATGACATTGTAGAATTTTTCCTGGATATCAAGACCACCTGCTCCTCAGTTAGTTCCATTGGCGAATCTTGGTTATTAAGCAGTGCACATACTTGGGTAAGTACCATGGTCTCTGTTTATTCTGAAGTTTGTGATATCCCTTTTTCCAATCAGATCTTACAGGGTGCATCCATTCCTTTATTAAAGGTGCCATTATTTATTTATTTATTTATTTATTTTTTGCCATATCGGTCCAACTTGCTGTTGATGAAAACACTGTGGTAGCATATCACTCGGTTTATCATCCATAAACCTCCAGCATTTATGTCCTTGTATGTAATTTTTCTTTTTATTGGATTTAATCGGCAGCCCCATAAAGTCTGAAAGAATAAACTGTATAGCCTTGCCTCCAAAGATGGGGGAGGGTAAACACAGATGAATACAAAATACATGGGTTCAACAGGGCCTTAATCAAAAAAATCCTATTGGCCTCAGATAAGAATCTGGCTTTCCAACAAAGTAATTTATGCTGTGGCTGAATAAAGCAGCTTCTCGAAGTTCAAGAGACTTACAGCTCCCCGCTCAAAAGTTATACCCAGTATAGAATCTGTTACGTGAATACCAGCAATTTCAACAGTCTACGGTGAAGTGCTGATACCTACATGGACTCTTACTTTTAGCTAAATAAATTTTTGTCCCAGCAGCTACTGAGTATTTCTCCATGTTTTCTAACACCACCTCTCCTGACTGCACACCTTGTACAAGCAGACAGATATCATCTGCATATGCCATAACTTTTACATGTGATATGTCCAGATGTAAAGATGTACCAGTAATGTATGGGTTCTGGTGAATCAATTTTAATACTGGGTTAAATGCAAAGATATACAGGAGATGGCTTAATGGGCAGCCCTGTTGAACCCCTGCATACTTCGGCCTTGTCACAAAATAACCTCTTATACATGGGATCATAACTGATGTCTTGTAAAGCAGGGAGATCCATGAAATAAATATATAGGGGAATCCATATTATTCTAGTATCTTTTACAAATACATGTGTGTCACCCTATCAAATGCCTTCTCTTGGTCAAGTGTCTGGAAACATAGATATATAGATATACAGTACAAATCAAAAAGTATAAGGAATCACAGAAGGAGCACGACAGGGAACTGTATCAATTAAAGCAGAAAGAAGTGGGGAAGGCAGTCAGAATAGCAAAAGCCCAAGCCAAGGAAAAAATAGACAATTCAGTTAAGAAGGGGGATAAAACCTTTTATAGGTACATTAGAGAGCATAGAAAGGTTAAGGGAGGAATAGTGATGATTAATAAGGGAGAGAGGGGAGGTGGGCAGAGGGAGACAGTGAAAAGGCAGAGATACTGAATGAATACTTTTGCTCAGTATTCACAAAAGAAGATGAGAAGGAGTTATCTAAACCAGACAATAGAAGCACTCTGGGTAGGGGGGTTGACACCAGTCCATTTACAGAAGAAAGAGTCCTGAAAGCACTCCTAAAACTCAAGGTGGACAAAGCAATGGGGCCTGACAGGATTCACCCCAGAATCCTAAAAAAACTAAGGGAGGACCTAGTGACACCACTGACTACCCTTTTTAACAAATCATGGGAGGATGGGGTGGTACCTGAGGACTGGAGGAGGACAGACGTGATTCCCCTTCACAAAAGTGGAGCAAGGCAGAAGCAGGAAACTACAGACCTGTAAGTTTGACCTCAGTGGAAGGGGAAAATGATGGAATCACTTCTGAAAGAAAGAATTGTTGAGTACATAGAGGCCAGTGGGGCACTGTACCCAAGGCAGCATGGATTTACAGCAGGAAGGTCATGTCAGATGAATCTAATTGATTTATTTGACTGGGTGACCAAAGTAATAGACCAGGGAGGGGCTCTGGATATGGCCTACCTAGACTTTAGCAAGGCAGTTGACACAGTCCCACACAAAAGATTAATAATTAAGTTAGCCAGCCTGGGAGTGGGTCCCAGGGTGGTATCCTGGGTAGCAAATTGGCTGCACAACAGGACACAGAATGGAACACATTCTGAAGAAAGGGGGATTACTAGTGGAGTACCTCAAGGCTCAGTACTGGGTCCAGTCCTCTTTAACATCTTTATAAGTGACATTGCAGAAGGTCTGGAGGGAAAGGTATGCCTCTTTGCAGATGACACAAAGATCTGTAACAGAGTTGATACACAAGGGGGGTAGAAAGGATGAGAAGGGACTTGGCAAGGTTGGAGGAATGGTCAGACATATGGCAACTTAGATGCAATGCAAAGAAGTGCAAAGTAATGCACCTGGGAAATAAAAACCCAGGAGAAGAGTACACAATAGCAGGGGAGGTACTAACAACAACAACAATGGAAAGAGACCTTGGGGTAGTCATATCAGATGATCTAAAGGTTGGTAAGCAATGTGAGAAGTCAGTAAGGACAGCCAGGGGGATACTGGGATGCATAGGAAGGGGCATCACAAGTAGAAAAAGGGAAGTGGTTATCCCTCTGTACAGACAGTTGGCTATACCCCATCTGGAGTACTGTGTGCAGTTTTTGGAGACTCCATCTATGCAAGGACACAGACAGGATGGAAGCAGTCCAGAGGAGGGCAACTAAAATGGTGCTGGGTCTGCATAAGAAACCATATGAAGACAGACTGAGAGAGCTTAATATGTATATCCTTGATGAAAGGAGGGACAGGGGGGACATGATAGAAACATTCAAGTACCTCAAGGGAATCAACAAAGTCCAGGAGGGTAGCATCTTTCAGAAAAAGAGATGTGTAAGAACAAGGGGGCACAATTTAAAGATGGAGGGGGGACGGCTCAGGAGTAATGTGAGGACATTTTATTTCACAGAGAGAGTGGTGGATGCATGGAGCTGCCTTCCTGGGGAGGTTGTTGGGTCTAAAACAGTGGAGGAATTCAAACATGCATGGGACAGACATAAGGCAATTGTAGTGGGGGGGGTGGCAGGAAATAGGCTGTTGGTGAACTAGAATCTGAAGCTTATCCAGTAGGTAGGGAAATGATCAGACTGGGTGGGCCAAGTGGTCCTTATCTACCATCAAAGTCTATGTTTCTATGTTTCTATGTTTCTAAGTCACATTAAACTGTTCCATCAACTCATTGGTGTAGCATATTTTTTTGTGATGCTACTGCAGTGGCAACTCGAACTGTTGAAGCTTTTAACTATTTTCCAACCATCTTTCACTGCCCATTCAACTCACTTGTAACTGTTTAGTGAAATGGCAGTAGCTGCATTTTCATGGCATTGTTTATAACTATTACAGCATTCCTTAAGAGCATTGTTTATAAATATCACAGCATTCCTTAAGAGTTGTTTAGTCTGCCTTCTGAAATAAAACTCATAAGCACTCAGCTGAAAATAAAGTTTTTAGTGCATAACAGCTAGTTGCAAACCAATACTAACCTTTTACTAATTCATTGAATTAAACACTGCACAGATTAGGAAACTCATTGAACAATGCTACACCAGTGAGTTGAGGGAACAGTTTAATGTGACTTCTACTATAGATGGTGACAGCAGAAAAAGATTAATGGTCCATCCATCTGCCCATGGGTCTCTATAGACCCCCATGACCTGGTGTCGATTGGGGGTGGTACCCCTCCCAAATGGATATCCTACTCCTTCCCCATCCTTGTCTTGGCCAGTGATTACTATGCCCTTCATTCTGTCCCATGCATGCTTGAAACTGTCCACAGTTTCTGCTGCCACCACCTCAGCTGGCAGGCTGTTCCACGGTTCCACCACTCTTTGCATAAAGTAATATTTCTCACATCCCTCTTGAACCTCCCCCCGGCAGTTTCTAGTCATGCCCCTGTGTTGTCGAGCTGGCGTTCCTGTTAAACAATTCCCCAGAGTCCAGCTTGTTTATTCCTTTCAGGAATTTGACTCTCTCCATCACCCCCCCCAGCCTCCAATGAATACATATTCAGTGCCCTAAGTCGTTCCTCAAGAAAACCTTCTGTGACCCCGAGAGCTCCTCTTTCAAACAATGCTTAGAGTAGGGGAATTTTATTAAATGAAAAACCAAACAGTCATACAATTATCCAGTCAACATACACATAAACAGAAAGTGAAAAAATATTAAAAAAAACTCACCAACTCCTCCAGTCCTCTCTTGTTCCCCCAAAACATAAAATGCCAAAAATGCCATTCAAATGCTCTCCACACATGCAACCCCTTCTACCCCTTCCAAAATTCCAGTGTATTTGTGGAAATAATATAAACGTAATCCATTTAAGCACAAAAAAGTGTACAGTGATTATATGCCCTCAGACCTTACTGAGAAACTAAATGAGTTAAACCTTTCCACAACTCTGATAATTTGTCTTTCTGTACCCTTTGGCTATCTGCATTATACACATTCTTACTGACCACCTCACACAGTCTTGCAATTGAAACATAAAACACTCTCAGTTGCTGTAGCAATAAGCGACATCTGGCCTGCCATACATAGGCCTTGCACATATCACAAGCAATGTGCTGTTGCTGTATTTCTTTACATTCCAGGGAAAGTCACCTAAAACTAAACACTGATAGGTGAGTGTTTCCATTCATTGAAGTTGCCATCTATTAGCTAGAAATCTCCAGAATCCAACAGCAAAATTATAATCAAACAGAAAATGCTCCATTGTTTCCACAGCCGCTGGACATTCTGGATAAGGGCAGGACCTTTCCTCTAAAGCATTATTCTTATTGTTGCCCTGTACATTTAGTTTCCCATTGAACTGAAAATAATAAATTATCCCACATCTTCTGTGGGACCCTTGACTTTGTTAACTGAGCTAACAAGAAATGTATTTTTGCAGGGGAACACTGTTTAAATTCTAGATTTGTTGGACATATGATTGACAATATCCCTTTGTATAATTGCCACTTTAAAGATTTACTTATTTATTTTATTTATTTGCTTTTGGTAACCAGGTAAGTGCGCTAGGCATTGAGATGCCTATTTTCAGGCACGACCCAGGAGGGTACAAGTTGGAGTACATAAGACGTAATGAAAATGACTGCCCCCTAGTAACTTTCCATTTGCTACATTTTTAAACTGAGGGTACCATTTAACTAGGTAGTTTCAACCTAAGGGTTACTTTTAGAGCCACCTTCCTCCATCCTGTCAAAAACACACTTAAATTCTTTTATGCAAACTTTTTCTGTGGAGGCCTCTGGTGATAAAGCTAGCTTCAAATTTCCTGACTAAAAAAGGACATGAAAAAACAAAACTGGATACAGTATATTAAAGCAGCAGTACAATGTAAAAAAAATATGCTCTTTTTCAACAGTTTATACCCTGTGTTCTGCTGGGCATTTCCCTGGCACTCTTTCCTGCCGGCATTGTACTATCACTGAGTAATTTGCTCAGTTTTCCTTTGCTTTTGTTTACATTTCTGCCACCTGGCATGTTGCACTGGAATCCCCTCTGCTGCCAACTGCACACGTGTATGACTGGCAGTATTACACAGAGACATCGGGAATGTTCAGCACACAGTCCCACTGCAGTAACCAAAAGACATGATGTGACAGAATGGGGGAGCACAGCTCGAATTTAGACAGCCGCCATATTTATTGTAGCACTACAACAAATCAAGTTAATTGTAAATATGTAAAAAAGTAAAGATAACTGAAAAAAAATATTTGCAGATACGGAAACTGGAACTACGGCTGCATGCTTACAGCCAAAAAACAGAATTTTGATAAATCACTTTCTGATTAACCAGTACTGCTGCTTGAAGACCCCCTTCTTCTGGGGAAGTGAGTCATTTCCCTTTGTATAGGGTTCAGCTTACTCCCCCGTACTATCTGAAAAAATATACTCTGCAGGCTTGTTTTCAAATTAGATGGAAGTGGAAAGACATAACGACATAAAGTAAAACTGGAACTAGGAACTGTCTTATAATAAAATAAAAATCCTTTGTTGTTTGGAAAGTCTCCAGGACTTCCACCATTCAACTTTTATTTATCACATTTCTCCAAAGCTTCCACCCAATTTAGTAATGTCTGTTCCCCAGGGTCAAATTGTCCCCTAAAACTTTGATCGGCTGGTCAGAAATTTGTATGCCAGCCACCGTTTGAGGAGTTACAGGTTGGAGTCCTAAACCAATAATTACACTGTTCTCCCTTTTTTCCCCGAGCTCCAAATACTGTTGAATATTTGGCCAGTGTTTTCATCACTTCCTCCCCACTTGAGAGATCTGCCTCATAAACACACATATCATCTGCATATTTTGTGATTTTAAGCACTCCACTACCTGAAGGAACCTTAAGCACCCCACTACTTTAAGGACCCTGAATACTCTGTATATAGCATGAGATAATTATCTTCCTGATTAATGGATCTAGAGCAAAAACACATACTAAGGGACTCAATGGACACCCTTGTCTGACACCAATTTTCAGCTAGACTGACTGCTGTAGTGACCCCCTAATACATGGCAATATAAATGCTGAGGTGTAGAGAGATTTAATCCTGGAAACAAAAATTGTTGGAATCCCATACCATCTCAGAATTGTAAATAAGTAATCATGACTTACCCTGTCAAATGCTTTACTTTGATCAAGAAACAATAAACACCCCGAAACATTATAATCCTTACAGAATTCTATAACCTCTCTCACTAGAAATTGATTTTCTTAGCCGGCTCTGTGGGGCCGAGTGAAGGGGTTCACTCGGCACGCTGGTGACCTGGGTTCACACCCTAAACCCTGGCACCAGGAGTGGGAAACCGGCAGGGAGGAGGATTACAAGTGTCCATTGGACGCTTCCCTACTGGGGGAGGGTGGGACTCAACTGGGCACCTGCAGGTGGATTGGTGATGTGCTTGCAACACTTGAGCCTTGACACACCCTCCCCGCACGTCCCCATCCCAGGTTGCCTGCACTCTTGCAAGACCAAGAACTGTGTTGGACAGGGCAGAAAAGGTGAAAGAAAATGTCTCCCCATCCTGCCGGATGATGAGCACCATCTGCCTACCACCACAAAGCCCCAGAGTCATCCCGGACCAGTCTCACAGCCCTGGGATGCACCGTCTGCTGTAAGGTGCTTTCCCCCCAAAGGAGAGGGACCCACCCGGCATAGGGATATGCCAGACTACCCAGGTAAGGGCTGCTATAGGGGTTGGTGGATGGCGTCAGGGGGCTAGGAGGGCAGTAGGTAAGCCTAGTCACTCCAAAGGAGTGGTGGGATGAGGTAGCTCTGGGAAGGAGCATAAATAGATAATACAAAAAATAAATAGATTTTCTTGAATGCCTTTAGATGGTATGTAACATGTCTAGGCTGTGTGTATTAGGCCTTCCACCACCGTCTGTAATATTTTTGTTAAAATCTTAAAGTGTGCATTTAACAAACAAATTGGTCTCTAGTTCTGTATGTTCCTTTTATCTCCTGTTTTGTACAAACATATTAAAAGGCTCTTTTGGAAAGACACATGGACTTCCCTTGCTGCCAAAAAGGACCTAAACACCATCTCTAACATACTAGCTACCTCAGTTGGAATCTCAGCATTCACAGATGATATTTGTGGTTATGTACAGTTGCAGATCTATTAAGTGGGAAGGAGGTGATGAAAGTACTTGCTGGATATTCAGCAGTATCTGGGACTCTGGTGAACATGGAGATGAGTGTAGCTGCTGGTTTAGGACACCAACCTGTAACTCCTCAAATGGTGGCTGGCATATAAAATGAATTTTGTAGCAATCCCAACCTGGTGAAATGCCCAATTGCAAAGATTATATAATAGCCAAAATCTCCTTTCTTTCCTATAGGTGAAGTAAGAATATTTTCTTCTGAGGATCCCAGATTCAGAAAGGGAGCCCCCCAAAAGGATGCTGTGTCCTCACGTATTTCTGAACTACTTCCAAAAGTATCTAGAACATACTGATTCACTCATTTTTGTATGTCAGTAGTCTCCACTAGCAATTGTCACTTATCGTTCCTTAAGCCTGTAAAAGAAGATGCCTCTTTCCAAACTTTTCATGTCACAAATGGGTCCCCATAAGGCACTTGTTGTGTTCTGTACTGTAATTCTGCCTCTAAAGTGGCTGCTGTATCATACTGTTCAAGGGTTAGATTTTCAAAGGTCACAGAATGATGTAAGGTGTTTGTGCCAAAAAAGAATGACGCAATTAACAAGCTGCAGCAAAACCTGCATCAGTTCTGATTTTCTAACACTGCTTGCATCGAAAGCAGAACTGCCTGTGCCAAGGTAGCTTGTATCAGACTTGCATCAAAAAAATGGGTGCACCATGCTGCAATGGGGCTTGCGTAAAAAAAATGATGCACCATCCCCTGTTTTTGATTTTCAAAGATGGAAGCTGATGGTACTGCACCAAAGGTGCAAACTGCTGTCACACAAGCCAGGGCTGGTCTAACTGACACTGGAGCATATACTGGTGAGGGTAGATTATGTAGTGGGTTGGTTACAGAACCAAGTTCCCCTGCAGGACTAGCTTAGAGTATTTTGGGGGCTTAACATGCCATTGTTTTGGACATTTTATCTGCCGTATTTTTTGACTCAGCTTGAGCCTTTTCTTATCCATCTTTTTGACACAGCTTGAGTCAAACTCTTGCCTCACGCATTGTCTTTTTGATGCAGCTTGCATCATTCTTGTTCCACATATCACTCATTTCTTTGACTCAGCTTGAATCATTCTCACCCCATACATTTCTGACTGAGCTTACATCATTCTCTCCACATGTGACACATTTTTGATGCAGCAGATCTCTTGTGTTATTTTGGAGGACTTTGCCACAGAGAACATTTTTCTTGCAAAGTATGGTACACAGGATTTGGCGCACCTGGATTTGATGCAAGGTGATTGTTTAATGCACCTTGTGTCGGTCTAAGGGCCCTTTGAAAATCTGGCCGAAAGCCTCATTTGCGCCTTTAAATTCTGAATTTGGTCCAGCTATTTCCTGGTACCATTACTGGCCAGAGAGGTTACTTTTGAAATTGTTCCCTTAATTTGAGATACTGAAGACATTTGTTATATTGTTTGTTCCCATAGTTCTGAAACCAATGACATGTCCATTTTTGTTTCCTTCACTATTCCACAATATCCTTGTAAATGCATAATACTGAATGTCTTGCCCATAAAATCTGCCTAATTGATTTCTTTAGTTCACTTAAGGAAATAACAAAGGAAGTCAGCACCATCTCTGTGCAGAGTTCAGGACTTCCTGACTGCGTATAATTTCCACCATTAAAAGCAGATGATCGGAACATTGCACTGGCAAAACTTTAGTGTCTTTAACAATCAACTCAGGTGATAGAAAAAAAGAATCTATTCTCATAGATAATGTGTTTCTGAAATAAATGTTCCCTCCTTCTGCATATTTTGAGCAATAACTGTCATTCAACCCAGTTATAGTTTTACATTTTTTAGTGCTACTGAATTACAATTAATCTTCTTCCCCTTTTTCTGTATTCTCTGAAATTCAAGGCTGCAGTTAAAGATGCTTCCCTAAATTATTTTTCTAGAGGTAGCCAAATATAGCTGAAGTGCTCAAACAATGCCACCCTTTCTGATTTAATTTGTGAGGCATATACATAAATCATTCTGTATTCATTATTGTGCCATCTTCCATCCAACAGAAGGGCTTGGCCTGAAACTAAATCAATTAATTTATTTATTTTGAATTTTCCCCTTTAAATAGAATGTCTACCTTATCTTCTCTGTCCTCCCCAAAGGACCAGAACTTTCAGTTGGGGAGTTTTTTTTTATTAAAAGAATCAAAACCATATCAAATGTACATAAAGAACATCAATAATCAAAATCCAAAAATACAAACATACGTTCAAGAAACTAAATTCAAAAAGTAAGCAGGGGAAATAATAACACAAAAATTAAAAACCAAAAAGGTCCACACATATTCTGTGCCTAAAAGAAAAAAAAGGGGTTGGGGGAAATAAGAGAACAAAGTAATGGCACATTAATAAGTGTATATTTCAACAGCTTGGAATACTATATCCAAATTCAATCAGACAATAAGAATCCTCCTAATTATTCATCTAAGACATGACATTCCCTGTGCCCCAGATTCAGCAATGTCCTTATTTAAATTTGATAAAAAAAAAGAGAAACCCCTCCACCAAGCATTAATGAGTTGTGTACCATGTACTGAACAATCTGTAACATAAATATTTCTAAAAGCTGTCTCACATATGACCTGAAATACTGTATAAGGCATTCGTTGCTGCCTCAAAACCCATTGGACTCTGGCATTCCATAGATAACATTTTAAGACTGCCCAAAACATGGTCAAAGTCCCCTTATGGTATCTTGTCAGCCAAGTGGTATAGTCACCTAACACAAAGGATTCATAAGTCAAATTTTGCAGTCATGGAAGGTTCCTTGCAACTGCCAAAAAACTCCACAAGTTTCGAGAAAATGGGCACTGAAATAAAAAATGCTCCATAGTCTCCTCAGGGGCTCCACAATCCAAGAAGGGGCATGCTTGTTCTTCCAAAGATTCGTGTTTGTTTATTACCTCTCACATTCATCTTCCCATAGGCACTAAGCCAAACCACCTCCCACATGTGTTCTGGTATCCGGGGTTCATTTAAGAGTGAACGTACCTGATTTTGCTTATGGGGCCTATAGTGCTTAAAATCCGGTTGTGTGGGGCCTATAGTTCCAAGAATATGGTAATACAATTGTTTATGAAAGGAATGTGCCAGTAAGGGTCTTAAAATATTCCATTTGAATATCTTTTGAGCTGAGGATTTCATTGAGGATCGAGGGAGGAATCAATAAAGATTTCAAAATTCATGGTGGGGCCTCCTCCCATTTAAGTAAATATGCTCCCCAATTGTTTTGGACCGAAGATTCACCAATGAGTCTATCAGTAGACTAGGTGTTTTAATACAATGACATAGGAATAAAGAATGAAAAAATACTATGGGATCAATCATACCCAACCCACCCTGACTTTGTTGTAAGTATGTATACCTCCTTTTTATTGGGTTCAATCTGCTCCCCCATAACATGCTAAAGAAAACACTGTACAACTGAGTCTCCAGACAAATCTGCGGATGGAAGATCATGCCAATATAAATTAAGCTGGGGATTAAATATTGTTTAACAAGATGAATTCTCTTTCATTTTGATAGTTTCCATCCCTTCCATATGTTTACCTTCACTTCATAACTTTGAAGTGTCTTTTCCCAATTTGAAAGACCCATATTCTGTGCACCAAACAGAATTCCTAGGATTCTAACCAGACCCAGTATGACTGGAAAGACTCCAATGGTATTAGGCAGAGAGGAAGGATCCTGAATTTCCTCCAAAGGAACAGCTTTACATTTGGCCAAATTCAGTTCGGCGGATGAGACTTGGGAAAACAGCTGGATTTCTTCATAAGCTTCCAGAACACTAATCAAGTTCTTAAGGGTTAAACAGGTGACATCTGTGTATGCCACTAGTTTTACTTCATCTCCTGCTATTTCCCCTGACAACCCTTGGATTCGAGGGTTCTCCATAATCTGTGTAATCAGAGGGGTAAGGGAGAATATGTAAAGAAGTAGGCTCAGGGGCAGCCCTGATGAACCCCTTCCCAAATTTTACAGGCTGGGCTCATTTTACCTTGTATGAGAGAAGCATATGAGGCCTGACCATATAACATCTGAATTCTGGAAATAAAATCATCAGGAATCCCATATGCTTGAAGAACCAAAAATAGAATGTTGTGATGCACTTTATCAAAAGCTTTTTGCTGGTCTAAGGAAATAATCCACCCCAAACCCTGTGTTTTCTGGTAATAATCCCATAGTTCCCACAGGATAATTAGGGGATGAGATATAGACCTGCCTGAAAGGCCACACAACTGTAAAGGGGTGGATTATCTTGGGAGCTAATGACCATAGACGGAGATGCAGAATTTGTGCCAAAATTTTAAAATCAGCATTAAGGAGGCTAATTGGTCTCCAGTTTTGCAACAGGGTCCTATCACCTGATTTAAATAGATGAATCACCAAGCTTTAGAAAAGGCCTGTGGCACAGAATTATTCTGAAAAAAAAATTGAAAACCAGTTGCTAAACATAGGGAGAGTTCCAAATAGAAGGTTTTATAAAATTCAAAAGGCAGTCCGTCCAATCCTGGGGCTGCTCCTAATTTCCTAGAATGGATAACCTCCAATATTTCCTGCCTAGAGATAAAAGTAGATAGCATAGAAATAATCTGTATTGGAAATATGTGGCTTTGTAAATTTGCTAAATATTTGGTGTGCAGTATATTATCTGTGTCATCCTGTGGAACTTCATGCTGTTGGGATTCTTGAATTATATCAAGAAGTCCATCATGAGAGGACACCAGATTTCCATACTTATTTTGTAAAGGAGAGAGAGAGAGATTTCCTGATGTTGATTTTTACAAGCTGCACAGAGATCAGAAAATTGAGTTTTTGGGTGCCATATGCAAGCTCTGCTTATAAGGAGGCTGCCCTATCAGAATTGTTTCATTTCAGATGATACTGACTGTATTTGTGAGTCTAACTTATTCCCAGACTTGGGCGTAAGTGAGAAAAGGTGTTGAAGTTGCCTCCATAACGTAAGGTATTTGAAATATTGAGTATGGGATTTTTGTTTCCCATGAAGTTGAAAATACCTCTGAATATCAATTTTAGTTTGTTCCCACCAATCGGCTATGTCATCATATAAATCGATAACTGGTGCCTGTGCTGCCAACACCTGTCTGACCGAGGATTGAACGCCTGGGTCAGAAAGGAGCCGAGTATTCAGTTTCCATCGGGATTTCTTAACTGGAAATGTAGGATCTGTACCAATAGTGGAAATTATCATTTGGTGATTGGAAAATTCAATAGGACAGACTATAGTTTGTTGAATTGTCAGGTGTTTGAATATCAAGATGTAGTCAATAAATGTGGTAAACTGGGCCCTTTTATATGTAAAATACGAGGGATTTTGGATAAAATCATTACGATTTGTAAGCTCAGCCAGATTACTACACCTCTGAAAGGTCAATGAGTCACAATAGATCTTGGCATAGTCATGTGCCCCCTTGTAACCCTTGGACTATAGTTAAAGTCCCCCCCCCAACTATCACCATTCTAGCAGTAGCTAAGCATAGTTGAATCGCCTCTACTAACATGACTCTAGCAGCCTTAGTTTGGGGGGCATGAACAGCAAAAATGTGACATGGCATCCCATCCTAATATCCATCTAAAATCAATACTCTCCCAGGCATGAGATCTATCAGTTGGAATAGTGCAAATTTTGTGCCAACAAAAAGAATTCCCACCCCATCAGACCAATTCCACCCCCAAAAGACCAAAAAGATGGTCCCCAGGGCCAATCTGACCTAAACAGGGTAGTTTGAGAGACCAAGCTCATCCATGTCTCTTGTAACAGGACAATATTAAGTGGTAAGTCATGTAATAACTGGAAGATGGCATGTCTTTTCTTATCATTGACCAAGCTATGGCAATTGAGAGATGCCACAGTGATGTTACTCATTTCATCCAGAGGTTACCAAGTCATTTTCTTTTTCTTTCTTTTCTTCTTGCCCAGATAGATTGTCTCAAAAGGTTGTGCCTGAGCATTGCCCACCTCCATTCCCTCATTGGGATCTTCCTCCATCTCTGTATCACCCCAATCTGAAGGGGCTAATACCTCAAAGGGATTGTTTGATAAAATACTTGTTGGTACGTCTTCCTTCTTCAGCCATCTTGATGATCTTCCATTTGAGGTAGGGGGGGGCTGAGAAGACGTTAAGTCCTCAGGTTGTTCTGGAGATGGTACAGTACCCACTGTGTCCTCATAACACAGTGGCGTAAGAAGGGTGGGAGGAGTATCAATAGGTTTTGTTGTGTTGACTAAGCTGGAGTCCAGAACCACCATCGTTTTCACAGGATGTTGATGGCCTGTATTTTTTGTGCTTTTCGTTGGTGGCTGTGGCTCAGTAGGATTAGCGTAAGAGTCAGATTCTGGTGCTTCCCCCGCCTGCACTTTGTTAATTTAATCTTCAGGGTCCAGGTTTTGTGTCTGTTGATTCACTGATGCCCATGGGCATTCCTGGTATAGATGACCTGTTTCCTGGCAGAGGTCACACCTTGAAAGGTTAGTGCATTGGTAACTGGTATGACCTACTTCAGTACACATCCCACAGCGCAGTTTATCATAGACACTTAACAGGTGTGTCCATGATCCACACCGATAACAGGCCTTTGGTTGTCAGGGGTAGAAGCATACCCTCCTGTCTCGCCCCAAGAAGAAATAATTTTGTATATGTACTATGCCATCTCCAGATTATCGTAGCTTAATTTTGAATCACCATCCCCCAGTCCAGAATTGTTCTCTATCCAAGACTGCTTCTGGTGTACTTAAAACATCACATTTCTGCTGCAGCCAACGATAGATGTCCCCCACTTTAACACTTTTGTTTCTAAACATGATGGCGACTGTCTTGATGAGGGGTTTCAAGAGGGGGTTGGCCACAAAGGGAATCCACAATGGGGAAGTCTTAACTTGATCATATTTTGTCCATAATAATTCAAGCAAATGTGCTGACCAAAGCTGATATTGAATGTATCTTCTCCAGATATAAGAATAAATGCAAAGACATCAGCAGGGTAGAAATGCAAAGAATCCTAAATGAGTGACTTCCTCACATATTGGCGGTCCAGGCGGGGGTCTAGGCCTCCCCTATACTTCAGCCGGACCGCATGCCTACGAGGTAACGGGTCCAATTTCTGTGACTTGAACAAGTCTGAAAGCAAGGGTTTTGTAGTTTGCTCGATAGGAGGATTTTGAGCTGTTGTGGAAGGGTTTAAACCCGTCACAGCAATGTCTTCCATAGGTATTGCTGTGGGCCCTGGGAATGGTGCCTGATCAACAGTGGAAATAGAAGTATTTGTCACCACACTCTGAATAGTGGTAATTGGAGCAGGTGGTCCTGGAGTGTGTATAGCGGTGGGCTGCACAATGCATGATGGTGGAACTTGTAAGGCTGCCTTCTCTGATGGGGTAGCAGGCATTGCTTCCTTCCTATACACCTGTATACCCTGTGGGGGGTGTGTTGTGGACTCCCTAGTTGTGAAAATGAAGAGGATTCCCACGCAGAGTCAGGAACCCATTCACCCCTTTGATCCTGAATCCAGACAGCCCCTTTTAGGGCATAATCTATTCAGGGAGTATCTGTTCCAGTGGGAGTAGTCAGGTCAAAGGCCATCTGAATAGCGTTCGCTGCTGTATCAGGAAGATTAAACATTGCTCTCTGCCCCTCCATAGTCCCCCAAAACCCCACCAATTCAGTACCAGCTGGGATATTTCTATGTGAAAGCAGCACACTATCCCTTTTACAACGCAAATCTTTTGATTGCCGTTTCAAACTGCAGTCATCTCCTGTCAAGATTTTTAGGAGAGCAATTTTCTGCTCAGAGATCTCCATTTCCAGTGGTTTTGTGCCAACCATAACAACAGAGGTAATGTTATCATGGGTGAGCCCTAGGCCAGAGAATACATCCCCTGTATATGACCTTCCCGGCTCCAAAATACCATTTGCATGATGTTTTGCCTCGCTATCAGCCATTTCGGCCATCGTGTCACTCATAGGCTTCAGAGGAAACTCAACGTCCCCCTGTACATCTTGCTCAAGCTTTACCTCAGTACATGTCTCCGGAGCTCCCTTCGGGGTACCCTGTATTGACATTTGCAGTAAGAAACCCGCATCCTTACTGTCCACCTTGGATACTGTTTTGTTTTTGCTTATAGCTATAGGCCAGGGTTTTTTATGAAACAACACCCCTGGGAGACTAATCAGTGGTTGCTAATTTTTATCAGCATTAGAACCATTAATACATCTAGACGAAAAGGAGAAAATTGTTGCAGAATCCTGATTAAATGTATCTGATTGATAAGAAATAGTTGGAGAGCATACCTGTAATGTTTGCTAGTAAGATGGTGGGGCGGTACTGTTATTGGTGGTTCCGTTGTCAGGGAGGCCTGCAGCCGAATCCGAAACTTGCACTCATAATCCATGCAATTCTCTTGCCTTTTGTAGGGTAGCGCATTTCTCCTGAAAGCGCTTTTCTTCTTCAACAAAAAGAAAGTCCAGTTCTCCTGCCATTTTATCCATATAGCATGTCTCTATGTTATAAATAATGTACGGGCCAACTTGCAAAAGCATCGCTTCAGTTTGTAAATCCTTTTCCTCCAGTTTGGTATCTGTATCAAAGAAAATCTCAGTCTCATTTAGCCCAGAACCCGGAGAGGGGATCAAACCCCCAGTCTCCTCTGCATCTTCCTTCCTCGGCTCACCGGCCAGACTGGCCATAGCAACAGCAGTCAGCAGCACCCCCTACCGAAGAGTAGGGGAGTTTCCTCGGTGTTATGGCCCACATTCTCCCTGATAATAAAACAGCTCCATGCAGACCACCACTCAGGATGTACCTGGAAACAAGCTATCATAGTTTAGTGTGCCTTTGCCGGTCAAAAATTATAAATAAATAAATAAAAATAAATGGGGTAAATTTTGACAGGGTGCTGTCAGAGTGTTTCTCTACAGGAATATACACAATCCCCATCCTCCATGACAGGGAACCCAATAATACAATCCCTTCCTGACTTATAACTCTAAGCATGCAATGAATGACATTAATACAGTGACACAGCAATTTGCTCCAGTCAATGTGCTCTGCGATAACTCGCACTGGGCTATGAGCTCCAGTGTCAATTGGCCCCTGCACAATTCATTCCTGATCTGCACCCCCTGGAGTTTATTTTATTAAATTTATATGGGGGAGAATTGTCCGGGAACGATTTGTACAGGGGGCTGATTAATGCCAGACCTAATAGTAAGGTGTGAGTTGTTGCAGAGCACATTGACCAGAGTGAACTGACATATAGAACATTAACACAAGCCAGCCCGGTGGCTCTGGAGGTTGAGGGGCTGGATGCTACACCTCGCACCATGCCGGTGACCCAGGTTTGAGAACAAACCGAGGCCACTGGGGGTCAGCATGAAAGAGAGAGGTTCGAGCATCTGGAAGACTGCTCTCCTCTCTCAGGGAGGGAGGGATAGCTGTCCTGCTCATTGATCACCCTCTAGTGATGGCTGGAGGAAGATGCAGGTCAGAAGCTGGAGCTGTCATATAATGTCAGTGGGGAGGGGAGAGGGAGAAAACCAGGAAAATGGATCTGGCAGGCTCCTTGATGGCCCCACCAGTGTGTGTCCCAACACCTGGAATCTGGATGTAGTCTCCAAGGTGGCGAGATGCTGGCACTCCCCCTGTCATGGGGGAGTAATCTGTGGGGGATCACCAGGATAGTCAGGTGGGGAAAGGTTGGGCCGGAGACCGAGTTCCTTCGAGCGAGGGACCAGAGCCACCTGCCAGGTTCCCCAGAGGATAAACAAGAATCATTAAAAAAAAGAAAAGAACATTAACACAATAAAGGCAAAGTACTCTACAATTGCAAATAAATATTCAAAGGTTTTGGGGGGGCAAAAACAGTACCGAGGATGGGAAAAACAAAGGTAAACGTGACAGTTTGACAATTCCTCAGAACAGCTCCAACCTCCAACATGCAATATCACAAACCACACTCCCTCTACTGGTATTATCGCTGCAGTCCCTCTGGGACTCCCCAAACAGTTCTTGTGTTTACCATATCTGGAGGTTGCAGGCCTGTGGAAGATGGACCTCAGTATGATACCATTACAGTGTTTGGTGGCTGAGAATACAGAATGACACTTTAACACAAATAGGAGAATTTAGTCAGTTGGGCCTGGCTTTCACAATTTGCATTTTTTGAGCACAGATCTAAGGTCATGCAAGATACCCAGGATTTTACTATCCATCTATGACTAACCAAGTATAAAATTTACAGCATTTGGGTGATTCCAAATACACCCCGACCTCAATGACAGTACATTTCTGGCTCAATGGGGACATTTCCCCTACTCAGGCAGATGCAGGTGTGTACAGGAGCAGCAGACCCAACGTGCCCCCATTGGCAATGGATGTGAGTGGCGATGGCTCCGGTGATCTTCACCCAACAGCGGGACATTTTTACTACCCCAAGAGGTGAACAATCATATGGGACCCAAAGTAGTTCAGTTCCCTATCAGGACAGATCCTGACAGCAAGCAATCAGAAAGGGCAGCAGCTAGCCACCCTTTCACTTTTAGAGCAGCATGCAAGGCAATTTCTGTTCCTGTATGCTAACCCTCTGGAAGGGTATGTAAGCTGAAAGAAATCCAACATCTGGGACTACAGAGTCTGTTTTACAAACAGATGCAGGTTTACAGATGAGCACTTCTGTGCTCTTCAACTCTTCTGACAGGACTAACTGCCAAAAGCATATTTAGAATCCTCTCACACACACACTTGCACCCAGTTGGCTGGTTGTAGCCACCAGATACTCTGTTATTAACTAACTGTAGTCACAAACCGGCTTTAGGCTGGTCTTGAGCCATACCACAACAAATATGGCTGCACCATTTAATCCAGTTTCCTTATGCATCCAAACTATAATTTACTTTCACTTTGCACAGCCTCTGGCTGCAGGATTAAAGCCCTCCTGGTGCCATTTGATCTCGGATAGGGCCTGGAAGCACTTGCGGGGTTTAGAAGTGCTGTTGGAAGCTTCTGGTGCTATCTCTAAGATTGAGAGCTAGTTCTGTGCCTGAGCGGCTCACAGGCTGCAAAGGATCGTGGCACTGATCCTGCCATGCACTCAAATCTTTGTCCTCCTGATGCTCCCCAACCCCCCATTTGTGTGATTTGAGGTCAGATGAGCATAATTGCTGCTACGGCTGTCTATAGTTATGCTCCCAGGCCCTGAACCTTCAGTTTGTGGGGCCGAGTGAGCTCGAGACAATAACAGATCAACAGTCATGGTACTATCAGATGCTCTTGGTATTGTGACAACAACTGCTGGTTGTAGTGCTTCCTGACCCAGTCACCAAGTCCATGGGGCTGGGAAAGCAGGAAATGATGCTGGATGGCTCACTGACCATGAGAACGGCATCCATGAATAATGCCAGGAAAGTGTGGCTGTCTTCTGTTTTCTGTTGCTGAGGAATGAGGAACGCAGTGTGGCTATGGCTGTAAGATACATGGCACTCATCGGCACCAGAAAAGGAATTATGCAGCACAAGAGATGCTCCCTGACCCTGACTGCGCAGTATATGTGGCCTGGGGAGCAACAGGATGTATGGCATTGTTATAAAGACATGCAGATGGCTCAGGGAGGCGCAGCAGGAAGTGCTCTCAGGTGGAAGAAAATGTAAACCCCTTTGGGAAGGGAGTTACATCGATGCTGAATTTAGCTGTGTAATTATGTCTCTTAGACTGCAACTTTGTAATTTTGTACATGTTCCTGGATTTTGTTGCAAATAAGCTTAGCTCAATGATTTTCCGATTCTTTCCTGAATAAACACAATGAATGAGTGACTGAATGAAATATGACACTGGTTACCTTCTGACTGGCATAGGTGTCTGTGTTGCCTGCCCCATGTTGTGACCAAATGGCCCCTTGCTGCCACTAGCAATCCTGACTTTCTGTTGGAATAGGTCAGACAAGCTGGTTTTCTTTGAAGGCTGCAAGACTCCCTTTCTGCTCTTTAGCAGCTCCACACCTGTAATTTGCATGCATTTTCTGCCTGTTGTAACACTGTGTGTGCGAAATGGGCTCCAGAAGTTACTAGGCTTGAGCGTTGACATGGCTGGGTATATATAACAGTCCTCTTCAGCAGGACTTATAGAATATGTGTGCTATGTGGAGTTGGAAATCTTACAGTTACTTACTTAGAAATAGTACAATGATAATGATACTCACAAGCTTTTCTGATGAAAAAAACAGCTGAAAATGCCCCATTAGGAATGAATCTGGAACTTGTATCCTTTTGTCAAATATTGTTTGGTACTATCACTGATAAGGATTGATGACACGAGTGATCTTTTTTAAGCTTCCCTTAAATCAACAGTCTGATTATACCAGAGTCAGTTAGCAGATTTCTGATTTCAAAAGATCATTGTAATTTAAACTGTTTGGTGCAAACTTCTCACCTCTCTGTCCCATGTGCTGACTTGTTGGTCTCTGGCAGCCACCAGAACCTCATATTCTCTACTGCAAGTGATTAGACAATCTGTCACCTTTGCAGGATATAGGTCATCCTCTCTGCCTCTCAGACGAAGCAAGCCTTCTTGTTGCTTTGAAAGGAATTTCCTTTTAAATACCCTGCTTCTATGTAATGTCACTAGTCCTTGTTGCAGTGTTTCTTCCTTTTTTTAAGTCTGCCTTTTCATCATTAAATCCCAGCACCTGCCTGTCCCTTTTCTTTTCTTCCCAGCAGCACCTGCCCCCGCTGGTTGGGTTGGCTCCCTGTGTTGCTGACTGACATAACACAAATTCCCCTATCTTTCTTCACTCGCGTGATGTGGTCTTGAAGCAGACTTGTTAAATATTTTTTAAGTGTTTCTGTTCTCACATGTCTGCAAATAAGCAAGATTTGTGTTCACTACAGGGAAAATTAAGAAAGTCAATGACACATAAAACAAGTTCTAATCAGAGCTGACACAGTTGTGGCAAGCTTGCGAAGCTCCAAAGAGCGAGTGCCGCCAAATGCCATCTTCAAGATGGCGGTGGCGCACGCAATCATGTTATTGCATGGCAAAGATGTGTAGTTGTGCTGAATGGCAACATGCCATTCACAAAATGGTGGCCCAGCGGAACTGCTTATGTGTGTGAAGCAGGCAGCCTCAGTACTTGTCCTGAAATGCAGAAGTAACAGCTGACATAGTTGTTACTCCATAGTGGCCAATCGTGGTGGAGTGTTAGAAGCTTTGTTGGACTTTCGGAAGGATACTTCCAAAAGTCTAGTGGAAGGTGCCATGATTGGCCATTTTTTTAAGCTACGAAAGTAAAATGGCTGTAGACTCTGCCACACCTGTAAAAATGGAAAGAATGCTCTGTGTGAAGCTGCCTACATACTGCAGTAAATCTGAAGTTGCCAGCTACAGTATATCAAACATCATTACTTTGTCCCAAGGTGGAATAATTCAAGAACTAACAGAGTTCTTTTTCTAGTGTAAATATACAGCGCAGTTGTCCTTTACATCCCTAGTGCTAGGAAAGCAAAATGAGGGGACACACCACTGGGACATCTGTTGTGATGGCATCATAATGGGAGACTGCTGTGGGCTCCAACTTCTAAAGTGAAGAAATTCCAAAAAAGAAACATAAAACACCCTGTATGGATTAACTCAACATGTGCTTGCTCACTGGCTAGACAGTTTCTTACAGAAAAAGATGCTTCAGTATGGTTTAACATTTTGTGTGAGGCATAAGTATCTTTGTGGCTAGGTAGGAATTTCAGTGCTCAGACTCAGGCATCTCTGCTTTTCTTCCATCATGGTAAGCCCATTATCAGATATATCAGTGGTGTTCCAGGATGTGGGGGTATGATTTGATATTACAATCTTGTTCAAGAAAGGATGGCACTAGCCGGCCCGGTGGTGCTGGAGGTTGAGGCACTGGTTGCTAACACCTCATGCCACGCTGGAGACCTGGGTTCAGGAATGAGCCCGGCCTGCTGGGGGTTGGCATGGGTGAGGGAGGTTCGAGCATTGGAGGCAGTGTAGAGTAGTGGTTTAAGGCTCTGAGCTGAAAACCAGGAAACCTGGGTTTGAATCCCAACAGCCCCCACTTGCATACTGTGTGATCCTGAGCAAGTCACTTAACTTCCTCGTGCTCCTAGGTTGCACCTGTAAACAAGCTTTCAGCTTAGTGTGTCTCTCCGGGTTTAAAAAAAAAAAAAAAAAAGAGTATCTGAAGGACTGCTCTTCTCTCTCAGGGGATGGAGGTTGGTCATCCCACTTGCTGATTGCCCTCTGGTGATGGCCAGAGAGCAGTATGAGTCAAGAAGACATTCACTGACGTCATCACGCCAGTAGGGAGGGAGAATGGGAGAAAAAGGAAAATCAGAGCCGGCGGGCTCCATGATGGCCACACCAGCACCCGGAATGGCCCCCCAATATCTGAATTTCCCTCCTGGGTAGGAGTAAAGCCAGCACCCCTTCACCCCGACCTGGCCATGGGGGGGGGGAACCCATAGGGGATTTAGGGGGGTGTTAGGTCAGGAAAACGGTGTGGCTGGAGACTAAGTCCCTCCAAGGGAGTGACCGGAGCCACCTGCCAGGTTCAGGGAGCTATAAACAGCTCTATGGAAAAAAAGAAAGGATGGCACCCAGTATCAAGCTACTGAAATAAGGTGAAATATCCTAGTGTACTGTACCAATATGCAGGGCACATTTTGTGTGTCTGAATCAGTAGGATAAATGTTACAAATCTAATTAGATATTGCTTTTTTGTCCTGGTTCTGTGAACAGTTTTTGGGTAGGAGTTTCATAAAGTATGCATCTAAATTTATTGTGTAATGTTAGAGGACATAGTTGACTGCTTCTATGGGGAGTGACTCATTTTTTTCTTGTTTTTTTTCTCGGCTTCTCTATTAGAGATTGCAATATATTATAACTACTGCTGCTGTTTCTGTAGCCAAAAGTCACATTTCTTCTTGTCATGAGTGAAGATGAAACATGTTCTAATAATGGTTCAGCACCACATAATTAGTATGGGCATATGTCAAGTAAAATGCCTCAGGTGGATGCATTTTTCTTTTACTTCCCTTTCCCTATGAAGGGAGAGATCCTATGGGTACCTTAGATACCCTCACATAACTTTTTGTTTCATTCTGTCAATGGTACACACTCATTTGATATGCTTTGACTTTATTCGATTATATTAGTCCTTTGCTTTTTTTACCATGAGATTGTTTTTTCATTTCCATCTGCACTGCTTATTGCTAACTGGTTTTATGCTTCCTGGGTTTTCTGTGATGCCAGTCCCATAGTACTGCTCTGATGCGTGAATAACTCAGAATTATGAAAATGATATCATAAAATGTTAAAGAAACCTACAAATAAAAAGTAGTGGGCAGTGAAGATGGAGACTACATAACAGTGGTAGTAAAAAAGTAATAAACATAATTTTCCATCAGCTCTCCCTCAAACATTTTAGTAGAGTCATTACCCTTGAAAAGAAGGCCCATGAATGTATTTAAAGGTACACCTACAGTATTTAAAATGGACTCCCTTCACCCCTGAGTCCTTTTGGACAATATACTGTATGTGTATCTGCAGTAGTGTTCCAAGACTAATTAATGTGTTGCTGCCGTTTACCTATATCACTTCATCGGTAATAATCAACAGAAAGAATTTGTTTAAAAAATATACTATAGACATTTTATTAAATTAAATGATTACATTATCAGGCTTTGGCTGATACTCTTTTTTTAAATATTTTGAAATAGTGAATTTTTAATGTTCATGAAGGTGCTGGAGTGACAGCACTGAAGACTGAAGCCCTTGCCAAGTAAAAAGGTACAGTAAGCAACATTTTTTTTTACATTTGCATGCATTGCAACTTGGAAGTTGAATTACAGTACAATCATCAAACCAACCATGCATTTAAAAATCATAATATACAGCTCCTACTGTATAATACACTATCAACATGACAGGTACACAGTCACAGTTTAAGCTACCTTACAGTAACGTGTCTCAACCCCGTCATGGGAGGTCCAGCATATACTGTAGGTAAAAGGGTAGCTCAGACTCCATGCCCAGTCTGCCCTTGACCTGTCATGAGAGACTGCCAACAAAGGTGACAATCAGTTCCAATTGTGTTGGCAGTTTTGTGATGTGGATAGCTGCCTACTATGAACTAGACTGAGACAAACGCAACTCATTACACACAGGCCACCAGAAAGCAATCAGAAGGTACTCCCTTCAGGGTGCCTTCCTCAAGCAACTGGTCATGGAACCAACTCGTAGAAGGCAATACTGGACCTTGTGCTCACAAACAGGGACAGTGTGATGGGGGTAACAGCGGGGGAGCACCTGGGAAACAATGACCACCAGTCATTGTGGTTTGAAATCACAGAAAGAGCAGAACCAAACCACACAAAAACACGTATCCTGGATTTTAGGGGGGCAGACTTTGGGAAAATGGGGAGATACTTGAAAGAGGCATTAAGGGGAATGGGAAAGGAATCAGGGGTTGAGGAACAGTGGGCAGTATTTAAAATGGGGATTACAAGAACAACAGAATTATGCATTAAGCAGGTTAGCAAGAGGAAAAGGAGGAGGAGACCATTATGGTTTTCCAAAGAGGTAGCAAAGAAAGTGAAAGCCAAAAAGATTGCATTCAGGCAATACAAAAAGACACAGGCAGAAGGGGATAGGGAGAAGTACCAGGAGAAGCAAAGGGAGGCAGGGAGGTCAGTAAGGGAAGCCAAAGCTCAGACAGAAGAGCACATTGCAAAATCAGTGGGTAGAGGGGACAAAACCTTTTACAGGTACATAAGTGAAAAAAGAAAGACAAAGGGAGGGATAGTGAGACTGAAGAGGGAGGATGGGGGCCACGTGGAGGATGACAACAGTAAAGCTGACATATTGAACAGGTATTTCTGCTCAGTCTTTACTTAGGAAGAGGATGGTAATGGGTCTGAAGGGAGTACAAGGGGTGAGAATGGTGCAGAAATGGACACAAGTCCCTTTACAGAAAGGGTCCTGAAGGAACTGGAAGTAATAAAGTTGATAAAGCAATGGGGCCAGATGAGGTGTTCCAGGGTCCTTAAAGAACTAAGAGAGGTGGTGGCTGAACCTCTGGCTATCCTGTTTAGCCAATCACTGGAAACAGGGAGGTACCCAAAGACTGGAGGACAGCAGATGTAGTCCCCTTATACAAAGTGGGAACAAAGAGGAAGCAGGAACTACAGACCAGTCAGCCTCACCTCGGTAGTGGGAAGATCATGGAAGCACTACTGAAGGAGAGATTGAGTAGAACATCTGAGTTGTCAATGGACTACAGGACCCAAGGCAGCATGGTTTCACCAGGGGAGGTCATGTCAGACTAACCTCGTTGAATTTTTGACTGGGTGACTGGGGAGGTGGATCAGGGAGGCGGTGGACATGGCCTATCTGGACTTCAGCAAGGCCTTTGACACTGTGCCACATAGAATACTATTACACAAACTGGGGAATATGGGTGTGGGCAGGACAGTAGTGTGGTGGGTAGGTAACTGGCTGGGTGGCAGGACACAGAGGATGGTGGTAAATGGCTGTCACTCCACAGAGGGAAGAGTGACCAGTGGGGTACCACAGGGATCAGTGCTGGGACCGGTCCTATTCAACATCTTCATCAGTGACATTGCGCAGGACCTAGAAGGCAGAATTTCACTGTTCGCTGATGACACAAAGCTCTGTAACAGAGTAGACACACCAGAGGGTGTAGACAGAATGAGAAGGGACCTGCAGAAACTTGAAGAATGGTCAGGGGTTTGGCAGTTGAAATTCAATGCAAAGTGCAAGATAATGCATATGGGGCACAAAAACCCTGGCACAATATATCAGTTGGGGGTGAGGATATAGCATGCACCAAGCAGGAAAGGGATCTTGGGGTTATCATCTCCTGATGACCTCAAGGTAGAGAGCATGTGTGACAAGGCAGCAGGTAAAAGCAAATAGGATGCTGGGATGTATAGGCAGGGGCATCACCAGCAGGAAAAGGAGGTCATAATTCCAGCTATACAAGACACTAGTGAGGCCCCACCTGGAGTACAGTGTACAGTTCTGGAGACCATACCTATGTAAGGACATAGACAGGGTAGAGAAGGTTCAGAGGAGGCAACAAAGATGGTGCATGGATTGCATCACAAGTCCTATGAAGACAGGTTGAAGGAACTGAACATGTACTCCCTGGAGGAGAGGGAGGGAGAGGATATGATAGAGACATACAAGTATCTTACAGGGAGGAACAGGGTGCAGAAAAACACTAGTTTTAAGCGAAAAAGATGTTCCAGGACTAGAGGCATGGGATGAAGTTGGAAGGAGGATGATTCAGAGGAAACATGAGAAAAGAATTTCTTCTAGGCAATTGGTGGACAAGTGGAACACCCTGCCAGAGGAAGTGGTGGGGGCTGAAACAATCACGGGATTTAAGAATGCATGGGATAGACATAAAGGAATTCTGGAGGTCAGGGGTAAGGGGCAACAGACTTCTAGGAAAACAAACTGAACTTACAAGCTCAAATGGGCAGACTGGGTGGGCCATAGGCCCTTATCTGCCGACACTGTCTATGTATCTATGTATGTATCTATGTATGTATGTACTTGTGGCCAGTCCTAAGCTGTGCTGGATTTAAACTGGTGAGCTAGAGGTGAAAAGATCCTTAGCCAGCTACCACTTTATCAATCCATTCAGTCCCCAACTGATATATTCTAAAATGCACAAAACTATAGCATTTGACTGTGGGGGCCTGTGCTCTGCAATCCCCATGGACTGAGTCAGGAAGGATTTACACCTTCAGTCAATGAAAATAAGATTTGTATTAGTGAGTATACTGAGGCTATGGAGCAGTGAATACCCCTGAATTATTCTGTTATCAACATTTCTCGAAGGGTGTAGTTTCTTATGATCAACTGTTAATAAAGTGAATTCAGTTATTGTTAAATGGAAACATTCTGGAAGATGTTTCGTAGTTTGCTGAGTTTATAAGAAGGAACCAGTGTCATAGTTAATTAAAGCTATTCTCTTACTGTATTTGTTTTAATCAGCAGAGACACATTAAGCTGAAGCTTGTTTACTGGTGCGACCTGGGAGCACAAGAAAGTTAAGTGACTTGTTCATGGTCACACAGTATGCAAGTGGGGGCTGTGGGATTCAAACCCAGGTTTTCAGGTTTGCAGCTTAGAGCCTTAAACCACTGTGCTATTCTGTCTCCTTTAGTTGTTCTTTACTAACACTGATAGAGTCATTGTCAGCCATTTAACCACTAAGAACATCCTAGCAATTCTGAGCCTCATATTTTGGGATAGATTTGTAGAAGTCTGGCCATGAGTTCATAGTCCAGTACTTCTTTCTGACTGCAAAATCTAGTGTGATTTTATTATTTCTTTTATTTGGTTTTAGTTTTGGTGTCCATATAGCAACTGCCTTATGGGTACAAATGGTGATTTGGAAATGAATTTGGTTATACATAGCAACTTAATACACACTATCTGCAGCAACCATTCAGTGCACAGAGATAGGAAGTAAGAATTAGGGATGTTACACGCAGCCCATGGAGGTTAAGCGCAGAAAGGAAAAAGATGAAATATGGAGAGGTTGCATGCCTTTTGTCAAGGTCACACAGTAGGTTAAGGACAGTGGTGTGATTCAAACTTGGTTTTCCAGGGTCACAGATTTGCACTTAATCTGCTAGGCTACACTGCCTCTATGTAGTTGTGACCACAAATATGGTCACCAAAAGGGCAGCCTTGACTTGACACTAGAAATGTCCTTACAATGACAACATTACAGTAAGTAGCTTTAAAAACGTCTTTGAAATCTTTGTCCCTTGATGTATGTAAAGGCTGGATTTCATTATCGAATACTGTTTGGTTTCTGAGAGCATAAGTAAATATTGGATGTTTGTTTGCCACCTTCATCATCTGCAATTACAAAAGGGTATTTGTGTGTGTGAAAATGTCTGCCAAAACAGTTGCAACTCAGAGGAGGTCAGTGGTATTTGTTCAGCACAGTTCATGGCTGGCAAATGTGCCTTGCTGAGTTGTAATTGATTTTAAAATGCCACCTTCGTACTTAAGTATGGATCATATGGTTCATAAACCTGCTCTGTTTAAAAAGAGCCAGCAGCACCAAAATCAATAACCAGCAGAAAAATACAATAATTGTTTGAAGTAGTTCCTTATTACTTTTTTTTAAATGTTTTTCTTTTTCTATGTGCTTATTAGATGGTTATCTACCTAACAGTATTTACCAGATGTGATGTAAAAAGCAACACTTTACCTGGATGCCGACGTAACTAGTTCTGCTCCTCCCACTACAGATTCACTAGGTGTTTAGCTACTCCACTGAATAGGATCTGTATATAGTTCACTCTCAATGACTTAAGCCTTGTATACAAATATGTATGATGAAATCTCTGTGTTGATCAGTAACTATGTAAATTTACTGCATATGTACAAACTGTCTTTGTTTCCCTGATTAGGAGCCTTTGTAAATGAGTCCTTGACTCAAAGGTTTGCAATTCTGATTCTAATAAAATAAAATAAATAAATAAATAAAATGTGACATCACTCATTGTTACATCACAAGCTCTGCTACCTGATTGGTAACATATGTCACAAGTTACCAATCAAGTTGCAGGAGATTTGAACTTTTTCATGATCAGTAGTGATGTCACAGACAGCAAGGTCACAATGCTGATAATGTCTAGGTTACAGGAAGTAATAAAATGGATTATTTATTTATTTAAAAGTTTTACCAGGAATGCATGCGAAGCAGACTACTGCTCAATTCCAGATACGTCCTGGGGGAGAGGGATGAGGAAATACAATTGAAAGGTGCACAATAGAGACAGTTCAACAATACAGAAACAGGTCATACAATAAATAGTACAATAGTTGTGTAGGACATTACAGGATCAAATTCATCATAAAAATGGCAATCAGAGTAAGCTGGTAGTCACTGTACACGTAAACAACTAGGCCCTAGTTCTGAGACGTGTTCAGGTACATGTGCAGGTGATGGTGAAATATATTTTAAGGAAGGAGTTAAGGTGTTAAGAGGAGGTAAAGTGCCAAATAGTCTCAGGAAGGGAGTTCCACAGCTTGGGCATCTGAGATGAGAAGGCCGCCTGACCAGCAGCAGTGGACATGAGTGGAAAAGATAGTAGGAGAGAGTTGAAATTCCTGAGGACATACTCTAGAGGCACTTGGGCTGTCAGGACTGCGGCGAGGTAAGGGGAAAGGGTCTGGGACCAGAATTTAGCCATGAAACTTATGCAGTGGGACTGTCTCTGATTCTGGAGGGAGGTCCAGAGTTTGGTAGAAGGCACAGAGATGAGTGGAGGGAGGACAGTCAAGGGCATAATGACAGAAGGAGTGGAAGAGAGTGTTCAGTCTGGCTAGGGTGGACTTAGGAGCAGCACTGTAGACTACACTGCAGTAATCAAAGATAGGGTGAATAATTTTCTGTACAAATGCCCAGCAAGCCGGCAGCAGGATGCAACCCTGGTTGTGTTATAAGGCACCCAGCTTGGGTTCTAGCTTTCTATGGATAGCTTCAACATGTACAGAAAAGTCAAGTTGCTGGTCTAGCCAGACCCTGAGACATCTAAATGAGGAGCAGGCCTCCAGAGAAGTCCCATCCAGGGTGTGGAAGGAGGAGATGGAGGGGAGTCGAGAAAGCTTGTGCTTCATGCCAAAGGTTAGGGAAACTGTTTTCTTGGCGTTGAGAAACAGCTGATTAGAGCAAAACTAGAGATGGACATCATTGAAGTCCTTCTGTAGTCTGGTTATCACATCAGAGGTTGTGGGTCTGGATGTATGCAGTACAGTATTGTCCACATACAAATAGATGGAAGAGTTTGGGCAGACAGAGGGCAGATCATTAAGGAAAATGGATAACAGGAGCGGGCCAAGGACCAAACCTTGTGGAACACTGGTGGTCACCGGGAGACCAGCAGAGGTGTTGTTGCCAATTCTGACAGATTTTGACCTGCTGACAGGTAGGAGTGGAACCAGCTGGTGGCCTCGTTACAGAGCCCTGCAAGAGAGAGCTTAGATAGGAGGAGGGAGTGAGAGACAGTGTTGAACATTTTTGCCAGGTCGACAAAAACAGCTGAGGTTATGTGGCCTTTATCCATACCTGTAAGGATGGCATCAGTGAGCCTTAGACGGGAGGTGGTGGTGAAGTGGGATTTCCTAAGACCAGTCTGGTAAGGAAAGAAGAAGGAAGAGGAGTCAAGAAAGGAGGAGAGTTGTGAGAGAACAAGGTGCTCCTGCATCTTAGCTAATATAGGGGGAGGGAGATGGGGTGGTAGTTACCAGGGGAGGAGGGGTCTCCACCCTTTGGAAGGGGAATGAATGTGGTGTGCTTCCTCTCTGATGAGATTGAAGTGAGGGAGAAGGAGAGGTTGAAGAGAGAAACCAGGTGACTGGTGATGGTGGAGGCCAACAAATACAGCATTTTGGAGTCCAGTCCTGAAGGGCATTTCCCCTTGGAAGGGTTAAGGGCGAGGAGTTCGGTGAGTACATTGGATGTGGTGACATGGCGAAAGGAGAAAGAAGGCATAAGAGGCAGAGATTGGGCATGGGGGGAGGGTTAGTGGTGTTAGGCGGGACTGTTGGATGAGTAGACAAAAGTGCTGGTGCACAATTAGTGAAAAATGAGTCAAATTCGGTGGCCACTGCAAGAGAGTCAGATGCAGAGCAGCCGTCAATGACAAGGACAGGGGGGGATATCGATTTAACCACCTTCCAGAATGTAGATGGGTGGTTTAAATGAGTATGGAAGGAGGCTTTGAAGTGGTTGGCTTTTGCCTGGTGGTTTAATCTTGTGCAGGCATTATGGAGAGAGTGATATTTTTGGAGATCTGCTGGATTACTGGAGGCCTTGAAAGACTTCCATGCCTGGTCTCTGACCCTGAGGTGGTCCATAAGGTCAACTGAGATCCAGGGCAGGTGAGCACCCCTCACTTGAGCTCACCTGAGTGGGGCATAGAAGTCTCTGACCTCCAAGAACCTAGATGTGAAATACTCCAGGGCAGAATCTATAGAAGTGGCATGAGAGATAAAGGATCAATCTGTATTCACCAGGTCATTTAGGAGCGAGGCAAGGTCCAGGGATTTAAAGGACCTGGTAAATATTACTCTGGGGTAGTGTCTTAGCTCTGCATGTTTTTCTTACCAGGTAGATCATGTGGCTATTGCTTAGGTAGTCCAGCAAGAGGCCGAAGGCAGTTTTATGATGAGGGTGTGAGGTAAGGGTCCAATCAAATAGACAGTGATTCAGGGATCTAGTGTTCAGGTGGGTGGGCTCTGTAATCTGTTGGGACAGGTTTAGAGAGGCCACCTGGTTGCAAAACTTTGAGCTGGCACTGGAAAGCCAGTTCAAACTGAAATCACCTGAGATATAAATCTCTCCCCCGGATGTATGTGATTTTAGGGTGGCCAGATGATTAAGGATAGAGGATGTAGGGCAGTCCGGAGAACAGTAGGAACTGACTATAAATATAGGAACTGAGTGAGGGAGACCAATTTTTATTAATAACACATCAATGATCTGTGCAGGCAGAGGTAGCAGAACTGGGGAGAACTGGAGCGATGAAGAGAAGCACATGGCCATGCCTCCACCTCTTTTGGTTCCTGGTCAGTCATTGCAAAGGATAGTGTATCCTGGAATCGATAATTCCACGTCAAGGTGATGAGGCTTTAGCCAGGTTTCGGAGATAATCATGACATCTGGTCTTAAAGCTAGGACATTGAGTTTTAGCAGGGTTAGCTTGTGTGGGAGGCTGTATATATTTAAGTGTGCAATTGTTAAGCTCCATGGTAGGTGGAAAGTGGTGAAAGAGTTTAATCCATGTGGTGTATTTGGCCCAGGATTTGGCTCGACATCCACTGCCTGTAAGAGTAAGAGTGTTATTAGTAGCTTGTGATCATGTATGGCCCACAGAGGTTTGCGATGTGAGGTTGGAGGTTGATAAGGAAGCATAGAAGTGTCCCTGGCTGGGAATTTAAAATCTAACAATGCAGCACGAAAAGAGGGTGATAGAATATTAGGACCGATCAGTCGAGTGAAGAGGGGGCCTACGGATGGCAGTCGGGCAGTAGAGCTAGCAGAGAGATGAGAGGGTAACTCCATGATGTTGATTACTGGATGAAGTGCCTGTGTTTCTGTGTAGGAGGAGGGAGGTAGGGATGTCAGGGGTGCAAGAAAGGTGACTATCATAAGACAGAGAGGCAGCATGCTTAAACTGCTGGGAGGTGGTGCAGGAAATACTGATCGCAGTGGCCACCACTGGTGGGCACAGATAACCTGCTAAGGAAGAAATGGCCTGATTGTTATTTTCAGCCTCACATGATCCACAGTGATCCACACTATAAATTTTCAAGCTCACCAAGGGTGGTGGTGGGGGTGGCGGGGATCACTCTGCCACTTGTGAAATGGCAGTGTTGTCTTGCAAAAGGCTCGCACGGAGCAGTCTGTTTTTTGAAAATGGTGTCAAAAACAGTTTTGGTCACCACTCGCACTGCACATGTCCAGACCTCCGTACCTGTGTGTGTTGTGGGCGGCGGGCAATGCAGCTCTGGGGAGGGCAGCCAAG
The DNA here is from genome assembly GCA_016271365.2 of Neoceratodus forsteri. NCBI lineage: Eukaryota > Metazoa > Chordata > Ceratodontiformes > Ceratodontidae > Neoceratodus > Neoceratodus forsteri. Next base: position 627,032,037 of record JADMNL010000023.1, on the reverse strand, counting down.
ACTGGCCCTCATGACCAGCGGGGAAGCTGCAACAGGAAGAGCAGGGTAAGGAGAATTAATACTTGCAACTTGGAGGCGGGGTCTGTGAGTGTGCTGGGAAACAACCAATATGCTAAGCACATAGCTGAGTTAACTTTGTACATAAAAAAAGCACCATAATAAGGTAGCGTGGCATTCCCCACATCACACATAATAAAGTAAAGAAAAGAAAATATTACTTCTGATAGCTGGCTATTTCTGAAAGCTACTATTAATTTCTGATGGTACGTTAGCTCTATAATGCTGCATCTATAGCTAACCAGACGAGTAGATTTGTCTCCTAATTTCTCTCCTTACTTCACTGACTATGAAGCCCCTGTGACCATGTAAAAACCTTGTAAAATATGTCATTTACGAAAAAGAATACGAAGAGGCAGGATGGTAGTAAAGTGGTTTGAAACCCCCTAATTGTGTTACCCTGCTTTAGAGAGTGACTGAGTCCTGCAGCAGCATTTGAAGAAATGCCCTGATAACCGGAACCAACACTTCTATACTGTACCTATAGCAGAACTATGAAGAGTCATAGACTGCAAATTCAGCACACTGAAATTTAACATAGCAGAACTGACATTACTGTAGCAGTGCCATTCAGTTAAATTAGCACTAGAATGTCTTATGTACCTTATTAGAATAAAAATAGGTCAGTCCACTTTTATTGAATATGAGTGAAACAGCATAATGAAAAAAAAACATTCTGAGGAAAAGAAACCAATCTCAATCCCCTATTACATAAAAATAAATAGCATACTGTAGCTGTCTCCTATCACAGAAATATCATTTCCTAACTGCAGGGCTTCATTTGCATGTCTGTCACAAACACTATGAAAGTTCCCTTCCCCACGATGTGAAAAACATGCTGTTGTGCCACATTTTATACAAAACATATTCTAGCTACCAGAAGCATGAATACAATGTGATAACAAATGCAAACACTTAATGCCATCGTATTAGGGAATGGGTCACTGATATTGGTGCTTTGTCTGTTGTTCTTCATCTACCCTGGTATAGTACCTGCTGTCTAAATATCCGCACCTTTTACTTTGCTGAGATAGTGGTTTACAGTCAGTGATAATACAGCATCTTGTCTGGCCAGTGAGGGGTTATGACATGATGAATGGCTTGCATTAGTCCCCAGGAAGACAGTTATACCATCTCCTCAGCACGCTCAACCTCCAGTGGCCCAGGGCCTGGGAGCTTTTAGTAATAACAGTTTTTAGCAAGGAGAGACTACCTTTGGGGGAGTGTTTTTGTTATCAGTGCCTTGAACTCCCATAATCTGTCATGTATACCCCCCTGAAGCAGAATGTAGCCTTTGGCTGAAGGCAGCTAGTAGTACAAATGAAACATCAATACAACAAAACAGCAGCTCTGAAACACAGCTGGAAGCTTTTAGAAGCTTCTTCATGCCAGAGGCATACATTTGGGGCTTACTGGAGACTTGGTGAGCAAACTTTTGGCATGTTTACAGTATTTATCATGCAGACTATACTTTTATATGGCACATTCAACTTTCCAGCCGTAACACTTTTGCATAGAAGATATTTACCCACGTATAATAAAATAGGATGATAACTACAGTAGAAAGAATGATGGACATTTCCTATCACTAAATGGCTCAGAAAACAGATATTTCAAATGACACACTATATGATTTGATCCTTCACAGCAGAGAATAAAGACGCTCTGCAGCATGCAAGTACGCAGTAGGGGCTAATACAAGGAAATCTGGTCAAACCAGGCAATTTTAGTGTTGGTAATACTATTGACCTGACACTTAGTTGGGTATTGAAGAAAAGACTGGAAATTAGGAATGTAAAGGGAACTAAACTGGACAATGTAAAAGAATATAGGTACCCAGGGATGATCATAGAACCAGGGTTATGGTTTTCAAATCACGTTTCTGCAGCAGTCATTAAAGTGAATAAAAAACTAGGCATACTGAGGAGAAGATCTGATTTAGTAAAGAAACAATGATAAAGACAGCACAGTACAGCAGATGATACTGCCTTTGCTGCAGTACGGTAGTTTAGTTATATGAATTCGAGGAAAGTTGACATGGTTAAGCTAGATAGGATTAACAACGGAATGGCTCGATGTGCTTTGAAACAGAAAGACAAGACACATCACTGTCAATTGTATGAAGAATTGACGTGGAAGACATTAGCAACTAGGAGACGGAGGAAGTGGGTCATGATGTTATATATAATTATAAATACTGGAATTAAACATCCTTACATTAATTATTACAGACAGAACACAATGGGCCAGATAGTCAAAATCTTGCCCTGGCGCAAAACCCAGTTTGTACACGCAAATGGGGTTTTGCGCCGATGCCCCATAGTCAAATGTCAGTGTTGCACTGGTGCACTGGGATTGCACCAGGGCAATCAGTAGAGGGGTGCACAAGGCAAAATTATGCAAAGTGGGAGGCGGGGACTTGAATATCGGTGCAGTCCAATATCCAGAGTATTTGCTCTTCACAAGGGTGCTGTGCATGGCCCTTCTGCACAGAGAAAATACAGCTGACTGAAAGCAGGTCTTAATCCAGCTCAGTCCTATTAGCTGCCAGAAGTAGTGCATAGGTGCCCCCCCACCACCCCAACACATAACTTCCTGGTGTCTAGTGGTGCCCCCAGCATTCATATTGCAATCCCGTTTGAAGTGCACTGTGTCCCTGGTGACTAGCAGTGCCCCTCATCCTCTGATCCCAGTCAGGTTAAATATCCCTGGTGTCTAGTGATGCCCCCCAGCCTCCAATCCCAGTCCCATGGTATCATAGATATTTCCTTAGTGTCCAGTGGTCCCTCCCCCCAGCCAATCCCCATCTTGATAGAGGGAAAGCCACCCTCATGACAGCTGGGTTGCCACTGCCCATGTCACACCATAAGTACAGATGTTGGTCCCCCCCACAACAAAGCACCATCCTCGAGCCACACAGTGTACAGGTTCTCCCCTGCCCATACCCCATTGGTGGATGGCAGCCCCCCATCCACCCACAGCACCTACTACCACCCCCCAGTCCCCCTACCTGTCTGTCGGTGCCATGGGTAAAGTACGTTGAGTGGCACAGCCCACCACACATCTCCCAGCCACCCAGCATCTCCGATTAGCAGGGAGCACATCTTATTTATAAGGCAAGATGTGTCACCTATGCCATATAAATAAGATGAGTTTCATGCTAATGACAGATCCTGGGTGGCTGGGAGATGTGTAGTGGGCTGTGCCACTCGACGTCCTTTACCTGTGGCATTGATGGACAGGTAGGGGAACCCTGGGGGTAAGAGTCAGTGCCGTGGGTGGGGGCCTCTATCCACCAAAATGGTATGGACAGGGAGGCCTGTACACTGTGTGGCTCGGGGATGAGGCTTTGTTTGGGGGGGCACTGACGTCTGTGCTTATTGCTTGACATTGGCAATGGCAACCCAGCATAACTGAGGTGTCTGTCCTGGTACCAGGATGGAGATCGGTTGGAGGGATGCACCACTGGACCACCAGGGAAATATCTACGGTACCACAAGACTGGGATTTGAGGGTGGAGGGCACCACTAGACACAAGGGACATTTGAATTATATAACAGGACTGGGCAAGAAGGGTGGGGGGCACCTCTAGCACCAGGGACAGCTTATGGGGATGGGCAATGTTTGGTGCTATAGGACCTGCAGCCCCATTCAAATGAGCTCATAATGGGCATGCAAATGGCCTTAGTGCCTTGCATGCCCAATGGGCTTATTTGCATGGGGACTTTTGAATATTGCAAATTTTGCCTCAATGCTAGCCATTCCCGGGGCCCTATTTCGGGGGCACTATCAGGTGGTGCTATGTGGCTTAGCAGTTGGCAATACAGGACCTCTGAATATAGCATTTCTGCACACTGGCACTGTTGCAAGATGGAGTGCAAATGTTTGTGCTCTGCCTTGCTCTTTTTTGAATGTCTGGCCCAATAATTCCAAACCTCACAATTTGCAGGAATCTAACTGTAGAGAATTAGGTGCACCAAGAGTAATGACCAAATCTGGGGAGATGGTAATGTCCTTCACTGAAGCAAAAATCCTGAAAAAAACATAGCCCAGAGACTAGAAACAAAGCCTTCCTAAAAATGTTTCAGTTACCAGTTTTAAATGAAATGATGCATGTGTGTAATTGCTTTTAGATTGCATATGTATTGCAACTTCGTGTGTAACATATTATAACCTTATGTATAATACACTGGAGACTAATGGAATGCAACACAATACTACAGAATTCAGCAGCAGAGTGCAGTAGGAAACAAAGCAATTTCAATGACGGTTAATCCCTTTTGTTATGTAGGGATCTATGACACTGTGCTGCATCCTGTTGGGCTTTACTGTATGTGAAACTGACAGTCACATAAGCAACTACACAGCACTCACCACCATAAACATACGCAGTCCACCCCTGGATTAGGTTGGTGTGAAATACATTTATTTTCTTCCAAGAGACCCTGGTATGAAACAAAGGCATCTAGCGGCGTACACTGCGCCCAGTGTTTTGCTCAGTAGAGCTTTCTAAGGGATGGGTGACTCCTCTTGACTAATTTCTTGTATACACACAAAGCCGCAAGTGCAATAAATATTATTTAAAGTGACAGACATCAAATTCAAGATGTATAACACAAGATCCAAAAATGGTTCAAAGATCCAAATAACAAAAAGTAAAAAATGGGTTAAAAACAATTGGTACATCTTGCACAGTCCTTTTTAAATTGTACTTAAATAGTTAAGACAGTTATACAATAATCCTCTATTATAGTCAATCTCATTATAATGAATCCCACCTATTACAAACGCATACCTTGGATCCTGGGTTATTTCTGTGAAATCTATTTGCAGTCTTATTGCAGTCCTATTGGTGGTACTTTAAAAATTCTCTTTGGGTGCTGTCTTGCCTGTATTGCTCAGTCTGCTACATGCCTTGTACCATGGGGGAGTTAATTGATGTTTATTAGCAGGGACCTTGGTGTCAATTGGCAAACTCAATGCAGCTATCTCACCAGTGAAATAGCTAAGCGTCCCTTACCTTCTCCCCCCTCCTCTACTAAATATGCTCATCTTCTCTAGCAAGCCTGGCAAACCCGGTGCCCCTTCCCACTCATGCCAACTAGCCTTAAAATGACTGAAGTGGTACATGGTAAGACTTGCATGGCTACTACTAATGTTATCTGGAAACATTCACCCAAATCCTGGACCTGCCCCTATAATGTCCCTAACTGCTAGTACTCAGGGGGCCCTAACTATTGCCTCTATTAACATCTGTAGCCTTACAGCTAAATTTGACTCCCTCCAGGTATGGGTCTCTCAGCATGAACCGGGCATCCTGTCCATAGCAGAGACATGGCTTATCCCTAGAATCCCTGACCAAGCCATCCAACTGGAGGGTTACTCCTCCTTCAGGCTGGATAGAGCTGGTAAGCGAGGTGGCAGCTGCATCTTCTACATCAAGGAAACCCACCAAGGTTATGTTCTCCCAGGGCCTACTTGTGGTAGTCACACCCAATTGCTCACAATAAAACTGCAACTTGGGTCATGTGGTAAACCCCTCATACTGCTATCAGTATATATACCTCCTAAAGAGCAGGCCACTAGTTTTAAGTTTGCTCTTGACTACATCTCTGACCTTCATGGCAACTCAGAAATCTTGGTACTTGGGGACTTCAGTATTAACTGGTTGTCCTCTGAAGTGGCACCCTACAAGGGTGCCCTGTCTTCTATTAATATGACCCAACTAATTGAATCCCCAACCCGCTTAAACTACCTGTAAGGGACCAGCACGCTAATTGACTGGCTCTTAACCAACTGTCCCAACAGAATATCCAGTGTTTCTGTCCTATCCTGCATCATTAGTGACCACTCCCCCATCCTCTGTACCTGGCCCAACAAATCACCCAAAACTCCTCTTAAAACGATAACCGATAAAGTGTTAAAAACAGGGCAGCTCGGTTCATTCAAAGCATACCTCAGCCTGCATGACTGGTCAGCAATCCACAACACCTTGGATGTTGATACCGCGCTTGAGCTCTTCATCAACACCTTCAACATGGCCTACAATTTATTTGCCCCCCCTTAAAAAAAAAGGAAAATCAGGGGTGCAGGCAACTCCTGGATCACACCTCCGCTAATCTATCAAATGAGGGAAAGTGACTACCTTTGGTACAAGGCCAAGCACTCAGGGTGCCAGAGTGACCTCCAAAAGTACAAAGAAGCCCACAATAAATGCATTGTAGCCATCCGTAAAGCCAAGAGTCTCTTTTACAAAAATGAGATTAGCAAATCATGGGGTGATAGCCATAAATTAAGGGACAATATTAAGTCCTTAACAAGTAAGCCCAGTAAAGAGCCAACCTCCCTTCTCAGCATAAACAGAAATATCTTCAAGGATCCTTATGAAATCGCCATTGTTCTAAACAAAAATTTCACTGACCTCAGTGGGGTGCTCCCTCCAGACTACCATAATCCACCACCTGTAAATATCTCTCACAACAGCTCCTCCTCCCAGCTTAGATCACCTCCCCCTTTCTATTTCAGAGTTGTAACCAAATCTGAGGCCAAAAAATGTCTAACACAAGCACTAGGGAAAACCAGAACCAGTGGGGATATGCACGATCTGAAACTAGTTTCACTCGCTCTTTTTTTTTCCCAATTATTTTTCCCTCCGGTCATGGTCTGTAGGGCCTCTCTCAGGCATCCTCCCTGTTCCTGCCCTGCCTGAAGTCCTCCAACCTGTGCCTCCTCTCTCCTCTTCCCACAGTCAGCACCCCCAGCTTAACCCCTCTGGGGTGGGGCTGCCCCTCCTCTTTGGGCACTCTTTTACAGTCAGTCTCTGGCTGTGGGTGAGGTCCCGGGCGGAGGAACCTGGAAGGCCAGGCAGGATGGACCCAGCCAGGGGCATGGGGGCAGGTGCTGCTGCCTACCCTGCAGATCAAGCTTTTCTGTGTTCAGGTGCTCGCTGCCCCCTCCCATGCATGGTGCATGCCCTGACGCAACGGCTCATGACAACTCTGCCAAGCATCAGCCACGCTGAGTATGTGCTGCCCTGCATGCTGCAGCGCCCCCAGTCTCCACTGGGAGCTGCTGGCATGCTGGGTGATCCCCAGCCCTCCCCTCCGGGGAGGAGAGCAGCCCAATGGGTGCTCAATCCTCTACCCACCCCTGCCGACCCCATGCACCCAAGCCTGCTGCTGAACTTGGGTTGCCGGCATAGTGCGAGGTGTGGCGTCTAGCGCCTCAACCCTCAGTGCCACCGGGCTGGCATTTCACTCACTCTTGACAAACTACTTTCTCCTCTCACCTAGATCCTCAATCTGTCACTGGCAACTGGGAAATTCCCTCAGATCTGGAAAAAAGTGGTAGTAACTCCCATCTTCAAAAGCAGGGATAGAACTACTCACTCCAACTACTGGTCCATCTCCATCCTCCCTCCTCTCTCCAAGGCACTTGAGAGGATAGTCTATGACCAGCTTGTTAACCATTTCGACAAGTACAGCCTGCTATGTCAGCAACAACATGGCTTTAGGAAATGGCACAGCACCACAACGGCACTAGTGGAGTTCACTGGCTTCGTCCACGAGGCACTAGATCAGGGGCTCTTGGTGGGGGCAACCTTCATTGACCTCACCAAAGCCTTTGATACAGTCAATAATGAGCTTCTCCTCATCCAGTTGGCTAGAACAGGACTATCCTCGGTGACTCTAGGATGGTTCTAGAGCTACCTCTGAAAGAGCACAGCAAGTCAAGATACTAAACTCTCTCTCTCTGACCAATGTAAAATCACCACTGGAGTACCCCAGTCCTAGGCCCATTGCTATTAAGCCTGTTTTTAAACAACCTCCGTGAAGCACGCCCAGACAACATCCTATTATATGCAGATGACTCTGTGCTTTTCACAAGTCACTCCAACCCAATAGTCCTCAAATAGAACATTCAGGCTACCTTCAAAGCAGCTGAGGCATGGTTCTGTAACTCCAAGCTCCTTCTCCTCGACTACAAAAATAATATAAGATTATGCTGTTTGCTTCCTCGCACAACAGGCATAGATCATATCACCCCAAGATCCTTAAAAACAAGAATTCGGCTCTAGACTTAGTCACTAGCTTTAAATACCTGGGGGTCACCCTTGACTGCTCCATGTCCCGCTCACCCAATGTCAACCATGTGGACAAGGTCATAAACTCACGCATAGGTCAACTATACAAGCACCGGCATTGCCTCACTGATGAAGCCCTCAAGATTGCTGTTACTAGCTTGGTCCTGTCTGTAGTTGATTATGACCTAGTCGTCTATGGATCAGGTACCGCCATAACTCTTAAGTGTATCAGGTTGGCCTTAAACAAGGCCTGTCACCTCTTATTAGGCACTCCCCACCTAATGCATACCTGCAGTCTCTACAATCACACTGGCTGGCTTAATCTGTACAACAGAGTCCAGTACCAGGTGTGTCTGCTTGCTAAGAAATCCACCCTTGGCCTTACCCCCAGTGTACAATACCTCTTCGCTCCCACCACCAACTGCAGGCCAACTAGAAACACCCATGGGAGTCTTTACCAAGTCCCTTTCCATCGGACATCCCAAGGACAATGTTCTTTCACATACAGAGCCCCACGGACATCCCAGGGACAACGTTCTTTCACATACAGAGCCCCCAAATGGCTGAACTCGCTCCATTCAGACCTCCAACTGGAACCCAAACTTGGCCCCTTCAAAACTAAACTCTTTTCATACCTTTCTACTACTAGCTCATGTAACTGTAACTATTAAATCCACCCTCATGGAATCTCCTCCCCCTTCTGGTCTACCATTCTCTCTCAGCACTTAATTACCACACACCCCCACCCAATCTCCCCTCCTGGCCTGCCCTTACTCGGTCTTCATCCCACTTCCCCCCTCCTCTTGTGCCTCTGTCCCAGAGCTTATGACCCTACCTCTTACCTCTGTGCTTCCACCGTTGGGCTACCCCCCCTCCCAGTCACCTCCTCTACTCTAACAAGGCCCTCTGGGCTGCTCCTATCCTTTAACTCTCCCTACTCTCCATCTAACTTATGCCTCCCACCTGCCCTAGCTCTCCTGGCATCTCTACCCCCCTACTATCCTTTCCCCCCTATAGTCCCCCACTATCCCCAACCCTCGTTAGATGCTTTCACTCTGCATCAGTGTATGCCACAGTCTTTGATGTTTGATTGTCACCACAACATTATTGCTTACACTTTGTGTATTGCGTTACTATGACGGATGCCATGTATAAGTACTGGCTGTATACTAAAGGACTCTGCACATTGCTCTAACTCAGTACCTGTCCTGTACCCTGTTATCAGCTGTAAAGTGCTCTGTTTTTACATAGAACCTTTGTATAGAACCCTGACATCTGTTGTAATGTATTCTGATGCGGAACCTTTGCAAATGAGCTCTCAACTCAAAGGTACTAATCCAAGATGTCAATAAATAAAAATAAATAAATAAAATATTAGCACCCGCTGTGCTTTTCCTTTAAATTCCCTTGTGGTGGAAGCAAGATTACTCCTTAGTGCTGTTCTGCCATATGCTGATACCCTGACTCCCTGAATGCTGAAGAAATCCGACAGTAAAAAATGAAAGGTATCATAGGTACTATATGAGCACAGAAAGGTTAAGGTCCATAACTGCTCGCCTGTTCCTAAAGACGATAATCCTGAATATTGTTCCTATTACATTATTCATCTAATTTTAATTGAAAGGCACTGGAGGTACACTAAGCTGGAGATACTGGATAAATTAAAAGCTGGTGAATGGGTGGCAAAGCTAGCCACCGAATACTGTCTGGCTAAATCAACCATCTGCACTTTTAGAAAACAAGAACACCCACTCAGAGAATTTGCTAACAGGTGCCTTGAAAAAATGGTCTTTAAAAAAAGAAACCATGTCCTGCTGCAAATGTTGATGTGGATCATGTTGTCTTGTGTTTTGAGAGTCAGCAGGATTCAAGTGTGCCACTGTCAGGTGCAGTCCTAAAGGAGAAGGCTGACAGTTCTGCCATACAACTGCTTGGTGAGCAGTGTTTTTTTAAAATCTTCACCTTGGTGACTCTGGTGATTCCAGCGAAGGAATAGCATTCTGCAACAAAAAACTGCTGGGGAGCAGATGTCGGCAGACAATGCTGCAGCTTTAGAATAAATGCCAAAGTGCTGGCCTGGTGGCACAGCGGGCTGAGGCATCTCTGCTATACCTTGCGCCATGCCGGCAAAACGGGTTTGGGAAGGACCTTGGGTTGTTGGGGAGCCAGCATGCGGGGGAGGGTGGGTGCAGGATTGAGCTGCCCAGTGGCTGCTTTTCTCTCCTGGGAAGGGGGCGGTCACCCTCCCACAGTCCCACCATCACCTGGTGGAGGTCCGGTGGTGGTGCAGGTGGGCAAGAGTGACCAGTAGAGTGTGGCATCCTGTAGTGTGTGTGGCATGCATGTGGCTCCACATGTACGCACTCACGCCAAGGACATAAGGGTGGGGGAGGCTAAAACTGGGAAAAAACAATAAAGAATAGAAGAAAAAAAAAGAATTTATGGCAAATCATATTGACAAAATTTGACATTCCGGAGGAGGGGGATTATTAGCCTGCACAATTGTACAATGTGGATGAGACTGAACTTTGTTTTAAACATCTCCTTGGCTGCATTTTGGCAGAACAAACTGAATAAGATGCCTCAAAGGGGTACAAAGTTGATAGACTGTCTCACCTTATTTGTGTGACTGTGCACAAATGCAACCATGGATCACAGACTGCAGCCTTTAGTGAACACATACAAACAGAGGTGAGAAAGAAGTAAGTGCCTCAGCTGGGACTTGAACCCAGGCTGCCAGAAATACTGTTCTGATTGCACTAGCAAGCTGTGCTACAGAGACAACTTGAACCTGGGCTGTTCCCTAGCACATTACTCTTTTTCAAATGCACAACCCAATGGCAGCACAAATATTTACTTGTAACAATCACACAGAAGTGTGGTGTGCATATTTATGGAACACATACAAACAGAGGTGAGAAAGAAGTAAGTGCCTCAGCTGGGACTTGAACCCAGGCTGCCCGGAATATCATTCCAATTGCACTAACCAGCTGAGCCATTGAGACAACTGGAACCTGGGTGCCCCAAAGCACATTACTCTTTCTCAAATGCACAACCCAATGGCACACAAATATTTACTTGTAACAATCACACAGGAGTGTGGCATGCATATTAATGGAACACATACAGTACAAGCAGAGGTGCAGTCTTTAGTGATTGGCAAGTGTGCTAACCCTAGACGTTTTCACCACATGCACAGAGCAGCTTTACCACTCTATTATTACAGCAGTGCAATTGCCTAGGGAAATTTCCAATGAATGGTTTCACAGACATTTTGTCCCATCAGTTCAGAGGTTCCAAAAGAGTAAAGGTTTGAACACTAAGACACTGCTTTTACAAGAATGGTGCCCTGCCCATCTCCATTCGGATGACTTAGACAGTAGGGATGGTAAAACCTCTGTGTTGTACCTTCCTCCTAACACTACATCCAGGATATAGCCAATGGACAAAGGAGTCATTGCTAATCTTAAAAAACATATATTCGAAGCATCTCTTAAGAGAGATCATTACCAAAGACACATGCAATGAACTAGTATAATTTCTGAAATTGTTTACTGTAAACAATACAATTTAGGTTACCTCATTTGCCTGGGACAGTATTACACCAGAAGAAATAACAAACTGCTGATGAGATGCTCTGGTATCAATTTTTGCAGAAAGCACAACACAGCATGTCCCAGAACAGCCATCAGCAACAGATTCAGACACAGAGTATGTGACTATTGCCTGTGGGTTGGGGCTGGTTGTCAGAACTCCTACTGAAGCTGAACATCAAATTACAATGTGGCTGACCCTAGATGAGCAGTGCCCTGTTGCTGAGCTGATGACTGACAGAGAGATAATTGCAAAGGTAGAGGGATATTCAAGAGACGCAGAGAAATCTGACTCAGAAGAGGAAGATGAAGATGATGCCCAGGCTGACATCCAAGCCCAGGAGGGGATATCGGGGCTAGAAGTGGGGCTTTGCTATTTTGAAGGACAGCCTAATGTGTCATTACTGCAGCTTTTCGAGCTAAGGCAGTTAATAACAACAGCAAAAAAAGAAGTTTTAAAGAGTCAGAGTCTTCAGACCACAGTGGACTCTTTTTTCAAGAACTAGGCAGAAGATGTGTTTTTAAATTGTTTTTAATGCAGTAACATTGCTAATGTAATACATCTCATACAGTACTTTGATACAGCATAACCATCTACTATTGTCTTTTATGTCAGTTAGGTACCGAGTAGAAATGCTTGATTTTTGTTATAGCAAACCCTTGTTATAATGAACCTTGGTGATGGACCCAGACAAGTTCGTTAAAACGATGGTGGACTGTATAATGCACAGAACTGAGGGGGGCAAAGAGGAACTGGGCAATTACAAGTCTGTCAGTTTTATCTCCATTGTGGGTAAACTGATGGATACATTAGTTAAAGAGGACCTAGTAAACTACCTGGAGAGAAATGGGCTCCAGGATAGTAGGATTTGTAGCAAGGAGGTCATGTCTGACCAGCCTGATAGTATTCTTTTTCTAACATAGTTTATCTCTCACTGCCATCAAGGCTCAGTGGTGGTTATGCCAACCATCTGTGCTCCATCCCCCCCTCCAGCTGACAGGGATCATGCTGCGCGGCAGTGGGGGCTATGGTTTTTTCCTTTTGCTTCTTGCCTCAAAACCTCACCCCTGAGGATGCTGACATGAAGGATGTAAGTCCAGGGCTGTAGATGTGCTGGCACTTCATCTCAGTCAGGCTCCTAATGGTATCCTCCTCTCTCCCACACTGTACATTCTGTGCCATCACCCATGCATCCAGAGGTGGCAGTAATGGGCTGATGTTACAGACCCCCCTCCCCCCCAGACAGAAGGGTAGAGCATCCTATGGGATATTCAAACCTCCTCTCCCTGGCCAGCAACCTGATAGTATTCTTTGACTGGGAAATAAGGGCAGTAGATAAGGGACAAGAAGTAGATTTACTCTACTTCCACTTACGCAGGGCCTTTGACTCACTGCCACACAGAAGGTTGTTGAAGAAGTTAGAGACTCTGTGAGCAGTGAGGACTTAATTAGAAGGGTGGGAGGTTGGCTAAGGGAGACAGCAGAGGGTGGTTGTTAACAAGGCAAATCAGGGCACAGGGGAGATTACAAGTAGGGTGACACTGGAGTCAGTCCTGGTCCAGATCATTCCAATATGTTTATCGATATATGAGAAGGAATTCAAGGCAAGATGTGTCTCTTCACAGATAACACTAAGCTCTGTGGCAGGGCAGACAGCAAGGAGGGGATAAAGGAGTTTCACAGGGACCTTGAGATGTGGTCCATGGTTTGGCAGTTGAAATTCAAATGTCACAAAGTGCAAGGAAATGCACATAGGGAACAACAACCCCAGAATGGAATACTCGATAGGAGGGGTAAAGCTGGGCACTACTACAGAGCAAAGGGACTTGGGAGTCATCATAAGGGACTCCCTAAAATGAACTAGCCAATGCAAAAAGGAGTACAGCAAAACAGCTAGTATGTTGGGGTGTACTTGGAGGGGCTTTCATAGCCGGAGGAAAGCGGTAGTACCACCTATCAGTTGATCACTGGTGAGACTTCATCTGGAATACTAGGCCCTGTTCTGAAGTCTCCACGTGTGGAAAGACTGAGACAGGCAAGAGAGGACATAGTGCAGGGTAACAAAAATGATTCAGGGCCCACAGGGCAGATCTTATGAGGACTGACTTAGGGAATTGAACATGTACTTGCTGGAAGTTAGAAAGGTGAGGGGTGACATGATAGAGACAGTCAAGTTCCTGAAAGGAATAAACAAGGAAAACTGTGAGGAACTAGTCAGCATGAATAGTGGGTCAAAAACAATGGGGCATGAGTGGAAACATGGGGGGGGTGGACATTCAGGAGGGATGTGAGAAACGTTTACTTAGAGAGTGGTTGAACCATGGAGTGGTAGGATGAGGTTGTGGTCTCAAAAGCCATTAATGGGTTCAAGAACGGATACAACAGGGTAAGGGCCTTAGTAGATACTCAGGGGGCAGTAGTGGGGGTGGGGGTGAGTCAGATCCCTTGACATGGCTACACCCCATCCCTCTTGGCTGAATGGCAGTCCATCTTGGCTTGGCTATGGATCATATTCATTTGACACGTAATGCCGGCATGCACAGTGTGTAATAAACACAAGTTTCACAGCTCTGCAGTGCCCCTTACACGCTCCTGCTACAGTGGCACCCAGCATCATGTTCCATTATAACTAAAAATATCTGGATACTTCCATCACTATGGCATCAGTTGCAACTAGCTGTAATGCTTGGCGTCACTTGGTGCCCCTGTTTTCAAATGCTTGCAATAAACTGTGTTATCTGCAGAGTTGTTAAAGAGCCAGCAGGTAGCATTGTACAGAAACAATGCTGCACATGCGGGGGCCCCCAGAAGCCATTTAGTTCTATGAGCTTAGTGATTAGTTTGCAAATTGCAAGCAGGCTTGCACATACAAGTGATGGACTAGAATTTTCTTAATGGTTCTTCACTCAAGATGCAGTACTGACTGACACAAATGTACCTGCCACTGGGAATCACTGCACTTTTACTATGGAGCTCCTTATGAATGTTACTTTGCTATCACACTACCCATCTATTTCTCCCTTCTAACATGGCAGCTCAAGTATATGGCTGGGCAAAATGTATGGATATAGCTTCCACAAAATTATCCCAAAATTCCACAATTTTCACTAAAGCTTATGAAATCTGACTGTAATTACCTAATGCTATTTTACAATTGTTAGCTGCTTACACCTTGTCCTTCCTTTAAGCAAGAGGTTAGAAAGTTGACACACACATTTAATTTTTAGGGTCTCTGAATCTGCCTTAAAATGAAGACATTGCATTCTCTAGCTTTAAAGCTATAAGGGCTTACAAATGTACAGTTTATGCATGTGTGAAATTTAAACTTTCTGAATGATTGTCTGCTCACAACTCAGACCCCTTTAAAACTAGACATCTGGAACTTGGCACACTTCTCCATTAGGTAGGTGACTATTAAAAATAAGTTTGGTGCAGTTTGGGCATTCATTATGTTCGCTTGCACGCATACGCAAGAAACATTTCATCACAGCTTAGGAGAGAAATGGGGTTTTGGAGGTGCGGCACTGTGGGGTCCAATGGCCCAGTGCCTTTTGAGGCTTGACCTGCTTTCCCCAATGCGGTGGCATGCTGCTGCTGACACTAGTTCAGCCAGTGTGCCACCACCTTGAAGAGATCTGCCGCTGCAATGAGGGAGAGACCCTCCTTGCAGGGGTAGTGCTGCCTTCTGACCCAGTTCATTTGCGACAGAGCCCCTCCCGTCGGCATACTGCTTCCCTCACCATTTGTTGTGTGCCAGGGGTACCCAATCCTCCTCAGTTTCCATGCGCTCAACAGTCTTTCTGTGTAAAATGGGGGGGCCCGTGTCCCTGTCAGCTTCATTCCCTTTCCCAGTTCAATTTGTTGATGGGGAGCCCACTCCCATTGGCTAATCTCCCCCACAAAATTTATTGTGTGCTGAGGGTGCCAATCGCTCAGCTCTCTCCCCTCGGTATGTGCCAATGGGGTGCACAATCCCTGTTTGCTACAGCCCCCAAAAAACGCTCAGGTGGCTCACTGGGAGCACACCCCAGCATGCCAATGTCCCTCTAAAAAAAAAAAAAGTCCTGCAATGTTTTTTTTTTTTTAAACCTGTGAAAGAGAACGGCCCTCGTTGGAGTTCGTGACCCCTCCCCAACCCGCCTCTACCCTCTGCACACCCTGCCTTTCCCACACCCCCCCCTCACCCCATACTTACCTCCGGAGCCCAGCACAATGATCTTCGGTGGACCGGGAACATGTCTGCACTCTTCAAAGCTGACCGTGTACTGAAGAAATGCCAGTTAGCTGTATAATGGCTTAAATAACTTTTTTTTTTAAGATGATTTTGCAGTCACTGCGTGGAATCACTTTTCTGTACTAACGAAACCACAGTGCCAGTGTTCATGAGGTGGGCTCTCAAAAAGCCTATGTTGCAAATTTGGTGGAAAATAAAAAAAAATAACTGTTTTTCGAGCGTGCGTTGCACAGTTTCCATGCATGCTCGTACCTTTGCGAATCTGTAATATTTTCACTCCAGATTTCAACATTGGCATTTTTCCACACCTCCTTATGAACAGTACAGCTGTCATTTTTCACATCCTGGCCGAAATGTATTTTTGCCCTTCCGGCGCATAACAGCACGGTCGCTATTTGAAATCAGTGTTTGGGACACATTAAGAAAATTATAGTGACACTGTTCATGAACAGAGGACCTAAAATGCCTATGTTGAAAATCTGGTAACAAAAGTCCGTAAAATGACTGTGTTACAAGCGTGTGTTGCTCAGTTTCCACGTATGCTTGGAAGTGCACAAACTTGTAATATTTTCACTCCGGATTTTCAACATTGTCATTTTGCTACACCCCCTTATGAACAGTATAGTTGTCATTTTTCATATCCTGCTCGAAATATGCGTTTGCACATCTGGTGCACAATGTCGCGGTCGCTGTGGAAAATTAATGTTTCGGACAGATTAAGAAAATCATAGTGACAGTGTTCATGAGCAGAGGTCACAAAATGCCTACGTTGAACATTTGGTGAAATAATTCCACTAAATGACTACGGTACAAGCATGTGTTGTGCAGTTTCCACGTATGCTCGGAACTTCGAGCATTTTTAATATTTTCACTACAGATTTTCACCATTGCCATCTCTTCACATCTCCCTATGGATGGTACAGCTGTCATTCTTCACATCCTGCCTGATCTGTGTTTTCACACATGTGATGCAGAATGGCATGGTCACTGTTGGAACTCGAAGTTCAGGACACTTTAACAAAATCACACTGCCATTGTTCATGAGAAGAGGTCCCAAATGCTTTCATGAGGTGGGGGTCACAAAAAGGCCATGTTGAAAATTTGTAGTGCAAATACCAACACACCCGGGGCGTTAGGGTTTCTAACCATAATGTTACACCCTGTACAGACTGACAGGCATCAGATGTGTAACTTTGGATCAAAAGCTGTAATGCTTATGCCATCCCACCCTCATCCTGAAGCCAGTGACAGGCATCGAGGTGTGCCTTGCACTCTTCAGCCCCAGACTTCACCCCATTCTTCTGTACTGCACCCATTTCAGAATATGTCCTTATGAAATGGGGTGACTGTGAAGTTGAACACCCCAAGGCACACCTCAACACTTGTCGGTGTCTACAGGATAGGGTGAGGTGAAATGCTGTGAGCATTATGGGAAAACAACCCAAACGCATGCCCCAATGCCTGTCCATCTCTGCAGGGTGGAGGTGGGGTTGGTGTGAGTTCAATACTTCACTGCCATTCCTATTCTGCATCTGTCTAACTCCTGCACGTCCAATGCTAATATCAGCAACAAACATCTGGCATTAACAAATGCTTGTTTTAATTTAGACTGAAGTAACAGAAATTTAAATTTTTGCAAGATTTTGCAAAATACTTCTGGTAATTTTGCAAAATTTTGCAAAATCGTAATTTGTCCTGAATTCCACTGTTTGAAGTTTAATTTCATCGTACCGGTTCAATATGTCTCACCCAGAATAGTGCGGCAATAACTGCGCAAGCATGTAGAGTGACAGGGTTATGACAGTGAAGGAGAAACACCACTACTCCTGTCACTCTGCATGTAATTCAGGAGCTGGTAAGTAGCTAAGTGCTGGGGGCATGTTCGAGCTGCTCCCATGATGGAGTGGCTAGGGCACCTGCACATGGTGTAATCGGGAGATCTGGGACCATGGTTCGGTTACCCCTCAGGTCTCCCCTGCCACTACTTTTTTTGGTGTATTTAAAAAAAAAAACTTCCCCCTCCCAAATTTCTCCCCATCCCCGAAGTCCCTCCTCCAGAGTTAGCTATTTAAGTTCCAGGGGCGTGGGGGCAAAGCCTGCAAAAACATAACGTCCCATTGTTGTCAATGGGCATGCTGCTCCCAACAGGTCGGTGTTTTGCCCGACTCTTTTTCTCTTCAGAGCTGTTTGGCTGCAGCATTTTTAGCCACGTTGTTTTTGCATGCGACATAATGACCCAGTGCCTAATTTCACCCTGCCCTGTTATGAATGTAAAAGTGCTGCTAAGTGCATATTTTGTCATGTGACTCTTGAAATTATTTCAGACTGCTCATGTTTATATATATTTGTACTTGTGTTTTTTGTCAGTGGTCGTCCACAGAAGTAGGCATTATTGCTCATGGGCTTATGAGGTTGCCAGATCAAATGTTTCTTCATTAAATTGCTGTGTTTTTAAAACTGAGGTAAAGAGAGGAGCTGGCAGCCATAGTGACCACCCTAGCCTTTGTACGTGCCCCCCCCGAGTTTTATTTATATATTTTCCTACATATGTGTGTATTTGCTGTGTTTTTACTGGGTTTCGGAGCTTGCATGCACTTCACTGGCTACCTCTGCTGTGACACATCATCTTTAAGATATGCTTGCTAATATACAAAGCCCTGCATAGTTTGGGACCTGATTACTTAAAAGATCTCCTGGTTCCTTACCTCCCAACCCGCCTCCTTCGCTCCACTGATATGGACTTGCTTGCTGTCCCTCATTAATGCCTGAAACAATCAAGGGACAAGTCATTTGGTGTGGCAGCTCCCATGCTATGGAACTTGTTACCAGGGAGTGTTCAACTGGCCCACATGATGGAGGATTTTAAAGCCTCACTGAACACATACCTATTCAAGCAGGTATTCCCCAGCTAGTTTTAATTCATCTGATTGTAAACTATACTAGTTGAGTTATTTTATGATGTTTTGATGACTGTTTTATTCTATGTACAGTGCCCTGAGCCTATGGGGCAGGGCACTTTAGAAATAACATTTTCCGTGCCTTACCTTGTCTCCAGCACTTAGCACAGATTCCTTTTACTGATCCCTTTGTTACTTCACTGTTCCCTCCGGGTCTTAAATACTAATAAAATATGCCCCGGTCCCTAAATTGTAAAAATGGTTCTTGTTGCCTACTAGGCCGGCAAGTCTGACATCTGACTGTGCTAGTGGTTTGGCTTGGCAGGGAAGCCCCACCCCCTCTAGGCACGCTCAATGCCAGCACACCATTGCACTGCTCCCATGTACACACATGTGGGCCTTCCAACAAGCAACAGATGCTGCTGCCATTCTGCATTTCAGTAATTTATTTATTTAAGCAGAAAGGCCCCAGGGGTTTTATTTATATATTTGCCACCATATGTGTGTATGTTTTGTACTTTCACTGGGTTTGAGTGCTTGCTTCCAGTGTTCACAGCTTTCCTTTTTACTGAGCTCATTCTGACTTCACTGAGCCTTCTGCCTCTTAATTATTAATAAAATATGCCCCAGCCCCTAAATTGTAAATCTGTTGCTTGCCATCTGATCAGCTATATATTTATTTTAAGAAAGAAACTGTCCATTGAAGATTGGGTGAGAGAGATAGGCACCAACACACACTCCTGTGAGGCCTACAAGCCTGACTTCCAATAGTGCTTGTGATTCGGCTGGGCAGGGAAGCCCCACTGTCCTTCAGGGGCACTTGGTGATGGTGCTTGGCACCCCAGCACAATATGGCACTACACAGACAGACAGACACACACACACACACACACCTTAAGACAAGCTTTATCAGCATTAACAGTTGCTGCTACCATTCAGCTGTTTAGTAATTTATTTATTAAGCAGAAAGTGCTGTTCTCTTTAGCATGAACAAAATAATGAAAAATATGAATATTCTCTGCCTTCCTGGTACAGTATTTGAATGGCTTCACTGGACTACCAGAGACTTTTAATAGCCACTGGGCTACTAATTGCTAGCAACTGGGCTACTAATTACTAAAAATATCTACATCACTTTTAAAATAATTATAAAGGTGATATACATATATATTTCTAACTTGTGTACTGTGCACAGATTAAGGGAGATATGTCCACCCACCCTCTTGGCTTACACCCTTGGTGTGTTCTGTCATTCCATATCTTGTTTTCTCTATGGTCCCAGTCAGCACTCCAAGCAACACCCTCATGCACTCAGCAGAACCTTCCATGGGTAACACGTCTGAATACTATATAAGCCCCCTTCTCCAGTCTCTAGGGATATGAGGTGGTAATTGTCCATGGGGAGGAGGCACTTACAGTAGCAGAAACCAAAAGTTGTACCTTACTGGGAATTGCTGGTATTGTTTGGGTCCATGGTGCAAGAAGTGTCATCTTCTGGTGCTGGTCTGGAAACAAATTCATGTTTTTTTTTTGTAACATATAATATTTTATTATGATTTACCATTTAAAACATAAAGTACGCATTTCATACTAAGAACCAGAATGAACAAAACCAAAATGGAAAAATAAAATGAAAAATCATTCTTAGAGGAATATATCCAGTCCATGTCATAACGGGGGATCAACAAGTTCATCAAGTGTCTGTAGCAAAGATCATAACAGAGGCGTCCACCTCTTTATTAGACCATCTCTTTTCTAACATGTTCCTTATATATTCACTCCTTCACTCAGGAAATCTGGCCAACTATGCAAAGTTTGTCATAATGAATCTTCAGGGGAACACAACACTGGTTGAAAGCAGAGAAAAAAAATCAAGTTTCAAATTTACATTCCAGAACCCTCAACAGCTTTAGCAGCAGCAGACATCTCCAATTCTGATGCAGTATGAGAGTCAGACCCCTCTTCGGACTCCTTATAATGACCACTCAGAAATTCTGCCAATTGGTCAATCTTGAAAAATATAAAGGTTTTCCCATTGTACCAAATTCGCACCTTTGCTGGTGCAAGTAACTGAAATTGAGCTCCCAACTCTAGAACATCTTGCCTATATGACAAAAACTTCCACCTTTGTTGTTGTGTAAAGTATGCAAAATCTCGAAAAATATTAAGTCTGTACCCCTTGTACAACAACGTTCCTTTTATTCTAGAAAGCTTCAGAATATGATCTCTATCTGATTCAAAAGCCAATGAGAAGAAAATAGTGACTTTGTTTTCTGTGTCCCATGTTGAAGTTTTCAAATAAACATTTTTAAGCTGTCTAAATGCCTTGATCACAAATGGAAGGTTATCAGAAGGTAGTTCATAAACGGCAACAAAAATGTCCTTTATCAGGTCTTGAATGGTGTCAAAATCTTCATCTAGCTTCAACGGTAAAACAACAATATTTAAGTTGTGCTATCTTGCTTGGTTTTAAGCATTTTGACTTTCTTATTCAGATTGTAATTGTATCCTTTGTCAGTCCTACGCCAGATAACTCAATCACATTCACCTGGTTGGTTACTTTCTGAAAATTCTATGTGATGACAGTGACTGCCAAAGGGCATCACTGTTACGGAGAAGTCAGAGCGCCGAAAATCAATTTTGGTGCTCTGACTCCCCAGCACACAACAAAATGGCACTGGGGACTTGCATTTTTTACATTTACGCAGGGGCGTGCACCCCCCACACCCCCCAACTTAAGGATTCTCAACTCCAGGGAGGTGCAAGTCGAAGGGGGCACAATGTAAAAAAATTAAAATTTGGGCCAGGTGCAACAAAAACAAACCTGCACCTGGATCTGAACCCAGCACCCTAGCCACCAAAGCCACAAGCTGACCTGCTACACCATGGGGTCAGCTAAGCAGCCTACCACAGCACCACCCCACAAATCCCCTCCCACCCCTCATCGAGCGTGCTCGCGCTCACCTCCCTGTGTGTGTACCTGTAGCATGCTTGCTGCCCCCACCCGCGTGTGTACCTGTAGAGACTTCCTGTTGCTATGGTTGCCAACCCACCCCATCCGGTCACTGTAGCTGCCCGGTATCTGCTGTGCCACGCACTTCGACTAAGTCACCCTTTTGGGGATCGCTGAATCACAGTAATGCACATCATGGTATACCCTTTCTGAATAGCTTGCAAATTGTACTGACTTTGTTTTTGAAGGATACTTATATTTTCTTTATTTTGCTTAACTTCTTTCTGCATAAAGTCTACCTTCTGACTTAATGCCTCAAATCTGTGGTCCAGTCACTGTACTCCTTCTAATATTTTTTTGATAGAGTCCCCTATCAACTCCATTGTGTGTTTACTTTGTGATAGAGGCACCTACAGAATTTCAGTTTCTATTCCGGGTTTAATTTCTGAAGCCAGTACTGAATCGGAGCTGATTTCCTGCTCACTCTGTTCCCTCTGTAGCCTATCCACTGCTGTGTCTGCCATGTAGGAAAGCTTAAGTGTTTTCTCCCTTTGCAACTCGGGCCCCTGTGTGGATCACAGGTAGAAAGCTGAGGAGGACTTGAAGCCCTGCAAGACTGGAGACCCAAGATCAACACCAGGTGTCCTACAACCTCTGGGGCTGGTATCTGGTCGATAGTTTTTCTCCAGCGGCTGAATGTGAGGTGAAGTATATTCTTCAGATGATATGCCCTGTTTAGCTTTCCTTTTAGCTGGCATATTTATGTCTCAACAAGCAATATAGTAGGATTCAGAATCTGGAGCTCTTAATGCTAGACAAAGCTCATCTGCTCAGGCAGCCATCTCGACCCCACTTTTAAGCAAATTCATGTTAACAGGCATAAACAGTCCCATAAAATAATTAACATCCACAAAAGCATAATGATAACAGGGGTTTCCATTTAATGAACAAACTTCATGGTGCCATTCAAACAGTTTATATGTACATCCGGACGGCGGGGGTCCTCACAGGGAGATTAGTGGATGCATTGTGGCTGAAATTGCTCCAGCAAACTTGGGCAGCTTCCTTCTGGGCCAAGATGGCCACTAATGGTAAGGTAAGGTAAATCTTTATTTATATAGAGCCTTTCCACAACCAAGGCGCTAGGCAGTATTTCTCCAAGGTTGAATCAGGCCCTGTAACAGGCAGCAGGCAAAACTAAAGTCTCTTGCTCTCTCTCTCTCTCTCTCTCTCATTCCATGCTCCTTCCTTACTGATACAAACTTGGGCCTTCAGAATCAGACCCTTGGAAATGGGGCTGCTGCTTCTTCCCCCACTCTCAGGTTACAATCACAACTTTTAGGCCTTGACAAGCGACTCCCCCTTTTTGGCATAAGGAGGATGTTCGCACAGTGGCTGCTACAAACCGGGTTGGCATTCTGAAAGTTGGTGCCATCGATCTCCCTCCAGATGCTTCTTATTCATAGTACCATGGCCCTGGCTGGTGAGTGACCTTCTTTCCCAGCTTCTTGGGCAACCTTCTCCACCGGACCACCGGAGCTGCCACAACCGGGTTGGCATTCTGATTCCAGGGCCAGTGCTCTCCATCTTCCTTGCGGGCTCTAAATTCTCCCCACAGATCTCCCTCTTTCCCTGCAAGCTACACATTGTCCTGGGCTCAAAACAGTCTGCTCAAACCCTTTTTCACTCTAGCCACTGATCTCATGTTTCACTACCGGAGGGAACATTACCAAAAATTCTGGAAAGACTGGTGTATGGTCAGCTTTATGATTATTTGGAGAAGTACTCCCTGCTGTCCATGTACCAGTCAGGGTTTAGAAAGGACCACTCCATGAACACTGCGCTCACTGACCTGGTGGATTTGGCAGCATACTCCCTGGATAAGGTGGAGATGA
This sequence comes from Neoceratodus forsteri, assembly GCA_016271365.2. Lineage (NCBI taxonomy): Eukaryota > Metazoa > Chordata > Ceratodontiformes > Ceratodontidae > Neoceratodus > Neoceratodus forsteri. The sequence continues at coordinate 627,008,324 of JADMNL010000023.1, read as the reverse complement.
TTGGCATAGTGATTTTGTCGGCCTGCGAAAGGGGATTGGCTCATGAAAGGGGATTTTGTCACCTCACGAAAGAGGATCAGAAGTGAGTGACGAATTAATCATTTTTAATTTTAAAATGCCCATTTTTTTTTACCAAAACAAAGAAAACCAAAGCCATGAGTTTATAGAGGGGATCACCCTCAACAATACCCATGCTTAATTTGCAAGAGAACACATCCATGGGGCAAGCTACAACATTTTGTTTGTGGGGAAAAATGAAAACAAGATGGTGACTCGTGAAAGGGGAAGTTTTTCTCACGAATGGGGATTTTATAAATCCCCATTTCTGAGGTGACAGAATCCTTGATCATGAGCCCAATCCTCTTTTGCAAAACATACATATAAATCTAAGACTGAACTGAGCTAGAAAATTCAAAATTAAATAACTATTGAACGGATTAATATTTTTTCACCACACCAATGTTGGATTGTTCTTTTGGCAAGCCTCTTTCTACCCTGAAAATTTCAGAACAAAATTCCAAATGGTGTTGCCACATCATGATGGACAGAAATCAGCAAAATTGGGCAAAAAAAGCATTTTTGGCACTTTGCTGCACAAAAACTGCAAATCCAATCAAAACACGACTTGGCAAATCAAGAGATCTATCATAGGAGATCATGTAATCCAAATTTTGTGCACATCTGTTGAACAGTTGCAAAGTTATTAACGTGCAAAATTTAGGGTTTATCATTAAACTGCCTACTCAACCCTAATTATAGTGGTGTGACTGTGCCACTGTAATATATATATATTTACACACACACACACATATACATATTAATTGCAAAAACTTTATTAATGCAACAGCTATGGTTAAAGCAACAAAAGTAGAGAAATGAGGTGTTAGGGTTTCCAACTGTAACATCCTCCCACTGAACCCTACCACTCAACCCCCATCCTCCACAGACCAACAGGCGTCAGTGTGTGCCTTCAGGTCATTGGTCCTAACGCTCACCCCATTCCATGTGTAAGGAAGCTGGCATGCTACAGAATAAGAGAATGGGGTGAGCATTAGGGTTGATGACCTCAAGGCACACTCTGATGCCTGTAGTCTGTGGAGGGTGGGGTGGTAGGGTTCGGTGGGGGGTGTTAGAGTTGAAAACCCTAATGCCTCATTTCCCTACTTTTGTTGCTTTAAACCTAACTGATGCATTAACAATTTTTTTGCAATGAATTTCCTTACTTTTTGAGAAAGTGTAATCTTACCCTTATATTCCCTTCTGGGCCCTGCACTTCCATCAGTCTATAGTGTGTTGTGGATGCTCCCATGCATGCATATTGTAATTGTCCCTGACTTTCATGTGGGAGCCCAGGTCCGCCTATCTAACCATAAGTGTAGAGACATTGTAATTAAGCCTCACCTCCCTGTGGGAGTACAGGGCCCTCCAGGCCATGTGCTTCAATCACTGCATAATGGTATCCATACACCCAACTATCCATAAGTGTAGAGACATTGTAAGTAACCTTCATGGGAGGGCCCTGTACTTCCATTACTGTACAATGGATGGTCCTGCAGTCCCATTACTGCATAATGGTACCATATGTGGGTGTGCAGGGCCCTCTGAGCCCTGTGCTCTCATCTATCCATAAGTGTAGAGACATAGCACAGGACTACAGACATTCCATGTAGCCCTTGTGCTACAAATGGCACAATATCACGGTAACCATAGGGACACTGGGAAAAATTCCACCATAGTTATAATCAAGGCCTGGCAACCTGCATAATTTCTTAATACACCTAAGGGTATATTATACTGTGTTTAGCGAAAAATCCATATCTCGAAGCATTTTCGAGATATAGCTGCTGAAAGGTACTGTGACCATCACAATGTTATCCTATGGGAAATTTCTAAACTTCGGAATGTTATAAGTATGGAAGTGATGTAAATTTTATCACCAAACCAACAAAAGGCACATCTGTGGGGCAAGTCCTTTGTACCCTGCAAATTTCAGCCCAAAAGTTCTAACCATTTCTTGCAGTGAAGTGACAAAGAAACAATACACTTTAAAAATCCTTTTTCGTAAGCTGTCAAAATCCTTTTTCATGAGATGATTCCTTTTTTTTGAGCTGTCAAAATCCTTTCTCGTCAGACCAAAATCCATGCAGCTATCCATAAGACTGAACTGAGCATGCTCAAAACCCTAAATTACAGGATGCTCAAAACCCCAAATTACAGAATTAAATAACTTTGGAACAGATTAATATTTTTTCACCAAACCGGTGCTGGCTTGTTCTTTGGGCCTACCTCTTTCCACCCTGAAATGTCAGGCCTCAATGCCAAACAATGGGGCTGTAGCCTGATGAGGAAAAAACTGCCAAAAAAGGAGAATTTTAGCATTTTTTAACTATGCGCTATGCGAAATCTGCAAATCTGCAAATCCAAACTTAATTTGGTATGTCAAGATATTTATCCGGCAGGACAGAGCATATCAAATTTTTTGCAAATCTGTTGAACAGTTGCAAAGTTATTAAAGTGCAAAATTTCAGGTTTAACATTAAAGTGCCTACTCAACCCTTACTATAATGGCGCTACTGCACCACTTTAGAAACATAGACTTTGACGGCAGATAAGAACTGCTTGGCCCACCTAGTCTGCCCATTTTCCTACCTACAAGATAAGCTGCTATAATAAAAACTATAATATATATACCTCAAAATCCTATATTCCGCATAACATTAATAGGCTACATTTCACATAGAAATAACTACATCATGGGTGGGTAACAAAACAGTGCATGTGGAGCAGTATTTAATAGGGTACATTAGAACTATAACATCAGATTAAAGCAACATTTTTATCAATGTATTATACTCAATACTAACACGTAATTATACAGATTAAGGCAAAGATTCCTGTACCTGGCTATTGTAGTGCAGCATGAGAGGGGTGTTGCACTTCTGAGGTGCTGTCTTTCGGATGAGACGTTAAACTGAGGTCCCATCTGCCTGGATTGGTGGTGGTTCAGGTGGATGTTAAAGATCCCATGGCACTTATCGAAAAGAGCAGGGGAATTTCCGTCATTCACTAAAAAAACACCACCAACTGCTTAATCTGGTTCAAGGTCAGTTGACATTCATCTGTATCCCTCTCCCCTGGGTCGTGCCTGAAAATAGGCAGGATTTGTCTGGTTCACTTACCCAGTCAACAAAAACTAAATAAAAATAAAAAAATAGATAATCTTATAATGGGGAAAAAAGATCAGATTGACCAAAGCAAACACTGAGCTGAAAAATGATAAAGCATTCTTTTGGAAGGTAAGGCAAAAAGGAAGACTAGTTGGGAGGTGACTGAAAGACTGAAAAGGGTGGGTTAACTGTTGAGGATGATGCATGGGAGGTGTGATTGGACTGGGAGATGATTAAGCCACTAGGGCTATCAGAACTCTAAATCCAGTCCAGTGTTAGGCTAAGCATGGAGTTAGGCAGGAAAATGGGCAGACTGGATGGAGCTCTGGGTTTCTGTCTGCTGACACTATCTACTGTATGTTCCTATATAGCATCCTGAATTACTTTTTTAGTTCAGTCTTTATGAAGAAGACAGGGAGAGCTGCTGCCTGACAGCAGGGTGCAGTTCAAAGAGACCCAGGAGCAGAGGTTTTCTTTCTTTCTTTCTTTCTTTCTTTGAAAACATACTAAGCTATAACAGCTCATTTCCAAATGTGTTCTGAGAGGAAGAGGATAAGAAGAGTGCAGTAATAGGTTACATAAATCATGTTACAGTCATAATAACAATTTGGAGGAAGCATGGTGCTCAGTTAGTGCAAAACATAGCATATCAATAGCAACAGTTCAGCAAAGTTCAACTGGCAGCACAGTTAAGAAGGAGAGGGAGACAGTGTGTACAATGGGAACAAGCCCAAGGGGGATTGGGGACCAGTGAATTAGGGCAGTAGGGGGAGGGAGTAATTTGGAAGGAGGTGCAGTGAGACTAACTTGGATCAGATGCAACTACAGGAGGGAGCTCCACGAAGGAGAAAGTAGCTTGACCAGCAGAGGATTTTACAGGGGAAGGGGGAGAGAGTGGGGACGAGAGCTGTGAAGGGAGTAGGAGATAGAAGGAGTGGAAGGGAGGAGGGAGGACATGTAGGGGACAGGATGCCAATCCAGAATTTGATGACAAAGGTGGCACAATGAGTGAGGCATCTGGCATCAAGAGAGAGCAAGGAGAGGGAGGAATGCAAGGAACAGTGGTGGATTCTGGGGAGGGAATCCAGGGCAAACCAATTCAGAGTTCAGTTCAGAGTTCTTTATTTGTAAAATGTATAAAATCATGACACTTTGTTACATCCATTATTTGACACATACAAAATATATATAAAAATATAAATGTCTAATTACATAATAATATTTCAGAGCAATCTTTGGAGGCCACAAGTTAATCATATGCATAGATCTCACATACTCAAATACATTCATCAATTATACCATATACAGTAGCATTATACAATTCTTAGTGCCATAAAAACTTTGCTAGTGCATACATTTTCTTAATTTTGTCTGATTTTAAAGATTTAATTACCACATCCATGCCCACCACTGAATTATATTTTGGTAATAAGAGAGCTAACCAATGGTTTGTTTCTACTTTCCAGCAATCACACTCAAAATGGTATGTATAATATAGATAGATCTATAGCTACAATTGCACTGTCCCATGGCCTTATTGCCTAAATGTTTATTTAAAGTAGAATATGTGTTGCCAAGGCATGCTAGCCTTATGGCACCTAATATATATCTATACTAGGCATTCTAACATTTCGTTAGATAATTTTCTACACCCCACTCCTCTTTAATTCTAGTATATATTCCTCCTATATCTACATCATGAACTTTTGCCATATCCAAGTGCACAGCATTATCATGTAGCTGAACAGTGGCTTCACTAACAAAAAGATCAGCATTATTTATAGCTTTCACTGAGAACAAACCTTTAAGACCAACGCTGTTAAGAATATTATTTAATTTAATAAACCAATTTTCACTTTTTTTGCCTGCTTCTAAAGTCGTTATGGTCTCCAACCAGCACATTTTCGGTAATCTCTTGTTATTCATTTTAGTTATTCTTTTCCATAGGTTAATGGATCTAATGTATGTTCTTGTGTTAACTGGAAGCATCCCCACCTCTAGTCTTAGAAAGCTAGTTGGGCAGTATCTTGGAAGATGTTATGAGTTTCGAATAAATGCATATTGTATTAATTCAATATTATGTATTACAGAGCTTGCTAGGCCCAAACCTCATATTTCGCTCACATACAGTGTTTGCCCCGTTATTTTTGCTTCAAATGTATTTTTCATTGCCACAAACGAATTGTTTGTGATTTTATTTGCAAATAAGGTTATTGCACTAACCGTCCTCTGAGAATTGTTCTTTATTTTGGACAGCTGTTGATTCCAAGTGACCGAGTGTCAAATAAAATTCCTTAATGTGTATGTTCATTAACAACCTTGAAGTTTTTTCCCTGGATAGTCCATTCTTTTTCTTCCTTTTTATGTTGTCTTGCACGAGCAGTGCAAGCAACATTTTGTGACAGCTTGCTGGAGTAGGGGGTTGTGGAGGTGTGGCCGTGTTGTGGCCAATGGTGCCACTGCTTTTTTGGGCTGGTCTCTGTGGCACCAATGAATGAGCACGCTGTCTATGATAGCCCTTGAGAAGCGTGCCATCAACTTGAAAGAATTTCGCTGCTGCAATGAGGGAGCACTCCGTCATTGCAGGGTGTGCCTTGCCTGCTGAAACATTTAATAAACATGGCGGCAGCTGTCACTGCCCGCCTCTCACAGTCATTACAAAGCTGACTATGGGGGTGCCCAATCCCCCTGTTGGCATGTTTATAACTCCCCCTCAAGACTGTGTGACACACTGGGAGCCCACCCCAGTGTGCTTCCCGTGCTCCAAAGCCGACCACGTAGGCGTGTTTCTGCCCCGCCCCACCCCCATTGTGTGCCACACTGGGAACCCACTCCAGTGTGGCCAACATAACCCCTCAAAGTCATAGGGCACATCAGGAGCCCACCCCAGTGTGCCCAACAGTTGTTTCATTTCATCTGTCAATAAAGAAAACTATCCCGTGATGTCCATTACTGAAAATAAAAAAACGGTCCATCATTGAGTTGGAGCGCCCCTTCCCACAATCCACACCCACTCTCTGAGCACCACACCTTCCTGCACCCCCCCACCCCATACTTACCTCCAGAGCCTGGCGTGATGATCCTCGGTGGAGCGGGACATGTCTGAACTCTTCAAAAGCCAACCACGAACTGAAGAAAATCACGGTATGCTGTATAATGGCATCAATGGGGGGGTTCAACTTAGGCGGATATTGCTGCCATTTTTGTAATTTTTTAGCTCCACATTTTTGACATGGGGTTTTTGGACCCCACCTCATGAACTCAGTCACTGTCATTTCATTATTCAGTCCCAAAAGGTGATTTCGGGGTCACTGTGCAGAATCACCTTTCAGGACTGATTAACAAAATGACAGTGTCGCTGTTCATGAGGTGGGCTCCCAAAAAGCGTATATTGCAAATTTGGTAAAAAAATTCTAAAAATTACTGTGTTACGAGCATGCGTTGGCAGTTTCCACGCACGTTCATAAGTTAGAGAATTTTTAATATCTTCACTCCAGATTTTCAACATTGCCATTTTTTCTCACCTCCTTATGAACAGTACAGCTCACATTTTTCACATCCTGCCTGAAATGTATTTTCGCATATCTGGCACACATCTGCCACACAATGGTGCAGTCACTGTGGGAAATCAACATTCGGGACAGGTTAAGAAAAATCAGAGTGACACTGTTCATGAGTGGAGGTCCCAAAATGTCTATGTTGAAAATGTGGTGAAAAAATTCCATAAAATGACTGTGTTACAAGTATGCATTGCGCAGTTTCCATGCACACTAGTAACTTTGAGAATTTTTAATATTTTCACTCCAGATTTTCAACACTGCCACCTCTTCACACCTCCTAATGAATGGTACAGCTGTCATTTTTCACATCCTGCCCAAAATGTGTTTTTGCACATCTGGCGCAGAATGACATGGTTGCTGTTGGAAATCAATGTTCGGGACAGATTAACAAAATCACAGTGCCACTGTTCATGAGTGGAGGTCCCAAATGCTTTCATGAGGTGGGGTCACAAAAAGCCCATGTTGAAAATTTGGAGTGCAAATACCAACAAACACAGGGGCATTAGGGTTTCTAACCGTAATGTCCCACCCTATAGAGACTGACAGGCGTCAGGGGTGTGACTTTTGGTTGTCAGATGTAATGCTCACACCATTCCAACCCCACCCCCACCCTGCAGCCAGTGACAGGCATCAAGGTGTGCCTTGGACTTTTCAGCCCCAAAGTTCACCCCATTCTCCTATACTGCACCTATCTCAACTTATTTCCTTATGGAATGGGGTGAGTGTAAGGCCCGACAACCCCAAGGCACAACGCAACATTTGTTGGAATCTGCAGGGTAGGGTGAGGTGAAATGGCATGAGCGTTATGGCCGGCATCCCAAAGGCACACCTCAGTGCCTGCCAGTCTCTGCAGGGTGGGGTGGGGTTAGCGTCAGTGCCATACTTCACTACCATTCCTGTTATACATCTCTCTAATTCCTGCATTACCAATGCCAATGCCAGGAAGACAACATTCGGCATTGACAAATGCTTGTTTTATTATTACTTCCAAACATCATTATTTTAGACTTTTCTATGTTTAATGCCAAGTCTAGTGTTTCTAATGAATTCATAATACTGGACAGGACTCTTTTTAGGCCTAGTGGAGTTTGAAATATAATGATAGCATCATCTGCATGCATTAATATCTGAAACTTTTTCATTGGCTATTGATGGAGCAAAAACATGATGCTTCTAATATTCTTTAGTAAGGACTTAATATATAAGTTAAAAAGTAATGGGGCCAATAGGCAATCTTGTTTTATCCTATGTTTAATATTAATTTCTTTTGATAGTGCCCCATCCATGGTATATTTAATCTCTCCAAGCAAAAAGGCGGCTGCATGAAGACAATCAGCTGGAGCCATGAGAAAAAAAAAAGAATCCAAAACACCAGAAGTTGGGCTAGTACAGCAACTGAACAAAGACCCTTATGCTAGGTCATGTTGAAAAAGTATTTTAATAAATAAAATAAAATACAAATAAAGCTGCACCCCCCCCCCACATACTCTAAAGTGCAAACGTTTCATGTCACACTGACACTTTTTCAATGCATCCCAGCATGCACACCATATTCTAAATTTAAAGGACCTGGAAACATGAGAAAGAATTTCTTCACAGAACGGGTGGTGGACAAGTGGAACACCCTGCCAGAGGAAGTGGTGGGGGCTGAAACAATCACGGGATTTAAGAATGCATGGGATAGACATAAAGGAATTCTGGAGGTCAGGGGTAAGGGGCAACAGACTTCTAGGAAAACAAACTGAACTTACAAGCTCAAATGGGCAGACTGGGTGGGCCATAGGCCCTTATCTGCCAACACTGTCTATGTATCTATGTATCTATGTATCTGTGTATCTGCTTAAAGAAACATGGTTCTATTTTCAAGAACTGCATGTGGGAAACAACACCACGTGGTACACTCTTGTGTTTAAAAACACAAAATACATATTCACTAACACAGTGCATAATATTTACACATGAAACACATACAGTATATAAGAAAAATCCTATTGTAATTGTGACTATTCTATACCTAAATAGACCAATATTTTAAACTTGAGACAAATATCTCTATGTTTTGTAAATTATAAAATTACAATATTTCCTGAGGCCCAAACTATAAATTAATCAGTATTTCTGCTACCAAAAGGTTTAAAAATACATCATCATAGATAAACATTCAGCCAGAGAAAGGAATCTTTCTAATAGATATCAGCATGAAACAAAATCTGAATACAGTTACGAGTATGTTTAGCACATAAACAACACTGTACTAGAGAAAGTGCACCAAAAGAAATTGCACTAGAAAAATAGAACTAAAAAAATACATTGCACTTAACAATCAATTGCACAGAGGAAAGCACAACTGCACATCCAAATAAAATACAGAGTAGGCTCGTACATAAAACAGAGAAGACCCTGCCTGTACTCATTTTAATGCCTGTTTTCCAGATAAGGGATTATATTAAAGATGGCATTGAGGCCCTTATCTCTGTGTGCCTTCAACATGTATTGCCATTTACTTTCCAACTGAAGTAACCTATTACCTACATCTCCACCCCAGATGCTAAGGGTGACTTTGTCCAACCCCTGAAATTTGAACTGGTGTCCAGACCCTGTATTCATAACAGGAAGCGCCAGAGCATTCGTTCTATCATTATTAATTATGTTACAAAGATGCTCTGCTATTCTGTTTTTAAAAGGCCTCTTCATTTTTCCCACATAAAAATTAGAACAAGTGCAAGTTGCCACATATACAATGTTCTTAGTTGCACAATTAACAAAGTGTCTGTTTGTATACGCTCTTTCAGTTTCAGGGTGTTTAAAAACAGTACCTGTGTGTAGAGATGTGCAAAAACTGCAAGAATAGTCCCACCTGACAACCCCACTTGGATAGATATTTTGTTCAGGAGTGGAATAAAGACTGTTCGTCACTATATCAGCAATAATTTTTCCATGACAAAAAAACATCCAGGGTGGCTTGCCCACTTTAGTTTCTAGTTTAGTTTCCAGCTTCAGAAGATCCCAATGTTTCAATAATCTGTTTTTAACCATGCAACTTTGTGGTGAAAACTTTGAAATAAAATTTAAAGGCATTTGAGTATCAGTATTTAGAGATTTTTTTTAATAAATTCAACCTATCCATATTCTGTACTGTGCTTTTATTTTCTAGTAAAAGGTTATTATTGTACCCTCTGTCTTCAAATTGGCTAATCATTTTAGTTACATCACTTTCAAACTGAGCAGAGGAGGATGTGCTTATTTTCAAGTGCATCATTTGCTCTTTTGGTATGTTTCTCACAGTATGCCTAGGGTGGCAATATTCATACATCAAAAATGTATTTTTAGCTGTGGATCTTTTCTGTAGTCTAGTGTCCACCCCACCCCCACCATTCTTTTCTATGACTAAGTTCAGAAACTCTATATGTTCAGAGCTTGCATTTTGTGTGAATTTCAGGATACTATTAGTCGATTCAAGGTAAGGTACAAATTCAGATAAAGACGTTGGGGTCCCCCTCCACACCATTGTTAGATCATCAATGTAGTGTTTGTACAGTGTTGTTTTTCCCAATAGGAGGGATAGATATTGGCATAGTTTGGAGCGAAGGAGGCCCCCATCACCACACCCTTAACATGCCCCCCAAAAAAATTCACCATTGAAAAGGAATGTGTTACAACACAAAACTTTTCCTGCAAGGCCAAATAAAAACTCAATAAAGACACTTGTGCATTCTGTATTGTCATACAGTGTTCCTCGTAGGGCTTCCAACCCCTCCTGGTGGGGTATGTTGATATAAAGGGCACTAGTGTCTAATGTCACCAAAATATCAGGTCATGCAAAACATTTAAAATGTGGGTGGTGTCCTTGATGTAAGTGGGGTAAAGGGGGACTATGGGCTTAATGTATTGATCTACATACTGTGCCAATGACTCAATAACTGATCCTATTGAAGCTACAATGGGCCGAGCTGGAGGATCTGTGAGGCTTTTGTGTATTTTAGGAAGCCTGTAGAGAGTAGCTCTCACTGGGTAATCTACAGTTAAAACTTTAAACTCTGTTGCGTGATCACCCCCCCCCCCAAACTAAACATCATACAAATAACAATCAATCTGCTTTCTGAATTCCATAGTAAGGTCTCTTGGTAACTTTTTGTAGAAATCAGTGTTAGACAGCTGATTATTCAGTTCCTGATGATACTTGACTTTGTCTAAGTTGACGACTACGCCACCTTTGCCTGCACTCTTGATCTCAATAGTTTGATTATTTTACAGACTTTGTAAAGCTTCATGTTCCAATCTGGAGCTGTTGTTAAATCTTGGAACAGGATGTTGTGCAAGAAATTCCTGAATATCCCTTTCACAGGCTTGTTGGAAAGCATAGACAAGTGATGTTTTAGGAGGGAGGACGGTAGAGGGTCCTTTTAGCTGTTGTACATTACTTTGAAAGCTGTCAAAATCAGACTGTTCATTGCCATTAAACATGACTTTCATGTCCAATTTCCGGGTAAACTTATATAGGTCAAGCATGGTCTCAAATTCATTCATGTGTGTGGTAGAAACAAAATTCAAGTCTTTCTCTAACACCCTGGTCTTCATCTCTGTCAGGGTGTAACTGGAAATATTCACATTTAAGGATTTTTCTAAAGGTGTATTTAATTCCAATAGTGGCCTGTTCTGTTCCGATGATTCCATCCTCACCTCCAATTTCATTGTCCTCTGAATGGTCAGCTGCTGCTTCCTCATCTTTCCTTGAGTTCCTCTCCGTGTTCTCTGGCATCCCTGAATTGAATAAACCATGGACTGTGCCTCAGTACGCCCAAGGTTACAGGAATTTCTGGGAGGTTGGGATAATTCCCTGTTGCAACTATTTTCGGAATTTCTGCCTTCCATCCTGGCCTTGCTCCTGCCCTTGTGACTCACAAGCTGAAAGTCAAAACAGAAAGATGCACACAAACACCTCATTTGCTGGCTACATCTCCACCTCAACCGCAAACCCAGATAAACTGTGACATAGTCCCAAATTAACACACATGCTGTAACTTGATCTGCCTCCCCCTTACCAAATGAAGCCTTTCTGCCCCTCCCCATTTTGATGAGCAGGTTAATCCACACCTGAGTTGTATATTGTGGCAGTGCTCCCTACCTCATGAATATTTATGAGGCCCAAATCATTATGCATATTTATGAATTACAATCATATGCATATTCATGAGTTACAATTATATGCAGAAGCCATATCCCTGTACTATGCAACCTGCAAAACTTGCAGAAATGAACCAGCCAGTCACCCTTGCAAAAAGCCAGCTGCTCTGTTCACCAATCACCAAGCATAAACAGTCAAGTGGGATTTGTTGTCCTACGACTACCATCAATCTGGACCTCAAGTGGCGGTAGGCATTGTAAACACTGACTGCAATGTCTCACAGATGGTCTTTTACTTAAAAAAAAAACCCAGAAACGCACAATGTGCATGTCACAAACCCACTCAGCAGGTCAGGCCCTCTGCTCCCACAGTGCCAACCTCTGAGCGCAGTCTTGTGAACAGTTAACAGAAAAGGGTAACCCTCCTGTCTGTTTTGTAGGTTTGAATCAAACTTTGGTCTCATGTTCTGGAGGTATTCAAACTGTGAACCTCTTGTTAGCGTACCCAATGTACAGGCTCAGATAATTCTGCTCTTCGGGGGGGGGCAGATATCTTTCGCCTACGGGCACCTAACCAGGTGTACAAAATGAACCCTTAAAAACTCTATTAAAGACCTCAGAATAAACTCTTACCTTTTCCCAGTTTGGTAAAACCAGTAAGCTTTGTACAGTTGGAACTTTAACCATGTATGCTTCACTAGTCAAGAAAAATAATTTCAAAGGCACACCAAGTAGTCTCTAAAGTGGAGGTTTACTTAAAGATAGATAAAAAAATGTAACATGTAAATACAGAACCATTTATCACAAAAACATACAATCATTTAAAAGAACAAGGGCTAAAAAAAGTCCAAAATTCCTACCACCAGGCAATTAGACTTACATATCTAATGTATCTCTTTTAATAGTGCTGATAGACAGATGTTGTTAAGAGTGTCCAAACGTGTGTCAGTAAAGGTCTGTTACAGCATAATTAAAACACTGTCTTGAGCCTGCCTTCTCTATGATGTCACCCAGCTCCTCTTCTGTTTATTAAAAATTATACAATCAGGATGTCTATCCAGCAGGAGGTAAATTAATAAAGGTGACCTCAGCAAAACTCATGTCCTCACATGACTTTTCTTTAAATAACATTCCCTCTTTGATCTCAAGTAGCTCTTCTTCCCAGGACACATCAAAGAATCTTTCATGATCTCGCACTAAAGTGTCATAACCTGCTCTCTTCCTCTAAACATTTTGAAAGTTTATGATTTCCCATCCTAGCAGCTGACAAGCTACAATTAAGCTAGATAAACAGGGGATCCTTAATTTAGTCTCTTCAAGCCTGTAATTATCTCCTGGCTGTTATCTTTTAGCTGATACAGCATGTCTCATGAAAGACACTCCATAAAACATTTTTATATTACAAAAATCATACAGTGATCAGAACCAGCTGTCCAAGTGTCACAGTGTACATAAAGCAGCTGCACAGTGCTCATCTGGACCGAAAGCCATCAATCTCTGTGGGTGAGGGGGATGCCCTCGTTCCACCATGCAGCATGGCGACCCTCTAGATCCCAACTACTTGATAATTAAGGCTAGATACAGCCACAGAAAGTTGTGATTCCTCAGGAAATACACTGTTACAGCTAGGTGGTCTATACCAGCCAAACTACTGGAAGGTTCCGATTGTTAATATTGCCTGCAAAATAAAGCGGGACACAATATCGCAGTCAGCACATCATGGGCATAAACAACGCATGGCAAAAGCATCGTGGGTAATAATACCATGAGTCATCAGCCCGCGGTGTGCTGCCAGACCCCATGGTGCCCTCATTGACATGAGAGGAGGGAAGTGAATACTCAGGTGCAAAGTATGGGGTGGGCACAGCAGGAACACCACAAGGGACAGCAACAACACAGATCTCGGTGCCTGCTACCCATGACTGGAAGTGCCTCTAGTGTCCCTGCACCCCCTTCACCCTGTGGGCCCCCAAACACAGTCACTGACACCGGCAAAAAGACAGTCTGCCTCACCTAGCCATGGACATTGCTTTCCATTGCCATGGTGCACCCCCCCAAACAGGATACCTATCTTTGTCTAGTCCATGTGCTCATCCCACCACCTGCAGCACAATGCCCAACAAATGTAAGGGCAGGCCTCAATCCAGCAGCATTCCCAGAGGCAGCAAGTTGGCATAAGTGCGTCACCACAGACACAAGAGCAGCACAGCGGCCCACACTGCCATCACAGGTGACGATGCACAGACGATGGTGGTGGGACTGTGATAGAGTGCAGCACTGCGAGGAAGGTGAATTGTTTAACCAGGAATCACAAAGAACTGCAACAGCCATGCACCCGTAGCCAGGTCCCCCTCTGTGCCCCCTACAGAAAGCACACAGACTCATGGCAACAGGGACTGGAGCGCAGCAACACGCTGCCAGCAACAGGTTGGTTGGCTGAAAGCCCATCATGGGCTTGCACACAAAGCCCCCCCATGTCCCGCCAGCAGCGTGATGGGCTGATACCCATAGTGGGAATGCATGGCAGTAGTAGGCATATGGGTACAACAGGCTGCCATGAACTAGTGCCAGCAGGGATCCCAGCATGAACCTGGCACCAATGGGAAAACATAGAAATGCACACGTCCCCCAAAAGGATCCATGCAGTGTGCTGGTGGCCCCTTAAAAGGATTCAAATAGCCCTCCCCCAGGTACAGCAGGTTCCAATTAGTGGGGCAGTACAAAAGGGAGATACACAGTTATGCTCTGCAATATTTTGCGCTTGCTTCATTTTGTTCCACTTTATTTTGCCTGCGATATTTTTTACCATGATATTAACACTCGGAACCCTAATGAAGATAACAGAGGTCTTACTTTCCATGGATTCTTGCTTCCAGCAATTTTACTTAAGGGATATTATCGACCATGTGGCCTGCTGATGTCCCTTCAGTCGCAAACTGTGTGGTTACCATATGGCTGAGCCACAGAGTACCATGCTGGATAATTAATTATTCTAAATTACAAATTGGAAAGCAAAAATCTGAGACTAACCAACCACTTTCATTAATTCTGGTTTATACAAAGTGTACATAGCAGTGGTAATCATGATTTTTATTATTTTCTCTTTTTTGGGTCCGACCCCCTCTTGTCCTCTGACCGGTCCGTCTGCTGCTCCCATGCCCAGGCTTACCCCAATGGGTGGGGCTGCTGAGGGGGCTTCCCACTCCCAATGGATATTGTGGGCAAGCCCGAGGTGGGGGTAACTAGGATAGGACATTGCCTTGTACTGTGAGATTTTGGGAACATAGCCATCCTGAGCACCTGGCCATCTAGGCTCTGTACACATTAGGCTTCTTAAAATGTTTTAACAGGGTTAAAACATTTTAAGAAACAGAAACACTGCATGCGTCCACATCTATCACGGTTTGTAAGTGGGTTTAAAAGCCATGCTTAAACCTTGCTAGCTACCTAGGCTTAAACATGATGATAAACACGCTTACAAAGCTAAAACAATTTAGCTTTTCATGCAAACAGGTGAGCGTTCCATGCTTGGGATCATGTTGCTGGAGAACCATGCCAGCAAGTGAACTGGAAACTGATCCTAAAGGCATAATGCGGACACAAGGTGACTACATTTAAAGCACACTACCTGGTGATGTGGACTGAATACCAAAGTGAATTTAAAAATGTTTTCAATAATGGATTTAAACCTGACACTGAAATGTGTACACAGTCTTCAGGATCAGGTAATTAGTTCCAGCAGGACTGATGGAAAGCTGCTTGAAAAGCATGGGCAGCCGTTAGTGAGGCTGGGTCCCGATGCAGCCGAATTGTTTAAATTCACAGCTGGCTAAGCCTGCTGGCACTCATTAGTGCGCCACCCCCTCAGGACTGATGCTGCCAGCTGCAAACCCCTGATACCGAAGACCTGGGTCGCACCTGGAAACGAGCCTCGGCTCAGCGTGCCTTTCCCGGTCAACAATTTTAAATAAATAAATAAGTCCTGAACCCATTGTAGTGTTCTCATTTCCACCTCTTTCTTAACTTCTTTTTTTCTTTTTTTTCATTCAAATATGAGAGCCGCAACCAACAACTCTACTCTGGCTGGCAGGCATCACGTGGTGGTTGGCGTACTACAGCCAACCACGATCCTGTTCAAGAAAAATCCAGCTGTTCCATTCCATGCAACATTTACTATTTGCTAGATGTCAGGGAGATCAATTGCATTGACTTGTTCTGTGTCTTTTTTGGGATGGTTGTCAAGAGGCACAAAAAAATCAGTGTGACATATACTTGAAACCATGCTTTCTAGGGCTGCATGGGCGAAGCCTGCAGTCCTTTTACGAACACAGAGTGAGGACTCTGCATATTTTCCCTTAATTAAAAAAATTTGGATTCTCTCCATCCATCACAACCCAGCCTCTCTTTGGTGCCCATTCTCTTTTACTGCCGCTCCTCCCCACCAACCTCTCAAAACCCTCCCGCTACCACCCACTGTGCACTGTACCGCCCCACTCCTCTGTTCCTATCCCCTTAGCTGTAGCCGCACCTAAACCTCCCGCTACCACCCACTGTGCACTGTACCACCCCTGCTCCTCTGTTCCTGTCCCCTTAGCCGTAGCAGAGCAAAAAAAAAAAAAACTCTCAAAACCCTCCCACTACTGCCCACTGTACTGCCCCCTCTCCTCTGTTCCTGTCTCCTTAGCTGTAGCAACAGCTGGCAGACAGCAGCGGGTGAGTACTGCACCAAGCCACGGAACATCCCTATCTGCAACCCAGTCTCAGGACCAGCAACTTGCTCCTGTCTCCCCAGAAGCGATGAGGATGACTTGCTCACTCACCCTTGGGGAACATTGGGCTGCAGCGATCATACCTTCATGTCAGGTGCCCCCCTCCCCTTCGCATATTCAGCCTAGGGTCCAATGAACAATATTAAAGTCTACAACTGGAGGCAGATCTGCCCTGTCGAATGAGTGGACACCTTACCTACACAGACCAACAATCCACAAAAAGTTGTGTAGATGAGAAGCTGCATCCTCCCTCAGCCGTCTCCGCCAAACCATCCAAAGACACTCCATCTGCGCCCCCCCCTTCTTATTGCAGGGTTTCTTGGTGCCTTCAGTGCCGGCTTACTGTAGGTATTAACATTTATTTTCAAACAGCTTCCATAAAACGTCTGGCTGAATGTGTACTGTCTTTGTTGTGTTAAACTGCAGTTTTTTTATAGCCCCTTCACAACAAAAACTTCTATTCTCTACTGCCCTGCCATCCTGTTCATTAATATAATCACTGATGAGAAATTAAAAATAATCTTACAACTTCACTAACGTCATTATGCAGCCCTGGTGGATCTGACCAGTCTTGTTTTTAATACAGCTTTGGATATAAGCTGTTCTGTTTTAAATTACCTTACATGAACTATTCTTGAAAATACTGTAAAGATAATAGCTGTGATATTCACTTTAGAACCCAGCTCTGTGTGGAAACCTTTCCAACTTATCAACTCTTGTTTATCTGCTTCCTTTGTTATCACCTGGGTCCTGGAGTCTGGAGCTGTTATCTGCTGCAGGTAGGGGCAAAAGAAGGCTGAGTCCTCACTGCAGCCAGCTAAATAAAATACAACAAATCCTCAGCTCCAATCATGCATGCCAACTTGTAATAAATAGTCAATGAAGAAAAAAGAACAATGGCACTGCAGGTATTATAAAAATGAAAATTATTTTAATCAGTGCATTTCATATGCACAGCCGCCCAGCAGTACAGGCTTGCAACCTCTACTAGTTTTGCACTATCTGTGCATCATCTGGATGAAATGCACTGATTAAAATAATTTTAATTTTTATAATACCTGCGGTGCCATTGTTCTTTTTTCTTCATTAGCCAGTTAAATAACCAAAGCCCCTCCTACAAGCAGGTAACAGCTCCCACCCAGTAGGAACCCTATCCCCCTTCCTAACCCTGTCTTTAGTAGGTGGCCTCTCCCCTCTGCCCATCCAGGTGCCATCCAGGGCATTCCTTTAGAAAAACTCTGCCTGCAGCTATCCGTTGCAGGCCCAGGCATTCTCTGAACTTTAGCAACCCTAGGGATTCCAAGGACTCAAGTTAGGTGATTGATATCTTAGACCTGGATTTCAGCACGGCCTTTGACTCTGTGCCATACAGGAGACTAATATAAAAGGCAGGGGACCTGAAAATGGAGGGGGAAGGGGGCACTAATCATGGAAAACAGGAAAACTGTCAACTAAAGAGGCCCTCAGAAGGTGGTCTTAAATGTCAAACTCACTGAGGTAAGGGAGGTCATAAGTGGGGTCTCTCAGGGTCAGTTTTGTGATCCGCACTCTTCAAAATGCACATCAGTGATACAGGGAAGGGAGTAAGGGGGAGTTGTCCCTCTTCTTGAAAGGCTTAAGCCTGTGGTTCAAGGAGCCAAAGCAACAGCTCCCCCCCGCCTAACCTATTTAAACACTTCCTTCCTACTTCATTCAGAAACATTTTTCTTTAGTGACCATAGGCTCTGTCGGTCTGTCTTCTCTCTCTTGGGGCCTGCTGTAGCTTGTCCCCCCTTCAGCATTGCTTGTGCCTTGGGCAGTGCTTGGTTGTGCTAGGCTCTGTTTATTGTGTTTCTTCTGCTTTTGGTTAGTATTTGCTGCCTCTGGCTACTGTGTGCTTCTTGTGTTGCTTGTTTTTCTGTTCTCCTGTATTCATCTGTTTTGTTTTGTGTTTTCTTTTTGGTGGGTTTTCTAGTTTTCCTACTGCCCTGTTGCCCTTTGTTTGTATTGTGCTAATCCTGCACCTGAGTTGTCAGGCTCCCAATTACTCACCAGATAGTGCAAACCCTCAAGTCACTGCAGTTTTCCTGTAACTGTTATCATATGCTTCAGCTCCCAATGCTGTTTCTCTGCTGTCTCCTGTGCTTCCACCTTAATTGTTTGTACCTGGTACAAACTCATGCTGCTCAGCTAGTTGGCACTCCCTGTGTTTGTGTTATTCAGGCTCATTTGTTGCTATTTCAGAATAGCCCCTTACCTCTCCCAGGCTGCTAGCTTCTTTATTTCTTCTTTATTTGTTCATTACAAATCAGGTTTACAACCTTTAAGTCACAGACTCATTTACAAAGGCACCTCATCACAGGGGGGGCAGACATCAAGACAGTTATTACAGTGCAGATTAAAACAGAGGATAACATTACAGGTGCAATAAAAGGAACATTTAGCATAGATACACTTAGGTTACATAGTGTAGTAGTTTGTATGCTACTTAGGTTACATAATGTTACAAAATTGTGAGTTACACTCATGGATATAGTAGGTCTGTAGAGAAGACAGTGGGTTGCATCCCTGTTTGGACCTAGTAGGTAATGGGTAGGTCTTGGAGAGGGAGAGCCTGTCCAGTGGATGTTGTCGAGCCAGGGGCCAAGATGGGCGGGAACCACAGGTTACAACAGGGGGTTAGTTGCACCTACAACAGCGGGTATTAAGGATATGGTTCCGAAGGGCTGTTTTTAAGGAGCCAAGTTTTGGCAAGTTGGAGATGCAGCTAGGGAGGGAATTGAACCAGGTGGGGGCTCGGTAGAGGAAGGATCTCTGGGCAAGAGAGGTCTTGGTTCTGGGTACCTTGAAAGTGGCCTTAACAGAGCTACGGGTGGTGATGGACGAAGATGGCTGCTGTAGGGAGGTGGAGACCCCCGGGGGGGGAGAGTCCTAGCAGTGATTTCTTAGTGAGAAGGCAGGTCTGGTAGAGCAGTCGCTCCTCAAAGTTGAGAAGATTGGTGGTAGTATAGAGAAGGCAGGTGTGAGTTCAGCTGGGGGCACTGGTCAGGAGCCTACAAGCCTTATTGATGAAGAGTTGGATTTTGGAGAGGGCAGTGTTGTCAGCTGCAGCGTAGATGTGAAAGCCATAGTCCATGAGGGACAAGACGGAGGAGATGATGGCCAGCCAAAGGGCAACCTGAGGCAGGCAGTCCCTGTGCCAGTATAGCAGGCCAATCCGAGAGTTAACTGTGGCTGACAGGGCATTAATGTGGGTGTGGAAGGAGAGGACAGAATCGAACGTGATGCCTAGGTACTTGTATGTGGTCACTTGTTCTAGCGGGTGCAGAGTGCTGGGGATAATCAAGGGGGGGTATTTTTAGCTTTATTTTGGTGGTGGGAGAAGAGCATTGATTTGGTTTTCTTTAGGTTAATGATCAGTCTGCGGTCGCCAAACCACCTTTCGGCTTGGTTGTAAGCTTGCTGGAGGGATAATTGGAGGGAGGTGGGATTGGGATGTGAGGCAATGAGGACTGCATTGTCAGCATAGAGGAGCATTTTACTGGTACATGAGCTGGGGAGGGTGTTGAGGTAGATACTAAAAAGTATTGGACCCAGGATGGAGCCCTGAAGGACCCCAGAGCGAACGGGAAGAGTGCTGGAGAGGGAGCCACTGATCTTGACATGCTGGGATCTGGCAGAGAGTTTGCTAGAGAACCAGGGAAATGGGACCACCAGAGAAGCCAAGTTGGTGGAGAGAGTCGAGTAGAAGGGGATGACAGACAGTGTCAAAAGCCTTGGAGAAGTCAATGAACACTGCTCCTGCAAGGCTGCCAGAGTCAAGCGCAGCACGTAGGTGTTGGGAGAATTCCAGGAGAGCCATGGCTGTACTGTGTCCTGGGTGGAAACCGTGCTGCTCTGGGCACATAATGTCATACTTGGTTAGGTATTCAGAGAGCTGGATCAACAAGGGCTTTAGAGAGTGGGGGGAGGATGGAGATGGGCCGGTAATTGTTGGGGGTGGATTGGTCCCCACTCATATGTATGAGAGTGATTTCAGCAGTTTTCCAAGCACTTGAGAACTGACCCAGGCATAGAGACCAGTTTAGAAGGTCAGTCAGGGGGACTAGGACTTCGTCCAAGACCATACGGAGGATCCTGGAGTCAACGGGTCACTGCTGGGGTAATTGCTGCCTAAGGCTTTTAACAGATGTGGCCTGGCTTCTTGGGGGGATAGGGTGCACAGGTAGAATGTTGGGCGATACAGGACTGGAGGGAGAGAGGTGGGGATTGGGTCAAAGAAGCTGCTGGGGCGGACCGAGCTTAGGTCAGAGAAGGCAGTGTTAAGGCAATCGGCTATGAGGAGTGGATCTGTGGTGGGGGTGCCATTGATGGAGACCTGAGATGGTGGGGGGAGCAGGACTTTGCATTTAGCTCTTTCATATCATCCCAGAAGGTCCGGGCTGAACCCTAAGTGGAAGTGAGGGTGGTCTGGTAGTGCTCTGCCTTGGCCCGCCTAATGGCCCAAGTGCACTTATTGCATTCTGCATTGTAGGCCGGTCTGTCAGATGACTTTCCAGATTCTACAGCAATGTGCCAGAGATTATCTCTGTTTTTGAGTCTCTGGAGGAGGGTTGGGGTGATCCACGGGGCACTGCATTTTTTGGAGCAGATCCTGGTGAGGGGGGCGAAAAGGTCACAAGCCTTACAGAAGGCATTTGTGAAGTGGTCAAGAGCTGAGTCAATGTCAGAGATGCGCTGGATAGGGGACCAGTCTAGCTGGGCTAGGTATTGTTTTAATTTTCTGAGGCTGCCGGGGCATAAATGGCGGTGTAGAGTGGCCTGGGACACTGGCTTCAGAGTGGAGGATGACCAGAGACAGAGGACTGGGGAGTGATCACTAAGAGAGTTGGGGATGACAGTGACATCCCGGATTTTGTAGGGGCGGTTAGATATAACAACATCTAGGAGAGTGCTGGTGCCAGTAGAGTGGTTGAATCTGGCAGGCTGGGTGACTAACTTGGACATATCCAGGGCAGCAAAGGAGTCCCTTATATGGGAGGCAGTGGAGGCAAGCCAGGTAACATTGAGATCACCTAGGATGACTTGCTCCACTTTGTGAGGGAGAGATGTGAGATAGTCAGTGAGGGACTGGACCACTTGGTTTTGATTCCCCGGGGGTATGTAGGAGACTGTGAGGAAGAGAGAGCCTCAGGCGGGGTCAGGTGTGATTTTTAAGGTGAGGGCTTGGGCTCCATAATCAAGTTTAGGAGCTGGGAGTGCCTGACCTATAAGGGAGTCCCGTATGAGTAGTGCGCAATCACCACCGTGTTTGCGTACTCAGTCTTCCCTGTAGATGGTATATCCAGGAAGAGTGATAGCAGAGTCAGGGGTGGATTTGGAAAGCCAAGTCTCTACCAGTGCAATTATGTCAAGTTGATGTTGAACGACCCAGCACTGGAGGGCAGCAGATTTCTTTAGGAGACTGCAAATGTTTAAGGATGCAAAGCAGAGGCCAGTTGCAGTACAGGGTTTAGAAGGGCTTGAAGCAATAGGTCCTGGGTTTGGGTGTACATTACCAGATAATAATAATAATAGTGTAATTATTCTGGTTAGTAGCCAGTGGCGATGGAGACCCTTTGGTCGACACCCAGCTGAGGACTTTACAATCAGGGTGCATGGGATAGATAAAGTGCGAAGGGTGGGAATGGCAGGGGATAGCTGGGTCCAGGTCAAGCCTTGGAGGGCGGAGGGAGTGGGGGTGTTGGCAGGGTGGGGGTGTAGGGGGGTTACGGGTGTGTCGAGGGTGGGGGAGGGGCCAAGTCACTGTGGGGTAGTCTGGGGATGAGGTGCCTAGTGTGGAGGAAAGATGCTCCAGTCGGTGTGAGGACTGTACCAAGAGGGTGAAGGAGAGCAGACTTAGTAATGGAGTATAGGTACCCATAGCAGCTGAGCAGTAAAGGAAGAGTGCCAGGAGTAGTAGAGAGTAAGGAGATGTAGAGCAGCTTTGGAATGGTTGGGGGAAAACCCCTTTAGTGGGCGAAAAGACTATAAGCTACAAATGAGAAAAATCAGTATCAATCAGTAGAAGAGGGAGGGGCAAAGAGAGATGAATAGTGATAGACTGACCACACAATAAGTGAAATGAGACAGGAACTATATTGTGTTGGATTGGGTAAATGTGTTTATAACTGGGCCCTCTAGTGGCTAAAGGATATAATCTGCTAATGGAAAAGTCAGCACTTGGCAGCAGTTCCTAGAAGACTTCTGGATTGCTGCACAAAGTGTGAGAAACACTGGGAAATAGGGGCAAGTGAGATTCCTCCAGGGGTAGATGCCAAAATTCAGGATTCCAACCTGTACTTTGCTTGGAGGGTGAGCGTCGGGAAGCTTCTCTTTGTTCTGCTTACCAAACTGCAGAATGCAGTTTGTTTGAGAGGAGAGAGCCGGAAAGGGCAGCATTGTCCCCTGGTGAAATAAGGTGAGAGGACAAAATTAAATAGCAGGCTTGGAGGGGAGGGCAGTCAGAAAACAAAATAGAAATTAACAGTTTGGGAGGGGCTGAACATTAAACAGAAATAGTTTAAGCAGGGAAGTCCTGAAGCAAGTTGGGGGTTCACCAAGTTTCCTCATTACTAACCTGCTACCTAATCTACAGCTACAGAATGTTACCAAACCATGCTTTTATCAAAACCTCAGCAGTTTGTTTCTGACTTCTACCATACTGAAAGTTTAACCATTCAATTAGCTCTACTTTGGGGGGGTCTACCCTACCAACATTACTGTTGTTATCTGGTCTCATGCTGCTCAGCTTGTTACTTCCCTATTACTCCCATGGCAGGGGACTGTGAAGTCACAGTGGGGCACTGTGGTTCCAAGTAGTAGGAGCATGCTTTTATGTAAGCAACATGATTTTGCCCTGTTCCTTTTGCCTACATGGCTTTTCAGTTATCCATGCATAAATACATTAACCTCACAGCCTACACGGTTTTCATGATCTTCATTCCATTCCATTACTGTGTTCCAAATGATCCTTACTCAAATAACCTAACTCTGCTTTAATGGCACTTAAGGTATTCATGTCACTCATATCAGTTCTCTATTTATGCTGCAACCATAGCAATCACTGCTAAACTGCATCTATTCAATTATGCTAAACCTCATTGAATCAATTTCTGGCATTACAGCCTCTCACTGCTTAATAACATTGCAGCCTCTCACTACTTAATCACCTACCTTCTATGATACCATTAATGTGGATTCCCTAATGGAATTGGTTGGCTTGCTTTCATTGGCTTTGTTCATATCAGTCCATATTAAGCATATTACCATATTAAGCTTTCCTATCCATCAATCTCATCAGTCAATTGTATCAGCCATTGTATCAGTCAGTCATCTCAGTCAATCATAACGCATACCAATACCTAACCAATGCCCACTGGCTTCGCCCGGCCTCCTCATATTTAGTGCTTTATAATTGACGGTATGTTCTCATTATAAATCGGTGGCATGTCAACCATGACCATTATATTCTATGGCTCTGGGCCTGCTCTGCAGCTGACGGTCTCTCTCTGCACCAGAGTCTGCATCTTGAGCATGCAAACCTCAGGTTGGGGTTCTTCTCATCTGGCCCATAGAGGGAATGTCCTCACTTCGAGCTGAACTTGAGCCATGCAGCCGATTGATGGCACCTCTTGATGTAGAATTTAAGACTTCAGTTGCAAGAGATGGGACCCTCACACTCAACCTTTAGCTGGCCAAATTGGTGGTGCCCTCCACGCTATTCTCCCCATGACCACCTCCGGTTCATCCGGTGTGTTTTTAGTCAGTAGACCGACTGAGTGCCTCAGTGGTCGTTGCTTTCCTCCTCCCACCTTGGGGGTCCTGCTCTCGCTTTAGAGTATCTGGTATTGCAGAAGACTCTCACAACCCTTCATGGTGTTCTCATTAGAGGGATCATGAGAGTTTTCCACCAAACTGGAATATTTCCCTTCCCTTGGATTGGGTTTCTAAATTGCAGTAGCAGAGCAATAACCAAATAAAACATCCCTAGCCTGGAGGAAAGGCGACCTAGGCCACAGATCCCCAGAGGTTTCCTCCTCAAATGGTGTTTTTTCTCTCCTCAGTGCCAAAGGTCATAATATCTTGTTACTATAGTTGTAATTCCCTAAGTTACTTAGGTAGGTTTCCACAGTTAGGTAGGTAGGTTTCTGCTGTTGGATGGAGATGGATGGTGGCATCCTTGCTGTTCCCTATCTCCTTGGGAAGTCATGTCCTCTCTTCATAATTTATTTGACCAACATTAAAATCGTTACTTATTTCAGTGGTTCTATGTGATAATGGTGAGTGCCGAATGGCGATCCGAATTATCGCGAAGTCTGGGCGGCAAAAACAATTTTGCCACCCTGACAACCGTGGCACACAGAGGAACAGCGCCAGAGACTCAATACATATGCTTTCTGTGGAGGTCTGCCCCCCACACCCACAAGCGGGGCTTCCCCACGCACCCTCCTACCGAGAAGATTCTCAACTCCGAGGGGTGCATGTCAGGGCAAAGCAAAAAAAAATGTTTTGGGCCAGAGGCGCAACAAAAGCAATGCGCCAGGACCCAGACCGGAACCCGGAACCCACGCTTGCCTGGCGGAGGCCAACTCCTGACACCATGGTGCAGCTTGGCAGCTGACCGCAACACCACTCCCTACATCCCTCTGCCCTCCCAGGCCACGCCGCCTCCCGCTGCCTGTACATACAGTGACATCCTGTCGCTAGGTTCGCCCACCCCACCACATCCAGTCGCCCTCCCTGCCCCCTCGCCTTTCAGGCTTTCACCCACATCGTGTCGCTGTTTCGGATGGTGCCTTGATTCAGGCGCCCACATCACAGGCTACCATTTCAGTTATCTCTGACCATTACCCTCATCTCTACTGACCAATGTGAATATTCAAATCTTGATACCAGGTTGTTATCTCTGCAATGCTTTCTGATCTACTCTCTTTTTGGGCTTTTCATAAGCTGCCATTAGCCTAAGGGAATACTTCCTGTGGCACCTCTAGGGGTGGAACCCTCCTCTGGAGTTCCTTGCCTGTGGCATCCCTACAGGGTGGTATTCCTGAGGCACAGAGAGGTGAACGGCCACATCAAAGTTTATTCAGCAAGTTGCATAAGCACAACACCACACTAAGCTGTGTAAGCACATTGAATTAAAAGGCTTAAGGCAGTGATTCAAGGGGCTGAAGCAACAGCTCGCCCCCCCACCTGACCTATTTAAACGCTTCCATCTTGCTTCATTCAGAAGTATTTTTATTTGCCCCACCATCCTCCCCATCTCCTCCAGCTGCTAGCTTCTCTCCTCAGGGGCTTTTCATAAGCTACCTTTAGCATAAGGGAACCTTTCCCACTGCACCACTAGGGGTGGAATCCTCCTCCAGGGTTCCTTGGCTTCGTCATCCCTGCAGGGTGGTATTCCTGAGGCACAGACAGGTGAACGACCACATCAAAGTTTACTCAGCAAGTTGCACAAGCACAGCACTACACCAAGTTGTGTATGCATATTGAACTGGATGATATGAGACTCTGTGGGAGAATGCATATTATGGGAGGGATTGTCAATATTGTTTTGAATTTACTGTGCTTTCTTCCTTTGCAGCCTGACTGGTCCCTATCAGTCAGTTCTGCTCTGATCAGCCACATCACCTGCCATATCTGGTGCTTGCCTCCACTCCACAGGTCCTCCATGGATGACCCCTCCATGGGAAAGGCTGCCAGGAATCAGGCATTTACTCTCCCAGACAGAACTGCATTGTCGTTCATTGGAGCGGAGATCTCAGTCAGTTGTATGGGGCCTGCAGCAGGTGGCGGATGGCATCCTGTGTGGTCAGAAGCTTCTCTGTTTTTTCTGTCCTACCCACAGACATTGGGAAGGCTTGGCTGACACAGCATATCATGCCACCAATGTGCCCCTACCACAATCCTGGGTTCCAGCTTGTACAGCTGCTTGTGGTCACCCAGGTGGTGGCATTGCAGTGGAGTCCAAATTCCCTGTCACCCACCAAGGAGGTGAGCATCCTGCCTCAGCTGGCACTGTGACAACCCGGGCTGGTTCACAAAGCCAGTTCACTGGTGTCACAAGCAGTAGTGCAGCCACTGCACCAACTGTGCAGTCAGGGATTGTCAATATGCAAGAAGATGTGGAATGATTAGAACAAGCATTTGTCAATGCCGAATGTTGCTTGCCTCTATGTGCTGTTTAGGTATTTGGAAGTCATTGGAGTGCAAATATTGAAAATTTGCAAACTTACGAGCGTGCATAGGAACTGCGCAACGCACGCTCGTAAAACAGTCATTGTTAGGAAATTTTTTCACGAAATTTTCAACATAGCCATTTTAAGACCTCTGCTCATGAACAGTGTCACTGTGATTTTGTTAATGTGTCCCATACATTGAGTTTGCACACCGACTGCGCCATTGTGCGCTACATGGGCGGAAACACGCTTTGGGCAGGATGTGAAAATGACAGCTGTACTGCTCATAAGGAGGTGTGGTAAAATGGCAATGTTGAAAATCTGGAGTGAAATATTGTTCGCAAACTCACGAGCGCAGTGCGGGGAACTGTGCAACGCACACTCGTAAAACAGTCATTTCTAGGAATTCTTTCACCAAATTTTCAACATTGCCATTTTAAGATCTCTGCTCATGAACAGTGACACTGTGATTTTCTTAATGTGTCCCATACACTGAGTTCACACACCGACTGCGCCATTGTGCGCTACATGGGCGGAAACATGTTTTCAGCAGGATGTGAAAAATGACAGCTGTACTGCTCGTGAGGAGGTGTG
Source organism: Neoceratodus forsteri (assembly GCA_016271365.2). Taxonomy (NCBI): domain Eukaryota; kingdom Metazoa; phylum Chordata; order Ceratodontiformes; family Ceratodontidae; genus Neoceratodus; species Neoceratodus forsteri. The sequence goes on along the minus strand of JADMNL010000023.1, from coordinate 626,980,911 downwards.
GTAAAATGGCAATGTTGAAAATCTGGAGTGAAAATATTTAAAATTTGTGAACTTACGAGCCTGCGAACTGCGCGAACTATCAGAAACAGTCATTTTAGGAATTTTTCACCAAATTTTCAACATAGCCATTTTAAGACCTCTGCTCATGAACAGTGTCACTGTGATTTTCTTAATTTGTCCCGTACATTGATTTCACACACGACCTACGCCATTCTGCGCTACAAGGGCAGAAACACATTTTGGTGAGATGTGAAGATGACAGCTGTACTACCTCATAAGAAGGTGTGGTAAAATGGCAATGTTGAAAATCTGGAGTGAAAATATTGAAATTTCGTAACTTACGAGCCTGGCGTAGGAACTGCGCAACACACGCCAGAAACAGTCATTTTTGAGTGGATTAAATTTTCAACATGAGTGACCTTTCTCGAATGATGTCACTGTCATGGTTATGCCTGGGCGATTTCGTGTCACTGTGCAGTCACTGCGCCGAAATCACCCTTTGGGCCCGAATAACGCCATGACAGTGACATCATTCAGAGAAGGGGTCCTAAAACTCCATGTTGAAAATTTGGTGCAAAATTCCCAAAATGCCGGAGATATGCAAAGTTGAACCCCCCATCTAGCCCATTATACAGCTTACCGGCATTTCCTCAGTTCAGCGGTCGGTTTTGAAGAGTGCAGACGTGTTCCCCGTCCACCGAAGATCATCGCTCCGGAGTCTGGAGGTAAGTATGGGTGAGGGGGTGGGGAGGCTGGTGCGCAGGGTGGGTGCGGGTTGTGGGAGGGGGTGGAGATGCGCGCAGGACCGCTTTTGTTTTATAGGTTTAAAAAAAAAGACGTCGGATAATGCCATGCTGGGGTGGCCCCAGCATGGCACAAGGACGGGCTGCCCAGCCAACGGGGATTGGGCACCCGGCCGGCCAAAGGACTGATTGCCACGCTGCGCTGGTCTCCCAGCGTGGCACCAACTACTGGGGGACGACAGCTCAGCTGGCGAGGATTGGGCACCCGTCGGCTACACAGTACGTGCGGGGCGCGCATGCCTGCGTGGGGGAGTCGCTTTTATCGCTGCTCACCAGCGAATCTCCTTTCAATCAGTGTTACTGCATTTTGGAGGCTGTCATAGACAGCTCCAAAATGCATTGGCTTACAGGGGCCGCGCCTGCCAGCTCACTGACTGAATTGGAGGAGGAGGTGATACACCTCCGAAATCTCCGATGATGGCACTATGTTTCTTGCACATGCGTGCAAGCAACATAAAAATGTTCAGGCATCTAGCAGTTGATGTTTAACCCTATGAAGTGCAAGGTACTGTAAGGTCTATAGGGAAAAGGAATCCTAATGTGACTTACTGAATTGATGGGATGTGGGTGGGATACACTACAGAAAGAAGGAATTTGGGGTTGTCATCAGTGACACCCTGAAGTCCCCTTTACAGTGTAGTAAGGCTTATATGAAAGCCAGTAGAATGTTGGGTGTATAGGTAGTGGCTTTAAAAGCAGGAGAAGGGAAGTGATTTTTCCCCTGTACAGGTCCCTGGTGAGGACATACCTGTAGTATCGAGTTCAATTCTGGGGCCCACAAATGGAGAAGAACTGGGACAGGTTTGAGACAGTCCAAAGGAAAGTGACATAAATAGTACAGAGTCAACAGGGTCAATTGAATGAGCATAGGCTGCAAAGCCTGAACATGTATTCCCTAGCGGCAAGAAGAGAATTTAAAGAAATTATAGAAACCTTCAGGAAACTTTGTACATGGGAGCAACAGAGTAGACTCCTCGGAGCTGTCCAAAAGAACTGGGAGCTCATATACCAGGGGGCACAATTAGAAGCTGATGGGGAGCAGATTTAAGTGGAACATGAGAAAGTTTGTCTTCTTCCTGGAATGGGTAGTGGATAAATGGAACAGTTTGCCTTGCAGTGTGCGAAATGCAACTCTATTAACCAGGTTCAAGTTCAGATGGGACAGCTGAAAGGGGGCAGGTGGCGACTGAGGGAGGCATATGGGAGGAACGTGGGTCCCGTAAAGTTGCCATCCGCAGGATGCTCCATCCAGTTTGTGCATGCCACACTTATTAGCTACAGTCTCTGGGCAGACTGGGTGAGCCACAAGTCTTTTTCTGCCTATTCATTTCTGTGCTTCACTGTAAAATTGTTTCAATAAAGCATATTTTTAGCTGATTTGTTAATTTACTTTCTGAATATTTTAAATATATGATCAGTACATATTCAGTGTCCTGGAAAACCAATCTTACATCTATTGGTTGGAACTGAATCAAATGTTTTCAATTTAATCAGCTTTCCAGCAACTTGCATAACATGTCTTTTGCCAAGTAGTTACAGACCTATAGTCATTGTTTCCTACTAAGTAATTTCAGTGTAGAACTGTGAGTTACCATGCCAGAGTTAGTAGGTATTGGGTTTAGGGACTGGATAGGTTTGCCTAGGAGGGTCCTCTGTGGAAAACATTGACAACCTTTGTATAGGAATTGGTTTCCAACCCTTTTGAGAAGGCTATGTGTGTTAAATTCATCATCAATAACTATTCTCTACAGGGACTGTTTTAATTTGAATTGATGCTGCTGACCTCTGAATCCTTGCTTTTTTATTTAGGTTATTTTGATCTGATTAACACGCAAGGTCTTCTGAATGTTTCCAAGTCTGACGTCCCCCTCTCATTATAGTCCAGTCAGGGTAAAAGTTATATTTGTTTTAGGCCTTTGAGAAACTGAATACTATACTAAGTTCAGTGAAGTTGCAAGCAGTTCAGATTTACATTAAATATTACATTTTAAACGGTAAGTTTAGAATGTCTTAGTCTACAATACATATGTGTACTGGGAATTTAACTCACTTATGAAGGTAATTTCAAAGACAATGTTTGCATGCTCTGTACCAGTTTACTTTTATAAAATGTTATCCCAAATGTTATTGAAGGTTATATTTTATTTCTTTTGGTAAAACAGACACATGTTGTTCACTCAATAAAAATGAATAATTTAAATTCAATATCCCTCTGTCACTCTCAATACCACTTTTGTGAATGATGTAGGACCAGAATAATTCAATTTGTCAGACACTGCCACCATTCTACATGACAATGATTTTCTTAAAAACGGTGAACTTAATTTCCTATAGGCAGTTGCAGCATGCTCTCTAAATGTAATTGCGCTTGTATTTAAATGTATTGAATTTCACTGTACAGAGGGCTGAGCTTGTTCCTGTTTATTGGAATTATGGACACCAGCAGAAAGTATGAGGACATTGAATGTCACTTAGGGCTTTGACCCTATCACTTTAACATGTATCACATTTACAAGGGTAATATTCAGCAGTTAAACAACAGAGGCAAGAAGGCTGGGATTTTTTAAAAGTAAGCACTTATAGTGTATAGTGGGCCCTTGTTCAGCGGGGATTTCCATCCATGATGTTGTTGTACCAGAGCTCAAAGGTCATTGAACATTGTTGTACCCTTCTGTAGTACGATTTTCCAGCTGATCAGAAATCCTCAAGCCACCTTGACTGAGAACTGCCATGCACACAAATTGGTTTAAAAACAAGGCAATCCTGCTGAGATGCAATGAGTGGGAGGAGGACAACTGCCGGGTATAAACTGGATCGAACACCACAAATGAAAGACAAGCTGGCACAGTGATGCTCACTCTATCTATCTGAATTCAGTTTTTTGGGTAACTTCTTGAAAGGTAACTAGGATTCAACCTTTTCAGCATGATTCCACTTTCCATTCGCCCACTTTGGTCACACTGAAATGTATAGTCTCTCTCTTACTGACTCTAAAAATAAAATAAGTAAAAAAAAGTATATACTATAAAAAATACTAGATGGGCAACTACATTTCAAACAGCATAGAGGTCACTAGTGGTGTTCCCCAGGGTTCTGTTTTGGGACCAACACTTTTTGGTATATTTATCTGTGATCTACATAAGGGTATTAACAATCAAATTAACAAATTCGCAGATGACACTAAAATCTCATCTGAGGTAGATACAGAGGACAAAATCAAAAAATTCAGACAGGACCTAAAGAAAATTGAAGACTGGGCAGTTGATAACAAAATGACTTTCAACATTGACAAATGTACAGTCATACACCTGGAGTCCAACAGTCTGAGCACCAATTATACATTAAATGGCAACATCATTAAAGTAGCAAAATCTGAAAAAGACCTGTGGGTCATTGTCAATAATCAATTCACATCAAGCAACCAGTGCAGGAACGTAGCACAGATTGGGAACCGCATTTTAACATTCATAAAGAGGCCATTTATTACTAGGAACGAACATTGTATTCTTCAATTATACAAATCATTTATCACATACAGACTATGCTGTCAGCTTTTGGGCTGTATATATTAACAAGGACATTAAAATTATAGAGAGTATGCAGAGAAGGACCACAAAATTAATACCGAGGGTTAAGGACCTACCATACGAGGAGCGGCTAACAGCTTTAGGTTTATATGACCTACAGCTAAGGAGGAACCGAGGATATTTATTATTATTATTTAATATCTTAAAAAATACCAATCTAATGAATGATTGTAATATCAAACATGCTGATAAACCTCAAAATCTCAGATGCAACAACAGGCAGATTTTTGTCCCTAGGGCGATTACAAACAAACATGGCCATTACTTTACAGAAGGGCTACTAGTCTATGGAATGCTCTGCCCCAATATATTGTAGAAAGTGTTACACTTCAGAAATTTAAAACCAAACTGGATAAACTCCTTCTGGGTACAGAAACCTGAATACACCCCACAAGAGCGGGGAGGGTGGTCTCGATGGGCCTAGGCCTACTTCCACTCTTAAAATACCGAGTAATACATATCCAACCAGCCTGAGCTGCCACCTTGGTATTCTGATTACATCAGACATCTCGAACTTCATTCTTGAGGTCTGATGTAGCAGCACAGGCTGGTTATGCATGGTTCCCCATCCAGTATTTTCTATTTATTCAGTCCTTGCCCCTTCCCCCCCATAAAATGAATGGGGAGAAGTCACGGAGATAAAAAAACTGACGAAGCTAAAACACATCATTTCATATATTCCAGCAACGGTACACTACAAAAACATATTTTTAAATAGTATTTTTGTTGTTTTCCATAGAAATATTTCCAATACACAGTATGTCTGTGTGTCTATGCACATCACAACATACAATGTATTATGGGTAATGTATGTAAATAGCTATGAAAGAAACCTATTTACCTTAACTTCAGGCAAGATTATAAACCTTTTACAGAATGTTCAGCGGTGAATTCCATGTTCTGACTGGCCCACTGGTGGTCCTTATTCCACTAGTACTGGTCTGCTAGTGAAAAGAGGACAAGTTACCTGCTGCACGTGCATAGTGCTACAACTATTTTTAAATTAAAACAAGGCTTTCTTAGCTTTATTTTTAACTAAAATCCCACATTGGGGGTTATGCTAGTGATACAGCCCCCCCATATTGGGCCTTTTCAGTTAAATAATGTCCCAGGCTGGTACAAGCACCGTTGGCCTTGCCTCAGGCAATTCTCTACTTTCTGTGGGAATTATCTGACTAATAAAGACCTACTCCATCAGGTCTTATTGTTTAACCATCATATGCTAAAAGGACTCCACAAACAGAAGGTCATTTCTAAGAGTGCACACCCCAAACCCATATTTGGCCTATATTGGGCTTGTCAGTGTGGTGAAGTCATTGTCTCAGTTTTGTGAAGGGGTCAGCCAGTCAAAGATGACAGAATTTTGAGACATGGTGAATCCACAGCAGTAAATGGTTTTAACAGAAAAACTTTTGGGCAAAAGTAAAGCACAATGCATTGTAGCAGTAGAGCCAACGTTTATAAACAGCATAGATCTCCATTTATCACCCTAGTGCATTTCATTATGGGCAACATATGCCAGTCACTGGGAAGGAACCTAAGTATTCGTTTACTTGTCCTATTTGTTAACTAGATTGCTTCCTTGGGCAAAAATTACCATTTACAAGAATGTCCCGGGTACCAAAACGTGGGTAAAATAAAACATACAGAAAATATATAAACTTAAAGAGCTAGTGGAGCCAAAACAGCAGTCAGGAAAATAATACAAATTTTAAGTAGTTGTCAGTTGTAACTTTTTACTTCTGAAGTATTTTTCCTTTTTCTTTTGCTCATCAGAAAGTATTCTATGTGATAATAGTGTGCTGGATGTGTGGAACAGCTCTTAGCCTGGCAGCTGACATATCTTGCTCTTCTGTCCCCACTAACATCATCAGCATTGTCATCAGCATTGTAATCTCACTGACAGTGGCATCACATGTGAATAACCTGGCAGTCACTGAACTGCTGTTCCTAAGCAGCAGTGATACCACAGTCAGTGAAGTCACAGTAGTGATGATGTGGTGTGGGAAAGTAGAGCTAGATATGTCCACAAATCACACCTACTAACATCAGGTTGACAATCTTCTAATTAAACAAAGGGAAAAGAAAAAGTATCTCAGGTATAAAAGGTAATGGTTGGCTGCTTTTAAAATCTAATATTAGTTTTAGGCAGTACACAAGCTCTTTAATGTACTTAGGGTGCTATTATATCATTTACACATAGACCATCACTGCATTCAGTCAAAAATCAATCACATCGGTACGTGGGAAACCAAAAAAAATTTACGAAAATACTTACAATTAGATTAGAACTGAAACTTAGTATGGATACGGGTAATGTAATCCAAAGCATAACTGCTAGAAAGTTTTACACTTTTTTTTTTTTTGAATGGTACCCTCAGTTTCAACATATCTGATAACCTTGTGATATTTAAAGTTGAATGCGACTCCAACATGTCTTTGATTAAAAGAGGTGTTTTACCATATGGGCCTTCCAACCCATAATCCTATTGTAATACAGAAGACACTGATGTGATGACAGCCATGCAAGAACAAACCTACTTATTCTGTTTAAAAGAACCATTACCCTTGACAGTGTACTGACTGGGGCAGCTAAGTAAATAAAAATACCATAATCAATAAATGATAAAAAAATAAGTGAGCTATGACTTTCCTGCTAACCATAGTAAAACAATTTATATAGAGAATAATGACTGTGCAACTGTGTGTTATGGATGTGTTTTACACACCTGAGGTGTGTGATGACCCATAAACCTCAAGAGCAAAGCTTGAGACGTTTATGAGGTCACCACACACTGAGGGTGTATAAAACAAATCCATAACAACATAGTTGCATAGTCTTAATTTTTTACAATTACTGGTGCAGGGAGTGAATGCAAAGTTAGTGATGCAGTTCTCTCAGACACACAGACACAGACGCTCACAGAGACACACATGCACACACGCACACACAGGTCTCCCTCTCCAGTACACACATTCATTTAGTTTTACTTTACTTTTTATTTTTTTAATTTACACTGCGAAACGCAAGTAAAACTTAGAGCAGTCAGCCGCGGTCCATTCCCCATGAAATTGCTATCTCCTGAAGCCATGTCTGAAGGGTAGGAACAGCAGGATCAACCAGATAAATACTTACAGAGTAGAAAGTTACCTGTAATGATGGTGAGAGGTGAACGATCAGTGTGGGTTCTCAGATACGGAGAAATGGAACCGCCATCTTTGCTGAGGTGTTTGTCCCGCTCACACTCAGAGTAAGACCCAATGAGGTGGCTCACAAACTGTGAGTGACTCAAAACACTGTAATAACCGGTTCTCCCAGTTATTATGGTGTTTGAAACACAGATTGACTCCGTCCATTAAAGGGGTCACCAGTAATTATATTTCAATAAAACATGTCCAGTCCAGCACAGGTTGGCATGACTTTAAGCCGGATTGCAAGGTGCCAAAAGTCCTTTACAAACAGCCTGCAAAGGATTCATTAAAGTATTTTAATTACTGGTCAGCATTTTTTTATAGAAGGAAAACCATAGTTTTACCCTGCCTTACAACCACCCAGTTGATATTTTGCATTGTAACCAGGTGGTTGTAATCAGTAGCTGTCAATCTAGCTCATGCTACACTCAGCATGAGCGCACCACACTATTCCTAATACTGCAAATTCAGTTCCTCACAGAGAAATCAGTCAGATGAGTAAATTTTTCATTACTGAGGTAAAACAATCATAATGAAAGTGCCATTCTGACACAAAAAAAAGAAACATGGAATCGTGGTTCGACCCAACAGATATAGGAAACCAGGAAGACTTCATGACAGAACAAAAAAACAGAAACACTATCCGGAAAACGGCAAATGACTAAGTTATTTAAAACTTTTCTCACAGAAACAGGAGTGTCAGCAGAGTTCAGAACCTTTACCATGACAAAGCAAGACATTATTCTAGCTAACTTCATTTATTGCCTAAAAAGAGGTGACAATTCAGACTATGAACCAAGTACAGTGAGAGCAGTAGCAGCAAGCACTGATCAGCACCTTACTAAACTAAACAAAACCCAATGTAATAAAAAAAATGATAACCAGTACTTTAAAATAAAACATGGGTGGATGTGTGTAGAGCCATCATTTTATACACACCCTCAGTGTGGGATGTTTTTATAAACCCTGTTTATGTAGCATCCCACACCTCGGGTGAGTGTAAAATTCTGGTTACACACACCCACCCATGTTTTATTCTACATATAAGTACCATGCCAAAGGTTAGCTATTTTCTACATTGTATTTTCTTTACACAGGTACACCCACACACAGACACACACACACGCACACATCTACACTACCTAATTTAAATCGTACTCGCAAAAGTAATTGTTGAGGAGCGAGGACAGCTTTAAGAAAATAGTGCCCCCCTAAGTGTAGTTTTCTGAGAAGCTAACTTTATAAACCTTTTTACTGTATGCTATATGAGAGGTCTCTCACCATCATAGCCTCTTCCTATCTCTGTTTAGTTTTCTATCTTGTGGGATTTGGTAGCCCAGCGCTACCCAGACAATTGTTGCAGTACTGTCTCATGATGACATCATCTTAAGCTACTAAAGCTTTTATGGACCAAGGATAAGGCAATCCATTTTTTTTTCTCAGAAATGTCTCTCTCTCTCTCTCTCTCTCTCTCTCTCTCTATATATATATATGGTCTGCTCTTCAGCACAGAGACAGACATTGAAAAGTAAATATGTCTCTTAGCCTTTTGCTTCTTGCGACTGTAGCATGTTGTCTTCAGTTCTATGTCTCATGTATTACATACTAACATACTAAAATGCCAGCAGAATAGGCCTAATGGTCTTTCGTGTCTGCTTGTTTGGTCAGCCCCCACCCTGGGAGCTGACCTTGCTGCCCCCCTCGCCTTCTCTGACTTCTCCCTTACCAGTTCCGGATATTCTCGCTGCATTGGATTTTGCTTCCATAACCTTTCCCCTGTACCTGTCCCACCCCTCTTGAACCCCTCCACCGTCTCTGCCTCCACCAGCCCCCTAGGCAGTGCATTCCATGGCTCCACCACCCTCTCAGTGAAGTAGCACCTCCTCCTTTCTCCCCTGAATCTTCCCCCCTCCAGCTTCCACCTATGCCTCTAGTGGCCCCTCCTCCTTCCTTCAAAGCACCCTGACTGTTCCTCCCTATTTACCCCCTTCATGTACCTGAAAACCTCTATCATGTCCCCCCAGTCCCTTCTCTCTTCCAATGTGTACATATTTAGCTCTTTGAGCCTCTCCTCATAGGTCCTGTCCCCCAAGCCCCAAATCATTTTGGTTGCCCTCCTCTGGACCCTCTCCAGGAGTTTAATGTCCCTCTTTAAGCGTGACCTCCAAAACTGCATGCAGTATTCAAGGTGCGGCCTCATCAAGCAGTTATAAAGAGGGAGTATCACTTCCCTCCTTCTGGAGGTGATCCCCCCTAGCGATGCATCCCAGCATCCTGTTGGCCTTGGCTGCTGCCCTCCTACAAGTCTCCGAGTTGTTCATCTTGACATCCACCACCACCCCCAGGTCCCTCTCAGCCATAGAGACTTGTAGCATTCCCCCCCCCCCAGGGTGTACACTTGGCCCGGGTTTCTGGCCCCCAGGTGCAGTACCTTGCATTTCCCTGCATTGAACCTCAGTTTCCACTTTTTACGTATTATACATATAGAAACAAGGAGAGCCTCACAAACTCCTCCCTTAACAGCTGCTTGCTTTGCCTCAACCAAGTAACCCTGTTAAAACATTCCTAAAGAATTGTTTTTTTTTCATAGTTTATTTACAGTGGAAACATAGAATTTGTCAGCAGAAAAGGACTGCTTGGCTCGCCCACTCTACGCAGATGGTCCCTGCCTACTCTGTCTCTGCAGACCCTAAGTAGTCTCTGGTGAACCTTTCTCCTCCTTGTCCAATTTCTAATATTCCCCGTGTCTATCACATGCATGCTTGAAGCCCCCTACTATTTCTGCCCAACTGAAATGTACTGGCTTGTTTTCTTTTTCATTTACCTGTTTTCTCTTTTTTTTGGCTCCCCACCCAGATGATCAGGCTGCCACAGCTGCATCACTCTTCTGTCCTATAGGATGATTGAGTACAGCTGTTTCACAGCTGACTCCAATGCCTTTCCTTGATTAGCTGGTAGAGATGATGCAAATATTGGGTGATTCACATCCTTCATCCCTCTCTGGGGGGTTGAGCTCCTCATTTACATGATGTGCTGTGCTCCCAGTTGGCCTAGTGTGGGATTCTGGGGCTCGACTACGAAACTGGGATTCCCAGATGCCAGCAGGATCCTCTTCCACCAAGCCTCATGCCACTGAGTGGACTCCACCCACTCCAGCATCTTGCTTTACAGCAGCAGTACATGCTAGCAGTGAATATTTTGATCTATACTTTTTTATTGTAGTTTAGATTGTTCCTTATCTTCTGTCACATGTAATATTCCTTTTTTCCTCATTTTGAGTCTGCTTTAGCACTTTGCTTACATTTGAAATAATAAAAGAAGCACTTTTGGTTTCCTGGAGAAAGTAATGTATCATACAAGATGGGAAGATGGGGCAATCTAAAATAAAATAAAGAAGTATAGGTCACAATTTTCACCTGTAACATGTGCTGCTGTTTTATTTTCAGTTAAAATCTAGTGAATTGTTGTAGCTGGGAGCATAAAGGCAGAGATATGTCAGGTGATTTGCTTGACATCACTCAGTGAGTCAGTTCTTGCTTTGGTAACATCTGAACCTGGCATCACCTGTTTCAAAATGTATTGCTTTGACTGCTAGACCACCCTGACTTGCAAATGGAAGTGATCAGTGCCATATCCCTGTAGTAAAAAGGCGAAGTCTAGATAGGGCAAGATTTTATAAGGGGGTGCAATATCTCTGTGAGGAGCAACCAACTCTAGTAGCATTACACCTGCTGGTTGTATGAAAGTTTCTGTTTGCTGCAGTATTTTGCTCCATCTGTGCTGGCTAACTAGAAAACATTGAGGTGCCCGACATGTCTACTGACGCCAAATGACATAGCTGCAGCACACTGATATCAAATCTGACAAAAAAAAAGATTTGACTGGTGCCAATCAAGTTTTTATGTTGTTATGTTTCTTATCCTTTAAGGCTTTTTATTATTTTTTTTGGTATTGCACTGTATGTAAGTATCTTAGTATAGCAGTTAATATGTCACTTCTGTAATGTTATTTCTTTAAAGATCACATTCATCCTCACCTTTACAGTTTATACATTGTTGTGCTGGGGTCCTGCTTATACACATTTTACTATATACAGTATTCACAAAGGATAGACCAGATGAGATGCAATATCTCATTTTCAATGGAGGTCCTGCTTTGTCACATTTTACACTGTATTTACCCAGGACAGCATAGCTCAAATGCAATATCTTATTTTCAGTTGAGTCCTGCATTTGCTTATTTTTATAACATATTTATCGATGACTGCCCATCTGAGAAGCAATTTCTCATTTTCTTTTTTAATTTATATATTTTTTTTTAAATTATATTTTATTCATTTTGCAGAGTACATTGTATACATATACTGCATTATGTTCCGTGCAAGGAACAAATAAAACAGTACATCCTTAAAGAAGTTTTTCCTTCATTTGACACAGGAGTCAGTGTCCCTTACTTAAAAAAAAAAACTCTATTGGAGGGAAAACATACGTATTTTAACATCTTACCTCTTGAAATTTTCCTAAATGCTGTGACATTATAGACCATGAACACATGACTACAAACTTTACTTTTTCCCTAGCGTGTGTAACTATTCCTCCTTAGCCTCAAAAGGCCATTGGTGTCATGCATTCCCCCCTTGTGTAAATAGTACCATACTATACATGCAAGCATTAATTCCCCAGTAGAAGCCGACTCCGGAGGGCATTAATGTGCTCGTAATAGGACAATAACTATGTTTCTTAATGTGTGCTACTATTAAATATATTGATAATGAAAACAATGTGTACGGTTCCACAAAGCTTTTTATTTTCTCTGAAACTTTTCTTTTTCACATTCAGCGTGTGCGCACCACTGTGGCATGCACAACACAACTACTTACATGCTTGTGTGTATGCAGACTGTTAAACTTTCAGAGGTACATTTTACACAGTAACTTGTGTTATTGTTGTTCCCATTCCATTTTTTAACTTCTGCTCATGGGAGCTGTTCGGTTTTGTATCAGCGTGGTCAGATCCTGCATCATCTCCGCGATGAGTTTTCTGTGGTCTGCTGCATTGTGGGATATACAGTGTTTTCTGCTGTGATAGCTACTGGTGCTACACCTTGACCCAGTGACCCCATGATTAATAGTTGGAGTGGGCATTACCAGTGATCAATCCCTGCTCCAGTTTTGATCATGTGGTGCATTTTGTCCAATGACATTACCTTATTTGACGTTTCTCTTTTTTGCCATGTTGCAAGCTTAGTCGATTTTACCAGTAATTTCAGATATTTCTATCTTATGTACTTGAGGTACCTCATTTGTGGAAAATAAACCATACAGCTGCTAAAGAGCCCTCTAAACTGTGGGAAATAGATTAAATTACTCTGAAGCAACCCATTAGGAGATCAGTTTCTCATTTTCAGTGAGGTCCAGTATTTTTCCCAGGCTAGAGCAGCATAGATGCACATTTCAGTGGGGTTCTATTATACTGGGGTCCTGCGTTTGCATATTTTTGCTCTATATTTACCTAGGATGGATCAGATGAGATGCAGTCTCATTTTCAATAGCGTCCTGCTTTTACACATTTTTGCAATATATTTAGTCAGGATAGCCCTGTGGAGATGCAATATCTCATTTTCAGTGGTGGTCTGCTTTTACACATTTTTAGACTGTATGCACCCAGTATAGGACAGTGGAGAATAGAGGTGGGCAAAAGTTGCGAATTCCACTTTTGCTGAACTTTTGTGAACATTCGGAAAGTTCGCAAAATTTTCCAAACTTATGCCGTTGGCGAGATTGGAATCTTCCAAATGTGTTTGGTGGATTTTCACCCTGTACCATAGAATTTTTTGGCTGAACTGTGGAATAATACACAAGAATTGCGGAATAACAGTTCTGAGGAATAAAAAATTCCTCAATACGTGTAATTACTCCGCAGTTCAGTGATCAGTTCTGTGAACTTCTTTCTCTGCAGTTTAATACAATTATCCACAATTTGTACATTTATGCCACTGTTCTAAGTCAAAATTTCCATGAAAGTTGCTCATTTGATTTCAGCAAAAATCCAACTTTTGAGGAAATTCTGTCGGCGGAACTTTTTTTTCACACACCTCTAGTGGAAATGCACTATTTCCTTTTTGGGTGTGGGGGGGTCCTGTTTTACCCATTTTTACAATGTATTTAGCCATGATTGGCCATATCTCGTTATTAGTAGGCTTTAACATTTTGACCCTAAAATTCCAACATTGCCTTTTTATAACCTCATGTTATAGTCAAGATACAGTAGGTGGAATTTTTTAATTCCTATCCAAAAGGAGATTTCGTGGTGTGACCGCAAAAAAAAGGTTTTAGAGGGGATCTGAACAATAGCATCTGTCATTTTTATGAGGTGGGGTAACATAAGGGCTATGTGGAAAATTTGGGACCAAAATCTGCATAAATGACAAACTTATAAATAAGCATTGGAAAAATTCAATGTGTTTATATAACTTAGTTGTGTTATTCACATGTTGACCAAAGATTCACAACATAGCCTTTTAATGACTCCACTTTGTGATCAAGACAGGTGTAATTTTTAAATCCCATCCAAATGGTGATCTCATAGTGCAACTGTGAAAACATGTTTTGAAGGGGAGTTGAAGAAAATGACACCCATTATGTTCATGAGGTAGGGTACCATAGAAACATAGAAACTTAGAAGTTGTCGGCAGATGGGGACTGTATGATCCATCAAGTCTGCCCATGGTTTCCTACCCGACCCCACTTAGCTGCCTGCTTGAGTATCCCACAATGCTTGTCCTATGCCCGCTTGAATTCCCCCACCATCTTCACTCCCATCACCCTCTCCAGCAGGTTATTCCATGGTTCGACGATGTGTTCTGTGAAGCAGAATTTTTTCATATTGCTCCTGAACCTACCTCCCTTAAGATGAAAGTCATACCATGTTGTCCTGTTAGTCTTTTACCTGAAAGAGGTTTTGCACCTGTACCTTGTTGTTGCCTATAAGGTATGTAAATGTCTTTGTCATGTCCCCCATGATTTTTGCACTGCTCTAGGGAGTATAGTTTAAGTTAATCGAGTCTTGCCTCGTATGATTTCTGATGCAAGCCCTGCACCATCGTTATTGCTCTTCTCTGTACCATCTCCAGCCTGTCTATATCAGTAGCATGTCATTTCAGTGCAAACATTTCATCACAAACATTACACTGCATTAATCTTGGCATAAAACATTACTGCTAATGATACACTACAGTGCACGTCAAATATAGCGCATTTTATTTCACTGGCAGGAACCCTTATAATGCGATAACCCAAAGTTTCTTACCAGTGAGATCCTCAGACTATACAACTGAAAACTATACAACAAATTTATGATAATAAGAACAATTTTGTGAAATAAACGTTTCATATATCAAGGACAGAAAATAACTACAACACATTACTTTCCACAAGTTATGGTAATTGAGAAAACAGTACAGAACAATTCAACAAACATTATGGAAACATAAGATTAAATCTAGACTTCAAGTGATGCCACCATGTAGCATGGATGCTGAAAGAAGAGCTCTGCCTTCCCCCGATAATTTTGCCTTCTGTAATCTGCCTTTTCAGCTTTAATTCTTCCACTTTTTGATGGCTTGTACAGTTTATGGGCAGATGTAAGAAATTTAACTCGCCTTCCATGAACCAGGTTTTCTCCTCCAGTCAGATTGCTGTGCCATCTCAGGAGCTTCCAACTACTGAAATTGCGGCAAGCGGAAAGCCAGTGCAGCCTAAGCCTAATATGGCAACTGTTTTACAGGAATTAAGAGATTTCCATATTGAAGTCCACTCTTTATGTAACGAGTTCAAGAACTCAGTCTCAGTCTTGGAAAATAAGGCTGAGGACCTTACGAAGCAAGCCACGGACATTGATGAATGGGTGGACAGGTTGGAGCAAGCTCTTGTTTGACTTCTGCAGAATAGTCAAGCACTGTGGGATAACTTCAAAGACCCAGGTAATCTCTCCCAGAGGAACAATCATGTCATATACAGTATGGTCTATCGGAAGGTGAGGAGGGAACTGGAGACCTGCTTTTATTCTTACAGAGCCTGACCTTGTTCGATAGTGCTGTGGTTTTATAATTTTGTGTTTAAGCAAGCTGTATTGAATTGAACTTGGCATAAGGGGGTCATCATGTATAATGGCCAACATATTTACTTTGACAGCGACTGGCAATCCCTATTTAGATTGCTATCTCTGCGTGTTGCGCTGCACTGTCAAGTGCTGTAAACATTAAACGCTAAGAATGCACACCCTGAAATATCCGAGCGGTAACTGACCACGATGAAATGTTTGCTCATGGTTGACATGGACCCGTCTATGTCCCTTCTGAGGTGTGGCCTCCAGAACTGGATGCAGTACTCCAGGTGGGGCCTTACCAAGGACTGATACAGAGGCATGATCACTTCATGCCTCCTGCATGTGATGCCCCTTCCTATGCATCCTAGGATGCCACTAGCTTTTAGTGCTGCCTTTTCACATTGCTTGCTGACCTTGAGGTCATCTGATATGATCACCCCAGGTCTCGCTCTTGCCTTGTAACCAATAGCTGCTCCCTTTCCATCGAGTACAGTTTCCCTGGGTTACATTTTCCCAGGTGCATGACTTTGTATTTTTTGGCATTGAATTTCAATTGCCAGATTCTTGACTGCTACTCCAGCTTTCAAAGATCAGATTCCATGCCTTGTTGCCCCTCTAGTGTGTCAACCCTGTTGCTGATTTTGGTATCATCTGCAAACAGGCACACTTTTACCATTGGTCCATCAGCAATGTTGCTGATGAATATGTTGAAGAGGATCGGCCCTAGAACCGAGCTCTGCAGAACCCCGCTAGTCACCCTACCCACCTCTGACACAATGCCATTCATTAATATCCTCTGTGTTCTCCCATTTAAGCAGTTTCTGACCCAGCCATTTATCTTAAGCCTGACTCCTGTGTTCTCCAGTTTATTGACTAGTCTCCTATGTGGAACTGAGTCAAAGGCCTACTGAAGTCCATGTAAACCACACCCACTGCCCCACCCTGATCCACTGTTCTGGTGACCCAATCAAAAACATCTACCAGGTTTGTCTGGCCGGACCCCCCCCCCGCCATGAAACTGTGTTGCTTTGTGTCAAGCTGACCACTTTCCTTCAAAAAAGCAACCATTTTTTCCTTAAGTAGGGACTCCATCAGTTTTCCCACGACTGAAGTGAAACTAACTGGACGGTAGTTTCCTGGCTCTTCCTTGCTTCCGCTGTTGTGAAATGGCACTACTGTTGCCCTCTTCCAGTCCCCAGGAACCTTCCCGCTCTTCAACTATTTGTTGAAGACCACCGCTAAGGGGGCTGCCAGTTCTCTCTCAAGTTCCTTAAGTATTCTTGGGTGTATCGCATCTGGCCCCATAGCTTTTTCCACCTTTAATTAGTTGATTTCCTCTAGGACCCTTTTCTCTGTAAAGGGAGCCATGTCTATTTCTCTACCTGGACAATTTTTGACTGTTGTTGGTCCACCACCTTCTGCTTCATGTGTGAAGACTGAGCAGAAGTACTCATTGAGTGCCTCTGCCTTCTCTCCATCTTGTTCTGTGGGCTGCCCATCCTTTTTTGTGATTCTAACAATGCCTCCCTTGGGCTTTCTTTTTTCATGTATGTATGTGTAGAATGTTTTACCACCCTTTTTCACTCCTTGAGCTATCCTTACATCTGTCTGTGCCTTTGTGTTTCTTATCACTTTCCCTGTCTCTTTTAGTTTTTCTTTGTATTCTGTTTTGTCAGCCTTGTTCGTGGACTCCTTGTACTTTCTAAAGACTTTGCTCGTTTCCCTCACCATGGTTGCCACCTCTTTGGAAAACCGTAGTGGGTTTTTCCTTTTTTAATTTCTACTAACCTGATGGGCACACTGTGATGTGACCATGGTTATTGTATTTTTCAACCTAGTCCAACACTCGCTGATGCTCCCTTCTGTTGTGTTACTAAGGTTGTCCCTCAGGCAGGCCTTCTTTTTTGTGAAGTCTGCTCTCCTAAAGTCAAGGACCTTCAGCTTACAGTGTGTGGAGTCCTCAGTAATGTTTACCTTGAATCATACTGTGCAATTGTCACTGTTTCCCTGGTGGTCCCCCACTTTGATGCCCAGAACCCTTTCGCTGTTTGTGAATATTAGGTCTAAGATCACATTTCCTCTTGTGGGTATCTTTACTAATTGACTTAGGCCTGCTCCCTGTAGTGCAACTAGGAATTCCCTGCTTTTTTTCCAATGTTGCTATGTGGGAACTCCAATCGATGTCTGGTAGAGTGAAGTTCCCTACTAGCACCATATCCCCTTTGTCTGATATCTGAAGAATTGTTTCCGGGATTTTCTTGTCCCTGGCTTCCTCCTGATTTGGGGGTCTGTAGATTACTCCTACCTGGATGGATGTCTGGCTTCCGGACCCGATTGTAATCCATAGATCTTCTGTTTTCCCTTGTGCCTGCTGAATTTCTGTAACATTGATGGTATTCTTAACATAAATAGCTACCCCCCTCCCTATTCTGATTTCTCCTGAACAAATTATATCCCAGGATAGTCACCCAATCATAATTGTCTGTGAAGTATGTTTCGGTCACAGCAACCCAGTCCAGTCCTGCCTCTGCTGGCATCTTGTTAGCTAGACTGCATGCATTGAGACATAAATCTGTCCATTCCTGACTTACTTCCCTATTTGTAATACCTCCCTTTATGTTGTTGTTTCTCCTTTTACCTTCTTTTTGGTCCTTGGCAGACTCTGACAGGGTTGCATGCTTTCTGCCTTCTGCAACTGTTATTCTGGAGTGTCCTGTAGGTTTGTTGCTAGCTGGAGGGGGAGAGACGGCAGGCTCTATGTGTGCTTCTCCTAGAGCTGCTGTCAACTCCCCATCAGCTAGTTTAAATGTCCCACATGGACATCACATTTTTGGCCCCACGCCTTAACCCCCTCCTTAGTTAGGTGGAGGCTGTCGAATTGGAAGAACTCCATTTCCCAGAAGTTATCTCAGTTTCTGATGAAGTGATGCCCTTTGGTGTGGCGTCAGTTCTTGAGCCATACATTGAGCTCACCTATCTCCCTCTGTCTGATTTTCTGCCTGTTCTTCCCCTTTTCCCAAACAGGCAGACTCTCTCAGAAAGCAATGTTGGATGAAAGGGAAACCAATTTCTCCCTGAGCTGGTAAATGTGCTCCTTAACCTCCTCTACCAGCTGGCTAGCAAGGTCATTGGTCCCTTGGTGGACCAGGATGTTTTAGCCCATTTCTTCTCTTTGTACAGTATTATGCTGACTATTCAATCAGTGTCCGCTCCTGGGAGACATCTGACCTGCACATCCATCCATACATTTTGGCTCAGGTGGGGATCCACACCATGAATCATGGAGTCCCCTACAATTATGAGCCTTTTCCTGTTGTTCTTGAAATTCTGTATATAATGGCATTTTGTTACCCTGGTGCATTTGGCTTTGTACTGACCTGAGACCTCCTCTCTCATTCTGGATGGTACAGATGCAAGAGGCATGTACCTGTTTGCTGTATTTAGAGTGTTTTGTTTGTTTGGGAGATTTTCCTGAGTGCTGCCTACTTTTCCCTTAACCAGCTGCCACCCCTGAGGCTTAGTTGTTCTCTGGGGGAGAGGTGTGCCAGTTTGGTGCCTGTAATATGGAGGTACACTCCCATAAGAAAAGTTTCCCAGTAGGCAGTTACATAGGAGATTGATCTCACCCCAAGCTTCGTGGAGCTGAGCTTGGAGGTGACATATTTCCCAGCATATGGGACATCAGCCCTGTCTCTGGGGGTGACCTGTCCATTGAAGAGTGTCCCACACTGCTGGCAACCAATGATATCCATCTGTGTTGCCAGTGGACAAAAAACAGAGTGTAAAATAAACAAATAAGAAGAAGTTTATCACCTGGCCTGTGACTGAGTGGATGAAAGAGAACCAGTAGAATTAAGGCAAATAATTTTTCTTTTGAATACTTGGGGTCAAAATCTGCTCAAATTACAAAATGATGAGTATAAGTTGAAATAAGTTTAATGTTTCTTCATTAACTTTGTTATTTGTTTTTGACATTTTTACCTCAGACCTTCAACATTGTCTTTTTATGACATCACCTTATGGTCAAGACAGGAGCAAGCCTATAAATTCCGTCTGCAAGCTGATTTCACAGTGCGGCTGTGAAAATATGTTTTGGAGGGGGATTTGAAAAATGACACCTGTCATGTTCATCAGGTGGAATAACAAAAGGGCTGTGTTAAAAACTTGGTGACAAAATCTGCAAAAATTTCAAAAGTATGAGTGAACATTGAAAAATGTAATGCTTCTTCATAACTTCATTGTTTTTTGACGTTTTGACACCAGATTTTCAACATTGTGTTTCTATGACCCCACCATCCTTCCTTCCTTCCTTTCTTGGTAGGTACACTGGTCCCAGTGATCATTTTCAGGCACTACCTGGGCCATCAAGATGGCACAGTAACAACATGAGTACATCACAATAACAAAGAAAAAGACGTAATATACAAAAGATAGACAGGACAATGTAAGGTTACACTGAATACAGAGCATCCAGGCTTGGCAATACAAACAAGAAGTTAGGCGAATAAACAAGAAACATTTCTATACGGGTCATAAGATTAACATTACATACCTACCTCTCCTCTTTCCCCTCTCTTGCCCTCCCCCCGCTCCATGTTCCCTCCACTCCAGGGACCAGAGACATTTCTCCACTCCTCACCCCATGCCTCTGCTGGGCAATCATCCTTTTCATATCGTTTGCGAACATTCTGGAACCAGCTTCCTTTTCTCCTCACCCACTCCGCCTCCTTAGGCTCCTTTAGGCTCCAGCTGAAGCTTCTCTTGCCAGCTACCTGCACCTGATTCCTGTAGGAGGTTCCCCTTAGTTATTTTTGGTAGTCACATTTTTGGGTCCCCAGTCCTCTACTGATCTCTGGTACACTACATTGCTTGCCTCTGTACTATTTTGTTGTTGAATTCTCAATTTTCCACCAGAACACGTATTTTCACAACATGCTTGCACTTTAATTTACTCCAGGTTTGTTCCAAAGATTAATTTATTTTTTGCTCTGTGTCTGCACTTTGCATTTTGTTCCATGTAATGTACAGTATTATGTTTTTCTGTTTCCTCCAGTGACAATTCCCCCGGGTCACACCTGGAAATGAGCCTCTGCTCAGTGTGCCTCTACTAGTTACCAATTTTCAAATAAATAAATAAATAAATTACATTGCATGCCTATTACAGTAATGACAACACAGGACAAAGTCTGTCCCTATGGAAAAAAAATGAGTATTGGGCAGGCTGTTAGAGGCCTGTCTGCTTTAATATACTAACCCTCTAAGAAAACAATGGTTGCCTTCATCCAGGGCACCGACATATAGAGATGTCTAGGAGGGTTTCCAACAATCATGTTTTGAAAATGAGAGGCCGTTCTAAGGTCATGAAGGGGGGAAGACAATGTATTCCAGAGTCTGGGGGCGGCAATGGAGAAGGTTCTTTTACCCATGTAGCTGACCACATGGAGGTATTCGAGGAAGCATTGGGAGGAGGAGGACCTGAGGTTATGAGTGCCAGCCCAGCCTTAGGGTGAAGGAATGCTGATAGAGGGGAATTTTCCCCTCCTCTCAGAAATTTAGCAACAAGGCAGCCTAGAAGTTAGTCCCAGTGGGCCTTTGGTGAGAGTCAGCCTAGCCTCTGATAGAGGAAGCAGTCATGAGTATGGGAAGGAGCCAGAAGTGCAAACCTGCAGATGCTGTTGTATGTGGAGTTGAGCCTGGAGAGGTTGATACTGGGAGTTTGAAAGAAAATAGGTGAGTAATAGTCCTGGAAGGGGAGGAGAGTGCTTTGGCAATGGCAAGCCAGATTTCTGGGCTCATAAAGTCCCTTAACCTGCAACAGACACCTAGCTTTTGGTTTAAGCTTGTCACTGTAATTCCTATATGGTCAGCAAAGGTCAGGGAGATATCTAGTGTGACCCCCAGATACTTGAAAGCCATTGCATACTTCAGGGGAACCCTTCCTGAGTTAGAACATTTATGATATTTTGAGTACCAGGACCTGCAGCCAAGTCTTTGAGTTGGAGTTTGGCTCCAAAGAACTTCACCTTTTTTTTCACATTCACAATCATTCTGTTGGAAGTGAGCCATCTCTTGGTGGCATTGTACTCCCTAGAGAGGGAGGTGGACAGTTTGCCCTGGTTTCTTGTACTGTGGCAGATGATCAGATCGATGCATACATATGCATGCATCAGCCTTTGTTTTTCCTTGGGAAGTGGTTACAAAGAGGGAGAACAGGATGGGTCCAAGAATGGATTCCTGGGATACCCCACTACCTAACTCCTGGGAGTTGGAGATGCCTCCAGTGCAAGCTGCCTGGGATATCTCTGAAAGGTAGTTTCTAACCCAGGCTGTGGTGCCATCAGTGAAACCATGCAGCTGCAACTTGTCAAGAAGAATAGCATGGTCCACAAGGTTGAAGGCCTTTGATAAGTCCATGAAGAAGGATTACATTAATTTCCCTTCACCCATGCCCTTAAGGACATGGTCAATGAAACAAGCCAAGGCAGTGGTTGTGCTATGGCCTTTTCAAAAACTATGCTGGTGTGGAGAAAGCAAGTTGTGATTAGATGCATGTTCGGTGATTTGCTGTAATACTATTTTCACCAATATTTTGGTGAGGTGGGAGAGGACAGACACTGGGTGGAGGTTGTCCATGGAGTTTGGGTCCTCTGATTTAAATATGGGTGTAACTCTGGCTTGTTTCCATAGTGTTGGGATTGTAAAGGTGGACAATGATAAATTATAGAGGGTGGCTAGAGGTTTGGCAATAAGATCACTTGTTAGTTTGAGGAATTGTGGATAGAGACCATTGC
The DNA here is from genome assembly GCA_016271365.2 of Neoceratodus forsteri. NCBI lineage: Eukaryota > Metazoa > Chordata > Ceratodontiformes > Ceratodontidae > Neoceratodus > Neoceratodus forsteri. The sequence goes on along the minus strand of JADMNL010000023.1, from coordinate 626,958,433 downwards.
TACTTACATCAAGACAGGTGAAATTTTTTAAATCCAGTCTGAAATGTGATTTCATAGAACGATTATGAAAATGCATTTTGGGGGAATTTGAAAAAAAAAATCACTTACCTGGCTCATGAGGTGTGGTACAAAAAAGGACATGTTAAAAATCTGAGTCAAAAAGATTAAACAATGACAAAGCTATGAATAAAACTTTAAAACACATTGAAAAGTCATTAAAGAAACTTACTTTGTTTATCTTTACTCTGTGGTTCATCTTGGAAGTAGAAGGACATTTGGGTGATGGGGTATTGGTGGGTGCTAAGAGGGGACCATGGGTATAGAAGTCATTGAGGGACCTTTTTATTGCAAGGAGTGGAAGGCTGGAGGGTGGAGAGTACAGAAGTTGTAGGATTTCAAAAAAGATGATGAGGGGTGGGTTCCTTTATTTTCAGGTACTGACGCTAGAGGTTGGGCACCCCAGTGTCAGTTTGTTGTTTGGTGAACCTGGGTGGGCACCCGGGTGTCACATCCTGTTTGGGGGGGGCAGTGCAACATAGATCGGGAGGAGGATGCTGTTGTTTGGTGACAGCAGCAGGGGGACCCTGGTGTTATATCTTAAGATGGGGGGAATGCTTTTGTTTGGTGGTACTGGGGATGGGCACCCTGCTCTCACACCATAAGATGGGAGGCGAACAATAGAGCAGAGAGAGAGAGACTAAAGGTGGTGGTGGTGTGGGGGGGCGGTCTGAATTTCAGTAATTTGGCCATACATTAAGCTGCATGTTCCCAAGGTGGATGCTGCTTGCTTTTTCCATCTCTCATGCACTGTCCCCCTTGTAGTCAGTACACAGTTAGCAATGGTTTTAGACAGCTGCAGTAAGCAATGGCAAAACACATACTCACTTAGTGACAGCTGTAAAAAGGTGTATCCAATTTTCCAATACATTCCAATGGGACAACTGTAAAACACTTTTTGACTTTGATCACAGTAGGAACTGGCCTACTATGCAGAGCAGGACTAACAACTGCAATAAAGAATTTGCAGTACTTCAGGGAGCTTGCAAACCTTTATAAATTTCAGCCCAGGAGCTGTAAACTAAGCAGCTTTATTTGGAGCACATAATGCTAGGCTGTTATTCACATTTCACTTTCTGCACCATGGCTTTACATTGCTATCTATAGCCATTAGCTCCCCTGGTGGCAATTTCATCATGGCTAAAACAAATGAAAGCATTACAAGACACAAGTACAAAGTGTATACACCACAGTCTGCATGATAGATAGTTTTCATTTTAGTCCTTAATTTTAAAAAAAAAGTTCAACGTGTAAAAATTCTTGTTATATCTTATTTAGTTTTAAAAGGTCAAACTTGCTTTAGTAAATAAACCATCAACACCTACTCAGAGCTGCCGAGCAAAGAACAATATAGAATGGCAGTACAATACAATACATGCTGTAAAAGTCTGTCTCTTTCTCAAGGTTAAAACATATTGAGTACTTGTGTGAGACCTAGACTGACATAAATGTTTAATTTTTTTAAATGTAACCTACAAAGCATTGATGTCTTTCAGATGAGAACAATGTACTGTATAACACTAAGGACTTAATGCTGAGAGAAGGCTCCCAGTTTGGAAATGCTGCAAAATGTACAGAAAACAGCTAGAAAGGATGAACATTGTATTGCATGTTATAGTACTGTTTGTGCCACAGATCTCAAGCATGGATGCTAGAAGGTGAAGAGCTATGAGAGTGTGTGTGATTGTGTGTACATAATAAATAAAAAAATACATACTTCGATATTTATTTATTTGATTTTGGTATATACTGAAAGCCAAAGATGTCCCCTCTTCATTATAGTGTAGATTTGGTCACATGGTCTTGCATGAAAAATGATATGCTGTCAGCCACAATAGTTTGCAAATTTGCTGCCCTTAAGGCACACAATGCACATCACTGAGCTACTAACAGGAACAGAGTTACTGAGACACATGAATGCATACCTCTCAACCTCCTGCTTCATAAATCAGGGACAAGGCTTAAAAAAATCAGGGACAAAGGACCAAAATCAGGGACACATCTTCAAAATTGGAGATGTTCACCCAGAAAGCTGGTAGAATATGGGGCTTAGTGCAAAATGCATTTTCTAAAGAAGAACAAGTCTGTAACTTTAATGCTTGACATTGCTTTGTGCTTAGAGTCTCCACTGTTTAGCCACAAAAACACAAATTTTAGGAGGGACAGAGTAAACTTTTGAGGCAAAATCAGGGACATCCCTGAAAATCAGGGACACTTGAGAGGTATGCATGAATGCCTAAGACTGCAGGACTACTATGAACAAATCCTTCAAATCAGATCAGATACAATGCAACTCTTCCACAATGCTAAAGCTCGGTGTGCTCACAGGCACATGCATCAATGTATCACCCAGCATACTGTAGCTTCAATTATGTACCAATACCATGCTTATTGCACTTACATGGAGATGCATAGTCACTAGCACTGTACAGTGACAATGGCTCAGTAGGTAACACTTTCATCTCTGGAACCAGAAGATTGGAAGTTCATGGGGTCTAGCCCCGTACCAGGTGCCTGGATTACTGTATGAGGGGGTTTGCACTGTTGAGGTGCTGTCCTTCAGATGAGATGTTAAACCCAGGCCCCTTCTGCCCATCTCTGGCCTCTGTCCAGGTGGAACTTAAAGATCCCATGGCACTTATGGAAGAACAGTAGGGGGATTTTTAATAAAATACAATATAACCACATACAACCAAAACAAACAAACAAAAAAAAAAAGACATCTTTTCATTATATAATCACAAATTCATCTGATACATACCATTCTTGTAGTGCCCCTTAATGCCACCCAGCTAAGTACCACCTTGTACTGTTCCCAATAATCAAACCTGAGTACCCTTCATTAAGGGCTCAAAGAGAGAAAATACGTCAGTGCAATAAAAAACAGACTAGTGATCATGTGATTTCACCACACTCCAGAGAATTCCGGTCAACCAGTGAATTTTGTTCCATAATTGGTCAAACTTTTAGGTTGGCAAATTATTATGCTCTCACTCTGATTTCCTCATAATCATTCTCTATCAAGTATATTAATACTGGCAAAAGGAGTTCTTTTTTCTGAAACACATATTGGCATCTGGACTGCCAGATCCACCGATTAATGCATGCAAAGACAAAATATTTAAAGTACTTCTGTTCCAAGTAGACCAAGGCACTTTTCTGTCCCCTAAACTTAAAACTTGATATGATACTTTTTTAAACAGAGGTGCATTCCAAACTGATGCTAGTGTATTCCAGAAATATACACTAGGGCCCCATATTCAAAACTGCACCTAGAAAGGGAACAGAAGGTTGAGCCGCGCATCTGAGATGTGCCATCGCAAATCAATGCTATATTCTGAAGATGCATGGTAGAGATGTGCCAGTGCATGTCAGGCTGAATTCAGCAAAGATGCACTATAGTTTATCCAGAAATGTACTGGCAGATCTGGAAATGCACTGGAGCAACTGGGCAGGACTGAAGGTAACAAAAGGAGCAACCTGGCCTGGGACAGTGAAACAACAGGGAAGGATGTGCAATGGGAAATGAATGCGGTACACCAGCCAAAACAGGAAGGGAAGCATCCCAAGGCAAAAGGGGTGGAGGAAGGCACTGACAAAATGCACAATAGACACAGCCCCAGCCCCCATGGGCATAGTATGAGTCACCACACATACACCACCAACCCAGGGGACAAAGAGGCACCCTGGGCATAGCAAAGAGGAGGGCAGTGACAGAGCACCCCAGTACCAGAGGCCCAATGAACAGTATGGCCCAGCCATGCACCGTGACAACAGTGCAGAGGAACCAAGCAGGGTGGTCATGGTAGCCACAGCACAGGCACAGTGGTCCAGAGGCAGACTGGTACACAGACTGGCTGCTGTAGGCCGCATTGGTGGCACATGCCCACAGGTACACAGGACTGCAAACAGTGCAGCACAGCAGCATGGGGACCAAGAAAACAGCAGAGGTGTGCACAAAACCAGAACAGGTGTGATGGGCAAGTGACAACGTGAGCAGCACTGATGGACACCACAGAGGTGTCCCAGGGGACAGCATGACAAACAGAGTGGGGGTAAAACAAGGTGGACAGGGCATACAGTTGTGCCAAGGCACAGACACAAATGGGCACTGGTACACAAGGGGCACTGGGTCAACAATGCAATACAACAGGTGACTGGAACAACTGTTCAGTGAGGACACCACGCAGCTCCTTCAATATTAATTTTGGCTGCTCGAGCTTTTGGCTGTGTCGGACTTGATTTGTCTGCATGAAATCCAGTTTAATTGCACTCAGCTTTTACTGCTCAAGCTTCCCGCTGTGTTAACTCTGAGCTATTTAAATTTTATTCGATTTAATAGAAGCTAAGCGAGTAACTTTTGCTGGTCAATCAGATTGTTGTTCTAAACTTATATTTAATGTACCTGTAATCAAGGCTAATAAGCTGACTGCGCAGATTTTAGCCTGCAATATCCAGCCTGACTGCTACAGTTGGATTCTATAGCTTGCTTAGAAATCTAGTCGTATGCTTGCTGATTTAGATAGTCTGTCTTACAAATGAATGTCTTAATACTGTTGCTTAATATTCCCTGCTCCTGCATGAATGTTTTGTAAACTGTTTCTGGGGTTAATTTCTGTTATCTTGCTATCTCCCTCTCCTAAAGCCACCTGATCACTTTCTCTCCATAGTATCCTGTTCTAACATATTGCTTGTTCCTCTTTTTCCCTGCCTCACTCTCCCCCACCTCCTTCATTTAACGTAATTCATTCTCTGTCTGCAGGGATTTAGTCTTGGTGCCATTCCAAGCCCCCCACTGATTTCTCACTATTCTCTGCTCTCCCCCTCCCCTTGTTAGCTCATGCCCCAGGCTTTGTCAAAGAAGCCAGCCCCCTGCTGATGCATTTCTGTGTGCCCCAATTAATCCTTTGCTTGTTCTTGCCCTCCAGGGTCCTGTAACTGTGGGCGCTCCTGCTGCTGCAAGCCGCCTGAACCGGTGGGGAAGAACGCCTAAGGGGCATGGTGCTGTCTGCCCTGCTCCTCCTAAGCAAGGTAGGCTGAAACTAAAATTTGATTTGCCCACCACTCCTTGAAAATTTTCAGCCTGAGCGGGACAACTCTATTGGCTGAGTCTCCTCACTGTGACCTGCTGATTGGCCTGCTTTGGAACTGTCTTTTGAGCACTGCTTTCTAAACTAGTACTTGCCACAGCTAAATTTTAGCTAAATTTAGGTGCATTAGTACCTGCAGAGCTGTAGGACACCGCACAGCTCCTTCAACATTAATTTTGACTGCTCGAGCTTTTGGCTGTGTTGGACTTGATTTGTCTGCATGGAATCCAGTTTCATTGCACTTAGCTTTTACTGGTCAAGCTTCCCGCTGTGTTAACTCTGAGCTACTTAAATTTTTCCAGCTCATCCACCCCAACCCCGACCGCTATTAAATACGCCTCCTCCCCCACAAATCGGGTTACTTTGCTAAGCCCCTTCCCTGACACATTCTACTCCTGCCCTCCCCTTAAACACATCCACACTATAAGACATCCTCTACTTAAAACCTTACTCTCTTTTCTCCCTCACTGTGTATTTACAGCTCTAGCTATAACTATAACTGTAAAACTAGCTATTGTATAGTACCATACTTGAGCCTTTCTCCTGTTATCCCCTATATAGTCCTACTATTTATCAAGGTGCCCAGTACCTCAACTCTACTGTACTTCTTCCTCTTCCTACTTCATTCTCTCACTTTTCCTCTCTCCTTACTTTTCTCACACAGGTGCTCTGCTACTCCTTGGCCACTTAATGCTCTTTCTACTCATGACTGATGGCTGCTGACCCTGATAGCACTATTTAGCTTGCCTGAAGCTGCCTGCATTTCTCCTCACCAATGTTCACTAAGCAGACCCCCTTTACCCTCTCTGTTAGGGTAGTATCTGCTTTGATCAACTTTAGCTGCCCTCCAAACTCCCATTCTGCTGCCCTTGGCAGTGTCCATGGCAAGCAACCTAACAAAGCCTTCCTGAGATTCCTGGTACGATGTCTCAGGAAACTATTAGTACTGCTGTTACTCTGCGCAGGTAGTGTGGAACTAAACCCGGGCCCCCCCATCTGCTAACTGTCCCTGGAGAACTCCGACAGCTAAAGGGACTGAGCTTCCTTCATATGAACATGTGCAGCCTTGCCAACAGACTTGACCAGGTCCAAACCTGGGTGCTACTTGCCATGCCTGATGTAGCAATGCTCTTGGAAACCTGGCTGAAGAATACCGTACCTGACAAAATGCTTAACATCCCAGGATACAACTTGTTCAGTTGTGACAGGTTGATCAGAGGTGGTGGTGTTGCCATATATATTAAAGATAAATTCCTAACCGCCAATATTGTCCACACATCAATGCCCAAAGAATTTGAATGTCTTGCCCTCAAAATTACCCTTTCACCTAGAATAGCTTTACTGGTAGCTGGTCTGTATATACTGCCTCATATTCACTCTCTCCTGGAAAAAGCGAAAGCGGAATGCATCATCATGGGTGACCTTAACCTTAACTGGAACTTAAGGACTTCTGCGATGAGCACGGGCTAACTCAGATTACCCCTGAGGTTACCTGACCTAACAAGAAAAACCCTGACTGAAGCTCACTACTGGACCTTATACTTATCAATAAGCCACATAATATCTCACATGCAGAGGTCTTCCACAATGATCTGAGTGATCACTGTGCAGTCGCCTGTGTCAGGTGCTCCCCTCACCTACCCTCCACCTCTACCTTCAAGTTTAAGAGCAGCCTAAAATACTTCTGTCTCCCTGCCTTCCTGACAGATCTTGGGAATATAAAGTGGCAGGATTTCTACCTCGTACCCTCTGTGTCTGAAGCATTCTGTATCTCCCAGGATCTGTTATTAAAGGTTATCAACAAACATGCACCCTTAAGAAAAATCAAATCTAGGAAACGTGCACCTGATTGGTTCAGTCTACAACTGAAGAGGGCCTTGTGGTATAGAAACATCCTTTGGAAAAGGGCTAGGAAGTTGCAGTCTGACTCAGACTGGCTCTCCTTCTAGGTAGCCAGGAATGCCTGCACCAAACTGGTCAGGTTGGAAAAACAACGGTTCTTCCAGTTAGCCCTGGAGGTAAACAAAAACTGTTCTACCAAATTTTGGCATATCCTGAGAGAGGTCAAAGGACATTCCCCTGCCACCTCACTCCCAGCCCAAATTGTGGCAAATAACACCTCCTACACAGACAGGTGTGAGATCCTTTATCAGCTCAATAACCACTTCGCTACTGCAGGCCTCGCATTCGATGCATCACCTATTAGTAAACTGAGCACCACAAGTACCGCCAGCATAGTTACTGGCCCTACCACAGCCCCCGTACAGGCCACCCCCTCTTCAATTCCAGCCAGTCTCCTTTAAACAGGTGGACGACCTTCTCCTCTCATTGAATACCAAAAAGCGCTGGTGCTGATTCGCTAGAACCCTTCTTCCTAAAAGCAGGCTTTTATTATCTGACAGCTCCAATTGCCCATCTGTTTAATAGTTCATTAATCCAAGCGGAATTGCTGCCTAGTTGGAAAATCGCGCACATTATCCCTCTGTTCAAATCAGGAGACCCCGCTGACTTGAATAACTATAGGCCTATCTCATTGCTTCCTATTTTATCCAAGCTACTTGAAAAAATTGTCAACCCTCAACTAAAGGAATACTTGGATCGTGAAAACATCCTCAATCCAGTCCTGTCGGGTTTCAGACCTAAGCACAGTACCATGTCAGCTCTTGCCAAAGTGTCGAATGACTGGCTAAAAGCCCTGGACAGTAAACAGCAAATCTATGCACTCTTCCTTGACCTCAGCAAAGCATTTTGATACGGTTGATCATTCCATATTTCTTGATACCCTGAGTAGCATCGGTCTAACCTCTGCTGCAGTAAAGCGGTTCTGCTGCTACCTCACAAATCATAAACAGCAACTTAAAGCTCAAGGTGATTTCTCCCCACTAAAATTACTGCCCCGAGGCATTCCGCAAGGTTCCATTTTGGGACCTATCCTCTTCACCCTTTACATCAACTGCATCGACTCTGGCCTGATTGCAGGAAACATTCATCTCTTTGCAGATGACACAGTCCTTTACACAACCAATCCCTCTTTGGACCTTGCTTACAAGGAGCTACAGTAGGATTTTATCATCCTCCAACACAACCTGCTGAATCTGAAGCTCTTGTTAAATGCCAAAAAACCAAAAGACGTGATTATTTCTCCATCATCCTCCCACAATACAGGGGTAACTGGTACCCCACAGATTATCACCCTTTTTAGTGAACCATTAGAGCTAGTGAATAAATGTAAATATCTGGGAGTCTGGTTGGATAGGAAACTCACCTTCGGTGCACATCTAAATGAGTTAACAAAAAAGCTAAGGCAGCACCTCGGTATATTCTACTGCATAAGACGCCTACTCACCCTGGAAGCTAGCATGTGGCTGGTTCAAACAACCTTTCTTCCCCTCACTGACTATGCCGACTTCCTATACAGCCATTGCCCCCAGTATGGGCTCTAAAAGCTGGATACAATCTATCATTGCGCACTGAGATTTGTTCTTGACTTGTCCTTGCAGACTCATCACTGCTCATTGTACCAAGCATTAGACTGGCTGTCTTTCTCCATGAGAAGGCAAATAAATGCCCTCATGTGGCTCTTCCGGGCTATGTCTAACAAACTACCACCCTATATCTGTGACCTGTTTCAACATTCAAATGGTGCTTACAGACTAAGGAACTCTTCCTTTGTCCTCCTTAAGCTACACGGTCAAGGACACGTCTTGGCTCAACTGCCATTAGCTTCTTTTTACAAGCCCTGGAATAACATGCAAAAATCACTACAAATCTCTGTGCTGCCAAGCCAATATACATTCAGATGGATGCTCTACAGATGCCTGAAAACAGTGTGTGACTGCTTCAGGTAAAGCATTACCCTGCTGGACTGAGTCCCCTAACTTCTTGATACCCCTGGTCTTCTTATTTGCCCTGTCGACCAGCATCCCTTTAGGCAACCCCCCCATATACCCCCCTCCCCAATTAACTTCATTGGGGGCCTTCTTCCAGTAGGCTGCCCTCTTCCCTCTCCACTATGTATCTGATACCTTCTCTTCCCACTGCCCTCCTCTGTGTCCTTCCTTCCTCTCCTCCCTTTGTACTCTACAGACTACAATCTTTATACCCTGCACTTTCAGTGCCTGTACTTGCACTTGCTTTCATGTTCTGCTACAGCTAATACTGATTTTGTATCCTGTAACAGCCTGTATTAATGTCTAATATACTAAGAATTGCTGTCTACTGTAAACACATTTGTCCTTTGTATCCAGGACCATCTTGAAAATGAGCTTGCTCAATGATGTAACTGCCTGGTTAAATAAAGTTTGATTGATTAATTGATTGATTGATTGACACATACACACGCAGTCAACAGCAAAAAATATTTAATAACAATGAGCAACAGAAAAGATACAAAACACAACATTAAGAACAGGAAAACAATTATAAAACTAGCAGACATGATTAAACTATTTACACTAAAATGGCTGCAGGGCAGGGGGAACAGGGACGGTAGGGGTAGAACTAAATACAGTTGGGAACATGGGTGTGGGATGGGTGCAATGGGGCTATTTATAAGGGGGACAGTCCAGAAGGACAGAGGCCAAGTGCTCCTGGTGACGGTCCGCCTAATCCTGCAGCAGTTGTTACAGTTGTCTCAGTGCCTGTAGCATTTGTCTTGCCAGTTGCTTCTGGGCCCCTGCCTCTGGAATATGGCCATGCTCCCACCCACCATCATCTTTGGCCACCTCTTTCTCCTCATCACAGCAGCTGGACAACCTATGTTGGGGAAACATAATACATACTCGGTGCCACAGCCCACACAGGCACAGACTCCCCTCAATGGGCTGAGTGTGCATGCCTGATGCTGGCCAGCCCCATGCAGAGGGCCGTCAACCCACCATACACAGCACACACCGGCAACATACAGGGACACAGAGCACACAATGAATGGAAGGTGGCACAGTGAACAGGCAGAGGATGTCACCAAGGGACATGTGGCCATGTCCCCCACAGCGTGGGAACCTGCTTCTCATGTGCACCAATCATGCAGGCCCTAAGTTGACCCCATGCAAGCACTGGTGAGTGCCCACAGCCAGGATTAGACATGGCAACTGGGGACAAGCACACAGGTGTCATGGGCATAGCGGGACCACCACACGCTGCCAACATTATGATCCATGTGTGCATGACCGCCACCACATGGACATCCACAGGAAGCAGGCAATGGACCGCTGTGAGCAATACAACCCCTCCATACCTCATGTACACACAGAGGCAGAACATGCAGTGCACCAACCTGCAGAATGTTATTGGAAATGAACCAGTGCACCCTCTCCAGTTGCCCCTGACCATCTTTCAGCTCCTGCCCTGGCCTGCTGATGCTCCTCCTGACCTGCAAGGGAAACACAATGGAACAGCACTGTGAGCATCATGCTGAAACATATATGCCCCCCCAAACAGTGACATGGCACAGCACAGTGCAGTATGATTTGTGCCCGGCTGAGGGCCAACTGACAATGTGGACCCACAGTGCCATAAACAGCACAGTGGATCACCAATCCACACAGGGCAACCCATGGAACACATGGAACCAATAATCTGGCCCTGCAACCAGGGCCATGACAACCATGTAGGAAGTGATACACACACCTGTCACACACCCAAAAAACCCAAAGAGGAGGCAAAGAAAGCATGCACACAGCAGATACATACCTGGGTGTGGCACCGGCCCCATGTGGGACTGTTCCTACAGCCTTCTGAGCCTCTCAGGATCATGCCTGCTGAGGTTTCTGTAGCAGTGGTGGCACTGCTTCTCAGTCCTGGGGATGCCAGTCTGGCATTCAAGCTCCATCCCCACCACATGTGCCCATACCTGGGGCCGTGCCTCCTGGAGCTCCTCCCCACTGAACAATTGCCCCTCTGGGGGCTACAAGTGCCAGCAGGTTGGCCACCTCAACATCACTTTAGTTGAGTGCCCCCGGGCCTGCCCTCAGTCACACATGCCATTGCTGTGCTATACAAGCTGCTGGCTGTGCTGTGTGTCAGTGTGGCAGTCTGCACAATGTGCGGTGAAGCCCACTATGCATTCCACTGCATGACTCGCACATGCATGATAGGGATGCAACATTGACACCAATAGCACAGTACCGCACATGCGCAGTAGTGAAATGCCTGGTGGAAGCATGGGGTCATGGTCCAGTGACCCACACATGCACATTGGCATGCATGTGCCATCTTGTTGAGGGAGGATAATGCCACACTTGCAGCCATCCATATGGCGCATGTTTGTGGGCAATGATGCAGTACGGGGAGATGAATGATACATGAACATTGCCAAACTGGCAGCCAACCACATGGTGCATGTCCGCAGATATGCATCATAGAGGGCAAAGTCACAGCATATGGAGATGTGAAATACATGGCAAGTAGCATCAGACATGCTCCACCATGCATGTCTAATATGGTACTGTACATTGTGCATGCACAGGAAATGCACCATGCAGAGATGCTCGGCTCATCTCAGATACGGAGCCCAAACTGAAATGGGCCTGGAGCAAATTTGCAATATTCAGTCAGGATATGCTAATCACCTCATTAGCCAATTGAGGCCTAAGTCAACTGATTAGCATCTCATAACTGGCTGCTCATTTGCATGAGATGGGCCAGAAAAGTGCCATACCACACCACACCACACCAGACCACACCACACCACACCACACCCCAGGTAACTGACAGGAACTGCAGCCTGGAAGGTAGGTTTGTTTACATTCCTTTTGCTACAGCCTCTTTTGTACTGCAATTTGTGGGACTTTGCTCAACTCCAGAGCACGCTGCACATGTGCTCATTGTCACAAATGCACTCAGCAGGTCAGGCGCTCTGCTCCCACAGTGCCAACCTCTGAGTGCAGTAATGTGAACAGGTAACAGACAGGGTAACCCTCCTGTCTGCTTGTGGGTCCGAATCACCTTTAGTCTCAAGTTCTGGGGGGATTCAAACTGTGAACCTTATGCTAGTGTACCCAAATGTACAGGCTGAGATAAAATTCTCTTCAGGGGGATGCAAGATATCTTTTGCCTAAGGGCACCTAACCAGGTATCCAAAATGAACCCTTAAAATTCTATAAAAGACCCTAGGTATATTCTTACCTTTTCCCAGTTTGGGTAACACCATCAAGCTCTTGAACAGTTTTGTCAGTCTTAACCCTCTATATGTCACTTGCAAAAGAAAGAACTTGGAAGACCCAGGCAGTATCTTTCAAATGAAAGGTTTACTTAAAAATGAATAAAAGTATGTTAAATGTAAACACAGAACAATATATCAAAGAGCATACAATCACTTAAAGAAAAACAAGGAAAACTACAGACAAACTCCTACCAACATACAGTTAGATCTTTTCTATTTAATGTATTACCTCTGTACAGTGCTTAAGTTAGATCTTGTTTCTTAAAGGATACCTAAACAGCATTTTGACAACAAACTACTCAAAAATCTGGCTCTGTAGGTGACTAAAGGAAAGGCTGCTGTATTCATTAATGCTAAAAATACATTTATATAATTTACTTAAAGGTGGTTCCAGAGCATTTGAAAATTGTAAAATCAGCATTCTAATTTCAAAAAAAAGTCTTACCTACTTCCTAAAATTGCCACCAAATGTGTTATGTGAAGACATCATTGGAGCCAAAGTCAGAGAGAGATATATGGCTCTCTGTAGTGCTGACTAGTTCTTTTTTACCTTTGTATAGAATTGTTTCACCCAAATAGTCAAAATCATGTGCATTATTTTGTATAATACACGTTAGGCTATGATTCTGTTCATTTTGTTTACTTTAACATGCTAAAATTGTGATTTAATCCAGCCGACTTTCTCTGTGGCAAACCACAGTGCAGTACAAATCTTGAATAACCTGGTGATCTAATGGTTATGGTGGATGCAGGATGCTGTGATGGGAATGCTGGGTTGGTGTGCATACTTAATATGTACTTTTTAACATTTTTATTAAACCTTTATATTTTCTGCTATTATTTTTTTTTCCAATTGTTTAACCAGGTGAGACACACTAAGCTGAAAGCTTGTTTACAGCTGCAACCTGGGAGCACAGGGAAGTTAAGTGACTTGCTCAGGGTCACACAATACGCAAGTGGAGGGCTGTGGGATTCAAACCCAGGTCTCCAGATTTGCAACTCAGAGCCTTAAACCACTGCGCCATACTGCCTCCTAGTACGTTTTTGACAGAACCTACAAATGCAATCCATAGTTTGAATGTAAACATCTGTGCAATCAATAAATCAGACTTCTTCAACAAAGTGAAATGCAGAAGCAGCAGCAAGCAAGTTAATTACTTGTGTGTGTGTGGGGGGGGGGCGGTTGCTGTCACACCCTTCACCACCCCATAGAGCCACCACTTTTTTGTTGCAAAGTTCTTGTGCAGTTCAATGTTAGAGTTCATACTTTCTCACAACTCAAATATATGCTTGTTTTGTCTTCTTTTTCCATGGGAAATAATTACAATAATAAGAAGAATCAGTATTTATATAGTGGTTTTCATACACACTGTATCCCAAAGTGTTTTACAAGCAATACTAGACTGGTAGTAAAGTGACTGAATGTGTAGTGGCAGCCATTTCATACATTAATATCCACATACAGCCTTGGACAATTGCATGAACTGGCTTTATGGGAAGGGGAATGTTGGCCAGGACAACAGGGTCAGGTAGTGATTAAGGTGCTGACAGCCCACATCTTATTTCTCACAATAATCTGCTCGTATTTCTCTCCTTCTGTCTTCCCCCTTCCCTAAATATAGCAGTACCTTGCAAGAGTGGCCTTCTCAGTCCCCCTCTGGCATTCATTCTTCACTATTCCTCCTCACACCGAAAACTGGTGAGCTCATCACCCTTGTGCATCATTAATGCAAGTAGTACAGTCCCGGTTTTATTTTGACATATCTAATATAAACATATCTTTCCAATAAGACAGGCTGATAGCAGCAGGGAACAAGGGGAATGATGGGCTTTCCTTTCCTTAAAAGATCTAGGCTACCTTTGATTAAGCACTACTAAATGATGGGTGTACACATCATTATGCATGTAATTTAATAGTGCCTAATCATAGGCGGCTTAAATCTTATATGGGTAGGAAAGCCTATTTTTCCACTTGTGCTATGCAGCTATCAGCCTGGCTTACCAGAAGATCATGTTTATTATTAATATGTAAAAATAACATGGGAGACTGTACTAACCACATTCATGATGCAGAAGGGTAGTGAACTCACCAGTTTTTGGCATGGGGAGCAGGTGAGAAGAATAAATACAGAGAGGGACTGAAGAGGCCATTCCAGCAGGGTAAAGCTATATTCAGGCTAGTTGAAAACATGAAGGAGGATGTTGATCAGATCACTTTGAGATCTGAAATGCAGGGCTGCCAGCATCGTGATCACTACTCGACTGTGAATGAGAGTTGCCAGCAATGACAAATACTCAGAATGGCAGGGCTGCACCTAAACTGTTACCTGAATTCAGTGTAGGGAGATTACCCTCGGGTGTGGGGGGGGATGTTGACATTTGTTAGGACAGTATTGAGGGATCTGTGTATAGCTCATTCAAGATTTGGAAGGGAGGTAGCCAGCCAACTCACATTGTGGAGTACAGCACAGAAAAGTACTGGAGAAGAATTGCTGTGAATTGTCCTGCAGGGTTCTGCAGATCACAGGTAAAGGAGTAGACTGACACTGGAAGCTGGGTGGATTCGCTCATGGCATTAGTATGCCTCTCCTGCTAATAATATTGTTGTCCATTGTAAATGCAGCCCTAATGAGGGCATGAACAGCAGTTTTTCTGGTGGGTCATGATGCTTATTGCTTGGCCCTCCAGGAAGACCTAGTTGTAGGTTAATGAGGCGGGAAAAAAAACACAACAGGGGGACTGTACATACTACCTTCACTGTGCAGAAGGGTGGTGATTCACTCAATGTTTACTGTGGAAGCAGAAGTCAAACATTGAGAATGTGGACTGGAGAGTGATTTGGGAGGCATTTTTTAGCAGTGCCAGCTGATGATGCATATCAGTATAGGTGTGCACAACTCTCTGAGGTACAAGATTACAATCTGAGGTGTGATAATTCTCTTCATGAGACTGCAAGCTCATATGCAGCCCCAGGCAGTACTAAGGACAGGGTATGGATGGTGGGTTGTGTAACAGAAGGCAGGCTAGGTGCGGGGGGTTCACATGGAAAGAGAAAGCCTTATTTGTGGATGAGCAAGAGTGCATGAATTTTGGAACTGAACCAGACCGGTACTTTGCTGTGTGACCCTGAGCAAGTCACTAAACTTCCTTGTGCTCCCAGGTCACACCTGTAAACAAGTATTCAGCTTAGTGCGTCTCTCCTGGTTAACAAAAAACAAAATTCAGTGCATCGTATAACCACTAGATCATTGGGTATTTGAAGTGTTGTACTATAATGCAGTTTGCCAAAGAAAAAGTCAGCTGGATTGCAAAACATTTTCCACAAGTTAAAGTAAACACAATGAACAAAATCATAGCCTAACATGTGTACTGATCAAAATAATCCATGAGTTACTACATGGTGTTGATCATTCTGGTGCAACAATTCAAAACAAAGAGGGAAAGAAGAACTAGTTAGCACTATAGAAATATATGTGGGTCTTTGTCTCTGGCTCTGATGATGTTATCATGACTCATCACTTAATACACTTGGCAGACATCTTAGGGAGAAGCCAAGGCTGTTTTTTTGAAAGTGAAAGGCTGATGTTCACATTTTTCAGAAGCTATGAACCTGCATTTATGTTATTTACATAAATGCAGTTTTAGCATCAATGTAAACAGCAGTCTTTACTTTACCGTGCTATGACGCCAGATTTTGGAGTTTGCAGTTTTAAAAAACTGCTTGTTTAGGTACCCTTTAAGAACCCAAAAAGATATGTCACAAAGATCAGACACAGAATAGTTTAAAACTGTGTCTCTCTCACACACCTCTTCTATGATGTCGTCTAGCTCCTCTTTTTAGAATATGAAAAATATACAAACGATCTTCCTGTCAGGAGATATTTTAAATACAGTGACTTCAGCAAAAATTAATTTCCCAAGTTATGACAGTCTTTAGCCTTTCCTTTGATCTTGTGTATTTTTCTGTTCCCAAACATGGTCAAAGATTTTACAACTTTTCACACCATAGGTATAACATGTTTAGCCTCCAAGACATCATCAAAGTTTACAAGCCCTATACCCTGGCAGCTGGGTCAGTTCTAATTAAGACAGGAAAACAGGAGACCCTTAATTAAGTCTCTCTAGTCTTTTAATTACCTCCTGGTTTCAGGTCACTTGACACTTCACTGACCTGGGGGGGGAGGGCAATCATAGCACAAGATGTCTCATTTGAGACTCTCACATATCACATTCTACATTACAAAAATCATAGAACAATCATAACCAGCTGGCCAAGCATCACACTCATGTCTGTCACATTCCTGTCTACAGGCAACAGTATGTCTGATAGTGAGGAGGAGCAGTCGAAGAGGCAGAGGCCTAATTTTACCAAAGATGAGTAGCATGCTCTGATGAAGGCATATTTTCAGAGGGAGGTGCTGCTGTCTGACAAGTAGGCACCCGGCAGGAGAGGGCAAAGGGCTGGGAGGAGGTGGCAGTATATGTCAACGCACATGGGAGGTACAACCGCACTCCCAGGGGCGCATGAAATGAATGATGAGTGACAAGTGGAGGGCTAGGGAAAAGGTCACTACCATATGGGCCTCACTGAGGCAGACTGGTGGTGGCCCCTCCACTGCACCAACCCTCACACCCTGTGAGGAACTGATTGTTGCCAGCATGAGCTGGGCATCCATTGAGGGTGTTCCGGGGGGGGGTTACAGACTGGGAGCAGCCCATCGCAGCACTGTGAGTATGCATGTGTCACACCTTGTGGGGGGCAGTGTGTGCCAGCCACAGGTGTGCCTGTTATGCTACACAGGAGCCAGAACCAAGTCCAGAGTGTGCCGTGCAGGTCTACTGGCAGTGCATAGCCATATTGTGGGCCCACATGCTACCCTGTGTGCCATTGTGCATAACCAGTGGAATGCTGCAAGACCCAGGGTAGGGTGGCCCTACAACACTGGCCGCAGGTCGCTATGCATGCCCATGGGGGCCTCCATGTTATGTGTGGTCCCACAGCCATCCACAGTGGGCCCATGCACTATCCAGCTACAGTGGCAGGTGTTCCACAGTAGGGTGGCAGTGTCTGTGGCAGAGCTGGGGGGCATTTGCCTGGCCCCAGCCAGTCCATTGTGGCACTATGCCACACGCTGCCATGAGTGGGCACCTCTGCATGCATGCACGTCTCACAATGCCAGTGCATTTGTGCTGCACATGCCACAAAGGTAGTCCTAGGTCTGTGTGGTGGCACAAGCACACCTGTGGTTCATATGCACATCCACCCACATCTAGCTGTCTACCTACATTATAGCCATGTGTCACTCAGCATGTGTTTTTATGCCTGTCAGCTCCATCATGCCTCAGGGTGCATCACTGGCTGGTGCCCATCCCATGGCACCAGTGGAGGATGATGCCGTGCCTTCAACATCCTCTGGATCCATGGCCAGTGCTGTGGATCATGGTGCAGCACATATGCTGATGCACCTACTGGGGTCGGCTGATGATGACCCCTTGTCCAGTCTTCTTCTGGAGGAGGACATCACCTTGCTTGCACTTGCCATCGAGGAGGATGATGATGATGAAGATGCCACACAAATAAGGGACACACAGGCAGCAACAACCCTTCCACTGACTCAGTACACACATGGGCAGCTAGAGGCAGTGCTGGTGGTCCTGTGCTCAAACATGCACCTCCCCAGTGCACCCCCCTCTGCCAGCTGGTGTAGTGGCTCATGGTGTATGGGAATGCAGTGCTGCTGTGGGGCCTGGGAATGCAAGCACTGTCCAACAGGGTGCTGCAGTGCTGCAATGGCCAGTGGGGGGACATTGTCCAGCCCACCCCAGGGCCTGGTGTGCATGCCTGTGCACGGTCCCTGCCCGAACAGTGGCCTCCTGTGCAGTGTTACCAGATGAGGGATGTGGCCAGGACCCCCCCACCCATTTGCCTCCATCCCCCAATGCATCACCCACTGACAGACTTGCTGAGTACACCTGGCTCCTGCAGAAAACCATGGTGGACCAGGCAATACTCAGGGAGGAACTACGTAGGCTGCAGGTGCAAGTGAGGCACATGGATGAGCATGGTGCCATAAGACACCACAGCTGCTTGGTGAGTTACGCCTGACCAAAGCTGGCCATGACTGCTGCACTGGACAGGATTACACAGGCCATTGCAGTGGGCTTTGCATCCAAGTCATCTCGTGGTCACAGAGGTTTCCATTGCACCATGCGCAGTACCACGGACCCACCCAGGGCATGGTGTCAGGTGACACCAGTGCTGCTGATGCCACCCCAGCCAACGTCATCCCCAACAGCCCTGAATCCAATCTGGACTTCTTGATTGATACATCCATGAGCACCTGGTCATGGTCTTAGGTGTCAACCCCTGCTGGGGTGGAGATTTCACCCTCTGTGGCTGATGACATGCCGGTGGCATCCTCCCTGCCAAGGAGTGGCTGCCCACATGGCCGCGGCAGCTGTACTGGCTCACACTGAGTCCTGCTTCCTGCTGGGTGTAGTTGGCATGTTTCAGTATCCTGCTGCTATTGTTGACCACATACCAGGCTGGCAGTGGCCAATGCTGTGTGTTGTGGCACACGCCCACCCTGGTGTCACACCTGCCCATGCTGTCTGTGTGTTGTATTGTGCATGTGTGGGGGCAATGGTGTTGTGCTGTGTGGCATGGGCGTGTTGAGTGCAGCACTGTGTCTGCCATGTGTGAGTGCTGGCAGGTACCCTCTGATCCATACCAGTCTCCACAGTGACACTGTGTCCCCCCGTCCTTGGTGACACTGTAGTGGATGCCTGTGCATAGTTGTGGGCACTCTGCAGTGCACTCTGCAGCTCTTTTTCAGTGTATGACTACCTGTGTGTGTCCCTCCCCCCGTGTCAGGGTGTGTGTGTGTGTATGTGTGTGTGTGTGTGACTTGCTGCCCAGTTGGGTCCTCCTGGGTGGCTCACCTCTGGTTTCTAAAATGCTCCTCCACAATGGTGTCCCTGTGCCATCATGCCCTGGTGGCCAATCGAGGGTCCCTCCTCTCCAGAGTTGTCTGCCCACCTCCACCCTGGTGTTCATCCTCATATGTATTGTCGCCCTCCTGTGCCTGGACAGATATTCCACAGTCTATGGCCATGTTGTGTAGCATGCAGCATACCAGGAATATCCCACATGCTTTTACAGGGCTGTATTGTAGGGCACCACCGGATCTGTCAAGGCACCTAAAGTGCATTTTAAGCATGCCAAACACATGCTCGATGATGCTGTGTGTTGCGATGTGTGCCTCATTGTACCTTTCCTTGGTCTCGATACTGGGCTGTCGTATGGGGGTGAGCAGCCATGGTCGGAGGGGTATGCACTGTCACCTGGGGGGACAGAGACAGAGACAGAGACATGTGTTAGTTTCACTCAAGTGTAGGCATGGCCTGTAACAACCACCACCTCCCTTGCCTGTCTATGCTGCCACTACCTGTCCACCTGGTTGCCATTCCCACCTCCTCACATGTAGAGCCCCTGTACCACGAATTCGGGACCCACATTTCTGTCCTGCTTGCAGCCTGGCCAGACATGGCCAGGCCAACCTCTCCCAGGGCCTGTGGGCCCCATCCCTGCTTGTGTGGGCACCATGTCACTGTCCTATCCAGCCATTGTGCTTGTCCATCTCCTGGACAATGGTGGTGGCTGGGGGCATCTGTTGCTTCTCGCACTGTCACATGTGACCAATGTGCTGCACCCCTGCCCTGCTCACCCTGTGGCCTTACACACCACTAACTCTGTATCTTTGTGTCCCAGTCCAGCAGAACCCCAGGTTCCACAGTTCAACATGGCTGTTCACCATTCCACTGTCTCTGCTACTCTTCCCCAACCCCCACCTCCCCCACACTACCACCTGCTGTGTGCTGTGCCACAATGTACGTGGTGTGGCCGTGGAGTCCTGCCCAACTCACCCACTAGGTGGCCAGTGGGGCTTTCCCCACCCTCAAAATCTGTGGCACATGGCCAACTGGTGCCAGATGAATGCATCATGTGTACTCCCAGGGTGTGTGGCACAGACATTGGTGATGCGGCCTGTGGCATTGCACACCACCTGGAAGTTGATAGAATGGTAGCCCTTCTGGTTGATATATGCCACACTGTCTGGACTAGGTGGTGCCCTGATAGCCACATGGGTGCAGTCATTGGCACCATCATGCCTGGCATGCATGCCACCCTGTGGAATTGCTGTATGGTTTCTGTAAGCTCCGTCTGTGTGCTAGGGAACTGGATGAGCTCTGAAGCATGTAGCAGCAGGGCATTGAGGAACCATGCAAGGAGATGGGACATGGCAGACTGTGTAATACCAGTGGTGCCACCCACTGGTATCTGGAAGGTCCCCGTAGTGAGCAAGCACATTACTGCTGTCACCGTTGTCTCCACTGACACAGCATGACTCCTTCTGTTGGGTGCCTGCAGACCATCATGGCACAGCTCACAGAGCTGTCTCAGAATATCCCTGTTGAGTTGGAATTGGCCCATAATCTCTGTGTCAGTCAGCTGTTTGTAGGTGACATGGGCATGGTACCATCTCAGTTGGGCATACCACCTGTGGGCCCTTCCATGGCCACATTGCTATTCCACCTGTCTCCTCACACCCCTCATTACCTCCACCATTAGGAAAGCTGCCACATCCATTCTTCTGCTACTGCTGCTCTGCTGGCTGCCTGTGGGTGGCTTGCACTTAGGCCAACTCCTTTTATGCCAATCTTTGGGGGGAGCATCTTGGGAGATGCGCCACAGATGCATCTCCCATTTGGGATGAATATAGAGATTTGTGGCACATTCATGGGAACTCCCCCTCCAGATGTGCCGCATACATTTAAGTTGCATTGCAGTGCATCCAGATTTGCGCGATGCATCTCTGCTGTTTCAGTATTGCACAGTGATGCATTTTGGGAGTTGCCCAGGTGCATCTCCTTTGAAAATGTCCCCCTACATGATCATTTAAAGAATAGGTTCAGGTCGCACCTGGAAACGAGCCTTGGCTCAGTGTGCCTATCCTGGCAACCGAATTTTGAATAAATAAATAAAATAAAAGAATAAATGGTCCATGCTTTCTTCTGTCACGTTGCATCCTATTCTTCCACCTTCTTATGCTTGGCATTGCCTTTAACATTCAAATGTCCATACACACAGAGCAAGATAACATCTTAAATCTTTCTAGGCAGCCTTCCATTTGTTACCTGATCAACAATCACTTTTTCTACAATACCAAAATTAAGGGAAAATACCTGGGAGGAGAAAAAGCTTGAAGCTACCAACCATTGATATCTTTTTTTACCAATGTCACTATTTACAATAGCCCTACTAAGGTGCCACTGTTTTAATTTCATAAAGCAATCTTTTACAGTATGGCCCAGATATTCAAAAGAGTTGAGCCATGTGCAATAGGGTTGTGCCTGCGCAATTCCGAAATTGTACCATTCTGCGATATTCAGCAGGAGGCAGTTACGCCCCCGAAATCATACTGAGCAACAGAGCAATGATAATGAAGGCAAGCGCAACCGAAGGGGGAGGAACCATGCATAAACTGCACAGCCCGATATTCAGCCCAGGCCGTGCAGAGTTATGCAGGTGCAACCCCTACCTGCGCCTGCACAAAGTTACGCCGAAAAAAAAAGAACAAGTCGAGGGCCACCCACAGGTGAGCTGCCGCATTGCAGGGTGCAACACAGCAGCTGCCACCTGTGGGTGGCCCTCAACTTGTTCCCGCTGCACCTGGCCCCCCCATGCCCGATCAAGGCATCAGTATCCCCCAAGTCCAATATCCCTTGTGGTCCAGTGGACCGCGAGTAGCCCGATCGCAGGCATAACAGTATTCTCCCCTCCGAGTAGCCCGATCACAGGCATAACAGTATTCTCCTCCCGAGTAGCCCGATCGTGGGCATAGCTGTAGTCCCCCATTAGCCCGATCAAGGCATCAGTAACCCCCAAGTCCAATATCCCTGGTGGTCCAGTGGCCGAACGGAGCCCGATCGTGGGCGGCATTACTCACCCCCAAGTCAGAAACCCTGGTGATCTAGTGGACCCCAACCAGCCCACGGAGCCCCACCCAGCTCCCCCGTCAGCCGGCGGGCGGCAGCACCCCACCTTCCTGCTGCCCCGCTGCCTGCCAACTGACAGCTCGGTATGGCTGCACGCCCATTGGTTCAGAGCATGAGCCAATGGGTGTACAGCCCATACCGTACTAGTCAGTCCAGATATGTGAATGAATTCACAGTGGGGGTGGCCAGGGGGCGATATTCAGAGCAGTTGCGCCATAGCGCAACTCCATTGAATATCACCCTGGCTACACCCCTGCACTACTATTTTGAGCGGCGCACAGGCTTGCACCACAAACTGGCGCAGTTTGAATATCTGGGCCTATGTATTTTGTTTCAGGCTTACCTCTCCCACTAACAGATTTGAATCTCTCTGATTCCCATGGGGCCAGTAAGGGTCCACATTTGTTGATAGCCCAAAGGACATGAGGCCCTGAAGAATTGTTCTAAGACTAAACTAAAAAAAACTACAGTAGAAAACAACACTGGATGTATCATCTGGAGACCTACTTCTTTAATGTCACGATATGTGTGTCCACTTTTAACAGGATTCAAACAACTTTCCCTGAGGAGGCTGAAAAAAAAGACTGTATATTTTTGCCTCTAAAGAGATAGGAGGGGGGAAGAGAAAACTTAAATGGAGAAACACAGGGGCCCAGATATTCAAAAGAGTTGTGCCATGAGCAATAGGGTTGCGCCAGCGCAAGTCCGAAAATGCGCCATTCTGTGATATTCAGCGGGAGGCAGTTGCACCCCCCAAATCACACTGAGCAACAGCACAATGATAATGAATGTATGCACAAGTGAAGGGGGAGGAACTATGCATAAATGGCACAGTGCGATATTCAACATGCGCCATGCGCAATAGGGGAGCAAGTGAAAGTTGCGCCATAGCGGAAATGAGCCAAAATAAAAAGGAGCAAGGGAGAGACACAAGAACACTACAGGGAAGCCACAAGTTGCTGAACTATAGCCAGCCATATGGGCAACACACACACACACACACACACAGGGCAGGACAGTGAAAGGGCACCTGGAACCCACAGGCTCAGGGGAAGGTGTGGGGAGCCACAGTGCAGAAGGGGGAAGTGCCACACAGCACTGAGGCCAGCACAGTCAGGTGTTCAAGGTGCAGGGGAAGTAGCAGCCAGAACAGCAGGGGGAACACAGAAACAGCTGCCGGGGGGGGTGAACACAAGCCAGGGACATGGCCAGTGCCACCATCCAGATGGAGGCAGTAATGAGGGGGGTGAGAAGGTGGGCAGCAGGGAGGCGCGGCCATGGAAGGGCCCGTCAGCGGTATGCCCCCAACAGGCAGTACCAAGCCTGCACCAGCTTTGAGCTGTATAGTGATATGGAGATCGTGGGCCGATACCGCCTGAATCGGGCAATTCTGAGGTGGCTCTGTGAGCTGTGCAATGATGTGATGCAGGCACCCACACGACGGAGCCATGCTCGGTCAGTGGAGACTAAAGTGACAGCTTGCATGTGCTTGCTCACCACGGGTACCTTCCAGAGACCAACAGGGGACACCATAGGCATAACCCAGTTGGCCGCATCACGCCACCTCACCCAATTCCTCAGTGTGCTGCTGCCACATGCTGCTGAGTACATCCGTTTCCCCAGCACACCGGTGGAGCGCACAGCAAACATATGGGAGTTCCTCAGGGTAGCACGTATGCCTGGTGTGCTAGGGGCAATAGACTGCACCCATGTGGCCATCCGCACACCACCTGGCCTCGAGGGAGCCACATACATGAATTGCAAGGGCTATGCTAGCATCAACTGCCAGGTGGTGTGCGATGCCAGGGGGCGCATAATCAATGTCTGTGCCACGCACCCTGGGGGAGCACATGGTGCCTTCATCTGGCACCAGTTGGCACTGTGCCACAGATTCAAGAGTGGGGACATCCCCACTGGCCACCTAGTGGGTGAGTATGCAAACCACACGGACAAACGTAGGGCTTGGGAGGGGCATGGTCAGAGGTAACATGGGTAGTGGCCTACATGGCCCGGGGCAGGGCAATGCTGATCACCAAACTAACCTCCACCCTCTACACACAGGTGACAGTGGATACCCACTCCGTCCCTGGCTGCTCACACCATACCGGCGGCCCACGACCTTATCTCAGCAACACTACAATGAGGCACACGCCACCAGACGTAATGTCATCGAGTGGGTGTTCGGGATGCTGAAGGCACGTTTCCGTTGCCTGGACACCTCTGGTGGTGCCCTACAGTACAGCCCCTCAAAGGCCTGTGAGCTATTCCTGGCCTGTTACATTCTGCACAACATGGCCAATGAATGTGGGATAGCCGTACAGGTCGAAGAGGGGGACAGTGATGGGGACGATGAGGACACCGGTGACAAAGGTGATGGGCAGCCCACCCTTAGGCGACGGGACCCCCGACTGCTCCGGCTGGCACAGCTGAACCGGGACACCATCACGGAGGAGCACTTCAGCCAACCCAGGTAAGTCATGGGGCCATGTGCAACCACCAGTGGCTAAAGCACAACCCACAAACACACATGGACACACACCAGGGGTGCATGCCGTCAAGGGAAGTGGCTGGGCATGGAACCACACACACCACCAGGGATGGGTGAGGTCTAACATGGCACGTGGACAGACACACACACACACACACAAAACACACCAGACATGCACAAAGGGTAGGAGGCACACCAACCCAGAATGCCACCCCTAGCCTAGCCACACGCATGTCCACAGACCACCACACCCACTGTCTGTCATTGTGCATGTGTCAGATGCTGGGCACCACTGCACATTGGTGTACAGCGCAATGCAGGCATCATCATGAACACGCAACTGTGGACAGCAGCCAGGAGGGTGTGCAGATGGACTATGTGTCTGCATGCAGGGCCGGGTACCCACCCGTGCATTGCCCGCTGAATGACACAATGCACACAGGGCAGCATCAGACTGTAGCCACGTTGGGAGATAGGTCAGTCATACGCCACAGTGCCCTGGCCACCACGGACACGTGGGTGGCCCCACCGAGACCAGCCAGCACTGACAGGCTGACCACTGACTTCATGGGGTGGCACCGATGGTCCCCCAGGGGTTCCACTGCATGAACATGAACGTGCTCACGTAGGGGTCTGCAGCACACCGAACATGCCTGTGCCAGGCATGCTTGGGATGCCACAGCTGAACCCGGTGTCTACAAGGAGGATGTCTCACGATGCCGGGAATGGGGGGTGGACATTGCACTGCACGGTGTCTGCATCGCATGGGCAAATAACTGTGTGCCCCCTGTGGCCATGGCAGCTGTGATTGTATGTGTCAGCCTGTCAATGGCAGCGGTCGCATCCTCCCACATCCGGTCCATCCCTGCCAGGAGCAGAGCGGTATCTCGGCTGCGACGCTCCTCTGCCCGCTCCAGAGCCACACTCAGTGCATCCACTGCCGTCGCAAGCCACATCTGCTGATTGACTGATGCTTGCAGTATGTGGGTGTGCTTATCCAAGAGGTCATCTGCCTGATCGGCATTCTGTCCCTCAGGGTGTGCGCAGCCCTGATGCTCAGCACCGCTTGAGGGTGGGTGCTGCACACCAGGACCAGGCCTGGGCATGTCCACAGGTGGTTCACTGATGCTGCCCCTGACACTGTACCCCCAAGCCCATTGGCCGACTGCAGATGCTGCCCCTCCAGCTGCCACTCCCCAGGGCTCACTGGTGCCACTGCAGTGGCCGCAACAGTCCCACTGTCCTGTACACACACCAGTGCTGCCCCACCGGTGCTGACAGGTGCAGGCTGGGACTATGATGACACGCAGGCCTCCACGGGGCACCACCCACAGCCATGGCAGTGATGTTACCTGCTGTGTGGCCATCCTGTGGTACACACATGTCACTGCCCATGACGTTAGCGACAGCATCATCGGTGATGGACCCGGCACCAGCCCGAGTCACAGCATGCTGGCATCCATGGATGCCGGCACGCTGGGACATGGGCAGGGCCTCCTCCACACCTGTTCCAACAACATCAGTCTGGACATCCAGGTGGGCCCACTGTTGCACTGAGCCACGTATTCCTGTGGAGGTGGATGGGCCCTCCTCCATCTCCAGCTGACTGGCCTCAGTGGAGAGGCCCACCACCGCTGACCCATGCAGACATTCAGAAGCTATAAGGGAAAACAAAGTCGCGTTACTGCATGTGACCTACCCTGTCCCCCCCCAATAGACAGACCACGACCTACCATGCAGTGATGGGCTACCACCCGTCTGGAATCCACCACCCAGAACACCCTCAATGGCACAACACTGCATGCTGCCAGCAACCCTCTCCTCCTGTGGGGTCAGGCATAGCACATCCGGCTGTCCCCCACCTGTCGCAGATCACGCTGCCCTGATGGCAGCCACCTTATCCTTAATCTTCCTCCTGTCTGTGCCCATCTTCTTCTTGCACTCCTGCATGGAGTGCTGGTGGCTGCCATGCAGGTTCACAGCACGTGCCACTTCCTCCCATGCAGCAGCATGGGCCTGTGGTGTTCTCTGGCATCCAATGAGAAGCGGCTTCTGGTCCAGGTAGGCCTCGGACAGAGCATCCGTCTGGCCTTTGTGAAATTTCCTCCCACAACTCTGTTCCTCTTCCTCCACAACTCGCTCAGTCATGATTCATCCTGTGAGAATGACAGGTGTTACCTGTGACTGTGCAGTCCCATGCATGTCCCAAAATCCACAGTCCACACTCCCAAACAGCATGCAACTCACCAATAGACTGCAGTAACCGACTATGGCCAGTGAAGCCCAATGTCACACTTTTATAGCGCAACCCATGCAAATGAGGTGAGGCGCAACTTTAAGTGGATGCAAATTGCAGTGACTGCGCCATTGAATGGCTGATTAGCTGATTTGCATATGATGGCTATATATCGCGCTTTTGCACTTTGCGCAATTGTGTTGAACATGCTGAGCCAAGGGCGCAGTTCTGTGACATGCGCAGTACACACCTAACTGCGCATGCCCGGGTTGATGACGCAGGCACCTGCTGCGCTGCTGACATGCTGTGCGCGGCAGGCAATGCAGGGCATGGTCACCATTGTGCCAGTGGCACTACAGCGCTGTTCACCTATATGGCGCTGTGGCACTGGGGTGTTGTAGGCGCACTGGGGCAACAGTGTGGTAGGCTGCTACTGGAGGTGGCACACAGGCACCCAAACCCACTACACGCATTGGGTTCCAATCGCGCTGTGGCTGTCTGTGCGCCAGAGACCCTTGACCCTGTGCCCGACCTTTGCCCCCTAGGCACCATGCGTCAGGCATGGGTGCACCACTATTGCGCTGTTCGGTGACAGCGCAATAGGGAATGGAAGCGCTGTACTGCGCAGCATCTGCATGTGGCGGAACCATGCTGCGGAGCGCCATTTTGACCCTACCGAGCAAGAGGGATGGTACGGAGGAGAGCTGTCCAGTGGAGCCAGATAGAAATGGTGAACTTGGTTGCCATTGTGGAGCCACTTGTTGGCCCACTGTTTAGTGAGGCACTCCTGGACAGGTCCAGCAGTCAGGTGTGGCAGGAGGTGGCCGCCGCCCTGGAGGAGGCCACAGGAATGGGGCGGACGGCGGAGCAGTGCTGCCACAGATATGGGGACCTGAGGCGGAGGGACCCGGACCTGCTTGCCCACCTGCGGACACGTGCCAGGAGGGGCACGGTGCCATGGCCAGGTAGGTGTAACGTCCATACATTTTTATCTTCCATATGGGTATCACAGTTGCATGCATCTGGAACATGGGGGGAGGACCATCCGGTGTTGGCTGTGGTGATGTTATCAGGGTGTGGAGTGGGTGGGTCTGGCTGTGTGGGATTGCACACATATGGGGGCAGGGGGACTTTGCTACAGGATTGTACTGACGTTCCTCTCTCCATGTTTGCACCTAAGGCCCAGATGAGCGACAGCTGGTGAGGGAGAGGAGGCGCCAGCAGGAAGACCATCACTTCAGGAGGGGCGAAGGTCCACAGAGGCAGAGGAACCAGCCTGATGATGGTGAGTGCCTTACATCCATGATTACTATTGCATGCTGTGTAACAGGGTGGGCAGCGGGGCATGGCCACCATCCATTGACACCACTGCCATGCACGCAACTTGTTACAGTCAGCACTGTCCAGTGGCACTGCATGTCTGGGAGTGCGTCAATGGTGGTCCATGCGTTCACCAGGTACATGGCTGTGCCACAGCCTCGCACCACGCCGCCATGTCACCAAACAGCCACGGTGGTGCTGTGCAGGACTTGGCCAGTGTGTGTGTGCAGTGGTCCGCATGGCTGTGTGCGCCTGGGTGGGCAGGTCTTGTGGACGCGATTACTGTGGGTGGTCACACACCATCACAGAGGCATGTCCCACGGCCGTATGCCATGCACAGTGGGTGGGCTGTATGGGGCTGTGCATTCACACCTATTGACTCTGCTCCCTTGTCCTAGGTGGTCGGCAGCTGCAGGCAATCAGGGAGGTGCTGTGGGAGATACTACATGTTGCCAGGGCGTCGCTGGAAATCCTGCAAAGGATCGATAGGTTGGGTGTCAAGCGGCGTCATGGCAGGAGGAGCAGCCGGAGCGGGTAGCGGGGCTACCGCTAAGCTTAACAATGCCCCTGATTTCCCTGCCCCCCTGGACCCACCCTCACACCCCTCTTTCCCTCTACCATTTGCTCACCCCTGCCCCTTACCCACCCCCACCTTGTTTGTGGCCTTCCCCCCAAACTTTTGTGAATATTTGTACATAATTTTGTTTGATGTTTTTAAATACATTTCTTTTGATATGCCTACTGTGGTGGTCTCTGATTTGCAGCAGGCTATAGGTGCTCAGCTACAGTGGTGTGCATGGCGTCAGGGGTGGTGCAGTCATGGGCATGTGTGTGTGGCCATGGGGAAGTGACTATGGTGTGGGAGTAGCTATCAGTCACTGTCTGTGGTGTGTGTGTTGCTTCCTGTGCACTGGATGACTGTGTGCATTGGTCCATGGTGCATGCTCTGTGTCCATGGTGCACCTGTCAGCCCGTCCATGGCCTGTGCAGCTGACACCCTTGCATGTCTGTGACCTGCACGGTCCACTGGCATGTCAGTGGTGGCTGTCCATGCAGGACAGCCACTGTACCCGTCACAATGCTGGGTTGCCTCCTGTCACTGGTGTGGTGCATGTCTGCCTCGGGGTGACACTGTGGCCTCCGCTGTTGTCGTCCCACCTCCATGCTGTGGCTTGTGTGTGTTGCAGGGGATGTGCACCACTGTATGTCACTTGTGCTCTGGACAAATGCTGGTGGCGTACAGCTCCACAGTGCCTGCGCAGGGTGGCTGGCACTCCTGTGCCATGGAGGGGTGCTGGCCGTGTGTACACGGTTTCCATGGCCACACGCTGGGGGCTTGTTTGCCCCGCTACTATGTCCCTGTGTTGGTGTGCCCTTGGGTATGGGTGGGTGTTTGTCCATGCGCTGTGTTGCATCCGGTGTGGTGCATGCTTCCATGCACCACTGTGGGTGTCTGCACTGGCTGTTGTGGCCAGTGCTAGGGCGGGGGTGTATCCTTGAGAGGCTGTGCAGGGTGCTGTACCACTGGTGGTGGGGTCTGGGGCATGCCCTGTCACGTGTGGGGTACTTCGTGTGCCGACGCATGGTCGGTCTCTCAGCTGTACCTTGGGGGGGGCTGTGCATGGTGGCACTGTGTATGCAGTTGTTGCATCGCTCTATGCTGCCACCCGCTGATGTGTGCTCATGGTGGGGCTGCCTTGCATGGTTTTGTGGTGCACAGGGTTGCATTGTCACAGTGGGGGTGGTGGCATGCATGGAGTATCCTGCACTGGTGGACGATGCTCCTGGGCAGGGTGTCTGGGGGTCACAGTGCAGGGTGTGCTCTGCATTGGTGGGATGGTGTGGCACAGGGTGGTCGGCCCTCCTTGTGTGCTGGTCACAGCTTGCCAGGGGGTGTGATGGGGCACCATGGCCCAGCTGTGGGTTGGTTGCTGGTATCCATGGGCTGGTGGTTATTCCAGCTCTCCCCCGGTTGTGCAGTGCATGGGGTGTGGGGGACAATGTCTGTTCTGCTGTGTGTTCCTCTGCCCATCTATGACATGGGTGGTGGGCCCCTGCATCCCTGGTTGTGCTGTTGCATTGCTGCCCTGCTGCTGGGGGGAGTCCCTGGTTGTGCTATGGCGCATCTGGACTGCTCAGCTGAACATCCCTTGTTGCGCTATGGCGCATCAGATATGCTCAGCTTCACCTCCCTAGTTGTGCTATGGCGCAGGTGGTCTGCGACATTCTGTCATCGACGGCTGAGCGCATCTTGGCCAGCGCAGTTTTTGAATATCGCACCTCTTCGAGAGATAGGCGCAATGGACTTGTGTTGTTCGCTGTCGCCAGACTTTTGGGCACACAGTTTGAATATCTGGTCCTGGATCAAATAAGTCTTTGCCATATAAACTCTTTCAGGCTTAGACGTGGCCAGCTACACTATTTTGTGACCTTGGCTTCTGCTGTATCTATTTTTACTGCCAGTTAAAAGCTGACAAGTGGGGGGCTACAAGCCATGTCCCTAAAATGTTACTAGGTTCTGTGTTGGGGGTGATTCCATTTTGCTGTTGTATTTAATTCCCATTATAAGTACTGACAAAGATCCCTGTGCACTTTTCTTTATTATGTTTGGACCCTGCTATTTTTGACACAAGTAGAGAAGTATTGTAGGGCTCACAGTTCTTCCACTGGCTCACCTACTAGAAGACAGATATCCTTTGCATAAGCAGATATTTTATGTGGTACCAGATTTGAAAGTACCTTACGATGTGTTGTAACATGGCCATGCAGAAGCAGAGGACAACGGAGCAGAATAACTAAAATCAATTGGACGATGAGCAGCATGTGACCACGGAGCAACCATGGATTAATTCCCCTTATTAAGCCATGGTTGCCATTGGGAGTGCGCTGCAGAAATACTTTAACCACAGTTGCCATCGTGACCACACTTGGAAGTGAGCTGAAGAAGCCCTCTGCTCAGTCCTGTCTGTGTAGTCTGACTTGACCCATGTACATGCCTTTGCAAGTGTCATGTAACTGCCAGAGGGACTGCACACAGACGGAGCTGTTAATATTATTGGCAATCAACCTGTCCCTCCCCTGCTCAGAAAAATGCAGATCGCATAGTACTGGGATATTGGCAGCATGCTCCAGTCTTTCCACACTATTACAATTATTTTCCCTAGTCGCCATGTGCCTTCCCACCCACCCACCCCATGGACTTGTGGGAACTGAGTGGCTAATGTTCCTGGCAGCAATGTGCATGGTTTAAAATCCTGCAGTGTTGTGCAGAGATCTGCAGTCAGAGAGAGCGATCCTGGTGCTTGCTGGCTCCATGGTGCTATGTGTGTCTCCTACATGGTGTGGGAGTCACTTCTTGCTGTGTCTCAGTGCAGATCTTTGCACAGTACTTGTATGTCCCACTATTCCGAACAAGGTCTGCACACTACTGAGGTAAAGTGAATGTAAAGTACCCATTGCTGCAAATATCGAGTTGTCATGGGTACTGTAACACCAGTGTTTCCCTAGCTGTGTTCCTCACATATTAATACACTACTTCGTTAAATTGCTGTCACATACCTGGAGAAAGACAGTTGTGCTCGAATCCTTCGATGTTTAAATCTGCAGTTTTGTACAAGGCAGGTGATTGTGTTAATGTACAGTTACTGTTGAATATCTCACCATATTATTAGACAACATTTTGTAATGTTAAAAAAATGTGCACGTTGAAAAGTTTTCGCCGTATGTAAAATATGCTAATTTTCTAAGTGCACCCATAATGCAGTGCAGTTATGAATGAAAATGAAGAACCTGGAAGTCTTAGTTACAGGTACAAATCTGTAGTCTAAATATCTGAGTGATTACATTTATTAACATTTACAAATATTGTTTTGTGCATAGTATTAGTTAACATTTAAAAATGTTTGTGAAATATTTCTTACCAGATTTAAATATGCAAATGTCCTTTTGGTCTTAGTGCATTAATGAGATACTGAAATCGGATGCACGAACGAAGGCAAAACCCTTAGAAAACTGCATTAGAAGTACAATAATTTTTTACCTTTAGTTGTGCTTTTTTACTTTTTATACAGTTGATACGTGTTCAATATTGTCATTCACTACATTAATGTATATCCACTGTGCATCGTGCATGCACACATTTGGTGATGTATGGAGCCTTTGCAAACAGCACAGCTGAACCATAAAATGCTTTTAGAATTGAAATTCAATGTTTCTACTCATTATTGTTTCATTTTAACTGAAACAGTGTTAAATGCTTACTTACCTTGCGCTTGCCATGTTACAAGCACATTAAACCACTCCAGAGCATGGTTCTACTGTGGAATTAATCCATGGTTGGGTGGTTGGAGGTACTCAACCTGTGGCCTCGTGCCCCAATTTCCCTCAACCATGGATTAATTCCACAGTAGAATCATGCTCTGTTGTGGTTCAATACTTACTTATCGATTGGTCATGTTCTATCTTCTCTAGGACAGGATCTATACACAATGCATATAACACTGGGCTAAGTGGGCACTTTTACCAAGTTACATGGCTGCCCTAACCTACCATTCACCATGGTTGTAACTGTCGCACTTTTGTATAATAGCCTAACCTAATTAATAAATTTCACTGGAAGACCGTAATGTTGTAATACCTGGAAAATGTATTCATACTGTACATGGTCAAATGACTTCTCCTGGTCCAAGGACAGGAGAAAGCCACTTTCTTCCCTGATTGTCTACTGTCCACAGTATCCCTCAGCAGAGACAAGTTATCCCCAATTTTTCCACTATGGACAACACTGCTCTGAGTGGGTATCAACAGTGTGGAAGCTGCTTGAGCCAGGTGTTTGACTAGTAGGAGACAGGAGGTGTTGATTCCAGTGTATAAAACCACTGGTAAGGCCTCACCTGGAGTACTGCGTGCAGCACCGGAGACCACACATGCATAAGGATGTAGACAGGGTGAAGACTATCCAGAGAAGGGTGACAATGATGGTGCAGGGCTTGCATCACAAAACATATGAGGAGAGAGTAAGAGTCCTCAATATGTACTCACTGGAGGAGAGGAGAGAAAGGGGGGGCAGGATAGAAACATTCAAGTACCTCAAGAACATAAACAATGTGCAGGTGGGAGATGTTTTCTAATGTAGAAAAGATATCAGAATGAGGGGGCACAATATGAAATTGGAGTCGGGGTAGATTGAGGTAACATGAGGAAGTTTTTCTTTCTTATTTTTTTGTTAATCAATTTTTATTAATTTCCAAGTATAAACGCACGGTTACTTAACATACATAAGAAAGTGCTTGGATAGTAATCACATGGTGCTATGTGGCATACAACATCATAACAATAAACACACAAAACAGAACAGAGACGATAGGGTGCCATTAGAAATCAAAACATTGCTGTAGAATATTATAATACAGCACCCCTGGACAGTACGCATGTGATTAAAGGGGAAGCACTGTCAGGCACTGGTAATGAAAGTAAATAAGTTCAAAGGAAATGTACAGGGAAAAATCCAATCCTGAGCCGCTTCTCTGTTCTGAGCTAATATAATCAACAAAAATGTATTCCTTATAAGCACATAAATCAGGCAGTGACATGGGTAGTTAAGAGAAGTATCACATAAAACACGACACTGCAAATGCCAACAGGCATACGGTTTGTATAGAACGTCACTGCTGTCAAGTGACTCCCAGGGAGTGGTAATTATATAAACTTTAATCCAGATCTTAGTATTCTTTCACCCAATTCCTGCTCTAGGTTTCAAGTACTTGAGAAAGGGGTCCCAGCAAGCAAAGTATTTATCCAGAGTGTTGGTGGCAACTTGAGTCAGGTGATCCAAGGATGCCAGATATGCAAATGATTGAAGTAGTTCTGCTGTCGAAGGAACCTGTGCAAATCTCCATCAACACAGAATAAGATGCTTGGTCTGGAGGCTAAATAAGGCTAACCAGTGATTCTAATGGAGTGTAAGGCATATTTGCTGAGGGGGAAGGCCCAAGATCCAAACTAGGGGGTCATTTTCTATTTTAGTACTTGGAATTTGGTCTGCCAATCACCAGACTGTTTCCCAGAAGGGAGACAACTTTGGGCAAAGTCACAGAATGTGGTACAGTGCCCCTACCTGTGCCTGACATCTCCAGCACAAGGCACTGTCCACAAGCTTGAGTTTGTGCAGGAAATCCAGTGTCCTGTACCAATTATGCAAGATTTTGTTTTGAATAAGTTTACTACTCATGTCAGGGTATCTAGTATGAGCCCATTTCCAGCAATGTTTCCATTGTGTATCAATATTGTTAGGTTTAGAGCTTGTTCCCATTTAGCTTTAGGTTGCCCGGATTGTGAGGGGATATTATCTCTTATGGCTGCATACACTTGGCTAGCTTGCCCACTATTAAGTGAAAGCAATCCTGAAAGCTTTTGGATGTGAGCATCCCCTAGTGGATGTGATTTAAATAATTGTGTTAAGGAGCTGTGAAGCTGCAGGTATTTCCTGAAATCAGCTTTACCAAGCCCTTTCCTCCAGCTCAGCTCTTGAAAGGATTGAACTGCTAACCCAGGTGCATCTAGAACATCTGATAGTGCATTTATATCTTTCTGTTCCCATTGAGGCCAATGCAGAGGTTTATTATCCACTAAAACATGCCTATTATGGAAGAGTGGGGTGTGAGAAACTGATCAAGGGTTGGCTTTGAGTTGGGCATGTACCTTATTCCAGGTCTTAAGTGCCGTAGCGATAGTGGGATGTACCGCTAGGGGTTGAGGTAATGGGTTGTATATAAAGATAGGGAGGCTATGTACCTGAGCAGCCATCTTTTCTATATGAAGCCACTGTGGTGACTCCGGGGATGGTTTCGTAAACCACTGCAATGTTTGTGCTATGGAAAAAGCCCATTTGTACCCTTCCAGCCATGGGAGGCCCCAGCCCCCATCCCTCCAATGAGAGCAGAGTTTATTCTTGCTGTATTGAGGTTTCTTCTCCTCTCATAAGAAGTTAACAATTGCACTATCTATGGTTCTGAGCCCTTTTGTGGGATTCTCAAGGGGAACATGTGATAAAGGGTACAAGATTTTGGGGGCCAAAATCATTTTAATTGCTGATATTTTCTCAGCTAAGGTTTGTTTAAGAGTCGACCATCGATCTAGTTCGGTTTTGAGTGAGGCCACTAATGGCTTTAGATTGAGGTCCCACATTTTAGTGAGGTCTGGAGTAATATGGACCCCTAGATAGGTCAGTGAATCCAGGGTCCATTTTAACCCTAGTTGGGTCACCATGCATGCATGCATCTATCATTGAGAGGAAGCACCTCTGTCTTAGTTTTATTAATTTTTAGTCCCAATAGATCTGCAAAGTCTGACAGTAAGGAAAAGAGGGGGAGTAGCGAGGAGTGCACGTCTTCTAGAGGGACCAGCAGATCATCTGCATACATGAGGGTGGCATACATCCTCCCCACTATTGGGATACCTCGAATATTGGCATGTTGCCATACAGCAGCAGACAGAGGCTCTACGACCAGGACAAACAGTAGACAGGATAAGGGACATCCCTGCCTTGTACCCCTTCCTAGTAGGAACAGGTTGGAGAGTGTTATATAGTCAAGACTTTAGCAGAAGGATGATGATATAGAATTTTAATCCAATGAATAAACCAAACCCAAGCCCCAAGTGTTCAAGTATTAATATAAGGTAGTCCCACTCCAGGGAATCAAAGGCCTTTTTGAAGTCTATGGCTACCGCTGCAGCAGGAGTAGGGAAGGAATGGGTCTAATACATGAGATTGACCACAGACCTGATACGGTCTCTACTGAGCATGCCCGGGATAAACCCCAGCTGTGAAGGTTGTATAAGTGAGAGGAGCAACAAGCTTAGCCTGGAGGCCATCATTTTAGCAGAGCTTTTACTGTTAACATTTATAAGAGATATTGGCCGATGGCTCGAAGGAAGGGTGGGGTCTTTGTCTTTTTTGGGGAACATGGTTATGAATGCTTCTCGCATAGTAGGAGGAAATATGCCTGTGTTATGCACCTCATTGTAGACAGAGCTAGGGAGCGGAGAAACGAGAGGTGATACGAGATGCCAAAATTCAACCGGAAACCCATCTCCACTTCAGAGCTTTACCTGCATTCATATTTTTTAATGCGTCCATCACCTCTGGTGGTGTAATGGGCTTGTTTAAATCTACCGCCTATGCCGGGGTGATCTTGGGAAGGGGCAAAGACAAGAGGAACTCTTTAACCTTATGCACATCCATTACCCTATTTGATGTATATAGCTCTGTATAGAACTGTGTCATGATAGCATTAATCTGTAGCGGGTTGTTGTGTG
This sequence comes from Neoceratodus forsteri, assembly GCA_016271365.2. Lineage (NCBI taxonomy): Eukaryota > Metazoa > Chordata > Ceratodontiformes > Ceratodontidae > Neoceratodus > Neoceratodus forsteri. Next base: position 626,921,705 of record JADMNL010000023.1, on the reverse strand, counting down.
TTTTACCCCCCTGCTCCACTAGGCCCACAATATGACATTCCACCTGCTGCTTATGCAGTCTATATGCCAACACCTTCCTTCCCCTCTCTGCCCCCTCCCAGTATTTATGCTGCAGTTACAAGATAGCCACCTCTGCCTCACGGGCTAGGAGGTCATTCATTTCCATTCTAACTTGTAATATTTCTTTCCCAAGTGAGGAGTTCATGTTAAAGCAAGGTATTTACTTGGACTGGGTCTCCAGCAAGAGAAATTTACTCTCTTCTTCCAGCTTTTAGCAGCATAGCCTATGATTGCACCTCTTAAGGTAGCTTTAAGAGTCTCCCACGTATTCCCCTTGAAGGTATCCATAGAGGGGTTCTCTGTTAAAAAGTAGATGGTTTCTTTGGTCACCCATTGTGTAAACTCTAGGTCCCTTAGCAGAAGAGGGTCAAGTCTCCAGGAAAGAGATGAACTTGTGCATGGGCCCCATAAAATGTGTAGGTGGACTGGGGAATGGTCCGAGATAAACATGGGCAGGATTTCTGCAGTGACCGCACACTGAGTGATGTCGTCAGACACAAACCAGTAATCCAGCCTGCTGTGCGATCCATGAACTGCAGAAAGAATAGGTGTAGTCCTTCTCTCTGAGGTGGAACGTCCTCCAAATGTCAGTTAGTCCAACATCTGCCATCAGTTGGCATAGTGCCATTCTGGCTCTGGGAGGTGACATAGCGGAAACAGACATCCGATCCAGCTGAGGAACCAGGAATAAATTAAAGTCATGACCCAGAATCAGAGGAGTCATAGAGAGGGTCATGGAGACAAGTTCTTGCACCACCTCATGGAAGAATGTCGGAGTATCTTCATTAGGGCCATAAATATTAGCTAGTAGAAGTGGGCCAGTAGGAGTGTTTAGCAGGTCCTGGACCCATCGTCTTTGTGAGTCTGATTTTAGTTGGGTAAGGGACCATTTCAATGATTTATGTGGGAATATGGCTACCCCTCTCTTTTTGGGGGGGGCTGAGGATAAAAAGACTTGCTCGACCCAGTCTCTGGCCAGCTGATCATGATCCCCACCGGTCAGTTTCATCTCCTGTAGGAAGGCCACTGTGGTCCTCAGCCTCTTCAGATGTGACAACACCTGTTTATGCTTTACCAGGGTATTAAGACCCCATACATTCCAGGTGATACCATGCATGTCACCCATGATCTAGCACCTGAGACCATGTGCTAATAAGGGGGCAGTAAGTACAGCATAAAACCGAGGCTGAGGGACACAGTAGCTCTCCCCCAGGAGAGAAACATATTTATTCAGTGAGGGAACCATATACTATTCAGAAAACTGTATCCTGAGCCTTCCTTCCAGTTATTATGAGACGTTATCTTATGATCCTACATTAAAGTTTAAAAAAGATTTGTCCATATTGCTTGACAAAGCCCGGGAAAGGGGTGAGATAACAGAAAGGAATTTCAATAGGTGTGGTTAGATCATCATGTTATTCCAAGTTTTTATGCACTACCTAAGGTGCATAAAAACAGTCTAGATCCACCTGGTCGCCCCATTGTTAGTGGACCCAATTCCCTCACACAAAATTTAGGGAAATTTGTTGATTTATTTTTGCAACCACTTGTGTTTTCTCTAGAATCTTTTATTAAGGATAGCGGTGATTTGTTAAGTAAATTGCAACATCTTAAATGGCAGGATACTTTTTGTTGGTTATCAATTGATGTTGAATCACTTTATACATCAATTGTTCACCACCAGGGTATAGCAGCTGTTTTTTAATTTTTTGGAAAACTCCACTACTAGAGACCAAATGCCAAAATAATTTTTGATACAGGCTTTAGAATTTATTTTGACACACAATTATTTTGAGTTTGAGGGAAACTTTTTCCTTCAGAAACAGGGAACAGCTATGGGGGCTTCAATGGCCCCAAGCTATGCAAATCTTTTTCTTGGTTATTGGGAACATATTGCAGTTCTTAATAAGTTGAATAACCCTTTTTTAGTCATATTGTATGTTGGTTTCATTTTGTGGATGGCATTTTATGTATTTGGGATGGTGATAGTGGATTGATACCATCTTTTTTGGATTGGCTAAACAATAATGAGCTAAATCTCCACTTTACCTATATGAAGGAAGAAATTTCTATGTCCTTTCTTGATCTTTTACTTTCATCTAATCAGGAACTTGATATAATTGAAACATGTTGTTTTCATAAATCAACTGCCACTAATTTTTTGTTATTAGCTAGTAGTGCCCATCCCCCTGGTCTAAAAAACTCCATTCCTTATGGTAAATTTTTACGTTTAAGAAGAAACCGTAGTTCAGACTCCATTTTTTCTGAGCAAGCAAATGATTTAACTAAAAGATTTTTGGAAAGGGGTTATGATTTACATCTATTAGAACAAACAAGGGAAAAAGTAAGTAGAATTCTGAGAAATAGTCTTTTGAAAGGAAAAAATTGAGAAAATAATTTAGAACATCAGCCTTGTACCTTTATTACCCAATACAACCATTTAGCTAGACGAATTGGTAATATTATTTGTAAGAACTGGCCTATTTTGTTAAGTGACAGTCAGGTTAGTGACGCAGTGGGTTTGAAACCAAGGGTAACATTTTCAAAAGCCGATGGCCTAAAAGAAAAACTTGTACATAGTCATATGAAAAAGGATAAAAGTGTTAGTCATACATGTCTACCTGTTAGATCAAATGGCTTTTATAAATGTTATAGATGTAATGTATGTAAATATGCTAGCAACGATCATGATACATTTGTGCACCCAAGAAGTTCTGATGTAAAGATTAAAATCAGAGAATTGATTACTTGTGATACATCATATGTGGTGTATGTTCTTTGGAGCACTTGTAGTCTGATTTATGTTGGCAAAACTGTTAGACCACTTAAACAGCGTGTACAAGAACATGTTCGCTCCATTTTAAATAATAATAGAAATACTCCATTAGGTTTTCATTTTTCAGAGTTTCATCATTCTGACCCTAGCTTTTTGAAATTTATTGGTATTGAACACATTTATCCCTTGTTTGCAGGAGGTGATAGACTAAATTTGCTGCTTCAAAAAGAAAGTAAATGGATTTATAAGTTAAATTCTGTTAGACCAAATGGATTAAATAATCAATGAGACTGGAAACCTTTTTTAAAGGATAGTAATCAAGCATAAGGGCTATTTCTTTACCAATGTTGCCTTTATTATTTTGTTGTTTAAAATGAATTTGATTAAATTGTTTTATAGATTTATTATTTTGGTATATTTATATTTATTTTTTGATTATGTATTATATTAGTAATGTTGAAATTTTGTTGATTTCTTTCTAGATTCTCATCTTGAACCTGGAATCTACCTGTTTGGACCTTTATCTTGATTTTTTGTTGTAACTTGCTTAGTTACTAGGGAGTCCTATTATGATATTGGAAATTTTTAGGTAGATTTTTTTCTTGACAATCTGCTATATTGCCTTGTTCTATAATTCTAAGTAATAGTATTTTTGCACTATTTGGCACTTTTTAATATAGCAGCCTTAGGAATTTAAAATATTATCGAATTTATTGAAAGTGGTGATATGAATGCTTTTTTACTACTTATAATTATAAGTTAATGTTGTAGCTAAAATTGATATTAAGGAATATATTTGAATAAGGACTTAGCTATATTAGCAGTTTTGAATGTTTATTGACAGTTATTTTTTAGGTGTTATTACTAATGGGTATATGGTTCTTTAAGAACTGTTTGTCTCCATGTGCTGTAAGCCTTACTTGATATGATTGTTAAATGAATAATACTATTTAAGAGATGTTTTTCCACACTAGCACCACCCCCTGATGAAGACCTGTTAAGAGTCGAAGCACTGGGCGCCTAGTCATTGTTTGAATTTCTGCTGTGTGTTCATTTACATCTGTACTACTATATTTTGCCAGTAAAAAGAATACTTTATATGAACACACTTGGTGTTGCTTTGTTTCTGTGTAACGATATATGGTTGGCTGGTTGCCTTGTTGCAGCATAGCACCAGACCCGATTGAGCAGTGTTGCTTGAATCTGTGTTTTGAAGTATATTTATTGCCTTCCCGCCAGTGCCTGGTCTGTAGTATTTATAACAAAACAACACGAGCAAACAGCTCGCAGAAAAGAGCAACTATATATAACTATATACATAGCTAGAAACATAACACAATTTGGAAGGAGAGAGTACGGCCGGCAGTGAGCTGCCAATGCCACCTATTGCCTTCTTATGGGGTGCAAGAAACTGGTTGTTACCTACCAATAGGCTGCATTAAGGCAGCTGAGTGACTCCATCAGTGGGCAACCAGATGGGGGTAAGATTAGCAGATGCAGATGATAGGGTCAATACCTGCACAGGGATGCTTTACCCATTTTCATGAGTCAGCCACCCTTCAAGGTTATATGTGGTGGGAGGCAGCCCGTGCGAGTTAAGCACTATATACCTTCCCTTACAAGCAGTGGAAACAGAAGAATATTAGAGTAAAACAAAAACCAAAAAACAGGTGTATACAGTGGTGCAGTTGTCACCCTTAGTAGTGTCTGCATATGGAAGCAGGTAAACAAATCAACAATATTATAATATGCCCAACCGGAGGCCTTGACCCATTACAGGTCCCTACAGTATGGGGCAGCAAGGGCAAACTAGCAGTGACTCCATCAGGGAATTAAGGAAATACTGTCTGAATATCACTACCCCAATGTGATGAACGCTAACCTCGTAGGGAACATACAACATTGTCAGAGCTTATACTGCTTACTGCACCTATAAACTAGGTTAAGCATGTTACTGTGTCCTGCTGCTATATCTCGCAGCATACATGCAAATTAAATGGATCAAGTTTTCCCAGTAGCATTTCACATCAAAGATATTAGATTGACAAGCTGCCAGAGCAATCCCACCTTACAGTTCCATCAGTTCAGGACTGGACATGCTCACAAGCAGCCTGGCATGAGTCCATGGAGGGAAATCCAATAAAATCCTAGATGAACAGGCATAACTTTACTCTATCCCCATAGCCCATGCACAAAAAAATAGGAACCAGTCACTTATCTGAGAACTCATGTCTTCGGAGCAGCTTGGTCTTCTATGTCAGGAGTAGAGGGACCTGCCGGTGTCCCCAGAGTCTGTAGGCAGCCAGTTGAAGCATCTAGTGAGCACTGATTGTGCTGTTCAGGTTTTGGCACCAAAGCGGCAATCACCGCCCAAGTCTTCCAACCTTGCAGACTATCCTTCACAGAGGAGGGTGGTGATCCAGTGATGTCTTATGATGCAGGGCTGGCAGGTTGATCTTGAAGAGCTGAGAAAGATTTGGTGAGTAGAATCTTTGTAGGTCTGCACATTCTTGGTCCATGTCATCCTCCTCTCACTGCCTGTCTGCTGGATGTTGTTGCCATTCATGCCTGTAGGGCGATAGTCGCTTTTTGCTTCTGGGGGATAATGAGACCGCAAACACTTTGCTCTGAAGGCCTGTCATGATGCTGCAGTTGGTTCAAAGGTGCTGCTGGCTCCTTATTGGACTGGATTGAGCTCTTCGCCTCTAACACTGTGTTCCTGACTCGAACGTCCTCTGGGTAGGTTTCCTTAGATAATCCACCAGACTTTCTGGGGTTGCAAATGTGAGGGGGGCTACTGTTGACATTAAGCTGCATAGTAGCTAGGTATCTCAGAGAGAAAGTGACACCTTGATTGTGGAGAATCTTGCGGCAGGCCATGTACTCCTTGCGCCGGTCTGATAGTTCTCGGGAATAATTTTGATATATCTGTATGCGGCTGCCATTCCAGGTAATCATATGTTTTTCTCTGGCCACAGTGGCAATTTGTTCTTTTTGCCTTAAGTCCAATAAGCAGGCCAGGATTGGGCGCTGGTGGTCTCCAGGCTTAGGAGGGAGAGCTAATGACTGGTGAACTCTATCTGAAGGCGGGTACCAGCTGGGAGATCAAGGATGCCAGGCAGGGTGATTTGCAAGAATTTGCAAGAATCTAGCCATGTTGCATTGTTCAGCACCATCTGGAAAGCCAATAAACCACAGATTATTGCTGTGGCTGCGATTTTCAAGATCATCTACTTTATCTTGAAGCTGGTGTATGAGCCGGGTCTATTCTTTAGTCACTGCTGTAAGGTCTTGCAAGGCCGCATCATGCAACTTGAGATGTTGCTCAGTGTGGAATAGTCGGGTTTCAATAGTTTGCAATGTTTGTGTATTCGCATTCAGAGCCATAGTCATTTGGGCCATTTGTGCGGGAAGTTGATTAAACATTTGTTCTGTAGAGGATAAGCCCACTGTGGGTGAAGTTGATGGCACCATTGTGTGTCTGTGCCTATTATTTTCCATGCCATTTGTTAGCAATCCAGCAAGCAAAGAAGGAAATAAGAACCTTGATCTGAAGTAGAGATGTTCGCCTTCTGTATTGTACTGCTGGAACCTGGGTGCAGTTCACCCAATGTCGGATCTCGTCGGATGAAGTCCCACTGCTTATCGAGTTAAGGGGGCTCAAGCTGCCATCTAGATCTCAGGCTTAACCACGCCCCCCCCCACATGAGGAAGATTTTCTACACAGAGAGGGTGGTGAACGCTTGGAACACTCTGCCACAAGAGGTGGTGGGAGCAAGCATAGTGGAGGGGTTTAACCATGCCTGGGACAGGCACAAAGGAACATTGGGTGGGGAGGGATTGATGAAAAGCCATTGATCATTTTGGGTCAGTGACTGCATACAAGTTTAGGGATTATGGGCTGACTAGATGGGCCTAGTGGTCCTTATCTGCTGACAATTTCTATGTATCTATGTATCTAGTACTTTAGTTTGGGTCTTACTGTTTGTGTTTAGTAAGGTAAGGGGTCTGCAATTAGCCAGATCATTTCTGTTGCCCTTTAAGTAGATGAAAAACATAATTCCTTTCAAAAGGTCCTGACTCAGATTCTCCCCTTAGAGATGTATTATAAAAATTCTAGTTACCTCACACAGTTCATCTTTGTATGTTTTGTGTAATTCCCATGGCAGGCCATCTTTTACTGGGGCAAAATTACTATCTAAAGTTGTTATAGCTTCTGTAACTTCTGATTTTTTTTTTTGATTTCTGCCTGCAGGGAGCTTAAAATTTCACTTGACAGGTGTGGTATTTACAAATTTTAATAGAATTCTTCTTTCTATGGAGACTCTACTCCTGGATTCCCAAACTTTTGTTTCAAATTGGAATGCACATGTGTTGGCATCTCTAAGGTAGTAGTAGATGTTTTCCCTTGTTTATCTGTTAAAGCCATCATTACCGGACTTGATATTCTTTCCTTTCATGTCTCAAAAGGATTTGCCTGTCCTTTCTTACCATGCCTGCCACATTTTTGTTCCTGGGCCAGAATGATCATTTTCTGGTACTGGAACTGTGTCATTTTGTTTTTAAGCTGTATGATTTTAGAAGACTAATCCCCTGGGGAACCTTCAGCCATGCTTAATAATGTTATGTAGGCAATGCCGTAAATCTAAATACCATCCTTCCTCACTATAGTGAACCCCGCTATAACAAAGTCCCTCTTACAGTGAACACCTGTGATGGCTCCCATTATTCACTATGTAGGCATAATAACACCTTGCTATAGTGAACACGGGAGTGAACACCAAGTTATAGTGAACAAATCAGTTGACTCAAGATGTATTCACTATGGAGAGTGTTACACATTGGTGTCACATATTGTCACTTTCCCATACAGACTGCAAACCATAATGGCTGTTGAGTCTTCCATGTATCTCTCCTCTCCATTTTGTATGTGCTGTGTAACATATTTTATATGTGGCTACTGTGAGAAACTTTGTAAAAACAATGTAGTCCTTTGCAGGAAGGGAATTTCCAAGCAGAGTGAAATTAACTCTTGTTTAATTGCTGAATAAATCCTGATGTTATAGTTTGTGAAATGTATCAGACCATTTAACTGTGAAGAGACCTGCAGCTGTGACTCTGACAATTTCTGATGAGAATAAGCTTAATTAGTGGAAAAGAACGTCGCTTACCTATACCTGCCAGAATCTTAGTCTAGTAAGAGCTCCAGAAAAATGTATAAGGGTTAGCAGTGCACAGGAAGACAGAGATGAACAGACCCTGTTATGAATATTTCAAAACTTCTGCCCTTGATATGTCTTTATGCTTTATAGTTCATAGTGGAGTGTTTTTCTGTATAGAATTCCATCCCTTTCAAAATGCTGTTGTACCACAGTTTCAAGGTCATGGAATGCTGTTCTACCCTACTGTGGTAGAGCATCATTCTAGAACCTCTACAGACTGCATGAGTCAGTTTCATCTTGAAAGCAAAATAACTCGCAACACAAATTTTTCACACAGTACTATACACTATAAAAAAATACAGGATGAGCAACTCTATGCACAACCAGTGTGTTTTGCCACCTCGGGGTTCTGATTCCCATGGACCTCTCGAGCTTCACTCTCAAAGTCAGCGGGAATCAGAATCCCTCTGTGGGAGAACACACTGGTTCTGTATAGTTGCCCATCCAGTATTCTCTATGTATGTCATTGTATTGACATGTCTTAATAGAGGTTCCATAGGATAACCGTCACTTGGCCTCGGCTTGATCCTTACATGTTCTTAAGTCAATAAGGCAACAGGCTGGAACCCCAAGGTGGGACACATAGGTTCGGTAATAGTCCAGTAATGGTTAATATACATACGGGATCTAGGATAGGTGAGCCTGATTCTGCATAGGTTAAATGACAACAAGGTAGGGATTGCAACCTCCTTGACAGAATAAATCAGGGTGATACATAAGGGATACAGGATAGGTGAGCCTGATCCAGCATAAGATAAATGACAACAAGGTAGGGACTGCAACCTCCTTGACATAGAATAATTCAGGGTGACTAACTGTAAACTTACAGCAAAGCTGACATGTATGTTAAAGGAACTTCTGGAACACTGGTGAAACCCAGTAGGAGGATATATAGTGGAACATTAGTCCAAAATGTCAGTCCATACAGAAAAAAGGAAATGGCAATGCAAGGGCTGTATATGGTATGCCTAGCTATGAATGATAAAATAGATCATTTGAAAATCTTGTTGAGGGACAATAAAGAGAAATTCCTAGAAAGAGATGAAAAATATTAGGGCTCTATAGAGAGAAATGGCAATCTAATAGTACTTAATTCAAGCCTGTTTCATAATTATGAGTCTGCAGTGAAATGGCAATGTCCCTTATGGACGTGGCTCAGTAGGAAAATCAGTTAACTACTATAGTGATCTCTCAGGAAAAAAAAGTCAGACCATACAGTATGTAAAGATGATTTGGAGAATGTTTTGCCTATACTGTATATATTGTATATTCTGGTAGATATGGGGGGCAGAAATGACACTCACCTTCCAACATATAGTAAATGAACTCAGGCAGTTGACACACAAGGATAGCCGCTGCTTGAAGACAGACCCCTCAACACTCGCACAGTAGAATCTCACTGACTTGCTGCTTAACTCTTTGGCTACATGTGCATGGGACTTGAGTCTAGCTGGTGTGTGTGTTTCTCATCCGGTGCATATTTATGAAGGTACAGACCTTAACCTCCCTGACGTAGACTGGGAAATCCCTATGGCAACATCTGCCAGGAGCAGAGAGTACTTGGAGCAATCCAGGGAGCTTTCCTGCAACAGCTGGTTAGGGAACCCAGTAGGAGAGATAACGTACTGGACGTAGTCCTCACCAATGGGGACAGTGTAAAGGAAGTCAAGGTGGGAGAATGCCTGGGTACAATCGACAGTGACTTTCAGGATAAAGACAGGGAAGGAAACAAATTGAACCAACACAAAGGTTCTGGACTTCAGGCGAGCAGACACTGCAAGAATGAGGGGATTTTCAGGGAGGTTATGAAGGGTAAGGAACAATTGGGGACATAGAGGAGTTATGGAAATGCATTAAAGGGGGTTACTAAAAGCCACAGAGCTCTACATCAAGAAGGTAGGAAAAAAAAAGGAGACCATTCTGATTTGCCAGGGTGGTGGTGGGGGCAACTAGGGAAAGAAAGATGACATTCAGAACATACAGAAGGACCCAGGGGAGAGAGGATAAGGAGATTTATAGAGAGAAGCTGAGGGTGGCAGGGCAAAAGATTAGGAGGGCAAAAGCAGATACAGAAGAGAGAATTGCCAGGTAGTCAAAAACAGTGGGGGAATTCAGGAATGCATGGGACAGACATAAAGCAATTCTAGTGGGGGGGGGAGTAGTAGGAAGTAGGCTGTTGGCTAACTAGGATCTGCAGCTTATCCATTAGGTAGGGAAACAAGCAGACTAGGTGTGCCAAGCGGTCCTTATCTGCCATCAAATTTTATGTTTCTATGTTACAAGGGGAGATAAAACATTTTTTAGGTATGTGGTGGAAAAGAGGAAGGCAAGGCGGAGGATAGTGAGTGTGAGGGGGAGGAGGGAGCACTGGTGGAGGGAGACTTTGGGAAGGCAGAGGTGTTAAATAGCTACTTTTACTCAGTCTTTATGGTAGAAGGAGTGGGTAGGGGAACTGAGTTAAAGAGGAGAGGCGAGGATGATGAAAGAGTGGATCCTAGCCCATTCAGGGAGGACAGGATAAAAGAGGAACTAGTAAGGCTGAAGGTAGACAAGGCAATGGGACTGGACGGCTTAAACGTAGAAACATGGAAACATAGAACCATAGAATTTGAAGGCAGATAAGGATCGCTTGGCCCACCTAGTTTGCCAATTTCCCTACCTAATGGATAAGCTGCAGATCCTAGCTAACAAAAAGCCTACTTCCTCCACCCCTAGAATTGCCTTATGCCTGTCCCATGCATTCTGGAATTCCACCACTGTTTTTGACTCCACAACCTCCTCAGGAAGGCTGTTCCATGCATCCGCAACCCTCTCCATAAAAAAATACTTCCTCACATTACCTCTGAGCCATCTCCCCTCTAGCTTCAAATTGTGCCCCCTTGTTCTTGCACACTTTTTTTTCTGAAAGATGCTACCCTCTTGGACTTTGTTGATTCCCTTGAGGTACTTGAAAGTTTCTATCATGTCCCTCCTCTTCCTCCTCTCCTCTCCTCTCCCTTCTCTCCTCTCCTCTCCTCTCCTCCTCTCTCCTCTCCTCTCCTTGAGGCTATACATATTAAGCTCCTTAAGTCTCTCTTGATATCTCTTTTAGTGCAGACCCTGTACCATTTTAGTTGCCCTCCTCTGGACTGCCTCCATCCTATCTATGTCTTTGCAGAGAATGGGTCTCCAGAACTGCATGCAGTACTCCAGATGGAGTCTCACCAGCTGTCCGTACAGAGGGGTAACAACTTCCTGTTTTCTACTGGTGATGCCTCTCTCTATGCATCCCAGTATCCTCCCAGCCCTCCTTACTGCCCTCTCACATTGCTTGCTCATCTTTAGGCCATCTGATATGACTACCCCTGGTCCCTTTCCATTTTTGTTGTTGTTAGTGTCTCACCCCCCACTGTATACTCTTCCCGTGGGTTTTTGTTTCCCAGGTGCATTACTTTGCACTTCTTAGCATTGAATCTAAGTTGCCATACAATTGGCCATTCCTCCAACCTTGCCAAGTCCCTTCTCATCCTTTCCACCCAACCTTGTGTATCAACTCTGTTGCAGATCTCTGTGTCATCTGCAAACAGACATACTTTTCCATCCAGTCCCTCTGCAATGTCGCTTATAAAGACATTAAAGAGGACCAGTCCTAATACTGAACCCTGTGGTACCCCACTAGTAAACCCCCTTTCTTCAGAGTGGACTCCGTTTACTATTACCCTCTGTGTGCTGTTCTCCAGCCAATTCTTTACCCAGGCTACCATCTTGGGACCCACTCCCAGGCCGGCCAACTTGTTTATTAATCTTTTGTGTTGGACTGTGTCAAATTCCTTGCTAAAGTCTAGGTAGGCCATGTCCACAGCTCCTTCCTGATCTACTACTTTGGTCATCCAGTCAAAGAAATCTATTAGATTCATCTGACATGACCTTCCCGCTGTGAATCCATGCTGCCTTGGGTCCTGTGCTCCTCTGGCCTCTAGGTTCTTAACAATTCTTTCTTTCAGAAGTGATTCCATCATTTTCCCAATCACTGAGGTTAAACTAACAGGTCTGTAGTTTCCTGCTTCTGCCCTGCTCCCACTTTTGTGAAGTGGAATAACATCTGCCCTCCTCCAGTCCTCGGGTACCACCCCATCCTCCCATGATTTATTAAAGAGGATAGTCAGTGGTGTCACTAGTTCTACCCTTAGTTCTTTTAGAATTCTGGGATGAATACCATCAGTCCCCATTGCTTTGCCCACATTCAGTTTTAAGAGTTCCTTCAGAACCCTTTCTTCTGTGATAGGGCTGGTATCAACCCCCATTTCCAACGTGTTTCTATTGTTTGATTTAGGTACCTCCCTCTCTTCATTCGTGAATACTGAGCAAAAATATTTATTTAGTATCTCTGCCTTTTCACAGTCACCCTCTGCCCACCCCTTCCCCTATATTAAGCCTCACTATCCCTCCATTGGTCTTCCTTCACTCCCTGATGTACCTATAAAATGTTTTATCCCTGTTCTTAACTGAGTTGGCTATCTTTTCCTCGGTTTGGGCCTTTGCTGTTCTGATTGCCTTTCCTGCTTCCTTTTGCTTTAACTGATACAATTCTCTGTCCTGCTCCTTCTGTGATTCCTTGTATTTCCTGAATGCTCTCTCTTTCTCCCTAACCTTCCCTGCCACCTCATTTGAGAACCATAGTGGTTTCTTACATCATTTTGTTTTGTTCATTTGCTTCACACAAAGGCTTGTTGCCTCTGTGATGGCAGTTTTGATTATTCCCCCTTGTTCTTCAACCCCTCCTTCCTGCCCATCTGCTAGTGCATTCCTTAGGCAGTCACCCATTTTGGCAAAGTCAGCCCTCCTGAAGTCCAGTACTTTTGCCTTTGTATGGCTTGACTCTACTGCTGTGTTTATCGTGAACCATACTGTTCCATGGTCACTAGTTCCCAGATGGCTACACACTTTTAAATCTGTGATCCTCTCGCCATCTCCATTTGAGAGTAACAGGTCTAAGATTGCTCCCTCTCGAGTGCGTTCTGATACTAGTTGTCTAAGACATGCTCCCTGTGGGTCATCTAGAATGACACCACTCTTAGAAGTGGCTGCTGCAAATGCACTCCAGTTAACATCTGGCATATTAAGATCCCCCTTTAGCAATATCTTCCCTTTTTCTGCCATTCTAAGAATACTTTCTATCATTTCCTTGTCCAGTTCCTACTCCTGAGATGGGGTGTGTATACAACCGCTGTGCAGATTGTAGTGCCATTGCCTGTCTCCAAATTGACCCACAGTGCTTCCTCTGCTCCCTGTTTGCCCTTTTGTTCTGTTGCTTTGATTCCTTCCCTTATGTAGAGAGCTACTCCTCCTCCTCTTTTACCCTCCCTGTCCCTCCTGTAGATAGTGTATCCTGGTATGTTTACATCCCAGTCATGGTTCTGTGTGTACCATGTTTCTGTGACTGCCACAATATCCAGACATTCCTCCTCCATCAAGGCCACTAACTCAGGAAGCTTGTTACCCAGACTACGGGCATTGGTACTCATTGCTCTCCATTTTTTGATGGCTTTACCGCTTGTAGCACCATCCCTGTCCTTATTGACTTTGCTTTCTCCATTTACCCCTGTCCTGCTCCCTACTGACCTTTCTACCTTGGTCTTCACCTCATTTACTACCTTGTTTTGTATGGAGAGGCTGGGAATTCTCTGCTGCTTATCAGTGCCTCCCCCCTTGACTAGTTTACTCTAGCTTGCATCCTAGGATACTCCAGGAATGAAAAGAAGAGCTGGCGGCACCACTGGTAAGGCTGTTTGACTTGTCCCTGGATACTGGATGGGTACCAAGTGATTGGAGGATGGTGGACATGGTGTCACTACATAAGGGGGGGCAGTAGAGAGGAGGCAGGAAATGATCACCTGGTCAGCCTCACCTCAGTGGTGGGGAAGGTGATATAAGTGCTAATAAAAGAAAGAGTGGTAAACTATCTGACAGCGGGCTACTAGATGACAGGCAACATGGTTTCATGAGTGGGAGATCATGCCAGAGAAACATGATCAATTTTTTCGATTGGGTAATGAAGATTATCAATTGGGGGGGCAGTGGACGTGGCCTATCTGGACTTCTGTATGGCCTTTGACTCTGTCCCACACAGCAGGCTTGTAAATAAGTTGGAGAGCTTAGGGGTGGGACAGAGGATAACTAAGTGGGTGGAAAACTGGTTGAAGGATAGAAACCAGAGGGTGGTTATAAACGAGGTGCACCCCAGATAAAAGGGGGTGATGAGCGGGGTGCTTCAGGGGTCAGTTCTAGGACTGAACCTTTTTATGTTTGCTTGCATACTGTGCAAGAAACATAGTGCCATCATCCGAGTTTTCGGAGGTGTGGCACCTGTCTTCCAATTCAGTCAGTGTGTTTGCAGGCGCGGCCATCGTTCTCCAATGAATGCTGCAGCTGTCTATGACAGCAGTTGAAAATGCAGTGCTGTACAGTTGAAAGGGAGAGCTACGCTTCAGTGAGCAGCAATATCGCGTGCTCATGTGTGCCTCTCACACACACACATACGCACACGCACGCATATTGCATGCTCATGCATTCCCCCATGCACACACTGTATAGCTAATGGAGGTGCCCAATCCCCCATTGGCTGTGCTGCACTCCCCCCCAACAGAGTTCCATTGTGGCAGCAGTCTGTATGTCCAATGGGGTGCCCAATCCCCCATCGGCTCCACTGTTTCTCCCCCCCAAGAGACTACCAGGTGCCATGCTGGGAGCCCACCCCAGCGTGGCAACAGTTCCTATGGCTGACGGCAGTGCCCAATCCCCCATCGGCTCCACGCCTCCCCAAAAAGCCTTCCAGCTGCCATGCTGGGAGCCCACCCCAGCGTGGCACAAGTCCCGTGTCGTCTAAGTAAAAAAAAAAAAAACCTGAAAGAAAAAACCTTCCCTTGCTGACTGTCCTGAACCCCTCACCCTACCCGCTTCACCCTCTGTGCATCCACCTCCCCACACCTCCACCTCACCCCATAATTACCTCCAGAGTCCGGCACAATGATCTTTGGTGGACCGGGAACACGTCTGCACTCTTCAAAGCTGACCGCGAACTGAGGAAATGCCGGTAAGCTATATAATGTAATAAATAGTTTTTTTTCAACTTTAGTGCATATCTCGGGTATTTGGAAAATTTTTTTTGCCAAAGTTTCAACATGGGCTTTTTGGGACCCCACTTCATGAATTCTGTCACTGTCATGGCGTTAATCGGCCCAGAAAGGTGATTTTGCAGTCACTGCGCGGAACCACCTTTTGGGACTGATTTATGAAACAACAGTGTCACAGTTCATGAGGTAGGCCCCCACAAAACCCTATGTTGGAAATTTGGTGAAAAAATTCCCCAAAATGACTGTTTTACGAGCATGCGTTGTGCTGTTCCTATGCACACTCGTAAGTTTGCGAATTTTCAATATGTTCACTCCAGATTTTCAACATTGCCATTTTACCACACCTCCTTATGAGCAGTACAGCTGTCATTTCTCACATCTCACCCAAAACATGTTTCCGCCCATGTAGCACACAATGGCACAGTCGGTGTGCGAAATCAATGTTCGGGACAGATTAAGAAAATCACAGTGACACTGTTCATGAGCAGAGGTGTTAAAATGGCTATGTTAAAAATTTGGTGAAAAAAATCCATAAAATGACTGTGTTACGAGTGACCATTGCGCAGTTTCCACGAACCCTTGTAACTTTATGGATTTCTTATATTTTCAGTCCAGATTTTCACCACTGGCATTTTTCCATACTTCCTTATGAATAGTACAGCTGTCATTTTTCACACCATGGCCGAAATGTGTTTTCGCACTTGCATCGCAGAAGTGCGTGGTTGCTGTGGGAAATCACTGTTTGGGACAGATTAAGAAAATCATAGTGACACTGTTCATGAGCAAAGGTTCATAAATCCCTGTGTTGACAATCTGCTGTAAAAAAATCCCCAAACTAATTGCATTACAGGTGTGTGCTGCGCATTTTCTACACACGCTCGTGACTTCACCAGTTTTTTTAATATTTTCACTGCAGAATTTCATCATTGCCAATTTTTGTACCTCCCCATGAAGAGTACAGCTGTCATTTTTCACATCCTGTTCGAAATGTGTTTTCGCACCTGTGGTGCCAAATGGTGTAGACGCTGTGTGAAATCAGCTTTCGGCTAACAAACTGATATTGCCACTGTTCATAAGGTGGGGGTCACAAAAAACCCATGTTGAAAATTTGGAGTGAAAATGCCAATGAACGCCTGAGGTGTTAGGGTTTTCCAACCATAACGCCGCAGCCTGTAGAGATTGACAGGCATCAGGGGTGTGACTTGGGATTCTCGCCTGTAATGCTCATACCATTTCACACCCTGCAGCCAGTGGGAGGCATCGAGGTGTTCCTTGGACTCTTCAGCCCCAAAGTTCACCCCATTCTCCTATACAGGACCCATCTCACCATATTTCCTGATGGAATGGGGTGAGCATAAGGGCCAAAGACCCCAAGGCACACTGTGACACTTGTCAGTGTCTGCACGGTAGGGTGTGGTGAAATGGCATGGCCATTATGCCTGATGACTCAAAGGCACAGCCCAGTGCCTGTCAGTCTCTGCAGGGTGGTGGTGGGGTTGGCTTCAGTTCAATACTTCACTGCTATTCCTACTATGCAGCTCTTTAACTCCTACACTACCAATGCCAATGCCAGCAAGCAAACATTCGTCATTGACAAATGCTTGTTAACATCTATATCAGCAATATAGCAGAGGGACTTAAAGGGAAGGTGTGTCTTTTTGCAGATGATACAAAGATCTGCAATAGGGTGGACACCCCAGGGGAGGTAGAGGCCATGAGGAGGGACCTGCAGATTCTGGAAGGGTGGTCAGACACATGGCAGCTGAAAGTCAATGCCAAAAAGTGCACAGTAATGCACATGGGGCATAAAAACCTGCACGCCAAATACACATGGGAGAGGGGAATAATTAAGCATTCAAAGCAGGAGAGGGATCTGGGGATTATAATTTCAGACAACCTGAAGGTGGGTGGGTGACCAATGCAGCAAGGCGGTGGGAAAAGCAAATATAATGCTGGCATACATAGGTAGGGGCATAACAAGCAGAAGAAGGGAGGTGCTGATACCTTTGTATAAAACTATGGTCAGACCTCACCTGAAGTACGGGGTCCAGTTCTGGAGGCCTCATCTGTGCATAGACATAGATGGCATAGAAAGGGTTCAAAGGAAGCAAACAAAGATGGTGCAGGGTATGCAAAAGAAGCCCTATGAGATGAGATGGAGAGAACTGGATCTGTACCCACTAGAGACTAGAAGGGAGAGGGGGGAAGATGATTGAAACTTTTAAGTACATGAAGTGGAAAAATAAGGTGAAGGAAGGGAGCTTATTTAAGAGGAAGGTGGGGGCCAAACAAGAGGTCATAGTCTAAGACTGGAGAGAGGAAGATACAAGGGCAATGTTAGGGGGTGTTACTTCACAGAGGTGGTGGTGGAGCCCTGGAACAAACTACCAGAGAAGATAGTGGAGGCTGAAACAGTGGAGGGATTCAAGAGGGCAAGGAACAGACATAAAGGACTGAGGAGTGAGTGGAGGGGAATGTCACCTGACAAAGGTGACAATTGGGGGGAGGGTAAAGGGCAGACTAGATGGGCCAGAGTGGTCCTTTTCTGCTGCCAGATTTCTATGATTCTATGATACAGAGAGGTGTTTCCTGCTAGGGATAGATTTATGGCAGAAGTACGGGTGGTGCTGGCTATTCCTCAGGGTCTTGTATGGAATAATATGGCTGAACTGAACTCCTACCCTATACACCAGAGGGGACTGGGATATGGAAATCACTCATTAAGAGTCATGGGGCCAAATGGAGAGCAAACATTTGCACTCCATCTTGCAGTAGCACTGGTGGGCAAAACTGCTATATTCAGATGAATAGCACAGGGCACAAATCGTGTGAATATAGATCCTGTATTTCCCAGGGCTAAGCCACTTAGCCCTGCCCATAGTGCTCCCAAAATTTGGCCCCAACAATGGCTTGTGCCGGGGCAAAAGTTCCAATATTCAAAAGTCCCCATGCAAATAAGCCCATTGTGCATGCAAGGTGCTAAGGGATCATTTGAATGCCCATTATGGGCTCATTTGCATGAGGAGGGAGGCCACAAAAAGCCTGGTCCAGGAAACTATCCGTGGTGCTAGTGACCTCCCCACCCTCCGATATCAGTTCCTATAGTAAAAATATGTCCCTGGTGTCTAGTGGTGCCTCCTGCCCTCTGATCCCAATTCCAATAGTGTAAATATAGGTCCCTGGTGTCCAGTGGACCCTCCCACCTCCCCTGTTCACTAATCGCCATCCCCGTATAATAGATTTCCTGGTAGTCCAGTGGTCCCTCCTCCCTCCTCCCTCCCCCATTCTCCAATCACCATCCACATATAAAAGAAAATATTCACTGGTGGTCCAGTGGTCCCTCCCCATTCACCAATCACTGTCCTGTATAACACAATAGATGCCCTGCTTGTCTAGTGGCCTCCCTCCCCGATCGCCATCCCATTATCTAAATTATTAACATTACCCTGGTAGTCTAGTGGTCCCTCCTTATCCCCGATCACCGTCCCATTAAAAACTAAGTAACATATCCCTGGTGGTCTAGTGCACCCCTACCCTCCACCCTGGCAGATAGTGATACCCCACCCTGCCCCCCATCCCGACCCCCAGATGGCAACTGGCACATCCTTCCTCTCTCCACTGTGGCCAGCAGCTGACTGAGCTGTCACTGAGTGCCTACTGTATAAAGTATGCACTCACTGAAATGGAAAGCCACTGTGGTAACACCTGTCCACAAAAACAGAGATAGGGCCATACATGCTAACTATCACCCTATATCAATTCTACCCCCCCATCCAAAACTCTGGAGTGCATCACATCAGACCAGCTAGTTGATTACCTAGAAAAATATCAGATACAATGCCCCAAACAGTATGGTTTTTGGAAAGGCACACTGCACCACCACAGCATTACTAGAGTATGCAGGGTACATTCATAATGCTCTCGACCATGGTGTTACACGAGGTCCCTGCACCCTAATTGGTACCCTCAGAGGTACACTGTAGACAGCTAGCACTTAAGTATATGTTATACTAACATATAGGGCTAAGGGCATCTACCATACAAGAGTAGATGTCAGGATATGAATGCATATTGTTGTAATACACTTTGCTTGCTAATATATATATTCTGCTGTGTATTTTCTGTGTATTTCTTACTTGTGAGATGCCAGGACATCTGTGTCCTTGGAGTAATTATAATATGTAAGACGGCATTGCCACCTTTTGGTTAT
The DNA here is from genome assembly GCA_016271365.2 of Neoceratodus forsteri. Taxonomy (NCBI): domain Eukaryota; kingdom Metazoa; phylum Chordata; order Ceratodontiformes; family Ceratodontidae; genus Neoceratodus; species Neoceratodus forsteri. The sequence goes on along the minus strand of JADMNL010000023.1, from coordinate 626,902,325 downwards.
TTGTACCACTACACTGAGTTATGTAAGACTCTGTATAAGAACTCTTTTGTTCTCAAACTGATGACTTTACAGAATTGTATAATGTTATCTTGGACCGTGGAGCCGCCTCTAATTTAGCCAATAGGGCTCATCTCTGTAACTAGAAATGTTTCTGTCTTTTGGTAATCATAGTAATTATCATAAGTATATAATGTAATGCACAATCCTTATACCTCGGAGACCTGAGAGACCCCAAGAGACACAGAGAAACCTCGAGGTGTAGGGAACGCTGAGCACTGGCTCCCAGTTCGTATTGGTAAGAATGCTTAGGGCAACTGTGATTTATCCCTTTGGTAGTAATAAACTTGTTTATTACTCTAATGCAACGTGTCTGTGATTACTTGCATTCCCAATATCGTCAAGAATCTGAAAGTGAGGTTTAGACCTCCTCGCAAATTGGAGACCGTGTGCAGGCAATATTTGGTGTTTGTAAGTTTTTACTTGTTGCTTTAACTTTCCCCTTTCCCATGGGGACAGTAGGTGTACACTCCCGTATAATCTCTCCTGTTTTAAAATCAGTTTGTAGTAACTTGCAAAGTCTGGCTGTCTTTTCGGGTGTGGTCGATGCCGTCTCGACCCACTCCATAGCAGCTTTGAATTGCAAGCCTACAACTTATACAGTAGCCCGGCTGTGTATAATGTGCTCGCGCTGTGGATCAATACGCAGCACGGTGCCCTTTTCACAGTTTGAATTTTCATTCCCTCCCACACAATGACCACCGTATCAAATATCTGTGCAGAACTGAGACTCGATGTCTCGAAATTCCTTGCCTCCCATGGAGGATGGGCTGACTTCGCGTGGGATGCAAGTCAATCCGAAATCCCTATACTGGGGATTTCAACCCAGCATACAGAGACGAGACAATCAGCCAATAAGTGTCATGCTAAAGGGTTATTGGTCGCGACTCTAGACGCTGCTTTGGAAGCCTCCGAAGTGAGGTTTCAAACCCTTGATCTGCAGAGTTCATCTTTTAAGCAACAGATGGGTTTGCAGGAAACAGAATGTATAGGACTGCAGCAGAACTTGGAGTCTGAACTCCAGACTCTGTGAAATGAAAAGGATTCACTATTGCATCATTCAGCTCAAGCTGGAGAACAGGAACTGTGTATGTTGAAGAAGGAGTGTGAGAGTTTGAGACAAGATAAGAGTCAGGCAGTACAAATGAATGATTTGCTGAGTGCTGCGAATGCTCAGTTGAGTGACAAAATGGGTGAGCTGCAGGATGAGATAAACCAGGTACGTAATGATTTAGAAGTGTCTATCAGGGACAATCGCGAATTGAGCGACGCATATAGAGTGTTGCAAAAGCAAAAGCAAGAAGAGGTTGATATGGATGTTGCAAGTGTGAGTCACGATGAATGTAGAACTAAGATGGTGAAACTGCACCATCAGCGAGAGGTTCTGGCTGGACATGTTAAGGCAATGGGAGGCGTAGCCCTTGCCTCTCATTCGTCATAAGAAGAAGAGTTATCTGATGATGAAATTTCACAGTACAACACCCAGTTATGCCCCTACTATGGCCCAGAGACCCCACCCAGCCATCCACAACATGGCGGGGCCCCGCCCCCAACTCCCCATGTTATACGTCGGCAACGTCATGATGCTCATCATGGGAGACGCCAACATGGTGGCCCCCAAGATGGGGGGGAGCAGGCTCAAGCCTGGTCCAGAAGGCACCTCCAGTAGCCGTTATTAATGTTTAAGACAGGCAGGAGATAGAAAACATGATTGAAACTGTGATAGGCAATGTACCTCTTCCCGAGAGAAGTAAACCGGCTATTAAAACCCAGATTAGGCAGCTTCTGCAAGAGGCTGGCACTCAGAAAGGTACTGTACACACTGCGGCTGAAGCTGCAGTGTGGGCTGCCCTGGATGGTGCTCGAGACAATCTACCTCTGCCTGATCGACCCAGTAATCCCCTACAAATGGCCTACTCTGTTCAGCAAATTGCTGACAGCATCAGTAGGATGAATCCGTCCAACAACCTCAGCTGTCACTTGGAAAAGGTGCATTCTAAATGTGAGATGCTTAGCCTCGCTGCAGAATATCAGGTCCAAATACTATGCCAGACCATCGATCCTGGTTTGTGGGCCAAACTCCCCTATGCTGTTCACCAGGATGAGAATGCTACCTTTGACGAGGTTGCAGCTGAGCTAATTTCTGCTCACAGCCCAGGTGTAGTAGGAGGAGTGATGCTTGCATATCCTGTGAAACAGAATGCAAAGGAAAGTCCAGCGACTTACCACCAGAGACTCTGGATGGCCTACTGAGCAGGAAAGCACTTGGCACAAAAAGCTGCTGATGTAGATCTTCAATCAATCAATCAATCAATCAAAATCTTTATTTAGTCAGGCGAACATCATTGAGCGTAGCTCATTTACAAGATGGGCCTGAGTGGTCATACAAATTAGAGTACAAGTATTTTTACATAGACAAGAAAAACATGAACAACAGTACAATGACATAGAATGAGAGTTTACAGCAATTTACATATATACAATGTACAGTAAAATCACTTAACCTGTAGGAAAAGGAGAGAATAGGTATAGCAGGCATAGTATACAAATAATAAGCCTATATGGCTTTTATAAGAGCTTACAACTGACTGGATAATAGAAGAGGAACTAACATAATGGAATATGGAAGGGGGGGATGTAGGTTGGATGGGAGATTAGGCCTTATGAAAGCAATTGCAGAACTCTGGAAATATGGTGGAGAATAATCTTTTGAAGGATGATAAGGGTAAGAGGGTATTGAGATTCATAGATTTTTGGAGTGAGTTCCAAGTAACTGCAAGGGAGTAGCTGATAGCGGCCCTCCCAAACCGGGTACAGGCATTGGGGACCTTTAACATGATGAGTTTACTGATCCTTAGGGTGTATGGCCTAGAAGTAATTCGGGTAAAACAGTCTGTGATATAGGAGGGGAGTTTGTCTGATAAAGCTTTGAAGATCCAGATTGCAGCATTCCTATTTCTTCTGTGTTGTAGGATGTCCAATTAACTGCCATATAAAGAGAGCAGTGATGGGTGCTAGAGGGAAGGTCAGTAATAAATCTGATGGATCTATGATACAGGGTGTCCAGCTTATTTAAGAGGGAGAGTGAGCAATGGCCATAGAGAAAGTCAGCATAGTCAATGAGGGATAGGAATGATGCCTGGATTAATCTTTGTTTGGAGTCCCTGGTAAGGAAGTGTTTTATCCTGTAAAATAGGCCAAGCCTTTGTCTCAACTTTTTTAGTAGCTCTTCAATATGGACAGAGTAGTCGAGCTTATTATCAATCCAGACTCCAAGATATTTGAACTTGTCCACAAATTCCAGCTTCTCTCAAGTAAGGTGAATAATTGTAGGGTGGTGGGTGATGGGGTAATGGCAGAGCAACTCTTTGTGGCAAAAGCATGGCTTTTGTTTTTTTGGCATTTAGAAGTAGTTTTTTTTCCACTAGATTGTGTTGCAGGATGGCGAATTCTGATTGTAACAGCTTACAGGCTTTAGGTAATGAGGGATTACTGACATATAATACAGTATCATCAGCAAACAGATGAATGTTAGATTGAGAGAGGTTGGCATCGATATTATTAATATAAATGGCAAAGAGGATAGGGCCAAGAATAGAGCCTTGCGGTACACCTCTTAGCAGTGGTTTTAAGGTGGATAGGTAATTTTCATTTTTACTAATTGTGACCTATCAGATAGATAGCACTTAAACCAGCTGAGGAGAGAATCCAGGCCTAGAGAGCTAAGGGAGGTGAGTAATGATTCATGATCCACTGTGTCAAATGCTTTACTCAAGTCCAGGAACACAGCACAGGTACAATTCTTCTTGTCCAAGGCAATCTGCCAGTCATTAGTTACTTTGGCTAGGGCAGAGATGGTGCTTATGCCTTGATCTAAATCCCGATTGTGCTGGATTTAGGAGGTTGTTTTTATCCAGATAGGCCCTTAACTGTGAGTTTACTAATTTTTCAAGCATCTTGGATAGTACCGGTAGGATGGAAATGGGCCTGTAATTGTTGAGGTCAGTGGGATCACCAGATTTAAGTAGTGGAACTACTTGAGCTGTTTTCCAAGTGGAGGGAATGGATCCAGTAGCTAGGGAAAGATTGAAGATCTTATTGAATATAAGACCCTGTTCCTTAGGAACATGATTCCAGCAGTAAGAGAAAAGGTAGAGCCAACCACCTACCCCAATACGGATAGGTTTGCCAACATCCTTCGGAAAACCAAAAGAATGTATCAACTCTATATCCGCGATCTGGGCTCCGGTTCCAAAAAGGTAGCTGCCATGGAGTCCACTCTGGAGGCCACGACACACTACACAGTGGAAGGGCAGGCCCAACGCCAACAGGCCTAACATCAGCAAGCCCCTCCAGCTGATAATCAACACCCCCAACAGGCCTATCAACAGCAACCACAACAACAACAACAATGGGGTAGGAACCGGAATTGGCATAAGAATAGGAAGCATAAGGATAGAGGTAAACCATAACAGCAGTGAACAGGCCCTTCATATAGGGAGATAGCTGAAGAGAATTGGAAATTCTGAGAGCTCCTGGGACAAGTACGCTCTGTGGCGGATGCTGTTCCCGCACAGGCCCTTGCGGCAGTACAACCGGCAACTCAGGCCCCAACTGGCCATGAGGACACTGGCGGTACAGGCCCTCAGGCCCATTCAGGCCTGAACCCAGAAGCTTCTTCCTATATAGCATCAGTGCAACACGGTGAAATGATTCACATGAACCAGGCCCAACTTCTACATGCTTCTGTCACTACAGATTGACAATTACAGGCCCCAGTCCGGATTGTAAACAAGCTAGTCTTGGATACAAATGGAAGGTCCTGCACCGAGGCTGAGGTCGGGGGCCACCTACTAGTAGTTTTGTTAGATACAGGTGCAGCTGTATCTGTGATACATGATGAACACCCAGACACGTCTCCTTGGTCTACCGGATAGAAGACCAACATGTCAGGAGTTGATGGTACTAGGCTACCTGCATACCGTTCTCTACCCTTACAAGTAGAGCTAGGCCATCTAAAGGCCTCACACACTTTCCAACTAATGGTACTGCATGATCATCCTAGTATCATAGGGATTGACTTCCTTGCACCACATGGCTGTGTGGTGGACCTAGCTAACATGCTACTGATACAGATTCAGGGTCAATATCATACCATTTTGATTCCTGATTCACACGTTGTGGCAATGATATCTGCCAATGACAAAGAGTATGACGTCATAGATTTGTTCAAGAATCATGGACTTTTCCCAAAGCGCCTCCCTAATTTGCAATGACATTTGGATGCGTTTGCAATCAACAAGCATGACTGTGGTAGAATGCACACTGTCATCGAAGTGCCAGGCCCAGCACATGAGAGGCAAAGGCAATATCCTTTCCCAACTGAGGCCTTGCCTTCCCTCAGAGAAACAATCAAGTCACTCCTCAAGCAGGGAGTAATCAGAACTTGTGTTTCCACTGCCAATTCCCCAGTGTGGCCCATGAAGAAACCCACAGGCACCTGGAGACTTACTATTGACTATAGGAAACTGAATCAGGTCACCCCCAGTTGTTCCTCAACTGTGGCATCAGCACTAGATGTGCTACGACTTCTGACCCCTGATTTGAAATGGTTCAGTGCCCTGGACATCTCCAATGGTTTTTGGTCATTACCATTGGCCCTTAAGAGTCAATATAAGTTTGCCTTCACCTTTGAAGGAAGACAATACACATGGACTTGCTTGACACAAGGATTCCGTAACAGTCCATCCCTGTTCCACCTCCACATGATGGATACCCTCAAGAGTTTCTCTACTCCTCAATGTCTCTTGCAATATGTGGACGACCTTCTGCTGGCAACAGCCACACAGGAACAACATTTGGATCACTTGGATGAACTACTGACTCTCATTCAGAGAGCAGGCTAGAAATGTAACCCAGCAAAAGCACAATTATGTCAGAAAGAGGTACTCTTTCTGGGTCTAAAAATAACTGACCAAGGTCGAAGCCCTACCTGGAAGAAGGTAAAGGGATTGCAAGACTTGCTATTACCTACCAGTGTGGCAACTCTTTGAATGTTCCTAGGTATGGTGAATTACTCGAGGGATTTTATTTGTGATTTTGCTCAGAAAGCTGTTCCTCTGTATGAGTTGCTCAAAAAGGATGTACCCTGGACTTGGGGCCCTATACACACCCAGGCTGTGATGTCACTGAAGCAGGCCTTGGCCTCCTCCCCAGCTCTGGCCAACCCCAATCCAGCACTACCATTCCATCTGGAATGTGCCACCTCTGACATTGCCATGTCAGCAGTGCTGGCTCAGAAGGTGCATGGCGCCTTGAGACCCATTGCATATGCCTCACAGCTCTTGACCCCAGTGGAACAGAAGTATGGCCTTTGTGAAAGGAACCTTCTGGCCACCTACTGGGCTGTCAAGCACTTCCTGTATATCATTGGGTACTCACCACTGATCATCAACACCAACCACACACCAACCACCTTTCTGCCTCAGATAGAGTGAAGGAGGGTCAGTCTCTAACACCAGACTGACACACTGGTCACTTCTTCTCCAGAACAGAGACATACAGGTGCAACTGACTAAAGTTCCATCTATGTTAGCTCATGGCCTCCTTTTCAAGGGAGAACCCCATGACTGTACACTACAGTTACCTGATCTTCCAGATCCAGATCCTTTCCTCCCTGCCATGCCACAAATACTTGACAACTCTTCTTTGTGCCATGTCTTTACTGATGGTTCAGCATCTTACTATCAGGGGAAAACAAATTGCAGGGATGGGCATTCTAGTGATTTACCCTTATGGGAACACTGTCAAAATATCTAAGCACTGTAGTGTAACATCATCACAGTATGCAGAGATGGCAGTGGTGGCCTGTGCCCTCAAGTTCATCCAGCATGAAACCGAGGATACCATCATCTTTACAGACTCTAACTGGGTTTGTTGTTCTCTTACATAATTTCTTCCTTTCTGGCAGAAGAACTCCTTCCTCTCCTCTGATGGCAGCCCAGTGAAATACAAGGAATTGGTAATATACATACATTCACTGGCACAAACATTTGCACACAAACTCTATGTACACAAAGTCAAAGCCCACTCTCTCCATGATCCCTATCATGCCTTCAATGACACAGCAGACACCCTTGCTAAGGAAGGGGCCCGAAGGGGGGGATGTGTGGATGACGGACCATCCAGAGGCTAATGCAACTGTACACATCGCAGCACTCAGGAAGAAACCTGAACCTTTTTCCCCCTTGGACCTCTTCACAGCCCAACATTTAGACACTGAACTTAAAGAGGTGTTCAGATTCCTTGACAAAGGTACTGAAGAGAAACTTCCCACACGTAACACCTATCGGAGGCATGAAGGTAAGTTACGCTTGTCACCAGATGACAAGCTCATCTGGTTTCAACCAGATGACTCCATCACCAAGTTGTGGGTAGTCCCCAAACATTTACGATCTGAATTTTTGCACCAAGTGCATGACACCCCTACTGGTGGACACAAGGGAGCAGAAAATACCCTCCAATGACTCAAGACCACTGCCTGGTGGCCTGGTATCACCAAAGATGTTAAACAATACATAGACAACTGTCTCGTTTGTGCTCAAAACAACCCCATCCCTACCAAACAAAATGCCAAACTCTTACCACGACGACATTCTGGCCCTTGGCATGCCATACAGATTGATTTCATTGGCCCTTTGACAAACACCAGCAGAAATAACAAATATGCTCTTGTGGTAACTGATCTCTTCTCTAAGTGGGTAGAAGTTTTCCCCACTAAGACATGTACAGCGAAAATTACTGCCAAAATCCTGGTGAAACAGATTTTCTCCAGGTGGGGTCTACCCCTCAAGGTAGACTCTGACAAAGGAACCAGTTTTACAGGTGAGTTGATGAAAGAATCCCTTGAACTCCTTGGAGTTCAGCAAAAGTTCCACATACCCTACCACCCTCAGTTCTCAGGTCAAGTAGAGAGAGCCAACAGATGGATTAAGCAAATGCTTTCCAAATTCATTGAGGACAATCCCAAAACTTGAGATTCCCTATTGCTGTTACTCCTTATGGCAATTAGGGGTACACCATCAGCCACTACCCAGCTCACACCCTTTGAGATGATGACTGGCAGACAGATGAGATTACCTGAACACCTGTTGTTTGACCTGCATACCCCCACTGCAGACCGTGTGTCTGTGGACCAATATGTGGAAAAACTAAGAAAAGACCTCATACACACACACTTGTATGCTGTCAACTGCATGGGCAAGGCCCAGCAACAATCCAAAATACAGTTTGACAAACACGCACAAGAAGTGGATTGGCAAGTTGGAGATCAGGTAATGGTACTTCGATTTGCACATCTCACCCACTCCTTCTCCAACAAGTGGGAAGGCCCTTACCCCATTGTCAACAAGCTCAGTCCAGCAGTCTATCAAGTTAGACTCCTACACAACAACAAGTTGACTGACAAATGGTTGCATGCAAACCAGCTGAAACTGTATAAAGGAGCTTAAATTACTTTTCCTCACCCCTCTGGGCAGAATAGTACTAACACTAATCTTTGATCTTCCTTTTTAGATACATTGACAAGATTGCTATCTTGTTCCATTACCTCTTCCTCTCAGGAGTTATCCCCTGCATCCAAGGCATGGTACCGGACCTCCTTCGACACCTCGATCCTCCAGCACCTCCTCCAGAGGGAGTATCCATCAATATACCAGATAGTATGATCACTGTTCAGTAAGGTTCTGATGCTTATCTCACTGCCTCGATTGTTGCTCCTGATAAATCTACCCTTCAAATTGACTGGCAAACCACATCACAAGGACAAATTCTCCCTGTGGCCAAACTCTCCAAAGGAACTTTCCAAGGTTGGCCCAATGCTAAATTATCCCCAAATGGTTCGCTGTCCTTGTTACAAACTGCATTAAGACATTCTGGTTTATACAACATAACTGTCTTAATTGATCCTTCATACTGTAATTCTTTATCCAGAGATTCTGCTCGAAAATTTTGTGCTATACACCACATGGCTTCTGCAGCCATGTACCTCTCTGTGTTACCACCCACTGACAAACAGCTTTTGGAATGTCCAAAGCATACCCCTCGTCCCTGTAGCGGTCTAACAGCCACTGCCCTCCCAGGTTCTTTGATTAATAACTTACATTTTATGCATATACCTGTTTTGTTTAATCTTACTTACTGGAATATGAAAGAATTCGGTATGTGTCACAATACTAATAAATCAACATTTTATAGTACAGTATTGCTTGATAGTTTAGCTGCATTTCAGATTCGTACACAAGGCCCTATTGCTGGGGTCCATTCTACTGAACATAGAGGCAACTTCAGGAGGAAGCCCTCTCCTGATAATCTAACTCATAAACATAAAACACGTGAAGTTGACAGTTCTGATGTCACAGGTGCAACAGGTACTGTTACAGACCTTTTTGGTACGGCTATGTCTACCTGGAACAAAGCAGACATTGCTGCTATCAAAAGTCATTCTGCCAAATTCTTCACTGGTTTGGTCAACAACGTACTACCCCTATTATTGCATGGTGTGGATGGCCTTGGTCAGGAAGAAAGATACAGTGTATACAACATGCACGACATTGCTAAGGCATTCACTGATTCTAAAGATAAGATTAACGCACTCATACAACGGAACAACAAAGAAGCAGATAAACAATACATTGCTAGAGAGATACTTTGCTCTGCTTATGGCTCCTACATTATCACTACCATCAACAACCTCTTCCGTGATCTAGAATCTGGAAGAATACCTGACATTATACATGATAGACGCATCTCCAAATGGTATTGTCCACGATGTAAAACCATTAGCTGTGTTTCCATGTGTATGCAACAAACTTTAATTATACCTCTTTCTACAGCTAGGAATTCGGGGTTTGTGACCAGACACCCTAATACTGGTCCTTGCTTCACTGCTAAGAAGTGTTCCATAACAGATACCATGTTTGTTTCCTTTACTGTCTCCTTACCACACTTTGATCCCACTACAGCTTTGTTCAACAAGCTTGCACTGGTTCATTCGATTGGGCATTTGGATGAAGACATCTACAGAGAACACCTGGATCTATTGCCTCTACTGGTCTACCATCCTTTTCTGGATGCCTGGGTGGCTCTGCACACAGACTGCTGTGTGAAAAAGCAATATATTTACTTGTGCCGATGTGATGTATTTGATGTTATTCAACCTGTTTGTGATTACTCTCCAGACAGCATCGACTGGACTTTCACCATGGATGATGACATCACTGCGAATGGCACAGACTCCTTTGACTCGACTCTGGCTCCGGATAAGCTCTACCAATCCTATCGTGAGGAGGTTCCTCACCTGTGAACATGGATTTCGAAGATGACCTACACATGCTCTGTCCAGTTGCAAAAGTGGAGACTGCCTACTGTGCACTCACAGTATAATTCCAATGGCGAGTATTGTGTAGTCACGAACTACAAGTCTTACACCTATGGATCTGTTACATGTGCTATTGATTACCCCAATTTCTGTTTCATTCCCCACCAGAAGACTGTCATTGGACATACTGTTATAACCCCTGTCCCCCTCCTTGATGCAGACATTATTGATGGTAACCTCGACTATCTGCTCACACTGTCAGAATATTTGCCATACTTTAATGTACACATAGACCCACTCACACTTACATTAAAATCACTTTTAGACAGAAAAGACACACACCTCATCCACATCAGCAATAATATGACCAAAGCCAATTAAGCTGTTCTCGCCTTGATTAATGATGGTGATATGAATAATGCATTAACTAACACCTGGTTAGAGATTACTTTTAAAGGTTTTGTTATTATGCAAGCATTTTTAATTTTCATTTTGATTATTATGCTCTGTTGCTTACGGCGCACACTGCGCCAACACTGTTAGCAGCTTGAGTTCCTTTACAAAGCTCGCACGTCAGGTTTGTAAACGACCACTGCTCCTGTCCTTTCCTGAGACATCTGCCTATATTTCCCTTGGAGGCTACAAGGGGGGGAATGTTACATGAGGTCCCTGCACCCTAATTGGTACCCTCAGAGGTACACCGTAGACAGCTAGCACTTAAGTATATGTTATACTAACATATAGGGCTAAGGGCATCTACTGTACAAGAGTAGATGTCAGGATATGAATGCATATTGTTGAAATACACTTTGCTTGCTAATACATATATTCTGCTGTGTATTTTCTGTGTATTTCTTACTTGTGAGATGCCAGGACATCTGTGTCCTTGAAGTAATTATAATATGTAAGATGGCATTGCCACCTTTTGGTGATTTGTACCACTACACTGAGTTATGTAAGACTCTGTATAAGAACTCTTTTGTTCTCAAACTGATGACTTTATAGAATTGTATAATGTTATCTTGGACCATGGAGCCACCTCTAATTTAGCCAGTAGGGCTCATCTCTGTAACTAGAAATGTTTCTATCTTTTGGTAACCATAGTAATTATCATAGGTATATAATGTAATGCACAAGCCTTATACCTTGGAGACCTGAGAGACCCCAAGAGACACAGAGAAACCTCGAGGTGTAGGGAATGCTTAGCACTGGCTCCCGGTTCGTATTGGTAAGAACTGCTTAGGGCAACTGTGATTTATCCCTTTGGTAATAATAAGCTTGTTTATTACTCTAATGCAATGTGTCTGTGATCACTTGCATTCCCAATATCGTCAAGAATCTGAAAGTGAGGTTTAGACCTCCTAACAGTGGTTAGCTGGTGGGGTGGCCTACATCGACCTCACCAAAGCATTTGACACAGTCAACCATACAATACTGCTCAAACAACTTTCTGACACCAGGCTCTCGCCTGAAGCTGTGGGTTGGTTCCATAGCTATCTAGGGAATAGGGCCCAGCAGGTCAAGATAAATGGTGTCCTTTCAGGCAGCCAGCAAGTGCGCACAGGTGTCCAGTAGGGATCAATATTAGGTCCACTACTCTTAAGCCTTTTCCCAAACCACCTCCCTCTAGTTTGCTCTGATAGAATCTTCCTGTACGTGGACAATGCTGTGATCTTTACCAGTATCCCATACCTGACACTACTGGAGAAGCAGCTCCAGCATAACTTCAAAAGGGTAGGGGCCTGGTTCTTGAAGCACATATTTTTCATAAAGTATAAAAAGACAAAAGTCATGCTGTTTGCAAACTCACAAAGCAAACATAAATCTCATCAGCTTACAATCCTAAATAGCATTAGTAACCCACTTGAACTGGTTCACTCATTAAATACCTTCAGATTACCCTTGACAGCTCCTTATCTTTCGTTAACCATGTTGACCATATTGCCAAAGCAGTTAATACTAGAATAGGTCTACTGAACAGACAAAAACACTGCATGACCACCGAGGCACTCTGTCTTGCAGTAAATAGCTCTATCATTTCCATTATAGACTATGGCCTTGCTGTCTAAGGCACTGTGGTAGGTACTACCCTAAAAAGGATCACTACAGCACTAAATAAAGCCTGCAGGCTAATTACTGGAGTCCACCGGCTTACATACAGATGTGATTTGTATGCTCAAACCGGCTGGCTACACCTTAAGGGCAGGCTGCAATACCAAACCTGTCCCCAGGCTATAGTAAAAGAAAACTGCTTGGGCCTACCCCCCCGGCCATCCAGAACCTCATTAGTCTAACGACCAACCTCCATTGGACTCTAGGAAAGGACATCCAGTCCTTCAAGGTCCCTTTCTGCTGCACCATGCAAGATCAAAGGTCATTCACCTAACGTGCCCCAACTGGTTCAGTACCCTCCCCCGAGACATCCAGGCCAAACCAAAGATCGGTCATTTCAAACAAAAGTTACGCCAACACCTCACAACACTTTGTAGTTGTGATTGCCCTCCCTAGTTGTAATCATTAGAGTAAACCCCCCAACCCATCATCACACTTAGCAGCATAGCCTGCCTGCTCTGTTACTCTCTCCCCCTCCCTCCCATCTACCCTGCCTTACCCTCCCCTCCTTCTCCCTCCCCCTGCCATCCTGTCCTCCTGTGCCCACCTAGCCCCCTTCCCACCCACACTAACACTGGACAAAGTCATCTTGGCTAATTCTGTTCCTCTAATACATGTATTCAAATGCTTTGATCACATGTTTTTTTTCTCTTTTGTCTAATTGTTAAGCACATCTATGGTGACAACTGTAATCCGGTTATAATGTTTAATATCACTATGTCACAATTGTTTCTATTGTATGTATACTGTGTTTTCAGACATGGAATCTTTGTAAAAGAGCTCCTAGCTCAAAGGTATTGTAATCCAAGATATTAATAAATAAATAAATCTGGGTGCTGACCAGCCTGCCATTCAAACCCCCCTCCTGCCACTACCCCAACCTTTGGCTTGTACTAAATCTCAAATGAAAGCTGGACAGACTATATCACACTTTGTCAAGTACAGTAAGAGGCACAACATAGGTGATTTGATACCTTTTATTGGACCAGCAAAGTTTTACAGAAAAAAACACCCTCCGATCCCAGTTCCTATAGTGAAAATATGTCCCGGCTGTAAAACTTTGTTGGTCCAATAAAAGGTATCAAATCACCTTTTTTGTGCTTCTTATTGACTTGTACAAGGAGCAATATGGTGACAGGCATTTGTTTTGACATCAAGTACAGTAGCTGGTGAACAGAGTGTCCCTTTTGTTATGCAGGCAAAGTTAAAAGCATGGCTCTTTTTGTCCTCTCCTATTCTGTCACATATCTGTCTCTTACCTGTTTGATTGTGCAATCACTTTTTCTTGTGGCACCCAGGAACTGGCCATTCAGATAGTCCCACAATTTCTCCCTGTTATCTCCCTTCCTTCACTTGCTGTTTCTATCCTTTCTTTCTCCACCTGCTTCGCTGTGATAAAAAAAAAAAAAGTGAACCCTTCTGGGAACTGGGACTAACCATTAGTGGAGAGGGTCACTGACATTTGTTGCACTTCATGGGGAGAATTGTTTACCTGCTGGTGGACATCCTAGGTTTCAACCCTGTCTTGCTGCTGTGGGAATGATGGTGGTGGGCTCCACCTTTCATAACTTTTCACCCATAGTGCAGGAATGTACCACCAACATCCGCAGATGGTCAATACTCCCCTTCTCCCTGGCAGGCAGAATCAATATCCTGAAAATGAATATTCTGCCTAGACTGCTGTTCTTGTTTCAGGTCCCCCCATCTGAATTCCTCAGGTATACCATTTTAGCCGTATAGCAATGTTTTATTGTGGTCATGTATAGTGAAGCTCTCCAGGATCCAGCCCAAATCTGCAGAATTCTGCAGTAGAGTTATTGCAGGGAACAATGCAGTTTCAATGAGAGTTAATCCATTTTGTCATGCAGGGATACTGTGGCACTGCTCGTGATCCTAGCGGGTCTCACTGTATATCACAAGTTTTTGGCATCAATATATAGAGAATAATGGATGGGGAAGGGTTTGATATGAGAATTTAATGCACACCCGAGTTGTGGGATGCTACATAAACCCCGAGGGCCAAGCCCGAGGGATTTATCAAAGCATCCACAACAAGGTTGTGCATTCAATTCTCATATGAAACACCCTCCTCATCTTTTATTTTTTATGATAACAGGCCAGCAATTTTTCTCCAGCAATTTGTGAGACTGTTTGGCCCCACCCACATACAGAATGTTGGCCAATGAGACAGCAGCATAGTTTGACTGGCATGGCTCATGAATGTCATAACAACCAGCTGATAGTTATGGAAAATATCAACCTGGTCAGTACATTGACAGAAATTGCTGACCAGTTATTATATCAAGTTACCTTATAGTTAAGGTTTTTATATGCCTTCTGTATTATAGTGGTGCGGTAGCACCACTGTAGCTAGGGTTGAGCAGGCACTTTAATGTTAAACCTGAAATTTTGCACTTTAATAACTTTGCAACCATTCAATGGATTTGCATAAAAGTTTACATGCGCTATCTCCTAGGACTGATCTCTTGACATGTGAAGTTTCATTCTGATCGGATTTGCGGATTCTGAGATCTGGATTGTGGAAAAATCTGAGATGTCGCCCATTTTAGCAGTTTTTATCTCATTGTGCTGCATATAGATGGTATTGAATATTGGTTTGCAATGTTTATGGTAGAAAGAGTTTGGGTCACAGAACAGCCAAGCATTTATTTGGTGAAGAAATATCAATCTGTTCCAAAGTAATAGGATTTTTAAGATCTCATTATTTTCAAAGGAATTTTTATTTTTCAGGATAGCTGCATGGAATGAAAAAGGATTTTGCTCTGGCGAACAAAGATCCTTGTTTTCGAGAAGCCAATCCTTGTTCACCAGAAAAAAATTCCTTTTTCATGAGCCCCAATCTTGTTTTTTATTTTTACCTCTAAAAAACTGTCGTAGCTCTGCCCAGGGGTGTCTATTATAGACATCAAAGTATGTTTTTTGCTCATCAGGAGTTGATGAGCTGTTCTGTGTGGTTTGTGGCACTTGTATGCCCCTAGAATTTTTTTTACTATTTAAATCCTTTATCATGGCTTACTAGTTTCCTTTTTCACTGTTTCTTGTTCATCATGATAAAAAAGGAAATCGGCTGGAAAAAAAGGATTTCCTATTTTTGCGACCAAATGCCCCTTTTCACAGCAGATGGCCGTATTAAATCTTTTTCCTTAGCTGATTTCCTCTTTCCCATGACGAATAGGGATGGCAAAAAAGGAATTCTACTGGCAAAAAAAGGATTACTTACATGGCCATCTGATCATCAAAAGGGGACATCTGGCCAGCAAAGTAGAACATCCTTTTTTGCCAGTCGATTTCCTTTTTCGCCATGGTGAATAGGGATGGCAAAAAAGGAATGTGAATGCCAAAAAAGGATTTTAACATTGCTATCTGGTCATGAAAACATGTTTCTGGGAGATCTGGTCCCCAAAGTTATAGCCATCGGTTCAGGAAAAAGGATAGTTTTTCACCAGACGGAATCCTTTTCTGCCACCACAGGAAAGGTTTGGCAGAAAAGGATTTCATTTGGTGAAAAAGGATTCCACCCAGGGAAAAACAATCCTTTTTTGTATATATACATTTTGTTCTTTTTTGTTATGTGTCCCCTCCCCAACATGACAAATTCCTGGGGTCAGATATTCAAAACTTAGCTCCAGGGCAAAATTAGCACTGCACGGTGTGCTAAATTAGCCCAGAACCATTTGCATGCTATATTCAAAGGAATAGCCCCGGAGCTAAAGCAGCTGAATATAGCGTGCAAATAAAGCCATGCAGACAGGGCTGGGAGTGCAGTGCAAAAATAACCCAGCAAATAGAACAGCTCTGAATACAGCATGCGGGAAGTGCAAACCAAAACAGCAGTCCAGTGCACACAGATGTGGAAGAAAGTAAAAGTGAATTACATGGCCAATGAGTGTGCTAGCAAAGAAGTGGATACACTAAAGTTGCAAACAACAGTGCAGGCCAAATATTGCAGAACTGTGTTATGGCTCAGACAGGTTCGCGCAGTGCAAATACATTTGTGCAGTCTTTGCGCAGGGCTAACATGTTTGCCCTGGTGCTAGGACATTTGCCTGGGGCACAATTTTCTATATTCATAAGTGACATACAAATGCGCCTACTTACAATAGGCAGTCTATGGGCAAACTTCCATATAAGCATCTCATTATGGCCTGATTTGCATGTAGATTGCCTAGCGCTATTCCAAGGTCCCACAGCTCCACCTGTAGGTCAGTCTGGAAGTACAGGGGCAGGCTGGATCTGCTCACAGCTCCACCTGTAAGTCAATCTGGAAGAGCATGGTGGTAGCTGCAGGTTACCTTTGTACACAGCTGCATAGACTATTGTGCCCCAGGGGACTACACAGCACAGGCACAGGTGGTGGTGCTACATGCAATAGTCAAACTGTAGTTCCTGCTACAGTGCATAGCAGATGCTACAGTAACAAGGTAGCCGGTAGTATGAGGAACACAGCAATGCCTATGGTGTGTAGGGCAGCAAAGTCTGCTGCACTCCACACAGTGACAGGCCCATCTCCCAGGTGTATCGTGACAGTGGACTTTACTGTCATGTTGTCGTGTGACCCACAGATGCTGCACCACTGGCATGGGATACTCACAGTAACATACACATGGCTGGCAATGTGTGCTGTGGTGTCTGTACAGATGTGCGGTTTGTGGCGGGGGGCACATACCATCAGACAGGCACACTGGTGTTGGGGTATTCTCTACACTGGAACATTTGCACTGCGTGGATGGTCCCATCCTTGTGGCAGCACGCAGTATGTGGTGCAACCTGGCCACCTGTACACTCTGCCCTTAACACCCTCCACACCCCCAGTGCTGCACGTGTGCGCTGGATTGTGTTGGTGTTCCCCAATGGGGGCTGGAGGTGTGTGATTTATGGACACACCACCATGGTATCCACTGGGAGCTGGGGCACATAATAATGCCTGGCATGGTTGGGACCAGTGCTAGATGATGGCAACATAGGCAGTACTGTCCGTGTGCTGCATGTTTCTTCCATTTCTGTTTTTTTTCTATGTTTAATATTTACTGGTTAGGGTCAATAAATCACCACTGGCAGACACTCACAAACTCCATAATTCACACTTGGGAATTACAGAGTTCCATAAACCATGGTTCTATGATGTGCAAAGTCATGTAAAGCCATGCACAGCTGCTCAAAGTCGCACAAACTCTCTTTTGCACAGCACTAACCATCAGTAAATATAAAAAGTAAAACATGGGGAAGTCTGGGAACTCTGATTTTATGCACACCCTCGGTGTATGATGCCCAGAGATACACCTCTCGGGCTTCGCCTTTAGGGTTTATGGGGCATCACACACCTCTGGTGTGCATACAATCCTCATTAACCACACATATTTTATTATTTATTTATTGAAATGTTTCATCAGGAAGGCACACTGAACAAGTTGCTCTTCTCCCGGTGTGACCTGAGGGTACAATTGGATGAAGAATTAAACATACAGTTGAACATTTAACATATCCAAGAGATTAAGCATTCAATTACGTTTGTAACAAGACATACAGTGAAAAAATATAAATAATCATACAGTCGCATTTGTAACATAACATACAACTAAATATATCATACCTGTGAAATATGCATTTAATTACAAATGGCATATCTGAGGAACATAGTACATAGTGGTGAATCGGGGAGGAGAGCATGCTGAGACACAGGCTGGGGGGGTTGGGGGTGGAAAGTTTAACAGCTGATGTGAATCCTGGACAGAAGCAGAGGCATAGGAAGACAGTTAAGGAGGGTTAAAGCAGGAGCAATTAGTTGAGGGAAAGTTATGTAAGGCAGAGGCAAGGGAGTAGGAGGAGGAGAAGTGCTGTACAGTATTTGGGGAGGAGGGAGTTCCAGATTTGTGGGAAACGATGGGTAAAGCCTGACTTCCCCATGCATTTATTTTATATTTTATCACCTTGTTGTCTGGGTAAGCTCACTGGGCCAAGGCACATTGTCAGTAACCTCCCAGAGCCACTACACGTGCAGCTGAGACGATACAGAGTACACTAAATACATACCATTAACTACAACGCACATTTCATAATGTACAACATAGTGTCACATTGCAACCATTTCTGCTGCAGGTGCTGTTTCATCTCAGTTCTATCAATGACAGAATGGTT
This sequence comes from Neoceratodus forsteri, assembly GCA_016271365.2. Classification (NCBI taxonomy): domain Eukaryota; kingdom Metazoa; phylum Chordata; order Ceratodontiformes; family Ceratodontidae; genus Neoceratodus; species Neoceratodus forsteri. The sequence goes on along the minus strand of JADMNL010000023.1, from coordinate 626,883,622 downwards.
GGCTTCTAAGCAATATTACTGCATTGTATGCCACAGTTTGGCTGCCTGTGCATATGGAGTGGCCCAGTGTGGCTGACCGCCCACACTACCTCCTCATTGGCTGTATACAGCCTTGTTCCCTGTTTCTGCTGTGCCCGTACCCCCCATCCTAGGTTTGCCCAGAGTTAAGACTATCTTTTCCTGGGCGATAATTTGTACCACGCAAAGTGTTGCACAAAGCCTTGCAAACACACTTTGTGCGGCGCTAATGCACTGAATGCAATGAATATAGTAGAGCACCTGTGTTCATGTACAAGCCCCCTCTCTTTGCACATTGCATACATTATACCTTTGCCCAGTGCTAATGCAGTTTGTACGCACTATTTGTCCTTTTGAATACAGGGGACTCGCAAAAACCAGATGCAAACCTAGTGCAAACGGTTTTGAATTTTGAATATCTGGCCCCTGGTGTCTAGTGGCACCCCTCACTCTGTTATATATATATATATATATATATATATATATATATATATATATATATATTTATATTTTTATGTATTTATTTATTTTTACCCTGACCTGCTTTTTTTTTGGGGGGGGGGTCACAAAGGTCCCAATTTTTTTCCCTGCTGTCTAGTGGTACCCTCCCCCTCCAATGTCCCCATAATCATTGGTGGCAGTGGTATCCTCCCTCATGGTCCCTTTTTTAATTTGTTTTTGTTCCCCAAAAAGAAAAAAATGCCCCTTGAAGCCTTTTGGTATTTTTTTGGTTCCATGTGATATGGACAAGTTTTAAGTGGCACGTCACATAACGGTGACTACTAAACACGGAAAATAAAAGCGGCGAAGAGCACTATGCCGAATACAATATTGGCAACAATGCAAACCTGCATTTCATGCAAGGAGCTATGCCCCTCACACCTCCCCTTTGCTGGGGTCAAGCCCCCAACATCCTCAAACTATAGATTCTCACCTCCTGGGTGGGCAGACACTGGGGGAGGAAAGAAAACATGGGAGGGGGCGACCATTGTGGGAGGGACAACCCTCGGGTGGGGGAACAATCTGGGGGAGGGATGGGAGCTGTGTAAAAAAAAAATAAAGTAACCAGCAACACTAAAAACTAAAATTAGTACATACCTGCATGCAATCCCAAACCTGGGACCACGCACACCATGGGTGGTGACTGTAACCACCATGCCAGGTGACCAGCTTGGCAGCAACCCGCTCACACCAACTACCTAACTTCCTCCTACACTCTAATTCTCTCAACACTCACTGTTCTGTCCTCCCTAACTCACTATCCATGTACCTCACTATCTTTTCATTCTCGCTTTCATTGCAGGCGTGCAAACTGAGTCACTCAGTTTGCTTCACCCATATCACCGGATACTGATTTTTTAACCTGATTAAAAAGACTATTGTCAATCATGCCTGCACTCTCCACCTGACCTCCTACTGTGCACCCATCTCCCCACACCCCCCCGTGATGTCCCCAAAGACCCTCACTCACCTCAAGAGGTCCAAGTTTCAAGACCCGCTCCACTAATCGAAGGCACGGCTTGCTGCTGGAACCGGCAACTGCAATATGAACCAAGGCAAATGTGCTTCAATGTATTTCATTGGGATTTTTTCAACTTTTAGCCATAACGCAGCTGTTTTTTGTGATTTGGGCCCCACATTTTCATCATGACCTTTTGGGGACCCTACCTCGTGAACATCATGACTGTCATTAGGCAACTCCTGCCAGAAATGTGGAATCCTCTTTCTGGAAGGATTTGTGTAATGACAGTCATATTGTTCACGAGGTGGGGTCATGAGAGGGCTATGTTGAAAATTTGGGGTCAAACTTTAAAAAAAAATGGCTGCATTATGAACATTAGTTGAAATCTCACTTCGCACACTTGTAACTGGTTGAAATTTTCAATATTTTCACCCCATATTTTCAACATAGTCTTCTTATTACCCCGCCTCATGTATGTCACAGCTGTCATTTTCAAATCCTAGCCACAATGTGTTTTCACACTATGGCATGTATTTGCACTGCAGTTGCACAGAATTACATTTTGGTGGGGATTTGAACATTTTATGCACTGAGTACTTGTGGTGAGGTCATAAGAAGACTATGTTGAAAATATGTGCTATAAATTTAAAAAATATCACAGTTATGGTTATTTGTTGCAATTTTGCTACGCATGCTCATAACTTTGTGAATTCAAAATATTTTGAGCCTACATTTTCAATCTAGGCTTCTTATTCCACCACCTCATGTATGTCACAGCTGCCATTTCTCAATCCTGGACAGCATGTATTTTTGCACCTGTGCTGTGGAGTGGCATTGCTCTTATGCAGAGTTACACTTTGGTTAGGATTGAAACATTTTGTGGATACATGAGGCGGGGTAATAACTTGGCTATGATGACAATCTGGTGACTCTTGTACTAAAACTAGAAGCACAGAGGATGTAGGTCCCTGTGCTTCCACAGCTAGATACTTATATGCATCTATGGAGGGATGGACCCTGTGCTCCCACAGTAAAATAAGGCTACTATTATACTATTTCAAAAAGTAAGAAAATAAATTGCAAAAAAATTTGTTAATGCATCAGTTAGGGTTAAAGTGACAAAAGTAGGTAAATGTGGCATTGAGTTTTCAACCCTAACATCCCATTCCCCACCCTGCACAGAGCCACAGGTGAGGGGGATCTGTCTTGGGGTCATCAACCCTAATGTCCACACCATTCCCCTATACTGTACCCATGTCTCCTAATTTTGTAATGAAATAGAGTGAATGTTAGGGTTCACAGCCCTAAGACAGACCCCCCTCCTGTGGCTCTGTGCAGGGTTGGGGAATGGAGTGTTAGGGTTGGAAACGCTAACACCACATTTCCCTACTTTTCTTGCTTTAACCCTGTTACATTAATGAAGTTTTTTGCAATTTATATTTTATAATGTGGTTCTGCTGTGTTATGAAATTTATATGCATAGATGTTTTGGCGATCATCTTTTATTTAGGATACTACGAGTGATGTGTTGGAAACCATATTCAATTAGATCTTATTCGAACACCCTTATAAATATGCTTTTTCAATTCCAATTATCAGGCAGCTTTTCTAATTGTATACAGGTTACACTTCGAACACCATGGCATGGATTTTTGTCATCTGGTTTAAATTTGGATCTGTTTACATCCTATTTGTGCATTTGAGGATTTTTTGATTGGCTTCTTGTATAGAGAATAATGGCTATGCAAATGCGTATTATGGATTTGTTTACTCACCCGAGGTGTGTGGGGACCCATAAACCTTGAGAGCAAAGCTTGAGAGGTTTATGTGGTCATCGCACACCGAGGGTGTGTAATAAAATCCATAATATCACAGTTTCATTTACATTCTTTTTTATAATTACTGGTGCAGGGAGTTTTTTCTGTTAACGCTTGAGAAAGTCAAGCAGTACCCAGAGAGAAAGAGAGTCAGAGAGAGAGAGAGAGAGAGAGAGAAAATACACACACACACACACATGCACCAGCTAGCTATGCCTGTCAGTCTCTCTCTCTCTCTCTCTCTCTCTCTCTCTCTCTCCATTTTAGACATTACTTTCTTTTATTCTTGTCATTTGCATTTTTATGCTGCACTGTGAAGCTCCCAGGACCACAATGAGAGTAGTCAGTTACTGCGGTCCGTTCATGATCTAAGACACTGTCTCCCAATGCCGCAAGCAAGTCCTAACAACAGCAGGCTCAACCGGATAGATCTTTTTTTTTGTACAGGCAGGATTAACCAGATAAATCATAAGAAACAATTAATAACTTGCCTGTGAGGATGGCGAAAGGCAAACTTGTAAGTCCGGAGAACTGGTGCGGTCCTTGGAAATGGAATCTCCATTTTTTTTTTAGGTGTTCAGCCTGCCCACACACAGAGTGACAGCTAATCATGCGGCATGCTACAAATGAGTGACACTGAGTGGTAAAAACATTTAGGGATGCCGTAGTAACCAGTTCTATGAGTTATTATGGCATTTGAAACATGTGTTTAATCCGTGTGTTAAAGGGGGGCACCAGTAATTATACTGTATATTATTTATTTTCTAGCATGGCATTAATTCATGGGAATTGTTGAGCGTGCACATTACTGGCAATCATCTTTAAATAAGGTTCTAGTAGTGGAAAACTATACATTTCCAAGCAAACGTTAAGTCTCATAAGTAGTACTGAGAAATGTTAACATGGTTTTATTTGCAACATCTATGTTTCTGACATGCACTTTTTTTGTGTTTTAAATGTGCTTAATTATGTGTGTGTTTTGCCATCCTGGCTTTTTAAATACATTATACCTGGTGTCATTTTTTTTTTTACATTTTGGCTGGCAATTGGTGGTGGTGGGGAGGACCACTAGACACCAGGGATTTAAGTCATAATATTTTTTTTTTACATGGGGGCCAGTGATCAGTGGGGGGACCACTAGACACTGCAAAGATTTAATATATTTTGTTTTACATTGGGGCTATCGATCTTTGGGGGGGAGGGGTTGTACTAGACACCAGGGATTTGGGGGATTCACAATTTCTAACTTCTCCTTGCTTTGTTTTTTTTTTTTAGTCCAATTTGCACTTAAATAACCACAAAAGCAAGGCAAACTTACAAATGGTAAATTTTCATTTAACAGGATAACTTTGCAAACTGATCCGCAGAGGTAAATTTTGTGACTTCGCAGAAAATTAGCAAGTAAAGTAAAATTTCATTGCATCTCTACTCTCAATAAAATAAATAAAAACAACTCTAGGGGCTGGATTCACAAGAGGAAATGGGACTAAATCTCACTCCACAGCTCCAGTTGTGGACTTAAATCTCCACAACTCTAAAGATTTGTAGTCACAGTTCCTTGCAGTTGTGGAGATGTTATGCCTGGTCCCACTGGCCATACAATGTTTCTGCAGCTGTGGGAAAAAGTCATGGAGCCTATCGTAAATAGGCTCCTCTGTTGTGAATACTGAAGCTGTGAGAAAAACTGCAGCTCTGCAAGTGGCAACCCATTTGAGTCGAGTTTTTCTCATTGCTGGTGGATTTCTGGGGGCTTTGGGAATATGGCGATAAGTGTTTTGCAGGGTGCAAATGTGTAGTTGGATATAACTAAAAGTCATATACCTTTAGGTCAAAGTAATCAAATGTCATACAGGTTTAACATGATATAATTAAAAGGCATAAACCTTTAAGTCATTCAACTTATTAGGGTGTTATAAATTAATGATGTCACATTGTTTTTATTGTTTTCAGTTATGAGGTGTTAAGTTTGCAGTTTTCTTATGGGGAAAAACTTAATATTATAGGTTGGTTGCACTGCCGCAGCTACAGCTAGCCTTTGTTTTTGGCCCCCTTCTTACTCTGACCTGCCCCATTCACTGCATCATCCCCATCACCCACCTTGTCCCTGACTTAACCCTTGTGTCTCAGTTCCCTTTGGCTTACCCCCCACAGCAGGGTAGAAAGGGTTTCCCAAGTCCACATGAAGGCAACAGAATCTTATGCAGATAGCAGGGTGCATGGGTCAGTAGTGCAAGGCCCATGGTACAGCCAGGGAGGGGCATCCTGCTGCAGCCAGGGGTGGTTTCCTTTTCATACCATCCTTTGGATGTTGGCTTGAGGGTGTGTGCATGAGCGCACACGCAAGCATCCCACACAGTACTGGCTGACATCCTATCTCACACTTCAGTTCCATTTGTGTCAACCCTAGTGGTGCTATTGGAGTGGAGGTTCAATCCCTTTCTCTCCAGAAAAGGAGCGCTGCCTCTGGGATGCTCAGTCCTTCTCCCCTTGGCCAACCACTGATGACTCAGGCTCGCTACTGAACCCAGATCCCCACTGTCACAAGCGGTAGCACTACTTCAGCACTGACAGGTTGGTATGAAGCTTTAGTTTGTCTGTATAGTTGACTACTGTACTCTAAGTGATTCTACAAGAGGAGATAAGATCTGAATGGCTAGCTCCATATCTTACACCTAGTATCATATTTAATACAGTACTTATACATCCATAATGATCCAAATCTACATGGTATTTTACTTTATAATTACAAAATTTCAAGGAGGGGATATGCAAAAACCTAGGTATTTGTAATTTTAAACCTACTCCATTGTTGTTTCCATACTGGCAAGTTTAGTAAGAATAGTGGGATTGTGTCTCCTTAGTTGTTAGGTATCCCACAATAACATAGTTAGTCTTTTTATGTCCATAATAAGCTTATTTATTTGTTTTTTTTGCACTTGCCCTGCTCCCATGGCTTTCAGAGGAGGTCTTGTACCCCCTCCTACTCCATCAACCTGGGCTATTCGATTACCCTGGCTTCATTATGCCCAGGGTGTATGAGATTTTCTCCCATTTTCTCCCCTTGACCCCTGAGGACGCCGGTGTGAAGGACATTCATCCAGGCAGACAATGTGCTGATGCATGCCATTGCCAAGCACCCAGTGCGTCCTCCCCTCCCCGGCTTCGAAGAGCTGCTGTTGCCCCTGTAAGCTCATGCTTCCACCAGCCCCCAGGAATGTTGGGGTGTATGAGACACCCCCTGGTACCCACCCCTGGAGGAGCAGGAGAGCATCCATTGGGATGCTCAATCCTCCATCCCCCTACCAATTCCTGACAACCCTGAGTCCGCTCCCAAACCCAGGTCGCCGGTGTAGCGCGAGGTGTGGTGTCCAGTGCCTCAACCCTCAGCACTACTGGGCCGGCCCCACAAGCTTATTTTTAATAAACTATTTTTGCAGAGTTATAAAGTCAAGTTGTGTTCTTATAGTCTCCTTTGGGCTTTTAGCTGGGCTTAATAAGACAAAGTCATCTGCATTTAGTTTTATACTACACTGCTTTATCTCCTGTGAAAGATTGTTTATAAATATATTTAAAAAATGGTAATGGCTCAAGAATAGCTCCCTGTGGCATATCTTTATCTACAGTGCAGATGATTAGGCAGTATGTACTGTAGGTGACACTATTCCATGCTACACACTAGGGTTTATATATAGCTGCTACTTACAATAAAAGTGGTGTTTATAGAAACCCTTTAAAATATAGCTTCACTTCTCAAATATCTATGTTCATATTGATATATGCTTTCAAGTCACATAGCATTGATTTGTTTTACTGTTTCCTTCTCTTTGTTTAGAGTAAAACACTAATTGCAAGTGTTACTGAATGTCACTTACATATAACAGTCTGTCAATGGTTTACATTGTGTTGACATTCAGTGATAACTGTGATCACAGTTTTTCCAAAGAAGAATAAACTAGGCTTACAAAACACATTAGATGTGATTATTATGTGTGTAAACCTGTTTCAATATGAAAAACACAAGTGAGAAATAAAATACATTTTTAATGCTTTTTTTACGTACATGGTAGCAGTTTAGTGACACATATCAGCTACATGTACTGTAAACCCTGTAGCGTGGCTTGATGCAGCATAGTGTAGTGCAAACTACATGTGCTATAAACTCCCTCAATGAAAAATAGAAACATAGACATTGATGGCAGATTAGGACCGCTAGGTCCATCCAGTCTGCCTGTAGGCCCTATACATATATATATATAGGGCCTACGGGCCACAGAATTTAACCTTACTTCATAGATCGAAAATTCCTTCCAGCCAAATAGGGGTGATCACCCTGATGCCATCCACATTCAAAATGTTGTTCTTACCAAACTGGTTGGCAAAAGAAACTTGCTCCTGCTGTATGAGAAGTAGTGGCTCTTTTTGCCCAACAGTTGTCCATGCTGGGATTTTAGTGATGCGTTGTTTACACTCTGTGATTGCCACTATAGGAATCAAACTTGGAGCAAGTTTCTCTACTAATCCCAGGGCAACTAGTGTATTTATTGACAAAGAATAATCCAATCCTATAGAATGCCTTGGATAGTTCAACACCCACTGCAGCTGAATGTAGTCTATGCTCCAAGGCCAGGGTAATTCAATCTCTAAAATAAAAAAAAAAAAAACACTTGTTGCAGAAAGTAAGGATTAAAAACCCAACTTTTGAGGATCAAACAGATTGTAAGTTGTTAGACATGGTACACATGTCCATAAACATTATTTGGTCTGTGGCTGCAGCATCTACTCTTCTCTAAGATCCCCTCTTATGTGGTATATACCATAAACTCATACTGCATACTGTATATACACCTGCCACATTGTAAGGGTGTAGGCTCAATGTTCAGCCCCTCTACTCATTTTAGTCTACTGTCACTTTCTTAATTCTTAATTATCCTGATTCCTTCTTAAATCTCACTTGTCTGAGATACAATTTTTTCTGTTTTTTTTGGTTCAGAGTACTCTGTGGCTTGCAGTGTCTCCCCCCCCCCCGAAGAGTGGACAAACAAATAAGTTAGGGTCCATCTACATATACCCAATTTGATGAGAGTGTCTTCATCGAGCCAAGGCACAAAAAAATGGTCAAATAAACTAATAGTTACATTACTAAACTACACCTGGAATCTGTGATCAAAGAATAAGCCTTGGGTAAATTAAGCTATAGTTTTGTAAAATAGTTCCCAAATCTCCATAAATGAATTCAGTTTATCCTCTGCCATATAGAACACATGCTCCAGTCTTGCATAGTAAATGACTAAATTTAGCCAATGCTTAAAACTTGGACTTGAATAACTCGTACAATTACCAAAATAAATTGTATTGCATTATTTAGCAAAATATCAACTAGTTTGATCTTATTTGGAGTAATTCCAGGTTTCTGTAACTCGTTCCTATTAATTTAATCCCTGGGTCAAAAGAAAAGGTACAATCTAAGATTTTAGCAAAAAGCATTTCTACTGTATCCCAAAATAGTTTGAGCAATGTACGGTCCATTAACATATGAACTAATGATCTTCTAACTCAACCACATCTAGTAAAGAGGTCTGATGAAGAAGAATAAAATGTATTTAATTTAGTAGGTATAAGATGAACTCTGTGTAGCATCTTAAATTATATTTGGCATAACTTTACTTTTTTTTATGTTTTGTTAGGCGATTATAAAAGTTGAGCCACAACTCCTCTTTCATTATAGGGCCAAGATCCTTAATCCAAGCTGTATGTAGTTCTTCTTGTGTTGATTATGTTTTTTTAATCATTATCACATATATTTTACTGATTATGACTATGTTTCATCTACTCCCATAATCTCTCTAAAGGGGAGGATATTGAAAACTATCCCTTCTTACCTTTTTAATGATATAAGCTGCGTACTTGTAAGTTAAGTAATGACCACAAGGTAAATAATTTTCAGTCTAAACTCCACAAAAACATAAGCTTATTGTTACTGCATAACTGTCTCTGAAACAAAATGCTATTTATCTTCCATAGACTTGTTATTAAACTAGTCTTCAAGAATGGAATTCATACAGGGTATAGAGTGAAAGAAGGCATTCCCTGCCCATAATATCGCTTCCCACATTAATGGGTCAAATGATCCCAGTTTTCAATCAACCATTCATCCACCTTCTTTTTAAATTCCTCCTGATTTTTACTATCCACAACATCCCCAGGAAGGATATTCCGCAGCCTTCCTGTTCTTCTTCTTTTTTTTTTATTTAGTATTTTTAGTGGTAGGGCTCTCTGTCAGGTATCTGCCCTAGTCACGGCCCCCAGACTTCCACCTACTGTCACTGCTATGTCCCCTGGTCACCTCCGACTTTCCCCGAAGGGCAGGGCCACAGAACTGGTCCCCAGTCCAGTCCATGGAACAAGTATCTGGTTGGGGGATCCTAGCAACAGCGGCTAATTGAAGCCCAGGGAGAGAACCAGGTGCATGCAATGACCCAAGATAAGAGAGAGAGCCCACACGCATCTGTGTGCACTCCCCTCAAAGCGTCTGCACCCAGCTCCCTCCATGCTCTCTCCTGGTGCTATGCACCCCAGCTTCCGCCAGGGGGTGACGAGATGCCAATGCTGTTCTTTCCTCCTCCCCAGAGAAGGAGAGCAGTCCTTTGGATGCTCAATCCTTCCCTTTCCCTGACGACCCCCAATGGCATGTGCCCATTCCTGAACACGGGTTGCTGGCGTGACACGAGGTGTGGCATCCAGCGCCTCAACCCTTAGAACTACCGGGCCGGCCTACAGCCTTTCTGTTCTATTTACAAAGGGGACATATTCCCCATTCTGTCTTGAAGTTGTCAATTTGATTTGTTTTTATGCCCTCTTAATTCATCTGGTTTCACTACCTTTTTAATATGCATTTCTTTGCTCAGTTCTCTGTCCCTTATTATCTAATATAACATCAACAGGTCTCCCCTTACCCTTCTCTGCTCCAGAGAGAACAAGCCCATTTGCCTTAACCTGTCTCATATTTCAAGTTTCTTAAAGAACCTATTGACTTTGTGTATGTCCTTTGTATCTTCTCTAAGTTATTAATGTCACTGCATTTTTACGGGTTCCATATCCGCGACCCATAATCTAGGTAAGATCTTACATACAGCTTGTACAATGGCAACCTACAGTTCATTGATCTGTTTATGAAACATCTATTGATGTTGTTTGTCATATAGTTTACTCTTGACAACATCCGGTAGTCTTTGTCGCACAATGCTTTTTTAATATTGACCCATTTAATTCATGTGACTGTGAAATATTTTTACTCCCTAAGTGCATACTGACACATTTATTTATGCTAAATGGCACCTTATTCCTAGCTGCCCAATCCTCAATGTGTTTTAGATCCCACGTCATATCCAGTTGTTGTTCAGCAGTTACAACAGGTCCACCCAACTTAATATCATCGGTAAACTTGATAAGCTCATTTATTATATCAACTTGTATGTCACTGATGAAAAGTGAAAACAGCATTGATCCCAGCACTGACCCCTGTGGAACACCACTTAACACCTCACCATTTAATTCATGTAGTGACCAGTCTGATGTGAATTATCTAGGAAATATTGATGGTTCTACAGATAATCGTAAATTTTATTTAAGGACTACTACCCCAAAAGAGGTTGAGAGGCTGCTACGGCACATTAAAAGGGATAGTTCAGCTGGCTCTGATGGTTTATGTCCCCGTTTACTGGCAGATGCTGCTTCAGTCTTAGCGTATCCAATAAGTGTTATTTTTAATTTGTCTTTTTTGACAGGGATTGTACCTGATATGTGGAAACATTCTTTGGTGACTCCCATTTTTAAGTCTGGTTCACATCAGGAATTTGGTAATTATAGACCGATTTCAATTTTGTCTGCCCTGGCTAAAGTCCAGGAAAGGATAGTTTATAATCAGTTGATTGAATATGTGGATTCTCTGGGATTACTGTCTCAGAATCAACATGGCTTCTGAAAAGGAAGAAGTACTGAGACTGCCTTGGTTGAGTTCACAAACACGGTACTGGATGGTATGGACAAAGGGTGTCTGACTGGTGCCGTGTTTGTGGACTTGACCAAGGCATTCAACTTAGTTGATCATCAGTTGTTAGTTTCTAGATTAGAGTTTTTGGGAGCTGGACAGTCTTTTTTGGATTGGATGAGGGATTACCTAACCAATAGGTTCCAAAGGGTTAAGTATGGAGGTGTTGTATCTGATTATCTACTGGTAAAGTGTGGAGTCCCACAAGGCTCCATACTAGGACCGCTTTTGTTTTCTTTTTTTTTTTGACCAACAAGTGAATGTAATTAATAATGCTTTTCTAACTCTTTATGCAGATGATGCAGTACTATACATGCAGGGTTCTTCTGTTGGGGACTTAGGTGTTTCCTTAACAGAGGAAATGTGTAATTTTCAAACATCATTTATGGCTTGTAAAATGGTTTTAAATAAATGAAAAACAAAGGTGATGGTTTTTGGAACCTTGTCTAGATTAAGAGCTGAGGGACATTGTTTGGAAGTCAAATCTCTTGATGGATTAATGTTCGATCAAGTAGATACATTTCAGTATCTTGGGGTATTATTAGACTCAAACTTATGTTATGAACCTCATTTTATGAGGGTAACCTCTAGAATTCATTGTAGAATGGCTCCTTTGTATAGAATTCGTCCATTTCTTATTTCGGAGTCTAGGTTAGCTATCTCTAAACATTGTTTAGTTCCCATTGTGAACTATACTTCCATCATAACTGATACTGCTTCTATGACAGTAATCTCAAGGAAATCCACTTTACTTCAGTTGATTGCTAAATTTGCTTTAAACTACCCTAAGTTATCTCATCATTGTGAGATTTTGAAAGAAATGGGTTGGTTACCGGTTTCATTAAATTTTCACTATTATGTAGCTAACTTTACACATAGAATTGTTAACTCTGGGGTTCCACAAAATCTGTGTAATTTGTTGAGACCGTATAATGATGACTATTTTTCTAGGCATAGGTCAGATGGCATGTTTTTTAAGATTCCATTTATGAAAACTAAAAGTGGACAGAGATCTTTGCTTATATTGCTCCATTCATTTGGAATGAAATTCCTTATGATATTAGACAGTTATGTTTTGCCAAAATGTTTGCTGATGAACTGAGGATGTTTTTTGAATCTCAATTTGATTGTAAATGTTTTACATGAATAATTTTTGTAACAAAGACATTTTATGTCTGCTATGTTTGTATTGTGCATGTATGTTTATGTATGTTTTGTAGTGAATGCATATAATTTTGTGTGGGTCGCACCTGTAAAAGGAACTAGTCTTCCAGTGTGCTTACCAGTTAAGCAAATAAACAAATAAACAACAAACAATTGAAGCTGAACATCCTCCTTCCAGCCTTCCTCTCTGCTATCCATCAGATAACCAGTTGTTTGTCCAATTTACAATCCTGCTATCAATCTCTAATTTCACCAATTTAGCAATTAAATTATAATGTGGAACCTTATTGAATGCCTTTTGGAAGTCCTAGAAGATCACATCAACAGGAACATGTTCTCAAGTCAATTTTTTAATTTTTTCATAGAAGCAAAGATGGTTAATTGTACATCCTCTATTTTTTTGAACCCATGCTGTTTCTCATCCCCTAACCCAATTTTAGACATATTTTCTTGCAGTTTACTTTTCAAGAAGCTCTTGGCTAACTTGCAAACAATAGCGGTCAGACTGTCCGGTCTATAATTTGATGCTTCCATCCTGTCCCCTTTCTTGAACAATGGTAACAGAGGGTGGTGGTGGGTGGGGAGCTCTCACACCCAAGGGCAGTGATGAGCGGTGTCCCACAGGGCTCGGTGTTGGGACCAGTGTTGTTTGGGATATTCATTGCAGACATATCCTGGGACATCAAGAGCAAGATCAGTCTGTTTGCTGATGATACCAAGGTTGGCGCGGTGGTGGATGACCTAGGGGGATGGCAGGGGTTGCAGGATGATCTGGCAAAGCTTGAAACCTGGTCAGATACCTGGCAACTGGGCTTTAATGCCAAAAGTGCAAGGTGATGCATTTTGGGATGAAGAACCCAAGGAGGACTTACCAGCTAGGGGGAGTGCAGCTAGCCCAGACAGAGGAGGAGAAGGATCTGGGTGTGCTCATCACAGGGTCAAGTGAACAACTTGGCACAGTGTAGGAAGGCAGCTGCAAAGGCCAACAAAATGCTGGGTTGTATTGCAAGGGGTATATCCTCGAGGAGGGAGGAGGTGATTCTGCCACTGTATAGGTCATTAGTTAGACCACACCTGGAGTACTGCGTGCAGTTCTGCAGCATCCGTATCTCGAAGAGGACATTAAGTTACTGGAGGGAGTGCAGCGCAGGGCGACAAAGATGATCAAGGGTCTGGGGGACTTATCATATGAGAGGAGGTTGAAGGAGTTGAACATGTACTCACTGGAGGAGAGGAGAGACAGGGGGGACATGATTGAAACCTTTAAATACATGAAAGGAATAAACAAGACAGGTACAGAGGGGCTGTTCAAAGTAAGGGAGGGGAGGGCCACCAGGGGCCATGATATGAGACTGGAGCGAGGAAGGTTCAGGAGGGAGATGAGGAGACACTTTTTTACAGAGAGGGTGGTGGCTGGGTGGAATGCGTTACCTGCAGAAGTGGTATGCAGTAGAACAGTGGACTGCTTCAAACGAGGATGGGACAGGACAAGGGGGAGGGTTAATGAAGGGGAAGGGTGGAAGGGAGGGGCAGCTGCAGAATAAGGGGTGCTAGCTGCACATTCGAGCAGACTTGATAGACCTCTAGGCCTTTATCTGCTGGCAAATTTCATATGTTCGTATGTTCGTATCACCAAGGCTTGTATCTAATTCCCTGGTATCTCCCCCAACTAAAAAGAGCTGTTCAAGATCCTTACAAGAGGCGGAGCAACAAATTCACTTAACTATTTTATTAATCTGGGGGTGAGCTGATCTGGACCTGCTGATTTATGAATTTTTAGGTTGTTAATAAGATTCTGCAATATTGATAAGGTAATCCTGAGATCCAATTGTTCGTCAGTATTATCAGTTATCTCTAGATGTCTTCTATCCTTGAGCTCAAACAGCATCCCATAGAGCTTACTAAAAGCTTCTGCCATATCCTTGGGTACGGTTATTTCTTTCCCATCCTTCTTTAAAGGCCTTATCTGATTTTTGTTGCCCTTTAAGCTATTTATGTATGAGAAAAGCCCCTTATTATTGTCTCTGTGATGGACCAGATTAAGCTCAGTTTTATTTCTTTCTGACCATGTTGTTTTTTTAAATAATTTCAATACTCTCTTATAGTTTTCTTTACTTTCTAATGTGCCTAATTTCTTCATAATCTGAAAAACCTTCTTCTTCCTATTGATCAATTTCATCACTTTAGAAGTGCACCATATTGGTCTTTTTCCCGTTTTATTATATAATTTCTTATTTGGCGCATAGTTTTCTTCCTGAGTTTTTAGTTTGTTTTCGAAAACATTCCACATGTCCTGTGTATTTTTCCCAGCCAAGTCTGTTTCCCAGTTCCATGCCATCAATTCTTGTTTCATTTTTCTAAAATCAGCCTTCTTGTAATTTTTTATAACAGTAGTGCCCCAATTGTAGATGCTAGATGTTTTTTTAACAGAGAATTCAACTGTATTATGGTCACTGTTAGATATTCCTTCTCTTATCCTTATATTAGTGATTTTATCTGTGTTTGTTATAACCAAGTCCAATGTGCTGTTTCCTCATGTTGGTTTAAACACTACTTGTTTCAAATCTAGTGTCAGTACAATATTAACTAATCTATTATTACCAACAGTTGTATACAAACTATGTTCCCAGTTTATTTCTGGGTAATTAAAATCCCCTGTTATCAAGGCATCCCCTTTCATTGCCATAGGTTCAGTTTCATTTTTTATTCTCTGGTTAATGTTGCTATTACAATTAGGGGCTCTATAACAAACGCCAATGTATAATTTATTCACTGTGTGTTCTTGAAGTTCTAGCAAAAGGGGTTCAAGTTCTGAATCATCCAATGTATTGACCCTGTGACAAGATATATATTTCTTTAAATAAATGGCTACCCCTTCTCCTTTTTTGTTTGTTCTATTTTTTCAAAAAGCGTATAGCCATCAATACTTTTGTTCCAGTCCACTCCATCTTCTCACCATGTTTCAGTAATCATACAGATGTCAATACTCTCTGCCAATAATATGGCCTCTAATTAATGTTTCTGTAATACTGTTCAAGCTCCTTGCATTCATTAACCAAGATTTTAGATCCCCTAGTCTTTTCCTTTTCTGGCTGCCTTTAGTATTATTCCTGTTGTTGTTGTCTCCCTTCATAAGTTCTTTTTGGGTGGCTTATTTATTAGCCCTTCTCCACCTCTCTTTTGGTTTAAAGCACTGTCCACAGTTCTTTTCAGGGATAGTCCTAGCTTTCTACTACCTTTTTTTCTAAGAAGTAGTCCATCTTTACTAAACTCAAAGGGTCATTAACAAATGACTCCCAGTGCATTATGCACTCCAGTCCCTCTTTTAGAGACCAAAGCCTTAGCCAGTTGTTTATCTCTTTCAGTTTGTTCGTATAATAAATATTTTCTCTTTGCACTGGTAGGATCTCTGACAAGGCTAGTTTACAATTTAGTTTTTTGGCTTCTTCTCTTATTTGTTTATATTCATCCTGTATTTCTTCTATACACTGATTTTTCATGTTGTTTACTCCTGCATGGAGAATGATTGTGGCAGACCCGTCTCCTTCTTTGATAATGTCTCCAAGCATGTTCTTGATGTCACCTATTTTGGCCCCAGAAAAGTAACTTGTTCTTTACTACTTTTCAATATATATCTATCTGTATATTTAACTATTGAGTTCCCTAGTATGTATACATTCTTTGAGGTAGGATATGTAACCTGGCCGGTCGGTAACTCATTATCTAGAGATTGTGTAGTATCCATACTATACTCTACTGAGATGTCCCCCCAGAACTTCTGTTTTTAGGTTCTTCTGATGCTTACTCTCTTGTTATATTAACACTTTCAGTGGTTTCTTGAACCGCACCACTTATCTCATTGGTGGCATCATTCTCCAGAGTGTCTTCACCTTGTATATTTATGTCACCTGCCACAGTTAATAAATCTGCCTGATGATCATACTTATTGTTTGATTCCACTAGTTCCTCAATTACTTTATTAGATTGAGTACCTTCACATTCCTCATCTAAACTGATTAATGACTCATATCTATTAAGTGTTTCTAAACTATGTCCCATTGCTCTGCATCTCCCTTTCTTATATTTCCTCTTTTCAGTAGTTCATTCATCATTGTCCCCCCCTCTGGGTCGCTTCCTGCTTTTACAATCCATGCAAACCCTGTCACTTTGCCCCTCTACTAAACCATTTTGAAGTACTAGTTTCTGTTGTGTTGTAATTAGCTTCATTTCCAACTCTATGATTTTCATTTTTAGTTCTTTAATCAAGTTATATTCTTCACAAGAGAAGACCAGCTGCTCATTGGCTATATCAGTGCTAACTTTTCTGCAATATATACATCTCAATCCAAGGCTACCCCCTTCTAGCTTTTGTTGAGAGGTCTAAACTTCACTTTCAGATTCTTGATGATATTGGGAATGCAAGTAATCACAAACATGTTGCATTAGAGTAATAAACAAGTTTATTACTACCAAAGGGATAAATCACAGTTGCCCTAAGCAGTTCTTACCAATATGAACCGGGAGCCAGTGCTAAGTGTTCCCTACATCTCGAGGTTTCTCTGTAGTCTCTTGGGGTCTCTCGGGTCTCCGAGGTGTAAAGCTTGTGCATTACTTTATATACCTATGATAATTACTATGGTTACCAAAAGATAGAAACATTTCTAGTTACAGAGAAGAGCCCTATTGGCTAAATTAGAGGTGGCCCCACACTGGTAACCCAGATTTGGGGATGGATGATGGTTGCTCAGTGAGCCAGTAGGGTCAGGGAGGATTGAACACCCGATGGCAGCTTTCCTTTCCTTTCCTTTCCTTTCCTTTCCTTTCCTTTCCTTTCCTTTCCTTTCCTTTCCTTCCTTGGGAAGGGAGAACACTGGTCTCTACTGCTGGGACTGCTACCTGGCAGAGGTCAGGTGGCAGCACCATGGGAGTGCACACTGGATGTAAGAACTGGATGGATGGGCAGAATTGTGACATGCTAGTGCACACTTTCTGATGCTCCAGGGCTGGCCACTCATCCCAATGGTTCTGATCAAGTGGTGGATAACCAATAAGCCCATGAGAAGTTTGGTGATGGGGTTGAGGGAGTGCCATTTGTCAGATCCAGGAGGAGAGAAAATAAGAGATTGGAAAAAAAATATACCATAGCAAATCTGGGATTTATAATCCCGCTAACGGTTCAGATATATTTAATTCATCCAGTCTGACTCTAGGCTGTTTGCCCTGCCAGAAAAAGTTTCTCAACATCTTTTCCCAGTCTTTAAAGAAGCAGTGTGGAACTCTGATGGGAAGGGGCCTGAACAAAAAGAAGAATCTAGTAAGAACATTCATTTTATAACATTCACCATTCCCATTAGAGTCAAAGGTAACAATTTGCATCTCTAAAGGTCTCTTCTGATTTGTTTGAGAGAGGTTACATAATTTAGTTCAAACATAGTGAGAAACTGTAAAGATAATTTAATCCCTAGATATCATCTCTTTTTTTATATTCACCAAATATAGGTGTAACATAATTAGGATTCTTGTTTAATGAGACAATCTCTGATTTATTCAGATTTATTTTATACTTTTCTAATTTAGAGTAAATAGACAAGATTTTCAACAGTGGCTTCAATGATTCAAAAACATTATTCAAAAATATTAAGGTATCATCTGCATACAACAGGATCTTATAGTCCTTAGAATTTACTACTATACCCCTGATAAAAGTGGAATTCCTAATGACTTGTGTCAAGGACTCCATATAGATGACATAGAGAAGGGGTGATAAAGGAGAGCCCTGTGTTGTATCATGACCCAGGAAAACTAAATTAGAAATAACCAAATTCGTTTTCATCATTGCTTTTGGAGAAACATATATTAGTTGTATCCCTCTCTGAAAATTATTTATTTATTTGGATTTTTATTAACCAGCTAGGCTCACTGAGACTAGACGTGCCTTTTTCAGGAGCGACCTGGAATTAATTACATACAATAGTCATATACAAATGCAAAAACAGTAATATGTTTCAAACAGTAACAAGTATCAGTAAATTAGCATACACTCAGTAATCGAGAGTAAATTACAACTGAAAATAAATTACAATAGTTACAGCATTGAGACACAAAGTGTGAACACTGAATAGAGCTTTAATTACAATAGTTTCAAGGTCAAAATATACAAACAGGCATTTGGCTTACTCCAGCCTTTGACAGGGTCTACACCAAAAGTCCCCAGGGGACCTGTCAAAGGCTTTTTCAGCATCAAGTGAGATCACTACTGCATCCATGCCATCTGAAATGTATATTAAGTTAAGAGCTTTCCTGACATTGTGGTGGAGCCTCCTTCCCTTGATGAAGCCTGACTGGTCTTCGTGTACCAGTGCCTTAACAACCTTCACAGATGTTTAACCAAAATTTCTGCAAAATCTTTGTAATTTTTTTAAAGAAATATTGCACAATATGATTTACAGTTAACTGGATCTTTTTCAGATTTCAAAATGGGCATGATCGAGGCATCATTGAATGACATAGTCACACCTGCTGCCTCTCCCATTTGATTTAACAGAGGTTTCAAAATGGGTAATAACTCCTCACAGAATGTGTTATAAACTTTAGTAACAATGCCATCTGGTCCTGGTGATTTAGCTTCTTTTAAACCTACTATGACTTCTGTTATTTCAGCTTCTATTGATTTATTATGCTGTTTCCTCTTCAAGTCACAGAGACAGGGATGATCTATAGAATCCCAAAATTTCCTGATCTCATCTAGTCTGGAACTATTTCTAGTGTGTGTAGTTCTTTAAAGGATTCAAAATCTCGTTAATTTTTCGTGACTCTCCATGTACTTTATTGTCTTTGTCTTTTGTTTGTTTTATGGCACCCATTGATCTTTCTACTTTGAATTGTAAAACCAACAGCTTATCCAGTCTCTCTCCCATGAAATAATATCTATATCTGGATTTCAACAGGGCTACCTGAGCACGTCTAGTAGCAATGTCATTATATTCATTCTGGGCTGTAAGCATTTTAAATAAGTCTAATAAGTCTAACTCACTCGATGACAATATATAATTAGCTTGGGCCTTCATTATTTGTTCTTTCAGTAAGAGTTTTTTTGTTAGATTTTTATTTCTCTTCCTAGCATAAGTCTCCATGACTCCTCTAGCACTGCCTTTGAAGAACCCCAATATATATTATAATTTGTTTCTTTTGGGTTATTAAATTCCATTAAATTTTGATAGCAATTTTAATGAAAGTTATGTATGTTGAATTTTTAAGTAATGACCTGTCTAGTCTCCACTAGTAGTCTTTAGTTTATATTTCCTCTTTGCCAAAGGTAAATATACATGGAGCATGATCTGCAATATGAATATTACCATCATTTATGTACAAAATTTGATGTATTGAAGAGTTAGAAATTATGTATGTATCTATACACGAAATCGTTTCACATACAGCCAAGAAAAAATAATAGTTTTTCAACCTCTCTGTTATAATATCAGAAAGCATCAACCATGTATTTATTAGAATCTGCAAATTTCTCACCGCATTAGTTTTCAATTCTTTTGGACCCAATGATCTATCTAAATGATGTATTCAGATCCCTTGCTAATATTATGGGGCAGGAAACTTGGCCATATTCAAAAATAGACTTATGACAAAATTTGCATCACTGTGTATGGGTGCATACATGCAAACCATAGTATACTATTGTTGTGCAATCTTAATTTATTATGATTAAGCATCTGCTTTGTTCATCCATATCTTTGTCTACAAGATTTCCTCTGAACCTTTATGAAATATAATCGTAACCTCTCATGAGTTATTCCTATACAAGATGTGTATGCCCCAACTACCATATACTGTATATTCAGTAAATATGTAAAGTCTTCTTCTTCAGAATCTGTTTCATGAGGGAACATGCAATCAGTTCTTTGTTTTTGAATGTAATTCATTATTTTTTCATTTTTAACCTTTCTAGAATCCTTTTCATATTCCAGGACATACGTTTTATTCAGTTAGACATACTGTATTTGAATAGGGTTATGCCAAGGAAGCAATGAAGACTCTCCACACCAATCATTAAGTTGCTGTATATCTCTTATTACCCACAACATCAAATATAATATCCTAGTCTTCTGGTTGCTATTTATTCTGAACCCTTTTATGCAATGCTAATCAGAATAATCATACAGAGAAGATAAACCTAATATTATCGGTTGGTTGCACTACTGCAGCTACATCTAGACTTTTATTTATGCCCACTTCTTACTCTATTAATGTGGACTCAGGACTCACAAAATCTGACACAGTACATATACCCATTTGTATTATTTATTTATTTATTAATCACACCATTCTTTTAACCAGTATCTAAACTGATTCCTCTATTTTTTCTTCTTCCATTAGACTCTCCCCTAAATCCCCCCCTTCTGCTTTACTTTGAGTGTCATTATCATTAGGTTGTTGATCAAAGGTAGTTTAATTTGATGGGCTTGCCTTAGGGCTGTGTTCATGTCTATTGCCATTTTTTGGAGTGAGATTTGAATCCATTAGGTAAAGCCATATTTGAAAGAGCTACTGACACCTCAAATAAAACTTTATAAAGCATAATAATTAGGTACAATTCTGCTTACATTCCATTTCTATTTTACATATTTCTCCTCCCCATTATTTATTACTAAGGAAATTTGCATGAACATATGATCTTTACTCCTTAAAGTTCCTTTAGAGTACTTCTCATTCCATGTGATAATAGCGATCGCCGATTGGCGAGTGCATTATCGCCGAGAAGCATTACGGTGATATACACTTGCAGGTGACTGGGCACATGCAGTACTGCCCTCCACACATCTGATTATGGATTCTCAACTCCAGGAGGGTGCATGTCGGGAAGGGGACACAGCCCAGTTTAAAAAATGTTTAAGTCTTGTAGCCGTGGGAACAAGCAAAATGTTCCCGGCCTCGAGCCCAGAACCCAGGACCTGCTCCATCAGAGCCAGCCTCCCTACCCACCATACCAAATGGTTGGCTCAGCAGAGCAGGCACACTAGAGGTTAATAATCTTCTTCCCTATCCTTCCCCTTCCCCTTGCTATAATTCCTTTCTGCTCGTCCTTCCCTCCCCTCACAGTTGCATCCTTGGGTATTCTGGCTGGTCACTCATGATAATAGTGTCCTCATATAGGTCGCCGTTTTGAAGATTGCTGATATGCCAGCACTATTATCACAGGATACCATCCATCTGCCTCTATAGCTTACTCCCTACTTCAAGTCATAATCCTCTTTTGAGACATCACAATCTGTTGCCATGGGAATAACTGTGATATCGCAAGCAGTGCTTAGTGACTTCAGGTAGGGAGAAAGCAGCAGGAATGGACAAACTGTTCAGGAGCAAAGATCCTGTTTTCATACATATGATCTCAGTAATCAATAATGGGGAGGAGGAATGCAGCACTGAGGGGAAATGCAAGCTGGACTGTGTCTGAATGTTACGTTTTGTTAATGTTCCCCTGAATGTGTCACCAACTCTTTAAAGCCGCTATAATATTTTTTCTCTGCTTTCTTTGGTGAAACAAAAATTCTCATCCTACTAAAAACCTTCACTCATAATTTAGCTGATGGCACCATTGCAAAGTGAATATTATGATTCAGAAGCATCTCATTAGCTGTGGGAAAGGATTTCGTTTTGCAATGACACTGGGTGGGAAGTCAGGGAAACTTGCATAAGCATGCCTCCATACTGAAGATCTTTTCCATCCTGGCTTTTCAAAAAATTGCCTTTCGGCCAGCAAAATGGTACATTTTTAGAAAGACATCCCCAAGCAGATTCCTCCCATTGTTTGGATTTAATGGGCCCCTTTGGGCCTGTTCCAACTCAATTTTGTCATCAGGAAATGTTCTGCCCAATAGTTCAGTTAGAATTTGCTCAAAATAAAGTAGGAAGGTCTGAATCCTCTATCCCCTCAATGACAACAGGAAGCTTAAGATTGTCCTTTCAGGCCCATACCTCCAGGTCTTCCATTTTAGACTGTAAAAGCTCAAGTTCTTTCTTCAGTGATTTAACTATGCATGTCATAGATCTGGTCTCATTTTGAGCTAGCTTTGAAAAAGGAATATTTTTGGTTTTCCTTTGGTGGCGGGGGGGTTTCTGGTCTATTATTCACAGTGGGACAGTAGAAAAATTGGCCTCAAAAGAACTTTTGCTGTGACTTTTTCCTAATTATAGGGATAAATCCTTTTACACGGTGTGGAATCTTATAATGCCTGAGAATTTCCAGTGGATTATTTGTGACCATTTGATTTCTGCCCTATATCTGTGTGCACATACAGTATGTATGTAGCAGGTGTTACGTTTTCACATATTCCAGAGGTCTTTGTAGGTGTCCATTGTCCATCTATTATGGTTTGAGCTTTAATCTCCCCGTTTTCTCCCATGCCACCTCCTGAAGCCGGTTATCCCAAGAGTTAAGGGTTGCTAGATACTGGTGCCATTGAGAGGCTATCAGATACGGACGGTGATCTGGGTATTATTGTTGGTCTCTGTGGACCTGTGGCTGGCTTCTCCTTTTTTGAGCAGGGATTTCTGTTTTGGGGTGGGTTGTTCAGTGGTCAGCTAATTAGCATGTACAGTATATACAGTATTATGTGCCTGGTTGCAAGAGTTTACTCTAGGGAGTAACTTGAGCAGCTGTGATCCTGGAATGTTGAACACTTTGCTCCTCCTAGCAGAATCCTGCAATGTTGTAAGGCCTTTACTATCATTCACCCTAGGAAAGGGAGTCAGAATAGTAGATAGTACATCCCAGGGGCTGGGGATGGGTCGCTTGCTCATTGGTCAGGGGAGGGGCAGAGATATATCTTGTCTTCTCCCAATATCAAGGCAATGTAGGATGCAGGAGGTAGTTGGTGGGTGAACCACCAGGCTCTCCCAGCCCAGGTATTGCTTTGCAATGCCAGGTCAGTGGTGAATAAGGTTGCTATCATATGTGATGTCATTTCTGGTTCACATGCTCACCTGGTGTATGTCATGGAGATCTGGCTAGAGGAATATGCTGGACCTGTTGTGGAGGAGTTGGTCCTTCCAGGTTTCTCCATGGTACACCACCCAAGGCAGCAGTACTGGTGTGACCATCTGTATTACAAATGTCTTAGATTCTGATATCTTCCACTGTGAATGTGGGGTCTTTTGACTGTGTGACCACTGAGTGCTTGTCTGGTTTGAAATGCAGAGTGGTCCTCATTTACTGCCCTCTGGGAGGGCGCAAGGACTTCCTGCAGAAGTTTGCTGAGGGGCTTTCAGAATGGGCTTTGGAGTCCTTGAGGACCCTTGTTTTGGGGGACTTCAATGCCAGGATTGATTACATTTTGTAAGTGTTTGCTAACAAACTCCTCCAGCTTATGGAGGAGAAGAGTTTCTTTGGCAGGATTGGAGATAGCTAATATCTCAGTGGAGCCTGTCATTTGTTTGGACCGCTACACCATACTGTTTAATGTTGGAGCCATTATGAAACCATCTTTGACTGTGGAACTGATCTAATACCATTCTAAATGGGATGTGGATTCTATATGGTTTCAAGGTCTTTTGGACACTTCAAGCACTGCGGTCTCTACCAGGGGGGTGCAGTGCCATGGCTGAAGCCTAGAATTGGTATTTTTCTGTGGTGATGGATACCTGTGCAGATAAAGAACCGGTCTGTTCTCACCTGCAAACCTCTCATCGAAATGCTCTGTGGTGTACATCTGAGCTTTGGCAGATAAAGGTTGTAGGTCATAAATTAGAGTACGAATGGAGTAAGTCATGATCAGGTGCTGAATGACTTGTTCTGGTGGAGCACTTGTAGCTATACTGGGGGATCATTGCGGTAGTTAAGAATGATTTATTTTCTGCCATGATTGCCACTGAGAAGAATAATCCTGCTGCATTTTTTCATGTTGTAGACAATTTATTACATCTCGACTGTCTACCCCACCAGGAACCTATTTCCTCTGAAAAGTGCAATTTGTTAAAAGAGCTTTTTAAGGCCCAAGTAGTGGGCATACATGACCAGATATCCTCCACTACCCAGTCATCAGGGACAGGGGCAGGGCAAGTGGTTCAGTGAATGATTTGGGGGAATTTCAACTACTGGAAGAGGAGGAGGTCTTTGGGATGGTCTTGGTTTGCCGGTGCAGCACTTGTGTTCTGAATCCTGCACCTACCTGGGGGCAGCTAGTTCCTGTATTGACAGGTGTTGTCAATGCTTCTCTGTGGGAGGGACTGTTACCAGCACCCCTAAATAGGATGGTGGCAAAACCCTCCTCAAGAAGGCATCATTGGATCCTGATCTACCTGACAGTTTTTGCTCTGTCTCCAGCTTCCCCTTTTTGGTTAAGGTTGTAGGGAAGGTGGTTGCAGCCAAACTTCTAAGCCATCTTAAAGAGAATGAACTTACTGAGCCATTTTAGTCTGGTTTCTGAAGCAAGCACAGCACAGAGACAGCCATGATCAGGGCATGTAATGATCTCTATCATGATCTTGCTAGATATTTCTTCAGCATTTCACACAGCTGATTGTGCACTGTTGTTGACCAGACTTGGAGAGCATGGAGGGTTGTCTAGGACTGTGTTACAGTGGTTTCTATCCTTCCTTAGTGGAAAAAGCAGTCAGTAGTGCTTGGCTCTTGCTGATTGCAGGCAGCCGCCCTACACTTTGGTGTTCCCCCAAGGTTCTGGGCTTTTACCAGTTTTGTTCTCTGTGTATGTGCTGCCATTGGGAGTGATCATTATGGACTACAGTGTGGAGTTTCACTGATATGCAGATGACACACACTTGTACTGTATGTGTCTTTTGCTCCAGAAGGGTTGTGTTCTGTGCTGAAATTAGAACAAAACTTGGCAGAAAGCAGGGTTTGGACGGCCTCCAATTGGCTGGCTTTGAACCCAACCAAGACTGAGTTGCTGGTGGTGGATTTGGACAAGCAGATATCAGCTGTTCATGGTGGTCTGAATCTTCCCTCTCTTCGGGGGGGGGGGTCATCTTCAGGTGGCAAAAGGAGATTTGCAGCCTGGGAGTTGTTCTTGATAGACAGTTGATATTTTTCTGCAGGTATCTTTTGTGGTCAGGAACTGCTTTTACCATCTTAGGAATGTTGCTAGACTGTGACCACTGCTTGATTCTGCAGATCTAACTACACTAGTCAATGCTTTCATTTTCTCTCATGTTGACTATTGCTGTGTGATCTATAAAGGTTTTCTGGGGGGTCAATTACATCATCTGCAGCCAGTTCAGAATGCTGCAGCAAAATTTCTGACCAGCACTTGGAGGTCAGATCTTATTATCCCCTCTCTGAGGGTTCTGAGCTGGCTGCCTGTTAGATGGCACATTGATTTCCGAGCATTATTGATGATGTTTAAATCCTTGAACAGGCTTGGTGCATAATACCTCAGTGATTTCCTGATTTATGATGCCCCACCTAGTGACTTAAGATCAAAGGGGCAGGGTTTGTTGGCTGTTCCTTCTTTCTGGTTCAATACCAATGGTGATCAGACTTGTTTTGGTTGCAGCCCCTACCTTATGGAACTTGCTGCCTGAAGGGATACACAGCACCATATCTGTTCAGTTGTTTAAGAAGAAATTGAAATGCTACTTACTCCTGAGACCTTTTGATTTACTGAAGCTGTTTAAACACAACTGCTGCTTTGGTTGCTCTTGTGTATTATTGTAATATACAATGGTATTTGCATTTTATCATTGTACTCTTGGTTTTATGTTCTCTATGGTCGACTTCTTTATAATGTGTATTGTACAAGTGCTCTGAGAATTGGAGAGGTGCTTTATAAAAATTTAATAAACAAAAAAATCCTCAAAGTTCATTATCCTCTTTTCCATTTCCTTAGTAGAGGATGTTAAAGTATCAGCTTTACTAGTAAGATCCACCAACTGTGAGTTCATTTTTCTGAATGAGCTATTTGTAAAACCTTGCCTCGTTTCTTTAAGAACCATTTCTTGTTGCTCTTCAAGCTTTGTTTCCATTTTTGTCTTTATTTTTATGGCTTTACCACCAGCCATATTGCTAAGTTCTTCCAATTCTATTTTAACCTCAGCTTCTGAGACATACCAGTCAGATAAAATCTAATTTTACTAACTGTGCAGATGTAGTTCTGTAGTTCCTCGGTTCTGCACCCCCCCCACAATAAAAAAGTACTATAAATCCCAATAAAAGCTTTCTAGTGTCCATTATAAGTAATGTTTCTGTCCATTATAACCAAAGAAAATGCATTAAATTTGATATATTTGATTTGTGAAATCAGTTTTTGTCTGCTGTAACTGACTGTCCATTATAACAATGCTCATTATAAGTATTGTGCACTGTATCACTTAAATTAAAAAAGGTCCGCACATAGCTGGCTTATAGTTTTTGGAAGCAGCTTCAGGCTCCATACATGACAGGCATCCAAGTTTTCTGGTGCTTCACCATAACTCATGTCTCATAATAGATGCTTTAAACAGTGCCTTCCACAGTTCGGTATCAGGAAGGCTAACCGACTATTAACCCTACAAATAGTACTGCTGCTTTATACTGCCACTGCCCTATGTCCCTCTGGCTGTCTATTCCACAGACACAAAACACCAAGCAATCACTAGGTTAGACCTTCCCCACACATGCTCCCTAACAGTTCAAGCCACAAAGAACTAAGGAGTTTAAACTACAGTGGTCCCAGTTATAAAAAACACCTCTGGATCCATCCATTTTATTCCTTATAGTGTGGGTTCATTATAAGGAGGAGCTGTATAACATGCCAGTGTTTAAGAAGTGGGGACTGGATTGCATCACATCCACATGTGTGGGGCAGTATCTTTTATTTATTTTTTTTCTTATTTCTTTTCTTTTCTTTTCTTTTCTTTTCTTTTCTTTTCTTTTCTTTTCTTTTCTTTTCTTTTCTAACAGAGGTCCCATTCTTCTGTAGATGAGCAGCATTGACAGTGCCATAAATGCTGGCTGATTGCCAGCACAGTCAAGCGCTGCTCATGCTTCTGTAGTGGAGCGGAGGAATGGAAAAGTAAGCTTCGCTCCACTCAGACAGCAGATTCAGTGGTGTAGCCATGCATACTTCCCATACACACATGCATATAGAAAAATGTCACTGTCTGTTATCTTTATCTGCACAGAAGGATGGAGTTCAATTTAACCCTTGCTCTGCCGTGGGCTGATATATATCAGTCCAAAGTTCATATATGTTCGAATTCTGTTGGCAGCCTCAGGGTTAACATAACTCTAGAAGCCTGCATCAGTGTCTGATGTGGGAGCTGGATCCTTTTGTCTACAGCCAGGAATGTAGGAGGTGGGCAATTAATTTTGTGACCATTCATTGTGACTTGTTTTACTGGTATAATACCAGTAGGGACAACTTCATCTAGTATTCGTCTTGCTCTTGTTAGTCCTCATTATGTCATCAGCTTACAGTATTTGAAATTGTATTTTGTTAATTGTTTTGCTGTACTCTGCTCTAATTTGACTGACCCCTGCCTAAAGTTAGGCATTTAATTGCCTAAATCACGAACACCAAATTTAAATAACTAAATAAATATTGCTAATTTTGTATCTTCTCACCCCTGTTGTTGTTATGCCCCATCCCACACCTTTTTGGACACTAGGTCCTGGGGTGCATAAATCTTAAATAACAATTGCTTAGTTCATCAGATATGATCTTGCAGAATAGAACCTGATCACAATAAATACACCAGCTAGAGCTCTTGGTTACTGCACAGTCACAGTCGAGGAGTGCTGGAGAATTTTGTAATATAGGATAATTTATAACATTTATATTCCTAACCCTGTAATTGAAATAACATTCATAATTAACAAAAAATTAAAACAATGCATAATATGCTGATATTTTAATACCAGAATGTTTGTTTTGCTATGATGTCTGAGGCTCCAGTTTAGGAAATATACACAATACAGTTAATTTGGGGTTTATAACATAGGGTCACATTTATTGTGTTTAACAATTGATAACTGCATGTTTGCTGTTATTGACATTTTCATTAAAGGCAGAATAAGCAGTGTCAGTCAAGACATGTTTTCAAAATGTTCTATAATTATGTGGTATTTTGACCAGCAGTGGGTCAGCATTAGGATATGGGTTATACTAGTAAATATAAGTATCAAAAAAACAGACAAAAAATGTGTTTGATGGTGATGAAACAGGAGAGCTCTGTCTGAGGACATAGTCGAATTTTCCCTAGTTCCTTTTTATATTTTTCTTTCATTTAGACAGTTTGATTATGTTGCTGTAGGAGGTAGGTTATTATCATGTGACCATGCTCCATATCATTATAATAGTTTATGCTGGGAGGAGGGTTATTTTCCCCCAAGAACATTTATAAAGTATACAGTATTTAAGTTGCTGCAACACTACTTGATTAGACAAGTCCGTGAGGTAGAAGGGGCTTTTAATCACAGCACTGATCACAAAATTATCTGGCTCCAGCTTAGAGAAATTGGTTCTGCAAACCTTTCTTTACCTTGGATTCCATAAACAAGTGACTTCTGCTGATCTAATTAAAGCTTCCAAGTGAACATCTCTCGCTCAAATGAGAAAAATCTCTTTATTTTGCCCACAAACATTAAGGGGATTTATATAGGACCCTGTTTATGAGTATAACTGGGTAGACAACATGTACGGCAGTGCTAAATTTAGTAAAAGACTGCAGAAGCACTTTATTCTTTCAGCCTGATGATTTGGGGATATTCGAATGACACTATATCAGCAGGTCCATAAAAAATGAGTATCAGGGAGTCTTAGTGAAAATAGTTGCTAGGGACACTTGGAAATGGAACGATTCCTTTTCAGATGAAGAGGCAGTCAACATTCTTTGGTACACATTCTTGTAAACTACATCATCAAGTTCACGGCCACATCAGTTGCCACGGGATGCTGTCTAGACTGCAGAGACAGTATTTGGGTGTCTTTGAACTTGGACAAGCTGTAAACTGGACCCACCTGGCAGACTGTAGTCAGCATTCAGACAAAAACAATGGTAACCCAGCTTATCTTTAAAAATGGGACACAACTCTGTGACATGCCGTTTCACCCACAAATGATAAAAGAAAGACTATATAAAAAAAACAACACAAATTTAATTAGACAAGATACAACTTGACTCGACTGACTAGCAAAGCCAGGCTCTCAAACTACAGCAATACTGCCTTTTTGTGGCTGCCCTAAGTGCTGCTGAAATTGGTGCCAAATTGTTCAAGTCCACCCATATGTGATAGAAGAGATGGGTTTATGCCTACATATATGTACAGTATTTATTTGTTCCCTTTTAATTATTTATTTCTTGTATTAATGACCTCCTGAATCTAGCCAGGTCCTGTGTGTAGACCCAACTCAGGGAAACCCCCCAAAAAGGCAACAAGCATCTACTGCCTTTACTGTCCCCAAACCAGACTACTCCTGAATGAAATGCAACACTTGCCAGGGAACTCCTGTGAGAAAGTGCATTGCCTGCCTGAATCATGTTTCTTGCCAGATCCCTTGGGGAGTCTTGACGATGCTGAACCTCTTCCAGAGATCCCTCATGCCAATTTCTTTCCTAAGGACTTGGTACTAAATTAGTCCCTGGGACACATGGAGCAAGGTCCACTGTGTGCATTTAGGGAACCAGAGTTCAGGTGTCAAGAGTGACTGCAGTTGCAATCAGCTGGTTAAACAAGATAATTTTTCAATGCTAGCCACCCATTGCTATCCTACAGTGGTCTTTACCCAGGTATAATCCAATACAGAAAAAATAGCTGTATGGAAGTACTTGAATGCATAGTAGAGCTTCAGCATTTGATCCAATGTCCGTAAGTCCGCCTCTCAAAATTTTAAGCAGCTTATAGGGAGAGGTAAAGTACAAATGTGTTAATATCTAGAGAAAATAGCTGTATAGAAGTACATAAATGCACAATAAAACTTTAAACATTTGCGCCAACACCCATAAACCAGCATCAAAACATTAAGCAGCTTTTAGCTAACAGTAAAGTGGAAATGCATCAGTGTGGAAGTAAGAAGTTACACCAAAATATCTGCAGCGTTTTTTCAAAGGTTCAAGAATCTGTTTTTTGAAGAATTGTAATAGCAGCTAGTAGGAGGCTTTAAATTGGAACTACAGAACTAAAGCACTTTCACAGATAAAACTGCAGCGTTTTGACAAACCTCCAACAGTCAGGCTTTAGATCTTATTTGTTGCAGCTAGGTAGCAGACATTAGAACTTAGTAGCAGCTGGCAGGAAACAATTAAAGTGCAAGTGCATCAGTAAAATGACTATCAAAGGTTAAATTGCTGTGTTTTTATTAAACTTTCATAATTAAGGCTTTCATGCTTTTTATAGCAGCTAGTTGGTAGTTATACAGTGCCAATGCATCAGTGCAAAAATAAAAGTGTTTTTGCGAAGTGCTGACATAACTGCAGTTCATGCTATAATGGGAAATCACCCATGGTGAGATCACATTAAAATGTACACATATCTCTCAGCCTGCAAACAACAGTCTTTAGAGATGTTCTTACTGTAGAAGTCTGGAAGCAGTATAACTTCAGTAGTTTCAATAAACCTTACTGTAGTTCAGTAGCAACTGTAGTATTTGTAGAATGTAATATATTTAGGGACCCAATCTTCCTGATATCATCTTTTGCTCATCCCTCCCTCAAACCTTAGCAGAAAAAGGGATTGGTGACATGCTTGGGGTTGGGGGGGACCTGAACACCGTCATGGATGGGTTTCAGAACAGGAGCAGACCCTGTAAGGTTCCTGCCACCCAAGCTTCAGCTGTACTACAAGCCTTTGCAAAAGAAATGGGTACTGATGACATCTGGAAGTTGATCCACCCCACAGAAACATAGAATCTGATGGCAGACAAGGACCAATTGGCCTGCTTAGTCTGCCCATTTCCCTACCTAATGGATAAGCTGCCAATCCTAGTTAACCAACAGCCTACTTCCTCCTACTCCCCACTAGAATTGCCTTATGTCTGTCCCATGCATTCTTGAATTCCCTCACTGTTTTTGACTCTATGACCTCCTCAGGAAGGCTGTGCCATGCATTTGTAACCCTCTCTGTGAAGAAATACTTCCTCACATTACCTCTGAGCAGTCCCCCTTCCAACTTCAAATTGTGTCCCCTTGTTCTTGCACATCTTTTTTTCTGAAAGATGCTACTCTCTTGGACTTTGTTGATTCCCTTGAGGTATTTGAAAGTTTCTATCATGTCCCCTCCTCCCTCCTTTCCTCGAGGCTATACTTCTTAAGCTCCTTTAGTCTTTTTTCATATGTCTTCTGGTGCAGACCCTGCACCATTTTAGTTGCACTCCTCTGGGCAGCCTCCACCCTGTCTTTGTCTTTGTGCCTTTGTGGAGATGGGGTCTCCAGAACTTTACACAGTACTCCAGATGTGGTCTTACCAACTGTCTGTGCAGAGGACAACAACTTCCTGTTTTCTACTGGCGATGCCTCTCCCTATGCATTCCAGTATCCCCCCAGCACTCCTTACTGCCTTCTCACATTGCTTGCCCACCTTTAGGTCATCTGATATGACTGCCCCCAGGTCCCTTTCCAGTTTTTTGTTGTCAGTATCTCACCCCCCCATTGTGTACTCGTCCTCTGGGTTTTTGTTTCCCAGGTGCATTACTTTGCACGTCTTTGCATTGAATCTAAGCTGCCATACATTTCACCATTCCTCCAACCTTGTCAAGTCCCTTTTTATCCTTTCCACCCCACCTTGCATATCAACCCTGTTGCAGATCTTTTTATCTGCAAAGAGACATACTTTTCCTTTCAGTCCCTCTGCAATGTCACTTATAAAGACATTAAAAGAACTGCCCCAGTAGTGAACCTCAAGTTGTACCCCACTAGTAACCCCTTTCTTCACTGTGGACTCCATTTACTATTACCCTCTGTGTCCTGTTGTCCAGCCAATATTTTACTCAGGCTACCACCCTGGGACCCACTCCTAGGCTGGCTAATTTGTTTATTAATCTTTTGTGCGGGACTGTATCAAATGCCTTGCTAAAGTCTAGGTAGGCCATGTCCACAGCCCCTCCCTGGTCTACTACTTTGGTCACCCAGTCAAAGAAACCAATTAGATTTGTCTGACATGACCTTCCTGCTGTGAATCCATGCTGCCTTGGGTCCTGTGCCTCACTGGCCTTTAGGTACTTAACAATTATTTCCTTCAGAAGTGATTCCATCATTTTTCCTACCTCTGAGGTCAAACTGACAGGTCTGTAGTTTCCTGCTTCTGTCTTGCTCCCACTTTTGTGAAGGGGAATCACATCTGCCATCTCCAGTCCTCAGGTACCACACCATCCTCCCATGATTTATTAAAAAGGGCAGTCAGTGGTGTTACTAGTTCTTCCCTTAGTTCTTTTAGAATTCTGGGGTTTAAATATTCTCAAGGATCACTTGAAGGGGATTACATCAATGGCAAGTGTGGAAAGGAGATGGGAGGCCATAAAATGGGGACTTCATGAGGCAGTCAGGATCTGCGCTAAGTTGAAACGTAAGGGAGCAAGGTCACATAAACCATGCTGGTGGTCCAGTGAGGTACAGGTAGCAGTCAGAGAAAAGGAGGTGGCCTACAAAAATTATAAAACAACAAGAGAGGGCAGGGATAAGGAAATGTACAATCTTGCATCTAGAAAACTCACCTGGATGGTGAGGGGAGCAAAGTCTAGTAAAAAGTAACGGCTGGCACAGGGGATACATGGAGGGGAAAAGGGGTTCTTCTGGTACATTGGGGAGTGGAGCAAAACTAAGGGCCATCTCAGCAGATTGAGATCAGAAGGAGGGTGAGTGGAAGAGGTGAGGGACCAGGCAGAGGTATTTAACAAGTACTTTGCCTCTGTGTTCACTAGGGAGGGGGATGGGATATCTACAAAGCAAGGCATGATGGGGACAGTAGTGGCAGTGAGTGGGATCAGGGGAGCAACAGAAATGGAACAAGAGGAAGGGGGAGGTACACCAGGGGTGTCACATTTGGATAATGATAAAAAGGCCAGTAAGGTGGAGGGGACGGATGATGCTATCTCTGCCAAAAGGGTGTGGTTATCCCTCAAGGCCCTAAAGAAAGACAAATCTCCTGGGCTGGATGGCATTCATCCAAGAGTACTATGGGAATTGGCGGACATACTGGCTGCACGCCTGGCGGAGCTCTTCAACAGGTCACTTGAGACAGGGAGGGTACCTAGGGATTGGCGAGAGGCACATGTGGTGCCAATCCATAAAGGGAGTTTGAGGGAAGTACCAGGTAACTATAGACCCATCAGTTTGACCTTGGTGGTGGGAAAATTAATGGAGAGTATACTAAAGGAACGATTGGGGGTGTATTTGGAGGAGGTGGGAGGTCTGGATAGTCGGCAACATGGGTTTGTGCCAGGTAGATCATGTCAAACCAATCTTGTGGAGTTCTATGAATGGGTAACATCAGAACTGGTCAGGGAAAGCCTGTGGATGTATTATTCTTGGACTTCAGCAAGGCGTTTGACTCTGTCCCCACAATGGTCTGGTGGAGAAACTGATGGGGTTAGGAGTAGGCCTTTGATGGTCAGATGGATTGAAAACTGGCTAGCTGGATGCACCCAGAGAGTAGTGGTCTGTGGGGAGCTCGAACCCTAGAGAGGTTGGTAGTGGGGAACGCAGGGATCGGTCCTGGGTCCGATCCTGTTTAATGCATACATATCAGACATCAGGGAGGGTATAGGGTGTGAAATGAGTCTCTTCACTGATGACTCCAAGATGGGAGCAGTAGTTGAGGGAGAAGAGGGGAGGTTGGCCCTGCAAGGGGACCTGGACACCCTGGAAAGCTGGGCTCACACATGGAAATTAAATTTCAATATCACCAAGTGCAAGGTGTTACATCCTGGGCGGGGAAACCCTAAACACAGGTACCCCTGGGAGGGGAGGCGCTGGAGGCCTCAATAGGAGAAAAGACCTAGGGGTCATGGTGGATGCATGTATGAATAACTCTGAGCAGTGCAGGAGAGCGGCTAGCAAGGCAAACAGGATGTTGGGATGCATCGTAAGGGGATCACCTCTAGGAGCAAGGAAGTGATTCTGCCGCTGTACAATGGACTGGTTAGACCACACCTTGAGTACTGTGTACAGTACTGGAGACCACACTTGAAGAGGGACATACAGCTCCTGGAGAGAGTACAGAGGAGGGCAACTAAGATGATACGAGGGCTAGGATTTGACGATGAGGACAGACTTGAGGAGCTCTGCCTGTTTTCATTGGAGGAGAGGAGAGACAGGGGACATGATTGAGGTCTTCAAGTACCTCAGGGAATAAATAGGGTAAACATGGAGGGATCTTTAGACTAAAGCAGGGAGGTATCACCAGAGGGCATGGTTTGAAGTTGGAAGGTGGAAGGGTGAGGGAAAGAGGAGGAGGTTTTCACTGAGAGGGTGGTGGACCCTTGGAATGCACTGCCTGGTGAGCTGGTTCAGAGATCCACAGTGGAGGGCTTCAAGAGAGGGTGGGACAGACACAGAAAGTGGATGTATCAGATGATGGCCTGTCCCAGGGGGGTGGGGATGGATGATAGGGGTTTCTGGAACACAAGGGGGGGAGGGCCTTGGCACCCAACTAGGAATCTGAGGTTCGAGCAGACTCGATAGACCGTATGGCCTAATCTGCTGGCAAATAGTATGTTAGTATGTTAGTATGAATCCCATTAGGCCCCATTGCTTTACCCACCTTCAGTTTTAGGAGTTCTTTTAGAACCCTTTCTTCTGTGAAAGGACTAATGCTAATATCAACCCCCTATCCAGAGTGCTTCTATTGACTGGGTTAGGTATCTCCCCCTGCTTTTCCATTGTGAATACTGAGCAGAAGTATTTGTTCAGTATCCCTGCTTTTTCACTTTCGCTGTCTGCCCAACCACCCTCCTCTTTATTCAGCCTCAGTATCCCTGCCTAAGTCTTTCTTCGCTCCCTAATGTACCTATAAAAGGTGTTATCCTTCTTTTTAACTGAGTTGGCTATCTTTTCCTCAGTTTGGGCCTTTGCTATTCTGACTGCCTTCCCCACTTCCTTCTGCTTTAACTGGTACAGTTCTCTGTTCTGCTCCTTCTGTGTTTCCTTATACTTCCTGAAT
Source organism: Neoceratodus forsteri (assembly GCA_016271365.2). Classification (NCBI taxonomy): domain Eukaryota; kingdom Metazoa; phylum Chordata; order Ceratodontiformes; family Ceratodontidae; genus Neoceratodus; species Neoceratodus forsteri. The sequence goes on along the minus strand of JADMNL010000023.1, from coordinate 626,848,013 downwards.
GCTATCTTTTTCTTCCTAACCTTCCCCACCACTTCTTTTGAGAACCATAGTAGTTTTTTCTTTCATTTTGATTTATTTGTTTGCTTTACACAAAAGCTTGTTGCCTCTGTGATGGTGGTTTTGATGTTTCCCCATTGTTGCTCCACCCCACCTTCTTGCCTGTTTGCTAGTACTTTTCTGAGGCACTCTCCCATTTTGACAAAATCAGCCCTCCTTAAGTACCTTCACTTTTGTATGGCTTGACTCTACAGCTGAGTTTATCGTGAACCACACTGTTAGGTGGTCACTTGTTCACAGATGACTACCCACTTCTAGATCTGAGATCCTCTCTCTGTCCCCATTTGAGATTACCAGGTCTAAGTTTGCTCCCTCCCGAATGTGTTCCTAAACTAGCTGTCTGAGGCATGCACCCTGTAGGGCATCAAGAATGGCCCTGCTCTTGGATGTGGCTGCAGCAAAGGTGCTCCAGTTAACATTGGTACTCATTGCCCTCCATTTTGTTATGGCCTTATTCTTTTTGCCCCATCCCTGTCCTTACTGACTTTATCTTTTTGGGAGGGACTACTCCTTTTACTCAATCCCTCATAACACCTTCTTCAGAATATACTTGCAGTTCACCCTAGGCAGCTGGGTCGAGGCTATCACAGAGGTCAAAAGAGACACAACAATCATCTCAGACCACAGACTGGTCTCCTTTGCCTTGCTCCCCAAGGACCAACATATACCTAGAGTAAACAAAGCCTGGTCAGAGCCGATATGGCTGTGGAGAGCTTTTGGGATGCTTTTACTTATTATTTCTAATGAATTTCCACAATGCAGATCTGCTGAGAGGCAGTTTTAATGTGGTCTTCCTTTTACACATTTTTACAATGTGGTTCCCTAGAATATGCCTGCTGCTTGCTATATATTTAGCCTGGCTCTACATCTACACAATATTATGCTGCATTGCACAAAATCAGAACACAATGAAAACAATGTTTTACATGTGGACCAGGCTACCCTGAATACATGCATTATAAAAATGGTAAAATCATGACCTCACTGAAAACAAGATATTGCATCTAATCTGGGCATCCTGAGTAAATACAGTGCAAAAATGTGTAAAATGAAGATTCCTATGACAATAAGTTATAGCATCTGCCCTGTGCTATCCAGGATACAAAGTATAGGATAAGAAATATTTAAAGGAAATCTGCTGTAAACTGAACTTCACTGTGTTCACTGACATAAACAAACAGTTTCTTCATTGTTTTATAATATTTTACATTGCACTATTTATGTCAGATGTTGTGGCCATGACGATGGTGTGTACAGTGTGTGTGTATGTACAGAATGTATATTTGCTATAGCTCAATATATTTTTTCCCAAAAAAGCACAGTAAAAATGCATGCTGATTGCTATATATTTAGCTTGGATAGTTCACAGAAAACCTGGTATATGTCTGAGAGACCTCTTATCAGATAATGTCTTAAGAGGTTAAAAAACAGTGTCAGTTTTTTTTAGATTTGTTGCTGGGAAAGGGTGACATTTATGAGGTATGAATATTTCTTGAAAGACAATACCTGCCCAACTGAAGCTAGCAGCAGGAAAATGTTTAAATACTGTGGCCCAGATATTCAAACTGCGCCCGGCTGTGGTGCAAGCTTGGGCACAGCTCAACTTGGTTGCGCAGGGGGGTGGACTGAGCGATATTCAAAGTATCTGCACCATGGCTCAGCAGTTTTGAATATCGCACCCTGGCCACACCCAGTGTGCATGGTGCAGTGGCACTGCACCAGTGCAAGTGACCAGAGTGGAGCATGGAGATGTGCTAGCGCAAGTTCCATTGCGCCATGCACAGCACCTGCAATATTCAAAAATTGACATGCAAATGGAGCCATAATTTATGCAAGGTGCATATGGGGCCATTTGCATGTCATTATGGCCCCATTTGCATGCAGCTGCGTCGATCCCCGATGACTTGCACCTGGTGTCCTGCCAGGCAGCAGCCGTCGGGGACCGACGCCTCCTACAGCCCGACTGTGGGCATCTGTAAAAATAAAAAATAAAACATCCAATATCCCTGGTGGTCCAGTGGACTGCTTTCTGCCCAATTGCAGGCATCTGTATCAATAAAAAAAAAACTGTCCTATATCCCTGGTGGTCCAGTGGACCTCACTCTGCCCGATCATGGGCATCTGTATTAATACACCCCCCTCCAATATCCCTGGTGGTCCAGTGGACCTCACTCTGCCCGATCACGGGCATCTGTATAAATACACCCCTTCCAATATCCCTGGTAGTCCAGTGGACCTCACTCTGCCTGATCGCGGGCATCTGTTTTAATACACCCCCCCTCTACTATCCCTGGTGGTCCAGTGGATCTCACTGTGCCTGATCGTGGGCATCTGTAAAAAAGAAAACATCCTATTACCTGGTGGTCTAGGTACCCCCCTCCCCACCCGCCCACTGAGCCCCACCGCCCGCTCCCCGGTCAGCGGCGGGTGGCACACCCACCCACTTGCTGCCCTGCCGCCCATTGACTAACATTCTCGGTAGGGCTGCATGCCCATTGGTTCACAGCGTGAGCCACTGGGCGTCAACCCTTATCATACTAACATTCCAGATATGAATGATTCATTCACATATCTGAATGTATATAATGAGAAACTGCACCGTGGCTCACGCTGCAGAACTCAGTGTGCGCAGCAATCGGCAGGCGTGGCGGGGCGGCAGGTGGTGGGGTGCTGCCGCCCGCTGGCTGACAGGGGAGCGGGGCAGTGGGGCATAGTGGGCTGGTGGGGAAGGGGTACCCTAGACCACCGGGTAATAGGACATTTTCTTTTACAGATGCCTGCGATCGGCAGAGTGAGGTCCACTGGACCACCAGGGATATTGTACGGGGGGTTATTAATACAGATGCCCGCAATAGGGCAGAGTGAGGTCTACTGGACCACCAGGGATACTGGATGGGGGGGTTATTAATACAGATGCCCACGATCGGGCAGTGTTCAGTTCACTGGATCACCAGGGATAAAGAACAACATCTTATTTTACAAATGCCCATGATTAGGCATGGGGCACCACCTGTAGCTGGAGTTAGGCCACTCAGGGTGGCAGCTGCCATGTTGCACCCTGCACGCGGCAGCTCACCTGTGGGTGGCCATCAGTTGTTCCTTTTTTTTGGCTTAACTTTGTGCTGGCACAGGTAGGGGTTGTGCATGCATGGCTCTGTACATCCCAGGCTGAATATCGGGCTGTGCAGGTTATGCATGGGCACACCCCCACCTGTGCTCAGCATACATTACTGATGCGCTCCAGTGCATCGATTTAGCTGCCGCGCACTTTTCCCTTTTGAATATCACGCCGGGGTGCATCAGTGGGTTGCACATGGTGCAACAGTGTTGTGCCATGCACAACCCTTTTGAATATCTGGGCCTAAGTATTTAAATATGCAAGTTGTTGCATTTTGAAAGGGCTAAGCAAATCTCCAGTTTAATAGGTAACCAATATTTAACAAGCTGTTTCAATTTCCTAATGACTATCTGATAAGCAGCTTGGAGCTCTGTCTCCAACATTATATAAGCAGAAAAAAGGGAGCATTTTATTTCAACTGGCATAGTAATTTATAGTTATGGAAGGATACACTGACAACTCCAAAAATTCAATTTTTCCAACTACAGACAGCAAGATGGCTGTAGGCTCTGCTCACATCCATAAAAAGTGGAGGTTTCATTCTTTTCTACTAAGAGACAAAGATTTCTGTGCACAACTCACTAAAGACATTGAAGATTTCTTTGTGCACAGCAAGCCCACAGTCACTTTGGCAGCTATGAGGTGGGATACTCTGAAAGCCTTTGTTAGAGGCAGGTGCATCACTTACTCATCCAAGATAAAAACTGCAAAGGAGAAAGACCTCAAGGACTTAGAAAGTGGCCTCAAGACCCTTGAGACCAAACTCATGGAGTTGAATGTCAAAGACCAAAGCTTTCCGGCACAAATCACAGGCACAGCATGTAAGCTTAACACCTATCTGCAGTAAAAGGCAGAATCTGCCCTGCTTCAATTCTACAAAGCATTTTAGGATGTGTGACCCTGACCCACTTGTTATGCAGAAAGGGTTAAACACTAGGATCTATTTTGTCCTCTCCTATTCTGCCATTGTATGTCTCTTCCCTGTCTAATTGTGTAATCAAATTTTTCTTGTGATACCTACAGTAGCAACTGGCCACTCCAATGGTCCCACTCCAACTCCCCCCCCCATTATCTCTGTTCCTTCACTTGCTGTTTCTGTTCTATTCTTTCATTCTCCCCTTGCTTCTCTGTGGTTAAAAATACATGTGAATCTTTATATGAAACTGTGATCCCTTGGTTTGCAAATGTACTGTATATAATCATATTGTTGAAATGGGTACAGAAAGCTATTTGGGTTTATTAGAAAAGACAACAATCTGAGATACAGGGGGTGACCCCGAGATGCATGTTGGCCTCCACAAGTTTGTTTATAGAATAGTCAACAGGAAACCAGCTCTGGGACATGGTTAAGAGGGTATTTCATGCACTTACAGCTCCAAAAGTGGATAGGGGACTTTGACCACCTAATTTTTATTTATATTATTTAGCTATCCATAGCAGTAAGTATTTCCAATGGCATAGGGAATCTTTAGGAGAAGACACTTCTACATATATTCCTCAATGGTTAGATATTGAAACTCTTCTGTGTAGATAGTTGAAAATAAATATCACCTCTCTTTTGCATATGCCACCTAAAAACATTTCCTATGTCCTCCAGGATACACCAATAGCCACTTCAGTGTGAGCCCATAGGCAATTATGCAAGTTACTATGCCTGGATCCTACAAATACCCTACAAAGCACATTTCCCAGCCAATTGTGGGTAATTTTAATTTTAAAGTGGATGGGCAGGTAATTCTCCCATTTTTGGCCCTACAGTGAGATTAAATTGGTTGAACAAATCACATTTAATGCCATACTTGTAAAGTTTATTGACTTTCAGCGCACCTGTAATGCACCCAATAAGGATTGTTTTAAATATCTGCAGCTCACCCATGTATCGTTTAAGCATTTTGGTTTATCTTCATTGTCTAATGAACATGTGCAGAAGCTTCTGTCCTTGGTGAAATGGGCATTTTCCTTTCATGCCTATCTATCTTTATATTCTCAGTTATATTTTTCACTTCCCATCAAAGTAGTGGGTACAGCTATATATTGGGTTCAGGCTATTCCTAATCCAAATGGGACTTATGATAGGGGCACTGTTTGGGCAGATATGTATAAATATCTTAAATGATAGATATCAGTTTATGCAATTACAGCTGTTACACAATGTGTATTATACACTTAAATTATAAAAAATGGGTAGGGTGCCGTATGGCTCTTATAGTAGATGTCAGAATGGTCCTGCGTCAGTGATACATATCATGTGACAATGTAGCAAGATTAAACCATGTTGGGATATAATATGACTGAAGCCTGACCATCTTTTAGGTTTAGACCGTATGTTCTCCCCAGACATTTGTCTAATTGGTGATTACAAAGATAAATTAATAGGGAAGCAGACAAATTATATGGCTTTAATCTCTGTTTGTGCCAAAAAAGTAATTTTGAGGCATTGGTGTGATCAGACTATACCTACTTATGCTGAGTGGTATAATAAAATTCTATTTGCCCTTCAAGCAAAGAAAATGATTGCTAGTATGGCAGATTGTCTGTCTGCTTATCAACAGAAATGGGAACCCTTGTGCACAATGTTGTTGCTAAATGCTTAATTCGAAGGACACACTGTCTTACTGTTTTTCTTAGGAGGGGTTGAGGGTTATATCTCCCCTTAATATTAGAAGTTTTGAGTTCATATCCATTTCAACATATTATCCTTTTGGAGTAAGTTTCTTATGTTTTATGCCAGAGTATGGTTGGGAGGGGGCAGAGGGAGGCACAGGTGGGAGGTTTTGCTGTTTTTTTCCTTCTTAGTTTATTGTTTTGTGTTGTTAATGTCCTTTTGATATATGTAATTTCTCTATTTTGTATTAATAAAATCTCAAAGTTTATTAAATTAAGAAAAACAGCTCTGGGACAAAATATATTATTTTGTTGCACCCGTTAAGAATAGATATGCTTTTTAGTCTGGCCTAAAGAAAGGAAAGGACAAAGTTTTTATATATTTTGTGAAAAACAGAAGACATTATGGCAGGATAACTCACTGTTAGTCCTTGTTTGTGTGTGTGTGTGTGTGTGTGTGTGTGTGTGTGTGTGTATATATATATATGTATATATATATATACACATACACACATATACAGTATATATATTTTTATGGAATTTCTGCTTATGAAACATGGCAGTGACAGCAAGGCCCATGGGAGAAACCTAGCTGTTTAAAGGGGTTTGACCTCTGACCTGAAGGCCCCTTTCTTGCTGAAGCTAAGTTGGCTAGAGTTTCCTTTTCCTGTTTTAACACATATCTGCCAAAACCTGTGTTGTTGTTATAAAAATCATGTTCTCAGAAGCCACTGCTTTGAACCCAGGAAGGCTGCTATAAAAAAGTTGCATTTATGGGGTATCAAGAGAGAAACTGTGTTTGGAAAGCCTATGTGAAATATCTCAGAATGTTGTGAAATAGATCATCAGAATGTTCTCTGAAACATCAAAAGGGGTAATCCTCACCTGCCATAAACTATGATCTGAGATTCACTTGGGAGAAAACATACTTGTTTTATAATTGGAATAGTTGGCCTTGTGCAGCGGCATGTAACTAATTCAGTATGCAGGACTGAGAGTGACCTCTCATGACAGCATCATCACAGAGCTGTGACCTCACAAGAGGGGTGGGACACTTTTTGCCTATGATATTGGCAAGTTGCTGAGGGAACATTGTATACTTATGTGTTTGAACTTTCAAGACAGACACTTCAGTTTCTGGACTCCTAAGAGACACTTCTGCAAAGATTGGTAACTAAAGCTTGAACTAGCTATCAACTGAAACTAAGATATAATTTAGTTAATCAGTTGCAAGGCACTCTTTGTTTCTGTATAATTGTCCAGTTTTATTTTTCTGACTGTAATCTGAATTTATATATGTTCTGTTTTAGTGTACTGTATTTATTTACTTTTTTTTATTTTAGTAAACTTTGTTTTCCATTAAAATGCTGCCTGAGACCTTCTCATTTTGGGTGTGAATGGTGGAATAGTTAATTAATTATTAATAATCTAACACAACTGTTATATATTTGGGGTGTCATCATATGTAGCCAAACTGTGTAGGATCTGTGTAGTGATCCAGCAGGTTAAAGGAAAATACCAGAGTCTCAATTGAGTTGGTAGGGGGTTGTGAACCAGACTGGTTTATGCCCTGTAGAGAGAAGCCCAGTTCAGATTGTCACACTGCTTTTCCCAAAGAGGGTGTGATAACTTGGATCCTTTACCTGGGTGTACTAGCCAAGAAAGGGTTCATATTTGACCCTGAGGCTCAAGACTGGTATTGTGCCCTGACACAAAGCAAACAGGAGGGTATCCCTGTTTGTCCCCTATCACAAATCGCAGTGGACCTGACCCCAGGAGTGGGTTTGTGACAGACATGACTTACAACAAGAGGATGCAGAGCTTGAACTGCCAAGCAAAAACATGTTATATAATCAGAGCAATATTTTTTGAGGGGGGACTCAGATGGTGGACCCTTTTGATTTCACTGCCTTTAGGAAGAGCTATCCTGTACAATTCTGTTTTTGTATATTTGATTGTTATTGATAATAATAAAATGCTAACTGTGAATGTTATAACTTCTCCTGGTCTACCTACACTTTCTGACCTATGCCTCTATGACAGTTAGTGTTAACACTGGGATTTACGCTGTGCATACTCACCACCAGGAGTTTTGTGTGTGGGTACTAGACCCGGTACCAGGGAAGCATAGAAAAAGGTATGGATCCTGCAACAGCAAGCCCAGGAGTGATTTACCAGAGGAATGGTAGCCAAACTAGAAACAGAAATGAAAGTCCAAACTGAGTCTGTACAGCTGGCACCACTGATGAAAGAAGAAGAACAGGCAGGGGCAGAACCTGAAAGCATATCTGCCTTCTTCAAATGGTGGGCTATAAAACACAGAGAGACTGAAGAGAAGAGAAGAGAAGAGAAGAGAAGAGAAGAGAAGAGAAGAGAAGAGAAGAGAAGCAAAGCAGCAACAGAAGCAGTGGTGACTGGACGTCATGCAAGCTATCAAAGCTGGAGGATCTGGTATCAGTCCAGCAGATCAAAAAAACACAAACAGCTGAAAAGACATTAAACTTACAAAGCTATGTCCCTCGGATGATATACTGCACATGTGTACTTGACAGTTTTTGAAAAGGTTGCCAGAGCCTGCCAACGGTCAAAACAACAATGGGTAATGAGGTTGGTACTTTATCTGACAGGTAAAGCTCAAGTTGCCTGCAACAATAAGGACACTGCAGTTAGAAAACTCTGATCTTGTGAAAAGAGAAAAACTTAAAAGATATGACATCTCAGGAGAGACCTGCAGACAGAGATCCCAGTCCCTGAAGTACCTCTCAGATGACAATCCTTGAGAAGCCTTCACCTGACTCAAACAATTCCTCATTAAATGCCTCCAACCAGAGGGCAAAACAGTCCCACAGATCATTGACATAATTGCAGTGGAGCAATTTATCAACATTCTTGCTACAGATGTGCAGCTTTGGCTGAAGGAACACTAACCAGAAAGTGAGGAAAAGACTGTTTCTTTGGTTGAGGACTATCAGATGGCCATATCGACACCGAAGCAGTGAAGCAATAGGCAAGGAATGGTAAGGCCCTCTTTTTCCTGATTTAACTCCAGTTTAGATAAGAACTCTGATGGGGGTAAACAATCTGCACCAAAATACTTTGTTTGCTGGCGTTTTAGAAGCAAGGGCCCTCCCCCAGTGCACCCACAAGCACCCGCAGCTGTCCACGTGATGACGTGTCAGGTGGGGAGCAGCCGGGTCACCTCCATAGGCTTAGTACAGTGCCATGCTTTCAAACAGCTCTGGTTTGGAGCCTATGTAGCCCTGTGAAATACTGATACCATGTACAGACTGACAGGTTGCCTGTCAGTCTGTACCTCATCTTGGTATAGCACGGACACATGTAGACTCCAAACTGGAGCTATTTGAAGCTACCACAATACAGATTATATGTATTGTGGTAGCTTCAAATAGCTCTGGTTTGGAGTCTATGTGTGTCTGTGCTATACTGAGACCAGGTACAGACTGACAGGCACCCTGGCAGTCTGTATGTGGGATCATTATTTCACAGGGCTACATAGGCTCCAAACCAGAGCTGTTTGAAAGCATGGCACTGTACTAAGCCTATGGAGGTGTCCCAGCTGCTCCCCATCTGGCTCGTCATCATGGGGACAGAAGCGGGCACTTGTGGGCATGCTGGAGAGGGCTCTTGCTTCTAAAATGCCAACATGGAGGGTGCAGAACCAACCAGATATATTTTTAAATAAATTAACAAACAGTAAGTTATCATTTTATTACTACTTGTGCATCTGCTAATCAGGCACCTCTTCACACGGAGGTGGGGCCCGATATGACGGGGACATTTCCCTTTTAAGCTTTAGTAATCACTGTTCAGAAGTCATACAGAAGACCAACAGAATATTGAATTATATTCTACTTATACTAAAACAAAGAAATATATCCTGGGGGGTATTCAGACAAACACATGGGCTGACTAGATGGATCAAGCGATCCACATCTGCTATCACATTCTTATGTTATGTTCTTATTCATGGGGCATTCCTTTGCAGAGGCAGGGAGTTTGTTATGCCACTGTACAGGACATACATCAGACCCCATCTTGATTGTTGTACTCCACTGTGGAGCCCTTATCTTAGAAGGGATATAAATAACCTTAAATGGATTCAGCGTAGAGCAACAAAAATGGTTTCAGGGCTAAGTAACAAAACACATGATACAAGGATGCAAAGTATAGGTCTCTACACTCTGGAAACCAGGAGGACTAGGGTGACATGCTACAAATGTTTAAAATCATAAAAGATGAGGAACTAATAGTGAATTTAGATATGGAATTCAACACAAGAGATGTAAATCTTAGGAGCCATAACAAACAAATTAAACTACTGAATCCAAAAAGAAACAAAATAAGTTTCTTTTTACACATCGAGCAGTTAAGTTTTGGAACAACTTACCTAAGGAAATTGTAGAACTGGACTCCTTGGAAGTATTCAAAATGAGGTTGGATCAGTACCTACGAGACATGGATCTGACAAGGCAGCCCCGCTGAGGTGGGAGACAGACATGATGGGCTGTAAGCCTTTTTCTGTCTAAACTCCAAGTATAGTTCCAAGTAAGATCTGGAAGTCCAGAAAAGAAAGAAGATGCCTGAAAAAGCAGTGGCAACAAAAGACTGATGAACATAAGTGGTTGATATAAGAAAATGCTGAAACTAAATTGATAACTGGCTGCGGTTTTGTTTCTGAGTAAACTAACAACATTCTCTCCAAGGTTAATTTAAGCTGCTGGGGGTGAGACAAAAACAGGGTGAATCAATGTTTGCAAAATGTAATGAGCTAATGTATAGTCTATGTTAATTGTCAGATGCAGGAACAGCTAGAACAACTGGTCATACCAAAAAAGTACAGTGTGGAACTGAGTTGTTACAGATAGCACATGATAGTCCTTTGGCTGGTCACCTGGGGAGGGACCACATCCATGCCAGACTATTGTACAGGCTTTACTGGCCCAAGATTTGTTGCTACCTACTGTGGTTCTTATACTGAATGTCAGAAAGTAGATCCATTATCTAAAATATCATGGTACCCCTGGTACCCCTTCCCTAGATAGATGTGCCTTTTGAGAGAATTGTAGTAGATGTGTTTGGACCCCTAGACAAAAGTAAACATGGTAATCGATTCATTTTGGTAGCATCTGACTGTGCTACTTGATACTCAGAGACAATTCCCATGCCAGAGCCCCCAAAGTGGCAGAAGAGCTTGTCAAAATTTTCAACAGGGTGGGCGTACCTAAAGAGATTATTACTGATCAGGGTAGTAGTTTGGGTGTTGCATTGCTGATGGAGCTGTACTGACTTGTAGGTATCTTTGCCATAAGAACCTCCCTTATCACCCTCAGACAGACAAACAGACGTGTTTGGCATTTTCATCAAACCTTAAAACACATTTTAAAAAGTTTGTAAAAGGTGTAGGGACAGACTGGGACCAATACTTACCACAGCTGCTTTTTGCTTACAGATTAGCCATGAACATCAGCAGGTTTTTCGCCCTTGGAAATGTTGCATAGCAGACAACCTAGAGGGCCACTAGGTGCAATAAAAGAAACATGGGAGGATAACCCCACACAGAAAGACTATTACATCTTATGCATGTGTACTGAGAAACCACCTGGAAAAACATGTTGAAACTGCCCACAGTAATCGGGAACAAGCCCCAAAACAGCAGGTGTTTGATGAACATGAGGTAAAAGAAAAGTTTTTGAGTGAGGTGTAAAAGTCTTGTTACCATTCCCCAATACAGAAAACAAAAATGAAGTGGCAAGGACCTTACGAAGTGGCTATGCTTTTTGGTACGGTTAGCTATAAGACTGAGACCCATAATAGGAGAAATCCTACCAAGATATACCATTCTAACCTCCTGAAGAAATGGGTTGTAAAAACACCAAAGGTTGCTTTTTTATAGTATTATCAGAAACTGCTAGAGAAGATACTGATATAGCTTATGACAGACTGGAACATACGAGCATACGAACATACGAAATTTGCCAGCAGATAAAGGCCTAGAGGTCTATCAAATCTGCTCGAATGTGCAGCCAGAACCCCTTATTCTGCAGCTCCCCTCCCTTCCACCCTTCCCCTTCATTAACCCTCCCCCCTGTCCTGTCCCATCCCCTTTTGAAGCAGTCCACTGTTCTACTGCATACCACTTCTGCAGGTAACGCATTCCACCCAGCCACCACCCTCTCTGTAAAAAAGTGTCTCCTCATCTCCCTCCTGAACCTTCCTCCCTCCAGTCTCATATCATGGCACCTGGTGGCCCTCCCCTCCCTTACTTTGAACAGCCCCTCAGAACCCATCTTGTTTATTTCTTTCATGTATTTAAAGGTTTCAATCATGTCACCGCTGTCCCTCCTCTCCTCCAGTGAGTACATATTCAACTCCTTGAACCTCCTCTCGTATGATAAGTCCCCCAGCCCCTTGATCATCTTTGTCACCCTGCGCTGCACCCCCTCCAGTAACTTAATGTCCCTCTTCAGAAACGAGCGCCAGTAGTGCACGCAGTACTCCAGGTGTGGTCTAACTAATGACCTATACAGTGGCAGAATCACCTCCTCCCTCCTCGAGGATATACCCCTTGCAATACAACCCAGCATTTTGTTGACCTTTGCAGCTGCTTTCCTACATTGTGCTGAGTTGTTCATTGACCCTGTAATGAGCACACCCAGATCCTTCTCCTCCTCTGTCTGGGCTAGCTGCACTCTCCCCAGCTGGTAACTCATCCTTGGATTCTTCATCCCAAAATGCAGCACTTTGCACTTTTTGACATTAAACCCCAGTTGGCAGGTGTCTGACCAGGTTTCAAGCTTTGCCAGATCATCCTGCAACCCCTGCCATCCCCCTAGGTCATCCACCACGCCTACCTTGGTATCATCAGCAAACAGACTGATCTTGCTGTTGATGTCCCATGATATGTCTGCAATGAATATCCCAAACAACACTGGTCCCAACACCGAGCCCTGTGGAACACCGCTCGTCACTGGCATTGGGTGTGAGAGCTCCCCACCCACCACCCTCTGTTGCCTTCCCTGAAGCCAGTTCCCTACCCAGCTCACCAGCTTTGCACCCGCCCCTGTGCCTACTAACTTTCTTCCCAGCCTTCCATGTGGCACCGAGTCGAATGCCTTACTGAAGTCCAGATACAGGACATCCACTGCATGGCCCCTGTCCAGTTGCCTAGTTACCCAGTTATAGAACTCCACCAGGTTGGTTTGGCAGGATCTGCCATGTATGAAGCCATGCTGTCTGCTGTCCTGTAGTTCCTTTGGCCTCTAGGAGGGCCACTAGCCTCTCCTTCAGGATAGTCTCCATTAGCTTACCCACGATGGATGTGAGGCTCACTGGTCTGTAGTCTCCCGGTTCATCCTTGGGGCCACTCTTGTGGAGTGGCACCACATGAGCCATCCTCCAGTCCTGAGGTACACACCCTGAATGTAGTGAGGCATTAAATAGGCCTGCCAAAGGTCCTGCAAGGACCTCTGCCAGCTCCTTCAGTACCCTGGGGTGGATGCCATCTGGGCCTGGCGCCTTGTCCACCCTCAGTGCCTTCAAACCCTCTCGAACTCTGCCCTCCATGATTTCCCCATCTGTCACCACTTCCCCCCCTGCTTCTGCCATTTCTCCCACCTTGGGTGTCACCCCCCTCTTCTCTTTAGTTATGCGTATTGGTACGGAACAAACTGTAACTTCTGATGCTGTAAAGGTGAATGTTTCCTTACCCACAGAACAAGCTTCAGAAATTCATAACTTGGGAAAGACATTCAAAAGTACTTTTACCACAGTGCCAGGTCAAGCAAATGGGACTGAGCACATAATAGTGACAGATTTCTCACCCTATCGGGCAAAAGACATACAGATTACCAAAGTGGTTAACTGTGGTTCTTTAATGCAAAGGCCATAGTGCAAAGGACTGTGTCCAGAATCAGCCCAGAAGACAGCTGATGATCATCAGCTCTGTTCATTTGTTACATATCTGGCCTGTGCACATACCCTGCTTGGACTACAAATACTACAGGAACCTTACTTGTACTGCCATTACGTCCATGTTGGTTAGGGTTTGTAGTATGTTAGGGTGTGTAAGAAAGCTGCTGTTATGTTTGAAGCAGTTATACTTTATGCAAATGGATAAATTGTGCTACTCTCTACATCTTGTCTTGCCTCCTAGGTATACTGTGTAGAAGGTTAGACTCTGTAGGTCAGCTGCTATTATGCCTGGTGCAGCTGTACAATTTGTGCAAATGGATGAATAGCGCTCCTTCCAATACTTTGCCATGCCCTATGACCAGGAGTGTCCTGCATTGTGCAAATGCTGACTCATTTTATTAGTACAGGATTATTTAATGCATCTATTTAACCCACTCCCCTATGGTTGAAGTTGCACCCTGTCTGGGTAAGTTTTGTATCCTAATATTTATTGTCCACTTGAAATCCTGTGGTCCCAGAAATGCTGTATGTAGGCAAGGCATCCGGTTTGAGATCCAAACTTGTGGTAACTCTGCTGCTCTGGCTAGAGGTTTCCTGCAGGGATGCCATGTGGGCTGCTGTTAAACTGCTTTGCTACTTGAACCTAATTATCCAGTACCCCTTGTTTTCCCTGGTTACTCCCTTTCTAGGGAAGGATGATTTTTAAAGAACTGCTGATGCCTCAAAGAAAACTTTGAAAAACATATTTAGGTACAATTCAGCTTGCATTCAATATATATTTTCTATAGATTTCTCCTTCCCATTGTTTATTACTGAGGAAATTTTCAGGAATATATGATCTTTATACCTTAGAGTTAATTTGCCTCTTTAGCATACTTCCTACTTCAAATCATATTACTCTGCCGTGACATCACAATCTGTTACCATGGGAGTAACTGTGATGTCACAAGCAGTGCATTAGGACCTCAGGTAGGGAGAAAGCAGCAGGAATAGACAAACTCTTCAGCAGCAAAGATCTGTTTTCATGCAAATTACACCAGTAATAAATAATGGGGAGGAGGAATACAGAACTAATGTAAAATACACGTCGAACTGTGTCTAAGTATTATGTTTTATTAAAGTTCACCTGAAGGCGTCAGCTACTCTTTAACTATTGCAGGCCTCTGTCTTCATGTGCACCAGGGTCTAACCTTCCTCCCTCAGGGTTAAGGTGTTTTCCCACTGGATCCCAGTTACACTATATGTTAGTTATCTCATACTTTAAGGGCTCTGGCATGTCCCAGCTCACTCTTTTCCCTGATATCTAGACTGTGTTGGCTCCAAAGTTAACCATGGTACTGAAAGGCTTAGCTGCTGCCACATCCTATACTTCCAGAGGGGGTTGTGACCTGCTGTCATGTGCTGAGCAGGGTGTGCTGTGAAGTGGCTGGCAAACCCATATGACAGTCAACACAATCCTGAAAACATAGAGCTACTCCTGTAATAATTGCCAAATGATGGTACTCCAACAAAGGTAAATTCAACCACAGAATGTTTAGTTGCCAAAATAACAAAAACAAATAAAAATGGTAGAGTGCCTCACCAGTGTACTACATGCCCCAGCACTTTGGCAATAGCCTTCCTCAGGGAGCATGGCCCTAGCAGGACCCTCTTATAATTTTACAAGGTACAAGAGTATGACATCATTTATTTACTTAAACAGGTGTTCAATATTTGAACTTTTAGGTGATTCTGTGATCTTGATTGAATCTGTTATTTTATATGATTTTAATAAATGGTTTGTTGATGTCTGAATGTGAAGCGCTTTGAATTGGAATTGCGCTATACAAATAAAAATATTATTATTATTATCATGGATTTGATTGGCATATAACAGTTACATATCATGAATGCCAGTGTGATTAATGAATTACAAAATTTTCAAAATTAGTTCCTATAATAAACTACCAAGTGAACAAATACCATCACACTGTGAACCTACCTGATCTACAGTCTCTAATGGGGGCTATCATGTTATAAGGTATATTGATATTTACTATGATGTGCTTACAAACTATTATCCAGCATAGTTATTTGTGTGGTGTTAGTGTGCCACCTACAGCCATTAGCTACAATGCTATGATCAGCATAGTTTTATGAATAACTGTATTCTATCCCAAAAGCTGCATTAGTCAGCAAAACGCTTATCACAGTGTACGGCAAAACCTAGCAGCCTTGGTTGCCAGTTGCCTACCAGTATACACCAATAGAATTGCTTTGTTTAGTTCTTCGGCAATGCAAATGAGCCATTACCAGGTAACAGACTTTCTTATCTCTGAGTATAAAACTTTGTGTAAGACTGTTTTTCACTGAGTTTCTCTATGAGAACATTGAGGTGTTCAGGGTTCTGAATTCTCAGCTGGTAAGCTGTCCTTTTTACATGTATTTGGGAATAAACCTTTTATTCTGTGACCTATTCTTCTGTGTCGTGTTTTGCCATCAGGTTTAGAACCCCTGCAAATCCAACAAATGGTGACTGTGGCAAGGACCAGACTGGTCAAAACTGTACCAGTATGCAAAAAGGTGCACAGATGAACAGGCATGGGATCACGAAGGCACTCAAACCAGCCACTTCTCATTCAACCCATAAGGACAATCTTGCAAGCCCATCCCACCATGAACGGGACTGGAAATAGTGCAGGTGCTCAAACCTATGCCTCCTCATTCACCTAGTGGCACAGATCTGTGGGATTCCATACCCAACCCTGTAACTGTCTAGCTGTTGAGGTCGAGCTGGCTCCATATGCCTCAGACTCTTATCTGGTGCAGGAAAAAAGGGGAACCTTTAGAAAAAATGGCCATGAATGCAGAGCTCAAACTAGACATCTCAAACGTTATGACCTCCCATGGAGGTTGGGGTGATTTAACGCTGGACACAAAATCACAAGCCCATCTGATACGGTATGTTTTCAAACTGTATTTGAAGACAAATCCTATGGTTAAGAAACATGATCAAAAAGGTGTAATGGTTGCCAGCCTTTATATTGCACTACAGACAGTGGAAGCGGAAGTCCTGATTCTGAAAAAGGAATTGGGCACCAAATCCCAGGAAGCAGGCGAGCAACGGAGAGAATGGGAAAAAGAAATTGAAAAGCTTAGGAATGAAACTCAAAGTGAACTTGAGTGTACTGTTCAGGACAAAGACAGAGAAATGGTTAGGTTGAGAAAGGATTTTGGAAGGTTGCAGCAGGATAAGAAGCATGTGTTATAAAGCAGTAGCACACTCACCATCAGATGATAGAAACACGCACTGAAGTATTCCAAACTCATCGCCATCAGATAATCCAAACAGTGGAGAGTGCTGCAAGCACTCAACTTATGTTTCACCCTAAACAAGGGCATCCCCAGAGCTAATTAGCAACCCAAGTCAGGTGTACTTATATACAAATTAAAGTTAATCACATGTGTCATATCATCCAATCCTTATACACATAAAATAAATTATTCATTTTAATAAGTGCATCAATACCTTAGGCAATTATAATATGCATCAGAAATAGAATATTTCTTTTGTTAAACTGTGATTAATAATAAAACCATCACCAGTGCAAAACATATCTAGGCCCACATATTGAAAGAAGATGCGCAGCCCAAGCTGGAGATGTGTGGCACATCTCAGAAAATGCGCATAAGCGTGATATTCAAAAGGAGAGATGCATCATGCATTTAGAAATGCGTGATCATGTGGAAATAATGTAAGCAGCACAAAAAAAGGGGGCGGGTACATGAATATGCTGCACCTCTGTATATTTAGCTAAAATGTGTGGTGCATCTGCTGTGCATTCCAGAAGTGTGCCATGCAGTTAGAAAAAAGGATGGCATAAATTGGCCAGCCACCCACAGGAAGGCCATCTGACTGCAGGCAGGCCATCCTGAGACAGCCCTTGGAGGTGTACCAGGATGTGCTCCAGGCACCCATACACAACAGTCATGACAGAATGGAATTACCCAAAGCCACAGGTGCCAGCACACCATGGGCACCACTCAGAGAGCCATCTCCCACACCCATCTGGGATGTAGACACCCAGCTGCCACATGCCAGTGCTGTCTGGTGCCCCCCAGCACACCAGCAGAGCAGATGGCCACACTGCAGCACATGTGCCAGGGGCCATGGCCTGCACCCATGTGGCCTGCAGGGTGCCAGCCGGTGGTGGCATGCATCCAAGGTGATATCTGGGACAGCAGTGTCCAGGTAACCTGGTGGTATGAGTGGCAGCCTGGCATGGGCCAGGGACTGACCTGTGGCACACACCCACAGTGGTACACCATAGGTGCACACAGGTGGGATCCACGTACTCAGGTACCTGGTCACCCTCTGCACACTGCCATTCCTTGCAGCTGTCACCATATTCCTCTCATATGGTGGTGTGTGGGGCACTGCAGGTGACTGTAGCTGCATAGAGAGCTGGTGTATCACATGCATGTGATATACCGATCAGACTGTGTCACCCTGTGCTCTCCCCTGTCTTATCCAGGTGGGCACCTGTGGCCACTGTCCAGGTGGGCCCCCTGTACCCCAGTCTGAGCCTGTACATGGCTATGGGTAATAGCACTGTACCTAGGCCAATGCAGTCCTCCCACCCACACACAAACATTCCATCGCACCTGCCTGCTAGTCTGCAGTACCTCCTGTTCGCCTTTATGGGGTGGTGGGGGCAGACCTACAAAGCTGTAACTGCACATGCCTGGGGTATGTAAATGGCCCGAATACATTCCAGTAATGAGTTGTGCATATGGGGAATGGGCTCGGAATGGGCAATGAGGAAATTTGCATATCCCGGCTGAATATTGCAATCTTGCACACTGCGCATGTGGCCGTTTATCATGTATGTCCCTATGTTCCGCATAGTGCTCAGGTCACCTGCCATGCCGTGCATCTCCCACTGTGTGATCACGCAAGTTTTGGATATTCAGCTGGACATGTGTGATCATATCTTACAGCGCATATTCTGAATATACCATTATTTTTATGCTGGCGCATTCTCAGTTGCGCGGTGCAGGCAATTGCGCAATACATCCCTGGGACTTTTGAATATGGGCCCCTATTCTTCATTCTAATGAGTCTTCCAACTTCAGCAACTGTACAGAAACATCTGCTGTAGCCTGCAACAAGAAAAAAACACTGAAATGTGTAAGAAAACAGTAGAAACTGTTTCGAGACTTCATATGGGTGTTTGTTTGTGACAGTCTATAATCCCAACTGACTGTTCCTTTAGAAATACAGGGAGGTAACGGAGGTCATGGAGATCAATTGGGGGGAATTTTTGTGCTATGCCTCACCATTTCTTTAGCAGAAAGGGAGATAACTCAAACTTTCCATTTAAGCCTGGTGGGTGCAATGCACCCGACCTGTATGTCCATTGTTGTTCCTTGCAATTCAGTACATTCTCTTAATCCCTACATCTGTCATTTCTGCTTACTGCCTCTATACAGGTGTCAGTCAATCTGTGGCTTTTAGATGGGTTACTATGGACATGTGCTGCCATAGCAAAGTCCAAAGTTCTGTTTTTATGGCCGGCACATGTTCATTGGCCCTGAAGCAAAATTGTGAAATAGCAGAATATGTTTACTAATCCTAAAACAGGCAACATAGAAACAATCAAAGGAAACACTGACTGTAACACTGAGGGAGTGGTATACATGCTTGAATGCTTCTGTAGCAACTACTAGTGGGAAGAACCAAGTGAAAATTTCACTTCAGGGTCAATGAACATGTGCTGGCCATAAAAAACAGAAATTTGGATTATGCTATGGTGGCACATGTCCATAGTAACCCATTTAAAAGCCACAGATTGACTGCCACAGGAACAGAGGCAGTAAGCAAAAATGTCAGAGGTGGGGATTGAGAGAATGTACTGAACTGCAAGGGGCAACAATGGATATACAGGTTGGGTGCATTGCGCCCACCCGGCTTAAATTAGAAGTTTGAGTTATCTCCCTTTCTACTAAAGAAGCGGTGAGTGAGCCATAACACAAAATTCCCCCCCATTGGCATTCCTGACCACCTTGACCTCCCTGTATTTCTAAAGGAATAGTCAGTTGGGATTATAGGCTGTCACAGACAAATGCCCATATGAGGCCTCAAAACAGTTTCTATTGTTTTCTTACACATTTTGGTGTTTTTTCTTGTTGCAGGCCACAGCAGATGTTTCTCTACAATTTCTGAAGTTGGAAGACTCATTAGAATGAAGAATAGATATATAGTATATGGGTACTGCCTATTGTGCATGGATTTCAGCAACTGCTGAAATCTTGTTGTAGTACAGTTCAAAGGTCAAAAATGTTGTTGTACTATCGATGTAGCGTCACGCCGGTAGTACAACAACTTATGACCTTCCGCCTGATTGGCTCAGGCGTGGCTCTCAAGAAAAAAAAACAAAAAAACATGGTGGTGCGATTTAGCGAGCGCCGAGCAGCCGAGTCATCGACTTTGAAGTTGGGAGTCAGGACACGGAGAGCCATACATGGCTCCCTTTCTGAACACACTTTTTTTTTCTCCACAATTTTAAAACTATGCAGAGGAGAAACTGACAAGTTGGACGGAGCGGGAACATAAGCGAGCAGGAGCACCAGACGGAACAGGAGCAGCGCGTGCATACAGAAAGTAATGAAAAAAAAAACCCCATATACTATATAAAACAGTGGATGGGTGAACATCCACAACTTAGGCTGCATTCCCATCTCGGGCAGTTGATGACATCAGCTAGACCTCTCTGTGATGTCATCAACTCCCTCGATGGAAACACAGCCTTGTTGTGGATGTTCACCCATCCACTATTCTATATATAGTGTATGGTGGAATGCTGTTGTGCATGGAATTCCATGCCTGGAATATGCTTGCTCTGCTGCAATAGTGACATCATTATAGATCAAGGAAGCACTCCCGATCAATCGGAGTGCTCCTTTCCTCCGCTTGTGAGATGCTCTTATTCTGTGAAGAGCGTTTCACGGGCAGATGCCCTGGAAACAGGCAGGTTTGGGGGAGTTTTTTAAAATACATATATATTATTGATCACTCTTGATCAATAATATGTTAGTACGTCCCCCGTTGCCACTCATTGCTAAAAATGAGTGGTTTCATTAGCCTTCAGCTTGAGTCCGAACAGCTCAGCTTCGGTTCGCTGTTCTTGCTCAGCTGAAGGAACGTGAAACCACTCATTTTTGGCAACAAGTGGCTCCAGGGGATGTATTAACACAGATTATACTACAGCAGAACAACTTGGAATGCTGCCACATAGTTGCTTTCCGCTATCCAGTTAATCTGGAAGTTGTTGTTTTTTTTAAACTTGAACTTGCAGAAACATCTGCAGCAGACTGTGTCAGTTCACAAAAAAAGAAAATATAAAAATGTCTGTTCTCCATTGTCTTCACTAGCTGGTTTTGTGTGATTTTCTATGCTGTGACTGCCCATGCACTATAAAAGATTGTGTATGAGCAGCCATACACAAACAAGGATATTTCTTGTATCTCGAGGTTCCATTGGTAACAGAGCACCTCTCGAACTACACTCTCAAGGTTATCTGTTACCAAGAAAACCTCTCGATAAAAGGATATCCTTGTTGTGTATGACTGCTCATACATAATCCTCTATGTTTTGCACTGGTGATAGTTTTATGATTTTTTTTTTTGCTTCTCCATCTCCGGGCCAGCCTCTCCTTCAGGCCTTCCTATGCCCCTCACTGCCACACTGCCATGATGCAGCCACCCCATTACCCCATACTGCAGCCCCCTGGGTAGCCCAGACATAACCCTTCACCAGGTGGGTACTTCTCCTCCAAGGGGGAAGGCACCGGTGAGGCAGCCAGCACAATTCTTGGCCAGGGTGCTGCTAGAGTGGTCCGTGCACTGCTTGAGTTCTCATAGCAGTGGGAGCTGGCAGCCGTCATCCAGTCGGCCATGGGGCTCTTTCCCCATTTGCTCCCTGGGGCATGGCATGCCACTAACATCAGGCATATGATGATGTTCACCATGCCCCATTAATTAGTGGGACCCTGCACGTTGCCATGCCCCCAGCCTCTGCCAGGAATCAACAGGCACTAGGTTGCTACCTTGCCCTCTCCTAAGAGAAGGCGGGCAGTCATCCGATGCTCAAGCTCTCTCTCACTGAAGGGTCCATTCCTGAACCCAGGTCACTGGCGTCGCAAGTGGAAAAAGCTGTTTTTATTATTAATCACATTTTAACAAATTAAATATTCTATTTCTGATGCATATTATAAATGCTTAAGGTGATGGTGCACTTATTAAAATAAATTATTTATTTTATGTGTATAAGGATTGGATAAAATGACATATGTGATTAGCTTTAATTTGTATATAAGTACACCTGAATTGTGTTGCTAATTAGCTCTGAGGAAGCCCTTGTTTAGGGTGAAACATAAACGGAATACTTGCAGCACTCTCCACTGTTTGGTTTATCAGATGGTGATGAATTTGGAATAAGGATCAGGTTTGCAGCTACTTGAACTCCAGTGTGTGTTTCTGGCATCCAGTGGCGAATACGCTTCTGCTCTGCTACATATTGTGACTATTTACAAGCTGCACCACTATCCCAGTGCATCCTCACTCTCTCTCTTCTATGTGTTGGTTTATTGGGGTGAGGCACGGGTTGTACTTTTCCAAAACTGGATTGAGAAACTTCAACAGCCAACAGCATAATGGAACACACAAACAGCAATGAGGAAACCACTGCAAGAGCAACCAGGGACAGCATTTATGAGTCTCTATTCACTGGCAACACACAAGAGAACCCATTTCTCACGAGTAAGCAAAGGGGAGCTACTGGCACCACAAATACTGTATGTGCTAATGGGACAGAAACTAGCAGTAGCAGCTCAATACAGGATGATTTTTTCAAACTTGAGAAACTATCTACTAAAGCCCGCAGACTTCACTGGGTACAACTTGTGATAGAAGCATATGCCACTGTTCAAAGAGCACCAAGGTAGTTACAGATTTTAAACGACCTGCCTCTGGCGAAGAGAGAACACATTTTAGTACTAGCTAGAAATACATCATGTAGGAAGCATTGCTTAAGTTGATTGATTTAATAATTGATGATGACAAACATAGACAGAGAGAAGTAACTGAGGAACTTACTGAGCAAGAGAAGATTGTTGCGACTTTTGAAACCCATGAAGACTTTGCTACATGCCAAGTGAAGTTTAAAAACTACATGATTGCATATGATAAAAGATTGCAGGGTCAAAAACACAACAAGTTTATACAGGACACTAATGATTATTTGAACATCCCAAAATTCAACAGGAAGAAAAAAGCCCAGACCCCACCAACACCTGCAGGCACATCACAAGGTAGTGCAACTAGCTCCTCAGTTGCCATGACAGCATCATCAAGGGACATGCCCTGTTCTATCCTAAAACCAAGCATAGCTTTTGCAAATGAATATAGCACTGGGGAAAGCAACTCAGAACTGGAAGACAGCAAACCTGAAATTATCCCTTTTTAAGGGGTCACTCCTCCTGGACTAGAACAACTCAGGAGGAGTGCCAGACAAACTCATTTCAGGTTCTCAGAAGAAATAGACAACCAAAGAAAATGAGGAGGGGGACAGAGGAAGAGGACAAGGAAGTGTCGGCTGGCATGCAGAATGGAAACCAGGAACTGCTACTAATTGTTATTAATATTTCTAGCAGGATTTTGACTAACCAAGAACTGTCTATACTGTCCAAAGGTTTATGGCACATATAAGGATTGTTTTCTCTCTTCGTAAGCTTCAGTAGCTCCCATTTTCCTAGAAAAATGTTTGCACAACTTGGTGCCATAATAGCGCTCATGGCAGTGCCACATTCCTGTGAAAAAATAGTGTGACCCAATATATGCATTCAATGAAAAACTTCACTATATTTTGATGACAGCAATTTCCAGAAACAATATCACAGACAAAGAATATAAGTACATTTGGAAAGAACATCCAATAGTGCCAGGATTTTATATGTTGCCTAAAATTTACAAAAATATAGAAAATCCCAGTGGTAGACCTATCGTTTCTGGAAATGGCTCTGTAACAGAAAACCTGGGTCACTTTGCTGATTTTTATTTACAGCAGTGTGTTGTCAAACTTCCTTCATATTTGAAAGACACAAGGTATGTGTTAGGGAAAGTTGAAAACTTTGTCTGGAATGAGGATTATACTTAGTTGAGCATAGACATCCTTATACACTTCCATTAGGCACCATCAGGGTTTACATGCGTGTAGATATTTTTTGGAAAATGCAGAGAATGCTAGTTCCACGCCAATAGATTTTTTGATTACTGCATTAGAATTCTTTTTGAAACGCAAGTTTTTTTGAGTTCAATGGCAAGTATTTTTTACAAGAATGTGGCACTGCTATGGGTGCTAGTATGGCACCAAATTATGTAAAACTTTTTCTAGGAAGATGGGAGCTATTGAAGGTTATGAACAGAGAAAACAATCCTTATATGTGCCATATTACATTTTGGCACCGATATATTGATGATTGTCTCAGTATCTGGCAAGGAGACAGATACAAAATTTGATAAATTCATGAAATGGCTTAATGCGAATGAGAATAATTTGAAATTTACGTATAAATCAAATGAAGGAAAAATTGAATTTTTGGATTTGGAGCTCAAAGCGAACTCAGGAGAAATAACAAGCACCAGTTGCATCAGAAAAAGGTCTACCACAAACAGTGTACTTAGAGCTGAAAGTGCACACCCTGAAAAACTTAAAAGTGCAATATCCTACAGTCAGATGCTGTGGTTAAGGCGTAATTGTTCTAGTGTAGAGGTATTTGAAAAACAGGCAGCTGATCTGGAGCTGAGGGTTCTACAAAGAGGTTATCAGAAAGACCTTTTAAGAGAATCTAAGGCAAAAGCATTGTCTAAAAACAGAGAGGAACTTGTGAAAGTAAAATCTCCTGAATCCAGTGACAGGGAGGTCAAAAATGTTGTGACCTTTGTCACTGAATTCAATAATGTTGCAGGCAAAGTGGGGAATGTGAGTTATAGGAACCAGAGTATTCTTACTGGAGATGCCCAGGTTTTGAGAGCAGTAGCTGAAAAACCTTGGATAACTTTAAAAAAAAACTGCCAATATTAAAGACAAACTGGTTCACAGCTGATTACAGCCAGTTCCAACACAGACTGCGTGTGAGATGTGACTCCCTAAGAGACAAGGAGGTTTCTTTAAATGGCAAAGATGTTGCATATATGAGTTCGCACAAGTGCAGAGGGAATTTAAACATCCAGTGATGGACATTACAGTAAAAATTCAAGAAACCATAACCTGTGATACACAGTTTGTAATTTATTCTTTATGGTGAGAGTGCAATAAAGTATATATAAGATGCACCACTAGAGCTCTCAAACTCAGAATTCAGGAGCACATTAGATCAATCAGGAATGCTAGACAAGATTCTCCTGTTGGTATGCACTTTCAAACCCATCACAATAATAACCCTGCCTGCCTAAGATTCATAGGTCTAGAACACATCCCACAAATAAAAAAAAAGCTGGAAACAGGCCAAACCAGCTCTTAAAGCATGAGAGCTACTGGATTTTTTCTCTTAGAAGTATAAAACCATTAGGTCTTAATGAACACTGGGACTTGAAACCATCCTTGCTTGATTAATTATGTCAAAAATGCTGTTCATATTATAAACAAAATGGGAACCTTACTGTAATTTAATTTATGTTTTAGGTTATTTAATTGAGAGTGACTGTACTTTTATCCAAGTTTAAACATTTAATTTTGATTTAGACCTACAATAACTATTGAAAAGATTATATGAGTAAGTACATAATAATAATTACATTTGCAGAATATAGAAAGTCTATATGATTGTCATATATGATGATTGAGACTGCTGTGTAATGTATGCTGTTGTTTTATTTTCTTGCAAGCTCTAACATCCTATGTTTTGCTCTGGTTCTATCTACCTACTACTGATGGTGTGTGTGATTACATCTGTTCCTGGGTTATTGAACCACAGCACCTTTCTCTCTACTTCTTGAATATAGAATGCCTTTAGCATATTTTAGCATGTTGCTGTGATTTAATTGACTATGAATTCATTATTGCTAAAAGGGCCTCTTCTTATGAAGTTATACTGAGATTTAAACATTTGTTTTAAAATAAGCAAATCTTAGACCATCATGAAGTAGATATGAGTGACATCAGTGTTGTTTTCTTTTCCTTTTGATTATTAGATGGTGTTTTTGCATTTAGCTTAAGGATCACATTATAATGGGTATTATAATTATTTCATTGAACACTTCACCTGAAGTTTTTTAAGAGCACTATAAAATTCCTGTGTAAGCTCCCAATAGCCACGCCCAATGGTGAAGGGTCAGTGTGGACCCGAAGTGCCGGGGCTCTAGTGGCCAGTGAGATTGCTCTCACACTGGCGGTCATTGTACCTGTTTGAATTATAAAAATAAATCTTGGGATTATTCAAACCAGTGTGTGGACATCAATCTGTGGAGTGCGTTTCTTCCTGGACTTGGTCTGTTTAAGGTTTGGCATACCTTTTCTTACGCACCCTCCCCCCTTATCTTGTAGCTCACAGCAATACCTTGGAAACGTGCTTTTCTTTGCCCCTCTGACTACCAGATCCATTGCTGCACTTCACAAGCTGTTTATTGGACTAGTGGAATACCTGAAACTTGAAAACAAATAAACTGCATGGAAATATACTAGCACAAAGAATGTGGGGCTTTAACTGGAAAAGAAGCTATAGTTTGGGCAGCTATGTTTGGCCTACCTGTTTTCTGCACTGTGTCTTTGCTGGTGAAACTCTGTAAAGCGCAATCTGAGTAGTTACCTGTTGACTGCCCAAGGCTGATGGCTATTTTGACAAACTTTTTACTTTGGCGTAATGGATCCGAAGTGGATGCGAAGTGACTGGTGATTATTTTTAGGTTAAATACTCTCAAGGTTTTTACTTATGCCCAATCTTGGATTCTTGGAACCATGAAAACTCTTTGTAAACTGCTATAAACTGCAGAACATTTACTGAACAATTGCTGACCAGAATATTGGTCTTGGAAAAAAAAAATGATTGGCAAGCTCTCAATTCCTGACTCCTGAGTGATTTGGCACGTCTTTTCTGGACTAAAGATAAGTTAACTGCATTAAAATCTGTATTTAAATTGTACTGAAATCTTCTAAAGGAATATATGCCTCATTCTTCTAGTTCAAATAATATCAGTTCACCTTGCTCTGCAGAATACTTGAATAGCTATTTATTAGCTGGTATAAGTAGTGTTTATCCTGGGACTAGCATGGAGGTTTTCTTAAATCATATAATTTGCATTTTGCACAACTGTGTCTTGTTTCAGGTGTATCCCACTGATGCTATACAGCATTATACCACTAAATACGTATTGATCTGTAGCAAAGGCACTGGGTATCAAATAATTTATAATAACTGCACAATTTACATGTGGATAAGCACTTTTTGTACTTTACAAGAATAGGATAAAATAATTAAAAGTATGCTGATCCAACAGTCTGAGATAATTTACGACTATTGATTAATCAATTAATGTTTACTGCCTGAGGGGTATTTGGAACCCCACAATTAGGCTAAGGCAGTTTAATGGAAACTGTTTTGCCAGCTAAATAGACTTAAAATAGCTGTATACTTGCTACTGCTTATATTGTTATTATACTATTATCTGCACTTTCGTGGAGGGTTAGATGTTTAGAGGAATATAGATAACACTTGAGACCATTCACCTTCTAAATTATAGAGGTTGAATTAACCTAGGTAGTGATACATTGCTGCAAGTCACAATTTAAACTTGGATATTTGTCAATTCTGCACTGTTGGTTACTTTCACTATCATTATTGTTTATTTGCACTACCATAGAATTCATTTTGCCTTCTGATTGCCTCGTGACTGCTTTTTAGCAACTGTATTGCTGTACTACGCTTTAATAATACTGCATTACCTGACTGCTGGGGCCATAGACCTTGGACTGAATTAATACTCAGAACTAGAATTGGCTGCACACCATGTAGTTTAATGAATGGTTGTAAAACTGGTGCAGAGCACAGGGCTTTGGCTTCATTGGGGACTGGAGGTCAACCTGGAGAGATGAAGGTCTATACTGGCATGATAGTCTGCATCTGTCCAGGAAGGGAAACATGCTCCTAGGTGACAGGTTTAAAGGCTTCCTTGGCAAGCTTTTTAAACTAGCCAAGGGGGGAGTTGCTGATAGGAAACAGGAACGTTCAAGCCTCTCCCACAAAACATGGCAGGTAGTAGGGTAAACACTGAGGTACAGAGCTTGACAGAGGGCAGAACAGGGGTAAATGGAAAAATGGACAAGGGCAATAAGAGCAGAGATGGAGTAAAAAAGGATTAAAGCCAACATTAAATGGAGGGCAATGAGTACCAATGCCCATAGTCTGGGAAACAAGCTTCCAGAGCTAGTAGCCCTGATGGAAGAGGAACACTTGGATTTTGTGGTAGTCACAGAAACATGGTACATGGACAACCATGACTGGGATGTCAACATACCAGGGTACACAATCTACAGAAGGGACAGGGAGGGTAAAAGAGGAGGTGGAGTAGCTCTCTACATAAGGGAAGGGATCAAAGCTACAGAACTAAAAAGTAAAGGGGAGGACAGAGAACTCTGGGTCACCTTGGAGACAGGGAATGGCATCACAATCCGCACAGGGGTTATATACAGACCCCGTCTCAAGGGAGGAAATGGACAAGAAAATGATAGAGGCATTCTCAAAATGGCTGAAAAAGGGGAGATACTATTGATGGGGGACCTGCATATGCCAGATGTTAACTGGGCTACATGGACTGCAGCCACATCCAAGAGCAGGGTCATTCTCAATGCCCTACAGGGGGCATGCCTTAGACAGCTAGTGGTGGAACCCACTCGGGAGGGAGCAATATTAGACCTTGTACTCTCAAATGGAGAGAGGATCACAAATTTAGAAGTCAGTAGACATCTGGGAACAAGTGACCACTGCACAGTGTGCTTCACAATAAACACAACCATTGAGACAAGCCATACAAAGACAAGGATACTGGACTTTAGAGGGGCTGACTTTGGCATAAGGGGTGAATACCTGAGGAATGCATTAGCAAATGGCCAGAAAGGAGGGGTGGAAGAACAATGGAGAAAAATCAAAACTGCCATCATGGAGGCAACAAGCCTTTGTGTGAAACAAATAAAGAAAACAAAGCGGAATAAAAAACCACTATGGTTCTCAAAAGAGGTGTCAGGGAAGGTTAAGGAGAAAAAGGCTGCATTCAAAAAGTATAAGGAATCACAGGCGGAGCCACGACAGGGGCTGTATAAATTAAAGCAGAAAGAAGTGGGAATGCAGTCAGAAAGTAAAGGCCCAAACCAAGGAAAAGATAGCCAACTCAGTTAGAGGATAAAACCTTTATAGGTACATTAGGTAGCATAGAAAGGTTAAGGGAGGGATAGTGAAGATTAATAAAGGAGAGGGAGGTGGGCAGAGGAGACAGGAAAAGGCAGAGATACTGAATGAATACTTTTGCTCAGTATTCACAAAGAAGAAGAGGAGGAGTTACCTAAACCAAACAGTAGAAACACTCTGGGTAGGGGGTTGACACTAGTCCATTTACAGAAGAAAGAGTCCTGAAAGAACTCCTACAACTCAAGGTGGACAAAGCAATGGGGCCTGGACAGGATTCACCCTAGAATCTAAAGAGCTAAGGAGGACCTAGTGACACCACTAACCACACTTTTTAACAAATCATGGGAAGATGGGGTGGTACCTGAGGACTGGAGGAGGGCAGATGTGATTCCCCTTCACAAAAGTGGGAGCAAGGCAGAAGCAGGAAACTACAGACCTGTTAGTTTGACCTCAGTGGTGGGAAAAATGATGGAATCACTTCTGAAAGAAAGAATTGTTCAGTACTTAGAGGCTAGCGGGGCACAGGACCCAAAGCAGCATGGATTCACAGCAGGAAGATCATGTCAGATGAATCTAATTGATTTCTTTGACTGGGTGACCAAAGTAATGGACCAGGAGGGGCTGTGGATATGGTCTACTTAGACTTTAGCAAGGCATTTGACACAATCCCACAAAGATTAATAATCAAGTTAGCCAGCCTGGGTGGGTCCCAGGGTAGTAGCCTGGGTACAAACTGGCTGCACAACAGGACACAGAAGGTAATAGTGAATGGAACATTCTGAAGAAAGGGGTTACTAGTGGGTACCTCAGGGCTCAGTACTAGGTCCAGTCCTCTTTAATGTCTTTATAGGTGACATTGCAGAGGGTCTGGAAGGAAAGGTATGCCTCTTTACAGATGACACAAGATCTGTAACAGAGTTGATACACAAGGGGGTAGAAAGGATGAGAAGAGACTTGCAGGTTGGAGGAATGGTCAGACATATGGCCACTTAGATTCAATGCAAAGAAGTGCAAAGTAATGCACCTGGAAATAAAAATCCAGGAGAAAGTACACAATAGCAGGGAGGGTACTAACGACAACAATAATGGAAAGGGATCTGGGTGTAGTCATATCAGATGACCACCTAAGGTGGGTAAGCAATGTGAGAAGTCAGTAAGTAGAGCCAGGGGATACTGGGATGCATAGGGAGGGGCATCACAAGTAGAAAAAGAGAAGTGATTATCCCTCTGCACAGACAGTTGGTGAGACCCCATCTGGAGTACTGCGTGCAGTTTTGGAGACCTCATCTACGCAAGGACATAGACAGAATGGAAGCAGTCCAGAGGAGGGCAACTAAAATAGTGCAGGGTCAACATCAGAAACCATATGAAGAGAGACTGAGAGAGCTTAATATGTATACCCTTGATGAAAGGAGGGAGAGGGGGGACATGATAGAAACTTTTAAGTACCTCAAGGGACTCAACAAAGTCCAGGAGGGTAGCATCTTTCAGAAAAAGAGATGTGTAAGAACAAGGGGACATAATTTAAAGTTAGAGGAGGTGGCTCAGGGTAATGTGAGGAAATCCTTTTTCACAGAGAGAGTGGTGGATGCATGGAACCACCTTCCTGGAGAGGTTGCGGGGTCTAAAACAGTGGGGGAATTCAAACATGCATGGGACAGACATAAGGCAATTATAGTGGGGGGTTGCAGGAAGTAGGCTGTTGGTTAACTAGAATCTGCAGCTTATCCAATAGGTAGGGAAATGGGCAGACTGGGTGGGCCAAGTGGTCCTTATCTGCCGTCAAACTCTATGTTTCTATGTTTCATTCAGCCAAATTAAAATTATTACACAGGTAGGTAATTTACAGAAAGAATTTGATATTCTAGTCTGATACAATCATAGTATCACTGCCATAATGATTTATATTACTAATATATCACCAAATTAACCTAGGTGCACAATGGTCACTACAAGAAGTGGGAAAGATGTCTCACTAGTAACAGATCAAAATATAGGGGATAAAGAACAAATCATTCTTGACAAACCAAAAAATATAACTTTCACAAAGAAAAATCAGACAGAATCAAAGGGAAGGAGTACAAAAAAACAGAATATGAAATGAAGGAGGACGCTGACTGGAGGTGGTTGAGTTGGGAACGGAAAGTAAATAATTTTATTTTTACTTGTCTGCTTCTTTGTGGGGATCCAGTGTGTGCAGGGATGCTGTGACACACAGTAGAAGGGCACAGGAAGTATTTTTGTGGTGAAATGGGGGTTTGAGAGGAAAGAGGTAGGCCGCAGAGGGAGGGACTGTAAAGGGGAAACTGGCAAGCCACGTGACTCCAAGTGGCCTTCAGAAGGCCGGAGTCTGTGGCATATAAATGGGACATTTTGGTAGTTTGGGACAAACGGAGGAGGACACTGACTGGATAAGATTGAGATGGGAACGGGAAGTAAATCATTTTTTTTTACTTGCCTGCTTCTTTGTGGGGATCCAGTGTGTGGTGTGTGCAGAGATGCTGTGACACACAGTAGAAGGGCACAGAAAGTGCATTTGTGGTGAAACAGGGGTTCTGGAGGAGCAAGGTAGGCTGCAGAGGGAGGGACTGTAAAGGGGAAGCCGGCAAGCCACATGACTCTGAGGGGCCTATCAGAAGGCTGGAGACCATATATATTTCCCAGAGAGCCAAATGGCCCCTTACGTGAGCGACCCCAGTGCATGAGTGTAGCATCTCAATTAGCATCTGCAGGGCAGCAGCAGGGAGGACAGCAGGCAGCAGGCCATGCTGGGGAAGGCAGAGTGGGACACAGGGAAGAGGAGTCATTAAAAGGGGAGTTGACCAAGTATAGCTCAGAAATATACTAAATGCCAGTCAGCCAAAGGAGGATGGGGGTCATAGGGAGTGGGCCATTATGCAGGCATGGGAAGGGAGGGTGTTTAGAGGCAGCCAAGAGGAAACGGTGGTAAGTTGTAATGGATGCAGAGCAGACATACTCTTGGGGATTGCATGAAGGCAGAGGGGTGTGTGGTGTGTAGGCACTTGATACAACATAGGGAGGAGCTTGGAGGGCTGAGAAGGGAGTTAGGTAGATGGGGAGGCAGGAGTGGGGGGAACACAAAAGGGAAAGGGGTGCTGATGAAGCAGTCACCAGAGGTTGCAGCAGGCAAACAAAAGGATAGACAAGGTGGGGGAACAAGGGGAGCAGTCAATCAGGAGCAGCTGGGAGCAGGCACAGATGACTGGAGGGTGGTCAAGCACCAGAGGAAGATAAGAACAGGGATAGGGTGGGGGAATAAGTCACAGAGAGGGGTGGCTGGAGTAGCTCAGAGAAGGCAGGACAATAGGAACGGATTCTCTGTTTTGGCTAGCCTGGAGGAGCAGGAAAAGGTGAGGAGTGGAACTGCAGAGAAGGGAATGGTGGAGGGCAGTAGGAAGGGTAAGGGTTACAACAGTGAGGTGGAAGGCATAAAATGTGGCCCAGGAGGCAGCAGATGCAATGGAGGGCAGAAGGAAGGTGGCATCATACCAGGTATGAGAGGGGGGAGGAAGGGGCACCTACAGAACAGACAGGACGGTGCAGCAGGCAGTCCCAGAATGGATAGCACAGAGGGAGGGGGGAACAGGGAAGAGGAAGACAGCAGGTCAGTGGGGACATAGGGAGCCAGTGGCAAGTAGGGAGTTAGGCAGGGGATAGAAATGCAAGCACAGGAAGCAAGGTGTTAGAGTAGAAGAGGAAGGGTACGAGGGTGGAGTCAGAAAGTCTAGCCACAAGAGGTACAGGGGAAAGGATGGGGCAAAGAACAGGGGACATAAAGGGCTCAGGGAAGGCACAAGGGTACATAGGAATGGGGGAAGCAGGGGGAGATCAAGTTGTGGGCAGAGGATTAGCAGGCAGCAGGAGGGTGAAAAAGATAAAGGAGGGAAGGTCATCATTCTGGGGGACTCAATACTTAAGGGTGAAACATGGGGGGGAAGGTGCGCCAGAAAAAGCAGCATTTGGGTGGAGTGCATGCCGGGCATGACAGTGGGTATAGTGGGACAGCATATTAGCAGATGTGTGAGGAAGGTAGGGGGAAAAAACACACATTGTGGTACACCTTGGCACAAATGACCTGGAGGGGAGTAGGATAGAAGACATGCAGGACAGTTGCAAGGAACTGGGGAAACTTTGCAGTACAGGTGGAAGGGCAGTAGCTTTCTCAGAAATCCTACCTGTGCCAAGAGTGAGTACAGCCAGGAAGCAGAGTATCACTGAATTCAACGGATGGCTGAAGGAATGGTGTGGGTCCATGGGGTATGGATTGGTGGTGGGGGGGCAACAAGTGGGAAAATACAGACCTGTGTGCAGAGCACAGGTTGCACCTTAGTAAGGAAAATTATAATTTAAACTAGGTAAAGGGGGGCAAAGGGGTGAGAATTCACCAGGAGTGGGGGTCCTTTGGATCTTCCCCCACAGCAAGGAAGGAGCCAAATTCAGATAGGAGGGGAAATGGAGGGGAGGGTAAAGGCGCAGAGCGCAGTAGTCAAAATAGAGAGTGGTATCATTGAATGCTAGGAGCCTGGGGAGCAAGATGGCAGAGTTGCAAGCTTTGGTGGCAGAAGGGGATGCAGACATAGCCACCATTACTGAGACATGGGCATTCCAATACCATGACTGGGACCTAGCCATTCTAGGTTTCAAGCTATACCGGAGGGATAGGGAAAAGGCGAAGGGGGTGGGGTGGCCATCTACATTAGGGAAGGGATAGGGTGTAATAGGCAGGAGGGGGAGGAAGGCAGGGCAAAGGTCATATGGGTGCAACTTTACAGCCCAAGGGGGAGCAAGATTAGACTGGGCGTAGTTTATAGGCCTCTGACACAGAACAAGGAGACTGATAGGGAGTGGGGGAGCAGTTAAAGAGGCTTAGTGGCAAAGGGAGCACTGTGGTGGTTGTGGTGGTCTAACACGGTGCTCTGTGTAGTATTCTACTCTAAAGGTGGTGAAAAGAGATGAGTGAGGCACCAAGGTCCGAATTATTGTGGATAAGATAACCGTTGCCCAGACAAGGAGAGGCAGGAGTCGTCCTAGAGATTCAGTGCCCGTAGGGCGTTTATTTTGTACCAGAGGGTAGGGAGACACAATCACAGGAGGAAGGAGGAGTCACCCAAAGACAATAGGGTGGTAAACAAGACAGATACTTTATCTATGACTACTAAACTATTACAACAAGAATAGACTAAAGGCCTACTGCCACTCTTATTCTATAATTATTCTACAATTCAATGAATTTAGGTGAGGATCAGATGACATACACTACTCAAAACAGGATTTAGTTAAGCTATCCCTACACACTTCCACCAAAGTCCAGATGTTACAAGAGTCCAGAAATCCAGCGTCTTTGTGTACACCGTTGGTCTGCGATGGTAGCTATGAAGGGGAAACAAACGGAACAATAGATGCTAACACAATTCCCAGCAGGGACCTTATAAAGGCCACTGGGTGGTGAGAAGTTTGTTAAACAGACCATATGATTCTTTGGCAAAGCTCACTCTCTCCAAGGCTGCCGGAATAAAGAACCAGAGTGACTGGTTCCAGAAATTGCCCACTGATGGGCTGTCGGATTCCTACTGAAAAAAAGGGTTCCTCGGCCACAACCCACTTCCAGGATTGCCAAGGACGAAGAAAAATCAGGACCTGCGTGGTGGCGAATCCAATCGAGGATTTTCATGACCTGACTGATGCTGCAGCACTCCAAGGGCCAGCTAAACTCTGAAGGATCTCCGACAGGACCAGGAACCAGAAGAATCTGAAGAGATGATGGTTGATTCTGCAATCTTGGCATCAGAAACTAGAACAAAACAAAGAAATGGCAGATGCATCCAGTACTGGGCTTCGACGGACTCGACTTTTGGCGAACAACCAGGGGCACAGACCAGGTTCTCCAGGATGAGCACACTCTTCTGAGGAGGCTGACCAACTTCGGGACATCTGGAACAGGAACCATACAAAACGACACTGGCACGGCTGTCGTGATGCGCTTTGGCGGACATACCCTCGAACTGAGAAAACAAGAAACGGCGGGTATGACTTGTAAGACTGGCGATGGACCTGACTCTAGCAGACGACACAGGTGGAATAGTTGAGCTGATGAATGATCCCACTTGAGTGAAGAATGCTGAGAAGACGTCCTCTTCTGGGTAGAGACGGATTCTGAGTGTGGAGTATTATGGACCACATTATGGGACTGCAGTGTGGTGGAAGATTACGACTGTCCCCATACAGTAGTAACAATATAGCTGAAGATGCACCTTCCTGCACTGCCAAGGGGACTGCGGAATAATCTGATGATTTGCCAAGGAAAGGCAAACTATAAATTTCTGGGTATTTGCTACAGGTGGGGCAATTGTTCAAGTGCTTGGAGCAATAGTTCAAATGCTTTGAACAATAGTTCGGGTACTTAGAGCAATAGTTCAGATAACCAGGGGCAATAGTTCAGATAGTTAGAGCAATGGTTCTGATGCTTAGGGTAATAGTTCAGATAACCAGGGGCAATAGTTTGGATAACTGGGGTAATAGTTTAGATAATCGGGGTAAATAACAACAATCCAATACAATACAATCTTGGTGCTTCTTAGCAAGTTCACAGTTTTTCAAGTACTTTAGCAATAACAACTGTGTACACAGTACAATGGTTACAGTAGCTTCACAGTATTTGTGAACTGAGCACCCTTGGATGGACCCCTTTTCCTAAATGTAGGGTCCTCCTGAATAGGATCTGGCTACCTCTGAACGTTTTGCTAAGGAGGTCCTAACCCCTATACTGAGGGTATCACTTGTCCTAGGTTGATTGCCCAGAACACTAAAAGCCTGAATGCCTTGTTCACTATGGAGCCTATATGTCCTACTAACTGCTAGGCTGGATTGCCCTAATCCAACTAGGCCAGGGCTACCCTTAGTACCACTAGGCTGGTTTGCCCTACTACACTAGGCCGGGGCTGCCCTTAGTACCACTAGGCTGGCTTGCCCTAATCCATTAGGCCGGGGCTGCCCTTAGTACCACTATGCTGGGTTGCCCTAATCCACTAGGCCGGGGCTGCCCTTAGTACCACTAGGATGGCTTGCCCTAATCCATTAGGCTGGGGCTACCCTTAGTACCACTATGTTGTGTTGCCCTAATCCACTAGGCCAGGGCTGCCTTGGAACCCTGCTTTACCTGGGGCCTAATGCCCTACATTTACCTCGGGCCTGATACCCTACAATTACCTCGGGCCTGATGCCCTAAATACAATGGGCCTGGTGCCCTTCGAAATACAGGGTCTGGTGGCCCTCCCAATATCACGGGCCTTGTGCCCTTTTCAACTATGGGCCTGATAGCCCTACCTTATTTTGGGCCAGGTAATCCTTATTAAACCCTGGGCCTGATAGCCCTTTCAAAACTGGGCCTAGTGCCCTACTTTATTTTGGGCCTGGTAGCCCTGCTTCACACTGTGGGCCTGGATTGTCCTTTTATCTGAATTGCCCCTTTAAATCTATACAGCTCTCTGAGAGCTGCTGTCACTCTGTGGCAAAACACTGCCCCCAAATCCCGCCCCTTATGCATATTTATTAGGCTGCTATACTGGCCTTGCCTCTTAGCCCCTCCTGTGGGTGTTGCTAACCCCGCCTCCCTTTTAAATATTAAAATCCAGGGTCCTAGCAACCCGATGCCCCTGTGGCGCTTGGCTACCTTTCTCTGCACATCTTGTGCTCCAAATTAAAATATACAGTCTCCCTGTAATGGGCAGTCAGCACAACGTGTGCTGCCGCTGACTCACCGCTCCATAGTCTGAAGGAGGATCGGGAGGCAACCGGGAGGCAGGCAGTCTTGCTGGCAGAGGAAGGGAGTACTACAGGCAGCTGGGGAATGACTGGGGCCTCAGAAGGCCGACCGGGAGAGCGACACGATGCGACTGGCAGGGCTGCCGACAGGGGCAGAATAAAACTTAAAAATACTCGGGGCTAAATAAGAAAATGATGGGCTACACAGCCCAACACATGGCAATGGCCGGGACATTTTTGTGGTGCCCTGATGGCACCACCGACCACAGAACAAGGCAGATCGAGGAGTCTTCAAGCAGGGGAGGCAGCACAGGACCACAGCAAGCCCAGAGGGATGGTTTCAACGCAAGTTAAGCCCTAAACTGTCCCTTGACTTCTGTCTCCTGTCTCCTCAACCACTGCCCAGGATCAACTGCCTCACTGAAGAAATATTTCTTAAACTTGAACCCCCCCAGGGTTCTAGAGTGGCTGGAGTGGAATGCTGTGCATGAGCAGCTCAGCACAGCATTCCATCCAGGCCATTGTTGCTAAAGCTACCTGAATTCTATTTTTTTCACCAGATTAAGTGCACAGGGCACTTTTCTATATTAAGTACAGTGTTTTATACTGTACAGGGTGGGGAAACAACTACTCAGGGGCCCCTTTTCACCTAAATACCCTGCAGACTGTACCTAAGGCAGGTGCCCTGGGCTCCTGCAAACCCCTAATCATTTTATTGAGGTTAATTTTCTGGGATGACCCATCTTTGGGGCATTACAATGGTGGGGAACTTTTAATCTACCAGGGGTGGATTAGAGCATCCCGGCTACCTCATGTGCCAGGGAGCACATCCTCCTGGAAGCCTTCCAGGACAGCTTCCTGACACAGAAGATAACATAGCTAACTAAAGAGAGGGGAACATCCTGGATCTGGTGCTGGAGGATGGGGAGCAAGTCATGGATGTTGGGGTGGAGGAACCCCTGGCGGGAAGTGTTATGCCTGGGCCATATACCACCAACTGACCTATATGTAACCATAACCTTATACACCTACAAGTATTGGTGCCTAACCACAGTCTCATAATGTTTTACTGATATGATTCTACCATATATACTGTTTCTAGTTTTCACATACATTCTGATATATTTCACAATGCTATAACATGCTGTATGCTTTTCTGATGACATTGCAAGTATTACCAGACTCACTGTCTCTGTCACTGTCTAAGTTTTATGCCGAGCTATACATTTCTGTTTCCTGGTGTTACCACCCAGGTATTGCACGCTGCATATTATATCCAATTGTATTTGTCTGCCTTATCCAAATGTTGTATTCTTATCAGTAGTATATATGTAACTGCCAGCCAGCCCCTTCCCAGGCTCTAAGATTTTGGTGTTCCTCCTGTACAGTTGTTCGTTTCATGTCTAAATTTAGATTTATATAGTACGTGTAACCCCGGGGCTATCTAGTGGAAATCATTCTCTTTGTAACTCCTTGTTACATGCTTTGGTATAAGTATTTTAGTAGTAAACTTTCTTTATTACCTACTTGTCCTGTGTTTTCTTTACTCAGTTACATACATGCAAGAACCTAAACTATGATCAGGACTCATATGTAACAGAAGCTACCACTGCACAGTGTGATTCTCAAACAGTTTGGGTAAGGAGGTAGCCACTACAAGGACCAAGGTCCAGGATTTCAAAAAGGCAGACTTTGGCAGGATGGGCAGTATACTGGAAGGGCACATAGCTAGCATCAGTCCGAACATGGATGCCAAACAAAAACAGGTGATCAACAAGTGGGGCCTGGCTGAGGCCACTAGCACATGTATCAAGAGCCAGAGCAAGAAATCAAGGACCAAGAAGCTGAGCCAGATGAATAAGGAGGTAGAGGAGAGGGTGATGGAAAAGAGAGCTGCATTTAGAACCTACAAAAGATCCAAAAGGGAAGAGGACAGGGAGGAACACATGAGAAAAACCAGGGAAGTGAGTAGAACAGTAAAGGCAGCCAAGGTGTTGAAAGAACTGAGGCTGGCCCAGGGGATCAAAGAAGGTGAAAAAAATTTCTTATGATTTCTTCAGGTATATAAGGGAGAAGAGAAAGCGTAAGGATCAGATTGTTAGGATCAAGAATGGCAGTGGGTGGGCAGAAAAGGGGGCAGAGCAGGCAGAAGTACTCAATGAGTACTTCAATATTCACCAAACAGAAGGACGGGCCAGTACCTAAGGGGAAGGGCGGGGTGGGGGTAGGGGGAGGAGATAATGAATGGGGAAATCACAGAGGGAAGGGTATTGGGGCACCTTATGTCCCTGAGGGTTGATAAGGCATCTGGTCTGGACAGAATTCATCCTAGAGTACTGAGAGAGTTAGAACAGTCCTGGCGGGGTTGTTTGCAGACCTGTTCAACTCTTTCTGGAAATGGGATGCATATCCAGGGATTGGAGGGTGGTGCATGTTGTGACCCTCCATAAGAGTGGGCACAAGGATGAATCAGGGAACTATAGACCAGTCAACCTAACCTCAATTGTGGGAAAGCTAATGGAGCCTATCCTCATGGAAAGGCTGGTTACATTTCTGGAGGATAGTGATCTCCATGAAGGCAGACAGCACGGGTTTGTCTCTGGCAGATCCTGCCTGACAAACCTGGTGGACTTTTTTGATTGGGTTATGTGGGCACTGGACAAGAGTCATGTGGTGGACATTCTAAACCTAGACTTCAGCAAGGCCTTTGATTCAGTGCTGCATGGTAGGATGACCAGCAAATTGAGCAACCTGGGAGCGGGGAGGAAACTGGTTAGATGGGTCAGAAACTGGTTACAGGATAGACAGCAGAAGGTAGTAGTGGTGGGTGTGGTATCTGAGCCCAGGGTGGTAACAAGTGGGGTCCCACAGAGCTCAGTGCTGGGACCAGTGCTGTTTAACATTGTCATTGGTGACACCACAGAAGGGATAAAGTGTAAGATCAGTCTCTTCACTGATGACACCGAGATCTGTGTGGAGTTTGATGGAGGGGAAGGTAGTACAGTACTCCAGGAGGATCTGGCAAAACTGGAGGAATGGTCTAACACATGGCAGCTTGGGTTTAATGCCAACAAATGCAAAGTCTAGCACTTGGGAGCCAGGAACCCTGGAAATAGTTACTCATTGGGGGAGTGCAGTTATCCAAGTCAAAGGAGGAGAAAGATCTGGGTGTACTGGTAACAGGGGAAATGAACCACTCAGCCCAGTGCAGGAAAGCAGCAGCAAAGGTCAACAGAATGCTATGGTGCATCACAAGGGAAATTACCTCTAGGAGAGAGGAAGTCATCTTGCCCCTCTATAGGTCCCTGGTGAGGCCACACTTGGAGTACTGCATGCAGTACTGGCGCCCCTACTTGAAAAAGGACATCAAGCTATTGGAGGGAGTACAGCACCAGGCAATGAAAATGATCATGGGATTGGGGGATAAACCATATGAGGAGAGACTGAGAGAGCTCAGTATGTATTCCCTGGAGTATAGATGAGAGAGAGAGGGGATATGACTGAGACCTTCAAGTACCTGAAGGATATGAACAGTGTAAGCACCAGATATATTTTCAAATTAATAGGAGGAAGGGAAACCAGGGGGCACAGTCTGAAGTTGGAAAGAGGCAGATTCAGAAGGCAAATGAGGAGGCACTATTTCACTGATAGGGTGGTGGCAGGGTGGAACGTGCTGCCACAGGAGGTGATATCAATGCAGACTGTGGGTAGCTTCAAAGGGGGTGGAAAAGATTCAGAGGAGGGTTCAAACTGGGGGGCAGGGGGTGGGAGGGCAGAATTCATGGGTGAAAGCAATGGGAGGCAAGAGGAGGGAGGCAGCTGTAGTCTGAAATATTGAGGTGCTACACACTCGAGCAGACTGGCTAGACCAATAGGCCTGTATCTGCTAGCAATTTCATATGTTTGTATGAATAAAACAGCAAAAAATAACAGAAATATGGAAGGAACAAATCAATACTCCAGTCTATTTATCTACCCCACTCCTAAGTAATAAAAGAAAGAGTGAGGAAAAAAGGATGACAGAGACAGATTCAAATACACTTATTGGGGACATTTTAAATTCCTCTATAGGAACTGTAGAAAGATTCCCCCTGGTAACTTATGGATGAAACTCCATGAAGCCGGATACAAATGAAACAGGAGAGTTTAACTCTAGCGGCCCACCGTCCGTCTTTTCACAATACATCCTTTCTGAATTTGAAAAAAGCCCAAAACTTTCCTTCTCTTCAACACATTGTAGCTTGCCTTCTAGCATATATTCACAAAGGAGGGAAAAACTCAGAGGAACCAAGAAACAGAAGGAAGGAAGGAAGGAAGGAAGGAATGATTTGGCATCCATAATACAAGAACTTAGTGCAACTAGAGAAGCATTAAAAAAACTAGGGCCTCTGTATGGTGACGACACCAGAGGGAAATTGATTGAAAATAGGACTGCCATGGGTTCCCCCTCTGTGGAAACAAAACCAAAATGCCAGACTACAATGCACAATAAACCACAA
Organism: Neoceratodus forsteri; assembly: GCA_016271365.2. Taxonomy (NCBI): domain Eukaryota; kingdom Metazoa; phylum Chordata; order Ceratodontiformes; family Ceratodontidae; genus Neoceratodus; species Neoceratodus forsteri. The sequence goes on along the minus strand of JADMNL010000023.1, from coordinate 626,806,584 downwards.
AAAGCACTTAATAGAGAATATTTTACAGATGAGGGTGATTTTACCTCATGCTCGACCATCTTGAAGCAAATGTTAGAAATAATAAAAAAATCCATACTATGCAGATATTGTCATATTAGAGAATCTGGCTGCACTCAGGGAAGAGATACGTAATTTGAGAGCAGATGTCTTCCATTAACAGGTGCTACTGGGAATATTGGGTGAAAATAATTTAAAGGTAAACCATTCCTCCATTTTATATAATGAGACCAGGTTGGTACAAGTTCCATCTAAGGAAAATAAAGCAATCCAAACAAATCTGCCACCCTCCCTTTGACAAAGAAAAGATGTGTGACTATTATGCCAAACTAACCCCCAAGGAAAAAAGAATAGAAAAGACCCAAAAAGGAAAACAGAACAAAATAACAAAATTGGAGATTACGCCAAAGGAAAGGAGACACAGCAAAAAGGAACAGAAATAATAGCTAGGCAGGAAAATAAAGCAGAATCTAAAAAAAACGAAGGGAATGGGAAGTACAATAATGGAAGAGAAACTATTAGAAAAAGCATACAAATCACAGGTAGGGACTCTTAATAAAGACTGCAAAATGGAGATTCAAGGAGAAGACTCTGTGGTAAGGGAGACCACAGCCAACAAACATTCCCCAGACCCCTTCTGGGAGGAATCAAAAGAACAAAAGGAAGTATTGGGTAAAGAGATTGATCAAAACCTTAACACTTACTTCATTTGGGAAATATATCAATCAAAACCCGAATGAAACAGAATACTTATTAGAAATTTATGGTGTACCAAAACTAGAGACAGGGACACAAGGGTCTCTAACCAAGTGGATGACACACCTGTTGCATTTATCAGATACTGAAAAAGAGATTTTTATTATGAGGCCACCTAAGTTAGCTTTTCAAGATTGTGTTTTATTTTACTGCCAATCAGCAAGTCTAGCAAATTCTATATGGAAAATGGAGCCAATATTAAAGCCAAGCAGAATACTGCCCCCTCCTAAAAAAAAGTACCAATCATAAAATCTGAGGAAAGACAAAAAATATACTATACTCAAACAAACAGCTGGAGGCAAAGAAAATGAAAGGGAAAAACAGATGGCATAATAGAAATAAAAAAACAAAAACAAAGGAAGAAACAACAGGAGGAGTGGGAATGTAAGGCAGTGTCTTACTTTAGTTGGGAAACTTCCAAGGAAGACACTGTGAGCACTAGTAAGAACGAGATACTGTTCTTTTTCACTTTCTCTGCACATTAATATTGCTAGAAACTCTATAGAGTCAATAAAGGTTTATAAACGTCACTCTGACTCTTCACAAATTGATATAACATTTAAAGATACACAGATAGCTAGATCAATATTGAATACTGCATCAAAATTAGAAGGGTCGGAGATATACTGTTTATAGTGACTCCTCAAACACTGGACATTTAACCTAAAAAAATAGAACTTAACGAGCAGGTATGCACTTGATTCATGTTGATTGTCAACATTGTTTTTTCTTCGTTTTTAAATAAAGCAGTCTCTTTGAATTATTTTGTGTGTGTGTGTGTGTGTGTGTGTGTGTTTCAGAGTATGACATTGCCAGTTTTAATGAGTTAATACTCACTGCCCAGTGATAAGATATGCCCAGTTTTCGAAAAGAAGTTGGTTGGTGGTTAGCTGCAAGCCAGAATCTTAAGCACGTCAGTCCCAGAAAAGTGAGTCGGGACTGCTCGTGATAGTATCATCACACAAGTGCATAATCCGCGTTTGCGATGTGCAGGCTCATTCATGAGTATGCTGTCAGTCACTGACAGCAGATATCGGCGCGTGAGATGTGCATATACATTTCCGCTGATCTCTGTGTCTGAACAGCTGTAGAGTAGTCTAACAGTTTTAAAAAAACTGTTGGCCATAATAGTACAGAGAGAGCCATGATCCACAACATAATAACATTATCTGCATCTGAATAAAGTGATTGCACATTTAAACACTTTTTTTCAGGTTGGTGAATTTATTTTAATTTAAAAAAAAAAACCACAGGCTCCCCCTTACTCACTATCCAACCCTATCTCCCTTGTACCACTATTTTAGCTAGAAGCTGCTTAAGGGCCAAAGGCTAATCACTGGACGAGAAACAGAAGGCTCCAAGTCAAAAAAAGAGTGTCGGAGAGTGAAGTACAGCTCTGAATCTCTGCATCTGACGAGCTGTAGATTTCACTAGAAGGGCAGCAGCCCTGTAGAGAAGTTTGACCCAGGATTGTAGGGCATACCTGCTTCAGCAGGTGGGCTACTGATCAGGGAGTTTCTTTGATCTAGGATGAGAGGTTGAGGAACTGGAGCACATGATCAGAGGTGACTGGGCAGAGAACCTGGGGATTGACAGAGAAAAGAGATATAGAGGTCAAGGTTAGGTGGGGACGGGTTACAATTAAGCTGGCAGTAAGTGAAAATGGAAGAGGGCCAAATCGCAGGGTGTTACCAGCCAGGGAAGCTAAACTGACAGAGTGGGGGCAAGGGAAGCCAGTCAGACATCCTGGGTGGTAGGGGTCACAGCAGTAAGCAGAACAGAAAAAAAGGAACAGAAATAAACAATAGGGGCCCACAGTGAATAATAGAGAAATGGAGCTTTAACCAATGTTAAATTCTCACTTTGCTTGCTGTTGGGACATGGCCAGAAAAAATGTAAAATAAATAATAAATATAAAAGAGAAGTTGTTCCTTGTGGCCAATGTCCTTGCAGTAGCTATGCCAAAGACCGATCGCTGGGGAGAAACAGCAGGTGCCAAGTTCAAAAAAACTGTGTCGGAGAATGCGCTGTAAATTTCATCAGGAGGGCTGCAGCTCTGTAGTGAAGTTCGACACAGGACTGTAGGTTGATCCTGTTTTGGCGGGCTATGGATCACTGTTTCTTCCACCTAGGATGAGAGATCGAGCCACCAGAGTGCTAAATTAGGGGTGACTGGGAAGAGAGCCTGATGCATTGTGGCTTTCACCAGGCAGGATGCAGCTGTGTAGAGAAGTTCGACGCAGGACTGTAGGTTGAATCTGCTTCGGAGGTCAGGCTGCTGAACAGAGGGTTTCTTCGACCTATGATGAGAGGTCGAGCCACTGGAGTGCCCAATCATGGCCAAATGGACAGAGTGCCTCATGAGCTGTAGTTTTCACAACTTCCTTTTGCTGTAAAAAATGTCAGAGTGTGAGGTTGCAAGTTAAACAAAGACTTTTATTTTCTATTTGTTAGAATAATTTGTAATAGGATCTCTGTTAAATAACACACTTATGTTAAAATGCACCACTGTGTAGTTCTTTTGTCACTGATGTCTCGGCCCCAAGCAGCTCCCCACGCTGCAAAATTATTTTCAGAGCAGCAGACTATCATTTAAAACACAGCATGCTAAAAGCAGAAAATAAACTTAGAGTTAGCATTTCAGCCATTAGATCTTCTTCAGGATTGATCTGCAAAGGAAAGACTATGCTTGGTTATTATGAAGACGATCTGCTCATAAGATCCTTCTACAGCAGCTATCTTTGAATGCCAGATTTGTATATTAATGCTTCTTTGTCTGCAGGAAATGCTCCATACCTAAAATCATACAATGGTGTGTGGAAAATCCTATAACCTGACTGGTCAAAACATGTCACATGACTGTGGGTAAATCCTGCATTATCCACGGCTGAGGAAGTGCATTTATAACAAACATAATTAAACATATTTTTACATTTATTTCATATATGGGTCCATTGTATAATTGCAATAAAGCATGCCAGGGTGTGAGTTATTGCCTTATTGCAATTATACAATGGACCCATATGTGAAATAAATGTAAAAATGTGTTTACAAAGTCTGCCCACCGGAGTCAGCCCAATGAGGCAGCCGGTGGCCGGTCACTCGGTAGCTCAGCAGGCAGGCAAGGGAATGATGAAGAATTGAAGATAGAGGAAGCAGGGAACCAGATAGTTGTACCTGACAACAGTGGTAAGCTTCCTGTTTAACTCTTGTTATAGCACACACATTGCAAGCAAGTGAGGGGGTTCAGAAACATGCAGTGGTTAGGGTACAGTTGCAACACCCTATCTAGGGTAGGAGTAGAAAAAGGAAAGGGTCTAAAGGAAAACTAAATAGAATAATAGGCAGAGTGGTGGTGAGTTTGATCAAGCAGTAGTTTAGGTAAGAAAAGGGTTTAAAATATGTTAGGGGTCACACAGACATTTGGGAACAGGAGAAACACCCAGTCTAGAGTAGTAATTAAAGAGGGTATGAAATAAGCAAGTAAGATGAAAAAAAAAGCAGGGAAGAAAATAGATGTGATGGGAGTGGTGCAATGCATTGGGTGTGGGTCAGCAGTTTTCAGGGAGACTTTCTGGAGACTGTGATGATGCCCCAACTCCGTTAACCTCTCTGGGCTAAGGGAAGAGGTTGCTGACTCCAGGCCAAGCTGGTCAGCAGTCGGGTGGCCTCCTCCTCCATGCAGGAATTTCCATGTCCGCGACCACTACCTCAAAGGTGCCAAGGATAAAGCGCAGCTGGACTATGGTGGACTCGGAAAGGGTGAGGGCGGCGTGTCAGAAGCACAAGCCCCCCCTCCCATACGGTACCACTACACAATTCCTATGCCACCTTGACAGAGCAGGACTGTCCTGGGAAGGCATCCATACCAGTGAACAGGGATGATGTGGGGGATGTCCCTGGAGGAGTCCCAAGGAAGGGTGGCAAAGAACCCTATATGAGAAGGAAAGAACTCCTGGTGGGGGATTCCATTGTAAGAGGGATAGGTTTGGGGACAGGGAGAGGGAGGTTAGGTGCCTACATGGCTTCATGGCTCAGAGGGATGGAAAGCAGATCCTGAGGATTGGCTAGGCAGCAGGACAAGAGGGAGAGCTGGTTGTCCTTGTCCACAGAGGGACAGATGGCCTGGCTAGGGATGAGGTTAGGACAGTGCAGGCGGAGGAGTTCAGGGAGCTGGGGAGGAGTCTTAATCAGATGGCTTGCTCAGTGACCTTTTCTGAGGTACAGCCTTTCTAGGACGGGGGAGGATAGGGTATTCCATTCCAGGAGCTTCAATCAGTAGTTGAAGGAATGGTGTAGAGGGAAGGGATTCAGCCACATTGGACACTAGGATCCCACCTGGTGATAAAGGCCTTCACAGGGGGGATGGCCTGCTTCCGTACTAGAGAGTAACCCAGGTCCTCAGTGAGTGGTTTAAATGTTACATTGGTGAACATTTAAACTGGCCGAGGGGGGAGGCAGTAGGAAGTCAGGAGATATATACTGTCTCTCTCCCCCATCCCCTGCAAGTTGAAGTGGTCAGTAGGGAGAACCTGAAGAAGTAAGAAAAGTACCCAAGGGTTCCTGATTATAAGAAAAACAAAATGGTAGAAATGAAGGGAGATGGGAATGAAGGTGGGGGTAAGGAGAGAAGGCAAAAAGGGAAAGGGGGGCTGACAAGCAGCATGGTAGCAGAATTTGGAAGGCCATGTGCACAAATGCTCAAAGTCCTAGAACAAAAATCCTGGACCTAGTGGCCATAATGGCAGAAGCTGACCTGGTCATTGTCACCATTGCTGAGTTATGGTGCAGTGTGAACCATGACTGGGACATAGCCATGCCAGGCTATACTTTGTTCAGGAAGAAGAGGGTGTGTAGTAAGACTGGGAGGAGTGGCTTTTTACATGAGGGATAGCATAGGAGCTACAGAGCTACAGGGAAGGGTGGAGGTACTGTGGGTCACCCTAGAGAAATGGAAATGGAGATGCTATTCACACTGGTGTGATCTACAGACCTCCAACATGGGGTATGGGGGACATGGATAAGAATCTAGTGGAAGCCATCCAAATGATGGCAAATAAGGGGGAGGTACTGCTGGTGGTAGACTTCAGTCTGCCCGATGTAGACTGGAGCATCCCAGCTGCAGCTTCAGCTAGAAGCAGAGATATCCTGGAATCCCTGCAGGGGGTGTTCCTTAGGCAACTAGTAAAGGGACCCACTCGTGATGGAGAAATATTGGACCTTGCACTCACTAACAGGGACAGTGTTGCAGACGTCATGTTGGGGGCCACTTGGGGACCAGTGATCACTGTACAGTGTGGTTCAATATAAGAACTGTGGCAGAAGACCTGTGATAGTGAAGGCAGCAAACCTCTGCATCAGGCAAGTAAGCAAAAATTTTAGGAAAAAGAGGTGGCTGGGAAGTTTAGGGCAAAAAATTTAGCATTCAGGCTGCATAAGGAGATACAGAGGGCAGAGGATAGGGAGGTATATCAGGAGATGCAGAGGTAGGCAGGGAAAGCAGTCAGGAGCCCAAAGGTGCAAGCAGATGAGGAAATAACTTAGGCAGTATAGAAAGGGGACAAGACATTCTTCAGGTATGTAAGTGAAAGGAGAAAAACAAGGGCGTGATTGTAATACTAAGGAGGGAGGGGGGAGTATGTGGAAGTGGACATGGAAAATGCAGACATCCTGTTTACTCCCTTACGTGCTCCAGGACCCGCCACTCCTTTGAGTCACCATTGCCCTGATTTACATCCTACTGCACATGTTCGAGTCTCCATCCTCATATTGCAGCCATTCCCCTAGGTAATCTGGCATAACCCTTCACCGGATGTGTCCCTCTCCTCCAAGGAGGAAGGTACAGATGTGGCTGCCCAGTGCACTCTCATTGGTCCAGGGTGCTACTGAAGCAGAAATGGTTCCCATGGTGGCTTCAGTGGCATTGATCTGGAGACCGTCATACGGCGGGTCCTGGAGCTGTTTTCCACTTCCTGTTGTTCCCCCAGTGTGCAGCATATGCAGTGCTCCCAGTCTCTACCGTGGGCTCATGCCAAGCTAGGCTTCCCTGTAACCTACTCCAGGAGAGGAGTCCCGTGGACAGTCAATCCTCTCCTTCCCCTGCCAGCAAGTGCAGAAAGAGAGTGCCATCACTGTCTAAAACCAGTTTCTGGCAACCATGGAAACTCACAGAATTCATAAGCCACCTATTTCCTAGTTTCCACCACAAACATAATTAAACTTTTCATTTATTTTACACATGGGTCCATTGTATGCAAGCAATAATACCTGACAGGGTGGGTGGTATTGGGTTATTGGCCCCAAGGGGTGCAAGCGGAGGGCCTTATTGCCCCTGAAAGGGTGGGTATAGCCCATACCGCCCACCCTGGAGAGTATTATTGCACTTCAAAAATGGGTAACTATATTTTGAAAATCATTTTCATGTTAGAAAGTTAAATATCTAACAGCTTTATTTATTTTGTAATGAAAATAGTTCCTACACCTGCTATTTTATTTTTTGGATACAGGGAATTTTGTCCCACATCGGCTTCTATACTGTCTGTTGTGGTTGTGGTTAGTTGTCATGGTCAATCCCCCCCAACCCACATGCACACAGGGCTAACAAATCTTAAAACGATCTCTGACCAGCAGAACAGAGTCTTTTCCACTGATTTATTTTATTTTAATTTTCTGTTTTAAACAGACTGCAGGTTGATAGTGAGAAGGCAGCTAAGTGGAGGAGTGCGAGAGCAGAAAAAGTATCTTCCAGACTTGCGCAACCAAAAGGAATCCATTTCAGAAAAATGTTTAATTGCTGTATGGAATCGGGTAGTAACTTTGGTCAGTCTGCTGCAACTCAGTGTCGGGAGGTGCCACGCTGTGTGGATCAGTCGTCAACATCGCTGATGGGACAGTTGGAAGGGGAAGATACTAATAAAAAAAACAGTAACACAAGTTTGATAGGGAATGAGTCATTGGTGTGTGTGTGTGTCTGGAGCTGGCTTTTTCTTTCCGCTCTCACCTAGGGAGGGAGGTATCACAGTAAGGAAAGAAGAGTCAACTCATGTCAGGGAAATTTGTGCTAGACCTACAAATCACAGTCTGTTTCGGGAGTGAGTAGGTTTCCATCTGATGGAGGGATGAGTGCAAGCACTTGAGTTTGGCTCTCTGAGATTATCACTATGGAAAATCAAGGGGCATGGGACAAGAGGGTACTCAATATTTTGACTCGTGGAAGCAGTTTTTTTGGTAAAAGTGAATTTTGTATGAAAAAGGTTACATTTTCTTTACACTGCATTTTATGTTTTTTAATTTCCGACAGGTCAGAAGCTCCATTTGTCACCTGGTAAGTGAGGAAAAAATGGCAGATATTTGAAATCGAAATAAAGGGGGTTTTAGCCAATTAGAGACTAACTTGGGAGCCAGAATTCTGGTGATGGTGCTGCGTGGGCTGGTACTTGTAATAGCTGGGCATCTGTTGTCTGATAGATGCCCAGCTAGAGAAGTCCCTCAGCCAATCAGAAGCCTCAAATAGTTTTACACATTTTCTAAAATCACAATAAGGCACTCCAGGGTGTTAGTTATTGGAATTTACCCACTTCTTGTGTGGTTAAGTCAATCAGCTGTACATTGTGACACACCACACAAGGCATGGGTAAATTCCCAATAACCCACACCCTCTTGTGTAAGCAATAATACCTGACAGGGTGGGCGGTATTGGGCAATAATGGACGAACCAGGGGCATAGTGAGGCCTGATGCCGCAGGCAGAGGGCCTTATAACCCCTGGGCAGTCTGGTATTGCCTAATGCCGCCCACCCTGGAGGGTATTATTGCATTTAGAAAATGGGCAACTGTATTTTATGTTTGTAAAAAGAAATGTTTATGTTTAAATGTTAGAACAGTTAATAGTTTAAAATTTGTGTAATAAAATAGTTCCTCCGTCTGTATTTGAATGCTTTTTTTTAAACCTTGGGATTTTTGTCCTACTCAAGTCTCTATAGTTTATACTTTTTGGGCTGATTGTCATGGTTACCTGCCCCCCACGCACACACTCACTTAACTGTTAAAGCCCTGTAAGTTTTTTCTTATGTTAAGACTTTAATTTTGTGTTGCTGTTTTCTTTCTCTCCCTCTCCATGCTGTCGCTGTGTGAAGTCCGATGCACCCCCCCCCACCATCCACGCCGCTCCTACAATTACTGTCATTCTTGTGGTACAGTAGCACCTGGAAGATTACTCCTTACCTTCCCTTCCCTTCTCACTATTGTGGCTATATTTTGGGGTAGTCCATTCAGTAAGAAGAGGCTGAAGCTGGGGATTCAAGGTAGAGAGGATGCTGATGCTGTGTCAGTGGTGAGTGCAACAATGCTGTGAATGAGTGAGACACTGCCATGAATATGATGAGGTTTACCTTACTTTACAATCACAGACTCAGTGGAGACAAAGCTGTGGCACTGGGACTAATACTTTGAGAAGCCGATCCTGATGGCTTTCACAGTAAGATATTTTTTTAATAAAAAACAAACAAAAGGTGGCATTTATGATATTTGGGGACTCTCCATGTAGTACCCAACTGCGGTTGAGAGGAATGTGTGTGCTTGCTCCGAGAGACCGAGAGAGATGGAGAGACAGGGGGACAGGGATGTGCTGAGCATGGTCAGCTCTGCGAGAGTGGAGCTATGGAGAATACTTGTCATGGGAGTAGACTGTATTGTTAAAAAAAAAAAAAATACTAAAAAAAAAATGTGTAGCCAGAAATGAGCTCGGGGAGGTTGTGTGGGGTTTCATGAGGCAGCTGGCACTGAACTATGAAGCCACAGGGGCCAGTTTATCTCGCTAAGTGAGGCAAAAAAATGACATCAATTTCAATTTCAAGTTTGTGCTTTTGGCCAATGAGAAAGCAGGCTAGGCAGAAAGATACTTCAATGGGTGAAGCAGCAATGGAGCTGGTACTTTTTATTTCCTGGGCATCTATTGTAAATGAATGTACCCCCGCTGGCAAGGGTACCAGCCAAATAGATGCCAGAAAATAAAAAGCCTATTTTCTAAGCATTATTACTTAAGCAGCATACGGCAGATAAGGACCGCTTGGCCCACCTAGTCTGCCCATTTCCCTACCTACAGGATAAGCTGCAGATCCTAGTTAACCTACAGCCTATTTCTTCCTACCCCCCCACAAGAATTGCCTTATGTCTGTACCATGCATCCTTGAATTCTCCCACAGTTTAAGACCCCACAACCTCCTCAGGAAGGCTGTTCCATGCATCCACCACCCTCTCTGTGAAAAAATACTTCCTCACATTGCCCCTGAGCTGTCCCCCCTCTATCTTCAAATTGTGTCCCCTTGTTCTTGCACATCTCTTTTTTCCAAAAGATGCTACCCTCTTGGACTTTGTTGATACCACTGAGGTACTTAAAAGTTTCTATCATGTCCCCCTTCTCCCTCCTTTCCTCAAGGGTATACATATTAAGCTCCTTTAGTCTCTCCTCATATGGATTCTCTTGCAGACCCTGCACCATTTTAGTTGCCCTCCTCTGGACTGCCTCCATCCTGTCTATGTCCTTGTGGAGATGGGGTCTCCAGAACTGTACACAGTACTCCAGATGGGGTCTCAACAACTGTCTGTACAGAGGGATAACAACTTCCTGTTTTCTGTTGGTGATGCCTCTCCCTATACATCCCAGTATCCCCCCAGCCCTCCCTACTGCCTTCCCACATTGCTTGCTAACCTTAAGGTCATCTGATGTGATTACCCCCAGGTCCCTTTCCATTTTTGTTGTTGTTACTACCTCCCCCCATTGTGTAATCTTCGCCTGGATTTTTGTTTCCCAGGTGCATTATTTTGCACATCTTTGCATTGAATCCAAGCTGCCATACTTCTGACCATTCCTCCAACCTTGCCAAGTCCCTTCTCATCCTTTCCACGCCTCCTTGTGTATCAACCATGTTGCAGATCTTTGTGTCATCTGCAAAGAGGCATACTTTTCCTTCCAGTCTCTCTGCAATGTCACTTATATAAACATTAAAAAAGGACTTGACCCAGTACTGAACTCTGCAGTACCCCACTAGTAACCCTTATTTCTTCAGAGTGGACTCCATTTACAATTACCTTCTGTGTCCTGTTGTCCAGCCAATGTTTTACCCAGGCTACCACCCTGGGATCCATTCCCAGGCTGGTTAATTTGATTATTAATCTTTTGTGTGATAATGTGTCAAATGCCTTGCTAAAGTCTAGGTAGGCCATGTCCACAGCCCCTCCCTGGTCTACTACTTTTGTCACCCAGTCAAAGAAATCAATTAGATTCATCTGACATGACCGCCCCACTGTGAACCCATGCTGCATTGGGTCCTGTGCCCCACTGGCCTCTAAGTACTCAACAATTCTTTCCTTCAGAAGTGATTCCAACACTTTCCCTGCCACAGAGGTCAAACTGATAGGTTTGATAGGACATCTTTGGATTTGTGTTTGTGTTTCCACCTACACATCTAGAATCTGGCAAAAAAATTGGTGGCCATGGCAGGATGTGGTTTGGATGGAAACAACACAATAGATACACAGGCAGCAAGTTGGGATAACATGGGTGTGAGTGCCTTTGCCTCTCACACAGTTATAGCAGTACAGAGCACAGGTAGCAGGGTATATTGGTAGGCATGAGTGCCTCCACCTCTTGCTTCATAGTGCCACACCATTTCCAGGGCACACACCTGTTTGGCATGCAGATCTGGGTGAACTGGTAAGCCCTCGATCTCCTGTCACTACAGTCTAATTTGAAGGAAACCCCACCAAAAACAAATGGCCATGATTTCTTAGCTCACAGGAGACATCTTAAACTTTCTGTGCCTAGCACAGGCAGCTACAGGTCATTTGAATAATGTCCTGGTTGGTTTGATAGGTGCTGCCAAGGTGTCTGCTTTGAAGAATGTAACACAAAAAGGGTGGATGCTTTATCATCTGGAGTGAGTGATACACTGAAATGCAAGAATGCAGAGTTGTCTCAGAGCTTGTATCACTGCTTGTGTGAATGCCAGTGTAAAACAAAGTTGGTGTTGAGGTTAGTCAATGCAATTAGCAGATACAGAAGTTGCAGGAGTAAGGTGCAGCACTTAGGGGTTTGCAGTCTGCCCCATGGTCCTTGACCATAGAACCTACCCTGTGGGTATCCTTCCCCAGAAGAATCCACACAACCCAGGAGCTGGCAAATAAGGTGTCCCAGCAGAATTCACTAGAATACAAATGTTTGCTGGCACAGAACCTCCTGCAGATTTGTGAAAGGATGGAGGACCTGAATGCACTGACTGCAGACATGCCAAAGCAGTTTTGGACTTGTGCGAGGAGATGCCCCCTTCCAGCAGTGGTGTTCATTGACAAAGGTTAGGTGTGTAGAAATGGAATTGCAACATGCCACATAACCTCTTAACTTATCTAGCGTGATCTCATCTCATCTCATCTCATCTCATCTCATCTCATCTTACTTGTCTATCTACTCATCGGCTGGCCAATAACTCTCTGTCTTCTATATACACTAAATCACTTCCAATCCCTGGTCAGACTAACCAGGGGAAAAGAAAGCTTATACTTTCTGTGTATTTTCTTTCCACCACACACACACCACACATACTGCTAAGTGTTACATCATAGTCTGCTGTACAACAGTTTCATTGTGGGAAAAGAAAACTTGCTGGCTTTAGTGAGCATTCTTCTTTTTTTTATTTTACTGCTCAGAGAACCAATGCTATAAACTAATGTACACGTTGTTTAAATTCTGCTGTCCTACAGTGTGTTATGTGAATTTAAACTGTTCTTTTCTCTCTGAGCATAACAATGATGCTTCATAACTTCAAGGTTAAAGCACTGCACTTTTCCAAAAGCTTATTACATCTAGTCAAATACTGAAACAGCAGCCAAATTAAGCAGCAGCGAGAGAGAGAGAGAGAGAGAGAGAGAGAAAGAAATGTGCATAGTCATTCATGAGGAAGGCAGGATGAAATCTGCTTTTATGGTTGTTGGGATTACACAGCCTGATATGAGGGGAAAAAATGGTTTCTTTTACATATTTTGCAATGTGGATTAACTCCTTTCACACCTGAATTAAATGGAAGTCAATGCAATGTGACTCATAGGTGTGAAGTGTTAAAAGAAAAATGTAGTTTCTGGAAAATAGATGGGGGCGAGCCCCCATATACACAAGTGTCTTCAGATAAGTGGGCAAGCAAAGATATTATATGAACTGATGGCAAGATTGTATTTGTATGTGAGATGAATGTGTACATGAAATGAAGGTTTGAATAAGAGAGAATAATTTGGAGTCTACGTTTAAGAAGGCAGAAAAGGTGGAGACCTTAGAGTAACAGAATTAGGAATTGTTTTATAAAAATGCAGGATGATGTGATGGAATAAGTCTGCACAGTTTATGAATATGCATTATGAAAGCAAAAAGAAGTGTTCATGGCAAATGTATGCTGGGGTATGAACTAATGTGATTCAGTCCCTACCCTATGCACCAAAGGGGATCTGGGGTACTCAAATCACCCCTTAAAAGGCACAGGGTCCACTAACTGCCCTACCACCTTCACTGGTTTGAACCTATTGGGTTGGCACAATACTTAATAATACTTAACTGTGAAAAAGGAACAAGAAGGTTTTCCCTAGGCTATTAATGCTTGCTTATTTGAAGTTACTTGTGTTTTTTTGTTTCATTGTCACATTTTGCCAGCTCAGTTACAAGGGAGTCCCAACTTGGTATACCTCTATTGTGTAAAGCACCAGGTTTTCTGATGCCATACTGTTTGTTAAACATAGGAGGTTCTAAATTTTTGGTTTTCTTTAATCCACCTTCTCTAACAAGGGGTGGGGTGGGATAATTATTGAAAATGGTGCCTCAAACAAAAAAAAAATGACTGAGATAGTGTTACATTTGAAATTTACCTTCTCAGTTTCTCGAGTCAACCTTCACTGGAGAGGACGTGGCTGGTTGGGATGACATCCAATGTAATCAAATACCATTTTCTTTCAGGAATGAGAGACTTAATTAAACAAAAATGAGGTTTATATTCTAAAACCAACCTTTTTAATTTCATCATTTTAATGTTTTAACATTTTATCATGAACAGGATTCCCCTGTGTTATGTGCATATGTGTTTTGTACATCCATAATTGGAAAGGTTTTGCCTGGAGTTCAGTGGCCAAGCAGCCAGCCACTCCCACTTCCTGAGTTATATAAGCAGTTCCTCTCAGCCTCATTGTGAAGCATTTTTTCTTTGCAGCCAAAGGCTCAGTCAGTTTGTCCTCTGAGCTGGTTGGGCCTCACTGTCTGGCTGGGGCCTGTTCCCCCTCCCCCCTTGCTGCTCCTGCTTGTCTCTGCTAGGCTTCTGGGTTTATTCTCCTGCTACTGGTTTGTATGTTGCCTTCGGCTGTGTGTGCATCCTTCTGTTTATTTTGTTCCCTGTATTCTGTGTTTGTGTGTCTTTGGTTTTGTCTTTTGAGGGAGGGGCTTTGTTTTTAAGCTCCTAGCATACTGCTACTCCAGAGCTCATACTACTTGCAATCAGTTACTCACAACTCTCAAATTACTTGCACTGCAACTGCAAACCTGATCTGTGTGTTTCAGCTCAACTATAGCTGCTCCATGTTGCATACTTGATTACTTTCACCTGACTCAGCTTTAGTTTGAACCTAGCTATCCAGATCAATAATGCTTGTTCTAATTACCTCATTGCAGCACTCTCATTGCATTGCCTGGTAACAGTGCTTTCAGAGCATTGTGCCTCCTTTTATTTTGTTTATTGCAGTTACAACTTGCTGTACTCGATTGTTTTCACTACTGCTGCACAGGCCTAATTGCTTACTGCTACTGCGTCGTTTACTCCCATTGCTATTGCACCTTGTTCTGCTCTGAGGTTAGCTAAAGCTCATGCTGAGGCTATTAAATTAGTTCTAATAACTGCATGTAGTTCCCAGCCCTTCCATTGCTTCCTTGTTTGTCCTACGGCGGGGACTGAGAGGTGTTTGGGGCGTCATGGCCAATGTGGCTAATTATTTCTGTTCTAAATCCTGTCTTCGCTACCGAAAATCATCAGAGTTTGCACCTTGACTTGGCTTTGAAATGCCTGGCTGGCTTGCCCCACTATTCAGTGCTGTTTGCCCTACATTATGCAGACCTACATGCAGGTTCACTTATTACTACTCTGTTTACTGACCTACGTGTAGGTCCACACTTGCTTACACAGTCATTGCTCCTTGCTTACTCAAATCATTGCTTCATACCTACAGTCAACCCCTCAGCTTCAGCCTCTGGGATTCTGCTGTACTCCATTCTGCATCTTGCAAGGTCTCAGCACTCGATGTTCATTACGATCTCAGCATGCCATGCTCATTCAGCTCACCAGCTTTTCAGCTCTCAATCAATTTCTGGGGTGTGCCAGCCATTCTATTCTAGCACAGGGTTCCTGCAGCCGATGGTCTCGCTCTGCATTTAGTCTGCATCTGGAGCATGTTCAACTTGGGGCGGGATCCTTCTCACCTGGTCCATAGCTGGGAATGTCCTCACCCCAGGCTTAGCTTTAGCTGCCTGCTACATGACAGCAGCTCCTGGTGTAGAATTAAAGACTAGCTGTGAAGGGTGGAAAAAAGTTACCTCCTTTGGCTCTAGTGTTCCACTATAATGGTTAGCCATTGACTTTAGTGGTTTCCCTAGCACGGCACCTTCACTGCATTCTCCCTATGACTGCCTCTGGTTCACCTGGTTTGATTTTAGGGTGGGTAGGCCAGGTGAGTGCCTCAGCAGTCATTGCTCCACGCCTGTGCCTTGGTTGCATGTATTGTTGCAGAGTGTTCTTGCAACCTTCCACAGCATTCCCGCTAGAGGGTTTGAGTGAGAGCCTTCCTCCAAATTGGAATATTTTCTACCTCCCTTTAATTGGGTTTTACAAATTGCAGCTGCAGAGTGGTCACTAAATAAACTATCCCAAGCCTGGAGGGAAGGCGACCTAGGCTTTGGCTCCCCAGAAATTTCCTCCTCATAGGGTTTTTTTCTCTCCTCCATTGCCTCAGGTCATAACTCTTAGTTAGCATAGTAGTGTCCCCTAGTTTCTTTAGGTAGGTTCCGCTGTTGGTTGGAGGTGGAGGATGTCCTGCTATTCCCTCTCTCCTTAGGGGATCCCCCAGTCTCAACGCAAACCATTAGTATCATGCTATGCAAGCCTGGGCATTTCATTACGTTATCAAACTGAGCATCTCATTACGTTATCAAACTGTTTATGCTTCTCTACCACTATGTCACAGTTCCTGCTACTACATCACAGTTACTGCTTGCTCATATGCTTCGTGTTGCCTCCTTTTTTGGGGATGATTGTACTACATTTCTTTTGGGGATTCCTAAGCTGCCTTTAGCCACAGAAATTGTCCCGTGGCACCTCTAGGGATGGAAACCTCTCTGAGGGTTCCTTGCCTTTTGTAACCCTGCAGGGTGGTAATTCCTCTGGAATAGAGAGTGCGAATGGCCAAAACCAAACTAACACAGTTGCACAAGCATAACACTATACTGGCTGCATAGGTCAGTGAATTGGAAATGCTTTGCCTGGAGTTCGGTGGTCAAGCAGCCAGCCACTCCCACTTCCTGAGCTATATAAGCATTTCCTTTCAACCTCATTGTGAAGCATTTTTTCTTTGCCCCACCATCCTCCCCTCCTCCTCCAGTGGCAGCACTTCTCTCCTTAGGGGGATTCCTAAGGTACCTTTAGCCATGGGAATCATCCCGTGGCACCTCTAGGGGTGGATCCCTCTCTGAGGGTTCCTTGCCTTTCGTTCCCCTACAGGGTGGTAATTCCTCTGGAATAGAGAGTGTGAACAGCCAAAACCAAACTAACACAGTTGCACAAGCATAACACTATACTGGCTGCATAGGTCAGTGAATATGGAAAATGCACTCTATCTCGCAGACAACCCCAACTCTTTTTATTAGCTACTCCATACTAGAGACATTTTGTACATATCTGGCAGTATGATGATTGAACTGTGTCAGATGCATTTTCAGTTTATTGTTTTTCTGGCAATTTTTTGGGGCAGTCTGCAGATTTTATGTAAATGGGATTACATGGTTAAAATCTCTCTCCAAATTAGGTGCCTTTACCAATGGCAATGCCCAGTCAATCTCCTTGTGTTGCCAGCATGGAGATTGATGGTGGAAGCTTAGCTCTTCTGTGAACCTCTGCAACATGTGATGAGCTTCTCAGCGTTTCCCAGAAAAACAAATTGAGCCCATTTACTGAGTAGTTCAACTGCTTAAAAATTACAATTGTCATCTAGAAACTGAATTTATGTTGTATGTAGCTTCAGGAACTTATTTCTGCAGTACCTGATGTGCTTATGGGAGTCCATCAAGGGGCAGACAAAACCCATTTTAAAAATTGCAGAATTGGGGATGGTCTCCCAGATGTACAGGTATTTGAAGCTGTTTACAGGGAAATTCATCCCATAGACTTGCACTGCTTATACAAGAAAAATGCCAAATCAATCTTGGAGCACTGACAAATGATTCAGATCAGTTGAAGCTGTTTACTAACCCACTAATGAGGAAGGGGACACCTTCCTTTCCGTTTTTTTTTTTTATCTTTCAGAAATAAGGCAATATGTGGCTGGCAGCCTCAGGACTTCAGGTGACCGTATGTCGGTGCCAGAATATGAAGGGGATTTGCCACCTTCAGCACAACCACCACTGCAAAAGAAGTCTCTCGGTGATGAGGCAGTCATGTTCCACACAAAATGCCTTGCTGAAAACCATGGGATTTGCCATCCAGAGGGAGACATCCATGGATGGCCTACAACACCTCATCTATAGGACTTCAGTATGAAGGACTCATACCCTTGTATGAGAACACTGCACCTTTCTTAATTAATCTTGTACATGAAGACAATGTTGTGCATTTATGCACATGAAAGACTCACTGAGAAACATTACTACAGACTTTCCTTTAAAGGGATTGTAACCTTGGGGGGGGGTGCAGATATTTGGACAGATGTGCCACTTTATGCAGGACATTTGTATAAGGGGCCGAGTACACATTTTTCCAGAAAATGCCTCCTTGCCGACTGATCCAGTGCAACACTCAGACACAGGCATTTATAAACTGACAATTGCATATACAAGGACAACCCACTTACTGTGTTATACAACACTGAGGTGGTGAGAAGTGTCCCTTTAAAGGTTTTACAAAGAAAGTTGACATTTTCCAATGATATGTCACCATCTGTGCCACAAATGTTTGAGGACACTGAACACTGCCCCATGGTATTCTGAGAATATTATTGAATAATGTACTATATATAAATACATACACATGCTGTTTGAATCTGTGAATTTGCTGTTACTTTGGGATATGATGTAATATGGGCCTTGTGAGGGAGCACATGTATTATTGTTTAATACTTCTTTATTTTAGATCTGATTCCCATTCATCAGGCAAAAGAAAGTGATGTTTTGCACTAAGAAAGTTTATGTCTATTCCTGTGATTTGGAAAGTTTTCTCATTTAGCATATGTCTGAACATAGTTATTTTTGTGCTCCTACTAATGTATGTTCATTGTACAATGCTTTTCTGTTGGCTATGTTAGTTTTATGTCATACTAGAGCCCAAGATCCCATAGCTAAACAAGAAAAGAGACCCACGATGGAGTCTTCCATCCCAGACAGGTTCAAGACCTGGAAGACGTCACTGGTACCATCTCAGGCCTATTTGCATCTGGCCTGGCCACATGGAATAGAGCTGACATAGAGCACACCAAGAGACATGTGCATTATTTTGAAAGCCAAACTTATGATACATGAGACTGACAACCTAGCACATAAAGAAAGCAGGTACAAAATATGTATGATTTTGCATATTTGTTTACTAAAACATAAACTAAGATCAATGCATTAGTTGCTAGCAATTTTTAAAGACCTGACACAAACTCATAGGTAGACAAGTAATATGCACAGATTATGGGTACCAGGTTCATAATTTGCTCATGAGATGTGGAAACAAGTTTGTTTCCCTGACCTCATCTCAGATAGCTATTTTACCATATGGTATTGACCAATATGTGTTGCTGGGTCTCAAGGCATCTATTCAAGATGTGTTGAGGCCTAGGCCTGTCAAATGTTTTGTTTTCTTTTGTGACAGCTGGAAACTTGGGATTTGTTAACTTGTACCCCAGCCAGGGCAAATGCTACATCAGTGGGTCCTGTTCTAGACAGGATACCCTGTACATATGTTTCACTGTTTACCCCGCTGAGGTGGTTTTTGATATACTGGCCATAGTCCATTTTGTGGGTCCCTTAGAAGGTGACATTTGTAAGGAGAGGGTGGACACACCTTCCTTAGCAGTGTAAAACCCCATTACAGCCCTGTGGCAGGCTCCATATACAACTTGCTGTTCTGTAAAAGGATATAGATACACAGGTAGGTGTCATGTGTTTGATATAACTGCCCCCGAAGAGGGAAATGACGCATGGGTGCAGCTGCACACCGAGCCATCTGGCTGAGTGCGGGTCAACACTTCAGTCACCCGCCCTGTGAAGCTCATGAGATAGCACTTCCCCAAAGTGAAAGTGAAAGTCACCCACAACATGACTGGTTAGTATTGTGTAATTTAAAACCATAAATTCTTTACTATTGGGACATGGGCATGTCTGGTGATTACTCCAAACTGCTGCTTCACACCTTCTGCTTTCACTGTCATTGGTCAAATGGCTATCCTAACAGTGCCACCTCATGAGGAAGAATATCTTCTTGGTGAACCTGGTCATCAAACTGATGTCATCAATTGCCCTCCAACCTTTAATGTGTATATTACTCCACTCTTACTAGACTTAAAGCTTTTGCTGTATCGTAAAAATGAACGTCTCATTCAAGTCCACAATGACATGCGTAAAGCCAAAAGAAACTGATCCAGATAATTTACTTCATGATGGTGATTGAAGATCTACCTTTTGAAACCTTCATAAGCAATCATACTTTCTGTATGCAGCACACAAAACTAAGTTACTAAGCAAATCACTTCTTCTGTATTGCCTGCCTTACAGGCGACAAGGGGGTGGGAATGTAGACTAACAATTTCTGCACTAACCACTGTCCCACTTGACTCTTCTTCCTGTTTTACACATACTGCTGCATATGGTTGTTGTTTTTTTTAGCTCAATATAGAAGTGCACTGTCTACAACAGGGCATTGTTCTCACACCTACACTCACACTGGCACACGCTGACACATACACTCTCACACATTTCACCATCTTCAGCACATGGCATTGTGCCTGGTATGATGTGAGCAGAGCATGACATGCAAGCATACACACATTTCTTTGTTCTCTGTTCCCTCTGACCCTGAAACAGAGACATAACAACTCTATTAGTCTGTACCAATTGAATGCTGAGTTGGCTGTCCAAACTGACTTAAACCAGCTTGCTGTGGTTGGTGGGTGCAGCCTGCAAGGTGGAGCATAAGAGAAATACTGAGGATTCATCCATCAATGGGAGCATGTGTGATGTCATGTATTTTGCCTTATTTGGTGGTGATCGATATTTTTGATAAGGGCTTGTCTGTAAGGCTAAATATGCACATTGCAAACTTTACCAAGTTGAGTATAAACGAAGTACTGATGTGCAAAATTGGGATCTGCTGTTCCTGGCAGGTAACTCCTGTTTGTATTTGTGCTATCTGGTAGTAATAAAGAATTGTATTGCTTGTGACATCATTGGACTTGTGTTTGTGTTTCCACCTACATGTCTAGAATCTGGCAACAAGTTGTCAGGGTGACAGTCTGGGATCTACAGGACCCACACCTCCAACAATTGCACCCATCTTTACTGAATCTATACTCCAGAGAGATCACTGGAGGGGATAGAGGACCCCCAAATATCCTGACATTAAGTACAAGCCCTGCAGAAGAGAGAGGGGGTAAGTACCTGGAGAAAGGGGATGATGAGTAGAGATGCAGCAAACTTAATATTCAGCGGTGAAATTCTCCTGACATTGGCAACTTTGCAGTTCATGAAACTTTGAAGTTTTCCTGTCTTGGACTAACTTCACAAAAACTTCACAAAGTGGATTCACCTGCAAATTTCACAAGAACTTTGCAGCAAATTAAGTGCCACATTCCCACACGTACTATAAGCTGTGGGAATGCAGTGTAGCATCTTCTGTTCTTCTGGGCACCAGCGTCCAGGGAGGAGGCAAAGAGGATGTGGCAGCAGCTGACACTTGAACTGGTGTGCCTTACACCTAGTCATATGTTTGCTTTTAAACTGGGTACACTGTCCACTTGTACCAACAGAAGACCTGTTCTTACCATGGCATACTTTCATTGGGCAAAGTTAACATATTGCCAGAGTATCATCATGTGGGCCAGTAATGAAAAAGTTCCACACAAGAGATTTTGCAGGCCTAACAAAATTACAAGGCATGACAGTTGTCACCAGAGCCTGTGGTTGAGAGAGAAAACAGAGAATTCAGTGCCCCCCCCCAACATGGCTAAGCTTTCAAATATTACAATTGTTCACCTTATTTAATGGATGATAATTCAGACAGTGCACCATATTAAAAAGGATCCAACTCAAGCAGTTACATTTTAGAACAGGGACCCAGGTGATGGGTGATCCACTATGATGCTTTGTGGCTTTGCTTAAGTTCACATCAGAGCTCTGAAATGAACAACAAGAGACCCCAGTGCCTTTGAGGTAAAATAAGTAAGTAGCCAATTCGGGCAGAAATAAAACAGCAATACTGAAAGATTTGCAATTGGGGTGGGAGGGTGTGCACTGAATTCTCTCTTTTAACTGATTTAATGCCATAAAGAGTTCACTGCTAATGAGAAAATGATTCAAAGTTTGTGAGTGAGCAAGGATCAGGCTGCTAATTTTGTTTGTTTCCTGTGGTCAAGGAGCACTTGTTCCACAGTGAGCCTCATCCAGCTTTTTTTGTGGCACCACAACAAGTTGTCTTCCATTTACTTTTGACAACTCTTTCCCTTTTCTATCCTCCTTTAGTTTTTTTTATAGGTTCTCAGAAAGGACAGATGACACAGTCATTACTTGTCCTCCTTCTCTTTTTTACAGGTTCTCCTCTTCCTCTGATTCTTTTTCTAAAACTGCATGCCCAATTTATCCACAGCATGCTACTCAGACTTAGATAACTGCAGTACTACTGTTCTGGACTCATTTTCTATTTTTTTGCAAAACACCTGATTACTCACTGTGCTGGTCAGGTAGAAATATCTGTTTGGAGGTCTTGGTTCTGGAAGCCTGCCTTTAGCAGAGAGAAGATCAGTTACTGTAAGCGCTCACCAGAAACATAGAAACATAGAAACATAGAATTTGACGGCAGATAAGAGCTACCAGGCTGGCTGTGCGTGGTCAGGTCCTGTAACAAAGGCATGTGCTCCTGTCGAGCAGGTGTCCCTTGAGCTTTGTCCGGAAGCTGGTGACGGACACTGCCTCCCGAACCTCCAAGGGAAGGTTGTTCCAGTTGGAAGGGGCGGTGTACGCAAAGGACCTGGACCCGGCTTTAGTCCTAGTCTTGGGAACCACGAGGAGAGTTTGGCCCACCTAGTCTGCCCATTTTCCTACCTAACAAATAAGCTGCAGATCCTAGTTAACCAACAGCTTACTTCCTCTTACCCCCCACTAGGACTACCTTATGCCTGTCCCATGCATTCTTGAAGTCCCCCACTGTTCTTGACTCCACGACCTCCTCAGGGAGGCCGTTCCATGCATCCACAACCCTCTCAGTGAAAAAATACTACCTCACATTACCTCTGAACCGCCCCTTCTATCTTCAAATTGTGCCCCCTTGTTCTTGCACATCTCTTTTTCTGGAAGATGCTACCCTCTTGGACTTTGTTAATTCCCTTGAGGTACTTGAAAGTTTCTATCATGTCCCCTCTCTCCCTTCTTTCCTCAAGGGTATACATATTAAGCTCCTTTAGTCTTTCTTCGTATGTCTTCTGGTGCAGACCCTGCACCATTTTGGTTGCCCTCCTCTGGACAGCCTCCACTCTGTCTATGTCTTTGCGGAGATGGGGTCTCCAGAACTGCACACAGTACTCCAGATGTGGTCTCACCAACTGTCTGTACAGAGTGCCCACATGCATGCACTGCACCACTAGTATCTGCTGTGCCATCCCACTCCTGCCCTCAATGGTGGTCTCTGGTTTTCCTGACTGCTCCTTACTTGTGCCTTTCCATCTTCCACTCATCCTAATGTACAGAGGGTCATGTAGCTTGCACTATGATAATACCACATGAAAATAGTAAAACAAATTACTATACCAAATTACAATGATTAGTACAAAACAATATAAAAGGGATATCTATCCATCTATCTATCTATCTATCTATCTATCTATCTATCTATATACATACATACATACACACATATATATATATATATATATATATATATATATATATATATATATTTATTTATTGTTAATTTTGATGACAGGTAGGCCCACTGGGCCGGAGTCCCTTTCAGGGTCGACTCGGGTGTAACAATTACATATAGGTAGCAGATCAGTACAGTCAGGTGATAGTAATGTTTTTGCAATAGAAGACTTCATAGGATTACAGGCAGCAGGTAGTGGGAGACATACAGGCAATAGGACATGGAAGTTACACATGAAGAGAACATTTTATGTAATGGGTACAAGATTGGTTAGAGAGTGCTTTGGTAAAGGCAAGCAGAAGCTAAGGACCTAGGTTACCTTCTTTATGGACTTAGTGGAAGCGGGATATATTGGGACAAAAGTGCTCCCCATCCTTTGAAGGAGGTCCGTTGTACTACCCAGATAGTTATATGTGGTCCAGTCCGTAGAGCTACCAGGCTGGCTGTGCGTGGTCAGGTCCTGTAACAAAGGCATGTGCTCCTGTCGAGCAGGTGTCCCTTGAGCTTTGTCCAGAAGCTGGTGACGGACACTGCCTCCCGAACCTCCAAGGGGAGGTTGTTCCAGTTGGAAGGAGAGGTGTACGCAAAGGACCTGGACCTGGCTTTAGTCCTAGTCTTGGGAACCATGAGGAGAGTTTGGCCTGAAGAGCGTAGGCTCCGTGGGTTAGGTTTCACCCTAACAAGACCATTCAGGCTAGGGGGAGGTGTGAGACCCAGTAACTTGAATGTAAGGCAGAGGGTTGGGTAGATGAGGTGAGCTTCCAGAGACGGCCACCTAAGCCTAGATTGGGCCTTGCAGTGGTGAGTCCTCGGGTGAGACAGAGTGGCAAAGCAGACTATCCTGTTGTACAAGGTCTGCAGTCTCCCTAACTCCGTCGTGGCCACACTCTGGAGAACCGGGGCCACATAGGTGAGCTTTGGGAGGAGTACGCTAGCGGCAATAGCTACCCTAGCTTCAGGGATAATCTGGTCTTTTAGTCTATAGAGAATTCCAAGTTTCCCATGGATGGCTTTGGTGATTTGGTCTACATGTTTTTTTTTTTTTTTTTTAATTTACATTTTTTCTGCCTTCCTAGCTGCCAGCCACCCGGTAGTATCGACCCGGTCATGGGCCACGACTCCCACTCCCCAAATTGGCCTCGGGCTCTCTGATACCCCGTGGCTTACCCCCCATGGTGGGGCTGCGGAAGCGGGCAGGGGAACGCCGCTGCAGTACTGGGAATTGGTCGGAGAGCTGGCCTGGGGAGCTAATTGAAGCCGTGGCGGGCTTCATAGAGGGTGGCTGGCAGCCGTCCTTTTTCCAGTTTTCTCGGGGGAGGTGGGGTCGTGCAATGATGTCAGACGTCCGCCCCGCCTCCAAGCATGTGTGCGCCGGTAGCTGTGCGACTCCTGGCCTCCGCTAGGGGTCGCTGGTGCTCCGGACGCCATCCTGCCCTCCCCTGGAGAAGGAGAGCAGTCCCTGGATGCTTCATCCTCTCCTGGACGGCATTCACTGGCGTAATTCAGTCTGTCTAACCCGGCCGCCGGCCGCATGGAAATCCAATCAGCTGCGCCTGTGGGGCCTGCCTGGTCTACATGGTTTTTTAGTGTGAAGCCTTGGTCCAGGGTGAGGCCAAGGTATTTGGTGGAGGTGACCACCTCAAGTTTTACACCCCCCCTGGACTGAAGTTGTAGGAGCAGTGACCTCTCGGGTCCCAGGATCTAGGGCCAAACAGCATCACCTTTGTTTTTATACACACATATATATATTCATTTATACACATATATATATTCATTGCAAAAAATAGTGAATAATGCATATGTAGGTGTGTGATATGCAGTTTTTCTACACATCCAAGGTGTGTGATACTTTTTAAACCTCAACAGCGAAGCGCAAGAGGTCTATATATTGTCACACACCGAGGGGGTGTAAAAAAACTGCAAATCACGCACATTCATATGTGCTATTTTTTATAACTGGTGCTAAATAAACAAAACTAAGAGTTTTAGCATTATGTGCTTCCTGCATTGCTGATTCAACCTTTGTATGGGCTCCATGGTATGCTGGTTGTTATGATGACAAGGTGAAGGTTCAACAGCTTCTTGATTGTTTAAAGTTTAAAATAAATGGTGAACGGTTCAATTTCCCAAGTCGGTAAGTATCTTACACACAACCTGGCATGAGACAGTAAAAACCATATCAACTCACAGGTTGATATGACTTTGCCATATCAACTTGCAGGTTGATATAACTTTTTACAAGTCTCAAAAATGGGTTGATATCGGGGGTCACCATTTGTTATACTTCGTTAATGCATCAGTTAGGGTTACAGCAACAAAAGTAAGAAAATGAGGCACTAGGATTGCCAACCCTAACACCCCCACACCTAACCCTACCGCCCCCACCCCACCTTCCACAGATCAACAGACATCAGGGTGTGCATTGAGGTCACTGACCCTAATGCTCACCCCATTCCATGTGTAAGGAAGCTGGCATGGTACAGCATAAGAGAATGGGGTGAGCATTAGGGTCAACAACCTCAAAACACACCCCGATGCCTGTTGGTCTGTGGAGGGTGGAGGTGGTAGGGTTGGGTGGGGGGATGTTGGGGTTGGAAACCCTAATGCCTTGTTTTCCTACTTTTGTTGCTGTAACCCTAACTGATGCATCAATGAGGTTTTTTGCAATGAATTTCCCTACTTTTTGAGAAAGTGTAATCTTATCCTTATATGGGTGTGGGAGCACAGGGCCCAGAAGACCCTACACTCTCATCAGTCTATCAGTCTATAGTGTGTTGTGGATACACAGGGCCCTACAGTATTGTATTATTGTAATTGTAATATTGTAATTGTCCCTGATTTTCATGTGGGAGTGCAGGACCTCCAGGCCCTGTATGCCTATCTAACCATAAGTGCAGAGACATTGCAATTAACCCTCATCTTCCTGTCCCTCCAGGCCCTGTGCTCCCATCACTAAATAATGCTATCCATATGTGTGAGTGCAGCGCCCTCCAGGCCCTACACTCTCATCTATCCATAAGTGTAGAGACATTGTACAGTACAAGTTGGATTAAGCTGTTTCACCAATGAGTTGGTTTAACATTGTCTTTTACAGTTGACAATGCACTGGCAACTCAAATTGTATTGTTTTTCAGTGCTTAACCAGCTCAAGAGCAATGTTTGTAAAATGTTTTTGTAACTCAGTTGGACTACTTCTGCAGTCCAGCCACAATGCAATGCAAAACTGGGTTTTAACTCTTAAGGAACAGCTTGTACAGGACTTTGTGCCGGATGCATCAACACTTATGCAGCTCAGTCAGAATTGCTAAAGCAACTCATTGGAGGAACAGTTTAATGTGACTTGTACTGTAAGTAACCATCATGTCCCTGTGGGAGTGTAGGGTCCTTTGGGCTCTGTGCTCCCATTACTGCATAATGGAGGGCCCTGTGCTCCCATTACTGAATAATGGTATCCATATGTGGGAGCGCCTTCTGGCCCCTGCACTCCCATCTATCCATAAGTGTAGAGACAGAGCACAGGGCTATAGATATTACAAGTAACCCTTGTGCTACAAATGGCACAATATCACAGTAACCATAGGGACACTGGGAAAAGTTCCACTGCAGTTATAATTAAGGCCTGGCATCCTGCATCGTTAAAGGTGTACTAAGCTGCATCTAGCAAAACATCTGTATCTCGAAGCGTTTTCAAGATATAGCCACTGAAAGGTGCCATAACTGCCACAATGTTATCCTATGGGAAATTTCTAAACTTTGGAATGTTATATGTATGGAAGCAATGTAAATGTTATCACCAAACCAGCAAAATGCACATCTGTGGGACAAGCCCTTTGTACCCTGCAAATTTCAGCCCCCAAATCCGAACCATTTATTTGCAGTGAAGTGACAAAGAAATAGTATACTTTAAATATCCTTTTTCATGAGATGTCAATACTCTTTTTTGCAATGAGAAAAATGATTTTGACTCCTCGCTGAAAAGGAATTCATCTGGTGAAAAAGAATTAAGGGCAAGATCATCTGGTCTGAGAAGTCCTAATCCTTTTTGCATGTACTATATATATATATATATATATATATATATATATATATATATATATATATATATATATATATATATATATATATATATATATATATATATATATATATATATATATATGTCAATGACTGTCTCCCAGAACCATATATGTCAAATGACTGTCTCCCAGAACCTTGAAAAAAACACTATGATTTCTTTAGCATCAGCAGAGTGCAGAGACTGCAGGCTGCCCACACACAACACAACACCAAGACTGAAGGCAAGAATGTATTAAAAATATGGCTTGCACAAACTTCAAAAGACAACTGTGCAGTTGCAGCAAAGCAATTAAAATATTTTCTTTTAAAGGAAGTTTATTTGTAACTCAGGAAAAAGCAGTACCAAGGGCTCAACATGAGCACTCAGAAAAGATAGCTGCTATCTTCTATACACAGGTACTAGGATTGCATACAGCACAGTCTTTGTGGTCTAGTTCCTGCTGCAATGTAACCCTGTGACCTGCACCTTTGTGCAATGTGCAGGTCACATGGTATGGCGGTGAATGACTTAGCCATTTTTGCAAAGTCCTGCTGAACCTTGCCAGGTAGTTTAGACTTTCCAACCTTTTTTCAAATTGAATAATCTTTATTAAAACACACACAAAGTAACAACATATAGGATAAATAAGCAAACCAGAAGGTAAAGTGGAGAAGACAAAAAAAGCAGCGATAAAAATCAAAAAATGTACATTTATGATTTACATCACAACCCACCCACCCCTTCCCTCTCTCTCCCAACCCCACTTCCACCAGAGAAACAAGGCAACACAACAAGAAGAAAAGAAGAGAGACTGGGCTAGAAAGCCTGACTTAACCCACCGATATACTGAAGAAGATTGATAAAGAGTACCAAGAAAGATACTTAAAGCATTAACAGAACCTGTAAAGGTTCCCAGACATGGCTATAGTTAGATCATCTGCCAGCTATGCTGACAATGAGGCATTCAGCCTGCAGGGTAAATAGTATCTCCCTGTACCATTTTAGAAATTGTGGTATACTCTGGTCTAGCCAATGCCAGAGAATAACCATCTTCGCACATGCCGAGATCAATGTCATGTGTGGCCTCCAGTTAACTATCAGGGCATTGAAGTAATCTCCCAGAATGCATATTTCAGAGAGGAAAGCATCAGACAGCCCTAATAAGGGATCTAACCATGTGTGAATTGCAGTCCAAAAGGGGACCACTCTCTCACAGGACCACAGAACATGGAGTAGGTTGCCCATTTTTTTGCCACATCTGGAGCAGAGACTTGCAGGTAGTTTACCCATTCTATACAATTTAACTGGAGTATAATAAAGGTTATGTATGAGTCTAAATTGCATACAATGGTATCTATCCCATTTAATGAATGTATAAAGGTGCTTCCAAATAAGAGGCCAGTTCCTGGGGGAGTTGGGGACTGGGAAGGATTGGTCCCAGCAATAAAACTTTGGGCCCTCATTGGCAGCCAAAAAGTCCCTTAGTGAGTGGTAGTAGTATGAAACCCGATGAGAGGTTGGGGCTTTTTGAATAAGAGGAGTGACCGAGTTACTGCGAGGGCTAAACCATGGGCCACTACCAAAAAACTGTGCAAGCATGTGGGACAACTGGAAGTATCGGAAACCCATGGAGGTAGGCCAGTGATATTTGATAGGCATCCTGAAAGGATAACAGATGGTGATTGACAGTGAGATCTCCAACTGTATCTACTCCCATATCCATCCAAAATCTCTTCAAGAGTGGCCGAGTGGCTATATGAAAGTTTGGGTTCCCAAATAAGGGTTGAGATGTATCTTTATGGGGGTTAATTTTGGTTAGAGAACAAAGCTGTAGATGAACCCAAAGGGAAGTATCTGGGGGGTCCCGTAAGGATCGGGGGAGTTTCTTCCTGGGGAGCTAGAGAAGTGATCAGATGTCCAATCCATGGTCAAAGCACAAGAAATGTTCCATGTCTACCCAAAGCGGAACATGAGACTATGAGAGCTTGCCCCAGCCATCCCCCACCACTGAGAAGATCTGGTAAGATATAGGGCCAGGTAGTATAGGAAAAAATTGGGGGCTTGCAGTCCTCCATCCTGTTTAGAATGCATCAACTTAGTTAAAGCCCTATGTACTGCCTTATCTTGCCACAAAAAAGAGGAAATGATTCTATGAACTTGACTGAACCATGTTTGGGGAAGGGCAAAATTATACATCTGAAAGGAATACAATAGCCTGGGAAGGACTTTCATTTTGATAATGTTCAAATGGCCCCGCATTGATAAGGGTAACAAGGACCAGTGATTTAAATCTGTTTTAATACAGGATACTGTCAAATCAAGATTAAATTGTCTCAGCTTAAGGGGTGAAGTACTAAGATAAATTCCCAGATATTTCAATTTATCCTTCTTCTAATCCAGGCCAAGGTGCTCAATGACAGCCTTAAAAGTGACATAACTGAGTGGCATAACCTCAAATTTAGCAAGGTTCAATTTATAATTGGAAATGGTGCCGATCTGGGAAATAATCTGCAGGGTGGCAGGCAGGGAAGTACCAGGGGAGGAGATGTGCAGTAGAATGTTGTCCACGTATACGGATAACTTGTACTCAGTATGACATATGAAAATGCCAGAAACCTGAGGAGAAAGATTGAGTTTACGAATAAGGGGTTCCCAAAATGATTAAGTATGGGGAGAGAGGACATCCCTGCCTGGTACCCTGGTGGAGGGGAAAGGATGAAGATAAAATACCATTACAAAGAATCCAGGCAGAGGAGTAGAGCTCCTTGACCCACTGTATAAACACTGGGAGAATACGAAATATGGGTAACAAAGCAAAAAGGTAATCCCATGAAACCCTATCAAAAGCTTTTTTTGGCATCCAGGGACACCAGACCTGCAGGGGTAAAGGAGTCCCTGGACACCGAAAAAAGGTAGGATAATTTCCTAAGATGGTCTGCCGAAAGTCTGCCTTTGACAAACCCAACCTGTTCTCTGCTTATAAGTGACTCCCAAACTAGCCCTGATCTACAGGCCAATACTTTAGCTAGAATTTTAAGATTGATATTAATGAGTGATATTGGCTTGTAGTTGGAGACCAGCAGGGGATCCCTGCTAGGCTTGGGAAGAACTACTATAGTGGCTGCAGTGAAGGAAGGGTCAGAGAGGCTCTCCTTAAATATGTAGTTATAGGTGCCGAGTAAGATAGGTGCTAGTCGATCTTTACCAGCCTTATAAAAATTGGTAGTAAACCCATCCGGGCCAGGGGACTTATCGGAAGCTAAAGAGTCAATAGCTTGGGAAACCTCAACCAGGGTTAACAGGGTCTGTAGTATGGCAATCTGTGGATCAGTCAATTGAGGAAGAGAAATATCTTGCAACAAGTTCTCCAAGTGAACCAGGCAAAAAGGAGAGGAGGGTGGGGCATACAATTGTTGATAAAAGGTCTTAAAGGAATCAACAATATCATGCGGAGAGGTGAGAAGGGAGCCAGAGTCAGTGGAAATAGAGGAGACAATCTTATCCATGGCTTGAGTCTGCAACCAGAGGATTAGAAGCTTCCCCACTTTTTCACCCTGGTCAAAATATTTCACTTTGGAGTGGAGCAAGAGATGCTCCACTTTTCCCCCCAGTAAATTATTATACTAAAAATGGAGGCTTTCTAAGTGCTCCCACTCTGATTGTGGAGAAGCTTAGGAAATATGTCCCTCCAAATATCAAATCTGGGATAGCAGGGAAGTTATGTTAGCTGTTGTTTGCCTCTTCCACCTGGCCACTAAACAAATCAATTCCCCCAAGGACGCATTTCAAGGCACCCCATAACATATCAAGAGTAGGCATGGAGGGAGAATTAGATTCCATGAAGGAGGCAACGAAGGACTAGATGTGCTGCAGTAAACCATCTGATTTGAGTAACTGATTGTTTAAAATCCAGACTTTGTCCTTGCTTAAGGAGGGGGAAATATTTTCCTGAAATAGGGCAGGGTGGTGGTCTGAGATGACCTTAGCTGAATAATGACATAAAAGCACTCCAGGGAGATAGTCCACTACTAACAAAAAAAATCCAGTCTGGAAAAGAATAGTCTCAACTGTCTGGGTTTAATGTCCTCTATGGGTCTATCACCCACAGAGTCCATCAGATCATGGAGAGCCAATTGACTAGTGGAAAGGGTTTGATGGACCCGACCGGTTTGGTCCAGATCATTGCATTGAACTAAATTCCATTGTCCCCAAGTATAATTGGAAGGGAGGTTCAGGGAGCCAGAATGGACATTAATGTAGTAAATAATTGTGGATCCTCTACAGTAGGGCCATAAATGGACCCTAGTATCACCTCCAGGTGCCCAAGTAGAGCACAAAGAATAATATAGCAGCCCTGGGGATCTGCTACCTCCTGGAGGAGGTGGAAGGGAAGTCTCTGGGCAATAAGAATTACTACCCCTTTCTTACTGGACTCCATGCTGTCTCTGAATGCCTGTCCCACCCAGGATTTCCTAAAAAGGAGGACCTGGGATGGGAGCAGGTGGGTCTCCTGTAAAAAAGGCTACATCAGTCTGTAGATTGTGTAAATGAAGGAGTATTTTGGCCCACTTCATAGGGGGCTATGCACCTTTGATGTTCCAAGCACAAAAAGTATAGGCATCCATGTCAAAAGATTAAGTAATTACCAGGAACCAACCCTAGATAACAGGGAACACAGAAAAGGAAGTCATCAGGCATCCCTGAATAGACCCAACCTCTGGTGGTACCCTTCCCCCCTTCCCAATCCCCCTAAAATTCTCCACCCTCCAACTCCCTCCCCACAGGTGCACAAACCCAAGAAATAAAATAAAAAGAGGAATGTAATAACAAGAAACCCTCCCCTCCTGAGGAAACAACCACCAGAACCCCTACAAACATCAAACTCCCATCTCCAAACACTCAACCCACCCCCAACACCAGTAGGAAACAAATAGAGATAACCAGCAGGTGAGGTAATCCCCCAAAAAACTGGTTTGCAATATCCATCCACAGCAGTAACCCATACCTTCCCTAGCCTTCCCCTGCCCTGAACACACCCCAACAAAGAGGAAAAGAAATAGAACACTAACCTGTGCAAAAAGTGTAACATTATAACCCCAATGTCAAAAGGGCCACCATACTACTGTATTATGTGATGTTACTAGCTCACACACTCCACCTAGTACAGTGTCCCAAAAATAGTCTCAGATAATGTACTGGGACAAAAAACCCAATATAGCAGTTAACTTGTGGAATCAGTGCACCCAGTGAACAGTAAAGACCAAGAGAACATTATTACCCCAATTGTTCCCCCCAATAAACCACCAGGAAATAATTAGAAGCCCAGTGTCCAGCAGCTGCACAAACCTAAGTGTAGTATATGCACCAGCTACTTGCAATGGGACAATGCTCTCCAAAGTATTAAAATGCAGATGTAAACCAAGCCCCAGAACAGAAGTCCAGCTGAATGTAATCTTCTTTTCATGTCCAAGATAAATAGCTGAGCCCCAGGGAAAATAGATCACAAGAAGGGAGATGAAGCAAAAACCCAGGGATCATCTTACAAATACCAACAAACACTCCCCAAGATGTGCCACCTGCAGAAATTTGCAGTAACCGGCAGAAGAAACAGTTCCTCATGGCAAGCACATCTGTTCAATCCAGGAAAAAGGCTGACTTGACGATACAGCAAGAAGTCCAAGGAGAACGAGTCCATCGAACCTGTTGCCGACCTGGGACATGCATGCTGTGAACTCTCCCCTTAATGTACTGTACGTAATCCAAGTGCGGCAGCTGCCGAGAAGACACAGTCCAGATCAGAAAGGTCATTGGAACTATGTGTTTAATGCACAGTCCCCTGAATGTAGGAAGATAGAATTTCATCCAGCTAAACAGTTCCAGGACCAGGAAAAGTTCAAAGTATGGCGCCGGCAATCATAGGACATATATAGAGGCAATAAAGGATGCAGGTGAAGGGTGGGAGTCAAAGGAGATCCATCCCAGCAAGGTGTATAATTATTGGATACCTTGGACAGATACAACGTGAGGAGGAAGATGGTCCCAGATCAATGAGGTGGGCGGGGGTAATTGCAGGCAGAAGAATCGCAATAGCCAAAAATTACCCTGCACCTCCCCCGGACCCAGCTTTAGCCCAAATAGAGTCTGCATACCAGTAATGTCCCCAATGTATTTAAACCTCTCACTGATGACAGAAAAGGAGATCGGACCACATTCATCTTTCTTTGAATAGATCCGGGAATAACATTTTTAGCTCAGGGGATGCCTGCTCCACCAAATCAAAGGACAACCAGGAGTTTTGGTGCAAAACAGACAAGAGGGCTAGGTACAAAACTCTAAAGTGGACCCCTGCAGCAATCAGCTTTGATACTAAGGGATGGTAAGCCACTGTCTGCTGTCAAGTAGTGGCAGGCAGGTCTTGTGAGACTCGGAGCTGGGAGCCCTCCCAAGAAATTTCATGCAGCTCTTTCAGTTTATTTAAAACATGTTGTTTGTCCATGAAATTCAGTAGCCTCATTATGATGGGATGTGGGGGAAAGCCCATTGGAGGTTTGGCATGAAGGGATCTGTGGGCTGTCTACACAATGTAGGCGGGGTTGTTGGGTGAAGGTCCAGCTAACTTGGTGAGAAATTTTTGAGCAAATACAATTGGAGAGGTCCCTTCTGCCTCCTCAGGAAGGCCAAAGACCGCCAAGTTGTTGCACCTGCCTCGGCCTTTCAGGTCTTCCATTTTCTGTTCCATTTTGGTGAGACGTTGGCGGAGGGAGATAATGTCAGGATCGAGTCTATCCCTCCAGCTTTCCAGAGAGAAGGTGCAGGCTTCCACATCTGAAATAGCCCTGGTAGCATCCGAAAGGTTGGCCTCCATGGACTTGGGTTCCGAAGTGAGCTCTTGTAATGCAGTTTTGAAAGGCGTAAGTCCTGCTAAAAAGCATTCTTCAGAGAGGAGAGTAGAGTAGGCCCCATAGTTGAAGAAAGATTCTTGCCAGAAGTCACTCCGTGGCTCTTGGTATGTGAGTACTTTTGTCCGGGGTCACTGAAGGGGTATGCGCTGGTGGGGCTTGGCACATCTCAGCATCCATGGCAGCAGGTAGATGTAGGTAACCCACCAATGTACCAGACAGATGGAAACAGCAAGAGATCTGATGTAAGTAGCAGTGTCCTGAGGACAAAGATTGCAGATAAAATCGGCTAAAATATGAATTTTAGTGCATCCAGAGAGGGAGCGCTGGCAAGAAGCAGCTACCCTGAGGACAGCATCACGTGACTCCCTATAACTTTCCAACTTAGTGAAGTCCCCAATAATGTGAAATAGGAGTTTTCAGTGTGCACAAAACTATGTAAGAGTCATATAACTTCATTATGTGAAATTTTTCAACTTTGCATATCCCTAGTAATGAGGCTAGGGGGATCGGACCAAATGGGTGCAGGTCAGGGAAAAACATAACTCTAAATAAACAAAACCTCACAGCCCAAGTGTAAGGCATGTTTATTCCTCTTGCTGGACAATTCTTCTAGCAGTTACTCTTTTAAAAGTGACTGATGATTTTGGGACAACTGCTGAAACACAACATTTAGATGCAAATCAGTGGATATTTAGAATTCTTGGAGTGAGCAGTTTGCGAGAAGAATAGTATGTGGGATGCATAAAAGGATGGTAGCAGAGAAACAATATCTACATTTTTGGTTTTTTGTGCTATTTTTTGTGCAGCTCTCCGATATTCTCAAACCTCAATCCCATTGCAAGGCATTATGGGTATGCAAATCCTTGGGCAAGTCAGGCTGACATACTGTAGCTTCACCAGAACAGACATTGCCTTTTAAACAGGCTTGTACTTTTGATCCAGTATAGGCAAGACTCCGATTGTTCCCAAATTCAGTGGATGACTGGCCATGAGAATTGCTCTGGAATTTAATGTGAATCAAGAAATAGTTTTCCACGGTTTACACAAACTTCAGAATAGTATAGTATTTGGTTAGCCCTTGTTGTGTATGGATTTCTATACATACAATTTTCTTGTTCTAGGACAGCTCAAGGTCACCACAATATGTTGTAGTATAGTAGTGGCACCACTTCTACACAACAATAACTTTTCACTTTGAAATTTATCCCTACGGTCTCTCGTGGTAAGGCTGCCCTTCCCACCACTGTCACCTGAAAAACAAATCTGTCATTCGTATTTTACATTTTAAAAGTTATTGTTTTCCTTGTTTTTACTTAGAACTGAAGTACTACAGCCTCATCCATTTTATTTACGCTTATAAAACAGCAAGAAAAAAATCTAGACATGTCATCGGCCAAGAGACATCACCTGACCGTGCATTAAATCTATAAATGCATGGTCAGGTGCCAAATCTTATTTTCTTCTTAAAAAACTACTTAGAGCCATTTATAAGTGTAACAAGACCCTTCTGGCTGTGCATTATAGGATTTTAATTCACTTCCCAGGGGCGTAAGGACAGTCGGCTTTCAGCCCCATGGCATACTGCACCGCTGCAACATGCATTAAATATAGAATAATGCATGGGGAAGTGTGGTTAATGAGGATTTTAAGTGTGATACCCCATAAACCCCAAGGGTGAAGCCCGAGGGGTTTATCAGGGCATCGCACATGAAGAGTGTGCATAAAATCCTTGTTTAAACACTTCCTCATGTTTTATATTTTATATTTACTGGTTCTTTGGGTTTTAAACAGTGTCACATAACCCTGCCTCCCCATCCTCGGTTCCACCCATGGCTCCCATAGATCAGAAGTAGCAGAAGTCAATCCACAGTAAGGAACAACATTTTTAAGCCTAAGTGTTTTTTAAAGGAAACTGTTTTTTACTCTGCAGTCAAAACTCTCTGTTGGTTAAGGATTTTCTCTCAGTCGACTGTGTTCTGTGTTCTGTTTTGGTGTTGCTGTTCTTCCAAGAATTTAAGATGGTTCGTTTCATTTGCTGGTGGAAAACAAGATGAAATGGCCATACAGTATTTTTATTGTGTTTCGTTTACAATATTTTAGTAAAACCATGCTCTGCTTTTCTTTGTTTTAGTTGAAGAAAACTAGGTCCACCATGTTGGCGATTTTTCTGTGTGTCCGGTTTTGGGTTTGTTCAACTGCCGAGAAGTCTGTAATTTGCGCTGGCAGTTTCCTGATGGAGTGCAAGCGAACAGCCAGCATGATGGCAGACTCTGCAACAGGTGCTTGGTTGCAGTGACAGGTATTTTTAGAAAGGTGGTTAATGGAAGTTTGTTAGTCACACAAGTGAATAATGGAGTTTGTGGGATTGTGCCAGTGATAGATTATTGGCACTAACCAGTAAATATAATCCTATAATGCACACCCTATAGTGGCTTATTCTTTATATATACTATAAAACCCATATACTATAAAAATAATAAATGGGCAACCAAAGCACAACTTGGCATGTGTTTCCATTTTGGGGTTGAGATGACATCAAGGACCTGTTGAGCCTGAGCCCTTGAGTTCCCTATGAAACCTTCTCAACCCCTTGATGGAAACAGAGCTTTGTTGTGTATGGCTGCTCATACATTATTCTATACATTCCATGGTTTACATAAACCACAGAATTAATAATATTTTGCAGTTTACACTGAAGAGTCAGCATAAACTGTGAAAAAAACAGACCTGCAGTTTACATTGACTCTTCAATGTAAACTGAGGAATATTATTCCATGGAGCATGTAAACCACGAAAAACTGTTAAATGCTTTATATTAAGTTCTGAAAAATGCTTTTCAGAATTCCATGGAATTTTAAAAAAATTCTGAAAAGAATTTTGAAACAGCCTCTGCCCATTCGTTTGCTGTTCATGCTTTACCTTTAAAAACAAAAGGAGTAAAACCCACCATCTGTCCAACTGATCACAACCACCCTCCCCACTCCACCTTATTTGAAGTGGTAATGTTTTTATTAAGCCCCATGCTTTGTGATGATCCTCATCCTTCTTATTTCAATGCCAGGCCCAATCTCTGGCTTCTTGTCCAAGAAGTGCTGTGATCACAATCATACAAAGCACTACTGGAGTGAAAAGCTGGCATTTTGGTCTGGTGGTGAAACTAGATGAATAAGGATCACTGTGCAATCTGGGACCTGATACAAATATTACTACTTCAAAAATGGCGACCCTGGTGTCTCTATACATGAGGCATGAAGGGTGATGGGGTTGAAATGAATGGGGTTGTTTTTTTTCACTATATAATACTGCATGTACAAGGAGTTAACTGACAAGCTGCCCTGGTTTCTGAGTCCCAGCCCCAAAAACATTTTTTCTCTACCGGGGGCTGTATGCAACCAAAGCACCCAACTGCCACTGCAGAGCTGCCACAGAAATAGAAAAGTAACACCGCAGAGGTTCTATGGCAACAGTGGAACTTGCTGCAGAACTTAGACTCAAATTGCCACAGGGAAATTGAGGCTTTGAGTATAGGCTGAGAATGACAAGGTATGTATTGCATTGTCTTGGGACTTCACAGTGTACTGCTGTCATTGTCTCAGCCAGATACCAAGTCAAAACTCTGAGGCAGAAGAAATTCAGAACACTCAGAGTGAGCAAACTAAAGCAGCAGTTTCAAGGAAGAGTAGTACTGCATAAGAGTTTCTGTATCATAACGTTTATGTATTTCTCTGTCCTTTATTGTTTCTTAGTAAGGATATTTGCATGTAAACACAATTCTTGTCCCTTGAGACTTTGTCGCCATGGCTGCTTATTCCGCACCTGACATTATAATTAGTAATAGTAATATCACAGTCTGATATCTGACGTACAGATTTAGTCTTTGCTGTATTGGTCCTTGTAAGAACAGCTACAGAAGCAAATGATTTGATAACCTTTTATTGGACCAACATAGATGTAACAAAAAAAAACCAAAGTGCTAGTTTTTGGACCACCCAGTCCTTCCTCAGAAGTGTAATGACAGTTATTTAGAAAATCCCACACTTTAAACACCCAGATCATGCAGAAAAAAACCCCCAGAAAAATTCCCCTTTGGTTTAAAAAACTCATTTAAAAAATAACACAAGACACATCAGAGAATCTGAAAAAATACAGTTCAGTTCAGCTGAAAAAGCCTAAAGGTCAGATGTGCTTAGAGTGTAGCATCATGCGAGGAGTGCACTGCACGTAAATTAAAGTGACTTAGAGATACCTTCAGAGTAAGATAAGGACATTTGGAGCATAGATCTGTATAGCTCAATTATGAGTGCAGTTTATGAAGAACAAACCCTACTTGGATTGTCATAATTGTAAGTTAAAAATAAGTCACACAGAATAGAACTACAAAAAATAAATATATATGGCATACAAAGGGATTAAAGTAAAGTTTACCTAATGTGAGCAATAGCTGGAAACATTACCCAACTATACTCTCAAACTGGTTATTATGCTCCATAAACCTTAAGTCCTTTAGTGTTATAACAGGAGTTTATACCCGATAATATATATTGGCAGTATAAGAGCCAAACAAAAAGCTGCTTGTCCAGGACCACCAAGAAACTAAGA
This sequence comes from Neoceratodus forsteri, assembly GCA_016271365.2. Lineage (NCBI taxonomy): Eukaryota > Metazoa > Chordata > Ceratodontiformes > Ceratodontidae > Neoceratodus > Neoceratodus forsteri. The sequence continues at coordinate 626,767,853 of JADMNL010000023.1, read as the reverse complement.
CCATCCAATCTGATATGTCAGATTTCAACTTGATGTACTAAAAAATGTCTAAGGAATCTGAATAAGAAATCATAGGAATTAAATTCTACCCCCCCGCAGTAGTGATATTAAATCGAGATGACTATATTAATGAAGCCAACAGACAGCTAAATGACCATACCTACTACAGAGAACAGGAGCGTGACCTCATTACAATCTATAGAAAAGAACTACAGGACTTAATTAGATCTTTTCCAAACCATGTCCAAAAAATAGTAACTGACCTCATCCCTGCCAAACCCAAACTAGGGACATTCTACATGCTGCCTAAAATACATACACCTGGCAATCCAGGGAGACCCATAGTCTCTGGTAATGGTACCCTGACTGAGGGTATTTCAGGGTTTGTAGAAACCATTTTGAAACCACTGGTTATGGAAAGAGGGGAGTTACATCCAGGACACTACACACTTCCTGCGTAAACTTTCTGGTTGTAGGGACTTACCACCTGATACCATTTTAGCCATGATGGATGTAACATCACTCTACACTAATATTCCACACACGGATGGCATTTCAGCCTGCCATATATACATACAGGAGAACGGACTGGACCAAAACATCAACCCTGAAGTGGTGGGGAAACTTATTGAATTAATTCTGACACATAACTTCAGCTTCAATGGTAAACATGTTCAAACTATGGGAACAGCTATGGGCACCCGGATGGCTCCACAGTATGCTAATCTTTTTATGGCAAATTTGGAGGAGGACTTTTTAAGGCACTGTACACACAGACCACTCACTTATTTCCGTTACATTGATGATTTATTTATAATTTGAATGGAAGGTACTGACACACTTAAGGATTTTCATCAGGAACTTAATAACTTCCACCCAACCATAAAGTTTTCCCTGGAATATTCTGCCACAAGTGTTAATTTTCTGGACACCACTGTCACCATCAAGGATGGAACCTCACATACATGTACTTACAGAAAGCCACAGACAGACAGAGATACTTTCACAGGAATAGTAATCACCCAAGCCACACTAAGAAATCTGTTATGTACAGTCAAGCACTTCAGTATTAGTGTATCTGTTCAAATGAGGAAGACAAAGACACACACTTGGCAATGTTGAAAAACACCTTTATTGAGCAGGGACACTCTTCCAGAGAAATTGACAGGACAATATAACATGCAATACAAGTACCAAGGCAACAACTTCTTCAGTATAAGGAAAGGACAGCTACCAACAGGATACCCTTAGAAGTCACATATCATCCTAACCTTGAACTTTGGCTCAAGTTTATTAAGGACCTCCACTCAATATTTAGTGAAGATGAGACCCTTAATTGTATTTTCAAGGAACTACCACTACTGTCTTTTAAACAACCACCAAACTTAGCCAAACTAATTATTAGGAGTAAACTTTCACCAGAACAGAATGCCATGACACTTAATGGTACATGATCCTGTAATCAACTCAGATGTAAGATATAAGGTCATTTCCACTTTGGACTGTGTGGTTACATCATAGAACAGACAATTCAGGGTACATGGGAATTATACATTTGCATCATGGCATGTTGTTTATTTAATTCAATGCAAGAGATGTCCACAAACAGGTTATGTTGGAGAGACAAGCCAACTGCTCTGCACTAGAATGAACCCACACAGACATAACATTAATCTCAAGATGACTGAAAAATCAGTGGGGCAACACTTCTCTCAGCCGGACCACTCAATCTCAGATATGTCAGTAATGGTCTTAAAAGGAAATCTGAAAAGTACACAACTGAGACAGGCTTTTGAGATCAAACTTATATTACTTCCCAATATGGTAAATGATGGTATGAACACAGATTTGGGATTTATAGCACATTATAGGACTTAAACATACTAGTATCTTTTCTTCAAAAGATAGACATATTATAGGACTTCAGTATCTCCTTGTGTGTGTGTGTGTGGGGGGGTGCTATGTTGTGTGTGGTGGGTGTGGGGGTTGCTGTTACACTGAGGTGGGCTTATATTCAGATACATGACATAATGGTGTTACAGTATGTTATGACTCTTAGTTTACACCCATAATCAATATTATTTCCTTTAATAGCTATTTACCCCTGGGGAGGGGTAGGGTTAATTCCATTGGGTCTTATTCAGATTCCTTGCCTGTTACTCTTCATACAGTAGTTTCATTATATACTCTCACATTTTTGTACTCTGAACATGTTGGAGTGCAGGATCTCATTTGCATGGGGTCCTTGACAGACTAAACTACATTGGGCTAATATTGTAGTGATCTGTGGAATTGAAGGTATGTTAGGGCTCGTGTCTCACATACACAGTGTACATTCACTGCTAACTAGTTATCTTACTCTGGGAAGGGTGTAGTTTTTTTGCATTTTTGAAATCTCTACGTATCTCTTTTGCTTGGAGGTTCAGGACAAGTTTAATTCCTTTGGATAACATTTGAATTGATTAATGTGAATGATGGTGCATTAGGACTTGTGTGTGTGTGTGTGTGTGTGTGTGTGTGTGTGTGTGTGTGTGGGTGTGTGCCTCCTTACAACTAGTTATCTTCTCCTCAGAGGCAGGGGGAGGGGGGATTTAATTCCTATGATTTCTTATTTAGATTCATTAGACATTTTTAGTACATCAAGTTGAAATCTGTACATATCAGATTGCATGGTCTTAGTTTCTTGGTGGTCCTGGACATGCAGCTTTTTGTCTGGCTCTTATACTGCCAATTTATATTCTCATGTATAAACTCCTGTTACAACACTAAAGGATTTAAGGTTTATGGAGCATAATAACCAGTTTAAGAGTATAGTTGGGTAATGTTTCCAGCTATTGCTCACATTAGGTGAACTTTACTTTAAACCCTTTGTATTCCATGTATATTTATTTTTTGTAGTTCTAGTCTGCGTGGCTTATTTTTAACCTACAGTTATGGCAATCTAAGTGGGGTTTGTTTTTCATGAACTGCACTCATAATTGAACTATACAGATCTATGCTCCAGATGTCCTTATCTTACTCTGAAGGTATCTCTAAGTCACTTTAATTTATATGCAGTGCACTCCTAGCATGATGCTACACTCTAAGCACATCTGACCTTTAAGCTTTTTTAGCTGAAGCTGAACTGTTTTTTTTTCAGATTCTCTGATGTGTCTTGTGTTATTTTTTAAATGAGTATTTTAAACCAATGGGTTTTTTTCTGTTTTTTTTCTGCATGATCTGGGTTTTAAAAGTATGGGATTTTCTAAATAACTGTCATTATGCTTCTGACGAAGGACTGGGTTGGTCGGAAAGCTAAAGCACTTTGTTATTTTTGTTACTTCTATGTTGGTCTAATAAAAGGTATCAAATCATTTGCTTCTGGATCTGTCAGATATCTGGTAATAAAGTGTGATGGTGCAAGGAGATGATGATATTACTTCATGGCGTGAATGAGCCAAGGACTTTAGTGAGCCCTCTGGTGAAAGGACACAGTTTTCACACACAAAAAAACTGATAATAAAGAAAAAGGAAAAAATTACTACTCAGAATATTTTTTTAAAAGTAAAATGTTGTCTAAATACTGTATTACATTTCTGAACGTTGTTCCTGAGGTATCAGTTGCTCTTTAAGAAGCCTGATATATATTGCAACTACTGTGCCAGCCAATCCTGATGCACAGGAAATGTATTAATTTAACAAGTCTATTCTTAACAGAGCAAATATATGAGCACCAGGGTTGCAGTAATCTAGTGGGATTTTCAGTCCCTTGCATCAAAGTGATGCTTGCTAGACCATCTTTCTGTGATCTAAAGTGCATAAATACTGGGGATCCTAACACCCAAGTTGTAGCTGAACTTTGCTGCAAGCTGCAGTAAAGCAGATTGATTACTGGAAATAGGTCTGAGATTCTAAAGTTGGATGCAGTGCAGCATTCGACCATGGTGTAGCAATGGCAATCTAAGGGACTGATGCAATGCATTACACAAGCCTCTGAAATCTGGGCCCAGGTTTCTGGTCCCACTCCTCCCTCATTAATGTGCATGCACATTCCTCTGCAAACATAGTGAGGTGGCCTGAGGTTGTGTATTTACTCCGCTCCATGGCTAAGTAAAGATACTCTGTGAGTATATGGTGCTATTTTGTAGATTTGGCCCTAAAATATAGATTGGGCCCTAAGATATTACACAGTACATTCCACGTTGACTTTTCTGCTACTTACTGAATGTAGGAGACTTTAGTCTTTCTGAGACACTCTCTGAGAGATAACCCTTGTATAGTAGTTACAGTCTGTCACTCCACAATTATTGTAGAGCTTAGCAAATGATGGAGCACACAGCTCATGAATTTAAAGTCTGATTTATTGAAATTCAACTGTTTCAGTACATAGAGAGTTTCTGTGTGGCATTCTTTTTATTTTAAACACAAAGTACATGCAGAAAGGAATGTACTGTATATAGGTCATTTTTTAAAAACTTTATTTTTTACAATTTCTTGCTTTTATAGACATTAGATTTGATGCATTTATACAACAGACTTAATACAATTATTAAAAGAAAACAAGAAAAATATACCACAACACAAAGTTAATTTTTAAAGGTGATACAAAATAGTTTTTACACCTCTAGATGCTCTCTAGTTGTTCTTTTATTGGCTATCCACTATTCTGATATGTTTTTGACCTCTTTTGTTAAATTAATAATCTAATTTTGTTGCCTTTGTAACTACCTAAATCCTTCTGTGCTCAGCAGTTGCTGCTCTCTGTTTTCATACTACCTAAACATTCTATGACATCAGAAACACCCATTCTAGGCCATTCAGATGAATAGCATGGAATGGGAGTTTCTGATGTCATAGAATGTCTTAAACATATGAAAAGCAAGAGCAGTAGCTGGTCAGGAGAGTAGAACTCAATGCAGATCTGAAAGTACCTCAAAGCTAGACGATTTATCAAAGAATCATAAAAGCATATCAGAATACATAACTGGCAAGGAAAGGCAGATGGAAGGGCAGTTAACTAAGTAAAAATCATTTCCTGTATCCTTTATATCATATTAGTTATAATGATGAAGAAAAATTGAAGTAGATAAGGAACAATAATATAGTCTCTTATTTACTCCTTTCCTGGAACCTAATCAAGTATCATGGTTTTAACTCTTGTTGCGTATCAGTCCATAATTCCTATACCTTCTAATTGTGTCAGCAGCCCAAGGGTTAAATTAATCAGAATGGTGTTTTTTATTGTGATTAATCCAGTGGTGGTACGGAGTCCATCTCATCTGCAAAGTAATAGATTCCAAACTGTCCAGTTCTTGTCTTTGGATTTCAGATGAATCAGAACTAAGCAATTTTGCAGCAAGCACACACAGAAACAGGAAAAACAACAAATAGATAAATGTAAATATATAAAAAAACCAACCCTGTGGAAGACATCATTGTGACACTGAAATATTGCAATGGCCTACAGGTACATTCAGCCACATAACTTCAGAGACAATACGTAATTGCACAAAATGTCAAGGCACTGGTAGAGGGGTTAGTGTGCTGCTGCAGTCTATACTGGAATAAAATATCAGTTCTACAACTTGAAGAACTTGCATTGAGTGCAAGTAATTTATTTTATTCTGTGCTCACTTGTTAACTTGCACACTGATATCTTAAGCTGCCTTCTTGTTTTAAACATGTAATGGTTTTTGAGTTTTATTTTCACAAGTCTTCATAAAAATTGCAATAGTACTGTGTTCAGGCTTTGCATAGCAAGAAGAGGCATTCCCCATTTGGTCTTGTGAGATTACTCATTTGGGGAGTCTGACATTTGCTTGCTGATATTTGACTCCCTCATTTGAGAATGTCACTGCCCATATCAGAGACATGAATATACGAATATACAAAATTGCCAGCAGAAACCGTCCTTATTTGTCTATCAAGTCTGCTCGAGTGTGCAGCTCAGTCTAGTTCCATGGAGCCTCTCCCCTTTCCCTCCAGGAGTCATCCACCCCACCCCATTCCCCCTTCCACTTCTCAGTACTGATTCCTCCCGTTCTAATTTTCTTTTTCACCCTGTCCCATCCCCCCATTGAAACTGGCCACCAAATTCCGCTGCTATTACCTCCTCTGGCAGCTCATTCCACCCTGACACCACCCTTTCAGTGAAGAATTTCCTCCTCAATTCCTTCTTAATCCTATCGCCCACTAGTTTCAGGCTATGCCCCCTTGTTGTACCCTCCCCTCTTAAATTGAAGGTGCCCTCTGATCCAACCCTGTTTACACCTTTAGGTACTTGAAGGTTTCAATCATGTCTGCCCTTTCCCTTCTGTCCTCCAATAAATACATGTTGAGTTCCCTCAGCCTCTCTTCATATGTTTTATCCCCAAAGATCCACCATGCTTTTCTCTTCCAGCCAGAAGAAGCTTCATTTTTTTTGTTTTTTGTGGATCAGGAGATGGAGACTGCAAGAGACATGCCGATGGGCCAATATGTTATATACTGGGACTGTGTAAGACACCAGCCTGCTTGGAGACTGCACCACTTGCTACAGTGTGTTATGTAAACTAGTGTAGCTAGCATGGGGAATAAGTGATAATTCCTTCAATGCTCAATGTACAAAAGAAAGCTCAGACAGATCTGCAGCCTTTATTACAGAAAGAGCAGCACGTATTGAGTGAGAATGGAATGTGAACCAGGAGCAGACATAGGGAGTGCCATGTGATCAGGACCTAGAGTGAGGATCTGTTGCAGTGAGCCATACTATAACCAGTACTCTGTGGTTTTTCCTGGTTTTCAATAAAAAAAGCCAAAAATAAAACCCACCAATTCAGGTGATTCAGGTGTGTGTGTGTGTGTGTGTGTGTGTGTGTGTGTGTGGTGATCAGATCTGATATGGTGAATGAAGATGTAATTGAGAGAGAAGCAGTTAAAGTTTGCACAGCAAAATATGAGAAAAAAATCAGTCAATGAATGAAAATACATCTATGCTTGTTAATGTAAGAAATTTGTGTCAATTGCTGGAATTTGGTTTGGTGGATCAGTGTGGGGTTAAACTTTTTTTTTAAAGTTATACAATATGGGATGTATACCATACCAAAATGGCTACCAACATTTTTTTGAGAAATGTTTCTGAGAGATATTGATATCCGAATGCACTGTGGCCTAGTTTCTGGAACATGCTCAAAACCATGTTTTTTCTTCTCTAAACTACATAGGATTGGAAACGTCTCTACCAGTCAGGACTCAAGAACTTCCTGATTATCTCTTCCCAGCACTGAAAGCAGAAGAGCCAAAAATGAACAGTGTAGCACTGTATATAACGGACATATGGGATCTAGGAAATAGAAACATAGAAGCTGTCAGTCGAAAAGAACCTCTTGGCCCACCTAGTCTGCCCTAAAGTCTCTATCTGCTGCACAACCGTAGACCCTAATTGATCTCTGGCCTGAACCCCCTAGCCCTGTTACTAAGGTCCCCCTGTGTCTCTCCCATGTATGTTTTAAACCTGTTACTATATTGGTACCCACCACTTCTGCTAGGAGACTGTACCAGGCATCCACCATCCTTTCTGTGAAGAAATATTTCCTCACATCTCCTCTGTCTCCCCCTTCCGGCTTCATATCATGCCCCCTCATCCCTGAGCATCTCTTTTTGTGCAATATGCCACCCTCCTTTACCTTATTGATACCCTTAAGGTATCTGAATGATTCTAGCATGTCTCCCATTTCTCTCCTTTCTTCCAGTGAGTACATATTTAATTCCCTGAGTCTTTCCTTGTAGGGCTTCTGATGCACACATTTTTGAATGCCATTCTCTGTGTAAATCAGAGCATCCCTTTGCACTGTTTTAGAAGGCTCTTTTACAAATCCATGAAACCATACCTGCCGAAATTTCAAGGGCAGAATTGGGAAGAGCAAGTATGAGTTTTTGCTGGTTAAAGCAGGAATTCTCACATAATGGGTGAAATGTATGCACCACCATGATAAGAACTTAACAAAATTGTGCTTACTAGAAAAGAATGCCTGGTTTAAAATGGATACTCACTCCCCCAGCTAATATTTGTAAGAGAAACATAGAAACATAGAAGTTGATGGCAAAAGAAGACCGCTAGGTCCATCTAGTCTGCATATTTGTTTTAGACCTATTTTGGCACTCTAGTTGCCCTTGTAGTCAGGGCTCCCTTATGTCTATCCCATGCATTCTTGAATCTCCCCACAGTGTTGACCCCCACAGCCTCTTGGGGCAGGCTGTTCCAAGCATCCAAAACTCTTTCTGTGAAGAAAAACTTCCTGGTGTTGGTAGAGAACCTCCCTCCTTTCAGCCTGCGGTCATGTCCCCTGGACCTGCAGCCCTTCTTGAAGTGAAAAAGTTCCTGTGCCTGTATCTTGTTAATGCCATTTATGTACTTGAATGTTTCAATCATGTCCCCTCTCTCTCTTCTCTGCTCCAGGGAGTGCATATTCAGGTCCCTAAGTCTTTCCTCATAGGGCATGTACTGCAGACCCTGAATCATTTTTGTCACCTTTCTCTGTACTGTTTCCACCCGGTCAATGTCCTTCCTGAGGTGAGGCCTCCAGAACTGGACCTCATATTCCAGGTGAGGCCCGACCAGTGATCTATACAGTGGTAGTGCCACCTCTCTCCTCCTGCTCATGATTCACCTCCCAGTGCATCCCAGCATTCTGTTGCCCTTCAATGTTGCCTTCTCACACTGCTTACTAACCTTCAAGTCATTTGAGATTATGATTCCCATATCTTGCTCCTGGTTTGAGGCTGTCAGTCTTTTGCCTGGTAGGTAATGATCCTTCTAAGATTTTTCTTTTCTATGTGCATGACCTTGCACTTTTTGGCATTAAATCTCAGCTGCCACACTCCAGACCATTCTTCTAGTTTCTTGAGGTCAGCTTCCATCTTGCTCATGCCTTCTGATGTGTCCACCCTGTTACATATCTTGGTGTTGTCTGTGAACAGACACACCCTTCTTTCCAGTCCATTAGCAATGTCTGCTATAAAAACATTGAAGAGCAGAGGCCCCAGCACTGAGCCCTGGGGCACCCCGCTGGTCACCCTGCCTTCCATCGTTTGCATTCCATTAAGTTGTAACCTCTGGGTTCTGCCTTGTAACCAGTTTTGTACCCATCTGACTACTTCAGGACCAACCCCCATGTGGTCAAGATTCTTTACCAGCCTTCTGTGTGGAACTGAGTCAAAGGGTTTACTAAAGTCTAGGTAAACCACATCTACTGCCCCACCGTCATCCATTATTTTTGTAGCGTAGTTAAAAAACTCAAGCACATTTGCCTGGCACGACATCAGCTTTATCAACTTGTTCAATTATTAACATATTTGGAAGGACTATCAGATACAGACCCTGATAGTGGAAATAGTCATACCATTGATAAATGCAATACTAAGGGATGGGTCTGCAAAAAAAAAAAGGATATGGATAAGATAAGTAAAAACAATAAAAAATCAGCCCTTGGTATATACTGTAGCAAATAATGTGACCCACATGTTGGAGCTCTAGCTGACCATGTTGACTGATCGCAAGGATAGGAAGATCTTTATCAGATACAGTTTGGAGATATTTTCATTTATTTATTTAGAAGTTAGTGACCGGGAGAGGCACACTGAGATGAGGCTTGTTTCCAGGTGTGACCCAGGGGACGGAAGAAGTGGAGCATAGATCAAGTAATAAATACAGGATTTACAAATCATAGCAAGAATCATACAGGTAGAATACCAGTTATACAATTACATTTCAAACATATAAAAAAACAGAAATTTACAACAGGGATAAGGTACAGAGAGTTGCAAGCATAATTAGGAGGCATTTGGAAACATATGCTAAAAATGAGAGGTACACAGGTGAACTAGGTTCCACGGGACTTTATCTGAAGGTAGAACAGCAGCAGGAGGTAGAAGTAAATTAAGAGGTAGGGTCAGACCAAGCATGAGCAGGAGTCTGAGAACGTATGATGTTGGGATGGGGAATTTTGATCAAAAATCCTCAAGGCTAGATGTTAGAAAAATTGTAATGATCTCACACTGAGTGACCTACAGTGTGACTATAGTATAGGTTTAATGGAAGACTTACTTCACATTACACACTGAATTGCCCAAAATATCAATTGAATCAATGTAAATGGTTGCAGCCATATTTAAATAAGAGATACCTGATACAGGAAGAGGGTATCAATGGTTTCAGAACCCCATTGTGGCTATTGTTGCAAATAATGTTCTGGCATCTTTGAAAAGAGTGGATTATAAAGCCCAGAGTAATAACCAGAATTAAAATTCCTTAGCCCTTTTATGTGTTTTATTTGTGTAAATTAGAATTGAAAGGCTGATGCAATATATAATTTATGAATATATTTATAAGAAATGACCTAATGAAATTGAGCAGCATAAGGTGGGGTCTGAAGATGTGAACTGGGTTAGTAATTTGTTAATGGATAGGCAAAGAGAGTTGTGATTAATGGCAGTCACTCTAAGGCTGAAAGAGTTGTTAGTGGGTGTGGCAGGTCTCAGTATTGGGACCGGTCTTCTTCAGTGTCTTAATAAGTGACATTGCAGATGAACTGGAAGGGAAGGTATGCCTTTTTGCATTTGATACCAAAATCTGTAACAGGGTGAAAAATCAATCACAAAGAATGTGTAGTGATCTTGGGAAACTCAAGGCATGGTCAAAAACATGGAAGTTGGGTTCAATGCCAAAAAGTGCAACAATATATATCTAGGGTATTGGAACTGAGGAACTGAGTATAGGATGTGGGATACTGTCAGTCAATAATCAGGAAAGGGACCTTGGGGTTATCACATCTAATGATCTCAAAGTGTCAGGGTAGTGCGACAAAGCAGTGGGTATGGCCAATCTGATATTGGAATGCTATGGAAGAGGTATTCCAGCAGGAGTCCAGAGAAGCACAAATAAAATGGTGCAGTGGTTGCACCAAAGACCCTACAAGAGGAGACTGAGGGATCTGAACATGTATACAGTGGGGGCTTCACACATTTATGGGATAGACTTAAAGGAATATTAGTGAATGGGCAAGCCTAATTATGGTCTGTGGCGGCAGACTAGGCAGGGATTATCTGGGAAGACTGGAAGGGTCAAGCGGTTCTTTTCTGCTGGCAGATTCCATGTTTCCATATTTCTACCTACTTTTATTGGAATCTGATAGTTTCTACTTGCATGTTGTTTTCTGTTTGTTTTTAATATGCCTTGTCTCTTTTTACTAATTATTGTATTTTATACATGTTTGTAAGGCTGATTTAAACAGTAGGGGCTTCATGTATGTGTGTGATATACATAAAGGAATATTGGTGAATAGGCCAGGAGGAGGGAGAGTCGACAGAGACCAGTTAGGTTCTCTGGAGGCAGACTAGGCAGAGACCATCTGGAAAGACAGGGTGAGCCAAGCGGTTCTTTTAGACAGACAAATTTTACGTTTCTGTGCTTCTACTTACTTTTATGGGAATGTGATAGTTTCTGCTTGCATGATTTCTTTTTTTTAATAAGTTCTGTCAGTTTGTACTGATTATTGTATTTTATAAAGTAGATTTGTAAAGGCTGAATTAAAGCCAGTCAATAAACCATGGACTAAACTGAATAGATGTCTTTGAAGACCAGAACCAAAGCCTCAACATCAGCCTTAATAAGCTGAGTTACATAGATACATAGACAGTGTCGGCAGATAAGGGCCTATGGCCCACCCAGTCTGCCCATTTAAGTTTGTAAGTTCAGTTTATGTTTTTCAGGAAGTCTGTTGCCCCTTACCCCTGACCTCCAGAATTCCTTTATGTCTATACCATGCATTCTTAAATCCCCTGATTGTTTCAGCCCCCACCACTTCCTCTGGCAGGGTGTTCCACTTGTCCACCACCCATTCTGTGAAGAAATTCTTCCTCACGTTTCCCTGAATCATCCTCCCTCCAACTTCATCCCATGCCCTCTAGTCCTGGAACATCTTTTTCGCTTAAAAATAGTGCATTCCTGCACCCTGTTCCTCCCTGTAAGATACTTGTATGTCTCTATCATATCCCCTCTCTCCCTCCTCTCCTCCAGGGAGTACATGTTCAGTGCCTTCAACCTGTCCTCATAGGACTTGTGATGCAATCCATGCACCATCTTTGTTGCCCTCCTCTGAACCTTCTCTACCCCGTCTATGTCCTTATGTAGGTAAGGTCTCCAGAACTGTACACTGTACTCCAGGTGGGGCCTTACTAGTGTCTTGTATAGTGGAATTATGACCTCCCTTTTCCTGCTGGTGATGCCCCTGCCTATGCATCCCAGCATCCTATTTGCTTTACCTGCTGCCTTGCCTGAGTTGAGGCAGAATTCAGCATAGATGTGGTGCTACACATGACAACAAATACCCATGCCATGTCTTAATATCCCACAAGACAAACTCAGTTCAAAGCATTGAAACTGGTGGTCTCACAATGTCTAGCATCCTGCTAAACACACTAGGTGTGGAGTAAAAGATAGTCCCAGATGTCAACTGCCTTGGCCTTGAAGGTCATCTTAAGTCACTAACTCCCCTTCATTCACTCCCCTCTAAGGAGCTAGTCTACTTGCCTCATAGACCAAATTGAAAAGACTGACTAAGGTGCAGAAGAGGGTGACAGGCCTGTTCCTCTTGATGGCAATAATACCAAAGAAGACTGCTTTCTCTGTTATTAGCCCCTCCTGATAATGCTTACAATGGGCAATGAAGACAAGTCTGTCGACATGTGCCCACAATTTCTTCCATCTGTGCTTCAGCTGCCGACCCAATACTGCCAGCTAACGCCAACCCAATACTTCCAGCTAACGCCAACCCAATACTGTCAGCTAACGAAGTTCATCATTGAACTAGACAGTGCTTTGTCGGAAAGTAACTAGGTTGTGATAGATTGTTATAATAAAATCCAGCAATGATGCCAGAGTCCTATTGTAGGACTTGATGCCAATGGTTGACCCCCTTGAGGAGGAGTCAACCAAATCTGAGGTGTTCAAAAGACAAAGAAACCAAGATGGATCAAGACCCCAGGATGCTGTTGGGTCACTTCTGCAGATGGAGTTGGCTTTATGGGGGGCCCTGATACTGACCTCCATGGTTCATTGGTCTGATCAAATGACTGAAAGCAATTTTTCTAGTCAGAAACCTCTACATTATAGGCAAGCTGCCTGCCATTTATGTCCCACAGTGCTCAGGCTTAGATGAGTTTGTGAGCATTTGAATTTCTTTCCCTTTGAAACCAAACTCATTATAGTATTTGTAGTCATGGTTACCCACCTTGTTCAAAAAATATTTTCAGGTCATCTTTCTTTGTAATGTTTAGGTTAATGTATTTTTTCCTCTTGCTAGAACAATATAATTTGGGCATGTTCACAATTGAAATAGTATTAGAAAGGAATCTAATTTGCCTGAAGGTAAAGGTTTGATATTTATTTGCAAGCAGTGGAGCACAACAGCATTTCCTGGCTATATAAGCAGGTCATCCACTTCAGAGAAGAACTATTTTTACAACTAGAATGTGAGAATTGCGAGCGGCAGGAAATAGCACATGAAGGTGAGGAGAAATACATGAGCTTTTATTAAGTCATCATAGTCACTTTAGTCACAGAGTTATTCTCAACAATGATTTCCAACTCTCTGTACTGCACTGCATTAAAAATGCCCCTTCAACCCTTTCTGTCAGGTAGTTAATGTAAACAAGACCACCAGGATGCTTTAACTATGCCTACAGGGAAGTAAAGGCAGAAAAGCTGAGAATACTATCAGAAGCCGCACAGCTCTCACAATGGAAAGGGAGCATACGGCATAGTTATTATTTATTTATTTATTTATTGAGATCTTGGATAGTACCTTTGAGTATAAGCTCATTAAATAGGTTCCACGTCTAGACAAAAAGCTATAAGCAACATAAAACATAAGTAAATTACAACACAATTGTGCTTAAATGACAAAGTAGAGCAAGCACAGCATGTACAAGGTCATTGGCTGGTCACAGTAGCCAGAATCTTTTAAGTAACAGTAGGCAGGCATTTTTACAGAGGCTATTTTAGTAGCCAGAGTCAAGTACACTAAGTTAGGTATTGTTACAAGGTTACAGGAAGAGAAGAGGAGAGGAGAGGAGGGGGGAGAGAAGAGGAGCAAGGAGAAGAGGAGAGAGGCAGTACCTTGGGAGGAGAGATGACAGCTGAAGTACAGGGGAAGGAGTGAGGGAGAGAAGAAACCAGAATCAGGGGGAGGAAGTTGGGGCAGAGTACAGGTTATGGAATAACTGGAGGGAAAGGGAGGGTGAGGGTGAGCAGAGAAATGGATGTGGGTAGGTGGGAGTGGAAGAGGGTGGGTAGGAGAGTGGTGGGGTGGATGGAGTGTGCAGGGAACTGAGAGCAGAAGTGAGATAATAAGAGGCTGGGGGGCACAAGAATAGAAGGCATTGCAGGATTGGGTTAGCATAAGGTCAGAGGAAGTCTGGAGAACATGCATAATACTTTATTGGAAGCAGGTACAGCTGGCATTCTCTATTAGCTGCTGTCTCAGCTGTCTTTTGAAGGGACCAATTGAGCTTAGCGAGGAGATGTCAGGCTGTAGAGGGTTTAGCCACCCAGGGGAATGGAAAGCAAAGGACCCTTGACCCAAGGAGGTGCGACAGTGGGGAATTTTAAATAGGCGAGAGTATGAGCTTCAAGTGTTGCGAAGGTTAGTATTGGGGGAGAGAAGATTCTGAACCCCTGTGGGAACCAGACTGAGACTAGTTATTTTTTGCTAGTAAGCAGAACTGGTAGAGAAGTCTATCAGGGAACTGAAGCCAGTTAGCCTGGGCATACAAGTCACACGTATGTGTCACGTGTGCAGCTCCTGTGGTAAATCAGCAGGCTTTGTTTAAAGCAACTTTAATACAGTGCAGGGCAGTTTCTGTGGCTGACCCATATATTACCAGCCCATAGTCAATTAGGGTCACAAAAGAACTTTGCACTGCTAGTTTGAGGGCCTCAGGGGTGAGGCTATGCTTGTGTCTGTGCAACAGACCAATGCGTGTATTAACAGCCTTAATGACTATGTCGATGTGACAGTTGAAAGTCATTGTGCTGTCCAGCATGATCCCCAGGTATTTGAAATTCTGTACAAGCTCCAGGGGAGAAACCACCTTGTTGGTGATCAGAAGAGGGTGAACTCTGTTCCAATTTTGAGCAGTGGAGAACAACATAGTTTTAGTCTTTGTATAGTTTATCACCAGTTTCTAATCTTTAAACCATCTTTCCACCACTGAAAAGTTGGTCTGGAGTTTGCCTTCAAGAGTGATGGGGTTAGAGTTGCTGGTGAACAGTATGGCATCATCTGCATAAAGGAGTAGATAACAGTTACAGGCAGAGGAGAGTTGGTTAAGAAAGAGGCTGAACAAGAGCGGGCCCAGAATAAACCCTTGAGGTACACCTGAGCAGACTTGATGCCTATCAGATAAGGTATTAGCAATCTTGACCTGTTGAGACCTCTCCAACAGGTAGCTAGAAAACCAAGTTACAGTGTCAGGGGAGAGACCAATGCTATCAAGCTGTTTGATCAGGAGAGCATGGTTGACAGTATCAAATGCTTTTGATAAGTTGATGAAGGCTGTGCCAACTAGGAGACCTCTGTCAAGGGAGTAGTTTACATAGCCCATAAGTTCAAGCAGCACAGTTGTGGTGCTGTGGTGCTTTCTAAAGCTATGTTGCTCAGGACATTGCAACTGGTGCTTTTCAAGGTATTCGCCAAGCTGGTCCACAACTATTCCCTCGAGTGCTTTTGAGTGTGGCGGTAAGATAGAGATCGGGCGATAGTTCCTAGTAAGTGTCCAGTCACCACTCTTGAAGACTGGAGTGACTATTGCAGACTTCCACTTTACTGGGAACTGTGAGTACCTGAGATAGATGTTGAGTATGTGTGCCAGTGGGGTCAGAATTTCATCCAAGGATAGTGCTATGAATTTCAGATCCAGTGTATCACTGCTGAATCTAGTTTTGCCCAGAATCTTTAGCAGGTATTTTCAAGCTTCCCTGGTTGTGCTTGTTTTGAAGTAAAAAAGATGGTGGGGGGTAGATAAACTATTTATTTGAGCATCAGAAGAGCTGGGTGGGTTGAAAATGTCAGTGGGGAGTACCCACTCAGGTCCATGAAGGCATTATTGAATGAGTTGACAATTGTTCTAGGATCAAGAGTTTGAGTGCCTTCTATGTTAAGCATAGTGGGGACAGATCTGCAGTCTTTACCAATTAATCCCTTTAAGTTGTTCCAAAACTTCCTGCCATCGTGCCAGGTTTAGGTGAGGGCTTCCTTGTTGTATTGATTTTTAGCAGCCCGTATAGCCAGAGTGCAATCATTACATGCTTTCTTATAGTTTTGCAGATCTACCTGCTTGCTAGGAGTGTGTGCCCTCAGCCATAGGCAGTCCCTTGAATTCAGCAAGTCAAGTAGTCCAGGTGAGAACCAGGGGTTGCAGTGGCCTTTGACTTTCCTAGTTTTCATAGGTGCATGAGATCTTACTGCTGGCACAAACAATATGAATAACTCCAAAATAGAGGACATTATTAATGAGATGACTGAAGCAGTAGCGACCCTAAAGAGATTAGACACAGACTTCATTATCTCTGAGACCTTACCAGTACCTAAAGCATCAAAAAGCAAAATACTAAAAAATAAAGTTTTTAATAATTGCTTCGTAGGTGGTGTTTGGAAAATAAGTTAAAATGTTTAATGACTTGGGAAATTTGTTCCTCTAATGGTCATTTATATTGTCCAGATGGTCTCCTGAACAAATATGGTGCTAAACTTTTGGGCATCATTTTACATCAAGCAATCAACTCCCCAAATAAACTATCAAAAAACTGGTAAATAAGGGGCAAAAGGGGGTAGGTATTGCTTTCTCTGAGAAACATGCTGTTAAGACCACTAATTTCACTAAATCTAAACTAAGTGTGTTACTTACCAATGCAAGAAGTCTCCATTACATAAAAAAGATGAACTTGAGCTCTTGTTATTAAACAATAATATTGACATTGCAGCTATCTCAGAAACCTGGTGGGACGAGACCCCCACTTAGAATAAATCAATCCCAGGATACAACCTTGTTCACAAGGATAGAGATAATAGAAGGAGTGGTGGGGTGGCGCTCTATCTAAATAAAAATATTACCTTTAGACAATTAGATAATGCCCTCAATGAGTCCAATGAAACTTTATGGGTTGAAATGGAGACCAAAAATAATAAAAATCTACTGGTGGGTATGTGCTGTAGGCCTCCTGACATTAAACTGTCTGATCGTCATTTGTTACTTGATGATATTTCAAGTAAATTAAATTACAAGGACACGTTGCTACTTGGTGACTTTAACTCTCCAGGGGTCAATTGGAATGATTATTCTGCCTCTACCATTCAAGAACAAGCTTTATTGGATCTTTGTATTAATAATGGACTACAACAAGTAGTGGATAAACCAATAAGAGGCAGATTTTTTGAATCTTGTTTTGACTAATACCCCAGAAAAAATCATAGACCTGAAAATCTCCGATCTCTTGTTTAATAGTGATCTTAATATCATTACTTTTTCTATTGACAACACATTCATTAAACAAGTTGGTATTACCATTGTTAAGGATTTTAGAAAGGCTAATTTTGGAGCTATTAATACAGAAGTAAATGATTGGACTTGGAGTGACGAATGTGCATCTGTGATTAGTTTATGGAATAACCTTAAGAATAAGATCCATGAGTTGAGTGATAAATATATTCCTAATCACACATTGTATAACAAGAAAGGTAAACTGCCAATGTGGTACACAAATAAAGTTAGCACATCCATATCAGTTAAAAAAAGAGCTTATAAGGCTGTTAAATGGGACAATAATGATTATAATCAAAATAAATATAAGGAGTCTTTAAGAGTTTGTAAAACTAACATTAAAAATGAAAAACAAAAGATAGAATTTAGATGGGCATATATGAAGGATGGGGGGGGGGGACATCTTTCTACTCCTACATAAATAATAAAAAATCTACTTCTAACATAATTGGACCAATTAAAGTTTCTAATACCATCATAAATGAACCATCTGATATGGTTAATGAATTTAATGATTATTTTTGCTCTGTGTTGGCACATAAAAATAATAACTGTTCACTTGACTTTGGGAACACCTACAAGCAGTTATCCAATTGATCAAAAAAGCAAATCTGACAATTAACCCTAACAAGTGTACATTGGACATGCAGGAAACCAGACATTTGGCTATGTTTTGGGAAATGGAGAAGTCAAGCCAGAGGTTTCTAAGATAGAAGCTGTAGTTAACAGCCCTTTCCCTAAATCAAAGAAGCATGTCAGGTCATTTTGAGGGCTGGCCGGTTATTATCAGAGATTTGCTCCCAGCTTTGTTACGTTAGCTACTCCCTTCACTGAACTCACAAAGAAAAGGTTCTCAAATAATATGAAATGGACCCCAGAGTGTGACAAGGCTTTTCAGGCCATTAAGGCTGCATTAAGTTCAGCCCCTGTTTTAAGAAGCCCAGACTTTGAGAAACAATTTCTGTTACAGACTGATGCTTCAGAGGTAGGCCTAGGTGCAGTCTTGAGTCAGCAAATAGAAACATACAAATGTAGACTTTGATGGCAGATATGGACCATTTGGCCCACTTAATCTTCCCATCTCCCTACCTGTTGGATGAGCTGTAGATCCTAGTTAACTGACTGCCTACTTCTTCTTACCCCCCCACCAAAATTGCCTTATGTCTGTCCTATGCATTCTTGAATTCCTCCACTGTTTTTGACCCCATAATCTCCTCAGGAAGACCGTTTCATGTGTCCACCACCCTATCTATGAAAAAAATACTTCCTCACATTGCCCCTGAGCCATCTCCCTTCTATCTTCAAATAGATATATAGATGGAAAAGAACATCCTATTCTATATATCAGTAGGAAATTGCATGACAGACAGAAAAGATACTCCATCATTGAAAAGGAATGCCATGTGGTAAAGTGGGCTATGGAGTCACTTAAATTTTACTTACTGGGAGCTGACTTTGTACTTGTAACAGATCATAATCCTCTCTGTTAGCTTAACCAAATGAAAGATACAAATTCTAGAATCACATGGTGGTACCTGGCACTACAGCAATTTAAATTTAAAGTGAATCACAAATCCAGAAAAGAGAATGCCAGTGCTGATTTTCTGTCAAGATATGGATCAGGAACTGAGAATTCAGAAGGCTGAAAAAAATGTGTGAGTTTAAAATTCACTGTGTGCTATTCTGATTGTGAACTGTAAAGGTTATAAGTTAATGTTAGAAGAGAAAAGAAAGTTTTGGAACCCTGTTTTTTAAAACAGGTTCCCCCTTAAAGAGGGGGTATGTGATGGGATTGAATAAGGTCCTGTCCCACTTGGTATTCAGAAAGAGTTAAACGCAAGGGTCTGTTCAACCCTCTCCTTTTCTGTCTCTTGTTTGTCTGGTTGCACAACCAAATTTTCTTGTGAGACCCAGAAAACTGATCACTCTGACAGTTTCGCAATTCTACACCCCTCACTAGCTCTCTACCTTCCCTTGCTTCCCCCTTGCATATCTGGGAGTATAAAAATATATGTGAATCTTTATGTGGAAATGTCACTGACACTGGGATTCCTTTGTTTAAAACGGTATACAGTTATACTGTTGAAATTATTGCAAAGCTATTTGGAACTCAAGGGGTTAACCTGAGATGCAGTTTTTAAGCCTTTTGCAGATCTGTAAACAAGAGGTCAGTTCTGGGAAATCATGTAATGTTTTGCTGTACCTGCAAGGAATGAAACTGACAAGAACATTCTTTAAGGAGCAGGCTCTCTCAACAAGTTCCCAGACAAAGAGCAGCAATGCTTTTGCTAGAGAGACAAGGAGAGTGAGAGACTGAGAGACTGAAACTGGGAATTAAGAGAGACCCTCAGAAGAAGGACTTAGTTTTCTCTGTTTGTACTGTTTTGTAAATAGTTATGCTGATTAATTTTAATTTCTTATTTTGCTGTTATTTTTTTTTGTAGTCTGTTTATTCACCTGTTGGACTGAGGCATCTTTCAGAGGTGCCCACACAACTCTCTTCCTCCTCTACTCCCCACCATGGCCATGCCCTCCCCGGCACTACCAACCAAGACTTTCCAGCCCCCCCCAGATCACCGTCCTTGGGAAGGCCCGCCTCACTTACTTGGTGGTCTTTCTGAAATTTGAGGGTCTGTCCTTGCCAAGGGTTGTCTGGAGCCATTGGAGGGATGGTCCAGCACTGAGGATATGGGCTGGGTCCCCTAAGCCCTCATCACCTCCCTGATCCTCCTGGAGTATTTTTAAGTATGGTGGTTTCCCCTGTGGTGCGTAGATGAGCAATGACATCCTGGAACAAATGTGTTGATGTTTGCTGCTATTTCTCCTCCCCCCGATCAAAGCACCACGTATTTCTTGTGCTGCCCCTAATTTTCATCAGGGGCTGCCAAGGAGCAGAGCTAAGGCCGAATCTCTCCTCTGGGAAGGAAGAGCAGTCCTCCAGATG
Organism: Neoceratodus forsteri; assembly: GCA_016271365.2. Lineage (NCBI taxonomy): Eukaryota > Metazoa > Chordata > Ceratodontiformes > Ceratodontidae > Neoceratodus > Neoceratodus forsteri. The sequence goes on along the minus strand of JADMNL010000023.1, from coordinate 626,747,353 downwards.
CTCGATCCCTTTCCTCCCCTGCTGACCCCTAGTGGCCTGAGTCCATTCCTGAACCCTGGGTCACCAGTGTGGCGTGAGTTGTGGTGTTCAGCACCTCAACCCTCAGTGCCACCGGGCTGGCTATTGTACTGTTATTAAGAAAAATAAAATGCTATTTGCAGATTTTGAAACTGCTCCTAGTTTTCCTATGCTTCCTGAGCTGTGCCTCAAGCAACAATGCCAAGATCTCTTTCAGTCTCCACAGTTCCTAATACACTATCACATAGATTATGTTTTGTGGGGCTTGTGTTTGTTAAGATGAAGGATGGTACATTTGCCTAGGTTAAACCGCATTCTGTTCTTACATGCCCAAAGTTCTATTGTTTTTAAGTCATTTACCAGGGACAGATATTTTCCTCCAGTGTCTATCCCCACACTGATCTTTGCGTCATTTGCAAATTTTGCAATGTTGTTTTGAAGTCCCCAGTGCATGTTATTGATGTATGCACCAAACAGGGCCTGTCCAAGAACTGACCCCACTGGCACCTCACTGGAAACCCACCTCTCTGTAGCTAGTTCTCCACTTACTCTCACCTGTTGTGTTCGGTACATAAGCCAGTCTTCAATCCACTGTACTACTACATGGTCTATTCCCATATCTTTAAGCTTTATTACTAACTCAGTTTGTGGGACAGTGTCAAATGTCTTTTGTAAATCTAAAAATATGACATCCACTGGGGTCCCCCTATCCAAGCTTGAACTGATATCATCATAGAAAGTAATTAGACTTGTGGTGCAGGATCTCCCCTGCACAAAACCACATTGTGTGTGGTCATGTTTGTCCAAGGTCAGTATATTTTCCTCGAGGCACTAACTCATGGCTAATCTATTCAAACTCTTGCACCACATGGGGCAGATTCCTGTAGCCTGTAAGGTAGCCATATTCACCTGTTTCCTAGGTCTGGCTCTTCCTCAAACCTGAATAACTACCATCTCCTCTCGGTGCGACACATCCTTAATAAACTGCGTGAACCACAGGTCCACAAACAACTGCTGGACTTCATTCTCCTAAATTACCTATTTTCTGATGCAATTTCAGGCTTTCATCTAAAGTGCACATTTACTGCATTACTGAAAGAAACACTGGATCTAGATCCTGCCATAGATATTGGATGTCACACAGGGCAATTTTCCTTGACCTCACTAAGGCTGGTGATCAAGTGGCATTTAAACAGTTGTTTATTGTTAGTTATTAGGGCTTCGGGGGGGGGGTGTCATATGGTATAAGAGACACCAAGCACAAGGTTTGGGAGAGAGGGCTGTGAAATAAAGCTGAGCAGTTCTGTCTGGCAAACCTCATACAGCAAGAGGTGTCTCTTATATATGTTTATATATACAGTTATTGTGTCTCCTAGTTACAAGAGTGCATTCTCAAGTTCTTTGGGTAAGAGAACTGTGAAGTGAAGCTGAGAAGCTCTGGCACTCAAAGAACTTGAGAAGAAACTCTTATAACCATAAGAGATACAGGAACTGGCTGAGAGCCACAGCCATGGTTCTCTGATGAACCCGACCTGCCAGACTGCCACCCGTAGTCCAGATCTGAAGCCACCAGCCCCTCATTGAAACACAGGTAGTCTGAGAGCCACAGCCATGGTTCTCTGATGAACCTGACCTGCCAGACTGCCACCCGCAGTACAGGTCTGAAGCCACCAACCCCTCACAGAAATGCAGGTAGTCTGAGAGCCACAGCCGTGGTTCTCTGATGAACCCGACCTGCCAGACTGCCACCCGCAGTCCAGGACTGAAGCCACCAGCCTCTCACAGAAACGTAGGTATGGACTTGCCCTCAGGGACTGATTACCTCCAGGAAGGGAGCCCTAGCTGCTAATTTTTGCTTTCTCTACATGAGGACAGTTGTCTCTGAGTTTAAATCCAGAGTCTTTTACTGCTGTGGCCCACTGGCTGCAGTCAGCCACAGGACCGCTCTGATTGGCTCCATATAGTTCTGCGCTGTTAATGTTTGATTATATTGTGCTAGATTATGTTTTCTGTTAAAACTGTCTTGTTTGTATTTTACAGCTGAAGTTTTCTGATTTAATGTAAATGCCTATATTGTTCCTTATAAGACCAGTAGCGATCTCAGCTCAGGCCTTTAAAAAAAAAACCTTCACCTTTTTAAGCTAGTATTGTGTTTTAAATAGCCCTGTTATTGCTCACTCAGAGTTGGAGGCACCTTGTCTAACATCTAGGTCTGCAACACCCCGTTTAAGTCAGTCTGCATTTCTTTTTAACTTCATGAGCAGCCCCACCCCCTCTGACTTTCTTATTTAATTCTCCTCTGCCTTCTCCTTCCAGGTAGTCTGAGAGCCACAGTCATGGTTCTCTGACAAACCCAACCTGCCAGACTGCCACCCACAGTCTAGATCTGAAGCCACCAGCCCCTCACAGAAATGCAGGTATGGACTTGCCCTCAGGGACTGATTACCTCAAGGAAGGGAGCCCTAGCTGGCAATTTTTGCTTTCTTTACATGAGGACAGTTGTCTCTGGGTTGAAATCCAGAGTCTGTTACTGCTGCGGCCCACTGGCTGCAGTCAGCCCCAGGAGCACTCCGATTGGCTCCATATAGCTCTGCACTGTTAATGTTTGATTATATTGTGCTAGATTATGTTTTCTGTTAAAACTGTCTTGTTTGTATTTTATAGCTGAAGTTTTCTGATTTAATGTAAATGCCTTTATTGTTCCTCATAAGACCAGTAGCGATCTCAGCTCAGGCCTTTGAACCCCCCCCCTTCACCTTTTTACGCTAGTATTGTGTTTTAAATAGCCCTGTTATTGCTCACTCAGACTTGGAGGTGCCTTGCCTAACATCTTGGTCTGCAACACCTTCCCCAGTTTAAGCCAGTCTGCATTTCTTTTTAGCTCCATGAGCAGCCCACCCCCTCTGACTTTCTTATTTAATTCTCCTCTTCCTTCTCCTTCCAGATAGTCTGAGAGCCAAAGCCGTGGTTCTCTGATGAACCCAACCTGCCAGACTGCCACCCGCAGTCCAGGTCTGAAGCCACCAATCCCTCACAGAAACGCAGGTATGGATTGCCCTCAGGGACTGATTATCTCCAGGAAGGGAGTCCTAGCTGCCAATTTTTGCTTTCTTTACATGAGGACAGTTGTCTCTGGGTTTAAATCCAAAGTCTTTTGCTGCTGTGGCCCACTGGCTGCAGTAAGCCCCAGGGCCACTCTGATTGGCTCCAAATAGCTCTGCACTGTTAATGTTTGATTATATTGTGCTAGATTACGTTTTCTGTTAAAACTGTCTTGTTTGTATTTTATAGCTGAAGTTTTCTGATTTAATGTAAATGCCTGTATTGTTCCTCATAAGACCAGTAGCAATCCCAGCTCAGGCCTTTGAAACCCCCCCTTCACCTTTTTACGCTAGTATTGTTTTTTAAATAACCCTGTTATTGCTCAGTCAGACTTGGAGGCACCTTGCCTAAAATCTTGGTCTGCAACCCCTCCCCCCCCATTTAAGCCAGTCTGCATTTCTTTTTAGCTCCATGAGCAGCCCTTCCCCCTCTGACTTTCTTATTTAATTCTCCTCAGCCTTCTCCTTTCAGGTAGTCTGAGAGCCACAGCTGTGGTTCTCTGATGAATCTGATCTGACAGACTGCCATCTGCAGTCCAGGTCTGAAGCCACCAGCCCTTCACAGAAACGCAGGTACGGACTTGTCCTCAGGGACTGATTACCTCCAGGAAGGATGCCCTGGCTGCCAATTTTTTCAACTCCCCCCCGGTCCTGATTAAATACACATAAATTGTCTTTCTAGCTCACTCCTCTCTAGCTCCACCCCATCCTTATTCCACTATGTGTGTCAAATCCTGGATCCTATTCTGGTCCTTCTATCTTATATTGCATGCCCAATATATGCCACCTCAAGCCTTTATTACTGTGGATACTAATCTGATCTGCTCTGTAACTAGTTCTTGTCCCTCCCTGGATATATGTCTTTTCTACTCCCCAGTTCTTCAACACTATTTTCATATTACCTTTAACGCTGGTGCACAAAATGAATTACCACCTTAGCTTATGACTTCCGCCAACATCATAGAGGCGTCACCTCTACAGATAGCAGTCAGAGTGCTTGTCTCTGCCACCCTTAGTGGGAAGGGCAAAAAATGTTGGTGCTCGCCCCCCCAGGACGATGGCCCACAATGACATAAAGGGGTTACCAGTACGAAGCTTACTATTGCCACTCTATGAAAACTTTTACTCTTTCTTCTCCTGTGCTCAGGAAATGTGGAGCTCAATCTGGGGCCACCAGCTGCAATCACATCACCCTCTGACCTTGCCACACTGAAAGGCATGAGTTTTCTCCACATTAATGTATGCAGTCTGTTAAAAAAGTTCTCCATGATCCAGGCATGGGTCCTCCATTCTTGACCAGACATCCTAGTGGTTTCAGAAACCTGGCATAGACAGGCCACCTCCAACAGGGAAGTCAGTATCCCTAACTGTTTACTATTTAGAGCAGACAGACACCCCAGGGGTGGAGGAGTTACCATCTATGTCAAGGATAGGTATACGGCACCCTGTCTGAGTGCTTTATCTGTTGCAAATGCTTATGAATGTCTGTCTCTTCAAGTCACCATCTACACCTCCTTCTGCCAATCTACAATTGTTACCTCATCTGAGTAATATCATCTAACAACAATCCTCAGAAACAATTATTCTTGAGGATCTTAATTTAGACTGGCTATCTAAAACCGCCGCTCCTCTCGTAGCTTTCTGTGACACCCATGGATTATCACAACTCATTGTTGAACCCACATGAGTAAATAAAAAGAACGTGGATAACAACTCCCTGCTAGATGTTATCCTAGTGAATAAACCACATCTCTTCTCCTTTGCCGGCACCTTCTTCAGTGATATCAGTGATCACTCATTTATTGCTTGCATAAGATCAAGCAACAAACCTACTACTTTGCTGAAGTTTGCTGCCAAGAGATATAGGCAGAACTTTGATCTCACTGCCTACATAAATGAACTGAAACACTCCATGTATTAGCAAGAGTTCTATTTGGCAAAAAACATGAAATCAGTATTCGACGTATGCAGCAAAATTATCCTAGATGCCCTAAATAAATATGCCCATATAGTTAAGGTGCGAATAGCAAAAAATGCATGTAGATGGTTCACGCCATTATTAAAATCTGCATTGACTGAGAAAGTTAACCTATGGAAAAAAGCACGCAAAACCCAGTCTGCTACAGACTGGTGCAAGTTCAAAAGGACACAAAACTCATGTACTAGAATGGTTAGAGATACAAAAGCTGCATTTCTCTCTGCCTCCAAAAATCCTACAAAATTTTGGAAAACCATCAAGAACTTGTCTGGTCACATGTCCGGTGGCTCACTACCTGATGAAATCTCCTTAAACAATAACACCATTAGTGACAGACTGGAAGTTCTGGATGCCTTCCATAATCACTTTGCGACTGCAGGCTTAGCCTTCGACAATTCCCCTGCAAATCTGATATGCTCTCAGGTGGATAATCAAGGTGCAGATCCTAGCATCACTGATTCAGTCTTCTCCTTGCGTCCTACTACTCTGAAAGAAGTTGAAGACCTATTGCTAAAACTGGATGCAAAAAAAAGTGCTGGTGCGGATACCCTCAACCCATAATTTTTGAAGGTGGCCATCCATGTGTTAGCCATGCCCATAACCCATTTATTTAACCTATCATTAACTCAAGGATCCATTCCTTCAATATGAAAAACAGCGCACATCATACCCCTGTTTAAGTCCGGAAATTCCTGTGATCTAAATAATTATAGACCAATTTCGATTCTCCCGGTCTTGTCAAAATTACTGTAAAAAGTCATAAGTAACCAGCTGAGGCAGTATCTAGAAGCTAATAACCTGCTTAATCCAGTCCAATCAGGGTTTAGAGCTAAACATAGCACCATCACAGCACTTGCCAAAGTGACTAATGACTGGCAAAGAGAGCTAGACAACAGGAATTACACCTGCACCGTATTCTTGGACCTGAGCAAGGTCTTCGACACTGTCGACCATTCTCTGCTACTCTCTTCCCTGACCTCACTAGGTGCTGACCCATTATCTTTACAGTGGTTCAACAACTACCTCTCTGATTGTTTCCAGCAGGTGAAAGCGTAAGGAGATCTCTCAACTCTCAGACCTCTCCTAAGACGTGTTCCCCAGGATTCTATCTTAGGACTGATCTTATTTGCAATATACATCAACAATATTGATGAAAGCATAACTAAGGCCAACATTCATCTGTTTGCAGATGACACAGTTCTTTATGTAAGCCACCCGTCATTACAATCTGCATATAATGACCTTCAATCTGAGTTCAACCTGCTGCAACACCAACTTCTAAACAAAAAACTATTACTTAACACCAAGAAAACAAAAGCAATGCTCTTTTCTCCCTCTGCTTAAATGGTAAATTCAACCCTATCAGATCCTGTGCTGCAGATTACAACAATTCTTGGTGAGAAGTTGGAATTTGTCCCTAAATTCAAATACCTGGGAGTACGGCTGGACCATAGGCTCTCCTTTATAGAGCACATTGAAGAATTACTAAAAAAATTACGACAGAGACTTGGCCTGTTTTTTAGGATAGCCCACTTCTTAACTAGAGATGCCAAACTACAGCTGGTACAATCAACCTTTCTATCCTTGATAGATTATGCTGACATCCTCTACAATTACTTTCCCATTTCCTACCTCACCAGACTTGACACATTATATCATAGAGCTTTGAGGTTCATCACAGGCCTGCCTTATTCCACTCACCACTGCTCCCTATATCAGTCAGTGGGGTGGAGTTCTCTTCTATTCAGACATGATAAAAATGCAGCCTTATGGACCCTGACAGCCATCTCCAAAAAACTGCCCAATACATTACAGACTGTCTTCCTATAAAACCAGTAGACAATTACACCCTGAGAAGTTGCAACTCTCCTACTGATGGTTCCCAAAGTTAACTCTCACTTTGGCAGGACTGCTATAAGCTTTACACTGCCCTCCTTGTGGAATAAATTGCAAAAAGAAAATGAAACTGAGGTCACCCATCGGCATCTCATCTTTCAAGCTCTTATATTCAAGTCTCAGAAATGATCAGTGCAATTGTTTCCCATGACCATGAATTGTCATCATGCTAACCTGTACCATTTAACCATGAACAAATTACTTCTAGTGCTTGTCTCCTCCTTGGCCCTGGTCTGTCATCATGCTTTCATGTAAAACCTTGATGCCTCTGTCCTCCCTTTGATACTAGTCTATCTTCTCATTTTCTCTAGCCTTCTTTTCACAACTCTATACTGCACTCATCCACAATCTACATGCAGTCATACTATAAAAGTCCTAACCCCCCTTTCTCATTCCGCGTAGGCCCCCACCACCACATCAGTTCTACCGACCTATCCTTGGGACTTCACTTCTCACAATGTTTACCCTTCACTTACATATTACATACCCCTCCTGGTACGCCATCTGCCATTAGTTGGTGGTTCTCCAAGCCATTTTCATGGCTAGTACTAGTGATTGCCCCTGGTAAATGAACTAACTGGTACTTCTATACAGAGAACATGGTTTATATACAGTTGCATGGTTCAATGGTGTGGACCTGCCTCCTTGTATTTGAATCCTCCTCTGTTATGGCTTGCCTTGTCTTCCTTTTATCATTTGACTCCCCTGTTACTGCACCATTGTGTTTATATACATATTTACGTGTATTTATATGTCTTTATGATGAATGTTACCTGACCCTGTTCTAACCAGGTCTATCTTGTAAAAGAGCTCTACTCAATGATGTTCACCTGGATAAATAAAGATTTTGATTGATTGATTGATTGATTTGATTGATTTTAAATTATGGTAAACACCTTTTAAAAAATGGAATATGAATTTAAAATTGTGACAGGAATGTGACTATGTTAATATAATCTGCTTTTAGATTACTGTAATTATTTTTGTGTCTACTTAAATTCATATAAGTCTTTCTGTTTGGAACGGTATAGGGCAAACAAAATGGAGGCAGGACACATTTCTCAGAAGCTATCCTGGGAAAATCTTATAAGGGGAAACAGCTTGCCAGATATGAGGGTACTATTTTTCTCACAGAGATATTCAAGCAGTCAGGATATAGACTGGGTAGTAAAGCTGTGAGTGAGGATGTTACGAGGTGATAAAAAGGCAATTTGACTTAGCAGCTGTGATCACTCACACACACACACACACACACTCTCACAAGCACACACACACACACACACATATGCACTACACACTCATGTTAGTGAGGAATACTGAAGAGGGCTGTCACTCCAGGGAGAGGGCTCAGCCTACTGCCCTGAGCACATCAACAGAAGAGTTGAACCCCAAACTCCCTCTGTTTGACTTCCTACATCCTTTGAAGAGGACCTAGGGTCTATTTTGGTGAGTGACCCCAGAGAACATAGGGCCCTGCTCCATAGCTAGCTTATCTGGGTGAGGAAAGAGCAATCCTAGTGAATGTTTCTTTCAAGTTAGTAGTCTGATAAATATAGATCCTAGTGTGAGACTAGGTTATGAGCTTATTTTATCAGTAATGTATTCTGTTCAAGCTGAGTTATTTTCTTTCCCTGTAAATGTGTATATCTTTTTTGATTGCTGCACATATCCTGTTTGTAATTTCCATAGCATTTAGTAGTAAAGAATCTATTTTTATTGAACCAGTGCTGAGCATCTTTATTGCAAAGGGAAATGTAATATTTCTGCTGGCAAGGTGATAATTCTCTGTGTACAGTCTGCTATCCAAAGTGCACTCTGCTATATATTACTGTATTTGACCTTCCAAGTCCTTGAGCAGATATTTTTGTGGTATAACCACATGATGGCAGTAGAGAAGTGAATCAGACCAAACTAACCCAGAAGCTAGTACAGCCCAAATGGTAAGTTTGCCACAAAAATTAAAAATGTTTTACTTTGCAGAATATTAGAGAATTCCCTTTGTGGGAAATGGACTATGCCAACTGAAGATGGAACTTCAGAATTTAGAACTATGTGCAGGACACACCCTCTTATGGTTATAACAGTACCTGGAATGTTTGGAAATAAACAATCCTGACTGGCTAAGAATGATGTCATGATTTATAATACCATAAGAGACACCCCTCAGAGGCCATATTAACTTATAAATCACTCAAGTTTAGTTTGAGTGATTTATAATAGGTTTAACGCCTTTTTGTTTTAATGTACCTATGCTGTGTGTCCCTAGTGCTGAAGTGGAGCACTTTCCACTATGAGAGCACACTGTACAAGGGATAAGATGTGGAGTGGCTCTGCACACTGATTGGCTGAAATTACATTAATGATTTATAATATCACACCAAGGTCCCTTTCCTCCTGTGAGTGCTGTACCGTGATGTCATTGGCACAATATTAAGTCTGCAGATTTGTACTCCCAATGTGTATCGCTTGACATTTTTGGTATTGAAATTTAGTTAGCAAAATCCTGGCCACAACCCTGGCTTTTCTACGTCCTTTGTATGCTGCTGATCCCTTTATCCATCTCTACTCTCCCACAATGTTTTGATTCATATGTGAAGAGACTCACTTTACCCTGTAACCACACAATGATGCTGCAGGTATTCTTGTTAAATAGTATCATCCCCAGGACAGACCCCTGTGGCACACCATTTGTGACCCATTTGAGATCAGAAAATTTACCATTCATAAGCACTCATATTCAGAAGGTTAGCATGGTGCTATTAGGTACAGTGCCACACTAATCAGACATAGCATGTCTGAATAAGCTAGATCCCTTATTCAAAGGGGCCCACAGTACCATGCACAGTGGATTTCATGATTTAACTAAATATACCACTGCACCCATGCAAATGAGGGTTCCCTCTTGCAACAGGGATACAGGGTGCTTGTGTATCATTAGAGGATTTAGGAACTGTGAAAATGCTGCCAAGGCAGCATTATTTAACACTTCCAAAACCCTGCTCTTTTTTTCCATAATAATTGTCATTTATTTTTCCAAAATATACTAGAAAGAAGAAATGGCAATACAGTGTACATAGAACAGAAAAACATAAAAAGACAGTATACAATTTATGCAAGTAGGATTTTGCAAAATGAAACAAGTGACTAACTTCAGACTCATGACTAAAAGCTAGACATATAATCAAGGTAGTATAATCCAGCAAATTAGCAAATAACAGAAAATATTTCAGCAGCAACAAGCAAATCACAAACAACGAAGAATGATTGCTATATAGGAAATAATATCTATTATATTAAACCAGACTAATTAGACCAGAACCTGGAGGGTTAAGCCTTGACAAAAAGGGTCCCCATATATCACAAAAATGGTCTAGCCTATCAGAGAGCAGAAAGGATATTCTATCATTGTTTACAGTATAACTCATCATACTCAACCATTCAGGTAAAGTGGGTACCTTAGGGTCTTTCCAGTTTTTTTTAAAATTAACCGTTGAGCACAGACAGAGGCCACTGAAAGCCATAGCATCTGTTGGTATGTAAGCATAAGAGTGGATGGGGAGATTCCTAAAATATGTATCTCTGGGGAAACAGGGACAGTACTAGAAAGAAAAGAGTCACATATACTAGCAACCACCACCCAGAACTCTTTCAATTTAGGGCAATCCCACAGCATGTGCAATAAACTGTCATCAGAGGACTTACATTTCCAACAAAATAAGTTAGGAGAGAGGCCCATTTCGTGACGCTTAGTTGGGGACATATAATAAGGGAGAAGGATTTTGAATTGAATAAGCTTTCCCTGGATATCTTTGCTCCCATGATATGCATGATCCCAAACAGAACTCCAGTCTTGGTCCTTAATTTCAATGCCCAGTTCCAGTTCCCATTTCTGTTTAGCAGAAGAGGTGAGAGCTGCAGAGGTAAGAGAAAAAGTTAGAGATTTGCATGTCAGGCTTACACCCCTTCTGAGGATGCATATTTTAACAAGCTGATCCCACTCTTTACAACTAGGGAGAGAAAGACCAATCAGCAAAAAATGTTCAATAAAAAGGTGTCGTAAGTTCAAATAGTAATGAAACTGGAGCCATGATAGCCCACATTTTTCCTTTATCTCCTGGAAGGACATTAATATGTCTGATTCCTTGTGAAAAATGTCATTGTGATTAATGCCAGCTTGTGCCCATGTATTATTAGAAAATGGAGCCCCATGAGGAGACAAAATTGGGTTAGCACAGAGCGGCATTATTTTGAGGGGTTGAGAGTTAGAGTTAAAGGTTTTATTTATTTTCCTTAAAACCCTAAAGGTATTACTTAAACAAGGATTACTTTTCAGGTTTATAGGGCTGGGTAAGTAAATATAGTCCAAAAGGTGGTTAGGTTTTAACAAGGCAGATTCCAGTCGCAGCCATAATAGGGAACTAGGTGTAGCTTCAGAGTTAAGTTGTAGATGCCCAGCAGATTGTTTAAATAAAAAGGACCATTGGTACCACCCCCAGCGAGGAAGAACTAGACCACCCAGCTCATGAGGTGCCTTTGGTTATTCAGACTTAATCTAGGTGGTTTGATACCCCAAAGGAAGGTCCTTATTAATGAATCTAACTTGTCAAGCCATTTTTTAGTCAGCAAAACTGGAATATTTTGAAAAAGATTAAAATATCTTTGGGGCAACAATCATTTTAATGGAGTTCACCTTACCCCAGAGTGTCAAATTAAGCTGGCCCCAGTGAATTGGTTCTTGCTCAATGGAGCTAAATAGAGGTACATAGTTTATTTCTACAGTACTAAGGTTTCTAGGTTTGAGGGGCTCTGCAGGCCCAAGTAGGTTATATGATTTTTGACCCAATTATTTGCAAAAAGTTTGTTAAGGTTCTGTAGGATATAGGGTGTAGGGTTAGGGCAGAGGGCTTGTGATTTATCCCAATTAACCTGGAGTCCTGAGAGAGAACCAGATTTAAGTAGTAAGCTTTTGAGTGCAATATAAGATTGAACCGGGTTAGATAATGTTAAAAGCAGATAATCCGTGAATGCAAAAGTTTCATCAGTATGAGAATTAATTTTAATACCAGAGATACCAGAGTGTTCCTCTATACCCCTGATCAAAGGTTCTATGGCCAGAATAAATAGGTACGGAGACAGAGGACAGCCTTGTCTGGTACCACAGGCAAGGGGAACGGATTTTGAAATAAGACCATTAGTTAATATTTGAGCAGAGGAGCCTTTATATAAAGAAGAAACCCAGGTGTTAAAATTACTCCTGCAGCCAAAATGCTGCAGAGCTAGGAACATATAGTTCCAGGACAGGGAATCAAAAGCTTTAAATAGATCCAGAGAAAATACTAGATATGGTTCCTTGATTTTATTGGAGTGCCATAATACATTTAGGAGTCTACAAACACAATCCACCCAAGACCTGCCAAGAATAAAGCCTACCTGTTCCTTGCCAATTAGCTCACAAATAACTTTTTGGATACAGAATGTTAGAATTTTAGTGAGAATTTTATGATCAGACTTCATTAAAGAAATGAGGCGGTAGCTATCACAACATAAGGGATCCTTATTTTTCTGATGTATAAGAGTAACTAATGCCTGTGTAAGTGTTGGTGATAGGGCACTATGGTCCCAAGATTCATGAAACGAATTAAGCAGGTGAGTGGATAACTTAGGTTTTAAAACTTTATAAAATTCTTCAGGAAGCCCATCTAGCCCAGGGGCCTTGTTATTAGGCAAGAATTCAATAGCTAGGGAAATCTCTTCCAAAGATAACTCTTTGTTAAGTTGTTCCTCTCTTTCTTTAGATAATTTGGGGGTTTTAATGGTGTAGAGACACTGCTTTATCCCATCATTGTTTACTAATTTCTGATGATAAATCTGAGCATAAAAGGCATTAAAAACATTGTTTATTTCCTTACTTCTGTTAACCACCTTACCATTAATGTCACGTACACCAGGAATAATGGTTTGGTCTTGTAGTTTCTTAAATCGATAAACCAACAATTTTCCCACTTTTTCCTGATTCCCAGTAGCTCTGCTTTGTATGAAACAAAGCATATTCAGCTTGGCAGAGAAAATTTTATTAATGTCAAATGTAAGTCATGTAATTTCATAGAGGAAGGAGCAGTCAAAATGGCCAGAGGAATTTATCTTTGTTTCCAACTCTTTTAGTTTAGCCTGCATAGAATTAAAGAGTTTAGCCTTTTTTTTTTTTTTGGAAGCAGAAAAGCTTATAATCCTACCCCTGATAAAAGCATTATGGGCCTCCCACAAGCATGCAAAAGTAACCTCACCATTATTATTGTTCAGAAAGTATTCCTCCGTCTCTTTATTAACCAAATCTATAAATTTATTATCTTTTAATAGTGAGGCATTCATCCTCCATCTAAGTTATTTTGGTCTACCCTCTCCAAAACAATATTCAAAGAGACCAGGTCATGATCTGAAATTATTATATTATCAATTTCAGAATCTAAAATTAAATTGATTATATCAGATGAGACAAAAATATGATCAATTCTACTGTATGTGGAATGCCGATTAGAAAAAAAAGTGAAATCCTTATCTTGGGAGTGGACCAAACTCCAAGCATCAACTAGTGATAGGGAACCAAGAATATTGTGTATAGTGTGGTGATATCTGGAGATCATGAAGGATGGCCTAGAGGGGTTCCTTTCCAGCAGAGGGTCCATTACTTCATTAAAGTCCCCACCCATAATAATACTATGATGTAGATACTTGGAGAGTAGATCAGAAAGTGCATCAAGAAAAGCATATTGCCTAGAATTGGGGGCATAGGCATTGCAAAAAAACACTTGTACACCATCTAGCAAACCTGTCAAAATCTGAAATCTGCCTTCAGGGTCAGCTAAGTGAGCAATCTTAACAAAATGAATCCCTTTCTGAATCAAAATTGCAGTTCCTCTGCTTGCTATTGAACGAGCTAAATTTGACCTGAGAAACCCATGATCTGGACAACTTGACTGATACTAAATCCATCAAATGAGTTTCTTGTAGTGGGGCAATATCTGTACCTTTCTTGTTTAGGTACAATAGAACATTCTTACTTTTAATGAGGGATCCTAACCCATTAACATTCTAGAAAATGACTTTACAAGGATGCATGAGTGCTTGTTTAGCTATTCACTAGAATGCAGGTTAAGCGTAAACTACAAAGCAATACACACTGACAATGTCAATAAATTACTAATTGGCCTATACTAAGACTAACCTATATATTACTGAATTATTAAATAACACAATGTGCTTAAACTTTAAAACCTTAGAAGACTAAAATCCTAAAATATTGTATAAGAATATAATACTTTAGAGCAGAAAAACTTGACTATATAGAAAACAGAAGCTTAATCAGTATAGACATATACCACTATGCAAAGGCTAAAAATAAAAATGTATTAGAACAATTTAAAACTGAACAGTAAAAAATAATTTAATGTGGCGAACACTTCCTAAAAAATAGAGAGTAAACACACAAAGAACAGTAGGTTGTTTGCTACTGTGATGACCTTAAGTCCTTTGAACTCAACTAAGTCCAAGCCAGTAAAGGTGCAAGGTCCAAGAGAGCTGAAAGATAGGCTGTGGTGACTTCAACCCAGAAAGAAATTTATTAACATAACACTCCAAATATTGAATCAAGAGGGCCTGGGTGTGAACCACATTAACCAGAGGAGCAAGAAAATTAAATCAGGAGAAATAAAAGCAATCAATAAACTGCCAAAAACCTCAGAAAAAGAGGGAGAGTGGGAAGGGAGGGGGTCGTCAGCAGGGTCATAGTAGAAGTAAAGAGAGGAGGTTAATAAGAGGGAGAAGAAGTGACAGAATACAATTACAGCAATAGTTATATACATTTTTCGTGTATTTATTTATTAAAGATTGCCCATCCTTGGCAAAAACACCACTCTGATGCGCTTTTATTTTATTTATTTATTTATTCATTTTAGACTTTGGGGTGCTAGGAGGTAATGGCTAATAAAAGCATACATAGAGCACTATTTAGGGATTTCATCTCAAACTATAGCTCAAATTTAAATACTCCTGCCATGTGCTTCAGCCAAAGAAAAACAAAATTAGCCAAATTCGTTTGTGACTACAAAACCAGCTGAGTTAAGAATTATCTCACTAGCAATATAAAGAAAACCTTCTGAGCATCAAAGGTAATGTCCTTATTTACAGGACAGTAAGAAAGAAACAGACGAATGCAAAAAAACTAGAGGTAATAGGGAGGGTGAGAGATGGGAAAAGCAAAAGGGTGTAAGAAATAGACAGAAGCTGAAATCAGCGGAAGGGGGTCTCAAAATTCCTTTAGGTTTCAAACACCATTGAGGCATGCATAAAAAATAAACTAAAAGGTGCAATATTATAAAAAGTGACCAAGTGAAATTTGACCTATACCTGTTGGAGAAAATGATCCCACATGCATCTCGAAACATTAAGTTAATGACAGCCAGAACAGTAAAAGTGCAACCAGGTAAACAATGTCATAAAAGATAAACCCCCCTCAAATGGGGCAGATAGACCATTAGATTGTAGTCACAAATCAGAAAGGTAGAGCCAGCAGCTCACTTTAAATCAGCTCCTTCCCATTTTGGAGATATACAAATTTAAACCACCATAAAAGCTAGAATTCTTCTCCTGCATCAGACCAGAAGAGATGAGTGTTGTGACCTCGCAGGAAGTGGAGTGAAGGAAACAGTTTCTTGAGGAAGTGTTCCTTACTGGAAGGTGTTTCTTAGGGGAGGAGTGGAAATATTGCAGTCCATCAGGAGGGTTTCTCTCATCGTTTCCATTTCAGATGTCACCCTGGAAGAAGAGGATCATATACTCTCCCTACTTCTGTTGGGCTTCTTTGGATTAAAAGCTGCAAGTCTGGGGATGTTGGACGGGCATGTTGAGCCTCTCATTTTCTGCTGGATGACAGGACGTTAACTTGGCATTAACTGCAGCTGAATATAGATGTGGAGTAGAGCACTTTGGTCTTCTAGGGGGCTTTTATTTGCAGGTTGCCTGCCATCTTGGAGAGAAAGCTGTGAGCTGAAAGGGGCTTATCATGCCAGAGGGATCGAATGCTAAGCTCTGAGTTGATCTTGTGTACATTTTGAAGCAGAATAACAGTTGTGTTGGGAACCTCTGTTGCCAGTAGTATGGAAATGAGAATTGTAATCTTGTAAAACTTGCCAAGCATCCTGAACAGTTTCACATTTTACAAAATCCCCTTGACCCTTCTGAACAATCAAAGTAGCAGGGTATTTGAAGTGATAGGAAAGACCTCTTTATTGTAAATGTTGCTTAACCTATAAAACATTTTCCATTTGCCCACAACATCTGATGAAAAGTCCTGAAAAATGAAAATTTTATCCCCCCCCCGATAAGAGTTTTCTTCTCTCTTGCCAGTCAGAGGATTTCTTCCTTGACTGTAAATCTAAGTAAATAAGCCACTACAGGTCTGGGCTTAGCTTGAGTTAACTTGGGACTTAATGACCTGTTTGGTTGCCCCTAGATTCTGTGTGCTCATTCAGTTTCAAGTGGCCATTACCATTGCTGACCCAGGACATCAGGTAAAAAGTTCTAAAGAAAATTAATCATGTCGCTCCCTTCAACTCCTTCAGGGATGCCCAGTATTCTTAGATTATTCTGAAGTCCCCTATTTTCCAGGTAATCAACTTTATTTAATAGATAAGCAATTTGGCAGTCCTGTTCCTGAGTAATGCTTTCCAGATAATCTACAGTACTAGTAAGATCAATAATTCTGTTACAGTTGACATCTAGTCTGGCTGACAGTTCCTCGTTATGTTTGTATAGAGCTGCTGTAGCAGATTTTATATCAGTAACATCAGTAACATCTAACTGAAGTGTTTCAAGCATGGATTTAATTTGAAGAATGTCACTTTTACTAACCATGAGATATCTCTTTCATATAGCTACCATTTCCTGCAGGCAGGATGGTATTGGCACCCTGGAAGTAATGGCCGTCATAACGAAATGTAAGCAGCAGCCCGGAAGTGAATCGAATGAGACAGCACAGGAATTAGATGTAAACCCATGATAAATTTAACATTGATTGATAGCTTAGTTGTTCCGACAACAGATGGTTACCCTGGCATGGATAAAATAATAAAATTAGTGGTTTAAAAATGAAATAAAATGGGAGAAGCACCAGTGCTGCAGTTTCAACCCTCCATTCACCAAAAGCACCGGCTCACGCTCCCCAAAACCCTACTCTTGTCAGTGCACACAAACATGTGCAAACCCTGATCCCCTGGCAGCACTGGCACCTGTGACACTCTTCCTCTTCTGCTGTGATCCCCAGTGAAACAGAATACGTTCTTAGCAGCCTACAAGCTGATGTGGTGGATGTAAAAAACATCAATGGTTTCAAGCACGGCTGGGATAGAATTAAAGGATTAATAATTACTCAAAGGGATTGCAGTCAGGTAGAGAGTAAGGGGTGGGAAACAAGGGCATAAATTCCATCCAGACATAAGGGCCTGGATAAGTATAGGGTACAACAGGGCAGACTGGATTGACTGATGTTCTTTTTTCTGCCGACATTGTCTATGTTTCTATATTTCTATAATTATTTCTTTTGTATTTTGTCAACATCAACCTTCCTAAAGTTCAAGATCACAGTGATGGATTTCAGTTGCCTAGATTTTTGCACAGTTTTGAATTTAATATTGTTTTGGTCACTCTGTCTGACTGGTTACTTAAGTGAAATATCCCTGATAATGTCTTCATTTAATATTACCAGATGGAAAATGGCCCAGTTGATTTTCTCACCCATTGTGTGAGAAAGCAGGTCTGTGTTACTTCCATGAACATTTGAGTTTTTTTGGCACACTACTGTCAAACCATCCCAGTCTATGTTCAAGATATTGAAGTCTCTCATGGGTACAGTTTTTCTTCAACTAGCTGCTATTCTAAGGTCCCCTTTCATCTTCTCATCCTTGTCCTCCCTCTGGTTTGATAGCCTATTGGTCACTCCTAGCCTGCATCTCTCCAGTTATCTGTTATTTGGGACCAAAGAGACACAACATCCCCCCATCTGAGAGATAAACCCTGTAAGACCCTTATGACCTCATTTACATACACTGGCACCACCCCTTCCTTGGCACTCTCCTTAATAGAGTATAGCCAGAGACAGATAGGTCTCAGCTATTGTTGTTATTTGCCCATGTTTCAGTTAATGCTACTATGTCCATATCCTCTGCAGCCATTATTGCATGCAGTCTGTGTAATTTCTGTACCTAAGGCTCTTGTAGTTGTATACATTACTTCCTATTTGCCCTGCTACCACCTGCTGTACTCAAATTCCTGTTAAATGTTTTCCCACTGATGCCACCATTTTCCTTATCTGCCTCCCCTAGGTTCTTATGTTCTGTATGTGCTGGGGAAAAGCCAACTTGTATCCCTTTTGTGTGTATTTGTGCATTCAAGTGTTGAATGTGTTACACTGCCCTTCTCCTTCCTCAGTTTAAAATCTTACTGACTGTTGCACCCAGCTTTTACCCTAATGTACTTTACCCCACTTGTATAAAAGCCATCCATCCTTCACAAGCAGGCTGCTGTCTTCCAGGAAGGATGCCCAGTGCCTCCAAAAGGGGAATCCCTCACTCTCAAATCAACATTTAACCATGTGTCAAACTCTAAGATTGTATTCCTTATAGTCTGTCCTGTATGTGGCACCTGTAGCACCCCGAGAATGCTACATAATCTGCATTCAACCTCACCTTACTATCTTGCCTTCTGAAGCTTACATTTACTTCCCTTACATTCTAGTTTGCCAGGAAATTGGTAACTAGGTGTAGCACATCTCCTGGCTTTCCCCTTCCCTGCTGATCAGCCTCTCCAGCTGGGGAGTAACTATTTCTGCAGTTACCATTAGGACACACAGAGAACATCTCTTCACCTAGCCAAGGTGGCATACCAGCCTTTTCATCCATCTAACTATGAAGTCCCCTACTACTATGATGTGCTTCTTGTACCCCCTGCTGTTGAATGACTCATTACCCTTTGGTGCATCCTTACTGGATGGAGCCACACCCACAGGGGTAACAACTTCTGCTTCCATTGTGGAGAAGTCCTCCTGAGCTAATTCTGCTTGTGGCATGAATAGGAGTTTGTGCCCCTACGATCCTTTCCATGGTGATACCACTCATCCTCCTACCCACACTTAACTTCAAAACATCCTCCAGTGTAGAAATATGGAGCACACTAAGGTAATGGGGTTACAGCACTCAGTTCCTTGTGTGGAGTTGCTTCTCATGTATTTCACTTCAGCCCTGTGGGCAGCTAACTCTATGTTGAGGGACATTAATTTCCTAGAAAGTGGTTATAAACCAGGCCCCCTGAACTACTGCTGGAAAGTGGCTGAGTCAAAATCCCTATAGCTGACCTACTGCCCACTAACTTCCTAAATTTGTTGCAGCATGCGTGTATGTGAGCATGTTTGAGAATGTGTTTGGATGCAGAATTAGTGATAAGTAAGTCTTGCAGCATTTTCTGTCCACGTTTCTTCTGCTCTTTTTACTTAAGTATCTTTTCACTGTAAGTCCAGGCTGATACACTTTTGGTACTTCATTGAGTGGCACAACCCACTGTGCATGACTTGCCTTCACTAGTACTGAGTTTCCTTATATACTACCAGATGCCTCACAACCTGGAAGTGCCCCCACTCTATTCCTGTCCCAGTACACCTAAAAAAGAACTCCTTTTCTAAGCTCTGCAAAATGGGGGGATGGGCCCATTGTTGTTCAGTAAGAGAGTGCTTAATGACATCATTTAGTGCTGCAGTACCTGCAATACCTAAGTGAAGGACATTTAGAAAAAAGCCCCACTGTATCTAAAATAAGTTCTGTTAAGAAGAATTACAGGAGATGTGTTTGTGCTCCCTATATTTGTGAATGATGTGGGCATTCTGTTTTTCAATGACTGTGTGTATGAATACCAATTCAATACAGAAACAAAGCATACCAAATGAGGCAAAATGGAGCAGACGATAATGCTAGGAATGGGGACTGTTTCCAACTGAAACAAAATTTTGAACTTGCTTGGATTCAAAAATTCATGCAATGGTCACTAGAGACATACCTAGGGGCCCATGTAAGTGGCCCTCATGTGCACAAGTAAAAGTGGGACAACTAAATTGCCAGCCTTGAATGTGATGTCAAGACCACATCAGAACAGCACGCAGTAGAACTGAGAACAAGCCTCATATTATGGAGGCAAAGCACTGAGGAAACTATTAGCTCTGTGCTTTCTCTCAGCTTTTGGCTTTCATTTTTACTGCTGCAGGGTGGAGATCTGCAGATGTCATGCTATCACAGTAGAAAAATGGAGCTCTCCATATTCCAAACGTACTAGACAAAATTATAGGTGATGTGCAATCACTCTGCTAATGCTAATTGAATCAGTCTGCTGTTTTCATTCAGCTGAGCAGTGTTGCACCACCCTATTTTGTATGATAACATAGCTACAAGCTTCAATCTGGGTAGTATTCTCTTTCAAGAAAGATTCATAGGTCATAAACAAGTCAACTTAGTCAGTGTTTCCCAGGCATAATTTATAATTGAGACTGAGGAAGGAGGTTTAGATTTCAGAGGCTATTGGGAAATGCCTCAGATCAACAGAGAGTAAAGTGTTGTTATCAGTTCAGGAGCTCTGCAAGAGTTAAAAAAAAAAAGCCAGTAAATAACACACTATGTAAAAGGCTAAGAAAGGGATATTGCATGCAGGCAGAGTCAAAGGGCTCTGTGTATTTCCTATATGTCACATATCTATGTGTGTGTGTGTGGCTGCAGGGCACTGATTTGTGTGTACACTGTTAACCCTTTCCTAGTATATTAACCTTTTCCTGGTCAGTTTGCAAATGGCTGTAATGCTATATTATAGTACTGTGCACTGTTCAGAACATGAAGCAGTGCACGTGTGTTAGTGTGTCACAGTGCTTATCCTAAATAGAATAAAAGTTAGGGTTAGATGTATAAGTAAATAAATGCCATATAAGGCAGTGTATATGTGTTAGTGTGTTTGTGGCAATGTTCTGTGTGTATAGACAGTGCAGTGCTATGTTATACTGGAATTTATGTGTATATGTATTAGTTAGAGTTTGTGTGTATCACAACAATTAGAATGTGCAGTTAGGTGACTCAGTGGTTAGTGCAAAAAATGTTAGTCTACATTTCCCCACTATCCAGATCAGTTTCAGCCTTATGCATGTCATTGCTGATTTAAATAAGATGTTCATCAATGTTCTTCAGAGATGTTCTTTTCAGGCTCTGAGGAACATCAGAGGGTGGGGGTGCCACTAGACACCAGGGTGAGCATAACTACCAAATGGGAAGGCCATTTTAAGGTGGGGGTGCCACTGGACACCAGAGATAAAGTGCAGTGTTACAGAGTCAGGCATGGGAGGGTGTGGTGTACCACTAGACACCAGGGAAAGAAATATTATGGGGATGACAATTGGAGGGTGGGGGTACCACTGGACAGCAGGGAAACTATATAAAAATTTGTAGTTGCAATTGTACGTGGGGGAAGGTGGTTTGATAGCAAGTTGGAGGGGGAATGAGCGGTGTCATGACAAGTAGTTGTCTGTCTCTCTCCCTGCACATGTACAAGTGACTATCTCGCTTCCTCAGTTTGATGGCAATTAATGTGTTTGGCTTTGTGGTTGCAGTTTAATGTTGCAGCAAGCAGTTTGATGGCAAGTCATGGTATTTGACTTTCTGGTTGCTGTCTGGTGTAGGGATGGGTGGTGTGATGACAGGTAATGGTATTTGTAATTAGACTGGCAGATGTGGACAACATCATTGCCCAGTGTGGTCCAAAAGGGGAAGGAGTGGTGTTGATGGGGGACCTTAATATGCCAGGTACAAACTGGGGAACCATGTCCTCTAAGGTGGCCAAGGAGCAGAGGCTGCTGGATGGCTTCCAGGATGTGTTCTTAACACAGCATGTGATGGAGCCCACAAGGAGGGCATGTCCTGATGTGGTTCTGGCAGATGGGGATCTGGTAAGGACATGGTTGTACAGGACCCCTGACTGGGAGTGACCACAATACTGTCTGGTTTCAAATAAGCATTGGGGGAGTGGGGGTGAGATCTAGGACACTGGCAGTGGACTTCAGGGGGCAGACTTTATGGGCATGGGAAATATTCTCAAGGATCACTTGAAGGGGATTACCTCAACGACAAGTGTGGAAAGGAGATGGGAGGTCATAAACCGGGGACTTCATGAGGCAGTCAGGATCTGCGCTAAGTTGAAACGTAAGGGAGCAAGGTCACATAAACCATGCTGGTGGTCCAGTGAGGTCCAGGTAGCAGTCAGAGAAAAGAAGGTGGCTTACAAAAATATAAAACAACAAGAGGGATAGGGATAAGGAAATGTACCAGCTTGCATCTAGAAAAGTCACCCAGATGGTGAGGGGAGCAAAGTCCAGTAAAGAGCAACGGCTGGCACAGGGATACATGGAGGGAAAAGGGTTCTTCCGTACATTGGGGAGCGGAGAAAACTAAGGGCCATCTCAGCAGATTGAGATCAGAAGGAGGGTGGGTGGAAGAGGCGAGGGACCAGGCAGAGGTATTTAATGAGTACTTTGCCTCTGTGTTCACTAGGGAGGGGATGGGATATCTACAAAGCAAGGCACAAAGGGATAGAAGGCAGGGAGTGGGATCAGGGGAGCAACAGAAATGGAGCAAAAGGGAGGGAAAGGTACCCAGGGTGTCACATCTGGATAAGGATAAAAAGACCAGTAAGGTGGAGGGGACAGATGATGCCATCCCCACCAAAAGGGTGTGGTTTGCCCTCAAGGCCCTAAAGAAAGACAAATCTCCTGGGCCGGATGGCATTCATCCGAGAGTACTATGGGAATTGGCGGACATACTTGCTGCACCCCTGGCGGAGCTTTTCAACAGGTCACTTGAGACAGGGAGGGTACCTAGGGATTGGCGAGAGGCACATGTGGTACCAATCCATAAAGGGGGTTGAAGGAAGTACCAGGAAACTATAGACCCATCAGTTTAACCTCGGTGGTGGGAAAATTAATGGAGAGTATACTAAAGGAACGATTGGGGGTTTACTTGGGGGAGGTGGGAGGTCTGGATAGTCGGCAGCATGGGTTTGTGCCAGGTAGATCATGTCAAACCAACCTTGTGGAGTTCTATGAATGGGTAACATCAGAACTGGACAGGGTAAGCCTGTGGATGTATTATTCTTGGTCTTCAGCAATGCTTGACTCTGTCCCCCACAATGGTCTGGTGGAGAAACTGATGGGGTTAGGAGTAGGCCCTTTGATGGTCAGATGGATTGAAAACTGGATAGCTGGACGACTCAGAGAGTAGTGGTCTGTGGGGAGCTCTCGAACCCTACAGAGGTTGGTAGTGGGGTACCACAGGGCTCGTCCTGGGTCCAATCCTGTTTAATGCATACATATCAGACATCAGGGATGGTATAGGGTGTGAAATGAGTCTCTCATGGATGACTCCAAGATGGGAGCAGTAGTTGAGGGAGAAGAGGGAGGTTGGCCCTGCAAGGGACCTGGACACCTGGAAAGCTGGGCTCACATGAAATTAATTTCAATATCACCAAGTGCAAGGTGTTGCATCTTGGTCGAAACCCAAAACACAGGTACACCCTGGGAGGAGGTGCTGGAAGCCTCAACAGGGGAAAAGACCTAGGGGCATGGTGGATACATGTATGAATAACCTGAGCAGTGCAGGGAGCAGCTAGCAAGGCAAACAGGATGTTGGGATGCATCGCAAGGGGGATCACCTCTAGGAGCAAGGAAGTGATTCTGCCACTGTACAATGGACTGGTTAGACACACCTTGAGTACTGTGTACAGTACTGGAGACCACACTTGAAGAGGGACATACAGCTCCTGGAGAGGGTACAGAGGAGGGCAACAAAGATGATACGAGGGCTAGGGATTTGACTTACGAGGACAGACTTGAGGAGCTCTGCCTGTTTTCATTGGAGGAGAGGAGAGACAGGGGGACATGATTGAGGTCTTCAAGCACCTCAAGGGAATAAATAGGGTAAACATGGAGGGGATCTTTAGACTAAAGCAGGGAGGCATCACCAGAGGGCATGGTTTGAAGTTGGAAGGTGGAAGGGTGAGGGGGGAAAGAGGAGGAGGTTCTTCACTGAGAGGGTGGTGGACCCTTGGAATGCTCTGCCTGGTGAGCTGGTTCAGAGATCCACAGTGGAGGGCTTTAAGAGAGGGTGGGACAGACACAGAAAGTGGATGTATCAGATGATGGCCTGTCCCGGGGGGGTGGGGATGGATGATAGGGGTTTCTGGAGCACAAGGGATGGGAGGGTCTCTGCACCCAACTAAGGATCTAGGTTCGAGCAGACTTGATAGACCATAAGGCCTAATCTGCTGGCAAATAGTATGTTAGTATGTTAGTATGTTAGTATGTGCCATGTTCAGTATTACCAAAACTTTTGGGGTTTTATCTGTTACATTGCTACAATTGCATCTTGGGATTTTAGGGACATCAATAACCTCTTGAGCTTCACTCTTCAGGTAATGATGTCACTAGAATCCCTCAATGGAGTTACATCACTGTAACAGAGAAAAAACATATGTTATTCTATTTTTAGCATCTTTTAGTTGCTGTTGTCCAGTGATCTCAACATGTTGTAATCCAAGAGTTCCAGACATAACCATATTCAAATATTCAATTCAATTCAATTCAACTTTATTTTTATAGCGCCTTTCAAAAACCAAGGCACTTAACATAAAAACAAGAACAGCCTATATAAATAACATTTAAAACATAAAATTTACATTATCCATGTATCAATAGTGGTGCTGTAGCAGACATTCCATTGTTTAGTCCATTTTAGTTCCTGGTAATACAACACTGTCAATCAAGTGATGCCCAATTTTAAGCAGACAATAAATGCAGTGTGCCTTACAGGACCCAGTTACTGCAAGGAGTCATATGTATGCAAGCTGCACTGATGAACAGCAGTAAGTAATTTAGGTGAGCTTTCCTAATCAGGTCACAGGGGACATAGTCACTCTGGTTTTTATTTGAGAGAGAAGAGGGTCATACTTGTGTTGTATCACTCTACTGGAGTCAAGAGCTAACAAAATTCCTAAATATTTCAACTGACTCTTGCAAATGTTTTTTAAGTCAGGGTTCAAGAGGTTCTCTGAGTTACCCAAATAAAGTGATCTGCTTTTCTCTCAGTTGACTCTGTACCCAGAAATCACACTGTATTCCCTTAAAAAGTTATTTAATATTGGGTATGTTTGTTCTGGATTGGTGAGTGGCAGTATACTGTTAGTATATAACATAATTGTTAAATATTCATCCCCCACCTTGATACCTAGTGTCTCACTGAGTGACCTAATTTTAATTGCTAAAGGCTCCAAAAAAAGAACAAATAGCAGAGGGGAAAGTGGGCAACCCTGTCTAGTACCCCACTGAAGTGAAAAGGGGGAAGAGAATAAGTGATTAGTTTTTGCTCTAGCCCATGGTGCTGAATATATTAATTGTATCCAATTTAGAAAAATTCCCCTTTATGTCAAAACTTTCAGAACTTCTAACAAAAATTACCACTGGACCCTGTCAAAGGTATTCTCAGCATCAAGTGACAAGAGAGCTATAACAGATCCCATGAAGCCTGGGTGATGTTAAAGGCTTTTCTAGTGTTATGCTGTAGTCTCCTACCTTCGATAAAACCTACTTGATCTGGGTGTACCAGCCCTGGGAGTATTCTGGACAGCCTTTCTGCAAAGATTTTGGTGAACATTTTATATTCACAGTTTAGTAGAGATATTGATCCATATGGACCACATAAATCTGAAGGTTTATCTTTTTTTAGAATCAGAGATATATCTGCTTCACTGAAGGAGCTGGGGAGCCTACCCTGGTTCAGAAAGCTCTGAAAAAGGGTCTTTAATAAGGGTGTAAGGATTGAACCCAGATTCTTACGAAGTTCAAAAGGGAGGCCATTGGGCACAGGGCTTTTTGAAGTGGGAAGGTCCCCAATTATTTTCATAATTTCTTCTGAAGTTATTTCTGAGTTCAGGAGTTCAATATGATTAGCAGAAATCCTTGGCAGATTCAGAGAGGATAAATAATCTCTGATGGAGTCTACTGGGGCATTATGCTCAGGTGTGTATAATTTTTCATAAAAAGATTGAAAGGCTGTATTAATCTGTATATCTTCAAAGAGCAGTTGCCCACCTTCCCCTCTGACACATGGTATTTTATTCTGATTATACTCACAACGAAGCTGATATGCTAAAAGTTTGCCCTGGTGTGTCGCCCTGGTAGTAATATGTTGCCCTGGCATTGTACATTGCTCTATTGGCTTGGTTTTGAATGATCTTTTCTATTTTATTCCTAATTGCAAAGACCTTTATTTTTGTCTGTTCGGTACCTAAGCTTGCATGTTCATCCTCTACAGAGGACAGTTCCCTCTCTGACTCTGTAAGAGCCTCAGCAGATTTTTTTTCCTGATCCCTACTTGAGCCATAATCCATCCTCTTATATAAGCCTTCAATGCTTCCCATATAGTTTGAATATCAAAGTCATCTAAGCTATTTAGTTTCAAAAAACAATTTATTTCATCTGTAATTTTAGACTTGAAATTACTGTCAGATCATAATGAAATATCCATTTTCCAGGAATACTGAAGAGGTGTGGCCTGATGCTTGAGAATTACTTCCATAACTAAAGAAACATGGTCTGAAATTCTTATAGGCTCGTATGAGAGATTAGAAAAAAAAATCTATTCTGGAATAGGTATGATAAGTTTTAGAATAATGAGAATATTTTTTTAGATTTGGGAACTTTTGTCTAAAAGGATCCACCAGGTCAAAATCCAGGGCTAGGTCTCTTACCAACTTTACTGTATTTTGTTTTCTTTCTTGAGAAAGGGGTGCTCTGTCTATTAGTTTAAATGTAACATTAAAATCCCCTCCAAGAATAATTGTCTGACTAAGCTGTGACAATTCCAGAAAGAAATTTGTAAAGAAAGACAAATCTTCAGTGTTTGGCCCGTAAAGAGAGACAAGAGTTATGTTACAATTCTGATATAAACTTTCCGCCAAAACAAAACACCCATTTGGATCAATAATTTTTTTGCTTCAGCAGTAAACCAAATGTTTCTTAATGTAAATAGCTGTTCCTCTTACTAAGTTCAAAAAAGATGTGTAATAGCCATTTGCTTTGAACAAATTACCAAAATATCTAGCATCTTTTTGCTGCAGTGCGTTTTTTGAAGAAGAAGGCAGTCTATTTTTCTATTATTAGCTATTCTAACAACTTTTCTTACCTTGATTCTGTCTTTGTAGCCATTGAAATTCCAGGACATTATTTTGAGATGAGACATTTAAGTTGGAATAAATCCAAGCAATATTCCCCTTCCCTTCTGCACCGTTGTGTTGTGCCAGAGAAGCACCCCACATCTATTATGGCTTTGCTTTGTTTAGTTTTTTTGTTCTCCATAAAGATCTCCTTATCCAGACTCTTCATTCCCAGTGAAATTTTACACATTTCCTTATTATTAGTATAGCACCCACGCTTAGTCCTCATCAAAAGTAGTTTAGTTAGAAATATTAATAAATGCTCCCATTCCTTCCCCCTCCAACTTAAGTAACAGACCCCCACTCCTTATCTTGTTTAGATAAAGCTTGATTTCCTAAGGATTTTACCCAAGGTGTCCTTAAAGCAAATGGATGCCAATCCCTCTCCTTAATGGTGACTAGAGATGCAGTGAAGTTAAATTTTTTCCGTGAAGTACCCACTAAGTGGGCACTTCTCTTTGTCACTCTGCTATGTGGAGTGATCAGCGTGAAAGGCTCACTTCACCTTGTAATTATGACTTTGCGGTGTCATTCTGCCTTAACACAAAGTAAAGTGAAGTGACAACAATATAGGCAGCCCCTCACACATCACATGGCTTACAGTACTGTAAGTCACATGCTTTAGCCAGGCAGGAAGGAAGTGACTCATGCAAAGAGATACTTTCACTTTTTCTAATGCAGAGGGAGAGAGAGGAGGCATTTTGTCTTTGTATGTGTCGGACATAGACTACAGTTAGGAGGAGCAAAGATCATTCATATAAACCTAACAACTTTTTTCAAAGCTATATTGTTTTGTGTTTTTTGTACTCTTTTTTTGTACTTAATTTGTTCTTTCTATGATTGTAATTTCTTTGTTTTTTACTTTTATAAGTTGTTGTTTGTGTGTGTGTCTGACTGTGTGTGTGCCTGTGTTGTGTGTGTGAGTGTTTCGTGTTGTTGACTCATTGCTTGGATGGAGGGAAGGAGGGAGGGCAGTCGAGTCGAATCAATTGAATCACTGACAGCAGAAATGGACCAGGGACAGGGTCAGGGAATGTCTGGGACAGTACCAGGGACAGTTGTGGGACCACATGACAGCATGCTTGGCAGGGAAGGAGTGTGCACGTGTGGGGGGAATGGCCAGGTGATGTTGGGCCCGTCCAAAATCTTGGGTCCCCCCAGAAGCAGGACCAACTCCTCATGCAGTTGCAGCACCACCATCACCACCACCTTCAGCAGCAGCTCCAGCAGCACCAACTGTAACTGCAGGTCCTCCACAGCAGGATGTGCCTTAACCCCCTGGCCAAAGTGTGGACTTGGAGCTTGAGCACCATGACCAGGCTGCCGCTAGTGCATCTGGCCCTCCCATTCCTGGTTCCCCCCATAGCTCCCCAATTTGGGAGTTCTTTGACTGTGTTGGGGGGACAGCAGCCTGATCCAGTGTCATATTTGTGGTGTGGAGGTGTGCCATGGCCCTTGGGGGCCAGCACACCCACATGCTGAATCACCACAAGGTGGAGTGGCAGACTGCTACAGAACAGGCCAGGCCTGCACCTGATGGCCCTTCTGTGGCACTGGCAGAAGGTGCGGCTGTGTGTCACCATAGTAAGAGGAGGGCCACAGCAGCACCTGCTGCTCCACCAGCACCACCCCCACCACCACCAGCTGTACCACCAGTGGACCCCACAGAACTGCATGTAACTCAGGCTGATATTGCAGTTCTGTGGGGTGCTGTTGAGAAAAGCAATGAGAGGGTGAGTGCTGTCCAGCAGCAGTTGGAGCAGATAGAGAGACATCAATTGCAGATTGTGTCCATGCTCCAAGTGGTGCTGGACCAGCAGGGGATCCCACATCGGCTTTTTTTTATCACACCTCCCCCCACTGCATCATAAAATGTATTCCTCCACCATCCCCTGTATGTAAATGTAATTATGCCCCAGCTCATAAAAGTACCATAAAGATAGCATGCTAATTTAGTAAAAATTCCTAATAGCAGACAGAGGGAAGGACACAGTAGGACTTTAGATACATACATTACATACATGCTCCTTATTGCCCTGTTATTATAATCCAGGTTAAGAATGTGTACCCTGATGTATTTCTGGTGCCTCAGTAATGTTAACTTTCTGTTGTGGAGTGGTTTTGGAAAAACAGAACTGAGCAGTGCAAGTACAATGTGCTAAATTGCATGTGTGCAGTCAGTGTTCTTTCCTGTGTGTGTGTGTGATGTTAGACATTGTCCAGCTTCTTGAAAACATATATATGTTGACTTGTTGTAGTGTTTATGGTATAAAGAATAAAGATGAGAATACGTGACGTATATTTTATTTGTACCATCATCATCAGCGGACTAAGTGATATGATATTTTTTCAGCAGTCTCTGCTCAGAGTGCACCTTAGTCACACAGTGCACACATGACTTTTAGGAGATCATATAGCAACACAAAAATCCTGCTTTTCAACAAACCTTACCCAAGAGACATGAAGTATTGGTGATGGTGAGGCAAACAAAATATTTGACGGATGGTGTACTGACACAATAAAGTCCGAAAATATATAAGGTCCAGTTCACTGCCAAATACCAACACACTGTGCTGCCACAGTTCTTCTTTTCATTTTTTGTTCTGGAATAAGTGACGTCTTTCTAGTTTAGAATGGCAGTGTCAGTTTTTAAGCAAGTTGATGTACACCATAACATGCCATGGCACCAGTGGTTGCACAGAGTGGTGGCAGTGGACTGCAGGGCCTGTTATATATTATGAATTTAAAATGTCTGTACACCTTAACATATTTTGGGTGCCTCAGCAATATTTCATGTCTGTTGGTTATGATTTATTGAAAAGCATGAGCTTTTTTGTGCTATTATCTTCGCAAAGTCATGTGTGCACCGTGAGTGACTGAGGTGCACACTGGCCTGAGACCTCTGAAAAAATATCATATCACTTACTCCACTGCTGCTGAGGATACAAATAAAATATATGTTATATATTCTTATCTTTATTCTTTACATACTGCAACAAGTCACACCATACATATATTTGCATAAAGCTGGATAGTGTCTGTACACACAGGAAAGAACACTGACTGCACACATGCAGCTTAGCACAGTATACTTGCACTGCACAGTACTGCTTTTTGAAAAACACTTCACGACAGAAAGTAAACATCACTAAGGCTCCAAAAAATATTTATTTTTGGAAATAGACATTATGACATTATATGTGCTCACACACAGTCACCAGAAATAATGTGCATCCCCAAAAGGCTACTGTCTTGTGTCCAGAAAACTCCCCAGTGCTGACAAAGTGAAATGAGAGCATAATGTGAAATGCAAAGTGTCCCAGAATGAATGACGCACTCAGTCATGCATGCAGTGCTCACACACAGTCATCAGAATTTTTGTGCATCCCCAAAATGCAACTGTCTTGTGTCCAGAAAATTCCCCAGTGCTGACAAAGTGAAATGGGAGTGTTATACCAAATGCAAAGTTTCCCATAAAAAATGGCACATTCATTCATGCGTGCAGTGTTCACACACAGTCACCAAAATTTTTGTGCATCCCCAAAATGCAACTGTCTTTTGTCCAGAACATTCCCCAGTGCTGACAAAGTGAAATGGGAGTGGTAGAAGAAATGCTACTGCTGTTGCAATTACATGTAATGCTGCTGTGTATTAACCTTACTGTGATGATGATGATGATGTGATGATACACAGTGTCTTGCCAAACCATATGAAAGAGGGATAACATGAATGACCATTCAGTGTATCGTCACAAATGATGACACGGAGAGAACTGCTGGTTGCCCAAAGTGTGCTGCAATCACCTCAACAGGAATGGTGCCCTTTGTGTGTACACCAATAATAGCCTTGGTGAGTTCATATATACATATATGTATTTTTTTGAGGGGGGTTGACATATATATATACATGTAGTCATTGTATTATTTTCTGTCACAGATCACATACTGCTGATGTGCGCATTCCCGTGCTTGAGAAATTGTGACGTTGGAACTGGAAATGGAATACTCTCAAGCCAGTGAAGGTAAGTTTTTTTTTGGGGGGGGGCGGTTATCGAATTTGCAAGTAGGTCTCATTAATGGTTTATTGTTTGTTTACTTCTTCACAGATTTTATCTGCATCCTTCTCCAGTCCAGCGATGATGGTCATTGTCATCATCATTCATATGACTTCTACTTGTTGCATGACTGCCAGCCCCGGGAGGGGGGGGGGTATGATGTTGATGTTCTTTGGATAAGGCAACTATAACACAACAAAGCATCTGGAAGTTTCCTAAAGCAGAAATGAAGGACTTATTACAACTTGATTGCAGCAGTAACACATTATGTTTAAGCCGTGGCTGTTCCACTATGGGTATATAGATTAACACAGATAACAAGCTGTGAAGCCACAAGAACACCAAATCATCAGATCGCAATTAAATTTAGTACCAGGCTGTAAGAAATACATTGTGTCAGTGTTCCTGTGTCTTAACTCAAGTTACATTGTTAGAATGGTGGTGGTGGGTGGTGGTGGTCATACCTTAGGCACATGATGACATTCCCACATCTTCTTGCATCTGGTGGTGGTTGCAGTGGCTAACAACAGTCTTATGCTGGTAGTCCAGTGGGGCACACAAAGCCATTCCCCCTGGTGGCAATGGCTAACAGCCATTTCATGGTGGTGGTCCAGGGGAGCACACGGTGACATTCCCTATGATGGCAGTGGCTTACAGCAGTCTTACGGTGGTGGTCCAGAGGGGCACACAAAGTCATTCCTCCTGGTGGCAGTGGCTAACAGTGGTTTCATGGTGGTCCAGGGGGGCACACAGTGACATTCCCTATAGTGGCAGTGGCTAACAGCAGTCTTATGGTGGTGATCCAGGGGGGCACACAGTGACATTCCCTATGGTGGCAGTGGCTAACAGCAGTCTTATGGTGGTGGTCCAGGGGGGTACACAAAGGCATTCCCCCTGGTGGCAGTGGCTAACAGTGGTTTCATGGTGGTGGTCCAGGGGGGCACACAGTGATATTCCCTATGGTGGCAGTGGCTAACAGCAGTCTTATGGTGGGGGTCCAGGGGGGCACACAGTGACATTCCCTATGGTGGCAGTGGCTAACAGCAGTCTTATGGTGGTGGTCCAGGGGGGCACACAGTGACATTCCATATAATGTCAGTGGCTAACAGCAGTCCTATGGTGGTAGTGGTCTGGGGCCAGGATATATTGTGCTCTGTGTTAGAAATGTGATGTGACATATGGAATTTGAGTCACTCTGAGTGGGACACTCATTTAACCTTATGAAAAGGAAAACATGTATCATACAACAAATGTGACAGCCTTTTAACCACTTAAGTTAAAACCTGCCAACATTAAACTCATCATCATCCTTATAAAGAAAGCTGCCCTCACAGTGATCTATGTCTGAATTCTGACAACTGGGCAATTCTTTCTCCATTGTGTCATCATCTACGTCAGTGGTAGGCCATTTCATGCTGCCACTGCCAGTGTCACCAGGATGGTCCATTTCTACATCACCAAAACCATGACTAGGCCTGGGTATGAATTCTTAAGTATACAGTCTGAGCTGGTATGGGCCTCTCATTCATTTTTATGAATGTCAGCAAACTGACATTTGCAGGAGAGAGGTCTGTTTGACGATCCTGAACTATTGCACCTTCTGAGCCGAATACCCTCTCGACATTTACACTGGAGGGTGGGCATGTCAGGTATTTCACTGCCACTGCGGTCAGCTCTGGCTGTTCACTGACCTGTCCACTCCAGTATAAAGAGGATCATCAGTTATTGATTAAACAGTTTTCAGACAAATATGACTCAACCATTCGCTGTGCTGCATTAAGTCCAGCGATTGATGCATCATCTTGTTCTCCGGAATCATTTATGTCACAAATCCTCACTTGGGGCAAAGTCTACCAGAGTGGGTTAACGCTAATTAGTTTTGATGACAGACCACCTGGAACTGCAGTCCTCTTCCCCTTTCAGGATATGCTTGATACTACTCCAGGTTCACCTTCAGCCTGATTATGCTGCTGAGGTTTGCTGACCTTGGCATGTGACTTCTGTGCCCCATGAACCAAGTGCACCACTTGCCCACTGACATTTTTTACCTGTTCAGGCCCACCCACCAGTACTGAGGCAATTCCATGTTTGTATCGTGGGTCCAGAATTGTTGCTATTGCAAAGTTGTCAGTACGTTGAATGCTCAAGATGTGATGATTCTGTTCGAATACTGTCAGCACGCGTTTCAGCAACACACTGCTAGCACTGTCTCCGGCAACATCAAGACTATGCTGTACATTCGCCGATGTCTTCCTCAGCACCCACAGCAGTGGAATTGATTGGCTAATGGAGGCAGACTCGCCACTTACTGCCTGTGTGGCATGCTCAAAAGGCCTCAAAATTGTTATTACAGAGTCCATGAGGCACCACTGCTCAGTCGTCATAGACATGGAGACCCTGGAACTGCCACAGCTAGTGTACATGACAAGATATTCCGAGATGGCTTTACATTGTTCATACAATCTCTGTGCCATGTATAAAGTGGAGTTCCACTGGGTGACAACTTCCAGCTTCAAGCTATGCTGCAGGTGGTAGTTTCAGATCTGCAACTGCCAAAGTTGGTCACAGGCCTTTGCAGAGCATGAAAAATTAGGCCAGATACAGCGTGCAACTGTCAGCATTTCCTTTATATTAGGGTGCTGCAGAAACTCCTGCACCACAAGATTTAAACAGTGGGCCATGCATGGAACCCAAACAAAGCCACTATTCGTGATGCATTTAACCACATTTGACCCATTGTCACTTGCTATGAACCCAGCTCTCAGGAACAGGATGTTCAGCTACTTGTCAGTTTCAGTCAGTGCCAAGTCCAGCATGTTTTCACCAGTGTGTGAATAGGTCACATTGCGCATAGCAATCATTGCATGCTGTCGAATTCCTGGAAGATTGCTACCACGACACTCCACCTTACTACACTGATTATTCACACTACCAACAGCACAAACAACACCCAGCACCTGCGCCCAATGTGCAGTTATACACAATTATACAATGGCAAGGAAAATTCATCTATTCTGATTGGTCAGTGTGCACCTGGCACAGTGATGATATTACACAGTAACATCACTGTATTAAGTCCAGGCACACACATGACCGCATGACACACCATAAAACCATGCCTCTCCTGAAGAATTTACTGCCGTTCTCTGCCGCTGCTATAAAAAACTGCAGCCGCCCCGCACCCACGATGTAGGCTTACAACGTAAAACCTCCCACCCACCTCATACCTACATTTTTTTTCTTGTGTTCTGCTGTTCTTCTAATAATAACGAAGCCTGCAACTGCATAAATAAAATTGTACCTCAAAATGCTGCTGTCTGCGGCTCCGTCATTACCGGGTATCCCACACTTCACGGACTGTTGGGGTCGGCCGCCCATTGCCTGAACATCATTTTAAAGTATAACAAATATAATAATTAAGTAAAATAATGCAAATTTTAAAAGAAACGGCTCTTCCTTCTCCCGGTTACATAGAAACATTGAAACATAGAAGTTGACGGCAGATAAGGACCGCAAGGCCCATCCAGTCTGCCCATTTCATTTTCTACCTTATAAATGTGCCATCGGCCTTTGCTCTGTCAGTGGCCTATCTATTCATAGTCATTTGTATTGCTCCCTTATGCCTATCCCATGCCTGTTTGAAACCCTGCACTGTATTCATAGCCACCACTTCTTGTGGTAGGCCATTCCATGCATCCACCACCCTTTCTGTGAAAAGAATTTCCTCACATTACCCCTTAATCGGCCCCCCTCTAATCTCATGCTGTGTCCTCTTGTCCTGATATTTTTCTTATATTTAAACATGTTAGACTCTTTCACCTTGTTAATGCCCTTAAGGTGTTTGAATGCCTCGATCATATCACCTCTCTCCCTCCTTTGCTCAAGGGTATACATATTGAGCTCTGTTAATCTGTCCTCATATGTCTTCTGATGCAGTCCCTGCACCATTTTGGTTGCCCTCCTCTGGACTGCCTCAATTTAGTTAATGTCCTTGTGAAGGTGTGGCCTCCAATACTGCATGCAGTACTCCAGATGGGGCCTAACCAGTGTCTTGTAAAGAGGGATTATTACCTCCCTCTTACGACTTGTGATACCCCTACTAATACACCCTAACGCCCCCCTAGCCTTACCTACTGTTTTAGAGGTCTGCTTGGATGATTTCAGGTCATCAGTGCTGATGATGCCCAAGTCTCTTTCTTCCTTTGTGACTGCTAGCAACTCCTCCCAGCCTAGGTGGCTTCAGGTTTCTCTTCCCTATGTGCATGATTTTGCACTTTGCATTAAATCCCAGTTGCCACTCTTCTGACCATTTTGCTAGTTTATCCAGATCTCTTCTCATTCTGCCTACCCCATCTGGATCATCTACTCTGTTGCTGATCTTGGTGTCATCTGCAAACAGACAAGCCTTACCCTCTAGTCCATCTGCAAGGTCACTAATGAAGATGTTGAAGAGGACTGAGCCCAGGACTGATCCCTAGGTACCCACTTGTGACTTGCATCTCTTCTGACTGTATACCATTTACCATCACTCTGTTTTCTGCCCATCAACCAGTTTGCCACCCAGTTGACCAACTTCGACCCACCCCGAGCCTACCCAGCTTATTTATCAATCTTCTATGTGGAACAGTGTCAAAAGCTTTGCTGAAGTCAAGGTAGGCGACATCAACTGCTCCCCTTGGTCCACCACTCTGGTTACCCAGTCAAAGAAATCTATGAGATTAGTTGACAGGACCTTCCTTTGTAAACCCATGCTGTCTTGGATCCTGTGCCCTATGGATTCCAGGTGTTGCACTATCCTTTCCTTAAGGAGTGCCTCCATAATCTTGCCCACTACTGAGGTAAGACTGACTGGTCTGTAGTTCCCTGCCTCCTCCCTGCTACCACTCTTGTGGAGCGGATCACATGAGCCCTTCTGCAGTCTTCTGGGACCTCTCCTGTGCTCAGAGACTCACTAAACAGTTCTGCTAATGGCTCTGCTAGTTCCACCTTTAGCTCCTTAAGTACCTTGGGATGTATGCCATCAGGTCCCATTGCCTTATCCACCCTGAGCTTAGCAAGCTCTTGTAGGACCCTTTCTTTTGTGTAGGGAGTAGTGCTCACCTCCCTCCCCCCTGTGTCCATGATGCTGAGCTGTGGGCCCTGCCCTACCTTCTCTTCAGTAAATACTGAGCAAAAGTATCTATTTAGGATAGATGCCTTTACAGGGTCCTTCTCCTCACATGCTCCCTTTTCTCCATTAAGCTTAGCAATACCCCCTCTGGACTTTCTCCTTTCACTAATGTATCTATAGAACGTCTTGTCACCTTCTTTTACTGTTCATGCTAGTTTTCCTCAGTTTGGGACTTTGCCTGCCTTACTGCCTTCCCTGCTTCCCTTAGGGCAGTTTGGTATGCCTCCCTATCTTCATCCCGCTGTGTTCCCTTATATTTCCTGAAGGCCAGCCTTTTGGCTCTGACCTTTTCTGCTACTGCATTTGAGAACCAAAGTGGTTTCCTTCTTCTTTTGCACTTCCTTTTCTGTCTAACACAATGGGATGTTGCTTCAAGTATTGCATCCTTAATGCTTGCCCACTTTGCCTGTACCCCCTCACCTGTGTTTATTTTTGCCAGGGCTAGCTTAACTCTGTTGGCCATCTTATCAAAGTCAGCTCCTCTGAAGTCCCATATTTTTGCCTTGGAATTGGATGATTTAGATGTAGTAGTCAAATTGAACCATACCATGTGATGGTCACTGGCCCCCAGGTGACCTTCTACCTGGAGATCTGTGATCCCTTCCTTGTTAGTCAGTACTAGATCTAGGATAGCCCTGTCTCTTGTGGGTTTCTGTACCAGTTGTTTGAGGCCCTCCCCCTGCAGGGAATCCACTATGTGTCTAGTTCTGGCAGATGTTCCTGCTGGTATTGACCAATCTGTATCCGGCATGTTGAAGTCTCCCATTATCAGAACCTCCTTTAGCTGTCATATTTTGTATATCTTCTAACAGTAATGTGTCTATGCCCTCCCCTGGTCTGGGGCCTATAGACAACCCCAGTTCTTATGGCTGTCCCATTTCCTGTTTCCAGGGTGACCCACAGTTCTTCTGGCTCCTTATGTGTATTCTGAATTTCTGTAGCTTTGATATTTTCGTTGACATACAGGGCCCTCCCCCTTTTGCACCTCGGTCTCTTCTGAACAATACATAGCCAGGTACTGAAGTCTCCCAAGTGTGGTTACTGGTAAACCACGTCTCACTAATTGCTACTATGTCCAGTTTAGCTTCTGACATTATTGCCTGCAGGTCTGGGATCTTATTTCCCAGGCTGTGAGCATTTGTGTACATGATTTTCCATTGGCCAGATTTGGTGTGTTAGTTGTTGGGTGAGGTTTGGCATTACCCTGTGCATCGTAAGGGAGACAAACCTTTTTCTTACCTGGTGATGCAAATGAACTGCAAACATGCTGAATCCCTGTTTGACCACTAGCTGAGGGGAGGTGTTCTTCCCATTCTCGAGCATGGGTGCTGCACCCTCTCCCCATTTGCTAGTTTAAATATTCTGCAAAGACGTCAAATTTCTGCACCAATGCACTGACCCTCATTAGTCAGATGCAGTCCATCAAATTTAAAGAACTTTTGCTCCCAGAACTGTTGCCAGTTCCCTACAAATCTGTGTCCTTTTTCCTGGCACCAGCCCTTGAGCCACGTGTTTAGCTCCCCTATCTCCCCTTCTCTGACCTTCTGTCCATCTGCTCCCCTCTTCCAGACTGGCAGGATCTCAGAGAAGGAGATGCCAGATGTTGCTACCAACGTCGTGCGAGCATGTGGCCACTGTAAACTCGCAAGCTGCACAGTTCCCAAACAGCATCACAGCCAGAAATATAAACACTCTCAGTTTAAAACGCAGAAAAAAACATGTTAGAAATTCTCCCTTTCAAGCACCATCCTTTATAATGTACAGCCGACAACAGAGAAGGTCAGAGGGGAGACTGATAAAACACAGCAGCACAAGAAAAAAGCTATGAGATTCAGCAGGCAACATTATTCCGGCAACAGGTCCACCAGGTGGAGGAAGAAATATTGGACTTTTTTTTCAAATATACACCTACACTCACTAAAATCAAAGAAAAAATGGACACAAAAAGTATTTTCTTTCTTTTTTTTTTCAATAAACAAAGGAGCCATTTTATAATAGCAATAAGGCACTCCAGGGATGTGTGTTATTGTGTAATAACGTCACTCTAAGGGTGGTGGAAGCACTCGGCTTCGCCACGTGCTTCGACCCACCCCAGGAGTGACATTATTACACAATAACACACACCCTGTCATGCCTTATTGCTTAAATATGAACTCCCCACTGTATTGCCACTTGTCCACATATCCATACTTAAATGGATGAATGGAGAGGAGGAATGTTGAAGGGCATGTCTTATAGAGTCGGACACAGTATGGTACAACTCAGGAACAGCACGGGTGGAAAATAATGTCCTTGATGGGACCTTCCATTTTGCACAGGCATGTGCTGTAAACCACCAGAACCCAGAATTCTCCAGTAAGGAGAATGGCAAAAGATCAATGGTCAGCATTTCAGCTACAGCAGCATTAAGTTCACGTGACACTGTATGACTGGGTGGGTACTTCAGCTTATGTGCAAAAACACTCTGTAGCATGGGCTGACTTAAACATTTTACTCGAGGTGTGATGAAAAATGGTTCTGCTCTGTGAATTGCAGGGGGTGGAGTGTAGACGTGTGATGAAGACAGTTGCACAGGTGATGAAAATGATGTGCTACTTGCACTAGACATACTGCATTCACCACCACCACCAAAACTGCTACTCTCAGCACCACTGGACAAGATTTCAAAATCATT
Source organism: Neoceratodus forsteri (assembly GCA_016271365.2). Lineage (NCBI taxonomy): Eukaryota > Metazoa > Chordata > Ceratodontiformes > Ceratodontidae > Neoceratodus > Neoceratodus forsteri. Next base: position 626,708,125 of record JADMNL010000023.1, on the reverse strand, counting down.
ATGATCCTCCACCTCATCATGCCTGTAGTAATCCTCTGCTGTTATTTCATTGCTACTGCACACATTTAATTTCCTACATGATCTGACAGTCACGGAAGGAGATAACATGCTCATTATGGTTGATGATGATGGTGAACGCCCTACTGTGGTATTAGCTGCCATCTTGTGCTGGGTCCACAGTGCCATGTGCCTGTTCTTAAGATGTGTATGCTGTCCCCCTGTGCCCAGATGGCTCCCCTTGTTAACGCACCTCACACGTGCATGGCAAACCTGGCAGATTGCAACTGACTCATCATTTGCATCTTGCACAAAAAAAACTCCTGAACAAGGGATTGTGATCCCCTACTTTTAACAAGTCCCTGATGCTGCTTATTGGACTCCGTTTTTTAAGCCCTGAAAGGGGGGGGGCGCTACATGATTTTTCAGGCAGGATACACTTCGACTGCAACTGTCCACTATGACTACCTATCATCATTACTGGGTCATCATCATCAACAACTGAAACTGGTAAATCACAACTTTTTTATGGGGGGGGTTAATGCAAACAGACCCAGACACAGCCACCTTGAATTTCTTTTTCTCTGGTTCTCAACAGGGGTCACTGACATCATCACCATATTCATCAACATCATCCACATCCATATCTTCTGCTTGGATGCTGGCATGTGGACTGCATGTTGCAACCAGAGCAACATCAGCATCATCAGATTCATCATCAACACCACCATCACCCGATATTTTTTCACCACACTGTGAAGCATTGCATGGCAAATGCATGACCTGAACCACAGTGGAAGAAATGTGACATTGTGTGTTATTGTTGCCATGATGATCAGAATCCTCATGTTCAGTTACTAATGGGATGTTACTGGGGAGTATGACATCATCTACACTATCATTCCTTACTTTACACTTAACTATATTTTTGGACATGGTCAACTGGTCAGAAGTGGAACTTGAGGCAGCAATACTCATACCACCAGCAACTGAACTAATAACACCACCAGCCGGAACAACATACTCTCCTCCAACTATGAGTGAAGCTACCGATTGCGCTGTAAAAAACATTGAAGGAGAAATAACTTTCCTCACATCAGCAATGCACTTCTGCGACTGCGTACTACCACGACCACAGACAATCTTACCACTGGCAGCAGTGCCATGGCAAGAAACAGCTTTGCTTGCACGTCTCTTTGCGGGCATTTTGGGGGATCAACAAGAATATTCGAAACAAATTTAGATTTTGGAATGCTCACTCTGGGCCACTGGATGTGAAGCCAAAAACAACTGTGGCTTCAAGAAGAGATACAGATGAAAAGTCACAACAAGTTCAACAACACCTTAACAAACCAGTGGTGCTCAAGTCACAATCCAATCTGGAAGAGAATTCCTTTTGCTGGTTGGGGGGAGCACTGTGACTGCAGATTACAGTAACAGTGCAAAACCAAGGTACCACAAAGGCAGTACAAAATCACGCAGGTGTAGTGGATAGCAAGTTCACACTGCTGCAATTACACTGTAGCACAATAAAAGGTGTATTATTTGATGTCATGCACTACATACACACTCTCATGCACACACACTTTGTCTAAGCAAATTGAAAACTTCAGTAATATACCCTGTATTTTTTACAACCTGAAATTATGCACTGCTGCACCAGGTCCACAACACAATCAGCAAAAAAAATGTCAACAGTTACTGAAAATATTACTACGTGTACATTAACACAGTTATACAAGAAAAATATAACCAAAAAACAAAGAACTCCCTATTTCTCCAACTTAAATCTACCTACACCACACATACACCCCCCCAAAGCACACTTCCACTGTCTGTTAGTACACAGACTGAATGTTGTACATTAACATTCAAAATCCACACAAACAATAAACGCTCAATAATATGAGCACAGGAGGGTTTCCTACAATTGTTTACAGTTTGAGCAAACAAATTACTCAAAAAGTCTTTTTTAATAGATTTTAGAGGGTTTGAATTACAGAAAGTTCTCATAGCAAACTGTCTACTTCAGCTACCTACACCCACTACCCTGAAATGAGGCTGTGCAGAACAATCTAGAGCCCATGTGACCTGCAATCCCATGAATCCCTGCAAAATTCACCTTTGGAGCTCACCAACAAGGTGAAGTGATGCGAAGTACACTGATTTCAATGTACTTCACCTTAAAATTAGTAAAGTAGTGGTTTGTGGAAGGTGGAATAACCCAAAGTCATTGCTTTCAATAGACTTTGCGTTCCTCATTATGATGTGAAGTACTCCACTTCGCGTTGCGGAGTACTTCGCCAATTCCACATTACTCCGTGAATCACTTTGTAGAGCAAATTGGGGCACTTTGCCCACCACCAATGGTGACTATGCTTCTACTGTGTTGATAGGATTAGTGAAAAGTAAAAACAGCCTAATCCCCTACCCCATATTTGAAATCCTTGGCACCATGCCCCAGAGAGAATAGAAGAAAGGGAAAACAAAAGACCAAAGAAAAAAACAAACAAACTCCTTCCCTCCGTCTACCTCCCCTGCCTCCTTCCCTTTCTCTTCATCTCATGTCTTCCCACTCTCTTCATCCAATCCCTACTTCTCCAATTCTTACTCTTTCTCTATGTACACCCCCCTTTTCCCCTTCCTCCTTGCGATACTCCTTGTTACCCCTCTTTCTCTTCAACCTGCCCCTACCCCCCAAAGAAAGAAAAAATAAACAACTGGCCAATAGATAGTAGTATTCATGATGTATCAGTCTTTTGAAGTGGACGGGCCATTATCACTGGTGGGGGGGACTATTTGTTCCTTTTCTTTAGGGCTTCTTCAACCTCCCCTGGAGAGTGAAAAAAAAACTAGATTTTCCCATCCAAATTGCCCCTTTATTTTGCTGGGTATAGTAGGGAGAAGGGAATCCCCTCTTTTCAGAGTTTTTCTCTTATTGAATCAAAGCTTTTCCTTCTGGCTAACACTGCTGGTGGCATATCTGTATAGATTTGCAATCTCATGCCCCTACATGCGATCCCTTTCTCAATTCAGGCTTTTGCCAATTTCCTTTCTTTGTCTTGGAATTTAGTAGGCTTGATGTACATGAATCTAGGCCTGCCAAGGATATCCTTCACTCCAAAAACTCGGTGTCCTCTGTTGAGCTCTATTTTTTGTTCTGGGTATGAAAACTCCATTACATTTGTTAAAAGCTCTTCACAGTATTTAATGAGGTCTAGGCCTTCTATTCCCTCTGGAAGATTGGCAATTTTTAAATGAACCCTTCTGGATCTTGATTCAAGGTCCTCCACCTTCAGCTTTAACAATTCTAATTCCTTGTTGCTAGATTCAGGTTGTTTTGAAAGGTTAGGGATTGTATCTTCTAAATTACTAACCCTTGTTTCACATTCCAATGTTCTTAATAACAGAGACTCAAATTTTTCCATAGCTTCAGTGAACTTAAGGGTTAGTGAAGTAATTGCTGCGTTCAAGGTTTCAAACCCTTGTTTCATCTCTTTCAAGATGTTTTGCTGAGAGGCTATTACATTCTCCATATTTTCTGCACAGCCTTGTTTTGCTTCTTCATTTATCTCCTGTTTATCCTTTGTTTCTTTACTGCTGTTTTCCTTTGCTTTCTCTTGGTTTTTATTACCTCTGGTTTTCCCCACTGAAGCCATTTTTTGTAAGAAAGAAAAGTTTTCAGGACTTGCTGGGGAAGGGGTAGATGCCGTTCTTTTTTTGTCAGAGTTCTTTATAAAGATGTCATATAGGCAGGCTGGTGAGTTTAATTTTGGAGGAAGAAATTTGAGTTGCTGCTCTACTGCAGGAAATTCAAATGCTTTGGGGAGAATTACTTTTTCCTTTTTATTAAGACACTCCTGATCTTTGGAGGTGTAAGAAGCAGTCTTGCCTTTTTGAAGTTTTAGTAGAGGTGTACCAATAGCGACTTGTCGCCCTTGTAGGTTACTACTTTTAACCCTAGTTGCTGGGCTACAGCTCTTATGGCTAAAAACAAAAATACCCTCCACTTGTTTCTCCCATAAGAAAACATTACCTGTCTCTGATTCAGATGAAGACTTAGTAGTTTCTGTGGCTTTTTGAAGAGAATCTGGTTCTCTTTCTTCTGTTGCTGCTTTCCTCTGGGCTGTCTCGACTTTCAGTTCTGCTGCTGTTTGGGCAATTTCACCTACCCAACGATAATGCTTTGACGTGCCCCAGAATTGCTTTCCTGGTTGGTGCGAGGGGCCGTGAGATACTGAAGATATAGAAGAGCCACTGATTAACCCGAAGTACAAACAGATGCCAGAAAGCAGGAGAGGAAATGAAGCAGGTCAAGAATAGGTTCAAATTATCAAACATGAATGCAGTTTAGTGGAGCATTCTTTCAGGACGGGGTTAGGGAGACCGGCATCCTCCTCCACACAGCGTGAACTAGAATGAAGGCTCTGACATGCGCAGATGTGTTCTCACCCCCCCCAGCTATCCTGTGTAATTAATCGGTTTCCTTGACAATTAGTTTTACTGTATTGCATGCAGGACAGATGCTGAGACAGGGATGCCATTTCTTTAAGTACATGGGAAATATGTGTCGGTCATAGAAAATACAGTCAGCCCCCCCCTCCCCCATGCATTGAGTGTTCCTCTCCACCATTTCTAGGTCTATCCCTGGATTAATATGTTTTACAAAATATATTGATGCAAAAATGAGAAAAGGAGAGTGCCTACAGTACCTCCTGAAACTGTGGTTTAGCCAAAAAAAATTACAAATATGCAATACTGCTTTAGTTATGACTGCTTGCAGTTTTTATTCTCATTGTTAAAAAGTGTAAAGACTAAAACAGTAGCAATGTGGACTAGTGATTTGAGTGGAACATTGTGTAAAATATTGACACTAGGTTGAAAAAATACCTTTGTGGCCTTCAGCAAGTCCGCTGACCTTCCTGTGCTTCTGTCACCAGATTCTAGAAGGAACCTCAACAACATAAGATCTCAGTTGAGCTATCTGGTGTAATTAACCTGTTTCCCTGACATTTTTGTTACTGTATTACAAATATACTGTAGAACACTTTATTAACGTGCTGCCTATATTTTGCGATCCGCGTTCAAACACCAACTTAGCTTTTCTTCAATTTCGCTTCCTGACAGCTGTTAACAATGGTGCTGCTAGCCATGTACTAATCTCACTTCCCTGCACTGCTAAGTGAACTAACGATCTGTCACTCACCGCATTCCACTGAGAAGTTTAATTGCTTAGCACAGTATGTAAATGTACTTACTAAGAAGCTGAGAATATCGCCTGTTGCAGTCCACAACCACAAACATGTCTCTTCTCCAGTGGGTCACCCAAAGCAAGTCTGTAAAGAGAGACTTTAAAATGATGAGAGTTAAAGAGAAACATGCTGAATGGCTCACATGAAGCATTGAACACTTGAGCCAAAGACACTTAGACATTAGATTTGGTTTTGAATCTGTCGGTATTGCTGCTACTCATTTCAACTGCCTGAATGATTGATTTAAATATGTTTCCCTACTAACTGCACTTTTAGCACTTTGTAGTGTGTGTTGAAAAATTTAAACTGTATGTTCGTTTTTAAAATTGAATCAAATGTTATTAAAAGTTTTTTGATACTGGGCACTACTTGTTGCAGTAATGCAGAATAATGCAGTTTACAGTATACAGCACCGATCACAGGACAAACCACATATTGTGGTAACCAATATTCGCTGGTACTTTATTTTAGTGCTAACGCTGCAAATAGTGACTATAGCAAAAATAAAATACCAGTGAATATAAGGTGTTCTACGGTAGTTAAAAAAAATAAAACATTTATTGCTCCTCTCTTCTGACACATTGCTCTTGAGTATGTATATCAAGTTGACTGTTTCCTTTAGTTACCATATACATTGATAATAAGTGTTTATAATAATAGTGCTCTCCTCTGAGTGTAAAGATAATGCAGAGGCAGTGTTATTAGTGCACTGACATGGGAACTGGGACATCACAGGTCCAAACCTCATTACTTCTACAAACTTGAATAACTGTAAAAAACAAAATACAAAAACAAACAAAAAAAGAAACAAAAACAGCCATCTATCTTTTCTTAGTACTTTCTGTGTATATCTTACTAGTACAGGTGAAAGAGGATGTAAAACAACTGTCCGTGCTATTCACCACACTGACACAAACTTCTGTGAATGTACATATATAGCTATATCCACTCCTAAAATATGTACAGGTTTCCCTTTTTCTGATTAATCCACATTGTAAATATCCTTGTATATAAAAAAAGTTTTAACTTCTCATGTATATTATACGTTTACTTCTCATTGCTGTTACCCCATTGACTATTTGTCCTCTGGGGATGGGTTTTTGCTGTATGTAATTCTATTGCTGTATGTACAACATACTGTATTTAGTTATTCCTTCATTGTTTGTACTTTGTACCCAGCCCTGTTGTTATATGATGAGGAGCCTTTGGAAGTGAGTCTCTGACTCAAACGTTTGTAATTCTGATTCAATAAATAAAGAAATATAATGTGTACAAACCTATTTATAACAACACTAATATTTTGATATAATCTCTTCCAGCATTACTCAGCTTTTCCATAATAAAACTGTATTATTTCATTCTTGATGATTTCTCATACCCTCTTTTTTTACACATTTCTCACTGTCCACAATACCATTATTTTGCAGCAGTATTGGCTCTTGCCAAAGTTTATTGTTCTTGACTTTGCTGTGTTCTGTTCATGTGTGGGCCTGACAGTTGAAATTTTGCAGCTTGCATTGTCCCTGGATCTGAAGTGCCTCAGCTAGTGTGCAGTTCAGAATGTGATGTCACTTGTCTCTACGAGCAAGACAACAAATAGAAGCTGTAGAGTTCAGTAAACCAAAATAAAAATTAAATAAAACATATTAGGTAGGGAGAAGGAGAGGATCATGGAGGAAGAACAAGTTGGGGGCAATATTTTTTGAAAGTCTTCCTATCCAGAATCCATGTATACCAAAGAGCCTCTGAAGCAGTGCCAGCCACCAAAAGATGAACCAAGGGGTGGAGTAAGAGAAAACAGAAATGGTAGAACTGTGTCACCATTGCATCAGCAACCACCACCAACAGCAGAACTAGAAAAGTCAAAGACTGTTAAAAGGGACCTGTGTTGACCTGTAAGTGATTTTTCCCAGTAGATGCATTTTTCATATATTTGATCCATTTCTGTCACTGTTCCATCTGTACTGGCCTTTTAGTAAACAACACGGGTGTTTCTGATTAACACTTTGCTGGTAAGTGGCATTTTAGAACTTTATGATGTAGTTTATGCCCCCCTTTGGGCAACAAAGTTCCAGAGTAGAACATGAATGCATTGTGAAAACAATGTACTGTAAGTTCTCTAACATAGTCATACAGTGCATTACATAGTTCTAAAATGGAATTGCCCACCAGAGTGTAAAGCAGAAACACGGTATGAATTTACTAAAATGCCAGTACAGATGGAACAAAAACAGAATATGAATCATTACTAGAACTGCAGCTCCTACAGAAAAGACAGGCTTGCAGATTCAAAGCAGTTCACCTTAAAGACAATGCTTTTCATGTCGTTGATTGCAAGCTCTGGACATGTAAGGAGCAAATCACTCTCTTGTTACTGATCCAGTTTTTTAGCAAGTAGAGCATATTCTTGTAAAATGCTCTAAGCATTTTTGTATAGTCTCATGACGTTACATAGCTTAAGCCCTCATTTGCATCTAATGCCAGGGAATGAGCATCTTCAGTAGTGGTTGTGCTGCTAGATGAAGGTGTGTAGAGCTCACTTAGATGCCATCATGACTGAGATTGGGCTATGAGGGATGGAACATTGACTTTTAAAATGAGCATCAGTACCTCGTCGCCATTGACCATGCCCCTAGGAGACAGAGAATTGACTGTAAAGCTATCCAGTAGATTTGCCAGGTTAACATGGTGAACAGGATTTGAACCCAAGTTCCATTTGTTGAGTACATGACTCCTTTTGTCTGCATTTCTGTTTCCTTTTCACTTTCCACGATAGAGAGGTGACGCCCTATTTTGACCACCAGCTCAGACTCCAAGACCTACTAACCCTATATGTCCTAGTAGCTTACTTCGCATGACAGGGACACCTGAGAACTGTCTGGAAAAATGGGATCCAGTTTGGGGAGGGCTCAGTTAGTGAGCAGTGGCCTTGAACCCTTATCCTTCCTTCCATTTTCTTCACTGGGCTTCAGCAGGGATATATAGTCACTCACAACTTTAATGCTGTGTACACCCATCCTGCCTCACCCATCAATGCATCAGTTCACCTATGTACCATGAATACTCTTGGAGGAGGTACCAGTGCACAAAATCTACTACAGGGCTTGCTTCAGGAATGGCATGACAGTGCTGCTCATTGGTCACATGTCTTGTCTGTGTGCGGTACCACATGGAGTGACTGTGATTCATTGCTGTACACCAGATCACATGCATAGCAATTCATAATGCTGCCTATAGACCACTGGAGTGAACTGTTATGTCACAATTCATCCAGGTCATTTGGCTCCATAACAACTTGCCCTGGCCTATTAGCTTCAATGTCAATTAGCTCCCACATCAATTAATCGCTGGAAAATTCACCCCCAGCATAAATAATATAAAATAAATTCCAGGTGGGTGCAATTTGCACACCAGATGAGGCAATGTGCTCAAGGGTTGTAGAAGTGGAAGTCATACTGTAATTGTTCTTGGAGTTCAGTATGATATGTAGTGGTAACAAATTGTCTGGGCATGAACTGACATGGGAGCTGATTGATGCTGGAGCTAATAGGGAAGGGGAAAGGGGAAATTGTTTAACCAGGAAAGGCACACTAAGCCAAAGCTTGTTTCCAGGTGTGACCTGGGAACACAAGGAAGTTAAGTGACTTGCTCAGGGTCACACAGTATGCAAGTGGGGGCTGTGGGATTCAAACGCAGGTCTCCAGTTTTGCAGCTCAGAGCCCCAAACCTCTACGCTATCCGGGGTGAGTTGTTGCTGAGCAAAATGACCAAGATGAATTGACATAATTTCCAGTGTGACCTACAGTATATCTTCTCCTGAAATCCACTCTGTCAGTTTTATTTCAGTACAAAAGTGTTACGGCAGACCAACTATACATAGAAATGGAAAATTGGGTGGCATGCAAGAGTGATGAATATGATGATGATAAAGTATATTTTGCAGAATTTTCAATATTTTTTCTACTTTGGTTCACAGCAGCATTAATACAGTATTATCAACAATACATGGCTAGTTACAAAAAATTACTCTTAATTAAACTATACCACATCCCTTGCTTTAATGCTTTTCCTTCTACAGAAAACGAAATCAAAGAGTTACATGGGATTTCCTGAGACTAATCTACTTTACATTAAAGAAAAAATTCATTTTGCCCATTTCAGTGAACTAAGCTTGAACATGTCAGGAAATATGAGGGTGAGAATCTTACCTGTGGTCTTGCTGCATGAAGTGCATTGCAAAGGCAGCACCTCACGCAGATAAATCTTTCCTTATTTTCAGGACAGTCACCCTTCCTGATATCACTCTGGCAGCTTTTTGATAGTGCCTGTAAAAGGTGTTGGACTCCAAAGAAGAGACACAAAATATTCTTTTTGAAACACCAGTGATAATTTTATTTTGTTTACACTAAAACAAGCTTTCAGTGCAAAAATGTGTCATTTCTAAGAATATACACTCTCAGTGTTCACCCAAACAATTCTGCCATTGTCCATTCTCCCCTCTTACACACAGCCTACAGCTACTGGATTGGTTGCAAAACAAGGCCAGTCAGAAAAAAAGAAATCATCAAAGCCCTTCCCTGATGTTAATTTACTGTACCAATTCACTGGCTTCTTTCTGAAAGGGTTTTATCATTACACTTACCTACCAGCTTATTATTAAATTCAGTTGAATTATTGTTCTGCAAATGCAGCAAGTTGATTATGTCTCTTTGTGTGTTTCATCTCTGATGCTTTTCTATGTGCAAGGGACACAAAAATGTGGTTAGGGAGTCAGACACAAGGATAAGTAGTGTTAGGCTGTGCGAACATCTAAAAGTTTGATATTTTTTTCACTTTTCACATTGAAACTGGAAAAACCTGAACATTTGTTTCACATTTGATGTTTTATTAGACATGTATGTCATTTTTACTTGTGGCTGCCTTTAGCAGCAATAAGTGGAAGGGGCAAGAAAACATCATACACCCACTCCAATGCACCAATTCCCTTACCTTTGAAATCGCTGGGCAGCCTCCTGGTCACCTGACTCCAGCTGCCCCTTATCACTGCCCAGTCTAATGGGGACAGGCTTTCAGTCTCAGTCCCTTGGTGCCCTGCTAGTACCACCTCCATCAGGGATTCTCCATATGAATATGGGGTGGCCTTCTAATTGCCCCCAGTGCTTCCTTTGTCCTGTTGCTGCCTGCTGTGGCTGACTGGGTCCCTCCATTACAGCATAACTGTCCATTGCTTGAGCCTCCATCATCCTTTTCACTGCTTGCCAGGTAGAGGTGTGTGTTGCATTGCTGGGTCTTTCCAACTGTCCCTCTGTACTGCCTGAACCTACCACTGCCCGATCTGGCAGATCCAGTATGTGTTGACTCTCAAGTTTCACAGTTGTGGGCTTTGTAGAATCTGTCCTGCAATATTTATGTATTTATTTACTGATTTTGTTATTTAAAATTATTTCACCAGGCAAACATACACAGATTGAAAAATAATCTCATTTACAGATGTGACCTGGGGGGGGGGCTGGGAGCGGAACAAGTAAAAAGCAGCAGAAATTACAAATTACAAATTCTGTACATGGTTATACTATTTACAGACATGAAGCATCATAGAACAACTAGCCTTTCCTAGTGGATGATGCTTTTGTTTCATAGCTACCCTGTAAACTACAACTACAGAACAGAGCACATTTAGCCCAGCAATGGAGCATGGTGTCACAGTAGGTAGAGACAGTGGATGTGATCCCAGTGCTGTCTGTAGCATAGTCCATAGCTGCAGAGCATATTTCAGCACAAAGCATGTTACTACAGTGAGAATCACAATAGGGTGCCACTACTGTGCCCCATATGCTGTGAGGGCACTCTGAACACCCCTGAGAAAAAAGCAATGCAGCTTGATTGATCTTCCGTCAGCTGTCAATGTACAGTATGTTGTACCACAACCAAGATCCAGGCTGCAACCAACCATGCACCAGGATCAGAGGGTGGTGGTTAAGTAGAAGCTGTCATGGTGATGCCACAAGCAGGACGCCACAGTTGGGGGTCTGTCTGAACTGAAACCATGCACCCATCAAGGACATCACCAGGGGTCAACCGTAACCTTTTTTTGCACTAGCCAGCAGGACAAGTTGATTCAAAATTGCACTAGCCTGCACATGGTTGCACTAGTTCACAATTATAAAGGTGAATTTTGATCACTTATTCTGGAAAAAATGCAAGTCAAGAAATACTCTGGTTATTGCACATTTATCCTGCTCCCACATTGCTTCCTGTCCCAGCAAAAAAAAGTAAAATAAAATTATCACGTAATTGCACACAGTGTGCACCCTCATTATTTTGCATCATGACCCCCTCTCTTCCTCTTTCTGCACTTCCCCACCAAACCAGAGGATCTTACAACAACAAGTGCTCAATCAAGCAGTCCTAGCTCTGTACATACAACAGCCAGCATAATCATGCACCTCACCACCCTCTCAGCCTCACCCATTGTGCAATGAACAGAGTCAGGCAGAGAAAGATACTGTCAGCCACCACCCTGTGATCAACTGGAACCCTGCAATTCTAGAAGTTTTCATACAGTGTCAAGTGAGCCAGGGACAGATCTAGGATTTCTGAGGGAAGGGGGGCAAGACAAAGCTGGGGGCTTAGGAAATATAAAACTTTGCAACATTTTTTTTATATACCAGGCTCAAAAGTATTGCTTTTCACATGTTCTGTCCCAACAAAATTTTCTTAAACATTGTCCTTACATCAGCCCAGGGAAGGCGGTACCTAGATATGACACTCTACAACCTCTCTTTCTATTTAGGAGGAGCTATGCACCCCAGGAATGCCTATTTTAACTTTTCAAATTATATACAGTTGAAGGTTGATTTTTGTTCCATACATTCTCCAAAGCATTGGTTTTGGGATGAAGGGACATGCTGGGTGGGATAAGGGTGGGACTGCATGGAGGGCATTGAATGATGTGGTCCATTAGGAAGAGCTATAGACCCCTTCAGTTGCCAGAAATGGCAGCTATGGGTCTGTGGGTGGTCATTTCAGAATCTGGTCTGCAGTGGTGTTCAGGGAGGGTACAGAGTTGGGAGAGGAAAGGGAGCAGCTATGGTGAGGCTGAGATAAAATCTACCACCTGCAGTGCAGACCCTGTAAGCCTCTTAGCATTTTGTCACTGAAATGGTGGACACAGACACTCAAAATGCAGGGAAATGAGGACCACCAATCTTTATAATGTGTGTCAAATCATCAAACACATAAGGCCCTTTTACACGGAACCCTGCTCAGTAGTGATGCAGTTTACAACTGCTTGATCTGCTCCCTCTACACTGCTGCCATTTCTGTTTACACATAGCAACCCTTCAGCAGTCTCATGGCTCTTCTGGTGTATTTGCTATGTTTCTGACCATCTGAGAGCCCAAGGCTTGCTGTGGGGCTGCATTGATGTGAGAGCTGCAGTGTGATAACACAGCAGCCCAATGTGGTGCACAAAAGAAAACTGCAATGGTGAACTCAGGAAAACAGGGTACACCAGGACAATGAACACTCCTCTTTGATACGGTGCAGAGTGGCTTTACATGACATCAAGGTGACATTCTAGTTGCTCTTCACTGCTCGCTGTGTTGCAGGGTCTGTCATGTAAAAGGGCCTATCAATACAAGTTTAGAAAACTGGAAGCTAGTGATTTAACAACAATCTACCCTTGACCACAGCTTGGACACTAGCTGAAAGTCACAACAATGGAGCGATAATTACTCACATCTAGTCTTTTGTGGGATCCCCGTCCTGTACTGCCAGATTATTGCATCTCCTGAAGAGCTGTTAATCACAGCAGGCCATCTGGAATTTTGAGGGAGATTAGCATGAGGACTAGAGCCTGCTAAAGTAGGGACTTTTTAACTTCATCGATAGTCATGGAAAACCTGCACTAGTCAAGACGGACAAGCAGAGAGTTTGCTGCACTAGTCCTGATCAATTTGCACTAGGCCCTAGGATAGTAAAACAATGTTAAAATCAACCCCTGATGTCACTGTGAACATCTTTTCCCTGATGCGCTTGTTTGATGAGGATAAAGGTGTAGATACTGAAGAATCTGGGGGTCATTGTGGACAATAGAATGTCATATTGAAGCTCAGTAGTCAGCTGTCATCTGCTGTGGGTTTTCTGTCTCTGAAATATCACTAACTGAAGTCTATTCTTATACCTGAGGATCTGATGACTGTGGTTCATGCCTTCATGACTTGACTACTGTAATGATCGATAGCTAGAGCTTTCTGGAGGTTAGGTGCTTTGTCTTCAGCTAGTGAAAAATGCTGTGACCAGGCTAATCTCTGGTACAAACACTTTTCAACATATAATACCTGCAATTTGGAGTTTGCATTGGCTTCTGTTTAGATGGCATACCACTTTAGATATCTGCTTGATGGCTTTCAAGGTCCTGCATAATCTGGGTCCTGGCTACATAAAAAAGACTTCCTGCACTCATATGCTCTATGTGCCCTGTCTTCTACCCCAAAATAATCTATTGAAAGTTCCACAGGCTTGTTTTAAATCTTTGAGTGTCAGAGTATTTGCTGTGTTGGCACTTTGGATGTGGAATGCTCGCCTATCCCATCTCTGAAATGTCTCCTCTGTGGAGATTTTTACTCATCTCTTTACCCTGGCATTTAATGACTTTGCTTGGCAGTCTTGTTTTATTAATTTTACTGTATACCATCTTTTATACTGAAAATAGTATGGTTGTTATTGTGTTACTGTGTTGAAATTTTAGGTACAGCTTGTGATTCATTAATGTGGCCAACTGCTGGAGTCTACCATCAGCAGTGTTAACACTGCAGCTATTCTATCCAAATGCAAGGCCTGACAAGTCAGTGGTTAAGGCTGAGCAAGGCAACTCTGCATGGGACAGCCAACAGGCCCAGGGAAGGGGGATAACAGAATGACTGTTTCAGCTGTGTGATCAACTGTATGCAGTACAATAGCTGCACGTGCTGAAATGATATGCATTTCTGAATGGTGACATCACTAACCAGATGATTCCTGCATGGTCCTTGCAGGAACAGACTTGCAGAGGTACTGCACTGAGCAATCACAGGGAAGGGACTTTCCCACCACCTGCTCTGGTCCCCATGCCATGGCAGTGTCATGCCATCCACACCCAAACAGCCAGGAGTTATACAATGGAGATGCCACACACCACTCATAAGTCATGATAGCAACACAACTTCTTTCTAGTATAAACATTTGTATCTCTTTGAGATACACTGGGTGGCCACTCAGCCTCACCCCCGGGCACCTCTGACCATTCTCTTGCTGCCTTCTATGATGGAAGGCTAGTTCCCCTATGGACTGTCCACATGGTGTGGCCAGAGATGGTAGGGGAGGGCAATCCTCCCTCCTGAGTACTCACATCCTGAATGTGCCTGCTAGCTATAGTGGAAGGGTGGGTCAAGGTGACCCAAACAGGGCTTCATGAAGCCATGATCTTCTCATGTTCCTCTTATTTTCTTTCTCTTTATGTCCTGGTGCTTCAGCAGCATGGAGGATGCATGCACATGGAGGTACACATGCGGTCTGTAACCACAACTCCCTCCACCTCTCCACACCTACATCTTGTCTTCCACCCACCACACCAGTCCAGGAAAGGGGAGTGGCCAGGCAGCTGCTCAATCCTCCCCTGCACCCCCACCAACCTCTGGTAACCCAAGCTTGTTCCCAACTCAGCTCACCGGCATTTGCAGTGCCTCATCCCTCTCACCAACAGGCAGGTGATAGCTCCACAACTTGACAACTTTCACTGCCTGTAACAGCATGCCCCCTGACACACATGCTGTCCACCATCATGAGTAGCATGGAGGTACAGTATGGGACTGCCATGGACAGGGACACTTCCTGCAGCACTAGCCTGAGACCAGTAACACATTACATGACAGTTACAGCACGTATCCAGATATACCCTTCTCAATTAGGATGTCATGAATGACACTGGTGACGTGGATCCCTGCACACAAACCCTACTCAGTAGGTATGGGAGGAAGTTAGGGTCCTTCCTTCTCACCTATTAGACAGAGGTCAAGTAGTCTGAACAGGAGTGGGCAAGGACTTCAAAATCAGTGATGGATAAGATTAGGGAGCTTGTAAAGGAGGTCTGTAGCATACTGTACGGACATAGTAGATCCATATCAAGGATGTACTGCATTAGAGCAGCATCTGTTCAGCCAACACAGTGGCACAGCACACACACACAGCCTGCAACATAAAAGCTGCCCCTCCCAGTGCATACCTCAACACAGCAGGACACACAACCACTGACATCTCTGGACACCCCAGCACACCAGGATATACCAAAATACAGGGACTGGGCACACAGAATAAACTGTACAGCAAACCACCAGAGCAAACCATCAAGGCAGCAGTAACAAAATACAGTGTTGTGCAACAAATGAAAGGAGCAGTCAAAACATATATGTGATGTACAGTGCAAATTTATTGAGGGCTAGGAGGCTTCCTGATAAAGAATCATGTTGCAGCTAGTGTATGCAGGTTTATGGCAGTTTTTTTCTTTTGGTGGGGGCATAGTTGTGTCAGGATTATATGCTGGTCCTGGTGGTTGTATTATGTGCTATGCATCCACGTGGTCACCCACAGAAGCAGGGTGTAGCATGCCTTATAACACATCCAACGGAGGCCTGCACCTAACCACATATTGGCACTGTCTTGTCGGGCAAAGTGAAACAGTAACACAGTAAATGCTTCCATAGAAGGTGCCGGTATCAGGGTAATGTCATCACTGCATTGCAGGATCATTCAAACCCCGATGAACACCGCACTATTGAGTTGCCAAAGTTCCAACTTTTTACCCTAACTTTAATTTTCCTACTTTGTACACTCTGTGTTTCAACTCTAATAGATACATTGTAGTTTCTTGCAATTTATTTATTTTTTTCTCTGGTCTCCCTTCCCTTCTACCAAAGGATTTGGCCCCCCCACCCCACTCGCTGCCCCACTATGCCCAGGCTTTCCCCCCCCGGATGGGGCTGCAAGGCGGTGACCACTCCCAAAGAAACTTGGTCTCTTGCCCTGGCTTACCCCCCAGGGCAGGGCCACTGGAGTGGGACCCCCTCTGGGAGGGGAATTAGTCTGAACAGGAGCAGCAGCAGAGGTGGTGGCTGTCATGAACGGAGCCAGCATTTTTTGTTACTGTATGCTGGATCCCTGGGGAAGGGGATGTGCAATGATGCCAGCATCTGCCCCGACCCCTGAACATGTGTTGCTGGCAGCGGCAGTACCCCCAACCTCTGCCAGAGGTCTGTATAGCAGCAGATGCTCTTTCCCCCTCCCCCTGGAGAAGGAGAGCAGTCCCTGGGATGCTCAATCCTTCTCCCCTCGGCCGTCCCTCTGACTCTTGAGTCCTTCACCAAACCTGGGATGTCAGTGCCGCAAGAGGATGCCTTGCCGCTGCACCAGTGGGCTGGCCTGTTTCTCGCAATTTATTATACAGGTGCAATAGTGTGCATTAGGGTTGAGTAAGCAGTTTAATGTTAAAGCCCAATTTCTGCACATTATTACCTAGCCATCCCAAGACAGAAGAGCCTGAAATTTGTCATGCACAGAATTGGCACCAGTATCTCTAAATCCTGTCAATGTATTAAAGATACTTTTAGCGGATTAGAAGTACTATATGGCTAAAAACACATCAAAATACTGAAATTATTTTTTGTTCTTTGGTAGCACAAAATGGCTGTGAGCTGAAACCTGAAACTGGCAGGTTCATTACAGTTTGGCCCAAGGTGGATTCTTTGATATGTGGTTTTACTGGAAAATGTGTGCTTTTCAAATTAAGTAGAAAATAATCTGCAATTTTGGCACAGAATGTTTTCAATCATAGATTTTTGTGAGATGGTCTCAATTTCATTATTTGAAACTGCCATTCTCATGCAGTTTTGAGTCACAAAAACAGCCCAATGTTTGAGCAAACTGTCAGCGGGTGCCCAACCACTTTCCACATACCTGATCTGTGGTAAAACCGATGGCTGGTTCCCAATCCTGCTGCTGGTATCCCCTCCTGCCTGATTTTTAAGTAAGCCAGTAGTGGGTGCCAAACCCTGCTGCTGGTACCCCCTCCTGCCAGCCTGATCTCTGATAAAACCAACCAGCAGTGGGTACCTAACCCTGCCACTGGCACCCTGTCTCACCAGTCTGATCTCTGAATAAACCCACTAATGATGGTGCCCAACCTCACCACTCTTGCCCACTTGCCCAGTCTGTAGTTAAACCCCCCAGAGGTGGGTACCCAAACCATCCACTGATGTCCCCCACCCAATCTCTAGTTAAACCCTATGGCAGTCAGTATCAAGTCCTGCTGCTGGTACCCTCCCACTTGCCATGTACTGAAGAAACACACCATACCCTAACCTCTAGCACCAATGTCACCTCTCCCCCACTGGAGCCCAAATAAGGTCCAATGTTATGCTTTCCTCAAAGTCTCTCACTGTGAATCCTCATCGTCTGTTGACACATTCCTCTACCTGCAAGTAGGAAACAAAAAGTGAAGAAAAATCCTTAAGACCTGGGGCTTAGGCTTTTTTAACAGAAAAAAATAGGTGTCCTTTATGTAGGGATCACAGGGCTCTGTGCAATGCAGGTTACAGGCCCTGTCCCCACCCAGCTGGACAGCTGCTTTGCATATAGTCATCAAAGCCCTGCATGTAGCAAGTTACAGATCTGGCACAGTGCGTGTCACCACACAGCTGCTTCATTACTGGTACTGTGGGCCACAAACTACAGATCTGACACAGAGAGTGTCACTGTGTAGCTACCTCATAAGTGCCATGTGTAATGTAAGCGATAGGTCTGATGCAGTGAGCATCACTATACAGGTGCTTTGTAAATGGCCCCACTGGCCTACAAGACCATTGTCAGAGAAAGCTACAGATCTGATTCAGTAAGCATCACTATACAGCTACTTTATGAGTGGCCTGCAGGGCTACTTGTGAAGCTAGTTACAGGTCTGGTGCTCTGCATGTCACTATGCAGCTGTTTCTGGTGTAACGCAGCGAACACCCCTATGAATATGCTTTAGATATCAAAAAGTAAGGAAATTATTTGCGAAAATGTATGTTAATGCATTTACTTGGGTTTGAACACAAGCTGCAAAGCAAGGAGATGAAAAATTAGGGTAGGAAGTCTAGAACCTTAGCGTGCTATTCCCTGGGGTTTCAATGGTCATGAGATGCAGAGTCAGCATCACCCCAATGTCAGCGCTGTCTTGTCACACAAAACAAATGACACAGCAGTCCTGCACTACATGACTCTTGAAACCCCAAGGAATACCACATAACCTATATACTAAGGTTCTAGACTACCAGCCCAAATTTTTCAATTCCTTAATTTTGTGCACTTTGAATTTACACCACAACAGATGCACTGATGTATTTTTTTTTGCAAATATTAGAGAGGTATAGTAGTGCTCCTATAGTTTGGGTTGAGAAGTCACTTCTGTGTTTAGCCTCAGCTTTTACACCTTAATGATGCAACCATCAGTGGACAGTATAACCTGAACATCTGCATACAGATACTGCCAGAATCTCTGGATCTTGTTAATTTGAAAACAATTTGCTGGGCAGTTTGAAATTTCAAGAAGGTTGCATATATCTAGAAATATTGTTTTTAAGACTTTTTTTGCTCACTGGTTGCACAACATAGCTAGTGAGTTGAATTATAAACCTTTGTGTTAGAATTTGGCCAAAGGATGATTCTTTTGATGTATTGCTTTACTTAAAAAATTTTTAATTTTAAATTACTAAGAAAATCAAATGGCATTTGCACACATGCTCAGTTTATTTTTTCATTCATTTTTCACAAAACTTTTTTTTTCAGAAACTCAGCATCACTTTCATGACACACAAGCCACTTCTGTGAGATAAGACTCATAGGGCCAGATATTCAAAACTTTGCCCCGGGGCAAAATTAGCATTGCCCGGTGGGCAAACTTAGCCAGGAGCACAGAGCAAGCTATATTCAAAAGGAATAGCCCAGGGCAAACAGCTTCTGAATATAGCATGGGATTGAGGCCGGGCAAACTGGGCTGGGAGTGCAGGGCAAGCTTAGCCCTGGAATAAGACAGCTCTGAAAATGGCAACCAGGAAGTGCAAACCACAACAGCAACACAGTGCACAGCGATGTGAAGGTAGTGAGATGAACTATGTGGCCAATGTGTGCCAGCAAATCGTGGACCCAGTACAGCTGCAGGCAGCAGTGTATGTGAAAGTACAGTGTGCAAAACTAAAATATTCCCGAACTGTTGGCAAGCGCTAACATAGTTGTGCTGGTTTAAGCGCGGGCTAAACCGTTAGCCCGGAGCAAACACATTTGCCCAGCGCTAAACTTTGCCATATTCAAAAGTGACATGCAAATGAGCCTACTTAGGTAGTCTGTGGGCAGACGATTAGCGTTTTACTTATTACCTGATTTGCATGCAGTTTGCACCGGGCTAACTGTTTAGCCCTGCGCTAAACCCGCGCAAACGTGTTAGCGCTGCGCAAACAGCTTGGGGAATATTATACAGTTTTGAACACTACTTCCACATGCGCTGCGCCTGCAGCTGTACTGGGACAACACAGACAGGCACAGATGGTGGTGGTGCTGCATGCAACTGTCACATTGTAGGTCATGCTACAGTGCACAGCAGAAACTACAGTAGCAAGGGGGCCAGTAGTGTGTGGACACAGCATTGCCTATGGTGTGTAGGGCAGTGATGGTGACTGCATTATACACAGTGAGATGCCCAACCTGCAGGTGTTTACTGACAGTGGACATTACTGTTACGCTGTTGTGTGACCCACAGATGCTGTACCTGTGGCATGGGATGCTCACAGTGACATGTACATTTCTGGCTTTGTGTGCTGTGGCAGTTGTACAGCTGTGCAGTATGTGGCGGGGGACATATATTATCCGAAAGGCACACTGGTGTTGGGGTATTCCCAATACTGGCCCATGTGCACTGCATGATGTGTCCCAGCCTTGTGGCCACATCTGGTCTGTGGCACAGCCTCGCCACCCATACATACTCCCCTCAACATCCTCCATGCCCACAGTGCTGCATGTGTGTGCTGGCATCTGTTGGTGTCCACAGAAGTGTGGTCCGCAGGTGTGTGCTGTATGGCCACACTGCCATGCTGTCCATTGGCAGCAGGGTCACCACTTACTGCCTGGCATGGCTGGGACTGGTGGCAGATGATGGCATCATTGTGATGCCATCAGTTAGCAGCATGCTTCCTCTATGTTTGGCTTTATCTATGTGTCATATTTCTTTGTTAGGGTCGCACAAAACGCTAAACCCATGCAAACACCGGCGCCAAAGCCAGCGAGTATTTGCGCCAAAGCTGATTGCAGGGTTAAGACAAGCTTTTCTGGGCGGTAATGTACACTGCGCTAAGTGTTGGCGCTGAGTCACGCAAAACCACTTAACGCGGCGCTAGTCGCTGAATATAGCATTGCGCCTGTATTCATGTCAGTTTGCCCCTTGCATACATTATAATTTTGCCCAGCGCTAATGCAGTTTGCCCATACTATTTGGCCTTTTGAATATAGCAGACCCGCGCTAATCCCGCGCTAAACCTGCGCAAACGGTTTTTGCCCTGCTCAAAGTTTTGAATATCTGGCCCATAGTTTTGTGAGCCTTAGTAGTCACAAAAGTGGAGAAAACAAGATAAACCTGTATCAAAACAAGAAAATCTGTTGAAAGTTAAGTCTAAGTCTGAAACTGGTGTGGTCAATAGTGTAGGGTACATGGTTGATTTTTCAAATATTTTTAAAATAATAATGAATTTAGACTGTTGTGTGTCATAAAACAGGCACTACTTTCATGGTTGGCACCCCTACTTTCATTAGATACAGCATCCCCTTTTGTGACACTCTCAAAATGAAACAAAAAAATGAAGTTGTCTCTGTAGATCACAAAACTGGACAAAACAACAAAATAAAAACCCACTGAACTTATGTCTGAAACTCATGTGATGGATAGTGCATGATGTAAGTTTGATTCTAAGTGTCTTTATTTTGTTTAAAAAACAATAGTTTTTAAAATATTAATGACATTAAGCTGAAACATGTCATGTTGTTCCCTCTTCCCCTTCACCCAAGTCACATCTGTAAATGAGATTGTTTGTTTTTCTCTGTATGTCTATCTGGTAAAACACTTTTAAATAAATGAATGAATAAATACATACAGCGCATACATAAATACATCAGTCATCCCCCACATTCATCACTTGTGAAATTACTGTCATGACTTGCAACCTCATTTTCATGAGATTCTGTACAACTTCACTTCAGCAACACTGTCTCAGAATAAGAAATATGTGGATAGCTTCATCAGGGCATGTCTGTGAACCACTCGTGAAGTGTGCTACAGGTATGATGCAATTTGTGGACTGATGGTTCTGCTTTGTGACTGGCCCACAGGGTCATGCATAACAGTTGTACTACATGTCTGTTGCAGTTTATGTGACCATGCAGCTGCTTCATGAGTGGACCACAGGGCAGTTACAGGTCTGGCATAGTTTGTGTGATAATGCATCTGTGTTCAGAGTAGCATGCAGGGCCACTTGTGAAGTCCGCTACAGGTCTGCAGCAATGTGTGTGGTGATGCAGCTACTTGAGTGGCCCATTGCAAAGTCTTCTATAGGTCTGGTGCAATGCCTGCAGTGCTGCAACTGTTTCTTGAGTGGTCCACAGAGCTGCTCATGAAGTCTGCTATAGGTCTGGTGCAGTTCATGTGACAATGCAGCTGCTTTGTGCATGGCCTTAAGGGCCTCTTGTGAGGTCTGCTACAGGTTTGCTGTAGTCTGTGTGATGATACAGGTGCTGGCCACTCGGAAGGTGTGCTGCAGGTCTGATCCAGTTTATGTGACCATGCAGCTGCTTCCTGAATGGTCTGCAGGGCCTCATGCAATGTCCACTACAGACTGGATGCAGTTTGAGTCACCATGCACCTCCGGCAGCAGTGGTCTGCTACAGATCTGGTGCAATGAGTATGATAAAGCAGGTTCTTTGAGACTAGCACCTACAAACAGACATACACCCATCCACCCACCTTGGTATTCTGTGGTCCTGTGTCTCACAACATATAAGTGCAATGTTCATTATGGAGTGTAACTGCATTCCTCATACTATGTTATTTAATAGATAGATAGACAGACAGATAGATAGATAGATAGATAGATAGATAGATAGATAGATAGATAGATAGATAGATAGATAGATAAACCGTTATTTTATACAGGTAACATGTCATTAGGAAAACATATCCCTGTTTATAAGACAGTCCTGTGTATTGGACATTTCAATCCCTGTAAAAACAACAATACAAAATATAAATTACAAATAAAAATTACATGCATTTGAGAAGCAGCTTTCCAGTTCATTTGTAAAAACAGATACTGATGGCGAAGTGTGAGCAGAATAGGGTAATCTGTTCCAGTACAAAGCAGCCTGATAACTTAACATCTTTTCACCAAATCTAGTATTATACTTGGCAAAGCCAATTTTGTTAATGAGCACACATCTATTCAAATCATGAACTTGATCCTCTTTATGATGTTAAAACATACAGTATGCTGAAAATCTGAATTGTCATTTGTGGTTTGACATTCAGTTTGGTAAGGTTTAGGGCTGGATGAAATGTATCTTCCACCAGCGGAATTCTGGCAAAATGCTGATTTCGCTTCCACAAAATTTTGCAACATTTTGCCAAAATTTCTGTCTAATTTAAAAAGTATTGATCCAAACTGCACCACATTTGGCATGATGACTTTACCAATATCTGTACAGAGGTGCCAAGTTTCAAATCTCTATCTTTAAAGATGACTGAGTTATAAGCCTCCAAACGTTCGGAAATTTTAAAATTACAGTAAACAACTATGTAAACTAAACATGTTTGTCCAAATTTCACCAAATTTGATAGTGTGGCTTTACCAATGCCCAAACATATGCGTAAAGTTTCAGATCTCTAGCTTTAATGGTGACTAAGTGATATGCCTCCAAACATTCTGCAATTTTTAAAATTACATTTCACAATTATGTAAACAGCAGAATTTTAAGCCCATATCACTTTAAAACTAGAGAACGGAATATCACCAATTTTGGTAGGTTCATTGACCATAAATATTAGGCTTTAAGGCAACTCCCATGATCCAGTTTAGGAGCATCATGCTGTCATTCTGACGACCCAGGTTTAGAAGTGAGCTGGGGAAGTTAAGGGAAGCAGGCCATTGCTAAAACTTACTATTTACGTAACCATTATTTCTCTATTTAGCAGTTTCTATGACTTGTCCAAAAAAGTATGCATATACATTTTTAATTATCTAGCTCCAAAAGGTAGCTAAGTTGTAAGCATAGAAATATTTTCTGAAATGTTCACATGAATATTAAATTGCCAGATTGCGAGCCCCTATAACTTTTAAACTCTTCATTCAAATGTTATGAAACTTAGCAAGTTTTTAAGGCCTGTACCAGACAATAGGCATGCTAAATTACAGACCTCTGACTGTTATATGGACTGAGTTATAGTCAATTAAAAAATTTGAGAACATTCTGAAACAGTTCATTAAATTTCATGAAATTTCATGGAATTCCATGAATTCAGAATTTGCTTATTTCACCCAGCTCAAATAAGGTTCATGGGGGTGGGTGGAGTTAGGGATCAAAAACCCTAACATCACGTTTCCATGCTTTTGTGGCTTTAAGAAGGAACCCTAACTTGTAAGTTGACTGTTTTTTGCAGTGAATCAATCTGTCTGTTGTCTTTCTCTCTGTCTGTCTGTCTCTGTCTGTCTATCTATACATTTGTAGATGTTGTCCTCTGTGTTTGTGTCATTTTAGGTAATTTAAAATACAGCAGTGATGGAAGGAGAGGCTTGGTCTGATGTACTGATGGGATTTCTGTCAGAGGTGTTATTACAGAATGGTTTTGACCAGGAATTAATCCTTAACTGGGGTTGCCATTTCAGTGGGGCAGGGTAACAACATTCTTAGGGATCAGAGGTTATGGCTGGGTGGCACTTGTGACAAAGAAAAAACAGAACTGATCCAGCTCATTCTGGTTTTCTCACATTGGAACCATGTCTACATGCCCCTTGATAATCAGAATCCATCCTAAACTGGAAGAATTTTGGTTTTCCTAAAGCCACCAGCCAGAGCGTGCTTCAACCTGCTAAAACAGGTTTCCTTACCCAACCTCAGAATTTCTTCCAAGATCATTCTGGTGGGTCAAGACACTCCTGAGGGTCTGGCGGGCATTTCAGTGGGTGGCATTAGGAAAACTAGAATTGTTACACTTGTGGGCACATTTTGGTTGCAGATAAGCTTCAGTTTTCAGTTGTACCCCAAGTTTGGTTACCAGAAAACTCTGTGTTGGCCCCTTGACAGTGTGGGAGAGAAGGAGACGTAAACATCTGGGCCCTATATTCAAAAATGCATAAAGTGGAGTGCAAAATTTTGCACTGCACTTCCCATTGCCCATAACCCTGAGTTTACTGTATTCAGTTGGATAGCACACCGGCACAATCTGACTAAATAGGAGCATGTCATTGCACCTCTAAGGTCAATAGTGCTGCCCCAATGTGGAACCCGGCAGTGCAGGGAACAGTGCCACCAGACCCAATATCACCTGTAGCTCCAGGTGCGATATCCAGATGGCCCCATGCAATTGAGCCCATCAGGTATGCAAGACACTAAGGGTACCATTTGCATGCTCATTATGGGCACATTTGCATGGGAAGCAGTGGCAGATTTTCACCCTGTGACCGTCTCTCGCCCACCCTGATTGCCCGGTTCTGTAACAGCAAAAAATCCCCAGTGCCTAGTGGTCTCTCTACCATCTGTTCACCAGCCCAGGTAGTGAAAAATAATTCCCTGCTACCTAGTGTTCCCCCCACCCTCTGATCACTAGCTCTGGTAGTGAAAAATAATTTCCTGGTGCCTAGTGGTCCCCCACCCTCTGATTACCATCCTCATATATGACAATGAAGACCTTGGCACTAGATGTACCCCCCACCCTCTGATCACTGTTTCCATGACAAAAAGAGCTCCCTGGCACCTTACAGCTCCCCACACCAATGGCACCATGCAAAGTACCATGCCACCCCCTCTTCCCATTGATGCTGGTGCTGCAGCTCCAATATGGTGATGGGCACAGCCCTTCTGTCACCTTGGTTACCTGCCATATGGACAGACAGGAAGTGCAATTCCTATCTACTGTACAGGACACATGTCCCTTGTACCTACAGACAGCACACAGCCTGTGTACTGTACAAGGAGCATGAACTCCTCCTACAGTACACAAGCTACATGCTCCCTGAACAGTGCAGTGGATGTGTGCCCTGTACAGTACATAGGGCAAGCACTCCTTGTCTGTCCATATCAAGGCCAGCCAAGGATATAAGAAGAGGGCAGTGCCATTGACCGTATCGGAGCCACAGCACAGGTGGGGGTGGAACAGTTATTTGCGCAGTACTGGCAGAATGAGGTCTGCTAGAACCCAGGGATTTCTTTCTTGCCATGGGAACAGTGATTGGAGGGTGGGGTACCAGTATCACCAGTGACTTCATTGTCATATATGGGGATATTGACTGGAAGGTGGGGTTACCACTAATGCCAGGGACATCATTGTCATATACAGAGATGGCAATTGAAAGGTGGTGGGGGACCACTAGGCACTATGGAGTACCTTTTCCTACAGGGGGATGATGATCAGAGGGTGGAGGTGCCACTAGACACCAGGGACAATTGTATTTTGAAGGGGAATGGTGATCAGTGGATGGGGGACCATGTGATGCCAGGTCCTTCATAGTTTTTAAAGGGTCAGAGACTTGGGGGACCACTGGGCACCATGGATGTTTTTTACTGTACTGAAGATGGCAAATGGTGGACGATGGTGCCACTAGACACCAGGGGGAAGGTGTGCTCCCCAACCCCCAACTTTGTTGTTGGCTGCAGTGGTTCTGGTGGCCACTATGGTGGCCCAGTGTAAGTCAAGGTTTTGCATGTGGTAATAGCACTGCGCAAAGTGACCTGCACCATTCCTTTTGTGCAGTGCTACCATGCTGAATATTTTGTTAGTGGGTATTCCTGTCCCTTCCCCTCCATTTGCCCACTGCATGCATTATTTTGTTTTGTATGCACTAACCTCGTTAGCATGTGCAAAGGCCCCCTTTGAATATTGCTCATGGGTGCAAACCCAGGCAAACGGCGCAATCACTTTGCCCATCGGGCAGAGTTTTGAATATCTGGCCCATGTTGTTTTGGTAACTAATTAGGCTGGGAGGGGATCAGAGAAAACCTCCTCAGTGAACCAGCACAGACTCCAAAGTCTTTACGTCAGGCAAATTATTTTAATTTGTACGTGTACTAGACTTTCACTTTTATTTACAGACCTACAGCTTATCACTTGCAGTGTTTAAAATCCCAACATTCAACTTGCAAAGCAGGTTATTTGAACCAACAGAAAGGAACATGTTGACATATGACAACTTCTTCTGAGCTTTGTTGTAAGGTGTCAGTGTGGCTCAGCTGGTAACACATCTGCCCTCATCCAGAGGGTTGTGGGTTCTAGTCCAATATTGGGACTGGTCTCATACCTTAATGCTGGCACCTGAGTGCAGTACTAAGGTGGTGCTGTGCTGTCCTTTGGATAGATGTTAAACCAAGGCCACTTCTACTCATTTTTGGTGCTGTCCTATTCGGTGTCCAGGTGGCAGTAAAAGACCCCAAGACACTTTTTGCTATATTAGTGGACTTTGCCTGGTGTCCTAGCCAACATTTCCCTTTCCCATAAAACCAGTTCATGCAATTGTCCAAGGCTGTGTGGGTGCTGATTTGCAAAATGGCTCCCACTACATGTTCAGTCACTTCACTACCAGTCTAGAATTGCTTGTAAAGCACTGTGGAATACAATGTGTATGAAAAGTGTTATATAAATGCTGATTCTTCTTCTGATGAGTTGTTTGAGGTGAAGACTTTGGACTCTGTGCTGGTTTGATGGGAAGGTCATTTCTGTCTTCTTTCCCTTGAGTATAGTCATTGAACATATGTACTAGTGTGGAACCAATCTTTGGAAAAGAGGTGAGAGTTTATTTTGTTTCATTCTTTGTGAATTTCTTATTTCAATTTTAGTTTGTGTATCAGGTACTGTTGCCAGCTGGTAAATTAGTATTTCTGTTATCTGTTTCATTATAGCTAATTGTATTCAGCAAACCTGTCTGTGTATAATGTACATCTTTGTAAAGCAGCTTGAGATCTGTACCAAGTGCCTGTATCAGGGACACCATTGGAAATGAGCCACATTTCAGTAGCTTCTCCCGTTGCTTTTTCTATATAGGTTTTTCTCACTCATTCACATGCTAGGCATCTATATCAGCCCCAGCTGTTATCTTTGCTTATGATTGTCTCAATTGTACCAGTGACGTGGAACCTTTGTAAAAGAGCCTCGGCTCAAAGGTATTTGTAATCCTAGAACAAATAAATAAATAAAATAAAATAAAACATGGCCATCCTGAGTCTCCGCCACTCCTCTTCGAGACCAGGTGGTCCACCAGTGCTTGTGGGGTAGGCGTCATTAAGTCCCAACCTCCATTGTTTTTCCTCCTGATTTTCTCCCTGGGCATGGCTAGATATGCAATGAGCATGGTGTGCGTGATCCACCTCCATGGAGGTGCTCTCAGCACTCCATACACTGACCCTCCCCCCGAACTGTGAGACTACACATGCGCTGCCATCTGGATTTCTCCAGGTGGCAGTCAAGCGGCGAGTTGCAGGATCTCACCTCCCCAAGAGAAGAGAGTTGTTCTACGATCACTCAGTCTTCCCTCTCCAGCTGAGACCCCGAGCAATCCGAGTCCATTCCTGAACCTAGATCACTGGCATGGCAGCAGGGAGGCAGGGATGCCTCAACTCGCTGGGCCACTGGGCCAGCTGGCTTGTTCCATTCTTAATAAAGTAAACATTAGAGCTGTGATAAATTTTCAAATTCTGCTTCTGCCAGAAATCTGCAGAAGTTTGGAAATTCCACCTAATTCTGCAGAATTCTGTCAGAAGTGGAATTCAGAAATCTCAAATGCGGAATGTTAACCATGGAATTATAGTCCACAGTTTATGTGTCCACCTCGAAAATGAGCTTGCTCAACGGTGATTGCCTGGTTAAATAAAGACTTTTGATTGATTGATTAAATAAAGACTTTGATTGATTGATTGGTGTGTAATGCAGATTCATTTTTTGCAAACTGCAGAATAATATTCCATGTATCACACAATCCATGAGAATATTATTCCACTGTTTACATAGAAATGCTTTTTGGAATTCCCCGAAATTAAAAAAGAAATCTAAAAAGCATTTTGGAAAAATATTGCCTTTCCACATGAATTCCACATACAAAATTTCACATTCCATACAGATCTAGTAAAGATAAGTAATATCAGAACTGCAGCACACCAGCCACCTTCTGTAGTGGTACATATGCGATTTTCATACAGCACCATTTGCTGTCCTCAATATAAGGACATCACTGTTCTGGAGACTTTCACCCAAGGAAGGACACCACACCCAGTATTGCTTTGGCTCCTCAGTCGTCACACCATTTATTAAACATTAATTCACATTTTTATCCAACAATACTGAGTTCCTTTACATACTGGGTGGGATATTCAAAAGGGTTGCACCATGCACAACAGGGTTGTGCATGCGCAAGTCCAAAATTGCGCCATTCTGCGATATTCAGCAGGAGGCAGTTGCGCCACTGAAAACAGGCTGAGCAACAGCGCAATGCAAATGAAGGCATGTGCAACTGAAGGGGGTGGACCCATGCATAAAGAGCGCAATGCAATATTCAAAGACTTGCGCAATGCGCAACAGCAGATGAGCCGGAAGGTGCGCCATGGCGGAAATGAGCCAAAATAAAAAGGCTCAAGGAAGAGGCGCAAGAACGCTACAGGGAAGCCACATGAGGCAGGGAGAAACAGGAAGACAGTGGCAAACAGTGCAGGCCTGGGAGTGAACAGGAGAGGAGAGGGACAAGGGAGGGTGTGCAGGGCCACAGACTGCAGAGGCCAGTAGGTGTACCCGGTGCAGTGGAGGTAGCAGTCAGGACAGCGGGGTTAACAGAACAACAACAGCCAGGGGGGACACAAGCCAGGGAGATGGACAGTGCCAGCTTCCACATGGAAGCTGTAATGAGGGGTGAGAGGCATGCTGCAGGGGACATTGGCCATGGAAGGGCCGTGGCGGTATACCCCAACAGGCAGTACGTGCCCGCATCAGCTTTGAGCTGTACTCAGACATAGAGATTGTGGGCCGGTACCACCTGAACAGGACAATACTGAGGTGGCTCTGTGAGCTGTTCAGTGATGTGATGCAGGCACCCTCACGACGGAGTCACGCTCTGTCAGTGGAGACAAAGGTAACAGCCTGCATGTGCCTGCTCGCCATGGGTATCTTCCAGAGGCCGACAGGGGACACCACAGGCATAACACAGTCGACCACGTCACATCCTCACCCAATTCCTCAAGCGCACTGCTGCCACATGCTGCGGAGTACATCCATTTCCCCAGCACCGCGGCAGAGCGTACAGCAAACATGCAGGAGTTCCATAGGGTAGCACGTATGCCTGGCGTGCTAGGGGCCATAGACTGCACCCATGTAGCTATTCGCACGCCACCTGGCCCCAATGGGGCCACATAAAGGAACAGGAAGGGCTTTTCCAGTGTCAACTGCCAGGTGGTGTGTGGTGCCACTGGGCGCATAATCAATGTCTGTGTCACACACCCTGGGGGAGCACATGATGCCTTCATATGGTATCAGTCCACACTGTGCCATCGATTTGAGAGTGGGGACATCCCCACAGGCCATCTAGTGCGTGAGTACGCATGTAGGAATTGCAAAATTGGGGCAAGGGTGGGAATGCCACAGGTGCCATGGTAGTGGCACACAGGGATATGGGCAATATGGACCTGAACATGAAACTTATCTCCACTATCTCCACACAGGTCACAGTGGATACCCACTCCGTCCCTGGCTGCTCACACCGTACCGGCGCCCCATGACCCCATCGCAGCAATGCTATAATGAGGCACATGCCACCACACGCAACATCATCGAGCGGGTGTTTGGGATGCTTAAGGCACGCTTCCGATGCTTACACACCTCCGGCGGTGCCCTACAGTACAGCCCCTCAAAGGCCTGTGGGATATTCCTGGCCTGTTGTATCCTGCACAACATGGCCAAAGACTGTGGGATAGCCATACAGGTCGAAGAGAGGGACAGTGATGGGGACGCCAGTGGCGCCGGTGATGATGGTGATGAGCAGCCCCGCCTTGGACGGCGGGACCCCCGACTGATCCGGCAGGCCGAGCTGCACCGGGACACCATCACGGAGGAGCATTATGCATGACACAGGTAAGTCAAGGGGCCATGTGCAACCAACACTGTCCAGGCGCAACCCACAGGCACACAAGGTAACACACCAGGGATGCATGACGGCAAGGAGAGTGGAAGGGTCCAGGCACACGAACACACCATCAGGAAGGGGTGAACAGTGATATGGACACACACACACACACACACACACACACACACCCCAGACACAAAGCGTACATGGGCAGGTGCACAGCAGAGCAGGAACAGACATGGCAAACATCCAGATCCACAGACCACCCCCACCACTTGTACTGTCCAAGTACGTGTGTCAGATGCTGGGCACCCTTGCACCTTGGTGTACAGTACAATGCAGGCATCATCATACGCGCACCTGTGGACAGCAGTCGGGTGGTGTGCAGGTGATCAGCGTGTCGGCATGTTGGGCAGGGCACCCAGATGCACTGCCCACCATGACACACATTGCACACAGGGCAGCACCAGACAGGGCCCGCACTGGGAGACAGGTCAGTCATGTTGCACTGTTCCACGGCCACCGCAGATGCATAGGCGGCCCTGCCGTGTCCCAGCAGCACTGGCAGGCTGATCATGGGCCACATGGGGTGGCACCGATGGACCACCAGGGGTCCCACTGCGTGATCGCGACCTTGTCCGCACAGGGGTGTGCAGCATGCCGAACATACCTGCACCAGGTGTGCTCGGGATGCCCACAGCAGAACCCGGCATCGACAGTCTGGGTGTCGCATGACGCTGGGAACGGAGAGTGGAGAGCGTACTGTGTGGGGTGTGCGGTACAGGGGCACCTGACTGTGTGCCCAATGCGGCCACGACAGAGACCACTGCCTGGGTCAGCCTGTCAATGGCGGCAGTCACATCCGTCCGCAGTCTGACCATCTCTGCAAGGATCAATGCATTGTCCCTGCTGTTCCACTCCACAGCCACGCACAGTGCCTCCATGCACGTTGCAACCTACATCTGCTGCTCTACTGATGCCCGCAGCAGGCTGGTGTGCTCGTCCAATGGGTCTTGCGCCACATCGGCATTCTGTCCCCCAGGGTATGGAAGGGCCTGATGCTCAACACCCCTTGAGGGTGGGTGCTGTTCACCAGGACCAGGTGTGGGCAAGTCAACAGGCAGTGTGCATGTGCCACTGCTGGACCCTGTACCCCCAGATCTGGTGGGTGACTGCTGCTGCGGCCCCTCCAACTGCTGTGCCCCAGGGACCACTCGTTCCACTGCTGTGGCTGCAACAGTGCCAGGGACCTGCACAGCCACTGGTGCTGCCTCACCGGTGCGGACAGGCACAGCCTAGGACTGTGCTGATGTGCTTGCACACACGTTGGAACCAGCTAGGTCCAGGGGCATGTGCTGGCCTGCTGTGTCCGTCATGGGGCGCTTTCCGTATGCACTGCCCATTGCAGTCGCCCATCATCAATGGTGCAGAGTACGTGCTACAGCCACGGTCCAGCATGCTGGCATGCTGCATGCCAGACTGCTGAGACACAGGCTGTGCACCCCCCACCTGACTCACTGACAACAGAGGTGGCAGCCAGGCGTGCATGCTGGTGCAGTGCATGCCAGCTGGCGACAGAGGTGGATGGACCCTCCTCCACCTCTGGCAGGTCTTTCTCACTCCATGGTCCCACCACCACCGTCCCCTGCAGGTGAACGGGATCTGTAACAGAAAGTGAGGACATGTTAGTGCATGTGATCAACCTTTCCCTCCCCACACCACCACCATGTCATACCATGCAGTGATGGACTTCCATCTGTCTGGAATCCACCTCCTGGTATGCCCTCTACAGCACTCCGCTGCATCGATGCAGCCAGTCGGTCCTCAGCCGGGGTCAGCTCCGCCACTGCTGGCTGGCCCCCGCCTGTGCCAGCATGTGCCGCCCTGAGGGCTGCCACCTTCTCCTTCACCCTTCTGTGGTCTGTCCCCATCTTCTTTTTGCATTCCTGCGCGGCGCTGGTGGCTTCCGTGCAGGTTCACCTGAGCTACCCCTCCCATGCAACCCGCGCGAGACTGAGGGTGCCCCGCGTCCACTCAGTAGTGGCTCCTCTTCCAGGAGGCCTGGAAGAGGGCATCTGTCTCCGCCGTGGTGAAGTTGGGCCTCTCTTCGCCCACCATCCTCACCCTCACCTTTGGCTCTGCTCGGTCATGTCGGTCTGTATGGGTGGAAGTGGACAGCTGTCACTGTGCAGTCTACAGCGTTATCCCATGACCATTGGCCAGAACATCACACAGCATGCAACTCACCTCTCACCTGCAGTAACCGAATCTGGCCAGCGCAGCCCAATGTCACGTATTTATAGCGCAATGCATGCAAATTAGGAGTGGCACAACTTTAATGACATGCTAATCGCACCACTGTACCTTTGAATGGCTGATCAGATGATTTGCATGTGTTGGCTGAATATCGCGCCGTTGCGCTTTGCGCAATATGGTTGAGCCGGCTGAGCCAATGGCGCATTTCTGTGACTGTGTGGTACACTGCATTGCACATGCCCAGGTAGCTTACGCAGGCGTCTGCATGCTGATGATGTGCTGTGCGCGATCAGCAATTCAGGACATGGCCACCATTGTGCCAGTGGCGCTACAGTGCCGGTCACCATATGGCGCTGTGGCAGTACTGCGCAATAGTCCACTGTGGCACTGGCACGCAGGTGACCGATCGTGCAGGATGTGTGGACGTCCGATGGCACTGTGCGTGGCCTTGCGCCACTGACCCATGACCTTGTGGCCGACCTTTACCCCCTGGTGCTGTACGTCTGGCATGTGTACGGCTCTATCGTGCTGTGCGGTGACAGCGCGATGTGGACCAACGGTGCTGTCCGAACAGCACGATAGGCAGTGATGGAGTTGTATTGCGCAACATTTCCATGTGGGGTTGCCGCGCTGCGGAGCGCCATATTGCCACTGTATATTTTGAAAATGGCACGCAGGAGAGCACCACAATGGGGGGCCTTGGAATTGGCAAACCTGGTGGCTGTGGTGGAGCCTCACCATGGCTCACTGTTTGAGGGAGTGCCCCTGCAGGTGCCACGCACCCATGTGTGGCAGCAGGTCGCCACTGCCCTGGAGCAGGCCACTGGGTGGAGGAGGACCCCTGAGCAGTGCAGGCACCGCTACAGTGACTCGGAGGAGGGCGTGCTCTGCTTGAGCGCCCAGGTCGTGGTGCCAGGAGGGGCATTGTGCCCAGGCCAGGTGGTGTGCTGTGTATGCACCGGTATTGTCCGTATGGGTGACTGTGTAATGTGATCTGCGATGGGGGTGGGGTTGGGCTATGGTTTGCTGTGAGGGTGTTTGCAGGTGTGTGCTGTTTGGGTCTGGTTGTGTGGGCAGGCATACTCAATGGGGCAAGGGGCTGTCTGCTTTGGGATCTCACTGATGTGTTTCTCTTCATTTGTCTCCCACAGGCGTGGAGGAGCAGAGGTGGGCACGGGCTGAGGTCTGGGATGGCGGTGCCAGGGTGGCTGGCGGAGGAGGTGTGCCACAGCCACAGCAGCAGCTGCAGCAGCAGCAGCACCTGCTGCAGCGGCTTGATGAGGGTGAGTGTCATTACATCATGGATGCTATTGCATGCTGGGGGGAGGGCACAGACACCTTCCATGGACGACACTACCATGCACGCAACATGTGACAGTCATCACTGTCCAGTGGCACTGCATATGTGTGTGTGTGTGTGTGCCACTGGTGATCCATGCATGCACTGGGCACATGGCTGTGGCACTAGCATCCCACCACGTAGCCACTTCACTGGGCAGCCTTGGTTGTGCTGTGCTGGATATGGGCGGTGTGTGTGTGCAGTGGTACACATGGCCATTGCAGGCTGGTTGGGCATGTCTTGTGCACGGTCACTGTGGGTGGGTGCAGTCCATCACAGGAGCGGGGCACTTGGCTGTATGCCATGCATGATGGGTGACATTCAGGGATGTGGACAGTCACAGCCATTGACTCTGATCTCTTGTCCTAGGTATCCGGATCCTGCGCATGTTGGAGCAGGGCATGCGGAGGCTGACTCAAGTGGCCATGGACTCACATACCATCCTCCTCAACCTACAGCAGCATGGCATTTGGTGCCAGAGGAGGCCACGGGCACAGCGCCACGCAGAAGGAGGAGGGCAGGCTGCCAGGTGGTAGCCAGACGTCGGCAATCCCCACCTTCCCTCTCCCAGTTGTCCACCCCTGCTCCTTACCCACCCCTACCTCATACCCATACCCCAACCCCTGCTTTGTACATATGTTACTGTTTGTTGTTCTTGTTATGCATCTTTATTACATATATATTTTGATATGAATACTGTGGTGGTCTCTGATTTGCAGCTGGCTATAGGTGCTCAGTTGCAGTGGTGTGCATGGCATCAGGTGTGGCATGGTCATGGGTATGTGTGTGCATGTGTGTGGGGCTGTGTCTCTGGTGTGGGTGAGGCTTCCAGTCAGTATTGCTGTGTGCTGCCACCCACTGCTGGGTGGTCATGGTGGGTTTGGCTTGTGTGTGGTTCTGTGGTTCACGAGGTTGCAATGTTCTGGGGAGCCTGGGATTCTGCAGTGCTGGTCACTGCGCATGGGTGGTGTCTTGGGGTCACAGTGCTGGGAGTGCTGTGCACGGGGGCGCTTGGACACTGGGGTGCTCCGCCCCCTTTGTGTGCCAGTCTCAGGTTGACAGTAGGTGTGCTGCAGTAACACGGCCGGGATGTGCTTTGTTTGCTTTACCCCATGGCCCAGTGGCTGCTCCATCCCTCCCCCAGTTATGCTATGCTTGGGGTGTTGGGGTACATTGTTGGTTCGGCAGTGTGTCCCTGTGCCCATCTGTGGCATGGGTGGTGTGCCCCTGCCTATCTCCCTGGTTGTGCACTTCCATTGCTATGCTGCGGGGGTCTCTTTGCTTGCGCTATGGCGCCTCTGGACTGCTCAGCTGGGCTAGCCTTGTTGCGCTATGGCACATCATTTCTGCTCAGCATCCCCTTCCTGGTTGCGCTATGGCTCAGTTTGTGCGATATTCAGACATTGGCTGCTTGTGCAATTGGCCTTGCTCCATGTTTGAATATCATGACAATTGCGCATGTGTGCAAGTGACTTGCGCTTGCTCCTGCTGTTGCCCACTTTTTGGGTGCAGTTTGAATATCCCACCCACCATGTTTAACATATTTCTTTATTCCCATATTCTCTTTATTTCACACTATCACAACTTATATCACATTTTATAAACACCTTTTATATCACATTTTCTTCACCCTCAAGTGTAAACTCGAGGGGGTCTTTCTTTCTTGCTTATTTTTCTCTCTCACCCTCCCACTGTAAAACTGAGGGGATTATCTCTTAATGTCTGGGCCAACTCCAATTCCTGCCCTTCATTTTCCATTCCTGGGTGTCCGCACCCTTTTCTCTTACACCCCACCTTGGTGTAACTCTCTAATTTCTCCCCCCTCCCCTCCAAAAAGAATTTTCTTTCCTCTTTTTTCCTCACTGTATCCCATGATTTCTTGAGCGGTCGGTGGGAAATAAAAATTTGTCTAGCAAAAATGAGGGAGAGCTCATCTGCATGGCCCCTTATATCCCCCTTGTGCCCCCCACCCCCTTGCTCTCTTTTTCCTCTCTCTCTGTTCCTTTGACCTGTCCTTTGTGTCCTTT
This sequence comes from Neoceratodus forsteri, assembly GCA_016271365.2. Lineage (NCBI taxonomy): Eukaryota > Metazoa > Chordata > Ceratodontiformes > Ceratodontidae > Neoceratodus > Neoceratodus forsteri. Next base: position 626,671,833 of record JADMNL010000023.1, on the reverse strand, counting down.
TCCTATGAGACCTGCCCCTTCTTGGTGAGGTCATCGCCTCTGGAGCTGAGCCTCCTTTCCTGACTGTGCCCTCCCCCTTATGACCCTTCTTCAAAATCCCCTCCCCTTTCTTACCTGTCCTCTCTCCCCACCCTTCCCCCTCCTTCTCTGTCCTTCCTTCCTTCTAGGCTTCCAGGCCTATAACAAAGGGGCTTGTCCTTTTAGAGACAATCCTTCTTGTTCTAGAGCCTTTCACCCAAGGAAGGACACCACACCCAGTATGGCTTTGGTTGCTCAGTCGGCACACCATTTATTAAACTTTTCATTAAAATTTTTATCCAACAGTACTGAGTTCCTTTACATACGATTTATTTATTTATTTATTTATTTAGCTTTTGTTAACCAGGTAAGGACACTAGACAAGACAATTTGCCTATTTCCAGGTATGACCCAGGAGAGTACAGGAAATTACATACTTACACACTTGGGACAACATGGTACATAATTAGGAAAAGATTACACATCATGAGACAACAAGGTACAAGTTGGAAAAAAACAAACTCGCATGTCACGTGCGAACATCATAATGTAGAATACACAAAGACAAGGCATATGAGGCACATTTAGTTAGAATAGGTACAGCAGAGTAAGCAGTGTGTGCCAGTATTGGAGCAGTACAAGGTAAGGTTGGTAGCAGCAAGTACAAAACTATCATCTTAAGGGCCAGCTGTTATGCATGAGTGCTAAGTGCTAACATATGTCACGGGGGTTTTTGGCACCCGACGGCCGATCCGAGTTTGAGATGGTTCCATAGGGAGGAACGCAGGCTGCCCTGAGAGGGGGCAACAAGGACCTGGGCTGGGAAGGTGTTCCAAAGTTTGGGGGCACATGCTGCAAAATCCCTTTCACCCATTTGAGTCCGAGTCACGGGTACCTTGAGTGTCGCAGATCCCTGACACCTAAGGTGATAGGATGAGGGAATAGTTTCGGCCAGCAAACTTGCCACCCCTGGAGGGGTGCCTGTGTTGAGGACCTTTCCTGTGAAGCAACCAAGGACAAAGTCAATGTTCTTTGAGGGCGAGAGCCAGTTTAACTTATTGTAGAGATCACAGTGGTGAGTGAGCTGGGGGGCCACTAGGGTGAAGTGGCAGACATTGTTGTAGGCTGTCGACCACCTAGAGAGATGGGCCTTAGTAGTGCTGGCAAACAACAAGAGCCCATAACATAGTGAGGGGAGAAGCATACCTCTAGCAAGAGCAATACACGCAGCCGGCGTGAGGTTATTTTTTGCTCTGTAAGCCAGACCCAGTTTACAGTTGACAGTTTTGCATGTCTTCTGGATATGGTGGCCAAGGTCAAGCTGTGGGTCCAATGTTACACCAAGGTATTTGAAATTGTCCGTGATTGGGATCGGGACATCTCCCTTATCAGAAACACAGAACGGCACAGGGGAGGCCTTAATCTTAGCCCAGGACCCAAAGAGCATGGCCTGGGTTTTTTTTAGATTAAGGACTAGCTTATGGTTCAGGATCCATGTCTGAATGTTTCTTAGGTCATCACTCAGGTGGTTGTTAATGACCCCCACCTCTGGGGAGTGAGACAGAATGACCAGATCATCTGCATAGAGGATTGGTTTACAGTGAGCAGCAGTTGCGGGAGATTATTAACAAAAATAGAGAAGAGCATTGGTCCAGGGCCAGAGCCTTAGGGACCCCATTGTTACTGGGATGGGACCGAGAGCTCTTGCCATATTTAACCGCTGCATTCTACCATGTAGGTAGTTGGAGAACCAACTGAGAGCGGCAGTGGATAGTCCAATTGATCTAAGCTGTGTTGATAGCATGGCATGGTCGACCAGGTCAAACGCCGTAGGTCTATAAAGATAGCCCCCGAGAGTTTGCCTTGGTCCATGGCCTCCCTCATCCACGATGAAACAGTAACTAGGGCTGAGGAGGTACCATGCCCCTTCCTGAATCCATGCTGTACAGATGACATTATGTCATATGCCTGTAAGTACTCTGAGAGTTGCCCTGCCACAACTTTCTCCAGAAGTTTGCTAACCGTGGATAGGATAGATATGGGGCGATAGTTCTCTATCAGTTTAGGGTTCCCCTATTTAAGGATTGGGACTACTCTGGCAACCTTCCATATGTCTGGGATAACTCCAGTTGACAGGGAAAGATTGAAGATGTGTGCCACCAGAGGGGCAAGCCAGGTGGCACCGAGACTGAGGAGCTTTGGTTCCAAGCCATCTTGGCCTGCACTTGAGAAGGGTGAGAGTCCAGCTAGCAGTTTCTGCAACTCTTGAGCCACCACTGTCCTGAACAGAAAGGGTGGGCGGGACGATATTTAACATATTTCTTTATTCCAATATTCTCTTTATTTCACAATATCACAACTTATATCACATTTTATAAACACCTTTTATATCACATTTTCTTCACTCCGGAGTGTGAACTCGAGGAGGTCTTTCTTTCTTGCTCATTTTTCTCTCTCCCCCCCCCCACTGTAAAACTGAGGGGATTATCTCTTAATGTCTGGGCCAGCTTCAATTCCTGTCCCCCATTTTCAATTCCTGGGTGTCCACACCTTTTCCTCTTCTCCGGGCCAGGTCCAATTCCTGCCCCCCATTTTCCATTCCCTGGGTGTCTGCACCCTTTTCTCTTAAACCCCACCTTGGTGTAACTCTAGAATTTCTCCCCTTCCCCTCCAAAAAGTCTTTTCTTTTCTCTTTTTTCCACTAGCCCAACTCCAGCTTGTATTGGAAGTTGGGCTTCCCCCTCAAACTCTTTCTTTGCTCTCTGCAGCTTCACCAAGCATCTATGCCCTTTCTGATTTTGTGAAGAAAATGGGGTTGCCCATTCCCACTAGATGGACCCCGACTGCTCTGCCCAAAACTGGTAAAGTGTCCTACTAATTCACCATGCCACCATATCTTCCCCCCAATTGTTGGCAAAGTTCCCCTTCTTCTGCTCATCCTCTTTTCTGGCTCCAAACTATGTCCCTGTGTTTTCTGTGTCCCTCCGTCTCCTTTATGTCACTCTCTCATGTTACCGTGACCTTAGGTAATCAACCCCCAGTTCTTGCTACCTCTGATTAAATCTATCTAAATCCAGGGTATGCCCCCACCTAAAATTATTTCAAATATATATATACAGTATATATCTTTTTTAATTTTTTTTGATGCACACATTTTAAAGGGTGAAGCAAGGGTGCCCCATGTGCTCTCTTTTGTACATTTTCTGTTTAGATCCCTTATTTTGCACCCTAGCACATCCCTCGCAGACCCGCTCAACTGGACCTGTACCTTCCGGTGGACAACAGACCCAGCTGTTCTTACCGGGCTTCTGTTCGGCCTTCTCTCGGCCCCCCTAATCCATAGACATGCCCCCCACGATCCAGACCTCTGACTTGCAGACAATTCTCTGTAACGTATAATCAGTATTTGTGAAATCCTTTATTATTTAGTAATTTATTATTTATTTTGCATACCCCCCGTTTCTGTTTCCGTTGGCTAGCAAAGAAACACTTCCTTATTGATTGCTATTTCTGATGCCCATTTTTGATATACCCATGTCCCCCTGCCCAATTTCCCAAACTGTTCATCTGCATCCTTTGAACTATAGCCTCAGCGGCTATCCTTCTCCTCCATGACTGTGATGGATATCCTCCTCTTTTTTTGGGGGGGGCCTGCTCCAATTGTATAGCCCCCCCAGATACATGATTCTTTGTTACCATCTCTCTTCTGGGGGATGAATCTCAACTCCTCCCAATGGTCTAGTGGCCTGAAATTCCCATCTTGCCTGAACTTTCTACCCCCTGTTTTCCTCCGTCCCCTGCTGCCGTCCCCTTTCTCGTCCTCCTTGCTATTATTCTCTATGACTCTGGCTCCACCATTGGCCCTAGTGGCTTCCACTCCTGAAATAGGGAAAACAACATCCCTGGACTCTGTAGATGCAGTGGAAGGTAGATTACAGTTCTGCTCTATACCCTGGCCCCCAGCGGTCACAGGTAAGTGGGTAAGGGCACTATTTTCTCAGTCAGGCGCAACTGACTTCAGATCAGTAACTTGAATAACCAGTCTGTTTGGTCTCTTGTTATGCCATTCCAGCTCACCTCCATCCTCACTAAAAGTGCTGCTAATCCATCTCTTGCCAGCTGGTACTCCTACTCCTGCATGTTATCCTGAAGTGGAAGTAAAACTTTATTGAACTTCTGTCTGATGGTAATGATCCATGTCAATGATCAGGGACCTCCACATGCCCCACTCCGAATTTAAATTTCATAACCCCCCTGCATCCACACAACACTCCAGGTTAGTGCTGCTGTGTTCCATATAGACAGCCATTGGAAATATAGCCCCCCCATAAAGATTCTGTAGCCCGCTAGCTCCCCCATATGATTGTCTCCACTTCCCCCTCAAATCAGCCACCCAAGATGTAAGGTACTGCATCTTCCAATACACGTCCTGTATCCTTGTCCCTCTTCCAGCCCACATCAGCCCCAAGGGTCTTCCCAAGTACCTGGCAGCATTAGCAAACGACCTATGAATGGAGGGGATATGTATCATCCTGTGCCTGGCTGACTAGTTATTAAAGGATCGCTCCCCAAGCGTCATTGTGTCCCACACCCCTAAAAGCACCAGGATCATATCACAGTACAATGGAACCATGGACAGTTCCACAGCAACCCTAATATATTGTTAGGGCTGGTACACCAATGGCTGGTGTTGAATAGGGTCTAGTACGATTTTCTGACAGTAATATTCCCAACGTCAAAAATCCTATATATAATTTCCCGATTCTTACCTTCCCGCTGATACAGTCTTCCCGATGTAGATTCTCCCGACAGAATACCGAAATTGGACATTACCTGGAATGTTTTTTTTTTTTTTATTAACTGCAGGCAGACAAATTAGTGCAGTTGTAGACCAAGTGCTTCCTCTCTGTAAGTGGCAATAGTGGCGCGAGTCCTGTCCTCATGTCCTCAAGAAGGCATTCAATAAAATGTCTCCAGCAAAATAAGGGAGAGGCAATGATAGAATTTCCATCAAAAGAAAAGGGCAAGTAACAGCTTCATATTGTGCAATCGTAAAATTCACTACTCCAGTTTCTCCACTAGAGGGCACATAGGCACTGTATTTAGAGAAGCCGTCCAAATCTAGGTTTGTTTTACTTTTTTGATTACAATGTAATTAGGTGGGACTGTATGTTTGCCCTGTGCTAGCTTTTTATAGCAATATTGCAAGTTAATTTGTCTGCAACTGCAACTGGTGAGTCGTTGAGCTTTGTGCTTGCTGTCGGCAGGAGCTGTATCACTGGTTCAGCGTTGTGCTTTTTAGTGCCATTTGAGTGACAGTTTTATATTTTATGCGCACCTATTCTGTGAAACACCCTCACTTGGGGGATTAGAAGTGCTGCTTGGTGGCCTTATTTTTTGTCTAGACTCCATCAGCATCCTAACTGGGTTCAGGGTTTTTCTTAACCAGTTTATCCAGGAAGCTTAAGCTTACTGCAGTAGCATTTATTTACTGACATCGCAAACTGACTAATATTGCTCGTTGTCTGAATACGCAATGTCAGGATATTACTTGTCAGTATCTTTTTTGGCTGTCAGTTTGTGATGTCGGTAAATAAATGTTGATCACTTAGAAGTTGGGAAATTGGCATTCGGGAGATCGTACTGATCCCATTGGATACGGTACTAGGAAAACATATGGACCTCAAATTATTTGTTTTCATTTCAATGAGTGTTTGTATTATCTGCATACCAAATTGTAATTATGTCCACTGTTGGTTTTTCTTGCATCGCCACCTTGTGGCCCAGGTCATGACTGAACTTAAAAAACCCTCACCTCCCTAGGTTAATTAGGTAGTGGTAACTAAAACCTTTGCTGGAGACCATAAACCCTCTGGCACATAATGCAGCTGGACTCATGGCCCCTGTTCGTTTCCCTCTAACACTGGTCCCGGCTGGCACCGGAGGCTCCTAACTGTTCTTCTTCCAAATTGGTCTCATGTTAACCAATCCACCTATGAAGACTATTTGTGCCTTCTCACTATAAAGTGCCTGATCTGTCTCAGACTCCCAACATCAACCATTACTGGTCACAACTCCCGACCAATGATTCACAATAAATCTATGCCAGAGACCAATCCCACTCACTTCTATAATGCAGCTACACTCCTGGCCTCCTTCATTTGCCCTTTACAGCTGGCCCCAGCTGGGACCTCAGCCCCTGAAATTATCCTCCTTGTTTGGATACTGTTAAACTCAACTGAGTGCCAACCCTCCAGGCAGGGATAAAAACCAATCCACTGCAACAGCGTCGTTACATGATCCCCAAACAAATTGGACCTTCCCAACCATATGCTGGAGCCTAAAAACAGGACTGCCCGGTTAGCCCTCATACCCTTCCTGAACCTGTCCCGTCGACTTACCCAGCCAAGAGCCTGCATGCGGCACCGGTAGTAGTATTACACTACTGGCAAGCATGACTACCTTCTTAACCGTACGATAAGTATAATATCAGAATGCTGCATACTGCAACACAAGTAAACTGTCAAACTGACAATTATTATATATATATATATATATATATATATATATATATATATTCATACATAGATATATTTTTTATCGAATTACCACCTTCACTTTACAGCTCTATTGACAATGGTTCCTCATTACACAGAGGGTGGGGGAATATTGAGTACATAGACAGTGGGGCAAATGGAACCAGTTTTTCGGCATCGTCCATCCTTTTCTGGCCCTTATGTTTAGTCCAGGTCTTCTATGTACCATTGGGAAATCCCAGCAAGCCCAAGACCAACATGCTGCCATGGGTTTTATCACTACCAGCTGCCCTGAATGGGCCACATTAGAATTAAGCAGTCTGCCACCCGCCAAACATTAAATTTCTTTATAATTAGTTTTTTTTTTTTTGCTTGAACAGGCTTCCAAATCAACAATGAAGCTTGTTTTTGGTGAGCCAACTTTCATCCCCTATACATTATAACCATACAGGCCATTTTCTCTCAAACATGAAGATACTTTAGGTGCACTAATGACTGTAACCATATATAGTGTTTTTTTTTGTTTTGTTTGCACTATTTTATCTTCGTGGAAGTCCCTCTCATTAGAAATGGATACACAAGTTATAAACAAAGGCTGCTTGAGTCTAATGGTTCGGCTACCAAATTTTTCCCACTTATCCCATCCTATAAAAAGTTACACAGCTATAAACCAACCTCACTGGACGCGATCATCCCCATAATACCTGTTTAGTGTGAGAATGCAAGAATTTTTAATTTTTTTTTAATAGGATCAGACTGCTGCAAACTCCCTTTCTTAGGATTCCCCCTTTTTTTTGGTCGCCACTGATCATATCATAAGAACCGCTGCCCCCATATCTCTGCATCATTTTAACATTAAGCAGTTCTGTTACCCTTGTGTTGGCCTCATTGCAGCATTCTCATGAACCCCCCCTCCACTCCACAGTGGCCACTGCCCCACTCCTTTGTCAACATTGGCAGCAGCCCCACAGCTCCCCCTCAACCCACCCAACAGTAATCCTGCTCCCATGTGACTGCCATACCCCCTTGTGGTTTTGGTTTTTTTTGCAACATATTTCTGCCCTGTCCTCAATAGTATGCTGATCTTATTCATTGGCCCTCCTATGCAAACTGTACCCCCCCATGTAGATAAAAGACCCCTTCCAATTATGTTATTTAATTATTCACCAAGTCGAGGGTCAGCTTAATGGCTTCTGCCCTCATTGCCTGTGCCCCTCTGGTGTCCCTGGTCCTATTAGCACAGAAACCACAGGAAAAATGAAAAAGGAAGAAGGGGGATCCTGGAAGATAAATCAGATTTTTGCTCAACCTTCTGATGCCCTCCTACTGTTATCTTATACTTCTTTTTCCCCTTTTCCATTTTTTCTTTCATTTTTGTTTTTACTGCTCTGTTGTTTTAATACCCTTGTCTAAACACCCCTATCCCCTCCTTTTGGGGATCCCCTGGTCTGTCTGGCATGCTCACTAGCCCTTCCTTCCCCTAACAGTATCTTATTCTAATACATCTAGTTATTTATTTGTTCCTTATGTGGTTCACCTCCTTGGCTTCTGCCCCAAATGAGTGTCTGCTGCTCAGTACCATGCATGGTGACCCCCAACCCCCCATCCCCCGCAGTAAACGAGCATCCGATGCAGTTGCCTGCATTCCCAAAATGGCGTCTGCAACATGGTCGCCTGATTCCAACATGTTGGGCCTCCACGTGGCCCTCTGTTTTAAATGGCCACCACCATGTGGTCAATTCTGTTCCTGTTCAGGCCTTCGGCCCTGTGCATGCCATGTTCATCTCTCCCCCAGCCTATCAGCCTTGCAACTAGACTGTAGGTGTCCCCGAACTGCAGTCTTGCTGCTCACTCACCTTCTACTGTTTCATTCCTCGCGTTGGCTCCTGTCCCTTGCTATGCTCCATTGCACTCCCTCACATTGTAAACCTTGCTGTCCCCCTGCCTTTTGTAGTAAAACTGGCCACATGCTTAAAATGCAACAAAAAACCTTTTTGCAGGTCCCCTTGCTTCCCCCTGGCCACCCTTCATGGTCTGCTCACCTGCTCCTGCTCTCACCCCGTACTCCGCACTCACCCAATTTCCAAATTAAACCCTCTGCAGCCCCGAAGCTTCCCAGGACACCATTCCTGCTCCCAGTGACTCGCAAGAGGTCTTCTGCTGGCTGCAGTGCTGTGACACCCCCGCAGCTGCCGTACAGAACTTCCCAAACCAAAACCTTGCAGCTGCCGTATGGAACTTCCTGAACCAAAACCTTGCTTCCAAGAGGTCTCATTCACCCCTTTGGTGACTGCAGGACAGCCACGCTCCAGCTCCTGTCTTACTGAACAACCTATTGTTTAAACTAACGTGCACTGTATGTTCCCAAGCCTAGGTATGTACCTCCTAGTTCATGAGCCCCAGCACTATGCTAAGGAAGCCAAACCAAATTTGCCCCTATGCTTTTGTTCACCTTCTGTAACACTCTTCTGTCTTACAAGCCTCACCATTCTATGACCCAACAGTCTACCCAACAATTTGCTGTAACTGCAGGCTGCCTAGTCATGTAATTCTCTCTGAGGAGCACAATGCTTAGGAAAATAAATGACCATACTGATTAATTAAATACATTTTCTTGTTAATCTCTAGATTTATTCTCTAACCCGTCCGCTTTTAGAAACAAAAATTCAGTTCAGCTAATAAATGACCTTACCCCTTAAAACTGCAACAAACCTCAGGAACTCCCGCCGACTAATGTGCTAAACAAAATCAAAATTTGTCTAGCAAAAGTGAGGGAAAGCTCATCTGCATGGCCCTTTATATCCTCCCTTTTGCTCCCACCCCCTTGCTCTCTTTTTCCTCTCTCTCTGTTCCTTCGACCTATCGTTTGTGCTCATTGCTCTTGAGACCTGCCCCTCCTTGGTGAGGTCATCGCCTCTGGAGCCAAGCCTCCTTTCCTGACTGTGCCCTCCCCCTTATGACCCTTCTTCAAATTCCCTGCCCTTTCTTACCTGTCCTCCCCTTCCCCTCCTTCTCTGTCCTTCCTTCCTTCTAGGCTTCCAGGCCTATAACAAAGGGGCTTGTCCTTTTAGAGACAATCCTTCTTACAGAGAATAATGTTGACCTATGGCTAGCTGCAATTTCTGGTATCATTATAAATTATATTTGCTACCAGTGTAACATGTGATTTTCACATGTTTCCCATTTCTTGCATAACCCCTAACCACTAGATACAGTACAGCATGCTATTTTAATATATTATGTTTTGCATTATACCTGTTTTTCTTGCTGCTGCCATATATCATCATATCATATACGTGTGTATCTGTTGTTCGTAAATTTCATGCTAATCTATGTATTGTTTCTTATGTAATACAGTGATTCTTCTGTTCTGTTACTGTCCTAACCAAGATCTCCTTGCAAATGAGCATCACTCCGTGGAGCTTTTTCCTGGTAAAACAAATAAAAATAAACAAAACTGTTGCAGCAATGAGTTGTGTGAGCATTTCTCAGCGAGTTACATAGAAATGTAACCCCCCTGCAAATGGGGGTTCCCAAAAGACTTCCAGGAGCTTGCTTGAATGCTCCAAGCCTGAATGGTGTTTGGCATTTAAGCCATTTATCAGTGAGTGTTTTTAGAACCTCTGGTACTGTCTCTTTAAGAGCTGTCTGCTTGCAGACATAATTAGTTTGTATGGGGGACTGTGTGTTTCTTTGATTGGTACCACTCAAGCTGCTGCCAATTCACTTCATTTTGCAGTCACTAGGTGCAAAGGAACCTATCTGAAAGATGTAACTGTTTGCCAGAAATTATTTAGAGTAATAATGAAATTACAGTTTGTCTAACCTGCTTTCTTTGCAGTCAGAACTGTGTCTGTTAGTTCCCATTCTAGTTTTGAACTGCTGAACTGGACCAATCAGTGTGGGGTAGCTAGCTCTAAAATGGTGCCTTGGACGAATCAGAACTTGGACTCATAATCTGAGCCAGCCACAAGAAGATTGTATGGGCAGTGACTCTGGGAGATGTAGTTTAGACTTCAGTGCCTTTTGGACCAACAGCAGCAGTCTAATGTGAGTGACAGCCAATCCAGTCAAGAACTGGGAGGAACTCAAAGAAAGTGCCGGTTTTGTCGGGTTGGAGTTTCAGTTGAGCTTTGGCAGTGAAGAAGGAAGGAGCCCTGTGCTTTTTCAGTGTGCAGTTTTAGTCAAAAACGTGTAAGGCCCGAGTTCCGGTCTGCAGCTTGTGTAACAGCTTGTTAGGACTGAATCTGTCCTGTGAAAAGAATCAAAGGATCTCTGAAGAGTAGAAACCAGGCTCACCCTGTAGAAGACTGGAGGAATTGCTGAAAATTGCACCCGTCTGTCAGGAACCGAATCTGCTGTGTGTTCTCCCGGTATTGTGCAGTAATTGCGATCGGGATACAGATGCAGCCTGCCTGGTATAGTGCTTTCTTTTATATGGATGTGTGAAGAGGTTTGTGTACCTCAGTGAGCCCTGCTGACATTGAAGGACCCTATCTTATTTGGAGGTCGTGAGTACTAATTCAGGTCGCTCCCTGTTGAATTGCCACATTAAATCCAAATGGAATTACTGCTGCTGACTGTTTAATTCTCCTTTTCTCTGTGTGAAAGGGCCCCTACCAGCTGCCACGGTTTGGACTAGCCACTGGGCTTGGGTACCCAGGGACAGTAACTGATAGGGATGAGGCCTGTGCACAGAGCCATGGTAGATTATTAGAGGATAAGCTAATTAACCTGATTTCCCCTGTCCTTGTTATATCCCTAAATAAATCAGAGCTGCTTGTTTCAGCAAAGTTATACTGCCTGAGGTATTTGTCATGTTAAAGTACTGTACTGTGATTGTTGCACTGTATCTCATTTACAGAGGTCCCAGTGCCGAACCAGACCTGGGGGTAAGTGTATACTGTGAAGGTAATTCTGATATATTGTGTGGGCCACTAGTGGGAAGAAAGGGGCGTTGCAGTGTCCCAGAGGGCTGTGACCAAGTTAGTTTAACTATTGCAAACCCTGACCTCTGGGTGGAGGCACCCGCCATTGGATCCAGGCCCTTCAACCTGTTAGTGGCAAATCAGGCAGGGGTAGTAGCCCCTGGGATAGCGCCATCTAGGGGTTACAGAAACATAAACTTTGATGGCAGATAAGGACTGCTTGGCCCACCCAGTCTGCCCATTTCCCTACCTATTGGATAATCTGCAGATCCTAGTTAACCAACAGCCTACTTTCTCCTAACCCCCTCTAGAATTACCTTCAGTCTGTCCCATGCATTCTTGAATTCCCCCACTGTTTTTGACCCCATGACCCCCTCAGGAAGGCTGTTCCATGCGTTCACCACCTCCATGAAAAAAGTACTTCCCATGCTGCCCCTCTGAGCCAGCCTCTGCCTTCAAATTGTGCCCCTTGTTCTTGTACATATCGCTTTTCTGAAAGATGCTACCCCCTTGGACTTTGTTGATTCCCTTGCGGTACTTGAAGGTTTCTATCATGTCCCCCCTCTCCCTCCTTTCCTCGAGGGTATACATATTAAGCTGCATATGTACTGCTGGATCCAGCACAATGTTTTGCAAAAACTCAGGTTCGCATTGCACTGTTACAGAACTGTCAATGCATTCTACAGTACAATTCACATTAAAATGACACACCTGTGAGTTGCTTTTGCATTTCTTAATGAGTAGCATAAATGTTGCTGGATCCTGGAGAAACCCTTGCAAAAAACTGGTGCCTTAGAGATGCAGCTCAGTTTTTTCCCTGGCTAGACATACAGATTCAGTCCAGTTTGTTGCAGAAACATGTTATAAAAGTTGCTCTTGAGCAACTAATGTGTTGAAAATCAACATAATATCAACACAAAGCAAAACAGTGCAATGCCATCTATAACAACGAATACAAGACCAACTCACTGGTGTGACAGTTTAATGTAAATTGTACTGTACTTAAGTCACAAAAAACATTTTGCAAAAGTTGTTCTTGAGCTGGTTAACTGTTAAAAACACAAACGACACTATGTGATTTGCCAACGCACTGCCAACTTTAAAAAATGCAAAATTAACTCATTAGCATGATATATCAATACAAATCATAAAGTACTCTTGTTACCTGAACAAGGCATAACACCATGTCTGTTAAGAAAAAATCCATGCAATAATTTTAGTCCACCTTGATTTTGCAAGTGGGCAAATACACTAACAGATTAATTTTCTCTACCACTCCTCCATCCCATAAATCATTTGTCATCAATATCTTGGTGCTAAACAGCTGTAAATGCTGATTAAGCTACTGCTTAATTCATTTTTCTTCCATTAGTTCAGAACGTTTCAGGTCCCATGGGTGAGGCCCATAGTTTGGACATGTATGGAATTACTGATATTTTTATATGACTCATGTGAAACAAATAGTTACTTACAGCGACAAAGGTATTGCTTCTATTGTCCCCTTATAAAATGGATTAACATATCCAGGAATAGCAGGCTGAAGTTTCTTTCATTAATACTTTGAATAGGCATGTGTCATCCAAAGCAGGATAAACATTTTACCCCAAATTTACCACAAAGTATAGAACTGCATGCTGTTTGGTGCACTATCTTCTTAAGTGGTTAGGCTAGTTTATATTATACCCATTCATAGACATTTAATTTAGGCTTCAGCAGAGATCCCTAACAAAGCAAGACAATTAAATAAAACAAGCTTAATAAAATGTTTCATTCCAAATTATCCTTGGTCACTGTTTTCTTTTGTCCTGTGACTCTAGTCTTATTATTTGGAAGGAACAATGCCAACTAATAATGAACTATTTTCTATTCAAAGCTACAAGTCAAATATTCGTTTCTCATTAATAATTCAATGTGACAAATTTATTAGCTTGAAGGTACTGCTTGGCAATTAGACAATGGGAAACTGTGTCTTCCTTTCAGCCTAGTTAATTGGCTTTCAAGTGTGACATTCATCAAAACCTTGACTGTCTATATAAACTTTTCATTCTGTTAGCCACAGTAGCTTGAAGACATAATAGTCAAGCAAAGGACACAACCAGACTTTTTTTTAACAGAATTAACCTTTTAAAAAGTACACATCCACATATACAGCAGTACTATGCAGTTTACCTACTACCAGTAATCTTTATACTCCCTCCCCGTAGTTATATTTTGGGGGAACAGGATACGTTGTGTCTTATCTCAGCGTTATTTTGTGTTACTATATCTCACTTATACTAATTGTTTTACTCAGCACAAAGGAATTAATTGCATTTATAACACATACTCTATAAGCTTTTTATGCATATTTTAAATGTAATGAGACACTCCAGGGTATGTAGTCTGCTATACTAAGCACACTTACCAGGTGGTTGAAGGCCCTCAGAAATACTTTATGCCTCACAACCCACCTTGAGCAAGCAAAGAATTACAATAAACCTTGTTGTGTGTTATTCCTTACTTACTTTTTAGCAAAATATGTGAAATTGTTTATCAGCAAAAACAAAAGAGCATGTTGGAACTTAGAACTGGGCAGTACAGGGAATTAATGTACAAACATGTCATTTTCAGAGGCGTGACTTCAAATTTGGCTCACTCAAATAAATGTGATATCAGCTCTGCCTCTAGGAAGTGTATGGCCATATCACAAAAATGACAACACATACAATATGGTAGTTGTTCCAGGACAGGGTTTAGGCAGCAGAGAAACCCAATCAAAGCTGAAGCTTCTGTTTAGGTATCATTATGACTAAATAAAGATCCCCTTTACAGCTACTGGATTGTCTAAAATAAATGTGCATTGAAGGCTGTCAGGATGAAAAGGTTGAATGAAGCTATATCCGAAAAAAGAGGCAAGAAAAGGAAAGGAACAAGGAAGATAAATACTGTACATAGACCAAATGCAAATTCATAGAGGAACATTAGAAAAATACTTACAGTATGTTGCAACAAAACATCTTAAAATCCTATAAAATATTTAGGGATATTTGGAAATTCCAAACCCAAGTCCAGTCTAATATTGCTCATAGGTATGGTTACTCCAAGAATCAGTACAATACCTGGCTTGCCAGTAAGTTTAATGCTGTAGCCTCCAGTACTGTTGTTCACTTACAATATTTGCCAAAGAAACTACTCAGAAAATTAAGAAGGTAAATAAGGTATGCCCTAAATGTACAGTTTATAATTTTTATGACCACTTCATCAGCCTTTTATGTACGCTGCACTCTTTGTTCACCTTGAAAGCAATTTGTCTGTTAACATGTACACATTTGGAATAAGTTATCCTCCTGTGCTGTATTTTGCAATGTTGTTTAACTCTATACTGTCTGTATTTGTTCTCTGATGATGTGGAACCTCTGTAAACAAGCTTTTAGCTAAAAGGTTTTAATCCAAGATGTTAATAAATAAATAACATTTATTTTTAAAAATGTTCTGAAATAATAGCTGTTGGAATTTTCCTGCCCATAATTTTACATACCTTGCTCTTTTTATATACTTTTTTTTTTACATTTTTTACTGTTGTATATGATTATTTGTTTCTCTTGTTTACACCCTCCTGACTTTCATTTGTCTTCATGCCATCAAATCAAAAGGCTTCATTTTATTGTCTTGCTGTGTATTTCCACTGTAGTTTATCATTGTCTTTCAGTTATTCCATTTTTTATCATAAATGGATAAATAACTAGAAAGTGAAAACATTATAAACTTTTACTGTTTTTTACAAAATGCAAATGTGTGTTCTACTCTATCTTTTCTATGACATTTTATTAACAAAAAACTGGATGGGTTATGAAAACTTTATGGAATATTTATATTGGCAAAAAACAAATCAATTAGTAGATGTTTAAAGTTGTTTTCCAGTTTTCTGTAAAACACTTACTGTAGTCTGCCAAGACTTTCTCTTATAACATTCTCAAACAATTTAATTTCAAACATTCCATTTTTTTATTACTAAAGACGTTTTCATGAAAATATGATTTTTTTTACATTTAGGTTTTATGCATTTCTCCTGCATAACCTGTCTTGACAAAATAAGCCTCTGATTGTGATATCTGAACAATCTCAACAGCAGCAAATTGTGATCTCATAAGAAAAGGGTTATGACTTCAGGGCAGGTATAAGCAGCTGGAGCATATAGTTCTAGTATTTTATGAGCAAGAGAGGCCTGATGACCTATTTAGAGCTCACCCCTTCTCACACAAGGGGTGTCCTGTTATATTACTTATAAAATAGTTGTCCAGTCTGACTTTAAACTGGGACATATCTCTATTGCCCACCGCCTCCAAGAGTAGACCGTTCCAAACAGCAATCACCCTCTGGTTAAACCAAGTCACCCTTCACTGAGTAGACATTACTTCCCCTTTTAGCTGCAAGCCATGGGCTCTAGTATTATAATTCTGGTCCTTTAGTTGGAAACCCAAACATTCCTAGAGGTCACTGTTGGTGAGGGATCTGAACAACAGACAAAGGTTTCCCTGGAGCCTTTTGCATTCTAATGAGTACAGACCTAAACTTGTCAGCCTCTCCTCATACTTCAAATTTTCAAGACCAGTCACTAGTTTAGTAGCATTTGTCTGAACCTTTTCCAGAACTTTTATTTCTGCCTTGGAACTTGGTGACCAGATTTGGATGCAGTATTCCAAATGGGGCCTCACAAGCGATGCATACAGAGGCATCACCCACCTTCTGTCCCTACTATTACTATGTCTTCTGATGCAGTTAAGTATCTTTGTTGCAGTCTTAACACTTGAGTAATATTGGATCCTGAATTTTAAATCATTATTTACAAATATGCCCCCCAAGTCCTTCTCCTCCATTGTTTCTCTAAGTATTTGGCCATTTAGGACATATTGTTCCTTTAAATTATGTCTGCCTAAGTGCATAACTGGACATTTACCAAGGTTGAACCTAAGCTAATGTGAACTAGCCCATTCTTCTAGTTCAAGCAGTCTTGCCTGCAATTTTTTAGTTTCTTGGGGGCTATTTACCACTGTGCCAATTCAGGTGTCATCAGCAAACTTTGAAATCCAGACGTCCCCATCACACTTAATTGATGCTACATAAAAACTGAACAAAGTGGGGCCCTGTGGAACCCCCACTTGTGATACTGGCCCAATCAGATGTTACATCACTGATAATGACCTGTTGTTTTCTATTGTCTAACCATGAGTTAATCCTGGCTACAATGTTGTTTTTAATGCCAGCCCCTAGCAAGGCTTCGACCATTTCATAGTGTGATACCATGTTGAACGCCTTACTATAGTCCAAATAAACAACATCGACTTGATATCCCTTATCTAGGGCACTGCTGACTTTATCTTAAAACTGTAATAAATGGGTCTGACATGACTCACCCTTCATGAAGCCGTGTTGTGTAACATTCATCATGAGTCCCTGACAAACCTCTCAATGTATTTTTTAATAATGCCTTCAAGTACTTTTCCTAAGACTGACACGAGACTTATTGGGTGATAATTGGACACCGGGTTTCTGTTTCCCTTCTTATGTATTGGGACCACAGCTGCTGTCCTCCAGCAGTCCACCACACTTCCTCTGTTTAGTGAGGTTTGGAATAGTAAAGTAACTGGTTCAGCTAGTTCATCAGCCAGGTCCCTGATTATTCTGGGTGGGTCCCATCTGGTCCCAGTGCTTTATTTCAGTTAATACTCTGCAGCCTGGTTTTGATGTCAGTCACATTTAATTTTATTTCCTGCAAATTTTGATCCACACAGATTGGTACCACTCTGTTGGTCTTACTATTAAAAAAGAAAGCTGGACTGGTGGCACTGAGGGCTGAGGTGCTGGATGCCACACCTCATGCTATGCTGGTGACCTGGGTTCAGGAATGAGCCAGGATCATTGCATTGGGGGTCAGCGGGGGGGGGAGTGGGAGCTGGATCGAGGAGCCAGGATGTAGCTCTTCTCTTCCAGGGATGGTCCCTGTCTCGCCCACCACATGGCCACCATCAGTTGGAGGTCTGGTGAGGGTGCAGGTTGGGATGTGGCATGCACTGGGAGTGTGCAACAGGTCTGCCATGTGTGCTTGCCTCTAAACACATGCATGCACAGCTGTGACTGAGGACATGAGGAAACAGGTGGAAAATGGTGCCGACCAGCAGAATGACACTGATCCCCTTCAGGATTCACACCCAGCTAACTGGTCATCTCCGTGTCATCGAGGTGAGACCCAGTGAACATCGGGGTGTCGGGGCTGGGGGGACCAGTAGAAGGGGGGCGGTTAGCATGGGGCACATAAATAAATAATTAAAAAAAAAACTAAACAGAAATAGTTGTTAAGTAGCTGGACCATATGCTTATCATCTCTGACTAGATTGCCTTGTTCATGATGTAGTGGGCCTACCTGAACATTACCTCCTCATTTGTGGTTGGTGTAATTATAAAAGGACTTATAGTTGTCCTTTACTTCTGCTGCCAATCTTAGTTCATAGTCTCACTTGTTTTTCTTTATAATTGACTTACATTGCTTTACTTCAGTTTTATATTTAGTCCATACCTCAACCATATTTACCATCTGTGCCCTTTTATATGCTTTCCTTTTCCTTTTAAATTCCCCTACTTAAACTGCTGTTTAATCATTTAGGAGTTCTGTCTGTCTTTTTGTATTTTGCTCATTCTGGCCCATATTTAGTAACAAAGGAATTCAATTTGTTTATGAGGATTTTCCACATCTCATTATGGTCAGTTTGCATAAATGCTGCCACTCAATTCCAATTTCTCAGATCCTGCCTCATCATATTAAAATCTGCTTTATTAAGGCATTTAATTTTTGCTATCCCATTTATTATTGTAGTATCCTCCCTTATGTCAAATCCAATCATATCATGATCACTGTTCCCTAATGGTGCAACTGTTTTACAGTCCACAATCTGTGCTTCCATATTGGTCAGAACCAGATTAAGGATATTCTGCCTGCTTGTTCCTGTTGTCACACATTGATCTAAGCCCAATTCTTTTATTGTTTCCAGGAAATAGTTTTCAGTATACGTTTCCCCCTGTGATTTGATCCCAGTTTACAACTGGCATGTTAAAATCTAAAAACCAGGATAATTTTATTGTCAGGGTTGAATTTATCTAGAAAATTATATACAGTGCACTCCACTTATAACGGACTCTGTTATAACAGACAATCAGTTATACTGGACAAAAACTGAAATCCCAAACCAAGTATATCAAATCCAGTGCATTTTTCTTTTCTCTGGTTATAATGGACAGAAACATTGCTTATAATGGACACTATGAAGCTTTTATGGGGATTTGTAATGCTTTTTTGGAGGTGGGCAGTGCAGAGATGATGAGGAGATTTGGCAAATGTAGAATTTAGATGGAGGAGCTACAGAGATTACATTTCTAACAAAATAATTATCCACAAGCTGCATAAACATTTAGTTAATTAATTACATTAAAGAAAATTATTCTATATTTGAATAAAAAACTTACACTGTAATTGCCTTTGTTCTTACTGTCCTAGAACCCCAACAACCAGACACTAGAGTTACTATCTTCTTGCTTTCTGCAATAAACTTCTTTCATAAAATCATGTTCCCTGACAGTTAAATACACAGAATACAGAAACATATATGCTAGGCAGGATTCTGAGTAATCAATTAAGTTTTATAATAGATTCTCATTCACTCTGAGCCCATGCTTACACAGATAGACACACCTAACACATTAGGTTCACCATCCTCTGGATATAATGGACACTGGATATAACGGACAAAGGTTGTGTGCACAGACGCGTCTGTTATAACAGGTTTGCACTGCAGCTCCATGTCCACTTGGAGTTCTTGAGATGGCAGCCTGTACACCAAACCTATGGTAATCTTCTTTCCTGACTTTAGATATGCTGTGACCCATATGTGTTCCAAAGTATCACTGTTCCCTACCTCCAGTAACTCAACCTGGACATATGAAGCCTAAAAAAAATTCTATTTTCATGAAAATATCTTTAGTAATAATAGATATACATCTAGTTAATCATTCATGCACCCAAACTGTTTCCTGATTGAATACTTACTAGACATTAATCTCTCTCTCTCTCTCTCTCCACTGGCCTAGGCCCACAGGACTGGAAGGTGGCCCACTTGGAATGCCCTTCCCACAAGCATCAAGGAAGAATCAACCATCAATGTCTTTGCCAGTGCTATGTTCAACCATCTCAGTACTCCTTGCAGTTGGCCTATCTCCTTACCTGTACCTCTACCTAGCCAGCCATTCTCTCTTTTTTCACTAGACAAGCTCTAAATCTCCCAAACTCTAACTATGTAAATATATTTATATTGCATTATAATTTGTCAGTAGTATTACATTTACACTTACTTGTATTTTAAAACCTGCACAGCTTTGCCATTTGTTTTACTGTACATAAATGTGACTGTTATGCAATGTGGTTATCACCCCCTGCTGCTGTCTCTGTCCTCTTAGAACTTTTTTGAAACTAGATTTGCAGCCTAAATGACACACGCCCTGAGTGCTAGTCTGCTGTCCCTACCTGGAGAATGTTTGCACACCTTTGCACTTTGATAAAATAAAACCTTTTTTCCTACCAGAAGGAGTCTGTCTTCACTGTTTCCCTTCAATACTCCTTGAGTGCTGGTCCCTTGGACTATATTACAGTCTAAATGTGGGTATTCTAGTGTGCAGAAGATCTTAGTCAATCAATCAATCAATCAATAAAAGTAGAAATCTGTTAGAAATGTCAGTCATAGCTGTCAAAACCACAGCATTACTGACATGACCATACAAACTGTGTGTTTACATTTGTTTTTGGTTTTTTTCATTGTTTTTTGTTTTACCAAGAGAGACACACTAAGCTGAAAGCTTGTTTATAAAGATGAACAAAACATGATTATGTTGTTTGCTTTATACAGTAATTACAGTAGCACTCTATTAGCCAGGTATTTCCCATGGATTAAGATCTGATTGGGGTTATTGACATTAACCAGTCAGGCATTAATCCTCACTGCCACATTTCTCATGGGTATCTATGAGGTCTGATTTTGTCTGCTCCTTATAGGTAAGCCCTATCTTTTGGCACAAATCTTGACTTTGTGCCACAGAAAGACTTTTATATGTTCTGGGCATAGCGCTCTCTCAGTGTACTAAATTCACTTAGAAAAACACTCCAGCAGTGTATAAAGTATTCCCATTTTGTATCTCTTGCTCTGGGACTCAACAGGTAATATTTACTGAGTGTAATTCTCTGTGTGCTAGGTAACCACATACCCTATTCTTTTTTTTACTCTATTTTTCAGTGCTCCCTTGTCATCATGGCTGGTTCCTTTCTCCAGTCCCCCAATGCACCTGCCAGACTATGCTGCTGAGGGAACTGGAAGTTGCTCCTGTAGTGCCCTGCTCCTTATTTGTTCTAGAGACCCGGATAACACCTGGGTGTGGTGCAGGCAGCCCCTACCTCCGAAGCTTCGGGGGAGCATGCAGCCAGAGTCCTTCTGGTCCCTCTGCGGCTGTTGTTGTTGGTGCGGGAGCCCTTTACCTAGAACAGCCATGTTTTTTTTTCCTTATTCTGATCTCCACTCTTGCTGATGTCAGCACTCGGGGCGGACCAAAGAGACAGAGGTGCGCAGAGATGCACCTCCACACCGGTCCTCAGCTGACGTCAGCCCCCCCATCTAGTCTGCCTCCTGGACCACACCAACACCACCCATGGTTACCCAGGTGGTGGCAGTATTGCAGTGAGGAGTGCAGCCTATTCCTCCCAGAGAAGGAGAGTGGCCCATCAGGCACGCAATCCCTCTCCCTCCGGCTGGCTCTCTAAAGACCTAGGCTCACTACTGAACCTGGGTCACTGGCATTGCAAGTGGTAATGCTACTGCTGCACTGGTGGGCTGGCTGCACTTACTCTATTCTATGCATATGCTACACTTCTTGATGCCCACTACTTGGCACCCATTTGGGAAGGAGAACACACAAGCCAACCTGCTGCCAACAATTTGTCACAACACTTCCCAGGATGCTTGAGTTGGTCACTGTAAACTGGTTTGCTCTGCCCACTTAATGAACTTGTCTGTAACCTGGGCACAGCTCACTTGTGGCTGCTTCCTATACGTCCCACCACAGGCTTCTGCTCACACAGAAAAAGGCAAGGCTCTGGCACACACAGTACAAAACTTCTTGGAAGTAGGAATTCCCCTAGTCACTCCATGTACACCTTACCCTTTCACTGTACCAGATTTGGGTTTCTGTTTTTAGTTGGCAGTGCTTTATAAAGGGGTGGATCACAGAATTGCCAGAAAACAGATGAACTGTACATAACTTTTGCAGTCACAGATATATTAAACAGCCACTGACACCTCAAGAAGAACTTTGAAAAACATAATATTTAAACACAAATCTGCTTATACTTGACAATTGGGCTGCATATATAATCCTATTATTTAGTACTGATGTCATATGCATAAAAACAGGATAGTTGTTCCTTGAACATTCATCAGCTCCTATTACTTCTTCCCAAGCTGATGTCATAATAATCTGCTTATGACATCACAGTTATTCACATAACAACAGACTAAGATGTCACAGTAGAGCATTATAATTTCAAGAAGGCAATAAACTACAGAGGCAGATTAACTCTAAGGGATAATAATCACATGTTTGTGGTAATAAATAATGGAAAGGAAAACCTGTAGAAGATTTAGGAAATACAAGCTGAATTGTGTCTAAATATTATGTTTTTCAACGTTTTCCCAAAGTAATTTTCCTCTGGATTCTATTTTCTTTTTACCTTCCACTGAGTAAGGAGCAGAGAAATGAGAACAGTACTCGAGACGTGGTCTAATGAGGGATGTATGCAGGGGCAAGATGACATCAGGGTTTCTGGTTTTAATATTCCTGAGGATATAATGTAAAATTCTGTAACTTTTTTTGTTGTTTCATCTGTGTGTCTATCAAATTTGAGGTCAGTTGTCATGATTACACCCAGGTTCTTTTCATTTGTTGTAATTTGTACAGGTATGTCATTTAAAGTATATTTATAACCTTGGTAGTTTTTTCACCAGACCACCAACCTTGCAGTCATCTGCATATTTACACATCCAAGTGCCACTTGGTGCCTACATAGATGATACTAGAATGTTAATATTGGGCCAAGGAATGAGCCCTGTGGCACTCCACTGGTCACTGATCCCCAGTCTGACACGTGGCCTCTTATAGCCACCCTCTGCCTTCTATTACCCTGCCATAATTCTATCTACTTAATAATATCCACATGTAACTTCAACCTTTCTAGTTCTTTAGTCAGTACTTTGTGGGACACTGTATCGAATGTCTTTGAGAAATCCAAAAAGGCCACATCCATTGTTATACCTTTGTCCAGTGCTGCGCTTAGTGGCTCAAAAAATTGTATTAAATTTGTTAAACAGGCTCTACCTGAGAGGAAGTCATGTTGAGTTAAATCAACATGACCAGATTATTTAAGATGTTCAATAATCCTTTTTTGCGAAAGCCTTTCCGTTACTTTTCCTAGGATTGATGTCAAGCTAATAGGTCAATAATTCTTTACATCCTGTTTATTTACCCTCTTAAAAATAGGCATTATTAATGCCTCATTCTGTTCCTTAATTGTTTTTCCTTCTCTCAAGGAGGTGTTAAATAAACATGAGATAGGACCTGCTAGTTCTAATGCTAGCTCCTTTTGGAACTTTGTTGTGATTCCATCTGGCCCTGCTGAACTTGATGCTTTTAAATTTCTAATAACTTCTGTTACCTCACTCTGTGTAAATTTAACTAGTTCAGTGTTAGGGCATTGAATGTCTTTTATAATGGTTTCTTTATTTTTAAAAACACTGAGAAAATGTTTATTTAGCTCTATGGCCATTTCATTTTCCTCATTTATTAGTCCTGTTTCAATAATTAAAGGACCTGCTACGTTACTTTTGTTATTTTTTAAGGGACCTATGTAGTTGTAGAACTTTTTTTATTGTCTTTGACATTTGTTGCTAGTTTTTTCTCCAAAGTTTGTTTGGCTCTTTTGATTACGTTTTTTTTTGACAGCTGCTTTATAATTACTAAAGTTTGTTTGTGTTGTTGTCATTTTGTATTTCCTACATCATTTATTTTTCTTTCTTATCATTTTCTGGATTGCGTGGTTCCACCATAAGGGTACCCTGCATCTGTTGCTATAGTTTGTTTGATCAGGCACCCAGTGTTGGATACATGTTTGTATTTTTCCATTTATGATGCTCCATACTTTGTCCAGGTTTTGATCTTGTAAGTCTGTTATCCAGTCCCAGTTCTGAAAAAATTGTTTCATTTTGACATAATCGGCTCTATAAAAGTATTTTAATTTTGTTATTCCATTGACTGGTTTAGTTATTTTTATTTTAGTATTAAACTGTATCATCATATGATCGCTGCTCCCTAGGGGAGGGAAGAAGGTATTGAGGGCTTTTGGAGTCCACGTGAAAAATCTGTAAATATTAGATCCAATATATTTTTACATCTTGTGGCTTTTAACACTTTCTGGTCAAAATTGTTTTGTGACATTAGCTCAAGAATTTTTTCTCTAAATTACTGATACCAGTACCTAGTGTCTAATATTAAGGAGAATAAAATCTCCCATATTAATTCAGTCACCTGACAGATTCATATGCTCAATTTCGTTTAAGAAGTTTGTATTTTTAACCTGTTTTAGATCTGGTGATCTATATCTGTAAACAAAGAGAAATGTGGTAGCTGTGTTAGTTCAGTCAACAATGTAGAGAAAAAAACTACAACAAATATGTTGAAGATTATACCTTTTATTGGACTAACAAATTTATTTTTAAAACTAGTTTCGAGAAGTGAAACTCTCTTCCTCAGGTCAAAAGTGAAAATAGCTGAGCAGTATGACAGATACAGTAGCTCATGTGATTTATATCCCAAACCAATAGTTAAACTTGATGACAGTGTTGACACTCTTACCCAAATTAATTTGTTATTGTCCTGTTCGCCTAGAGAGTGTAATTCATGGAGTTTCAAGCTTTCCTTAATGTAAAGTGCTACACCACCTCCACTTTCAGTTATTCTATTTTTTGCAAATATAGTATAACCTGGTATATTAGCTCCCCATTCTTCTATACGAATCCATGTTTCAGTGATACCAAAGATGCCAATGTCTCTGGAGGTCAACATGAGTGTTAATTTGCTAATCTTATTTTTGAGGCTTTGTGCATTAGCCAATATCACCTTCAGTCTTTTATCATTTTTGATTTTTAGTGCTGTCCCAGATGATTTGGATTGACTGCTTATATCAGCTAATAGTGAACTGGTATCAAGTCTAGTATGTGACTGATCAGCATTCAAAGAGTTTGACTGGATCAGACTCTCCCCCCCCTTTCAGTTTAAATGTTTGTTTATGACACTAGTCAATTGTTTACCACATTTTGCACTTCCTTTCCTACTCAAATAGAGTCCGTCCCAGCAATACAACTCTCTTTTACTATCAAATTATTCCCAGTGAGTTATATATGTAATGTCTTGTTTCATGCACCAGCGTCTAAAAGTCAGTTGTTAATGGTTTTAGTTTTGTACTGCTTATCTATTGAATATCTTGGCACATGTAATACTCTGATAGCACTACATGAAATCCTAATTCAATCAATTTATTTGTCAGTGCCACATAGTTTTGTTTTATTTTAATTTATGGGGTCATGTAAATTATTTGTTACAGCATGAATAATAACCATTGCTCCTTTCATTTTGTTTAAGAATGTTATCAGCCATTCTGGTAATGTCTGTTATTTTGCCTCCTCTCTAACTAATCAGCATTCAGTTTGCTTTGTCAGGGTTGAAGACTGCTTTGTCCAAGTATTTATTAATTGAGTCACCCAAAACAATGATTTGTTTGGTTTTATGTTGCTCTATCGCCATTATTTCAGGAATTTCATTACCAATTTGATTGATGCTTTCCCTGGTGGATGAGTGCTTGCATCAGATTGTGTATTATCTAAATTATTTACACCTGTGCCTTTAGAAGTGGGTGGTAAGGAATCAATCATGTCAGTATTTTTATTTATTTATTTATTGAAATGTTTCATTGAGAAGGCACACTGAGCGTCAAGTCTCTCATCTCCCGGTGTGACCTGGAGGGAGGGGTACAATAGGAATGAGACATTAAACATTCAAGTTACAAGAGCAACATTAACTGTGACAAGGCACAACCTCACCACAGGATTCAGGATCAGCTTTGTGGTGGTTAAGGAGTCTCAGGAAGACCAGTTTGTTAACATCAAACCAACCAGGTATAGTTTTATTTTCTTAATATGGTTGATGACACAGAACTTTGGGCTTCTGCCCTTTTTAAGCCCCACCAAGGAAAATTGAACAAAAACAGAAATAAAGAGGCCTAGCTCCAGGTGGGAGCGCTGACTAAACAATCCCCCACCCTAACTAGAAAACCCCTTTTTCCAGAAGGCTAGACCTTCTGGAAGAACACAAACAGTAAAATGGAAAACTCACAATGGAAATAACTTTTTTCCTTTTTGGCCTAATTCAGGAGACCAATCTCCTGAGGGTTGGTTAAGGGACTCCTGTTCTGGAACACATCCAAGCAGCTTGTCAGCCCTCTACCCCTGCAGCAACTGCCTGCTGGCTTTTCCTTCCTGTTTTTAAAGCTCTGCTGTCTGTGCAACTGCAGCTAATCAGCCAAATCAGCTGCAGCTGTACCCTGACTGTCTTACTCAGGGAAACCCCCTCTCCTCCAGTACCTGTGTTTACCACACATCCCCCAACCCAGCTCAACACTATAGGGTTGGGTGGCCTGTGCAGAGAGGTAGGGTCTTTAGGAAAGTCCGTCCACATTTCCGTTCAGTGTCCCCGCTCTGTGGTGGACCATGAAGTGGTACGGCTGTAGTGCAAGGAACCATCTCACCACTCTGGCATTTTTTTCCCTGTTTGTTTGCATCCACTTGAGTGGAGCATGGTCCATCACCAGAGTGAACTTACAACCTAGTAAGTAATATCTGAGGGTTTCCATTGCCCACTTCACTGCAAGGCACTCCTTTTCCACTATGGCGTACCGCTGTTCCTGGGGTAACAACTTCCTACTTAGGTACAGGATGGGGTGCTCTTCACCTGCTACCACCTGGGAGAGTACTGCCCCCAATTCAACATCCGAGGCATCTGTTTGCAGAATGAATTCTTTATTGAAATCTGGGAAGACCAGTACCAGATCAGAACAGAAAGCCATATTGAGGTCGGTGAATGCCTCATTCGCTGCTTCCGGCCACCTCACGATGTTCGGTGCTCTCACCCTGGTTAAATCTGTTAATGGAGTGGCCCAAGTGGCAAAGTGAGGGATGAACCTCTGGTAGTAACCGACTAACCCTAAGAAAGCCCTCACTTGCTTCTTGTTTGGTTAGGACCAGTTTTAAATTGCTTCTACATTCTTCACCTGGGGTTTCACCAATCCCCCGTCCAATCACATAGCCCAAGTATTTTGCCTCTGACAATCTGATCTTACATTTGGCGTGGTTCTCTGTCAACCCGGCTTCTCGTAACATATCTAGTACAGCCTCAACCTTCCGAAGGTGAGTTTTCCAGTCCGTACTATGGATGACCACATCATCGATATAGGCTGCAGCATAGTGAGAGTGTGGGCACAGCAGTCAGTCCATCATGTGCTGAAAGGTCGCAGGTGCTCCATGCAGACCAAATGGAAGGACTTTGTAGTGGTATAAACCCTCCGGGGTGATGAAGGCGGTCTTCTCCTGGGCTGCCCTTGAGAGTGGGATCTGCCAGTATCCCTTCGTAAGGTCCAAGGTGGAGAGGTATCTGGCATTCCCCAACTGGTCAATCAGTTCATCGACCCTAGGTAGGGGGTATGCATCAAACTGCGATATCTCATTTAGTTTCCTGAAATCATTGCAGAACCTCCAAGTATTATCTGGTTTTGGCAAGAGGACGATGGGGCTTGACCATTCACTATGGGACTCGTCTATTAAGTCGAGCTTCAACATCCTCTCGACTTTGGCTTGATTTCTTTCCTCTTGGCCTCTGGGATACAGTAGGGTCTTTCCTTATCCTTACACCTGGAGCTGTCACAATGTCATGGTAGGCTGCGACCGTCCGACCAGGTTGTTTGGAGAACACATCCCGTTGCTGCACCATTTCTGCTGCTTCTTTGTACTGTGTAGGAGACAGCTCAGGTGAGATATGGACTTACCCCTCTGTTTTACCTTCTGCAGGGGTTGTGGCCAATGAGACACAGCAGGCCTTCTGGTCTTGCCACCCCTTCAGGAGGTTAATATGGTATATTTGGAACTTCTTCCTGCGATCGGGTTGGCTTACTTTATAGTTCACATCACCAACAGCTTCCACAACCTCGTATGGACCCTGCCACCTGGCGAGCAGCTTGCTTTCTACTGTGGGAGCCAGGACCATCACCCAATCCCCCAGCTGGAACTTCTGGGTCCTCACCTGATGGTCATAATAAGTCCGTTGGGCATCTTGTCCCTTTTCTAAGTGTTCCTGGACAATAGGAGTGACCCAGGCCAACCTTTCTTGCATTTGGGAGATATACCCAATCACACTGGCTGCTTGTGGTGGTTGCTCTTCCCAGTCCTCCTTTAGTATATCTAGGATACCCCTGGGCCAGCAGGCATATAACAACTTGAAGGGGGAGAATCCAGTGGATGCCTGTGGGACCCCTCGGATAGCAAGCATTAAGTAGGGAAGGAGTAAGTCCCAGTCCTTTCCATCTCAGCTCACGACTTACCGCAACATCCCCTTCAAAGTCTGATTAAATTGTTCGACCAGACCATCTGTCTGGGGCTGGTACACTGAGGTCCTCAGGGCTCAGATCTGGAGGAGTCTGCAAAGCTCCTTCATTAAACGTGAGACAAAGGGAGTACCCTGGTCCATCAGTATCTCCTTTGGGAACCCGACCCTTGCAAAGACTTGAATGAGCTCTCGGGCAATGGACTGCGATGCCGTGTTACAGAGCGGGATCGCTTCCGGATATCTTGAAGCTTAGTCTTCAATGACCAGGATGTGTTGGTGGCCCCAGGCTGACCTGTCTAGGGGGCCTACCAGGTCCATCGCAATCCTCGCAAAGGGTTCATCGATGATTGACAAGGGCACCAATGGGGCTCTTAACTTTGGTCGCAGGGATGCCAACTGGCATTCTGGGCATGAAGCACAGTACCTCCTTACCTCGGCATAAATTCCAGGCCAACAGGATCTTTGGAGTATGCGGCGCAGTGTTTCTTCGATCCCAAGGTATCCTCCGAGAAGGTGAGTGTGTGCCAAATCCAGTACCACCTTCCTGTGCTGGCAGGGGACCAGCAACTGTTCCACATCATGTTCTTCATTTGGTATCACTCGGTATAGGAGGTCATTATTTAACATGAAATACGGTCTGGGTCCCTTGGCTTTGCCTTCTACCGGCACCCCGTTAATCTCCACAACCTCTGACTGGATATTCTGAAAGAGAGGCATGTCTATTTGGTCCCAACCAAATTTCCTGGAGGCTATCCCAAGGGTACTCAATTCAGGGGGATTCGACTTTGTCACCTTTGTCCTCCTCTTCCTCCCTACAACTCTCCCCTTGGGCACCAGACCATTCACCCTGTTGTCCCTTTGGGAACGGGGTTCTATCTCCCACCAGCACGGACCTGCCATTGGCAGCCAGTATCTTGGTCCCTAACTTTTTACAATCCCTGCATTCCTTTTGTGATTTCCGGGACTTTCCTGCCTCCTCATACAACTCGGGGTCCCAATGCCCATAAGGGAAATAATCAGGTGACTCCTCCAACCCCTCGGGGATTCCTAGCACCATAGCCTCAGTTACTGGGGCCATGGCCTCCCGGGTTCCCTCCTCATGGAGTAATGTCTCAAACCCTGGGAAGTCTTGACCCACCAGTACAGGATGCGCCAATCAAGGGAGGACCCATACCGTGACCTGCCTCTCCTTCCCCTGTGCTTCCACAGTAACTAGCACCTTGAGGTAATAAAACACTGTGTCATGGACACAGGTGATCCCGGTACATTTCTGGAAATTAATTTGGGAGGGTTGCACCAAACTGCGAACTATAAGGGTCACCTCACTCCCTGAGTCGACAAGGGCCATAATGGCCTGTCCATTTACTTTAACCACCCAGGTGAATCGGTGTGAAGTGGTGACCACCCCTACCACATTAATCAAATGGCAATCGCTCAGTGGGGACCCACCCCAGTTGCACTGCATTGGTTCAACCCCATTCAGGCAGTTGGCAATTACATGTCTCCGCTCCCTGCACCCTTAACAGAGGTAGCATTTTCAGGGTGATCCTGGACCCTTTGGGCTTCTAGGGGAGGTCAGGTCCCCCTCTATTTTCAAGCCCAAAAGTTCCTTTGTGGCCTCAGAGCGCTCTTCGGTAGTCCTTCTCCCAGGCCCTGTCTGGTCTGATCTCTCGGGGGCTCAGTATCTCTGGTTTGTAGTCCACCCCAAGTCCTGGGGGTAGCCGACTCCAATGTCTGGGGAAAGTTCCTTCATAGCAAAATGCCACTCCACCAAGGTGACCAGTTCATCACAGGAAGTGGGGTCGGCCTGTTCAACCACTGCCATAGGCTGGGCGGTAGTCCTCTTAAGAACCAGTCCATTACCAGGAGCTCCATGATTTTGGCAGCGCTATGGAGCTCGGGTCACAACCACTTCTTGGCCAAGTAGAGGAGGTCATACATCTGCAACCGTGGCTTTGCCAACTCCTGGAATCTCCAGCTGTGGTACCTCTGGGCTCGAAGGGCTGCAGTCATGCCAGCACGGGCCAAGATCTCTTCCTTCAGCCTTGGATAGTCAGTGGTGACTCCCTCATCCAGATCATAATATGCCTTCTGGGCCTCGCCGCACAAAAATGGAGCTAAAATGCCAGCCCACTGTTCCGGAGGCCATAATTCACAAGTAGCTGTCCTTTCAAAAGTGAGCAAATATGCTTCACTGTCATCAGCCATCGTCATTTTCTTCAGACAGTGGGAAGCCCGTATAGTCCGGTAACCCTCTGGGGTAGGCCCTCCCGGGCGACCTTCTCCTGGTGTGATGCTTTACCATTTCCTGGAGAACAGCGTGGTCCTGGGCCATCTGTGTAAGCAGCAACTGGTTCGTCTCTTGTTGAGCCTGGGTAGCTTCCTGCTGGGCTGCCATAGCCTGGATCAAGGCTTTCACCACGTCCTCCATGCCTGGTCTCTTTTACTCTGGGGTGGTTCGGATTCCAGCCAAATTCTACACTGACCTGATCCCACTGCTCACACCACGTGTGACAAGGTGCAACCTCGCCATGGGATTCAGGATCAGCTTCGCGGTGGTTAAGGAGTCTCAGGAAGACCAGTTTGTTAACATCAAACCAACCAGGTATAGTTTTATTTTCTTAATATGGTTGGTGACACAGAACTTTGGGCTTCTACCCTTTTCCTTTTTAAGCCCCACCAGGGAAAATGAAACAAAAACAGAAATAAAGAGGCCTAGCTCCGGGTGGGAGTGCTGACTAAACAATCCCCCACCCTAACTAGAAAACCCCCTTTTCCAGAAGGCTAGACCTTCTGGAAGAGCACAAACAGTAAAACGGAAAACTCACAATGGAAATAACTTTTTTCTTTTTGGCCTAATTCAGGAGACCAATCTCCTGAGGGTTGCTTAAGGGACTCCTGTTCTGGAACACATCCAAACAGCTTGTCAGCCCTCTACCTCTGCAGCAACTGCCTGCTGGCTTTTTCCTCCTGTTTTTAAAGCTCTCCTGTCTGTGTAGCTGCAGCTAATCAGCCAAATCAGCTGCAGCTGTACCCTAACTATCTTACTCAGGGAAACCCCCTCTCCTCCAGTACCTGAGTTTACCACATAACATATAGTTTTAAGGCAGGTATTACAAACAGTGTTACAACAGTGTTGTGCATAATAGGTAGAAAAAGTGAACAATGATAAATGCTGGGTTAAAATATCTTGGATAGGATCAAACCCATTTTTTGGTTGGTAAATAAAACTATTCTGCTCTTCTACCTTTCTTTTTAGCAGATTATTGCTTTGAAATGTATACCATTCTTCCTCAGATCCAGTGGCCTGTTCATCCTCCCTTGTTCTATTTTTATTAATTGGGGTATGTGATTTTGTGTCAGACCTTTCTGGTTGATGTGTAGCCCCACAATTGCTTAAAGAGCCCTTATTAGTCTTAGAACTATTTTTCTTTTGCTACTTTTTTTCTGGTGTTCCTGACCTTTGTTGTTTTTGTACATTAGTGGTTTTACTACATTTTCCTTTCAACCTTGCTGCCATATCCTTTTGGCTTGACTCAATTGCTACCAATCTGTTATTAAACATTTGTATCTCTGATGGGCACCTTAGGTGGCCACCTAGTTTGCCTATCCTGAAGGCTGGCCCTGTTTGTAATGGCAGTCCGGATTTTTTTTTATTCTACAAAAGACACTGATATCTTAGTGTTCTGTGTCCTAATTGCCAGCTCTTTTGTGGTAGTAGTCTTATAATGCACAGTTGCTGACCAATCAGAGAACAGTACTATCTCCACTCATTATATAAAGAGAAGATACCACACCACTACAATGCTGGTGAGAAGAGAGGAGCAGCTAAGGGCCAGAGCATGATTATGTAAATTGGATTTTGTTTTCTACATCACTAGAATGTGCCTAAAACTACTTTTAGATGGGACAATTTTAAGCTAATGTATTCTAAACCATACTTTGATTCTACTGCACTGACATCAGCAGGCATGTAAAGAATACTTTACTGAGTATTGTTTTAAGCTGCACAACAAAACAGAGCCAAAACAGCAGGCCATATACTGCTGCTCAGGCTCTGTCAGGGCTTTTCATTCACTTAGCAGCAACTTGTCAGCTATGCTATAGTTAAAATGCCAAGGCTACGTGCTATTAGAATCTCTTTGTTTCAGCTAGAAATTACTATCATTTGAAAGAGGGGACTGTTGGCATAGAAATTCCAGTTCTATGGCTGGAAGAGCAGGTAGGGTATAGTAGACATGTGGGAGGAACTGGGAATTAAAGCATTGTCAATGGGCACTGATTAGGGACTCCTGTTTGCTACCTGTGATCTCAGTCTTAGAAGCATAGCTCCTACTGATGCACTGTTTATGGGGGGGGGGTGATATTGTGTTTCTGCCAGTAGTAATGATGACTACTTATGGTTTCAGCTGGCAGGATAAAAACAATTCCATAATATATTGAAATAATAATTTTTAGTGGCAGCAGCCAATGAGGCTTAAAGCCTACTGTCAGACAAAAATCCAGGAGAACCAAAGAAGCAAAGGACCAAGCAGCAAAGTGGAGGACCTATCCAGTGGCAATGATGACTCAGGGAGGAGCAAGTTTAGGGAGCCACCCGGTGATTGGACCAGCAGATCAGAGGACATGGCAATGCAGCAGGACCATGCTTCCAGTTGTAGGCTAGGATTGTAGTAGTAATAGTAGTATGTGTTATTTCTTTAAGGCACCCTTCCCCGAAGGCTCAGGGTGCCTTGACAAAAAATAAAAACAAGCAACTTATAACAGTATAGACAACTACCTTATATAAATAAATATAAATTAAACACTCTAACAGATAAATATACCTTATAAGTCTAAACAGTAAAACTCCTAATCATAGCTTAATCATTACTTAGCCCCTGAAGGCTTGTTTGAAGAAAAAAGACTTAAGCTGCCATTTAAATATTTCTAGGGAGGGGACCTCCCTCAGGTACCCTGGCAGAGAATTCCAGAGGATCGGTGCGGCCACCTTGAAAGCCCAATCCCGGAAGACTTAAGTCTGGCTCTGGGGACCTTCAGGAGGCCTTCCACCACTGACTGGAGAGAATCTCCAGGGGCATAGGGATGCAGAAGCTCCCTCAGGTAGCCTGGGGAGATGTGCCAGGGCACTGGCAGCCAGTGCAGTTCATGCAGCACCTGCATAATATAACAGGATCTCAAGACACCCATCAATAGCTGGGTCACAGCATTCTGCAAGAGCTGCAGGCACTGCATCGCACACCCCTGACCCAGAAGTACAGTGCATTACAATAGCTGAGCCTTGAGGTAACAAATGTGTGTGTCAGTGTGGCCAAGTCTTTAGGGGGGATAAGGGATCTTATTCGGACTGGAGTAGGAAGAGGGGTGACTGCCACTGTAGGGTCCCCCAGGGACCAGAGGGGTATACAAGTTAGTAATTTACAGAACATTTAATAAAAATTACAGGACCAAGTAGGCCCAGGAAGAGGTTAGGTGGTAATTTCAGGTAGACTGACTAGGCTGAGCAGCCAGAGCTCTAAACAATGGTACAGTAGAATGTGATTGTTTTTTCCTTTGCTTACATGGCAGTATTACAAATAGAATGGCTACATCTTAATGGGGGCTTTCCAGGGCTCCAAGCTCTCCAGACCAACAGAGGGTTCTTCAGGATTCCAATATGTACAGAGCTCTGGGGGTCTCCAGGATTCCAATCTCTACAGGGCTCTGGAGGATCTTCAGGATCAAATCTCTACAGGGTTCAGGGGGTGGTCTACAGGATTCCAACCTCTACAGGGCTCTAGGGGAGGTCTCCAGGATTCCAATCTCTATGGGGCTTTGGGGGGGTCAGGGTTTGTGAGGATCTCTCCAGGATTTTGGGGGTGGTGGGCTCTCTAGGGCTCTGGTGAGGGGAGGGCTGTCCAGGGCTCCATTGAATGGGCTCTCCTGAGCTCCAAGGGGGAGGGGTCTCAAGGGCTTAAAACTCACCATAGCACTGTAAGGGATCAGTGGAGTGGTTGTCTGAACTACTATAACTTTGAGTTGTGCCACACAGCCAGTGCAAGAGGCATGGCTAAGATAGTACCACTGTGTGCTGCTAACTCCAAGTCACATAATTATTGATATGGGGAAAGGGAACATGTTTAAAATGAAAGTTTCTAACTTGCTGGCTGGCAAATAAATATTGAATTAAATAATTACTGTAGCATATAGTATATGTATCTATGATGGAAAATCAGTATTAGTGGGAAGACTGTTCCAAAGAACAAAAGCAAAAAGAAGTAATTTTGATGTTACAATTTTCAGTGCTTACAAGTGTCATTGATTAAAACTTGAAATGACTAGCTTTTTATAATGGTGACTGGAGAGTGCATATCAAAGTAAGGAAAAAATTAACGGATGTAAAAGCAATTGAATGCAGCTAGGGATGGAATTTCAAGAGAGCTCTCTAATGCTCTAGTTACATTTAGCTGCTTTTATGTCATTCATTTTTTTCTGACTTTGATAAGCATCCCCAGGCACTACCATAAAAAAATCTAGTCTTTTTAAAGTATTGTGCATACTTGATTTAGTAAAAGCTCAGTATCACTCTTTCTTACATTTTTTTTTTATTCATAACTCCCTTTAAAGATTAAATTCCTCTAGGCCATATCAACTGGGCCTGCAGTTAAATTATATCACCGCTGGCAGCCAGCAAGATGGCAGCCTAATTTCTGAGCTCTGAACTTCTTATAAAATCCATCAGCATCCATGAAGATAATAACGCACACTTTTGCTACACTAACCCAGACTGACAGCCACTCAGCTGGGCATCCTAAGCAGTTCTGTTGATAGCCTGCTTTGGTCCAAGTTTGGTTTGTAGTTCACCACTGAAACTCCCACAAATGTTACCACTCTGGTCACCCAGCAAAAAAAGGCTCCTAAAAATGCATCCTCTTGGCCGGTGGCAGCAACCCAAACCTGAAGGAAATATACAGGTAAAACACGTTTGAAATAATGATGGCCCAGATGGAAAAAACTGGAGGTGGTGACCTAAAGGACCTCTGCAGATATAGTGGACATGCCACAAATAATTTATATGTCTAAGCAGCACATTGCAGACACAGAAGACAGATAATCTAATGAATTATTTTATTTATTTATTTAAAATGTTACACATTGAACCCAAGATTGTTTCCAGGTGTGACCCGGGGAAAAAAAGGAAAGCTGGTAGTGCAAAATATGACTGAATACAATTTAAATAAAGCATACAGGTAGTAAAAGCACAAGGTGCATGAAAATTACAATTAAGCGAGTAATAAGGATTGAACTAATGCATGGATATAACACGATGAAATGGCACAGGCAAAAAACTATAAGAAGTAACTAAGATAAGTAAGGGAGAAGGGAGAGAATGTGTGAAAAGGTGGGGAGCAAGGCAGTTGAGGCATGCAAATTGCAAACAGACAGGTGAGGCAAGAGTAAAGTGCATAAGGAGACAAGATTAAGGAGGGGCAGAGACAGCCTTACCCCGACTGCATGGAGGAAGAAGAACAGGAGGCGGGGGATTGGGAAATAATGCATTTTAAACAGTGCAGAGAAGTAGCTAGATGAAGAGAGCTTGGAAGAGAGTTCCAGAGGTATGGGTAAAGGTAGAAGAAGTCTGTCTGCCCCGAACTGGATAGAGGACAGGGGAGAGAGAAGGTGCTGGGGTCTTTGGAGCATAGCAGATAGGAAGAGGGTGATGAGGGGGAGAGGAGAGGTAGGAGGGGAGGGATCCAAACCAGAATTTGGAGATATGGGTGTTGATGTGGTGCTGCTGGTGAAGGTAAAGAGAAGGAAGGAAGAAAGGGAGAGGGAGGAGCAGAGGTGACAGTGGTGAGGGTGGAGGGGGGAGAATTAGAGACAAAATGACAAAAGGCATTGAAGAGGAAGTCTAATCTAGAGAGGGATGAAGTGGGGTGACCCAAAAGGCTACATCAGCATAGTCAAAAACAGGGAGGATCATTTCAGTAAGCAGCTCATGGCAGACAGCAGGAGAGAGGGAGTCTTTGTTCTGATACATGGTTCCTAGTTTGGGCCTGAGTTTGGAGTGAATGTAGTCAATATGGGAGAAGTCAAGTCAACTGTCCAACCAGATGCCAAGATATTAGTTTTTTATACTTTCTTTGTTGACACATATCATATTACAATCATAGTGTGACAGTTGCAGTCAATTAGTCAGACTGTACAGTTTCATAACAACAGAGATATAAAAATTTGAATCCAAAAACAAAATTGATTGAATGGAACAAAAACATACACATTACTCAATTAATAGAAATGGCACTACCCTGGGTGTGTGTGTGTGTGTTTGGGGGTACAAATCCACATCTCATGGTAGTCTGCACTCCAGAAGTCAATGATTGTCCCACTTTTGCAGTTCAATTAAGTATTCAGACTCAAGACATTAAGTTTGTCAAACTAATATAACAATGATAGGGAGAACAGTTATCATATATTGTATCCCTAGGTAACAGAAAATGTTTGAACATGAAACTGACATACCCAACTAAATGGTCCATTCTGTCACCTCAAGGGATGGTGGTACTTTATACCATACCAATCTCCCATATTTGGTGTCAGTTCCCATCTAGTCCAGTGTGTCATAAACCCTGGCATTCTATCCTGGACCTGAAGGGTAAGACATTCCATCTCTGAGATGCAGTTAACGACTTCCTCCAACTTAGTTCCCAAGGGAATTGTCTGCTGCAGCCATTTTCTAGTAATGACCTTAGAGGCTGCAACCACACAGATGCCCCACAGGTAAAGTGCCTCCCTGCCCCACAAACTCCTAGGGAAGACCAACAATTAAATGTTGAAACAAGAGAAGTGCTGAAATTGTAAACACTTTTGAATTCGTCCAATCACTTCAGTCCAAAAAAGGTGCAACACCTGGCAGTCCCAGAATACACAATAGTGAGAAGCATGGGTCTTCTCACAGAGTCTTCAGCAACCTGCCTAAATGTGGCCATCTTATTTGGACTGCAGCACTGGGGTAATTAAATATCTGGTGCGAACTTTCATAGCAAATTCCCGCCACTGCAGGGAAGATGCTGTTCTACTAGTTTCCACCCATATATTGTCCCACTTCTTGGGCATTAATTGAATTCTGGCCTCATCTTGCCACTTGTCTATAATGTATTGGACCTGAGACTTCTTAATCTGCAGCAAGGGCTGGTAAAGAACCAAAATTGCCCCCTTCTGCTAGAATGTGTGAAGTAGAGAGGGAAGGGACAGGCTCTCCTGGGAACTCTCTGGTGTCTGTTCCTCCTCTTGATGAAGGCAAGACAAAATATAATTTCTAATCTGAAAAAAATCTAAATCTGTCTGTCACAGTCCACCCAAAAGCTTTACGACAGTCCTCAAAGGTGTGTAGTATAGGGCCAGTCAAAATTTGGTCTGGGTATTGCAAACCTCAAAGAGCCTGTTGTTTATACTATAGATCCAGAGAAGCCGGGGAGAAATGAAGTGTACCACACAAGCCATCTGAACCTCCATAGATGAGGAGAGATCCGAGGATTTTTACAAAATTGTCCCCATGCTTCCCAGGTAACATGCATTGCCGGATATGTGATGTGGGAGAGGTTCTTGCTTAAGCTCATGTACAACAATAAGGCTGATATGGGAATCTGTTCTACCATGTCCAGTTCTATGGTTTTCCAGTGGGCCAGACAAGTAGGATCCGACCACAGAAGGGCATTTTTCACCTGTGCTACAAGCCATTAAGCCTCCATGTCCAGTAAAGCCCGGCCTTCCCAAGATTTACTGGGCTGGAGATGCCCCCGTACTCGGGGTTTCACATCCACCCAGAAAAATTTAAAAAGTTGCCTTTGTATTTGATGAAACTAGACCTTAGTTAAATATACTGGGGCATGTTGAAAAATATATAGATATCGAGGGAGAATGTTCATCTTGACAATCTGAATATGGTTATGGACTGGGAATGGAAGAAGGGACCATCTTCGCATGTCAGTTTGGATAATCTGTAGTAATGGAGCAGAATTATCATCATAAAGATGGACTGTATTGGCCCTTAGATAGATGCCTAGATATTTACATTTAATAGTAAGTAACTGCAAAAACCAGCACAACTGAGGCAGAGGAACAAAAAAGTATACCAGCTTTATTCACAGATAAATAATTAACGCCTAAAGATACATCCACAAGTGCAGGCAAACAAACCTCTACCGGTTTTGATCTCACATGATCGTCATCACCTCCTGAGCTCTGGATCACCCTTGTCACCCTACATTGCACCCCCTCCAACAATTTGATATCCTTCTTCAGGAACGGGCACTGGTACCGCATGCAGTACTCCAGATGAGCAGGGACCTGTATAGGGGAAGGATCATCTCCCTATTCCTGGAGGAGATTCCTCTTACTACACACCCCAGCATCCTATTGGCCTTTGCTGCTGCCTTCTTGCACTGAGCAGAGTTGTTCATGCTGTCCATTATAACCACCCCCAGATCCTTTTCCTCCTCTATACTTTCCAGCTGCACCCTTCCCAGCTGATAGCTCCTCCTCTGGTTTCTCACTCCAAAGTGCAGTAACTTGCACTTCTTGGCACTGAACCCAGCTGCCATGTTTCTGACCTCTCCTGTAGTCTGGTCAGGTCCTCCTGCAGCCGGTTCCACCCTTTGATGTCATCTGCCACTGCTCCCATCAGCAAACAGTCTGATCCTACTCCGGACCCCATGTGAGATTCAGCTACGAATATCCCAAACAGAACTGGTCCCAGTACCAATCCCTGTGGCACCCTGCTCGACACTTCCCTTGGTGATGAGAGCCCCCCACTACCTCCCTCTGCTGGTATGCATTCAGCCAGTTACTGATCCCATTTGACCATCTGAGATCCCACCCCTATGTATTCAAGCTTCCCCCCAGCCTCCTATGTGGCATGGAATCAAAGGCCTTGCTGAAGTCCAAATACAATACATCCACTGCATTGCTCTTGTCCAGTTCCCTGGTCACCCAGTCATAATACTTGATTAGATTTGTCTGGCAGGACCTGCCTGAAACAAATCCATGTGGATGACTTTCCTGGAGACCATTGTCCTCAAAGAAGGTCACCAGCCTCTCGTTTAGGATTGTGTCCATGGGTTTTCCCACAATCGATGTGAGGCTCACTGGCCTGTAGTTTTCTGGTTAGTCCCTGGGGCCACTCTTGTGAATGGGCACTACACAGGCCATCCTCCAGTCCTGTGGTACACATCCTGTGTCCAGGTAGGCATTGAACAGGTCAGTCAATGGTCCTGCCAGGATCTCCACTATCTTCTTGAGTACCCTAGGGTGAATGCCATCTGGTCCTGGTGCCTTGCCACCCTTAATGCCCTCAAGCCCTCCCTAACCCTGTCCTCTGTAATCCCTATGTCAGTCACTCTCCCCCTCACTACCCACCCTACCCCCTCTTGGGTTTATCTTCCTCCCCTTTCTCCTCTGTGAATACAGAACAGAAGTATTCATTTAATGCCTCTGCCTGTTCCCCCCTTCTCCACCCACCCTCCATCCTTCCTACTCCTCACAATCTGGTCCTTGTTCTTCCTTGTTTCTCTAATGTATCTGAAGAATTCCCTCTCTCTTTCCTTAATACCCTGTGTCAGTCTCAGTTCTCTTGAGGCCTTGACCACTCTGACTAGCCTGGTAACCTCCCCGGACTGCTTCATATACTCATACTTGTCAACCTCACCCCCCACCGATTTCTTCATCTTCTGAAATTGCCTCCTTTTGGCCCTTACTCCCTCAATAACCTCCTTAATCAACCAACTGGGCTTCTTTACTCATCCCTTCTTACTCTGCATCTTTGTACATGTCCCAGTGGCCTCCTTCAGCTCTCTTTTAAAAATGTCCCACTTTTGACTATCGTGCATGTCTTGATGAATGCCTGCCAGATGCTTGCCCAAAATTTGCCCCATCCTGTTAAAGTTTGCCACTTTAAAATCCATCACCCTGGTCCCTGTACCCCCTGTTTCCCTACTTATATTAAGCATTAGCCACACTGAGTGGTGGTCCCTCCCAGCCAGAGGGTCCTCCAGCCCCAGATCTTGTATAGCCTCTCCATTTGAAAGTACCAAGTCCAGAGTCCTCTCCAATCTAGTTGGCTCATTTGGCTAGTTGGTACCAATTATACCAGGAAGCTATCCTGAAATGCATCTAGTATGACCTGCTCCCTCATGCTTGTGGTGGCTGTCGTGCTCCAATCCACTCCAGGTAGATTGAAGTCCCACACCACCATTGTGTTCCCCTTCCTACAGACCCTTCTGATTTGCTCAGCTAGCTCTCTGTCCAGGCCCTCCACTTGTGCTGGGGGTCTGTATACTACCCCCATTCTCAGTGCCCTCCATCCCAAGTCCTGTCCTCATATGTTGAAACAGCTTTATTCATTACCCATAGTTATAGTTAAAGTTAATGGTCTTACTTCTTCACCCTTTTCCCTGGAAAGGAGCACTAGACAGGGTTGCCCTTTCTCCTCTTTACTTTTTGCCCTTTACATTGAGCCCCTTGCTTCCCATATCTGTCACTCTCTATCTGTTTCGGGGGTCCCTTTAGCGGGAGGTACTTTAAGATTTCTTTATTTGCAGACAATATTTTGTTAACCCTGATGTGTCAGTGCCATTGATGTTTGAGCTGCTGGCTACATTTGAGATGTTAGCTGGGTTTCACTTAACTAAGGATAAAACTAAAGTTCTTACTTTCCATTACCGTCCCTCATCTTTACTCTATGAAATTCTCCAACTACGCTGAAACAGGACTAGTTTGAAGTACCTGGGAGTGGTTATCCCTTCAAATTGGGCCCTTATAGAATTATTACATTTTGAACCCTGAACTGCCGTACTAGAAGCTGATTTGAGACATTGGTCAGATTTTCATTTTTCATTACTTTAGAGGGTGGAGATTGTACATTTCAACATTTTACCATGGATTCTGTATCTATTTCAAACTTTGCCAGCTATTCCCAGTCCTTTTTACGTCCATGATTGGCAGCGTATGATTTCTCACTATCTATGGTCTGGTTGTAAGACTAGAGTTAGGCTAGCGGTCTTGCACTTACTCATAT
The DNA here is from genome assembly GCA_016271365.2 of Neoceratodus forsteri. Taxonomy (NCBI): domain Eukaryota; kingdom Metazoa; phylum Chordata; order Ceratodontiformes; family Ceratodontidae; genus Neoceratodus; species Neoceratodus forsteri. Next base: position 626,630,521 of record JADMNL010000023.1, on the reverse strand, counting down.
CTGAAGGTGATCTTAACCTTCCAAATTTACTGTGGTATGCGTATGCAAGTCAGCTGAGCATTCTTTGTTTATAGCTATCAGGTTCTCATCACAGCTATTGGAAAGATACTGAGTTTGTAATTAATGACCTCTGTAATCTGACCCAAACTTCATTTTCAACCCCGTCACAACACCAACCTATTATGAAATTTTGTCAGGTTCACTCAAATTCCATTTTATGTTTTGCATAAACTACAAAAACATCTTACTCAAGAGGAGCAGTTTCTGTTGGCAGCACTAGAGTGGGACACATGGAACCATCTAACAACATCTGATATAGTTTTGCAACATTGGGCTAGGAGAGGCCTCATTTTCTGCCATCAGGCAATTCAGTCACAAGGGCTTTGTTTATTTACAGAACTGCAAGTGCAATTTTTCCATTCCTACAACTGATTATTATTGATATTTACTATTACGTGCCTATATCAATACATTGCCAGCCTCTTAGAGAATCCCCTTGGATAACCTATTACCCTTTATTGTTCTAATTCACCGTCACCAAGATGGGGAAATATGCCCACACCTGATAGATTACATTTATTCTGCCTTTCTTCCTTGTCTGTCTGACACTACATTATTGATTTTAGTCAGATGGAATGATGAGCTGAAACAAGTCTACAATTTTAAACAATGGGACAAATATAGTTTAGTTTCTTTTTAGCTTACAATTTCTCTTTATCTAAAAGAGTTATCTTGGAAGTGCCAGATGTGTAATATGGTTTAATCCTTGATGGTTTCAGCATTAGGACCATAATTGGGGTCTAACTCAGTGACTACTGTCCATCCCCTCCAGTGATACACCTTCGAGTCTTACTCTAATCAGCAATACAGGGGAGCCATCTCACTAGATCCCACAAGACTACAATAGTATTACCACCCCATGTGGTGGAAGGGGACAGGACACACCATGCAACTGTTCACTTCAGTGTTGTGTTCCCCACCCAGTGGGGAAGACTATGTTGATCAATGGGCTGGGTATGCCTTCATAATTTACCTTGGTCAGAAATTCTAAGGACCCATAGATAAACAACTGTAGAACAGGGTTTTGGTTAGTCTGGATTACACTTATAGGGAATTCCATTTGATATTAATCATAAGTCTACCCCAAGCAGAGATTGTGGGCACCTTGACCGTTGCACACCTGGTGACAATAAGAACTTCTCAGCTCAAGTGCTGTGAGGGGAGTGGGGTGGGGGAGGGGAAGAGGGTATCTGGGTCTTGGTTCCTTATGGTTATGTTCTGCTATACTGTTGAATTCATTTTATGCTGAACTGTTCTGGAATGTTGGAACAAGGGGAGGGGAGCCTCTCAGGGAAAGGGAGAGTTGCACTTGAATACTGTATCTAATGGACATGGGGGATGGGTAAAAATACCAAAATTAGAGATTAACCTAATTAATCGAAATGCTAGAGGGTTAAACTCACCTGTCAAGAGGAAAAAGGTATGCGCGCATCTAAAAAAAATTAAGCCATAGGTTGCATTCTTGTAGGAAACCAGGCTGTCCTCACATGAGATCTCAAAACTGAAAAGGAATTGGGTTGGATGGGAGGCCTGTAGTGTGGCCCCGACTAAGAAGGCAAGGCAAGGCAAAGGCAAGCAAGACAAATTTTATTTTTCAGGCACCCAATCCCAGAGGCTCTGAGCACCATACAATCAGAATACACTAAAAAATAGTTAAAACATAACAATTAAAATACAAAACTTATCAATTAAGAATACTTAAAAACAGAACACCCAAAATGGGAGGCTTGACCTAGCAGCAGATTTCTGAAGGGGCCATTCTTCCAGAAGAAGAAGAGGTGGTATCAGTATTGTTTCACAAAATGTTGGGGTAGACATTTTCTCAAATCAAGAAGGACAAAGATAGGAGATAGTTTTTTGTTGCTGCAGGGACAACAAAGGGGCCCCTCATATTGGACAATATCTATGGCCCTAATTCAAATGACCCAGCTTTTTACCACTTGATCAGTCAGGAATTCCTTGTGTTTAATACCTTGCACTGGTCAGTATTGGGGGGCGGGTAATCTGACTCTGAATGCAGAGATAGAAGTGGAGGAAGGGTGGATTCAAAGGTGGTTAAAACAGTGGAGCACTCTATGATGCTGAAATACACCCCATCATCATTTCAGACAATGCCACTCTGGTGTAGGAACAACATTTAGTTATAAAATATTTTATTATAATTTGTTTTACTTTGCAATATTTTATAATCACTATTTTAGATCAATAAATGCTTAATTAATAATTAGGGCAATTTGGAGGTCGTACTAAGGCATCTGGTCATCATTCTTGTCCACATGAGCTCTACAAGCAAGAAAAAACTGCTTATATGAATTCTAAAACAGGGAAGATGTTCTGCCTAAGTGGAACATGGAGAAAAAATTGGTCTAGTTTTAAAATTCTCCATTTGAACTAAGGACTGACCTAAAACTGGCCTCTGTAGGCTGTAATATTACCTGCACTTTTGGATATCTGCTTGCAATAGGCTTATAAAAACAAGGACCAGAGATGTTCCTGTGGTGACCATATGTCAAAATGTCCCTTTGGTTGAAATTTATGATGCTGGTTCAGCAACTGTCTTCAGGAAGGAAAAAAAGACTGCTGAGTTTACATAAACTGCAGTAGAAGAAAAATACTTTTGTTCCTTGCAAAACTATCTTTGATGCTGCCAGTATGAAACTTATATAGTGAATAGAGTACATTGCAACTTGTTGATTGGCCAAATTATGTAAATACAGCTGATGGGGGATCACAGTTATATTCTTGGATGTCCTGGAACCATAATCTCCAAAATAAGCATATCAAGTTTATTCTTAAATGAAAGATGGCATCATAACAAGTTCAAAGATATAATTTTTGTGTGTGCAACTTTTTGTTAAACAGAAATAAACCATCTGAAAAAAGTATGAAAAACAAGATTTGACAGTTTGATGGATGTGTTTTCTTAAAATAACAAAGATCCATTTGCCTACAATGGAATTCCATGCTTTTAAGAAGTCTCCTAAAGGATTTTCTAGACAAAATGTACCATATTTTAAAGCTGGGGACATGAGAAGCAGAAGTATTACTTTGTAAAAGACTTTGCTCAGAATTTAAGTTATAGTCATTATTAACTTATCTCAGGAAATATTTGTCTCACAGACCTGGAATACATCTCAAAAGACTGATTTTAATGAGCTGAATTTGAAAATGTTTATATAAAGACGGTATCATGCTGCATCCAAAAGTAATGAAGAAAAGTAATTTTAAGTTTTAAAACTAAACTCTGAACAGAGTGGCAGTCCTTGAAAAGGGTAAAAACCACCCCTACATCATTTGCATGATCCAATCAAAGTTGGTCAGATTTGAAGGAAATTATGTCAGGACGATGCTCTGACCAGAGATAAAAAAAACTGAACAGTAGCAAATCCAGCCCAGATCTTGTCTATACTTCATGCTAGAATGATCTGCTGCTGATGTTGAGGACATTTTTGCTGTTAAGGACTGTTTTTAAAAGTTCCCTCCAAAACCAGAACAAAAGGATGGAGACTACTTATTGATGTTTATCAGCCAAGAAGCAATTTTGCATTGCTGTGTTGATGCCAGAGAGGAGTCCAAAGTCCAGGGTTCGAGTGTGAGCAGGAAAAAGAACAAGAAACTACAGCAAGGTCCAGTCACTTAAGAACTTTTTATCATCCAAGAGGAGGAGAAGAAATCACCAAGATTTTGAAGTTAAAAGAAAGAAAGAAAACCAAGCCTCTACAAATAGCCATATGTCTGAGTATTATTTTAATACATTTTTGTAATATTCTAATTTGGCTTAGCTGGGGAGGTGGCATGGTAAACTTAACTTTTTGAATATAAAATCTTGGGGTACATGGTTAAGTTTATACTCTTTTTAAAGGGATATTAATATTCTGCATGCTATAGGGTATTGAAATAAGTTTTATACAGAAATATAATCCAAGACACTAATGTAAAGAGTCTGCAGGTTCTTATGCAAGAAGGTTATGCTATATACAAAAGCATGCTGAAGGCATGGTATACAGCTAATTCTATTCATTGTGTTGAATATTGCTTGTTTCTTTGTTGTTTTGCTTATTCTCTGGAATGTTTGTTTTCTTTCATTTTCTGAAACCTTTGTTGTTTTATGTTTAAATTGCTTTATACTATATTTACAATATTTAATATCTATGCAAATTTTAGTAATAAGAAGAATTGTACAGGGACAAATAAAATCTTTTTTTTCCTACATATTAGATGTGGGTGTGACAAAAATGGTTTTCCAATTATCTAGAACTTATACACAACAGGTATAAAATAAGACTTAAGCCAGTATTATAATTATTTATATAATTATACACATTTTGTGACATGGAGCTAAAGGCCTAGCCCAGTGCCCATAATAAAAATTGATATTCTGACCTATTGTTATGACATTTTGGGGTCTCTCATTCACGGGGTTAATTGTTTAGTTAATAACAGTCCACACCCAAGTGTGTATGTGAAATAGATTATTATGATTAATTGCAAAATTACTGAGTGGCATAAATATTTGTTCTGTTTTTGCTTCTTAATGAAAGCTAAATATATCCCTAGACAAAGTGAGAAAAGAGAGAAAGGAGTAATTGTCTGACTAACACTGCAAGTGGCAAGAAAAAGACAATTGAAGCATCATAATGAATATTTGGTTATTTAAACTGTTGTGTTGCATAAAGGTTATCGCTATGTAATTGTTGCTCAAAAGGATACTGCTATCATTGTCAGTTGAAACCCCCTTCAGAAATGTTCACCATAACCATCAAATGTGGGTGCTCGAATGGCAACATGTTTATTGATACATTATTTACAATTATGTTATTTCTTAATTCTTTGTATTCCAACACATTTCACAGTTCAGTTAATTCAATGTCCATGAGTGATTAATCCATTCAGCATCTGTTCGGTTCCACTTCTCCATCCAGACCTCCCTGTTCCTTCTTCTCATGGTCTGGACTCCTGATCCAATCCCCTCATGCCATTTACACCATCTTATCCATCCTACAACCTCCTAGGCCCAGACGCTTAGATCCGGCCCCAGTACTGTACTTGCACATCCCCCTCCACCACCACCCTAGGCCGCCACCTCTGACACCACCCCTATCCTGAATAAATGGAGGGGGTGTACAGTCTTGGGTCCTCTCTGATGTACTGCATACCTTTCTTGAGTATCCTGCTTGCTTGCTATCCTGTTACCTGCCTGCCATCCCTGTACCTGAACCATGCCCCTCCTTTTCCCTCTGCTGACATTGTACTCAGCCATTGCTGCCACAGCACAAACTGCTGCCCTGACTTGCTTTGGAATTACCACCTCCATTCCTCTACTAAACTGGTCTGTCTTGCAACTGGCCAGGTGGACTGCCATTCCGTCTTCTGTGAAAGACACGTCACCCCTTTGTAAACTGCCGGCCCCAACCCTGTTATTATTTGCCACCACCTCACTTATCTGGAATACCCACCCTCAGCCATTAGTGAAAAAATGGCCTTGAATAGGCATGCCTCTTTGGCTGACAGGCATTCCTGTCCCAGAGCACCAAGTAGTCGCACCAAAATGCCCTCTGTAATAGGCTTCCTGGTGTCCGCCAGGCAGCCATGCCCACTCTGCCAACCCAAGAGCATCCATCTAACCTTCAGTCCCTTGGCTGGATCTGGCTAAGTCCTGTAGTTACAGGACCAACTGATCACCACTAACTGGACCCCCATTATGGTATGTGACATCCCTCTTCCCATTTCTTTACCATGTATTGCATTATCTATGCTTCTATGGCAGGCCTACTTACCTCCAGACCCTCCTGGTTCCAGAATTCCTGGAAGGCCCCCTACGTGCCCTTGTATGCAGTCTTGGCAGACCAGGAGTACTGATACAAAAGTCTGGCTCTCTGCACCCAATCTCCCACAGTTGGTCTGGTTTCCAGGTCTGCTGTGCAGCTACTTGAGGGGCCAAGGCCCAGAACCTGTCCAACTGAAGGTGGGAGAGACTGTCAGCAATTTCATTTCTGATACCATCTATATGCCTCACCTTGAAGGACAGATTAAGCTGTAGCCCCAGAAGTACCAGATGCTGCATTACCCTGGTGACTGTGTCTGCTGAACTCATTTGTCAGTTGATGAGCTCCACTACCCCTTTATCGTCACACCAGAATTCAATGCGCCTGCCCCACATCTCTCTGCCCATTGCCATCAGGGCTGCCAAGATAGGAAAAATCTCCAGGAAGGTGATGTCTTTCAGAAATCCAGTCCCCCTCCACATGTCTGGCAAGGCCTCTGACATCCATGACCCTTTGAAATATGCCCCCATCCCCTGTGACCTTGCTGCATCAGTATACAACTCCATGTCATTGCTGTATGTCCACTCCTGCCAAAATGTCACCCTATTATACCCATTCAGAAAGGCTTCCCACACTTCTAGGTCCTGCTGTATACCCTTTGTGATGTCCACCCAGTGATGGGGAAGTTTGACCTTCCCAGTGGCCCTTGCTAAGTGCCATGTAAAGGCCCTCCCCAGGCTAATGGCCTTGCAAGTGAAGTTGAGGTGCCCCAACAGTTGCTGAACTAATGCCAGCGGCACCCTCCTCATATCCTGCACCTGCACCTGCACCAGCAGCCCCCTAAGTCTTGCCACCTTATCCTCAGGTAGGAAGAAACATCCTTGTCCAGCATCCACCTTGATCCCTAAAAATTCTATCTTTCGTGCTGGGTCCTCTGTCTTCCTGCAGCTAATGGGATCCCAATCAGCTGACACATGTCCTGAAAATCCCTTAGCATCCCTTCAACCTCTCCTTTACTATCCCTGATAAATAAGAAATGATCTAGGTAGTGCACAACCCTCATGTGCCCATACCTGTTCTTGAATACCCACTGCATCTACAAGCTGAACACCTCAAAAGTGGAACAGGCCACCAAACAGCCCATGGGCATTGCTTTGTCAAAATAGAAACCCCTATCAACCTGAAAACCCAGCAAATCCCAGTCCAAAGGTCTCACCGACAACAAGCAGAATGCAGATTCTATGTCCATCTTAGCCAACCAGGCCCTTTATTAAGGTAATCACATAATCCAGAGAGGCATAGGACACCACCATTAGGTCATCCAGAATCCCATCATTTACTGATGCCCCTTCAGGATATAATAAATGTTGAATGAGCCAGAATTCACTTTGGCTGCTTCTTGGGTACCAACCCTAGAGGTGAGACCCAAACATCTGCACATGGCGGGGCCTCAAAGGGTCCTTCCACCCTCCCCGCCATAATCTCTTTCTTGATCTTCTGCTGGACCACCTCCTTCTTTCCCTTCACAGATCCCAAGTTCCTAGCCCCCATCTTCCTTCTCACACCATGGTAAACAATCCCAAAACCCTCCTGAAAACCCTGCCTCAATAGTCCCCCCCTTTCTTATCTGGATATTCGGCTGTCCAAGCATCTACAACCCCCTTTCTATGGGTGTCTTTGCCAATGCAAAGCCCCACCTTCCCCGTACTGCCTGGGTCTCAATTCCAACCATAGTTTGAGTTATAACTGCACCTGCCATTCCCTTTCAGCCCCACCTTTGTTGTTGCCCCTGTACCTTCCCCCGAAGCCACCCAAAAGGCTGCTCACTGTACTGTTGTGAGTCTCTCCAGTCACCATTGGCCTTGCACCCCAATACTGGGTGTTTGCCCTGAACACCCTGAGCATATGTGCTTAAACTTGCAGTTGCCCCAAATGCAAGAGGCCTTGTTGTAAGCCCAGCAGGTCTTCTCCACCATGCTAGTGCTGCTTCTGTTGCTGCCCTCTGCTCCCCCTGTATTCTGGCCAGACAAAGTTCTGACCCACAGCTCTATGTGGGTACAGACCCACTGCAAGTCTCCTTTCACCGTCATCCTCCTGCGAAAGGCCTCATCATATTTTAACCAACCACATCCCGTTTTTGCTTTATAAGCATCCTGTAAAATGGCTGTATATGTTAGTAGCGGGATTCCCAGTTCTGGTTGTTTCTCTAGTACAATATGTAAAATCCCACCTGCCATGTGTCTATGTTCTTCCCATTAAACCTAGCCTCTTTCTCCTTGTGCCCACCCACTGCTAGAGCCACAGCCATTTCTGACTTGCCCTCAGACTCCTTCTGCTTGTACTTCTTAGCCGTTTCCTCATCTACCAGCCCAAATATATCTATGTACTCTCCCATATTTTTTCCTTAATGGACGTCGACACATGGTCTCCCAATGTAAAACCCGGTGGGCCCTTGTAAAGTTTCCAAGCCTCCTTCTCCTTCACCTGTCCCACTTTATGTTATCTTGCCCATCATTCAACTTCTTTAAAGCTGTCTCCATCTTTTCAAACCCTTTCTCCCACATATCCCCAATAATGCCCTGCAGGTAATCTTAGACTGCCTTCATCAGACAAGTCCACCTTCTTACCAGCCCCTGTGCCTGGGTTCTCAGGCTCTGGCCTGGGTTCTGGCAGGGGCACTGGTGTTCGTGCCAGTTCAGGTGCTGGCCCCCATGGATGCTTTACGATTCGGCCTCCTCCTTTCTTTCCATCGGGCTTCATCCTCTTCTTTGAGGCCTCTTCCTCCTCTTCCTTTCTCCACACTGCTTCTATGAGCTCTTTGAATTTTCCCAGCAAAGTCTCTGCTTCACCTCTCAGCTGGGTGCTGGTAGATCACACTAATCTCCTTGGTGCCATTCCTATTAAAAACAACCCAGAACATATTATTGTCTGCTGCCTGAGCCCCATCATTGTCCTGGGATGCTCGCCTCTCTATTCCCTTTGCCTATCAGCCCCCAGTCCCATGTGATCAGCTGTTCTCCATCTGTTTCTCTTTTATTTTATTTCTTATTATTATTTCCTGTATTTTCTTTTAAGCTGGGCCCAATACAGACCCCCATTCCTTCACATGTGCCTCTGTACACACAAAATGGTGGGCACCAAAAAAAAAAAACTTGCCAGAAAATGGTGACCACTATGTGGTTGCTGGCTTCTATCCAACATGGTTGCCTTATTACACCTGGTGGCAGCTGGTTAATTTCTCTTTCTTTTATGTTCACCCACCTGACAAAATGGCGGCCACCATGCAGTTGCCCCACCCTTAGCTATCCCAGTGCTGCAGCCGGTAGCACCTTCCCCCCGGCGAGCCATTTCACCTTCCACTCCTTGCCTCACTGCTGTCCAGTACAGGGCCCAGACCAAACAAAGCCCTCTCTGCAGCATGCCCTCTACCACTCTGAGCCACAACTGCAGTCCAGGAAACAGCTTGCTTGCTTCTTCTTTTTTTTTTTGCTCATTCCCCCACCACAAGCTCTGTGTCCCATCCATCTTCTGGTCACCAACAAACTGTCCGCTCTGCTATGGCCCCCGCCCCCACCAAGGTATGGTCTGGCGAGTGCTCCTACCTCAGATCATACCACTGGGCCTCTCTTCTGCCCAACCTGCCTTGAGATTCCCCAACCACAGGCCTTGGCCTGCTGTACTCTTGCCAGTCCAGCTCTGAAAGAAAGCTAGCCCCCATTTCAATTTGATTGCCCCCTGAGCTGTGCTCTTGCCCTCCTACTAATGAATAATTTTATTATCTGCTGAGAGTTTTTCTAAAAAGCTTTCTCTGTCATCTGGGTTGCTTCCTCTAGCCTTGCTACAGAGCCAAATGGACCAATCATGTGCTCCCAACCACCCCTGAGTGGAAGGCAGTCACATTCATGACCTGGTACACACCCTCCACTCTGCCCCTCTGGACCACTGGCCATGTTTTGTGCCTGTACTCCATTCTGGCACTCCTTCCCAACAATGACAACTGGAGGCCAAAAGCACCCCTTCCCATGAATGAAAAAGCACCTGAAGGCCAACAATACCAGCACACTGAGCCAAGGCCCTCACAAATGCAGATCACTAGTCACAGAGGGGCAGAACTAAACACAGCTGTGGCTCAACTGTGGTTGGTATGTCCCCGGCCCATCAAGAGGCACAAGCCAAGCCACCCGATGCTACCTCCCAGCCTAAGTGATCCTGAAAGCCAACTGGGACTGAAATTTCAAACCATGAGGCCATGGGACAACAAAGAAAAACAAGGTCCACTGAATAAGTGGCTCCCTTTAAATTGGTGCCTACTTTCTGCGGCATGCGGACATCCTTCTGGGCACAAACCTTTGTTGGGTGGCTGCAGCCCAGCTGTGAAGATCAGCACCACAAATGTCCAAATCACAATGGTAAAGCAAAACTGAGGCCATGCAATATATGTGGGGTGCCCAAACCCATGTGGGCAAACCAGTGGCCTGTACCCATGCCATGTGGCCTTTGGCCTATCAGGTCCAAACTTTCATGGCCTGCAGGGCCAATCCACCATGGAGCGACTGAAAATAAACAAAACAGCAGCAGTGGAACAAACAAAAAGGCTGCCTGCCCTTGGTCAGTGTGCCCACTGGTCCCCACCTCATGCGGGAGGCCATCATGGGCCAAGACCCCAGCAGTGTAAACTGCTCTGCTACACAGGGCCCAACCAACAAAGCAATCATAAATTCATCAACATTTACAAAACAACCATAACTTACTTCAGCATTTTCATAAGGGATTCAGCCTCTCTGGAGGGGATCAGCCCCCCCCCAAAAAATTGAATACTTTACCTATATGTGTATCACTTGAGCCTTAATTGCCAAATGATGTGTTAAACAAATTTTGCAGAGACAGGGTGAGCTGATCTGTGCATGCCCTTATAAACCTTACTAGGACCCCAGGAAGGACCCCTGCCAAGCCCTTCCCCTTGGCCAGTCACCTGGTCATGTCTCCTCAGCATCACTCCTCTGCTTATCTCACCCCCTGACATCACTGTCCCTGCTTTCCATTCCTACCTATTCCCTTTCTCCTTCCCTCCCCCCTACCACCCCACCTCCACTTCATGCATTTCTTCAGAGGGCCAACTTGCAATTCAGGTTACCTTTTAATGGCAATCCTAGTTTTTGAAGTTTGGTGATTATTATTACAAAGCCATGACAGCCTTAAAGCAGCAGTGCAATGAAAATGAGTTAAAATTTGACCCCACTTTTTTCTTTCTAATTGATGCCAGATGTCTTCTCATTTAGTTTGGTGGTAACATTTTCAGTTTTCATTATCATTTAAGAATTTTATGAACATTTTAAAATAATTATTTCTCAAGAAAAAAAAGATGGCCACCTAATTTTTACATAGAAATAATACTGAGGATCCAAGGAGGGTAAGAGTCCAGACAAAAATGCAAATGTACAGTAAACAGCTTACATTAGCTTTTTGGAATAACTCTTTTTTTGCACTGCTGCTTTAACTGTGAGTGCAAATGTTCTTAACACTGAGTCAGTAATATATTCTCCAGCACAGTTGACTTTTATTAAAGGCAAAAAAGAAATAATAGAGAAGCTGAAAAAAATGCTACAGAATAAATCTTTTTAATGTGGCTATGACAACCCACCTCTCCCTCTGGGCTGAAACAGCTTTTAGAGAGTTGTCTGTCCTCGGGTATTCACTGCCACCAGACGGACTTTCCTTCCGGCACCTCTTTCAAGTGTACAAACTTGAATAATCAAACATGCAATTGCACAAGTTAAAGTCTGGTAGTGTGTCTCTCTCGGGTGGCAGATGCTACACAGAGTTTACCTCAGCCAGTGGAAACCAAATATTACCTTAGAAAAATTATATCACAGTCACAACTGTTGAGCAAATAAATAGCTTTTACTTAACAGAAAGTGCGCTGAGCATTTAAAGGATATATATTTACAACACAAGAGAATAACACTCATACAGGAAAAGTAAACAAATGTTTTTAAATAAGAGATGGCAAAAGAAGAAGGCTATTACTGAAATATGCTTTCACTAAACTTATCCTTCCCTGTCCTTACAAGAGACACTGGACCCTGTTCTAACTGCCAGCTCCCACGGACATAGCTACAAGGTAGGCTCCAAACTTATGTTTCCCCTTCCAGCTTCCAAAGTACAAGAGAGCCTTCTCTGTCTTTCAGAAGGTTATATACTCTGTGGAGAATAGGTCATTCCTATTCTCCCTTTAAATGCACCAACCAACTAACATGTATGTATTTAATTGTCCCAATCAGAGTGAACACCTATTAGTGACCAATTATATTCCCTTTTCACCTTAAGTTTATATTTGAGTGATCCAATCCATTCAAACTGCCCTGTGTCCATGTCTGCAGGTCTGTGTGTGTCTGGAGATGTCCACTCGAGATTTATGACCCAGCTCTAATCTAGCAGCTAGGAATTCCACAAGCTGGATGCTGCTGGACAGAGGATTTCAGGAGTGTATTTTTTGCAAACTGCTTATAAAAAATAAGGCACCAACAGAATCCAAACCATTATCTCTTTCCTGCCCATTTCTGTCACAGTGGCAAACTTACAGGTCATTTTGAAATATTAGAAAAACTGTTACAAGAAAGTAAGAAAGACTTTTTAAATAACTACTGTGCTTTAGTTAAGCTAAAGACCAAAAATGCTGCTTTGCAAAGTGATTTACATGCTGCTAAACAATGGCAAGAGTGGTGTTTGAATCTGGAAAAAGAAAATGTTGTCAACAAATGCATATGAACAGGTTAACAAAGATTTGATTGAGTTAAAGGAAAAATATAAAAGTTCACTGAGTAAAAGTTAAGTTGAAAAAAAGCTGAAAGCTAAAAGGCTAGACTGAAATGTTGATACCAGGATTTCTCGTATTTCTTCTTCGGATTCAGAAAATGAATTACCACAGAGCAAAAACAAAAATATCCCTAATCAGTAAGATAATTCTAATTCTTCTGATTCAGAAGGAGAAATTCTTGGGAAATATAAGAAACAGCATAAAAGTAGACAAAGGGGGGTTCCTCTGTATCGCAAGCTGAGGTGTTTGAGGCTACAACCTCTAATACTCTGGCTAAGGGGGGGGAGGCAAATTACCCATGTCGAAAAAGAAAACAAATGTCAAAGCCTATGTTAGAGTCAACTGTGGCTAAGCAACCTTATCAAGACTCATCACAATGCCAAAACTGGAGCCTATCCCAGTAAGAGTGAGAGAGAGAGAGAGAGAGAGAGTGAGAGAAAGGGACCATGGTAAAGGACATAGTCACAGTGAGTATGATAAGGATAGAGGTGCCAAAATTGGTCACAGAGGGGCCAATATTTTGACTATGATCAGCAAAGTTATAGTGCACCTCAAAACAGGTCTAAGTATAGTTCTAAAAATAAAGAGGAAAGTCTTAAGGAGTCACAGAATAAGAGGAGACAGAAAAAGAAGGAATTGGAAAAAGAAATGGAGAAATTTGGAAAAGAAATGGTGTCGTTCCAAACATCCCTCCAGAGCTTTTCACTCCATTTAGCCCAATCACATCCTGCCTTTCTCTCTATTCTGGGCAACCTTCTTCAACAGTGCCTAGTGTAGGTGGGACTAGTAGTGCTATATAACTTACACATTCTGTGCACCTTCTTGCTGATGTGGTAAAATAAACTTCTATTGTTAAAAAGGGTAATGAGATTGGAATAAGGTTTAAAAATGAAATGCCAAGTGAAAATGAAAATGCTATCTCTGTGTCTAGCCTTTCCAAAAGGTCTCCAGAGTTAGTACTCAAAACAGTGTGAAATGTCATAGTGAAACTGCTATGTTGACAGGAAAGAAAGACAAATTTTACCTGGACAACTTAATTCCTAAAGGAAAAGCAGATTGTCTTTACTTTGACATAAACCTTGAAAAGTCTAAATTGTATTTATTTATTTACCAGCCTTTAGGAGTACAACCTTTGAGTCAGGGACTCATTTACAAAGTCAGAACAAGAAATACAAACACAATACATATAGACATAGAATGGCAGCTAAAGGCTACAGTTCTTTTAGTTATACAATATTACAGAATCAAGATCAGCTATACATTGCATTGAACGTGTTATTATGAGGCCTTGCTTGACTCAGGAGCCAAAGTAACTCTGATATCCAAGTGTCTCTTTGGTAAGCTGACTAATGCCTTAGGTGACTTACAAAAGATGAAAACCCTTTCTGACATCTTACAGATTCTAGGTTATGGAGAGGAAGCTCAGAAGACCTTGGGTAAAGTTTGGTTGAAATAGAAATTTGGCAAAATGGTAATAGAACACCCAGTGTATGTTACAAACAGAGCAGGTAGTAATTTCTTAATTGAAAATGACCTCGTATAAAGGTTTAAACCTATCCTTTACTACTTTCAAAAAGTCCTGTGGTCACAGGGAAAAAGGTCCATTCCATTTAGGAAGAGTCATAAAGTTTCAAAACAGTCAGAATCATGTTAGTTTGAAAAAGGAAAAAAGATGATATAATGATTAAACTAAATTCTATGGTCGGGATATTCAGACTGTGCCAGGCTGTGGCGCAAGCCTGGGTGCAGCACAACTTGGATGCACAGGGGTGTTGACAGGGTGATATTCAACGGAACTGCACCATGGCACAGCATCATTGAATATTGCTCCTTGGCCACCTGCAGTGCACATGGTGCTGTGGCACTGTGCCAGCGCAAGTAGCCAGAGGGGAGCGGGGGTATGCACTAGCAAAAGTGCCTTTGCAATAGTTGCAACTACCACAATATTCAAAAGTGCACATGCAAATGGTGCCATAATGTATGCAAGGTGCAAATGGGGCCATTTCATGTCATTATGGACCATTTGCATTCAGGTGCGGTGATCCCTGGTGACATGCGCTTGGCGCCCTGCCAGGCTGCAGCCATCGAGGACCGATGCCCCCTGCACAAGCGGCAAAGTGCCCCACTGCCCAATCGCAGGCATAGGGAATGTAAATGAATGTCCCATATCCCTGGTGGTCCAGTGGACTGCTCGCAGCCCGATCACGGCATATGTTATGAATATTAGTCCTATATCCCTGGTGGTCCAGTGGACCGCTCACAGCCTGATCGTGGCATCAGTATTATATTATGACAAACCGATCCAACCCTGGTGGTCCAGCGGTACCCCACTCCCCCCAGCCACTAAGCCCTAGCCCGCTCCCCAGTCAGTGGCAGAAGCTCCCCACCCACTTGCCGCCCCACCACCCGGCGGATTGACTCCATAAGGTAGGGCTGTACGCCCATTGGTCCACAGCATGAGCCAATGGGCGTGCAGCCTGTACTGTACAACACAGTCTAGATTTCTGGACTGTGTAGTATGGTATGGGCTGCATGTCCATTGGCTCATGCTGTGGACCAATGGGCGTACAGCCCTACCTTATGGAGTCAGTCAACGGGCGGAGGGGTGGCAAGTGGGTGGGGAGCTGCCACCCACCGCTGACTGGAGGAGCAGGGTGGTGGGGCTCAGTGAGCAGGTGGGGAAGGGGGTACCACTGGACCACCAGGGTTGGATCGGTTTGTCATAATATATTACTGACTCCTGCAATCGGGCTGTGAGCGGTCCACTGGACCACCAGAGATATAGGACTATTATTTATAACAAATGCCCATGATTGGGCTGAAAGCAGTCCACTGGACCACCAGGGATATAGGACTATTATTTATAATGAATGCCTGCAATCGGGCATGGGGGGGTCGCTACCACGCAGGTGCGCTGGAGCTCGGGTGGCCACCCACAGCTGGCAGCTGCCGTGATGCACCCTGCAATATGACAGCTCATCTGTGGGTGGCCAGCTGTTGCTCCTTTTTTTTTTTTGGCTCACCTGTGTGCAGTACAAGTAGGGGTTGTGCATGCATGGGCTCAGCACATCCCGGACTGAATATCAGGATACGCGGAGTCTGCATGGGCACGCCCCCCCCCACTTGCACTGCATATGATACTGATGCACTCCAGCACATCAGGATTTGTGCCAGGCACATTCCCCTTTTGAATATCATGCCAGGGTGCAACCCTTCTGAATATCCCACCCTATATGTTCTAATGTGCATGATGTATCTAGTTTTGGTAATTCTAAAAATGTGACTAAATGGAGAAGTAAAGCTTATGTGGCTTGTTCGGCAAAACAAGATGTGGTAAATCTATAATTAATATAGAGGCCTAACTTTCTTCACAAGGAACATAAATCCTGTTTTTCTCAGTACCATCTTGTTTCTGACAAAGGCATTAAACTCTAGGTACATGGCCCACCAAGGACTGTGGAAAGGAGGTACCACTAAATAAGACACAAGGTAAATCTAAGATGCCAGTCAAAACAGAACTTGTGAATAACTAGTTCTGTGTTGTGCTAAGGCTAAGCATTGTTCAAGCAGTGCACAGTTTTACACAATGTTAAAAAGAGTGGTTACAAAATGTTTCAAACCACAAAAAAAGTTAAAAAAGTAAAGGCACTTGCCTTGAACCTCCAAATAGGGTAAAAAAGTATACAATATCTTGTTTGTAATGCAAGGTTTGAAATCTCCCATGTCTTGGGTTAAACATACTTGTACAACTAGATGTGTATATAAACCTAGTTAATAAAATGTTGTAGTCACAAATAAGGGAAGACCCTTACCCAATAAAAGTGACACCACAGGACCTGAGGTCTGGACAAACTGTTCCTCAAGTGTTCCACATTGTGAGTGAGTTCACTACAATAGTTTCAGATACAGTAATATAAATGAATTTTCTGTTAGGGTTAATGGAAAAAAAAAGGCCAAAATGTGCCTAACCTTCAGTAGTGATAGGGATTTAAAGATCCATTCCACATGTTGCCTGGATATGTGCACTAAAGTAATGCATGTTTTTTTCTAGTACATAAATCCTATATCAGAGCCTGTCACTTTAAAAGCTAACTGTGGGTTAGACGTGATGAGGAGAATCCTTTATGATCCAGAAATTAGTTGTTCCAGTTATTGGGGGGACTAACAGAAGGTATTACATAGGAAACATTAAAGTGAAAGAGTTTAATAAAAGTATATGTAGTTAATAATAAAAAGCTGAGGCTGTTGATAAAAAAACTAAAATATTTAAAAATAAGGTAGATTCAGGTGAAAACTTACTTTTTCTGATTAAAAAAACAAGTTAACAAAGTGTGTACTTGTAAAATTAAACTAGAAAAGAAAACAAAAAACTTGTTTGTAAAATGTCCTTTCAGCTGAAAGACATGTTTTCAAAAGATGCCCATACTTGTAGGGTAACTAACCTTTATGTTACCAGGGTACCCACAAACTCTAGTAATTGTCCAGTTTATGTACGCCAGTACAAAACACCACAAGCATCTTAAAAACATAAACAAGAAATGGTAAATAAGCCAGATTGTATGACAATTTTAATTTTGATTGAAAGAAAATTTACAAAAATAGTAAAAAATCCAATTTTGATTTAGTAAAAGTCCAATATGGTAACAAAAGAGTAGAAACGTTTTGTAATTTCATTAAAGAATCCCAATGTAACTATGAGCTCTGTAAAAAGGTAAATTCCAGTTAAAGAATGATATCCTGATAAAACTTGCTAAAGGTTACAAAGGCCCCCATGAATAGTACCTTCAGCACATGAGGGGACGGAACTTATGAACTGTTAAAAGAAATAGCCTACTAACTTTGCATATACTATAATACTAAAGGTTAAAGAGGTACAAAATTATGTAAACAAATGAATAGTTACACTGAAGAGTTTAATTGTAATGATGATATGTGCAAATGATGAACAAAGAGTTCATTTGATGTAGAATGTTTAAATCATTGTAAAATAAAAAAATGTCTGTAACAATAATAAAAGAAAAGTGTACATAGTTGTAATTATGTTTGTTCATGTAGTATTGTACATATTTCTATACATAAATGTACACATCTGATGATGTCATGTGATGATGTCACATCCAATGATGTCACATGGGCTGATGTCATAAGTTACCACATGATGATGCAACTTTGTGTTCTGTGTTTCTTGTTCCCTGTGATGCTTAAATTATATATTCATATAGTACAATTACAGTTTTAAATTATAAAATGCATTATTGAGTGTATTTTTTAATTCGAAAGGGTGAAATGTAGGAACAAAACTTAGTTATAAACATAGTTTATAAAATGGTAAGAAAACATCTAGAAATCGCATTGGCCAAGAGACATCAGCTGACTGTACATTAAATCTCTTTAGAAAATGGGCATCGAGAATCGAGTCTCCTGATTGGCTGTTGGGTTTGGCAGAGCCCTAGTCTATGTGGCAACAGACCCTAGCCAATAACAAGTGCCACTGTAAGTGCCCCATCACTCAAATCAGGCAGCCATAGAATTTTGACAGCTGTCAAAACCGCCATTGTTTCCTCTCGCAATGCGCAAACTGAAATGTCAGGCGACATACCTGTACAGCTGGCCGCGCTCTTCCTACCACCAAAGGAAACCACAATAAACAAATCTCACTAATGTAAATGGCAGTGTGCAGACCAAATTAATTCCAGTGTCTAAAGTCCATTAGCGAGGCTGAGCGTACCTCCGATTCAGCCACTCACATGAGAGCACCGCAGTTTCTTAGTTTTCCATACCGCCATGGACGCCTATCTGCGTAGGGAAAATGAAGAAAATAGCGGTCCTCAAAACACACAGCAGTGCTTATCAAAGGTAGCGCCTCTGCTTGTTGCTCAAGTCATTCAGTTTTGCAGCCCATAACACGCATTGAATTGACGAAAAGAATAAAAAAAACTTCAGAAATGTCAAGAACATTTTTCAATTACATTAGTACTGTTTCCATCGCACTCCATCCCATACCTAGGGTTTTGTTAACTGTAGGAACCTGAACTGAAACTAAGTAAGACAAACAAGTTAATAGAAAGGAAGGAGAACACCATGTTTTGATTAATTTTCACACAGCCTTTCTTGATTTTTTTACAAGCTTGTCTCAGAGTGAGGTCAAAATTCATAGGGACAGGCAGCAGCATATCCTGGTCAGTGCTTCACAGCAATTAGTGACTGTGGAAAGAATACTATAAAGAGCTACAAAAGGAAGTTGATATTCTGTGTGAGCCCTATTCTTTAATTTCTTTTACTTTCATTTGGTACTTTTACTAGTCAGAGGGAGGAAGGAGAACAGTAGTACAGAATTTCCAGTAGGACACAAGTGCCCACCCTAGGAAAAAAATGCAAAAACACAAATGTAATGCAAGTGGAGGAACTATTTTATCTCCAAACATACTTTAAACTAATATTGCATAACTTTTTAAAATTAAACTGAATTTTTTACAGTGCCATTTTCAGCACAATAATACCCTCCAGGGTGGGCGGTATTATGCTATACCGGACCTTCAAGGGGCTATAAGACCCTCCGCCTGCAGCGTCGGGCCTCACTACGCCCCTGGGCGGTCCAGTATAGCACAATACCACACACCCTGTCGGGTATTATTGCTTACATATATGCACAGTCATCCTGGTCCTAAACCACATCACACAATGAGGAAATCAGTCCTCATACAACCAGAACAATCTTCCATCAGTCCCCCTTCAACCAGAACTAATCTTCCATTATAAACATGGCTGCTACCTTTACACTGTAAAAAAAACTTCAGCTGGGCCCTAAAAATAAAACTACCTTAAAAAAATAAAATAAAATAAATTCATTAAATGTTGTTCATCACATTCCCCTTACACACATAAACAAATTAGAAACATTAAGTGTTATTTGTAGTTTTCATTACAACTGTTTGTTTACTAACAGTAAAGAATCACCCTTCTGTCTTTACTTGCCCATCAGTGAAATCTCTCATGCTTGCCCTGACAGTGATATAATTGAGTCTTTGGCTCTAAAACAGGCCTTTGTTGTCTGTGTGTACAGAATGTCAGGAGAGTAACATTCTACAAGTGGAACAGAGCAGAATTTTGAATCTCTGCATTCCATGGTAAACATTCCATGATAAACATTCTGGCCCAGATATTCAAAAGGGTTGCGCATGGCGTAACAGTGTTGTGCCATGCACAACCACTGATGTCTTGACGTATTCAAAGGAAAAGTAGTACACGCTGAAATCTCAATCTGCCAGAGCACATCAGTACTGTATACAGGCACAGGTGGGGGCGTGCCCATGCATAACCTGCATAGCCTGATATTCAGCCCAAGATATGCAGAGTCATGCATGCGCAACCCCTACCTGCACCTGCACAAAGGTACGCCCCAAAAAAAGGAACAAGTGATGGCCACCCACAGGTGAGCTGCCGCATTGCAGGTGCAACACAGCAGCTGCCACCTGTGGGTGGCCACCCAAGTTCCTACGCACCTGGTGGCACCCCCCATGCCCCATCGTGGGCATCACTATAGCCCCCCAAGTCCAATATCCCTGGTGGTCCAGTGGACTGATCGCTGCCCGATCGCGGGCATCATTAATAGAACCCCCAAAGTCCAATATCCCTGGTGGTCCAGTGGACCGATCGCAGCCCAATCATGGGCATCAGTACCTCATCAAATATTCCTACCACCCTGGTGGTCTAGTGTACCCCACCCCACCCACCCACTGGGCCCACGCCCGGCTCCCCGTCAGCCAATGAGGCGGCAGCACCCCACCACCTGCCACCCCGCCGCCCACTGACTGACAGCTCGGTGAGGCTACATGCCCATTGGTTAACAGCATGAGCCAATGGGCGTGCAGCCACCATACTACTCAGTCCAGATATGTGAATGAATTGCTCATGCTGTGAACCAATGGGCGTGCAGCCCTACTGAGCTGTCAGTTGGCAGGTGGCAGGCGGCAGGTGGGTGGTGTGCTGCTGCCCACTGGCTGACGGGGGAGCGGGGGGGGCTCAGTGGGTGGGTGGGGTGGGGGTACACTAGACCACCAGGGTAGTAGGCGTATTTGATGAGGTACTGATGCCCACGATTGGCCCACTGGACCACCAGGGATATTGGACGGGGGGGACTATAGTGATGCCCGTGTTTGGGCACATAGAGGTCCACTGGACCACCAGGGATATTGGATGGATATTTTTATATTACAGGAATGCCCGCAGTCGGGCTGCAGGGGGCGTCGGTCCCCAACGGCTGCTGCCTGGTAGGGCGCCAGGCGCAAGTCGTCGGGGATCGGTGCACCTGCATGCTAATGGCATGCAAATGGGGCTGTAATGAGATGCAAATGGACCCCTGTGTGCCTTGCATAAATTATGGCCCCATTTGCATATCCCCTTTTGAATATCGCAGGTGCTGTACATGGTGCAATGGCACTTGAGCCAGCGCATCTCCATGCTCCACTCTGGCCACTTGCGCTGGCACAGTGCCACTGCGCCATGCACAGTGGGAGTGGCCAGGGTGCGATATTCAAAGGTGCTGCGCCATAGTGCAGCTCCGTTGAATATTGCCCAGGCCACACCCCTGCGCAACAAAGTTGAACTGTGCCCAGGCTTGCGCCACAGCCTGGCGCAGTTTGAATATCCCGGCCTCTATGTCTTGAATGTGGGGAAAAACAGAAAACAAAAAAACAGGATGAAGAAAGTAGGCAATACAGTAATACTTTATAAACAAAAAGAAAAGGTGGGAAAACACAGTTAAATAGGCAGAGGCAGACCCAAAGTGCCCAAATACATTGCTAATACTAATAAAAGCAATCCATAGAGGTAATCGGCTGGTGACACGAGGAATCAGTTAACTTAAACATACAACGCGAGTGCAGAGAGGCATTGAAAAAAAAAAAGCCGATCGCTTCCCGAGATGGAAGTGCGGATGCATGTTGGTAGGCACCAAAAAGTTAAAGAAGTAGCGACCGCTACGATCATGGAGGGAATTTAATATTAAAGGAGGCAGCATACTATAGATGTTGAATGGTCTATGCTGCAATTCTGGAGACCTGGGTTTGAATCTCACATTTGCCGATGGGGGTTCCAATCCCCCGTCAATTTCACTGCCCCGCCCCAAAAATGTTCGTATGCCATGCTGGGAGCCCACCCCAGTGTGGCAAAAACTTCCTTAGCCAATGGGGGTGCTCAATCCCTCATTGGCTTCACTGTCCCCCCCGCTGCCTGGTGCCATGCTGGGAGCCCACCCCAGCATTGCAAAAGCTTCATTTGCCAATGAGGGTGCCAATCCCCCTTCGGTTTCACTGCCCCCCAAAAAATGTTCGTATGCCATGCTGGGAGCCCACCCCAGCATGGCAAAAACTTCCTTAGCCAATGGGGGTGCCTAATCCTCTGTCGGCTTCACTTCCCCCCAAGCCACGCTGGGAGCCCACCCCAGCATGGCAAAAGTCCCTTGTGTGTAAATAAATAAAAAACCTGAAACAAAAAAATCTTCCCTCATTGATTCTTTTGCCCTCTCCCCAACCCGCACCACCCTCTGTGTACCCACTCTCCACACCCCCACCTCACCCCCCACCTCAACCCATACTTACCTCTGGAGCCCAGCGCGACGATCTTTGGTGGACTGGGAACACGTCTGCACTCTTCAAAGCCGACCATGAATGGAAGAAATGCCGGTAAGCTGTATAATGGCATAAATGGATTTTTTTCAACTTTAGTGCATATCTCAGCCATTTCTGGGAATTTTTTCACCAAATTTTCAACATGGGTTTTTGGGGCCCCAACTCATGAACTGTACCACTGTTATTTCATTGATCGATCCTGAAAGGTGGTTCCACATTCATTGTACGGAACCACCGTTCAGGAATAATTAACAAAATGACAGTGTCACAGTTCATGAGGTAGGCTCTCAAAAACCCTATGTTGAAAATTTGGTGAAAATATTCCCCAAAATGACTGTTTTATGAGCGTGCATTGCGCAGTTCCTATGCACACTCGTAACTTTGAGCATTTTTAATATTTTCACTCCAGATTTTCAGTATTGCCATTTTACCACACCTCCTTATGAACAGTACAACTGTCATTTTTCACATCTCACCCGAAATGTGTTTTTTGCACAATGGCACGGTTGGTGTGCAAAATCAAAGTTCCAGACAGATTAATAAAATCACAGTGACACTGTTCATGAGCAGTGGTCTTAAACTGGCTATGTTGAAAATTTGGGGAAAATATTTCTCAAAACGACTGTTTTACGAGCGTTCGTTGTGCAGTTCCTACGCATGCTTGTAATTTCGAGCAATTTTAATATTTTCACCCCAGATTTTCAGTATTGCCATTTTAACACACCTCCTTATGAACAGTACAACTGTAATTTTTCACATCTCACCCAAAATTTGTTTTTGCACATGTAGCGCACAATGGAGCAGTCGATGTGTGAGATCGATGTTCGGGACAGATTAAGAAAATCACAGTGAAGTAAAGTGCAATTCATAAAGTACAACAAGTAGACTGTTGATTGCTAATGTTGTTCGTAATTGCTATTTTTTACCATTCAAAAAAGTTTACCAAGGGACTATTTTACCTCAATGTTTCAATTAATTCTCTATTCTGTATTTAAATAAATGTTACAAAGTTTTCAAAATATAAACATCTTGTCATTTTCTTTGTTTCCTTAGTTATTTCCCATTTTATAAGCGCAATAAGACACTCCATGGTGGTGGTTGTTATGTGATAACCGCACACCTAGGTGCAGAAGGACACTCGGCCTTCGGCCTCGTGCCTCACCATGCACCTAGGTGTGCGGTTATCACATAACAACCACCACCCTGTTGTGTCTTATTGCTTACTTATAAAATGGTCAAGAAAAATCATGTTTCCTGATTGGTTGACAGGGCTTGGAATCCAGTGGTATAAGGAATAACAACCACCGGGTTGGGAACATTTTCCAGCCAGCTGTGCAAAGGCCACCCCGAAATAAATGCTTTCCCCACATTCTGTAATGGAATGCCTGACCTCCATGTTAGTAAAGAATCTGACTGGCAAGTGAAATCATCAACATTTTAAAAAATACCATGATCCCATAACACAAACGAGAACAAAATCTCACACAATAAATCAAGTAAACCTTAGTGGCCATTGCTAGCTGCATCACTGTCCCTCTCCTAAACTGAACTGCAGCGTTTCTCTGAGTCGGCCACACATCCCGCTGTTCGCAGTACATGAACAACCTGCACATCCAATCTCAGCATCGGGAAACTGTCCTAACAGCTGATTGCACGCTCATTCACCCTTCTCTCCCAAAGCACTGACAAATAATTGAAACCACTTCTCTCCCACATTCGCTGAGTACTTTACCCCTCAGCATACACATGATAAAATGTAGGAATCATAGTGCAATCCAGCCTTAGCTCCATCCCTGTCATATCACACGCCAGTCCCCTCTGCGACACACAGCTCACATTCGTAGTCTGGGTGTATAGGTGAATCGCCGCAGCAGCAGTAAAAAAAAGAAACTGATACTTATCATGGCACTAATGTAACTCACAATCCATAGAGGTAATCGGCCGGTGACACGGGCTATCAGTTAACTCAAACGTACAACGCAACGCGAGTGCAGAGAGGCATTGAAAAAAAAAAAGCTGATCGCTTCCCGAGATGGAAGTGCGCGGTGCATGATGGTAGGCACCAAAAAGTTAAAGAAGTCCACCCCAGTGTGGCAAAAACTTCCTTAGCCGACAGGGTGCCCAATCCCCGTTGGCTTCACTGTCCCCAAGCCATGCTGGGAGCCCACCCAGCGTGGCAAAAGTCCCTTGTGTGTAAATAAATTAAAAAAAACTGAAACAAAAAACTTCCTCTGATTCTTTTGCCTCCTCCCAACCCGCACCCACCCTCTGCGTACCCACCTCCCCACACCCCACCTCACCCCCATCTCAACCCATACTTACCTCTGGAACCTAGTGCGACGATCTTCGGTGGACTGGGAACACGTCTGCACTCTTCAAAGCCGATCGCGAACTGAAGAAATGCCAGTAAGCTGTATAATGGCATAAATGGATTTTTTTCAACTTTAGTGCATATCTCAGCCATTTCTGGGAATATTTTCACCAAATTTTCAACATGGGTTTTTTGGGGGCCCCACCTTATGAACTGTACCACTGTTATTTCGTTAATCTGTCCCGAAAGGTGGTTCCACATTCATTGTGTGGAACCACCTTTCCAGAATAATTAACAAAATGACAGTGTCACAGTTCATGAGGTAGGCTCCCAAAAACCCTATGTTGAAAATTTGGTGAAAATATTCCCTAAAACGACTGTTTTACGAGTGTGCGTGTGTGTTCTCACGCACTGTAATTTCTCGAGCATTTTTAATATTTTCACTCCAGATTTTCAGTATTGCCATTTTACCACACCTCCTTATGAACAGTACAACTGTCATTTTTCACATCTCACCCAAAATGTGTTTTCACCCATGTAGCGCACAATGGCACGGTCGGTGTGCGAAATCAATGTTCTGGACAGATTAATAAAATCACAGTGACACTCTTCATGAGCAGTGGTCTTAAACTGGCTATGTTAAAAATTTGGGGAAAATATTCCCTAAAACGACTGTTTTACGAGCCTGCGTTGTGCAGTTCTGATGCACGCTCGTAACTTCGAGCATTTTTAACATTTTCAGTCCAGATTTTCAGTATTGCCATTTTATACCACACCTCCTTATGAATAGTACAACTGTCATTTTTAACATCTCACCCAAAATGTGTTTTCGCACATGTAGTGCACAATGGCTCGGTCGGTGTGTGAAATCAGTGTTCGGGACAGATTAAGAAAATCACAGTGAAGTAAAGTGCAATTCATAAACTACAACAAGTAGACTGTTGTTTGCTAATGTTGTTGGTAATTGCTATTTTTTACCATTCAAAAAAGTTTACCAAGGGGCTATTTTATCTCAATGTTTCAATTAATTTTCTATTCTGTATTTAAATAATATGTTACAACGTTTTCAAAATATAAACACCTTGTCAGTGTCCTTTTTCCATAGTTATTTCCCATTTATAAAGCACAATAAGATACTCCAGGGTGGTGGTTGTTATGAGATAACCACACACCCTAGGTCGTGCGAAGGATTACCGCCTTGACCTGCGTGCCTCACCACGCACCTAGAGTGCGGTTATCACACAACAACCACCACCCTGTCATGTCTTATTGCTTACTTATTATAATTTTATTATTTTGCATTATTGTATAGTCATTATTTTATATCCTTGATAAATACTTCATTATTAATTAGGGTAACTGGGAGGTAATACTAAGACATCTGGTAATCATTCTTGTCTACATGAGTTCTACAAGCAAGAAAAAAACTGTTTACATGAACTCTGAAAAAGGGAAGATGCCCTGCCTAGATGGAACTTGAAGAAAAAAAATGGTCTAGTTTTAAAACTCTCTGTTTGAACTGAGGACTACCCTAAAACGGTCCTCTATAGGCTGTAATTTTACCTGCACATTTGAATATCTGCTTGAACAGGCTTATCAAAACAAGGACCAGAGAAGTTTGTATGGTGACCACATGCCAAATTGTCACTTTGATTGAAATTTATGATGCTGGTACAGCTTGGTACATCAGCTATCTTCAAGAAGGAAACAAAAAGACTGAGTTTACATAAGCTTCAATAGAAGTAAAATAGTTTTGTTCCTTGCAAAATTATCTTTGATGCTGCCAGCATGAAACTTATACAGTGAATAGAGCACATTGCATCTTGTTGACTGGCCACATTGTGTAAATGTAGCTGGTGGGGACCAGAGCTATCTTCATGGATGTCCTGAGACAACAATCTTCAAAGTAAGCATATCAAGTTTAATCTTAAATGAAAGATGGCATCATATTGAGTTCAAAAATATAATTTTTGTGTGAGCAACTTGTTGCTAAACATAAATAAACCATCCTAAAGAAGTATGAAAAACAGATTTTCCAGTTTGGTGGATATGTTTTCTTAAAAGAACGAAGACCCATTTGCCTACAGTGGAATCCCATGCTTTTAAGATGTTTCCTAAAGTGTTTTCTGGACAAAACCTACCTTATTCTAAAGATGGAGACATGAGAAACAGAAGTATTACTTTATTTTTAAAAAGACTTTGCTCAGAATTAAAGTTATAGTTTTTATTAACTTATCTCACAAAATATTTGTTCCAAAGACCTGGAAGACATCTCAAAAGACTGATTTTAATTAACTGAATTTAAAAATGTTTCTATAAAGACTGCATCATGTTGCATACAGATGTTATGAAGAAAAGTAATGTTAAGCTTTAAAACTAAGCTCTGAACAGAGGGTCAGTCCTTGAAAAAGGTAGAGACCTGCCCCTACATCATTTGCATGATTCAATCAAAGTTGGTAAAATTTGCAGAAAATGGAGATCACGTGATGCCCATGGAGGAGTAAGCAGCACATCGGTGCAGCTCCACTATCTTTAGATGCAAATTCAGTTTATTTCTGCCCGCTAATCATTCAAAATAGCTGCTTACCTTCAGGAGAGATTGGTGATTCCCAGGGACAATGGACAAGGTGGTTGGAGAAAAGCTACTAGAGGTGAGTCACGGCATCTTGGAGGAGGAAGACACTGATGTCGCGGTGGGGTTAGCCCCACAGAAGTGCATCTCCAGACAAGGACCCAACTCCACATACCTCCTGTATTCCACATGAACAACTACAGGAGGACATCAGCACCATCAAGACAGCCCTTTTTGTCCCTGATAGCCAAATTCAGAGACTGGAAATCCACTTTGTCTGGTTTGGGAACCAGGGTAGCAGACGCACGCAAAGCCACAAATTTCCTCTACGGAAGGCCATCTGGCTAAACTGGAAATGGACAACATAACACTAAAGAGGGATGTGGAAAAATTAGATGCCAAGGAAATGACCTTGAGGGGAGATCCAGACGCAACAATTTAGTACTGCTGGGTCTTCCTGAAGGTGATGAAAGCAGCAATACTATTGCCTTTATACAGAAGTTATGTGTGTGTATTGCGGGCCCCTCACCCACTGAGCCTACGTACATCATAGAATGAGCACATAGATCAATCAGGTCAAAGCCTACGCTGGATAGCCCACCTCGGCCCATCATATTTAAAGTATTGAACTATTTGGACAGAGATCACATTTTAAAAGCAGCAAGAAATACAGAAAAGACTGAGTGGGAAGGGAAGCACCTCAGGATGGTCCCTGACCTCACCTATAAAGTTAGACAAGATTGGGTTGCTTATTGTCCACTGCAGACCAAACTATGAGCCACTAAAATTCACCACAGGATGCTCTACCCTTCACAGCTGGAAGTTTCCCTGCACTTCGGTACCCAGCGCTATGACTCGGCAGAGCAAGCACTGACTGACCTGGCTATTCGGCTTCCCAAGTTGTTCAGGAAAGGAGACTGAGTACCAAATGAGATTTTGGTCTTCTATCAGCTATCTATTAGATGCAGTGAGTAATCAGTGGTTTCATCACTTATACGATGCATCATTTGGCATTTGATCTATACCTGGGGACAATATGTGACTTTTCATTTGCTTTTTGAATGCATGCTTTTACATTCTACCTCATGTGTGGAAGGGATAAGGCTTGGTCTCCTGAGGTTTCAAGGGGTGATTTGACTGGGAATACTATTGAAAGCCCAGCATGGTATTTTGTTTTCCTTTCCCACAAGCCTGGACATTATGGGATTGTATTTTCTGTATGACAGGGAAGGTCACCCTCTAGAGCTTATTATTTAGTATTACTGTCCTCAGGATGGTCTACAATGTTAAAGACGCCCTTTGACTTTAGCACTTCTCCTCTTTTTAAGCAAAGTGGCCATGGAGTTAAGCAGAGAGCACTGCTAATACTAAATGTTTGGGTTTTAACATAGTCTCCTTTCTTTAATGTGACTGGCGCTGTTAAAATTTGTTCATCATAATTCTTCTTCTTCAGGATTACTGTAAGAGGGATTTGGGGTTATATAATAGGTAGAGACATCAGCAGAAATTGCCTCTCCATAGACAAATGAGGGGAAGTAGATACTCAAAGCCCATTCCTATGGCCAAAATGTAGCTTGATTGTAGTTTAGGCCACTAAGACAGGTTTCCTACTAGGAGAAGAATAATTTGCGCACTCCGTGGGGTGATGTAGGGTATATAGTGGGGGCTGCTCCCCATAGAGCATGGTGGACAGAGCATTTGGGAGCAGGCAAGTGGCCTGGGTACTCAGTTAGTTGAGAGGGCTGTGGGGGCTGGGGGATGGGGTAGTAACTACAGGGGGTTTGCGGGTTGGGGGTTGGGTATCAGGGAGAGGCATGGGGGGCTCCTAAGGACTTTGGTTTGCTTCAGGGCATGTAGGCAGAATACCCTATCTAAGAACACCACACAAACTTTGGCATCATGGGGAGTTGGAGGGTTATTTCATGGAATATTAACGGTGGGAAAGATAATTCAAAGAAGTACTCTATCTTGCGCCATCTCAACAGGTATCAGCCCCACATTGCCATGATACAGGAGGCACATGTTACTTCTGAAAACCTGGTTCAATTTCGTAAACTTTGGGTAGGCCAGGTATATGGGGCGGGTATTAATCCCAGAAGGGCAGGGGTTGCTATTTTAATCCACAAGAGTGTCCCTTATAAGGATATTAAATCTTGGCATGACCCAGAGGGGCGATTTGTTTTAGTGCATGGGAACTTGGCAGGGGTAGAGGTATTGCTAGGATCCATATACGATCCAAATGTTGCTACCCCTGCTTTCTTCCCACCCTTGGCTACTCTTATTGCCTCAGTCCCCCATGCCATATGTCTCTTAGGAGGAGATTGGAACTTAGATTATGCAAACAATCTGGATAGATAGTATCATAGATGGGCAGGCCTTTCTCCGGCACAGCAGGCCCTCCAGGAACTGATGACAGACTCCAGTCTTTTAGACCCATGGAGGCTCAGAAATCAGCAGGTGCAAGACTTCACATTTTATTCTGCACCTCATGGTGTTTATTTAAGGACTGACTTTTTTCTTCTCAGTTCCTCAGCTTTACAGGGGTGGAAGATGCCGGGATATATCCTAGGGTCCTTTCGGATCACTCACTGGTCTGGCTGAGGGTGGGGTTCACTCCCTACCAGCGGATTTACAGCTTGTGGTCTGTCAATACCCAACTGCTGTCTGAAGAGAAGTTAGTGGAGCATATGAGAGGTATCATTAAGAACTCATGGGATGCTGATTACCCATCTATCCAAGTGATAGATGTGTTATGGGGTGCCCTCAAAGCAATTTGGAAGGGGAGTTCATTAGGCTCTCCAATATTAGGAAATGCCAAAGGACAAAGGAGGTCAAGGGGTGGTTAGATCATGTAGAATTTCTAGAGAACCATCTGCACTCATCTTCTGATGACAGGCTTGGGGGGAACTACAGTCCCTTACAGCTAAATATGCAGTGCATAATCTTAACCTCATCCTGCATGCTACCTCAAAGTGGATAGCTACATATATTGGGCAGGGGGAGAAAGTGGGAAGCTGTTGGCAAACAGACTTAAACAACAAAGGGAGGCCAGGTGGGTATCGGCTTTAAGGGATAAGTCCACAGGGCAGCTGACCTCCAATCCGGCAGCAATCACTAATATCTTCAGCGAATACTATCAATGTTTATATGCAACCCCTGATACACCTCTAGACTATAAAAAGGAACTGGAGGAGTTTCTACAGGATAAGGGTTTACCAAAGTTAAAGATAGACCAACAAAACTGGTTAATAGGAGATATCAGATTACAGGAGATTGAGGAGGCAATCAATAGATTGCCCATAGACCAGGCCCCTGACCCTGACAGCTTCCCCCCGTCATTTTATAAAACATTTAAAAATGATCTGGCTCCTTACCTAATGACACTATTCAACTATCTTTATTCTGCCCCTATAAGGGACTCCACTTTATTTGAAGCCAGGATTGTGGTCCTACCCAAACCTGGGAGGGATCCCACCAGCCCAGATAACTACAGACCCATCTCACTACTAAATATAGAGGTCAGGCTGCTAGCTAGCATCTTGGCATTCTGCTTAAAACAGGTTTGGGCCAACTTGATTGGGCCAGAGCAAGTAGGATTTGTTTTGGGAAGACACTCTAGTGACCACTTCTAAAAAATTTGCTATCCGATGTCCACGTCTGGGGAGACCAACGCTGACAAGGTGCTGGTCTCCCTAGATGCGGAAAAAGCATGCGACAGAGTCATCTGGAATTTCCTTTTTGACTTCTACCCTGTTAGGGACTCCCTTCAGACTTTATACAGTGGGTTGCGGTTTTATATCATTCCCCATCTGTGAGAGTGCTCTGCAATAGGGCAATCTCTGACAGTTTTGGGTTGACTAGAGGCACTAGCCAGGGGTGCCTCTTATCCCTCATGCTATTTAATTTATATATTGAGCCTTTAGTCTGGAAAATTAAGGCTGTGAAGGACATCATGGGAATAAGGATGGGCTCGGTTGACTATAAAATCTCTATGTTTGCAGATGATGTTCTGCTACAATTGTCCTCCTGGCAATCATCCTTACAAGCAGCCATGCATATAATACAGGACTTCAATTTCTTGTCCGGCTATAGGTTGAAAAAAAATAAAATCACAGTTTTATCTTTGACTCCCTCATGCACTAAGGCTGCGATAGAGGAGCTGAGACTTCGATGGGCACCCAGGTCAATCACTTTTCTAGGTATAGAACTTACCCAGGATGTGGGCAAATTGCAATCTCTCAATTTAGATCCAGTAATATCACAGATGCAGCAAGATTTAAAGAGATGGCAAAGTCTGCCATTGTCCCTCTGGGGGAGAGTCAACATTCTTAAAATTGTTATTTTCACGTGGTTGATGTACCCTCTATCCATGCTGAATTTGGCTCTCCCCCAGGTGTGGTTCAAAAAAGTAGATTCTATACGGTCAGCATTCTTATGGCAAGACAGAAGACCTAGAAGAGCCTTACATAAATTAGCCAGACCAAAAGAATGAGGGGGACTCAATATCCCTAATTTGTTTCTTTACTGTCTGGCCTTTCAAGGGAGTAAACACCTCCACTGGCTAGACTCTCAGGAATGCATCTCACCCAACCGAGCTTGGCTTAGGATAGAAAGACAGATGGCACTTTCACACGGCATATCCCTATCTTCTCTACTATTTACCCCCCATAGTAAGATACCCCAGACCTGGAAGCATACCCCCTTGACATGGGCGATGAATGCTCATGCTCAGTTATGTAACTATTAAAAATTGGATAACGCCCATGATTTAGGGCAACCATTATTTAACTATTTAAATCTGCTCTTAGGAAACAAGGTTATTGCTCAGACTTTCTGGAAAGACTTACATGTGGTAGAGCTATCAGAGCTGATTATTGAAATAAATTCATTTCAGCCTCAGAATTCGGGTGTACTTTTCGCCTCCCTGACATTCCTATATTTAAATACCTTCAGATCAAGCAAGGTGTTTGCAAAGCCTTGAACAAGGCCCCATGGTCTTCAAAGAAAGCTCTATTCTTTACAGACTTGTCAAAACTGGCTAGCCAGCCTTGACCGATAGCCCACTTATATAATCAGTTGGTCATTAAGGCGAAACCGGCCTCTCGCCAACTGATTCCTATTGGCAGCCAGCTGCTAATCTCTCCTATGCCTCCGCTACTTGGGAATCAATCTGGACCAATAACTATGATTTCTTCAACAGGATAGGCTTTGCCTGGTAAGGTTTAATGTCCTTTGCAATTTATAATTACACACCAATTAAGTTGAAACTCATAGGTAAGCAGCGTACTTCAATCTGCCAGAGACGCCACCAGGAGTTAGGTTGTCTTATTCATTTGATCTGGGCCTCCCCCAAAATCCAAAGTTTCTGGTGACACATAAAGGATTTCTGTAACCCACTATTCGGAGGGACTCATTATTTCACTATTGAAACATGTGTACTCGGCCACCTCTCAGTGGTTATTTCGAAACCATATAAATACTGTCTGGCTATGATTTCGGCTGTGGCACTGCTCCTTATTATGAGGTACTGGGTTAAAGATACTCCACCACCAATTAGAGAGTGGATACAAGAACTCCAGGTAGCTCTTCATGCAGAATGAGCGATTGCTGCTCAATACCATACCCTTGGAGCTTTTAATAAGCGATGGGAGCAATTCACATCCTTTCTAGCTGGGAGGTGAGGGAATATCCGGAATGGATTGTGCGTCCACTCTCTTAGGCCTAATAGATTGAGATTGGGAGGTTATTGTTATAGCATATGTAGCATACTCTGCTAAAATAGGGGTGATTAGGCATGTAAACAACCCTGTTTGTCTCTGGTGATATGGGGGGGAGGGTATTGGGGTGAGATTGTTTTGTCCATCCGGACAGTCACATAGATCAATGAAGTGAGGGGCCGGGGAGGAGGGATTTGGAGGAGAGAGGAGGGGGGAGGTGGGGTGGGATGAGAGGTATTGGTTGTATTATTCTGACATGTTCGATGCAAATGCATGTGGTATTGTAT
The DNA here is from genome assembly GCA_016271365.2 of Neoceratodus forsteri. Classification (NCBI taxonomy): domain Eukaryota; kingdom Metazoa; phylum Chordata; order Ceratodontiformes; family Ceratodontidae; genus Neoceratodus; species Neoceratodus forsteri. The sequence continues at coordinate 626,597,363 of JADMNL010000023.1, read as the reverse complement.
GTACCTTGAATTTGTATACCTCAATAAAGTTTATTAAATTGCAAAAAAAAAAAAAAAAAATTATGTTAGGATGATGCTCTGACCAGAGATACTAAAACTGAACACTGGGAAATTCAGCTCAGTTCTTGCCTATACTTCATGCTAGAAACAGCTGCTGTTGGTTTTGAGGACATTTTTGCTGTTAAGGACTGTTTTTAAAAGTTCCTGTCAAAACCAGAACAAAAGGACAGAGACTACTTATTGATGTTTATCAGCCAAGAAGCAATTTTGCATTGCTGTATTGATGCCAGAGAGGAGTCCAAGTCCAGGGTTTGAGTGCAAGCAGGAAAAAGAACAAGAAACTACAGCAAGGTCCAGTCACTTAAGAACTTTTTATCATCCAAGAGGAGGAAAAGAACTCACCAAGATTTTGAAGTTAAAAGAAAGAAAACCAAGCCTCTACAAATAACCAGATGTCTGAGTATTATTTTAATGAATTTTTGCAATATTCTAATTTGGCTTAACTGGGGAGGTGGCATGGTAAACTTAACTTTTTGAATATAAAATCTTGGGGTACATGGTTAAGCTTAAAGGAAACACAATTGCACATACCCCAATAATGCAAAGCATCATGGGAAACATATGCAAATCCCCATGAGATAATTTGGACTGTCTCGACTTTAAGCAGAATTGCTTGGTGCCAGAAGGCCTTACAGTGCAGTCGGCAAAGGCTAACAACAGAAGACACATACACACGTTTCGTCCTCATTTGGTTAAGCTTATGCTTATTTTTGTATGCTATAGAGTATTGAAATAGGTTTAATACAGAAATATAATCCAAGACACTAATGTAAAGAGTTTGCAGGTTCTTTTTTTTTTTGCTACTAATTTCTACCGTTTCTGGGCACCTCAGTCTGCTCCCCTTCTTGTCCCCACATCTGGCCTGGGGAATCCGGCCACTGTCCACCTCTGCCTGGTCAGTCCCAGGCACCCATATGCCCCTGTGGTTGTACCCTCCGCAGCAGGGCTGCAGGGAGCCCCCCAGACTCCCTATGGGACATGGATCCAGCCTGGGTGCCCTGCCATCGGGCGAAGCTCATGGACAGCCATCAAGCCGCTCAACTGGGTGACCGTTTTTCCCCTCGGAGCCGAGGGCATGCAATGATGTCACCGGAGGGGGAACGCACGTGTCCACATGCAGTCCCTCCAGATGTCTGCCCTCAGCTCCACCCCATGTGCAACGGAACATGTAGTCTCCTTGCCTCCACCAGGAGGCAACCACACTCCGACTGCCATGGACCCCCTCCCAGGAGCAGTCCTTCAGATGCTCAATCCTTCTCCTTCCCAGCCGACCCCCAGTGACCTGTGCTCATTCCTGAACACCGGTCGCTGACGTGGAGTGAGGTGCAGCGACCAGCGCCTCAGCCCTCAGCGCCACTGGGCCGTTATGAGTTTGCAAGTTTTTATGCAAGAAACATATGCTATATTCAAAAGCATACTGAAGGCATGGGCCCAGATATTCAAACTGCGCCACAAAAGTGCGCAATAGCAGGAGAAAGCACAAGTCCACTGCGCCCATGCGCAACATGCTCGCTATTCAAACACTGAGCAAGTCAAGATGTGCCTGCAGCACACGACTGACTATCAAGCCAACTGCACCATAGCACAACCAGGGATGTGCAAGGTGCAGGTCAGATGAGCAATAGCATAACCAGGGATGCCTAGTGGAGCAGGGCAGCAGTGCAACAGCACAACCAGGGATGCACAGGACAGGATGCAGGGGCCCATCACCTATGGTAGGGATGGGCAGAGGAGCACACAGCAGAACAGACATCGCCCCCCACACCCCATGCACTGCACAACTGGAGGAGAGCAGGAAGAACCACCAGCCCAGGGACACCAGCAAGAAACCCATCACCGTGGCATGGTGCACCAGCACACCCCCTTGCAAGCTGGAACCGTCAAACATGGATGCCCGTCCACCCCATGCCACACCATCCCACCAATGCAGAGCACACCCTGCACCACGATCCCCATACACCCTGCCCAGGAGTAGCGCCCAACAGTGCAGGACACCCCAAGCATGCCACCACCCCCACTGTGACAATACAACCCTGTGCACCACAGAACCATGCAAGGCAGCCCCACCATGAGCACCCAACAGCGGGCAGCAGCAGACAGCGAAGCAATGTCTGCATACACAGTGCCACCACTCACATCCTCCCCAGGTACAGCTATGAGGCTGACCATGTGTCGGCACACAAGGTACCACACACGTGACAGGGCATGTCCCGGACCCCACCACCAGTGTTACAGCACCCTGCACACCCTCCCAAGGACACACCCCACCACAGCACTGGCCACAACATCCAGCGCAGACACTCACAGTGTGGCATGGAAGCATGCACCACACAGGATGCAACACAGTGCACAGACAAACAACCACCCATACCCAAGGGCACACCAACACAGGGACACAGTAGCAGGTCAACCAAGACCCTGGCGTGTGGCCACGGCAGCTGTGTACACATGGTCAGAACCCCTCCATGGCACAGGTGTGCCAGCAACCCTGTGCAGGCACCACGATGCTGTATGCCACCAGCATGCAGCTGCAGCACAAGTGACAGACAGTGGAGCACATCCCCTGCAACAGACACAAGTGACAGCATTGAGGTGGGACAACAACAGTGGAGGCAAAAGTGCCACCTGAGGCAGACGTGCACCACACCAGTGACAGGAGGCAACCCAGCATCGCACTGGGTACAGTGGCAGTCCAGCATGGGCAGCCACCACTGACATGCCAGCAGACTGTGCAGGTCACAGACATGCAAGGGTGGCAGCTGCACAGACCATGGACAGTCTGACAGGTGCATCATGGACACAGCGCATGCACTGTGTACCACTGCACACAGTCATCCAGTGCACAGGGAACAACACACAAACCACAAACAGTGACTGAGAGCTAAGCCCACACCAATCTTGCCTCCCCTATGGACACACACACACACACACACACCCATGATAGCACCACCCCAACACCATGCACACCACTGCAGCTGACCACCATTAGCCCACTGCAAATCAGAGACCACCACAGTAGGCATAACTAAACAAATGTATTAGAAGTATAAACAAAACTATGTACATATTTACAGAAAAAAGGGGTGTGGGCCACAAACTGGGTGGAGATGGGTAAGGGGCAGGGGTGAACAAATGGGAGAGGGAAGGAGGAGTGTGAGGGTGGGTCAAGGGGGGTTGTCATATTCCATGGGTGGACTTTCTTCAGCAGGAGCCCTGCTCCCCACTCCTATGGTGCCTCCTGCCATGTCTTCGCTGCACGCCATGCTGATCCACCCTCTCTAGTATGGCCAGAGAGGCCCTGGCCACCTGGATCAGCTCCTGCAGTGCCCTCTTGATATGGACCATCCTCTGTCCACCTAGGACAAGGGAGCAGAGTCAATAGGCATGAATGCACAGCCCCCTGCAGCCCGCCCATTGTACATGGCATACAGCCGTGGGACACACCCCGGTGATGGTGTGCGACCACCCACAGTGATCGTGTCCACAAGACCTGCCCACCCAGGTGCACACAGCCATGTGGACCACTGCACACACCACCGTGGCTGTACAGTGACATGGCTTTGTGGTGCGAAGGCAGTGGCACAGCCATGTACCTAGTGCACACATGGACCACCAGTGATGCACTCCCAGACAGGCAGTGCCACTGGACAGTGCTGACTGTACTATGTGGCATGCACGGCAGTGGTGTCAATGGATAGTGGCCATGCCCCGCCACCCGCTCTGCTACACAGCATGCACAGAAAATCCTGGATGTAAGGCATTCACCATCATCAGGCTGGTCCTGGCGCTGAGCCGGTATGGGACCTCCGGCATTAGGAAGTGCCTCACACCACTGCCTCTCCTCCCTCTCATGGTGATGCTCCTCAGGGTCTAGGGTGCAAACATGGAGAGAGGAACATCAGTACAATCCAGTAGCAAAGGCCCCCCCACTCCTGGGTGTATGCGATCCCACACAGCCAAACCATTCAGCCCCCCCCCCTACCTCCAACACCACCACTACCACCACCACTGCCCACACTGGATGGACCACCCCGCCATGTGATGGACACATGCCCACCATGATACCCATATGGACGTAACCAGTGTATGGATGGGGCACCTACCTGGCTGTGGGACAGCGTCTCTCCGCTGTTTTCTGGAGCCCTGTTGCCTCCTCCAGGGCCACCTCCTCCCACATGGTACTCCTGGCCCTGTCCAGGGGTGCCTCACCAAAAAGCACACCAGCATGGGGCTCAAGTAACGAGACAAGGTTAGCCAGTTCCACCTGGATCCAGCTAGGTGCCCGTCTCCGTGTCATCCTTCCACTGAGTCAGAATCAAAATGGCGCTCCCTAGTGCACATCTTCCATGTGCGGATGCTGCGCGGTACTGCGCTGCCATTCCCCATTGCGCTGTCACCGAACAGCGTGATACGGGTGCACCCATGTGGACGCATGGTGCCTAGGTTGCAAAGGTGGGGCTCAGGGTCAAGGGTCCCTCGTGCACGGACTGCCACAGCACGATTGATACTCACCTCATGTAGCACAGTAGGGCACCTGTGTGGCACTTCCTGTAGTGGCCTACCATGCTGTGGCACCATGGCACCTACAGCGCCCCAGGGCAAGAGTGCTATACTTGTGAACAGCACACTAGCGCCACTGGCACAGTGGTGGACGTGCTGTGCACTGCCTCCTGTGCTCAGCATGTCAGCAGCGTGGCAGGTGTCGGTGTCAGCAGTCCAGGCATGCGACGTTCGGTGTCTACTGCACACGTCACAGAGCTGCGCCCCTGCCTGAACACGTTCAACACAATTGCGCAAGGCGCAACAGCATGATATTCAGCCGGCATATGCAAATCAGCTCATAAGCAATTCAATGGTGCAGCTACTGCATTAGCATCCACTTAAAATTGAGCTTTGCCTCATTTGCATGCATTGCACTATATAAATGCGACATGGGGCTGCAAAGGCCATAGTCTGGTATTGCAGCCTATTGTGGTGAGTTGCATGCTGTTTGCCAGTGTGGACTGTGGTGTGTGGGAGATGCATGGGACTGCACATTCAGAGGTAACACCTGTCATTCCCACAGGATCAATAATGACCAAACGTGAGGTGGAGGAGGAGAAGGAACAGAGACGTGGGAGACAGGAGGCCCGACTTCACCTGGACAGAATCAGATGCCCTGTTTGAGGCCTACCTTGACCAGGAACTGCTGCTCAGTGGACAGCTGGGAACACCACAGGCCCATGCTGTGGCATGGGATGAGATGGCGTGTGCCATGAACCAGCATAGCAGGCACCAGCGGTCCATGCAGGAGTGCAAGAAGAAGGTGGGCATGGACAAGAGGAGGATAAAAGATAAGGTGACTGCCATCAGGGAAGCACGGGCTGCGACTGGTGGTGGACAGCTGGCCGTGCCACGCCTGATGCCACAGGAAGAGCGGGTTGCTGGCAGCATGCGGTGTTGTGCCCTAGGGGGTGTTCCAGGTGGTGGCTTCCAGATGGGTGGCAGCCCATCACTGCATGGTAGATCCTGATCTGTCACTGTGTGGGGGGTGGGAGGAATGCCACAGGGTAGGGCAGAGACATTAATGCTACTGTGTTCCATTACAGCTCCTGAGCATCTACATGGGTCAGCGGTGGCGGGTTCGTCCACTGAGGGTGATACCCTGGACACAGAGGAGCGCCCATCCACCTCCACAGGTGTCCGAAGGTCAGGACAACAGTGTGCCCGCCTGGCTGTCTGGACTGAAGTTGGTGGAGCTGGTGTGGAGGAGGCCCTGCCCGTGTCCCAGCATGACAGCGTCCATGGATGCCAGCATGCTGAGACTTGGACTGGTGCAGGATCCGTCACCGATGATGATGGAGCTCACATCATGGACAGTGATATGTGTGGGCTGCAGGATGGCCCCACAGCAGGTAACAGCACAGGCATAGCCGTGGGTGGTGCCACCGTGGAGGCCTGCATGATATCACAGTCCCAGCCTGTGCCTGTCTGCACCAGTGGGGCAGTACTGGTGTGCATCCAGGACAGTGGGGCTGTTGTGGCCACTGTGGCGGCACCATTGAGCCCTGGTGAGCGGCGGCTGGAGGGGCAGTGTCACCAGTCAGCCAATGGCGATGGGAGGACAGTGTCGGGGTGGCGTCAGTGCACCGCCTGTGGCCATTCCCCGGCATGGCTCTGGTGTGCAGCATCCATCATCAAGGGGTGATGCCCAGCAGGGCCAGGAACACCATGAGGGATGTCATGCCAATCCGGCGGATGACCTCTTTGATGAGCACAGCCGACTACTCCAGGCTTCTGTGGATCAGCAGTCGCAGCTTGTCAGGGTGGTGGACGTACTCAGTGCGGTTCTGCATCAGGCAGAGGAGCAGCGCAGCAGAGACCATGCTCTGCTCCTGGCAGAGATAGCCCGGCAGTGGGAGGATGTGACTGCTGCCATTGACAGGCAGACACGTGCATTCACAGCTGTCATGGCCACATTGGGCACACAGTTTTGTTGCCCATGCACCACAGACACCGCCCTGTGACATGTCCACCCCCCATTCCCGGCATAGTGCGACACCCTCCATGTCGACACCGGGTTCAGCTGTGGGCATCCCGAGCACGCCTGGCACAGGCATGTTCGGTGAGCTGCAGACCCCTGCTCGAGCATGATCGTGTTCTTGCAGCGTCACCCCTGGGGGACCGTTGGTGCCACCCCCATGAGGCCAATGGTCAGCCTGTCACGGCTGGCAGGTCTTGGCGGGGCTGTCCATGCATCCGTGGTGGCTGTGGCACTGTGCTGCATGACTGACCTGTCTCCCACCATGGCTACTGTCTGACGCTGTCCTGTGTGCAGTGTGATGTTCAACGTGCAATGCACAGGTGGGGTACCTGGCCCTGCACACACACACAGTCCATGTGCACACCCTCCCGACTGCTGGCTGCTGTGGCATGTGCATGATGATGCCTGCATTGCGCTGTCCACCACTGTGCAATGGTCCCCAGCGTCTGAGACACGCACAATGACAGGCACTGGGCACAGTCGTCTGTGGACCTGTGTGTGGCTAGGGGTGGTGGTCGGGTTTGGCGTGCCTCCTACCCCTTGTGCATGTCTTGTGCGGTGTGTGTGTGTGTGTGTGTGTGTGTGTGTGTGTGTGTGTGTGCGTGACTGCTTGCCATGTTAGGCCTTGCCCATCCCTGACAGCGTGTGTGGTTCCATGCTCAGCCAATTCCCTTTCCCCATGAGCCCTTGGGGTTTGTCCATGCGGGTTTGTGGGTTGTGCCCTTGCCATTGGTGGTTGCACATGGCCCCATGACTTACCTGGGTTGGTTGAAGTGCTTCTCTCTGATGGTATCCCGGTGCAGCTGTGACATCCGGATCAGTCGGGTGTCCCTTTCTCCTAAGCGGGGGCTGCCCATCACCATCTGCACCAGCGTTCTCATCGTCCCCATCGCTGTCCCCCTCTTTGACCTCTATAGCTATCCCACAGTCATTGGCCATGTTGTGCAGGATGCAACAGGCCAGGAATAGCCCACAGGCCTTCGAGGGGCTGTATTGTAGGGCACCACCAGATGTGTCCAGGCAATGGAAATGTGCCTTCAGCATCCCGAACACCCGCTCTATGACATTGAGTGTGGTGGCATGTACCTCATTGTACTGTTGCTGCGATGGGGTCGCGGGCTGCTGGTATGGTGTGAGCAGTTAGGGACAGAGTGGATAGCCACTGTCACCTGTGTGTAGAGGGAGGACATTAGTTGGGTGATCAGTGTAGCCCTGCCATGAGCCATCCAGGCCAGTACCCATGGCACCTCTGACTATGCCCCCCCCAAGATCCATGTCATCCTACATGATTTGCATACTCACCCACTAGGTGGCCAGTGGGGATGTCCCCACTCTTGAACCTGTGGCACAGTGCAGACTGGTGCCAGATGAAGGCATCATGTGCTCCCCCAGGGTGCATGGCACAGACATTGGTTATGCGCCCCCTAGCATTGCACACCACCTGGCAGTTGATGCTGGCATAGTCCTTCCGGTTGATGTACGTGGCACCTTCCGGACCAGGTGGTGTGCGGATGGCCACATGGGTGCAGTCAATGGCCCCGAGCATGCCAGGCACACGTGCTACCCTGTGGAACTCTTGTATGTGTGCTGTGCGCTCAGCCGGTGTGCTGGGGAAATGGATGTACTCCACAGCATGTGGCAGCAGTGCGCTGAGGAATTGTGTGAGTAGGCATGACGCGGCCGACTGGGTTATGCCTGTTGTGTCCTCTGTTGGTCTCTGGAAGGTGCCCGTGGTGAGCAGGCACATGACAGCTGTTACCTTTGTCTCCACTGACAGAGCATGGCTCCATCATGTGGGTGCCTGCATCTCATCACTGCACAGCTCAAAGAGCCACCTCAGGATCGCCCGGTTCAGGCGGTACCGGCCCACAATCTCTGTGTCACTGTAGCGCTCGAAGCTGGTGCGGGCTCGGTACCACCTGTTGGGGTCATACCGCTGACGGGCCCTTCTATGGCTGTGCCCCCTTGCTGCCTGCATTCTCACACCCCTCATTACTGCCTCCATCTGAAAGGTGGCATTGGCCATGTCCCTGGCTCATGTGCCCCCCGGCAGCTGTTATCCCGTTCCCCACGCTGTCCTTTGTGATACTCCCCCTGCACCGGGTACATCTCCGAGCTTTGGCTGTCCTGCCCACTGCCACTGCCCTCATTCCACTGTGGCACTTCTGCTGTCTCTCCTGCACATTGACACAGGCTCCCCACTCCTGTCCTGTTTCTCTTTGTTCCCAGGTGTGCCCTGTCCTGTTCCTTTCCAGTCCCACTCACTGCTTCCCTCTCTTCTGTAGCTGTCACCTTGCTCCCACCTCTGGCTTCCCTATAGCGTTCTTGCGCCTCTCTCTTGTTCCTTTTTATTTTGGATCATTTCCACTATCACACAACTTCCACTTGCTCCCCTATTGTGCATGGCGCATGCTGTTGAATATCACACTGCGCCATTTATTCATGGTTCCTCCCCCAACGGTTGCGCATGCATTCATTACCATTATGCTCTTGCGCATTGCAATTTGGGGGATGCAGCTGCCTCCCGCTGAATATCACAGAATGGCACATTTTCGGACTTGCGCTGGCGGATCTCTGTTGTGCATGGCACAACCCTTTTAAATATCTGTGCCTAGGTATACAGCTAATATTATTCATTGTGTTGAATATTGCTTATTTGTCTGCTGTTTTGCTTAGTTTCTGGAATATTTGTTTTGTTTTCTATACCTTTGTTGTTTTATGTTTACATTGATTTTTACTATATTTACAATGTTTTATATCTATGTAAATTATTAGTAATTAGAAGAATTGTACAGAGACAAAGAAAATCAATTTTTTCTACATATTACATGTGGGTGTGACAAAAACATTTTCCCAATTATCTGGAACTTATACACAATGGGCTGGATATTCAGAAATGCGCCAGAGGCAGGTGCAAGAGGTGCGCAGCATAATTCCACTGTGCCATGGTGTAAATGTGTGATATTCAAAGGATGCTCATGACAGGATGTGCCTGCACAACGCGGCTGAATATCATTCCCAGTGTGTCATAGCGCAACCAAGGATGCACCAGAGAGCATGTCATGAAGCGCAATAATGCAACCAGGGATGCGCTGGGGAGATACCAAGAAGCACCAGAGCAACAACCAGGGATGTGTAATGTGCAGAGGTGCATGCACCAGGACACATATGGAATGGCAATAGGGCCAGCAGGTGGCAAGCCACAGGGGTGGGAGGTCCCTCCACCAGAGTGTAGAGTGTGCCATGAGAGAAGCATGGTAGGCACATGATGGTACACCGCCTGGTGCACATGTGGCAGCAGGAGGACCCTGAACATGCACACCACAGTGGCGCACGGAGGCAGGGAGGTGACACTGGCTAATGCTGCACAGGCACAGGCATCCCGTACAGGGAGGCTCAGGATACACCACCTGGAACACAGCCAACAACACACAGGTTAACAGCACACAAGACACACCCCACATGCCCAGTAAAGGCAGGCTACGGCCACCACATCCAACCAATGGTGGAATGCCACCAGGAACATGCCCCGGGTCCACCCCAGTCATACCACACAGCAACCATGCACACCACTGCAGCATGACTCCACATGCCAGCTGCAAATCAGACATGGACACAGATGGCTAGCATAAAAAATGTATTGCAACACATAAAAAAACATATACATATCTACAGGGTACAGGGTAATGGGAACAGAGAAAGGTAGGACCACCAACAAACTGGGAGGACAGGGAAGGGAGGCAGGGGGCAGGGGTAATGCCAACGGAAGGGAACAAGGGAGGGCAAGGGAGGGTGCTCAGGGAAGGGGATGTGATGCAGGCCAACAGGCCCTATGGCAGTCCACAACCCACTGGAGGCCAACGCCAGCATTGTTGCTGCCGTCTGTGCTGTGACTGCTCAAGAAGGTGCACCACCTGGATCATGGCAGTGGTCACCCGCAGGATCTGCTGCAGGAGCCTCGCATGGACATCTGGGGGTCGGACACCTAGGACAAAGGAGTGAACATGGTATAAGTGCATGCCCAGAACACCGCAGCCCACCCACCATGCTCAACGGGCATCGGTGACATGCGCCCCTGGGCTGGCAACCAGCCACCTGCAGTGAGTGCGCCCACATGAGCCACCTACCTGGGGAACCACAGCCATGCAGAACACTGCACACCATCACTGCCCATGCGCTGCACACCACCTCCATGGCTGGCAGGTGACATTGCTAAGCAGCAGGATGGCAGTGGCCCAGCCAGGACCCAGGTGCTCCCACAGCCCACCTGCAGCAGCAGCCATCCACATGTGCAATAGCCACAGAACGGTGCAATGGACACCGCCGGCAGTGCACAGCTGGAGGGGCCATGCACACAGAGGGCTGTGTCACACACCCCCACCCCCACTGTCCACCTTGCACAACAATGTAGCATGTAACTGTGCCTACCTGCATTCTGTGACGCACCTTGTGGCTGTCCAGCAGCACTGCCCATGTGGTCTGCATTCTGTGCACTGCTCATTGCGGTGGCCTGCCCTGGCCCAGCTGCAGTGCCAGCAAAATGAGCCCACCTCTGCTCTTCAGAGCCTAGGAGGGAAACATGGAGAAAGATACATCAGTACCTAGCAACACCACAAACTCCCCAGCACAGTGTGACACCCTGCCCAATGTGTCTGTGGCGCAGTGACACAGAGCACCCACGGTGCACCACCATGGCCAACAGGATGCACAGCCCCAGCCCCCCTGGCAGCATGATGTGCCAGCCACACCACTCCATGGACCACTGGATGGGAATGGGCATGGGTGCTGTGCACTTACCTGGCTGTGACACGGCACCCCTCCTGACATGTGCCTGTAGAGTCCAGAGCTGGTCAGGGTTTCTCCACTGCAGATCACCATAGTGGTGCCTGCATTGCTCACCACCGCGCTGAGCACCCGTGGCCTCCTCCAGACCGTCAGCCAATTCTTCCCACCCCTCTGTCCATGGCCTGTTTAGGGGCACCTGCCCAAACAAGGCACCAGCATGAGGCTCCACAAGGCCACAAGGTTGACCAGCTGTACTTGGGTCCAGTTAGGGGCCCTGGCACTAGTACTGCACGGCATGGCTGCAGCTATGTCAGCAATCCAAAATGACACGCAGTAGTGCACGTGCCACTCGTGCTGGGGATGCGCACCTCACACTGTGATGTGCTGCCAACGTCTATCACGCAAGTATGGGGATATGCGATATGGTAACACAGGGCTACCAGGAAGGTTAAAAGGCAACCGTGGGGTCAAGGGTCAGGCCATGCACCCTGCACCACTGTGCCATTGGAAACGCTATGCATGGTAGGGGAATGTGGGGGCCATGATGCACAGCCCAATAGCACACGGGCACCATGATACCCATAGCGCAGGTGCACCATCAGCGTCATGGCACCACAGTGCCATCGTCACCATGGTGCCCAGGTGTCATAGACCATTCAGTGCATGTGCACCATGTGTGCAATAGTGGCCATGAGTTGTACTGCCTACCACACTCTGTGCGTAAGCTGCGCCACTGCCATACATGACATCAGCGCACGCATGCGTGCTGCAGTGCCTGTTGCGCATGTCACATGGGTGCGCATCGGCTTGAGCATGCACAACTCCATTGTGCAATGCACAACCATGCGATATTCAGCAGGAATACACAAATCAGCTTATTAGCCTATCCGTGTTGCAGCCGCTGCATTAGCATCTAATTACAGTTGCGCATCCCCTCTTTTGCATGCAATGAGCTATAAAAGCACCATGGGACTGCAGAGGGTATAGACCTGAATTGCAACCTTTAGATGTATGGAGCATGCTGCGGGGCTGTCTGGACAGTGGAATGGGAGGGTGGTGTGGGATTGGGCTGACTGTTTTCATACATGTCTATCTTCACAGGCCCAAGCATGACCGATAGAGAGGAGGGTGAGGAGCGTGGGCCTGCATGCAGGTGCAGGACCAACTTCACCAGGGCAGAGTCGGACACCCTATTCAAGGTGTACCTGGACAAGGAGCATCTCCTGAGTTGCCTGGCAGGCACCCCATAGGCCAGGGCGACAGCATGGGAGGGTGTGGCCCGTGTTGTGAACCAGCAGGGCAGCCACCAATGGACTGTGCAGGATTGCAAAAATAAGGTCAGCACGGACAGGAGGAGGAGCAAGCAGAAGGTGGCAGCCATCCAGGCAGCATGTGCCACCACAGGAGGGGGTCAGCCTGACATGCCCCAACTGATGCCACGGTAGGATATGGTGGTGGCCACCATGCGGTGCAGCACTTCCGAAGACATGTCCGGTGGAGGCTTTCAGATGGGTGGCAGCCCATCACTGCATAGTAGGACATGTGGTGACAGTGGCAGGAGGGCTTGGGGCGGGGGGGTGACAGCACCACTAATGCAACTGTGTTCCCTTTCAGCTCCTGAGCACCTGCGTGCAGTGGCAGGGGTGGGGGTGTCCACTGAGGGGGCAGCCCTGGACCAGGAGGACTGTCCATCCATCTCCACCAGACTCTGGGGGATGGAATGAATGCAGCCCAGCAACGCTGTCCATCCGGATGCCTGTGGCATGGTTGCGGATGAGGCCCTGGCTGTGTTCCAGCTTGACGCCAGGCATGGCACCCTGCTTGTCAAGACACAGATCAGGGTGGGGTCCAGGACCAATGACAACAACACCCTTATCCCGGACAGCAATGTTGTTGGCGCAGGGGAGGCACCCATACCACACACCCACCATGGCAGCGCAGATGGTGACCTGGTGGCAGTTGCCTGCACACTGGCCAGTGTGGCTGGTGTCACCGAGGCTGTCACTGGTGCGGCACTGGCTGGCAGTGCTGGTGGTGTAGCCATGCCGGCGTCACCCTGCACACAGTTGCCAGAGTGGCAGCAGCGGTGGCTCGACAGCGTCAGAGGGGGGCCTGGGGCAGAGCCCACTGACGGTGCACCGCAAGATGACCAGCCCCAGGAGGGCCCCGCCATGCAGCACCCACCTTTGCAGGGGGCTGGGTGGCAGGGTCAGGCAACACCCATGGGTCGGCACAATGCTCATAAGCCCCAGGGCTCCAACCCCTTGGACAAGCACACCCATCTGCTCTGAGCCTCCATTGAGCAGCAGGTGCAGGTCATGGCAGGGGTGCGTGCACTCCGTGCAGAGCTGCACCAGGCAGCAGAGCAGCATGACAGAGACTTTGACCTGCTCCTGAGGAGAACAGGCTTATGCGGGTGGACATGACCGCAGCCATGGACTGGCTGGCTGCTGCAGTCACAGCCGGCCTGGCACCACTGGCCTCCCTGGTGCATGGCCATCTGCTGCATACCCTGCATAGTGCACATTTCACCCCTCAGTCACGGCGTTGTGCGACCCCCACTGTGTCGACACTGGGATCTGCTGTGGGCATCCCGAGCATGCCTGGGAGCATGCAGACACCTGTGAGGACAGGGTCACATTCCCGCAGTGTCACCCCTGGGGAACCATCTGTGACATTCCCTGAGGCCAACACTCAGCCTTTGTCCACTGGGTGGTCCCAGTGGGGCCATCCACATGTCCACAGTGGCCGTGCTACCGTGCGGCATTCCTGAACCATCCACCTCCGCAACCACTGTTTGCTGCTGCCCTGTGTGCACATTGGTGTGCGTGTGCATCCCATGGTCAATGCGCACATGGCCCTGCCGCACATGGGCCCTGTGCTCACCCGCCCGGCTGCTGGCTGCTGTGGCATGTGCATGATGATGCCAGCATAGTGCTGACTGCCACTGTGCACCGGTGCTCAGCTTCTGACACACGCCCGGTGCCCACCTCTGGGCTTGGGCATGGTGGGTCCTGTGTGCATGTGTGTGCATGTGGGGGTGTGTGGGAGTGTGTGGGTAGGGTGTGCGGGGAAGTGCTGCATGCTGCCATGGTATCCGGACACATGCCTGTCCACACTCCGCTCCAGATGGCCCAGGCATGGGGCCCGCCTATGCATGCCTGTCTGCTGTGAGATACATCCTGGGCCCTGCTTGTGGCTATGTTCACTTACCTGCACGCTCCATAGTGCTCCTCAGTCATTGTGTCCCGGTGCTGCTGGGCCATCCTGGTCATCCGGGGATCCCTTCACCAAAGGGAGGCTGCCCACTGCCTCCAGGCCCAGCAGCCACGTCATCCTCACTGTTGTCCCACTCTTCGACCTCGACAGCTATCCAATAGTCAGTGACCATGTTGTGTAGTATACAGCAGGCCAGGAATAGGCTGCAGGCCTTTGAGGGGCTATACTGTAGGGCACCACCAGACCTGTTCTGGCAATGGAACCGAGCCTTCAGCAGCCCAAACACCCGCTCGATGATGTTCCATGTGCTGGCGTGTGCCTCATTGTATTGCATCTGCACTTGGGTTGTCGGCCGCCGGTATGGGGTGAGCAGCCAGGGCCGGAGTGGGTATCTACTGTCTGTGTGTAGAGATGTCTGGTTAGCATGGTAGACTGTGTCACTGCACCCCCCCGGCCGTCCCACCCACACCCCCTGGCACCCCCACCACAGCATCCCCCACACCCTGCCTTGTTGTTCCCGGCTTCCCGCTACCACAGCATACTCACTGACTAGGTGGCTGGTGGGGATGTCCCCACTCTTGAACCTGTGGCACAGTGCTGACTGGTGCCAGATGAAGGCATTGTGTGCTCCTCCAGGGTGTGTGGCACAGACATTGATGATGTGCCCCCTGGCATCACACACCATCTGACAGTTGACACTGGGGTAGCCCTTTCTGTTCATGTACGCTACCCCCTCCGGGCCAGGTGGTGCACGGATGCTGACATGGGTGCAGTTGATAGCCCCTAGCATGCCAGACAAAAGCTGTGGAACTCCTGCATGTTCGCTGTACACTCTGTCTGCATGCTGGGGAAATAGAAGTACTCCACAGCATGTGGCAGCAGTGCGCTGAGGAATTGTGTGAGGAGCCATGATGCAGCCGACTGAGTTATGCCTGTGGTATACCCTGTTGGTCTCTGGAAGTACCCGTGGTGAGCAGGCACATGACGGCCATGACCTTTTTCTCCACCGACAAGGTGTGGCTCCGTCTTTTGGATGCCTGCATCTCCTCACTGCACAGCTCATAGAGCCACCTCAGGATTGTCCGGTTCAGGTGGTACCAGCCCATGATCTCTGTATCACTGTACTGTTCGAAAGTGGTGTGGGCACAGTACAACCTGTTCCAGGCTTACTGCCGATGGGCCCTTCCACGGCTGTGCTGATCTGCATACTACCTCCTCACACCCCTCATTACTGCCTCCATCTGGAAAATGGCACTTGCCATGGCCTGGGTTGTACTCCCCACCACGGGCGTCTCTCTCTCTTCAGGACCCCAACTGTGTGCTGATGTCCTTGCCCCTGCACTGGGCACACCTCTGTGTTGTGGCTGCCTGGCCAGTGGTGTGTGTGCTGTGGCCTCCGCCTCCCACCTGTCAGGGCTCCTGTGCTGCCCTTCCTGTGCTGGGTGTCACTGATACTCACTGCGTGTTGCCTGGGACCCTGTCACATGCCCACACACACTGACACACACACACACATGCACACAAACACACACACACCCTCTCACTAACTCTGGCAGTGTCACACTCCCTGGTCCACACTCTGTGCCTCTCCCAGCCTGCCTCTTTCTATCTGTGGCTCCCCTCCTGCTGTGCTGCCTGCCCACTTGCTCTCTCGCTTTCCCTCTGTGTGGCTCTCCTCTGGTGCAAGCCTCCTTCCCTCACTTGCTCCCTTTTTATATGGCTCAAGTCTGCTCTGTGCAGGTCCCGTTTTGCTCCATGCTTGCGCCGTCCACCTGCTGTTGAATATCGCACTGTGCCGCATATTCATGGCTATGCCCCCTGCACTTGTGCATGCATTCATTGCCATTGCACATTGTCACATTACAACTTGCACTGTGCATCTGCTGCCACTGAATATCACTCTCCGGCACATTGGCAGGGTTGCGCCTGTGCAACCCTGTTGCGCATTGCACAACTGCTCTGAATATCTGGCCAAATAGGTATAAAATAAGATTTGAGCCAGTCAAATAATTATTTATATAATTATGCAAATTTTGTGACATTGGCTAAAGGCCTAGCTAAGTGCCCATAATAAAAATTGGTATTCTGACCTATTGTTATGACATTGGCAGTCAGGTTGCTATGGGGCCTACCACATCAGAAGTCACAATCATGGCAATTAGACTGCACTCCTCCTGGAAGACCCAGATTTTTTCCCATGGCTCAAACAGGAGTTCATCCAATACAGGAAGATAAATGACAGTGAGGAGGTGTCTGACTCTTCTTTATGGGATACTTTTAAATCTGATCTAAGGGATGATATTATGGCCTATGCATCACACCAGCATAGAAAGTGAGAGGCAGAACAGGTGACCCTAGAAAAAGAACTGAAGGTACTGGAAAAGTGGTGCAAAGAAACTTTTCCCCATCTCTTTCTACCTTGCTAACTGCACAGCTTAGTAGTACATGCACTAAACTAAATGATTTCCTAAACAGAAAGGCAGAGCTAGCCCTTAGAAGGCTGCACCATTCATTCTGGGGGAAGGGGGGATCCAGTAAGCTGCTAGCCTTTAGGTTGAAATGTAGGCAGTTTGCAAAGACAATAGGAGGGCTGCAGGATGCATCTGGCGCCTGTCCTGGCCTGGCCACCAACTGAGCTATTAATGAGCACATTTGTATAGTATGCACTCATTGATGGCTCAGTTGACAGCCAGTCATGGAGGTGTGTGGAATGCTGTGCTGGTTGCCAGCTTGGGGATGGGGGAGAGGGGTGGTGGAGCACTCTCAACTGGGCCGGGGAACCACTAGACTACCAGGGAATGTTTTTTATATTGTTTGTGTGGATTGGGAATCAGGGCTAGGGGCACCACTAGACTAGGTGGTGCCTTAGACTACCAGGGATGGTGATTGAGTTATACATGGTGATTGGGAATTGGGGCTTGGGGGGGCGCCCCTAAACTACCAGGTATATTTATTCATTTTCACCTGGTGATCAGAGATCAGGGATGAGGGGGTGGTAAGGCACCTGTCCATGGTGCAATTGCTGCACAGACCACTGCAACCTATGTTTCATGCAGGGCCAAGTTTGCCACAAGCTGTGGGACACTGACACTGGTACCCTGCCCAATAGAGAATTGGGTGCAGGATCTTTAAGACTAAGTATTACTTGGCACAAGCACACTTTTGATGTGGCTTGCACCGACTTTTTGAGAATTGTCCCCAGGTCTTTGGCTGAGTTGGCTTAAAGAATAGCAATCTGGAAACAAAAACAGAAATGAACAAGCATTTGTCAATGCCAAATGTTGTCACACTGGCATTGGCAGTGGGAGTGGCGGAGCTAAAGAAGCATATCGCTGTGATTTTGTTAATGTGTCCCAAAAGGTGATTTTGCACAGTGAGCAAGCCATTGTGTGTCACAGCTGTGGAAATATATTTTGGGCAGGCTGTGAAAAATGTCAGCTGGACTGTTGATAAGGAGGTGTGTACAAATGCCAGTGGTGAAAATGTGGCATGAAATATTGAGGTTGACGAAGTTACAAGAGTGCATGGAAACTGTGCAATGCACGCTTGCAACGCAGTCATTTTAGGGACGTTCAGCACCAAATTTTCAACAGAGGCATTTTAGGACCTCTGCTCATAAATAGTGTCACCGTCATTTCCTGGAACGGTCCCAAAAACTGATTTCGTACAGCGACCGTGCAATTCTGCGCCGGACGTGCGAAAACACATTTCAGCCAGCTGCACTGTTCATAAGGAGGTATGGAAAAATGCCAGTGATGAACAGCTGGAGTGAAACTATTACAGATTCACAAAGTTACAAGCATGCATGCAAACTGCGCAACGCACTCTCGTAAAACACTCATTTTATTGACTTTAGTCCCAAAATTTTCAACATAGGCATTTTAGGACATCTGCTAATGAACAGTATCACTGTCATTTTGATAATGTGTCTCGAACATGGACTTTCCACAGCGACCACGCTATTTTGCGCTGGAACTGCAAAAACAGATTTTGGTCAGGATGTGAAAAATGACAGCTGTACTGTCATTAGGAGGTGCAGAACAATGGTACTGTTGAAAATCTGGAGTGAAAATATTACAAGTTTGCGAACTTACGAGTGTGCGTGCAAACTGCGCAATGCACACTCATAACACAATCATTTTAAGGAGTAATGTTACCAAATTTTCAACATAGGCATTTTAGGACCTCTGCTCATGAACAGTGTGACTTGCATTTTTGTAATCTGCCCCAAACACTGGTTTCCCACAGTGACCGCGCTATTGTGCACCGGACGTGCAGAAACACATTTCGGCCGGGATGTGACAAATGACAGCTGTACTGTTCACAAGGAGGTAAAGAAAAATGACAATGTTGAAAATCTGGCATGAAAATATTGCGAATTCGCGAAGTAACGAGCGTGCATAGCAACTGCACAACGCACACTCGTAGCAGTCATTTTATGGAGTATCGTCACCAAATTTTCAACATAGGCATTTTAGGATCTCTGCTCATGAACAGTGTCACTGTCATTTTTTTAATCTGCATCAAACACTGATTTCCCACAGCGACCGCACTATTGCGCGCCGGAAGTGCGGAAACACATTTTGGCCAGGATGTGAAAATGATAGCAGTGCTATTCTACAAGGAGGTGTAGAAAATGACAATGTTGAAAATCTGGTATGAAAATATTACAAATTAGCAGAAGTTACAAGCGTGCATAGCAACTGCATAGCTGTTTGTAAACAGCCATTTTTTGAGTTTTCCAGCAAATTTGCAACATAGGCTTTTGAGAGCCACCTCATGAACACTGCCACTGTTCTTGTGTTAATCCATCCCAAAAGGTGATTCCACGCAGTGACTGTGAAATCACCTTTCGGAACTGATTAACGTCATAACAGTGACAGAATTCATGAGGAGGGGTCCCAAAAACCCTGTGTTGAAAATTTGGTGCAAAAAGACAAAAAATGCCCGAGATATGCACCAAAGTTGAAAAAACCCTATCTATCCCATTATACAGCTTACCAGCATTTCCTCAGTTCGCGGTCGGCTTTGAAGAGTGCAGATGAATTCCCGGTCCACTGAAGATCGCTGTGCCGAGCTCCGGAGATAAGTATGGGGTGAGGGGGGTGTGGGGAGGCAGGGTGCACAGTGGGTGGGTACGGGTGGTGGGTAGGGAGACTACTAGGGACCGTTTTCTGTTTACAGGTAAAAAAACCAAAAAAGTCAGGGACAGTTTTTGTATTTCAGAGGATTGGCACGCTGGAGTGGGCTCTCAGCATGCCACCTAACTGTTTTAGGGGGTCTGCAGCCAGCAGGGGATTGGGAACCCTAGTCGGCAAGCAATGGGGTTGGGATTTATGCTAGCGAAGTTGGACACCCGTCGGCACACAAAGGGGGGCACCGAGCTGAGGGGATTGGGCATCCCTTGGCATTTCATAATGGGGAGAGGGTTCTTTATGCCGATGGGGAGTGGGCTCGCATGTCGGCACACAAGTAAAGGGGGTTAGAACAGAGGTTGGCCACCCCTCAGCGAATAACAAATGGGGGTTATTTATGCTGATGGGGGTGGGCTCCCCGTTGGCAGTACAGCAGGCAGGGCAGAGGTAACCGACAGAGGAATTGGGCACCCCTGAAGTCGGCAGTTCGGAGGCTGGTGTCCCGTCATGTGCATAATGGCAGCAAGCATGGCAAGAAAAGGCCCGCTGCATCTGACGAGCTTTGCTCAGATTGCAGCGGACCTTTTCTTAGATGTGCTCACCACATTATGTATGCATGGTGTGGCGCCTGCATGCAGGCTGATTGGGGAATGAGGGACGCACCTACTGATGCATGCCCTGCATTCACCCAACAGCGACCGTGCCTCCAAAGCTGCACTGTCCCAAGATGTTGGCTGCGCAAGTGCGCCAACATAAAAAGGGGGAAATGAAAATTAAAAAATAAATCTTAAAAGGAAAAGCTGGAAAAACAGTGAAGTTGGTGTAGGAATGGTAACAGAATGGGAAGAGCTCTTGAGAAGAGAAAGATGGAATATAAAAAGGGAGAAAAGAATCCTGACTTCAACTCAAAGACCTGGGACTGGGAACGGATGAGTCTGACAACTTGAATTTTGATGTCTTTTGTTTATCAACAGTTATTGCCTAAAATGCACTAAACTACTCCATTTAACTTCTAAATGTTCAAACTTTTCTGGGGGAACATGCCCCCAGCCCCCCTAGAAATATTTGTAGCCCCCCACAACCTCTTTGCTATGCCCCTGAGTACCCCTTGTCACCCCTGTTATTTGTGATGGCTGTTGAACCATTGGTGATAGCCATAAGGGAAAATGTCTCCATTCATGGCATCAGGTGGGAAAGGAGGAATACAAACCGTACATGTATGCTGATGATTTGCTCATCTCCTTGGCAGAGACAGATCAATCCATCCAGCAGGTATTACCCCTACTCCACACCTTCACCTTTGTTTCTGGGCTTAAGGCTAATAACTCAATGAACAAGGTCCAATTAAACCTTAAATGCTCAGCCACCATGTTTTCAACAATAGGGCAGAAGTGGGCACCTGAAGGTATTAGCTACTTTGGTATTAAACTGCATCGTAACCTTTCTAAGATGTTGCTTCAAAATCTGGACCCTTTGACTGCATCCATGAAATTGGAATTTGAGCAATGGAGAGCACTGCATCTACCTTTGGCAAGAAAGATAGAAGTTGTCAAACTAATCACAGCCCCAAGATTTTTACATATGTTATCCCATCTACCATTTCAGATCCCTCTTAAATGGTTCCATAAGCTTGACACCATGATTAGTCACTTCTTGTGGAAAGGCAAACACCTGAGTTACAGGATGGCAAAGCTGAGGAGCCACTGCAGCAAAGAAGACTGAGGTCTTCCCTGGTTCCAGGGATACCATAAAGCCTGTATCTTCATTCAGATGGTAAAGTCCACTCTCATGGGGTACAGAGCCCCTCTGATTTCCCTAAATGAAAAACATAAAGGCTCAGTATCCCCTCCTCTATCACTGATATCTCAATCAAGTGCTAGGACAAACTGCATAAGTCCATCTCAGCACACCCAATATCAGTCTCCCATATACCACTTTGGAGGAACCCAGCAGTTCAAATTGGAGGGCACACCATCTACTGGAAAGCTTGGGAGGTACTGGGCATCAGAATCAAAGACCTGTATATGCCTGGCACCACCACTGTGGATTATTTTTCCTCCCTGGTCACATGCTTCCACATCCCCAAGAAAGACTTCTGGAGATATTTACAGATAAAGGATGTGGTCCTGCAGTTGCACAGATATGCTCTCCCATATTCAGAGACTCACCCCTCATAACCCATACTGAGCTAGGAAAAGCTCACTAAAGGTTGTGCCAGTCATATCTACCATGTCCTTGAGGATGCCCAGCCAGACCAAACCACTAAGGCCAAAATACAATGGCAGTGAGAGCTGGGTATCACAATCAATGAGTCACAATGGGTCCACTGCTGGGATTTATTTTTTTTGTATTTATTTATTTAAAAGTTGGTAACTGGGTAAGGCACCAATGAGCTGAGGCTTGTTTCCAGGTGCGACCTGGGGAAAGGGTAACATAGGGATAAAAATGACAATAGAACATAGATTGCAGGTAAGCAAAAATACAAAAAAAGACATGGGTCACGGTTACAAGACCCAGGCAGTAGGTAACATCCATAGCTGGAGTACAAAATACAACACAAATCAAACCACTGTTACAGTACTAGTACATATGCATGACCTTGCATTACACAAGGTAATTTAATGACCTGACCACTGATCTCAGGAGCAAATTACGCAAGATCTACACAGAGGTACCTTCTGAGTGAGGGAAGAGTGGGTTATGAGAAGTTGACACTAAAGGGGGGAGAATTAAAATATTTGAGGAGGTGAGAGTTGGGAACACTGAGAGCACTGAGCGTGGGATAGAAGTCTGTAGAGCCTTTTAAGAGAGAAGAAGGAGGAGGAGGAGGAGGAGGATAGCTAGAGGTCAGAGGGGAGTTTATTCCAGAAAAAAGGAAAACAATAAGAGAAAGCAGATTGACCCAATGCCAAGTTGGGGCAAAGGATAGAAAAGGTGTGTGTGGATCTCTGTGACAAAGAGAGTAGTTAGAGATGGTAGCTTGTGAGAGGTGGGAGGCGAGGTAAGTGTGGAGGGTTCCAGACCAGAACTTTGCAACAAAGGAGGCACAATGAACCATTCTCCTGTGAGATAAAGTTGCAAGGGAGAGGGCGGAGTAAAGGAGATAGTGGTGGGTAAGGTGGGGGGAGAGGCAGTAGTGAAGTAGCAGAAAGAGTTCATGAGGCTGTCAGTTCCATGTCATTTGAGTGAGGATTAATGGGCGGCTTCAGTTTGAGCGAATATTAATGAGCGAACGTAATTACCGTGACTGTTCAATACCATGAATGCAATTTAAGCGAATATTTGACACTGCTGCACATGTATATTTTATGCTACCCCATGTAAATACTCAAGCCATGTATGAGCTCCATATTTCTCCTCCACCTGTAGGTGTTCTGTGAGATCCCTGTACCTCCTCCTGTGACTTCTATCCATTGCACCAGGCATGATTTGCTCCATTCTAACCTCAGCCATATGCTTCTCCTGGATGCATTGGTAGCCACAACATACACACCCATTCATCTTTATCCCCTGTGAGCCACAGATGCACTCGTGTCACGAAGGGGGGCTACACCCCCGTACCCCCTATCTTTAGGATAACAACACCATAGTGCACATAGACACAGGGGGTAGGCTATATATTTGTTTGCACAAATGTCAGTTCATTCAGATATACTGTTTGCTGTATTTGTGCTGTCGCCCAATTGTGTTTTGCTCATTCGGAATTATTCAGATTACTTCACCCAATTTATCATGCTCATTTGACATGCTCCCAGGGTGTCTAATCTGGAAAGTGAAAATTGAGGGACTGTGCCATACACCACATCAGCATAATCAAAGACGTGTAGGATCATTTTGGACACCAATTCACGGTGGGTGGGGAGGGGGAGACTGTCCTTATGTTGGTAGAGGATAGCCATTTTGGGGTGTATCTTAGTGCAGATGGCATCAATGTGGGTGGAAAAGTCCATCTGGGAATCCAACCATACCCCCAAGTATTTGAAGGTTGGTTTGTTCTCAAGGGGAGAGCCATCCAAAGTTGTGAAGACAGGAGAAGACTGGTGGGTGGCAAGGTTTTGTCTGGATCCAAAGGTCATGGGCACTGTTTAGACTACACAGGGTCTGTAGGGATAGCAGAAGCAGGCTTGTATTACATAAAACCCTGCTAAGGTGGTACAAAACCCCATCAGTCCTGAAAAAGCTAAGGTTTATGAACTGTGATCTGTGCTGGACTTTTGGACAACCAGCAGCTCACTTCACTCACATACTCTGGGAATGGCCACTTATTCATCCCATCTGGCAAGAGGTAGTGCCAATTTGTGAAGAAATAGTGGATCCAGAGCTGCAGGTGAATGCCCCTTTACTGTTGTTGGGTTGTTGCATAGATGGCACCACCGAAAACTCTCCAAAGGCACAATGGTCATGGCTGTGGAGGTAGCTGCAAAAAGGCTGTTGCTGTGCAATTGGAGGGCACAAATTGTCCCCACCATGGCTGAATGGCTCCAGGCAGTGGGACAGTTGGTGACATTTGAAAGACTGTCTAATTATGCCTCCAAAACTATAAACAAGTACTATTTGTGTGTTGTGTGTTGGGCCCCCTTTTTACACTCTAGATTCTGCCATAACCAGGGAAATGTGTGAGTCAGGGTATAGCAGGCTAATTTCAAGTTTGGTTAGAAGTTAGTGCTTAGTTCTCTGTACAGGTTTAGAAAGTGGAATACTGTGATAGTTTATGTAGTCATCATTCACTGTTACACTGTATGTGTCCTTTATATACTTACAGCTTACACAGGTTGTTCTGCAGCCTTTTAGTCTTATATTAGAGGGCCGACTTCATTTTTTTCTTGCATCAACTGGAGTTAATGATACAGTAACGTGTTTAACAGGCCAGGCCTGGTTACTGATATGTGCCGACTATTATGCCATGGCTGTGGACGTTTGCTGTCTCTGTGTGTTCTCAATAAAAATATTAACTGGAATAAATTATAACAGGGTTGCTAGGGATTCTGGGGATAACATGATTTTTGACTTTCACTGAAATCTGGGACACAAACTTTCAAAATGCATAACACTGATCTAATGCCACCAAAATGTGGGATACATAATGAAACCTGGAGATACAATTTTACATGTTTTGGTTTTTCACTGAATGTGTTTGCTTAATGTTGACCTACAGTACCCCCACCGACTCTTTGTTCTTCCTCCTACTATTAATGTTGCCAGTCTGTGAGTATTTTTTGTGTATCCACATTGTTTACTTGCTGCATGTATTTAAAAATTTCAGTCCTGTTCCCCCTCCCTCCTGGCCTGCTGAGAGTTCATACTGAAGCTTTCCAGTCCATCCCACATTGCTGGCCATGTATCATCCTGGTCACTCTCCTCTGTGTGCTGTTTCCAGTTTTGTTATGGCTTTCCTTTTGTGGGGGGTCCAAATTCACACCCAGTACTCCAAGAGGAACTTTAGGAGGGATGTGAGGAAGTACTACTTCACTGAAAGAGGGGTGGACATTTGGAATAGACTGCCAGTGGAAGTGGTGGAGGCAAAAACAGTAGAGGGCTTCAAGCATGTTTGGGATAGACATAGAGGAATATTAGTAGAAATGGGCAGGCAGGGAGGGTTGCTAGAGACCAGTTAGGGTCTACGGAGACAGACTAGGCAGAGACCATTTCAGCAGACTGCGGGGGCCAAACAGTGATTTTCTGCTCACAAACTCTGTTTCTGTGTAAGTACAGTTGCACCAGAGGTCTGTACAGGGGCACAATTACTTCTTTTCTACTGCTCCTGAACGCCCTCTCCGTGCATCACAGCATTATATTTGCTTTCCCATCCTTTTCTCGCACTGTACTGCTAACTTGAGGTTGCTAGATATCACCACCCGAGATCCCATTCCCCTTTAGAAGCAGAAATCTTCACCCCTCCCTGATTGTATTCAGTTCCTTTATTTCTAATACCCATGTCGAATTTCCATTGTGTCACATTGTGGTTACAAAAATTATTGCTGTACTGTACTGTACTATACTGATTTGTCTACATCTACTGTATTTGTATTGACAATTTATGTAATCTCTGAATGTAACCTCCCTAATCCCTTTCCCCCTTGTCTCACCTGGAAATGAGCCCCAGCTCAGTGTGCCCCTCCCGGTCAACAAATTGAAATAAATAAATAATATGTGCTGTACACTTTTTGGCATTGAAGCTCAGCTGCCAGACTTTCAACCATTTCTTCAGCTTCTTTAGATCCACCTTCAGCACGCAGATACCCTCCTCCCAGCCAACCATGCCACAGAGCTTGGTGTGATTTGCAAATAGGTAGATTTTCTCTCTAATACCCTCTCCTACGTCACTGATGAAGATGTTAAAAGGTACTGGCCCAAGGGACAGCCATGTACAGTGGATTCCGTTAGAATGCAAAGCAGTATAGTAGAATTCTGCAGCAGTGTTACTGCAGGAAACAAGGCAATTTCAAAGACAGTGAATCTGTTTTGTCATGCAGTGTCACATGATACTGCATCACAACCTGGGGTCTCCGCTGTAGCACAGAGGTAGTGCTTCTGCTCATTACTCTGTTTACCTGGGTGCGGGAATAGACTGCAGTTGCTGGGGGGTTGGCAAGGGGAAGGCAAAGTAAATATCCCACAGAACAGCTCACTTCCTTCAGGGAGGAGGAATCATGCCTCTCACTGCCTGATTGTCACCTGGTGGGAGGGCCGGATGGTTGCACAGCAGAGGCATACTTTGTGGGGGGGACACCACCAGACACTGACAGTGAGAATGCACACCAATGTGTGCATATACACTAGCAAACTGTACATCAGAACCTCTGGGGATAAAATCAGAGGGAAACCCTGCTGAACGTGTAGGATACAGGCCAGTCCCTCTGACTACCCTTCACTGCTGAGCTGGCATCCCCCATCCACATTAAACCTAGACCCTGTTGGGGAAGTGATGCCCATTAGTTAACTGGCCATGGGGGCAAGCTGTGGGGGAACAAGAGGTTGATGTAAGAACCAGAGGAAGGAGGGTGACAAGGCTGAGGGGCTGGCCAGATAGAGCCTGGTGGGACAGAGAAGGTGATAAGCTAAAGGTTGAAAAAAAAAGAATGCCAGTCCATGGACCAACCCTCAAAGGGACCCCACTAGTGACCATCCTCATTCCTGCATGCTCCCTATTTACCACTACCCTCAGTAGTCTCCCATTAGCCAGTTTCCTGTCCACCATTTGGTCTGTCTTCCACTCTGAGACACACTAGTTTCCTGAACAGCCACCTACAGTGTGTGAAACTGAATCAAATGCATTGCTACGTCCAGACACAGTAAATCAGCTGCCTAGCCATTATCAACAACATTCATCACTCAGTTGAAAAAGTCAGATGAATTTAATTTTATTTGTGTTTTACCAGGATAAGCAAGCAAGAAAACTTTGGTTTATAAAGAGCCCAGTCTCACAGGCTCTGGTCACTGTACATAATAAGATGACATAACTTTACATACAAGACATGAATAAACAGAATAATAGACAGGTTAGTGTGCATTACATAGATACATAGACAATGTCGCCAGATAAGGGCCTGTGGCCCACCCAGTCTGCCCATTTGAGTTTGTAACTTCAGTTTATGTTTTCCTAGAACTCTGTTGCCCCTTACCCCTGACCTCCAGAATTCCTTTATGTCTGTCCCATGCATTCTTAAATCCCGTGATTGTTTCAGCCCCCACCACTTCCTCAGGCAGGGTGTTCCACTTGTCCACCACCCATTCTGTGAAGAAATTCTTCCCCACATTTCCTCTGAATCGTCCTCCTGCCAACTTCATCCCATGCCCTCTAGTCCTGGAATATCTTTTTTACTTAAAAGTAGTGTATTCTTGCACCCTGTTCCTCCCTGTAAGATACTTGGATACAAGGGAGTAATTCCATCAAGAGGTTCTGGGGAAATGGGAACCTCAAGAGCAAAGCTCGAGAAGTTCCCATGTAGGGTTACCACCTGTCCTGCATTTTGCAGGACAGTCCTGATTTGGGCAGCTGTGTCCTGCAAAAAAACATGAAAAATACTACATGTCCTGACTTTTTAGTAGAAAAAATATTTTCTAACTTTCCATTAAATCTTGTAGAAAACTATAGTACCTTAACTAAAATACATTAAAATGATATGAAACCATAGAAGCAACCAAACTACAATACTTAGCCTTAATTCTGATTATATAGAGAAAACAAGTCTGTTGCACTAGTCGAGGTTACATACTGTCCTGCGAAAAATCATGTTTTAGTAAGAAATGTCCCACTTTGAGCTTCTTAAAAGGTGGTAACCCTATTCCCATGTCCCCAGAACCTTGAGATGGAATCACCCCTTGTAATGCACACTAAGCTATTTGTTTTTTTTTTTTTAATCTATGGATCCAATTTTATTTATTTATTTTTTCATCACTTTTTAATGGGTGGTTGGCCACTGCAGTGAAGGACTCTCTTAGTTCAGGTTGACTGCTGCACTGTCTCGCTCTCACCCCCTCCCCACGTACGCATGCTATAGTACAAAACAGTGTTTTCTTTTCATTTGGTACGCTGTCCTACTTTTTCATGTCCTTGGGGAAAGTGGGATCAACCAGATATTTGCATTTTTTGAGGAGCTGAAGGAAAAAAGAAAGGGAAATGTCCAGCAGACGCGATACAGTCTCGATAAGCGAGAGACGGTTGACATGTTTCTGAAAGGGTTGTACCTGCACAGAGAGAGAAAGTAGACAATCATTAGTTGCATTTTGTATCTGGAACATGCTATTCTTTGATTGACATAGCATGCTGTAGGACAGTCCTGCACCTGCACTGTTCAGTTTTAGTGATATTAATATCGTTTAGAACTCCGAACAATAGTATTACTGACTCTGAACGATATTATTATCAGTCTGAATTGATGGTATTATCACTTGTGCAGCAGTGATATTACCAGAATATTTTGTATGCATTAGGATACTATTATTTTGCAAATCCATATATTAAAAATAGAATAATGCTATTATCAGTCAGGAAATGTGATATTATTGCTCTGGTAGTGACACTAATACCCGAAATGTTTTGCATACTTTACAATACCATTAATTTCAAGAGCCATATATTAAAATACAATAAGACACAAAATAATTATGATATTAAGAATTAAAAGATAAATGATAACGTCTATTTAAAAATAATTATAAGTATAAGCAGCCAGTAAATTAGAGTAAATCATAAGCTTTCACCAGGTATAACCTCTTCAGGACCATCCTGCAGTTCACAACAACAACAATATTCAATACAAAATAGAAGTTATCTATATATATATATATACACATAGCTCCATCACTTTGCAAGTACAATCACATTTAAAAAACACAGC
This sequence comes from Neoceratodus forsteri, assembly GCA_016271365.2. Lineage (NCBI taxonomy): Eukaryota > Metazoa > Chordata > Ceratodontiformes > Ceratodontidae > Neoceratodus > Neoceratodus forsteri. The sequence continues at coordinate 626,568,300 of JADMNL010000023.1, read as the reverse complement.
TGAAAAGGATCTGCTTTAAAATTGGCATGAGGTCTAATTTCTTAAATGAAGCAGAAGGGAGTTCCTGAAGTGGCTATGTAGCAAAATGACATTTGGCCATAGCGTGTATTTGTTCTAAGTCTGTTTGGCAACCTCTAACTGCCATAAACCAGGGCTGTCTTTAGTCCTGTAGCCCATTTGCCACAAGGAATTCTACTAACCTCTCCTGAAGACCTAAACCTGGAATGGCAGATGTGTCATATCCCCTGATGCCCCTGCTGCAGTTGAAAACCTGACACCTCCACTGACATGCCAGCACAAACATGGCGGCACCTGGATAGGCACTGCTAGCATTGCTTTAAAGGGACATTTGTAACATAAAGAGGAAAATGGCCAGCCTGTTAATTACAATCTTATCAATTGCTAAGCCTTAGTACCACATCATGGTAGGGGGTCCTTACTAACATTGTGTTTGTAAGTGGTATCCTGCTGCTATGTGTTTGGTTTACACTGAGATATTCAAAGTTAGCTTTTTTTAGATGTACATTCATCCTAATTGTAATGTCTAGGGTACAGTTCACGGTGTAAGTGACAGCAAAGTTTTGCAAAACATTGTGGCTGCAGCGTCTGGTCTCATCTGCCATTGTAACAGCTGCATTCTCCTGTAAAGTGGAGCCAGTTACCAGCACTGATGAAATGGAGTAAAGTGCAAATAACTTTCTGTGGCTCAGCTGAGGAACAGCAAGAAAGCTAAAGTGCAGGAGCCATCAAAAATCTCAAAAGCAATGTTTAGTTTCTCAAGGTGATTTTTTTTACATGCACTTTCTGTAACCTGAGCTTTACTACCTAATTTTACCTCATGCTGTATTTTAGTTGTTACAACTGAAATGCATGCATAATGCGAGCAAATTGCCTGCTGTAATCTGAAGAAACTAGTGCTAAATTACAGGGAATGTATACCTACTGTATGTGATTGCCATTCTGAATAATATGGAAGTTACTTTTATGATGTAATTCTATATGAATTGTCTCCGTTACAGTGGAATTTCTTAAAATTATATTTTTTTCATATCTCAGTGGGACAGATGCTGTTGCAGACAAAGTCGCTGAGACAGGCACCATCCAAGTCCAAGAGGCAGGCTGTCGAGTGGACATTATTGGAGCTGGTATGGCAGGAGGAGACTTTATCCCAGATGGTAAGGCAGGTCAATGGCATAGTGGAAATGCCATCCAAGGTGATGAGTTTTGTTGTTGTTGTGGCAGAGGGTTCAGTTGAGTTAGTAAGGTTGCATGAAGCAGCAGAGATTTTGTTCCAGGTGGGCAGGCAGGAGTCAATAGTGGAGAGACCATTTGAGGGGCTGAGGCAGGATGGAGGGGTGGAGAGACCATCTGAGGTGCTGTGGCAGGACTGAACAATGGAAGGACCATCTGCGGTGGTGAGGCGGGGGGGAGGGGACATTGTTTAACCAGGAAATTCACACTAAGCTGGAGCTTGTTTTCAGGTGCACCCTGGGAGCACAGTGAAATTAAGTGACTCGCGCATGGTCACACAGTAGGTAAGTGGGGACTGATGGGATTCAAATCCAGGCCTTCAGGTTTGCAGCTCAATGCCCTTTACCACTATGCCATACTACCTTCTAAAGGCAGGATGTGGGAGCAGACACTCCATCAGAAATGTCTTCTAAAGGATGCAGCAACTGAGACAAGATGACACAGAACAGAGGCCGTTAGGACCATAATTCCTCGAGTGACATGGCAAAAAGGGACATTTTTAGTCAAACAGTGGGTACAACCATTTGCATACCTATGATCTTTCCAACTTGCTTAAGAGGGAGATTTAGGTCAAATTAGTAGGGAGGTTGGCCTGCTAGTAGGGAGATTTCATAACATCACGAGTTTGTCCTGAAATGGTGTCAAAAACAAGAAAAAAGCATCTAAAACATTTAATGTATTTTATTTTGTCAAGAATAAGCTCTAAAATGAATCAACAACTGGTTGTACAAAGTTAACAGATACATTGCTCATCACTAATTAACTTTTTATTTGTCTTTATTAGCTAAAAAAACATAAAGAGATATTTTTGACAGAAATTTACTTAAGCAGGAGATTTTGTTTCCCAGGAGGGAGGGCTAGAGTTCAGTAAAAAAAAAACAGGAGTCTCCTCTTAAAAGCAGGAGATATCATATGTATGCATATGGTTTTATCTTTCCCAAATAGAATATCCAGGCTGGAGGAAATCATGCTCTGTACCAGTTTAACCGCAAACTGCTTGCAGTCTACACATCTTCTAGGTACTTTGCAACAATGGATGTGGTATTCGTGGACCCTGTCCCATCTTTCACTCTGCATGCAAAGTTTCTGTGTTGTTAGCTGTGTCAAAGACAACCTGGTCAAATTCTGAGAACATAGGCATTTTAAATTAAAGGAACAGAACCACAGTGACTCAAGGAGATGATTTTGTTAGGAGTTTGTGACTGCAAGATAGAGAGCTTACTTTTCACTGTGTGACTTGGACAGAAATGTAAAAGAACACACATGCCATGCTTTGTCTGAGATAATTGCAGTCATCATTTTGAGCTGACAACAGAATATTGCTTTACAAGGAAAGATAAGCAACAAACGAAACTTTAATGTACTTCTGTAGCACACTGCACAGACTGACCGAATCCTGATGGAACTCTTGAAGGAAGCTTCATGAAATACCCAGTATACCTCTGCGCAAATTTAAAACAAACCTGTTGACCTCATACTGTAGGTCAGCAGATTCAGCAAAAAAAAAATATCAATACTGTAAAGGCTGCCCAACAGTTCATTTTAATAACAGATGGATGGTACCACCGATATAACAACCGAGAAGCAGAAGTCTCTTGCTGTGTGCTATGTGTATTGTGGAACTGGATGGGAAAGTCAAACATTACGAAACATAGAAACATAGAATCTGATGGCAAAAAAGTGCCTCTTGGCCCACTCAGTTTGCCCATTACTTTTCTACCTTCATTTTTGCAGCAGACGCTACTTGATGTACGGCGTTGCCTCTCTCCCCCCCCCTTCCTTAGCCCTACAATTCCCTTGTCCCTATCCCAGGCATGTTTGAACTTCATCACTGTTTTCACCTCCACTACCTCTGCTGGAACCCACCGCTCTTTCTGTGAATAAGTGCTTCCTCACATCTCTCCTGAATCTATCAACCTTCAGTTTCAAAGCATGTTCCCTTGTTCAAGAGGACCTTGTTTTCTAAAACATACTCCCCTTCTGCACCTTATTAACCCCTGTGAGGTATTTAAAGGTCTCTTTCATATCCCCCTCCCCTCTCTCCTCCAGGGGGTACATATTGAGCTCCCATAGCCTCACAAAGCTTTTGATGCAGACCCCACACCATTTTGATAACCCTCTTCTGGACAGCCTCCACTCTGTCTAAGTCCTTACTGAAATCTGGTCTCCAGAATTGGAAGCAGCACTCACGGTGGGATCATACCAGTAATCTCTATAGGGGCAACACCACATCCCTCCTTCTGCTGGTGCTATCCCTTCCTATGCACCCCAGCATGCTACTAGCCCTCCTGACTACCTTGTCACACTGCCTGGCCACCTTCAGGCCTATCTAACATAATTACCCACAGGTCTTTTTCCTGCTTGATTGTTGTCAGTATCATTGTTGTCAGTATCAATCCACCCATTGTGTACCCTACCCCGGGGTTTCTGTGGCCCAAGTGCATTAGTTTGCACTTTTTTGCATTAAAACCCAGCTGCCATACCTTTGACCACACCTCCATTTTTTTCAGCTCTCTGCTCATCCCCCCCCCCCGGATTGTCCACTCTGTTGCAGATCTTGGTGTAATCTGCCAAGAGGCAGACTTCCCCTTCCAGCTCCTCTACTATGTCACTTATAAAGATACTAAAGATGACCGGTCCCAGCACTGAACCCTGGGGTACTCCGCTGGTCACCTTCCCTTCCTCAGAGTGAACTCTGTTTACCACTAACCACTGTCTCCTATTCCCTGGCCAAGTTCTTACCCAGATTGCCACCTTATTGCCCACCCACAAGCTGTGCAACTTGCTTACCAGTCTCCTGTGTGGAATGGTGTTGAATGCCTTGCTGAAATCCAGGTAGTCTATGTCCACCACCCCTCCCTGATTCAACTCCTTAGTAACACAGTCAAATAAATCTATCAGATTTGTTTGGCATGACCTTCCCCCGTGAATCCATGCTGCCTTGGAACTCGTAACCCACTGGATTTCAAGATATTTCACAATCATTTCCTTTAGTAGTGTTTCCATTAACTTACCCACCACCGACGTCAGGCTGACAGGCCTATAACTGTCTGCCTCTTCCCTGTTTTCAGTTTTGTGAAGTGGGACTACATCTGCCCTTCTCCAGTTCTCCAGGTCCTCTCTGGTCTTCAGTGATCTGTTAAATAGGCTATATCTGAGGTGCAGCTAGTACCTTTCTGAGCTCCCTTAGCACCCTTGGATGCACCCAGGTCTGGCCCCATTGCTTTGTTCACATTCAAGCTAACAAGTGTTTTCCATACACTCTCCTCAGAAAAGAGACTAGTGTCCATTTTCCTACCATCTAAGTTCCTGCTGCTTTTTCACAGTCCCTCCTCTTCCCCTTCCACTGTGAACACTGAGCGGAAATGTTTGTTCAAGATGTCTGCTTTCGCTTGGTCCTCCTCCATACAGACCTCCTCTTCAACTTTACAATCCCTCCCTTTGTCTTCCTTTTTTTCACTAACATTTCTAAAAAATGTCTCGTCTCCTTTTGATGCTGCCTGACCTATTCTTTCATCAGTTTGCGCCCTTGTGCTCCTCACTACTTTCCCTGCCTCTGTTTGTTTTTTCAGGTACGCTTTCCTATCCTCCTCTCTCTGGGTGTCCTTATACCTTCTGAATTCTTTTCCTTTTGGCCTTTACTTTAAGTGGTTTTATCATGCCGTGGTGACATCCCCAACAGCTACATCCCCCACAGCGCCGTGAGCATGCCGATATCCTCAATACAGATGCATCCAGAAACCAACCAGCAACATGGCGACAGCAATGTGGTGGGGCTGCACCCTTCCAAACACCCCCATGCAGGGGGCTGTGCCCTCCAGAGCCTCCCTACTTTAGATTACTAACTCCACGTCACACAGGCAGTGGAGTTAGGTGTCTACTCCCATTACTGCACAGTCCTTCACCGTGGAATCCGCATCACCACAGTGTCCATTGCCATTGGGGTTTTGCTGTGCTGGTTTTGCTATGGCGGTATCGCTGTCGCGTCAGCATACAACTTTAAGCTTATATCCTCATTGGTGTTCTTGGCTTGGACTTAATCTTCTTATGAATTAAGAATTGTATAGCTGAAATTGGACTTATTTATGTGAATCTATGTTCTCAAAACTTAAGACATTACTGGACTCTTGGTTTTGGCTCTCCTATATCGTTACTATATTGTTAGTATTATGATTTTATCAGGATGGGTCAGAGTGTATGTGTGGTCAAGTTGGTTTGTATGTATGCAATGTAGTTATGTTATTTGTGGGCCTGTTCATGGAAAGGGGTTACGAATGCCCAGCATAGATACAAAAGGCAGAACAGAAAAATCTGAAAGTGTCTGACATGCCCTTTTCATTGCATTTGATAGTTGGTTACACGTAGAGATAGAAAACATAGAGTCATAGAATTGTATGGTGTGTATATATATATACTGTATATTATTTTTTTTATTTTCAGAAGCATTTTGCTACTTTTTTCCCAGGCAAAACTGTGACATTGCAAGCCACATGTTTTCATGTATTTATTTACACTGCTTACTTCGATGCCTGCCATTAATAAGCTCACTTCTAAAGCAGTATTTAGTTGTGTGTTTATTTCTTTTTTGCTTCCCCCCTTTGTTTAGTATTAAATGACATTTATTCCCCCCTGCAGTTTCTGTGGTGAATGTAACTACTGGTGTCACAGCAGGTTACATTCACCCATAGCCTCTCCAAATGTTTGGTGGTGCTGCTGCCCCGTGGGAGAATGTTTGTATTGTTCCCCCAAACTCTTGCAAGCACTGTGCTATCTTTGTGATGGAGCAAGGAGCCCTTTGAAGTCCATGTGGGGTGACCTTTGACCTCCTGCTCCCACCGTGTCATGCTCTCATGATGTTCGTCAGTCACCTTATGAGACTGACCCTCCTCCCATTTTGGGTCAGGCACTGATCCTGATTTTTTTATGGGAACAGGCGGAGCGACTTTGTCTTTAAAATGTCGCAGATTGCATTGTTCAATCTCATTCACCGAACAACTAGACAAAGAAGAACTTCCTGGCATCACAGCATTCTCCCCAAATTACATTTGCTGGCAGGTAAGGCCAGAATTACCTTTGCCACAGTCTTCGGGGAGTTTGTTGGTGAATGGAAAACATTTTGCTGAAAATAGACATCTGACAGTAAGTGAAGATCCTCTTTTGTACTGGAGTGGAAAGGTCAGTGAATGGCCAGAGCTGACTGCAGTGGCACTGAAGTACCTCACATGCCCACCGTCCAGTGTAAGGGTTGAGAGGGTATTCAGCTCAGCAGGTGCAATAGTCAGGGATCGTCAGACAAACCTGTCTCCTGAAAATATTAGTTTGCTAACATTCATTAAAATGAATGAGAGGCACATACCAGAATGGACTGCAACCTCGGTATTCGTACCCCGGCCTAGTCATGGTGGTCTTGACCATGTGGAAATGGAACATCCTGGTGGCACTGGCAGTGGCTGCCTGAAATGGCCCACCACTGATGTAGATGATGACACAATGGAGAAAGAATTTCCCAGTGGTCAGATGTCAGACATCGATGACTGTGAGGGCAGTTTTCTTTATGAGGCTGATGATGTGGTTAATGTTGGCAGGTTTTAAGAGCAGTATTTAAAAGGCAGCGTGCCCCCCCACCCCGATCTATCACCACCACCACCGGGACTGATGTTATGCAAGTCTGCCGCCATGAGTCTGTCTGCCCCCCCATGGACCACCACCACCACTGGGACTGATACGCTTCTTAATATTTAAATCATAAAGTGAGTATGTGCACTCATGTGTGTTACGCTCGCTCACTTTCTTAAGTTGTATGTTTTATTTTCTGTAGCTTTTCAGAGCCGCAGTGGCAAAACACATACAGTACACTTCTTTTGTTTCTTTTACAGGAGAACAAAAACAGGCTCCATCGCAAATACTCATTGGGAAAAATGCTGTAGCTATACCGTACAGAGAGGAACTGATGCAATATCCATGTGAAATCCATTCTGGTAAGTATGAAGATTTTATTTCATCCATTTCATTGCTTTGTAAAGACTGCTGCAAATATTGCACACAACAAGTTGTCTTAGTAGTTGACAAGATGTGTCTCTGAAACGTAACTTGACAATAGGGATTGAGATTTGAGAACCAGGAAGGGACACATAACAATGAAACTGTAACTTGTAAGATGTCATTCATTTCTTTTTATAGGAAACTTTCGCAATGCTATGTTGTTCTGTCAAAGTGGCCTTATCCAAAAAAGTTCTTCAACATCAGGTACACCCCTCCCCCGAGCTTGGGCACACATGCAACACACAGAAGTCGTTTCATTAGATGACCATGACCATCATTAACAACTGGACTCCAGAAGGATGCTGATGAAATCTGTGAAGAAGTAAAAAAATAAGAAACCATTACAGATAAAACTGAAAATATGATTCCCCCACCCCCCAAAAAAAAGAAATACTTACCTTCATGTGCTTGAGAGTTATCCGTTTCCCATTTAGGTACAAAAAATTATCATCGAGCACTGGAATGTGCACAGCAACAGTTTATGAGTCACCTGTGTGATGCAGAACAATAGCATGAGTACATGTCCATGTCAAGTTCAACCCACCTCATCATCACCTACAAAATACACAACCATATATCTATATATATAGGTACTCACCAAGGCTACTATTAGTGTACATCCAAAGGGCACCTTTCAATCCAACTGAGATGATCACATTTCATTTGGTGGAATTGTCTCGCACAGCACATTGGACCAGCAACACGAACCTCACAGTCATCATTTTATACTGGGGTATGTGCTGAAACAGTCTCTTTTCATTTTGTTGCCACTTGTCAATTTTCTGCACACAAAGAGATGCATTGTGGGCCTGCAGAAAATATCTGGGGACTCTGTGCCACCACTGCACACGTGACTGAGTACACCATTAATTCTGGGGGACTTTGTATGTGCTGAAATAGACTCTTTTCACTTCGTTACCACTTGTCAATTTTCTGCACACAAGGAGGATGCATTGTGGGCCTGCAGAAAAAATCTGGGGACTCTGTGCCACCACTGTGCGAATGACTGAGTGTGCCATTAATTCTGGGGGACTTTGTATGTGTTGAAACAGTCTCTTTTCTCTTCGTTACCACTTGTCAATTTTCTGCACATAAGGAGGACGCAGTGTGGGCCTGCAGAAAAAATCTGGGGACTCTGTGCCACCACTGCGCGCACGACTGAGAGCACCATTAATTCTGGGGGACTTTGTATGTGCTGAAACAGTCTCTTTTCACTTCGTTACCACGTGTCAATTTTCTGCACACAAAGAGACGCATTGTGGGCCTGCAGAAAATATCTGGGGACTCTGTGCCACCACTGCGCGCATGACTGAGAGCACCATTAATTCTGGGGGACTTTGTATGTGCTGAAACAGTCTCTTTTCTCTTCGTTACCACTTGTCAATTTTCTGCACACAAGGGGGATGCATTGTGGGACTGCAGCAAAATCTGGGGACTCTGTGCCACTTTTGTGTGTTCTGTGATTGTTGCTGTGAGCTCATAGTCATGACGCCATAGTGACATTTTTACAATTAAAGCAGCATTGCAAGAATGTCCTCACAGTTCTGAACTGTACTTTTTTATGCTACTTTAAATTGCCACAGCACCCACTACTTACGTGTGAGTCGTCAGTGACTTGAATGATACGATTCTTCTCACAATTTATGTCTGCTTCTCTTACTCCTACTTTTTTCATGTATGAAAACAAAATGAGCACGTCTTCCAATATTGTTCCAACCAGCTCTGTATTTATTTGCAGCTGCTTTTCAATAACTATTGTTCCGTGGTGTCATGTAAAACACTGACTGATGCATAACTGTTAGTTAACAACAGAAGTGATATATGACAACTGCTTGATGTGATGGAGAAAAGCAGAGGAAAATAATGACAAAGATCTGGTCACACTCACTGTCAGCAGCACCAATTTAAAAAGAATGATCATTTCATTATTTCACACATGAAAAGAGGCAGTACAGCACACTCCGCTACTGCAAATTATCGTATCATTCCAGTCAGTCAGGATGTAAGTAAAGAAAGTTGTAACATAGCATTAAAAAATATAAGTCAGAGTTATCAACAGGTTGTTGCGCTTTACAGACAGTCACCACATTACATAGTTATAGTGATGCACATAAACTAATATGTGGGGGCATTACTACCACTGGAATATTTCTTGCTCCACAGAGTGCAATATATGTCTGTGAAAACCACCCACAATTTCATTACAGTAAGTCACATGACGGAGGAATTAACAATCTGAAAAACAACCCACATTTGTGCTACACTTCCTCAGCAACATTAAGACGTGATGGCTGGGGGAGCGCAGGCGCATGCTCCACTATACTGAATGTCCAGCAGCTATCCCAAGCAATGTTTCCTAATGTTATAAGGTTCACTTTGTGGTGAAATGTGGGATGTTTCCACTACCAAAGCTCTTCTTACAGGAAATGTGGCCACACATTTCACAACAAACAGACCATTATAACATAAAGAAACATTTGCAAACCTGCACAATTGGATATTCACTGTAAGAAGCACGCACACACGCTCTCCCTGCCATCATGTCCTAATGTTGCTGAGAAGGGAGGCAGAATGTGGGCAGATTTTCAGAATGGGAATGCCTCTGTCACATGACTCACTGTAATGCATTTACGCATGGTTTTAAAAATTGCATTATGTGGTGCAAGAAAGAGGGAGGGAAAATGTGTATGATTTAATAATAACAAACAAAAACACACAACAAAAGTAGAACACAGTAGTAGGGTGAGTTCAGGGTGGGTGGGTGTGGGTGTGGGGGCAGAAAACAATACCGGACTTACTATGGCCGTGGGATGCTGTGGTGGTCCAGGAGCAGGTGCAGCACTGAAAGTATTTGCTGCTGCTGTGCTTCCAATCTGGTAACCTGCTGCTCCAAAGCAATGAAACACTTGTTGTTTTCCTCCAGTGCTCTCCACACCAGGAGGAAGTCAGACTGGCTAACAGGGACTGTGCCGGGGTCCACTGCAGTGGGTAATCCAGGTAGTGGGGCTGGTGGTGGACAGGGTGGTGCTGGTGGCTGTGGTGGCAGTGGTGGTGGTGGTGGTGGAGCACCTGATAAAGCCCTCCTCCTCCTGCTGTGGCGGTGATGACTGCGAGGCACATCTCCAACCCCAGCAGCACCATCAGCCACTGCCACAGAAGGACCAGCAGGTAGACACCCAGCCCCTTCCGTGGCAGCCTGCCACTCTGCCCTGTGGTGATTCATCATGTAGGTGCGCTGGCCACCGGTCCCCAAATGTGTCTCTGGGGGCTCACGGCACACCAGCACACCACACACATGGTACTGTACCACTGTGCTGTCTCTCCACAAACAATTAAAAACTCCCACACTGGGGAGCTGCAGGGGGGACCAGATACAGTACGCACTTGTCAGGCACGAGTCCCACCATCACCCACAATTGCCTGGACCACCTCCTGTGGCTGTGGAGGTGGTGGAGGGGGTGCTGCTGGAGCCCCAACAGCTTCTGTTAGTGGTGGTGGTGGAGAAGGTGGATGAGCAACAGCCACCAGTGGCATAGGTGCTGCTGCTGCTGCTCCTGTTGCTTCCATGTGGGAAGCAACACTGGCCAGGAGTCTGGAGTGGTCCAAAATAACAAGACCACCCTGCCCACCATGGATCTGCACTCCTCCCCCCTAACATTCCTAAGTGCCAGAGACTCACCTTCCCCGACTCCAACGTGACCCTCCATCCTCCTGGATCCACGGGATGACACACATACACACACACACACACACAGTGGACACATACACACATATACACACACACACACACACAAACACACAGTCACACACACAAAACAAAAACAAAACTTATACAAAAAAATTCACTAACCAAAAAAACATTAAGAAAATACAAACACTAAATAAAACAGCTTTTAAGAAAGCTGTTTGAATTGGATTGGCAGTAACAAGAGACGACTCCGAGAGCCAAGCAAACTCCTCTCCTCTCACAAAACAATTTTGCTTTCTCCCTGTACAAATGCAAAGGAGAAAGAGAAACTGCTTCTCTGACTCACTTCCTTCCTGCCTGGCTAAAACACGTGACTTACAATACTGCAGGCCATGTAATGTGCCTGTTTTCTTCTCACTTCACCTTGCTTCACGTTAAGGCATAATGAGAATGCAAAGTGGTAATGATAACGCAAAGTGAGCACTTTACAGGGTCCACTTTGCGTTGTGGTCCACGGACGTGAAGTGGTCACTTCACATCCACTTCGCGGGTGGATTTATAATTTGCTGCATCTCTACTCTAAATGCAAAAAACCCCTCAGTAACCATGACTTTTGGCACATCTCAATAACTAGCCAGGTTCCCCTCCCTCCTGCTTTTCCACACCCTCGATGGGACAGTGCTGGAGGACATCACTGTGACACTTGTACAGCTGGTTCTGATCACTGTATCATTTTTTATAATATAAAAATGGGTTATGGACTGTCTCTGTTGAGAAATGCTGAAACAGCATGTGAGATCTCTCTCTCTCTAACACACACACACACACACACACAGGTTTTAGATACAAGGTGTTACCTGGAAGGCAAGAAGCTAATTACAGGCTAGAAGGTACCTAACTGTCAAGATAGGTAATAAACTTGTATAATACTTAGAAGAAGAAGAGCAGGGTATGACGTTTTAGTGCGAAGTCATAAAAGATGCTTTGATGTCCTGGAAGGCGGAAGCTTATCATACGATCAAAGAGGGTCATTTGAAGAACATGAAGTTATGCTGAGGTTGCAGAATTTAATACTTGGAAAAGACATCCTGTTTTTATATAGATATTTTTTATATATATATTCTGACAGGGGGGAGCTAGGTGACCTCATGCAAAGAGGTGGGCAAAGCCAGCTTTTAAACATTATTCTGTTTTCCTTCAGAGATACTTCTATCTAGGCTCTGACAAAGAAACATCTTTGAGCACTTTAAGCAGATATTTAGAGAGAGAGACAAATCTAAGTACTATTAATAGGAATTTCACTGTTAAGACCTGTTTTGTTTAATTGATTTGTATGTTTTGTGATATATGGTTCTGTATTTACATGTTACATATTTTTATCTATTTTAGTAAAACTCTATTTTTAGAGCCTACTTGGTCTGTCTTTGAATTTCTTCCTTTACAAATAAAGTATATATGGTTAAAGCAGACACTGTACATACGCTTGAATGGTGATACCAAACTGGAAAAAGATGAGAATTTTAATTTGAGGTCTTTTATTAGAGTTTTTAAGGGTTCATTTCTGTACACCTGCTTAGGTGCCCTTAGGCAAAAATATCTGGCCCCCCGAAGACAGAATTAACTGAGCCTGTGCATTGGGTATGCTAGCAAGAGGTTCACAGTTTGAATCCCTCCAGAACTGAGACCAAAGGTTGTTTCAAACACACAAAACAGACAGGAGGGTTACCCTGTTTCTGTTAACGTTTCACAAGACTACAGTTGGAGGTTGGCTCTTTGGGAGTAGAGGTCTGACTTGCTGAGTGGGTTTGTGACAGTCACCTCCTTCTGGTATCTTGGAATTTAGCTTGAACACCACCTCACCTTCTCAGTCCATGTAGATTCCATATTGAAAAAACTCAGCCCCAAGCTCAGGGCTCTATATTGGAACCATAACAGTCTCCCCTTTCCTATTCATCACGACCTTATCCAGAAGATGATACTTCCCTACTTCGATTATTCTGATATTGTCTACAGTGCTGCCCACAAGTCTGTTATATCCAAGTTAGATACCCTTTTTAATGCTTTCTGCCAGTTCGCTCTCTACGCTCCTCTTCGCACCCATCACTGCAAGCTCTATTGCTCCCTTGCATTCCCTTCCCTCGAAAACCGCCGCCTAATGCACTGTGCCAAATTTATCTCAAAGTGCTGGCTTGGCGCCCTCCCAGCTTAGCTGGCTTCCAAACTATCGCCCTCCCTTGTCACCTACCCATGCACTGAGGTCCCTTGACTCTCAGCTCCTTTTAATCCCCAGACACAGCACCTCAGTCAGCCAGGCCACCTTCTTTCACTGCTTCCCTAATCTCTGGAATGCTCTCCCCACACAAATTCACCACTCCTCCTCTGTCTGATCACTATCCATGGCCCTTGCCAAACTCTACTTGGTAAACTGCTCCTGCAACTAAGACTCCCCTGCTCTTCCATGCACCCTCCCGTCTCAACTTCCAATAGGTCCAAGGGCGCTACGCTAGCTGACTCTATGCCTAACCATTGCACTTGATCCCAACTATTGAGCTAACCAGCTCTGCACTGATTCAGTCTGCGTCACATATCACAAAACTAACTCTATCTGTTTTTCCTCATTGTCATTGTTACTATGTCTGTTACAGAACTTATGTTATCCACGCTCAGTAATTCTGTCAAATGTATGTAAAATGCTAATCCATGCATCTGTATTATGAAAATTGTATGTAATATGTAAGACGTTTGATAACCTTATGTTCTCCTCCCCTCTGTACCCATCCCCTCAGGTCGCACTGGGAGACGAGCAGTTGTTGCTCAGTGTGCTTTTCTTGGTGAAACAATTTCAGTAAATAAATAAATATTATAAAATGGTTTTCAAACATGCTATCTCAGCACAGAAGCACCTGGTGAAGATGCAGTAGCCTCTTCACAATAAAATCAATACTAACCACAATTCTCTGATTGCCGTTACAAACATGTCCACCACCTATATTCACCATAAACATGCAATTTGGTACTAAAAATAAATGTTATTAGTCCTCATTATCCTCTTCTTACACACAGATACACAAATTAAAAAATGAAGTACTGTACTATGGCACAATTTTAATGTCTGGTGATTCTTTGGTGACCATGGAAAATCCCCCCATCTGCCCTTACATGTTAACCAGGGAAATCTCTGCTGCTAAACTGCTACAGATGAAATATAAGCCCTGGCTCCATTTGAGGCCTTCTATTGTGCAAGTGTGGGGTGAACATTTTGGCAGTAGAACTAAGCAGAGATTTGAATTCTAATATTTCATAGTAAATATTCCATCCATTGAATGTAGAAAAGATTAAAAAAAGAAACAGGGTTGGGAAAGGGAGGAAATAATATTAAGGAGGACAGGTGAGAAAACAAGTTAAAGGGGGTAGGTTGTACAAAACAGAGAGGATAAGGTCTAACTGGAAATATATGTTTTGCTGGGCATACTATTTGAAATTGAAATGGAATGCCAATGCTGGGATGTGCTGGGACTATTTTGGTGGTATGAACTTTTTAGAAATGTATGCATTAAATGTTTACAATGATTTTAACTTTGCTAATTTTTCACTCCTTCCAAATCTTGGACCCATTTATGTAAGCAATAACACATGATGGGGTGTGGGTTAGTCTGTGATAAATGCACACCGAGAGGCGTAGTGAGGTACGAGCCCTCAGGCCGAGTACCACTCGAAGTGCATTTATTAGAGCTTAACACACATACCAAATTGTGTTATTACACTTATAAAATAGGCATATGTTGAGAAATATTGTTCAGTTTTTAGAAAAATTAACAAACATTTAAAGTTTTTCTTTTTTTGAACCAGAATAGTCCCTTTGCTTCATTGTCAGTAGGGGTGCTTAAAGGGGAGCCAGTTTTCCATGTTTTCTCTCCCGACCACGTGTGTATTTATTCTGTGCCATTTTCTGTTACTCACACTGTTTCCCAGTTTGTCTCCACCACCCACCACTCACTTTCATTCATAGTAGTGTTGCTCAGATAGTGCTTTTGTGGATCCTACCACCCTTTGTCAGATAGTACTGGTATCCTACCTAGGATCCTACCAGAAATCCTACCAAAGATGGATGTAGGATCTGGGGTCAGATAGTGATGTATCCTAGGTAGGATCCAGGGACCTAGGTCAGATCCAGGGATTCAAGGTTGAATAGTTAGGATCCAGGGTCATATAGCAATGGGCCCTAAGTAGGATCCCAGGATCCTAGGTCAGATCCAGGTATTCTAGAAACATAGAAATTGTCAACAGATAAGGATCGCTAGGCCCATCCAGTCTGCCCGTAGAAGCTATACATTGCAAGTGGCCACTGACCTTATGTGATCAATGGCTTTTCATCACATCACTCCCTTCCCTCTCAAGATTCCCTTGTGCCTGTCCCAGGCATGCTTAAACCCCTCCACTGTGCTGGTCCCAACTATCTCCTGTGGCAGAGTATTCCAAGCGTTGACTACCCTTTCTATGTAGAAAACTTCCTCACATTACCTCTTAATCTACCCCCTTCCAATTTCATATTGCACCCCTTGTTCTAGTACTTTTTCTACATTGGAAAAGGTACCCTACTTACTATGTTTATGCCCTTAGAGGTATGAATGTTTCAATCATGACCCCCCACTGTCTCCTCTCCTCCAGTGAGTACATATTGTGGTCCCTTAGTCTCTCTTCATATGTTTTGTGGTGCAAGCCCTGCATCATCTTTGTCGCCCTTCTCTGGATAGTCTCCACTATCCCAGGTTGGATAGTTAGGATACGAGCTGGATCTGTTGGCGAGAACTGTGGATCTGTTGCTAGGATCCACAGGATCCACAACCTTTGTAGGATCCATGCACTAGATCTGAGAGTGTCAGATCCGTGGTCAGATTTATTTTATTTATGTATTTGATAACCGGGAAACTGCACTGGTCTCAGGGACCATTTACAGGCATGACCCGAGCCAGATAGATGGCAGATACATGCAAATACAACATTATAAAAATATGTCTTTCTACAGAGAAAAAGCATAACGATTACCAGTAAAGTATTGGCAGAGATACATGGTATACATTAGGTTCAAACCTGGAGGAAAGGTCAAACAGACTGGACAGTTACAATAACTTCACAGATGTCATAGTATACTTCATACACATGGAACATTCAACACTTGTTATACCCAATAAGTGCATGGTAAAAAACAATGGGATTATATCTCAAGACTACTTTATCAAATGTTTAAGCTAGCAGTCGCAGATCGATGTAGCTATGAGTGAGTCCCTCAAGTGCTTTTTGAAAGTGATGGGGGATTCCAGATTTTGGATCTCATCAGGCAGAGCATTTCAACATTTGATTGCAGCCCACGAGAAGGCTCTTTGTCCTACGTCAGTGGTTGTTCTGCCGCAATCCAAGTGCCTGTTTGATGAGGACATCAAAGTACAGGAGTTCTGTTTAATGACTAACAGACCTGTCAGGGATGACTTTGAACCCCCATGGTGTGCCTTGCAGATGAGGGACCCTAGCATTAGGCTTCTGTGAGTCTGGGGAGTGAGCCAACCTAGTGTCTGATATAGTAAGCAGTGATGGGTGCTGAGCAGAGCTTGTGTGACAAACTAGCAGATATTATTGAATGCTGTGCTCAGATGACTAAGAAGTGGTGGGGTGGCCAGGGCAATAATAGGGGAGCAATATTTAAGAATGGGTAGAAGGGTACCCTTCCCTATTTCGGACCTTGCTTTGGGAGTAAAAAGGTGTTTGAGCCTATAGCAGATACCAAGTCTCTGGTTAACCTTCTTGATAACTTGACCTATGTGGTCAGCAAAAGTGAATGAGGTGTCAAGAGTCATCCCAAGATACTTGAAAGTATACACCTGCTCCAGTGTTGAACCATCAGGAGACTGTATATTGCGGGAGGCTAGATAGTGAGATGCTGCTCTGGTGATTCTCTGCCTAGAGCCGAGCAGCATGGATTTTCTTTTCTTTTCAGGTTCACAACCAGTCTGTGATTCATGAACTAGTAAGCAGCTGTAGAGAAGTCTATGTTAAGGACTTAGGAAATATCTGAGAGGTTGTTGTCGTAGTAGTATACAATTAGATCATCTGCATACATTATCTTGTGACTTATTGAGGGTATGACGAGCATAGGGTTTATGAATAGAGAGTATAGCAGAGGACCCAGGATGGACCCTTGGGGGACTCCTGTGTGCACCTGAAGAGGTGTAGATAAGGTTTCCTCCAATTCGAACCATTTGCATTTGTTCAAACAGGTAGTTTTGAAACCATCTGGTAGTGTTGGAAGAGGAATCACATGTGCACAGTTCTTGAAAGAGTATAGAATGATCCACCATATCAAACACCTTAGATAGATCCACAAATATTGCTCCTGCGAGACAACCTAGATCTGCATGTCTTAGTATGTGATCGGTAAAGAGGGCTAGGGCTGTGGTCATACTAAACCCTTTTCTAAAGCCATGCTGACCCATAGATAGAAGATTGTATTTCTCAAGATGTTCTGGTATTTGTTTAAATATTATCTTCTCCATGATCTTACTCATATGAGATAGTATGAACACTGGCCTGTAGTTCTCAGACAGGCAAGCATCACCCGATTTAAAGATTTGGACTATCCTAGCCTTTTTCCACAGGGTTGGTACTGTGGCTGTGGAGAGGGGCAAGTTAATGATGTAAGAGAGTGGCTTTGCCACAAAGAAGGCTGCTAATTTCAGAAATTTAGGAGATAGCTTATCATTTTCTGCACTACCCAAGTTGGGCAGAGTGTGCAGCAGATTGCTGACCTCAGATGAGCTTGTGGTTCTGTAACAGAAAAGTAGGCCACTGTTAGTCTCACCTCCCTGCTGTTGTGAGTTATTCCTCTGTGTAACTGGGGATAGAAGGGTTTGGTAGGAGTCCATGTTTGTAAATGTGTTGTTAAGTAAGTCCACTACAGATGTGGGGTCAGTAATGTGACCAGTTTCAGTGTTTAACTTGATAGAATTCCCTGCAGCCTTCAGTTTATAGATATTGTTTACTGTTGACCAAAAGCTACATGGGTCAGTGAGATTTATTTACTTGCTGGGCCTTAAAGTAGTTTGATTTTGTGAGTCTCATATTCCTCTTACAAATATTCCTCAGTCTCCTGTATTCATTCCAATGCTCTGCTGTTGGTGAATTCTTAAAACTGGTCCATGCTTTATCTCTCTGTTTCATAAGCAATATTAACTCTTTAGTTAGCCATTTGGAACTCCCACCTCTAATACACTGGGAGATGAGAGTAAAGCGTTTATCCTGGATAGAGGAGAAGGCGGTTAAGAGGAACTTTAATGCTGTGTCTACATTTTTGAGGGAATAGAGCTCCTTCCAGTTTATTCCACTCAAATCAGACCAGAGCGCTTCCAGGTCAGTTCTAGAAGAGTTCCTAAATGTGATCGACTCAGGTGGTAGGCACTTTCTATAGCAGGATCAGTTGCAATAGATTGGTGAGTAGTCACTGATACAGTCTGAGAGGACACTGACATCAATCACCCTGTCTTCCCTATTTGTTAAAATCCAGTCAAGGAGGGTGTGCTTCTGGGATTTGTGGTTAGGTTGTGTTGGTGAGTGGATAATCTGGGTGAGGTTGGCTTGTTTAAGGAGCTCGGCACATCCAAGCTGATTACTCTCTAACCAGTTTAGGTTAAAATTGCCTATTAGTATGCAGTCCATGTTGGGTGTGAGACTTGCAGCCTCATGAATTATATGTTTGAGTCCCTCAGTGTCTCCTTTGGGGGATGTAAATGCAATCAAGGTATATTTTTTTTGTTGATCCCATAAGGAGTTGTATTATTATCCACTCTGTGGAGTGAACACCCCATTACTAGTGGCAATTGGAGTGCCAGCAAGGTGGTCCTTAACATGTAGGAGAACTCCAAGACCTTTTTTGGAACTTGGCCTATCATGCTTATAAATGTTGTAGCCTTGTTAGTAGCATAATGAGTAGAGCTGTGCAGAATATAAAATTCCACCTGTGGGATTCTTGCAGAATGACCATTCTGATTCCATGGAATTGTGCGGCATTTTAGTGAATATTTGCAGAATTTTGCCAAATTTTAAATTTCAGTTATTTTGCTATAATTTTAAATGTACATGTTCAATTAATACTAGATGTGGAACATAAACAGTAACTAATGGCTTACAAATGTGTATCAAATCCCAAAGGTGTAGATAGAAAGGGGGCAGAGTTATGAGTGGCCAAACATTTAATCAAAATGTTATTTTCAGTTATTTTGAAATAATTTTAAAATTTCTTATTTAAATTTCTCCACAATGTCAGAATTTAAAGAAGCATCCAATATATGTATATGCACCATGTTTTACATCTCAAGCTTTAATGGGAGCTGAGTTATAGGTAGCCAAACATTTTGCCAACATTTCGATTTCTGCAATTTTAGTATACTTCTCATAGTGTTCATTGAAATGTTATACAATCTGACAGGTATACAGGTTATCACTACATTTGTATATGGACATAGTTTCAGATTTCTAGCTTCAAATGGGACTGAGTTATAGCCTGCCAAACATGTTTCCAAAATTTTAATTTCAGTTATTCCCCCTCTAATTTTAAAAAAACATATCTAAATTTAACCAGAGTTGAAACATTTGAATTACTATACCATGTGGTCATTTCTAAAAAAAAAAGTTCATATTTTCAGTTTTAAATGGGATTGAATTAAAAGTAGTCAAACATTCACAACATTTAAAAATTTTATTTTGCCAGAATGTAAACTACACATTCATAAACCTCAGAAACTTTAAAACTAGAAAATTCAATACCATTAAATTTGGCAGGTTCTTAGACCTTACAAGGAGACTGTGTGTGTCAATTTTATTAATCACTTGCTGCTAGAAACTGCAAAATAACATTTGTATTTAAAGTCAAATCCCATGAGTCTTTGTGAAAATTGTAGAATTTCATGAAACATTCCATAAAACTGGAATTTGCTAATTTCACACAGCCTTGTCTGGGGGATTCTAATTAAAGGATAGGGGTATGAGAGGCAGGTAGTGCAGGGGGTCACCAGGTTGAGGAGCTAGATGCACAATTTCATCAAGAAATGGACAGCTGAGCTGGATAATACAACAGTAGTAGACCCCCAGGTTGGAGCAAGGAAGCACAGAGTGTCAGAATTTCCACCCTGAATGCAGGATATTTATGGATCACATCCAATAAATGTATGATCCAGGGAGCCTGATGTACATGCAAATCTGGGACTTAGAGGTACTCATAAAGATGGAGTGGGAGAAGACAATGTCTATGGCAGCAGGAAGGAAGAATTCTGGCTATTCTAACAGGGTAGGTCAATAGGAAAAGGAATAGGTGAGTGACTCATGTTTAGTAAGGGAGTTTGTCACTATAAAGAACAAAGAGGACATCAGTGGGATCAGTAGTTCTGATGAGTCAGTCTGACTATGCCAGATGAGAAGGAGGGGGGAATAGTCACCCAGAGGGGAACAGCAGGACTTCAAAAAGCTCAGCTCAGCTGGTCAAATTGAAATAGTGATATGTGCATTGTTAATGTCAAATTCCACAAAAAGAATTTGGATGCTTCATCTATATGCAACCATAAATATGTGAGAACATTTTACCAATATATATTTTTTTATTGCCAATTTAAAACTGCTAAACCAATTTATCTAGTTGTGTTAGACACCAGGATACACTGACTATGGATATATATGTGAAATGTCAATTCTATGCCTGCAGGAACAGAAAAATTACAAACATTCACATTGTTGAGAGTTTTCACAAAATTTTGCAAATATTTGCACAGTAAAGTTTTGAATCCCTGTAACTTAAAAATCTCTAATCCAATTCTCTCCATATTTAGAACATTCTATAAGCATTGCAAAAAGGTTATTCATACTAATTTACACATGTCTAGCTCCCAAGGTGCCTTAGTTATATGCAGATTAATTTTTTCATGAAATATCCCACATAAAGTGACAGATTTTGAGCACATATAATTATGAGATGATGCATCATATTACCATGAAATATGGCACATTGTTAGAACACCTATCATCATGGAATCAGGACAAATTTAAGATCTCTGACCCAATGGACGACTGAGGTATATGCAGATAAAAATGTTCATGAAAATTTGCACAAAAAATAAAATGACAGATTTTGTACACCTACAGTTTTGAAACTGTCTATTCAACTTCCAAGATATTTGGCACGTGATTGGACTTCCACTAAAAGAGTGACCATGCCAAATTTCAGAGCTCTAACTTACATGACAGCCAAGTTATTACCAAATTACTAAATTTGGCAGAAGACACTAGGAGGAAGGACTGCTGTGTGACTGGACTTCTCTACTGGGACTAAAGAAGTAGAACTCATGTATTTGGACCTTTAATTTAGGGTAAAAAAACTAACTAACAAACAAAACAAAAAAAGTGTGTGTTTGTCTGAGTTAACTGAACTGAATGGTTATGTGAACAGTTATCTAGGTGTAAATCTCAGGTGATTGAAAGGACTTGATAGCTGTGCAGCTTAAATTACTTGTAGAAAGATCTAGTTAGTAGGGAAGTGGCTTAGCTAGAAGGAAGCTAAATTTAAAGACTGCCTTAGAAAGATTCTGCTAGTAGCTTGGCAGAAGACACCAGGAGGAAGGACTGCTGTGTGACTGGACTTCTCTACTGGGACTAAAGAAGTAGAACTCTTGTACTTGGACCTTTAATTTAGGGTAAAAAAAACTAACAAACAAAACAAAAAAAAAGTGTGTGTTTGTCTGAGTTAACTGAACTGAATGGTTATGTGAACAGTTATCTAGGTGTAAATCTCAGGTGATTGAAAGGACTTGATAGCTGTGCAGCTTAAATTACTTGTAGAAAGATCTAGTTAATAGGGGGAGTGGCTTAGCTAGAAGGAAGCTAAATTTAAAGACTGCCTTAGAAAGATTCTGCTAGTAGCTTGGCAGAAGACACCAGGAGGAAGGACTGCTGTGTGACTGGACTTCTCTACTGGGACTAAAGAAGTAGAACTTTTGTACTTGGACCTTTAATTTAGGGTAAAAAAACTAACTAACAAACAAAACAAAAAAAAGTGTGTGTTTGTCTGAGTTAACTGAACTGAATGGTTATGTGAACAGTTATCTAGGTGTAAATCTCAGGTGACTGAAAGAACTTGATAGCTGTGCAGCTTAAATTACTTGTAGAAATATCTAGTTAGTAGGGGGAGTGGCTTAGCTAGAAGGAAGCTAAATTTAAAGACTGCCTTAGAAAGATTCTGCTAGTAGCTTGGCAGAAGACACCAGGAGGAAGGACTGCTGTGTGACTGGACTTCTCTACTGGGACTATATTGCCCTCCTCCCTCCCACCCAAAGCTAGTTCTACTCTTTTATAGGCACAGGATTTGACTGACAACAGGAACTTCCTGTTTGAGAGCAGGAAGTGAGTGATCACAGAGCCACCAAGACCCACCATCCTAGAAGGGCAAGAGTAGCTCTCCGGCCCCTCTAGCTGCTGGAGGTCCTCCTGAGCAAGTAAGGGTCTACTGAGAAATATAAGATATTCTTGTCTCAGAACAGGACAATCAGGAGCTTAAAGAGCACACAGGCAAGAAAGTAAGTAGAGAGAAAGGAAAAAACAGAGGAAGAGTAAAGTTCCAAGAGTTAAGGCCAGAAATAAGACATGATGGGAGTGGTGCAGTGTAGTGGCTGTGGAGAAGCAGTCTTCCGGGAGATGTTCTGGAGGATGTGGTGTTGTTCAATATGCAGGCACCTCTCTGGGCTGAGGGAGGAGGTTGCTCATCTCCAGGCTGAGTTGGCCAGGATTTGTGGGACCTCCTCTTCCATCCAGGGACCACCAGTGCCACTGCCGTTGCCTCAGAGGTTGCCAAGAAAGAGGAGCGGTTGAACCACAGTGGGCTCAGGGAGGGTGAGGGTGGTGGAACAGAGGTGCATCCCTCCAGTTGTGTCTCTCCACAATTCCTATGCCATTCTGACAAAGTGTGGTTCCTTTATGGAGGCACCCGCAGTGGAGACCAAGGAGGATGCTGGGAACCTCCACAAAGGAGACCCACAGGAGGGTGGCAGGGGACTCCACAGGGGAAGGAAACAACTCCTGGTGGGGAACTCCATTGTTAGGAAGGTAGAACTGGGGAGGAAGGGAGGGAGGGGTGCCTGCCTGGCGCCATGGCTTGGAGGGACAGGAGCGAATCCTCAGGATTGCTGGAGCAGCTGCACAGGGGAGGAGCTGGATGTCATTGTCCACCTAGGGACAAATGACCTGGCTAAGAAAGGATTAGAAGTAGCAGGAAGAGTTTGTGGAATGGGGAGGGGCCTTAGACAAGTAGAACACATGGTAACCTTCTTGGAGGTGCTGCCCATCTATGGCGTAGGAGAGACTAGGGTGTTCTGCATCATGGGATTCAATCAGTGGTTGAAAAACTGGTGTGGAGCTCAGGGATTTGGCTTCATTTGGGAAAGGGGTCCACCTGGAGTGATGCAAGCCTATACTGGCATGATGGGCTGCATCTGTCCAGGAGGGGAACCAAGATCCTAGGTGATAGGTTTAAATGCTTCATTGGCAATCATTTAAACTAGCCAAGGAGAGCACTGGAGAGGAGCAGGAAATCCTAGCCCTCCCCAAAAATCATGGTAGTAAGTGGTAAACACCAACATAGAGGTGTTGATAGGGAGAAGAGCAGGGTAAATGGGAAAGTGACAAGGCAAGAAGGACAGAGATGGGGCAAAAGGAGTAAGGCCATCAGGAAATGGAGGTAATGAGTACAATGCCGTAGTCTGGGCAACAAGCTCCCTGAGCTGGTGGCCTTGATGGAAGAGGGATGCCTGGATATCGTAGCAGTCACAGAAACATGGTACACAGAGAACCATGACTGGGATGTTAACATACCAGGGTACATAACCTACAGAAGAGACAGGCAGGGGAGAAGGGGGGGAGTAGCTCTCTATGTAAAGGAAGGGATAAAAGCAACTGAACAAAAGAGTAAACAGGGAGGAGAGGAGGCACTGTGGGTCACCTTGGAGACTGGAAAGGGCACCACAATCTGCACAGGGGTTGTATACAGACCCCATGTCAGGGGAGGGAATGGACAAGGACATGATAGAAGGCATTCTTAGGATGGCAGAGAAAGGGGAGATACTGTTGATGGGAGACCTGAATAGGCCAGATGTTAACTGGAGCACATTTGCTGCAGCCACATCCAAGAGCAGGGCTATTCTCGATGCCCTACAGGTGGCAGGCCTCAGACAGCTAGTTTTGGAACCCACTCATGAGGGAGCAATCTTAGACCTCGTACTCTCAAATGGGGACAGTGAGAGGATCTCAGATCTAGAAGTGGGTTGCCATCTGGAACAAGTGACCATCAAACAGTGTGGTTCACGTTAAACTCAGCTACAGAGTCAAGCCATACAAAACTGAGGGTACTGGACTTCAGGAGGGCTGACTTTGGCAAGATGGGAGAGTGCCTCAGAAAAGCACTAGCAAACAGGATAGTAGGAGGGGTGGAGCAACAATGGGGAATCATCAAAACTGCCATCACAGAGGCAACAAGCCTTTGTGTGAAGCAAATAAACAAATCAAAATGAAAGAAAAAGCCACTATGGTTCTCAAAAGAGGTGGCTGGGAAAGTCAGGGAGAAAAAGATAGCATTCCGGAAGTATAAGGAAACACAGAAGGAGCAGGACAGAGAGCTGTACCAGTTAAGGCAGAAGGAAGCAGGGAGGGAAGTCAGAATAGCAAAGGCCCAAACTGAGGAAAAGATAGCCAACTCAGTTAAGAAGGGGGATAAAACCTTTTATAGGTACATCAGAGAGCGTAGAAAGACAAAGGGAGGGATAGTGAGGATGAATAGAATGAATGGTGGGTGGGCAGAGGGCACAGTGAAAAAGCAGGGATACTGAACGAATATTTCTGCTCAGTATTCACAAAAGAGGAGGGGGAAGTGCCTAATCCAATTAACAGAAGCACTCTTAATAGGGGTCTATCCCAGTCCTTTCACAGAAGAAAGGGTTCTGCAAGAACCCTAAAAGAAGGTGGACAAAGCAATGGGGCCTGATGGAATTCACCCCAGAATTCTAAAAGAATTAAGGGGGGAACTAGTGAAACCACTGGCTGCTCTTTTTAATAAATCATGGGAGGATGGTGTGGTACCCGAGGACTGGAGGAAGGCAGCTGTGATTCCCCTTCACAAAAGTGGAACCAAGACAGAGGCAGGAAACTACAGACCTGTCAGTTTAACCTCTGTGGTAGGGAAAATGATGGAGTCACTTCTGAAGGAAAGAATTGTTGAGTACCTAGAGGCCAGTGGGGCACAGGACCCAAGGCAGCATGGATTCACCAGCGGGTAGGTCATGTCTGACGAATCTAATAGATTTCTTTGACTGGGTGACAAAAGTAGTAGACCAGGGAGGGGCTGTGGACATGGCCCACCTAGACTTTAGCAAGGCATTTGACACAGTCCCACACAAAAGATTAATAGTCACATTAATCAGCCTGGGAGTGGGTCCCAGGGTGGTAGCCTGGGTAAAACATTGGCTGGACAACAGGACACAGAAGGTAATTGTAAATGGAGTCCACTCTGAAGAAAGAGGGGTTACTAGTGGGGTACCGCAGGGTTCATTACTGGGTCCAGTCCTTTTTAATGTTTTTATAAGTGACATTGCAGAGGGACTGGAAGGAAAAGTATGCCTCTTTGCAGATGACACAAAGATCTGCAACAGGGTTGGTACACAAGGAGGAGTGGAAAGGATGAGAAGGGACTTGGCAAGGTTGGAGAAATGGTCAGAAGTGTGGCAGCTAGGATTCAATGCAAAGAAGTGCAAAATAATGCACCTAGGAAACAAGAACCCAGGGGAAGATTACACAGTGGGGGGTAGTAATAACAACAAAAAAGGAAAGGGACCTGGGGTAATCAATCAGATGACCTTAAGGTTAGCAAACAATGTGAGAAGGCAGTAAGGAGGTCTGGGGGTATACTGGGATGCATAGGGAGAGGCATCACCAGCAGAAAACAGGAAGTTGTTATCCCTCTGTACAGACAGTTGGTGAGACCCCATCTGGAGTACTGCATCCAGTTCTGGAGACCACATCTCAGCAAGGACATAGACAGGATAGAGGCAGTCCAGAGGAGGGCAACTAAAATGGTGCAGGGTCTGCAAGAGAAGCTGTGTGAGGAGAGACTAAAGGAGCTTAATATGTATACCCTTGAGGAAAGAAGGGAGGGGACATGATAGAAACTTTAAGTACCTCAGTGGAATCAACAAAGTCCAAGAGGGTAGCATCTTTCAGAAAAGAGACATGCAAGAACAAGGGACACACTTTAAAGATAGATGGGGAGTTTCAGGGGCAATGTGAGGAAGTATTTTCTCACAGAGAGGTGAGCGGATGCATGGAACAGCCTTCCTGAGGAGGTTGTGGGGTCTGAAACTGTGGGAGAATTCAAGAATGCATGGGACAGACATAAGGCAATTCTTGGGGGGGGGGTAGGAAGAAATAGGCTGTTGGTTAACTAGGATCTGCGGCCTATCTTGTAGGTAGGGAAATGGGCAGACTAGATGGGCCAAGCGGTCCTTATCTGCCGTCAAAGTCAAAGTCTATGTTTAAAGAATTCCACACAATTTCATCAAACTTCTGTGACAATTTCACATCATTTTGTGAAATGTTGTCAAAATTCCATGAATTCATAATTTTCCCATTCTGCACAGTTCTAATAACGAGTCAGGGTACCTTGGCTTCAGCCATGTTTTGCTGATGCTGAGAACATCTGTGTTATGGTGTATCACCCATACTTCCAGATCCTGGAATTTAGGAAGGAGGCTTCCTATGTTCAGGTGTACAACTCTAAGGCCATCAGTACTAGCCCATTGAGGTTGGGTTTTGCTACCTCAGGGGTACTGGGGGCCCTGGGTTAGCTTCAATGTCAGCACATTTTAGGAGGAGGTATCTTAGGAGAATGTTAAGAGCTAGTCTGCCACCAGGGGGCAGATACATTGAGATTCCTATATGAATTATGAGCCAACCCAGCAGCCACCTATTTCTCCTTTCGAGATGAGCTGACACAGTTAGAGTGGGTATAACTAGGACCAGATGTTGAGCTGGAGAATATCCTACTGCCATAGCTGTGGAATAGATATTCAAGGGAGATAGACCCTCTGTGAGTGTGCCCCCACATGTGTCACATGAGAATAAGAGAACCAGAAGGGATATTGATAGGAATGCAGCATTGCCTAACAGCCCCCTATTGAGGGCAATTGGTGACAAATTGCATGTTTTCCCTGAGGTCATCTGCAAATTTCATTATTATCTTTCAATGTAGCAGTGGCAGTCGTAGTTTGTGGCTAGTCATTATTTCCTATCCCAAATGTGTTGGGATCTCTTGGTCAAGACTCAGTTCTGCAATGTAACCAGAGTAAGAGGTACAGTTCAATAGAGCAGAAAGAGACAGGGGCACAGGAGAGAGTTAGGACTTACCATGTTACAGCTGCAGGAGGGGTGTGGAACTCAGCTGATTGTTTTTACCAATGTACACCTGTAATGCCATATATAAGGAGTGACACCTCTGGGTGGGAAGGTGGTTGGGGCAGGTGGGCAGAAAGAGCAGCACCTGTGAGGAAGTTCAAGTGTCCCAAGATGGCACTGCATGCCACAGGAGCACTTCCAAAAGAGCAGTATCTGTATTTTCATTTCCAAGGGTCCTGGAGAGCAGGTAGGGGGAGGAAGGACTCTGGTCTGTTGACTACCTTCAGCACCAAAGAGCATGGGCCAGCATTGTAGCTTCAGTGGGCCAGAGATGAGGAGAGAACAAGCATTTATTAGGACAGACAGAAAATGGCTGGCGTAGTAATGCAATCCTGTCCTGTGGGGGGCACTCCGGGACAAGCTGCACTCAGTGCAATATGTTGAGCTATACAGCCACTACCTTTGTATGAATTTGTTAATGGACAGAGGTTAAAATCAGGGGAAAGTAGCTAATA
Source organism: Neoceratodus forsteri (assembly GCA_016271365.2). Taxonomy (NCBI): domain Eukaryota; kingdom Metazoa; phylum Chordata; order Ceratodontiformes; family Ceratodontidae; genus Neoceratodus; species Neoceratodus forsteri. Next base: position 626,540,337 of record JADMNL010000023.1, on the reverse strand, counting down.
CTAGCTCAGTTAGTGATTCTACCTAAACACAAGAGAGCTTTATCGAGCAAACCTCTGAATTTATGTAGGATAGGATAGGCTATGAATTAGATAGCAGCTCAACCGCACTATGCACACACTGTGCTTTAAACTTTACTTTTGTGATTGCATAAGCAGTAATAATTCCCTGGTAGAAATAGCAGCATACAGAGCGAACTATCCCTCTTCCGCGGTCAAAAATTAGCAGTATACAAAGAATCCCATTAAGTGGTTACAATAAAAACTGTATTCAGAAAAACAATCACTACAGGTACACTGTCACAAAATCAAGGGGGACACGTGGTCCTGTGACCAAATTCAAGTGTCCCAAGATGGCGCCACACTCCAGAGGAGTGCTTCCAAAGGTGCAATACCTGTATTTTCATTTTCAAGGGTCCTGGGGAGCAGGCAGGTGGAGGGAGGGCTTCAGTCCATTGACTGCCCATAACACTGAAGAGCATGGGCCAGCAGGGCAGCTTCAGTTGGCCAGAGCTGTATTTTCAATTCCAAGGGTCCTTGGGAGCAGGCAGGGGGAAGGGAGGGCTCTGGACTGTTGAATGCCCTCAGTGCCAAAAAGTATGGGCCAGCAGCGCAGCTTCAGTAATTCAGTCAACTTTCCCATCTAAAAAGTGACCATGTCGGGTCGCTAGGCCACAGGCAAGACTAAGATTTTCTTGTGGTCTCGCTGGCAGTACACTTTCATCTGTGTTCACAAATTTTATGAAAATACCTCTTTTGTCATGCAAGCGTGGGTCAGGAGGGAGATCGAGACAGTGCAGTGGAGTGCGGGTTTGTTATAAAAGAGAAACAACTCAGTAGGGAAAGCAACAGGGATTTAAAGGAAAAATATATATACTTTTGTGGTGGAAACTGTTAATTTTTTGTGGTTTGTGAGTTGGAAAACAGTGTCCCAAAAACATGGCGGCCAAATCATTTTGTTTTGGAAGTGTTTCCTCAGTGACACAGGGATATTGCAGGCAATGTGAGCACAGGTATTGGCACTTGTTATTTTGTGTGCTACAAACTAAAAAAACAAGCATAGCTGGCAAGGGCTCTTTCTTAATCAATCAGATTAACTGTCTGTGACTCTCCATTTTATAAAACAGCAATAAGACACCCCGGGGTGTGCATCATGGTAGCATAACGGCATTTTGTCGGCAGCCACTGGCACTTGGCAATGCCTTATAATTCAAAATACACCAGTGGCGTGCTGTCATCCCACCATAATGCATGCCCTGCTATGCCTTATTACTAAAAGGGATACTGTCAGCTTTTTCTGGAATTTTCAGTTAGTAATATTATCTGGTGTCTTTTCTCAACTGTAAATGAATTTAATATGTATGTGGCCCCCGATTTTCATTTAATATCTATACATGTGCAAAAATAGCTAAAAATGCTATTTACAGGACTTGACCCTTTGCCAGCTGCCCAATGCAGATGAGTGATCATGCGCCCAGTGTTGCACAGAAGCACCAGTAAACTTGTTCATGAATGAGTTTTTTTATTTTCCATGTGCAGCCAGCTAAATGTATTTTCTAAAAGTGCCTTCTTTACTGATGTAAGCCACCCCTTTGGGTGAGGCTTACTAATATTTTATCCGCTTCTTGCTCTCTCTCTGGTGGTAGTCAGGTAGAGTAGGTGGGTTTCCACCCAGGGGTGGAGCCTAGGACTCTTTTTCTCATTAAGAGGGGGGAGTAAGGTGGGAAAGAGGAAGAGGGATAGAGGAGGTGACCGGAAGGAGCAGGGCAAGCAGGTGGCCGGGGGCCTGTCCCTGGCCAGGAATGCAGCCTAAGCAGTTTGTGGTGATTGCCCACATCTGAGAGGTTTTGGGGGGTTGGTTTGTAGGAGACTGGTTGTTGGGGTTGGGATCCCATGTTAGTGAGCCACCACCAGTGGGAGCTTGGACCTGTTTGGGCCACATGTGCTACATAGGCACTAGTTGGGTCTGGGGTTATGGACTGTCTGTCTGGGAGCAGTTAGCAAGGGCTGTGGAGGCACTGCAGCAGTGAGAGAGCTGCAGTGTGGCTGGTTCAGTGGTGGCAGCCTGGACCAGTCTTTCCCATGTGGCATGTTGCCTTGGGAAGTGGGTCTGTAGTGGTACACCTTGGGGGGCTGGGAACACAGTTGGTTCTGTAGCTAAGGGCGCTGTGGTGTTTCCATTGTAGGACCCTGTGATCAGGCCATTCAAGCAGTAAAGGCCATGGTCAGTAGCTATTCTGAGCTGCCTGGGAGTCCCCTGTAGGGATCCTGGTTTGTCAGAGTAAAAGGTACTTTCAGGCTTGGTTTCTATTGCTTGTCTGAACCCAAATTTTCGGTCTGCTCAGGCCACTTTAAATGGGAATCTGAAGCACCACACTGCTTAGATTAATCTGCCAGCAAAAATGGTTCCTGCCTGCTCTGTATATGCCATTAAGCTCCGTGGAGCTGTTTAATTTGTTTGTGATTGCTGTGGGAAATGATTACATTTAAATAATTTACTTTTTAAAAATCTCTCTCTCTGTGCCTTCATTTATTGTTTCCCTAACAAAGATTTGCTGCACTCAGCCCTGTGGCCCTGTGTTGTGGACCCCTGCAGTTCCAGTGTGTGCACGGCTCAACTTGTAAGCTGAGAGGTACAGGCCTGTCCATTATAAACTTCTAGGGCAAGGTAAGGATAACCTATGTATGCCTTATAAGGGGCTACTGGTTATCCTGAGTAGACATTGTGCTCCCCTTTAGCATTTTATCACCAGGACCCCTAGACAAGTTAAAGGGGGGTTACAAACATGGGGGCTCATCCTGGATATGTTTTGGGGTTTACTGGGTTGTGAGGCAACTATGGGTGCACTGTGTGGTGGGTTCCCCCATTTTGGTGTTTTTGCATCATTCTGGGTGGTTGCCATGTTGCCTATGCTTTCAAGGGAAACACTGGAAAATGTAGCCAGTTGTGCACACTGGATAAGTAAAGTTACACAGCTCTACTGTTGTGAATTAAATGTAAAGCAGTGCTTGCAGCTGAATCTATGGTCTCGGCTACATCACTGTCACATGAGACAGGATACATTGTGGGAACAAGAAAAGCAATAAAACTGACTCAGATGGAGATCCCCAGAGGTCATAAAACTACCATAAAGCTAGCAAGCTAATTTTGGAAAAACTCCTAATAGCAGACAGAGGGAAGGACACAGTAAGACTTCACACGCAATTCAAAACATATGTGTACAACATATTTGTTTTGCAAATTCTGGCTGTGCTACTCCTTTAAGCCATCGTCCCCCAGCCCAAGGACTAGTTGCTGTGCAAGAACTATGTCACAAGGATCAGAGGAATGCTGCTGATTGGTTGAAGGGCAGAATTATGCCCTGAGGTCCTGCAGTAGGCGCTATTACAGGGAGAACAGTGGGTGACAGGAGTATTGACATTAGTAGTGAGTACAGAAAGGCCTAGAAAAGGAAAGAAAGGGATTCCAAATGGCTGAAATGATCACCGAGGGGGAGCCCCAGGCTACTGTCATGGCTTCTATGATTTCCTGGCAATGGCGAGCATCAGGAAGAGGAGATGGCGGCCAGAGTTGTGTGAAGTGTGGCTTTTGAGGGCCTGGCAAGGTCCAAGCTCCTTTATGTCCTGTATGCATAGGATCAGCCCATATGGGAACGTGTGGAATTACCAAATATACCTTTGCCTGGCCTTATCTGTCTGCATCTTCTGTGGCAGAAATGTCAAGCCTTTCTATCGGCAGCCTGGAGGGATGGGAGGAGAGTAAAGTGGAGATGGTGAAGACAACAGACCCAGAGCCAACCCCTGATGTGGCGGTAGAGTCAGCTGAGGAAGAAAGCCCTGGAGGTGTGGAGTGGCACAGACCTCTGCCCAGCCCCTCCCAGCCTGCTGCTGGTCCTCCCTGTGGCAGAGAGAGTGGGTGAGGGATGCCATTATGCAAACCAGTGAGTTTCCCAAGGCCCAGGTAACCTACTCGAGCTCCTTGCCAGGCAGTGGTGACACTATGAGGGGAACCAGGGTTCAGACCTTGGGAGAAGAACCTCCTCAAATTGCTAAAGAACCAGCTGAGTGTGAAGAGCTAGTACCAGCACCTGCTGGTGAAGCACCATTGTGATACCAGTTTGCAGACCAAGAGGTGCAGTGAACCATCCCCCAGCCATAAGCCAGGCCCATGCAGCATTTTCCCAACAATGTGCCGCACCACCCACCAATGTGCAAGGCCAGTAGAGTGAGAATGGATGGGCTACTGCTGTCTGACGCAGTGAATATTCAGTATAAAACAGGAGTGTCGTTGGAGCCAGGTCAAGCCTGCTGGACCAGCGTAAGAGAGTTCCCTGAGTGGTCACAGGTGGAGAGGTGTGTGAGACACAGGATCCATGTTGAATATCCTTTTTTTCTGACTACCCTTATCTTTCTGAGAGGCTGTGGGACATCATCAAAAAAAAAAAAAAGAGCCAATTGGTTGTTTAGAGCTATGATCAGAAAAGTGCAGTAAAGAAATATGTAATCTAGTGCTTCTTCACATGATGTCACCCAGCATGCCAGGACCCTTTGCCAGTCTGTGGCCCGGACTGGATTGACCCTGTTTAAACACATCACTATGATCCAGGATCTGGAAGGAGGAAGACTGAAGCATTACATCTTGTCCCTGGATTCAGTTTGTCAAGAGACCACTAAACCTGACCCTGCATTCTACTACCCCCCCCAGTGGTGGGCCAGCCATTTGAATGAGAAGAGAGTGAGTTGCCTATGTTGCCAGGACTGTTTTAGATTGTTCAAGTTTACTGCTGGAGCCCTGAAAGAAGTACAGGACTAAGTTAAGTTTGTGTCCAGTGTAGGACTCTAGGATTGCGCTCCCTAGTGGACTGGACTGTGGGACTGCTTCTGAGATGTTGCTTGGTTTAAAATGGTTTATCCTGATTGAAAAAAAATGTTCTTATATTGAGGGATTTAGATTGTGACTGGTTGGGTACACAAGTATGGGGGGTGGTGTTGTGTGTGAGTGTGTGTGTGCCTGTGTGAGAGGTTGGGTTCTGTGTGGGAGTGCCTGTTTTAGAAAAGAAAAGGAATGCTAAGTTCTTAAAGTTATTTCAGCTGTAGTTATTTGTGCTCTTATTGTGCCAGCAATGCTGTTTTCCTATTGTTTTAACACTATGGGCAGGGCAGGCAGGGAATTTGGTTCTGTTTTTGCCATGTGGGGGAGGGGCCCTAGGTGACCTACATGCCTCTGGAGCTTGTGATGGGTATGGAGAGTTCACATATCTGCCACGTTACGTTGATGGGTTCCATGGATGGCAGGGATGCCCCATTCCCTAGGAGGGGAATAGATTAAGAGTGGGGAGAGTGTAAGCCACCCCTTTGCTGGAGACTTACTAATATTTTATCCGCTTCTTGTATTCCCTCTGGTGGCAGTCAGGTAGAGAGTAGGTAGGTTTCTGCCCAGAGGTGGAGCCTAGGGCTTTTTTTGCTCTGTAAGAGGGGGTAGTAAGGTGGGAAAGAGAGAGAGGGATAGGAGAGGTGACTGATGGGAGCAGGGCAAGCAGGTGGTCAGAGGGCCTGACCCCAGCTGGGAATGTGGCTTGAGAGGTTTGCAGAGTTTGCCTGTGTCCAAGAGGTTCTGAGGGTTGGTTTGCAGGAGCGCAGTCATTGGGGTTGGGATCCTGCGTTAATGAGTCACTGTCAGTGGGAGCTTAGAGGAGTTTGGGCCACCCATGTTACATAGGCACTGTGTGGGCCCAAGGTTATGGACCATCTGTCTGGGAGCAAATAGCAAGGCAGTGGGGGCACTGCAGTAGTGAGAGAGCAGCAGTGTGGCTGGTTCAGTGGTGGTAGCCTGGACCAGTCTTTCCCATGTGGCATGCTGCCTCAGGAAGTGGGCCTGTAGTGGTAGACCTTGGGGGTCTGGAACACGGTTGATGTTGTAGCTGAGGTCACTGCGGTGTGTGTGTGTAGAGTAGGACCCCCAGGTCAGACCATTTGAGTGGTAAAGGCTGTGGTCAGTGACTATTCTGAGCGGCCTTGGAGTCCCTCATAGGGATCCCGGTTTGTCAGATTAATAGGAGCTTTTGGGCTTGGTTTCCATAGCTTGTCTGAACCCAAATGCTTGTTCTGCCAAGGTCACTCTAAATGGGAATCTGCAGCACTGCTCAGGTTAGTGTAATCTGCCTGCAAAAATGGTTCCTGCCTGCTCTGTATACGCCATTAAGCTCCGTGAAGCTGTTTAATTTGTCTGTGATTGCTTTGGAAATATATTAAATGTATTTATTTTTTTTAAATGAATCTCTCTGTGCCTTCATTTAGTGTGCCCTAATGAAAGTTTGCTCCATTCAGCCCTGCGTTGTGGACCCCTGCAGTTCCTGTGTGTACCTAGCTCAGCTTGTGGTAAGAGAGGTACAGGCCTGTCCATTATGAACTTCTAGAACAAGATAAGGACAACCTTTTTATGCCTTATAAGGAACTGTTTAGAACTGTCCTGAGCAGACATCTGGTGTCTGGCTTGTGCCCCCTTTAGCATTTTACCACTAGTACCCCTAGACAGGTTAAATCGGGGGGTACACTGAGTTAAACTATCTGACTCCAAATTGAAAACAAGCAGTCTAAGAGGGTAAAATCCAGTTTTTAAAAGTAAGGCAATGACTCTGGGCATGTGCATTAGCTAAACCTAGCCAGACCAATAGGTAAAAGCTTGGAGCTTGTGAAGCCATTAAGCAAGCTGCCTCACTCCATCCCCTACAGGCGGTGCTTTGCAATGTGAGATGGATGAGGAACAAGACTGCCATTATGGCAGATTTAATTTCAGATTTCTTAGACAATCTAGCTTGCATCATGGAGACCTGACTGAGTGATGATGCTGACCCAGTTTTGGAAGCATCAGTCCCAGATGGATTCTCTATGGCACACTGCTTGCGGAGCGATCATGGTGGTGGTGGTGGTGGTGGGGGGGGCTATCTGTTTTGGATCCAAGTTGAATTTCACTGTGAACCTAGTGAGGTACACCTCATCATTTGAATGTATGTCTTTGAGCGGCGGTCAAGGTGCAGGTTGCAGGATCCTTCTGATGTTCTGACCTGCAGGTCGTAAGGGGGATTTTGACTTCATTGCCGATAGGATCTTGAAGTCATCCTGATAGGTTATTCTGGGTGACTTTAAAGCCTGCGTCAATTATAAATTCTTACACTTTGGAAGGGATTTCCTCATGTTGATAGAATCACTGGGCCTCGCACAAGTTATTACTTCTGAGATTCACCAGCATGGAAACATCTTGGACTTGGTTTTCTCCCTGGAACTTGAGGTTGGAAACCTCGAGATTGACCCGATAAGTTGGTCGGATCACTGCATAATGAATTTCTCTTTCAGAGGCCCCTCACCATAGTCCTCCCCCTTTGGAGATGGTTCAACACTGCCCTTTAATAGGATTTAGATCAGAAGGACTGCAGGCAGTACTGACCATCTCAGAGCTGTTGGGAGCATGTGAGACGGGATTGGAGAACATGTTATTGGCCTTTAATAGGGTTATTGTCGAGGTCTTCTACTCCATAGTGCCTACCTGTAAATGCTTAAGTACCCCATGGTTTGGTGGGGATCTTAGAGAGCTGAAGACAAGGGTTAGAGCACTGTTGGAGGAGGTTCATGGCCCAGGAGGACAAACTGGCTTTCATGATTCATTATGGTGAATTTCAAAAGGCAAACCCCTGTAAAAAGACAGCATTCCTGTCCAAGGAGAATTTGACAGGAAGTAATCGACTACCTCAGCTCTTCTGTACTGTGGACAGATTACTAAACCCAACCTTTTTTTAGCTGATAAGAGCTGATTCATCACCACAATGTGAATAGTTTGCTTAATTCTTCTCAGAGTGTCCCTTGTTTGGGCTGAGATCTCTCCAAATTGGCTGTCACAACCCTGCGAAGTTGGGCCTGCACTTCATGGATGCCCTCAGCTGTCATGGGGAGAGTTTTTACTGACTAGGATGGAAGATGTCTGTGAGGAAACTTCAGAGCTGTGGACCTCTTTTTGCGAACTAGACCCAGGCCCCATGCATCTACACAGATATACAGAATTTGGCGACAGATAAGAATCACTTGGCCCACCCACTCTGCCTATTTCTCCCTACCTACATTATAACTACTGACCCTTCTTAATCTACAGATATTTCTCAATCTTCCTTCCTTTCTACTAAGATTCCCTTGTGCCTATCCCATGCTTTTTTTAAGTTCATCACAGTTTTTGTCCCCACAGCCTCTGCCGGAAGGCTATTTCAGAGATCCACCATTCTTTCTGTGAAGAAGTACTTCTTCACATCTCTCCGGAATCTACCCCCTTCCAACTTCACAGCAAGTACCTTTGTTCATGAGTACCTCATTTTCATAAAAAATACTTTCCTATTGCACCCTATTCACAACCGTGATGTATTTAAAGGTCTCTATCATATCACTCCTCTCCCTCCTCTGTTCCAGGGTGTACGTATTGAGGTCCTTTAGTAGTTCCTCATAGGGCTTTTGATGCAGATCCAGCACCATTTTAGTTGATGTCTTCTGGACCACCTCTACTCTGTCTATATCCTTCCAGAGATGGGGTCTCCAGAACTGGACAGAGTACTGTAGGTGGGATCTTACCAGTCATCAATAAAGAGGCAACACCACCTCTCTTTCTGCTGGCAATACCCCTCCCTATGTATGTCAGCATTATAGTACCCCTACTGACTGCCTTGTTGCACTGTCTGGCCACCTTTAGGTCATCAGATATGATTACCCCAGGTCTCATTCCTACTTGGTAGTCATCAGTTCCATTCCACCCATTTTGTACTCTGCCCCGGGTTTCTGTATCCTAAGTGCATCATTTTGCACTTTTTCACATTGAAACCCAACTGCCATACCCTTGACCACTCCTTTAGTTTTCTCAAGTCTCTGCATATTGTTCATCCCCCCCCTTGAAGTGTCCTCCCTTTTGCAGATGTTGATGTCCTCTACAAAGAGGCAGACCTTCCCTTCCAGCCCCTCTGCAATGTCACTAATAAAGACATTAAAGAGAACCAATGCCATCTTTGATCCCTAAGGCACCATGCTGGTCACTCTCCCTTCCATCGGGTGAACTCTGTTTACCACATCCCCCTCCATCAGCTATCCCCTAACCAATTTCTTATCCAGTTTTCTACCTTTGGACCCACTTCTATGCTGCCCAGTTTGCTTACTGGTCTCCTGTGTGGAATGGCATCAAAACCCTACTGAAATCTAGGTAGGTCACATGCACCACTCTATCCTGATCTAATTCCCTAGTCAAAGAAATCTATCAGATTTATTTGACATGACCTCCCCATCCCATGAACCCACGATGCCTTGGGTCTTGTAACCCCTTGGATTCAAGATATTCCACAATCCATTTCTTCAGCAGTGAGTCCCTTAACTTTCCCACCATGAAATTGCCAGCTTCCTTCCGGCTACCACATTTTTCAAGTGGGACTACATCTGCCCTCTTCCAGTCCATCAGAACCACTCCTGTTTCCAATGAACAGTTAAATAGGATTGTCAGAGGTGCAGCCAGTACCTTCCTGAGCTCCATCAGTACTCTTGGATGCACCCTGTCTGGCCTCATTGCCTTGTCTGCCTTCAAATTAGAGTGTTCCTTCAGGACTCTTTCCTCTGAAAAAGGACTCGTGTCCGCCTCCCTCCCTCGAAAACCTCTGTTACCTCTCCTTCCTCTGTGAACACTGAGCAATAATATTTGTTCAGGATGTCTGCCTTTTCCTGATCGACCTCGACACAGTCTCCCTTCCCTTTTTAAAGGGGAACAGTCACTACCAAGGGCCCCCACACTCAAGTGTGGGGCTGGACCCAGTATGCCCTTTGTGTACAAACATATTTTGGTTTACTTACTGTTAAATTTAATATGGCAGATTGTACCAGAATAATTTTGCTTAGCTGTCGGCTGACATCATCTGTTGCTACAAATCCCAGAATCCCCTGCAGATGAACTTGGAGCAGTAGGTAGCACTGAGAAGATTCAATAGCCTGCAGTGCATCTTAGAGTTTGTATAAGTTCTGATCTATTGTTTTCTGTTCCTGCTGTCCTACATGGTCTATGTGCAGTCACAGAGGATTGTACTTAGCTCCTGCAGAAAAGTAGTTCCAGAAAACGTCTGATTGGGGATTATAAAAGCTCTAACATGCAGTGCAGGCAACTGAATCTCTCACTGCTGCCTACTGCTCTGACCCCAGCTGCAGGGCATTCTGGGATTTTAAGTAAAAGGAGATAACAGCCCACAATTAAGCAAAATCAGTCTGATATAATCTATTATACTACCGTTAGCAGTAAGTACACCAAAATGTTTTTGTCCACAAAGTGCACATTGGAACCAATCCCACACTTGAGTGTGGGGTCCCTGGTGCAGACTGTTCACCTTTATCAATACAGTCCCACCTCTTGTCTTCCTGTTTTCACTTATATACATACAAAATGTCTTGTCCCCTCTCATTACCTCCTGATCTATTCTTTCTTCAGTTTGCGCTTTTGTGCTCCTTACTGCTTTCCTGCTTCCTTCTGTTTCCCCTGATACACCTCCTCATCCTCCTCCCTCTGTATCTCCTTATGCCTTCTGAATGCTACCATTTTAGCCTCTAAATTTTCAGCCACCACTTTGTAGGTTCCTAGTGGTCTCTTTACTTTGCTCACTTGTTTGATGCAGAGGTTTATTGCCTTTCTAATGCTCCTCTTTAACTTCATCCAGTGTTCCTTTACACCATGCAGTTCAACCCCCCCCCAATCAGGTCATGCCTGAGGCATTCACCCATCTTTATAAAATCTGCTGAAGTCCAGGACCCTTACCTTTGCGTGATTCAATTCCACAGCTGTACTTACATTGAATCATACCATATGGTGATCACTGGTCTCTAGGTGGCCTCTCACCTTGACATGTGCTGCACTGTTCCAGTTAGAGAGTACCAAGTCCAGTATTGCCCCATCACGAGTGGGCTTACTTACCAGTTACCTGAGGAACACCCCCTGCAGAGTGTCCAGGACATCCCTATTTCTAGCTGAAGAGACTCAAATCTGCAGTACATCTAGGAGGTTGAAGTCCCCTACCAGCAAGACCTCCATCATGTCAGTGGTTTCCACCTGTATCTTATCTAATTCCACCCCCTGTGCTAGAAGTCTGTGGATCACTCCTGTGCAAATAGTGGTTCCTATATCCATCTCCAGGGTAACCCCTAGCACCTCTGCCTCCCCTGAACTCCCTGTATCTTTGTCACTTTTATGCTTTTCCATACTTTTGTACTTTTCACCACACCATCTTATTTCCACCCTCCTCTTCCTGAGCAGATTATAGTCTGGTTTGGTAATGTCCCAGTCATAGTTTTTAGTGCACTATAACTTGGTAATGGCCACAATTTTCAGGTCAGCCTCTGCCATGGTGGGTTCTAGGTCTAAAATCTTGTTTACTAGTGAGCTGTGTGATTTTGGTTTTTAATTGGTAGTCATTGGAATAGTTCAACTCTCTGTTTCAGAGGGGTCTTCCTAGTAGCATTGACAAATGTGATGGTTCGGCCTCTTTTGAAGAAATCATCCTTGGACCCGGATGTTCTAGTGAATTACCACCCCATCCCTAGATTACCTTTTTAAGTTAAGGTTATTGAGGAAGATTGTAGTGCTGTAGCTTGAGGTGCACGTCATAGATTATGACATCTATGAACCCCTCGAGTCTGGTTTTAGACTGAGGCATAGCACTGAGACAGTATTGATCAGGGTACATAATGACATGCAGAGGGTGAGAGATAAGGAGGAACAGTCAGTTCTCATTCTCCTTCATATAGATACATAGATACATAGACACTGTCAGCAGATAAGGGCCTATGGCCCATCCTCTATGCACATTTGGGCTTGTAAGTTACCTTTACATTTTTCTAGAAGTCTGTTGCCACTTATCCCTGAACTTGTAATTCCTTATGTTTATCCCAATCATTCTTAAATCCATGATTGTTTCAGTCCCTACCACTTCTTCTGGCATGGTGTTCCACTTGTCCACCACCCTTTCTGTGAAGAAATTCTTCATCACGTTTCCTCTAAATCACCCTCCCTCTATCTTCATCCCACGCCCTCTAGAACTGGAACACCTTTTTCTCTGGAAAATAGTGTATTCCTGCACCCTGTTTCTCCCTGTAAGGTACTTGTATGTCTCTATCATATCCCCTGTCTCCCTTCTCTCCTCTCCTCCAGGGAGTACATATTCCAGTCCTTCAGCCTGTCTCATAGGACTGTGATGCAATCCCTGTATCATCTTTGTTGCCCTCCTCTTAACCTTCTCTACCTTGTCTATGTTCTTACATACTGCAGGTAAGGTCTCCAGAACTGTACACTGTACTCTAGCTGGGACCTCACTAGTGTCTTGTATAGTGGAATTATGACCTCCCTTTTCGTGCTGCTGATGCCCCTGCCTATGCATCCCAGCATCCTATTTGCTTTACTTGCTGCCTTGTCACACTGTTTCCCTACCTTGAGGTCATTAGAAATGATAACCCCAAGGTCCCTTTCCTGCTTGGTGCATGCTGTATCTCTACCCCAACTTGTATGTTGTTCCAGGGTTTTTTGCCCATATGCATTATCTTACACTTCTTTGCATTGAATTTCAACTGACAAACCTTTGACCATTCTTCAAGCTTCTGCAGTTCCTTCCTCATTCTGTTTACACCCTCTAGCATGTCCACTCTGTTACAGAGTATTGTGTCACCAGCAAACAGGGTTATTCTGCATTCTAGGTCCTGTGTAATGTCACTGATGAAGATGTTGAATAGGACTGGTCCCAGCACTGATCCTGTGGTATAACACTGGTCACTGTTCCACTGTGGAGTGACAGCCATTTACCACCACCATCTGTGTCCTGCCACTCAGCCAGTTACCCACCACACTACTGTCCTGCCCACTCCCATATTCCCCAGTATATTTAATATCCTTCTATCTTTACCTCCCCAGTCCAGTCCAGGAAGGGTTGAGGCAAGAGGTTGCTAGATTCCAGAGTGAGTTGACTAGGATTTGGGGGACCTTTTCCCCCATGCATGGGGCACCAAATCTGCTACTGTTACCTCAGAGGCTGCCAAAGAGGAGAAATGGCTGGACTATGGTGGGCTTTGGAAGGGTGTGGTAGTAAGACAGAGGCACATTCCTCAGCTGGTACTCCTATATAATTCCTACGCTGCTGTGGCAGGACAGGACTGGTGGTAGGAGACACCCACGGTAGTGACCAGGGTGGATGTATGGGCCCTCCATAGTGGAGACCCCAAGAAGGGTAGTAGAGGACCCCAGAGGAGAAGGCAGCAAATTCTGATGAGGGACCCCATTGTGAGGGGCTAGATTTAAGAGTTGGAAAGGTGGGAAGAGGCAGGCTAGGTGTTACTTCAATGAACATTTAAACTAGCCAGGGGGTGGCAGAAGGAATCAGGGAATGAGAAACTGTTCCCCCCCAGGTTGAAGTAGAGCATATGGAGAACCCAAGGAGAGAGGAATCCCCCAGGATGCAAATTAATTAAGGAAGCATGGTGGTAGGACTAAAGAGGAAAGGTAATAGGAACATTGAAAAGAGAGGTGGGAAGGAGGAAGGAGAAAAGGAAAAAAGGGGTCAAAAGCAGAGTGGAAACAATATGGAGAGCCATGTGCGTGAATGTTAGAAGTTTAGGAAATAAGATTCTGGACCTACAGGCCATGATGGCAGAGGCTGACCTTGATATTGTGGCCATTACCGAGTCATGGTGCACTGAAAACCATGACTGGAACATGGCTATACCAGACTATACTCTGTTCAGGAAGGACCATATGGGAGGGAAAGGAGGGTGTGCGGTGGTTTATGTGAGGGAAAACATAAAAAGTGATGGAGATCCTGGGAATACAGGGGGAGACAGAGGTATTGTGGGTCACCTTGAAGATGGGGAATGGAGCCACTGTTTGCACTAGAGTGATCTACAGACCTCCTGCACAGGGGGAGGAATTAGATAAGGTGCTGGTGGAAGTCATTGACAAGATAGCAGAAAAGGGGGAGGTCCTGCTGGTGGCGGACTTCAGGCTATACTCTGTTCAGGAAGGACCACATGGGAAGGAAAGGAGGGGGTATGGTGGTTTATGTGAGGGAAAGCATAAAATATGATGGAGATACCAGGAATACAGGGGGAGACAGAGGTACTGTGGGTCACTTTGGAGATAGGGAATAGAACCACTATTCGCACTGGAGTGATCTACAGACCTCTAGAACAGATGGAGGAATTAGATGAGGTGCTGGTGGAAGCTACTGTCAAAATGGCAGAAAAGGGGAAGGTCCTGCTGGTGGGGGACTTCAGCCTGCCAGATGTAGATTGGACAGCTTATTTAACGAAAGGTGAGCAACTCAGAGAATGGGCACTGAAGCCCTCTGTATACACCCCAAATAGACAAAAAATGGATTGGTAAAAATTCCTTTTATTTATATTTTAAATACCATCATCTACAGGGTGTAAACATATATTAAGGACTAAAGTGCTATACAAGATGTTCAAAAAAAGGTGCAACATATATATCATATCGCAACATATACATTGTATCGCACACTCACTATTAACATAGATAACAAGCAATAAGTTATGTGTGTTCTGTTCCCTACCATACAAAAGCCACCAGTAAGAAATTACCCCAACAATTTGGCTGTCGCCTTCCTTGAAGGGTGTTATATATGTTTACACCCAGTGGATGATGGTATTTAAAATATAAATAAAATGAATTTTTACCAATCCATTTTTGTTTATTTGGGATGTATACAGAAGGCTTCAGTGCCCGTTTCCTGAGTTGCTCACCTTTTGTTTAAATGAGCTGCATGTTATTTGAATTGAGGACTAACAGGACTTGAGTAAGTGAAGCACCCTCTTTTTTCTGAGAGCAAGTATTTTTTCCTCATGTTGGCTCCAGATGTAGATTGGAGCCTCCCAGCAGTGACTTCAACAAGAAGCAGGGACATCTTGGACTCTCTGCAGGGGGCATTCTTCAGGCAACTAGTCAGAGAACCCACCTGTGATGTGGCAGTACTGGACCTGGTTCTTGCTAACAGGAACAGTGTTGCAGATGTCAAGGGGAGAACCCACTTGGGGATTAGTGATCACTGCACAGGTGGTCTAATATAAGGACAGTGTGAAGCAAACCACACATGGGCAAGGGTCCTGGACTTCAGGAAGTCAGATTTTATAAAGATGGGTAAATGTCCCAGGGATGACATGGTGGGGGGATGGCATGATGGAATGGAGGAACAGAGGGCAAGGATAAAAGGGACCATAGTACAGGCACCAAACCTCTGTGTCAAACAAGTGATCAAAAGAAAAAGACAAAGGAGACTGCTATGGTTCTCAAAAGAGGTGGCTGTAAAGGCAAAGGCTAAAAGGGTAGCATTCAGAAAGTACAAGGAGATGCAGAGGGAGGAGGAGCTCTATCAGGGGAAACAAAGAGAAGCAGGGAAAGCAGTGAGGAGGACAAATGTGCAAACTGAAGAGAGAAAATAGCCCAGGAGGTAACGAATGGGGACAAGACAATTTTTAGGTATGTAAGTGAAAAGAGGAAGACCAGGGATGGGATTGTAAGGTTAAATAGAAAAGGGGAACTGTGCAGAGGGGGCGCAGGAAAAAGCAGACATCCTGATCAAATACATTTGTTAAATGTTCACAGAAGAAGGATAATGGGAGGGGCCACAAAAAGTAACATACGCTTTGCAGGAAGGGAAGTAGACTCTAGTCCTTTTTATGTTTGCTTGCACGCATGTGCAAGAAACATAGTGCCATCATCGGAGATTTCGGAGGTGTGTCACCTCCTCCTCTAATTCAGTAAGTATGCTGGCAGGCGCGGCCCCTGTAAGCCAATGCATTTTGGAGCTGTCTATGACATGCTCCAAAATGCAGTGACCTTCTGATTGAAAGGGGAGCTACGCTTGAATGAGCAGCGATAAGAAAAGGCTACTCACACGCAGCTCCCCCCAGGCGCTCCCTTAGTGTCTTGCTGCACGCACTGTATAACCGATGGGTGCCCAATCACGTCGGCTGTGCTGCGTTCCTCCGCCTCCCCAAGCGCTTACAAAATGCCACGCTGGGTGCCCACCCCAGTGTGGCAACTAATCATATAATAACCCGGGGTGCCCAATCCCCGTTAGCTGCACTGTCCCCAGTAGTAAGAGTACCACGCTGGGAGCCCACCCAGCGTGGCAAGCAATCGTAGAGGCTGGACGGGTGCCCAATTCTGCTCGCTGAACAGCCGCCCAACATCCTTGTGCCATGCTGGAGCCCACCCCAGTGTGGCAAACATCCACGTTGTCCGCTTTTTATTTTTACCTGTGAAGAAAAACAGTCCCACGGTGAGTCTCCTGCCCCCTCCACAACCCGCACCCATCCACTGGGCGCACCCAGTCCCCACTCCCCCACCCCATACTTACCTCCGGACCTTGGCGCCGACGATCTTGTGGACTGGGAACACGTCTGCACTCTTCAAAGGCGACCGCGAACTGAGGAAATGCCGGTAAGCTGTATAATGGGCTAGATAGGGGGGTTTCAACTTTATTGCATATCTCAGGCATTTTTTTGAATTTTTGCACCAAATTTTCAACATGGGGTTTTTGGGACCCCTTCTCATGATTGATGTCACTGTCATGGTGTTATTCGGGCCCGAAGGGTGATTTCGCGCAGAGAAGGCGTAGAGACTGCTAAATCACCCTTCTGACCTGAATAACACCATGACAGTGACATCAATCATGAGAAGGGGTCTCAAAACCCCATGTTGAAAATTTGCGCAAAATTCTCTAAAATGACTGTTTTACGAGCGTGCGTTGCGCAGTTCCTACGCAGGCTCGTAAGTTCGCGAATTTTCAATATTTTCACTCCAGATTTTCAACATTGCCATTTTACCACACCTTCTTATGAGTAGTATAGCTGTCATTTTTCACATCTCACCCAAAATGTGTTTCCGCCCATGTAGCGCACAATGGCGGAGTCGGTGTGCGAAATCAATGTACAGGACAAATTAAGAAAATCACAGTGACACTGTTCATGAGCAGAGGTCTTAAAATGGCTATGTTGAAAATTTGGTGAAAAAAGTCCTAAAAATGACTGTTTTACGAGCGTGCATTGCGCAGTTCCTACGCACGCTCGTAAGGGCGTGAATTTTCAATATTTTCATTCCAGATTTTCAACATTGCCATTTTACCACACCTTCTTATGAGTAGTACAGCAGACATTTTTCACATCTCACCCAAAATGTGTTTCCACCCATGTAGCGCACAATGGTGCAGTTGGTGTGCGAGGTCAATGTACGGGACAAATTAAGAAAATCACAATGACACTGTTCATGAGCAGAGGTCTTAAAATGGCTATGTTGAGAATTTGGTGAAAAAATTTCAAAATGACTGTTTTACGAGCGCAGCAGTATGCCCTACGTACGCCGTTAGTTCTAAATTTTCAATATTTTCACTCCAGATTTTCAACATTGCCATTTTACCACACCTTCTTATGAGTAGTACAGCTGTCATTTTCATCTCACCCAAAAATGTGTTTCCTACTATATAGCGCACAATGGCGCAGTCTGGGAATCAATGTACAGGACAAATTAAGAAAATCACAGTGACACTGTTCATGAGCAGAGGTCTTAAATGGCTATGTTGAGAATTTGGTGAAAAATTCTAAAATGACTTTTCTGACGCGTTGCTACAGTTGCTATGCATGCTCATAAGTTTGCAGATTTAATATTTTCACTCCAGATTTTCAACATCTCCATTTATTAAACTTCCTTATGAACAGTACAGCTGCAATTTTCATATGTCACCCAAAATGTGTTTTCGCACATGTAGGCGCACAATGGTGCTGTTGGTGTCCGAAAGCAATGTTTAGGACAGATTAAGAAAATCACAGTTACACTGTTCATGAGCAGAGGTCTTAAAATGGCTATGGTGAAAATTTGGTGACAAAAGTCCATAAAATGACTGTGTTACGAGTGAGCATTGCACAGTTTCCACGCACCCTCGTTAGTTCATGACTTTGAAATATTTTCAGTCCAGATTTTCACCAGTGGCATTTTTCCACACTTCCTTATGAGCAGTACAGCTGCCATTTTTCACAACATGGCCGAAGTGTGTTTTCACACTTTCAGTGCAGAGATGCGTGGTCGCTGTTGGAAATCATTGTTCAGCACAGATAAAGAAAATCACAGTGACACTGTTCATGATCGGGAGGCACCAAAATGCCTGAGTTGACAATCTGCTGTAAATCCCCAACCTAATTATATTGTCTGGTGTCCGTTGCACAATTTCTATGTCTGCTCGTGACTTCACCATTTTTTTATATTTTACTACACATTTGCAACATAACCATTTTTATACCTCCCATGAAAAGTACAGCTGTCATTTTTACATCCTGTTCGGAATATTTTTGCACCTATGGTGCTAAATGCGTAGTCACTGTGCATAAGCAGCTTTACACTAACAAACTGATATTCCCCTGTTCATGGGTGGGGTCACAAAACAAACATGTTGAAAATTTGGAGTGAAAACACCAACGAACGCCTGAGGTATTAGGCTTTTCAGCTATAACACCCAACCCTATAGAGAATGACAGGCATCAGGGGTGTGACTTGGGATTCTTGCCTGTGATGCTCATACCATTCCACACCCTGCAGTCACTGAGAGGCATCAAGGTATGCCTTGGACTCTTCAGCCCCAAAGTTCACCCCATTCTCCTATACCGCACCCATCTCACCGTACTTCCTAATGGAATGGGGTGTGCATAAGGGCCAAAGATCCCAAGGCACACCGTGACACTTGTCAGTGTCTGCAGAGTGAGGTGTGGTGCAATGGTGTGGCCATTATGCCTGATGACCCAAAGGCACACCCCAATGCCTGTCCGTATCTGCAGGGTGGTGGCGGGGTTGGCTTCAGTTCAGTACTTCACTGCCATTCCTATTATGCAGCTGTCTAACTCCTACACTACCAATCCCAATGCCAGCAAGCAAACATTCGGCATTGACAAATGCTTGTTATGTTTACCATGTGTGCTTGCATGCAGCAAGCAATCATCTTCCTATGATAGTGGCTTATGAGGGGCATGATACTGCCCCTCCAATGCAGAACAGTGTTTAATGGAAAAGTCTCTAGTAGGCCGATAATTAGCCAGCCTAAGTATGACAGAGTTTTAGCTTGGTGAGTGGAATGTGCATCTACTTCAAAACAAAAAGCCGACCCAATCATGGCTTTGCAGTTGTCTTTGATGTATGTGCCCAGCATTTTGACCTCTCCTTATCAGACTGGCTTAGGTATTTCAAGCATCCACAGCCTGTTCAGTTCTAGCTGTTAAAAGTAATGTGTCTATGTGTGCCTTTCTTTCTCTCTTTCTTTCTTCTCACTGTTGCAAATGGTATTTGTTCACCTGGTAAAGGTGATTATCCCTACAATCTTTCTGTTTTTACATGCCTCAGTAATATCCATGCTATATATTTATATTTGTAACAGCATTTATAAACTGAGTGTTTAAGTTTAAAGCAGCCAGCCTTGTGTTTCATGATCTGATATCTTTCTGTCCCAGCTCTGACTAGTGCTGGAGTAAGTTATTTATTTATTTTTTTTTTACAGTGGAAGTCTTAAAGAGCTAGTGGAGTCAAAGCAGACAAACAGTGAAATGATACAAATTTTAAGAAGTAGTCAGTTGTAACTTTTCATTTCTGAAGCATTGTCCTTTTTTTCTTTTGCTCATTAGAAGATCTTCTATGTGATAATATTGGGTTGGATGTGTGGAACAGCTCTTAGCCTATCAGCTGACTTCTCTATCTGCATGCCCCCCCCACTACATCACCAGCATGGTGATCTCACTGAAAGTGACATCACAAGTGAATAACCTGGCAGTCACTTAATGCCTGTTCCTAAGCAACAGTAATATCACAGTCAGTGAGGTAACAATGCTGATGACATAGTGGGGGTAGAGGTAGATATGTCAGCTGCCAGGCTAAGAGCTGTTCCACATATCACACCTACTAATATCAGTTAAACAACCTTCTAATTAATTAAAGGGAAAAGAAAAAGTACCTCAGATACAAAAGGTAACAACTGATTACTTTTAAAATCTAATATTAGTTTTAGGCAATAAACTAGCTTTTTAATTTCAACCCCTGCATTTATCAGCCTGAGAGGGGACTTCCCCTTTTTTCATTCTATTTATTCTCCCCTAGCTGGCAGTTCTCTGCCTCCTGGTTCCCAGATACATCAGCCCTCCACACCACTTGATGGGAGACAGCTGTAACCTGTACAGTGGACCCCTTATGGGGATCATGACAGGTAGTAGAGAGTATACATATGTATACAGAAAACAGTGTACCCAAATCCCTATCTTGTTGGTTGTACTGTCCATTTCTGTGCTGTCATCTTGTGACCTCATGTCATGATGCAGGAATCAGTCTAACAAGGTGATTTTTTGTAACCTGTTGTGACATGGTGCATCAGATATGTACAATGGTGTTGAGCGTTTATTGGTTTTTTTTTGTTCATGTTAATTTTCTTAATTCTCCCTTACTAGACAGACCCAACATACAATGGCACCTAACTGCCAGCCAATGTTCACAAGGTTCCCCACCTCCATCAGGGCAGTCATGTTTCCCAGCTCCCATCAGGTATGACTAAACAGAAGCTTGTGGAATTAGGGTGAGGCTGTAGTACAAAAATTGTGAAAACAGCAATTGCATGACATGACAGATGTTCGTCACTTTGCTGCATCATGTTATGTATGCTTTTATGGTTGTTGATTTTGCTTCTGTGTACTTTAACAGCATGTTTACTTCTTTCCATTACCTCTTTTTATTAGGGCTGTGGGTGTAGCCTACAGCCATTTTCTGAGCTCTGTAGCTCTGAAAATGGCGATCATGGAACCCCTTTAATTAGACTTTGGAAGTATTTTCTGAAAGTCCAACTGAGCTTAACCCTCCTCCATGATCGGCATACGGAATAACAGCTGCACTATTTGGCTGTTACTTCACATTCTGAGCATACACGTGTAGTTCTGTGGTGCCACCATGTTGCGAATGGCAAAATGGCATTCTCTATTTTGTGCCCCCTTCCCAAGTCATGCCTAATACATCATGTTGCACACTGGGAGCCCACCCAGTGTGCAGAATTTGTTTGTCTGTAAATTAGAAGATGGTCCCTTGTCACATTTCTTTTTCCTTGTGCCCCTGCCTACATCATGCCTGAACATTGGAGTGCCCAATCCCATGTTGACATTCATGTGGCACACTGGGAGCCCACCCAGTGTGCCCAAATGCTTTTTTGCTGTAAATTAGAAACAGTCTCTAGTTGTCGGTTTGTTTTCCTGCTAATCTGAAAACAGTCCCCGTCATCACTGCTGTCCCCTCCCCATCCTCACCCTCCCACTGAGTGGCGCCACCTCTCCACACCCCCACCTTACCCCTATACTTACCTCTGGAGGTTGGCACTGTCATCTTCTCTGGACTGGAACACATCTGCACTCTTCAAAGCCCAACCGCATGAA
Source organism: Neoceratodus forsteri (assembly GCA_016271365.2). NCBI lineage: Eukaryota > Metazoa > Chordata > Ceratodontiformes > Ceratodontidae > Neoceratodus > Neoceratodus forsteri. Next base: position 626,518,836 of record JADMNL010000023.1, on the reverse strand, counting down.
CTGAAGAATTAAGGTAAATGTGCTATACAGCCATTCACTGTGAGTTTCAGGGATGTCATATCTCAGCCATGTTTTGGAATTTTGCCCAAATTTTCAACATGGAGTTCTTGGGACACCTCTAATAAAAACTGTCATAGTCATTTTGTTACTCAGTCCTGAAAGGTGATTTCGCGGTCACTGCATGGAATCACCCTTTGGGACCGATTCACGAAAATGACTGTGCCACTGTTCATGAGGTGGAGTCCCTAAAAGCTCACATTGCAAATCTTGTGAAAAAATTCCAAAAAATGACTGCGTTATGAGTGTGTGTTGTGCAGTTTCTACACATGGTCCTAACGTCCCTAATTTTGAATATTTTCACTCCATATTTTAACATTGCCATTTTGCACATCCTTCAAAACAGTACACCTGTCATTTTCCACAACCTGCCCAAAATGTGTTTTTGCACCTGTGGTGCAGAACAGCACGTTTGCTTTGCGCAATCACATTTCGGGTCAATTGAACAAAATGACACTGACACTATTCATGGGGAGGGGTCCAAAAAGGGCCATGTTGAACATTTGGTGCAGCACCTCCAAAATATGGCCAAGTTACACCTAGGCATTGAATAATTTCTATGCACAAGTGTAACTTTCGTCACTTGGTAGATCTTCACGCCCTGTCGGTTCTGGCCAGAGTTTGTTTATATTGGGGCTCCTGCAATCATTGTGCTGTCATGGATGCAGCACTAGAATGCTTATGCTGCCCCAATGTGAATGCTATATTGGCTGAATTTACATATAAACATACAAAACTGCCAGCAGAAAAAGGCCATAATACTCCATCAAGTCTGCAGCTCAGTTACTTCCTTGGAATTGCCTCGCTCCTCAACTCCACCTGGAGTTATCTCCCACCTTCCCATTCCCCTCTCCTTACCCCTTCCCACTAGAGCCCCCTTCAGTTCCAGTCCTCTTCGTCATCCTATCCCATGTCCCCTTGAAACTGGCCAACATCTCTGCTGCCATCACCTCCTCCCGTAGCTGATTCCACTGCTCCACCACCTTTTTAGTGAAAAAGTGCCTCCTCATTCCCTTCTTGAATCTACCCCCTCACCAATATAAGGTTATGTCCCTTGTTTTATCCTCTTTTCTCTTTTTTAATAGAGCTGTTGCTCCTCCATTGCCCCTGCACCTTACTTGGCAATGGTGGAGACCTACATTTTTCTGGTTTTCTCCCATTAACCCAGGACCCCAGAATGTGGTCATGCATTCATATGGATGCATGCACATGCACCATAGCTCTGGTGATAACCCCTTCCTCCCACCCGGTATTGCCAGGTCTCCCTTGGGCTTAGAACTGCCACCTGGCCTCCACCAGGAGGCAGCCAAGAGCTGGGGAGACCTTACTTCCCACCCCAGAGAGGAGAGCTGCTGGCCAGCAGCCTGATCCAGCTCCACACCCTCCCCACTGGCTGGCCCGAGGCAACATGAGCTCGCTCCAAAACTTGGGTTGCCAGCATGGCACAAGGTGTGGTGTTCCAGTGCCTCAACCCTCAGCACCACTGGGCTGGCCCTTACCCTCCTTTCTTAAGTTAAAGATGCCCTCCATACCAACCCTGTTTATACCCGTTATGTACTTGAAGGTTTCGATCATATTCCCCCTCTCCCTTCTGTCTTCCAGGATGTACATGTTCAGTTACCAGAGACTCTCCTCATATGCTTGTTTACGTACAAATCAGCCTGGTCCAAGTAAAGGAACTTACCAAAGAATGTGTCTACCTCCCCCCTTATCCCCCATCCATCTCTCTCCCCCCTTCCTTATTTCCCCTTGGTCTAGCCTCCTCCCCCCCCAACTTGGTGTTAGGTGGGGATTTCAATATCAGTTGGCTGGGATCAGGAGCTGGTACCACTCACACCTCTGTATCTGAAGCCCACCTATCTCAATTAATAACTGAACTCACCAGGCTCAATATTAAAGCTGGCATTGCCTTTTTGACTGGGTTCTTACCAATAGCCAGCTAGGGGAGAATAAATACAATTAAAAAAAAAACATATCAGGCTGATCCATGCAGGGGTCAGATTAAGTTTTGTAGCTACTAGTTAGCAGGGTAGTGACTTGCAAAATCCCCTAGCCCCACAAGCTTTTCTACTGGCCCAGCTGATCTACTTATTGAAATATTACCTTTCCAGTACAAGCCCTCCTGGCTACTTAAAAAGATTTTTGACTATCCCAAAAGAAAATCTAACAGCATTTGGCTAGTGGACTGGTGCCAGTTTTGACTCTGTCCATGAACATCAACATGTGGTCACACAGTTGACAGTACAGGAACGGACAGCCAGGACTACCCTCCCAGTACACACACACACACACACACACACACTATGGCAAACATCTGGCATTGACAAATACTTGTTTAGAGGTGAGAGTACTGAAGGGACTTGCTAATCTGAAGCTGGACAAAGCAATGGGGCCAGACTGGGTTCATCTAAGGGTATTGACAGAACACAGGGAAATACTGGCTGCACCACTGACAGTCCTATTTAATAGCTCACTGTAAGAAGTAGTGGCTCTGGTGGACTGGAGGAGGGCAGATGTAGTGCCATTATACAAAGGTGGTATCAGGGACGAAGCTGGCAATTATAGGCAGCCAATCTGACATGAGTGGAGGGAAAGTTAATGGAATCACTGCTGAGGGAAAGGATTGTGGAATATCTAGAATCCAGTGGGTTGCAAGACCCAATGAGTCATGGGTTCACAGGGGGGAAGCCATGTCAAATGAATTTGATATATTTCTTTGACTCGGTGACAAAGGATTTAGATCAGGGTAGATTGGTGGGCGTGTCCTACCTAGAATTCAGTACGGCTTTTGACACCATTTCACATAGGAGACTGGTAAGCAAGCTGGGTAGCTTAGGAGTGACTCCAAAGTTGTCAAACTGGATAAGAAACTGGTTAGGGGATTGGTGACAGAGGGTAGTGGTAAATTAAATTCACTCAGAGGAAGGGAGGGTGACCAGCATGGTGCCTCAGGGATCAGTGCTGTGATGATCCTCTTTAAAGTCTTTATAAGTGACATTGCAGAGGAGCTGTAAGGGAAGGTCTGCCTCTTTGTGGATGACACCAAAATCTTCAGTAGGATGGACAGTCTGGTGGTGGGGTGGAAAGAATGATCAGAGATCTGAAAAAATTAGAGGATTAGTCAAGGGTACAGCAGCTGGGTTTCAGTGTGAAGGAGTACAAAATAATTTACACAGAGCACAGAAACCCAGGGGCAGAGCACAAATCAGTGGAGTGGTATTCACAACAACCAAGCGGGAAAGATACCTGGAGATAATCATATCAGATGACCTAAAGGTGGCCAGGCAATGTGACAAGAAAAGGAGGACTAAGCGGGATGCTGGGCTGCATAGTGAGGGGTAGCACCAGCAAAGAGATGGAGGTGGTTTTGCCTCAGTCTAGATCACTGGTAGACCACACTTTGAGTACTGTGTCCAATTCTGGAGACCAGATCTCTGGAAGGGCATAGGCAGAGTGGAGGTGGTTCAGAGGAGGCAGTTAAAATGGTACAGGATCTGCATCAAATGCCCTATGAAGAGAGACTAGAGGACCTCAATAGCTACAGCCTGGAACAGAGGAGGGAGAGAGGAATATGACAGAGACCTTAAATACCTCACAGTGGTAAATAAAATACAGGAGGAAAGTATTTTTCTGAAGAAGATGTACTCATGAACAAGGGAACATGCTATGAAGCTGGGGAGAGGTAGATTCAGGAAAGATGTGAGGAAGTACTTCTTCACGGAAAGAGTGGTGGATTCCTGGGACAGCCTTCCAGCAGAGATGGTGGGAGCAAAAACAGTGGTGGGGTTCAATAATGCATGGGATAAGCACAAGGGAATCAAAATGGGAAGGAAGGGGGAGGGAGAAAGAGCTGAAGATCAGGCATGGTCTGCGGCAACAGTGCAAGTAGGGAGAAATGGGGAGACTGGACGTGCCAAGAGCATCTTGGAATTTAGGAAGGTAAATTAAAAAAAACAATGGGTGAATGTCTCAGAGATGACCTAGTGGGGGTGACATTGGTGGGGTGGAGGAAGAGTTGGTCATGTTAAGGTATACCATGCTGAAGGCAACACATCTCTGTGCAAAGGAAGTGAGCAAAAACAGGATAAAAAAGATCACTACTGTATGTTTCTCAAAGGAAGTGTCTGAAAAGGTAAAGGCTAAAAGGGTAGCATGCAGTGGTATAAAGAGATGCAGAGGAAAAAGGCTAAGAAAGTGTATCAAGAGCAGAAGATGGAAGCAAGGAAAGTGATGAGAAGTGCAAAGTTGCAAACAGAGAACTGAATGGCCCAAGGGTAACAAAAAGGGACAAGGCCTTTTTAGGTGCATAAGTGAAAAGTGGAAGACAAGGGGAGGTATTGAGGTTAAAATGGGCAGGCAGGACTGTGGGAAGGAAGATCATGAAAAAGAAGATATGCTAAACAAATACTTTTGTTCATTCTTCACACAGAAAGGGGAAATGGATGGGCCACATCACTCAAGAGCATTGGGGAAGGGAGGTAGAAACAAGTTAATTTACAGATGAGAGATTCCTGATACTACTTATAAATCTGAACATGGACAAACCTATGGGGCTGGACAGGGTAAACCCAATGGTATTGAGGAAGCTCAGGGAGGTACTCGCTGCACTTCTGATAGACAAACAGTTGAGAATGAAGTAAATGCCTCAGTTGGGACTTGAACCCAGGCCACCCAGAATACTGCTCCAATTGAGCTAACCAGCTCCACCACTGAGACAATTGGAACCTGGGCTATCCCTGAGCACATTACTCTTTCTCAAATGCACAACCCAATGGCAACACAAATCTTTACTTGTAACAATCATACAGGAGTGTGGTGTGCATATTTATGGAACACATACAAACAGAGGTGAGAAAGAAGTAAGTGCCTCAGCTGGGACTTGTACCCAGGCCACCTGGAATACCATTCCGAAAGAGTAATGTGCTTGGGGACAGCCCAGGTTCCAGTTGTCTCATTGACACAGCTGATTAGCGCAATCGGAACAGTATTCCGGGTGGCTCGGGTTCAAGTTCCAGCTGAGGCACTTTCTTCCTTCTCACCTCTATTTGTATGTGTTACATAAATATGCACACCACACTCCTGAGTGAGTGTTGCACCTCTGACAGCCCTATTCAACAACTCAATGGAAACAGGAGTGGTTTCCGGGGACTGGAGGAGGACAGATGTAGTCCTGCTTCATAAAAGTGGCAGCAGGGAGGAGGCTGGCAACTATAGACCACTCAGTCTGACATCAGTGGTGGAGAAGTTAATGGAGTCACTGCTAAAGGAAAGGACTGTGGAGTATCTTGAATCCAGTGGGTTACAAGACCTGAGGCAGCACAGATTCATTTGAAGGAGACCGTGTCAGACAAATCTGATGGATTTCTTTGACAGGGTGACCAGAGAAATAGATTAGGGTGGGGTTTTGGATGCGGCATACTTAGATTTTAGTAAGGCATTCAACACTGTACCACATAGGAGACTTGTAAGGAAACTGGGGCATCTTACAGGTTGGCTTTATGGCTTTAAAATGGGCAAGAAATTGGTTAATGGATAAGCGACAGAGGGTGGTACTAAAAGGAGTTCACTCTGAGGGAGTGAGGGTAACCAGTATGGTGCCTCAGGACTCAGTACTGGGATCAGTCCTCTTTAATGCCTTTATAAGTGACATTTTACTGAGCTAGAAGGAAGGTATACTCTCTGCAGATTAAACCAAAATCTGCAATAGGGTAGACACTCCAGATGGGATGGAAAGAATGTGCAGCTACCTCGAAAAATTTGAAGAGTGGTCAGGGTATGGCAGTTGTGCTTTAATGTGAAAAAGTGCAAAATCATTCACCTAGGGCACAAAAAACACATGCTAAGTACAAAATGGGAGAAGAGGAGCTGACAGTCACCAAACAGGAAAGGGACCTGGAAGTAATGATATCTGATGATCTTAAGGTAGTGAGACAGAGTGAGAAGGTAGTACATAGGTCTAGTGGGATGCTGGGGTACATAGAGAGGTATCGCCTGCAGAAGGAGGGAGGTGATGTTGCCACTGTATAGCTCACTGGTGAAACCCCACCTGGAGTACTGTCTGGTTCTGGAGACCACATCTCAGGAAGGACATAGGCAGTGTGGAGGCTGTCCAGAGAAATCAACTAAAATGGTGAAGGGCAGCATCAGAGGCCCTATGAAGAGAGAATGAAGGACCTCAACATGTACTCTCTGGAAGGGGGCATAATACAAACCTATGATTACTTCATAGAGTTGAACAAGGTACAGGAGGAGTATTTTTCAGAAGAAAAGATTGCCCAAAACAAGGGGACATGCAATGCAGCTGGAAGGGGTAAATTTAGGAGAGCTGTGAGGAAGTACTTCTTCACTGAAAGGGTAGTGGATACCTGGGACAGTCTTCCAGCACAAGTGGTAGGGTGACAATAGTGGTGGGCTTCTATCATACATGGATAGGTACAAAGGAAATTTAGTTGGAAAGCAAGGAGATGGGGGCGGGGAGGGAGCCAGACAGTATGCAGGATCTGCTATGACAGTATATACAAGGACAAATGAGCAAAGTGGGTGGGCCAAGTTGTCTTTATCTGCCATCAAATTCTATGTTTCTAAGACTCAATAAATGAGAATTGTAGTTTTTAGAACTAGGCATTTCATGTGTTTTAGAACCCCTCCATGAAAATACTTTCTTAAAAAAAAACTTTTATATACAACAGAAGGACTTGAAACTCTTGTCAGATGAACAAGCATTAAAAAATCAGAATCAATCAAACATTTTCCCTTACCCAAGTAGACAATCAACTGATTCTTGCAGCCAGTGATTAGAGGAAAATATGTACAGTACCAACATGAAGCTTGCAATTTTTCAAGCTATTCAAACTTGTTGAAGTTTTAACTATTTAAATACTAAAATCAATCAGTTCTCTTTTCAAGGATGAGACAGAAGAAGGATTTACCACACCAACTGAATAATAAAAAAAGAATTACTAGAAAACAAACAAAAAACTGCTCCCCTGGTAACCTTTTGTGTTAATCAAAAGCTGAAAACAAGACTGAAAATCAATATTTGACATCAAAATGAAATATAGCAGGGCCTCCAATTAAAAAGAGGTTTTTGAATAAAAAGAAACAGTGAAGGTGTTAATCAAAACCAGCCAAATGCAAAAATCTATACAGCCTTTGGTGATCTCTAATGAAGTAGGCTCCACTGGTGCCTGACAAATTGCAGTATTTTATGCACATATCAAAGTTCACCTTGATTGTCTCGTATAGGAAAAAGACCATCTGTTTGTATTCTGGAAATAATCTACATAATTGACTTTCAAACAAGCCTCAAAGATACATGCATTCATCACCCTTAATTGTGACAGGTAAATGTGTGTCACCACCATCATTTTCTCAAGATAATAGGAATGGTATCTAATAACTTCTTGTGCCCTGAAGTGTCTTTTGTTTTATATGAACTCCTTCTGAGCTCATACCTTTTCTTAACAATGCCATGCATAATACTAATATGCTTAATAGAAACATTTTCAGCAAACTTTGAAAATATTTTGTAAAGCTGTGAAATTCATTTACAGTCTAAACAGTGAATTTGTCGCTAGAAGGTGCAGTGCCAGTAAATTTTATGTTTGTAGTTTTTACACATTGTGTGCGCTGGCCAATGAGCTGTAAATATCTTGCATAGATCAGAATAACTCCTCACTTTAAAAAATGAATCTCCATCTTCTTATAATCTGTTTAATAAGTATCTTCATTTAAAAGGATTGTGGTTTTATCTAATAGAGAATGACAATAGGAGCTGCATGAAGCTGTATATAGAGAAGAACATATAAGATTACTGTGCACATACCTCTCAACTGTCCCTGATTTTCAGGGACGTCCCTGATTTTGCCTCAAAATTTTACTCTGTCCCCCCTAACAATTGTGTTTCCGTGACCAAACAACTGGGGTTATACGCACAAACTAATGTCAAACATTAAAGTTACAGACTTGTTCTTCCTTAGAAAATGTATTTTATACCAAGCCCTTTATTCTACCAGCTTCCTGAGTGGATAACTCCAATTTTGAAGAAGTGTCCCTGATTTTGGTCCTTTGTCCCTGATTTTTTTAAACCTGGTCCCTGATTTATGAGGCAGGAGGTTGAGAGGTATGACTGTGCATTCTAATTTCATCATGAAATAATCTTACATGATGAATACATTTTAGTAGCACTCTATAAGTTACAACTTTGGGAAGTTCAAGGTTCTGTATTCTGTGCTGGAAAAGTAAAAGTGAAAACTATAGCCACAGTGCTGGCTGGTAAATATTACACAGATTAAGTCTAAATCACTTTAGTATCTTTAAAGTGAGCATGGCTACATTTATGAGAGAGGTTTTCCTTAAATGTCACAATCACAGAGAAATTGGGGATGATTTAATTGGGCAAAATGGATTGCTTTCATCTTAACTCCTACAGTATGTCCCTATATGTGTAATAAAGCAATGAGGTTGTTAGTTAATTCTTATTACAACATGTGAAAAATAATTATTCAAAAGGGGCTGTACTTTTTCTTAAAGATGCTCTGTTTTGTGTTCTTTGTAAATTGTGATAAACCAAGACAATGAAAACTGATGTTATTGTGCATAACTACAGGCAACATAGAAACACAGAAAGTAAGGACAGGAGACTTTGAGTCTCTTGAGTCTGCCCTGAGGCTCGAACTTCCACTAAAGACACTATTTTATACTGCAGGTGCAAAAGAGTGTCTTTTTCATTAAGAGAGTGTCTGTTTACATGTTCTTAAAATAACTATGAAGAGAGGCAGAGCAAGTCTATCACCTTAAGAATTTGGAGAGTTACACTGTTTTAATGAGAAGAGACACTCATAAGCCTATAAACACATAATTCATATTTAAGTTTATATTATAAAAATAGAAAATGAAGGTGATTTAAAAAAAAACACAAAATAATGAATAAATCAGTTCTGTACACCTCAGTAAGGAGATCTTGTACCTAGTCAAACTGTGCAAGTAAGGACATGTCATGCAAAAAGTATTCTTAATACAACATTTTTTTAATTTTTATTTATTTAGTTTTTGTTGACTGGGAAGGAGGACTACACAATTTTTAGCCTATTTTCAGTCTCGTTGGGGGGGGGGGAGATACAGATGGATGCCAATTGAAATTGAACCAGATTTTAAGCTGTTGGTGGTATTTTTAGTGAATACCATACTCAGCACTGATCGACTATGACAGAGCTGATAATTTAGAAAGTAAACCTAGAATAATGTTTTTTCTGGAAATCCTAAGAAGACAAGTTAACTATGTCTTGCATTTCTTAAGATTAACAAGAATGATCTTGAGGTAACTGGTGTGACAAAAACTTTTTTGGGATTATGTATAGTATCATAAAAGTGTCGCAGTGTGGTAAAAAGTAACATTGTGTGCCTAATCCAAGAAGTCTTGCTCAGTTAATTCTTTAGCTGTTAGTTGGGAATGAAAATGCTGTTAAGATGACTTTTCTAAAAATTCTTGCACCCCAATTTTTCCATTTTAAGTCCAACTTACTGTATCTACTGTAGAAATCTCATAGTATTGAAAACTGTTCTACAAATCACCATGTTTTAAATAAAACCACTAATGCTAAGTATTGATAATTGGGTTTAACTGTCTTTCTCCTTCCACACTTAATTCTATTAGTATACTTTAGCATGCAATGAGGTTACAGTCTATTTTTTGGCATTATTTGGCACCGTCATAATATACTGCAATGTCACAAATTTAGGATTATACCTGTTGCATGTTCCAAAAGTACAGTTAGAAGGGTTAAAAAGCTATGATGAAATAAGCTCATGTAAACTCAATTATTTTAATGAAAATCAATGATTTCAAGGAAAATACACACCTAATAATTGGCAAGCAAATGGGGCTGGCTTTTAGTATTACATATTCTGAAGTTTGTTGCAGTGCAATACCTCTCTTTCAAGAGATTTTATTTTCCATTAGTAGTCGATTGCCTATTGGTTTTACCTATGTTTTAATACACGGGTGTCTCTCTACAGCTTTACTTTGAACATATTGGTGACATACTATACTGACAGAGAGGGTCTGAGGCCATAAAGTAAACAAATCAGTATAGTAACACAGAAACTTTGGGCATTTGGTTATGAATGAGAGATGCCTGATGTCTGGTGCTCATTGTGTCCCCTAGAATCTCATGAATTTACAGTACATGTTTTCTAGTTCATTTTAGTTGTCATCTGGAGTACTGTAGAAGTAAAATAGGCCTCTCTATGCTGTACTCTGTATATTTGCTGGGGGAACCATGTTCTTCCTCTTTTTGTTTTACATTTTACAAACTATTGCCTCATGGACATGGGGTCCAGGCAAGGAGAGGGGCATACTATGGAACATTTGGAGATAGCTAGGTTGGTGGTAGATGAGTCAAGTCACCATTCTCAGTAGCATTAGCATAATCTTCAAAACAAGAAAATCAGTAGTAATAAAAAAAAAAACTCTGGCCAGAGCTGGTAGGGGCTGCAGCTGAGGAATTTGGGGTAACAATATTGAACATTTGTTTTTTAATATTTTCACCAAATTTTCAAAATAGCTTGTTATGACCCTGCCTCATGAAGAAGGGCAGAGAAAATGTTCAACTCCTGGCCTAAAGGTGATTTTGCACAGGGACTGCAACATCAACTTTCAGGAAGGAGAAACACATTTTGGGCAGGAGTTGAAAAATGACAGCTGTCACATTCATTAGGAGATGTAAAGAAATGATAATGTTGAAAATTTGGAATAAAAATATTGAATATTGCCAAAGTTATGAGGCCGCGTTTGCAAAATTCAACATAGCCTCATAACTTCATTTTTTAAATATTTTTATACCAGACTTGAAACATAGCCTTCTTATGACCCCACCTCATGAATAAGGTCTGAGAAAATGTTCAGTTTCTGTCTGAAAGGTGATTTCATGCAAAGACCACAAAATCACCTTTAGGGATGTAGAAAAAAAGAAAACATTATGGCCAGGATTTGAAAAACGACAGCTGCTGCATTCATGAGATGTTGTAAATACATGGCTATGTTGTAACTTTGGGGTAAAAAATATTGAAAATTGCCAAAGTTATGAGCCTGCATTCACAAAATTCAATGTAGGCTTATAACTTTTTAATTTGTTTGAATATTTTTACACCAAATTTTCAACATAGCCTTCTTATGACCCCACCTCATGAACAAGGGCAGAGAACATTTCAACTCCTGCCCAAAAGGGTTTTTGTGCAGGGACTGCAAAATCACCTTTAGGATGTAAAACCCATTTTGACCAGAATTTAAAATGAATGAATTAGTAATTCAATTTTGTTAACCAGGTAGGCCCGCTGAGACCTGAAGATCCATTTTCAGGGATGACCTGGAGTTAGTTACAGATATAGTCATGTGACAGTGCAGACAGTAAACAGGATATATGCATTCATTGGTAGACAACTTAAGTCATTCAGGACATAGTTACATAATGACTAGACTCTAGCAGTGGGTAATTTAGTACAGGGCAGTTAAACACACTGCGTTAACATATATGTAGATTTGGAGCACCTTAAGTGGGATTTAGCCCTAGCTTAATTATTCAGTGCAGTTTGAGACATCAGCTGTCCCTGCCTTATTCTTGTTCAGTCTGTCCTCTTTCAGGTGCAGGTGCACTTGCTACTAATTAGCAGGTGTTCTCTGAGTCCTGTTTGGAAAGATCCCAAGGAGCTGGTAGATTGCAAGGCAGCAAGGAGCTTGTTCCAGAGCAGGAGAGCAGAGTGGGCAAAGATTTGTTACCAGCAGCTGTTCTTGTCCTGGGTTCTTCCAATAAGTTCCTGCTTGAGGTCCTGAGCACTCTGCCTGTCCCCTTGGATTTGAGTAGACTGGCAAGACTTCCTGATGGAGGGTCATGCATTAGTTTAAATGCATGGCACAGTAGTGGGTATTGGATCCAGTGGCCAAATGAAGGCCATTTTAGGGATGCTTGCACCTCACAGTGGTGTCTCCTTGAGTGTGACTTGGAGGCGTAGTGGGCTATCTTGTTATAGAGAGCCTGCATATTGCTGAGCTCCTGTTTTGGTAGCAAGTGTAGGACTGGAGAAGAGTAAGTTAGGTTGTGGAGTAGGATACTGTTGTCTTTAGTTATCCTTGTTTCTGGGATCATTTGCAGGCTCAACCTCTATAGTAGCCCCAGTTTCTGATGGATTGTCCTAGTAATCATATCTACATGGGGTTTCATGGAGAAACTCTGGTCCAGTAACAGGCCAAGGTATTTGAATTGACTTACTACTTCAATATCCGAGCCGGATGAGAAGGCAAGGGGCAGTAGAGGGCTTCTGTCAGGGCTGAGTGATCTTGGGCCAAACACTATGACCTTTGTTTTAGTGGTATTAAGGAGCAGCTTATTTGCCTGGAGCCACCTCCCCAAGAACAGGAAGTCTTCTTGGAGGTGACTACTTAGGTTGGCTATACTGGTTAAGGTCTATAAATCACTGCATCATCTGTGTAATGGATTATTGAACTGCCCCACAGTTTCTACTGAGGTCGTCTCATTAATAGTGAGAACAGGAGGGGACCCAGGACCGATCCCTGAAGCACCCCTCCCTTGATGTTCCATTTCTTTGATAGAGACCCCCTCCACCTTACCTGCTGGGTGCAGTTGGACAGGTAACTCGCAAACCAGTCAAGAGGGTGCTGATCCAGATCAAGGCACTTCAGCTTGGCCATCAGCAGAGTATGGTCCATCAGGTCAAAGGCCTTGGTTAGATCTATAAATACAGCCGTAGAGAATTTGAAGAGGGTGGTGTCAGTTCCATGTTTTTGTCTAAACCCATGTTGGATACTGGGAAGCAGTTGGTTGGCCTCCATATAATCATGGGGCTGGCCATAGATAATCCTCACCTGGATTTTGGCTAGAGTGCACAGTAGGAAGATTGGTATGTGATTTTAACTGGCCCTTGGGGCCTCCCTTGTGAATGAGTACCACATATGCCTGCTTCCTTGCAGGAATAAGTCATGTCATAGCCCTGGTGGTCCAGTGGATCGCTAAGCCTCAATCGCAGGTTGAATATGTAAATACCCCCAGAACATAGCCTGAGACCAGTGACCGCTAAGCCCGGAGCCACAGCCAGACATAGAGGAGCCTCACATTATATCTCAGAGTCTAGTGCCTGAGTTTCAACACCCGGCCTCAGCGCCGGGCGGGCGGTAGCATCCCACCCGCCTGCCGCCCCGCCACTCATCGAGCGATTGCCCGGGCTGCACGCCCATTGCGCAGAGCAAGAGCCAATGGGCGCAGTTCACCGGCAGCCGTTGGTGGGCGACGGGCAGCAGGCGGTGGATGCTGCCACCCGCCGCCGCCAGGGGAGGGGGTGGGGGCTTCTGGTGGGTGGGGACACCAGATCACCAGGGATATGGTCTTGGGGGTCACACATAATGCAGCCCATGATTGGGCTTAGCGTCCACTGACCACCAGGGCTACGCTCTGGGGTGGGTTGTTTTACACTTCTTCAGCCCACAATCGGGCTAAGGGTCTACTGGACCACCAGGGATATGTTCTGGGGGGGACACTTTGCTGCCTGCGATCAGGCCAGTCGGGGGGTGGGGGGATTTCTTACACTTTTGCCCGCAATCGGGCTGCAGGGGGCGTTGGTCCCCAACGGCTGCTGCCTGGCAGGGTGCCAGGTGCAAGTCCTCTGGGATCGGCGCACCTGCATGCTAATGGCATGCAAATGGGGCCATAAATAGATGCAATGGCCCCCATGCCTTGCATGAATTATGGCCCCATTTGCATGTCACCTTTGAATATCAAAATTTGCGCATGGCGCAATGGTACTTGCACCACCGCAACCTGAATGCTCCACTCTGACCACTTGTGGTGGCGTCAGTTCCACTGACATGCATAGTGGCTGTGGTCGGGGTGATATTCAAAGGATTGCTCAATAGCGCAACTCCTTGAATATCTCCTCACACATCTCACAAGAATTATTTTGCAGCGCAGGCTTGCACCACAAAATAGCTTAGTTTGAATATCCGCCCTGTGTTTTTAAAATAAAAACAGTGTTGTTGCACACCCACAAGAGGAATTTGCTTAAATGTTGTATTTATTTAAAAAAAAAAACACAACAAAGACCTCCCCCTCACTCAACTGCTAAGAGCCCATCCCATGCCATTATTAGTATGTTTTTTGTTTTAAAAGTAATCAAGAATAAAATTACTTTTTAAAAAGACCCAGCACTGAGTGATGTCCAATTCTCCTCACTGTAAATAAATGTGCTTCTGTTTAAATTAGTGCTGAATAAAACAGATGCACTTATAGCAGACAGAATTAAACTTTAAAATAAGTTCATTGCTATTGAGTTGCTTGTCGATTATCTAAACTCAAAAGCAATGAATTTGAAGCATAAAGTTCAGTGGTTTTTCCAGCCCAATGGGTAATGAATTTAATATTTTTGCATCCAAATCTTTTCTACAGTATTTTATATACAATAGTAGTTATAATTCCATTCATATACAAATCCATTGCTTACAAAACCTCATAATTAATAAAGCACAACAACTAAAAAGGAACTCATTAAACAATGAGTTAACAGCTCGGTGCAATTAAAGTTTAATGCTGACTGTACAGAACACTTACAGTGCGGACTGTCAAACATCAATCACTGCTAGATCTTTTTAAAGAGTAATTTTATTATTGATTACTCCAAAAACAAATTAGTGTTACTACTGGCACTAAGTACACTTTTAGGAACTATTTTTGATGGGTATATGATCTTTCAAATTATTTTATTTATTTGTTGAGGGAATTGGAATTATAACCTTTGAGTCAAGGACTCCTTTGCAAAGGCTTCACATCAGACATACATACATTACAAGAAATGATAAGATATACAATAATAAATATACAGAGAACACACCAAAATACATACATTGTTTGTTTAGAAACAGTATATACAATAAGAGGCATATAGAGAAGACAAGTTACAGTTCAAGGGTGGCATGGACCAACCTGTGTCAAATCATTATAAGTCCAACATGTACGATAATAATATACAGAAAAAATAAGGTTATAGTCACAGGCAAGGGGGAGAAGGACTAAGCACAGTCACAGTTGGAGTTGAAGAGGATTTCAGCATGGAATAGGGTTTTAAATGGGCCTAGTCACTGTTCGAGGGTGATGGCCAATGGCATTTCATTCAATCAAGGGGGCCCTGTAGTAAAAAGAGCATTGGCACAGACAGGTCCTGCAGTGGGGTACAGAGAGGGGTGCTAGCAAGGAGCTCTGTGTAGACCTTGACTGAGTGGAGGGCTGAACAAGGTGGCAGAGACCTGGGGGGGAGGTGTTTAGGGAGAGCTTCCTAGCAAGGAGACAGGTCTGGTACCTGAGTCTGCCTTCAGAGTTAAGCCAGTTGGTGTGTCTATAGAGCTCACAGGTGTGTGTCCAATGGTTGCATCCAGTGACTAACTGACAGGCTTTATTTAGGGAGATCTGTGATTCAATGCAGGGCAGTGGGGTTGGCTGTGCCATAGATAACAATCCCATAGTCAATAAGGAGAGCACTGATGAGTGTCATGGCAAGACTTAGGGTGTCAGGTGGCAGACACCCCTGTGCCTATATAGAAGACCTTGTCTGGAATTGATAGCTGTGCTGAGCAGACTGATGTGATCACAATACATGAGAGAGGAGTCAAGGTATATGATGCCCAGGTATTTAAAGGTGGGCACAAGGTCAAGAAGGGAGCCCTGGACATTAATTAAGTTGAGGGAACATTTTTAAGCTTATTTAGTCTGTGAGTGAAAAGCATAAAGCATAGCCTTGGTCTTTTTGTAATTCAGAACAAGATGGTGCTCTGAGAATCAGGCCTTGGCTTCAGAAAAGGAACATTGCAGGGAGAATTGAAGGGAGTGGGGTCTGACTGGCAGTCAAATATAACTGCATCATCGGTGTACAGAAACATTTGTCCCAACAGGCCTTTGGGAGAGTATTCAAGTACATGCTAAACAGGACGGGGCCCAGTATTGAGCCTTGGGGGACTCCCAAAATACTGGTTAACTGGCTGAGAGTGTGGAGTTTAACTTGACCCTCTGGGTTCTGTCACTGAAGTAGCTTTTAAACCACATGGTAGTGTCCAAGGACAGGCCAATGCAATGCAGGGATTGGATTAGGAGTGTGTGGCTGACAGACTCGAACATCTTGGTTAAGTTAATATAGGCAGATCCAACTAGGTGCCCTAGATCAAGGGCTTTGCTTATAAAAGTGGTGTACTCAAGAAGGGCAGTTGTAGTACTGTGGCCATTCCTGAAACCATGCTGATCAGGAGAGAGAAGATCATATTTAGGAGATAGTCCAAGAGTTGATCTGACACTATTTTTCTAGTGCCTTGGGGGAGAATGGAGATGGGGTGGTAGTTGTCCTGGAGGTGCGGTCCCCACTTTTCAATATTAGGTGATGACAGCTGCTTCCAGTATGAGGAAATCAGCCATGGCAGAGAGACCAGTTTAGGGATGTCAGTGAGCGGGGAGATAATGGAGTCTAAGGTGAGAGGACTAGTTTTAGGTCCAGTGAGTTGCTACTAAAGCTGCTTTTCCAAGGGCTTTAGTTAAATATGGTCTTATTTCTAGGAGGTGATTGTTCAGAACCTGAAAGCAGGAGTGATTCTTTAGGGGTGGGCTGTAGGCAAGTCCAGGCTGGGTTGAAAAGTTAGGGAAGGACACCGCTAAGATCAAAAATGCAGTGCTGAGGTATTGGTAACCAACAGGTGGTCCTGGGTGGATGAGCCATTTACTAGCAGCTGGTTAGCATATTTTCTGTTCAGTTCTTTAATGTTGTTCCAAAATTTGTGCCTAAAGCCCCAGGGGAGGAGAGTGTCTCCTGGTAGTGGGTAGCTTTTGACTTTCTGAATTTACCAGGTACATTTGTTCCTAAGTTCCCTGCGGTTTTCCTGATTCATTAGCTTTGCCATTGATTGTCACGCTGCTTTATGAGGTCAAATAGGGCATGGGAGAGCCAGAGGGTGTCCTGAACTTTGACTTTTCTGTTTGGAGACTGGGGCATAGTGGTTAAGCTGAGTTAAACGTGGATACAAAGCAATCCAGGGCACTGTCAGTAGAATGTGCAGTGCTGATGGGGGTCCAGTCACATTGCAATAGGTGTTGCTTGAGGTGCAAGAGAGATCCTTTTTCTAG
Organism: Neoceratodus forsteri; assembly: GCA_016271365.2. NCBI lineage: Eukaryota > Metazoa > Chordata > Ceratodontiformes > Ceratodontidae > Neoceratodus > Neoceratodus forsteri. The sequence goes on along the minus strand of JADMNL010000023.1, from coordinate 626,501,614 downwards.
GTGACATATAAAGGTATATATGGGTGGCTGCTTTAGGATTTTTATTGAGGACCATCTACAGAGGACTGGTGAGTGGTCAGTCAGTGCATCTGGAAGTATTGAGACCTCAGATATGCTGGTGGGCTGATTTGTGAATATGAGGTCAATGAGTGTGGAGGTACCAGTTTTATGATTTAGCCTCATGGGGGACTGGACAACTTGGGTGAGGTCCAGTGCAGCAACAGCATCCTTGTAGGGGGCAGAGGAGGTCACTAGCCAGTTAACATTGTAATCACCTAGGGCAATGATTTCACAGGAGGTGGGCAGGTGGGCTAGGCAGTTCATTACTGAGTCAAATGCAGGCCTTTGCTGCTGGGGGAGGGGTATAAACTGTGACTATGTGTAGGGCTTTGCCAGACGTGTTAGGTGGCAGTTTCACAGGGAGAACCTCTTCACCGTGGGTTGAAGTGGGAGTGCCAGGGACTAGTGAGGCCTGAAGGGAATCTATATAGTAAAGAGCGCAGCCCCCACCCCTCTTAACTAGCCTGTCAGTTCTAAGGATAGAGTACCCAGGAATATGGACAGCTGAGTCTGGGGGTATCAGGATCAAGTCAGGTCTCTGTAATCACAAGGATATCTGAAGACACCTGTGCCATCCAGTTCTGAAGCCCTGAAATGAGGACAGTGAGAGGATCTCAGATCTAGAAGTGGGTAGCCATCTGGGAACAAGTGATCACCAAACAGTGTGGTTCATGATAAACTCAGCTGCAAAGTCAAGGCATGCAAAAGTGAGGGTACCGGACTTCAGGATGGCTGACTTTGGCAAGATGGAAGAGTGCCTTAGAGAAGCACTAGCAAAAAGGCAAGAAGGAGGGGTGGAACAACAATGGAGACACATGAGAACTGCCATCACAGAGGTAACACACCTTTGTGTGAAGCAAATAAATAAATCAAAACAAAAGAAAAAGCCACTATGGTTCTCAAAAGAGGTGGTGGGGAAGGTTATGGAGAAAAAGATAACATTTAGGAAGTATAAGAAAACACAGAAGGAACAGGACAGAGAACTGTACCAGTTAAAGCAGAAGAAAGCAGGAAAGGCAGTCAGAATAGAAAGGCCAAACTGAGGAAAAGATAGCCAACTCGGTTAAGAAGGGGATAACATATTTATAGGTACATTAGGGAGTGTAGAAAGACAAAGGAGAGATAGTAAAGCTGCATAGAATGGACGGTGGGTGGCAGAGAGGGACAGTGAAAAGCAGGGCTACTGAACGAATACTCTGCTCAGTATTCACAAAAGAGGAGGCAGGGGAGGTACCAGTCCTTTCACAGAAGAAAGGGTTCTGAAAGAACTCCTAAAAACTGAAGGTGGACAAAGCAATGGGCCTGACTGGATTCACACCCAGAATTCTAAAAGAATTAAGGGAGAACTAGAGACACCACTGACTACCCTTTTAACAAATCATGGAGGATGGTATGGTACCTGAGGACTGAGGAGGTGGATGTGATTCCTTCACAAAGTGGGACCAAGACAGAGGCAGGAAACTACAGACCTGTCAGTTTGACCTCTGGGTAGGGAAAGTATGGAATCACTTCTGAAGGAAAGAATTGTTGAGTACCTAGAGGCCAGTGGGGCACAGGACCCAAGGCAGCATGGGTTCACAGTGGGAAGGTCATGTCAGATGAAGCTAATTAATTTCTTTGACTGGGTGACCAAAGTAGTAGACCAGGGAGGGGCTGTGGACATGGCCTACCTAGACTTTAGCAAGGCATTTGACACAGTCCCACACAAAAGATTAGTAAACAAATAAGCCAGCTTGGGAGTGGGTCCCAGGGTGGTAGCCTGGGTAAAACACTGGCTGGACAACAGGACACAGAAGATAATAAATGGAGTCCACTCTGAAGAAAGGGGGATTACTAGTGGGCTACCGAAGGGTTCAGTACTGGGTCCAGTCCTTTTTAATGTCTTTATAAGTGACATTGCAGAGGGACTGGAAGGAAAAGTGTGCCTCTTTGCAGATGACACAAAGATCTGCAACAAGGTTGATACATAAGGAGGCATGGAAAGGATGAAAAGGGGCTTGGCAAGGTTGGAGGAATGGTCAAAGTATGGCAGCTTGGATTCAATGCAAAGAAGTGAAAAATAATGCACCTGGGAAACAGAAACCCAGGGGAAGAGTACACAATGGGGGTAGAGGTAGTAACAACAACAAAAATGGAAAGGGACCTGGGGGTAATCATATCAGATGACCTTAAGGTTAGCAAACAATGTGAGAAGGCAGTAGGGAGGGCTGGGGGGATACTGGGATGTATAAGTAGAGGCATCACCAGCAGAAAACAAGAAGTTGTTACCCCTCTGTACAGACAGTTGGTGAGACCCCACCTGGAGTACTGCATCCAGTTCTGGAGACCCCATCTCAGCAAGGACATAGACAGGATGGAAGCAGTTCATAGGAGGGCAACTAAAATGGTGGAGGATCTGCAAGAGAAGCCATATGAGGAGAGACTAAAGGAGCTTAATATGTATACCCTTGAGGAAAGGAGGGAGAGGGAGGACATGATAGAAACTTTTAAGTACCTCAGTGGAATCAACAAAGTCTAAGAGGGTAGCATCTTTCAGAAAAATAGATGTGCAAGAACAAGGGGACACGATTGGAAGATAGAGGGGGATGGCTCAGGGGTAATGTGTAGAAGTATTTTTTCACAGACAGGGTGATGGACGCATGGAACAGCCTTCCTGAGGAGGTTGTGGGGTCTAAAACTGTGGGAGAATTCAAGAATGCATGGGTCAGACATAAGACAATTCTTGTTGGGGGTAGGAAGAAATAGGCTGTTGGTTAACTAGGATCTGCAGCCTATCCAGTAGGTAGGGAAATGGGCAGACTAGGTGGGCCAAGTGTTTCTTATCTGCTGTCAAAGTCTGTGTTTCTATGTTTTATGTTTCTAAGGAGAGCAAGCTTGTTTTGAAAGCTATAGATGTTGTCGGTGGCTAGAAGGAGTCCATTTGATGACCCACAGGAGGTTCTGAGAGAAGGGGTGGGCCTGGGTTTGGGTGCACATTGCCTGATAGGAGAAGGAGTAGAAGGGCATGGCGGAGGAGAGCAAGTCTAATTAGCTTGGCTTTTATATTAGGTTACATGGCCAAGGACAGGATTTGTGGGTAGCCACAGGTACTGGTAAGGTGGAGCTATGCACAGCCACTAAGAGGGCTAATAGTATATTAGGTTAGAGTTCCGAGAGATATGTTAGGGTATGGAAGATGTGTGGAGCATTGCTGGTAGTGCTTCACCTGGTGACGTAATGTTGGGTACCTGCCTGGCTAACAGGCAGATGATTTGGGGGAGAAGAGGGAGTAAGGAACACTTGGAGCACACTGAAGATTAGAGGGGGGGCATGGTGGAGTACAGTATAAAAGAGGGAATGGGATCCACAAGAGGGCAGAGTGATCAGAGGCCATAGGACTCAGTAGTTAGCAAGATATCCTCTTAAGTGATCCCGGGTCAGATGGAGTAGTAGTAGGACTGGTGCCTATGATGCTCAGGGTGCCAGGTTCGAGTCTGGAGTGGGAAGCAAATGGGAAAGTAAGAGGAAGGGGCTAGAAAGCATTAGCTGTACAGGAGTGGGCAAGAAAGAGGTAATGAAGACAGGGAGAGAGGAGGGAAACACAAAACAACATGGAGATTTTCTGGTGTGTGTGTGTGTGTGTGTGTGCATACATGCACAATTAGGGGAACTGTATATTGTGACTGAGAGAAAATTGAAATAAAAATGGCAGGTAGTACAATGCTGACAATTAACTAATAAACTTTGCACCACAGTGTTATACAACAGTGTTCCATGACCTTTAAACTGTGGCACAACAGCTTTATATTTAGTAGAGGTGTGCCAAGTTGCCAAAATTTGTTCCATGAAAAACAATTTGTGAATTTCAGCAAATTTGCTTTGATGACTAATGCAATTCATGTATTTATTCACCCAGTAAATAACCTAAATTCACACGGTGGAATTACGGAAATTGCCCAATTGCAGATGAATTGGCAATTTGCAAAGTTCTGCTGCACTAATTTAGGCAATTCACCAGAACAAAAATACAAATTGAGGTTGTAATTGTCCACAAAGTCCCTCCCATGACCTACTATGGTGTAACTTCACCCCTCCCACCTCCCAAGCACATTTAAATCTCAACCCTCCTCCCCATACCTCTCAAGTGTCCCTGATTTTCAGGGACGTCCCTGATTTTGCCTCAAAATTTTACTCTGTCCCTCCTAAAATTTGTGTTTTTGTGGCTAAACAGTGGGACTGTCAGCACAAAACAATGTCAAACATTAAAGTTACAGACTTGTTCTTCTTTAGAAAATGCATTTTGCACTAAGCCCCATATTCTACCAGCTTTCTGGGTGGATATCTCTAATTTTGAAGATGTGTCCCTGATTTTGGTCCTTTGTCCCTGATTTTTTTAAGCCTTGTCCCTGATTTATGAGGCAGGAGGTTGAGAGGTATGCTCCTCCCCCTCTCTGCCCTATCAAATCACTTATTTTTGGTAGCTCAGGTTTTTGAGTCTCCAAGTCCTCTACTGATCCTTGGTTTACTGAATTGTTTGCCTTTGTACTGCTTTGTTGTCAGAATTCCAGTTTTCCACCTACACATGTGTTTGCCCAGCATAACAGTCACAAATGAGTGTGGTGTGCATATTTATGGAACACATACAAACAGAGGTGAGAAAGAAGTAAGTGCCTCAGCTGGGACTTGAACCCAAGCCACCCAGAATACTGTTCCGATTGTGCTAACCAGCTGTGCCACTGAGACAACTGGAACCTGGGCTGTTCCTAAGCACATTACTCATTTTCAAATACACAACCCAATGGCAATACAAATATTTTACTTGTAACAATCATACAGGAGTGCGGTGTGCTTGGGGACAGCCCAGGTTCCAGTTATCTCAGTGGCACAGTTGGTTAGTGCAATCAGAACAGCATTCCGGGTGGCCTGGGTTCAAGTCCCAGCAGAGGCACTTACTTCTTTCTCACCCTGTTTGTATGTGTTCCATAATATGCACACCACACTGCTGCTGTGTGATTGTTACAAGTGAAATATTTGTGTTGCCATTGGTTGTGTGCATTTGAGAAAGAGTAATCTGGTCGGGACAGCCCAGGTTCCAGTTGTCTCAGTGGCGCAGCTGGTTAGTGCAATTGGAACAGTATTCCGGGCAGCTGGGTTCAAGTCCCAGCTGAGGCACTTACTTCTTTCTCACCTCTGTTTGTATTTGCACAGCATGCTTGCACTTTCATTTGTTCCATGTTTGTTCTAAAGATGTATTAATTTTTTGCTCTGTGATTGCACTTTGCATTGTGTTACATGTAATATATTATATTATATTTCTGTTCCTCCAGTAACCATTTCCATGTGTCACACCTGGAAATGAGCCTCAGCTCAGTGTACCTCTCCTGGTTACCAGTTTTCAAGTAAGCAAATCTCTATCTATCTATCTATCTATCTATCTATCTATCTATCTATCTATCTATTTCTCTATTTATCTATCTACCCCAACAGTTGAGATATTTAAGATGGGTCTAAAGGCTCATTTGTTCACTTTGGCCATCCCTGATGATGACGGATCTGTATACACTGGAGACAAGGGAGGAAAGGGAGACATGATTGAAACTTTTAAATATGTAAAGGGATCAATAAAGGGGAGAAGAAGGATTACTTAAGAGGAAGGAGGGGTCAGAACTAGAGACCACAGCCTTAGACTGCAAGGAAAAAGATACAGAGGCAATGTGAGAGGCGTTTCTTCATGGAGAGGGTTGTGGAGCCCTGGAACACACAACCAGATGGAGTGGTGGGGGCTAAATTGGTAGAAGAATTCAAGAGGGCTTGGGACAAGCAAAAGGGGCTGATTATCAGGGGAGGGTGGGGCTGGCAGGGAAGGGGAGGTGAAGGGGGGGAAAACAAGGGCAGACTAGATGGGCCGGTATGGTCCTTTTTTGCCATCAAGCTTCTATGATTCTATGATATCTGATACTGTACTAGAGCTAATTTAACTTGAGATTCATCTGCCTTTCTATGATTATATTTATTGTTTTAACATTATGTATATTGCTTATACTGTATATTGTTATGTGTTTTTATTTGTCTTTTCTCTGCCTGCTTTTATGTAAAGCAGTATAGGCTAGAGGTTAGAGTAATGAGCTGGGAACAAGTTTGGTATATCCAGCATAGCAGACCTGGGTTTGATTCTAACAACCTCCACTTGCATACTGTGTGACCCTGAGCAAGTCACTTAACCACCCAGTGTGCCAAGGTCGCTCCTGAAAATATGGACTTGTGCCTAGTGGGCCTTACCTGGTTACCAAGTACTTAAATAACAAATAAGGCACTCAGGGATTGGGCACCATTGAAATAAACTTGCCTCGTCTATCTATCTATCTATGTATCTATCTATCTATCTATCTATCTATCTCTCATTAAGTGAAGTCTTCTGACTGTACTGTCTGTAAATTACCTTCCCCCACCCAGGTACCAAACACACTCCCTCTGCATCCCCCACCTGACTACTCCCTATTGTAAAAGAAGACCCCCAACACCCACTTTGGTCCCCTTCTCCCTCACTGGCACTCAGAAAAATCTGCTTAAATAAACAAAAGAGTCCACCACTGCAGCGCTCCACTGGGTTATGGGGTATAGGGAGGAAAAAATTGTGAACACAACGAAGAACATCTTTTTAAAATTCATAGTTTCTTAATAACTTTTTTTTAAATTTTTTTTATATTTTGCCCACACATTTTCAACATAGTCTTCTTGAGACCCCACATTATGATCAAGACAGATGGAATATTTTTAAATCCCATGCAAAGGGTGATTTCATGAAGCAGCTGCAAAAACATGTTTCAGTGGGGGATTTGAAACCTGACACCTGTCATGTTCATGATTTGAAACCTGACACCTGTCATGTTTATGAGGTGGATTCACACAAGGGCTACAGCATGTTGAAAATTTGGGGTCAAAATCTGCAAAAATTGTATGAGTAAATGATGGAAACATTTAACATTATGAATAAGTGATTGAAACATTTTACGTTTCTTCATAACTTTGTTGCTTTGTTATAAGTCGACCCCAAATTTTCAACATTGTCTTTTTATAACCCCACCTTATGATTAAGCTAGATGGCGGTATTTAAATCACATCAAAAGGTGATTTTGCAGAGCAACTTCAAACACATGCTTCAGATGGAAAAATTACATCTGTCATGTTCATGAGGTAGGGTAACAAAGGTTATGTTGAAATTTCAGAGCAAAATCTGCAAAAACACAAGTTGTGCTTAAACGTTGAAAAAATTGAAAGTTTCTTCATAATGTTATTGTTTTTGACATTGTGATACCAAATTTTCACTATAGTCTTTTATGATCCCACCTTATGACCAAAATAGGTAGAATTTTTAAAATCCTGTCTGAAATGGGATTTCATTGAGAAACTGCACAATCATGTTTTATTTATTTTGTTTTTGTTGTCCGGGAAGGAGGACTAGACACTTTTTTGCCTATTTTCAGCCTTGTTCCGAGGGAGGGAGATACAGATGGATGCTAATTAAAATGAAAATAGATTTTAAGCTGTTGGTGGTATTTTTACTGAATGGAGGAAATTTGGCCAGGACACTGGGGAAATTCCCCTACTCTGCTAGCAGGGGGCTTGACTTCCTGAAAGCAGAGTGGAGGAGCACAGTTTGGAGCCGGACAGCAGAGGAGGAGGAAGTGCTAATGTGGCAGGGGAGAAGGCCTCCTCTCCTGTCTTATATACCACTAGAGGTCTTAAAATAAGTTCAGACACTTTTATGGATCAAGAAAGTCGAAGTGAGGAGCTGGTAAGGAAAAAGAAGGAATTAAGAGAGAAAACTTCTTCCACGGAGATGGAGGGAGGAGATGTTGCAAGCATGAGTAAAAAAATGTTTTGGAAAATAATCAGCAAAAGAGTAAAGAAACAGGAGGTCTTATGAGCCAGATATTTCTGTTGTGGAAAGCAAAGAAAATAGGCCAGACTCCTATCAGGCTAAATTAAGAAGCAATGATGTGGCAGTATCAAAGCAAGCTGCACCTGCTGAGACCGGGAAAAAAACAAGTGAAAGTGTCAGCACAGAAAGGAAAGGCAAAAGTAAGTTGGAAATGGCTTGGTCTGAAAAGGATTGTAGAAAGCAAGACAGAAAGTAAAGAAAGAGCTAAATCAAATAAAGAAAACACAGATTTTGAAGATACCGAGGATGTCATAGAAAAAAAGGCCCATTAGGAAACAGTAAAGGAGAAAAAAAGGAGGATTCAGATTCAGAAGAGAAAACTTTTAGAAACTTTGCAGACACACCTGAATGGGTAACAGAAGCCTTATTACAAGCAGGTTGGAAAAGAAAGGATGATGGGTCTGGGTGGGATCTGAACAGGCCCAGTACATCAGGACTTAGTAGAAAACAAAAAGAAGACACAAGGGATGTAGAAAGTAAATTTGGGGGGAAAGTGGATGAAGCCGAAAAACAGAAAGATGTAACATCAGAAGCAGATAAAACAAAAGAGATAATTTTTGATGGACTTGATAGCAATAATGAAGAGTCGTCTATGAAGCTTGAGCAGAAAACGATATTAACAGATAAAAAATGCAGGAGTAAGGGAAGGCCAGAAGGAGAAACCTGGGGTGGGAATACTAAAGAAAGATTATTTCTAAAGATATAAAGCCACAGCAACCTAAAAGAAGAAAGCTGTATGCTCATGATTTAGAGGCCCTCTGAGGATGTGCCCAACAGAATGTTTATTGGGAAAGAACTCTTAATGAATAAAATGAAGTTTCATCCATATAAAATATATGCCTTTATTCATGTACCAGGAAGTACAGAATTTGATATAAGTTTAAACATGGAGGAAGGTTGGAACGCTTTGGAAATTATATCAGCAAATGAAATATACAGACTTAAGGAAGGATTTCTCAGTTATTCCCTTATCAAAACCTGCTTTTAAGATAGTGACTGTGTTATTTTGAAATGATGGCATCAATGTGGTCAACATTAATTTCTGGATCAAGCAGAAGGGTACACAGCATGCGACACTGAAACCGATATGGATGAAAATGGTCTGTGTACAAGTGGATTGAAATATAAACTAACACTTAAACAAGTAGACGGGGAAATTCAACATTTGCCGAACTGTTTCTTTCTAGGCCAAGATAGAGGCATTGATTTTTATGCAGGCCAAGTGCGGGCCTGCTACAAATGTGGAGAGTGAGGTCACTTAAGTAATGTCTGTGGTAAAGTCAAGTGTGGCCTGTGTGGGGTTGTTGGGCATTTTGGGGCAGAATGCACAAACCAAGTTAAATGTAGTTTGTGTGAAGAGGAAGGGCACACCTTTGCAAAATGACCCTGGGCTTCCCATAATAGCCCAGAAACTGGAGAAAGAGCAGAGCAAGATGTCTACCTGGCTTTGGTGCAGAAAGAGAAAGAGAAGCAAGATAAGTGTACAGGAAGCCATTATCAGAGAGGACATGGAAAAAGGTATAAAGGTACAACCTCAGACTAAAGGGTTGGTAATACCAGAGCAAAAAGAATCAAAGAAAAACACGGATTTTTAAAATGGAAGGAAAGACAGAAAGAAACTGGATTTACCATGGTTACAAGATCTCAAAACAAAAGAAGAGTACAGCAAAACAGATAATTTAATTGGAAAAAGATTGTGAAGGTGCAGAGTTAACAAATAATTACACCTTATTACAAGACAAGGAATGGTCCACTATGGAGGAGGGTCTTGACCGTCCAACACCGATCTTTCTGAAGGTGTAGGAGAGGAAGATGGAGACACAACAGACATGCAGGTGTCAAAGAAAAGGAAAAATCTAAAGAAGTAGGCTAAAAGTGAGGGAAAACAAAATGGAAAGTTTAAAATGCCTCACTCATAATTCAAATAGTATTAAAAATAGAAGGAAGAGGCTGGTAACTTTTAAAATACTATATGACTTGAAAAGTGACATATGTATTCCAAGACACAAGGTTATACACCATAGATGAAATTCAACAAACTCAGAAAGACTGGACATGGGGACCATCCTTATGGTCCTTTGGAGTAGATAGGTGTACAGGGGTGGGGGTAGCTTTCTCGTCTCATGATGTTCAAATTTTAAAAGTAATAGATTTGGTACCTGAAAGAGCTATGATTATTGATGTTATCTTAAAAAAGAATTCTGTGAGAATTATTGTAATTTATAATCCACAAAGGAAAAAAGAAAGGAATATGCTAATAGATCGAATAAAGGCTTATTTGCATACTTCAAAACTTGTGGTGTGGGAGGAGACTTTAACTGTGGGTTATCTAGAGCAGATTGGGGAGGGCAACATCAAAAATGTTTGTGATACAACTCACTTGAAAAGAATGTTAGATAAAGCTAGGATGGAGGATGGGTATAAGTTAAAAAGGGAAAAGGAGAACACACATATTTCAAGGGTTCACGTTCTACTCGTATAGATTTCTGGATGTGCGAAAAAAAAGTGGAGGTAGTTGATATTAGAGTGTAACGATTGAGACATCAGATCATATGGCAGTAGGAGTTGAAATTAACTTGGGGAATAGGATGAGAATAGAAAAGGCTATTTGGAGGATGAATACAGCTAAGCTACAAGAAGATACTTGTATAGAAAAGATTAAAATAATACTGGAAGATAAGTTAACAGTTTTGGAATTATATGATAGTGGAACAGAATGGTGGGAAGATACTAAAAAATGAAATCAAACAATATATGATTGAAGAAGAACAGAAAGTAGAGGCAACAAATTAAGGGAAGTATTTAAAATTAAGGGCTAGATTATATAAATTTATGATGAGGCAGGTTAAAGATAAGGTGGATGAATCTAAACAAATTGAAGAAATTAAGGTTAAAATTAAAGAATACCAATATAATAGGTCACGTCTTTAATTATGGAACAAAAAGTGGTACCAGGAACAAAATATCATACAAATCCTTATGATAGTAGTAAAGAAAAATAGAAAATCGAGTTGTGTACAAATTACAGGATGGAAAAGGAGGATACATACAGATATAGAAAATATTAAATGTACAATGCAAGAGTTTTTGAAGTAAAAATACCAGCAATAAAGATGTTGGAAAAGTGAGGACAATTGAGATGCCAGAGTTGGAGGAAGATGAGGCAGAGGCGATAAAGGGGTAAATTAAAGAAGAAGGAGTGGAAGAAGGAGTGAAAGAGGCAATAAAATCTTTGTCAAATAACACGGCACCTGGGGTGGATGGAATTCCCAATATGTTCTATAAAATTTTGGAAAAACAAATAGCTCCCATTTTAACAAGAGTATACAATGGTATAATGAATGGAGACAATTTGGCAGAAAGCATGAAAAAAGGAATAATGATTTTTTTGCATAAAAAGGAGAAAAACACAACTTAAAAATTGAGGCCCATTAGTTTATTGACTTAGATTACAAACTTTTGTCCAAGGTAATAAATAATAGGTTAAGGACTTTTCAGAGAAATTGATAATGTAGTCTCAAACGATGCTATTCCTGGATGGAGCATACAGAAATTTAATTTATATTAGAAGTCATAAATAAAGGACAGGAGAATTCTTTGCAAGGGTATTTATATGTCTTGGATCAAGAAACAGCATTTGATGTTGTAAAGCATCAGTATGTATGGGATACCTTAGAAACGTTTACAATTCCAACAGAATTAATTAGTTTAATAAAAGCAATATATAAGGAAGCACAAATCTGTCCTATGGTTAATGGGCATCTATGGACTTCAATGTATATAAGGAATGGGGTGTGGCAAGGGTGCCCATTAAGTCCCCTACTATATGTATTTTGTCTAGACCCACCTCTGAGGAGAATAGAGGTGGAGAAAGAGATTAAAAATATTGTATGGCAAAATAGGGAACTGAATAAAACAAGTGCTTATGCAGATGATTGCTTAGTTTTAGTAAAAGATCAGAGTTCAGGGGATAAGTTAATAGAGACAGTAGAGAAGTATAGCCTATATACAGGGATTAAGATACACCAAGGGAGAAGAAGAATTTATCCATTGGGGGCAGTGAAAAGAAAAGAGGAAAATTGGAGATAGCATAAGGAACATTAAGGTGCTGGGAATAAGATTTGGAGTGGATGATGCAATACAACAAAACTGGGAAGAAAAGTATCAACTAGCCCATAAAAAGTACACAAATGGAAACAATGGAGTATGACACAAGAGAAAAGAATTTACTTATTAAAAACGTTTATTGTCCCAATATTTTTATTTTTAGCATACATTTTCCAGTACCATTTCAAATGCAATCCAAAATTCAAAGTCTATTTTTCAGTTATTGTGGGGTAGCAAGTTAAATCCTTTTAAAAGACGGATAATGTATAGAACCATAAACAATGGGGGTTTAAACATGATAAATCCAATTGTTTTTTATATTAATATTTTTGTGTTTTCAAATATTGTACCATTAGTAAAAGGTGAGAACAAAGCTTGGTCTTGGTTAACACAGCAATGGAAAGTACCTTTCATTAAATGTATTGGGAAGAAAGGGAATATAGTAGGAGGCAAAGTGTGGCCAATATATATGGAAATTGGAAGGAAGTATTTAACCCAGTGGGGGGTAACAGTGGATGCTCTCATTAGGGGTAACAGAAAACAGATGAATAAAGAAATTATGGAGAGGAATTTCTGGGAAAAACAAGTTTTTAAGATAGAAAAAGGAATAAAAGAGCAGGAAATTTAAGCTGTTACATTAGAAAAAAGAATTCCGGGGAAAATGAAAGATGCAGTATGGATGTGTAGTCATGGGAAGTTAAACGTGACAGGTAACCATAAACATAAAAGAATGGAGGAAAGAATATGTGGAGAAAGAGATTGTGGGACAAAAGAGGAAAGCATGCAGCATTTATTTTTTGATTATGATTTTATTAAACCTTTTTGGGGTATGGTAGCTAGTTATTGGGGGATGCAAGCTTTTAAAAATATGACAAACGAGATTTTTATATATGGTCAATTAAAAGAATGGGAAAAAGTTAATAAAAATACAGTTTATGTTATTTTGGCGGTTTTGAAATGGTCTATATGGCAAACAGATGCTCAAGATTTTTGCAGAATAAGGATTTGACTGTACAGGATTTTTTTTAAGTGTCAAGATGAAGTAGATAACATTTTTCAAGATGAATGTAAATTATGGGAAGAAGAGAAAGCAAGAGAGCTGTGGAAAAATGTTATTGGAATTGGGTAGATAATATGGATATCATAATGACTGTGTGATTTGTTTTTGTTCTGGAAGAAAAGTGTGTTTTTGTTTTAATAAAAACTTCCCCATCTCTGCCGTAGGAGGAGCGACCATCTGTGAGCTATGGCCACTTCGAGTGGGGCTCAGGTGGAAATGGATGTCCATGAGGAAGGAGACCAGATCCAGTGTTCTGCCTTTGATTCCATGGATATCATCGTACCCCAAGAGTCTAAGATGAATCGTAATGAGCATGAGGAAACAGAGATTTTTGTGTCTGCTGAGGATCTGAGCAAGTCGGTGTGGAAACCAAGATATGTCTGTGCAAAAGATACCCTTACAGCGGAGGAAGTGCTGCATTTGCAGATACATACGGAATTAGAGAAAAATGCGAGGGAAAAAGAGAGCTTACAGGAGAAACTAGCACAATTATGGGCTGAGAATGCAGCTGTCAAACCTTTGGGGCCGCTTGTCAATGGGCCTGATTCAATGGATGATGTGGCAACATCATAGGAAGCTGCATGGTTGGGTGAGTCTACTGGTCTTTCTCCTGTTCCTGCTGTAAATGTTCAGAATCTTGCACTGAATTTGGAGTCTGGCAGTCCAGGAGCTGTGAAGGGTTTGTGCTACAGCCTGTGAATGGAGAGGTTGTCTAAGGTGGATGTTACTTCAGTAAACAGCGACTGAGGAAAATATTTTCCATGCCCTAGCAGAGCGAGCGAGGTTGACAGCATTCAGACTGGTGGAGTTGATTCTCCTGGGGTGACTGCTCTGTCTAAAACCACAGGATTCATTTTCTGTGGAGTTACACATCATCCTCCTGAACAGGTAGGGTCCCAGGGGCCGATTAAATTTTCAAACTAACCAGGCGATGCAGGATGGAGTGACTGAATTTTCCTTCTCCAAAAGAGGCTTGCCACCTCGGCTGGGGACTGGAGAGGAGAAAAAAGAAAATGTACTGCCATAACTTTGGTGAATAGACATTTGGGGAGTACAACTGCTCTCCATAAAAAGTAGGGTCCAATTTGACCCAAAGAGGGTCACCTCATTACTTCTTCCTATTAATATCATGTAGTCTCCATCTCAAAGCCCTACTATATCTCCTTTTGAGCCCTGGTCACCTCAGAAAGCTTTAAGTGAGGCAGGCTGGACACAAAATAAATTAGGGATGTGGCTCCCCACCCCAGACTGGGACCCCAAATAAAATTTTTCACAAAATACACCTAAATGGTGACCCACAGTATTGGCTGCTCAAAGAAATCCTGCAACCACTCTCCCTTTGACTGGTCTGGATTATTCTGGGGTACATCAAGATTTACCACACCAGGGTGTTGACCCAACTGTTTCTGGCCCAGATACTGGGGTAGCTCTGGACGTTCCCACTGTAGGGGAGAATAAACAATCTTCCCCCGTTAAGGACATATCCAAGGGAAAACAAACCTTTATTGTCTGACTTATTTTCAAAATTCAAGTAAGAAGCTGCACATGAAGAGGAACACGGTTCAAATTGTTATAAAGGTGGACTGGATGTTCAGCCTGATCGGCATCATGTTGGCAAATTGTTGTTAAAAGAGTCTTTGCACTTCTCCGAGGAAGTTTTGCTTTTATAAATATCTCGGGGAAGACAATTTTGACGTCCAGCTTGCTCTGCTTATACACTGATCTTTTGGGAATGGTATAACCAAGCTAAGCTTTCCCCATAGACCCCTTTTGGTTATTCCATTATCTAAACCATTGATTAAGATTGTAACAGTTATGTTTTGGAATGAGAAGGTACACATGGAGGATATTACTTATTGGTTATCCCTTAAATGTGAAGTGTTAAGTTCACCTGAGGCTATCCTTGATACGGACAATTCTGGATGGTGGCTGGCTCTATAAGGTGAAACTCAGACAAATGGATGCAGGAATAGAACATATTCCAAACTCTTTCCTGTTGGGACGTGATAGGGAAGTCTATTTTTATGCAGGGCAACCACGGGCATGTTATAAGTGTGGGTCTAGAACCCATTTATCTAGCTCTTGTGACAAGCCACGATGTGACAACTGTGGGGAAATAGGCCACATTACATTCCAGTGTGCCTATCATACTAAATGCGACCTATGTGAGGACACTGGACATGTCTTTGCAGAATGCACTTGGGCAGCCAAGAATAAAGCTTCTTGTATAAGTCCGGATCTCCTAATTCAACAGGCACAGCATTCTGTTTCTTGCGCTGATCAGGATCTGACTGAGCCTAATTCATGTCTCATTGAGGTACAGCCTCCCCCTAGCTCATTACAAGATGATTTAGACAAACATGAGAACCCCCCTGGCCCCCCTTCTGTCCCTCTTCTGTTGACATTGGTGTGTTACACAGAACCGCAGGTGATGGAGGACCCTGACCCACTCCCTGCACCTCCTCTGGTTGTACCAGTTCAGAGATAAACCCAGAATATTAAGCCCATTTTGGCCCCAGCCTGTGCAGATTTTGAGTCTAGCAATTCTTTTGCAGTTCTCGCCACACAATGGGGGGATTTGGAGATGGAATATGGAGATTCCGACTCCCTGTCCTCTAAAGCAGAACCATAGACCCTACTTCATTCTCAGGAGGGGTATAAAGGAAGAAAAAAAATAGAAGAGGAAAACATTTTTTGATTTTCTAACTGTTTAAGACCTGGCTTCTTTTCGTGGGGATCATTGAATGTTCATAGTTTATTACATTCTAGGAGAAGACAAATGGTTTATGAGTATGTTCACAGAAATGCTATTGATATTTGTTTTCTTCAAGAAACATGGATGTTTACAAGTGACCTGGCATGTTTTTTTCCAGAGAGAGTGGATATGGGGCCCTTCCTATTAGCCTTCCGGTACAGAAACAGACGATGGGGTAGGGTTCCTTTTTAACTCTTAAGATTTTTCTTTAATTAAATTGATTGATTTAATTCCAGGGAGATTGTTAATTTTAGATGGCTTATGGAAGCATATGGCTTGGAGATTGATTAATGTATATTGCTCCCAGGTTAAGACTGAACAGGTACGCCTTTTTACTGCTCTAAGACCTTTTCTACTTACCTCCTGCAACATTTTTTATGCAGGGACTTTAATTGTGTACTGAAATCAAAAACTGAGGGACCAGTAGGACAAAAGAAGAAGATTTATTGTGACTCAAATGCCCTCAGGCACCTAGTTGGCACGGCAGGACTAGTAGATAGCAGACAAATGAACTCAGTGGCCCTAAGCTACTTATAGGTGAAATAAATACACTTCTACCATAGACTATATGTTTCTCCAACAGTCTTCCTCTAACTTTAGGACTATTCCAGTTGAGTTTCAGACTACTTACTTTACAATGCAGCTTTTACTAACCTCATTATGTAATACCACAGAAACCTAGATGGAAAATTGAACTCCTGTTTTACTAAACCTCACTGTGTTGTTTAAAATTAAGGAGTTATTACTTGCTAGACTTTCTGTCTCCTTTCTTTATGAAAAATTAGGAGACTGGTGGGTGGATTCTAAAGCAGACCTTAAGGGCTTGCTTATGAGACAAGAGGTAAGTCGGAGGAGAATGTTACATTTCTCAAATATCTTAAACTCGGCGCAATTGCAATACCTGTTTTCAATGGCTAATACTTCCAGACATGATTACACAACCAGATAGATTCCTTAAAGAAAAATATGCAGGAGTATCAATATGATGAGGCCAACACCATGAAGGCATCATTACAAAATGGAACTAAGAAATCCCACAGGAGATCCATATGAAGCATTTAAAAGTTTAAAGATGTGACTTTTTTGAACTCTTTGATAAATAAAGATGGAAGAATTATTCACTCTAAGGAAGGTCTTCATAATACAATAAAGGACTTTATGTTATCTCATCATCGCTCAGTGCCCCCTGGGAGATGGATATTTTATGGTTTTTACGCACCATTGATTTTCCATGGGACCCAGAAGGGGCCTTAGGGATGACAAGACTCTTAAGGCAGTAGAAATTGAGGGAGCAATCAAGACCCTGAAGAGTGGGACATCCCCTGGTCTTGATGGCCTAACCAATGAATTATGTAAAACTTTCTCCAATGAATTCTCATTATGTTTAGAAAAAGTATTTAATTCTTTTTTATCAATGGAGAGTTTTCCTACATGGTTCACAGAGGGATTACTGATTTTATTGTTTAAATCTGGGGATAAATCTTCTCTAAACAATTGGTGACCAATCACCATTTTAAATTCAGACTACAAAATTCTGACTGGTATTTTGAATGCTAGGCTGAGGGTTTATGCCTGTTCAGTCATTTCTCCTATGCAATTCTGGTGGCCTTTCCAGGTAGAAAAATTCAACATGCTCTCATGATTATCAGAGATCTGATTGAACATTTCTCATTGAATGGGAAGTATGGGAGTTTTATTTCAGTGGATCAATGGAAGGCCATCAACAGGGTCTACCACCCCTTCTTGTTTTTAACCCTGGAAGCATATGGTGTCCCTGCTCAACTGATAAGATGGGTACAATCCGTATATGCCACTGCAATAGTACACCCTGTGATAAAAAAATGAAGTCACAGAAGGGTTCTGAAACAGGACTGGGGTTTGACAGGAATGCCCTCTCAGTCCCCTTTTATATATACAGGCCTGGAAATTCAAAAGGGTTGCGCCATGCGCAACAGGGTTGCACCAGCGCAAGTCCGAAAATGCACCATTCTGCGATATTCAGCGGGATGCAGTTGCGCCACTGAAAACATGCTGAGCAACAAGCTATCAGCAAATGAAGGCATGCACAAATCAAGGGGTGGATCCATGGCTAAGAGCACAATGCAATATTCATAGGCTTGCGAATGTGCAACAGTGGAATAGCAGGAAGGCGCGACGGGTGAAATGAGCCAAAATAAAAAGGCTCAAGGATGAGGCGCAAGAAAGACAGGGAATGCTCATGAGGCAGCAACAGGGAGCAGGCCACAGCAGCAACCAGTGCAGGCCACAGCAGCAACCAGTGCAGGCCAGGAAGTAGGCAGGAAAGAATAGTGGCAGCCAAAGGTGTGTGGGGCCACAGAGTCTGGAGGCCAGTGGGTGTACCCGGTGCAGTCAGGACAGTGGGGGGAACAGAACAACAACAGCTGGGGGACACAAGCCAGGAGATGGACAGTGCCACCTTCCACATGGAAGCTGTAGTGAGGGGGTGAGAAAGGCATGCTGCAGGGGGATGTGGCGTGGAAGGGCCCGTCAGTGGTATGCTAACAGGCAGTACCGTACCCACATAGCTTTTGAGCTGTATATCACGGATGTCAAGACAGGGCGGTACCACCTGAACAGGGCAATACTGAGGTGGCTCCGTGAGCTGTGCAGTGATGTGATGCAGGCACCCTCACGACGGAGTCAAGCTCTGTCAGTGGAGACAAAGGTAACAGCCTGCATGTGCTTGCTCACCACGGGTACCTTTCAGAGGCCAACAGGGGACACCACAGGCATAACACAGTCAGCCATGTCACGTATCCTCACCCAATTCCTCAGCACACTGCTGCCACATGCTGCGGAGTACATCCATTTCCCCAGCACCGCGGCACAGCGTACAGCAAACATACAGGAGTTCCACAGGGTAGCATGTATGCCTGGCATGCTTGGGGTGATAGACTGCACCCATGTGGCTATTCGCACGCCACCTGGCCCCGATGGGGCCACATATCACAACCGGAAGGGGTACTCCAGTGTCAACTGCCAGGTGGTGTGTGATGCCACTGGGCGCATCATCAATGTCTGTGCCACGCACCCTGGCAGAGCACATGATTCATTCATATGGTACCAGTCTGCACTGTGCCATCAATTCGAGAGTGGGGACATCCCCACAGGACACCTAGTGGCTGAGTATGCATGCAGGAGCGGCAAAGTTGGGGATGGTGAGAAGCCCCAGGTGCCATGGGGTAGCACAAAGGACTAGGACAATATGGACCTGAACATGACACTAACCTACACCATCTCCACACAGGTGACAGTGGATACCCACCCATCCTGGCTGCTCACACCCTACCGGCACCCCACGACCCATCACAGCAACGCTCAATGAGGCACATGCCGCCACACACAACATCATCGAGCAGGCGTTTGGGATGCTGAAGGCATGCTTCCGATGCCTAGACACCTCCAGCGGTGCCCTACAGTACAGCCCCTCAAAGGCCTGTGGGATATTCCTGGCCTGTTGCATCCTGCACAACATGGCCAAAGACTGTGGGATAGCCGTACAGATCGAGGAGGGGGACAGCGATGGGGACGCCAGTGATGCTGGTGATGATGGGGATGAGCAGCCCCCCTTGGACGGCATGACCCCCGACTGATCCAGCAGGCCCAGCTGCACCGGGACACTATCACAGAGGAGCATTTCACACAACACAGGTAAGTCATGGGGCCATGTGCAACCAACACTGTCTAGGCGCAACCCACATACACACAGGATAACACACCAGGGGTGCATGACGGCAAGGGGAGTGGAAGGGTACAGGAGCACAAACACACCATCAGGGAGAGGTGAATAGTTACACGCTACATGGACACACACACACACACACACACACACACACACACACACACCAGGCACACAGTGCACAGGGGCAGTTGCACAGCAGAGCAGGAACAGACATGTCAAACACACAGATCCACAGACTACCCCACCACCTGTACTGTCCATGTACGTGTGTCAGATGCTGGGCACTCTTGCACCTTGGTGTACAGTGCAATGCAGGCATCATCATGCACATGCACCTGTGGACAGCAGTCGGGTGGGTGTGCAGGTGGTCTGTGTCGGCGTGTTGGGCAGGATACCCACTGGTGCAGTGCCCAGCAAGACACACATTGCACACAGGGCAGCACCAGACAGGGCCCACACTGGGAGACAGGTCAGTCAGGTGGCACTGAGCCACAGCCACCACGGATGTGTGGGCGGCCCCGCCGTGACCCAGCCGCATTGGCAGGCTGAGCATGGGCCACATGGGATGGCACCGATGGACCACCAGGGGTCCCACTGTGCGAGCACGAACTTGTCCGCACAGGGGTCTGCAGCATGCCGAACATACCTGCACCAGGGGTGCTCGGGATGCCCACAGCAGAACCTGGCATTGACAGGCTGGGTGTCGCATGATGCCGGGAACTGGAGTGGAGAGTGTACTGCGTGGGGTGCGTGGTACAGGGGCACCTGACTGGGTGCCCAATGTGGCCATGACAGTGACCAATGCCTGGGTCATCCTGTCAATGGCTGCAGTCACATCCAGCCGCATTTGGACCATCTCTGCCAGGATCATTGCATTGTCCCTGCTGTGCCGCTCCACAGCCACACAGTGCCTCCATCGACGCTGCAACCCGCATCTGCTGCTGTACTGATGCCCGCAGCAGGCGGGTGTGCTCGTCAAATGGGTCGTCTGCCAAATCGGCAACCTGTCCCCAAGGGGATGGAAGGGCCTGATGCTCAACACCCCTTGAGGGTGGGCGCTGTTCACCAGGACCAGGTATGGGCATGTCAACAGGTGGTGTGTATACGCCACCACTGAACCCTGTATCCCCAGACCCGGTGGGTGACTGCCGCTGCTGCCCCTCTGCCTGCTGTGCCCAAGGGACCAGTCCTTCCAATGCTGTGTCCGCAATAGTGCCAGGGACCTGCACAGCCACTAGTGCTGCCCCACCGGTGCTGACAGGCACAGCCTGGGATGCTGCTGACACACACGCTGGAACCCCAGGTCCATGGGCATGGGCTGTCCTGCTGTGTATCCATTCTGTGACACACACGTGTCACTGCCCATAGCGGCCGTTGATCATCAATGGTGCAGGTTCATGCCACAGCCTCAGCCACACAGCATGCTGGCATGCTTGCATGCCAGAACACTGGGACACAGGAAGGGCACCCCACACCTGACTCCACTGACATCGAGCTGGCAAGTAGGGCGCACAGGTGCAATGCACGCCCGTACCAGCAGAGGTGGATGGACCCTCCTCCAACTCTGGCTGCACGCCCACAGTGCACGGGCCCACCACCACTGTCTCTGCAGGTGCACAGGATCTGTAACAGAAAGTGAGAACATGTTAGTGCATGGGATCAACCTTCCCCCACCACCCCCCACCATGTCATACCGTGCAGTGATGGGCTTCCACCTGTCTGGAAGCCACCGCCTGGAACGCCCTCGATGGCACTGCACTGCACGGATGCAGCAAGACGGTCCTGCTGGGTCAGCTGCACCACCTCTGGCTGGCCCCCACCTGTGGCAGCTGTACCACCCTGAGTGCTGCCACCTCTCCTTAACCTGTCTCCTGTCTGTCCCCACCCCTTCATACATCTCTGCATGTGGGAGCACTTGTGGCTTCCATGCAGGTTCACGATGCAAGCTACCCCTCCCATGCAGCAGCACGGCCTGAGGTGCCCTCGCCCACTGAGTAGTGGCCTCATCCAGGTAGGCCTTATAGAGTGCCTCTGTTTCGCCTTTGTGAAGTTGGGCCTCCTCTTCCGCCCACCATCTTCCTCCTCACCCAGTCCTTGCTCAGCCATGTAAGGGTCTGTATAGGTGGAAGAGGACACCTGTGACTGTGCAGTTCACAGCATTTTCCCATGACCATGGTCCATAACATCACACAACATGCAACCCACCTATCACCTGCAGTAACCGAATATGGCCACTGCAGATCGCTGTCTCACATTTATAGTGCAATGCATGCAAATTAGGAGTGGAGCAACTTTAATGGGATGCAAATCGCGCCGCTGCACCTTTGAATGGCTGATCAGCTGATTTGCATATGATGGCTGAATATCGCACTGTTGTACGCCCTTGTGCAATACAGTTGGGTTGGCTGAGTCGGCGGCGTGAGGTTCTCGGTGACGCGTAGTACACAGCACTGTGCATGCCCAGGTACCTACGCAGGCGCTCTGCTGTGCTGATTACGTGCTGTGCGCGGTCAGCTATTCATGACACGCCACCTTTGTGCCAGTGGCGCTACAGCGCTGGTCACCACATGACGCCTGTGCACAACTGTGCAAAGTCCACTGTGGCACTGGCACGCAGGCTGACCGCCGCAGATTACGTGTAGATGTCTGATGGTGCCAGCGTGGCCTTGCACCAGAGACATGACCTTGTGCCCGACCTTGCCCCCTTGGCGCTGTACGTCTGGCATGTGTCAGCACTATTGCGCTGTTCGGTAACAGTGCGATAGGGACCGACGGCGCTGCCTGAACAGCGTGATAGGGGCAGACTGGGTAGTTGCACAACATTTCCACGTGGGTTTGCCTTGCTGCGGAGCGCCATATTGCCTACTATCAAGTTGCTACCATGGCACGCAGGAGAGCTCCCAGTGGAGTAACTTGGAGGTGGCCAACCTAGTGGCCGTGGTTGAGCCTCACTATGGGCCACTGTTTGTGGGGGGGAACCCCTAGACTTGGCCCACACCCAAGTGTGGCAGCAGGTGGCCACTGCACTGGAGCAGGTCACAGGGTGGCGCAGGACAGCAGAGCAGTGCAGGCACCACTACAGTGACCTGCACAGGAGGGAGCAGGCACCACTGGCATGCCTCAGGTCCCGTGCCAGGAGGGGCATTGTGCCTAGGCCAGGTGGGTGACCCACCTATGCACCTGTATTGTCCGTAGGGTATGACTGTGTATTGGGGCCAGAGCATGGGGGAGGATTGTTCCATGGTTGGCTGTGTTAGTGTTTGCAGGTGTGTGATGCATAGGTCTGGCTGTGTGGGCAGGCACACTCATTGGTGCAGGGGTCTGTCTACATTTGGATCTCACTAATGTGCTTCTCAACATTTGTTTCCCACAGGCATGGAGGAGCGGAGGAGGGACCAGGCTGAGTCGCACAGGGGTGCTGCAGGGGTGGCCGGCAGAGGAGTCGGTGGTATGGGCCCGCAACAGCAGCAGCAGCAGCTGCCACAGCAGCAGCAGCGGCTGGATGAAGGTGAGTGTCATTACATCATGGATGCTATTGCGTGCAATGGGGGGGATGGGGCATGGGCACCATCCATGGACAACACTGCCATGCCCGCGACGTGTGACAGTCAGCACTGTCCAGTGGCACTGCGTGTCTGTGAGTGTGTCACTGGTGGTCCATGCAGCTGTGGCACTACCTTCCCTGCGTAGACATGTCACTGTACTGCCTTGGTTGTGCTGTAAAGGCATGGGTGTGTGTGTGTGTCATGGCATACATGGCTGTTGCTGTCTGGTTGGGCTTGGCCCATGCACGGTCACGTGTGTGTGTGTGTGTGTGTGTGCAGTCCATCACAGGGGCGGGGCACTTGGCAGTATGCCATGCCTACTGGGTGGGCTTCAGGGTTGTGTACAGTCCTAGCCATTGATTCTGTTCCCTTACCCTAGGTGTACGGCTCCTGCGCAGGATAGAGCAGGCCATCCACCACCTGATGGAGGTGTTGCAGGAGACGCTCAGCATCCTCAGGGAGATGAATCAGAGGGGTGTGCGATGCTGGAGGAGGCCACAGGGTCCGGGCCATCCTGCAGATCTGCAGCCTGGGGGGCAGTAGCTGCCCCACATCTACACCCTTTACCCTTCCCTCACACCCTGCCTTCCCTCACCAAGTTCTTCACCCCTACCCCACACCCACCCCTACCTTGTACCTGTACCCCTACCCCTGTATTGTATATACATGTATATAGTGTTATTGTTGTTGTTCTTCTGTTTTTCATAGAATATATATATCTATTTTGTTATGAATACTACGGTGGTCTCTGATTGTAGCTGGCTATCGGTGCTCAGTTGCAGTGGTGTGCATGGCATCTGGTGTGGTGTGGTCCTGGGATTGTGTGTCTGCGTGAGGGAGGTGTCCCTGGTGTGGTGGTGGCTGTCAGCGGTCTGGCCGTGTGCTGCCCCACTCCACTGTAGGGCTCCTGGTGGGTCTGGCTTGTATGGTTATGTGGTACACACGGTTGCATTGTGCCAGGTGGGGCATGGTGGTTCTGGCAGTGCCAGTCACACTCACTGCTCATGGGTGGTGTCTTGGGGTTCCAGAGCATAGTGTTGTGCACAGTGGGGGCTGTGGTACACCTGGGTTGTCCGGCCCTTTGTGGCAGTATTTGCTTGCCAGTGGGTGTGCTGGGGCGCCGTGACCCTGCTGTGCTTTTTGTAGGCTTGTCCCCATGGGCCAGTGGATTTCCGTCCCTCCACCAATGATGCTGTGCTTCAGGTGTGGGGTGTGTTAGTTCACACTGTGTTCCTGTGCCCGCCTGTAGCATGGGTGGGTTAGCCCCGCCACCTCCCCTGGTTGTGCAGTTCCATTGCTCTGCTGCTGGGGCTCCTGCTTGTGCTATGGCACATCTCGACTGCTCAGCTGGGCTGGCCTTGTTGCGCTATGATGCGACATATGTGCTCAGCTTCCCTACCTGGTTGTGCTATGGCGCAGGTTGTGCGATATTCAGACATTGGCTGGTTGCGCACCTTGACTTGCTCCACGCTTGAATATCGCTTCTGTTGCACATGTGCGCAATTGACTTTGTGCTCTCTCGCTGTTGCGCACATTTTGGGCGCAGTTTGAATATCTGGGCAACAGTATTTACCATTGACTCACTAATTCGGTCTTTATCTGATTCGCCCCTGTTGGACAGGGTGTCAGGAGCAGCCACAGATGAGGTACTTTATTTATAAGCCTATGCAGATGATATTTGTTCATTTTTCTGATCACACCTCAAGTGACCTCATTTTTCAAATTGTATGCATAGTTATTCTTCGTTTCAAATTCCAGATTATATGCCCAGAAGAGTAAAGGCCTGTTTGTGGGCACTGGCTATCCTAATCCAGACATGATTCAAGGCATTCAGATTTCTACAGAACCGCTGAAGATTTTGGGATTCTTTTGGACCCCAAAATATCCCCTCCTGAATTGAAAACACACCTGACTGCTGTAGATCATAAATCCAATGGTGGAAACATTGGAAGTTGGCTAAACTTAAACGTGTACTGGTAATTAGGCAGTTTATTATCCCTAGGATTTTATACATAGCAATGATTTTTCCCCTCCCGGTTCATTTGGAAACTAAACTATACAGTCTTTTCTTCCAAATGCTTTGGGGTCATAGACCGAACCCTATAAAAAGACAATATACTTACTTGACAAAGGAAAAAGGAGGTCTGGGAATGATTGACCCAGTAGTCTTTTTTCATACTCTTATTTTTTTTTCCCCAGACCATTAGAGACGGCCTAGTCCCTATGATTTTGCTGCATAATTCTTTAATACAATCAACTTTGTCTAGATATTTTTCAGCATGGCACATAACTCCCCCCAAACTTTCAGAGTGCCTACATGTGGCACAGTTTTTTAGACCTGTGGCACAAAAGCTTTATAGATGGGGCCTAACTAAACAACTAGTGAGGGATAATAAAGGGCCCAAGTTGTACCAAACAGTGATGTCCTCACTTCACTCTATGGAACCAGGTTTTAAAAACTGCCCTACTTCTTTAATCCCAGGGGTTCTTCAGCAATTGAATAATACTAGAATACCTGTACACGTGGGAATTTTTGTGGCTTTTTGTCTATGGGAGGATTGGTGTTAGAGGTAATGCTAAGCATAAGGCCAGAGAGGAAAGAGACGGTCCCTTTGATGCTTGTATAAATCAGGAAGCATACATAGAGCATTTTTTGTTTCAGTGCTCCTATGCCTGTTCCTCTGGAAATTCCTAGCCTTGAAGTGGAAGATGGGGTGGTTAAGGAGATTAACTTATGATATTTTAGTTTGGGACAATTTTATAATCTAGGAACCTTTATCATAAGGATACATTGATTATTTTTGCTGTTGTTTAAAGTATTATTTATGGCAAGCTAGATGCCAATGGGTATTGTATCAGAGGCTTATGCCCTATGAGACAGTAGGTTTATTAATTCAAAAGGCAATGGAGAATATTTATGTTAAAGATGCAGAGGTCCATACCACTGGGAAGGTAAATAATTGGTAGAAGGATTTTCTATGTTTGTCAAATATAAATGAGTGCCCAAACTGTTTCTCATTACTTTCAGTTGTTTAATACTTACCATTATGTGGCAGAAAGTGGGTTTTGGTGAAGGGTGGCATTACTGGGTAGTACTTTGCAGTTTTGGGTTTTCTTTTGTGATTTTGATTTGTGTGACTGAAACACTGTTTGTTATGATTTATATATTTTTCTCTTTGATGTTTTCAATTAAAATTCCCAGCTGTGCTGTAGGGGAACCCTTGACCATCTGATTGGTAAGATGGCAGCCATCCAGGACGGTGGAGGAGGAGGTGGAGAAGGAGTTAGAGCAGCAGTTACTGTTCTTGATCCTGGACTTGCTTCTGATACTATAGTACAACCAAGTGTTATGGATTCTACTGGTTTACAACAGACTGCCGAAGGCTTGGAGTATCTAGTTTCTGAGCAACCTCTGCCTGGGACTGCTCAGGTGTGTCCCTCCCAAACTGACCTTTCTGATGTACAACTTAAGCAGGTATTCCTCCGGCATCAAACATTCTTACTGAATCTTGTTCAAGAGGATGCAGATATCCAGGATTCTATTCCAGTAGCCGATTTTTCTGCAGTACAATCCCCGGTTGGTGAATTTTCTTCCTCATCACAGTGGCCTTTGGGATCTGGTTTGAGACCGCCAGTAGAACCCGAACATTCATGGTCTCTGGACGCTGCTGTGAAAGCAGCTGGATGGCAGCCACCTCAAGAAGGCATGGGGTGGACTTCCCCAGGACCGGTTGCAGCCTTGGATATTATTTCTTCGGCCCAGAACCCTGTACCTTTGGATTTTTCTACTGCACAGAGTTCTACTTCATCTCAGGAACCTTTGCGACCTTTTTCACAATGACCAATCAGCAGTTCTGCTGATAACAACAACATGACAGTTGGGATCAATGCACGGCCCAACAAGTCGACTTCTACAGCTCACACAGACTCTGTGATTACTGAACAAGGTAGACACTCTGAAAACTTCAAGATGAGTGATTTGTTTAAGGCGGTGGGCAGCCTGCTCAGAGACATAATGCTGTCCGCCTCAAATCGTGGGTGATGCAGCTTTAGCTCCTTCCCGCAGACAGTCTTACACAACATTCTAAAGGACTCCCTTGGGATTAGCCCTGCAGAACCATTTGCCTTTATTCTTATTAAGGGGGAGCTGGTATATGATATCAGCTTTAAAAATGTTGGTACTCTTGAACGGTTTTGGGTTCAGTATGAAACTGTGAAAACTTCTCCGCTGTGGTCTCCCTTTTTACTGATTCCCCTTACCAAACCTTTGGTTAAAATCATTACCCTTCTTTTCTGAAGTGAGGGAGTTAATATTAACAATGTTCAATATTGGCTTAAACAGAGGTATGAGATATTGGATGCTCTATGCCCTATACTCGATGAAGACTTGGTTTGGTCGGGAGGTTGGAAGGTTAAAATTCAGCTCAGACAAACTGAGCGAGGGGTTTCACATCTCCCTGGCAGTTTTCACATAGGTAGAGACAGGGGCTTATGTTTCTACCCAGAACAGCCTAGAACTTGCCACAAGTGTGGTTCTCGCACTCATTTGAGTTATTCTTGTGACCAGCCAAGTTGCACCTTGTGCCTTACCTACGGGCATATCAGTTTAGGCTGTCCCAATCTCCAAGTTTGTAACTTGTGGTGATGAGCAGGGACATGCTTATCCACAATGTCCCTGGGCTGAGCATAACAGGCTGGACTGAGTCCCTCAGGACCACACTGCTATAATTATTGAATCCCAAGCTCAGGCCCTCGCTAGTATGCAGGAGCTCTCCCTCTCTCCACCACCTCATGTACTTGTGGATATGCCTTTATCTCTAGTGTGCCCTCTGTAGATCCTGCCCCCCTTGCTACGGAGCTGCATGCCCCTTCCGGTTGTTCAGATCCCTCTGGGGCCCTGGGGTCCCCTTGATAGATCCTCCCACACAGACATGCCTCCCCTTCTAGGGTGGGCGACCCCTTTCTTCCTGGTCTGGCACCCAAGAGGAGTAAAGGGAAAGGAAAGATGTCGCTTGCTCCTACCACACCAATTTTGACAAAAGTAACAGATTTCAGGTTTTAGTAAAGTGGAGACAATGGGAAGATATGGAAGGTGAGGATGCAGATTTTGATTCTTCTGCTGCATCTTCCTCCAGGATGGATTTTCTTCCGAATCTAGTAAAGGGACTCCTATTTAGGGCATCCCGGGTTCCCAGATCACAGATGGTGGAATTTTTTCTCCTTTCTTTTGACCTTTTTGTTTCCTTGCTACTTTTCCTTGCCATGTCTCATCCTTTACAGCTCGATGCTGCACGCTGAATGTCTGCAGCATTAGGTCATTTAGAAACAGTTGTATACCTTTTGTATTTACAACAATTGAGACAAGATCTTTATTTTCTCCAGGACACCAGAATTAAAACCAAACAAGAACATCTCAAGCTAAAAGTAAATGGCTGACAGGTCCCTCTTACTGGTCACAAGGCGAGGATACCTGTGATGGTGTAGCGATTTTGTTTTCTGGTTTTACTTTTAAAATGACTGAAGTTATTGATATCTCTCCTGGCAGAGCTCTGTTGATTGATTGTACTTTTGGTTCTAGTAAACTTCGGCTAGTTAACATTTATGCTCCTCAGAGCATAGCAGGTTGATCATCCCTTTTCACTCAGATTAAACCCTATTTATTTACTATGTGGCAAGTTTATTTTGGACATGACTTTAATTGTGGACTTACTGCTTTCGATATAGGGGCGGCACACATAAAATGTTTGTGGACACTGCAGCTTTACTCGCATTTTCAGACTGCAAGTTTAACAGATGGCTATTGTGCCATACATCTCCAGGTGCTAAAACCTATTACAGGGGTATTTTTGCTACTCAAATTGATTATGATTTTGTGTCTAGTAATGTTAAAGTTCACCATGCCACGGTAATCCTGTGTGAGACATCGGACCATTTCGCTGTTTCTTTGACCTGTTCCCTGCTGGTGGTCCCTATCCTTCTCAGCCTGTACTACATTGGAAATTTAATACTTTTTGCTTGTGGATGCCATGGTTACTGACAAATGCCTGCAGTTTTGCAGACTAGGGTTTCTATTATTGATGCTCCAGTCTCCCCTTTCCTGACGGGAGGACACTAAATCTTCCTTTAGCTGTCTTTTAAGGAAACTTGCAATGACAAAATTGTTGTCTGCTTATTTTAAATATACCTCCTTATGGCAGCAGCTTTTGAATTTTATTTCATTGGTTTTTGAAACTCAGACTGATTATAGTCGGCAGATACGGGACTTAAAAATAGAGATGGCTACTTTTCAGTATAACAGGGCCTTTTCTTTAAAACAGGAGGCTCAAAGTGGGACCCAACTGACTAAATCTTCTTTAGACATTTATAAGTGTTGTGCAGATCGGGTCTCTGCTACTTTTATTGAATCTTTGCATGACCCTGTATCTTCCATTACACACTCGTCCCTCCCTCAGATACAACGTGTAGTGCAATCCCACTTAGAAAGTTTATTTTCCTCTCTAGGACGCCACCCCTTATTTTACAGGTCTTGAGATTCTGAAAGTTTCTGATATTCTTCTCCGAGTTTTAGTCTCCCCTATTACAGTGGATGAAACCTGCACTTTTTCACTCCTTAGATCAGGAGAATGCGCTTGACAGGGTTTCACACAGCTTTTTATTTCAGGTTTTACAGACTTATCGTATTCCACACATTTTTGTTTCCTGGATAGAACTGTTTAATATGGCATGGATTACTCCTCATGTTAATAATTCCCCTGGGATGGCATTTTTGGGCAGGAAAGGTGTTAGACAGAGCAGCCCCCTCAGCCCCTTACTTTATTCTTTTCAGATTGACCCACTTTTACAGAAAATCACTGCACTTTCGGATATCCCTAGGTTATTGCTTAACAGCTTTTCAGTCCCTCCCACTTCTGCTATGCAGATGATTTGTGTATAGTTTCCACCCCTGCTTTGGACTCCCATGCTATCGCTACATCTCTTACAGACTTTGAGACCTGTTCTGGGTCGAAATTAAACTTTCATAAAAGTACAGCGAAATTGTTTCCTGGTTCTCCTGATGCATCCTCTATTCAGCATGTTGCTAATATTCCGATTTCTTTGGATCCAATCAAGATTTTGGGTCTTTTTTTTGGTAGTCCAGATGATTCTTTTTTTAATTGGTTTCTTTCACTTGAAAGAGCTGAATAAGTTGTGGCATCCTGGAAAGGGAAGACTATTGCAAAACAAAAGCGGATTTTATTGCTCAAAACTTTAGTGCTTCCTATTTTTTACCTCCATCTACCCATTGCCCTCCAGTTTGGAAGTTAAAATAATAATTTTTTTTCAAGGTTTTGGGGTTGTCAGCTGAATACTTTTAAACATTCTTTTTATATCCTGATCATTGTTTGGGGGTTTGAATGATTCAGCCTATAGTCTTTTTTTCTGTTTATATTGTAAATACGATTTCCTTTCTCCTTTGGGAGTCCCCCCTCCTTCCCCCTTCCATGGACTGCTCTGTTGAAGGCTTTAGTTTCTCCTTTGTGTTTTGACTGATTTAGGAATCCATCAACTATTCCATGGAATTTTAGGAAATTTGTTGCTGCCCACAGTTTCTTGTTCCTTTTTTTAAATTGAAACAATGGCAGATAGGCGGTGCCATGATCACGTCCCTGCCAAGGAAACGTCTTTATTCTCATATCTTGTTTAACAATTATTTTGAACCCCTCTCTTTGCTGGATTCTCAGGATATTGCAATAAATACTGATACTATGTTTTTGCAGCTCACAGATGCCAGACTCCCAACCAAACTCTGGGATATTACCTGGCTGGCTTGCCATGGGAAACTGGGCATATGGGACAACCATAAGCATAAGTCCATAGAGGAGAGGATGTGCTTTCGGGACACTTGTACTGTCCAGAGGGAAACCATGCACCATTTATTTATAGAATGCCCATATAGTGCTGATTTTTGGACTCTGTTTCTTCATAAATGGAAGGATAAGTTTTTCATCATGTCTCATACGACATTTTAGTTTATGGTAATTTTCCCCTTTTCGACATGTTATCATGCTAGCACTCTACGCTTATTTTTGCCCTTTGTAGATACTTTTTATGGTAGGCTAGGTGCACCCAGTTATTACAACAGAAAACTTTTACTGGCATCCACGTTCTGAACCAAATACTGCTAGATTTAAGGTCTATTTATTATTCTGAGCAGAAAACTATGTCCCTGACACAGCACAGTCAGTATTGGTCTGTGTGGTTGGCTATTGATTGACTAAGGAATTTTTCTAGAGGCCAACTTTTCTCCTGGTTTTGTGTGCTACACTCTGTTTTCCCCTACTCTTTTAGTGGGAGGGGGGAGGGTCAGAATATTCTCCTACTCTTTTAGTGGGGGGGCGTCAGCATTTCTTACTAAGTTTTGGGGCCTTTACCATTGTGCTTTTGTCTCAAATGTATGAGGCAATACTTATTTCTGGTTGCTTTTTACTTTGCATTATGATTTTGTCTGAAGTTACACTACTCTTTATATAATTTGCTTTCATATTTTAATAAAATTCTCCTACTCTGCGGTGGCGGCGTTATGACTGGTGCTGACGGGCCAGTCTTCCTGGAGGTGATGGAGGAGAAAGATGTCTGCCAGGGCTGAGAGAGGGCCTCCTCCTCCTCAGTCTCAAGTGCTACAGAGACCATACCAATGGAGATAGTAAACAGCACTAATGACACAATGGATGTACCTGTGGATATGCTGAAAGCAATCCTGAGAGAAAAAGCTACAAATTTCCATGAGGTTGGATATGATTCTGAGGTGGCTCTTGGCTGTCTTTCCATGGAACAGCTTTTGGGTTATTTTTTTTCTGGACATGTGTGGTCTACAGTGATACGGAACCACATTGAAGAGGAGCTTCAACGACGTGGGACGTGATTTGCGACGGACTTGGTGGTGCTACCTAATGTACACCCGAGTAGCGAGGAGACGATTTCTGGTGCAACTCCTCGAGAATTGAATCAGAATGCTGGAATATCGCCTGCAAGCTCCCTGGAGCTACAGGTACTGGGAAATGGGTTGGGACTAGTCACTCGAGTGACCACTCGAGAGGGGGAGCATCGGTCCCTCCTGGCACTGTAAAGGAAGTTATTCTATAGGCAACTGCTGTTTCTGGCATGTTAGTAACAGATAATGCTGCTCCGTGTAGGGAGATGGAGCTGGTAGGCCCTGTTGTACTGCCACAGGCAGTGAACTTTATGATTGGAATTTCAGATAGCAGCACCACAAAAATGGCAGCTGCAGCAAAAGAGTTGGCTGGCCAGTTCAAAAAGAGAGGTAAACACCAATCTTTGGGTTCTGTATTGTCCGCTCCCCTCTGCCATCCCACTTAATACAGGGGTAACTGTAGCCTCTTCCCGAGTGGGTTCAGAAGACTTTAACAGGGCTGGGTGGTTTCTAATGGGACAGGGTGGATCCCTGTCTCAGATGCTCAGGTGACTTTTGCAGGCACAGGGGTTCATTCCCATCTCTCCCCAGGCCCCTCAACCGGACCTATGGACATTGGATCTTTACCTGCTGGACAACCTTCAGGGGCTTCTGTGAATATGATTACTACAGTTTCAACCCCAAATGACATTATACATCATATCAGGGTTCTAGAAGGAGAACCTGAGAATATTCCTGTACCAGACATGCCTAGTGCAATTCCTTCTCCACCTGTTTTACCTTTGCAAACTGCCACCAGTATAGTTTCTCCCTCGAGCAGCCTGAAAAGCAAATCTCCAGACCCATAGGGTGGCACCAGCCTGGGAGGGTGGTCAACCTCTAATGTTTGGCATATGAATGTTCGTGACCGTTTATTACTGAGACTGTACGTTTGGCTTCTGAGCCAGCGGAATGCTGTACATCTCAGATACAGGGCAGTTTGGATAACATCCCAGATAGACTGTTCATGGGTCAGCTCTGTTGAAGACTAGTATGAAGTTCATGCATACAAAATATATGCATTGATCCACATGCCTGGAGACACTTGTTTTGACATCAGTTTCAAACACCCTACTGGTCTTAATCGATTTTGGAAACAGTATTTAACTTTAAAAAACATAATTTTAGAAGTCTTTTCTTGCTATCCCTTTGACGAAGCCTGCTTTCAAATGAATTACAATAATCCTTTGAAATGAGGGTGTGAATGTGGTGGATATTTCTTGTTGGTTAAAAAAACACTGTACCATTCATGGCCCACCGGAGCCTATATTAGATGATGAGAATTTGTGGATGGGGGTGGCAGTACAAAGTTACTCTTAAGCAAGAAAATGGGGCGATACAACATCTACCAAACTGTTTTTTTTTTTAGGGCTAGATAGGGTTTTTTTTTCTATGCTGGGTAGCTACAGGCTAGCTACCACTGTGGTGCTGTAGGGCATCTAAGCAATGTCTGTACATGGTTGAAATGTGGTAGTTGTGGGGAATTGGGACATTCTAGTGTGCACTGTCCTAACCCTGTGGAATGTAATTTATATGAGGATGTAGGCCATGATTTTCATGCTTGCCCTTGGGCATCACATAATGGTTTAGACGATTCTATCAGGCCTGAACAGGATGTTTATGTTGCTGTTGCACAAAAGAGAGTTAAAAATGGAGGAATTACTTTTGCAAAGCCCTTCTGTTCAGAGACCATCTCCAATGCCTCCAGATACCCCATAATTCACAAAGGCACCAGGGTCCTGACATCGTACAGACTCCAGGTGTAGGTTTGGACCTTGTTGAAGAAACAGACCCTTCCCTTCCTTCAGGAGTACAAATCAGTGAGGTACAGCCCGTCGCAGTGGCCCTCTCACAAGACATTGACCTGGGTACCACGGATGATCCGGTTCCCCCAGACACAAATGCTTTGATTTCTGTAGGCCAGATGGGAACTGATATGCCCCCCTGGCCACTACTGACGACCCACAATTTCAGCGTGTTACTGAGCCTCGATCAGTGTTGCTGAATGAGGCCTCTATAATAAAAACTCTGGCTATGAACCCCATTCCTGTCCACAAATCCTATGAGGTTTTGATGGTTAGTGATACTGTCGACTCTGATGGGCTCTCTGAGGTTTCCTCTGTAACCTCCTATCAGCAAGAAAACAGAAGTAATGTGGTTTATGTCCTTCTTGTTGCATGATTTTTCACTTTTTTCATTTTTCTTTCCCTTGATGGTATGCTTTAAAATGCTTACCTTGAATGTTAACAGTTTAAAATCTAGGAACAGGCATCTGGTCACTTTTGCAAAACTACATATGGAGCATGACAACATTATTTTCTTACAGGATACTAGATTACATACGCTCTCAGATGTTGAGCAGGCAAAACTGGATTGGCACTGGTACCGTCTGTTTGGTCTCTGGGGAGGATGAGCGTTCTGGCTTGGGAATTCTGTTTCAGGATCTGAACTTTCATACTCTGCAGGTGTTAGATGTCTTCCCTGGTCAGGCTTTAGTAATGGATATAGTGATAACTGGAGTAGCTCATAGATTACTTAATATATATGCTCCACAGACAAAGGCAGACCACACATCAATTTTCAATGATTGTAATACTACCTTACTACCTCTAAAGTAGTTCTTTGGGGTGGAGATTTTAATTGTGGCCTGTCTGACAGGGATTGGGGTGGAAAAGTTGGGAAGTCTTATTGTGACACTAATCTATTGTGTAATATTTAAGACAGATACCTTCTTGTAGATGTGTATGACTTAATGGATTCTCCTCCAACCAACATCTTCTATAAGGGTAAACTACCTATGAGAATTGACTTTTGATTTTTGTCTACTAGAACACGAGAGGCTTTGGTCCATGTTGTTCCTTTTGACACCTCTGATCATGTGACTGTGGCAGTTTCCCTAGGGGAACAGGGTTTTAGCATGGGAAGAGGTTTCTGGAAGTTGAATTCATCTCTGCTGCAAGTTGATCTTTGCAGGCAGGAGATTTTATTTTTTGGGAAGCTAGACATGATATATGGTTCCTTTATGGCAGCCCAGTGGGTTGGTGGGAACACACCAAATCAGGGATGAACGAGTTATTTATTTATTTCCTTTTCTGTTAAACAGGTTAAAGGGCAGTACCTGACTTATTTGGGATTGCGGGATAATTTATTACGGCTACTTTCTCTTCTGAGAACTACGGGGTCAGCTGCTTGTTTGCAGACCCTCTCTGAGGTGAAGAGCCAGATGTAAGAGTATTTGTTAGGGAGGGAAAAATCAATGGCACATAGACAAAAATATGATACCCAAGGGATAACTCGTCAGGGTAATCCCATTGAAGAACACTCCAGGATGGCTGATCAGTAGATTATGACAGCTCTGGAAGATGCAGATGGGAAGCATGTTCATGATCTGCCTGCTCTGGAGTCGGTGGTTCATAACTACATCAGACAGAGGTTTCAGGTTGGGAGTACCCAGAGGTCGAGACGACCTTTTGGACTCAGTTAGTGCCACATATCGCATCACTACAGGCTAGCTGCTTCTGGAGCCCATTACAGTGATTGAGGTACAAACTGCTATTAGACAACTTTCCCAACATACTTCCCAGGGGTGATGGTCTTCCTAATGAGTTTATAAAACTTTTGTGAACAACTGGCCTCCCATTCTGACTGAGGTTTTTTTTCTCTATGGGAGGAATACAGACTGGGACATAGTATGGCGGAAGGGATTATGTTTTTTTTATTTAAGAAAAATGACAGTATGGATCTCCATAATTGGAGACCTTTGAGTTTACTAAATTCGGACTACAAAATATTGGCCAAAGTCTTGACAGTCCAACTTTCGAAAATGGCACATGGCATGATTTTTAAGAAACAGACTTGTGCTATTCCAGGGAGAAACATCAAGAACAATCTCATACTCCTTAGGGAGGTTGTGGAGCAGAGTATGATGGGGCACCTGGATGGCTGCACTTTATCTGTGGATCAGGAGACAGCTTCTGATGCTGTCAAACAGGACTATTTGTGGGATTGTCTTGCTGCATATGGTGTTCCAGAGGATTTTGTGTCATTGCTGAAAGTATTGTATAAAGAAGCGATGGTTAGACCTTTGGTGAATGGGCATTTGGGCCCCGCGTATCTCAAGAATGGGGTATGACAGGGCGCCCTCTCATGCCTGTTATATGTCTTTGCTTTGGATCCTCTCCTATGTTGTTTTGCAGGCCATGTCGGTTTCTCCTATACATACTTCACAGGGAGAGGATATTGTAACTGTCACTGCTTATGCTGATGACTGTACTATTTGTGTACAGGATGTCTCCTCGGGGAAGCAGGTTCTTGGGATTTTGAGAAATATCAGGAATTATGGGTATCAAGCTTAATACTACCAAGAGTCAAGCTCTAGCACTAGGTAGGGCCTTTAGTTTCTGATTTTGCTATACCCATGTCTGCACAGAAGATAAAAATATTGGGGTATGGTTCGAATACAGTGGTGATACCAAGTAACTGGATT
The DNA here is from genome assembly GCA_016271365.2 of Neoceratodus forsteri. Taxonomy (NCBI): domain Eukaryota; kingdom Metazoa; phylum Chordata; order Ceratodontiformes; family Ceratodontidae; genus Neoceratodus; species Neoceratodus forsteri. Next base: position 626,465,027 of record JADMNL010000023.1, on the reverse strand, counting down.
TAGTTTATGATGTAGCTTGTGTGAAGGTTTTGAAATGGAAGGCATGGAAAAGCGACACAGAAAAAAGCATGTTTATTTAGCTAAAACATATTTATTACCTTTGTTTTTATATTTCACATGTTTTCCATTATCTTTTACTATGCACACTAAGGTTTTGGGTTTATTCTTCAAGTTTCTCTGGGGTAGTCATTTGAACCCTATCAAAGAAGTCATACATATTGTGTCTGGTAAGATGGAGGTTTAAACATGGTACAGCCCTAGTTTTCTATTTGGACATTTTTTTCACCAGTCTTTATCCTTTATTGTTGGACGGGACATGGTTGGGACTCAATTTATTTTTTTTATTTATTTTATTTATTTGAGTCAAGGATTACAACGTACCTTTGAGCCAGGGCTCTTTTACAAAGGTTCCATGTCAGTGAGTACAGGCATACAGTTTCAATTACAGTATAGAACAATCAGTAACACTGATGGTCGTAACATGTTATTACAAGGATTACTACATGAAACACAGGGAAGTGTACACAAACAGGGGAAAAGGAGAAATGAGAGGTGGGGAAAGGAGAGGGCAGGGAGGGTGAGACAGGGGCAGGGGTATAACAGCCTAGGGGACTTTGTCAAGGACGGACAGGAGAAAGTGCATCAGATGGGTTGTGGTGGAGGCAAGTACTAGGTGGAGGGTCAAGAACAGGAAGCAGAAAACAAAGCTTCAGCTATGTCTTGGTGGAAACAGGGAGTTCTTACTGCCTGGGTGTGGGGGAAATGGTATAGGGAGGAAACCCTGCTTCCTGGGTATGTGCAGCTTTGTTTGAAATATATCAGATTGTGGAAGATCCAAGTGATGTGGATTCTGACAGTTTCCAGGAAAGTATTTAATGCTGTGATAGTACAGAGCTGTTATTTTGAGGAACCTGTTTTTAAAATTGGACCTACTATTGATGTGACATCTTTGCCGAACAGTATGTTAGAAGCTAGAATACCACAGAAGTTGCAAGACACTTTGTGGCTTTGTGGGCATGAGAAGTTAAATGTTTGTGGAAACCACAAACATAAGCAGGTGCAGGATCGTATGTGTGAGTTTTTAGGTTGTTTGCAGCAACCTGAAACCATGCGGCACCTTTTTTTCGATTACATATATATATACAAGGGTTTTGGGCACAGCCGGATAATTTTTGGAACACCAGTAGGTTTGCTAAGATGACATATGACACTGTCATTTATGGTCATCTCTCTGCATTATGGACTGATTGGCACAAGAGTATAGTGTATGCTATTTTTGCTTGTCTGAAATGGGCTATCTGGCATGTTAGATGCCAGAGGGTCCTGAATCAACAAGGTGTCACTATACAAAATGTTCTTTTTATTGTACAGTCCGAATTGGATGCCTTATATCAGGTGGAACTGGTTCATTGGAGTACTTCATTGTGTGCCAAGCTGTGGAGAGGAATTGACTGGGTGGGATGAAGTTGTACTGTGCTTTAAACACTATTCTGAAGTGCTGGTTTATTTGTTAATACTGTTTTCTTAAGTTTTTCCTTTTGTGTGTTGATTTTTTGAATTATTAATTGTTTATTATTCTTTCTGTTCTGTTTTGAATGTCAATAAAAATTTCCCCTACTCTTTTACATGGGGCGCTGTCTTTCTGTTGGAGGAGCATGGTCTCCAGTCCTGGATGAACCAAGGAGGTGGCAGGATGTGTTCCTGTTATTCAGCTTGGGGACCAGTATTTTGTGTGAGCAACCAGATGATTTAGACACTGAAGATAAAATGGTTTCGGTTGAGAACTTGAGCCTATGGGGTTCTCCCTATTGAAGTCATATCTACTATTTTGGACAATATTGCTGTTATGAAGACCTTTGCTGCAGGCAAACTTCGTTTGCAAATGGTTGGATGAGAAAAGAAACAACTTCTAGCTATGCTAGCTGATGCTGAACCGGAGTTTTTACTCACAAGAAGAACTGGAGGAGGATAAAAATGTAAGCGTTCAGCTGAGTCCACAGGCAGTGGCTGGAAAAATTGTTATCCAGCTGACAGATATTTTAGCCCCAGGCATTGGAGTTCAGATGTGGTAGAGGTGCGAAGGATGTGATTCTGTCTTCTGAGATTTCTTCAGACGATATTCTGTCAATGGATAGGTGGGCTCAGGCAATACCTTGAAGCAGGCTGGATGGATCTTTCAGGAGGGCTGTTGGATTCCTGACTCTGCAATTCCTATCCAGGGTCGCTGAATTGGAGAAGGAGCACAATTGTTTGCAATGGAGGCGATCTTATCACCGGAGCATGTACCAGATGAAGCTCTACATAATGGGGCAGTGGATAGTCTTCCTGAGATGGAAGGGTCCAGAACACGGTATCTGTGCCAGACACTGGTAACATTGATGGGTGCAGCTGCAGTCTGAAATGGAAGCTTCTCACTCTGCCTGTCCATTTGTGGTTCCTGGAACAGCTCAGGCTCTCTGAAATGCAGAATCCAGATAAGGTACCGAATATTTCTCCATCTGATGTTACTGTGGGGCTGAATGGGGAGGGTGGCAAAGACCTTCTGAGAGGTTCCTTTCCAGGATGACTCTACTGCTGACAGTGATAAACAGATGCCTAGCTATGCAAATCTTTTCATAAACCTGCTGAATCAGCTAAAAGAAGATTTGCTGTCGCATTTGTTTTAAAGGGTATCAGTAAAAGCCTGGCTATATTGTTTGTAGGCAAGTCTTTGTTGCTTGACTCAATGCATTTACCTGCAGAGGTATCTGCTTTTATACATGCACCTGGGGACAGTAATTATGATGTGAGTTTTGCTCTGCTGCATCTCTGGATATGTTTTGGAAACTTTATTATACTGTCAAAGACTTTCCGAGTGGACAGGTTTTTATACAATCCTGTTATGAAACCCTCAGTCAAAACTGTTATGATCTTGTTTCACAATGAGGGGTGTGAGTGAATGACTTTATTTTTGGCTGGAAAAATGTGCAGTTATACAGGGCAATCCAAACCCCATAATGGATGACAATGGGTTCTGGACTGGGGGTTGGATTTTCAGGATACAGCTTCAACACACTGACAAGGGTATTAGACATATTCCAACATCGTTTTCTTGGGGTAGAGATCGAGGCATTTTATTTTTACCCTGGCCAGCCAAAGAGCTGTTATAAATGTGGGTCACTGTCTCACCTTAACTCTGATTGTATGCAGATTCAGTGTTTTCATTGTGGGGAACTGGGACACACAGCTAATCTGTGCACTATCCCTCCCATCTGTAACCTTTGTGGGGACAATGAACATTCATTCAGATCCTGTCCATGGGCTGCCCACAATTTGGAGGATTCCTTGGAACAGGAATTTTATTTACATAGAGCCAAAAGAGGGTTTTGCATGGAGAGACTCCCCCACCTTCTCGCCCACAGAGGCCTGAAACCCATGACATTACAGAATCTGTTATATCTTCACCCGAAATGAATGTCCCTGCCTCCGGGCTGGAACCTGTTGTGGAAATTGTTACTCAGGCCACTGTTCCTGTACATGAGAATGTTATGCCCCCACCACCACCACCCTCTACCCCACTGCCTTCCTCCCTTGTCTTGAGCACCTAGCTATGCCTTCAGAAGAATATCAGGTGGGGACCAAAGGCCCAAAAGGCTCCCGAAGAAAACCTCCCACTTTTTCTCCTGCCAGTGAGGTCCCAGTCCATAACACCTATGAGGTGCTACAGAGCTGGAGTGATCAGATGGAGGATACGGACTCAGATACCTCCTCAATCTCTTCCTTAACTGGCTTACCAAAGATGGTACACGGTCATCTGTTATACAGCAGCCTGTGGGAAGGCCAGTCAGGGTTACCAGAGCAAGTCTGAAGAAACAAGGACTTACTTAAAACTCATATCAGGTACCTTTTCAGCATGCGACCTTAATGTGACAGCATCAAGTCAGATATTAAGAGGCATAATATTTTTTATGTTTTACAACATTTACAGTAAGATTTTTTTGTTACAGGATACTAGGTTGAGGACTGTTGATGATTTAGAAATGGTTAAAACTGCTTGGTTTGTGACAGATTCTTATTGGTCACTCAGGGAGGATCTTCGTAGTGGTCTGGGAATCTGTGTCACTAACCCTGGGATTATAGTATATAAATTAGTGGATATATCCCTGGGAGAGCCATGTTTTGGATGTTGGTTTTGAGGGATTACTTATAGGGTTTTAATATCTATGCCCCTCAAACAAAGGCACTCAGAGTACAATTATTGGGGTTGCTACAGCCGTTTTGTGCACCACTAAACAGATTTTGTTTGGTGGAGACTTTAACATAGTCTTTTAGATTCAGATATCAACGCTGTAAAGTAAAACATATAGTGATACCTCTTTTTGCAGAAATTGCTTCAACAGAATGGTTTGAAGGATACAGGCCGTTTGTCCCCAGGCCTGAACATACATTTTAAGGAACCTTTTAAAATAAGTTTTATTTCCATGGTCATGCAAAGATTGTGGGGGGCCACTAGACTACCATGGAAATGCACTTTAATTTAAAAGATAACGAGGTAGGAGTCATGCAGGTGGGTGGGGACCACTAGACTACCAGGGATGTTATGTTTAATTCGATTGTGAATGGGTCAGGAGCATATCTCTCAACTGTCCATGATTATCAGGGATGTCCTTGAATTTTCCTCACAATATTACTCTGTCCCTCCTCACAGTTGTGTTTCCGTAGCTACACAGTGGAAATCGTAAGCACAAACTAATGTCAAGCATCAAAGTTACAGACTTGTTCTTCATTAGAAACTACATTTTGCACTAAGTCCCATATTCTACTGGCTGTCTGGGTGGATATCTCTACTTTTGAAGATGTGTCCCTGATTGTGGTCCTTTGTACCTGATTTGTTTAAGCCTTGTCCCTGATTCAGGAGGCAAGGTGTTGTGGGGTATGTATGCACCGATTGTGCCTGGCAGCACACAGTTCCTGCTGCTTCCAGACTGTATTTCTATTCCGACCAACAGAGGATGCTGTGGGTATGCCTTGGCCTGCAGTGTCCAACCTGTACTTCTATTCTGACCAAAAGGGGGAGCTTTGTGCTCCGTGCAGTAGCACTGGGAAAACTGCATGGTACTGTATGCTAAGCAGCACTTAGTGAGATGTAAATGTACCTGTTTGCCCATGGATTACCTAAGTAGGCTAATTTGCATGGGAGCTTTGAATATAGCTCCCGTTTGCCTAGGCTAACCAGTTTGCACGGCCAATGTGTAGCACTGTGCAATCAGGGTTAGCCCTGGGCAAACCTCACTTCAGCATAGCACACTAAGCACAGTTCTGCAGTGTGTGGCTTACATTGTTGTTTGCAGTCATACCTCTCAACTGTCCCTGTTTTACCTCAAAACTTTACTCTGTCCTTCCTACAAATTGTGTTTCCATGACCAAACAGTGGAAGTTGTCAGCATAACATAATGTCAGACATTAATGTTACAGGTGTGTTCTTCCTTAGAAAATGCATTTTACACTACACCACTTATTCTACCAGCTTCCTGAGTGGATATCACCAATTTTTGAGGTGTGTCCCTGATTTGAAACCTTTCTCCGTGATTTGTTAAGCCTTGTCCCTGATTTATGAGGCAGGAGATTAAAAGGTGTGTTTGCGGTGGATGTGAGACATCTCTCTGCAATCACACACGATGTTCTTCACCTGCAATACTGGCTTGCTACAGAGTCTAATGAGCTGCAGTTGCAGTTTGCTCTTCCCTGTTGCTATACTCAGTGCTGTCTTATTCCCGGGCTATTTTTGCCTTGCACTCCCAGACCAGTTTGCCTGGCTTCCTTAGACTGCTATATTCAGCAGGAATAGTACCAGGATATTTCCTTTTGAATATAGCTTGCTTTGTGCTCAGGGCTAAGTTTGCCTGCCTGGCAGTGCTAATTTAGCCCCGGGGCAAAGTTTTGAATATCTGGCCCCTAGTGTCCTAATGCCCTTAATGGACCATCCAACATCCTTAAGTCTGCAGCCATCCAGACAAATAAGAGTATTGTCCCAGAGTGGCATAAGCGTAAGTGTAACATGTTCTACTTTTTTAGCTTATTAAATTTTGTACATGCTAACAGAGATCTGTAGGGATGGGTGATTTTCAACCATAATAGCATGGAATAAAAAATAGGTCAGTTAAAGCTAAAGAGGCAGCCAGATCTTTTTCTACTGTAACCCAAAGAGGAGTATTTAAGTGACCATGGGGAATGAACCAATTAGCAGCCTGTTTTAATTTATAGGCCCAGAAATAGCCTTGCCACCAGGGAAGAGCAAACTCTCCATCTCATAATGGTGCATTTAGTTTCATCTTGGACAATCTGGAAGGTTTGCCATTCCAGAGAAACTGAGAAGTGATTTTCTCATTCTTTTTAAACCAAACTCTTGAGATATTAGCAGGAAAATCATTAAAAAATAAAATATTTTTTGAGCTAAGACCATTTTAATAGCGTTTATCTTACCCGACACGGACAAATGCAATTTAGACCATCTGTCTAGATCCTCCTCATATCATTTATCAGTTTTGACAAGTTAAAATGCAGATTTTATCAAGGTATCAAAATATTAATACCTACAGTACAAGTCACATTAAACTGTTCCTCCAATGAGATGTTTTAGCATTTCTGATTGAGTTGCATAAGTGTTGCTGGATCAAGTACAAAACCCTGTACAAACTGTTTCTTAAGAGTTAAAATTCAGTTTTGCATTGCGTTGTGACTGGACTGCTGATGCATTCAAATGAGTTGCAAAACATTTTACAAACACTGTTCTTGAACTGGTTAAAGCACTGAAAAACAATGCAATATGAGTTGACAATGCATTGCCAACTGTAAAAACAATGGTAGACCAACTCATTGGTGGAACAATTTAATGTGACTTGTATTGTAGGTAGAAGAGGCCATCAGCTGGCCATAATATGCTTGTGTCTTTTTTCAGACTCTCTAGTTCTGTTGAAGGACTACTAAGCCAGAGTCACTCTGATTTTGACTAGTCAACATATAACCCTGAAATAGCACCAAAATTATGTAGAAGAACCTTTATATTCTGGAGCGAGAAGGACGGCTGAGTTAGAGTTAGTAAAATATTATCAGCAAAAGCAAACACTTCGTTGACGTATTTACCAGTCTGGACCCCAGAGATTTTATCATACAGCATTATTCTCTGATAAGAGGTTCAATAGATAAGACAAACAACAAAGGTGATGATGGGCAACTTGTCTGGAACCTCTGTATAAAGGAAGGGAGGACCTAAGCAATTGGTAATGATGCAGGCCCTAGCGCTGTTGTATAGCATCTGTATCCATCTCACAATCCCTAGGCCTAGGTTGTTGGCTGATGAAACATTATATAAATAATTTCATTTCAGGGAATCAAATGCCTTACCAATGTCCAAGGATATAGCAATTGTTGGGTTGTTGAATTTATCTATAACCTTCATAGCCCAAATTACTGAAAACAGTCTACGCATGTTATCAGCAGTTTGTCTCCCCTTCATGAAATCTACTTGCTCCTTGCCTATTAAATTATTAAGTACTTTTGAGAGTCTTGTGGCTAAAATCTTGGCCAGTATCTTATAATCAAATTTAGTAGCAATATTGGTCTATAATCACCACAATCTAAGCCATCTTTACCTTTTTTTTGTTAAATAGGCAAATACATGCCTCATTCATAGAATCAGGTAGAGAGCCATCAGAAGGAAGATAAAAATGCATTAAGTAAATGTGGGGCAATAGTGGTATTTAGGTTTTATGGAATTGGATGGCAGTCCATCTGGTCCAGGGATTTCCCTTTGGGGGAATTGGTAATAGCATCTGAAATTTCCTGAAGAGCAATAGATTCATTCAGCGATTGCCTTTAAGAAATAGATAATGAAGGTAGTTTTGTTTTGGCAAGGAAGTTTTTAATAGGGTCTATTCCTACCAAAACTTAGATTTATATAGATTGGCATAGCATTCTTTAAATCTATAATTTAGCTCCCTTAGGTTATGTGTGATATTTCCCTGTTTGTCTTTAACTTGCTTTATTATATTTTGATTTCTCAATTGATGGGATAAACATTTCCCTGCTTTGTCCCCAGCTTCCCAATATTTTTGTTTGACTCTTAATAATGAATACCCAATCTTGGAGGACTGAAGTCTATTGAGCTCATATTTTGGCCCTAGGATTTTGTACAATAATTATTTTTTGTTCAGTGGATTCTGTTTTAATTCTGATAATACTTTACCCAGATTATCCTCTATCTTTTGTTTAAGTCTTTAAGCTTTTCCTTTTTCCTTCTTGAAGCAAAGCTAATAATTCCCCCAACCCCCATATAGGCCTTGAAGGTATCCCAAACCACTTTACTTGAGACTTCCCCATAGTTGTTAACTTGAAAAAAGAGAAGGGCTTCTTTCTGCAGACACTTTTTGAACTCTAAATCATACAGAAGGGAGATATTAAATGTCAACGTATTAGATTTTTCTGTGTTATTGTCAAAAAAAAAACAGCAGCCTTCAGAAGACTATGGTTACAAATGAGCATATTTTCATACCCTGTATGTGCTAGTTTGTTACAGAGGCTTACAGGCATGAAAATATAATCCAGCCTGCTTAGTATACCATGCCTGGCTGAAAGGAGGGAGAAGTCTCTCCCACTGGGATGGGTCATTTCCAAACACCACAAAGTCTAAATCACCAACTAAATTGTGAAGGACTTTTGGGTGGCTGAAAATACCTGTAGACTTAGGGGCTGATCTATCTAAAGGGATCTGTGGTTGCATTAAAGCCACCACCCAATATGATATCATAGGTCCCTAAGTTCACTAAAACATAACAACTAATGGAAAAAATCCTTCTGTTTTGAATTAGGGACATAGATACTACACAGTGTCACATTTCTACCATAGAGGCTCCCCAGCAGAACTTGATATCTACCTTCAGTATCTGACAAATAGTCATGTTTGGCAAAATTGACCCCTTTCCTAATTAATATAGCCACACCCCTTTTTTGAAGAAAAGCAGATGTGATCCACAGAGGCTACCCAGCTACGTGCTAATTTGTTAGCTTCTACTGGCAGTAGATGTATTTCTTGTAACATTGCTATATCAGCCTTATGTTTGTTCAGATGGTTTAAAACGCTATATCTTTTAATAGGAGATCCCATACCTTGTGCATTATGCATAACTATATTAACATTACTCATAATATCAAGTTTAAGGAAAAAATGTCAAATAACACTAAACAGATAAACAGAACTATGAACTAAGTTTAAAATTAAATAAACCCCAAACTAAAGATAAACTGTAAATGAACTAACAGGATAGCCACTATCTAAAACAAGCAAAACAGATAAGATTAATAACAAATATAGAATGTCAATAAAGGTGAAAAATTAGCACCCAGTTACTCAGAGAGATACACGTACACACACACACACACACACACACACCTGCAACTACACACACAACACTTGGATGAGTCAGACGTGTATACTTCCTCTGAGAACAAGCCTCAAAGAAAAACATATGACTTTAAGACAGCTAATTCACAATTCCCGTATTTATCAATTGCAGTTTAAAGGTTCATTGCTACAGAATGAAGCTCTGATCTTGTCAAAAAATTATTGCTGCTAGTAGCAAAGAATCATCTACTAAAAAAAAATCTCTTTTTTACCATTTTTTTCCTTTTAAAAAAAAAGATGATTAAACAGCATATGCGAGGGGCAAGAAGGCAGCAAAAGACAAACTAAAAGTAAGACCCGCAGGTCTCAAAATATTAACAAACAGAGCTTGAATTCCCACACATATCACTTCTTACCTTGCCTGCGATACAATCCAATAGAGAGGGCCCACCAATAAAATCAATACTGGAGTCAGATTTACAGCCACATTTCCCTGAAAACAGGGCAGGATCATTAGGTGAGAGGGGTATAAGTGTGGAGAGTAAGATCATAAACAGCTCAAATAACTGATCCATAATTTAAACCACCAAAGAGATCTAATGAGCATATTATATTACACTACCCTGCTACAATGACTCCATTAGGAAAGTAGGCACTAGAGCTGATTGTACAGGCTTAGATAGTGCAAGAAAAGAAGCTCACAGCATTGAAAGAAAAAGTTAAATCAGATGGGAGGAAATTTCTATTACTGCCTACCAGCCTCAGACAACAGCACCATTCAAATGATAGGAAAAGACATAGGACACCAGTAACTATCAGGAAAATGGTGGGACATGTGTATTATCTTATAAAAGCTTATTTTCCTTGGTATACCGAATACAAAGCAACTAGCAGCACAAGTTGAAATCTGAGCAAACACTTTGCATGCACACCACAGGTGTGGCATGCGAAGCTCAGAGTTAATGGTAGCCTGATTCATCATGCTCCCATTGTTCATGATTTCGAACATTAAAAAAGTGTTTTCAGGGTTCATCTGGTAATTTTTCATTTACGGTATCTATCGGCATCTTTAACAGTGTTCGTGGAGCAAGTTTGAACTTAATCAATACATTTTGGAGGTGTGAGGAACTTACTTCTCAGTGCCCTATGGTCATTTTGAAATCCATTTGACAGCTGACAGGTCCCGGTCATGGCTATGGGGCAGAGCGGGGTCTCCCCACCACATTATAATGCCTCTTCTAAGGGGAAAAATGCTGGATTCACAAATGGTCAGTCAACCTCTAAAAATAAATTTAATTGCACTGTAATAGGTGAAGCTGCATCCTTTCATATGTGAGAAAATTCAGCCCATCAGCCAGCAAAGCAAAGTCAGCAGCAGTAGCCTTGTCAGCATGGTGTTGACTCACATATCCTGCAGGGTCAGTTGCATTGGCTGTTACAGTGCACATCTCCCCAGCCCCTACACTGTCTGAGCAGCCCCAATATGTTTCCTTTATGTGTGCACACAAGCAAACATAAAAAGAACAGTCTCTGGTCAGAGTCAAAATGGCTACTGATGCAGTAGTACTGATGTAATGTAACAGACATTAATTGCATTGTGAAATAAATAACTGGAAAGGACCAGGTCCACCATGTGAGGTGCAGCAATTTGGAAGCAAAGTTGCAGTGAATGAGCATGGTACATTTAGCACCTGGATTTGATTCTGACAATTTCAACTTGCGTTCTGAAATCCTGAGCAAGTCAATTAAATGTAGTGGTCCTGGGCTACCCCAGTAAATTGACTTTGTACCCAATGGGCTACCCAGTTAGTAAGAGTAAAGAAAATTACAAGATCTCAATAGTGCCTAGACTACTAAAGGCTAAAGTTTGGGCAGCAGTGCTAGTACAGTCATTGGTTGGGTTTATATGCGTTTTATGCAGAAATGCAGTATATTATTATTTAAAGAGTTCTCTGTGTCCTTTTCTACCCTCTGCAAGGAGTGAATGAGACAGTATGGGGAAGGTGGTGCCACCCAGGTCTGTTTGTGGTGTGGGTGGTGTCCGGCAGCAGTGGCTGAGCTGCCTTTCAAAGCAATCCAAGCAAGACGCACTTTTGCAGCATATTGATGCAGCTATAGAGCTAAGTGGTTAGAGCATAGAACTGTGACCCTGTACACCCAGCAGACATGCCTCTCTGTGCCTGGTTCTTTCAAGGGTTGCATGAAAAGTCAAGTTTCCACCCTAAAGATCTCTACAAGCAATTTTTTTAAACTAGTTTTTAATCAATCAATCAATCAATCAATCAAGACTTTATTTATCCAGGCAAACACCATAGAGCAAGCTCATTTACAAGGTGTGCCTGTGCCTCAAAAGGTCAAAGAGTAATACATTTATGTACAGATAATGAATAAACATAATTATACAATAACAGAAAAAAATACACACAGAGCAATAGCAAATAGGTCCAGGAAATGGGTTAACAAGGTTCAGGAGAGAGGTATGAGCAAGGGGAATGAAGAATTCTCAATCAGCACGGCATAGCATAGGACAAGACATAGGATACAAACTTAAGGGGTGGATGGCAGGGAGCAGACATGGGGAGGAATACAGAACAGCAGCTGTTCTAAGAGGGGTGCTAGGGTAGAGGGGCTGGGGACAACATATTGTATGAGTCAGAGGGTAAAAGGGCAATGGATTAGAAGTAAAGTTGGGAAATATTAGTTGAATCAACCTAGGTGCCGGGATTAGGTGGTGATGTAGAGGCAGGGTAAGCAGTAGGCCCCTAACATGCTAAGAGTGGAAACAGTTGCATAGCTCCTTAATCACCTTGTCATACAAGGTCTTGAAGAAGGTAAGATTAACGGTGAGGCTCAGTTTCATAGATTTCTGTAATTTGTTCCAGAGTGAGGGCAACACAAAGACTATGGCCACTCTTCTGAAACATGTATTGGCCCTAAGTACATTGAGTAAAATCGAAAGTAACTTCTCAATGCATAGTTGCCTAGTACGCATAACGGCAGATGGTCGTAGATATATTGGGGTAATTTGTTGGTTATAGCTCTGTAAGTCTAGAGCTGCATTTCTATTCCATCTGTACTGGAGGAGATCCACCCACAGCTGTGTATAAGGAGCAGTGGTGAGTGGTAAGGGTAGGCCAGTTATGAATCTCAAGGCTCTGTGGTACAGGGTGTCCAGTTTAGCAAGACAGGAGACAGTGCACTGACTATAAATGAAATCAGCATAGTCAATTAGGGAGAGGAACGTGGATTGAACTAATTGCATCTTGGCATCTTTGGTCAGGAGGCAGTTTATCCTAAAGAAAAGACCAAGCCTCTGCCTCAACTTTTTCAGCAGATCCTTGACATGATCCATGAAGGAGAGTCTATGGTCTAGCCAGACCCCCAGGTACTTGAATTTCGTAACAAATTCCAAACTTTGTCCCAACAAACTGTTTATAGGAGGTAGGGAACTGATGATGGCAAGGTACGCCGTATGAATAGCCAGTGAAAACAGCATTGCTTTTGTTTTTTTGGCATTGAGTAATAATTTTTAATTTAGGAGCTGATTCTGCAGCAGGTTGAATTCTGTTTGCAAATTTCCACAGGCAGCTTCTGGAGTTGGATGGCTTAGGTACAGCACCGTATAACCTGCAATACCAACATCAATATTGTTTATGTAGATTGCAAACAATAGAGGCCCTAGGATGGATCCTGTGAGTACGCCTCTTTTAGTGGTTTGAGTGGGAGAGCTCCTCTTCAGTCTGACCTGCTGAAGCATATCTGTAAGGTAATTATTGAACCAGCACAAAGAGGTCGGGTCCAGACCCATCATTTTAGGGTGGAAAGAAGCAGGCAATGGTCAACAGTGTCAAAGGCCTTGCTAAGGTCCAGGAACACAGCACATACAAAGTTTCTATTCTCCAGATCTCATTGCCAATCATCAGTCACTTTGGCCAGAGCCATAATGGTGCTGTGTTTAGCTCTGAAACCAGACTGCATAGGGTTTAGAAGGTTCTTGTTATCTAGGTACTGTAGGTTCTCAACTGAGCATTCACAATTTTTTCCAGCAGTTTAGACAATATTGGGAGGAGTAATATTGGCCTGTAATTGTTTAGATCACAGGGGTCCCCTGATTTAAACAAAGAATGACATGGGCAGTTTTCCATTGGTGTGGAAGAGTCCCCTGGGACAAGGACAAGTTAAATAGGTGTGTGATTGGTACAGCTAGGACATGGTATTCAATCTTTCAGAAGTAGGGGTCGAGAGAGTCAGCACTAGTGCTTTTCTTAGTGTCCAACTGTAGAAGGAGATCTTCAACCTCTTTTAATGAAGCAGGAGAGAATGAGAGGACCACATTAGTAGTACTAGGTTCAGGAATCTGTGCACAAATCTGGGCGCATAACACGCATGCTGGTGAGTTGTCGAATGCTAGGCCTGCCATAGCAAAGTGGTCATTGAAGGCCTGGAGAATCTCCTTTCTATCATTGATAGTAACATTGTCAGAGATCATTTTCAAGGGAGTACAGTTCCAGATGTATGACCAGACAGTTCTTTGGTTGTGGACCAAAATTTAGTTAGGCACATTGTGGCAGAGTCAAGTTCAAAATGGTAAAGTTGCCTTAGCCTTTCTAACCAACTTGGTGCAGAAGTTGCTAGCCTTCCTGAAATGGCACCAATCCTCAGCTCTTTTGATTTGTGAGCTATTTTCCAGAGTTTATCTCTCTCTAGTAATGCAGCCTTGAGTTCAGCAGAGAACCAACTGCAGGTTCTGGTCTTGACATGGCTTTACCAAGGGAGCATGATTATTAGGGCACAAGACACAATTTCATGAAAATGTCATATGCCATACTGGCCAATTTGGCTAGGTAAAACTTCTGCCAGTGTACAGAAGATTTTAGCTAATCGATGTAAACAAATAGGTCAAAGTTGCATCTGGACCTTCTAGTGGAGAACTCAGATGTGGGGGATTCGAGTCAGATCTTATACCAGTGATGAAGCAGTGATTGCTGACATCTGAGGAGAATATTCCAGCATGAGAAAGGACTGTGGCTTACTTACAAGAAAGACATCCAATAGGGTGCTATTCATGGGGTTTTTCTTGTTAGGGACGCGTTGGTTCTTCAATAAGTTGTGTGAGCCCATGGAGTCACAGAAGGATTTGAGAGGCAATGAGGTGACCAGATAGTGTAATTGAGATCCCTAGAATAATTGTTTCAAGGGTCTCATGTCCCATGATAGTTGATAAGTGATACAGGAGCTAGGACCCAGCAGATGGAGGCCTGTAGCACCCTATGACCTGAATAGCCATTGAAAGGGATGTTTCAACCTTAAGGGGCAGACATTTGAAGCCGTTTGCAGTAGAGGAGTCAAGAGTAGTGACCATATATTTGTCCTTGACATAAATGGCTACCCCACCACCCCTAGCCTGCCTGTCAGCCCTAAACAGCCAGTAGTTAGGGATGTTAACCTCCCTGTCAGGGGTAGAGAGTCTGAGCTAGAATTCTGAGACTACCAGCACATCTGGCTCGGTGTGAATGACCCAGGTCTGGATTGAGGTGAACTTTGTTAAGAGACTACAAATATTAACATGCATAAAACTCATTCCTCTAAGCCTTGTAAGGTCAGATGGAGATAGGAGGGCTTCTTTAGGACCAGGGTTAAGTTCAATATTGCCTGAGCACAATAAGAGGAGAAGCACAATTTTCCTTAAGGCAGTCATAGATAATCTGAATGCTCTAGTCCTTCATGACTACTTGGGATGTCAGAACGAGAGTACTGGGTCCTGCTTTTTGCGCTTGTGCTGTCCTAAAGATGCAAAGACTAAAACCCACACCACGTGGCACCAGTGGTATTATTACTGGGGATAGGAGGTACTCCTGTATAGGTAGGAGCACAAGTTCCACCCCCAGAAGATACCTCAGACTGATGCAATTGGGGAAGCACAGGGTACAGCAAAAAGCTATGAGACAGGTTGCTATATAAATAGCACTGGGACAGAGGGCCTGACTCCTGGAATTATTTTGCCCAGGCGATATACTACATAAGGCACCAGCCATAGGATGGTGATGAGAAGAACCAAGTACCAGCCCTCATGGTGGCCTTAAAGTAAAAATAGTGTGCTATGACTTTGGCAGAGTGTTTTATCTTGTGGATATGCTTAGCGGCTTAGCTTAGTTTTAGATTGTCACCTTTACATGAAAATCAGAATCAAGTAGACATGCATTCATCACAGAAACCGTGTTTTCTAACATTTTAATGTGTGCCCAGAGCAGACCATTTTTGTATACAAGGCATGTAGAAAATACAAGAGACGTCTCAACATGCTTCACAGCAGATTTCTCCTCTCCCTGCACCACTTAGACTTTTGTCTCCAATAACACCACGTGAGTAGTAAAGGCTTTCACTTTTCAGTCTTTGTTCTGTATGGGTTTTAAGATAAAAGACCATTGATAGTTCCAAGCTGGCCTCTCCTGACTTCTCTGTGGTCTCTCCATTTTTACTGATCACAGATTTGTTAGGACCCATCTCCTGTATTCATTGCCCTCTGCCGCTTTTAGCCTTGTTCAAAATGCACTGTAATGATCAAATCTAGATTTAGTAGTTGCCGTATTGGTCCTTGCAAGAATAGATCCAGAAACAAATGATTTGATACCTTTTAATGGACCAACATAGATGTAACAACAAGAACAAAGTGCTCTAGCTTTCGGACCAACCAGTCCTTCTTCAGAAGCTCATGGCAGTTGTTTAGAAAAATCAATTTTCAAACAACTGCCGCCAGCACTGAAAACAGTAATCAGCAAGCACTGACATCTATGTTGATCGATGGGCTATCATCAATTCACTACTGAATCTGTAATAATCAAGTAATGTTCTAAAATGCACACTGTCAGTGTGCTGTAATTTTAGTATTTCTGAGTAAAAGAATTGTAGTTTTAATTATAGTTTCGGTTAGATTATAGAGTTTGTCTTCAACGTCTGCAGGGTTGTTAGCGCCACAATCTTAAATGTGCATTTTTTGCCTGATCGTTTCTTTTTAAACCCCAGATTTTTTTAAATTGTGCAGTGTGGAACATATTATGTGCAACATATGCAAGACTACACACATTTTCAGTGAAAAAGATGCTTTGAAAGAGAAGCTATTTGCAAAATTGTGCATTTTAAGAATCTTAAATTTTGCATTTTAAATAGGGCAGATGCTCTTACAAAATGTATTCAAATATATTTTACCAGGTAAACAAACAGGACTCATTTCCAGTTGTGATGACTGATAAAATATGCATGGGGTCTGTGTGAAGCAGAGTGGAGCTGATCTTATTTTTATATGCTCTTAATACTGTTAATGCTATTACACTTGATAAACCATCTATACCTTTAAAATTGTGACAGATAATCTCTCTCTTCGATATTTTGAGCCGATACCACTACCTTGAAAAAAACAATTCATTTGCAGCTTTCATGGACCCTCTGCCCATTCCTGTTTATGGTGGTTGGAATCACCTAGCAAGAGCCTAGAGTAGAGACAAATAGACACATTGGAGGCTGAGTGTCGGGTGTCAGCAGCGATGGCTGAAAAGGGCTGCTGTGATTAGAGGAAAGAGGAGCTGTAGAGGAAAAGACACCATAGGATGTGTTGGAACATGGATCATTCAAAGATCCAGAGACAGTTTTGAAGTAGCAAAACTAGGAACTCTAAAGATTTGTAAAATGAATCTAGTAGAAGTATAAAAGGGGATTCCCTGGATCTAACAGAATTTGCAGAACATGATGATTGAGATGGGACGGGGTAGAGAAAAGTGAGGCTACATGCCAGTCGGGATGGGGGAGAAGAGAGAGAGAATGAGTGGAAGCAAGGTGGCGATCAGGAAAAGGACTTTGTGTACTGTGGGAAGGGATTGAGATAGAAGTGGATCTAGGCAAGAAGGGGACAGAGGAGGGGATACAGACAGAGAAAGCAGACTGATTCTTCCACTGCATGTGCTTTAACTCCACTCGTACAAATCAAATAATTATGGTGCATTAGCAACTTTTTCCACTTCTCCTCCTATTCACTCTATGTCCCCACATAGCTTTTGCTATACAGCCATAAAATGGCAAGTTTTCAGAATGAATAAGACTTACACTTTGTGAAATCAAATAGAGCTTCTCAAATGAGAAAATGTGAAGCAATTTTTGGAAGCAAACCAGATTAAGGGTGACTGTAAAAGATCCATTTTCCAGTTGGTGGCTGGAACAGAAACCTTATTCCTGCTTAGAAACATTCTATATGAGTTGCTTGAAGAGTGCCTGAGATGCACCATTTCTCATCCAGCAGATACCAAAGATATCTGTGATTCTAGGGCCCTAAACACAGTCAGAATTTAATAGAGCAAATGACCACTTTGAATCACTCTTCTTACTTGCACCCTGTTGTGCTACACTTAAAGTGGTCACATCTTTTCCTGTGCCTTCACAATGGGCATTGCACTGATACAAAGAAAGGGGCATAGACCAGCATGCTAACAAAGCACTGTGCAATCTTATAGTGATCGTGAATAAATGCCTTGTAGTGCCTCTTACTGTAAGTAATTTGCCTTCAACTAGGCTATCATGAGTGATTGGTTAGCTCTGACAAAGATCTCTCAAAGTAACAAGAAATGTTAGGTTTGTGGAAGCTTATCTGCACTGCATTTTATCACAAGCTGTTGGCTACTCTGTAAGCTATTGAATCTCTTTTTTTATTGAAAAACTTTATTGCACTTTTAATAAATAAATACAAAAAGGAAACAACACAAGCACAGTAGAACAATGAAAGATATAAAAAAAAAACACAATGTCTACAACCCAACAAATAAAGAGCAACTATATAACAAGAAGCCCATACCCCCACCCATAATCTAGAGTGTAGC
Source organism: Neoceratodus forsteri (assembly GCA_016271365.2). Classification (NCBI taxonomy): domain Eukaryota; kingdom Metazoa; phylum Chordata; order Ceratodontiformes; family Ceratodontidae; genus Neoceratodus; species Neoceratodus forsteri. The sequence goes on along the minus strand of JADMNL010000023.1, from coordinate 626,446,784 downwards.
AAAACTAAAATGCAATATTAAAGAGGGGTACTTACATACAGACAAGATCTAAAACATTAAACACAATATACATACTAGATATGGATTCAGCAGAAGCAGTAATGAAAAGTCAAACTAAAAAGAATGACAAGTGTGGTTAGATGAGGGAGCCCTTTGTATCAAGTGGATAACAACAATAGAGTATGTAAGGGTTCCCAAGTCTTGTGATAAGCCTCCAAATCATCTGTCAGGCTGGTAAGGATTTTCTCCACCTTAAGGGCAAATAAGATTTCTTTATACCATTCCGCATATAAAGGTATCACGCCAGTGCTTTAAAAGGACTTTCTTAGGACATGTGGAGATTAATCCATATAATTTTTCTGTGTGCCCAAGAATTTATCTTTGTAAGCCGCCACTAAGCAGATGTCTGGAAAAAATGCTTGATCCAACCGCAATAAAGGATCTAATCTTGAGCGGATTGAGGCCCAAAAATGTGGAACAGCATCCCTTGAGGTGTCTGACAGTGACTACACAAATCAGAGGGCACCCTGCCAATTTGTATAATTTAGCAGGGGTATAAAACTTGTGTAACAATTGAAATTGCATAAAGTGATACCTATCATATTTAGCATATTTATATAGACAATGCTCTGATATCCTAAATATCTGTATCCCAGGAACACCCCATACCATGCTGCTCGGCTGTCAATCCCCAACCCTGCACATGTCCATGTCCAATAGGAAATGGCTGATGTCGGCCTCAGTGAAAGCCAAGAGATTAATACTTACTAAGTGGCGATCTACAACTGTCGCCACTTCCCAGTACTGGCTCACTTCAATAGAAAAGCTGGCATTAAATATCAGACTATCCTACCAGGTGAATCACCAACTAGGGAAGTTCCAAGCCCTTTGGTCTCCTTACTTACAACATGTGTCCTCCCACATTGGAACCCCTGATAACACCCCTCCCCCCAGAGTGTGGCACCCACCATAAATTACTCACATAGTGGGGGCCCACCAGATCAACGTACCACTATAAGTACCAATGTTAAAATCTACAGTATATACATGTTGTATACCAAAAGTCTACGTCCACCACAATGTTTGTCTATGTGGATGTATACTTTTCCAGTTATGTAGTTCTGTGTTGTTTATCTCAGTTGTACCCAAATGTTTATGTAATGTTATGCAACATATGAGTACATGATTTGCTGTCTGTAAACTGCAAAGATTTCAATAAAAGATTAACTGTAAAACATATTTATATAATTCTTGCCAAATAACAGACCAGTCATACATCCCTTGTGGAGCAGGGAAAGCTTGAGCCCAATAAACAGCTGTGCCTTGTGCCTTGTTGGGAAGTAAGGAATAAGATTCAGAATAGAAAAAGAAAACAGGGTGAGGAGAAAATACCCATTTCACTAAGGGTAGAATGTTTTGGCCATATTTATTGGACCACCGACCAGAACCAAAGCGGTAGAGCAATGAATGAGTAAGCAGCAAATATTTAAAACAATTCTTGTCAGGCACATTATAGCAATGTTGCACATCAGCATACTTAGAAGAACAACACTGGAAACAATACGGTCAACCAACTGGATGTCGGGATAAAGCTAAAAAGAGGAGATAAGAACCTTGCCTGCCACCTTAAAATTTAGATTACCCACAATAGGCTGAGATGTATCCGAATGGGATTGGTACAAGCAACTTGCAAAGTTGCCTGTGAACCCTAAACACAACTGCCATAGGTGTCCTGGAGGGGTGGTGGGTATTAGTAGTTGGCTAATGTAGCAAAGAGTCAATATTGATGTTTAGCTGTTTACACAAAAGAAAGTCAATATCCAACCATTAGGGGTACAGGAAAGCAAGAACTCGCCCAAAGTGTCCCGATACAATTGAAAAAACTGTACTACTATGGACAGGCAGACACTATAGATAAAAGTGAGGAAGGTAAAGTTCCCCATCAGTTTTAGGAGCTGTGAGCTTATGAAAGGCATGCTGAGGCACTTTACCATTCCAAACAAAATGAGAGATATGGCTATGTAGCCTAGTGAACTACACCTGAGGGACGAACACATTTAACATACCAAGAGGGTATAAAACCCTCAACAAGAGGTTCATTTTAACCATGTTAACTGTACCTCAGAGAGTAAGAGGAAGATGAGCCCAGCATACCAGGTCCTGTTTGATCTGAGCAAACAAAGAGTCCAAGTTGTGTTGTTTCAACTTTGCATGGAAAGTGCTCAGATAAATTCCCAAATATTTAAGTTTGTCAGGTACTACACTAGCCCAAGGTCATCACATCCACCTTAGTGGCCCAAACATTAAGCCATAGCCTCTGTTTTGTCAGCATTCAGCTTACAATTAGACAAAAGAACTGAAACTGTGTAAAATGTCCAACACTGCAGAAGGGAGGACCTAGGATGTAGTAAATGTAGGAGAATGTCATCCAGCGTACATGGATAATTTGAGCTACTGGGACCCATCCGTTAACCCAAATGACAGATATAGTATTAATTTTCCTGATTGGGGCTCAAGAAAAGATTAAATAAATACAGGAAAAGGGTCAGCCCTGCTGTGTACCTCATTGCAGGGTAACCACATCGAACATGCCCCATTACAAAACATCCGAGCAGTAATGTTGGTGTAAAGGACTTGGACACAGCTGGCAAATTCTGGAGAGATATGTAATTTCTCTAGAACCATAAATAAATAATCCCAAGAATTCATGATCAAAGCTTTCTCTGCATCCAGGAAAGTCATTGCAGCTGGATCGCAGCCCTCACTGGACACAGTGATAATGTGGACTCATTTTCAGAGATAGTAAGAGGGAAGCCTATCAGGGACAAAAGCTACCTGGTCAGGACTGAACAGGGAACCCCAGACCCTGCTAAGATGGGTAGCTAAAATCTTAGATAAAATCTTATAGTGCAGATTTATGAATGAGATTGGATGATAGCTAGTCAACTGGGAGGGGTCCTTGCCAGTTTTAAAAGTACCGTAATAAAGGTCTCAGTTAAAATCTGATTGGAGGTGTCATGAGGATATATGTAATTGATGGTATCTAACAAAAATGAGGTCAGAAAACTTTTAATTTCTTGTAGAAATTAGGGGTGTAACCATTGGGGCCTAGAGCCTTATCAGAAGGAAGGAAGTCAGTGGCATCCACTACTTCTAGTAAAGTAAGAGATTTCAAATACATCTGCTGGCTACCAGCCAGTGTGGAAGCTCAAGATCCTAAAAAAGCTTGTATTTTGGTCATGTAAACATCAGTTTGCTCCCGACTATTCAAATACTGATAGTATGCCTGAAATTGAGCTGTAATTTCATGGGGGTGGGTAACTATCAAACCGCCACTAGAAATAATGAAGGAATAATCCAATCTGCAGTTTATTGACAAGCCAGAGGGCAAGCAGCTTACCAGACTTCTCACCCTGATTTAAATAGTTGATCTTAGCTCTAAGTATGGCATGTACCACTTGGTCATGCAGAAGCTATTCATATTTAGATCACAAACCATTAAGCTGAACTAACATACTCTCTGGGGTAGAAGAGGAAGACCTGTTCCAGGTCATGGATCTGTGCTAATAACATGGAGGCCTCTTTCTGCCAAAGGGCCTTCCACCTAGAAGCCAAACAAATCACTTCCTCCTTAAACTACATTTAAGACCCCCATAACAAATCCAATTGTGGCATTGAGGGATTTAATCTGCAAAAGTGGTAATAAAGGTAAAGATTTGGTCACTAATATCCAAAGACTTCAACACTTATCAACATTAAGAGAGGGAGTAAAATTCACCAGAAGGACAATTGAATGATGATCTGATAGGACTTTAGGAGAGTGTTCACAAGACTGAACACCTGATAAGTGTTCAATCCCTACCCCAAAGAAAATAATTTCTGGAAAAGGAGTTATGGGACAACAAATGAAAAGTGTAGTCCCTTTGAGTGGGGTTCGAGACCTGCCAAGGGTCTGTCAACTTCAATGTGTCCATCATTGAGCAGGAATCAGGTCTTGCTTTCTACACCCAGACCTATCCAACTTGTTACTAAAAACTGAATTCCAATCCCCTGCCAAAAGAATAGGGAAATCCACCCAAGGAGATAAAGTAGTCATAAGGGCCGAAAACTGAAAATTTGATTAGGCTGTAGTACAGGTTGACCAAATATCTCAGTACCTGATGTGCTGTACCACTTCCTCTGGGAGTGAGAACTGTGGTAGGTAAGTGACCATTCATATCTGTGGCAAAATGCAGCCCTGTCATTAGTTAATGTATGATGTGATAGTAATGATAACATCACATGCTGAGCATAGAGGGTTTTGGATATAAAAGGAGGGAAGGAGCCAGGTGCTAGCAGTAAACTGGAAATATTAATTAAGAATCAGTAAGAACAGTGAATTCTGGGGCATTGCAGATATTCTGTGGTGGGTTGCAAGTTCTATGCAAAATTCTGCAGCCACAGAATTCTAGGGCCTTGCTTAAAAGTTTCAAAATGATATTGCGAGGGCGCTCATTAAGGCCAGGGATAGGATGCAGGAACCGATGAGCCCTTTCAACTATGTACTCGGGGCTGTGAGGTGAGGGACCAAGCACTATTTGTAGTAGCCATTGAACAAAACCCAGCATATCAAGACCTTCCTCCCATTCAACAATTCCCACCAGTACTAAATTGTTGTGGTGGCTACGCCCTTCTTGGTCCTCAACTCTAGCTTTGTGCTTACTAACCTTCTGTTGTAAAGAAATGAGCTCCTTTTCATCCCTGGCCTAACAATCCTCGACTGAGCTTATGCATGCACCCACATCACTCACCCGTCGAGATAGCACTTCCAAAGTAGGGTGAAGCTGCTTCCTATCCTCCTCAAGCTCCAGGAGCACAGCCTTGATAGTTTGAAGATCCTGCTTAAAGTCCGCCAAGGAGTCATTGGTGGAATCTTCTGATGTAGAAATAAATGATGTGTCTCCTTTCATGAGGTTAGGTTCTCAAGGTTTCTCTGGTGTAGTTGGTGGAGGGTGCAGGCTGAGTTTTGTTTTGCCATTTTGATCACCTCTCCACCCATGGGTGATGAAGATTGTAATTGGAGTGGCATGATGCCAAAGCACTGGGGAACCCAAGGAGGCAGGGCAGGGACCCTGAAGACCTACTGAGATAAAGTCCAACTTGGGACCAGAATGGGGGGAAGGACCACTGGCTGGGTCTGGGGGGCTATGGAAGGGGGCTTCAATATTTAAGCACTATAGGTTCATGTTGAAGATTGTCTGGGTGGCAGGAAGATCGTGTGTGGCAAGCTTTTCTAGGATTTCTGTGCAGAGATGGAGGGAGGAAGGATGCTAGTTTTGTTGTTTGAATGCGGGTGTGCTGCAGTTTTTCACCTAGTGTACACTATTAGATATGGGATACATTTTATGGATGGTGGGAATCTGCTCCAGAAAATTTAACTCTGTCATACATTGTGCAGTCATTATCTGTAGTATCAGCCTTGGTCAAAAACCATGAGATCTGGGGCTATCCTAAAAGCCTCGCTGATTATAAGAGCATCTCTGCATTTTATTACCAAAGAAATTAGGCAAGACTGCATTTTCAAAACTATGTACAGCCCTAAGAAAGTATGCAGTCTGTTTGAAAGGAAATCATGATATCTGAAAGGTTATTGTTTCACACCTGAATGCAGCAACCAGGTATAACTATTGTATAGTACATTGCACGTTGGAAGGAGCTGGCAAATTCTTGTAAATTGTGAGCCAACGTGATGAACAACTGAAGACTACTTTGTGTGCAACATTATCAGTCTAGAGCTTCTTGGATACTCACTGAATTGTTTTCTACTGAAAGTCTGTCCTGGCCTAGAACTCTTGAAATATCAAGTAGCTTTAAAAGACTAGTTACACTTTATAATGATTTAAAAACAAAATGCCTGAGAATCAGAGAGCAAGACTTCTAGTAGAAAGTTAAATGAATTGCTCACTGCAATGAGATGGGTAATCAGTCTATCATTAGCAGTGCCAGTTCAGGTCACATCAATGTAGGATCTGGCACCAGACTGGAAACCTGTTTACTCTGCACATCTCCGGTGGGGGTTGATCCTGTGATCTCTCAGTAGTCCAGCCTGTGTCTAACTGCTATTATCAATCAAAGGAGCACTTCCAACCAAAGTGCTTCTTTTCCCAGCTCGTGAGACACTCTTTATTTGTAAATACATATATAGCCTGTCCTGTAATAATCATGCAGACACCAACATGGAGTGAGCTGGTAGGTTTACTGTACTGTATAACACTTAGAACAAACTGCAGAAAGTGTGGATTACTGCCTTCCAGATAACGGTTTATATATATATATATATATATATATACGCTAGTGCTTGTGCATTAGTAGGGCATGTGCAAATCGTGTATGCTAATTAACTTCCTTACATCTCCCTTCTCAATTAAACTTTTTCCCCCCAAAACATAAAATGTTTAAAGTTCTATGTAGCGCAGAGATTTTGTGAGTCTATGTAGTCACGATGCCGGCAGGTCTTCAGATCTCCCTTCCACTGATACGGCTAATTCTCGGGCTGGAGCTGGTGCCAGTCAATTTGTCCCAACTGCTCAGGGGTTGGGCCAACTCCACAGGCTCGCTTTGTAACTGCCTCAGTGTCACTTGTGGAGGGACCTCCATTGCAGGCACCTCTGTGATCCCATTGTCCTCCATCATGTCATCCAACTCTCTTCTCTCTTCTGTCTTCTTCTCCTTGGATGTGCAAGTTTTGTGGGCCACAGGAGTGGTGCGGTTCAGGGGTTAACAAAAGGGCCCTCCTGTTTCTTCAGTACAATTTCCATTTGCTTGGACCACACGAGTGTGACTCTTCAGCATGGTGTTCCACAGTTGTGGGGGTCCAGGTATTCTCAGGTGTTACTTAGGTAAACAGGCTGTAAGGCTGGGAGTGGTCAGGCATGTAAATTGCAATAAGATTTTTCTTTTTCTTGAGTCCTCGAATGCAGCTAAGTAAGGGTCTTGATGGTCCACTGAGCTTTTTTGAGTCTCTTTATCATTTGAATGGATTGTTCTATCACACCATTGCTCTGGGGTTATCTTGGTGAAGATGTTACATGTTTAAACTCATACTTTCATTGAAAGTCTCTGAATTCATTGCAGGCAAATTGGGGGCCATTATCTATTACAAGTATTTCTGGGATACTATGGTTAATCCCCATTTCACTTGTACTTTGCAACTTGGATATCTCAATGTATTTGTAGTAGTAATCAACCATGCCAAATAATTTTCCCCTTCAAATTCAAATAGGTCAGCCCCAACCTTTTGAAAAGGTCTCTCTGGTATCTGATGTGGCTGCAGTGGCTCTCTAGATTGTGCTTTCCTGAATTGGTTGCAAATGCCACACTGAGCCACCATGTCTCTTATCTGACTGTTCAACCCTGGCCACAATAAAAGGTCTCTAGCCCTGTGCTTGCATTTTTCAATGCCCAAGTGGCTGCTGTGTAATCTGGTTAAAATGTCTGGTCTCAGAGATGTGGGGACCATCAGTTTCTCCCCCATCAGTGAAGGTCCATTTTCTGTCGAGATTTCATCTCTGAACTGCCAGTACTGTCTTACCTCGAACTGGGGCAACCGATACAAAACAGTGCCTCTCAGCATGACCAATGCTAAATCTTTGTCAGTCTCTTGCTGAAACAATTTCAGTTTTCATCACTGATAGGCATATAGTCCACAATGTGAACCTGATATTTGTCTAGTTCAGTTCCTGGCACAGAATTTTCTCCCACAGCCCTACCAAGGGCATCTGCTATATGAAGTTCTTTATCCACTTTGTACTGTACTCACAAATCATACCTTTGCAGTTTGGCATCATCGTTGAATTCTCAGTGGGGCTATGGTTTTTGAAAAGGCTTTCTAGAAGCTTCGGTCCAAGTCAACATGAACCCTTGGTCTGCCATAGATATACTGATGGAATTTTGAACAGCTAAACACAATAGCCAGCATTTTCTTTTCAAGTTGTGCATAATTTCTCTCAGCTTTATTAAGTGATCTGGAAGCCTCTTGTCTTCCTGTTTTCCTTATATACATACAAAATGTCTTGTCCCCTCTCATTACCTCCTGATCTATTCTTTCTTCAGTTTGCGCTTTTGTGCTCCTTACTGCTTTCCTGCTTCCTTCTGTTTCCCCTGATACACCTCCTCATCCTCCTCCCTCTGTATCTCCTTATGCCTTCTGAATGCTACCATTTTAGCCTCTAAATTTTCAGCCACCACTTTGTAGGTTCATAGTGGTCTCTTTTACTTTTGCTCACTTGTTTGATGCAGAGGTTTATTGCCTTTCTAATGCTCCTCTTTAACTTCATCCAGTGTTCCTTTACACCATGCAGTTCAACCCCCCCCCAATCAGGTCATGCCTGAGGCATTCACCCATCTTTATAAAATCTGCTGAAGTCCAGGACCCTTACCTTTGTGTGATTCAATTCCACAGCTGTACTTACATTTGAATCATACCATATGGTGATCACTGGTCTCTAGGTGGCCTCTCACCTTGACATGTGCTGCACTGTTCCAGTTAGAGAGTACCAAGTCCAGTATTGCCCCATCACGAGTGGGCTTACTTACCAGTTACCTGAGGAACACCCTGCAGAGTGTCCAGGACATCCCTATTTCTAGCTGAAGAGACTCAAATCTGCAGTACATCTAGGAGGTTGAAGTCCCTACCAGCAAGACCTCCATCATGTCAGTGGTTTCCACCTGTATCTTATCTAATTCCACCCCCTGTGCTAGAAGTCTGTGGATCACTCCTGTGCAAATAGTGGTTCCTATATCCATCTCCAGGGTAACCCCTAGCACCTCTGCCTCCCCCTGAACTCCCTGTATCTTTGTCACTTTTATGCTTTTCCATACTTTTGTACTTTTCACCACACCATCTTATTTCCACCCTCCTCTTCCTGAGCAGATTATAGTCTGGTTTGGTAATGTCCCAGTCATAGTTTTTAGTGCACTATAACTTGGTAATGGCCACAATTTTCAGGTCAGCCTCTGCCATGGTGGGTTCTAGGTCTAAAATCTTGTTTACTAGTGAGCTGTGTGATTTTGGTTTTTAATTGGTAGTCATTGGAATAGTTCAACTCTCTGTTTCAGAGGGGTCTTCCTAGTAGCATTGACAAATGTGATGGTTCGGCCTCTTTTGAAGAAATCATCCTTGGACCCGGATGTTCTAGTGAATTACCACCCCATCCCTAGATTACCTTTTTAAGTTAAGGTTATTGAGAAGATTGTAGTGCTGTAGCTTGAGGTGCACGTCATAGATTATGACATCTATGAACCCCTCGAGTCTGGTTTTAGACTGAGGCATAGCACTGAGACAGTATTGATCAGGGTACATAATGACATGCAGAGGGTGAGAGATAAGGAGGAACAGTCAGTTCTCATTCTCCTTCATATAGATACATAGATACATAGACACTGTCAGCAGATAGGGCCTATGGCCCATCCTCATGCTAATATTTGGGCTTGTAGTTACCTTTACATTTTTCTAGAAGTCTGTTGCCACTTATCCCTGAACTTCAGAATTCCCTTATGTTTATCCCAATCATTCTTAAATCCCATGATTGTTTCAGTCCCTACCACTTCTTCTGGCATGGTGTTCCACTTGTCCACCACCCTTTCTGTGAAGAAATTCTTCATCACGTTTCCTCTAAATCACCCTCCCTCTATCTTCATCCCACGCCCTCTAGAACTGGAACACCTTTTCTCTGGAAAATAGTGTATTCCTGCACCCTGTTTCTCCCTGTAAGGTACTTGTATGTCTCTATCATATCCCCTGTCTCCCTCTCTCCTCTCCTCCAGGGAGTACATATTCAGTCCTTCAGCCTGTCTCATAGGACTGTGATGCAATCCTGTATCATCTTTGTTGCCTCCTCTTAACCTTCTCTACCTTGTCTATGTTCTTACATACTGCAGGTAAGGTCTCCAGAACTGTACACTGTACTCTAGCTGGGACCTCACTAGTGTCTTGTATAGTGGAATTATGACCTCCCTTTTCGTGCTGCTGATGCCCCTGCCTATGCATCCCAGCATCCTATTTGCTTTACTTGCTGCCTTGTCACACTGTTTCCCTACCTTGAGGTCATTAGAAATGATAACCCCAAGGTCCCTTTCCTGCTTGGTGCATGCTGTATCCTCACCCCCAACTTGTATGTTGTTCCAGGGTTTTTGTGCCCCATATGCATTATCTTACACTTCTTTGCATTGAATTTCAACTGACAAACCTTTGACCATTCTTCAAGCTTCTGCAGTTCCTTCCTCATTCTGTTTACACCCTCTAGCATGTCCACTCTGTTACAGAGTATTGTGTCACCAGCAAACAGGGTTATTCTGCATTCTAGGTCCTGTGTAATGTCACTGATGAAGATGTTGAATAGGACTGGTCCCAGCACTGATCCCTGTGGTATAACACTGGTCACTGTTCCCACTGTGGAGTGACAGCCATTTACCACCACCATCTGTGTCCTGCCACTCAGCCAGTTACCCACCACACTACTGTCCTGCCCACTCCCATATTCCCCAGTATATTTAATATCCTTCTATCTTTACCTCCCCAGTCCAGTCCAGGAAGGGTTGAGGCAAGAGGTTGCTAGATTCCAGAGTGAGTTGACTAGGATTTGGGGACCTTTTCCCCATGCATGGGGCACCAAATCTGCTACTGTTACCTCAGAGGCTGCCAAAGAGGAGAAATGGCTGGACTATGGTGGGCTTTGGAAGGTGTGGTAGTAAGACAGAGGCACATTCCTCAGCTGGTACTCCTATATAATTCCCACTGCTGTGGCAGGACAGGACTGGTGGTAGGAGACACCCACGGTAGTGACCAGGGTGGATGTATGGGCCCTCCATAGTGGAGACCCCAAGAAGGGTAGTAGGGGACCCCAGAGGAGAAGGCAGCAAATTCTGATGAGGGACCCCATTGTGAGGGGCTAGATTTAAGAGTTGGAAAGGTGGGAAGAGGCAGGCTGGTGTTACTTCAATGAACATTTAAACTAGCCAGGGGTGGCAGAAGGAATCAGGAATGAAAACTGTTCTCCCCCAGGTTGAAGTAGAGCATATGGAGAACCCAAGGAGAGAGGAATCCCCCAGGATGCAAATTAATTAAGGAAGCATGGTGGTAGGACTAAAGAGGAAAGGTAATAGGAACATTGAAAAGAGAGGTGGGAAGGAGGAAGGAGAAAAGGAAAAAAAGGGGGTCAAAAAGCAGAGTGGAAACAATATGGAGAGCCATGTGCGTGAATGTTAGAAGTTTAGGAAATAAGATTCTGGACCTACAGGCCATGATGGCAGAGGCTGACCTTGATATTGTGGCCATTACCGAGTCATGGTGCACTGAAAACCATGACTGGAACATGGCTATACCAGACTATACTCTGTTCAGGAAGGACCATATGGGAGGGAAAGGAGGGTGTGCGGTGGTTTATGTGAGGGAAAACATAAAAAGTGATGGAGATCCTGGGAATACAGGGAGACAGAGGTATTGTGGGTCCTGAAGATGGGGAATGGAGCCACTGTTTGCACTAGAGTGATCTACAGACCTCCTGCACAGGGGGAGGAATTAGATAAGGTGCTGGTGGAAGTCATTGACAAGATAGCAGAAAAGGGGGAGGTCCTGCTGGTGGCGGACTTCAGGCTATACTCTGTTCAGGAAGGACCACATGGGAAGGAAAGGAGGGGGTATGGTGGTTTATGTGAGGGAAAGCATAAAATATGATGGAGATACCAGGAATACAGGGGGAGACAGAGGTACTGTGGGTCACTTTGGAGATAGGGAATAGAACCACTATTCGCACTGGAGTGATCTACAGACCTCTAGAACAGATGGAGGAATTAGATGAGGTGCTGGTGGAAGCTACTGTCAAAATGGCAGAAAGGAAGGTCCTGCTGGTGGGGGACTTCAGCCTGCCAGATGTAGATTGGACAGCTTATTTAAAAGGTGAGCAACTCAGAGAATGGGCACTGAAGCCCTCTGTATACACCCCAAATAGACAAAAATGGATTGGATAAAATTCTTTTATTTATATTTTAAATACCATCATCTACAGGGTGTAAACATATATTAAGGACTAAAGTGCTATACAAGATGTTCAAAAAAAGGTGCAACATATATATCATATCGCAACATATACATTGTATCGCACACTCACTATTAACATAGATAACAAGCAATAAGTTATGTGTGTTCTGTTCCCTACCATACAAAAGCCACCAGTAAGAAATTACCCCAACAATTTGGCTGTCGCCTTCCTTGGGGGTGTTATATATGTTTACACCCAGTGGATGATGGTATTTAAAATATAAATAAAATGAATTTTTTACCAATCCATTTTTTGTTTATTTGGGATGTATACAGAAGGCTTCAGTGCCCGTTTCCTGAGTTGCTCACCTTTTGTTTAAATGAGCTGCATGTTATTTGAATTGAGGACTAACAGGACTTGAGTAAGTGAAGCACCCTCTTTTTTCTGAGAGCAAGTATTTTTTCCTCATGTTGGCTCCAGATGTAGATTGGAGCCTCCCAGCAGTGACTTCAACAAGAAGCAGGGACATCTTGGACTCTCTGCAGGGGGCATTCTTCAGGCAACTAGTCAGAGAACCCACCTGTGATGTGGCAGTACTGGACCTGGTTCTTGCTAACAGGAACAGTGTTGCAGATGTCAAGGGGAGAACCCACTTGGGGATTAGTGATCACTGCACAGTGTGGTCTAATATAAGGACAGCTGTGGAAGCAAACCACACATGGGCAAGGGTCCTGGACTTCAGGAAGTCAGATTTTATAAAGATGGGTAAATGTCCCAGGGATGACATGGTGGGGGGATGGCATGATGGAATGGAGGAACAGAGGGCAAGGATAAAAGGGACCATAGTACAGGCACCAAACCTCTGTGTCAAACAAGTGATCAAAAGAAAAAGACAAAGGAGACTGCTATGGTTCTCAAAAGAGGTGGCTGTAAAGGCAAAGGCTAAAAGGGTAGCATTCAGAAAGTACAAGGAGATGCAGAGGGAGGAGGAGCTCTATCAGGAAACAAGAGAAGCAGGAAAGCAGTGAGGGAGGACAAATGTGCAACTGAAGAGAGAAAATAGCCCAGGAGGTAGCAATGGGGACAAGACAATTTTAGGTATGTAAGTGAAAAGAGGAAGACCAGGGATGGGATTGTAAGGTTAAATAGAAAGGGAACTGTGCAGAGGGGCGCAGGAAAAAGCAGACATCCTGATCAAATACATTTGTTAAATGTTCATGAAGAAGGATAATGGGAGGGCCACAAAAAGTAACATACGCTTTGCAGGAAGGAAGTAGACTCTAGTCCTTTTATGTTTGCTTGCCATGTGCAAAAACATAGTGCCATCATCGGAGATTTGGGAGGTGTGTCACCTCCTCCTCTAATTCAGTAAGTATGCTGGCAGGCGCGGCCCCTGTAAGCCAATGCATTTTGGAGCTGTCTATGACATGCTCCAAAATGCAGTGGCATACAGTTGAAAGGGGGAGCTACGCTTGAATGAGCAGCGATAAGAAAAGGCTGCTCACACGCAGCTCCCCCCAGGCGCCCGTTAGTGTCTTGCGCACGCGCGACTGTATAGCCGATGGGTGCCCAACTCCCGGCTGTGCTGCGCCCTCCGCCTCCCCAAACGCTTACAAAATGCCACGCTGGGTGCCCACCCCAGTGTGGCAACTAATCATATTAACTAGCAGGGGTGCCCAATCCCCGTTAGCTGCACTGTCCCCAGTAGTAAGAGTACCACGCTGGGAGCCCACCCAGCGTGGCAAGCACCGTAGGGCTGGACGGGTGCCCAATTCTCCGTCGGCGAACAGCCGCCCTAACATCCTTGTGCCATGCTGGAGCCCACCCCAGTGTGGCAAACATCCACGTTGTCCGTTTTTTATTTTTACCTGTGAAGAAAAAACAGTCCCACGGTGAGTCTCCTGCCCCCTCCACAACCCGCACCCATCCACTGCGCTCCCAGCTCCCCACTCCCCCACCCCATACTTACCTCCGGACCTTGGCGCCGACGATCTTGGTGGACTGGGAACACGTCTGCACTCTTCAAAGGCGACACATGAACTGAGGAAATGCCGGTAGCTGTATAATGGGCTAGATAGGGGTTTCAACTTTATGCATATCTCAGGCATTTTTGAATTTTGCACATTTTCAACATGGGGTTTTGGGACCCCTTCTCATGATTGATGTCACTGTCATGGTGTTGTTCGGGCCCGAAGGGTGATTTCGCGCAGAGAAGGCGTAGAGACTGCTAAATCACCCTTCTGACCTGAATAACACCATGACAGTGACATCAATCATGAGAAGGGGTCTCAAAAACCCCATGTTGAAAATTTGGGCAAAATTCCCAAAAATGACTGTTTTACGAGCGTGCGTTGCGCAGTTCCTACGCAGGCTCGTGAGTTCGTGAATTTTCAATATTTTCACTCCAGATTTTCAACATTGCCATTTTACCACACCTTCTTATGAGTAGTATAGCTGTCATTTTTCACATCTCACCCAAAATGTGTTTCCGCCCATGTAGCGCACAATGGCGCAGTCGGTGTGCGAAATCAATGTACAGGACAAATTAAGAAAATCACAGTGACACTGTTCATGAGCAGAGGTCTTAAAATGGCTATGTTGAAAATTTGGTGAAAAAATTCCTAAAAATGACTGTTTTACGAGCGCATGCATGTATGCCTACGTACGCCGTTAGTTCTAAATTTTCAATATTTTCACTCCAGATTTTCAACATTGCCATTTTACCACACCTTCTTATGAGTAGTACAGCTGTCATTTTCACATCTCACCCAAAATGTGTTTCCACATATATAGCACAATGGCGCAGTTCGGTGTCGAGTCAATGTACAGGACAAATTAAGAAAATCACAGTGACACTGTTCATGAGCAGAGGTCTTAAATGGCTATGTTGAGAATTTGGTGAAAAAATTCCTTAAAATGACTTTTACGAGCGTGCGTTGCACAGTTGCTATGCATGCTCATAAGTTTGCAGATTTAATATTTTCACTCCAGATTTTCAACATCTCCATTTTATTAAACTTCCTTATGAACAGTACAGCTGCAATTTTTCATATGTCACCCAAAATGTGTTTTCGCACATGTAGCGCACAATGGTGCTGTTGGTGTGCGAAAGCAATGTTTAGGACAGATTAAGAAAATCACAGTTACACTGTTCATGAGCAGAGGTCTTAAAATGGCTATGGTGAAAATTTGGTGACAAAAGTCCATAAAATGACTGTGTTACAGTGAGCATTGCACAGTTTCCACGCACCTCGTTAGTTCATGACTTTGAAATATTTTCAGTCCAGATTTTCACCAGTGGCATTTTCCACACTTCCTTATGAGCAGTACAGCTGCCATTTTTCAACATGGCCGGCGTGTGTTCACACTTTCAGTGCAGAGATGCGTGGTCGCTGTTGGAAATCATTGTTCAGCATAGATAAAGAAAATCACAGTGACACTGTTCATGATCGGAGGCACCAAAATGCCTGAGTTGACAATCTGCTGTAAAAATCCCAACCTAATTATATTATGGTGTACGTTGCACAGTTTCTATGTCTCGCTCGTGACTTCACCATTTTTTTTATATTTTACTCACATTTGCAACATAACCATTTTTATACCTCCCATGAAAGAGTACAGCTGTCATTTTTACATCCTGTTGGAATATTTTTGCACCTATGGTGCTAAATGCCGTAGTCACTGTGCATAAGCAGCTTTCGGCTAACAAACTGATATTCCCCCTGTTCATGAGGTGGGGTCACAAAACAAACATGTTGAAAATTTGGAGTGAAAACACCAACGAACGCCTGAGGTATTAGGCTTTTCAGCTATAACACCCAACCCTATAGAGAATGACAGGCATCAGGGGTGTGACTTGGGATTCTTGCCTGTGATGCTCATACCATTCCACACCCTGCAGTCACTGAGAGGCATCAAGGTATGCCTTGGACTCTTCAGCCCCAAAGTTCACCCCATTCTCCTATACCGCACCCATCTCACCGTACTTCCTAATGGAATGGGGTGTGCATAAGGGCCAAAGATCCCAAGGCACACCGTGACACTTGTCAGTGTCTGCAGAGTGAGGTGTGGTGCAATGGTGTGGCCATTATGCCTGATGACCCAAAGGCACACCCCAATGCCTGTCCGTATCTGCAGGGTGGTGGCGGGGTTGGCTTCAGTTCAGTACTTCACTGCCATTCCTATTATGCAGCTGTCTAACTCCTACACTACCAATCCCAATGCCAGCAAGCAAACATTCGGCATTGACAAATGCTTGTTATGTTTACTATGTGTGCTTGCATGCAGCACGCAATCATCTTCCTATGATAGTAATATTATGGGGCATGATACTGCCTCCAATGCAGAACAGTGTTTAATGGAAAAGTCTCTAGTAGGCCGATAATTAGCCAGCCTAAGTATGACAGAGTTTTAGCTGGTGAGTGGAATGTGCATCTACTTCAAAACAAAAGCCGACCCAATCATGGCTTTGCAGTTGTCTTTGATGTATGTGCCCAGCATTTTGACCTCTCCTTATCAGACTGGCTTAGGTATTTCAAGCATCCACAGCCTGTTCAGTTCTAGCTGTTAAAGTAATGTGTCTATGTGTGCCTTTCTTTCTCTCTTTCTTTCTTCTCACTGTTGCAAATGGTATTTGTTCACCTGGTAAAGGTGATTATCCCTACAATCTTTCTGTTTTACATGCCTCAGTAATATCCATGCTATATATTTATATTTGTAACAGCATTTATAAACTGAGTGTTTAAGTTTAAAGCAGCCAGCCTTGTGTTTCATGATCTGATATCTTTCTGTCCCAGCTCTGACTAGTGCTGGAGTAAGTTATTTATTTTTTTTTTACAGTGGAAGTCTTAAAGAGCTAGTGGAGTCAAAGCAGACAAACAGTGAAATGATACAAATTTTAAGAAGTAGTCAGTTGTAACTTTTCATTTCTGAAGCATTGTCCTTTTTTTCTTTTGCTCATTAGAAGATCTTCTATGTGATAATATTGGGTTGGATGTGTGGAACAGCTCTTAGCCTATCAGCTGACTTCTCTATCTGCATGCCCCCACTACATCACCAGCATGGTGATCTCACTGAAAGTGACATCACAAGTGAATAACCTGGCAGTCGCAATGCCTGTTCCTAAGCAACAGTAATATCACAGTCAGTGAGGTAACAATGCTGATGACATAGTGGAGCAGTAGAGGTAGATATGTCAGCTGCCAGGCTAAGAGCTGTTCCACATATCACACCTACTAATATCAGTTAAACAACCTTCTAATTAATTAAAGGGAAAAGAAAAAGTACCTCAGATACAAAAGGTAACAACTGATTACTTTTAAAATCTAATATTAGTTTTAGGCAATAAACTAGCTTTTTAATTTCAACCCCTGCATTTATCAGCCTGAGAGGGGACTTCGCCTTTTTTCATTCTATTTATTCTCCCCTAGCTGGCAGTTCTCTGCCTCCTGGTTCCCAGATACATCAGCCCTCCACACCACTTGATGGGAGACAGCTGTAACCTGTACAGTGGACCCCCTTATGGGGATCATGACAGGTAGTAGAGAGAATATACATATGTATACAGAAAACAGTGTACTCCAAATCCCTATCTTGTTGGTTGTACTGTCCATTTCTGTGCTGTCATCTTGCTGACCTCATGTCATGATGCAGGAATCAGTCTAACAAGGTGATTTTTTTTGTAACCTGTTGTGACATGGTGCATCAGATATGTACAATGGTGTTGAGCGTTTATTGGTTTTTTTTTGTTCATGTTAATTTTCTTAATTCTCCCTTACTAGACAGACCCAACATACAATGGCACCTAACTGCCAGCCAATGTTCACCAAGGTTCCCCACCTCCATCAGGGCAGTCATGTTTCCCCAGCTCCCATCAGGTATGACTAAACAGAAGCTTGTGGAATTAGGGTGAGGCTGTAGTACAAAATTGTGAAAACAGCAATTGCATAAGGACATGACAGATGTTCGTCACTTTTGCTGCATCATGTTATGTATGCTTTTTATGGTTGTTGATTTTGCTTCTGTGTGTACTTTAACAGCATGTTTACTTCTTTTCCATTACCTCTTTTTTATTAGGGCTGTGGGTGTAGCCTACAGCCATTTTGCGAGAGCTCTGTAGCTCTGAAAATGGCCGATCATGGAACCCCTTTAATTAGACTTTTGGAAGTATTTTTCTGAAAGTCCAACTGAGCTTAAACCCCTCCTCCATGATCGGCATACGGAATAACAGCTGCACTATTTTGGCTGTTACTTCCACATTCTGAGGCATACACGTGCAGTTCTGTGGTGCCACCATGTTGCGAATGGCAAAATGGCATTCTCTATTTTGTGCCCCCCTTCCCAAGTCATGCCTAATACATCATGTTGCACACTGGGAGCCCACCCCAGTGTGCAGAATTTGTTTTTGTCTGTAAATTAGAAGATGGTCCCTTGTCACATTTCTTTTTTCCTTGTGCCCCCTGCCTACATCATGCCTGACATTGGAGTGCCCAATCCCCATGTTGACATTCATGTGGCACACTGGGAGCCCACCCCAGTGTGCCCAAATGCTTTTTTTGCTGTAAATTAGAAAACAGTCTCTAGTTGTCGGTTTGTTTTCCCTGCTAATCTGAAAACAGTCCCACGTCATCACTGCTGTCCCCCTCCCCCATCCTCACCCTCCCACTGAGTAGCGCCCACCTCTCCACACCCCCACCTTACCCCATACTTACCTCTGGAGGTTGGCACTGTCATCTTCTCTGGACTGGAACACATCTGCACTCTTCAAAGCCCAACCGCGAACTGAAGAATTAAAGGTAAATGTGCTATACAGCCATTCACTGTGAGTTTCAAGGGATGCTCATATCTCAGCCATGTTTTGGAATTTTTGGCCCAAATTTTCAACATGGAGTTCTTGGGACACCTCCTAATAAAAACTGTCATAGTCATTTTGTTACTCAGTCCTGAAAGGTGATTTCGCGGTCACTGCATGGAATCACCCTTTGGGACCGATTCACGAAATGACTGTGCCACTGTTCATGAGGTGGAGTCCCTAAAAGCTCACATTGCAAATCTTGTGAAAAAATTCCAAAAAATGACTGCGTTATGAGTGTGTGTTGTGCAGTTTCTACACATGGTCCTAACGTCCCTAATTTTGAATATTTTCACTCCATATTTTTAACATTGCCATTTTTGCACACCTCCTTCAAAACAGTACACCTGTCATTTTCCACAACCTGCCCAAAATGTGTTTTTGCACCTGTGGTGCAGAACAGCACGTTTGCTTTGCGCAATCACATTTCGGGTCAATTGAACAAAATGACACTGACACTATTCATGGGGAGGGGTCCAAAAAGGGCCATGTTGAACATTTGGTGCAGCACCTCCAAAATATGGCCAAGTTACACCTAGGCATTGAATAATTTCTATGCACAAGTGTAACTTTCGTCATTTGTAGATCTTCACGCCCTGTCGGTTCTGGCCAGAGTTTGTTTATATTGGGGCTCCTGCAATCATTGTTGTCATGGATGCAGCACTAGAATGCTTATGCTGCCTCAATGTGAATGCTATATATTGGCTGAATTTATATATAAACATACAAAACTGCCAGCAGAAAAAGGCCATAATACTCCATCAAGTCTGCAGCTCAGTTACTTCCTTGGAATTGCCTCGCTCCTCAACTCCACCTGGAGTTATCTCCCACCTTCCCATTCCCCTCTCCTTACCCCTTCCCACTAGAGCCCCCTTCAGTTCCAGTCCTCTTCGTCATCCTATCCCATGTCCCCTTGAAACTGGCCAACATCTCTGCTGCCATCACCTCCTCCCGTAGCTGATTCCACTGCTCCACCACCTTTTTAGTGAAAAAGTGCCTCCTCATTCCCTTCTTGAATCTACCCCCTCACCAATATAAGGTTATGTCCCCTTGTTTTATCCTCTTTTCTCTTTTTTTTAATAGAGCTGTTTGCTCCTCCATTGCCCCTGCACCTTACTTGGCAATGGTGGAGACCTACATTTTTCTGGTTTTCTCCCATTAACCCAGGACCCCAGAATGTGGTCATGCATTCATATGGATGCATGCACATGCACCATAGCTCTGGTGATAACCCTTCCTCCCACCCGCTATTGCCAGGTCTCCCTTGGGCTTAGAACTGCCACCTGGCCTCCACCAGGAGGCAGCCAAGAGCTGGGGAGACCTTACTTCCCACCCCAGAGAGGAGAGCTGCTGGCCAGCAGCCTGATCCAGCTCCACACCCTCCCACTGGCTGGCCCGAGGCAACATGAGCTCGCTCCAAAACTTGGGTTGCCAGCATGGCACAAGGTGTGGTGTTCCAGTGCCTCAACCCTCAGCACCACTGGGCTGGCCTCACCCTCCTTTCTTAAGTTAAAGATGCCCTCCATACCAACCCTGTTTATACTGATATGTACTTGAAGGTTTCATCATATTCCCTCTCCTTCTGTCTTCCAGGATGTACATGTTCAGTTACCAGAGACTCTCCTCATATGCTTGTTTACGACAAATCAGCCTGGTCCAAGTAAAGGAACTTACCAAAGAATGTGTCTACCTCCCCTTATCCCCATCCATCTCTCTCCCCTTCCTTATTTCCCTTGGTCTAGCCCTCCCCCAACTTGGTGTTAGGTGGGATTTCAATATCAGTTGGCTGGGATCAGGAGCTGGTACCACTCACACCTCTGTATCTGAAGCCCACCTATCTCAATTAATAACTGAACTCACCAGGCTCAATATTAAAGCTGGCATTGCCTTTTGACTGGGTTCTTACCAATAGCCAGCTAGGGAGAATAAATACAATTAAAAAAAAACATATCAGGCTGATCCATGCAGGGGTCAGATTAAGTTTTGTAGCTACTAGTTTAGCAGGGTAGTGACTTGCAAAATCCCTAGCCCCACAAGCTTTTCTACTGGCCCAGCTGATCTACTTATTGAAATATTACCTTTCCAGTACAAGCCCTCCTGGCTACTTAAAAAGATTTTTGACTATCCCAAAAGAAAATCTAACAGCATTTGGCTAGTGGACTGGTGCCAGTTTTGACTCTGTCCATGAACATCAACATGTGGTCACACAGTTGACAGTACAGGAACGGACAGCCAGGACTACCCTCCCAGTACACACACACACACACACACACACACTATGGCAAACATCTGGCATTGACAAATACTTGTTTAGAGGTGAGAGTACTGAAGGGACTTGCTAATCTGAAGCTGGACAAAGCAATGGGGCCAGACTGGGTTCATCTAAGGGTATTGACAGAACACAGGGAAATACTGGCTGCACCACTGACAGTCCTATTTAATAGCTCACTGTAAGAAGTAGTGGCTCTGGTGGACTGGAGGAGGGCAGATGTAGTGCCATTATACAAAGGTGGTATCAGGGACGAAGCTGGCAATTATAGGCAGCCAATCTGACATGAGTGGAGGAAAGTTAATGGAATCACTGCTGAGGGAAAGGATTGTGGAATATCTAGAATCCAGTGGGTTGCAAGACCCAATGAGTCATGGGTTCACAGGGAAGCCATGTCAAATGAATTTGATATATTTCTTTGACTCGGTGACAAAGGTTTAGATCAGGGTAGATTGGTGGGCGTGTCTACACTAGAATTCAGTACGACTTTGACACCATTTCATAGGAGACTGGTAAGCAAGCTGGGTAGCTTAGGAGTGACTCCAAAGTTGTCAAACTGGATAAGAAACTGGTTAGGGGATTGGTGACAGAGGGTAGTGGTAAATTAAATTCACTCAGAGGAAGGGAGGGTGACCAGCATGGTGCCTCAGGGATCAGTGCTGTGATGATCCTCTTTAAAGTCTTTATAAGTGACATTGCAGAGGAGCTGTAAGGGAAGGTCTGCCTCTTTTGTGATGACACCAAAATCTTCAGTAGGATGGACAGTCTGGTGGTGGGGTGGAAAGAATGATCAGAGATCTGAAAAAATTAGAGGATTAGTCAAGGGTACAGCAGCTGGGTTTCAGTGTGAAGGAGTACAAAATAATTTACACAGAGCACAGAAACCCAGGGGCAGAGTACAAATCAGTGGAGTGGTATTCACAACAACCAAGCGGGAAAGATACCTGGAGATAATCATATCAGATGACCTAAAGGTGGCCAGGCAATGTGACAAGAAAGGGAGGACTAGCGGGATGCTGGGCTGCATAGTGAGGGGTAGCACCAGCAAAGAGATGGAGGTGGTTTTGCCTCAGTCTAGATCACTGGTAGACCACACTTTGAGTACTGTGTCCAATTCTGGAGACCAGATCTCTGGAAGGGCATAGGCAGAGTGGAGGTGGTTCAGAGGAGGCAGTTAAATGGTACAGGATCTGCATCAAATGCCCTATGAAGAGAGACTAGAGGACCTCAATAGCTACAGCCTGGAACAGAGGAGGAGAGGAATATGACAGAGACCTTAAATACCTCACAGTGGTAAATAAAATACAGGAGGAAAGTATTTTCTGAAGAAGATGTACTCATGAACAAGGGAACATGCTATGAAGCTGGGGGAGGTAGATTCAGGAAAGATGTGAGGAAGTACTTCTTCACGGAAAGAGTGGTGGATTCCTGGGACAGCCTTCCAGCAGAGATGGTGGGAGCAAAAACAGTGGTGGGGTTCAATAATGCATGGGATAAGCACAAGGGAATCAAAATGGGAAGGAAGGGGGAGGGAGAAAGAGCTGAAGATCAGGCATGGTCTGCGGCAACAGTGCAAGTAGGGAGAAATGGGGAGACTGGACGTGCCAAGAGCATCTTGGAATTTAGGAAGGTAAATTAAAAAAAACAATGGGTGAATGTCTCAGAGATGACCTAGTGGGGGGGGGTGACATTGGTGGGGTGGAGGAAGAGTTGGTCATGTTAAGGTATACCATGCTGAAGGCAACACATCTCTGTGCAAAGGAAGTGAGCAAAAACAGGATAAAAAAGATCACTACTGTATGTTTCTCAAAGGAAGTGTCTGAAAAGGTAAAGGCTAAAAGGGTAGCATGCAGTCGTATAAAGAGATGCAGAGGAAAAAGGCTAAGAAAGTGTATCAAGAGCAGAAGATGGAAGCAAGGAAAGTGATGAGAAGTGCAAAGTTGCAAACAGAGAACTGAATGGCCCAAGGGGTAACAAAAAGGGACAAGGCCTTTTTAGGTGCATAAGTGAAAAGTGGAAGACAAGGGGAGGTATTGAGGTTAAAATGGGCAGGCAGGACTGTGGGAAGGAAGATCATGAAAAAGAAGATATGCTAAACAAATACTTTTGTTCATTCTTCACACAGAAAGGGGAAATGGATGGGCCACATCACTCAAGAGCATTGGGGGAAGGAGGTAGAAACAAGTTAATTTACAGATGAGAGATTCCTGATACTACTTATAAATCTGAACATGGACAAACCTATGGGGCTGGACAGGGTAAACCCAATGGTATTGAGGAAGCTCAGGGAGGTACTCGCTGCACTTCTGATAGACAAACAGTTGAGAATGAAGTAAATGCCTCAGTTGGGACTTGAACCCAGGCCACCCAGAATACTGCTCCAATTGAGCTAACCAGCTCCACCACTGAGACAATTGGAACCTGGGCTATCCCTGAGCACATTACTCTTTCTCAAATGCACAACCCAATGGCAACACAAATCTTTACTTGTAACAATCATACAGGAGTGTGGTGTGCATATTTATGGAACACATACAAACAGAGGTGAGAAAGAAGTAAGTGCCTCAGCTGGGACTTGTACCCAGGCCACCTGGAATACCATTCCGAAAGAGTAATGTGCTTGGGGACAGCCCAGGTTCCAGTTGTCTCATTGACACAGCTGATTAGCGCAATCGGAACAGTATTCCGGGTGGCTCGGGTTCAAGTTCCAGCTGAGGCACTTACTTCCTTCTCACCTCTATTTGTATGTGTTACATAAATATGCACACCACACCCTGAGTGAGTGTTGCACCCTGACAGCCCTATTCAACAACCCAATGGAAACAGGAGTGGTTTCGGGACTGGAGGAGGACAGATGTAGTCCTGCTTCATAAAAGTGGCAGCAGGGAGGAGGCTGGCAACTATAGACCACTCAGTCTGACATCAGTGGTGGAGAAGTTAATGGAGTCACTGCTAAAGGAAAGGACTGTGGAGTATCTTGAATCCAGTGGGTTACAAGACCTGAGGCAGCACAGATTCATTTGAAGGAGACCGTGTCAGACAAATCTGATGGATTTCTTTGACAGGGTGACCAGAAATAGATTAGGTGGGGTTTGGATCGCATACTTAGATTTTAGTAAGGCATTCAACACTGTACCACATAGGAGACTTGTAAGGAAACTGGGGCATCTTACAGGTTGGCTTTATGGCTTTAAAATGGGCAAGAAATTGGTTAATGGATAAGCGACAGAGGGTGGTACTAAAAGGAGTTCACTCTGAGGGAGTGAGGGTAACCAGTATGGTGCCTCAGGACTCAGTACTGGGATCAGTCCTCTTTAATGCCTTTATAAGTGACATTTTACTGAGCTAGAAGGGAAGGTATACCTCTCTGCAGATTAAACCAAAATCTGCAATAGGGTAGACACTCCAGATGGGATGGAAAGAATGTGCAGCTACCTCGAAAAATTTGAAGAGTGGTCAGGGGTATGGCAGTTGTGCTTTAATGTGAAAAAGTGCAAAATCATTCACCTAGGGCACAAAAACACACATGCGAAGTACAAAATGGGAGAAGAGGAGCTGACAGTCACCAAACAGGAAAGGGACCTGGAAGTAATGATATCTGATGATCTTAAGGTAGTGAGACAGAGTGAGAAGGTAGTACATAGGTCTAGTGGGATGCTGGGGTACATAGAGAGGGGTATCGCCTGCAGAAGGAGGGAGGTGATGTTGCCACTGTATAGCTCACTGGTGAAACCCCACCTGGAGTACTGTCTGGTTCTGGAGACCACATCTCAGGAAGGACATAGGCAGTGTGGAGGCTGTCCAGAGGAAATCAACTAAAATGGTGAAGGGGCAGCATCAGAGGCCCTATGAAGAGAGAATGAAGGACCTCAACATGTACTCTCTGGAAGGGGGGCATAATACAAACCTATGATTACTTCATAGAGTTGAACAAGGTACAGGAGGGAGTATTTTTCAGAAGAAAAGATTGCCCAAAACAAGGGGACATGCAATGCAGCTGGAAGGGGGTAAATTTAGGAGAGCTGTGAGGAAGTACTTCTTCACTGAAAGGGTAGTGGATACCTGGGACAGTCTTCCAGCACAAGTGGTAGGGTGACAATAGTGGTGGGCTTCTATCATACATGGGATAGGTACAAAGGAAATTTAGTTGGAAAGCAAGGGAGATGGGGGCGGGGGAAGGAGCCAGACAGTATGCAGGATCTGCTATGACAGTATATACAAGGACAAATGAGCAAAGTGGGTGGGCCAAGTTGTCTTTATCTGCCATCAAATTCTATGTTTCTAAGACTCAATAAATGAGAATTGTAGTTTTTAGAACTAGGCATTTCATGTGTTTTAGAACCCCTCCATGAAAATACTTTCTTAAAAAAAAACTTTTATATACAACAGAAGGACTTGAAACTCTTGTCAGATGAACAAGCATTAAAAAATCAGAATCAATCAAACATTTTCCTTACTCAAGTAGACAATCAACTGATTCTTGCAGCCAGTGATTAGAGGAAAATATGTACAGTACCAACATGAAGCTTGCAATTTTTCAAGCTATTCAAACTTGTTGAAGTTTTAACTATTTAAATACTAAAATCAATCAGTTCTCTTTTCAAGGATGAGACAGAAGAAGGATTTACCACACCAACTGAATAATAAAAAAAGAATTACTAGAAAACAAACAAAAAACTGCTCCCCTGGTAACCTTTTGTGTTAATCAAAAGCTGAAAACAAGACTGAAAATCAATATTTGACATCAAAATGAAATATAGCAGGGCCTCCAATTAAAAAGAGGTTTTTGAATAAAAAGAAACAGTGAAGGTGTTAATCGAAACCAGCCAAATGCAAAAATCTATACAGCCTTTTGGTGATCTCTAATGAAGTAGGCCCCACTGGTGCCTGACAAATTGCAGTATTTTTATGCACATATCAAAGTTCACCTTGATTGTCTCGTATAGGGAAAAGACCATCTGTTTGTATTCTGGAAATAATCTACATAATTGACTTTCAAACAAGCCTCAAAGATACATGCATTCATCACCCTAATTGTGACAGGCGAAATGTGTGTCACCACCATCATTTTCTCAAGATAATAGGAATGGTATCTAATAACTTCTTGTGCCCTGAAGTGTCTTTTGTTTTATATGAACTCCTTCTGAGCTCATACCTTTTCTTAACAATGCCATGCATAATACTAATATGCTTAATAGAAACATTTTCAGCAAACTTTGGAAAATATTTTGTAAAGCTGTGAAATTCATTTACAGTCTAAACAGTGAATTTGTCGCTAGAAGGTGCAGTGCCAGTAAATTTTATGTTTGTAGTTTTTACACATTGTGTGCGCTGGCCAATGAGCTGTAAATATCTTGCATAGATCAGAATAACTCCTCACTTTAAAAAAATGAATCTCCATCTTCTTATAATCTGTTTAATAAGTATCTTCATTTAAAGGCGGATTGTGGTTTTATCTAATAGAGAATGACAATAGGAGCTGCATGAAGCTGTATATAGAGAAGGAACATATAAGATTACTGTGCACATACCTCTCAACTGTCCCTGATTTTCAGGGACGTCCCTGATTTTGCCTCAAAATTTTACTCTGTCCCCCCTAACAATTGTGTTTCCGTGACCAAACAACTGGGGTTATACGCACAAACTAATGTCAAACATTAAAGTTACAGACTTGTTCTTCCTTAGAAAATGTATTTTATACCAAGCCCTTTATTCTACCAGCTTCCTGAGTGGATAACTCCAATTTTGAAGAAGTGTCCCTGATTTTGGTCCTTTGTCCCTGATTTTTTTAAACCTGGTCCCTGATTTATGAGGCAGGAGGTTGAGAGGTATGACTGTGCATTCTAATTTCATCATGAAATAATCTTACATGATGAATACATTTTAGTAGCACTCTATAAGTTACAACTTTGGGAAGTTCAAGGTTCTGTATTCTGTGCTGGAAAAGTAAAAGTGAAAACTATAGCCACAGTGCTGGCTGGTAAATATTACACAGATTAAGTCTAAATCACTTTAGTATCTTTAAAGTGAGCATGGCTACATTTATGAGAGAGGTTTTCCTTAAATGTCACAATCACAGAGAAATTGGGGATGATTTAATTGGGCAAAATGGATTGCTTTCATCTTAACTCCTACAGTATGTCCCTATATGTGTAATAAAGCAATGAGGTTGTTAGTTAATTCTTATTACAACATGTGAAAAATAATTATTCAAAAGGGGCTGTACTTTTTCTTAAAGATGCTCTGTTTTGTGTTCTTTGTAAATTGTGATAAACCAAGACAATGAAAACTGATGTTATTGTGCATAACTACAGGCAACATAGAAACACAGAAAGTAAGGACAGGAGACTTTGAGTCTCTTGAGTCTGCCCTGAGGCTCGAACTTCCACTAAAGACACTATTTTATACTGCAGGTGCAAAAGAGTGTCTTTTTCATTAAGAGAGTGTCTGTTTACATGTTCTTAAAATAACTATGAAGAGAGGCAGAGCAAGTCTATCACCTTAAGAATTTGGAGAGTTACACTGTTTTAATGAGAAGAGACACTCTATGCCTATAAACACATAATTCATATTTAAGTTTATATTATAAAAATAGAAAATGAAGGTGATTTAAAAAAAAACACAAAATAATGAATAAATCAGTTCTGTACACCTCAGTAAGGAGATCTTGTACCTAGTCAAACTGTGCAAGTAAGGACATGTCATGCAAAAAGTATTCTTAATACAACATTTTTTTTAATTTTATTTATTTAGTTTTTGTTGACTGGGAAGGAGGACTACACAATTTTTAGCCTATTTTCAGTCTCGTTGGGGGAGATACAGATGGATGCCAATTGAAATTGAACCAGATTTTAAGCTGTTGGTGGTATTTTAGTGAATACCATACTCAGCACTGATCGACTATGACAGAGCTGATAATTTAGAAAGTAAACCTAGAATAATGTTTTTCTGAAATCCTAAGAAGACAAGTTAACTATGTCTTGCATTTCTTAAGATTAACAAGAATGATCTTGAGGTAACTGGTGTGACAAAACTTTTTGGGATTATGTATAGTATCATAAAAGTGTCGTAGTGTGGTAAAAAGTAACATTGTGTGCCTAATCCAAGAAGTCTTGCTCAGTTAATTCTTTAGCTGTTAGTTGGGAATGAAAATGCTGTTAAGATGACTTTTCTAAAAATTCTTGCACCCCAATTTTTCCATTTTAAGTCCAACTTACTGTATCTACTGTAGAAATCTCATAGTATTGAAAACTGTTCTACAAATCACCATGTTTTAAATAAAACCACTAATGCTAAGTATTGATAATTGGGTTTAACTGTCTTTCTCCTTCCACACTTAATTCTATTAGTATACTTTAGCATGCAATGAGGTTACAGTCTATTTTTTGGCATTATTTGGCACCGTCATAATATACTGCAATGTCACAAATTTAGGATTATACCTGTTGCATGTTCCAAAAGTACAGTTAGAAGGGTTAAAAAGCTATGATGAAATAAGCTCATGTAAACTCAATTATTTTAATGAAAATCAATGATTTCAAGGAAAATACACACCTAATAATTGGCAAGCAAATGGGGCTGGCTTTTAGTATTACATATTCTGAAGTTTGTTGCAGTGCAATACCTCTCTTTCAAGAGATTTTATTTTCCATTAGTAGTCGATTGCCTATTGGTTTTACCTATGTTTTAATACCACGGGGTGTCTCTCTACAGCTTTACTTTGAACATATTGGTGACATACTATACTGACAGAGAGGGTCTGAGGCCATAAAGTAAACAAATCAGTATAGTAACACAGAAACTTTGGGCATTTGGTTATGAATGAGAGATGCCTGATGTCTGGTGCTCATTGTGTCCCCTAGAATCTCATGAATTTACAGTACATGTTTTCTAGTTCATTTTAGTTGTCATCTGAGTACTGTAAGAAGTAAAATAGGCCTCTCTATGCTGTACTCTGTATACTTGCTGGGGAACCATGTTCTTCCTCTTTGTTTTACATTTACAAACTATTGCCTCATGGACATGGGGTCCAGGCAAGGAGAGGGGCATACTATGGAACATTTGGAGATAGCTAGGTTGGTGGTAGATGAGTCAAGTCACCATTCTCAGTAGCATTAGCATAATCTTCAAAACAAGAAAATCAGTAGTAATAATAAAAAAAAAAAAACTCTGGCCAGAGCTGGTAGGGGCTGCAGCTGAGGAATTTGGGGTAACAATATTGAACATTTGTTTTTTAATATTTTTCACCAAATTTTCAAAATAGCCTTGTTATGACCCTGCCTCATGAAGAAGGGCAGAGAAAATGTTCAACTCCTGGCCTAAAGGTGATTTTGCACAGGGACTGCAACATCAACTTTCAGGAAGGAGAAACACATTTTGGGCAGGAGTTGAAAAATGACAGCTGTCACATTCATTAGGAGATGTAAAGAAATGATAATGTTGAAAATTTGGAATAAAAATATTGAATATTGCCAAAGTTATGAGGCCGCGTTTGCAAAATTCAACATAGCCTCATAACTTCATTTTTTAAATATTTTTATACCAGACTTGAAACATAGCCTTCTTATGACCCCACCTCATGAATAAGGTCTGAGAAAATGTTCAGTTTCTGTCTGAAAGGTGATTTCATGCAAAGACCACAAAATCACCTTTAGGGATGTAGAAAAAAAGAAAACATTATGGCCAGGATTTGAAAAACGACAGCTGCTGCATTCATGAGATGTTGTAAATACATGGCTATGTTGTAACTTTGGGGTAAAAAATATTGAAAATTGCCAAAGTTATGAGCCTGCATTCACAAAATTCAATGTAGGCTTATAACTTTTTAATTTGTTTGAATATTTTTACACCAAATTTTCAACATAGCCTTCTTATGACCCCACCTCATGAACAAGGGCAGAGAACATTTTCAACTCCTGCCCAAAAGGGGTTTTTGTGCAGGGACTGCAAAAATCACCTTTTAGGATGTAAAAAAAACCCATTTTGACCAGAATTTAAAAAATGAATGAATTAAGTAATTCAATTTTGTTAACCAGGTAGGCCCGCTGAGACCTGAAGATCCATTTTTCAGGGATGACCTGGAGTTAGTTACAGATATAGTCATGTGACAGTGCAGACAGTAAACAGGATATATGCATTCATTGGTAGACAACTTAAGTCATTCAGGACATAGTTACATAATGACTAGACTCTAGCAGTGGGTAATTTAGTACAGGGCAGTTAAACACACTGCGTTAACATATATGTAGATTTGGAGCACCTTAAGTGGGATTTAGCCCCAGCTTAATTATTCAGTGCAGTTTGAGACATCAGCTGTCCCTGCCTTATTCTTGTTCAGTCTGTCCTCTTTTCAGGTGCAGGTGCACTTGCTACTAATTAGCAGGTGTTCTCTGAGTCCTGTTTGGAAAGATCCCAAGGAGCTGGTAGATTGCAAGGCAGCAAGGAGCTTGTTCCAGAGCAGGAGAGCAGAGTGGGCAAAAGATTTGTTACCAGCAGCTGTTCTTGTCCTGGGTTCTTCCAATAAGTTCCTGCTTGAGGTCCTGAGCACTCTGCCTGTCCCCTTGGATTTGAGTAGACTGGCAAGACTTCCTGATGGAGGGTCATGCATTAGTTTAAATGCATGGCACAGTAGTGGGTATTGGATCCAGTGGCCAAATGAAGGCCATTTTAGGGATGCTTGCACCTCACAGTGGTGTCTCCTTGAGTGTGACTTGAGGCGAGTGGGCTATCTTGTTATAGAGAGCCTGCATATTGCTGAGCTCCTGTTTTGGTAGCAAGTGTAGGACTGGAGAAGAGTAAGTTAGGTTGTGGAGTAGGATACTGTTGTCTTTAGTTATCCTTGTTTCTGGGATCATTTGCAGGCTCAACCTCTATAGTAGCCCCAGTTTCTGATGGATTGTCCTAGTAATCATATCTACATGGGGTTTCATGGAGAAACTCTGGTCCAGTAACAGGCCAAGGTATTTGAATTGACTTACTACTTCAATATCCGAGCCGGATGAGAAGGCAAGGGCAGTAGAGGGCTTCTGTCAGGGCTGAGTGATCTTGGGCCAAACACTATGACCTTTGTTTTAGTGGTATTAAGGAGCAGCTTATTTGCCTGGAGCCACCTCCCCAAGAACAGGAAGTCTTCTTGGAGGTGACTACTTAGGTTGGCTATACTGGTTAAGGTCTATAAATCACTGCATCATCTGTGTAATGGATTATTGAACTGCCCCCACAGTTTCTACTGAGGTCGTTCATTAATAGTGAGAACAGGAGGGGACCCAGGACCGATCCCTGAAGCACCCCTCCCTTGATGTTCCATTTCTTTGATAGAGACCCCCTCCACCTTACCTGCTGGGTGCAGTTGGACAGGTAACTGCAAACCAGTCAAGAGGGTGCTGATCCAGATCAAGGCACTTCAGCTTGGCCATCAGCAGAGTATGGTCCATCAGGTCAAAGGCCTTGGTTAGATCTATAAATACAGCCGTAGAGAATTTGAAGAGGGTGGTGTCAGTTCCATGTTTTTGTCTAAACCCATGTTGGATACTGGGAAGCAGTTGGTTGGCCTCCATATAATCATGGGGCTGGCCATAGATAATCCTCACCTGGATTTTGGCTAGAGTGCACAGTAGGAAGATTGGTATGTGATTTTTAACTGGCTCCTTGGGGCCTCCCTTGTGAATGAGTACCACATATGCCTGCTTCCATTTGGCAGGAATAAGTCATGTCATAGCCCTGGTGGTCCAGTGGACTGCTAAGCCCAATCGCAGGCTGAATATGTGTAAAACAACCCCCCCAGAACATAGCCCTGGTAGTCCAGTGACCGCTAAGCCCGGAGCCACAGCCAGACATAGAGGAGCCTCACATTATATCTCAGAGTCTAGTGCCTGAGTTTCAACACCCGGCCTCAGCGCCGGGCGGGCGGTAGCATCCCACCCGCCTGCCGCCCCGCCACTCATCGAGCGATTGCCCGGGCTGCACGCCCATTGCGCAGAGCAAGAGCCACCGGGCGCAGTCTCACCGCGGCAGCCGTTGGTGGGCGACGGGCAGCAGGCGGAGGTGCTGCTGCCCGCCGCCGCCAGGGGAGGGGGTGGTGGGGCTTCAGGGTGGTGGGGTAGGGGACACTAGATCACCAGGGATATGGTCTTGGGGGTCACCACATAATGCAGCCCATGATTGGGCTTGAGGTCCACTGACCACCAGGGCTACGCCTGGGGTGGGTTGTTTTACACTTCTTCAGCCCACAATCGGGCTAAGGGTCTACTGGACCACCAGGGATATGTTCTGGGGACACTTTGCTGCCCGCGATCAGGCCAGTCGGGGTGGGGGATTTTCATACCTTTGCCCGCAATAATGGCTGCAGGGGCGTTGGTCCCTAACCGCTGCTGCCTGGCAGGGTGCCAGGTGCAAGTCCTCTGGGATCGGCGCACCTGCATGCTAATGGCATGCAAATGGGGCCATAAATAGATGCAAATGGCCCCCCCATGCCTTGCATGAATTATGGCCCCATTTGCATGTCACCTTTTGAATATCAGAAATTTGCGCATGGCGCAATGGTACTTGCACCACCGCAACCTGAATGCTCCACTCTGACCACTTGTGGTGGCGCAAGTTCCACTGCGCCATGCACAGTGGCTGTGGCCGGGGGGTGATATTCAAAGGATTGCTCAATAGCGCAACTCCTTTGAATATCTCCCCGGCCACATCCCTGCGCAACTATTTTGTGCAGCGCAAGGGCTTGCACCACAAAATAGCGCAGTTTGAATATCCGGCCCTGTGTTTTTAAAATAAAAAAAAACAGTGTTGTTGCACACCCACAAGAGGAATTTGCTTAAATGTTGTATTTATTTAAAAAAAAAAACACAACAAAGACCTCCCCCTCACTCAACTGCTAAGAGCCCATCCCATGCCATTATTAGTATGTTTTTTGTTTTAAAAGTAATCAAGAATAAAATTACTTTTTAAAAAGACCCAGCACTGAGTGATGTCCAATTCTCCTCACTGTAAATAAATGTGCTTCTGTTTAAATTAGTGCTGAATAAAACAGATGCACTTATAGCAGACAGAATTAAACTTTAAAATAAGTTCATTGCTATTGAGTTGCTTGTCGATTATCTAAACTCAAAAGCAATGAATTTGAAGCATAAAGTTCAGTGGTTTTTCCAGCCCAATGGGTAATGAATTTAATATTTTTGCATCCAAATCTTTTCTACAGTATTTTATATACAATAGTAGTTATAATTCCATTCATATACAAATCCATTGCTTACAAAACCTCATAATTAATAAAGCACAACAACCAAAAAGGAACTCATTAAACAATGAGTTAACAGCTCGGTGCAATTAAAGTTTAATGCTGACTGTACAGAACACTTACAGTGCGGACTGTCAAACATCAATCACTGCTAGATCTTTTTAAAGAGTAATTTTATTATTGATTACTCCAAAAACAAATTAGTGTTACTACTGGCACTAAGTACACTTTTAGGAACTATTTTTGATGGGTATATGATCTTTCAAATTATTTTATTTATTTGTTGAGGGAATTGGAATTATAACCTTTGAGTCAAGGACTCCTTTGCAAAGGCTTCACATCAGACATACATACATTACAAGAAATGATAAGATATACAATAATAAATATACAGAGAACACACCAAAATACATACATTGTTTGTTTAGAAACAGTATATACAATAAGAGGCATATGAGAAGACAAGTTACAGTTCAAGGGTGGCATGGACCAACCTGTGTCAAATCATTATAAGTCCAACATGTACGATAATAATATACAGAAAAATAAGGTTATAGTCACAGGCAAGGGGAGAAGGACTAAGCACAGTCACAGTTGGAGTTGAAGAGGATTTCAGCATGGAATAGGGTTTTAAATGGCCTAGTCACTGTTCGAGGGTGATGGCCAATGGCATTTCATTCAATCAAGGGGCCCTAGTAAAAAGAGCATTGGCACAGACAGGTCCTGCAGTGGGGTACAGAGAGGGGTGCTAGCAAGGAGCTCTGTGTAGACCTTGACTGAGTGGAGGGCTGAACAAGGTGGCAGAGACCTGGGGGGAGGTGTTTAGGGAGAGCTTCCTAGCAAGGAGACAGGTCTGGTACCTGAGTCTGCCTTCAGAGTTAAGCCAGTTGGTGTGTCTATAGAGCTCACAGGTGTGTGTCCAATGGTTGCATCCAGTGACTAACTGACAGGCTTTATTTAGGGAGATCATGATTCAATGCAGGGCAGTGGGGTTGGCTGTGCCATAGATAACAATCCCATAGTCAATAAGGGAGAGCACTGATGATGTCATGGCAAGACCTAGGGTGTCAGGTGGCAGACACCCCCTGTGCCTATATAGAAGACCTTGTCTGGAATTGATAGCTGTGCTGAGCAGACTGATGTGATCACAATACATGAGAGAGGAGTCAAGGTATATGATGCCCAGGTATTTAAAGGTGGGCACAAGGTCAAGAAGGGAGCCCTGGACATTAATTAAGTTGAGGGGAACATTTTTAAGCTTATTTAGTCTGTGAGTGAAAAGCATAAAGCATAGCCTTGGTCTTTTTGTAATTCAGAACAAGATGGTGCTCTGAGAATCAGGCCTTGGCTTCAGAAAAGGAACATTGCAGGGAGAATTGAAGGGAGTGGGGTCTGACTGGCAGTCAAATATAACTGCATCATCGGTGTACAGAAACATTTGTCCCAACAGGCCTTTGGGAGAGTATTCAAGTACATGCTAACAATGACGGGCCCAGTATTGAGCCTTGGGGACTCAAAATACTGGTTAACTGGCTGAGAGTGTGGAGTTTAACTTGACCCTCTGGGTTCTGTCACTGAAGTAGCTTTTAAACCACATGGTAGTGTCCAAGGACAGGCCAATGCAATGCAGGGATTGGATTAGGAGTGTGTGGCTGACAGACTCGAACATCTTGGTTAAGTTAATATAGGCAGATCCAACTAGGTGCCCTAGATCAAGGGCTTTGCTTATAAAAGTGGTGTACTCAAGAAGGGCAGTTGTAGTACTGTGGCCATTCCTGAAACCATGCTGATCAGGAGAGAGAAGATCATATTTAGTGAGATAGTCCAAGAGTTGATCTGACACTATTTTTTCTAGTGCCTTGGGGGGGGGAGAATGGAGATGGGGTGGTAGTTGCCCTGGGAGGTGCGGTCCCCACTTTTCAATATTAGGGTGATGACAGCTGCTTTCCAGTATGAGGGAAATCAGCCATGGCAGAGAGACCAGTTTAGGATGTCAGTGAGCGGGGAGATAATGGAGTCTAAGGTGAGGAGGACTAGTTTTAGGTCCAGTGAGTTGCTACTAAAGCGCGTTTTTCCAAGGGCTTTAGTTAAATATGGTCTTGCCTCTAGGGAGGTGATTGTTCAGAACCTGAAAGCAGGAGTGGATTCTTTAAGGGGTGGGCTGGTAGGCAAGTCCAGGGCTGGGTTGAAAAAGTTAGGGGGAAGGACACCGCTAAGATCAAAAAATGCAGTGCTGAGGTATTGGTAACCAACAGGTGGTCCTGGGTGGATGAGCCATTTACTAGCAGCTGGTTGGGGGGCATATTTTCTGTTCAGTTCTTTAATGTTGTTCCAAAATTTGTGCCCAAAGCCCCAGGGGGAGGAGAGTGTCTCCTGGTAGTGGGTAGCTTTGACTTTCTGAATTTACCAGGTACATTTGTTCCTAAGTTCCCTGCGGTTTTCCTGATTCATTAGCTTTATGCCATTGATTGTCACGTTGCTTCATGAGGTCAAATAGGGCATGGGAGAGCCAGAGGGTGTCCTGAACTTTGACTTTCTGTTTGGAGACTGGGGCATAGTGGTTACAAGCTGAGTTAAACGTGGATACAAAGCAATCCAGGGCACTGTCAGTAGAATGTGCAGTGCTGATGGGGGTCCAGTCACATTGCAATAGGTGTTGCTTGAGGTGCAAGAGAGATCCTTTTTCTAGGTGACATATAAAGGTATATATGGGTGGCTGCTTTAGGATTTTTATTGAGGACCATCTACAGAGGACTGGTGAGTGGTCAGTCAGTATCTGGAAGTATTGAGACTCAGATATGCTGGTGGGCTGATTTGTGAAGGGAGGTCAATGAGTGTGGAGGTACCAGTTTTATGATTTAGCCTCATGGGGACTGGACAACTTGGGTGAGGTCCAGTGCAGCAACAGCATCCTTGTAGGGGCAGAGGAGGTCACTAGCCAGTTAACATTGTAATCACCTAGGCAATGATTTCACAGGAGGTGGCAGGTGGGCTTAGCAGTTCATTACTGAGTCAAATGTGGCCTTTGCTGCTGGGGGAGGGGTATAAACTGTGACTATGTAGGGCTTTGCCAGACGTGTTAGGTGGCAGTTTCACAGGAGAACTTCTTCACCGTGGGTTGAGTGGAGTGCTAGGACCAGTGAGGCCTGAAGGAATCTATATAGTAAAGAGCGCAGCCCCACCCTCTTAACTAGCCTGTCAGTTCTAAGGATAGAGTACCCAGGAATATGGACAGCTGAGTCTGGGGTATCAGGATCAAGTCAGGTCTCTGTAATCACAAGGATATCTGAAGACACCTGTGCCATCCAGTTCTGGAAGCCCTGAAATGAGGACAAGTGAGAGGATCTCAGATCTAGAAGTGGTAGCCATCTGGGAACAAGTGATCACCAAACAGTGTGGTTCATGATAACTCAGCTGCAAAGTCAAGGCATGCAAAAGTGAGGGTACCGGACTTCAGGATGGCTGACTTTGGCAAGATGGAAGAGTGCCTTAGAGAAGCACTAGCAAAAAGGCAAGAAGGAGGGGTGGAACAACAATGGAGACACATGAGAACTGCCATCACAGAGGTAACACACCTTTGTGTGAAGCAAATAAATAAATCAAAACAAAAGGAAAAGCCACTATGGTTCTCAAAAGAGGTGGTGGGGAAGGTTATGGAGAAAAAGATAACATTTAGGAAGTATAAGAAAACACAGAAGGAACAGGACAGAGAACTGTACCAGTTAAAGCAGAAGAAAGCAGGAAAGGCAGTCAGAATAGGAAAGGCCAAAACTGAGGAAAAGATAGCCAACTCGGTTAAGAAGGGGGATAACATATTTTATAGGTACATTAGGGAGTGTAGAAAGACAAAGGGAGAGATAGTAAAGCTGCATAGAATGGACGGTGGGTGGGCAGAGAGGGACAGTGAAAAAGCAGGGCTACTGAACGAATACTTCTGCTCAGTATTCACAAAAGAGGAGGCAGGGGAGGTACCAGTCCTTTCACAGAAGAAAGGGTTCTGAAAGAACTCCTAAAACTGAAGGTGGACAAAGCAATGGGGCCTGACTGGATTCACCCCAGAATTCTAAAAGAATTAAGGGGAGAACTAGAGACACCACTGACTACCCTTTTAACAAATCATGGGAGGATGGTACCTGAGGACTTGAGGAGGGGATGTGATTCCTTCACAAAGTGGGACCAAGACAGAGGCAGGAAACTACAGACCTGTCAGTTTGACCTCTGGGTAGGGAAAGTGATGGAATCACTTCTGAAGGAAAGAATTGTTGAGTACCTAGAGGCCAGTGGGGCACAGGACCCAAGGCAGCATGGGTTCACAGTGGGAAGGTCATGTCAGATGAAGCTAATTAATTTCTTTGACTGGGTGACCAAAGTAGTAGACCAGGGAGGGGCTGTGGACATGGCCTACCTAGACTTTAGCAAGGCATTTGACACAGTCCCACACAAAAGATTAGTAAACAAATAAGCCAGCTTGGGAGTGGGTCCCAGGGTGGTAGCCTGGGTAAAACACTGGCTGGACAACAGGACACAGAAGATAATAAATGGAGTCCACTCTGAAGAAAGGGGGATTACTAGTGGGCTACCGAAGGGTTCAGTACTGGGTCCAGTCCTTTTTAATGTCTTTATAAGTGACATTGCAGAGGGACTGGAAGGAAAAGTGTGCCTCTTTGCAGATGACACAAAGATCTGCAACAAGGTTGATACATAAGGAGGCATGGAAAGGATGAAAAGGGGCTTGGCAAGGTTGGAGGAATGGTCAAAGTATGGCAGCTTGGATTCAATGCAAAGAAGTGAAAAATAATGCACCTGGGAAACAGAAACCCAGGGGAAGAGTACACAATGGGGGTAGAGGTAGTAACAACAACAAAAATGGAAAGGGACCTGGGGGTAATCATATCAGATGACCTTAAGGTTAGCAAACAATGTGAGAAGGCAGTAGGGAAGGCTGGGGGGATACTGGGATGTATAAGTAGAGGCATCACCAGCAGAAAACAAGAAGTTGTTACCCCTCTGTACAGACAGTTGGTGAGACCCCACCTGGAGTACTGCATCCAGTTCTGGAGACCCCATCTCAGCAAGGACATAGACAGATGGAAGCAGTTCATAGGAGGGCAACTAAAATGGTGGAGGATCTGCAAGAGAAGCCATATGAGGAGAGACTAAAGGAGCTTAATATGTATACCCTTGAGGAAAGGAGGAGAGGAGGACATGATAGAAACTTTTAAGTACCTCAGTGGAATCAACAAAGTCTAAGAGGGTAGCATCTTTCAGAAAATAGATGTGCAAGAACAAGGGACACGATTGGAAGATAGAGGGGATGGCTCAGGGGTAATGTGTAGAAGTATTTTTTCACAGACAGGGTGATGGACGCATGGAACAGCCTTCCTGAGGAGGTTGTGGGGTCTAAAACTGTGGGAGAATTCAAGAATGCATGGGTCAGACATAAGACAATTCTTGTTGGGGGTAGGAAGAAATAGGCTGTTGGTTAACTAGGATCTGCAGCCTATCCAGTAGGTAGGGAAATGGGCAGACTAGGTGGGCCAAGTGTTTCTTATCTGCTGTCAAAGTCTGTGTTTCTATGTTTTATGTTTCTAAGGAGAGCAAGCTTGTTTTGAAGGCTATAGATGTTGATGGTGGCTAGAAGGAGTCCATTTGATGACCCACAGGAGGTTCTGAGAGAAGGGGTGGGCCTGGGTTTGGGTGCACATTGCCTGATAGGAGAAGGAGTAGAAGGGCATGGCGGAGGAGAGCAAGTCTAATTAGCTTGGCTTTTATATTAGGGTTACATGGCCAAGGACAGGATTTGTGGGTAGCCACAGGTACTGGTAAGGTGGAGCTATGCACAGCCACTAAGAGGGCTAATGAGGTATATTGGGTTAGGTTCCGGGGGGGGATATGTTGGGGTATGGAAGATGTGTGGAGCATTGCTGGTAGTGCTTCACCTGGTGACGTAAAGTTGGGTACCTGCCTGGCTATAAGGATGATTTGGGGAGAAGAGGAGTAAGGAACACTTGGAGCACACTGAAGATTAGAGGGGGCATGGTGGAGTACAGTATAAAGAGGAATGGGATCCACAAGAGGGCAGAGTGATCAGAGGCCATAGGACTCAGTAGTTAGCAAGATATCCTCTTAAGTGATCCCGGGTCAGATGGAGTAGTAGTAGGACTGGTGCCTATGATGCTCAGGGTGCCAGGTTCGAGTCTGGAGTGGGAAGCAAATGGGAAAGTAAGAGGAAGGGGCTAGAAAGCATTAGCTGTACAGGAGTGGGCAAGAAAGAGGTAATGAAGACAGGGAGAGAGGGAAGGGAAACACAAAACAACATGGAGATTTTCTGGTGTGTGTGTGTGTGTGTGTGTGTGCATACATGCACAATTAGGGGGAACTGTATATTGTGACTGAGAGAAAATTGAAATAAAAATGGCAGGTAGTACAAGCTGACAATTAACTAATAAACTTTTGCACCACAGTGTTATACAACAGTGTTCCATGACCTTTAAACTGTGGCACAACAGCTTTATATTTAGTAGAGGTGTGCCAAGTTGCCAAAATTTGTTCCATGAAAAACAATTTGTGAATTTCAGCAAATTTGCTTTGATGACTAATGCAATTCATGTATTTATTCACCCAGTAAATAACCTAAATTCACACGGTGGAATTACGGAAATTGCCCAATTGCAGATGAATTGGCAATTTGCAAAGTTCTGCTGCACTAATTTAGGCAATTCACCAGAACAAAAATACAAATTGAGGTTGTAATTGTCCACAAAGTCCCTCCCATGACCTACTATGGTGTAACTTCACCCCTCCCACCTCCCAAGCACATTTAAATCTCAACCCTCCTCCCCATACCTCTCAAGTGTCCCTGATTTTCAGGGACGTCCCTGATTTTGCCTCAAAATTTTACTCTGTCCCTCCTAAAATTTGTGTTTTGTGGCTAAACAGTGGGGACTGTCAGCACAAAACAATGTCAAACATTAAAGTTACAGACTTGTTCTTCTTTAGAAAATGCATTTTGCACTAAGCCCCATATTCTACCAGCTTTCTGGGTGGATATCTCTAATTTTGAAGATGTGTCCCTGATTTTGGTCCTTTGTCCCTGATTTTTTTAAGCCTTGTCCCTGATTTATGAGGCAGGAGGTTGAGAGGTATGCTCCTCCCCCTCTCTGCCCTATCAAATCACTTATTTTTGGTAGCTCAGGTTTTTGAGTCTCCAAGTCCTCTACTGATCCTTGGTTTACTGAATTGTTTGCCTTTGTACTGCTTTGTTGTCAGAATTCCAGTTTTCCACCTACACATGTGTTTGCCCAGCATAACAGTCACAAATGAGTGTGGTGTGCATATTTATGGAACACATTACAAACAGAGGTGAGAAGAAGTAAGTGCCTCAGCTGGGACTTGAACCCAAGCCACCAGAATACTGTTCCGATTGTGCTAACCAGCTGTGCCACTGAGACAACTGGAACCTGGGCTGTTCCTAAGCACATTACTCATTTCAAATACACAACCCAATGGCAATACAAATATTTTACTTGTAACAATCATACAGGAGTGGTGTGCTTGGGGACAGCCCAGGTTCCAGTTATCTCAGTGGCACAGTTGGTTAGTGCAATCAGAACAGCATTCCGGGTGGCCTGGGTTCAAGTCCCAGCAGAGGCACTTACTTCTTTCTCACCTCTGTTTGTATGTGTTCCATAAATATGCACACCACACTGCTGTGTGATTGTTACAAGTGAAATATTTGTGTTGCCATTGGGTTGTGCATTTGAGAAAGAGTAATCTGGTCGGGACAGCCCAGGTTCCAGTTGTCTCAGTGGCGCAGCTGGTTAGTGCAATTGGAACAGTATTCCGGGCAGCTGGGTTCAAGTCCCAGCTGAGGCACTTACTTCTTTTTCACCTCTGTTTGTATTTTGCACAGCATGCTTGCACTTTCATTTGTTCCATGTTTGTTCTAAAGATGTATTAATTTTTGCTCTGTGATTGCACTTTGCATTGTGTTACATGTAATATATTATATTATATTTCTGTTCCTCCAGTAACCATTTCCATGTGTCACACCTGGAAATGAGCCTCAGCTCAGTGTACCTCTCCTGGTTACCAGTTTTCAAGTAAGCAAATCTCTATCTATCTATCTATCTATCTATCTATCTATCTATCTATCTATCTATCTATTTCTCTATTTATCTATCTACCCCCAACAGTTGAGATATTTAAGATGGGTCTAAAGGCTCATTTGTTCACTTTGGCCATCCCTGATGATGACGGATCTGTATACACTGGAGACAAGGAGGGAAAGGGGAGACATGATTGAAACTTTTAAATATGTAAAGGGGATCAATAAAGGGGGAGAAGAAGGATTACTTAAGAGGAAGGAGGGGTCAGAACTAGAGACCACAGCCTTAGACTGCAAGGAAAAAGATACAGAGGCAATGTGAGAGGGCGTTTCTTCATGGAGAGGGTTGTGGAGCCCTGGAACACACAACCAGATGGAGTGGTGGGGGCTAAATCGGTAGAAGAATTCAAGAGGGCTTGGGACAAGCAAAAGGGGCTGATTATCAGGGGAGGGTGGGGCTGGCAGGGAAGGGGAGGTGAAGGGGAAAACAAGGGCAGACTAGATGGGCCGGTATGGTCCTTTTTTGCCATCAAGCTTCTATGATTCTATGATATCTGATACTGTACTAGAGCTAATTTAACTTGAGATTCATCTGCCTTTCTATGATTATATTTATTGTTTTAACATTATGTATATTGCTTATACTGTATATTGTTATGTGTTTTATTTGTCTTTTCTCTGCCTGCTTTTATGTAAAGCAGTATAGGCTAGAGGTTAGAGTAATGAGCTTGGGAACAAGTTTGGTATATCCAGCATAGCAGACCTGGTTTGATTCTAACAACCTCCACTTGCATACTGTGTGACCCTTGAGCAAGTCACTTCAACCCAGTGTGCCAAGGTCGCTTCCCTGAAAATATGGACTTGTGCCTAGTGGGCCTTACCTGGTTACCAAGTACTTAAATAACAAATAAGGCACTCAGGATTGGGCACCATTGAAATAAACTTGCCTCGCCTATCTATCTATCTATGTATCTATCTATCTATCTATCTATCTATCTCTCATTAAGTGAAGTCTTCTGACTGTACTGTCTGTAAATTACCTTCCCCACCCAGGTACCAAACACACTCCCTCTGCATCCCCACCTGACTACTCCCTATTGTAAAAGAGACCCCCAACACCCACTTTGGTCCCTTTCCCTCACTGGCACTCAGAAATATCTGCTTAAATAAACAAAGAGTCCACCACTGCAGCGCCCACTGGGTTATGGGGTATAGGAGGAAAAATTGTGAACACAACGAAGAACATCTTTTTAAAAATTATAGTTTCTTAATAACTTTTTAAATTTTTTATATTTTGCCTACACATTTTCAACATAGTCTCTTGAGACCCACATTATGATCAAGACAGATGGAATATTTTAAATCCCATGCAAAGGTGATTTCATGAAGCAGCTGCAAAAACATGTTTCAGTGGGGGATTTGAAACCTGACACCTGTCATGTATTATGATTTGAAACCTGACACCTGTCATGTTTATGAGGTGGATTCACACAAGGGCTACAGCATGTTGAAAAATTTGGGGTCAAAATCTGCAAAATTGTATGGAGTAAATGATGGAACATTTAACATTATGAATAAGTGATTGAAACATTAGCTTTCTTCATAACTTTGTTGCTTTGTTATAAGTTAACCCCAAATTTTCAACATTGTCTTTTTATAACCCCACCTTATGATTAAGCTAGATGGCGGTATTTAAATCACATCCAAAA
This sequence comes from Neoceratodus forsteri, assembly GCA_016271365.2. Taxonomy (NCBI): domain Eukaryota; kingdom Metazoa; phylum Chordata; order Ceratodontiformes; family Ceratodontidae; genus Neoceratodus; species Neoceratodus forsteri. The sequence continues at coordinate 626,403,594 of JADMNL010000023.1, read as the reverse complement.
GGTGATTTTGCAGAGCAACTTCAAACACATGCTTCAGATGGGAAAAATTACATCTGTCATGTTCATGAGGTAGGGTAACAAAAGGTTATGTTGAAATTTCAGAGCCAAAATCTGCAAAAAACACAAAGTTGTGCTTAAACGTTGAAAAAATTGAAAGTTTCTTCATAATGTTATTGTTTTTTGACATTGTGATACCAAATTTTCACTATAGTCTTTTTATGATCCCACCTTATGACCAAAATAGGTAGAATTTTTAAAATCCTGTCTGAAATGGGATTTCATTGAGAAACTGCACAATCATGTTTTATTTATTTTGTTTTTGTTGTCCGGGAAGGAGGACTAGACACTTTTGCCTATTTTCAGCCTTGTTCCGAGGGAGGGAGATACAGATGGATGCTAATTAAAATGAAAATAGATTTTAAGCTGTTGGTGGTATTTTTACTGAATGGAGGAAATTTGGCCAGGACACTGGGGAAATTCCCCTACTCTGCTAGCAGGGGGCTTGACTTCCTGAAAGCAGAGTGGAGGAGCACAGTTTGGAGCCGGACAGCAGAGGAGGAGGAAGTGCTAATGTGGCAGGGGAGAAGGCCTCCTCTCCTGTCTTATATACCACTAGAGGTCTTAAAATAAGTTCAGACACTTTTATGGATCAAGAAAGTCAAGTGAGGAGCTGGTAGGAAAAAGAAGGAATTAAGAGAGAAAACTCTTCCACGGAGATGGAGGAGGAGATGTTGTAACATGAGTAAAAAATGTTTTGGAAAAATAATCAGCAAAAGAGTAAAGAAACAGGAGGTCTTATGAGCCAGATATTTCTGTTGTGGAAAGCAAAGAAAATAGGCCAGACTCCTATCAGGCTAAATTAAGAAGCAATGATGTGGCAGTATCAAAGCAAGCTGCACCTGCTGAGACCGGGAAAAAAACAAGTGAAAGTGTCAGCACAGAAAGGAAAGGCAAAAGTAAGTTGGAAATGGCTTGGTCTGAAAAGGATTGTAGAAAGCAAGACAGAAAGTAAAGAAAGAGCTAAATCAAATAAAGAAAACACAGATTTTGAAGATACCGAGGATGTCATAGAAAAAGGCCCATTAGGAAACAGTAAAGGAGAAAAAAGGAGGATTCAGATTCAGAAGAGAAAACTTTTAGAAACTTTGCAGACACACCTGAATGGGTAACAGAAGCCTTATTACAAGCAGGTTGGAAAAGAAAGGATGATGGGTCTGGGTGGGATCTGAACAGGCCCAGTACATCAGGACTTAGTAGAAAACAAAAAGAAGACACAAGGGATGTAGAAAGTAAATTTGGGGGGAAAGTGGATGAAGCCGGAAAACAGAAAGATGTAACATCAGAAGCAGATAAAACAAAAGAGATAATTTTTGATGGACTTGATAGCAATAATGAAGAGTCGTCTATGAAGCTTGAGCAGAAAACGATATTAACAGATAAAAAAATGCAGGAGTAAGGGGAAGGCCAGAAGGAGAAACCCTGGGGTGGGAATACTAAAGAAAGATTATTTCCTAAAGATATAAAGCCACAGCAACCTAAAAGAAGAAACGCGGTATGCCTGCGATTTAGAGGGCCCTCTGAGGATGTGCCCAACAGAATGTTTATTGGGAAAGAACTCTTAATGAATAAAATGAAGTTTCATCCATATAAAATATATGCCTTTATTCATGTACCAGGAAGTACAGAATTTGATATAAGTTTTAAACATGGAGGAAGGTTGGAACGCTTTTGGAAATTATATCAGCAAATGAAATATACAGACTTAAGGAAGGATTTCTCAGTTATTCCCTTATCAAAACCTGCTTTTAAGATAGTGACTGTGTTATTTTGAAATGATGGCATCAATGTGGTCAACATTAATTTCTGGATCAAGCAGAAGGGTACACAGCATGCGACACTGAAACCGATATGGATGAAAATGGTCTGTGTACAAGTGGATTGAAATATAAACTAACACTTAAACAAGTAGACGGGAAATTCAACATTTGTCAACTGTTTCTTTCTAGGCCAAGATAGAGGCATTGATTTTATGCAGGCCAAGTGCGGGCCTGCTACAAATATGGAGAGTGAGGTCACTTAAGTAATGTCTGTGGTAAAGTCAAGTGTGGCCTGTGTGGGGTTGTTGGGCATTTTGGGCAGAATGCACAAACCAAGTTAAATGTAGTTTGTGTGAAGAGGAAGGGCACACCTTTGCAAAATGACCCTGGGCTTCCCATAATAGCCCAGAAACTGGAGAAAGAGCAGAGCAAGATGTCTACCTGGCTTTGGTGCAGAAAGAGAAAGAGAAGCAAGATAAGGTAATACGGGAAGCCATTATCAGAGAGGACATGGAAAAAGGTATAAAGGTACAACCTCAGACTAAAGGGTTGGTAATACCAGAGCAAAAAGAATCAAAGAAAAAACACGGATTTTTAAAATGGAAGGAAAGACAGAAAAAGAAACTGGATTTACCATGGTTACAAGATCTCAAAACAAAAAGAAGAGTACAGCAAAACAGATAATTTAATTGGAAAAAGATTGTGAAGGTGCAGAGTTAACAAATAATTACACCTTATTACAAGACAAGGAATGGTCCACTATGGAGGAGGGCTCTGACCGGTCCAACACCGATCTTTCTGAAGGTGTAGGAGAGGAAGATGGAGACACAACAGACATGCAGGTGTCAAAGAAAAGGAAAAAATCTAAAGAAGTAGGCTAAAAGTGAGGGGAAAACAAAATGGAAAGTTTAAAATGCCTCACTCATAATTCAAATAGTATTAAAAATAGAAGGAAGAGGCTGGTAACTTTTAAAATACTATATGACTTGAAAAGTGACATATGTATTCCAAGACACAAGGTTATACACCATAGATGAAATTCAACAAACTCAGAAAGACTGGACATGGGGACCATCCTTATGGTCCTTTGGAGTAGATAGGTGTACAGGGGTGGGGGTAGCTTTCTCCATGATGTTCAAATTTTAAAAGTAATAGATTTGGTACCTGAAAGAGCTATGATTATTGATGTTATCTTAAAAAAGAATTCTGTGAGAATTATTGTAATTTATAATCCACAAAGGAAAAAAGAAAGGAATATGCTAATAGATCGAATAAAGGCTTATTTGCATACTTCAAAACTTGTGGTGTGGGGAGGAGACTTTAACTGTGGGTTATCTAGAGCAGATTGGGGAGGGCAACATCAAAAAATGTTTGTGATACAACTCACTTGAAAAGAATGTTAGATAAAGCTAGGATGGAGGATGGGTATAAGTTAAAAGGGGAAAAAGGAGAACACACATATTTCAAGGGTTCACGTTCTACTCGTATAGATTTCTGGATGGTACGAAAAAAAAGTGGAGGTAGTTGATATTAGGAGTGTACCGATTGAGACATCAGATCATATGGCAGTAGGAGTTGAAATTAACTTGGGGAATAGGATGAGAATAGGAAAAGGCTATTTGGAGGATGAATACAGCTAAGCTACAAGAAGATACTTGTATAGAAAAGATTAAAATAATACTGGAAGATAAGTTAACAGTTTTGGAATTATATGATAGTGGAACAGAATGGTGGGAAGATACTAAAAAATGAAATCAAACAATATATGATTGAAGAAGAACAGAAAGTAGAGGCAACAAATTAAGGGAAGTATTTAAAATTAAGGGCTAGATTATATAAATTTATGATGAGGCAGGTTAAAGATAAGGTGGATGAATCTAAACAAATTGAAGAAATTAAGGTTAAAATTAAAGAATACCAATATAATAGGGTCACGTCTTTAATTATGGAACAAAAAAGTGGTACCCAGGGAACAAAATATCATACAAATCCTTATGATAGTAGTAAAGAAAAAATAGAAAATCGAGTTGTGTACAAATTACAGGATGGAAAAGGGAGGATACATACAGATATAGAAAATATTAAATGTACAATGCAAGAGTTTTTGAAGTAAAAATACCAGCAATAAAGATGTTGGAAAAGTGAGGACAATTGAGATGCCAGAGTTGGAGGAAGATGAGGCAGAGGCGATAAAGGGTAAATTAAAGAAGAAGGAGGAAGAAGGAGTGAAAGAGGCAATAAAATCTTTGTCAACAACACGGCACCTGGGGTGGATGGAATTCCAATATGTTCTATAAAATTTTGGAAAACAAATAGCTCCCATTTTAACAAGAGTATACAATGGTATAATGAATGGAACAATTTGGCAGAAAGCATGAAAAAGGAATAATGATTTTTTGCATAAAAAGGAGAAAAAACACAACTTAAAAATTGGAGGCCCATTAGTTTATTGACTTCAGATTACAAACTTTTAGCCAAGGTAATAAATAATAGGTTAAGGACTTTTTCAGAGAAATTGATAATGTAGTCTCAAACGTATGCTATTCCTGGATGGAGCATACAACGAAATTTAATTTATATTAGAGAAGTCATAAATAAAGGACAGGAGAATTCTTTGCAAGGGTATTTATATGTCTTGGATCAAGAAACAGCATTTGATGTTGTAAAGCATCAGTATGTATGGGATACCTTAGAAACGTTTACAATTCCAACAGAATTAATTAGTTTAATAAAAGCAATATATAAGGAAGCACAAATCTGTCCTATGGTTAATGGGCATCTATGGACTTCAATGTATATATGAATGGGGTGTGGCAAGTGGTGCCCATTAAGTCCCTACTATATGTATTTTATCTAGACCCACCTCTGAGGAGAATAGAGGGAGAAAGAGATTAAAATATTGTATGGCAAAATAGGGAACTGAATAAAACAAGTGCTTATGCAGATGATTGCTTAGTTTTAGTAAAAGATCAGAGTTCAGGGGATAAGTTAATAGAGACAGTAGAGAAGTATAGCCTATATACAGGGATTAAGATACACCAAGGGAGAAGAAGAATTTATCCATTGGGGGCAGTGCAGAAAAAGAAAAGAGGAAATTTGGAGATAGCATAAGGAAGCATTAAGGTGCTGGGAATAAGATTTGGAGTGGATGATGCAATACAACAAAACTGGGAAGAAAAGTATCAACTAGCCCATATAAAAGTACACAAATGGAAACAATGGAGTATGACACAAGAGAAAAGAATTTACTTATTAAAAACGTTTATTGTCCCAATATTTTTATTTTTAGCATACATTTTCCAGTACCATTTCAAATGCAATCCAAAATTCAAAGTCTATTTTTCAGTTATTGTGGGGTAGCAAGTTAAATCCTTTTAAAAGACGGATAATGTATAGAACCATAAACAATGGGGGTTTAAACATGATAAATCCAATTGTTTTTTATATTAATATTTTTGTGTTTTCAAATATTGTACCATTAGTAAAAGGTGAGAACAAAGCTTGGTCTTGGTTAACACAGCAATGGAAAGTACCTTTCATTAAATGTATTGGGAAGAAAGGGAATATAGTAGGAGGCAAAGTGTGGCCAATATATATGGAAATTGGAAGGAAGTATTTAACCCAGTGGGGGGTAACAGTGGATGCTCTCATTAGGGGTAACAGAAAACAGATGAATAAAGAAATTATGGAGAGGAATTTCTGGGAAAAACAAGTTTTTAAGATAGAAAAAGGAATAAAAGAGCAGGAATTTAAGCTGTTACATTAGAAAAAAGAATTCGGGAAATGAAAGATGCAGTATGGATGTGTAGTCATGGGAAGTTAACGTGACAGGTAACCATAAACATAAAAGAATGGAGGAAAGAATATGTGGAGAAAGAGATTGTGGGACAAAAAGAGGAAAGCATGCAGCATTTATTTTTGATTATGATTTTATTAAACCTTTTTGGGTATGGTAGCTAGTTATTGGGGATGCAAGCTTTTAAAATATGACAAACGAGATTTTTATATATGGTCAATTAAAAGAATGGGAAAAAGTTAATAAAAATACAGTTTATGTTATTTTGGCGGTTTTGAAATGGTCTATATGGCAAACAGATGCTCAAGATTTTTGCAGAATAAGGATTTGACTGTACAGGATTTTTTTTAAGTGTCAAGATGAAGTAGATAACATTTTTCAAGATGAATGTAAATTATGGGAAGAAGAGAAAGCAAGAGAGCTGTGGAAAAATGTTATTGGAATTGGGTAGATAATATGGATATCATAATGACTGTGTGATTTGTTTTGTTCTGGAAGAAAAGTGTGTTTTGTTTTAATAAAACTTCCCCATCTCTGCCGTAGGAGGAGCGACCATCTGTGAGCTATGGCCACTTCGAGTGGGGCTCAGGTGGAAATGGATGTCCATGAGGAAGGAGACCAGATCCAGTGTTCTGCCTTTGATTCCATGGATATCATCGTACCCCAAGAGTCTAAGATGAATCGTAATGAGCATGAGGAAACAGAGATTTTTGTGTCTGCTGAGGATCTGAGCAAGTCGGGTGTGGAAACCGAAGATATGTCTGTGCAAAAAGATACCCTTACAGCGGAGGAAGTGCTGCATTTGCAGATACATACGGAATTAGAGAAAAATGCGAGGGAAAAAGAGAGCTTACAGGAGAAACTAGCACAATTATGGGCTGAGAATGCAGCTATCAAACCTTTGGTGCTTGTCAATGGGCCTGATTCAATGGATGATGTGGCAACATCATAGGAAGCTGCATGGTTGGGTGAGTCTACTGGTCTTTCTCCTGTTCCTGCTGTAAATGTTCAGAATCTTGCACTGAATTTGGAGTCTGGCAGTCCAGGAGCTGTGAAGGGTTTGTGCTACAGCCTGTGAATGGAGAGGTTGTCTAAGGTGGATGTTACTTCAGTAAACAGCGACTGAGGAAAATATTTTCCATGCCCTAGCAGAGCGAGCGAGGTTGACAGCATTCAGACTGGTGGAGTTGATTCTCCTGGGGTGACTGCTCTGTCTAAAACCACAGGATTCATTTTCTGTGGAGTTACACATCATCCTCCTGAACAGGTAGGGGTCCCAGGGGCCGATTAAATTTTTCAAACTAACCAGGCGATGCAGGATGGAGTGACTGAATTTTCCTTCTCCAAAAGAGGCTTGCCACCTCGGCTGGGGACTGGAGAGGAGAAAAAAGAAAAATGTACTGCCATAACTTTGGTGAATAGACATTTGGGGAGTACAACTGCTCTCCATAAAAAAGTAGGGTCCAATTTGACCCAAAGAGGGTCACCTGCATTACTTCTTCCTATTAATATCATGTAGTCTCCATCTCAAAGCCCTACTATATCTCCTTTTGAGCCCTGGTCACCTCAGAAAGCTTTAAGTGAGGCAGGCTGGACACAAAATAAATTAGGGATGTGGCTCCCCACCCCAGACTGGGACCCCAAATAAAATTTTTCACAAAATACACCTAAATGGTGACCCACAGTATTGCTGCTCAAAGAAATCCTGCAACCACTCTCCTTTGACTGGTCTGGATTATTCTGGGGTACATCAAGATTTACCACACCAGGGTGTTGACCCAACTGTTTCTGGCCCAGATACTGGGTAGCTCTGGACGCTCCCACTGTAGGGGAGAATAAACAATCTTCCCCCGTTAAGGACATATCCCAGGGAAAACAAACCTTTATTGTCTGACTTATTTTCAAAATTCAAGTAAGAAGCTGCACCGCAGAGGAACACGGTTCAAATTGTTATAAAGGTGGACTGGATGTTCAGCCTGATCGGCATCATGTTGGCAAATTGTTGTTAAAAGAGTCTTTGCACTTCTCCCCGAGGGAAGTTTTTGCTTTTATAAATATCTCGGGGGAAGACAATTTTGGACGTCAGCTTTCGTTCTGCTTATGCACTTGATCTTTTTTGGGAATGGTATAACCAAGCTAAGCTTTCCCCCACGTAGACCCCCTTTTTGGTTATTCCATTATCTAAACCATTGATTAAGATTGTAACAGTTATGTTTTGGAATGAGAAGGTACACATGGAGGATATTACTTATTGGTTATCCCTTAAATGTGAAGTGTTAAGTTCACCTGAGGCTATCCTTGATACGGGACAATTCTGGATGGTGGCTGGCTCTATAAGGTGAAACTCAGACAAATGGATGCAGGAATAGAACATATTCCAAACTCTTTCCTGTTGGGACGTGATAGGGAAGTCTATTTTTATGCAGGGCAACCACGGGCATGTTATAAGTGTGGGTCTAGAACCCATTTATCTAGCTCTTGTGACAAGCCACGATGTGACAACTGTGGGGAAATAGGCCACATTATCTTCCAGTGTGCCTATCATACTAAATGCGACCTATGTGAGGACACTGGACATGTCTTTGCAGAATGCACTTGGGCAGCCAAGAATAAAGCTTGTATAAGTCCGGATCTCCTAATTCAACAGGCACAGCATTCTGTTTCTGCGCTGATCAGGATCTGACTGAGCCTAATTCATGTCTCATTGAGGTACAGCCTCCCCTAGCTCATTACAAGATGATTTAGACAAACATGAGAACCCCTGGCCCCCTTCTGTCCCTCTTCTGTTGACATTGGTGTTTACACAGAACCGAGGTGATGGAGGACCCTGACCCACTCCTGCACCTCCTCTGGTTGTACCAGTTCAGAGATAAACCCAGAATATTAAGCCCATTTTGGCCCCAGCCTGTGCAGATTTTGAGTCTAGCAATTCTTTTGCAGTTCTCGCCACACAATGGGGGGATTTGGAGATGGAATATGGAGATTCCGACTCCCTGTCCTCTAAAGCAGAACCATAGACCCTACTTCATTCTCAGGAGGGGTATAAAGGGAAGAAAAAAATAGAAGAGGAAAACATTTTTTTGATTTTCTAACTGTTTAAGACCTGGCTTCTTTTCGTGTGGGATCATTGAATGTTCATAGTTTATTACATTCTAGGAGAAGACAAGTAGTTTATGAGTATGTTCACAGAAATGCTATTGATATTTGTTTTCTTCAAGAAACATGGATGTTTACAAGTGACCTGGCATGTTTTTTTCCAGAGAGAGTGGATATGGGGCCCTTCCTATTAGCCTTTCGGTACAGAAACAGACGATGGGGTAGGGTTCCTTTTTAACTCTTAAGATTTTTCTTTAATTAAATTGATTGATTTAATTCCAGGGAGATTGTTAATTTTAGATGGCTTATGGAAGCATATGGCTTGGAGATTGATTAATGTATATTGCTCCCAGGTTAAGACTGAACAGGTACGCCTTTTTACTGCTCTAAGACCTTTTCTACTTACCTCCTGCAACATTTTTTATGCAGGGACTTTAATTGTGTACTGAAATCAAAAACTGAGGGACCAGTAGGACAAAAGAAGAAGATTTATTGTGACTCAAATGCCCTCAGGCACCTAGTTGGCACGGCAGGACTAGTAGATAGCAGACAAAATGAACTCAGTGGCCCTAAGCTTACTTATAGGTGAAATAAATACACTTCTACCATAGACTATATGTTTCTCTCCAACAGTCTTCCCCCTTTAACTTTAGGACTATTCCAGTTGAGTTTTCAGACTACTTACTTTTACAATGCAGCTTTTTACTAACCTCATTGCTAATACCACAGAAACCTAGATGGAAATTGAACTCCTCTGGTTTACTAAACCTCACTGTGTTGTTTAAAATTAAGGAGTTATTACTTGCTAGACTTTCTGTCTCCTTTCTTTATGAAAAATTAGGAGACTGGTGGGTGGATTCTAAAGCAGACCTTAAGGGCTTGCTTATGAGACAGGGTAAGTCGGAGGAGAATGTTACATTTCTCAAATATCTTAAACTACGGCAGCAATTGCAATACCTGTTTTCAATGGCTAATACTTCCAGACATGATTACACAACCCAGATAGATTCCTTAAAGAAAAATATGCAGGAGTATCAATATGATAGGGCCAACACCATGAAGGCATCATTACAAAATGGAACTAAGAAATCCCCACAGGGAGATCCATATGAAGCATTTAAAAAGTTTAAAGATGTGACTTTTTTGAACTCTTTGATAAATAAAGATGGAAGAATTATTCACTCTAAGGAAGGTCTTCATAATACAATAAAGGACTTTATGTTATCTCATCATCGCTCAGTGCCCCCTGGGAGATGGATATTTTATGGTTTTTACGCACCATTGATTTTCCATGGGACCCAGAAGGGGCCTTAGGGATGACAAGACCCTTAAGGCAGTAGAAATTGAGGGAGCAATCAAGACCTTGAAGAGTGGACATCCCTGGTCTTGATGGCCTTAACTAATGAATTATGTAAAACTTTCTCCAATGAATTCTCATTATGTTTAGAAAAAGTATTTAATTCTTTTTTATCAATGGAGAGTTTTCCTACATGGTTCACAGAGGGATTACTGATTTTATTGTTTAAATCTGGGGATAAATCTTCTCTAAACAATTGGTGACCAATCACCATTTTAAATTCAGACTACAAAATTCTGACTGGTATTTTGAATGCTAGGCTGAGGGTTTATGCCTGTTCAGTCATTTCTCCTATGCAATTCTGTGGCCTTCCAGGTAGAAAAATTCAACATGCTCTCATGATTATCAGAGATCTGATTGAACATTTCTCATTGAATGGGAAGTATGGGAGTTTTATTTCAGTGGATCAATGGAAGGCCATCAACAGGGTCTACCACCCCTTCTTGTTTTTAACCCTGGAAGCATATGGTGTCCCTGCTCAACTGATAAGATGGGTACAATCCGTATATGCCACTGCAATAGTACACCCTGTGATAAAAAAATGAAGTCACAGAAGGGTTCTGAAACAGGACTGGGGTTTGACAGGAATGCCCTCTCAGTCCCCTTTTATATATACAGGCCTGGAAATTCAAAAGGGTTGCGCCATGCGCAACAGGGTTGCACCAGCGCAAGTCCGAAAATGCACCATTCTGCGATATTCAGCGGGATGCAGTTGCGCCACTGAAAACATGCTGAGCAACAGCGCAATGCAAATGAAGGCATGCACAACCGAAGGGGGTGGATCCATGCATAAAGAGCACAATGCAATATTCATAGGCTTGCGCAATGTGCAACAGTGGAATAGCAGGAAGTTGCTTGACGGGTGAAATGAGCCAAAATAAAAGGCTCAAGGATGAGCGCAAGAAAGACAGGGAATGCTCATGAGGCAGCAGCAAGGGAGCAGGCCACAGCAGCAACCAGTGCAGGCCAGCAGCAACCAGTGCAGGCCAGGAAGTAGGCAGGAAAGAATAGTGGCAGCCAAAGGTGTGTGGGGCCACAGAGTCTGGAGGCCAGTGGGTGTACCTGCAGCAGTCCAGTGGGGAACAGAACAACAACAGCTGGGGGACACAAGCCAGGGAGATGGACAGTGCCACCTTCCACATGGAAGCTGTAGTGAGGGGGGTGAGAAGGCATGCTGCAGGGGGATGTGGCCGTGGAAGGGCCCGTCAGTGGTATGCCCCCAACAGGCAGTACCGTGCCCACATCAGCTTTGAGCTGTATACGGATGTCAAGATTGCGGGCCGGTACCACCTGAACAGGGCAATACTGAGGTGGCTCCGTGAGCTGTGCAGTGATGTGATGCAGGCACCCTCACGACGGAGTCAAGCTCTGTCAGTGGAGACAAAGGTAACAGCCTGCATGTGCTTGCTCACCACGGGTACCTTTCAGAGGCCAACAGGGACACCACAGGCATAACACAGTCAGCCATGTCAGTGATCCTCACCCATTCCTCAGCACACTGCTGCCACATGCCGCGGAGCATCCATTTCCCAGCACCGCGACAGCGTACAGCAAACATACAGGGAGTTCCACAGGGCAGCATGTATGCCTGGCGCTTGGGGTGATAGACTGCACCCATGTGGCTATTCGCGACGCCACCCGGCCCCGGGGGCCACATATCACAACCGGAAGGTACCCAGTGTCAACTGCCAGGTGGTGTGTGATGCCACTGGGCGCATCATCAATGTCTGTGCCACGCACCTGGCAGAGCACATGATTCATTCATATGGTACCAGTCTGCACTGTGCCATCAATTCGAGAGTGAGGACATCCCACAGGACACCTAGTGGCTGAGTATGCATGGAGGCGGCAAAGTTGGGGATGGGTGGGAAGCTCCTCAGGTGCCATGGGGTAGCACAAAGGACTAGGGACAATATGGACCTGAACATGACACTAACCTACACCATCTCCACACAGGTGACAGTGGATACCCACCCATCCCTGGCTGCTCACACCCTACCGGCACCCCCGACCCCATCACAGCAACGCTTCAATGAGGCACATGCCGCCACACACAACATCATCGAGCAGGTGTTTGGGATGCTGAAGGCATGCTTCCGATGCCTAGACACCTCCAGCGGTGCCCTACAGTACAGCCCCTCAAAGGCCTGTGGGATATTCCTGGCCTGTTGCATCCTGCACAACATGGCCAAAGACTGTGGGATAGCCGTACAGATCGAGGAGGGGGACAGCGATGGGGACGCCAGTGATGCTGGTGATGATGGGGATGAGCAGCCCCCCTTGGACGGCATGACCCCCGACTGATCCAGCAGGCCCAGCTGCACCGGGACACTATCACAGAGGAGCATTTCACACAACACAGGTAAGTCATGGGGCCATGTGCAACCAACACTGTCTAGGCGCAACCCACATACACACAGGATAACACACCAGGGGTGCATGACGGCAAGGGGAGTGGAAGGGTACAGGAGCACAAACACACCATCAGGGAGAGGTGAATAGTTACACGCTACGGACACACACACACACACACACACACACACACACACACACACACACACACACCAGGCACACAGTGCACAGGGGCAGTTGCACAGCAGAGCAGGAACAGACATGTCAAACACACAGATCCACAGACTACCCCACCACCTGTACTGTCCATGTACTTGTGTCAGATGCTGGGCACCCTTGCACCTTGGTGTACAGTGCAATGCAGGCATCATCATGCACATGCACCTGTGGACAGCAGTCGGGTGGGTGTGCAGGTGGTCTGTGTCGGCGTGTTGGGCAGGATACCCACTGGTGCAGTGCCCAGCAAGACACACATTGCACACAGGGCAGCACCAGACAGGGCCCACACTGGGAGACAGGTCAGTCAGGTGGCACTGAGCCACAGCCACCACGGATGTGTGGGCGGCCCCGCCGTGACCCAGCCGCATTGGCAGGCTGAGCATGGGCCACATGGGATGGCACCGATGGCCACCAGGGTCCCACTGTGCGAAGCACGAACTTGTCCGCACAGGGGTCTGCAGCATGCCGAACATACCTGCCCAGGGTGCTCGGGATGCCCACAGCAGAACCTGGGTATTGACAGGCTGGGTGTCGCATGATGCCGGGAACTGGAGTGGAGAGGGTACTCGTGGGTGCGTGGTACAGGGCACCTGACTGCGCCCAATGTGGCCATGACAGTGACCAATGCCTGGGTCATCCTGTCAATGGCTGCAGTCACATCCAGCCGCATTTGGACCATCTCTGCCAGGATCATTGCATTGTCCCTGCTGTGCCCGCCCACAGCCACACAGTGCCTCCATCGACGCTGCAACCCGCATCTGCTGCTGTACTGATGCCCGCAGCAGGCGGGTGTGCTCACAAATGGGTCGCCTGCCAAACCGGCAACCTGTCCCCAGGGATGGAAGGGCCTGATGCTCAACACCCCTTGAGGGTGGGCGCATTCACCAGGACCAGGTATGGGCATAGTCAACAGGTGGTGTGTATACGCCACCACTGAACCCTGTATCCCCAGACCCGGTGGGTGACTGCCGCTGCTGCCCCTCTGCCTGCTGTGCCCAAGGGACCAGTCCTTCCAATGCTGTGTCCGCAATAGTGCCAGGGACCTGCACAGCCACTAGTGCTGCCCCACCGGTGCTGACAGGCACAGCCTGGGACTGTGCTGACACACACGTTGGAACCCTCTAGGTCCATGGGCATGGGCTGTCCTGCTGTGTATCCATTCTGTGACACACACGTGTCACTGCCCATAGCGGCCGTTGCATCATCAATGGTGCAGGTTCATGCCACAGCCTCAGCCACAGCATGCTGGCATGCTTGCATGCCAGAACACTGGGACACAGGAAGGGCACCCCCCACACCTGACTCCACTGACATCGAGCTGGCAGTAGGGCGCACAGGTGCAATGCACGCCCGCTACCAGCAGAGGTGGATGGACCCTCCTCCAACTCTGGCTGCACGCCCACAGTGCACGGGCCCACCACCACTGTCTCTGCAGGTGCACAGGATCTGTAACAGAAAGTGAGAACATGTTAGTGCATGGATCAACCTTCCCCACCACTCCCCCACCATGTCATACGTGCAGTGATGGGCTTCCACCTGTCTGGAAGCCACCGCCTGGAACGCCTCGATGGCACTGCACTGCACGGATGCAGCAAGACGGTCCTCTGCTGGGGTCAGCTGCACCACCTCTGGCTGGCCCCCACCTGTGGCAGCGCGTGCCACCCTGAGTGCTGCCACCTTCTCCTTAACCTGTCTCCTGTCTGTCCCCACCTCCTTCTTACATTCCTGCATGGAGCACTTGTGGCTTCCATGCAGGTTCACGATGCAAGCTACCCCTCCCATGCAGCAGCAGCACGGCCTGAGGTGCCCCGTCCACTGAGTAGTGGCCTCATCCAGGTAGGCCTTATAGAGTGCCTCTGTTTCGCCTTTGTGAGTTGGGCCTCTTCCGCCCCATCTTCCTCCTCACCCAGTCCTTGCTCAGCCATGTAAGGGTCTGTATAGGTGGAAGAGGACACCGAGACTGTGCAGTTCACAGCATTTTCCCATGACCATGGTCCATAACATCACACAACATGCAACCACCTATCACCTGCAGTAACCGAATATGGCCACTGCAGATCGCTGTCTCACATTTATAGTGCAATGCATGCAAATTAGGGTGGAGCAACTTTAATGGGATACCAAATCGCGCGCTGCACCTTTGAAATGGCTGATCAGCTGATTTGCATATGATGGCTGGAATATCGCTGTTGTTGCCCTTGTGCAATACAGTTGGGTTGGCTGAGTCGGCGGCGTGAGGTTCTCGGTGACGCGTAGTACACAGCACTGTGCATGCCCAGGTACCTTCGCAGGCGTCTGCTGTGCTGATTACGCTGCTGCGCGCGGTCAGCTATTCATGACACGCCACCTTTGTGCCAGTGGCGCTACAGCGCTGGTCACCACATGACGCCGTGGCACAACTGTGCACAGTCCACTGGTGGCACTGGCACAGGTGGCTACCGCCGCAGATTACGTGTAGATGTCTGATGGTGCCAGCGTGGCCTTGCACCAGAGAACATGACCTTGTGCCCGACCTTGCCCCCTTGGCGCTGTACGTCTGGCATGTGTGCAGCACTATTGCGCTGTTCGGTAACAGTGCGATAGGGACCGACGGCGCTGCCTGAACAGCGTGATAGGGGCAGACTGGGTTGAATTGCACAACATTTCCACGTGGGTTTGCCTTGCTGCGGAGCGCCATATTGCCTACTATCAAGTTGCTACCATGGCACGCAGGAGAGCTCCCAGTGGAGTAACTTGGAGGTGGCCAACCTAGTGGCCGTGGTTGAGCCTCACTATGGGCCACTGTTTGTGGGGGGGAACCCCTAGACTTGGCCCACACCCAAGTGTGGCAGCAGGTGGCCACTGCACTGAGCAGGTCACAGGGTGGCGAGGACAGCAGGCAGTGCAGGCACCACTACAGTGACCTGCACAGGAGGGAGCAGGCACCACTGGCATGCCTCAGGTCCCGTGCCAGGAGGGGCATTGTGCCTAGGCCAGGTGGGTGACCCATCTATGCACCTGTATTGTCCGCAGGGGTATGACTGTGTATTGGGGCCAGAGCATGGGGGAGGATTGTTCCATGGTTGGCTGTGTTAGTGTTTGCAGGTGTGTGATGCATAGGTCTGGCTGTGTGGGCAGGCACACTCATTGGTGCAGGGGTCTGTCTACATTTGGATCTCACTAATGTGCTTCTCAACATTTGTTTCCCACAGGCATGGAGGGCGGAGGAGGGACTAGGCTGAGTCGCACAGGGTGCTGCAGGGTGGCCGGCAGAGGAGTCGGTGGTATGGGCTCAAGAACAGCAGCAGCAGCAGCTGCCACAGCAGCAGCAGCGGCTGGATGAAGGTGAGTGTCATTACATCATGGATGCTATTGCGTGCAATGGGGGGGATGGGGCATGGGCACCATCCATGGACAACACTGCCATGCCCGCGACGTGTGACAGTCAGCACTGTCCAGTGGCACTGCGTGTCTGTGAGTGTGTCACTGGTGGTCCATGCAGCTGTGGCACTACCTTCCCACCACGTAGACATGTCACTGTACTGCCTTGGTTGTGCTGTGCTGGGCATGGGTGTGTGTGTGTGTGTCATGGCATACATGGCTGTTGCTGTCTGGTTGGGCTTGGCCCATGCACGGTCACTGTGTGTGTGTGTGTGTGTGTGTGCAGTCCATCACAGGGGCCGGGCACTTGGCAGTATGCCATGCATACCGGGTGGGCTTCAGGGTTGTGTACAGTCCTAGCCATTGATTCTGTTCCCTTACCCTAGGTGTACGGCTCCTGCGAAGGATAGAGCAGGCCATCCACCACCTGATGGAGGTGTTGCAGGAGACGCTCAGCATCCTCAGGGAGATGAATCAGAGGGGTGTGCGATGCTGAGGAGGCCACAGGGTCCGGGCCATCCTGCAGATCTGCAGCCTGGGGGCAGCTAGTTGCCACATCTACACCCTTACCCTTCCCTCACACCCTGCCTTCCTCACCAAGTTCTTCACCCCTACCCCACACCCACCCTTACCTTGTACCTGTACCCTACTCCTGTATTGTATATACATGTATATAGTGTTATTGTTGTTGTTCTTCTGTTTTCATAGAATATATATATCTATTTTGTTATGAATACTGCGGTGGTCTCTGATTTGCAGCTGGCTATCGGTGCTCAGTTGCAGTGGTGTGCATGGCATCTGGTGTGTGTGGTCCTGGGATTGTGTGTGTGCGTGAGGGAGGTGTCCCTGGTGTGGTGGTGGCTGTCAGCCGTCTGGCCGTGTGCTGCCCCACTCCACTGTGGGCTCCTGTGGGTCTGGCTTGTATGGTTATGTGGTACACACGGTTGCATTGTGCCAGGTGGGGCATGGTGGTTCTGGCAGTGCCATCTCACTCACTGCTCATGGGTGGTGTCTTGGGGTTCCAGAGCATAGTGTGTTGTGCACAGTGGGGGCTGTGGTACACCTGGGTTGTCCGGCCTTTGTGTAAGGCATTTGCTTGCCAGTGGGTGTGCTGGGGCGCCGTGACCCTGCTGTGCTTTGTAGGCTTGTCCCCATGGGCCAGTGGATTTTCCGTCCCTCCACCAATGATGCTGTGCTTCAGGTGTGGGGGTGTGTTGTTAGTTCTACACTGTGTTCCTGTGCCCGTCTGTGGCATGGGTGGTTGGCCCCTGCCTACCTCCCTGGTTGTGCAGTTCCATTGCTCTGCTGCTGGGGGGGCTCCCTGCTTGTGCTATGGCACATCTCGACTGCTCAGCTGGGCTGGCCTTGTTGCGCTATGATGCGACATATGTGCTCAGCTTCCCCTACCTGGTTGTGCTATGGCGCAGGTTGTGCGATATTCAGACATTGGCTGGTTGCGCAATTTGACTTGCTCCACGTTTGAATATCGCTTCTGTTGCACATGTGCGCAATTGACTTGTGCTTGCTCCTGCTGTTGCGCACATTTTGGGCGCAGTTTGAATATCTGGGCAACAGTATTTACCATTGACTCACTAATTCGGTCTTTATCTGATTCGCCCTGTTGGACAGGGGTGTCAGGAGCAGCCACAGATGAGGTACTTTATTTATAAGCCTATGCAGATGATATTTGTTCATTTTTTTCTGATCACACTCAAGTGACCTCATTTTTCAAATTGTATGCATAGTTATTCTTTCGTTTCAAATTCCAGATTATATGCCCAGAAGAGTAAAGGCCTGTTTGTGGGCACTGGCTATCCCAATCCAGACATGATTCAAGGCATTCAGATTTCTACAGAACCGCTGAAGATTTTGGGGATTCTTTTTGGACCCCAAAATATCCCCTCCCTGAATTGGAAAAACACCCTGACTGCTGTAGATCATAAAATCCAATGGTGGAAACATTGGAAGTTGGCTAAACTTAAACGTGTACTGGTAATTAGGCAGTTTATTATCCCTAGGATTTTATACATAGCAATGATTTTTCCCCTCCCGGTTCATTTGGAAACTAAACTATACAGTCTTTTCTTCCAAATGCTTTGGGGTCATAGACCGAACCTATAAAAGACAATATACTTACTTGACAAAGGAAAAAGGAGGTCTGGGAATGATTGACCCAGTAGTCTTTTTCATACTCTTATTTTTTTTTCCCAGACCATTAGAGACGGCCTAGTCCCTATGATTTTGCTGCATAATTCTTTAATACAATCAACTTTGTCTAGATATTTTTCAGCATGGCACATAACTCCCCCAAACTTTCAGAGTGCCTCATAGTACAGTTTTTAGACCTGTGGCACAAAAGCTTTATAGATGGGGGCTCAACTAAACAACTAGTGAGGGATAATAAAGGCCCAAGTTGTACCAAACAGTGATGTCCTCACTTCACTCTATGGAACCAGGTTTTAAAAACTGCCCTACTTCTTTAATCCCAGGGGTTCTTCAGCAATTGAATAATACTAGAATACCTGTACACGTGGGAATTTTTGTGGCTTTTTGTCTATGGGAGGATTGGTGTTAGAGGTAATGCTAAGCATAAGGCCAGAGAGGAAAGAAACGGTCCCTTTGATGCTTGTATAAATCAGGAAGCATACATAGAGCATTTTTTGTTTCAGTGCTCCTATGCCTGTTCCCTCTGGAAATTCCTAGCCTTGAAGTGGAAGATGGGGTGGTTAAGGAGATTAACTTATGATATTTTAGTTTTGGGACAATTTTATAATCTAGGGAACCTTTATCATAAGGATACATTGATTATTTTTTGCTGTTGTTTAAAGTATTATTTATGGCAAGCTAGATGCCAATGGGTATTGTATCAGAGGCTTATGCCCTATGAGACAGTAGGTTTATTAATTCAAAAGGCAATGGAGAATATTTATGTTAAAGATGCAGAGGTCCATACCACTGGGAAGGTAAATAATTGGTAGAAGGGATTTTCTATGTTTGTCAAATATAAATGAGTGCCCAAAACTGTTTCTCATTACTTTCAGTTGTTTAATACTTACCATTATGTGGCAGAAAGTGGGTTTTGGTGAAGGGTGGCATTACTGGGTAGTACTTTGCAGTTTTGGGTTTTTCTTTTTGTGATTTTTGATTTGTGTGACTGAAACACTGTTTGTTATGATTTATATATTTTTTTTCTCTTTGATGTTTTTCAATTAAAATTCCCCAGCTGTGCTGTAGGGGGAACCCTTGACCATCTGATTGGTAAGATGGCAGCCATCCAGGACGGTGGAGGAGGAGGTGGAGAAGGAGTTAGAGCAGCAGTTACTGTTCTTGATCCTGGACTTGCTTCTGATACTATAGTACAACCAAGTGTTATGGATTCTACTGGTTTACAACAGACTGCCAAGGCTTGAGTATCTAGTTTCTGAGCAACCTCTGCCTGGGACTGCTCAGGTGTGTCCTCCCAAACTGACCTTTCTGATGTACAACTTAACAGGTATTCCTCCGGCATCAAACATTCTTACTGAATCTTGTTCAAGAGGATGCAGATATCCAGGATTCTATTCCAGTAGCCGATTTTCTGCAGTACAACTCGTTGGTGAATTTTCTTCCTCATCACAGTGGCCTTTGGGATCTGGTTTGAGACCGCCAGTAGAACCCGAACATTCATGGTCTCTGGACGCTGCTGTGAAAGCAGCTGGATGGCAGCCACCTCAAGAAGGCATGGGGTGGACTTCCCCAGGACCGGTTGCAGCCTTGGATATTATTTCTTCGGCCCAGAACCCTGTACCTTTGGATTTTTCTACTGCACAGAGTTCTACTTCATCTCAGGAACCTTTGCGACCTTTTTCACAATGACCAATCAGCAGTTCTGCTGACCAACAACATGACAGTTGGGATCAATGCACGGGCCCCAACAAGTCGACTTCTACAGCTCACACAGACTCTGTGATTACTGAACAAGGTAGACACTCTGAAAACTTCAAGATGAGTGATTTGTTTAAGGCGGTGGGGCAGCCGGCTCAGAGACGCAATGCTGTCCGCCTCAAATACGTAGGTGATGCAGCTTTAGCTCCTTCCCGCCAGACAGTCTTACACAACATTCTAAAGGACTCCCTTGGGATTAGCCCTGCAGAACCATTTGCCTTTATTCTTATTAAGGGGGAGCTGGTATATGATATCAGCTTTAAAAATGTTGGTACTCTTGAACGGTTTTGGGTTCAGTATGAAACTGTGAAAACTTCTCCGCTGTGGTCTCCCTTTTTACTGATTCCCCTTACCAAACCTTTGGTTAAAATCATTACCCTTCTTTTCTGAAGTGAGGGAGTTAATATTAACAATGTTCAATATTGGCTTAAACAGAGGTATGAGATATTGGATGCTCTATGCCCTATACTCGATGAAGACTTGGTTTGGTCGGGAGGTTGGAAGGTTAAAATTCAGCTCAGACAAACTGAGCGAGGGGTTTCACATCTCCCTGGCAGTTTTCACATAGGTAGAGACAGGGGCTTATGTTTCTACCCAGAACAGCCTAGAACTTGCCACAAGTGTGGTTCTCGCACTCATTTGAGTTATTCTTGTGACCAGCCAAGTTGCACCTTGTGCCTTACCTACGGGCATATCAGTTTAGGCTGTCCCAATCTCCAAGTTTGTAACTTGTGTGATGAGCAGGGACATGCTTATCCACAATGTCCCTGGGCTGAGCATAACAGGCTGGACTGAGTCCCTCAGGACCACACTGCTATAATTATTGAATCCCAAGCTCAGGCCCTCGCTAGTATGCAGGAGCTCTCCCTCTCTCCACCACCTCATGTACTTGTGGATATGCCTTTATCTCTAGTGTGCCCTCTGTAGATCCTGCCCCCCTTGCTACGGAGCTGCATACCCCTTCCGGTTGTTCAGATCCCTCTGGGGCCCCTGGGGTCCCCCCTTGTTGTAGATCCTCCCACACAGACCATGCCTCCCCCCTTCTAGGGTGGACGACCCCTTTCTTCCTGGTCTGGCACCCAAGAGGAGTAAAGGGAAAAGGAAAGATGTCGCTTGTGCTCCTACCACACCAATTTTGACAAAAGTAACAGATTTCAGGTTTTAGTAAAGTGGAGACAATGGGAAGATATGGAAGGTGAGGATGCAGATTTTGATTCTTCTGCTGCATCTTCCTCCAGGATGGATTTTTCTTCCGAATCTAGTAAAGGGGACTCCTATTTAGGGCATCCCCGGGTTCCCCAGATCACAGATGGTGGAATTTTTTTTCCTCCTTTCTTTTGACCCTTTTTTGTTTCCTTGCTACTTTTCCTTGCCATGTCTCATCCTTTACAGCTTCGATGCTGCACGCTGAATGTCTGCAGCATTAGGTCATTTAGGAAACAGTTGTATACCTTTTGTATTTTACAACAATTGAGACAAGATCTTTATTTTCTCCAGGACACCAGAATTAAAACCAAACAAGAACTTGCTCAAGCTAAAAGTAAATGGCTGACAGGTCCCTCTTACTGGTCACAAGGCGAGGATACCTGTGATGGTGTAGCGATTTTGTTTTCTGGTTTTACTTTTAAAATGACTGAAGTTATTGATATCTCTCCTGGCAGAGCTCTGTTGATTGATTGTACTTTTGGTTCTAGTAAACTTCGGCTAGTTAACATTTATGCTCCTCAGAGCATAGCAGGTTGATCATCCCTTTTCACTCAGATTAAACCCTATTTATTTACTATGTGGCAAGTTTATTTTGGACATGACTTTAATTGTGGACTTACTGCTTTCGATATGGGGAGCGGCACACATAAAATGTTTGTGGACACTGCAGCTTTACTTCGCAATTTTCAGACTGCAAGTTTAACAGATGGCTATTGTGCCATACATCTCCGAGGTGCTAAAACCTATTACAGGGGTATTTTTGCTACTCAAATTGATTATGATTTTGTGTCTAGTAATGTTAAAGTTCACCATGCCACGGTAATCCTGTGTGAGACATCGGACCATTTCGCTGTTTCTTTGACCTGTTCCCCTGCTGGTGGTCCCTATCCTTCTCAGCCTGTACTACATTGGAAATTTAATACTTCTTTGCTTGTGGATGCCATGGTTACTGACAAATGCCTGCAGTTTTTGCAGACTAGGGTTTCTATTATTGATGCCTACCAGTCTCCCCTTTCCTGACGGGAGGACACTAAATCTTCCTTTAGCTGTCTTTTAAGGAAACTTGCAATGACAAAATTGTTGTCTGCTTATTTTAAATATACCTCCTTATGGCAGCAGCTTTTGAATTTTATTTCATTGGTTTTTGAAACTCAGACTGATTATAGTCGGCAGATACGGGACTTAAAAATAGAGATGGCTACTTTTCAGTATAACAGGGCCTTTTCTTTAAAACAGGAGGCTCAAAGTGGGACCCAACTGACTAAATCTTCTTTAGACATTTATAAGTGTTGTGCAGATCGGGTCTCTGCTACTTTTATTGAATCTTTGCATGACCCTGTATCTTCCATTACACACTCGTCCCTCCCTCAGATACAACGTGTAGTGCAATCCCACTTAGAAAGTTTATTTTCCTCTCTAGGACGCCACCCCTTATTTTACAGGTCTTGAGATTCTGAAAGTTTCTGATATTCTTCTCCGAGTTTTAGTCTCCCCTATTACAGTGGATGAAACCTGCACTTTTTCCTCCTTAGATCAGGAGATAAACTTGACAGGGTTTCACACAGCTTTTTATTTCAGGTTTTACAGACTTATCGTATTCCACACATTTTTGTTTCCTGGATAGAACTGTTTAATATGGCATGGATTACTCCTCATGTTAATAATTCCCTGGGATGGCATTTTGGGCAGGAAAGGTGTTAGACAGAGCAGCCCCTCAGCCCTTACTTTATTCTTTTCAGATTGACCCACTTTACAGAAAATCACTGCACTTTCGGATATCCCTAGGTTATTGCTTAACAGCTTTTCAGTCCCTCCACTTTGCTATGCAGATGATTTGTATAGTTTCACCCTGCTTTGGACCATGCTATCGCTACATCTCTTACAGACTTTGAGACCTGTTCTGGGTCGAAATTAAACTTTCATAAAAGTACAGCTAAATTGTTTCTGTTCTCCTGATGCATCCTCTATTCAGCATGTTGCTAATATTCCGATTTCTTTGGATCCAATCAAGATTTTGGGTCTTTTTTTTGGTAGTCCAGATGATTCTTTTTTTAATTGGTTTCTTTCACTTGAAAGAGCTGAATAAGTTGTGGCATCCTGGAAAGGGAAGACTATTGCAAAACAAAAGCGGATTTTATTGCTCAAAACTTTAGTGCTTCCTATTTTTTTACACACTGCCTCCATCTACCCATTGCCCTCCAGTTTGGAAGTTAAAATAAATAATATTTTTTTTCAAGGTTTTTGGGGTTGTCAGCTGAATACTTTTAAACATTCTTTTTTATATCCTGATCATTGTTTGGGGGGGTTTCGAATGATTCAGCCTATAGTCTTTTTTTTCTGTTTATATTGTAAGAGTACGATTTCCTTTCTCCTTTGGGAGTCCCCCCTCCTTCCCCCTTCCATGGACTGCTCTGTTGAAGGCTTTAGTTTCTCCTTTGTGTTTTGACTGATTTAGGAATCCATCAACTATTCCATGGAATTTTAGGAAATTTGTTGCTGCCCCACAGTTTCTTGTTCCTTTTTTTTTTTAAATTGAAACAATGGCAGATAGACGGTGCCATGATCACGTCCCTGCCAAGGAAACGTCTTTATTCTCATATCTTGTTTAACAATTATTTTGAACCCCTCTCTTTGCTGGATTCTCAGGATATTGCAATAAATACTGATACTATGTTTTTGCAGCTCACAGATGCCAGACTCCCAACCAAACTCTGGGATATTACCTGGCTGGCTTGCCATGGGAAACTGGGCATATGGGACAACCATAAGCATAAGTCCATAGAGGAGAGGATGTGCTTTCGGGACACTTGTACTGTCCAGAGGGAAACCATGCACCATTTATTTATAGAATGCCCATATAGTGCTGATTTTTGGACTCTGTTTCTTCATAAATGGAAGGATAAGTTTTTTCATCATGTCTCATACGACATTTTAGTTTATGGTAATTTTCCCCCTTTTCTGACATGTTATCATGCTAGCACTCTACGGCTTATTTTTGCCCTTTGTAGATACTTTTTTATGGTAGGCTAGGTGCACCCAGTTATTACAACAGAAAACTTTTACTGGCATCCACGTTCTGAACCAAATACTGCTAGATTTAAGGTCTATTTATTATTCTGAGCAGAAAACTATGTCCCTGACACAGCACAGTCAGTATTGGTCTGTGTGGTTGGCTATTGATTGACTAAGGAATTTTTCTAGAGGCCAACTTTTCTCCTGGTTTGTGTGCTACACTCTGTTTTCCCCTACTCTTTTAGTGGGAGGGGGGAAGGTCAGAATATTCTCCTACTCTTTTAGTGGGGGGGCGTCAGCATTTCTTACTAAGTTTTGGGGCCTTTACCATTGTGCTTTTGTCTCAAATGTATGAGGCAATACTTATTTCTGGTTGCTTTTTACTTTGCATTATGATTTTGTCTGAAGTTACACTACTCTTTATATAATTTGCTTTCATATTTTAATAAGAAATTCTCCTACTCTGCGGTAGGCGGCGCTATGACTGGTGCTGACGGGCCAGTCTTCCTGGAGGTGATGGAGGAGAAAGATGTCTGCAGGGCTGAGGAGAGGGCCTCCTCCTCCTCAGTCTCAAGTGCTACAGAGACCATACCAATGGAGATAGTAAACAGCACTAATGACACAATGGATGTACCTGTGGATATGCTGAAAGCAATCCTGAGAGAAAAAGCTACAAATTTCCATGAGGTTGGATATGATTCTGAGGTGGCTCTTGGCTGTCTTCCATGGAACAGCTTTTGGGTTTTTTTTCTGGACATGTGTGGTCTACAATGTCACGGAACCACATTGAAGAGGAGCTTCAACGACGTGGGACGGATTTATGACGGACTTGGTGGTGCTACCTAATGTACACCGAGTAGCGAGGAGACGATTTCTTGTGCAACTCCTCGAGAATTGAATCAGAATGCTGGAATATCGCCTGCAAGCTCCTGGAGCTACAGGTACTGGGAAATGGGTTGGGACTGGTCACTCGGTGACCACTCGAGAGGGGGTGCATCGGTCCCTCCTGGCACTGTAAAGGAAGTTATTCTATAGGCAACTGCTGTTTCTGGCATGTTAGTAACAGATAATGCTGCTCCGTGTAGGGAGATGGAGCTGGTAGGCCCTGTTGTACTGCCACAGGCAGTGAACTTTATGATTGGAATTTCAGATAGCAGCACCACAAAAATGGCAGCTGCAGCAAAAGAGTTGGCTGGCCAGTTCAAAAAAAGAGGTAAACACCAATCTTTGGGTTCTGTATTGTCCGCTCCCCCTCTGCCATCCCCACTTAATACAGGGGTAACTGTAGCCTCTTCCCCGAGTGGGTTCAGAAGACTTTAACAGGGGCTGGGTGGTTTTCTAATGGGACAGGGTGGATCCCTGTCTCAGATGCTCAGGTGACTTTTGCAGGCACAGGGGTTCATTCCCATCTCTCCCCAGGCCCCTCAACCGGACCTATGGACATTGGATCTTTACCTGCTGGACAACCTTCAGGGGCTTCTGTGAATATGATTACTACAGTTTCAACCCCAAATGACATTATACATCATATCAGGGTTCTAGAAGGAGAACCTGAGAATATTCCTGTACCAGACATGCCGCTAGTGGCAATTCCTTCTCCACCTGTTTTACCTTTGCAAACTGCCACCAGTATAGTTTCTCCCCTCGAGCAGCCTGAAAAAGCAAATCTCCAGACCCATAGGGTGGCACCAGCCTGGGAGGGTGGTCAACCTCCTAATGTTTGGCATATGAATGTTCGTGACCGTTTATTTACTGAGACTGTACGTTTGGCTTCTGAGCCAGCGGAATGCTGTACATCTCAGATACAGGGGCAGTTTGGACAACATCCCAGATAGACTGTTCATGGGTCAGGCCCTGTTGAAGACTAGCATGAAGTTCCATGCATATGAAATATATGCATTGATCCACATGCCTGGAGACACTTGTTTTGACATCAGTTTCAAACACCCTACTGGTCTTAATCGATTTTGGAAACAGTATTTAACTTTAAAAAACATAATTTTAGAAGTCTTTTCTTGCTATCCCTTTGATGAAGCCTGCTTTCAAATGAATTACAATAATCCTTTGAAATGAGGGTGTGAATGTGGTGGATATTTCTTGTTGGTTAAAAAAACACTGTACCATTCATGGCCCACCGGAGCCTATATTAGATGATGAGAATTTGTGGATGGGGGTGGCAGTACAAAGTTACTCTTAAGCAAGAAAATGGGGGCGATACAACATCTACCAAACTGTTTTTTTTTAGGCTAGATAGGGTTTTTTCATGCTGGTAGCTACAGGCTAGCTACCACTGTGGTGCTGTAGGGCATCTAAGCAATGTCTGTACATGGTTGAAATGTGGTAGTTGTGGGGAATTGGGACATTCTAGTGTGCACTGTCCTAACCCTGTGGAATGTAATTTATATGAGGATGTAAGCCATGATTTTCATGCTTGCCCTTGGGCATCACATAATGGTTTAGACGATTCTATCAGGCCTGAACAGGATGTTTATGTTGCTGTTGCACAAAAAGAGAGGTTAAAAATGGAGGAATTACTTTTGCAAAGCCCTTCTGTTCAGAGACCATCTCCAATGCCTCCACAGATACCCCATAATTCACAAAGGCACCAGGGTCCTGACATCGTACAGACTCCAGGTGTAGGTTTGGACCTTGTTGAAGAAACAGACCCTTCCCTTCCTTCAGGAGTACAAATCAGTGAGGTACAGCCCGTCGCAGTGGCCCTCTCACAAGACATTGACCTGGGTACCACGGATGATCCGGTTCCCCCAGACACAAATGCTTTGATTTCTGTAGGCCAGATGGGAACTGATATGCCCCCCTGGCCACTACTGAGGACCCACAATTTCAGCGTGTTACTCGACCTCGATCAGTGTTGCTGAATGAGGCCTCTATAATAAAAACTCTGGCTATGAACCCCATTCCTGTCCACAAATCCTATGAGGTTTTGATGGTTAGTGATACTGTCGACTCTGATGGGCTCTCTGAGGTTTCCTCTGTAACCTCCTATCAGCAAGAAAACAGAAGTAATGTGGTTTATGTCCTTCTTGTTGCATGATTTTTCACTTTTTTCATTTTTCTTTCCCTTGATGGTATGCTTTAAAATGCTTACCTTGAATGTTAACAGTTTAAAATCTAGGAACAGGCATCTGGTCACTTTTGCAAAACTACATATGGAGCATGACAACATTATTTTCTTACAGGATACTAGATTACATACGCTCTCAGATGTTGAGCAGGCAAAACTGGATTGGCACTGGGTACCGTCTGTTTGGTCTCTGGGGGAGGATGAGCGTTCTGGCTTGGGAATTCTGTTTCAGGATCTGAACTTTCATACTCTGCAGGTGTTAGATGTCTTCCCTGGTCAGGCTTTAGTAATGGATATAGTGATAACTGGAGTAGCTCATAGATTACTTAATATATATGCTCCACAGACAAAGGCAGACCACACATCAATTTTTCAATGATTGTAATACTACCTTACTACCTCTAAAGTAGTTCTTTGGGGTGGAGATTTTAATTGTGGCCTGTCTGACAGGGATTGGGGTGGAAAAGTTGGGAAGTCTTATTGTGACACTAATCTATTGTGTAATATTTAAGACAGATACCTTCTTGTAGATGTGTATGACTTAATGGATTCTCCTCCAACCAACATCTTCTATAAGGGTAAACTACCTATGAGAATTGACTTTTGATTTTTGTCTACTAGAACACAGAGGCTTTGGTCCATGTTGTTCCTTTGACACCTCTGATCATGTGACTGTGGCAGTTTCCCTAGGGGAACAGGGTTTTAGCATGGGAAGAGGTTTCTGGAAGTTGAATTCATCTCTGCTGCAAGTTGATCTTTGCAGGCAGGAGATTTTATTTTTTGGGAAGCTAGACATGATATATGGTTCCTTTATGGCAGCCCAGTGGGTTGGTGGGAACACACCAAATCAGGGATGAACGAGTTATTTATTTATTTCCTTTTCTGTTAAACAGGTTAAAGGGCAGTACCTGACTTATTTGGGATTAGGGATAATTTATTACGCTACTTTCTCTTCTGAGAACTACGGGGTCAGCTGCTTGTTTGCAGAGCCCTCTCTGAGGTGAAGAGCCAGATGTAAGAGTATTTGTTAGGGAGGGAAAAATCAATGGCACATAGACAAAAATATGATACCCAAGGGATAACTCGTCAGGGTAATCCCATTGAAGAACACTCCAGGATGGCTGATCAGTAGATTATGACAGCTCTGGAAGATGCAGATGGGAAGCATGTTCATGATCTGCCTGCTCTGGAGTCGGTGGTTCATAACTACATCAGACAGAGGTTTCAGGTTGGGAGTACCCAGAGGTCGGACGACCTTTTGGACTCAGTTGAATTGCCACATATCGCATCACTACAGGCTAGCTGCTTCTGGAGCCCATTACAGTGATTGAGGTACAAACTGCTATTAGACAACTTTCCCAACATACTTCTCCAAGGGGTGATGGTCTTCCTAATGAGTTTTATAAAACTTTTTGTGAACAACTGGCCTCCATTCTGACTGAGGTTTTTTTTCTCTATGGGAGGAATACAGACTGGGACATAGTATGGCGGAAGGGATTATGTTTTTTTTATTTAAGAAAAATGACAGTATGGATCTCCATAATTGGAGACCTTTGAGTTTACTAAATTCGGACTACAAAATATTGGCCAAAGTCTTGACAGTCCAACTTTCGAAAATGGCACATGGCATGATTTTTAAGAAACAGACTTGTGCTATTCCAGGAGAAACATCAAGAACAATCTCTACTCCTTAGGGAGGTTGTGGAGCAGAGTATGATGGGGCACCTGGATGGCTGCACTTTATCTGTGGATCAGGAGACAGCTTCTGATGCTGTCAAACAGGACTATTTGTGGGATTGTCTTGCTGCATATGGTGTTCCAGAGGATTTTGTGTCATTGCTGAAAGTATTGTATAAAGAAGCGATGGTTAGACCTTTGGTGAATGGGCATTTGGGCCCCCGCATGTATCTCAAGAATGGGGTATGACAGGGGCGCCCTCTCAGCCCCTTGTTATATGTCTTTGCTTTGGATCCTCTCCTATGTTGTTTTGCAGGCCATGTCCGGTTTCTCCCTATACATACTTCACAGGGAGAGGATATTGTAACTGTCACTGCTTATGCTGATGACTGTACTATTTGTGTACAGGATGTCTCCTCGGGGAAGCAGGTTCTTGGGATTTTTGAGAAATATCAGGAATTATGGGTATCAAGCTTAATACTACCAAGAGTCAAGCTCTAGCACTAGGTAGGGCCCCTTTAGTTTCTGATTTTGCTATACCCATGTCTGCACAGAAGATAAAAATATTGGGGGTATGGTTCGGAAATACAGTGGTGATACCAAGTAACTGGGATTTAGTTTATGATGTAGCTTGTGTGAAGGTTTTGAAATGGAAGGCATGGAAAACGACACAGAAAAAAAGCATGTTTATTTAGCTAAAACATATTTATTACCTTTGTTTTTTTATATTTCACATGTTTTTCCATTATCTTTTACTATGCACACTAAGGTTTTGGGTTTATTCTTCAAGTTTCTCTGGGGTAGTCATTTGAACCCTATCAAAAGAAGTCATACATATTGTGTCTGGTAAGATGGAGGTTTAAACATGGTACAGCCCCTAGTTTTTCTATTTGGACATTTTTTTTTCACCAGTCTTTATCCTTTATTGTTGGACCGGGACATGGTTGGGACTCAATTTATTTATTTTTATTTATTTTATTTATTTGAGTCAAGGATTACAACGTACCTTTGAGCCAGGGCTCTTTTACAAAGGTTCCATGTCAGTGAGTACAGGCATACAGTTTCAATTACAGTATAGAACAATCAGTAACACTGATGGTCGTAACATGTTATTACAAGGATTACTACATGAAACACAGGGAAGTGTACACAAACAGGGGAAAAGGAGAAATGAGAGGTGGGGAAAGGAGAGGGCAGGGAGGGTGAGACAGGGCAGGGGTATAACAGCCTAGGGGACTTTGTCAAGGACGGACAGGAGAAAGTGCATCAGATGGGTTGTGGTGGAGGCAAGTACTAGGTGGAGGTCAAGAACAGGAAGCAGAAAACAAAGCTTCAGCTATGTCTTGGTGAAACAGGGAGTTCTTACTGCCTGGGTGTGGAAATGGTATAGGAGAAACCCTGCTTCCTGGGTATGTGCAGCTTTGTTTGAAATATATCAGATTGTGGAAGATCCAAGTGATGTGGATTCTGACAGTTTCCAGGAAAGTATTTAATGCTGTGATAGTACAGAGCTGTTATTTTGAGGAACCTGTTTTTAAAATTGGACCTACTATTGATGTGACATCTTTGCCGAACAGTATGTTAGAAGCTAGAATACCACAGAAGTTGCAAGACACTTTGTGGCTTTGTGGGCATGAGAAGTTAAATGTTTGTGGAAACCACAAACATAAGCAGAATGCAGGATCGTATGTGTGAGTTTTTAGGTTGTTTGCAGCAACCTGAAACCATCTGACACCTTTTTCGATTACTATATATATACAAGGGTTTTGGGCACAGCCGGATAATTTTGGAACACCAGTAGGTTTGCTAAGATGACATATGACACTGTCATTTATGGTCATCTCTCTGCATTATGGACTGATTGGCACAAGAGTATAGTGTATGCTATTTTTGCTTGTCTGAAATGGGCTATCTGGCATGTTAGATGCCAGAGGGTCCTGAATCAACAAGGTGTCACTATACAAAATGTTCTTTTTATTGTACAGTCCGAATTGGATGCCTTATATCAGATGGAACTGGTTCATTGGAGTACTTCATTGTGTGCCAAGCTGTGGAGAGGAATTGACTGGGTGGGATGAAGTTTGTACTGTGCTTTAAACACTATTCTGAAGTGCTGGTTTATTTGTTAATACTGTTTTCTTAAGTTTTCCTTTTGTGTGTTGATTTTTTGAATTATTAATTGTTTATTATTCTTTCTGTTCTGTTTTGAATGTCAATAAAAATTTCCCCTACTCTTTTACATGGGGCGCTGTCTTTCTGTTGGAGGAGCATGGTCTCCAGTCCTGGATGAACCAAGGAGGTGGCAGGATGTGTTCCTGTTATTCAGCTTGGGGGACCAGTATTTTCGTGTGAGCAACCAGATGATTTAGACACTGAAGATAAAATGGTTTCGGTTGAGGAACTTGAGCCTATGGGGGTTCTCCCTATTGAAGTCATATCTACTATTTTGGACAATATTGCTGTTATGAAGACCTTTGCTGCAGGCAAACTTCGTTTGCAAATGGATTTGGATGAGAAAAAGAAACAACTTCTAGCTATGCTAGCTGATGCTGAACCGGAGTTTTTTTACTCACAAGAAGAAACTGGAGGAGGATAAAAAATGTAAACGTTCAGCTGAGTCCACAGGCAGTGGCTGGAAAAAGAATTGTTATCCAGCTGACAGATATTTTGGCCCCAGGCATTGGAGTTCCAGATGTGGTAGAGGTGCCGAAGGATGTGATTCTGTCTTCTGAGATTTCTTCAGACGATATTCTGTCAATGGATGAGTGGGCTCCAGGCAATACCTTGAAGCAGGCTGGATGGATCTTTCAGGAGGGCTGTTGGATTCCTGACTCTGCAATTCCTATCCCAGGGTCGCTGAATTGGAGAAGGAGCACAATTGTTTGCAATGGAGGAGCGATCTTATCACCGGAGCATGTACCAGATGAAGCTCTACATAATGGGGCAGTGGATAGTCTTCCTGAGATGGAAGGGGTCCAGAACACGGTATCTGTGCCAGACACTGGTAACATTGATGGGGTGCAGCTGCAGTCTGAAATGGAAGCTTCTCACTCTGCCTGTCCATTTGTGGTTCCTGGAACAGCTCAGGCTCTCTGAAATGCAGAATCCAGATAAGGTACCGAATATTTCTCCATCTGATGTTACTGTGGGGCTGAATGGGGAGGGTGGCAAAAGACCTTCTGAGAGGGTTCCTTTCCAGGATGACTCTACTGCTGACAGTGATAAACAGATGCCTAGCTATGCAAATCTTTTTCATAAACCTGCTGAATCAGCTAAAAGAAGATTTGCTGTCCGCATTTGTTTTAAAGGGGGTATCAGTAAAAGCCTGGCTATATTGTTTGTGGGCAAGTCTTTATTGCTTGACTCAATGCATTTTACCCCTGCAGAGGTATCTGCTTTTATACATGCACCTGGGGACAGTAATTATGATGTGAGTTTTTGCTCTGCTGCATCTCTGGATATGTTTTGGAAACTTTATTATACTGTCAAAGACTTTCCGGAGTGGACAGGTTTTTTATGCAATCCTGTTATCGAAACCCTCAGTCAAAACTGTTATGATCTTGTTTCACAATGAGGGGGTGTGAGTGAATGACTTTATTTTTTGGCTGGAAAAATGTGCAGTTATACAGGGCAATCCAAACCCCATAATGGATGACAATGGGTTCTGGACTGGGGGTTGGATTTTCAGGATACAGCTTCAACACACTGACAAGGGTATTAGACATATTCCAACATCGTTTTCTTGGGGTAGAGATCGAGGCATTTTATTTTTACCCTGGCCAGCCAAAGAGCTGTTATAAATGTGGGTCACTGTCTCACCTTAACTCTGATTGTATGCAGATTCAGTGTTTTTATTGTGGGAACTGGGACACACAGCTAATCTGTGCACTATCCCTCCCATCTGTAACCTTTGTGGGGACAATGAACATTCATTCAGATCCTGTCCATGGGCTGCCCACAATTTGGAGGATTCCTTGGAACAGGAATTTATTTACATAGAGCCAAAGAGGGTTTTGCATGGAGAGACTCCCCACCTTCTCGCCCACAGAGGCCTGAAACCCATGACATTACAGAATCTGTTATATCTTCACCAAATGAATGTCCCTGCCTCGGGCTGGAACCTGTTGTGGAAATTGTTACTCAGGCCACTGTTCCTGTACATGAGAATGTTATGCCCCACCACCACCACCTCTCCCCACTGCCTTCCTCCCTTGTCTTGAGCACCTAGCTATGCCTTCAGAAGAATATCAGGTGGGGACCAAAGGCCCAAAAGGCTCCCGAAGAAAACCTCCCACTTTTTCTCCTGCCAGTGAGGTCCCAGTCCATAACACCTATGAGGTGCTACAGAGCTGGAGTGATCAGATGGAGGATACGGACTCAGATACCTCCTCAATCTCTTCCTTAACTGGCTTACCAAAAGATGGTACACGGTCATCTGTTATACAGCAGCCTGTGGGAAGGCCAGTCAGGGTTACCAGAGCAAGTCTGAAGAAACAAGGACTTACTTAAAACTCATATCGGGGTACCTTTTCAGCATGCGACCTTAAATGTGACAGCATCAAGTCAGATATTAAGAGGCATAATATTTTTTATGTTTTACAACATTTACAGTAAGATTTTTTTGTTACAGGATACTAGGTTGAGGACTGTTGATGATTTAGAAATGGTTAAAACTGCTTGGTTTGTGACAGATTCTTATTGGTCACTCAGGGAGGATCTTCGTAGTGGTCTGGGAATCTGTGTCACTAACCCTGGGATTATAGTATATAAATTAGTGGATATATCCCCTTGGAGAGCCATGTTTTTGGATGTTGGTTTTGAGGGGATTACTTATAGGGTTTTTAATATCTATGCCCCTCAAACAAAGGCACTCAGAGTACAATTATTGGGGTTGCTACAGCCGTTTTTGCGCACCACTAAACAGATTTTGTTTGGTGGAGACTTTAACATTAGTCTTTTAGATTCAGATATCAACGCTTGTAAAGTAAAAACATATAGTGATACCTCTTTTTTTGCAGAAATTGCTTCAACAGAATGGTTTGAAGGATACACAGGCCGTTTTGTCCCCCAGGCCTGAACATACATTTTTTAAGGGAACCTTTTAAAATAAGTTTTATTTCCATGGTCATGCAAGGGGGTGTGGGGGGCCACTAGACTACCATGGAAATGCACCTTAATTTAAAAGATAACGGGTCGGGAGTCATGCAGGTGGGTGGGGGGACCACTAGACTACCAGGGATGTTATGTTTAATTCGATTGTGAATGGGTCAGGAGCATATCTCTCAACTGTCCATGATTATCAGGGATGTCCTTGAATTTTCCTCACAATATTACTCTGTCCCTCCTCACAGTTGTGTTTCCGTAGCTACACAGTGGAAATCGTAAGCACAAACTAATGTCAAGCATCAAAGTTACAGACTTGTTCTTCATTAGAAACTACATTTTGCACTAAGTCCCATATTCTACTGGCTGTCTGGGTGGATATCTCTACTTTGAAGATGTGTCCCTGATTGTGGTCCTTGTACCTGATTTGTTTAAGCCTTGTCCCTGATTCAGGAGGCAAGGTGTTGTAGTAGGAATGTATGCCCGATTGTGCCTGGCAGCACACAGTTCCTGCTGCTTCAGACTGTATTTCTATTCCGACCAACAGAGGATGCTGTGGGTATGCCTTGGCCTGCAGTGTCCAACCTGTACTTCTATTCTGACCAAAAGGGGGAGCTTTGTGCTCCGTGCAGTAGCACTGGGAAAACTGCATGGTACTGTATGCTAAGCAGCACTTAGTGAGATGTAAATGTACCTGTTTGCCCATGGATTACCTAAGTAGGCTAATTTGCATGGGAGCTTTGAATATAGCTCCCGTTTGCCCTGGGCTAACCAGTTTGCACCGGGCTAATGTGTTAGCACTGTGCAATCAGGTTAGCCCTGGGCAAACCTCACTTCAGCATAGCACACTAAGCACAGTTCTGCAGTGTGTGGCTTACATTGTTGTTTGCAGTCATACCTCTCAACTGTCCCTGTTTTACCTCAAAACTTTACTCTGTCCTTCCTACAAATTGTGTTTCCATGACCAAACAGTGGAAGTTGTCAGCATAACATAATGTCAGACATTAATGTTACAGGTGTGTTCTTCCTTAGAAAATGCATTTTACACTACACCACTTATTCTACCAGCTTCCTGAGTGGATATCACCAATTTTTGAGGTGTTCCTGATTTGAAACCTTTCTCCGTGATTTGTTAAGCCTTGTCCCTGATTTATGAGGCAGGAGATTAGAAGGTGTGTTGCGGTGGATGTGAGACATCTCTCTGCAATCACGCGATGTTCTTCACCTGCAATACTGGCTTGCTACAGGTCTAATGAGCTGCAGTTGCAGTTTGCTCTTCCCTGTTGCTATACTCAGTGCTGTCTTATTCCCGGGCTATTTTTGCCTTGCACTCCCAGACCAGTTTGCCTGGCTTCCTTAGACTGCTATATTCAGCAGGAATAGTACCAGGATATTTCCTTTTGAATATAGCTTGCTTTGTGCTCAGGGCTAAGTTTGCCTGCCTGGCAGTGCTAATTTAGCCCCGGGGCAAAGTTTTGAATATCTGGCCCCTAGTGTCCTAATGCCCTTAATGGACCATCCAACATCCTTAAGTCTGCAGCCATCCAGACAAATAAGAGTATTGTCCCAGAGTGGCATAAACGTAAGTGTAACATGTTCTACTTTTTTTTAGCTTATTAAATTTTGTACATGCTGTAACAGAGATCTGTAGGGATGGGTGATTTTTCAACCATAATAGCATGGGAATAAAAAATAGGTCAGTTAAAGCTAAAGAGGCAGCCAGATCTTTTTCTACTGTAACCCAAAGAGGAGTATTTAAGTGACCATGGGGAATGAACCAATTAGCAGCCTGTTTTAATTTATAGGCCCAGAAATAGCCTTGCCACCAGGGAAGGGCAAACTCTCCATCTCATAATGGTGCATTTAGTTTCATCTTGGACAATCTGGAAGGTTTGCCATTCCAGAGAAACTGAGAAGTGATTTTCTCATTCTTTTTAAACCAAACTCTTGAGATATTAGCAGGAAAATCATTAAAAAATAAAATATTTTTTGAGCTAAGACCATTTTAATAGCGTTTATCTTACCCGACACGGACAAATGCAATTTAGACCATCTGTCTAGATCACTCCTCATATCATTTATCAGTTTTGACAAGTTAAAATGCAGGATTTTATCAAAGGTATCAAAAATATTAATACCTACAGTACAAGTCACATTAAACTGTTCCTCCAATGAGATGTTTTAGCATTTCTGATTGAGTTGCATAAGTGTTGCTGGATCAAGTACAAAACCCTGTACAAACTGTTTCTTAAGAGTTAAAATTCAGTTTTGCATTGCGTTGTGACTGGACTGCTGATGCATTCCAAATGAGTTGCAAAAACATTTTACAAACACTGTTCTTGAACTGGTTAAGCACTGAAAAACAATGCAATATGAGTTGACAATGCATTGCCAACTGTAAAAAACAATGGTAGACCAACTCATTGGTGGAACAATTTAATGTGACTTGTATTGTAGGTAGAAGAGGCCATCAGCTGGCCATAATATGCTTGTGTCTTTTTTCAGACTCTCTAGTTCTGTTGAAGGACTACTAAGCCAGAGTCACTCTGATTTTGACTAGTCAACATATAACCCTGAAATAGCACCAAAATTATGTAGAAGAACCTTTATATTCTGGAGCGAGAAGGACGGCTGAGTTAGAGTTAGTAAAATATTATCAGCAAAAGCAAACGCTTCGTTGACGTATTTACCAGTCTGGACCCCAGAGATTTTATCATACAGCATTATTCTCCTGATAAGAGGTTCAATAGATAAGACAAACAACAAGGGTGATGATGGGCAACCTTGTCTGGAACCTCTGTATAAAGGAAAAGGGGAGGACCTAAGACAATTGGTAATGATGCAGGCCCTAGCGCTGTTGTATAGCATCTGTATCCATCTCACAATCCCTAGGCCTAGGTTGTTGGCTGATGAAACATTATATAAATAATTTCATTTCAGGGAATCAAATGCCTTACCAATGTCCAAGGATATAGCAATTGTTGGGTTGTTGAATTTATCTATAACCTTCATAGCCCAAATTACTGAAAACAGTCTACCCATGTTATCAGCAGTTTGTCTCCCCTTCATGAAATCTACTTGCTCCTTGCCTATTAAATTATTAAGTACTTTTGAGAGTCTTGTGGCTAAAATCTTGGCCAGTATCTTATAATCAAAATTTAGTAGCAATATTGGTCTATAATCACCACAATCTAAGCCATCTTTACCTTTTTTTGTTAAATAGGCAAATACATGCCTCATTCATAGAATCAGGTAGAGAGCCATCAGAGAAGGAAGATAAAAATGCATTAAGTAAATGTGGGGCAATAGTGGTATTTAGGTTTTTATGGAATTCGGATGGCAGTCCATCTGGTCCAGGGGATTTCCCTTTGGGGGAATTGGTAATAGCATCTGAAATTTCCTGAAGAGCAATAGATTCATTCAGCGATTGCCTTTAAGAAATAGATAATGAAGGTAGTTTTGTTTTGGCAAGGAAGTTTTTAATAGGGTCTATTCCTACCAAAACTTAGATTTATATAGATTGGCATAGCATTCTTTAAATCTATAATTTAGCTCCTTTAGGTTATGTGTGATATTTCCCTGTTTGTCTTTAACTTGCTTTATTATATTTTGATTTCTCAATTGATGGGATAAACATTTCCTGCTTTGTCCCAGCTTCCAATATTTTGTTTGACTCTTAATAATGAATACCCAATCTTGGAGGACTGAAGTCTATTGAGCTCATATTTTGGCCCTAGGATTTTGTACAATAATTATTTTTTGTTCAGTGGATTCTGTTTTAATTCTGATAATACTTTACCCAGATTATCCTCTATCTTTTGTTTAAGTCTTTAAGCTTTTCCTTTTTCCTTCTTGAAGCAAAGCTAATAATTCCCCCCAACCCCATATAGGCCTTGAAGGTATCCCAAACCACTTTACTTGAGACTTCCATAGTTGTTAACTTGAAAAAGAGAAGGGCTTCTTTCTGCAGACACTTTTGAACTCTAAATCATACAGAAGGGAGATATTAAATGTCAACGTATTAGATTTTTCTGTGTTATTGTCAAAAAAAAAACAGCAGCCTTCAGAAGACTATGGTTACAAATGAGCATATTTTCATACCCTGTATGTGCTAGTTTGTTACAGAGGCTTACAGGCATGAAAATATAATCCAGCCTGCTTAGTATACCATGCCTGGCTGAAAGGAGGGAGAAGTCTCTCCCACTGGGATGGGTCATTTTCCAAACACCACAAAGTCCTAAATCACCAACTAAATTGTGAAGGACTTTTTGGGTGGCTGAGAAAGTACCTGTAGACTTAGGGGCTGATCTATCTAAAAGGGGATCTGTGGTTGCATTAAAGCCACCACCCAATATGATATCATAGGTCCCTAAGTTCACTAAAACATAACACAACTAATGGAAAAAATCCTTCTGTTTTGAATTAGGGACATAGATACTACACAGTGTCACATTTCTACCATAGAGGCTCCCCAGCAGAACTTGATATCTACCTTCAGTATCTGACAAATAGTCATGTTTGGCAAAATTGACCCCTTTCCTAATTAATATAGCCACACCCCTTTTTTGAAGAAAAGCAGATGTGATCCACAGAGGCTACCCAGCTACGTGCTAATTTGTTAGCTTCTACTGGCAGTAGATGTATTTCTTGTAACATGCTATATCAGCCTTATGTTTGTTCAGATGGTTTAAAACGCTATATCTTTTAATAGGAGATCCCATACCTTGTGCATTATGCATAACTATATTAACATTACTCATAATATCAAGTTTAAGGAAAAAATGTCAAATAACACTAAACAGATAAACAGAACTATGAACTAAGTTTAAAATTAAATAAACCCCAAACTAAAGATAAACTGTAAATGAACTAACAGGATAGCCACTATCTAAAACAAGCAAAACAGATAAGATTAATAACAAATATAGAATGTCAATAAAGGTGAAAAATTAGCACCCAGTTACTCAGAGAGATACACGTACACACACACACACACACACACACACACCTGCAACTACACACACAACACTTGGATGAGTCAGACGTGTATACTTCCTCTGAGAACAAGCCTCAAAGAGAAAACATATGACTTTAAGACAGCTAATTCACAATTCCCGTATTTATCAATTGCAGTTTAAAGGTTCATTGCTACAGAATGAAGCTCTGATCTTGTCAAAAAATTATTGCTGCTAGTAGCAAAGAATCATCTACTAAAAAAATCTCTTTTACCATTTTTTCCTTTTAAAAAAAGATGATTAAACAGCATATCACGAGGGCAAGAAGGCAGCAAAAGACAAACTAAAAGTAAGACCCGCAGGTCTCAAAATATTAACAAACAGAGCTTGAATTCCCACACATATCACTTCTTACCTTGCCTGCGATACAATCCAATAGAGAGAGCCCACCAATAAAATCAATACTGGAGTCAGATTTACAGCCACATTTCCCTGAAAACAGGGCAGGATCATTAGGTGAGAGGGGTATAAGTGTGGAGAGTAAGATCATAAACAGCTCAAATAACTGATCCATAATTTAAACCACCAAAGAGATCTAATGAGCATATTATATTACACTACCCTGCTACAATGACTCCATTAGGAAAGTAGGCACTAGAGCTGATTGTACAGGCTTAGATAGTGCAAGAAAAGAAGCTCACAGCATTGAAAGAAAAAGTTAAATCAGATGGGAGGAAATTTCTATTACTGCCTACCAGCCTCAGACAACAGCACCATTCAAATGATAGGAAAAGACATAGGACACCAGTAACTATCAGGAAAATGGTGGGACATGTGTATTATCTTATAAAAGCTTATTTTCCTTGGTATACCGAATACAAAGCAACTAGCAGCACAAGTTGAAATCTGAGCAAACACTTTGCATGCACACCACAGGGTGTGGCATGCGAGCGCTCAGAGTTAATGGTAGCCTGATTCATCATGCTCCCATTGTTCATGATTTCGAACATTAAAAAAGTGTTTTCAGGGTTCATCTGGTAATTTTTTTCATTTACGGTATCTATCGGCATCTTTAACAGTGTTCGTGGAGCAAGTTTGAACTTAATCAATACATTTTTGGAGGTGTGAGGAACTTACTTCTCAGTGCCCTATGGTCATTTTGAAATCCATTTGACAGCTGACAGGTCCCGGTCATGGCTATGGGGCAGAGCGGGTCTCCCCACCACATTATAATGCCTCTTCTAAGGGGAAAATGC
Source organism: Neoceratodus forsteri (assembly GCA_016271365.2). Classification (NCBI taxonomy): domain Eukaryota; kingdom Metazoa; phylum Chordata; order Ceratodontiformes; family Ceratodontidae; genus Neoceratodus; species Neoceratodus forsteri. The sequence goes on along the minus strand of JADMNL010000023.1, from coordinate 626,363,379 downwards.
TGGATTCACAAATGGTCAGTCAACCTCTAAAATAAATTTAATTGCACTGTAATAGGTGAAGCTGCATCCTTTCATATGTGAGAAAATTCAGCCCATCAGCCAGCAAAGCAAAGTCAGCAGCAGTAGCCTTGTCAGCATGGTGTTGACTCACATATCCTGCAGGGTCAGTTGCATTGGCTGTTACAGTGCACATCTCCCCAGCCCCTACACTGTCTGAGCAGCCCCAATATGTTTCCTTTATGTGTGCACACAAGCAAACATAAAAAGAACAGTCTCTGGTCAGAGTCAAAATGGCTACTGATGCAGTAGTACTGATGTAATGTAACAGACATTAATTGCATTGTGAAATAAATAACTGGAAAGGACCAGGTCCACCATGTGAGGTGCAGCAATTTGGAAGCAAAGTTGCAGTGAATGAGCATGGTACATTTAGCAAACCTGGATTTGATTCTGACAATTTCAACTTGCGTTCTGTGAAATCCTGAGCAAGTCAATTAAATGTAGTGGTCCTGGGCTACCCCAGTAAATTGACTTTGTACCCAATGGGCTTTACCCAGTTAGTAAGAGTAAAGAAAATTACAAGATCTCAATAGTGCCTAGACTACTAAAGGCTAAAGTTTGGGCAGCAGTGCTAGTACAGTCATTGGTTGGGTTTATATGCGTTTTATGCAGAAATGCAGTATATTATTATTTAAAGAGTTCTCTGTGTCCTTTTCTACCCTCTGCAAGGAGTGAATGAGACAGTATGGGGAAGGTGGTGCCACCCAGGTCTGTTTGTGGTGTGGGTGGTGTCCGGCAGCAGTGGCTGAGCTGCCTTTCAAAGCAATCCAAGCAAGACGCACTTTTGCAGCATATTGATGCAGCTATAGAGCTAAGTGGTTAGAGCATAGAACTGTGACCCTGTACACCCAGCAGACATGCCTCTCTGTGCCTGGTTCTTTCAAGGGTTGCATGAAAAGTCAAGTTTCCACCCTAAAGATCTCTACAAGCAATTTTTTTAAACTAGTTTTTAATCAATCAATCAATCAATCAATCAAGACTTTATTTATCCAGGCAAACACCATAGAGCAAGCTCATTTACAAGGTGTGCCTGTGCCACAAAAGGTCAAAGAGTAATACATTTATGTACAGATAATGAATAAACATAATTATACAATAAAGAAAAAAATACACACAGAGCAATAGCAAATAGGTCCAGGAAATGGGTTAACAAGGTTCAGGAGAGAGGTATGAGCAAGGAATGAAGAATTCTCAATCAGCACGGCATAGCATAGGACAAGACATAGGATACAAACTTAAGGGGTGGATGCAGGAGCAGACATGGGGAGGAATACAGAACAGCAGCTGTTCTAAGAGGGGTGCTAGGGTAGAGGGGCTGGGGACAACATATTGTATGAGTCAGAGGGTAAAAGGGCAATGGATTAGAAGTAAAGTTGGGAAATATTAGTTGAATCAACCTAGGTGCCGGGATTAGGTGGTGATGTAGAGGGCAGGTAAGCAGTAGGCCCCCTAACATGCTAAGAGTGGGGGAAACAGTTGCATAGCTCCTTAATCACCTTGTCATACAAGGTCTTGAAGAAGGTAAGATTAACGGTGAGGCTCAGTTTCATAGATTTCTGTAATTTGTTCCAGAGTGAGGGCAACACAAAGACTATGGCCACTCTTCTGAAACATGTATTGGCCCTAGGTACATTGAGTAAAATCAGAGAGTAACTTCTCAATGCATAGTTGCCTAGCACGCATAACGGCAGATGGTCGTAGATATATTGGGGTAATTTGTTGGTTATAGCTCTGTAAGTCTAGAGAGCTGCATTTCTATTCCATCTGTACTGGAGGGAGATCCACCCCACAGCTGTGTATAAGGAGCAGTGGTGAGTGGTAAGGGGTAGGCCAGTTATGAATCTCAAGGCTCTGTGGTACAGGGTGTCCAGTTTAGCAAGACAGGAGACAGTGCACTGACTATAAATGAAATCAGCATAGTCAATTAGGGAGAGGAACGTGGATTGAACTAATTGCATCTTGGCATCTTTGGTCAGGAGGCAGTTTATCCTAAAGAAAAGACCAAGCCTCTGCCTCAACTTTTTCAGCAGATCCTTGACATGATCCATGAAGGAGAGTCTATGGTCTAGCCAGACCCCCAGGTACTTGAATTTCGTAACAAATTCCAAACTTTGTCCCAACAAACTGTTTATAGGAGGTAGGGAACTGATGATGGCAAGGTACCGTATGAATAGCCAGTGAAAACAGCATTGCTTTTGTTTTTTGGCATTGAGTAATAATTTTTAATTTAGGAGCTGATTCTGCAGCAGGTTGAATTCTGTTTGCAAATTTCCACAGGCAGCTTCTGGAGTTGGATGGCTTAGGTACAGCACCGTATAACCTGCAATACCAACATCAATATTGTTTATGTAGATTGCAAACAATAGAGGCCCTAGGATGGATCCCTGTGGTACGCCTCTTTTTAGTGGTTTGAGTGGGGAGAGCTCCTCTTCAGCCTTGACCTGCTGAAGCATATCTGTAAGGTAATTATTGAACCAGCACAAAGAGGTCGGGTCCAGACCCATCATTTTTAGGGTGGAAAGAAGCAGGCAATGGTCAACAGTGTCAAAGGCCTTGCTAAGGTCCAGGAACACAGCACATACAAAGTTTCTATTCTCCAGATCTCATTGCCAATCATCAGTCACTTTGGCCAGAGCCATAATGGTGCTGTGTTTAGCTCTGAAACCAGACTGCATAGGGTTTAGAAGGTTCTTGTTATCTAGGTACTGTAGGTTCTCAACTGAGCATTCACAATTTTTTCCAGCAGTTTAGACAATATTGGGAGGAGTAATATTGGCCTGTAATTGTTTAGATCACAGGGGTCCCCTGATTTAAACAAAGAATGACATGGGCAGTTTTCCATTGGTGTGAAGAGTCCCTGGGACAAGGACAAGTTAAATAGGTGTGTGATTGGTACAGCTAGGACATGGTATTCAATCTTTCAGAAGTAGGGTCGAGAGTCAGCACTAGTGCTTTTCTTAGTGTCCAACTGTAGAAGGAGATCTTCAACCTCTTTTAATGAAGCAGGAGAGAATGAGAGGACCACATTAGTAGTACTAGGTTCAGGAATCTGTGCACAAATCTGGGCGCATAACACGCATGCTGGTGAGTTGTCGAATGCTAGGCCTGCCATAGCAAAGTGGTCATTGAAGGCCTGGAGAATCTCCTTTCTATCATTGATAGTAACATTGTCAGAGATCATTTTCAAGGGGAGTACAGTTCCAGATGTATGACCAGACAGTTCTTTGGTTGTGGACCAAAATTTAGTTAGGCACATTGTGGCAGAGTCAAGTTCAAAATGGTAAAAGTTGGCCTTAGCCTTTCTAACCAACTTGGTGCAGAAGTTGCTAGCCTTCCTGAAATGGCACCAATCCTCAGCTCTTTTTGATTTGTGAGCTATTTTCCAGAGTTTATCTCTCTCTAGTAATGCAGCCTTGAGTTCAGCAGAGAACCAACTGCAGGTTCTGGTCTTGACATGGACTTTTACCAAGGGAGCATGATTATTTAGGGCACAAGACACAATTTCATGAAAAATGTCATATGCCATACTGGCCAATTTGGCTAGGTAAAACTTCTGCCAGTGTACAGAAGATTTTAGCTAATCGATGTAGGCAAATAGGTCAAAGTTGCATCTGGACCTTCTAGTGGAGAACTCAGATGTGGGGGGGATTCGAGTCAGATCTTATACCAGTGATGAAGCAGTGATTGCTGACATCTGAGGAGAATATTCCAGCATGAGAAAAGGACTGTGGCTTACTTACAAGAAAGACATCCAATAGGGTGCTATTCATGGGGTTTTTCTTGTTAGGACGCGTTGGTTCTTCAATAAGTTGTGTGAGCCCATGGGAGTCACAGAAGGATTTGAGAGGCAATGAGGCCTTAGATAACCAGTTGTAATTGAGATCCCCTAGAATAATTGTTTCAAGGGTCTCATGTCCCATGATAGTTGATAAGTGATACAGGAGCTAGGACCCAGCAGATGGAGGCCTGTAGCACCCTATGACCTGAATAGCCATTGAAAGGGATGTTTCAACCTTAAGGGGCAGACATTTGAAGCCGTTTGCAGTAGAGGAGTCAAGAGTAGTGACCATATATTTGTCCTTGACATAAATGGCTACCCCACCACCCCTAGCCTGCCTGTCAGCCCTAAACAGCCAGTAGTTAGGATGTTAACCTCCTGTCAGGGGTAGAAGTCTGAGCTAGAATTTGAGACTACCAGCACATCTGGCTCGTGTGAATGACCCAGGTCTGGATTGAGGTGAACTTTGTTAAGAGACTACAAATATTAACATGCATAAAACTCATTCCTCTAAGCCTTGTAAGGTCAGATGGAGATAGGAGGGCTTCTTTAGGACCAGGGTTAAGTTCAATATTGCCTGAGCACAATAAGAGGAGAAGCACAATTTTCCTTAAGGCAGTCATAGATAATCTGAATGCTCTAGTCCTTCTATGACTACTTGGGATGTCAGAACGAGAGTACTGGGTCCTGCTTTTTGCGCTGTGCTGTCCTAAAGATGCAAAGACTAAAACCCACACCACGTGGCACCAAGTGGTATTATTACTGGGGATATAGGAGGCATACCCTGTATAGGTAGGGAAGTACAAGTTCCACCCCCAGAAGATACCTCAGACTGATGCAATTGGGGAAGCACAGGGGTACAGCAAAAGCTATGAGACAGGTTGCTATATAAATAGCACTGGGACAGAGGGCCTGACTCCCCTGGGAATTATTTTGGCCCGGGCGATATACTACATAAGGCACCAGCCATAGGATGGTGATGAGAAGGAGCCAAGTACCAGCCCTCATGGTGACGCCTTAAAGTAAAAATAGTGTGCTATGACTTTGGCAGAGTGTTTTATCTGTGGATATGCTTAGCCGGCTTAGCTTAGTTTTAGATTGTCACCTTTTACATGAAAATCAGAATCAAGTAGACATGCATTCATCACAGAAACCGTGTTTTCTAACATTTTAATGTGTGCCCAGAGCAGACCATTTTTGTATACAAGGCATGTAGAAAATACAAGAGACGTCTCAACATGCTTCACAGCAGATTTCTCCTCTCCCTGCACCACTTAGACTTTTGTCTCCAATAACACCACGTGAGTAGTAAAGGCTTTCACTTTTCAGTCTTTGTTCTGTATGGGTTTTAAGATAAAAGACCATTGATAGTTCCAAGCTGGCCTCTCCTGACTTCTCTGTGGTCTCTCCATTTTACTGATCACAGATTTGTTAGGACCCATCTCCTGTATTCATTGCCCTCTGCCGCTTTTAGCCTTGTTCAAAATGCACTGTAATGATCAAATCAGATTTAGTAGTTGCATTGGTCCTTGAAGAATAGATCCAGAAACAATGATTTGATACTTTTATGGACTAACATAGATGTAACAATCAAAGTGTTGCTTGGTTACAGTTCTTCAGAATATGGCAGTTGTTTAGAAAATACACCTTTCAACAACTGCCATGAGCTTCTGAAGAAGGACTGGTTGGTCCGAAAGCTAGAGCACTTTGTTCTTGTTGTTACATCTATGTTGGTCCATTAAAAGGTATCAAATCATTTGCTTCTGGATCTGTAATGATCAAGTAATGTTCTAAAATGCACACTGTCAGTGTGCTGTAATTTTTAGTAGTTTCTGAGTAAAAGAATTGTAGTTTTTAATTATAGTTTCCGGTTAGATTATAGAGTTTGTCTTCAACGTCTGCAGGGTTGTTAGCGCCACAATCTTAAATGTGCATTTTTTTTGCCTGAATCGTTTCTTTTTTAAACCCCAGATTTTTTTTTTAAATTGTGCAGTGTGGAACATATTATGTGCAACATATGCAAGACTACACACATTTTCAGTGAAAAAGATGCTATTGAAAGAGAAGCTATTTGCAAAATTGTGCATTTTAAGAATCTTAAATTTTGCATTTTAAATAGGGCAGATGCTCTTACAAAATGTATTCAAATATATTTTACCAGGTAAACAAACAGGACTCATTTCCAGTTGTGATGACTGATAAAATATGCATGGGGTCTGTGTGAAGCAGAGTGGAGCTGATCTTATTTTTATATGCTCTTAATACTGTTAATGCTATTACACTTGATAAACCATCTATACCTTTAAAATTGTGACAGATAATCTTCTCTTGATATTTTGAGCCGATACCACTACCTTGAAAAAACAATTCATTTGCAGCTTTCATGGACCCTCTGCCCATTCCTGTTTATGGTGGTTGGAATCACCTAGCAAGAGCCTAGAGTGAGACAAATAGACACATTGGAGGCTGAGTGTGGTGTCAGCTGTGATGGCTGAAAAGGGCTGCTGTGATTAGAGGAAAGAGGAGCTGTAGAGGAAAAGACACCATAGGATGTGTTGGAACATGGATCATTCAAAGATCCAGAGACAGTTTTGAAGTAGCAAAACTAGGAACTCTAAAGATTTGTAAAATGAATCTAGTAGAAGTATAAAAGGGGATTCCCTGGATCTAACAGAATTTGCAGAACATGATGATTGAGATGGGACGGGGTAGAGAAAAGTGAGGCACATGCCAGTCGGGATGGGGGGGAGAAAGAGAGAGAGAATGAGTGGAAGCAAGGTGGCGATCAGGGAAAAGGGACTTTTTTGTACTGTGGGAAGGGATTGAGATAGAAGTGGATCTAGGCAAGAAGGGGACAGAGGAGGGGATACAGACAGAGAAAGCAGACTGATTCTTCCACTGCATGTGCTTTAACTCCACTCGTACAAATCAAATAATTATGGTGCATTAGCAACTTTTTCCACTTCTCCTCCTATTCACTCTATGTCCCCACATAGCTTTTGCTATACAGCCATAAAATGGCAAGTTTTCAGAATGAATAAGACTTACACTTTGTGAAATCAAATAGAGCTTCTCAAATGAGAAAATGTGAAGCAATTTTGGAAGCAAACCAGATTAAGGTGACTGTAAAGATCCATTTTCCAGTTGGTGGCTGAACAGAAACCTTATTCCTGCTTAGAAACATTCTATATGAGTTGCTTGAAGAGTGCCTGAGATGCACCATTTCTCATCCAGCAGATACCAAAGATATCTGTGATTCTAGGCCCTAAACACAGTCAGAATTTAATAGAGCAAATGACCACTTTGAATCACTCTTCTTACTTGCACCCTGTTGTGCTACACTTAAAGTGGTCACATCTTTCCTGTGCCTTCACAATGGGCATTGCACTGATACAAAGAAAGGGCATAGACCAGCATGCTAACAAAGCACTGTGCAATCTTATAGTGATCGTGAATAAATGCCTTGTAGTGCCTCTTACTGTAAGTAATTTGCCTTCAACTAGGCTATCATGAGTGATTGGTTAGCTCTGACAAAGATCTCTCAAAGTAACAAGAAATGTTAGGTTTGTGGAAGCTTATCTGCACTGCATTTTATCACAAGCTGTTGGCTACTCTGTAAGCTATTGAATTCTTTTTATTGAAAAACTTTATTGCACTTTTAATAAATAAATACAAAAAGGAAACAACACAAGCACAGTAGAACAATGAAAGATATAAAAAAACACAATGTCTACAACCCAACAAATAAAAGAGCAACTATATAACAAGAAGCCATACCCCACCCATAATCTAGAGTGTAGCAAAACTAAATGCAATATTAAAGAGGGTACTATATACAGACAAGATCTAAAACATTAAACACAATATACATACTAGATATGGATTCAGCAGAAGCAGTAATGAAAAGTCAAACTAAAAAGAATGACAAGTGTGGTTAGATGAGGGAGCCTTTGTATCAAGTGGATAACAATAGAGTATGTAAGGTTCCCAAGTCTTGTGATAAGCCTCCAAATCATCTGTCAGGCTGGTAAGGATTTTCTCCACCTTAAGGGCAAATAAGATTTCTTTATACCATTCCGCATATAAAGGTATCACGCCAGTGCTTTAAAAGGACTTTCTTAGGACATGTGGAGATTAATCCATATAATTTTTCTGTGTGCCCAAGAATTTATCTTTGTAAGCCGCCACTAAGCAGATGTCTGGAAAAAATGCTTGATCCAACCGCAATAAAGGATCTAATCTTGAGCGGATTGAGGCCCAAAAATGTGGAACAGCATCCCTTGAGGTGTCTGACAGTGACTACACAAATCAGAGGGCACCCTGCCAATTTGTATAATTTAGCAGGGGTATAAAACTGTGTAACAATTGAAATTGCATAAAGTGATACCTATCATATTTAGCATATTTATATAGACAATGCTCTGATATCCTAAATATCTGTATCCCAGGAACACCCATACCATGCTGCTCGGCTGTCAATCCCCAACCCTGCACATGTCCATGTCCAATAGGAAATGGCTGATGTCGGCCTCAGTGAAAGCCAAGAGATTAATACTTACTAAGTGGCGATCTACAACTGTCGCCACTTCCCAGTACTGGCTCACTTCAATAGAAAAGCTGGCATTAAATATCAGACTATCCTACCAGGTGAATCACCAACTAGGGAAGTTCCAAGCCTCTTTGGTCTCCTTATTTACAACATGTGTCCTCCCACATTGGAACCCCTGATAACACCCCTCCCAGAGTGTGGCACCCACCATAAATTACTCACATAGTGGGGGCCCACCAGATCAACGTACCACTATAAGTACCAATGTTAAAATCTACAGTATATACATGTTGTATACCAAAAGTCTACGTCCACCACAATGTTTGTCTATGTGGATGTATACTTTTCCAGTTATGTAGTTCTGTGTTGTTTATCTCAGTTGTACCCAAATGTTTATGTAATGTTATGCAACATATGAGTACATGATTTGCTGTCTGTAAACTGCAAAGATTTCAATAAAAAGATTAACTGTAAAACATATTTATATAATTCTTGCCAAATAACAGACCAGTCATACATCCCTTGTGGAGCAGGGAAAGCTTGAGCCCAATAAACAGCTGTGCCTTGTGCCTTGTTGGGAAGTAAGGAATAAGATTCAGAATAGAAAAAGAAAACAGGGTGAGGAGAAAATACCCATTTCACTAAGGGTAGAATGTTTTGGCCATATTTATTGGACCACCGACCAGAACCAAAGCGGTAGAGCAATGAATGAGTAAGCAGCAAATATTTAAAACAATTCTTGTCAGGCACATTATAGCAATGTTGCACATCAGCATACTTAGAAGAACAACACTGGAAACAATACGGTCAACCAACTGGATGTCGGGATAAAGCTAAAAAGAGGAGATAAGAACCTTGCCTGCCACCTTAAAATTTAGATTACCCACAATAGGCTGAGATGTATCCCGAATGGGATCAAGGCGAAGCAACTTGCAAAGTTGCCTGTGAACCCTAAACACAACTGCCATAGGTGTGTCCTGGAGGGGGTGGTGGGTATTAGTAGTTGGCTAATGTAGCAAAGAGTCAATATTGATGTTTAGCTGTTTACACAAAAGAAAGTCAATATCCAACCATTAGGGGTACAGGAAAGCAAGAACTCTCCCAAAGTGTCCCGATACAATTGAAAAAACTGTACTACTATGGACAGGCAGACACTATAGATAAAAGTGAGGAAGGTAAAGTTCCCCATCAGTTTTAGGAGCTGTGAGCTTATGAAAGGCATGCTGAGGCACTTTACCATTCCAAACAAAATGAGAGATATGGCTATGTAGCCTAGTGAACTACACCTGAGGGACGAACACATTTAACATACCAAGAGGGTATAAAACCCTCAACAAGAGGTTCATTTTAACCATGTTAACTGTACCTCAGAGAGTAAGAGGAAGATGAGCCCAGCATACCAGGTCCTGTTTGATCTGAGCAAACAAAGAGTCCAAGTTGTGTTGTTTCAACTTTGCATGGAAAGTGCTCAGATAAATTCCCAAATATTTAAGTTTGTCAGGTACTACACTAGCCCAAGGTCATCCACATCCACCTTAGTGGCCCAAACATTAAGCCGCATAGCCTCTGTTTTGTCAGCATTCAGCTTACAATTAGACAAAGAACTGAAACTGTGTAAAATGTCCAACACTGCCAGAAGGGAGGACCTAGGATGTAGTAAATGTAGGAGAATGTCATCAGCGTACATGGATAATTTGAGCTACTGGGACCCATCCGTTAACCCAAATGACAGATATAGTATTAATTTTCCTGATTGGGGGCTCAAGAAAAAGATTAAATAAATACAGGAAAAGGGGTCAGCCCTGCTGTGTACCTCATTGCAGGGTAACCACATCAGAACATGCCCCATTACAAAACATCCGAGCAGTAATGTTGGTGTAAAGGACTTGGACACAGCTGGCAAATTCTGGAGAGATATGTAATTTCTCTAGAACCATAAATAAATAATCCCAAGAATTCATGATCAAAAGCTTTCTCTGCATCCAGGAAAGTCATTGCAGCTGGATCGCAGCCCTCACTGGACACAGTGATAATGTGGACTCATTTTCAGAGATAGTAAGAGGGAAGCCTATCAGGGACAAAAGCTACCTGGTCAGGACTGAACAGGGAACCCCAGACCCTGCTAAGATGGGTAGCTAAAATCTTAGATAAAATCTTATAGTGCAGATTTATGAATGAGATTGGATGATAGCTAGTCAACTGGGAGGGGTCCTTGCCAGGTTTTAAAAGTACCGTAATAAAGGTCTCAGTTAAAATCTGATTGGAGGTGTCATGAGGATATATGTAATTGATGGTATCTAACAAAAATGAGGTCAGAAAACTTTTTAATTTCTTGTAGAAATTAGGGGTGTAACCATTGGGGCCCAGAGCCTTATCAGAAGGAAGGAAGTCAGTGGCATCCACTACTTCTAGTAAAGTAAGAGATTTCAAATACATTCGTTGGCTACCAGCCAGTGTGGGAAGCTCAAGATCCTAAAAAAAAGCTTGTATTTTGGTCATGTAAACATCAGTTTGCTCCCGACTATTCAAATACTGATAGTATGCCTGAAATTGAGCTGTAATTTCATGGGGGTGGGTAACTATCAAACCGCCACTAGAAATAATGAAAGGAATAATCCAATCTGCAGTTTATTGACAAAGCCAGAGGGCAAGCAGCTTACCAGACTTCTCACCCTGATTTAAATAGTTGATCTTAGCTCTAAGTATGGCATGTACCACTTGGTCATGCAGAAGCTATTCATATTTAGATCACAAACCATTAAGCTGAACTAACATACTCTCTGGGGTAGAAGAGGAGAAGACCTGTTCCAGGTCATGGATCTGTGCTAATAACATGGAGGCCTCTTTCTGCCAAAGGGCCTTCCACCTAGAAGCCAAACAAATCACTTCCTCCCTTAAACTACATTTTAAGACCCCCCATAACAAATCCAATTGTGGCATTGAGGGGGATTTAATCTGCAAAAAGTGGTAATAAAGGTAAAGATTTGGTCACTAATATCCAAAGACTTCAACACTTATCAACATTAAGAGAGGGAGTAAAATTCACCAGAAGGACAATTGAATGATGATCTGATAGGACTTTAGGAGAGTGTTCACAAGACTGAACACCTGATAAGTGTTCAATCCCTACCCCAAAGAAAATAATTTCTGGAAAAGGAGTTATGGGACAACAAATGAAAAGTGTAGTCCCTTTGAGTGGGGTTCGAGACCTGCAAGGTCTGTCAACTTCAATGTGTCCATCATTGAGCAGGAATCAGGTCTTGCTTTCTACACCCAGACCTATCCAACTTGTTACTAAAACTGAATTCCAATCCCCTGCCAAAAGAATAGGAAATCCACCAAGGAGATAAAGTAGTCTATATGGGCGAAAACTGAAAATTTGATTAGGGCTGTAGTACAGGTTGACCAAATATCTCAGTACCTGATGTGCTGTACCACTTCCTCTGGGAGTGAGAACTGTGGTAGGTAAGTGACCATTCATATCTGTGGCAAAATGCAGCCCTGTCATTAGTTAATGTATGATGTGATAGTAATGATAACATCACATGCTGAGCATAGAGGGGTTTTGGATATAAAAGGAGGGGAAGGGAGCCAGGTGCTAGCAGTAAACTGGAAATATTAATTAAGAATCAGTAAGAACAGTGAATTCTGGGGCATTGCAGATATTCTGTGGTGGGTTGCAAGTTCTATGCAAAATTCTGCAGCCACAGAATTCTAGGGGCCTTGCTTAAAAGTTTCAAAATGATATTGCGAGGGCGCTCATTAAGGCCAGGGATAGGATGCAGGAACCGATGAGCCCTTTCAACTATGTACTCGGGGCTGTGAGGTGAGGGACCAAGCACTATTTGTAGTAGCCATTGAACAAAACCCAGCATATCAAGACCTTCCTCCCATTCAACAATTCCCACCAGTACTAAATTGTTGTGGTGGCTACGCCTTCTTGGTCCTCAACTCTAGCTTTGTGCTTACTAACCTTCTGTTGTAAAGAAATGAGCTCCTTTTTCATCCCTGGCCTAACAATCCTCGACTGAGCTTATGCATGCACCCACATCACTCACCCGTCGAGATAGCACTTCCAAAGTAGGGTGAAGCTGCTTCCTATCCTCCGCAAGCTCCAGGAGCACAGCCTTGATAGTTTGAAGATCCTGCTTAAAGTCCGCCAAGGAGTCATTGGTGGAATCTTCTGATGTAGAAATAAATGATGTGTCTCCTTTCATGAGGTTAGGTTCTCAAGGTTTCTCTGGTGTAGTTGGTGGAGGGTGCAGGCTGAGTTTTGTTTTGCCATTTTGATCACCTCTCCACCCATGGGTGATGAAGATTGTAATTGGAGTGGCATGATGCCAAAGCACTGGGGAACCCAAGGAGGCAGGGCAGGGACCCTGAAGACCTACTGAGATAAAGTCCAACTTGGGACCAGAATGGGGGGAAGGACCACTGGCTGGGTCTGGGGGGCTATGGAAGGGGGCTTCAATATTTAAGCACTATAGGTTCATGTTGAAGATTGTCTGGGTGGCAGGAAGATCGTGTGTGGCAAGCTTTTCTAGGATTTCTGTGCAGAGATGGAGGGAGGAAGGATGCTAGTTTTGTTGTTTGAATGCGGGTGTGCTGCAGTTTTTCACCTAGTGTACACTATTAGATATGGGATACATTTTATGGATGGTGGGAATCTGCTCCAGAAAATTTAACTCTGTCATACATTGTGCAGTCATTATCTGTGTATCAGCCTTGGTCAAAACCATGAGATCTGGGGCTATCCTAAAAGCCTCGCTGATTATAAGAGCATCTCTGCATTTTATTACCAAAGAAATTAGGCAAGACTGCATTTTCAAAACTATGTACAGCCCTAAGAAAGTATGCAGTCTGTTTGAAAGGAAATCATGATATCTGAAAGGTTATTGTTTCACACCTGAATGCAGCAACCAGGTATAACTATTGTATAGTACATTGCACGTTGGAAGGAGCTGGCAAATTCTTGTAAATTGTGAGCCAAACGTGATGAACAACTTGAAGACTACTTTGTGTGCAACATTATCAGTCTAGAGCTTCTTGGATACTCACTGAATTGTTTTTCTACTGAAAGTCTGTCCTGGCCTAGAACTCTTGAAATATCAAGTAGCTTTAAAAAGACTAGTTACACTTTATAATGATTTAAAAACAAAATGCCTGAGAATCAGAGAGCAAGACTTCTAGTAGAAAGTTAAATGAATTGCTCACTGCAATGAGATGGGTAATCCAGTCTATCATAGCAGTGCCAGTTCAGGTCACATCAATGTAGGATCTGGCACCAGACTGGAAACCTGTTTACTCTGCACATCTCCGGTGGGGGTTGATCCTGTGATCTCTCAGTAGTCCAGCCTGTGTCTAACTGCTATTATCAATCAAAGGAGCACTTCCAACCAAAGTGCTTCTTTTCCCAGCTCGTGAGACACTCTTTATTTGTAAATACATATATAGCCTGTCCTGTAATAATCATGCAGACACCAACATGGAGTGAGCTGGTAGGTTTACTGTACTGTATAACACTTAGAACAAACTGCAGAAAGTGTGGATTACTGCCTTCCAGATAACGGTTTATATATATATATATATATATATATACACGCTAGTGCTTGTGCATTAGTAGGGCATGTGCAATCTGTATGCTAATTAACTTCCTTACATCTCCCTTCTCAATTAAACTTTTCCCCAAAACATAAAATGTTTAAAGTTCTATGTAGCGCAGAGATTTTGTGAGTCTATGTAGTCACGATGCCGGCAGGTCTTCAGATCTCCCTTCCACTGATACGGCTAATTTTCGGTTGCGCTGGTGCCAGTCAATTTGTCCCAACTGCTCAGGGGTTGGGCCAACTCCACAGGCTCGCTTTGTAACTGCCTCAGTGTCACTTGTGGAGGGACCTCCATTGCAGGCACCTCTGTGATCCCATTGTCCTCCATCATGTCATCCAACTCTCTTCTCTCTTCTGTCTTCTTCTCCTTGGATGTGCAAGTTTTGTGGGCCACAGGAGTGGTGCGGTTCAGGGGTTAACAAAAGGGCCCTCCTGTTTCTTCGGTACAATTTCCCATTTGCTTGGACCACATAGGAGTGTGACTCTTCAGCATGGTGTTCCACAGTTGTAGGGGTCCAGGTATTCTCAGGTGTTCGCAAGTAAACAGGCTGTAAGGCTGGGAGTGGTCAGGCATGTAAATTGCAATAAGATTTTTCTTTTTTCTTGAGTCCCTCGCAATGCAGCTAAGTAAGGGTCTTGATGGTCCACTTGAGCTTTTTTTAACAGTCTCTTTATCATTTGAATGGATTGTTCTATCACACCATTGCTCTGGGGTTATCTTGGTGAAGATGTTACATGTTTAAACTCATACTTTCATTGAAAGTCTCTGAATTCATTGCAGGCAAATTGGGGGCCATTATCTATTACAAGTATTTCTGGGATACTATGGTTAATCCCCATTTCACTTGTACTTTGCAACTTGGATATCTCAATGTATTTGTAGTAGTAATCAACCATGCCAAATAATTTTCCCTTCAAATTCAAATAGGTCAGCCCCAACCTTTTGAAAAGGTCTCTGGTATCTGATGTGGCTGCAGTGGCTCTCTAGATTGTGCTTTCCTGAATTGGTTGCAAATGCCACACTGAGCCACCATGTCTCTTATCTGACTGTTCAACCCTGGCCACAATAAAAGGTCTCTAGCCCTGTGCTTGCATTTTTCAATGCCCAAGTGGCTGCTGTGTAATCTGGTTAAAATGTCTGGTCTCAGAGATGTGGGGACCATCAGTTTCTCCCCCATCAGTGAAGGTCCATTTTCTGTCGAGATTTCATCTCTGAACTGCCAGTACTGTCTTACCTCGAACTGGGGCAACCGATACAAAACAGTGCCTCTCAGCATGACCAATGCTAAATCTTTGTCAGTCTCTTGCTGAAACAATTTCAGTTTTCATCACTGATAGGCATATAGTCCACAATGTGAACCTGATATTTGTCTAGTTCAGTTCCTGGCACAGAATTTTCTCCCACAGCCCTACCAAGGGCATCTGCTATATGAAGTTCTTTATCCACTTTGTACTGTACTCACAAATCATACCTTTGCAGTTTTGGCATCATGCGTTGAATTCTCAGTGGGGCTATGGTTTTTTGAAAAGGCTTTCTAGAGGCTTGCGGTCCAAGTCAACATGAACCCTTGGTCTGCCATAGATATACTGATGGAATTTTGAACAGCTAAACACAATAGCCAGCATTTTCTTTTCAAGTTGTGCATAATTTCTCTCAGCTTTATTAAGTGATCTGGAAGCAAAAGCAACAGGCATGTCTTCTTGCAGCAGAAAAGCACCCAGCCCTTCTGAAGATGTGTCAACAGATAAGTCAAAAGGTTTCCTTAGATCATAGTAGGCCGGCACCAAGCGGTTTGTGACAACTGTTTTCAGTTCTTGAAAAGCCTGTTGGTGGCGCTCCTCTCAGTGCCATGCTGTTTCTTTCTCTAGTAACTCTTTCAATGGCTTATTTACAGTTGATAGGTTTGGAATGAACTTTGCCAGGTAGTTTACCAAGCCTACAAATCTCTGTAAGTCAGTCTTATTTTGGGGAACAGGCATCTGGGTAATTGCTTTTATCTTCTCATGGTCTGCCAACAGCCCATCATTACTTAACTTGTATCTGGTATATTGGACCTCTGACATTTTGATTTTTGATTTTTTTAGGTTTAAAGACAAATGCTTATCTCTGGTTATTTGTAGAACATGCCTTAACCTCTCATTGTGCTCTTATATTTTAGCTCCCCATATTAGGATGTCATCCATAATGACCTCTGTGCCCTCGAGCCCTTTAAAAATATGTTAAATTTTCTTTTGGAAGACTTCTGGTGCTGAGCAAATCCCAAAAGGGAGATGCTTGAAATCGTAACTCCCAAAAAGGTGTATCAAAAGTCATTAGATCAGAGCTAGACCCATCCAGTTTTATCTGCCAGAAGGCCTGCCCAGCGTCTAACACTGTGAATACTTTGGCCCCTGCTAGCTTGGCTGCAACCTCTTCAACTGTTTTCATTGGGTGATGTTCCCTTTTAATTGCTCTCTTAAGATTTTTGGGATCTATGCAGATTCGTACTTTGCTTGGTTTTTCTACAACCACCATCGAGTTGACCCAGCTCTTGGGTTTCTCCACCCCAGTAACCCCCAATCTTTCCATATTCTCTAGCTCAATTTTCACTTTGTCTTGTAATGTGTAAGGTATTTTCCTGGGGGGGGAGGGTGGATCACAGGGCTGACTGTCTTATCTGTTTTAATGTGGTATTCACCCTCTAAGCATCCCGATTCCTCAAATACATCAGCAAATTCAGCCAGTATTCCTTCTGTGGTTTCCCCTGCACTTCCACTTGCAGCATCTACTGAAAATAGCTTCTGTATAAGCTTAATTTCCAAACAAGTAGATAGGCCCAACACTGGGGTCACGTTTGCATTAACCACTTGAAATGGCAACAAGTAATACTTTTGCTTAAAACATGTTAGCAACATCACTATGCCTTTCACATCAAGTTTATGCCCAGAATAGGAAACCAATCTAGCTGACGACCTTTGAACAGCTTCTCCAGACAATGTCTTACACATCTGAAAAGGCATCACATTACACTGTGCTCCAGTGTCTAATCTGAATGTCACAATTTTCCCATTTATGGTCAGATTTACTTTCCAATCAGTCTCGGGTTTACAGGTAGTCACAGTCTCAATGCTAAAAGTACTTTCATTCTCCTGAGCATCTTCTCTAACAACATGGATCTCATTATGTTTGCCCACATGACATACTCTAGCAAAGTGATTTTTTCTGTGGCACAATCTACAAAACTGTCCATATGCTGGGCATTTGTTTATCTCATGTTCACAACCACACGTTTCACATTTGACTTTATTCACTCTAGGTACATAACTCCCTTTGCTCACATTGGCACTTGTTTTTACTCTTTCTTCCTGCACAACTGCTACTCACACTGATCTGTCATCCTGAGCATTTCTACTTAAGCATTTAATCTGCATTTCACTCAGTTCATTGGCCCTGCATATATCTATGGCATCATCTAATGTTAAGTCCGCTTTTCTCAACAGTCTGGGTCTCACATGCTCAGCCTGTATGCCACATACAATTCTATCTCTGATCAACGATTCAGTTAACTCTCCAAATTCACAAGATTTAGCCTTTAGCCTCAGTTCAGTTACATATGAATTAATGGACTCAGCCAGATTCTGGCTCCTAGTATTGAACAAATGTCTCTCATAAGTCACATTCTTTCTTGGGTTACAATACTTCTCAAACTGTCCCATAATTTTATTCAGTTGCACCTTTTCTTTCTCTTTTTTCCAAATGAAAGTATTGAATACCTCCAATGTATTAGGGCCAGCCACGTACAAGAGGGTCATAGCCTGGGTTTTCTGGGATTTTTCAGCAAGTTGACTGGCAACCGGGAAAATTTCAAATTGCTGCTTAAATCTTCTCATTTTCAGCAACATTTCCATGTAGATTGAGAGCGGTTGGAGGCTGCAGTTTGTCCATTCTGACACCGTGTAATAATCACACAGACACCAATGTGGAATGAGCTGGTAGGTTTACTGTACTGTATAATAAAGAAGAAACTGCAGAAATCGTGGGCTACTGCCTGCCAGATAAGGGTTTATGTATATAGACTAGCGCATGTGCATTAGCAGGGCATACGCAAATCTTGTATGCTAATTAACTTCCTTACATGTCCAGTCTGCCTAGTATTTGCTATTAATTATGTAAAGTCTGATAGGCTTAATGCCTTACTAAACTAGCCCTCCTTTTCTGTTCTACCTCCTTGTTTGACAACCCTCTATATCCATCCCGCCCCACTCCACCTTGCATCTATTGATTGTCCCTGCCTACACCACTCCATCGTGTAGCCTATTCCACCACTCTACCATCTTCTCAGCAAAAAAGAACTTCCTGATGTCTCTCCAAAACCTCCTCCCTCTAATTTCCAATCATGCCCTCTCAAAACTGTGGTTTAATTCCTGGTGAACCAGTCCCTGCTATCAAACTTATTTATACCTCTCAGAAATGTTGATGTTTCTGTCATGTTTCTCTTCTCCCTTCTGCCTTCCAGTGAGTACATATTGAAGTCTGTAAGTAATTCCTCATATGTCCTGCGCTGTAGAACAAGATGAAGAAAAACAGAATTAGCCTTTATATAGAGCTTTACATATACTATACATTATATCCCAAACCACTTTACAAGCAATGAGAGACTGGTAGCGAAGTGACTGTGAATGCGTAGTGGCAGCCATTTCACACATCAACACCCACACTCAGCCTTAGAAAATTGTATGCACTGATTTTATGGGAAGGGGAATGTTGTCCAGGACAATGGGAAAAATCACCAATTCTTGTAAAATGCGTCTTGGGATACAAACATTGAAACATTGCATTCGGTGGCAGAAAAGGACCATTTAGCCCATTTAGTCTTCCCAGATGTTTCCTACCTGTTCTGTCTCCATAGACCCTATCTGGTCTCTGTCGACCTTCCCTGCATCCTATCTAGTATATCTCTATGTCTATCCCATGCATGTTTGAAGCCCCCTACTGTTCTAGCCTCCACCACTTTTGCTGGTAATCTATTCCAGAAATCCATTACTCTTTCAGTGAAGAAATATTTCCCTCATATCACTCTTGAAATCCCCCCCGCACAGCTGCATTGCATGCCACCATATCCAAGTGCTAGTTTTCATTTGAAAGAGACTCCCCACCTGTACCCAGTTTACCCCTTTGAGGTACTTGTAGATTTTTATCATAGCCAAGGCCCCTAGAATTCTGTGGCCAAAGAATTTTGCACAGAACTTGCAGCCCACCACAGAATATCTGCAATGCCGCAGAATTCACTGTTCTTGCTGATTCTTAATTAACATTTCCAGTTTATCTATAGCACCTGGTTCCCTTTCCCTCCTTTTATATCCAAAATCCCTCCATGCTCAGCATATGATGTTATTGCTATCGCAAGGTACATTAGCTAATGACAAGGCTGCATTTTGCCACAGATATGAATAGTTAAGCAATAAGCCATGAGGGAGGGGTGTGGGTTATCGTGGGATTTACCATGGCTGGAGTGGTTTGCCCACGAGGCGCAGCCAAGTGGGTAAATCCTCACCAGCCATGTAAATCCCACGATAACCCACTTCCTCCAAGTGGCTTATTGTGATTATACCATGGTTAATTTTTTTAATATAATAAAATACAAATATTAAAGAAGTTTCTTTTATTTATTGTATTTATTACTATGCTGCAGATGTGATAGCTTATGAACATTTCATTATCTGTTGGTTATCAGAGGATTTACAACAGTGGTAAACTGCCAGTCTGATTTCATTGGCTGTTCACTTATGTTCATGGTATAATCACAAATCTACCACAGCTCCCACTCCCAGAGGAAGTGGCACAGCACATCACATCAGGTACTGTGACATTTGGTAAGCCTGTACTGCAGCATTTTCAGTCTTAAGTTATTACAGTAGGGCCAACTTAAACAAATACTTTACAATAGCACAGACCTGTTAACTCCATACCTTACTTTGTACAGATTTATTTGTGCCTTTATATATAGGGATGCTGTCTGAAATGAATAACTGTTAAAATAAATTAACCTGTCATTTTTAAGGAAAATTAAGTAATTATACCCAGAAAGGTGGAATATAATAATGTGTAGAACTGCTGAAAGAACAGATCTTCTAAATGAATAATTGTGCTGTACACATTTTTGCCAGTGTTATTGATTACATGTTATCACCGGTTAATAGAATTACCTAAAAGTTATTGAGAAATGTTGTGTGCAGGGCCAGCTATTGTGCCAGCAGGTAGCATGTCGTGTTCTCATGCCAGCGACTCAGGTTCGGGGATGAGCTGTGGGAGCTGGCTTGGCAGCACAGGGATGGGGGGGCAGCCCTGCTGCACACCACCGCTCTGAGCTTGGGAAGATATGGCGCAATGTTCTGTCACATGGGTGACACCTTATGATGGGCTGGGGAGCCTTCTTTCACAAGGGGCTCATTTGCATGTCATGGCCTGATGAGGTTACGTAGTGTGTCAGGAGAAGTGGGCTGGGATGAAAAATGAGTCTTGAGATATCTTCTTTATTCTGTTTATTTGACTTCCAAAGGGACCTGTATGACTGAGAATACAATTTCATGGTCACAAAAAGGAAAATCTTTTTTTTAAACTATGTTACAGATTTCATATATAAATATATAAATGATACACAGAGGGGACCTCACAAGTGATGTAAACAGCATGAGTATATAGATACCTTATTTATCAAATAAGGTCCTCTCTTCGTGTATCATTTATGCAATAGTGATAGATTTTTTTTAGCTTTTTTAAAAATAAAATTATTTCTAAAAGTCTGTGTTTTTTTTTAACTAGTGTTACTGTGTGTTCCTCCATCCTGATTGCCACAGCCATTGCCACAGACGTGAAATCGGGATGACAAGCTGACACTGTGATGTGGCAATTCACTGGTGTCATAGAAGTTGGAGGCAGTACAGCGCAGTGGTCTAAGGCTCTGAGCTGCAAATTTGGTGACATCCAGCAGACCTGACCTGGGTTTGAATCCCACAGCTTCCACTTGCATACTGTGTGACCCTGATCAAGTCACTTAACCTCCTTGTGCTCCCAGGTTGCTCCTGTAAAAAAAACTTTCAGCTTAGTGTGCTATACCTGGTTAAATAAAAAAAAAAAAAAAAAAAGGTCTGCAGAAATTACAACTCACTGCAGAAGTTCTATGGCAAATGGTAATCCTGCCACAGAACTTGACACCAAAGTGCAGCAGAAAAGTAGGGACCTTGATGATAGCCCTTTAATCTCCTTTCTTCCAGGGTGTACATGTTGAGATCCCGCAATTTCTCTTCGTAGGGCTTCTCATTCAAACCATGCACCATTTAAGGCACCATTTAAGTTGCCCTCCTCTGGACTGTCTCTAGTTTGTCTATGTCCTTTCTGAGGTATGGTCTGACAGTGTTCCATGTAAGGTCGCACAAGTGAGAAATATAATGGCTATACCACTTCCCTCTTCCTGCAGAAGATAACCTTCTCTATGCAACTGAGCATTCCACTAGCCTTACTGCCTTGTCTCACTGCCCAGCCACCTTGAGGTCCTCAGATATGACAGTCCCAAGGTCCCTTTCCTGCTAGTGCTGAATGACTGTTAGTACTCCGCCCTCCCCCCCATCGTATTGTCAGTGCCAGGGTTTCTATGTCATAGGTGCATTATTTTGCACTTTTTGGCATTAAAATCCAACTACCATGTTTTTGACAATTCTTCAACTTTCCCAAGATCTCTGTGCATTGTTTCCACCCCTTACTGAATGTCCACCCTATTTCAGATTTTGGTATCATTTGCAAATATACATAGCTTCCCTTGCAGTGCTTCTGAAATGTCCCCTCTAAAGATACGGAAACATACTGCTCCCAGTACAGAGCCCTGTGTTACCTCACTTGTCACACTCTAATCTTTAGAATGAGTATAATCACCACCCTCTGCCTCCTATTCTTCAACTAGTTTCTATTCCAATTTACCACTATGGATCCCACTCCTAGGTTGCTCAATTTCCTAATCAGTCTTCTACAGTATGTGGTACCATGTCGAAAGCCTTGCTAAAGTTTAAGCAGACTACATCTACTCTAATTGATTTATCTGGTCACCCAGTAGAATATATGAACATATGAGCATACAAAAACACCAGCAGAAACAGGTCATAACGGTCTATCAAGCCTGCTCAAGTGTGCAGCACACAGCCTATTCAGCCGTAGCTGTCCCCCACCCTTTTCCACCCTAAGATTGACCTTCCTTTTGACTCTGTCTCACCCCCTCTTGAAACTGCCCACAGTTTTCAGTGAGATCACTTCCTCTGGCAATTCATTCCACCTTGCCACCACTCTTTCTATGAAATAGTGCCTCCTCATCTCCCTTCTGAACCTTTCCCCCACTAACTTCAGACATTTTGCTGCTTGTGGTCCCCTTGTGGAAATCTATTAGATTTGTTTAGCATGACATCCCCCCAGTTAGTCCTTGTCGTCTGTGGTCTTGTGACCCATTGTATACAAGATGCTCAATCATTCTTTCTCTCAGTGGTGTTTGTATCAATTTCCCCAAAACTGAAAGACCAAAATTACTTTCTATTTCTTTCTCTCCATGCAGTTAGCCACTGCAAGGCAATTTTGAAAATCCAACTGTAGAAATGACAGGAAAAGTGTGACTCCTACTGGGACTCGAACTCAGGGACCTTGCTATTCCGTGGCATGCTCTTAACCTCATGAGCTATAGGAGCCTCACCTCATTAAGCTTCCTGAGTTTTCCCTTGAAACACACACATTCCAAAACTGACTGGCCTATAGTTGCTTGCCTCCTCCCTGGTGCTGTACTTATGTAGAGGGATGACATCATCCCATCTCCAGACCTCTGGAACCACTCCTGTTTCTAGTGAATTGTTAAACAAGGCTGTCTGTGGGGCAGCCAAAACCTCCCTAGGTGCTTTTAGTACCCTGGGGTGAATCCTGTCTGTTCCCATAGCATTGTTCACCATTTGGGCTGTAAGTTCTTTTAGCACCCTTTCCTCTGAAAATGGGCCTATGTCTACCCCCCCCTTACCCTATCCCTGTTTCTCCCTGGTGTCCTTCCACTCCATCCTGCACTGTGAAGACTGAGTGGAAGTACCTCTTTAAGATTTCAGGTTTTTCTTTGTCTCCTTCTACACAGTCTCCCCATTTCTGCACTTCTAATTCTTACTATACCTACCCTTGTTTTCCTCTTCTCATGTACCTGACGAAAGTCTTATCCAGGTAGCAACCCCTTTGGCAATCCTTTGCTCTGCCTGTGCCTTTGCTCCCCTCACCACCTTGCCTGCTTCTTCTGCTTTTCAAGGTATTCCTCCCTGTCCTCCTCCTTCTATGTTTCCTTATATCTCTTGAATGCAACCCTTTCTTCTTTTATTACCTTACCACTTCCTTGGACAATCAAAATGGTCTCTTTTTCCTTCTCCTTTTGCTCACTTCCTTCGTGCACAGATTGGTTGCTTTAGTTATGCCTTCACTTTATTCTTCTGTATTGTGCCCCTAGTCCTCCCTGGAGCTCCTCCACCCTCATAGGCAATTACTGAGGCAGTCATCCATTTCTTCAACATCTGTACTCTTTAAGTCCAGAAACCTCATCCTCATGTGGTTTGCCTGTGCTTCTGTCTTTATGTTGAACAGCACTGTATGGTGGTCACTGGTACCAAGGGGACTACCCTGTGACTTCTTCGATGCTGTTCCTGATTCTAAGCACCAGGTCCAGCACTGCCTCATCTCTAGAAGATTCTTTGACTAACTGCCTGAGAAAAGCCCCTCGTAGGGAGTCATGGATGGCCCTGCTCCTTGTCAATGCTGCAGGTGGGAGGCTCCACCCCACATCTGGCAGATTGAATTCATCAACTAGCAGCACCTCCTCCTTACTTGCAGTTTTGATGATGTTTCCTCAAGTGCCTTATCCATCTCTTCTTCCTGTGCTGGAGGTATGTACACTACTCCAGTACAGATAGTGGATACAGAGCTTGCCTCCAGGATGACCCATAGGAATCCCCTCTCATTTTCCTCTTTGTGCTTCTGTACCTCCATGGCCTTGATAATTTCCCTCACATATAATACAACCCCTCCTCCTTTCCTCTCCACTTTGTCTCTCCTGAACACAGTGTAGCCCAGTATGTTCACTTCCCAGTTGTTGTGCTTAGTACACCAAGACTCTATTATAGCCACTAAGTCTAGATTGGCCTCCACCATGATGACTTCCAGGTCTGGAATTTTGTTACAAAGATCCTTGCACTGATGCACATTGCTTTCCAAATCTTAGATCTTCCCCCCTGCTTACTACCCTGCTTCTATCTCCCATTCCTGCCTGCTCTGTTCCCTGACTTACCTCTTGACTTTCCCCATCCTTTTTTATTTTCACCATATCTGGTCCCCTTTAATCCTATGTCCTCCCCTACCTGTATTATATTTCCATTTCCTTCTTTCCCATCCCTGTCCCTCTCTTTTTGCACACCTGCTCTAGAGGAGTTTTATTCCATTATGGTCTTCTTTTCCTAACACTTCCTTCCTTCTTTTACTTCCACCTGCACACCCACCAGGGAAACACTAGAGACAGGCAAAAGGGACCTGAGTGTAATGCCTCATCCAATGGAGGGCACACCCCAACAGTTCAGCATCCTATGAGTACTGCATTCAGGTGCCAGAATTTATGGTATGAGCCCAAGCCCTGGTGTGGAGCTAGAACCCAAGATCTTCTGGCCCTCAACCAGATGTGCTACCAACTGAGACATACTGACACCTGCCACTGGATCATCCTGCTGGTTCTTCTTTGCACTGCTTGAAGCCTTTTCTGGTCCTTCTTCAGGAACTGTACTTGAGATGGAGATCTGTACAGAAGTAAGATCACCTTCTCCCTTCTGTTTTAAAGCCTCTGATAATGGAGCCTAATATTCTATTAGCCTTGCAGTAAGCCTTATTACATTGTGGGGAGACTTTGTGGTTGTCACTGATAATTACCTCCCTGTTGCTGTCCTTCACTGGCTGGCTATCTTAACTCCCCCTTCTAGTATTCTCTGTGAGGGTTTCTCCTGTCAATGTGTATCACTTTGCATTTGTTATGTTTGCTTGCACGCATGTGCAAGTAACATAGTGCCATCATCAAAGTTTTCCAGAGGTGTGTCAGCCTCTTCCAATTCAGTCAGTGTGTTTGCAGGCATGGTTGCAGTGTGCCAATCACTGCTCCAGCTGTCTATGACAGCAGTTGAAAATGCAGTGGCATACAGCTGAAAGGGAGAGCTCCACTTCAGTAAGCAGAGCTCCCCCCTCAACATGCACACACTCATACTACGTGCTGACGCACTTCCCCCCCCACGCACATACTGTATTAGCCAACGGGGGTGCCCAATGCCCCGTCGGCTCCATGCCGCTCCTCCAAAAAAAGGCTTTCCTAGTGCCATGCTGGGAGCCCACCTCAGCATGGCACACGTCCGTATGGCTGATGGGGGTGCCCAATCCCCCGTCGGCTCCAGCCCCCCCAAACAGCCTTACAGCTGCCACGCTCAGAGCCCACCCTAGCATGGCACAAGCCCGTATGGCTGACGGGGGTGCCCAATCCCCTGTCAGCTCCAGCCCCCCCAAACAGCCTTTCCAGCTATCATGCTGGGAGCCCACCCCAGCACGGCAAATGTTCTGCGTCGTCTTAATAGTAAAAAAAAAAAATCTGTAAATTAAAAAAGTCCCTACTTAGTCTCTCTGCCCCACCCACGCACCCACCCACTGCACCCTGCCTCCCTCATACCCCCTCACCCCATACTCACCTCTGGAGTCTGGCGCAATGATCTTCGGTGGACCGGGAACACGTCTGCACTCTTCAAAGCCGACCGTGAACTGAGGAAATGCCAGTAAGCTGTATAATGTAATAGATAGGGTTTTTTCAACTTTGCTGCATATCTCAGGCATTTTTTGGAATTTTTGCACCAAATTTTCAACATGGGGTTTTTGGGACCCGTTATCATGAATGTTGTCATTGTCATGGCGTTAGTCGGGCCCGAAGGGTGATTTCGCAGTCACTGCGTGAAATCACCTTTTGGGACTGATTAACAATATGACACTGCCAGTGTTCATAAGGCGGGCTCTCAAAAAGCCTATTTTGAAACTTTGGTGGAAAAATTCCTAAAAATGACTGTTTTACGAGCGTGCATTGCACAGTTCCTACGCATGCTCGTAAGTTCATGAATTTTCAATATTTTCACTCCAGATTTTCAACATTGCCATTTTACCACACCTTCTTATGAGCAGTACAGCTGTCATTTTTCACATCTCACCCAAAATGTGTTTCCATCCATGTAGCGCGCAATGGCGCAATCGGTGTGCGAAATCAATTTACGGGACACATTAAGAAAATCACAGTGACACCGTTCATGAGCAGAGGTCTTAAAATTACGATGTTCAAAATTTGGTGAAACAATTCCTAAAAATGACTGTTTTACGAGTGTGCGTTGCAGGGTTCCTACGCACGCTCGTAAGTTTGCAAATTTTCAATATTTTCACTCCAGATTTTCAACATTGCCATTTTACCACACCTCCTTATGAGCAGTACAGCTGTCATTTTTCACATCTCACCCACAACGTGTTTCTGCCCATGTAGCGCACAATTTATTTATTTATTTAGCTTTTGTTTACTGGGTAAGTACACTAGACAAGTATTATGCCTATTTTCAGGAACGACCCAGGAGAATACAACATGAGGAACAACAGTCAAGGAGACGTGGCAAAGAGAGTACAGTTTTTCTTCACAGTAAACAAACATGTGGGAAATACATCATTTGACGCTGGGGAAACATATAGTAGTAAGCACATTTCAGATTATACACTCTAGACTAGCTAGTTCAACTGACAGATATATACAGGTCATCATACATAGGAGTGGAGCATAGCTCAAGGACTGGATTGGTCATAATACAACTTATAACATTGTTGTATACACCCCCTAGGCTAGTTGGATCACGGACAGGTATATACAGCTCATCACATTTTTCTAAATATGCACATGTTAGACAGAAACAGAAACACTTGGTAGTACAAGTTTCTACCAAGTGACCAATGTGCAATATGTCATGGTTAGCCTATGACTGTGGAGCAATAATGGGTGTAAAAATGCCCAAGACTTTTTAGGCAGGAGTAGTCAGAAGTCATTGATACAGTGGGGAAAATATCTCCAGGAATTCAATGCAGACACCCTGGGGAGGTTCAGACAAAACAATTTGACACTTTACTCTAGGGAGGTTTGGGGCAGTCACACTCTGATGCTAGTTTTAGGAAACCCCACAGGGAGTTTCAAAAACTCAGATAGGAGGGGGCAGCTCAGATATCCACAGGCAGCGAATTCCAGAGTCTGGGCACACTTATGGCAAAGTCCCAATCCCCCGTGAAGGTCTGGGTAGGAGGGACTTTGAGCATCCCTGATGTGAGAGACCTAAGTTGGTAGGGGGTGGGATTCAGTTTAGGCAGAAGCCGGGCCAGCCCCCGGGGGGTGCTAGTTCTGCTCACTTTCCCAGAGAGGCATCCCAAACCAAAATCAAGGTATCTAGCTGGTGAGAGCCAGCAGAGTTTCTCATAGAGCTCACAACGGTGGGTGAGTCGGGGGGGAAGCCAAGGCAAAACTACAAATGTTATTGTAAGCAGTGTACCACCGGGTGAGATGTGTCTTTGGAGAGTGAGCAAATAGGTGCAGCCCATAGCTGAGGGAGGGAAGGAGCACACCCTTCACTAGGGCAAGCCTGGCTGCCAGTGTAAGTGTAGGGTTATAGTTGGCCCTATAGGCCAGACCCAGTTTGCAGTTTGCCGCCCTGCAGATGTTAAGGATATGATTACCCATGTCAAGTTGGGGGTCAAGTGTTACCCCCAGATATTTGATGGAGCTCACTATGGGTAGTGAGGATCCATCTGCGCTGGTGACGTGTAAGCAGGCCGATGAGGCTTTAATTTTAGCCATTGAGCCAAAGAGCATAGCCTGTGTCTTTTTCAGGTTCAGGACCAGCTTGTGACTAGTAACCCATGACAATACCCTGTTAAAGTCATCGGTCAGGTTCTGGTTTAGGGTAGTGGCATTCTGGGAGTGAGCCAGGATTACCAGATCATCTGCATATATGGTGGCACTACAGCTGGTAGTAACCATAGGTAGTTGATTGATGAAGAGGGAGAAGAGGAGGGACCCAGTATTGAGCCTTGAGGCACTCCAGAGGTCACCAGTAGGGGCTCAGAGAGGACTTTATTGAAGCAGGTATGCTGCTTTCTGCCATGTAGATAACCCATTAGCCATTTCGTGGCATGGGGGGAGAGGCCAAGTGACCACAACTGTGCACCAAGCAGTTTGTGGTCAACGAGGTCAAAGGCTTTGGACAGGTTGATAAATATTGCACCAGAGAGTTTGCCCTGGTCCATGGCTGTCCGGATACTTGATGTAACCGAGCTTAAGGCTGTGGTGGTGCTGTGTCCCTTATGAAAGCCATGCTGGGCTGGGGAAAGAAGTTCATGAGAGTGGATATATTCCGAAAGCTGCTCAGCCACTACCTTTTCAAGGAGCTTGCTAAGGGTTGGGAGAATGGCAATCGGTTGATAATTGTCAAGCAGTTTGGGATTTCCTTGCTTCAGTACAGGGATAATCCTCGCCTCTTTCCAGATGTCTGGGATGGTCCCCAGACCAAGAGATAGGTTGAAGATAAAGGCTACTGGTGAGGCAACGTGTGCAGCACCAGGCTTAAGGAGTTTAGGCTCCAGGTTGTCTAGGCCAGGACTGGAGTACTGGGAGAGGCCAGCTAGGCATTTCTGCAAGTCCTGAACTGATACAGCCCTGAGGTGGAACATTTGATGAGGAGGGTGACCCTCCAGCAGAGTGGAGGGAAGGGGGTGGGACAGAGCCTCATCAGGTGAGAAGAGGGTTGTGAAGGCAGACAGGTCAGAGAAGTGATTATTTAGGGAGTTGGCAATAGTATGGGGATTACTGCAGGAGACTCCATTTATGACCATGTCTGTAACCCCCGGATGGGAGGATCCGCTGACAAGGGATTTAATATCTCTCCAGAACCTCCTGGGATTACTGGCAGAGCTTAGTAGGGCGGACTTGCAAAAGTCACTCTTTGCTGCCCTGATGGCCTTTTTGCACTTGTTCCTGAGGTGTCTGTACCTTTGAATAATCATGGGATCACTGGTACCTTTGGAATGAGCCCAACACCAATGGCGTAGTCAGTGTGTGAAATCAATGTATAGAACACATTAAGAAAATCACAGTGACACTGGTCATGAGCAGAGGTGTTAAAATGGCTATGCTGAAAATTTGGTAAAAAAATTCCCCAAAATGTTTTAGGAGCGCACGTTGTGCAGTTCCTATGTACGCTAGCAAGTCTGTGAATTTGTAATATTTGCACACCAGATTTTCAACAGTGCCATTTTACTGCACTTCCTTATAAGCAGTACAGCTACCATTTTTCACATCTCGCCCAAAATGTGTTTCCGCACATGTAGCGCACAATGGTACATTCGGTGAGCGAAAACAATGTTGGGACAGATTAAGAAAATCACAGTGACACTGGTCATGAGCAGAGGTCTTAAAATGGCCATGTTGAAAATTTGGTGACAAAACTCCATAAAATGACTGTGCTAAGAGTGAGCATTGCGCAGTTTCCACGCACCCTCGTAGGTTCATGAATTTGTAATATTTTCAGTCCAGATTTTCACCAGTGGCATTTTTCCACACCTCCTTATGAACAGCACAGCTGGCATTTTCCACAACATGGCCGAAATGTGTTTTCACACTTTCACCGCAGAAATGCGTGGTCGCTGTGGGAAATCATTGTTCGGGACAGATAAAGAAAATCACACTGACACTGTTCATAAACAGAGGTCCCAAAATGCCTGTGTTAACAATCTGCTGTAAAAAAATCCCCAAACTAGTTACATTACGGGTGTGCGTTGCACAGTTTCTATGCACACTTGTGACTTCACCAGTTTTTTTAAGATTTTCAGCAGATTTTCAACATTGCCATTTTTACACCTCCCATGAACAGTACGCTGTCATTTTCACATCCTGTTTGAATGTGTTTTGCACCTGTGGTGCCAAATGCGTAGTCACTGTGCAAAAAGCAGTTTCGCTAACAAACTGATATTGCCACTGTTCATGAGGGTGGGGTCACAAAACAAAATGTTGAAAATTTGGAGCGAAAATACCAACGAATGCCTGAGGCGTTAGGGTTTCCGACCATAATGCCCCACCCTGTAGAGAATGACAGCAACAGGGGTGTGACTTGGGATTCTTGCCTGTAATGCCATACCATTCCACCCCCACCCCCACTCTGCAGCCAGTGAGAGGCATCAAGGTGTGCTTTGGACTCTTCGGGCCCAAACTTCACCCCATTCTCCTATACTGCACCCATCTCACCATATTTCCTGATGGAATGGAGTGCGCATAGGTCAAAGACCCCAAGGCACCGTGACACTTGTCAGTGTCTGCAGGGTAGGGGTGTGGTGAAATGGTGTGGTTGTTATGTCTGATGACCCAAAGGCACACCCCAATGCCAGTCACTCTCTGCAGGGTGGTGGTGGGGTTGGCTTCAGTTCAATACTTCGCTGCCATTCCTATTATGCAGCTCTGTAACTTCTACACTACCAATGCCAATGCCAGCAAGCAAACATTCGGCATTGACAAATGCTTGTTTGTACTGAAATGAAACTGCCAGAGTGCAGACCATTTCTTCAGTTTCTCTAGATCCTGCCACAACTCCTTGACATTCTCATCATCTTCCATCTTCTCACATAGTTTTGTGTCACCTGTAAAGAGCAACATCTTCCCTTTAATACCCTCCCTATGTCCCTTAAAAACATATTGAGTAAAACCAGTCTCAGGACTGACCCCTTTTGCATCCCACTCATGATCCCTTGGACTCTGATTCTTTTTTATTTACCACTACCCTTTGTTGTCTCTCCCCAGCCAGTTTACCACCTACCTAGTCAGCCCATCCTGTAATCATAAATGTTCTATTTTTCAAGAGTCATTTGTGTGCCACTGATTCTAAGGCCTTACTGAAGTCGAAGTATAAGACATTAACAGCTTGGCTCCTATCCATAGCCTTGGTGACCAGGTCAAACAAAATGATCCAATTTGTCTGACATTATCTTTCTGTTATGAAACCATGCTGTTTTGTGACCTGTAGTGTATTCCCCTACAGGCATTTTACCAACTGTTCTCTGAGTATGATCACTATGAGTTTCTCCACAATTGAGGTCAGGCTAACAGGCTTGTAGTTCCCTGTTTCCTCAGGTCACCACCTCCTTGTGCAGTGGCATCACTGCCACTCTTCTCTAGTCACTTGGCACCATCCATCTCAGTAGAACACCTGAACAGACCCATTAGGAGGTCCGCCAGCTCTGGGCCCACATCTGTAAGACCTTGGGTGTAATCCATCTGGGCCAGTGCCTTATCCACCCTGAATGCTCTTACCCTGTTCTCAGTGATTTGCACAGGCACCATTCCCTCCTCAACTCTCTTGGCAGCCTTGATGTGAGTCTCAGGGAGTGGTCCACTCTCCTCTGCTATAACTACTAAACCGAAATCACCTTTCAGTAATCTGCCTTCTGCTCATAGTCATCTACCCAACCACCCTCATTTTTTAGCCTATGATTCCCTCTTTTGTTTTCCTTTTCTCCCTAATATACCTAAAGAACCCCCATTTCACCCCTACCCCTATTTTTAGCTTTGTCTTTGCCTTGGCCATTCTGATTGCCTTTCTTGCTTCTTTCAGTTTTTTCTGGAAGTCTTTCTAGTTCTCCCCTTTTTGCCTACACATATATTTTCTGAAGACCTCACTGCTTCACCTACTATGCTATGCTGTACTGTACTATGCTACTATACTATACTATGCTGGAAAACCAGAGGGTTTTTTGGTGCTTGTTGTTTCTTAGCTACTGTTCTACCACAGGTTTCCATGGCCTTCGGGACACCCCTATTAATGATTTCTTATTTGTCTTCTACCACCACTGCTTTTACTGTCCTTCCTAATTTCTGTCTAATTGCTTCCATCATTTGATTGAAGTTTGCCCTCCTGAGGTCCTGGACCATAGTACTCAATGTGGAGTGATCGCTGTCCATGTCCATGTCACATCATAACAAGCTATCATCACTAGACCCTAATGGCTCTTTTACATCAACTTTTTCCACCA
Organism: Neoceratodus forsteri; assembly: GCA_016271365.2. NCBI lineage: Eukaryota > Metazoa > Chordata > Ceratodontiformes > Ceratodontidae > Neoceratodus > Neoceratodus forsteri. The sequence goes on along the minus strand of JADMNL010000023.1, from coordinate 626,331,232 downwards.
TTTCAGTATTGATCAGCACCAGATTCAGGACTGCCTGCTACCCTGTCAGTGTCTGTACCAGCTGCACCAGGAAGCAGTCCTGCAAAAATCTGTCAATCAATCAACCAATCAATCAATCCATCAATCAATCAAAAATCTTTATTTTACCAGGCAAAACACCTTTGAGTAAACTAATTTACAAGATGGACATGGACAGGTACATGATCAAACATAGAATAATATTACAAAAATTAAAATAAAGGCATTACATACAGTACAATAGAAAAAGATACATTTGTAAATATGTACACTAAGAGAACACTTACAGATAGCAGTCACATAGCAATATATGCATTGAACATATCAGCATAACAAAGTTAATGTGGGCAACCATGCAGGGAAGGACAAAGGTTACATGGAACAACTAAGGTGGAGAAGGGAGGGAGGAGGATAAATGTGAGTAAAAATCACATGAGGGGGTCAGTGGAGGTCAAACAGAGGGTACAATGTCTGAGATCAGTATACCTTTAGCCAAAAATCAAGATAAGCATTTGCAGGACTCCTTAATGGAATGTGCATATAGTGATTTGAATGCTGACAGATTAATGTCCAGTAGAGCTTGGCTCCTAGTGCCCCTGGTCACCAGTGCTTCCTGTACTACATTGGGCAGTTTAAAGCCCCTATTATCACCACCTGCCTTGGTGGATGCTCTTCTAATATCCTCCACTAGTGTTCTATCACTCTCCTCCTGGCCTTGTAGCCTATACGCCACCCATCCACCCTAAGATTTCTCCCTCCTTCAGATGCCTGCTAGAGCCATAAAGATTCCATCTCTCCATCCTCCTCAATTGAAGCATCCACCTGATGTCCTCCCTCATATACAGGGTCACTCTCCTCCCTTGCCTACCCTTCTATCCCTCCTGAACAGGAAGTACCCAAGGACCACAAGGTCCCACTCATAATTATCCTAAGCCCTGGTTTCTGTTACTGCAACTACATCTGGGTTAGCCTCTGCTGCCATCATCTGGAGGTCACTGGTTTTGTTTCCCAAGCTCCTGGCATTTAGACTGGTACTCCTCCACTTGCCTCTCTGAAGCATATCCTGACACCTGATACTGAGCTTGTTTTTGCTGCTAGCCTCATCATCATTGGTTGTCCATACTCTTCCCCTTGAAATCTTTCTCTACCAACTGCATTCCCCCTCCTGCTCCCCAACCACCTCCTAACCTCCTCCTTCATTTTATATTCCTCTCCATTCCCACTCTCTTTGGCTTCGTCATTTTACTTATTTTGCACCCTTTCCCAACACCCCTTTCAGAGCTGCATCCTCCTCTCCCTGTCCAATGGAAGCTGGAAAAGCACCAGTTGGGTGCCCTAACCCATTCGCTCTTCTGTTGGAGCCATGAACCTTAGTCCCCCCTTCTCTAGTTTAAATGCCTGTCAATGAGGTCATCAAACATCTGCCTAGCATGCTTGCTGCTTTGGAACCATTTTAAGGACTTGGGTTTGGACTATAACCATTTGACTATTCTGATTCATCACCATAATGACAGCTGGATATAGATACAGATGCAGATACACTATGACATTCAGGGTTAATAAATGGGTGCTTTTATGTCAAGCAGGGATGCCCTTTGACACCTCTATTATTTAACCATTTTATGAATTTAGTTACCACTAAACTCAGTAATACTGATTTTTATTCTCCCAAAGTTTAGGTGTTTTCCATCAGGCACCTAGGTTATGCAGATGATCAAGTCTGAACTTTAACTTCTGTTTGGATTTCAGTGGAAAGTTGACGTTTTCGTTAAACACTGTGACATGAAGGTATCACATCATATGGGCGAAGCAAATTGAACGACTCCGATTTAAGCAACTTAATTTGTGAACCCGAAAGAGCAGTGATGGTGAGGTTATAGCGAGGGGAGGGAATAGTGAGGAATGAGGGACAGAACATCGATGGCAAATGATGGGGATTTGCATGGTGCTATGGACTACATGGGGGAGTGCAGCCTGCTGCTGCCAAGCTGGCCACCTGGCTTGGTGTGTACAGATGCCACCTATGGTGCTGATGGTCCCAGGATCGAGACTGCCTGCAGATAGATTTTTTGCACTGTTTCTGGTGTTAGATTTTTTTTGGTTTTCCATCCTCTGGTTCTGTTGCTCTGGCAGTGGGATCCCCCCTTTTATTGCGGCCCCCTCCTATGTAGTCTCCTGTCCCCAGTGCCCACTCCCTGGTGATGATTATATTAATATGGGGCAAGGATACTCTCTGCAAAGGGAGGTGCAGGGGTATAGCCACCATCTTAAACATTAATTTTAATGTCCCCCTTTTTAATTGTCATTCTGTCACATATTGGTGGTTGCTGAGGTGGGTTCCATGACAATTTGGTATTCGGCAAAATGTGCTCACTCTTTTGCCAGTCGCTGTAAAATTTTCACCATTATGACATGGAACTCGACATGAGCAACCTGGTTATTTGGCATCAGGAAAAAAGAAAACATACCAAAACTCTTTATTCCTCAAGATAAAATGGAAGTGGTCAAAACATATGATTACTTGGGAATCAGCTTCTCTCAAAACCAGAGGGGGGTGAATATAACATTATATACATTATATGCATACAAAAGTTATCCGATCTTTTACAGCTTTCAAAAGGTTTTCTCAGAGTCTTTAATTTTAAGTTTAGTACAACCTTATTATATGGTTCAGAAAAATAGGGTCAAGGAAACAATGCTCCCTTAGAAAGGGCTTTGATAAAGTGTGCCATTGTATTTTGAGGTTACCATCTTCTTTGGCCCAGTGGCACTGAGGGCTGAGGTGCTGGATGTCTTACCTCGTGCTACACTGGGGACCCATGTTCGGGATCAAACACAGGCCACTGGAGGTCAGCAGGGGAGGAGAAGAGTCGAGCATCCAAGGGACTGCTGTCCTTCTCGGGCGGGGGTCACCAGCAGTCGGTGTCTACTGGCCTATAGCGGTAGCTGGGGGACAGCACACTGATGCTTAGAAAGGGGAGGAGAGGAGGCAGATGCTTGGAGGAGTGCATGCAGATGCATGTGCACTCTCTCCATAGGGTGTCATTGCACGCCTCCTCTCCTGAGGAGAGAAATAGGGAGGAAAAAGAGCCCGGGGCATGGTATGATGACAGCTGATCCCCGCAGGTCCTGCTCCCCCGAATAAGTGGTAACCTCCACACCGGATCCATTCTGGTGGGTTGAGGGATCCCCACCACTCCGCCACAGGAGGCAAGCCATGGAGGACAGTGGAAGGTAGGCCACGGGTGAGGAACCAGGTTGGAGGATCAGGCATGAAGATGTGCTGCCCAGGAAGGAGAAAATAAATTAACTGCCAAAATAAAAAAGAGATTACCACCTTCAGTTAGTACCTCAGTCCTTAAGGCTGAGCTTGGGTAATTCCCTTTTGTATGCTTCTTAATGCAAGCATATCCTTTTCATGTTTAAGTTCTTTTTCTTACCAGATTATAGGTTTCCTAGTTTATGTCCAGAGGAACTGATCAAATATGATGCTCTGGGTTATTCTTTTCAATCAACTAATCTTATAAAGTCTATATTGTTTCCATGTGATTTAGCTCACTTGTCTGATATACAATACTCAGACATACTGCAGCTCAAGTAAGTAATAACCCATGACATAGTGTGTGGTTATTGGGGATTAATCAACACCCTGGGGGCATAGTGAGGCATGAGGCTGCAGGCCAAGTATCCTCACAGTGCCTGGGGTGTTAATTAATCCCCAATAACTACACACCCTGGAGTGGGTTATTGCGCTTATAACATGGGCCAAATTTGGGGACAAATGGACAAAAACTGTTGGTATAACAAAGGAAACATGTGGGAACTACTTAGTATTCCTTCACTATTTTTGGCTGTGGAACCACAGTTTTCTGTGTTCTGCCACAGTAAAAATAGTTCACAACAGAGAACTTTGTGGTGAACAGGCCACAGAGACGGCAATCAAGGAGCGACTCGAACTTTTTCTTCTGCTGACAACACCCTGCTGTACTGTTCTGTTTCCTCACACTGCAGTCTGTCACTTTGCAGAGGATGTTACCCCCCCCACTCTGTTCTCTGCTTACACTGAAGTGCTCCTCATCTCACTTCTTCCCCTAATTAATCCAGTACTATCACACATAATACATACAATGCTGACTCTGTCTTCCTGCATACTTCCGGCAACACACAACCTTGCTGATCAGTATTAGCTCTGTCCCCTCGTTTTGCTGTTATTGACACAGAGAAAAATACAGGTGATAATCGGCACTGCCGCTTCCACACTGATCACTGTTGTCTGTGTGTCATCTCTCTCTCTCTCTCTCTCTCTCTCTCTCACTGTCTCTTTCAGGGGTCTACTAATGATATTGCTGTGAGAAAAAAATGATTTCACTGTTTATCTGGCATTTACCTTACCTCACTACAAATGGACATTCCCTGTGTGTCACTGAGTGAGTACTGCAGTACTAACAATGAGTGCCCAAGCCGCGGCTCACACACACCTTACTGTGCAATTCATGAAACATAATAAGTGCCACTAAGGGTCAGAAAACAGCTGAATCGGGACAGAAGCAACATTATGACAAGGGGCAGCGGGAAACCCGGAGAACTGCCACTGAACACGTCTCTCACTACTCCCACTGAACGTAGTTGCTAGCAGTCTGGTATAGAAACTTGTTTTTTAACAGTTATGCAATGCTTATGAGCAGGCTTAGTGTGGTGGATGTGTTGTGATGCTGTTTTATTAAACTAACTTCGGGAAAATGATAATCGATATTATGACACTTGTAATGTTGAATTACGTGAATGTACTGTGCATTGGGTTACTGGCTCACATAGATTTTCACAGATCGCCTGCTACTACAGTGTCCACCAGATGGGTGGGTGGGTGGAAATATCAGGCCTGATGGACTCTCACTATGGAGAAAAACCAGCATGGCTACATTTACAAAATTTCTTGGCCACTATTAACAAGATCTTCTAGGGTGTATGTATTTGTCTTCGGACTCTTCACCACAAACACATACTGTTCTGTTAACATAAATTAATGAATGGTCATGTGATCTGTTTGCACCAATTAAGTAGCACAAACCTATCTGCCCATGGTATAAAGGGACATAGAGGGATCTGTGAACTCTAGGCTTCACATGTGACTATAAAAAAGAAACAACTTTTAATAGAGAACCTTATCTAGATTGGCTAAGCAAGCTAGAAAACAGACATTTGATTACTCATTTCAGACTGGAGTTGTTAGAGAGTAAAAGTGTGTTCTCCAGGTATTAAAGGAATTAGTTTTTTTTCTATTTCTTTCTTTATTTTTTGCTTATTAAGTCAGACAGATTATCTACAGCAAGACATGTTATTTTATTTTGTCCCTTTTTCGAGGACTGTAGAAAGAGATACTTTGCACCTATCTTGAAACCCCTCTTTTTACCCTTGGATAACGAAGTTATTCAGCCCAAGCTATTTGTCTATTTTGAAATCTCTGGTCTTATTTAGTAGTGGTGTAACTTTGGCAAGCACTCATCTCTGGTCATTTTTAAGGTAATGTCTGTATCTACATATATTATTCCCAGGTATTCTGTGATGCATTTTATGTCTTCAGCAACTCCAGACTGGCAAGTTAGGAGAATATGGTAACACGTTAAATGCAGATGTAGGTAACCAAACTCAAACTCTTTATCCTGCGCACTATTTACATGCCTATTTTAGGAATTAACTAATGCCTCCCAGCCTACCCTGGAATCAAAACCTGATTTACTTTTAACACTAATGTTACAGTTGGTATACAAATTTATGTATAAATCCTCTTTGGCATTGTATTTTATCATTTTGTGTTAAATTTTTGTCTGAACTGAACTGCCCTGGCACATTGACTCCCTCTGTGTTGGATGGAGAAGCTCATTCTTAAACCGCCTTCTCTCACAGAAATTGTCCAAATTCTATACAAATGTATACCCTTCCTCTTTACACCATCCCTTAAAACATGAGTTAAATGCTTCTACTTGTGTTTGTCTGGCATTCACATGCCCCATACTGGCAGGACATTGGAGAAGGTCTCTGACACAGGTACTGCCCTCAAGTTCTCCCCAACCCCTGGAAACTGACCTTGGTCATTTCCAGCTCCTGATTGGCCACATCATTTGTCTTTAAGTAGACTATGACATCTATTTTCTCCCCCTTGTGCTAAATTATATTCTCAGTTCTGTTTGTATCTCTTTTTGTTGATGCTCCCAGGAGACGTGATGATTTTGGCCCCCCTTTCCTTGTCCCCTGCTTAGTTCCTCTGACAATGGAGCCACCCAATACCAATGTCATCTTACCTTCTCCTGTGTGTCTTTGCCCTGCCAGGTGCCACCTTGTTGGCAGAATGTAGAGACTGGGTGCAATCCAACCTAGTGCCCTCCTGAGGAGTTGATGGCTCCTCCACCTCAGCTCAGGGTCTGCAGTAGTTCACCATCATGGTCCTTGGGCTCTTGCTGGTACCTGAGGATTTTGGTCTGGCTTTCTCCTCCTGCCTACTACCCTCCACTCTCTCCAGCTGGTGGATGACAGAGGTGGTGGTGGTGGGGGGGGGGTAGTAGGCACTCTAGTCAAGCCTGCTGCTCAGCTTACATATTTCCTTCCACACCACAGCAATCTCCCAAATGAACATCCCCAATATCCTGCAAAGGAGAAAGTGCTCAGCATCCACTCTACAGCCTGGAAGAATGCCACAATGCACTCTCAGCAGCTTGCAATTCTCCCCTTTCCATTTTCTCTAACTTGCATCTCCTGTCCCCATCCCCCTCCTATCTTCCAGTACTAGCCCTCTATACTCCCACCTGCTGCAGTGCAGACTGCCTCCCCTACCCATTGCCTTCTGTCCCTTTTCTGCCCCCTCCCACCTTGCCTTCCCTCTGCATATATCATTCAATTATTCGGTTTGGTCTTTGTTCCTTACATGATTCTACCCTAGATAGGAAATTATGTCTGTTTGAGTTTATTGACTTGGAGCTAGTCCTTACTTTTTATACAGTCCTATCCCAGATAGGGAGGTATGGCCATTTGAGGTTTTGCTACTAGATTGTCCTTCCTTGCTGGGATGCCCTTCCCCAGATAGGGTTTCCTACCAGCACCAGGCGAGCCTTCAATTTCACACTGCTTCTCCACCAAATGAGTAGACCAGGCTTCCTCTTTGTTTTTTGTGCCTTGGGTGGTCCTTTGTCTTAGGAACCCATGGTTACCCCTCCTTCTTTTTGTCCTCTTACTCCTGGGGTAGCATATGCAGAGTTCTCTGTGGAGCTGCAGACTACCTGCAGATGTCCCTGCAGATCCTGCCCTCTTGCTCTGTGGCCCTCAAGGTTCAGGATCTCGAATGCTCCAGGGTTGCTATGCCTGTGGGATTAACTACAGTTCTGCTAGTGCCTTACTGGCTCTAGGCAGATGTGTGACATGGACCCTCACCAAATTGCAAGCCAGTAGCTACTGCTCCCTAGACCACCTACAAAACCCTCCAGCTACTTGGCCTCCCTTCCCCTCGTTCTCCCTCAGCACAGCATACAATATTGTTTTAGAGCACCTATGAAAGAAAAGGTTGCACAGCCACTAGCCCCCAAATCACTGTCTTCCCCAATTTCACAATACAGCTCAATGAAAATATATAAAATCCTGTGCTTAACAGCCATCTCATCAATCCCCTGACTGATCCCGCTCTCCAATGCAGGGAGATTTCATTTTACAATCTATTTTTAGGGCTGTGAGCAAAGCCAACAGCCATTTTGCAAGAGCTCTGTAGCTCTGAAAACAGCTGATCGCAGAACCCCTTCTGCTGGACTTTTGGAAGCATCCTTCCGAAAGTCCAACGGAACTTAAACCCATCCACCATGATCGGCCTACGGAATAACAGCCACACTATTTAATCTGTTACTTCCGCATTCTGATGCATGAACTGCACATGCGCATGACTCGTGTGCAGGCTGTGTACCCTCATGGGAAGTCACTCTGTTGTGAATAGTGCAAAATGCCATTCTGTATTTTCTGTGCCCCCCTTCCCAAGTCATGCTCAACATCTCGTGACACATTTGGAACCCACCCCAGTGTGCGGATTTTGTTTTTTTCTGTAAATTAGAAAACGGTCTCTTGTCACGTTTCTTTGTTCTCTGGTGCCCCCTGCCCAAGTCATGCCCAACATAGGGTGTGTCCAATCACCATGTCAGCATTCATGTGGCACACTGAGCGTCCACCCCAGAGTGCTGAAATGTTTTTTGTTTTTTGCTGAAAATTAGAAAACAGTCCCTTGTCGGGTTTTTTTCCTGAGTGAAACTGAAAATGGTCCTCGTCATTGCTGCAGTCCCTCCCACCCTCCCACAGAGCACCCACCTCTCCACATCCTCCTTACTCTCATACTTACCTCCAGAGGTCAACGTTGTCATCTTCTCTGGACCAGGACACGTCTGCACTCTTCAAAGCCCAACCACGAACTGAAGAATTAATGGTAAGCATGCTATACAGCCGTTCAATGGGGTTTTCAACTTATGCTGATGGTTATGCTGATATCTCAGCCATTTTTTGGGGAATTTTTGCACCAAATTGTCAACATGGGGTTCTTGGGACCCCACCTTGTAAAAACCGTCACTGTCATTTTGTTACTTGGTCCCGAAAGTTGATTTTGTGGTCACTGCATGGAATCACCTTTTGGGACTGATTCATGAAATGAGAGTGCCACTGTTCATGAGGTGAGTTCTCACAAAGCCTATGTTGCAAATTTGGTGAAAACATTCCAAGAAATGACTGTGTTATGAGCGTGCATTGTGCAGTTTCTACGCACGCTCCTAACGTCGCTATTTTTTTATATTTTCATTTCACATTTTAACATTGCCATTTTTGCACACCTACTTCAAAATAGTACAGCTGTTATTTTCTACAACCTGCCCAAAGTGTTTTTTCACACCTGTGGTGCACAATAGCGCGTTTGCTCTGTGCAGTCACCTTTCATGGCAATAGAACAAAATAACACTGGCACTGTTCATGAGAAGGGGTCCAAAAAAGGCCATGTTGAAAATTTGGTGTAACACCTCCAAAAAATAGCAAAGTTACACCTGGGCATTGAATAATTTCTACGCACATGTGTAACTTTCATCACTTGGTAGCTCTTCACAGCCCTATCTGTTCTGGATAGATCTTGTTCTAGTAGTGCTACTAGTGCCTGATTGATGCTAGGTAGACACATGGCTCAGACCTACAGCAAATGGCACTACAGGTCACTGCCAACTCCTATGCTAAATATCATCCAGAAAGCCCTACCCCTACCTGGCCTCCCATTCCCTTGCTCTCCCTTAGCAGAACATATATCATTAATTTAAAGCACCTGTGGAAGTAACGGTTGTGCAGAGAATCATGTCCCTTGCCCATCACTAAATCACAGCCCACAAATCAGTATTTTCCCAGATTCCACAATACAGCTCATGGAAAACAATATCAAATCCTAAACTTACTAGCCCCCTCACAACTGCTCCTGGCTGATCCTGTTCTCCACTGCAAATGGTGTTTCTTGCTCAGGTATCGTGGAAGCAGACATGTTCATGGGAGTTTTGTTTTTTAAATTGATGATATTATTAATTGACCATGACCAATAGTGTATTAATATGTCTAGGAGACCACTCTGACATCTGTAAGAGTGGTCTCATACACTTACAGTTTCAGAACCACTCCCCTATGATTCATAGTCCTCCTATTCTAAGAATGTGTTTGAGAAACCACTCTTATAACCATCCTCCCCCAGTTATATTAGCATATAGATCATGCTGCCTTTTTGAGTTGATAGTTATAAAAGGTAGTGGTCCCATGATAAATTGGCTTCTGAGGTTACAGCTAGATTGGTCCAGAGATCCTACTGTCACTGATGAAGTAGAGCTGTGGGGTTCAAAATATGCATGAGTAGGATGCACTGGTTAGCATTTTGAGAGGACAGATGTGTCCTGAAAAAACTCCCATAAAATTATAATAAATTCTTATTCTGTCAAATACATTTTAAACCACCTTTTGTTAGCTATATGACCTTGAACTAACCTTAAACTAGGCTACCTGAGTCAGGCATTTGTCAATGCTGAATGTTGGCTTGCTGGCGTTGGCATTGGTAGTGCAGGAGTTAGAGAGATGCATAATAGGAATGGCAGTGAAGTATTGAACTGATGCCAACCCCACCCCCACCCTGCAGAGTCTGACAGGTGTTGAGGATGTGCCTTTGGGTCATCAGCCATAACGCTCACGCCATTTCACCTCACCCTACCCTGCAGATACTGACAGGTGTCGTTGTATGCCTTGGCATCTTCAGGCCTTATACTCACCCCATTCCATAAGGAAATATGCTGAGATGGGTGCATTATAGGAGAATGGGGTGAACACTGGGGCCGAATACCCCAAGGCACACCTTGATGCCTGTCACTAGCTGCAGGGTGGGGGATGAATGGTGTGAACATTATGGCCAACGACCCCAAGTCCCCCCCCCCAATATCTGTCAGTCTCTACAGAGTAGGGTCTTATGGTTAGAAACCCTAATGCCCTGGCTGTTTGATGGAATTTTCACTCCAGATTTTCAAAATGGGATTTTTGGGACCCTACCTCATGATTAGTGGCACTATCATTTCGTTACTCAATCCTAAAAGGTGTTTTTTGACAGCGACTGCGCCATTTGGCGCCACAGCTGTGAAAACACATTTCTGGCAGGATGTGCAAAATGACAGCTGTACTGTTCATCAGGTGGTGTGAAAAAATGGCAATTTTGAAAATCTGGAGTGAAAATGTGAAAAATGTGCGAAGTTACAAACATGCGTAGAAACTGCACAATGCACACCTGTATTGCAATCATCTTTTTGGAATTTTTTCACCATATTTTCAACATGGGCATTTTTGAACCTCTCCTCATGAACAGTGGCACTGTAATTTTGTTAATCTGTCCCTAAAGTTGATTTCCCACAATGATCACAGAGGTGTGAAAAAATGGCAATGTTGAAAATCTGGAGAGAAAATATTAAAAACTGGTGAAATTACAAGTGTGTGTAGAAAGTGCACAATGCACGCTCATAACGCGGTCACTTTTCATAATTTTTTCATCAAATTTGCAACATGGGCTTTTTAGGTCCTTCCCTCATGAACAGTGGCACAGTCATTTTGTTAATCAGTCCCGGAAGGTGATTCCATGCAGCGATTGCGAAATCACCTTTCGGGACTGAGAAACTAATGACAGTGACATGTTCATGAGGTGGGGTCCCAAGAACCCAATGTTGAAAAATCTGGGGCCAAAATAAAAAAAAAAAGGCTAATATATCAACCTAAGTTGAAACCCCCCATTGCTTCCCATTATAAAGCTTACCATCATTTCTTCAGTTCGCAGTTCGGCTTTGAAGAGTGCAAACTTGTCTAGATTCAGAGAAGATCATGGCTCCTGACCTCTGTAGAGTAAATATGGGTGAGGGGGGTGTGGGGAGGTGAGTACACAGAGTGAGGGGGGTGGTGATGGGGATGAAGGAGACAACGGTGGACCATTTTCTTGTTTGCAGGGAAAAAAGGACCATGAGGAAGGTTTTCTTCATCTACAGGTTACTACAAAAAAAAAAAAAAAAATAAACCAAACTGGTGTGGGCTCCAGTGTGCCGCAATTCTGGGGGGTGCGACACAGGATTGGGCACTCCAATGTTGGCATGGTGTATAGATTGGGGATGCACATCCGTCACCGGGAGTGGGCATCCTGGTGGCAGAAAGTAAAGGGGAAACTGTTTAACAAGGAAAGACACACTAAGAGGAAAAACACACCAAGATAGGGGATGCCGACATGGGGATTGGGGACCCCTATGTTGGCTTTTCGGGAGTCTGTGGCAGGCAGCAGGAGCCGCCATGTTACCTTGTGCCCCATAATGTGTGTGTGTGTGGGGGGGGACATGCCAACAAGGTGATTGGGTGCCCTGTTGTCGGCTTTCTGGGGATTGTGTGGCGGAAGGCACCAGGCAAGGCACATAATGGAAGCATGTCATCTGCCACTGCAATGACGAGCCTGTGTCTGATTGCAGCATCAGATTTGTTTCAACTCCATGGCTCTCTCAGAAACTGCTGTCATCAGCAGCATGCTTACTGGTTGGTGGCTGAGGGGCGCACCCACTAAAGCATCCCCTGCATTCACCACAACACGGACACACCTCTGAAATGTGCTACTACCACAAGATGTTGCTTGCGCGTGCACGCAAACCAACATAAAAATGGACAGACAAGGACTTATTGATCCTCATTGGACTTTTCTAGGCCCAGTACATCACAATAAGAAACCCTAAGGTAATCTGTGGCTTTCAACCCAATGGGTGCAAGTGTAGCCCCACTGGAGATCACCCTGGGTACCATTCACACCACCTTCATGGTCCAAACACAATGTACGGTGTGTCTCAGGCAGATCTGGGTGCCTAGCAGTGAATCATGAATATGCAACTTGAATGAAAGCCCTCCAAAACAGAATATAATGTGGCACATGTTTTATTGCAAGCTAAATGCCAAGTACGAAAGTACAGTACAGCAGCAAAAAACTACACTGCAAACCCCTGCACTTTGAGGACAAAGTTCTTCATCAGGCACATCACCTTCATGCAGCCATGCAAAACATTCAATAATATGGATACAGAATTGGACTCACTGATAAGTACAGCCAGCTCATTAGAGATTCAAAATGGACACTGCACAAGTATCAGCACAGAATTTGTACAAACAGCAGGGGAAGCCCTAGATGCTTTAGTCAAGCTTAGAAAAGAAAATTCACTTCTAAGGCAGAGACTTGAAATCCAAAGACTCAGGTCAATGGATGCAATGTCAAAGTTATCAGATACCTGAGAGTCCAGAGTACATGTTGCCTTGGAACAGTTACCCCAATATTTGCTACTTTCTGATGACACCCCACTTTTGTGAGTTGAAACGCCCACTGGCTGACCCCTCTGTGCTGGGAAACAAACATGCCCTCCCATACTTTAATGATGGTCTATTTGGGTATTGGGACAGAGAGAGAGGCCCTTTGGGCCACCAGATACAATCATTCCCTATACTGCATTGAGTATGATGTCACCCTGGCATCCTGTTTCTAGATCTCTGCCATAGAGCTAGTATTATGAGAAAACAACATGTTGGGGTGTGGCGCTCTCTTACAGTGTTGATGATTTTTCTTAATTTTATAATTTATTTACACAGATTAGCCCAGCTGAGATGCACCATCTCAGTTTCAGTGGAGTCCCGCTTCTACCAGTTTCCACAGCTGGGTATACTAGAGCACTAGGAGGTTAAGTGACTTGCTCAATGTCATAAGACTGAGTATATGGTTTTGGTAGAAGTTGAATCTGGGATCTCCTGTTTCCCAAGCACATGCTCTATCAACTAGCCACCTTGCCTTCATAAGATTTAATACCAGCTGCAGTAGCCCCAAAGTTTGTGGGATTCACAAAGAAAAGGTACATTTCATTTTAGGAACTATACAGAAACAGGCAAGTATACCCAGAAGCTGATTAATGAAAGAGGACCTGATTGCAATGACAAAATTGAGAACTTGGACGATGAAATCTAAAGTTCGTTTTCACGTAACTGTGAGTACTGTAACATAGACTAAGAACATGAGAGGGTAAGGACATTACTGTGCTTTCACTGAGGCTGAGCTGTATTTTACAGTTTAGATCATATTCCTGTTTAATGTATGAGAAATGTGTTGATTGTTCTCTGCTTTAACCAAAATAGTGCTTCCCACAGGCATCTTCTCCACTATCCCCCCAAGGGTTATGTAGTGCTATTTCCTTCAGGTGGAAGTATTACTTGCCTAGAATGATACCGTAGGCTGCAGCCACATAATAAAAATGCAGTCTATGCACTGTAATAGTAGGCTTAGTTGCTAAAAATTCATACTGTTATTTAATGGACTTAACAGTCTGAAGAGCTCTTTCTCCATTGTTTGCTTTCCTTGGGGCTTATTTGGAATACACAAGTTAACATTTAAGTAGCATTCATTTTATGTTTCCTTGTGATTTGAATAAAGGTATAGCATTTTCCTGGGAACTTGCCAGCAGATTGATTTATACTGTATCTAGCAGGGATGGTTAGTTGGTCTAATTTAGACCAGTTGGTCACTTGGTTAAAATGCCATGTATTTGTAATAAATATTTACCTTGTGTGAAGTCCTTTACACAATTTGTTTTCCCCACCACACACCTTGTTCCCTTTTTTTTTATTTATGGCATATCACCTCCTGTCTTCCCTGGTTGGCCCTCCTTCTCACCGAACCTTCCAGCTCCATCACCCTGGCTTCTCCCAGGACTTACCTCTCCCCCTGCATCGCCCACGACTTTCCCTCCACACACCTTATTTTCACCTTCCTATTTACTCATCATTGTTGGATTTCTACTGCCTATATAGTTCTCTATTTAGGTATAGTTCTACCTGACAAAGGACTACATATCAGTCGAAATATACTTGTGAGTTTTTTTTTTTAATTTTACTTTTTGCTGACTACATGCTGTTTTGACACTGGGCAAAACATTTTTGACTACAAACCCAGTTAGTGATAATATTTGGTGTATGTACTGTGTTTCACTGGATATCAGTCAGATGTCTGTTTGGTATTTTAGGGGTTAAACAAATTATGCTCCTCAATTGTGTTTGCTTGCCAAAATGTTTATTACTGACTAAACAACACTGGTACATTTGTGGGTTTTAGGTTTTCTATCTGCTAGTTGTAAAAACTGTTGCCTTTATTTCAGGACTCAGATACAGCAACGATTGAAAGGATTATTTACAGTATGTATACCTTCTTTGAGTTTTGGAAAGAAAAAAGAAACTGGGTTATGGCTTTTTTTGTCCTACACAACAACTCTTTACTAGAATGGTCAGCACATCTAAAAATATCAGTTGCTTTACATGCTGTTGGTGGTTAACAGCTGTCTAATGAAGCTTTTACGTTTCCTTGTCATTATTAATCAATGCCATTGCTTTCTCGTTTAGAAGTACTCTTGAATATTTGACCCCGGCACTTTCATTGCATGTTTTTTTCCTGATGCTCAGAAGATGATACTTCACTGCAGTTTTATGAACTAATAAATGATTCATGGAGTAATGGATTTTGTTATACAAATGTAGGAATGGTTAAAGGCTGAATGGTTGTTGATCCTTGTCTTTCTGCATCAAGAATGAATCCTCAGTTCTGCCACCAAATAACAGTATAAAATGTCTATACTATACAGTAAAGGTTTTCTATTTCTTTTTTCCTTAACTTTCTGGCCTTGATGCCACTACAACCCCTTCCTCCCTGCCGGGCAATCACCCAGCCCCATCCTCTCCACCCACCACATTCCTTTCCTTAGTATTTTTTGTCCAGCAAATTGGACAGTCCTCCAGATACTCTCACTGTATATGGACAGTGAACTGCATTGTTTGTGGGGGTAGCATTTGGGAAGTGTTCTGGTACAAGGTCCTAGCTGTTAACTATCTGTGGCAGCCACAATTATTTACTCATTGTGTAAAGTTCAGTTGTATACCTATGTTCTGTGTTACAGGTAGTATAGCATTATTTGCAGGGTTGTTTTGTGTTATAGTTAAATTTTCTAACTACACTATAACTATGAGGTTGTTCTTTCTCATGATTTCTGTGCTATAGCTAGGCTTACAGCTGCACCCTTTCTGAGTGGACACTACATGGTAGTTTGTGTTATTGCTAGAGCTTAGCTGCATCTATTTAGTAAATTGTCAGTTTAGTTTGAGTCATCTATTTATTTGTAATCACTGTTTTCTATGCTATAGCTGAGCCTTGCAGATACTCCCTCTCTGGATGAGCACTATGTGGTAGTTTTTAATCTCTTTTTGAAGTGCTATAGTTGAGCCTTCAGCTACACCCTATCTGGGTGGGCATGACTAGTTAGTTCAAAGCAAAGGTCTTTTTGGGGAGGGGATTCAGAGGGGAGGCAGTCAGTTGTGGTGGCTGTGGGGAGCTCTTCGCTATTGATATGCTTTGTAGGAGGGGGCATTGCCCCATCTGAAGGACCTTGGTGGAGGTCCTTGCTTAGCTGGTGGCAGCAAGGGTAGAAGTATCTCAGCTACATCATCAGCTCAGCTGGAGACCCCCCCCACCATCAGAGAACCACTGGTTCAGGGTGGTGGAAAAATAGAGGGGAGATGGAGGGAGAGGGAGGATAAGGGTAGTCATAAAGGGGTTGTCCATCACCTCTCTTTCCAGACTGTGAATCACTACACACCTCTAGAGGAGGTTCAGGCACCTGACTCCATAAGAAGGGACTCCAGGTCAGTTGATGGAAAAGGGCAGGAGAGTGTGATGGCAACCAAGGGGAGCATGTCTACCAGGAGAGCCTTAGTGGCCGGGGACTCAATGCTTAGGGGACTAGAGAGAGTGGTGGAGAGGGGGTGGTTGGTAGGTGGATGATCCTTTGCCTTCCTGTGGCATCAGCCATCTGAGATTTAGACAGGATAGGAAGAATGGTGGAGAGGGAGCAGGATGAGCTGGGGGTGCTGGTACACCTGGGTACCCATGATCTGGTGAACCAGTCAGTGGAGACTGGGGGACAGATTGGTGTCACACTCAGCTAGAGGTGTGCAAAACCAGGGAGGTTTTTGTTTTGCCAGATCAGCTCTGGTTTTGGTTTTGGATTCTTGGCCAATATTCATTCAACATAAAATGTGGTCTGTACCTTCATTTTAAAGTATAATATAAAGGGAAACAGGTTAAATTTTGTAGTAAAACAGTTTAATAGCATGGCAGCAAGCAAGGTCCTGCTGTTTGTAAATTGACAACAAACTGTCTATCTTGTAAGGTATTTTTGAGCCAGTGCTAAAGTTGAATAAGCACATAGTTTTATTAGCTTGCAGTCTAAATTGCTAGCAATAAATGACAGGAGACAAGATGCATTGAATAAAGGGACATACGCTGAGGCAATGTAACAACTGAGTATAGCAGTATAGCCTGGTTGTATAGGATAGAGGTTTGAGTAATGAGCTGTGATTAAGCTTGGTCCAGCAGACCTGGGTTTGATTTCCCGCACTTCAATTCTCCTATCACTAAGACTTAATTGCTTTCTAACTATTACCTTTCTAAGTGCTCTCCCAGTCAGAGTCTATTTCATATGTCACCATTCCATATACAGTGTTCAGTGTTTTACTCTATCTGTCCCCACCCCCCCCTTTGATGAGGTCAGCTAGAACCTCCCCAATTTTAATATCTTACATCAGTGTCTCTGAGGATGCAAGTCATATACTTTAAAAAAAATCTGTAACTAGCTATTTCCCAAATATGACAATCTTTAATTAAAATCTAGATTTAGTAGTTGCTGTATTGGTCCTTGCAAGAATAGATCCAGAAGCAAATGATTTGATACCTTTTAATGGACCAGCATAGATGTAACAACAAGAACAAAGTGCTCTAGCTTTTGGACCAACCAGTCCTTCTTCAGAAGCTCATGGCAGTTGTTTAGAAAATACAATACTTATAACAGCTAGATAATGCAGAAAACAACAGAAAAAAAATCCCCATTGGTTTAAAATACTCATTTAAAACACAGAAGATGATGTCAGAGAAGTTTAACAGTACCATACTGCCTCCAGCCAGGAGGAATCCTGGGTCAAAGGTGCTTGGTGGAACACACATACAAAGAATCCTACTGCATATAAATTTAATTGACATAAGATAACACTGCTGAAGCAGATAACTCCTAAATTAAGCTATGAGTGTCACAGTTTCTATAAGGATGTGATTACTGAAAGGCAACCCCCAACCAGATTAAAGACAAACTAAGATTGTTATAGGGTTCACGAAGTTTCAATGTCTGCATTATAGACAAGAATTT
Source organism: Neoceratodus forsteri (assembly GCA_016271365.2). Lineage (NCBI taxonomy): Eukaryota > Metazoa > Chordata > Ceratodontiformes > Ceratodontidae > Neoceratodus > Neoceratodus forsteri. Next base: position 626,313,392 of record JADMNL010000023.1, on the reverse strand, counting down.
ACCAGTAAAGTTGTCTTAAAAACATCAGTGCACACTGTGTGATGTGTAAAACCTAGCTGGACCTGTCACCCAGCTGTACTCTCAAGCTAGATATAAGGCCCAAGAAATCTCAAAAACCTCAGGACTATATAAATGACAATTTAAATATAAATTGACAATATTAGTGTCAAACAAAAAACTCTAGTCGAGGAACCTCAAGGAATTAAGACCATGTAGCCTGATATGTACTGATGTCAATATACACTGAGAATGTAACAACTTGATGTACCACAAATGTCTAAGGAATCTGAAAAAAAGATAAAAATGTAATTTCTTTCCTCCTCTTCATACAAACAATACACCCTAACCTACCACACATCACCATAATGTGGGTGGGAGAGATGCATAGCTTTAAGGAGATGTTGTCTTTCTCTCTCTCTCTCTCTCTCTCTCTCCACCCCCTTCTCTGTCTCTCTCTTTCTCCCCCCCTCTCTCCCACAGACACAGACACATACACACACACTCACTCACTCTCCTAGTGAACCTTTATTCACTTCAGTCACTGCAATTGTTCCCCAAAGGAATTCAACTTGTCATGAAATCCTGAGTAAAACGGCTTATGTCTTCTAATACCTACAGAGCAAAAATGTGACACTATTTAACCGTACTACTATCTGCATAGGAACATTTCCAAGGGTTCTGGATAGAATTACCATGAAATAAACCTGCCACCCTCCCCAGAATAAAGTAACTAGAAGTAAATATAAAGTATGCGTGTAAGACCAGAGATCTAACATACCTACTTATCCACAAATTACTACAATATTAGCCTAATGTAAAAAGATCTGTGCAGGACCCCCATGCAAATGAGATCATGCACCCCAATATGTACAGAGTTACAAAAATTATATGAGACAGTATATCTGCTTCAGCAGTGTTATCTTATGTCAATTAAACTTATATGCAGTAGGATTCTTTGTATGTGTGTTTCACCAAGCACCTTTGACTCAGGGTTCCTCCTGGCTGAAGGCAGTATGGTACTGTTAAACTTCTCTGACGTCATCTTCTGTGTTTTAAATGAGTATTTTAAACCAATGGGGATTTTTTTCTGTTTTTTTCTGCATTATCTATCTGTTATAAGTATTGTATTTTCTAAACAACTGCCATGAGCTTCTGAAGAAGGACTGGTTGGTCCGAAAGCTAGAGCACTTTGTTCTTGTTGTTACATCTATGTTGGTCCATTGAAAGGTATCAAATCATTTGCTTCTGGATCTAGTCTTTAAATATTTCTCTTCGAACTTAAGAATCCCACACTCATGTCCCTTGGCTGATTTTCTGTGCCAGTGAGATCTGAGGGATTTTATGACTCTTCAGCTATTTACTACAATGAGACGAACCAGCCCAATTCCCTTTTCCTCTTGAAATGTCATAAAATTCATATTTAAGTTCCAACTTCAAAAGCAGAAGCAGGCAATAAACTGTCTCTGGAAGGATGTCTCAATTAATGGTTCTCCTGGTCTGTTTTACAACATCCTGTGGTCTCAGTTGCTGACAACAAATTTGACCAACAAATCTGACCTGGCCCAAGCCTGGGTGCTACACGCTGCTCCTGATGTAGCAATGTTCTCAGAAACCTGGCTGAAGAGTAACATACCTGACAAATTGCTTAGCATCCCTGGCTGCAAACTGTTCAGGTGCGACAGATTGACTAGAGGCAGTGGTGTTGCCATTTATATTAAAGATAAATTCCAAACCACCGACATTGACCGCATATCGATGTCTAAAGAATTTGAGTGTCTCACCTTCAAAATGACCCTATCATCTGGAATATCCCTACAGATAGTCGCATGCTACAGGCCACCTGCAGCTGGCCTGTGCATACTGCCTCATCTACATTCTCTCCTGGAAAAAGCAAACATGGAATGCATCATAATGGGGGACTTTAACCTTAACTGGAATGATGCCTGCTCCAATAGGCTTAAGGACCTTTGTGACGACCACGGGCTAACTCAGATCACACCTGAGGTTACTCAACCAAATAAAAAGTATCTTGACCATAGTTCTCTACTGGACCTTATTCTGGTCAGTAAAGCACATAATATCTCCCATGCAGGGGTCTTTCATAATAATCTGAGTGACCACTGCACAATCGCCTGTGTCAGGCACTCCCCACACCTTCCTTCCACCTCTACCTTCAAGATAAAGTGCAGCCTGAAAACTTTCATGCTCCCTGTCTTTTTAACAGATCTTGGGAACATTATCTGTCAGGACATCTACCGTGCACCCTCCATGTTTGAAGCTTTCTGTATCTTCCAGGAGCTGTTACTTAAGGTCATCAACAAGCATGCACCCCTAAGAAAAATTAAATCAAGAAAACATGCTCCTGACTGGTTCAGCCCAGCACTGAAGAGGGTCCTGTGACATAGGGACACAAGCCATGGTTATCTCCCCATCCTCCACCCTCAATACGAAAATGAGGCCTCTTTACTCCCCTCTGTTGGCCGACATCCCTCCTGGATAACTACCCCCCAATTGCTTCCACCCTCCTGCCCCTAGTTAGCTCCCCTGGGGTCTCTACCTTACTAAACTGCCCTACCCCCTCTCCCGTATGTGTCTTGTTACCCCCTCTTTTCCCTCTGACCTCCCCTGTGTCTCCCTTCCTCTCCTCCCTTGTACCATATTGACTTTACCAGTATAAACAGAATTGTCTATGTATGTATTTGCCATCCAAGCTATGCTCTAATGCCTTTTGACCCTTATTTTATAGCACTCTGTATTACTGTCTGTTATATGTGAATTGTTATGACCCTGTAAATGAATGTGTCCTATGTGTCCAGGACCATCTTGAAAATGAGCTTGCTCAATGATGTAACTGCCTGGTTAAATAAAGTTTGATTGATTGATTGACCTTGTAAGTTGAAAGGCCAACTCTCTCACATACTGACATTTCATGCACAGACCATTTTATTTATAATAATAATATCATACAAGTAACCAGAAGCAGGGGCAGAGCGTCACAATCACTACTGTCCAACCAGTGTTTTGGAAGTGCTTCTGAGTATCCTGCAATCACACCGTAGTTTAGTTTAATAAAAGTTAGAATTTCAATGTTTTCTGGAAGGAGTTTTCTCATCCTATTACTAGCAACATAGCCAGCAGGACTAAATATTCTTTCTGAATAGACATTTGTTGTTGGGCAACTTAAATAGTAAAGGGTTACTTTTTGTAATGCTGGCTAGATCTCTCCCTTTTCATACCAATACTGAAAGTGGGTCATTTCAAACATTTAACTTTCTGGGATCCTTTGAGAAGTCATCCACCATACTGCTTGCTGAGTAGCTTGCATTGGGAGAAGTAACAGCACTGTCTTTCTCTTAGTCATCTAGTCCTAGCCAAATGTTGTCTGTGGAGGCATCATACAAATTGTTCCTGAATTCTGACTCATAATGCAAGGATTTTCTTATTCTTCTACCTTCACTGGGATCTGTTTCTCGGGAAGGGAGCACGGCTGTTGTCATGATCGGAAGCTGCAGCATGTCTAGTTGGAGTCTCTGTTGTCATTTTTAGAGCAACTTATTAATGAGCAGTTCTTTGTAATGGTTGAGGTCTACGCTACCAGATTGGAGAAGACCTGGGAAACTGGTTTTGAAACTTGGATTCAACATTGTTGCTGTCACGTAACGTTCAGATTTCAAAATCATAGCAATCCTGGGGTCCATTTCGAAACACAAAAACAGCTTTTAAGCAAGAGCGACACCTGTGCTTGCACCTTGCTCTTCAAATGTTTCTCAGAATCTTTCCAGTCTCTGCAGGAGAAGACATACCAGTGGAACAACTTGCTTTATGGCTGCACTGTCAGCACTCGCTTCACATGTTGCTTCCTCAAATGTCTATAGCAAATGACATAAATATAAGATTCCACTGCTCAGAGGTGAGTGTAACATCACCTTTCCTTACTGCATGGTCTGTGGTGTACTGGTACATTGCTTTGCACTGTTCTTGGAGCCTCTGTAACAACCGATTTCTGCTGGCAAATCTGTATGTTCATATGTAAAAGGTGGAGTTCCACCTAGTGGCAACTTCTGGTTTTAGCTGGTGAATTGGTAAGTTATTCTGTTTTTTCAGTTCCCGCAAAATTTTACAAGTTTTGCAGAGTGCCTAAAGTGACCACATCTTACGTGCAGCACCCAGCATATTCTGCATACTGTCGTCTTCACTGAGGAAGTCCTGTACGACTTGACTGAGTGTATGTGCAAAACATGGTAAATGCAGAAACCCACCATCCTTTAATGCTTTCACAATGTTAGCTCCATTGCCTGCAACCACAAATCCTAGGGGAAATGCAATTAAGGGAACGCTATTCTGAGAACCATTTCTATAGCTCTTAAAAGATGTTCACACCAGTGTAATTTTCTTTGTCAAAGCTTGCAGTACAGAGGGCAGCCTGTTTTTGAGGATTTTGTTGGTCCCTGGTGGTATCAGAGGATGTCACAGAGGGAAATGATACCCAGTGGGTGGTGACAGTCATGTAGTCTGCTATCTGACCACTTGTTCACATATCTGTTGTTATATGTACTTCTTTAATAGCCAGTGACTGCAAAGCACTGTTTACTTTCTAGTGCAGTTTCCTATAAAGAGCTGGCAGAGCCTTTCTGGAGAAATATGTCCGTGATGGCAGCTGATATCGTGAGGCAGCAAGTTTCATCACCTCCTGAAACCCAAGAGAGTCAGCAATAGAAAACTGGTGCATGTCTAGTGCAATCATTGCAGAACTGCTTTATTTAGCTGATGAGCAGCTGAATGACTTTGGTCATATTTAGTTCTTCGTTCAAAAGCCTGCTGCATCCTGAACTGTTTCTGAGGTGCAACTGGCAGACTAAAAAGGCTGGAGGAAACAGAGAAGAACTCATTCTATTTTCAATTGGGGAGCTTGCTGATTTCTGATAAAGACCTAGCAGATAAAGGGGGTGATGAAGTCAAAGTCCTCTTTGGTGTCTGAGGGGTTTCATGCTCTATGTAGAAAAACTTAGCTATACCACCAGTGTGAGTACCAGTGTAAACCTATGAAACATCCTCTTTCATGTCACCTTGTGAAGTATTCCTAGCCCACTGAAATAGATGTAATCACTGTGTCTTAGTAAGGTCGATGTGCCAAGGTTGCTTGCCTGTCCTCCTCTGCTGAAGGACGCTTTACATAAACAGCATATTGCTCGCATACTGTTCTTTGGCTCAAGGTGAAAAAAACTCCAAACAGCAAGCCAGGCATAACTTCTTTTTCACTGGCCCCTAATGACCTTTTCTCGGATGACCTTTCCCCTGGATTTTTGGTCTGACATCTCACAGGTTCTTTGGGATCTGAGCCCTCATCATCAGCGTCCCCATCATGCACTGCTTGTTTCAAGAATGTATACAATGCCACTGCTATCCACATGGTCTGACTCTGAAGATCTCATAGATGAATGAGAACTGGTAGAATCTTGAGAAAGTGGCACAAAGCATGCATGTGTGCTTATTGTTTCCTTTCGTGCCTGCAACTGTCTTTATGTTTTTTAATAACTGTACCTTTGGCAAATCTACTTTTCTTAGTTGCTGGTTCATCACCCAAATTTTCCTTGCTGCCTTTTACTTGGCCTATATTTGTTAACTGGGTTTGACCTGCAGCAGTCCATGATGGGATCTCAGAAGATAAGGACTCAGAGCATAAAAGGAAACTTCAATCAGTAAAGAGGTTGCACCTACTGCAGTAGAAGAAGCACTTTTTGTGAATTTTTTTTTTCTTCTGAATTGCTGTCCCTGTCTTGGAAACTTGTTTCACAGGCCTACTCCCTATGTCTTTATTTCAATATACAAGAATTTGTACAAATAACAGTGGCTGATCACTAAAGAAGCCAGCTCCTTTCCAAGAAAAAACACAGTACCCAACCATACTACCTTCTTCGGTCACCTCGGTGAAATAGGTGGCAATGATGATAAGCAGTGCATGTCTCAAGGTAAGGTAGGAATATGAACTGGTTAACTAGCAAGACTAAATGTTGGGGCTACTATGCAACTGCCAAGAGCCACCTCCTCCCTCCAAAAAGGTTTCACACGTGATGCAAGCCTTTACTGGCTCTGCTTTCGCAATTCATTTTTTTACAGGACTGCACACACAAAAATAAATAAATAAAAATGACCCTGTCCTGACTTCTGCATGTGTGGGAAATGGCTGGTGACACTGCAGACAGAGGCTACTCAACTACTGGTCTGCTCCCTCCCACCAAAAAGGATTCACACGTGATGCAAAACTTTTACTGGTTCTGCTTCCTCAATTTATTTTTTTACAGGACTACAAACAAAATATGGTCCTGTCCCAACTCCAGCTTGTGTGGGAAATGGCTGGTGACACTGCAAACAGAGGCTATTCAACTGCTGGGCTGCTCCCTCTCTCCAAAGATATTTCACATGTGACACAAGCATTTACTGGCTCTGCTTCCACAATTTTAAGCCTTTACTGGCTCTGCTTCCATAATTTATTTTTTTACAGGACTACACAAATAAATGGTCCTGTCCTGGCTCCTGCTTGTGTGGGGAATGGCTGGTGACACTGCAGACAGAGGCTACTCAACTGCTGGGCTGCACCCTCCCTCCAAAAACATTTCACACGTGATGCAAGCCTTCACTGACTCTGCTTCCACAGTTTATTTTTCTACAGGACTACACAAAAAAATGGTCCTGTTCTGACTCCTGCTTGTGTAGAAAATGGCTGGTGACACTGCAGGCAGAGGCTACTCAAGGTTTCACACATGACATACGTCACGAAAGCTTGCCCTTTATTGGGTCTGACTGCTTGTGTACCTCTCTTTTTTTTAAATTCTTGGTTAACCAGGTAAGGCCCACTAGGCACAAGGTGTGACCTGGGAGCTTTGGGGTGGTTAAGTGACTTGGTCAAAGTCACATAGTATGGCAGTGGAGGATATGGGAAATGGGACTCAAACCCAGGTCTGTTGGATAACCTCAGTCATAGCTCTGCTCTACCCTCTAGGCTATAGCCAGATGTTTTGTGTTGTTTGTGACTGTTCTTGTGGACTGGTGCACTGTGCTGTGTGGACGGAACACGCTGGCTACAGCAAAAGCACTGCAGTCTCCCACTCTCCCACTCCCCTCCCAACACACAGTCTTCTGTTGCACTCAGTCAAGTTTAACTTTAATTTTTATTTAACATTGAACTTGTTAGCAGCTGTCTTAAGTTAAAAACTTTTCTTTTTCTGCAGTCTGGCACCCATGCTCCCCCCCCACACACACACACATTCACAATCTGTGGCCCACTACCCCTCAGTCTCTCTTTCCCTCTTTTTTTTTACAGTTTTATTTCTGTTTTTTTTTTAATTGGTGGTGTGGTGGTTAGGTTGGTGAACATAAATCCCTGATGCTGCCCCAATCCCTTCCTGCCTGCACGCTCCTCTGGCTTCAGCTGCTGCTAACTTGCTGTGAAAAGTGTGCAACTTCTGTCCTCACTAGCTGTCTGCTCTGTAATGGCATGGAGGTAAGATCTGCAGTCTTATATATACTCTGATCTGTGCATGAGCAGACCGGAGTATCTAGTGGCACACCGACTCCCCTCCGAAGTCTTTGACCTCTACGTGTACATGCCTTAAGCCTGTCACATGACAGGCAGGCAGGCATGTGGAAGGCTGGGGAAGCTTTCACAAGGCAAACAAAAAAAAATTAGCTCTGAGATCTGAGCTGAGCTTGCAAGGTTTGGCTTGGGTGTCATTGAAACTGAGCCACATGGGTTTGGAGCAGTTCAGTTTCACTAGCAGAGGTTCTGCACATCTCTACACTCAACCTCCCTGACCTTTTCCAAAGTCCTCCCTGTCTGAGGGAGGGAAGGAAAGAAGGATAGGATAAATAGTGATGTAATAGAGGAGATTAACAGAAGGTTTAAGGGATGGTGTCAGGAAAAAGGGTACCACTTCTTGGAGGATTGGGGGTACATCTGGACTAGGAGACTCTTCAAGGGTGATGGACGTCACCTGATGACGGGGGGGGCCTGCATGCTCAGACAGATGTTTGATGTCTCTTTTAGATGTTTAAACTGACTGCGGGGAAGACGGGGTCTAGAGGAACCATGGCGGATATGAGAGGAAGGGGATCCTAGCTAGTTCTCCACCACATCTGGGGGCCTGTAGAGGCACAGTGGATAGAAAGACAGCTGTGGTCTCTACTGGTCTAGGCAAAGGGATATTTGAGAAGGGGAACACAAAGAGTGCAAGCACCAAGAAACACAAGGGGACAAGAAGACAAGGAAAGCACAAGGGTAGTAGCATAGTAAGATCAGGGGTCAGATAGAAGGGGACATGCCTTAAGGCCAGAAGCCTATGTAATAAAATCAGTGAGCTCAAGGTGCTGATGGCAGACACTGAGGTGGACCTTGTGGCCATCATGGAAACTTGAACATTGGAAAATAATGACTGGGAACTGATGGTCCCTTGGTACTTAATGTTCAGGAGAGATACATGAGCAAGTAGAGGGGGAGGAGTACTCTTTTTGTCAAGGAGGGTCTTGAAGTGGTGGAAGATGGGTGCATTGGGGGTAGTAATGGGGAGATAGAGTCACTGTGGATGCAGCTCACTGCAGCCTCAGGCAATAAACTGAGCTTGGGGTGATCTATGGAACTCCAGGGCAAGGGGATGAGAGGGACAGGGAGCTCTGGAAAGAACTTAAAAAGAAGGGTAGCAAATGGAAAAGGAATGGTAGTTGGTGATCTGAACCTGTCAGACATCTATTGGGATGTTCCAGTGGCCAGGAGTACCAGACGTCAGGCCTTGCTGGATGTGTTCCAAGACTGTCTACTGGTACAGCTAGTTAAGGAACCCACCAGGCAATCTGTAATTCTCAATGTGGTGCTCACCAGCTTGGAGGTGGTGGGAGCTGTGGGAGTAGGGGAGCCAGAACAGTGACCATAACTCTGGTTTGAACTGGCCTCAGGTCCTGTAGACCACAACTAAGACCTGAAGTCCTTGATTTTTTATTTATTTATTTTTATTTATTTTATTGACATCTAGGATTACAAATACCTTTGAGCAGGACCTGCTCGTTTACAAAGGTTCCACGTTGAAGGAATGGGGGGTATATATACATACATACAAAGGTCGGCATAATGATACATAGTTACACAATAAAAAGAAGCAAGAGGCTGAGGCTTAGGAAATTCCAGTAATTCAAAATGTGCCAAATGTTAGGTAGCATGACATACCAGCCAAGGGTGCTGCAGGTGAGGGGGGTATGCAGGCAGGAAGGCCACTGTCAGAGGGTAGAGGGTGAGGGTAAGAGCTCTAAAGGGGAGGGAGGGGAAGGATAAAAGTCAGGAAATGCCCAGTGGAAGAGGAAAGGGAGACGGTCTAAGGGGGTGGGCAGGTGAGGCAGGTAGAAGAGGGGCAAGGCGGGGAGAGGTAGCTGTGAAGACTGAAGTGGAGGGCAGTGAGCAGTGGGCCCCTGATTAGATGAGGCAGTCACAATAATAGTTGAAATGAGATGAAGTCGGAGTTGTCTCTTAAAAGGGCCAAGAGCAGCAGCAGCAGTAAGAGTTTCTTTGTTGAGAGTATTGTACCACTGTGGTGCTCTGTGGGCAAATGCCCTCTGGCCCATGGTAGTCCGGCATCTGGGGACAAGGAATGTTAGTTGTTGTGAACTTTGAGTTCACTGGGTGCTGTGGTGGTCAATGAGGAGCTTTTCAATGCCTGGGGCATTTTAGAAGCATTGACTTCAGTAGGCTAAAGGAGTTAGTCAGGGATAAGTTAGCAGGAGTGGATGACATAGATGGGGTGGAAGAGAAATGGGAGGCAATTAAGTGGGCCATTCTCGAGGCATCTAAGGTATGTATGAGAACAGTAACCAAACAGGTTTAAGAAACTGTTATGATTCTTAGCCAAGGTCAGGGAGGTGGTGAGGGCCAAGAAAGAGGTCTTCTACAAATATGAAGAAAAGCAAGGGGAGGAAGAATGGGGAGAATATATGTTCTTAAAAATAGGGAGGCAAAGAGGGCAGCTAGAGAGGCAAAGCAGACACAGAGCTCCATGTTACAGAGGTGGACAAGAGCAGTGAACAGTTCTTGAGATATACTAGGGAAAAAACAAAAAAGGAGGGGAAGTTGTAAGGCTAGCTGGGGAGGTAGGGTGATAGAGAAGGAAAAGCTAAAGGCCGTCATCCTTAGTGAGTACTTTTGCTCAGTTTTGAGTAGCGAGGATGCCAGGCCCTTGCCATAGAGTGGCATCAAAGCAGCCACTAAGGGAGTCCCGGGGGCGGTCAATATTTACTAGTGAAAGGGTCCTGAAAGGGCTGGTAGCCCTAAAGCTAAATAAGGCCCCAGGGCCCAGACAGGTTGTATTTAAGGATTCTCAGGGAATTGACAGTAGGACTGTCTGAACTCCTGGTAGGTCTATTCAACAACTCACTAAGGACTGGGGTAGTTCCAATGGATTGGAGGATGGTGGACATAGTTCCACTCCATATGGGATGGGGGACAGGGAACAAGCAGGGAACTACAGACCTGTTAATCTTAACTTTATTGAAGGGAAGTTAATGGAGTTACTACTCAAAGAAGACCTTGTGAACTACTGTACTTGGAAAGCAATGGTCTCCAGGATAGTAAACAGCACAAATTTGTGGCAGGGAGATCTTGTCATACTAACCTGATAGTTTTCTTTGAATGTCTAAAGGGGATGCAGCAGAGTGTAGTGGTCAATGGAGCTAAAACAGAAGAGAAGGAAGTCACAAGTGGGGTACCACAGGGATCTGTCCTGGGTCCGGTCCTCTTCAACATGATCATCAGTGACTCTGGTGAGGGATTCCAGGGCTGGTTGTTTCTCTTTGTAGATGATACTAAGCTCAGTGGGAGGGTGGATAATGATGAGGGAATAGAAGAAATGCAAAGAGACTTACAAAAGCTAGAGGGATGGTCTAGGGTTTAGCAGTTGAAATTCAATGCCAAGAAATGCAAGGTGATGCACCTAGGGAGCAAGAACCCCAAGACAAAGTACTGGATGGGAGGGGTGACACTAAGAACTGTGGCTGAGGAACAAGACCTTGGATTTATCATCGGTGACACCCCAAAGCAATCGAGTCAGTGCAGCAAGGCATATAGCAGGGCAAATAGGATGCTGGGATGTATCAGGAGGATATTGATACCAGAAAGAAAGAGGTAATACTTCCCCAGTATAGCTCATTTGGCAAGGCCACACCTGGAGTACTGCACTCAGTTCTGGAGTACTCACCTCAGGCAGGATAGGGATAGGCTGGAGACAGTGCTGTGCAGGGTAACCAAAATGATTCAGGGCAAACAGGGCAGGTTCTATAAGGAGAGTCTCAAGACTTTAAATATGCAGTTGCTAGAGACCAAAAGGGAGAGGGGAGATATGCTAGAGACTTTTAAGTTCCTAAAAGGAATTAACAAGGTGAACTGTGGGGAACTATTTAACTTGAATACTAGCTTGTGGACACAAGTGGAAACTAACAGGAGGGAGATTCAGGAGGGATGTGAGGAAGTACTATTTTATAGAGAGGGTGGTGGAGCTGTGGAACAGTCTGCCCGCTGAAGAGATGGGTGTAAAAACCATTAGTGGTTTCAAGCTATCTTGGGACAGATGAAAGGGTATAGTGGTTGCCTGGTGAAGCAGTATTAGGGTGAAGTATGGGGGGAAGATGGGGAAGGATAGGTCCCTGGATGAACAATAGATCCCAAAGCTCAATAAGGAACTCAGGCAGACTGGATGGATGACTGGTCCTTTCCTGCCGTTATTGTCTATGTTTCTGTTTCTATGTTTAGGGGGTCAGGGAGTTCACCCTAAGCCTACAGCTGGTGGTGAGGCAGTGGGTATGTGACATGGAGCCCGAGGTTTATATGGGTTCTCATCCTGCCATGGTGGGGTGTTTCCTTAATTGGGCCTAACCCCTTGGAATGGAGCTGTTTAGGACATCATGGGCATGTTCATGCTGTGTATGTTGGTGCATTGACATCAGCAATGTCCAACCCACTGGCCCTCTAACGGCACTACTACCTGTGGTCCCAAAGGCGATATTACTGCATTAGAGGATGTTCCCCTCCCTCCCTTTCCAGAGGAGGAGACCATCCTCTGCGATGCTTGATCCTTCTCCTGGCAAGCCCCTGATGATCCTGGCTTGTTCCCAATAACGACCGAGAAGCCAGTCATTTCCGAAGGATTAACAACCAGATGGCAGGAAGGGTTGCCCGAGGTGCAGTCAGGAGCCACCCTCCTTCAGCCAGTCATTAATCCAAGAAAATGACTGGCTACAATGTTGTTATTGCAATTATAAGTCTAATCCCAAAAGCATTACCATTTATTTTTAAGTTTCTTAAGGTTTTAAGCAGAGCGTCGCCAGTGATCAGCTGAGCATCTCTGCCATGCCGGGTATTTCTAAAAGATTTCAGACTAGCATGGCAGCTAATCAGTGAGCTACTTTAGCTCATGAATAATTAATTGAGCATAATTTTCCTTTGTGTGTCTACAATTTCTCGTACAAAAATGCTATTCTTAGTGTGGGTGTGTTGGAGTATAATTACACATTCAGTTGTGTTTTATAACTTGTCTCTGTAGTATAATATATAAAGTATTTATTTATTTGGTTTTTGGTAACTGGGTAGGTACACTAAACAACTGAATGCCTATTTTCAGGTACAACCTGGGAGGGTGCAATACGCAATTTGCAAACAAATACAGATACAGGTTTGGGGGGGCACATAGTTTAAGGGTCAGGAGAGCTACAATAACACACATAACAGATTACAGATAAAGTGCAAAAATAAATTGACAGAATAACATTTTGCGTACAAGAAAAATCTGATACGTAATCAAGAACAAGTCAGAGGCTAAAAACAGACATGCAGGTATATGGCAGGGGCCTACTAAAATATGCCTGATATTTATGAATGATCCATGACCCCATGTAATCATGAATAATGAAACTGTGAGTGATGTCAGAGGGGTCACTGATCACAAGTAAAATATCAAGAATACTTCTAGTATTCAAAATCAATAAGGTTGACACCAAAGGCCCCCCAAAAAGGAGATAGAGAAGTAGTTTTCTCACTGTCAGTTTATTGTATATAAGAATTGTATCAAACAATACAAAAAGAGATACAAATGCCACAACAGGGTACCAGCTCTGTAGTACTACTGGTCACCATGTCTAAGAACTAGGTTTGGGTAAACACTTGGTTCACTGTGAGGCCGAATGGTGAAGGGAAGATTTTTGTTTACTTATTTTTATTTAGTTTTTGTTTACCGGGCAAGTGCACTAGCCAACAGGTGACTATTTTTAGGCATGACCCGGGAGAGTACAAGACAAAAAACATACTGAGGGTGATAACATAAACAGTACAATTGTAAAGACAGTGGAGCAAAGCTATGAGGCTAGGATAACAATGTGGACACTAGTCAAAGTACAACGAATAAAACATTGTTCTGAAACAGTTTATAGCAGGCAAAAGGCTAAAGCGGGTACTGGTGCAGGGACAGAGCTATTTGTTGGTCCCAGGCAGACGTAGTATAAAGAAGCAGGGGGGACGGGGAGGAGGAGGCCTGAGGATCCCGAAGAGAACAGCTAGGACCACACGAGAGAACTACTAATAGCAGCTCAGGCGCACAGAAGCGGCTTATGGCTTAGACGGCTCAGGGTACTACCATGCAGCCGGGCTCATGGTACTGCTACCTGGGCACGAAATATGGCAGGCAGCCTCTGAAAGAAGACATACCGGGGGCCCCTGAGACTTTAGTCCATGTCTGGGCTGTAGCGGTAATTTACGGCTTTCGCGGTTGGAGGTAGGGACAAGCAGCTGGTCTCATGGTACCTTTGCTGGGCATGAGAGAGGCGTTCAGTCAGGGCTACCCGGGCAAGGACTTACAGCGTTAAGGTGGTGACTCGGCAAATTTTACGGCTTTTGCGGCTGGAAGCAGAGACAAGTAGCCGGCCACATGGTCCCAATGATGGGTATGGGAGCGGCGTGCTGTCAGGGTTTAGCGGTTTAGTCGGCAAACCTTACGGCTTTAGCGGCTGAAAGTAGGGATAAGTAACCGGGCTCATGGTTCGCTTCCCTGGCTTGAAGGCGTTGAAATTGTAGGGTTGGCGGAGGGTTTTACGGCAGCCTGCGGCTTTGGCGGGCGAAATTATGGATAAGTACCCGGGCTCATGGTTCTGTTGCCGGGCATGGGAGCTGCATGCTGTCGGGGTTCGGAGGGGTTAGCGGCAATCTAATGGCTAGGGCAGCTGAAAGTAGGGACAAGTCGTTGGTGCTCATGGATCCGTTGATGGGCATGAGAGCAGTGCGCAGTCAGGGCTTTGAGGGAATTTTTTGGCAGTCTTACTGCTTTGGTGGCTGTAAAAATAGGGAATCGGAGCCTGGCTCATGGATCTGTAGCCGGACATGAGCATGGCAAGCAATCCCGGTCAAACCCGGGGGAGTAAATCGCTGGGCGGGCATGAGAGAGGCTAAGACCCTGGTTGTACCAGTACCCAATTTACAATATTCTGTCCTGCTGTAGAAAACTGTGAGGTCCGGTACAAGTTAAAAACAACAAATGTTAAAACAACAATGTGTAGAGCAAAAGGCAAAGTTCAGACAATTACACAGCATGAAATAAAGGCATAGCAGTAAGGGCTTATTTCACATAAGATGGTACTGTACAGATCAATAACACAGCTTGTATAGAGCAGTAGGCTACAAACTGAGCTGTTTTGATTAGGGGAACACAGGGAAATATAAGATATCAGCGGATAGATAAGGTATAAAAACAGGCAGGGAAGAGGAAGCATTAGGAAGAGGATGAGCCAGCGTAAGGGGGGGAGGCCGATAAGGCAGGGAATGGGGGGATGGTAAGACAGGCTTTCGTAGGTACTGTCAGGTAGGGTCGTAACAGGCACATTGGTCAGAGGTAGCTAGGTAGTTGCGTAGCCCTCACTTGAAGAGGTAGTGTGACAAGGTATGCCTTAGATCCAGTGGCAGCATGTTCCACATCTGGGGGGCAGCATGCCCTAATGCACCAGTCCCTTTAGAGGTGCGACAACGGGGGACTCTCAAGAGAGATTTATCAGATGATCTCAGTTCACGAGTAGAGGAAGCGGGATGAAGTAGCTCAGCTAGTGATGCAGGTTTGTCTAATCTGATAATGGAGTCACATAGACAGCCAAGATAGTATAGTCTGGTGGCAGTGGGAGAGAGCCAGCCAAGGTCACTATACAGTTGACAATGATGTTTGAGCCATGGGGCCTTTGAAGCATACCGGCATACGTTGTTGTAGGTGACATCCCATTTTTGCAAGGCTGTTTTATGTGCAATAGTCAGGATGGGAGCGTAGTAGGTAAGGGTTGGTAAAGGATCCTCTGGCTGATGGCCAGTTTGGCTGAAGGTGTAAGCATATAGCTGGTTCTGTAGGCAGCCCCCAGCTTACAGTTCACAGCTTTACAGGTTGCTTGAATGTGTGGGTTAAGGTCCAGAGATTGGTCAAGTAGGATACCAAGATAGCGAAATGTGGTGACAACCTCAAGGGAGGTCCCATTCAGGTCCAGTATTTTTAAGGGAGAGGTGCAGGATCTAAGTTTCTGGGTGGTGCCCAGTAGCATACAGTAGCTTTAGTTTTGTTTGAGTTCAGGATAAGTCAGTGGGAGCTTAGCCAGTTTTGTAAAATGTTGAAGGCAGTGGTCAGAGACACGTTTAGGTGGTCAATATTATCCAAGCAGGCATAGATGACCAGGTCATCAGTATAGAGAAGAGAGGAGCAGGATGAGATATTGCTTGGTAGGTTGTTTATGAATAGGGAAAACAGAAGAGGGCCAAGTACTGAGCCTTGTGGTATGCCAATATTGATTGTGGTGCTGTCAGAGATTGCAGAATTGAGTTTAACAGCTTGAGTCCTATCAGCTAAGCAGCTCCTGAACCAGTTAGTAATGGGAGATGAGAAGCCTATTGATTGAAGGGTGGACCCGAGCAGGGGATGATCCAAGAGGTCGAAAGCCTTGGTAAGATCAATGAAGACAGCACCTGTTAGCCGACCCTCGTCCATGTTTGAGACAGTATCTGAGGTGAGTTTGGCTAGTGCTGTCATAGTGCTATGATTCTTCCTGAAGCCATGCTGTGCTTCACAGAGCAGATTTGAAGATTCTAAGAATTCGAGGGTCTGGGTGGCTACAAAATTTTCTAAGATTTTGCTGAGGACAGAGAGAATCGCTATTGGTCTGTAATTTGTGATTTCATTCTTGTTGCCCTTCTTGAATATAGGAGTAATTCTTGCAGTTTTCCAGATATCAGGGATGGTACTGTTGGAGAGGGACAGTGTGAAAATCTTGGCCAGTGGCTCAGAGATGAGATGAGCAGCAGTTTTTAAAAGGCGGGGTTCCAGAGAGTCAGATCCAGGGCTGGTATTGTCAGATATGGTGCTTAGTAGATTTAATACTTGAGCACCGGTTACAGCCTTGAAATAGAAAGACTTGGTTGTTTGAGTCCCGGGTTGACAGGTTGGGGGGTCAGCTAGTTCACTAGCAGCAGAGGGCTGAGATGTGACTGGAGCCAGTGGCAGCATAGAGGTGTAAGGTGAGAGGTCCGAGAACATGTTGTTGAAGGCATTTGCTATGGTGAGGGAGTCGTTGCAGTGGATACCACTGAGGATCATCTCCGAGGGGGTTACAGATTGTGGGGTACCAAGGAAGGTCTTTATATGGCTCCAGAATTTTCGGGGATTGTAAGCAGAGCTTGATAGCAGGTTCTGGCAGTACTTACTTTTTGCAAGCCTTATCTGCTTTTTGCAGGAGTTTCTGTGTTGTTTGTAAATTGAGTGGTCTCTGGGTAGACCAGTGCTTTTGAAGTGCTTCCATAGTTTATCCCTGAGTCTTAGCTGCAGGAGTAGATCTTTTTGGAGCCATCTCGTTTGTTTTCCCCTGACTCTTCTTTGCTCTCTCGGTGCATGCCTATTCTGTACTTCCCTGAACCTAGTCAGGAACACGTTTAGGGCATCTTTAACTTTTGATGCTTGGTGGATTTCAGACCAGTCAATTTTGGATACGTCAAGGAGGAAGGCGTTTATATCCATATGTGCAAACTTGGTAAATGTGATCAGACTTGGCAGAGGAGAAGGTGGCGGACCAGAGCGCCATTGACAAAAAATGGGAGAGTGGTCGGTTATGGCATCGGCCAGGATACCTGCCTTGGTCATGTGTTCCGGTCTGTTTGTGAGAATCCAGTCGATAAGTGTACCAGACTGAGAGGTTACTGACCTGGTGTTCTCTGTTATATGCTGGTGGAAGTTAAAGCCATGGACTAGTGATGCGAGAGTACTGTGAGAAGGGCCCAGCCAGTTGAGGTTTACATCAGCTAGTATGATGGCTTCATTCATGTTAATAGTTTGCAATGTAAGTTTGAGGAGTTCATGAAGACTGTCCACCCCTCCAGTGGGTGGGTTGTAGAGGCAAATTATGTGCAGATTCTTAGTACCAAGGGACCATATCGCATGTATTGACTCACAGATCAGTTGTGGGTCTTGGGTAGGAGCTGTTCTAATGCTGAGGTGGGATTTGTGGTAGATGGCAACGCCCGCACCCTGTTTTGACCCGGGCCTGTCCTTCTGGATAATAGAGTATCCAGGTACGTCACACAGGGGATTATGGATTTGTGGTTTTAGCCAGGTTTCCGTGAGGCACAGGATGTCAGGTTCAACTACTTTGATCCAAGCTTCTAGTTCAGCCAGATGGCTCTGCAAACTTCTAATATTCATATGTGCTAGTAGAAGACCTTTTTTAGACTTGCCCTTTGAATTGTTGGGAGTGCCGTTGCAGGGAGGGCCAGGGTTTAGTTCTAAGTCACCAGCTAGCTGGAGCAAAAGAAAAGCTAGAAACTCAAGCTTTAACCTGTATAGAGTTTTGGTAGATTTTTGTTTCTTCCTCTGTTTATAATGGGTAGCAAGTACGAGATAAGTGCATCCTTTCTTAAGAAAAAAGTATTGCCAAGCGGGTTTGGGGTAGTAGTTGGCAATGAGTAGGTTTGAAAAACTGAAATCAGTGGTTGAGGGGGAGTATCAGTGCATCTCATGTGGTAGTGACAGAGAGATTATGCTTAGGCACAGTAGGAAAAGAAGGCAGATCAGGGGAGTTAATACCTTTAGTCTACCACTTGGGGGCGGCGAGCCCGCATGGAGGAGTAACATGGCAGCACTTTTGGTATAGGGGCTGAGTTTGCTGGGAAGCAAGGATTGAGGGAGAGGTTTAGTTGGGGTATCAGAGATCAAGTCGAGTTTGAGACTCTGAGCAGGAGAGGGGGCCAAGTGAGAGGGCTGGAGTGGGGGTGGAAGTTTTGGCAGAAAGGGAAAAGCAACCAAAAAGGCGGCTTCAAGAGAACTGAATCAAATCTGTCCGGCAGTGAGTAGGTCGATCACCCCCAGTGGTGAGAGAGTATAAGGAAACAATGGGAAAGTGGACACTTAGTCATATGACCAACACAGTCCTATAGCTAAAGGGTCGACCAGGGTGGGTGGTGGGGGCGGATCTAATGTGGACAAATGTAAGATAATACATTTGGGTCCTCATAACCCATTAACTTCATATACATTCGGTGGATCAACTTTAAAAATCACTTCTAACAAAAAATAATCTGGGGGTCATTATCGCTGATGACTTTAGACAGTCTGCTCAAATTAATAAGGCAAATAGTAAAGCGAACCAAGTCATCTGGTCGATCAAAAGAAACATAAATTCCAGGGACAGTAAGGTGATGATGCCTCTATACAGGGCATATGTAAGACCACACCTCAGATATGCCTCCCAACTGTGGTGCCTATACAGAAAGTCAGAAACCGGTCTATTGGAAAGGATTCAGAGAAGATATACAAAACATATATTAACATACTAATTGCCAGCAGATCAGGCTTTATGGTCTATTGAGTCTGCTTGAACCTCAGATCCCCTGTTGGGAACTGGGCCCCCCTCCCCCCCCGTGTACCAGAAATGCCTGTCATCC
Organism: Neoceratodus forsteri; assembly: GCA_016271365.2. Classification (NCBI taxonomy): domain Eukaryota; kingdom Metazoa; phylum Chordata; order Ceratodontiformes; family Ceratodontidae; genus Neoceratodus; species Neoceratodus forsteri. The sequence goes on along the minus strand of JADMNL010000023.1, from coordinate 626,294,416 downwards.
CTCCCCACCCCTCTGGGCCAGGCCCTCATCTGATACATCCCTTTTCTGTATCTGTCCCACCCTCTTTTGAAGCCCTCCACCATGGAAATCTGAACCAGCTCTCCAGGCAGCACGTTCCAAGGGTCCGCCACCCTCTCAGTGAAAAACCTCCTCCTCTTTCCCCCCCTCATCCTTCCACCTTCCAACTTCTAACCATGGTGATACCTCCCTCCTTTAGTTTAAAGATTCCCTCTGTGTTTACCCAAATTATTCCCTTGAGGTACTTAAAGACCTCAGTTATATCCCCCCTTCTCTCCTCTCCTCTCTTCCAATGAAAACAGGTGAAGCTCCTCAAGTCTGTCCTCATACGTCAAATTCCCAGTCCTCATATCGTCTTGGTAGCTCTCCTCTGTACCCTCTCCAGGAGCTGTATATCTAGCTGCATAGCCAAGGTCTTACTACGAGTCATATGACAAAAGAATTGAAATGCTAAAACTTATGTCACTATCCACACGGTGTCTAAGAGGCGATCTCCTATTTATGCACGACATTATTCTGGACCCATATTTGCTTTCTGTTTTGGGCTTTGAATTTTAAAACAATACCTATAACATGAAAGGTCACCCACTGCAGTTATACAACAAAAAATGTAATCAGCTTGGTCATAAATATTTCTTCACACTACGAATTGTGAACCCTTGGAATAAACTCCCCTTGGAAGTTATTATCAGTAAAACCAAACTTAAATTTAAGCAATGCCTAGATAAATTAATTCTTTCTGGTCATAAAATTAGCTATTATTAATTCAATAGGAGCAACCATGGGCCTATAAGCCTTCTGGCTCCTTCATCACCTTAGTATGAACCTAGTGTGTCCTAGAATGGAATAAGTTTCCATTTTATCCGCATTTTCTTAAAACATAACTAGAATGAATCGATTCATCAGTATCTAAATAAATTCATTCAAGTTCTGCGCGTTCATAGACATTTAAGCCAAGGTGAAAAGTAACATATATGCATGACTACAGATAGGCTCTGTCTTTTCCAAACACAGTTCTAAGGAAGTCTTTCAGAGTCAAGATTAAACACCCTTATACGCAATAATCAGTTCTCTTTTCAAAAGCAAAAGTTTTACATACATTTACTTTTTGAGAAAGAACACTAACTCAAACCTTTCATTTAAGCCAGGAGGGTTCAATGCTCGTAATGTGCATATCCAAAAAGGTTTCCTTCTAAGAGGAAGGGAACTGTGATCACCACCCCAGGTACAAGTTTGTCTCTTTCAATACGGTACCTTTAAAACTGGATTTATGTGTCACTACAGTGACAGTGTGACCATGTGGTTTTGAAATGCTCACACTTTTAACTACTGAGTTGTTTTTCAGACATAAAAGGAGCAACACCTATAGAAAGTCATATAGACAACACCTGTAGTACTGTACTACAATTCACAAATTTCTTGGGTGGACTATAGAATAAACTATATTGTTAATAATAGAGCAAAACCTTCAATACCCACATTAAGGGTACCTGCTGGTGGGCTAGTCAACCATGTAGTTTTTACAGGGGTATACTGTAAACTATGAAATAGTTTATATGATGTTACCCATGCTTATACTGTATATAATCAGTGGGAGGGGGTGCATAAACAATTTCTGTCAATGCTGGATTGGCAGGTAAAACATACCACTTTTTATGTTTGCTTGCACGCATGTGCAAGAAACATAGTGCCATCATCGGAGTTTTCGGAGGTGTGTCAGCCCTCTTCCAATTCAGTCAGTGTGTTTGCAGGCGCAGCCGCAGTTCTCCAAAATGCAGTGGCATACAGTTGAATCAGATCAGATATCGCCTGCTCAAGTGTGCTCCCCCTTTTCTCACACACACACACACACACGCACACACACACACACACACACACATATGCTGCTGCTCCCCAGCGCCGCACTGTATAGCAGATAGAGGTGCCCAATCCCCGTTGGCTGTGCTACACCCCTGAAACACAGTTTCATATGCCATGCTGGGTGCCCACCCCAGGCGTGGCTATGTCGTTAACCAGCGGTGCCCAATCCCCCATCGTCTCACTGTGTCTCCCCAGAATACAGGGTGCCACACTGGGAGCCACCCCAGCGTGGCAACAGATCTCATGGCGAAGGGTGCCCAATCCTGTTGTTGCGCCCAGCCATCCCTTTGCCACGCTGGGGCCCACCCAGCATGGCAAATGTCCCGTCAGCCTTTTAAAACAAAAAAAACTGTAAAGAAAAAGGTCCCTCGCAGTCTCCCTGCCCCCAACCCACACCCACCCACTGCGCACTCCTGCCTCCCCACACCCCCCCACCCCATACTTACCTCCAGAGTCCGGCGTGATGATCTTTAGTGGACCGGGAACACATCTGCACTCTTCAAAGCCAACCACGAACTGAGGAAATGCCGGTAAGCTGTATAATGGGATAGATAGGGGTTTTTAAACTTTGTTACATATGTCAGGCATTTTTTGTAATTTTTGCACCAAATTTTCAACATGGGGTTTTTGGGAAACCTCCTCATGAATTCTTGCAATGTCATGGTGTTACTCAGGCCCGAAGGGTGATTTCGAAGCCACTGTGTGAAATCAGCTTTCCAGAATGATTAACGAAACTACACTGCTAGTGTTCATAAGGTGGGCTCTAAAAAGCCTATTTTGAAAAATTTGGTGAAAAAATTCTAAAAAATTGTTTATGATATGCGCAGTTCCTACGTGACGCTTGTAAGTTTAAGTAAATTTCAATATTTTTACTCCAGATTTTCAACATTGCCATTTTACCACACCTCCTTATGAGCAGTACAGCTGTCATTTTTCACCTCACCAAATGTGTTCCGCCATGTGAGTGCACAATGGCACAGTCGGTGTGAGAAATCAATGTACAGGACACATTAAGAAAATCACAGTGACACTGTTCATAAGCAGAGGTCTTAAAATGGCTATGTTGAAAATTTGGTGACAAAACTCCATAAAATGACTGTGTTACGAGTGAGCATTGCGCAGTTTCCATGCACCCTCATAAGTTCTTGAATTTGTAATATTTTCAGTCCAGATTTTCACCAGTGGCACTTTTCCACACCTCCTTATGAACAGTACAGTACAGCTGTCATTTTCCACAACATGGCCGAAATGTGTTTTCACACTTTCAGCACAGAAATGCGTGGTCGCTGTGGGAAATCATTGTTCAGGACAGATAATGAAAATCACACTGACACTGTTCATGATCGGAGGTCCCAAAATGCCTGTGTTAACAATCTGCTGTAAAAATCCCAAACTAGTTACATTACAGTTATTGCATTGCACAGTTTCTCAATGCCTTCATGACTTCAGCAGTTTTAAAGATTTTCACAGCAGATTTTCAACATTGCCATTTTTACACCTCCATGAACAGTACCACTGTCATTTTCACATCCTGTTCAGAATGTGTTTTGCACCTGTGGTGCCAAATGCCATAGTCGCTGTGCAAAAGCAGTTTTTGGCTAACAAACTGATATTGCCACTGTTCGTGAGGTGGGGGTCACAAAAAAAAAAAAATGTTGAAAATTTGGAGTGAAAATACCAACGCATGTCTGAGGTGTTAGGGTTTCCGACGATAACGCCCCACCCTGTAGAGAATGGGGTGTGACTTGCCTTGACTGTCATGCTCATACCATTCCACCCCCACCCACGCCCTTCAGCCAGTGAGAGGCATCAAGGTGTGCCTTGGACTCTTCAGGCCCAAACTGCACCCCATTCTCCTATACCGCACTCATCTCACTATATTTCCTGATGGAATGAGGTGCGCATAAGGGCCAAAGACCCCAAGGCACACCATGACACTTGTCAGTGTCTGCAGGGTAGGGTGTGGTGAAATGGCATGGTCGTTATGCCTGATGACCCAAAGGCACACCCCAATGCCTGTCACTCTCTGCAGGGTGGTGGTGGGGTTGGCTTCAGTTCAATACTTCACTGCCATTCCTATTATGCAGCTCTGTAACTTCTACACTACCAATGCCAATGCCAGCAAGCAAACATTCGGCATTGACAAATGCTTGTTTCTACAGGATCTGTTAAGCTTATAGTGTTCTGAATAAGAAGTGTCAAAATTAACCCTGTCAAGGCTGCTATTACTCTTTTGCTGCTGTTTCAGAAGTGACTTTCTTGGAGTATTTTTCACTTGTGTTAACATGACTTCCAATAGCTTCATATGAAGTCCGAACTATCCATTGACTAACCTGACACAAAATGGCTGCCCAGGGTCTCATCAGTCAATTTGCCACTGTAGCCCCTTTCCAAAGAATGTTTTTTCAGATTCCTGGCTCTAACCTTATGTGTCTGATCACTGCTGCAGTTTTACTAAAGATGAAGAAATTGAAATTGTGGAACATTCCTTATAGTGTGGGAGGGATGGCACCAAAAGTGCTACAATTTGTTCTTTAATGAAAGCGATCTGTATCCACCGAGTCAGCAGCCTTCATAGTAATGGTAATATCCACAGCATAATTGCTTCTATGGCTAGATTTTTACCATGAATTTCAAATTAGAATTGCTGCCATGTAGGTACTCAACAAACTGTTGTAGCTCCATTTCTGTACCTCTTCATGTCATCAGGATGTTGTTAATGTAACATTTCCATTGATCTATCCTATGGAAAATGGGTTTCTTCAGATCATGAAAGACATCCCTCTCCCATTTACCTAGATACAGGTTGGCATAAAATGGTGTAAAGGTGGTTGCCATGGTTGTGCCCTTAATCTGGAGATATGCTCTATGGTTGAGGCATTTAAATTTGTTAAAGGGATCGACACAGTACAAACTAGGAACCTCATCCAGTAAAACAGGGCTGCACGTACTAGAGGACCCAACATGCGACTGGTGGGAGGTAAATTCAAAACAGATGTTAGGAAGTACTTTTTCAGGGAGAGGGTGATGGACCCTTGAAGCAGCCTGCCACCGGAGGTAGTGGCAGCCAAGACAGTCAGTGAATTGAAACATGCATGAGATAGACAGTATAGTCACATTAGCAAGACAGATTAATAGTGGGGGTAGAAAATCCAGACAGACTAGATGGACCACACTGTCTTCCTCTACCAGTAAACTATTATGTTTTTATGCTCTTATGATATCACGTGCCTAAGAAGAAGAACTCATTTGATTTCATGAATTCAGACAGATACGGGAGAGATTCTAATTAAGATTCAGGCACTGTGCCAGAAAGTCAGTGACATAAGGCAGATATTCCCCAAACATGTGGGAATCTTCATACACTGTGCTGCTACATTTAATGTGCCCCAGATTCACTGTTGCTCTAGCTCCAGGTCATCCGATAACGGCCCTCTGTGGTATCTATGGCACAAGATGGTAACTGGACAAAAAGATCTTTGATGTGAGTCCACATTTTGTGATAAAGGTTTTTACAGTATGTGAAAGCAGAAAAGTCACTTGCATAGGATGAACACCACTGCACAATCATTATTCATAGCCAGGGCCCCTGGTGTTCTGCGGCAGAATTTTCTGATTTTTGCGGCAGGGCTCCTTGATTTCTGAGGCAGCATTTTCTGATTTCTACAGCATGATTTATTCATTTCTCTGGCAGAATGCAGTCCTGTCATTGGCCAAATATGATGTGATATAATCAATTACATCATATGCTGAGCATAGAGGACAGGCTTCAGGATAAACGAGCTGGGAAAGAAAGCCTGACACTATGGAAAAACAGTATATTTATATGAAAATTCACCAAAAACAGTGAATTCTGTGGCACTATATATATTCTGCGGCATGATGCAAATTCTCCTGCAAATTCCACAGCTGCAGAACCACAGAATTCCAGGGGCCTTGTTCATAGCAAAAAAGCTTTTATTCTTTTCATTTCCACACTAAAGCCTCTGGCGATAGTTCCGTAGCTGACGCCACTTCATTAGGCCCGAAAAAACAGTGTTGTTTTCTTTTTATGTGAAGACAGACATTTTTCCTTTCAAACCTATATCTTGTTCAATTTGCATTTCCACTTAGATAAGATCTGCTGTGAGTGTCTGAGCATGGGGAGAGCAGAGAGTGAAGGCATAAGGCTTGAGTAAAGAAATAACACAAGGAAGTTTACAAGCCACGAGCAAGTAGTGTTGGAACTTGTATAAGGGCATAACATTCTTATCTAAGTGGAAATACAAATCAAGCAAGATGCAGGTTTGAAAGGGAAAACAATTGTCTTCACATAAGAAGAAGAAAACAACACCGCATTTTGGGGCCTGATGAAGTGGCGTCAGCTACGAAATTGTCACCTGAGGCTTTAGTGTGGAAACAAAAAGAATAAAATCTTTTTTGCTATGCACAATGATTGTGCAGTGGAGTTCATCCTATACAAGTGAATTTTCTGCTTTGGACTGCCGTTTTTAGGATGACCCAACAATATTTATGAAGGGATATTTGAGGGCAACCTGAACCAGTATAATTGTAATTTTTACAGTATGCTAGCAATTATTGGGTGATCTGGTAAATTTTCAAGATATTTATGCACCTTTGGAAGAACATAAATGGTGCTATGAACTGGGTGATTTGTAATAAGGAAATCTGTGACATCATAGGAAGTTACATTGTTTTCTGCTGCCATATTGATATAATCATTAATAACAGATTTAAAAGACTGGGTTGGATTGGTGGTATGAGGACGATACAAATCACTGTTATAAAGCTAGCTGTTTATTTCTCAGATATAGTCCTCAACATTCTTAATTAACATATAAACATATGAACTGCCAGCAGAAACAGGCCATATTGTCTTTCGAGTCTGCTCGATTGTGCAGCTAGCCCCTCAGCATGCAGCTGGCCCACCCTTCCCTCCTCTCCACACCAACACCCCCCCACTCTGTCCCATCCCATCCCCCTCTTGAAGCAGCTCACCATCCTACAGGAAATCACTTCCTTGGACAGAGTGGTTCATGTGTCCACCACCCTCTCTGTGAAATAATGTCTCCTGACTTCCCTCCTGAATGTACCCCCCCAACCTCAGGTGATGCCCTCTAGTATCCCTCCCTCTCCCCTGTATTAGCCTTGTTTATCCCCTTCAGGTATTTAAAGTTCTCGATCATGTCTCCCCTGTCCCTCCTCTCCTCCAGTGAATGCGTTATGCATGTTCAGCCTTTCTTCATATAAATTCCCCGTCAACCTCTGGATCATCTTTGTCACTCTGTGCTGCACCCCCTCCAACAGTTTGATGTCTCTCTTCAGAAATGGGCACCAGTACTGCATGCTGTATGCCATGTGACCTGTACAAGGGGAGGATTACCTCACTATGTCTGGAAGAGATCCCCCTTGCTATACAACCCAGCATCTTGTTGGCTTTCACTGCTGCATTCCTGCACTGAGCCTAGTCATTCATATTCCCTGTTATAATCACCCTCAGCTCCTTCTCCTCCTCTGTACTTCCCAACTGTACCCCTCCCAGCTGATAACTTCTCCTCTGGTTCATAACTCCGAAGTGCAGTACCTTGCACTTCCTGGCATTGAACCCCAACTGCCATGTTTCCGACCATTCCTGTAGCTTAGTCAGGTTTCCCTGCAGTCCTCTCCACCCCTCGATGTCATCCACGCGGTCCCCATCTTGGTATCATCTGTGAACAGACTGATCTTACTCTGAGTCCTGTGTGAGATATCTGCAATGAATATCCCAAACAGCACTGGCCCCAGTACCAATCCCTGTGGCATCCCGCTTGTTACCGCTCTTGGCGATGAGAGTTTCCCCTCCACTACCACCCTTTGCTGCCTGCCCTTCAGCAAGTTTATGATCCATCTTACCATCTTAGTACCCCCCCACATCTTCCAGCTTCCCGCCTAGCCTCCCATGTGGCACAGAATTGAAGGCCTTACTGAAGTCCAAGTACAGGACATCCACTGCATGGCCTTAATCCAGCTCCCTGATTACCCAATCATAGTACTCAATCAGTTTTGTCTGGCAGGACTTGCCTGAGACAAACCCATGTTGTTGCCTGTCCTGGAGACCACTGTCTTCCAAAAATGTCACCAGTCTCTCTTTAAGGATTGTCTCCATGAGATTCCCCACAATTGATGTGAGGCTCACTGGTCTGTAGTTACTTGGATCATCCTTTGGGCAACCTTTGTGAATGGGCACCACATGGGCCAACCTCCAGTCCTGTGGTACACATCCTGTGTGCAGAGAGGTATTGAACAGGTCAGCCAGTGGTCCTGCAAGGCTTGCAGCTAGTTCCTTGAGTACCCTAGGGTGAATGCCATCAGGTCCTGGTGCCTTGTCCACCCACAGTGCTCTCAGACCTTCCAGTACTCTGCTCTCTGTAATTTCTCCATCCGCCATCCCCTCCCCTTCCCCACACCGATGAGGTAACTTCCCCCGCCACCGTGAATACAGAGCAGATGTACTCATTCAGTACTTCTGCCTGTTCTTCCCACTTCTCTACCCACCCCCGTCTTTTTAATTCTCACTATCTGGTCCCTGTTCTTCCTTCTTTCACTGTGTATCTGAAGAAGTCCTTCTTCCTCTCCTTAATGCTCTGTGCCAGCCTCAGCTCTCTGGATGCCTTGGCAGCTCTGACTAGTCTTGTAACCTCCCTGGACTTCTTTGTATTCTCCTCCCCCCTGTCATCCCCCTCCCTGATCCCATGAATCTTTGAAAAGCTATCCTTTTGGCTCTCACCCCCTCTGTTACCTCACTGGTAAGCCAACTGATCTTCTTTACCCTTCCTTTCTTACTTTGTATCCTAGTTTATGTCCCAGTAGCCTCTGCCAGCCCTGCTCTAATAATACCCCATTTTTGATTGGCATCTTTGGTGGACTGGATTCCCTGTAGGATTTCCCCCATCTTGATGAAATTTGCCCCCTAAAGTCAATCACCTTGGTACCTGAACCTCCAGTTTGCTTCCCCATTCTAAGTGTGAACCACACTGAGTGGTGATTGCTCCCCGCCTGAGGGACCTCAACCTCCAGGTCCCTTAAGGCCTCCCTGTTTGATAATACAAGGTGCATAGTCCTTCCCAACTGAGTTGGCTTGCACACCAACTGTACCAGGAAACTATCCTGGAATGCCCCCAGTTTAACCTGCTCCCTAGCACATGTGGTGGTTGGTGTGCTCCAATCCACCCCAAATAGGTTGAAGTCCCCCCCAACCACTGTGTTTCTTTTCTTGCTACCCTCCTGATTTGATCCTGTCCAGCTCCTCCCCTTGAGTTGGTGCCCTATACACCACCCCTATCCTCAGTATTCTGCCCTTTGGATCCTGAAACTGCATCCATAGGGCCTCTGTCCCGCCTTTCTCCCCAACCTCTTCCCTCATAGATCTTATTTCTTTCCTTACGAAGATTGCCACCCCCCCCACCTTTCCTGTCTGCCCTGTCCTTCCTGAACAGCCTGTATCCAGGGGTCATCATATCCCATTCCAGGTACTGCATGGCTAAGTTTTTGTTATGCCTGCAATGTCCACTTACCCCACTGCTAAGAGAGCCTGCAACTCTGCTGATTTGTTTCTCAGGCTCCTTGCATTTAGGGATACTACCCTCCACCCCGCTCCGAATCCTTCCCCACCCCATTTAATCCCCCCTTTCTTTCCTACCCTGATGCCCTTCCCTTTATCCTGGGGGGGGGGCAGGCTCATCTGGTTCCCCTCTCTGGAAACCCTGCCTACCAGCTTTCCACTTGCCACCTCCCTTTTCCAGTTTAAAACTACCCTTGTCGCTATGTACCCCTCCAACCCCTGCTTTAATACTCCCTCCCTCTCTGCTCAAGTGTAGCCTGTCCCTTGCATATGGGTGATTATTGTCCAAGGTTCTGCCCTAGTCCCCTACTAACCCATACCCCTTGGTATGACACCATTCCTGCAATCAGATGTTGAACTCCCCTATCCTTCCCTTCCCTTCCCTTCCCTTCCCTTCCTCGCAGTACTTGCACAGGGTACTGGGAGCACCTCTAAGAAGGCCACTGATTTTCCCACCTCCTCGCACAGCTTCCCCAGTTCCTCGAATCTCCTCCTTACTACCTTCACCATTTCCTCAGACAGGTCTTTCGTACCCACATGCACCAAAACATGCAGTTTCTTTCTTCCCCTTCCTGTGCACTTGAGAATGGTCTACCCTTCTCAGCCTGCCGTAAACCCAGGAATTGACTCAACCCATATTATACTATGTCTTTCCCCCTTACCACCCCATCTGATCCCTTTTAGTTTGGAGTCCCCCAACACTAGCACTCCCCCTCCCCCCTTACCTCTTTGTGCATTGCTACAGTCTGCCCTTCTCTGCCCTTTATACCTCTTCACTCCTACCCTACGACCCCCCACTCCCCTGAGCTTGTGCTCCTCATCCCCTTGGTCTCATGCTATCATCCACCTTCCACTCCTTTCCCCTGGCCCCTGTCCCCCTTTATCTGACCCATCATCACTGCTCCCTTCCTCTTCACACCTGCTGCCAATCCTTTCCTTTCCAGCTGTGTCCCTCTCCCTGTGCCCTCCACTACCTCCTCCAACTGCCTGACCCCTGTGCCCACCATTCCCTTTCTCCTTGCCTCTCTCTCTTGGGTCTCCCCTAACTCCCCCTCTTCCACCATTGTTGCCAGCACTGCAAACTTGCTGCCTGTCACCCCAAATTGTCCTGCATTGGCATCTTCCCCCTGTCTCTTGACCTGCCTTCAATGCCTGACCCACTATCAGATGTGATCCTGCACTCTCTCTGCCTGTCCCCTCCCCAACCTAACATCCTTCTCCTGATGTGCCCTCTTGTTACCCCCTGGGAGAGACTCTCCTGCCTCCTTTCCCATTCCCTCTGCCCTCACCCACTCCAGCTCTCTAGCAAGCCACTGCACTCTTTCCTGCAGCCTCCTTAGCCTGTGGCAGATCGGACACTGTCCTAGTCTCCATAATATGTTCATTCCAATAGCTTACCCCACACCCATTGCAGGTCACTATTCTACCCATGGTGCCCCCTCTTGTTCCCTGCTGCTCCCTGTACCACCCTCCACCCCCATTATAGCTGCTCTACCCCCAGTGTATCCCTCCCTGTACTGCTGCATTCGCACTTCTATGTACCTATATCCCTTGTATACCAGCAAGGGTTAATTATGCCCCTAACACCTCCTATAAGTGCAGCTTACCCAATCTACAGTGCCCCTCTTCTGATTACTGGGATTCATACACCTTGATACACCTCCAGGTACTCACCATCCTGACTGATGAGCTGGGGACCTTAGTGACTGCACCTGGTTGTGCTATCCACTAATAATAATCCAATATCAATGTAGCAGCCACCAATGGCAGAAGATTCCCACCCGTATATATTAGAAGTAGCTGGGAGAGGTGGGATGGGAGAAAGGGTTTAGGCCTCGCCTGGCTCTCGTGGGAGTCTGTCAGCCACTAGCACCAGTGCCCCTCGGTCCTTCCCCGACGGCTGCCTCCAGTGATTCTGCCTGAATTGGCAATGCAGCTGTCCTCACCCTAGCTCACTCTTATTCCCTCTCACTTAGCCATCCTCATACTCAACTCCCTCCCTCTGATCTCCATGCTCAAACCCCCAAAACCCCACTTGCTCTGCCAGATAAAATAACTCCCTCTCCTCTGAGGGTTAAGCACAATTACAAGACTACAGTAGGCAGTAAGCACACAGTCAAAATCCTCTTATTGCAGTCACATCCTGCTAGATGAAAAAAGCACCCTCTCCCAGACAGTGAACTACCGGCCACAAGAAAGGAAGCCACATGCAGCAAAATGCAAAATGCACTTTCCTTTCTATCTCTCTGCCAGATGAAAGAAAACACCACCACCACAGGCCATGAAAACAAATAGTACCTGAGAATGTTTTTACTTCCTTTTGGTCATTTGCCTCCAGCGCTTCTGTCCTCCCTGGTTGCCTTCTCTGGTCTCCACTATCGTTTTCTTTTTTTTTTGAAATCTCACTTTTTATCCCCTCCTCATCCTGCCAGACTCGACCCTTTGGGAGCCTTCTATGGAGTCATCTTCCTGCCTCCCGCTCTACCCACTTCCACCTCCATGTCCCCATGGAGCCACAGATTACCCCCCCGGGCGAGGACGGGGTGAGGCCCCTGTCACCCCAAGCTACTTACTGTTTCATCGGTCCGGAGGTGGCAGGGTGAGTGGAGGCACATCAGAGGCATGCTCCCTGTAACCCGTCATCCCAGTCCTGGCAGGCATTTTTCACTTTTTCTCCCACCCTGGCAGCGTAAGACCCAGATGTCAAGGCGTTGAGTGCTGATGTCAAGCTGCTGTGTAGTGGCTGTCCATACTCTGTTGTTAAGGGCTTGTAGTACTCTGAGCCTCTGCTTGGAGTCATACAAGAGCATGGGCTATGGCCTCAACCCTCCCCGGAGTAGGCGAGCTGTTGTGGGATGCTCAAGCCTATCTCCCTCTGGCCGACCTACCAGCGACCCGAGTCCGCTCCCGAACATGGGTCGTCGGCATGGAACGAGGTGTGGTGTTCATGCCTCAACCCTCAGCACCACTGGGCCTCCTCTGTCATTTTCAGCACAACAGTAGCTCTCCAAATCCCCCTCCAAGAATCCGCCGTCCATTTCCAGCAGCCTACAACACTACCCCTCCTCACTCCTCGGCTCCACTGCCTGGACAAGTTTCTGTGGCCATGACTCATATAGGCCCCTTTTCCTTTGTTCAACCTTCACATCCTTTTGCAGATGCCCGATTGGACCTTCAGACCTCCCCTGGCTCTCGTGGGAGTCTATCAGCAACTAACACCAGTGCCCCTTGGTCCTTCCCCCCATGACCACCTCCCGTGATCCTGCCTAAATTGGCGATGTAGCTGTCCTAACCCTAGCTCACTCTCAACCCCTCTCACTCAGCAGTCCTCACGCTCCACTCTCTCCCTCTGTTCTCCCTGCTCAAACCTCCAAAAACCCCACTCACCCTGCTGGATGAAATAACTCCCTCTCCTCATTGACCTGCTCTTGTCTGCTGGCTCAATGGTAATGCTGTAATTATTTTGCAAACATTTCAAGGCATCTAGCTCACTTTTGTAAAGTTGCTACCACTGAACAGGTAGGAGGACAGAAGGTTGATGATGTATCGAATCCCCATATCTTTCTCTTCACCACTATAGGATCAGGCTTTTCCTGTGGTGTTGCTATAGGTAAGAAGTCCATAATGTGATTTTCAAAGCAAACTTTAAGATTCAAGTTATATAAGAGCTTTTGAAAATCAACCACTGTATCAACCGATTAGACTGACTTAATTGGCACAAAGCTAAGTCCTACTGTATGTGTAAATTACTAACTTCTACTTTTGATAGCTAGTAGGATGACATGATAATTATATGAATTTCTTTTTGTTGATTTTTCCTCTGCTGCTGATGTGTTTTCTGGCTGCCTCATGAACATGATACTCCTTCTCCCACCTCTTTTTTTTTTTGTAATTCAAAATTTTTATTGATTTTATGAAGATAATAACAACATAAGGCACATGTTACATGGGTAGCCTTCGGAGAACACAAAAACAATACACAACCCATACTTTCCCCTCTCCCCCTTCCCCCCCCCTTGGAGTGTGTCCCTAAGAATAAATGGAAGCATTAACAACACATTGAGAATGACAATAAGGAGAGTTAGTCACATCCTATAAACTTAATGTAGATATAAAGCATATAGATTGCCCTGTTTTTTCCAAAGGACACCAGCCTGTTTTGAGAGCTAGCAATTAAACATTTAGTTCTAAAACTTGCTGAGAGTTCCTGCAGCCATTCATTATATGATATAACGAGTTGGTCCATCTGGTGCTTGAGCACAAGCCTCTTGACTACAATAGATATTAAAGCCATATGAAATTTACGTTCTTTGACCCTAATGTTGGAATATATACCCAGAATACATATTTCGGCTGTGAAAAGTTCCTCCAAACCCAACAAGGGGTCCATCTTGGACTGGATTTTTTGCCATAAGGGAGCAACCTTTTCACACTGCCAGAAAACATGTAATAGGTTCCCTTCTAACTTACCACACCTGGAGCAAGTGGGATCAGGAAGCCTGCCAATTTTGGCCAGTCTGACAGGAGTGTAGTACATATTATTTAAAATATGGTACTGGGTAAGTCTGAACCTGTCCTGAGAGTGGTAAGTATAAAGGTCCTTCCATATTTGTTCCCAATTAAAAGATAAATCAGGCAGTAGGAAGTTCCAGATCTGGGAACCCAGGAGAGGTTCTGGGAAGTTTATAATTAAAAGGTAGGAGTAGAGCAAGGAGATGCAATGTGGTTTGGAGGAAAGATCCTGTAGATGACCTAATATGGGACTTACTTTAGTGGACTGAGGGGTATTACTGAATAATTGGCCTATTAGATGTCTCAACTGGAACACCTTGAAGATGTGCACCTGATTTATTTTGTATTTCGTGAGAAGCTCAGGAGAGGAAAGAAGGGCATTATGGAAGTATAAGTCTTCCACTAAGGCTCCTTGTAGTTGAGGTAGCCAATTTGAACTGAGGCAAGTACCATCAATCTTAATGTTAGGGTTAAAGAAAATAGGTTGAGCAAAATCATGCTGTGGGGAAATCCTATAAAAGGAGCAACACTGAGAGAAAACCCTAAGTGAGGTATCAATCATTGAATGGCGTAGTGGGACTGGAAGAGTTTGTCTTGATAAATAAAAGATAGTGGAGGAATTCAGACTATACAGTCTCAGAAGGCAGTTTTCCAATTGAAGCCAAATCGGGGTATGATCACTATTTGTGGTAGGAAGCCATCTTCCAGACCTTGAGAGATGGCTAGCCCAGTAGTATAAGAGGAGGTTAGGAAGACGGATCCCCAAATTCTTTGGGAAGGCTTAGTTTAAGAAAAGAATGCCTTGGGTGTTTGTTTAACCAGATGAAGCCAGTGATGATAGCATGTATATGTTGAAAGAGAGAGAGAGAGAGAGAGAGAGACACATATTCAGCATGTTTAAGGGATAAAAAAGCTGGGGAAGAACATTCATTTTAATGATATTTATCCTACCCCATTGAGATAAAGGGAGGGATTCCCACCTCCAAAGATCTTGTTGGATGGTAGCCACCAGATCATCAAGGTTTAATTTATTTTCCTTCATGGGGTCAGTGGTTATAAATATACCCAAATATTTAAGTGAATGTGGTGACCACTTCATACCAAAGTGGCTGAAGTCCACTCCATGAGTAAAGCAGTTTAAGGGAAAGATCTCAGTTTTAGTGAGATTCAGTTTATAATTAGAAAGACGACTAAAATGAGCTATGACTTCAAGGGAGTGTTCAAGAGAGGTTACGGGTTGTTCTAAATGGAGCAGGATATCGTCCGCATACACCGATAAAGTAAGAGAGTGGTTATGTACTGAGATGCCCCGAATCAGAGGAGACCTTTTGATGTGATGAAGAAGAGGTTCTAAATAGAGGTTGAACAGGAAGACTGAGAGAGGGCAGTCCTGACTGGTGCCAGTGAAGAGAGGAAATCTGGAAGAAAAGACACTGTGACAATATATCCTGGCCGAAGGGGAAGAATAAACCGTTTGCAACCATTGAAGGAAAGTGGAGAGAAAGCCTATTTTTTTCAAAGTCGCCCATAAGAACGCTCAGTCTACCCTGTCAAAAGCTTTCTCAGCGTCTAATGAGAGCAACACCATAGGGTTCTGAGAGGATTGAGCAGTTTGAAAAATATACTAAGTGTCCGAAGGTGGTCTACTGAGGACTGATCTGGGACAAAACCAACTTGTTCAGAGCTCAATAAGTGGGTACAAACTCTCTTAATATGCAGTGAAAGTATCTTGGTTAAAATCTTGATGTCACAATTCAGGAGAGAGATTGGATGACAGCTGGCTGGATTTGTGGGGGGTTTATCTGGTTTGAGTAGGAGGACAATCATGGCTTCCAGTAACATAGGATCTAGTAAGTCCACATTGAACATATATCTGTATAGATTAAGCAAAAGAGGAGATAATTTTTTAGAGAAAGTTTTATAAAAATTAGAGGGAAATCTGTCAGGACCAGGTGCCTTATCCAAGGATAGAATAGTAATTGCATCTTCTATCTCAACAAGAGTAATTGGGGATGACAAGGAGATTTGATGGTGAGTCAGCAGACAGGGAAGGTCTAGAGACTCCAACTAGGTCTCTATCTCCTGGGGGTGATGACGGAGAAGTGCATTTACCATAAAGCTTACGATAGAAGGTTTCAAAAAGCTGAGCAATGTCCCAGGATGTAGTTTTGTTGGAGCCATCCTGGGCAGAAATGGAGGGAATTAATCTAGAGCTTTCCAGTTTATGCAGCCAGAGAGCCAGAAGTCTGCCGGCCTTTTCACCTTGATCTACATATTTAGATTTTGTCTTTAGGATGGTAAATTTTGCCTTTTCTCTCAACAAATCTGCGTATTCATTTCTTAAGATTAACAATGTTTCTAGAGAATCAGAGGAGGAGGAGGAGGAGGAAGCTAAAGAGGTTTCCATAACTCGAATTTTGGATAGAAGAGATAAAGCCTTAGTTTCCTGCTGCCGTTTCCTCCTGGATGCAAGCTTGATAAATTCACCCCATAGATAACATTTAAGTGCACACCATACAAGATCCTCCCGTTGGATAGAATCCCTGTTAAGGTCAATGAAGGACTGAATAAGAGATTGGATGTTAGAGACAGTGGACTTGTCTATAAGTAGTTGACTGTTCAACTTCCAGGCTGTGTCTTTCTGTAGGTCAGGGTCGGGGGAAAGGTCCACCCAGGCCACCGAGTGATCCGACTGGACAATTGGTTCAATCCCAGCCTGGCAAAGACCAGCGAGGAGTGGGAGGCTAACTAAAATGTAATCCAGTCTGAATCATGATTGATGGATGGCCGAATAGAAGGAGGAAAGGTGGTGGGAAGGGTTAAGGATCCACCATGGATCACATAAACCCAACATTTCTGAGAAGTCCTTCAGGGCTATTTGGGTATGGGAAGGGGGCTTTAAAGGTAAATATGATCTATCTAGGTCCTGAGTCAGGGGGGATGTTCCAATCCCCCCTTGTACCAAGGGAGTGGGCAGAAAGGATGCGAGCCTATTGACTAGATCCATGAGAAAACCTGCATCTCCTCCCACGGGCCCATATATAGAACCCAGAACCACTTATGTGTTATTAAGGGACCCCTTAACTAAGATGAACCTTCCTCCTGGATCCACTATAGTTGATTTAACTTGGAAAGATACCCTCCCCATAATTAGAATAGCCACTCCTCAACTCGAAGAGGAGTCTCCTGCTGTGTAAAATTGAGAAACCGCCATAGCCAGACAGCTTCACTTGCTAACAGGTGGGTTTCCTGGAGAAAGATTATATCAGCATTGAGTAGGGAACAATGTTTAAGAACCTGGTATCTTTTTTCGATGGGTCTATAACTCCCCTAACATTCCACGTTACAATTTTGATGGCATTACTCACCATTTGCTTCATAAATTAGGAGTATCCAACCTCAAGTAATAAGCAGGTGATCACAATCCACAGGGCACACTCCAACCCACCCTCCACTCTCCCAACCTCCCCTTCCCCAGAATATCAATAGTAAAAAAAAAAAAACAGAAAGTTAGCAATGACAATAGAGTAGTATGGTAAATGAGCCCTGGTAAATTCCTACCTACCCCCTTCCCCTTAACCCTAAGTAACCTTATAAGTAAAAATGAGAAGCTTGTCCTATCTTCTAAGGTCCCTCCCAACTCCCTCTTCTCACCCAATTCCCCAGCAACTATTTACATAAGGCCTCCTTATTGTTACTGAACCCGGCTTTATCATAACGTGGAAAGTAAAAGGAGGCCAACCCCATCTGGTGAGTCTACTCCTTAATGAGAACTGGAATACAATTAGTATGGCAGTAAGTCCCTCCTTTCATTCTGAAACTGTAAAGCATGATGGTGAATGCCATATTCCAAAAAGAAATTTGAGGAAGAGGAGTATCAAGCTAAATCTCCCATAAGCCGGTATGCTATGCAGCTCTACCTTGAGCCTGCACCGTCCGGGAACCCCCTTCCCCTCCCCACCACCACTACCACACCAGCTGAGATTCTAATCAAATAGGAGCTGATTTTTGTCTAGTTACTCCATGGCTCGCCCTCGGAGTTAGATATAAACTGCCTAATGTGTTTCCCTTCATAATTATGGGGTTCCTACCAACCCATTCTAAGAGAAAAGGCCCCCATTAGCCAGATAAATAATAGAGACCTAGTTCAGTAGCCCCTGTCTTTATTTACGTATGTCTCCATGTAATCTGTGACTACACAAACATTAGGGTGAGAAAGGGAGACAAAGGGGAAAGGGGGAAAAAAGGACTAGAGTCCCTAGGGAAAACTGAACTTCTAAGCCATGGGCAAAGGCCCTACTGATTAGGGATACAGCTTGTGTCCTTATAAGTGTGGGGAAGCCCCTCTGAGTATCTAATGTATGTTGGTTTGTTTTCAAAACAGCCCACTTAAATCAAGCATTTTAACATTTGCCAATGAATATAAACAGAGACTACAACAATTTGCTCTTTGAAACACAATACTTGCAGGGAATAATAGTCCCAAGTTCTCTTGAAAAGTGAGTCGAAGGAAATGCCTGGGGGAGAGAGATGAATATTGGACCAACAAAAAGTCCCACAGAAAACATGTCCCCCTGAAACCGCTACCAAAGGCATGGTTCCTTCCCTACTTGAGGATCGCCTGATGAACACAGTGCCTAGGGCTGGGGCTTAGGTACCACGAGCAAGGCTTAATCAGCCTCCTTCTGCCACTGACTCGATTTCTCAATGGTGAAAAGACATCAACCAGGTAACCACTGAAACTAATCTAAAAACACCAACAAATAGGAGAATAGACTCCTAACCTAGGAAATGCAATCTAATAACCCCTAGAGTATTTCAACCTGATTTAAAGAGGTCAGGCAGTTCATTAGCAAGGTCTGTTGTCACTTGACTGGGCGATTCATATGAGAAAGTAAAATATAATCCAAAGTACATCAAAACTCATATATTTATTAAACTCTTTTTCTTCACACCCATATACATGAGACAACAGTTTTGTGGCTTAACGTCACTTCCTCAGGCCAATCGTACATGAACAGTGTTGACACTAAATTAGAAACAAATAAATCCATTCAGATGCACAGTTTTTAAATTTCTGCTCCTTTTACATTAATATGTCACATTGGTATATACTGCCAATAGTTCTTTATAATAGCATATTGAATTAGGTCAAATTTTCAATTAAAATTTCATTTAGAAACTTATTATAAAACATCTTCTCTTTCTTAGTTAAATCCCAATCCATTTTATATTATTGTCCCCATATTAAAGTCAAATTTTAGTTCAATGTAGTATAAACTTTGTATTATTTTCAAATATGCAAACAAATATCTTAATTTTCATTTATTTGAACTCCACTGATCTGGAAGTACTGATATATTACTCTCAAAAAAAGCACCATGCTGCCCTGTTCCTATTACCATCTATTGGAAAAAGCATATATTTATTTCAAGTGTTAATATCTTTAAATCTTGTAAGTTATTATTTAAACATCATATTGCCAGTCACCTGGTCACACTCTAAAATGGGCCAGTTCATTTCTCAAAATTTCCATCCACTTAATAATAATCTTGCTAGGAAAACCACATCTAATGTGTCTTTGGCAATTGTCCTGATGAATTGAAAGTGGTTATGAGGAAGGAAACAAACATAAAAATTAATTTCTAGCACTGTTTTTTACTCAGTTTAATACTATTATTCATTTCTCTGTTAAACTTCGAATTTTACTACGGTAATCCCTACCTGCTGTTGCCTATTTTTACGTGGAGTTCAGTTGCTCATTGCTTTCATTAAACCACATTCTGGGACAGGACTTAGTGTCTTTGCATCTTTTTCAACTTACTGTAAGAAGGAAAAGAGGACATCAGTATTTGAAAACATTTTTGATCCCTGTGCCACAGATTTAAAATAAACTTTAACTTTTACCTTGCTCCACGCTGTACCCCTCATCTCAGGCAAAAGCCTGCCTTCCAGAAGGAGCCAAGCGGTCTGATCTGGGTTTTAAATACCCTCCAAAATACTGGGATGCAGGAGGGAGGCTGTATAGTGCAGTGGGTTAAGGCTCTGAGCTGCAGATCTGGAAACCTGGGTTTGAATCCCACAGCCACTTAGATGCATACTGTGTGATCCTGAGCAAGTCATTTAACTTCCTTGTGCTCCCAGGTCACATCTGGAAACAAGCTTCAACTTAGTGTGCTACTCCTGGTTAAACAATTTTCCCTTTCCCTTTCCCAAAAGCTTGCATAATTGAATAATTAAATAACCTCCTTAATTACCCTGAATCCATCTATTTTCAAACTAGTACAGAGTAAAGACAAGTACATCACTTGCCCAGCCTTGTGGCTAAATGGTTAGAGTAATCACCTTCTTAGGCACACTGTCCTAGTCTAAAGTTTAATTCTCATTTCCAGTTTTTACCTAAATTATTTGTGCCCTGTATGAATTACTCTTTAAATATATTAATTCCTTGAAATTCGCTACATATTGATCTGTAACGATGATTTTAACATGTGTTTTAGTGTCCTAATAAATTAATTCTCCAAAGTGTCAGTTCTGCCCTGAAAAACCTTTATACTTGATGCATACTCATTATCTCCTTGTTTTGACCTAAGGGTTTAAATCCCACCACAACCACTGAAACCACTTATTATTTTACTTGTTGTTTTCTGTTAGTTTTGTAAATAAACCTAATCTCCCAAAATGTAAATATTAATTGCTAATAAACGTTTCAGCCTTTTTTGCACATATCAGTTTATATGTGATATGCGCTTTCATCTTTATTTATGTGAAAGGTGGGTTAAACTCCCACCAGGGCCACTACTAACACCTGTTGTTTTCACTTTGTTTATATCCACTTAATATTTATATTAACTAGTAAAATATTATATTACCAGAAATTTATGTTAATGATATGCTTGCAATTCCATTCATGTGTTATGTGGGTTAAACTCCCACCAGAACCACTTATTTTTGACTGCTTCATTCTTGTATTAACAAATTAAATGTGATCTTACGTTTCAGCCTTTTTGCACATATCAGTTTATATGTGATATGTGCTTTCATCTTTATTTATGTGAAAGGTGGGTTAAACTCACACCCCAAAACTTTCTCAAGTCCCCAAAATCTCAGTGATGCTGGTGCATGTCCTTCACGGTAAAAATATTTTGCCACTGATGACTTCTCGTCTCTCATCCTGATGTCACTTTTGTGTTCCCTGATTCTTGTTCTAAGTTCTCTTGTCGATATACTTGTCTTTACTCTATACTAGTTTGAAAATAGATGGATTCAGGGTAATTAAGGAGGTTATTTAATTATTCAATTAGTTAATTTTGCAAGCTTTTGAAGGGTATTTAAAACCCAGATCAGACTGCTTGGCTCCTTCCAGAAGGCAGGCTTTTGCCTGAGATGAGGGGTACAGCATGGAGCAAGGTAAACGTTAAAGTTTATTTTAAATCCATGGCACAGGGATCAAAACTGTTTTCAAATACTGATGTCCTCTTTTTCTTCTTATAGTAAGTTGAAAAAGATGCAAAGACACCAAGTTCTATCCCAGAATGTGGTTTAGTGAAAGCAATGAGCAACTGAGCTCCCTGTAAGAATAGGCAACAGCAGGTAGGGATTACCGTAGTAAAATTCAAAGTTTAACAGAGAAATGAATAATAGTATTAAACTGAGTAAAAACAGTGTTAGAATTTAATTTGTATGCTTGTTTCCTTCCTCATAGCCACTTTCAATTCATCAGGACAATTGCCAAAGACACATTAGATGTGGTTTTCC
This sequence comes from Neoceratodus forsteri, assembly GCA_016271365.2. Lineage (NCBI taxonomy): Eukaryota > Metazoa > Chordata > Ceratodontiformes > Ceratodontidae > Neoceratodus > Neoceratodus forsteri. The sequence goes on along the minus strand of JADMNL010000023.1, from coordinate 626,272,668 downwards.
TAGCAAGATTATTATTAAGTGGATGGAAATTTTGAGAAGTGAACTGGCCTATTTTAGAGTGTGACCAGGTGACTGGCAATATGATGTTTAAATAATAACTTACAAGATTTAAAGATATTAACACGTGAAATAAATATATGTTTTTTTTAATAGATGGTAATAGGAACAGGGCGGCATGGTGCTTGTTTTGAGAGTAATATATCAAGACTTCCAGATCAGTGGAGTTCAAATAAATGAAAATTAAGGTATTTTTTTGCATAGTTGAAAATAATACAAAGTGTGTACTACATTGAACTAAAATTTGACTTTAATATGGGGACAATATTATAAAATGGATTGGGATTTAACTAAGAAAGAGAAGATGTTTTATAATAAGTTTCAAAATGAAATTTTAATTGAAAATTCGACTTAATTCAATATATTATTAGAAAGAACTATTGGCAGTATATACCGATGTGACATATTAATGTAAAAGGAGCAGAAATTTAAAAACTGTGTATCTGAATGGATTTATTTGTTTCTAATTTAGTGTCAACACTGTTCATATACGATTGGCCTGAGGAAGTGACATTAAGCCACAAAACTGTTGCCTCATGTATATGGATGTGAAGAAAAAGAGTTTAATAAATATATGAGTTTTGATGGACTTTGGATTATATCTTACTTTTTTATAACATTTTTGAACATTGAAGCCTATAAGTAAGATTGTCCAGAATTACACTATATGTAAGGGCATCCTGTATCAACACTAGTAGCGATTCATATGAGAGCCAGGAGCCATCAATGGAGACTTGCAATTTTGCCGGGTAGAACATCTTGAAGGGGATGCCTGCCGCGATCAATTTATTGACAGCAGAATGGAAAGCCAAGTGTTTCTGGTGGGTTTCATAGGATAGGTCTTGTGAAATCCTTATCTTGGAGCCTTCCCACATGATTGATTGTAGCTCTCTAACTTTGGATAAGACAGGCTGTTTTTCCAAGTTCAAGTTTATTGCAGGAAAGACTCCGTTGAGCAAGCTCATTCACAAGCAGGTCCTGAAGCACATACACATACAGTTCACAATTACGTAGACAGGAGATATAAAATGTAGAACAACAAAGAAAAAAAAATATATAATACAAGAGGTATACACAATAGAAGTCCTTATGCTATATATGCAGTACATTCCAGCTTTAACCTTGCCCTAAATTATGCAACACATTTCAACTTAATAAGTAGAGGACCAGTTGGTACCTAGGAAGTTGACTTGGCATTGGGGGCCTAGTAACACCTACATATGTCTTTTAATTTAGAGATAGCTAGTGTTTTGTATGAGTTAATTGATACAATGCTGGTTAGCTTCAGCATGGCTTGTAGTTGGTTCCAAATGTTTAGGAGGGCATATGAGTCAGCTCTTTGGCCAGCTGTGGTACGTGTCCTGGGAACATCTAGTAGGATAAGGTCAGATTTCCTTAGGGAGTAGGCGCTATGCAAGATGTGTATGAGAGACGTTAAATAGACAGGCAGTTTGTGGAGTAGTAATTTGAGGGTCCAAATGCCAGCATGCAGGAGGCATCTGGTGGCAAGAAAGGTCCACCCAGCTGCTGCATAAAGATCACAGTGGTGGGTCCTGTATGCATTGTTAGTAATGAGGCGAAGAACACAGTGATAGAGTATGTCCAGTTTAGATAGGCTCAAGGTTGGGGAGGAGATAAAGATAATGTCTCCGTAGTCAAGCAAGGGAAGGAATGTTGCTTGGACAAGTCTTTTGCGGGTTGCGAGAGAAAAGAGGGTCCTATTTCTAAAGAAGAAACCCAAGCGTGCTTTAAACCTCTTTGCTAGATCCTCGATGTGGTCATTGAAGGAAAGCTTGTTGTCTATCCACGTACCTAGATATTTAAATTTAGGTATGACTTCCAAGGGTTCACCTAGGGAGGTAACTATGAAGTTTTTAGGTGGGGTGGGTAGGTAGGGCACCAGACAAGGCAAGTCTTGAGAAAATCATTGTCTTGGTTTTTTTGGCATTTAAGAGAAGCTTGGCATTGATAAGGATGCTTTCTAACTGGATAAAGTCAGCTTAGAGTGCTTCCTGACTTCGGATAAGAGACGAGTCTGAAGCGTACAAAACCGTGTCTTCCATAGAAAGTATGCTAGAGTTCTTTATGTGGAGTCAAGGGTTTTTGATGTACAGAGAAAAAGGATTGGTCCTAGGATGGAGTCTTGAGGGACTCCTCTGGCAATTGGAAGGGGGGGCAGATAGTAGGCCATCAGCTTTGACTTTTTGTATCCTTCCTGTGAGATAACTGTTAAACCATTGTAAGGTAAGTGGAGTGGCACCTATGTAGGCAAGACAGGTGATTAGGAGGTGATGGTCTACAGTGTTGAAGGCCTTACTGAGGTCTAGAAAGACTGCACCAGTAACCTTCTTGGTGTCCATAGCATGCATCCAATCATTTGAGACTTTAGCCAAGGCTGAGATGGTACTGTGCTTTGACCTGAAGCCAGATTGGGCCAGGTTTAGGAGTGAGTGTGCTTCGAGGTGATTTTTTAGTTGGTTGTATATAAGTTTTTCCAGCACTTTGGAGAGAACGGGCAAAATAGAGATAGGACGGTAGTTGTTTAAGTCACAAGGATCTCCTGATTTGAAGAGAGGAAGAATATGGGCAGATTTCCAGCAGGATGGAACAGTGGCTGTGGTAATAGAGATGTTGAAGATGTGAAGGATGGGGCCGTGAGCTGGGCATAGTCTAACCGCAAGAAAAATGATTCAAGGCCATTGTCCCCTGCACTTTTCTTGGCGTCAAGGCTAAGAATTATGTCTTCAACTTCTTTGTAGCTAAACAGGCACAACTGGAAGGGACGAGGTGGAGTAGCATGTGTAGTATCTGGGCTAGTGTTACTATTCACTCGGCTAGCGTATGGGGAGGAGTTGAATGCCAACCCAGCAGCTGCAATGTGAAGGTTAAGTTCTTCGAGGATTCGCAGTTTATTTTCAGCCATCCTGTCCTTGGCCAGAATCTTGGTGGGAAGGGAGGAAGCAGCAGGATGGCCTTCAATGGATCTCAGTGTCTTCCAGATTTTTTGGGAGCTCCCTTTGGCCTGCTCCAGAGTGGAGATGTCGAAGTTTTCTTTAGTAGCATGTATACTTTTAACACAGGCATTTCTGGCAGTTCTAAATGCCTGCCAGTCTGCCGGGTCCTTTGTGTGCCTGGCCCTAACCCATAGCTTGTCTTTATTGGTAAGTGCAGATTTGAGCTCTTGGATGAACCACGGATGCGAGATTTTCCACACCCTCATTTTAATAAGAGGAGCATGCTTGTTAATTTGGGTGGTGAGGTTGTCATTTAGGACAGAGACGGCGGCATCAGCAGATTTGGCAAGATATAGGTCTTGCCACCTGATCGTAGCTGGATCGGTTAGGAAATTTACTGAGTTGAATTTACGGAAAGAGCATTTGATTCTGAATTTAGTGTGCTGCTGGGTTTTAGATTGGAATCCTGTACATACAATGATACTGTGGTCGCTCGTGTCGTTATGGAAAACAACAGAATGTGAGATTTTATGGGGATGCGAAGTTAAGATGACATCTAAGAGTGAGCTGTTGGCAGAGTTAGAAGCATTGATTCTTGTGGGTTCAGTTACTATCTGTGAAAGACCCAGCTCATCACAGATGGCTTTTAGGGAGTGGGATTTAGCAGTGAGCCAATCTATATTGAAGTTCCCTAAGATTATTGTTTCTGTGTTAGCAGCCAAAGTTATGGATTTCAACACATTAAGAATTTCTGTGCCTCCTGACGGGGGTCTATAGCCACCAATGATTGTGATGCACTCTGAGGATGGAAAGTGAAGTTTAAGTGAGTCAATCTCATATTCCTTGGGCTTAGTATTACAGGAAATGCTGCTAACATCAAATTTTGATTTGGCATATACAACCATTCCCCCACCTCGAATCCCTATCAGCCCTAAAGAGCTTAAAGCCCGGTATAGTAATTTGCGGATCAGTGTTGGTCTTTTTTAGCCATGACTTGGTAATTGTAATCAGATCTCGGTCAGTGTGGGCTGCCCAAACTTGAAAATGATCAAGCTTTTTGAGCAGGCTTAGAATATTGACCATCATCAGTTTCATCCCAGGAGCAGTTGCAAACTCTGACGGAGAAGTGACTTGAGTTGGGGGACCTGGATTTACAGTAGTTCGACATTGCCTGAACAGAAAAGGAGAATTAGAAACATTTTCTTGAGGGCATTTATCAGGTAGAAGTGGACTCTTTTTGTATGGGTTCTTGTGTGGTGTTCAGTCATTAAGGTACGTCTACCCAGGGCATAGGAGATGTTGACATGGCAGTTCAAGGCTAGCAGGGGAAGTGCAGGGAAAGACATTGGCAAAGGGAGGAGGGCCAGAGGAGAGGGATGAGGATTAAATTGAAACCCGACAGATTAAGAGTAGGGAAGCAATATGAAGATGCAGCAGGAACTATGATTGTGGGTTCCCAGGCAGGGATGACTTCTGACTTAGCATGGATCAGTGCTTTATGAGTCCTAATTTTTGCCAGGATTAGAAGTAGAATGATAATGCAGGCCATACTGCCCATGATTGAGTACAGTGATTTGTGTAGAAAGACCAAGAATCCCTCTAGTGGCAGGTCTGTATAACCTGCTAATGGAAAATTCTGTTACACAGTTGAAATGTGCCTTTTCCATGAAGCTGAGAAATTTTAAGATGATTGGTCTGGGGGGGCACCTGGTTGTGGTCTCGGTCTAAGAGATCGATGCGCCCTTTCTATCTGATATGTGGGGTAAGTGGAGAGGGGCCCATGACTTTCTGCAGAAACTTCTGCATGAATACGATGGCATTAGGCCCTTCCTCAGCCTCCAGTATCCCCATTATGAGGATGTTATTTCTTCTACTTCTCCCTTCCAAATCTTCAGTTTTTAATTGTAGTTTATGGATCTGTTGGCGGAGCTGCACAATTTCTGGGTCCACTTTCTCTCTCCATGTTTCCAGGGATGAGGAGCGGGCCTTAGAGTCACCTACTCTACTGGTTAGATTATTCAGGTCCCCTCTGATAGTTTTCAGCTCTGTAGCAATGTCTGATAAAGTTTCTCTAAATGGCATGAGTTCCTGAAGAAAATGATCCTCAGTAAGGGGGATCGCTGGTGGAGTTATAGATCCCATTTTGCTAGCCACCGTTCCTTGAGCTCTTGGCTTCTTAGCCATTTTCTCTGGGGTGGAAGAAGGCATATGTTTCATCGGGGCCTGCCTCATATCAGCGTACATTGCGGTGATTAAAGCCAATTACGATGTGTTTATTTGAGTGATATCGATCGCTGAAGGCAGGAAGTCTCTGGAGAAGAAGTTATTTGTAGAAATTTCTACATATTTAAGGTTTTACTGGTGGTTGTAGAAGGTGAAAGGCAGGAGCTCCAGACTAGTTCTGCTGCTAGGTTGCCTGCATCATGTGACTCCCCCTCCCACATCTTGTTATCCCTGCACATTTCTAAATGTCATTGTTCACTGGCTCCTGCATGGTTACGGTGGAGGGTCCTCTAAAAAATATGTCTTAAAACTCAATATCTGATTCTGAAGTTGCAGTTCTACAGTTGAGGGTACTGTTTTATGTATTGCAGCAACAGCAGCAGCCAGGATGCAATACCAAATGCATTTGACCTGGTCAGTCACCCACTTCTTGCTAAAATACTATCCCTAGGCTTTTCCTCTAATGTTATTTCCTGATTTAATAGCTATTTCAATGTCCTGCACAGCCAGTATAATGTTATGCTTCTGCAACTGTGTTAGTTTGGTTTTGGCCATTCACACTCTCTATTCCAGAGGAATGACCACCCTGTAGGGGTACGAAAGGCAAGGAACCCTCGGAAAGGGTATTACCCCTAGAGGTGCTACAGGACGATTCCTATGGCTAAAGGTACCTTAGAAATCCCCCTAAGGAGAGAGTGCTGTTGCTGGAGGAGGAGGGGAAGGGAGGATGGTAGGGCAAAGAAAAAGTGCTTCACAATGAGGTTGAGAGGAACTGCTTATATAGCTCAGGAAGTGGGAGTAGCTGGCTGCTTGGCCATCGAACTCCAGGCATAGCCTTTCCAATTCAATGTCCTGCACAGCCAGTATAGTGTTATGCTTGTCCAACTGTGTTAGTTTGGTTTTGGCCATTCACACTCTCTATTCCAGAGGAATTACCACCCTGTAGGGGTATGAAAGGCAAGGAACCATCGGAGAGGGTTCCACCCCTAGAGGTGCCACAGGATGATTCCCATGGCTAAAGGTACCTTAGGAATCCCCAAAAGAAATGTAGTACAATCATATCCCAATGAAGGAGGTGACACGAAGCTTATGAGCAAGTAGTAACTGTGACATAGGAGCAGTAACTGTAACATAGTAGTAGAGAAGCATAGGCAGTTTGATAATGCAATGAGATGCTCAGTGTGATAATGTAACAAAATGCCCAGGATTGCGTAGCATGATACTGCTGGTTTGCATTGAGAATGAGGGGATCCTCTAAGGAGAGAGGGAATGGCAGGACATCCTCCACCTCCATCCAACAGCAGAACCTACCTAAAGAAACTAGGGGACACTACTACGTTAAAAGTTATGACCTGAGGCAATGAGGAGGAAAAAAAAACTATGAGGAGGAAATCTCTGGGATCCAAGGCCTCAGTCCTTCCCTCCAGGCTTGGGATAGTTTATTTAGTGATGGCTCTGCAGCTGCAATTTGGAAAACCCAATTAAAAGGAGGTGGAAAATATTCCAATTTGGAGGAAGGCTCTCACTCAAACCCTCTAGTGGGAATGCCATGGAAGGTTGCTAGAAAACTGTGCAACAGTATGTGCAACCAAGGCGGAGAAGGAGAGCAATGACTGCTGAGGCACTCACCAGGCCTACCCACCCTAAACGCAAACCAGGTGAACCAGAGGCAGTCATAGGAAGAATGCGGTGAAGGTGCCTTGTTAGGGAAACCACTAAAGTCAATGCCTAACCATTGTAGTGGAACACTAGTGCCAAAGGAGATCGTCGTAACCACCCTTCACTGCTAGTCTTAAATTCTATACCAGGTACTGCTTATGTAGCTCAGAAAATGGGAGTGGCTGGTTGCTTGGCCATCAAACTCCAGGCATAGCATTTTCAATTGTTTGATAGGAAACTAGGGGTTGAATTTAATGCTGCTGTATCTAGTCTCTTCACCATATACACTGGTGTCCCCAGGGTTTTATCCTTGGGCATTTACTTTTTACTCCCTTCATTAATGACATCTCAGAAACTTCCTGTGCTTCTGCATCCCTGCTTTATACAGATGATCTGGTACTCTATCATAGCACAAATGTTGTCGCTGACCTAAATACCACTCTCACTTCTGATTTTCTCCTTATCCAAAGAAGACTCACTGAAAACAATCTAGTTCTAACTGCTAGTAAAACACAGTCCATGTTGTTTGGGTCAGCCAGCTGATTAAGGAAATGCAATGGGAAGCTGTCTATTCTGAGTGTTGATGATTCCCCTCTAAATCTGGTTAGCTCATTCAAATATCTTGGATTCATGCTTGACCCTTCGCTAGACTATGACCTTCACATTTCTACCACAAGCCGATCTGTACATTCTAAACTCGGTGTTGCTTATAGAACAAGCTATGCTTTAACCCCCTCTGCCAGAACTACCATAGTGCAGGATGTTCTTCTCCTTGCTCACTCCTACGGCACTGTGACTGATGCTAGAGCTGCGAAAACCTACCTTCTTAAATGGGACACCACCTATAATAGTATTTGCCGCTATGCTCTTGCATCTCCCCACCTCACCCGCCACTGCTAACTTTATAGTGACCTAAATTAGCCTTCCCCTTCTGCCCAACAATATCTATCTTTTGGCTGCCTTATAGATGGTATTATTCCTTCTGGTGTTCCCCCTTCACTTGCTAATATGCTGACTCTAGTAAACCCGTGTTATAACCTTCGATCTGGGGATCAAACCCTTCTAAGTGTGCTGAGATGTAAAAAGCTAATGTGGACCTGTGCCTTTTCACATGCAGCACTCCAATTCTGGAACTCTCTACCGGTAGCTTTCCAACTCATGATAACATCAAAAGAATGCTACGTACTCACCTGATGACAACCGACTCTTGTACTGTACTTGATTCCAACCTCCTTGACTTCCCTCTACTTCCACACTCTGCCTCTACTCTCTTCTCTCCTTTCTCCTCATAACCCAAGTTACTTAACTGTACAGCAGCTGTCTCCCTTCACTTAGAATTCTGGTTACTCCTCTCCTGAGCTTCACTGTGCTTTTTCCCATTTTTTTTTCTCTTCAGACCCTGTCTATATCTGCTTCTCTTTCTCACACTGTAGTCTGCTCCAAATAACTCCTGTATTTCCTTTTCTGCTATTACCCAAGCACCTAGGTAGTTCACCCATATAGGTGTGCTACTCTACCTCATTTGGTTCTTTATATATTTTTTTCTGCATAAATAATTTGGTATATCTTGTTATTATCTGCTACCTATATTTAACTTGTATTATCTCTTATTTATCTTTTGACAAATGTAATAACTTTGTACTTCTGTGTCCTGTACCATATTGTATTGTATTTTGACTGTTTCTCATTTATAATCTCCCTGGTTGTGCCTGAAAATAGGCATTTCTACGTCTAGTGCACTTACTCAGTCATCAAAAATAACTAAATAAAAGCAGCAATGCTACAGTATATCACAACATGCTGCAGTGTACTGTAGGGAAAAGTGTAATTAAATGGCAATTAAGCCCCTTGTTACTGCAGCATTTTGTGACATATAATATAATTTACTGCAAGTGACCACGTTGCATCATGGCTGGCTCAGCTGTACTTGTTTGAATTGACCTAGGAGTGGAAACACTGTGCTTTTTTGCATTGCTTCTTTGCCAATTGAAGATCCTATTGTTTTGTAAACAAGAGCACCTCATAACTCTTGTAAACATTTTCTGCTTTGCAGCTTTAATTTTCTGATGTTGACTGTTGATATCTTGAAGATACTATGACCAAATATAGCACTACTTCGCTTTATACGATCTACTTAATCTTTGCATTTTTTATCTGTATTTTTGTTCTGTCTCTGAATCATGATGTAACTGTCTGTATGTGCCACCTAGATGGCCCAGGTTATACCTGTAAATGGTCCCTGAACAAGTGAACATACCCAGACAACAAATACATGAATAAAATAAATAAAAATGTTAATATGTACAGCTTCCTGTAGTGTTTGGTAACGAGGATCATGAACAACAGTTGCCACTGCAATTTCCTTTTATTTCAGGGTTGTTAGAGCTTGCGCCAGTATCTCAAAACCATCCTCAAGAATGCACTCTGTCAGTTTTAGTGAAGCAGATTGCAAGCTCTTTCTTCTACTTGTTTATAAATATTTCTCTATCCTTCCCATAGGTATGCTACTTAATGGGAAGGTCCCCTCAGCCTTTTATTCTGGTTACCTTTGTAGTTTATAGGAATGAACAATAACTGTGTAAGGGGGTCCTTATGCCGTTCAGGCAAGAAGGTGGGGTGGAGCAACAAAGGGGAAACATCAAAACTGCCATCACAGAGGCAACAAGTCTTTGTGTGAAGCAAATAAACAAATCAAAACAAAAGAAAAAAACACTATGGTTCTCAAAAGAAGTGGCGGGGAAGGCAAGGGGAAAAAAGATAGCATTCAGGAAGTTTAAGGAAACACAGAAGGAGCTGGACAGAGAACGCTACCAGTTAAAGCAGAAAGAAGCAGGTAAGGCAGTCAGAATAGCAAAGGCCCAAACCGAGGAAAAGATAGCCAACTCTGTTAAGAAGGGGGATAAAACCTTTTATAGGTACATTACGGAGCAAAGAAAGACTAAGGCAGAGATACTGAGGCTGAACAAAGAGGAAGGTGGTTGGGCAGAGAGCAACAGTGAAAAAGCAGGGATACTGAGCGAATACTTCGGCTCAGTATTCACAGTGGAAAAGCAGGGAGAAAAACCTAATCAGGTCAATAGAAGCACTCTGGATAGGGAGGTTGACATTAGTCCTTTCACAGAAGAAAGTGTTCTGAAAGAACTCTTAAAACTGAAGGTGGATAAAGCAATGGGGCCTGATGGGATTCATCCCAGGATTTTAAAAGAACTAAGGGAAGAACTAGTAACACCACTGACTACTCTTTTTAATAAATCATGGGAGGATGGGATGGTATCTGAGGACTGGAGTAGGGTGGTTGTGATTCCTCTTCACAAAAGTGGATGGAGGACAGAGGCAGGAAACTACATACCTGTCAGTTTGACCTCAGTGGTAGGGAAAATGATGGAATCACTTCTGAAGGAAAGAATTGTTGAGTACCTAGAGGTCAGTGGGGCACTGGACCCAAGGCAGCATGGATTTACAGTGGGAAGGTCATGTCAGACAAATCTAATTGATTTCTTTGACTGGGTGACCAAAGCAGTAGACCAGGGAGGGGCTGTGGACATGGCCTACCTAGACTTTAGTCAAGGCATTTGACACAGTCCCAAAAAAGATTAATAAACACATTAGCCAGCCTGGGAGTGGGTCCTAGGGTGGTAGCCTGGGTAAAACACTAGTTGGACAACAGGACACAGCGGGTAATAGTAAATGGAGTCCACAGTGAAGAAAGGAGGGTTACTAGTGGGGTACTGCAGGGTTCAGTACTAGGTCCAGTCCTTTTTAATGTCTTTACAAGTGACATTGCACAGGGACTGGAAGGGAAATTATGTCTCTTTGCAGATGACACAAAGATCTGCAACAGGGTTGATACACAAGGTGGGGTGGAAAGGATAAAAAGGGACTTGGCAAGATTGGAGGAATGGTCAAATGTATGGCAGCTTAGATTCAATACAAAGAAATGCAAAGTAATGTACCTGGGAAACAAAAACCCAGGAAGAGTACACAATGGGGGTGAGATACTGACAACAACAAAATGGAAAGGGACCTGGGGGTAGTCATATCAGACAACCTAAAGGGGGCCAGCAATGTGAGAAGGCAGTAAGAAGTGCTGGAGTTATACTGGGATGTATAGGGAGAGGCATTACCAGTAGAAAACAGGAAGTTGTTGGCCCTCTGTACAGACAGTTGGTAAGACCACATCTGGAGTACTGTGTATAGTTCTGAGACTCCATCTCCAAAGACATAGACAGGATGGAGGCTGTCCAGAGGAGGGCACCAAAATGATGCAGGGTCTGCATCAGAGACATATGAAGAAAGACTAAGGAACTAAAGATGTATAGCCTCGAGGAAAGGAGTGAGAGGGACATGATAGAAACTTTCAAATACCTCAAGGGAATCAACAAAGTCCAAGAGGTAGCATCTTTCAAAAAGAGATGTGCAAAAACAAAGGGGCACAATTTAAAGATAGAGGGGACAGCTCAGAGGTAATGTGAAGAAATTTCTTCACAGAGAGACTATGGATACATGGAACAGCCTTCCTGAGAAGAAGGAAGTCAAAGACAGTGGGGGAATTCAAGAATGCATGGGACAGACATAAGGCAATTCTAGTGGGGGGTAGGAGGAAATAGGCTGTTGGTTAACTAGGATCTGTAGCTTATCCGTTAGGTAGGGAAATGGGCAGACTAGGTGGGCCAAGCAGTCCTTATCTGCTGTCAAATTCTATGTTTTTATGTTTCTATGTGTGCACCCTGGCGCACCCTCACTCACTGACCTACCTTTGGGTCAGCCTGGGTTCTTTTGGGTGCAATATACAAATAGAAAGCAGAACAGATTTTGGTGCCCCACCTGAGGCAGGGGTATATAAAGGCTACCCAATGTGGACCCAACCTTCCCCCAGGAACAATTTGTATTTTCCCCTCCCACACACAGGTACAATTTTCCCCACACAGTAGCAATACACGCAAAGCACTAACCGTAAATTCCAATTGTAAAATAATCTAACCTCTGATTCATTATAGCGAAGGGGTGAAGGGGAAGCAAAAACACTGAACAAATAATTTTGATTTCAACAATTTTCCCCACACAGTCCCCGTACCACCCGTACAGGTGTACCCAACTTTCCTCCATGACTGTAAGATGTTACTGCTGTCTGTTGCAGTGGGTACCTCACTTGGTTGCTGATGGCCACCCAGATGATGCAAGGTTGAAGACAATTAGGGGATACTGTGGGAACAAGTCTTTTGAACTTGAACAGGCAGAACTTGGTAAGGGGACCCAAATTTTGGTTCAAACAAATGAACAAGTAATTTTTCAATCTTCTGCCTGGGCCTATCCTGCAGATTGACAAAGTCCTGCCCAGGACTTCACCCCCTTTTTTATATCTAGCTAATCTAACTAACTAACTTTTGGAAAGAACTCCTCAGGGCTGCAGCCCAGAGGTACTCAAGTTTGTTGACAGTCTCTGGGGGTGCTGAGGAGGGACTCATATTAGCAGTACCACTCTATAATCAGTAGACAGTATCTCAGGGAACGACGGCTGCAGGCTGGAGATTCTAAACAGGTGCTATATTCTTCACCCAGGACAGACCTTTCTCATCTTTGCCCCTCGGGCCTTTAGTCACCTTCACCTATTGCAGGCCATATGATGACTTTCCCCCAACAGTCTTTTGTTGTCTTCACTGCAAGGGCTTTTCGTCAGTCTGGGGTGTCTTGGCAGGCTGAAGATACCCATGATGTTCAGTTGAATGTACAAATTATGCAGGGACTTAAACACAGCAGGGCTTCTAACAGTCTCTGATCCAGCCCTAATAACTTTTCCTCTTGGCTGGGAAACAGTTTAAAAAGTACAAACACTTCCAAGGCTAGGAAATCAGTTCAAACAGTCCCACTATTTTACAAGCTTGAAACATGAATAACAGCAGTTCACTGTAATTCCCACTAGGAAAAACACAGTTGAGAAGTCCTGAACTGATTCCGTGCAGGGATGCAGGGTAGTAGACACTCTGTCTTAAGCTTCTTTGTGATTCAGTGGGCCTTCTATACACAGGCTCACCATCTGACTTGTGCAGCCATACAAACACAGTCTCCTCCCCTCCACTCTCGGCTGGACTCCTTCCAGAATCCCGGGCACAGCTCTTTATATAGCAGACCTTTTTTCCCCACCCTATTGACTAGTATTTTTCCAGGCAAGGTGTCCTTTGAACCCATACCAGCAGCCTCGGAAGCAGGGAGAACTACAGGAGGCTGCCATCTTTGTTTATACTATGCTGTCTTCCTTTTGCAGCTTCCCATGTTATTTATAAACCCATCCAGGAGCTATTTCCTGTAAACCCTGACCGCGTTTGATTAGAAGTGCCCAGGAAATCACTGATTTGGTTTGGGGATAACCCTGTTTGACTGTCGATGTTCCCAAAACAAGAAGCGCCTATTTCACACCTTTAAATGACCATGGGTACACATGCGTACCTCACTGATTCTGTTACTGGTCCCTCTGCTACTAGGGGACCTGAAAACCATCCCCCTATGGCCGGAGGCATTCTTTGCTTATTTCCTGGATCAGCTGCATGCCCTGGAGCTGGGACACATTTTACATTATGTCCGCATGGCCCAACACATATAAGAGAGCTGCGACTCCTTTAAGAACTTCAGTTGCACATGTGCAGATGTCTGCATGTGCAGCCATTTTTGTTTACCTCCTGGTCAGGCTCCCACTGCTCTCAGACTAAGAAGGGGTCTTTCTCAGCCCTCAGAGGTGCAAGACTCCATGGATCTCGTCTCTGCTACCAACCTGGGGCTGAGGCGAAGAAAAACCCCATTGGCAACCACCGTGGAAACACAGGAGTCCTCTGGTCTTGATTGTACTGTCCAGGGGACTGGAGGCAGACACAGCAGCTATGGAGGACATTGGGGGCCATAGCCCCAACAGGTAAGCCCCAGAAAGGGTGGCTTACAATTGCCTCTATTGCACTCTCCTAATTTCATCAGGATTTAAATGTAAAGAAAGGTACTTAAGTATGGTGTGAAAACCTGCTTGACTCCACTGCAAAGATCATGACCCAGCTCATGTAAGGCATCCTGGAATTTTGTGATGTTTTAGTGCTAAAGCCTGCAGTAGTTATACTGTATTAATTAGCATTGTTGCTGCTCTCTGCAGTTCCTATGTTCTTTTTTTTTATAGTCTTTATTTTAAAAACAGTGTCACATCAAACATCAGTATTACAACATCCATACAGAATATCATGGCAGCAATTAATTGAATTACAGACTTCCAGGTATAGAACATTGTTGCATCACAGCTTCAACATATAGGATGTGGCTCTACAGCTATCTTCTTCGACATATATCGTTAAGTATTTACCTGTAATATAAACCCTATTTAAATTACTTAATGTTTATAATAATTATTAATGATACCAATAAAGAGAAGAGGTCCAGACTGTCCATCCTCATCCAACATCAGGTGTACCCTCATAAAAATATAATGTGGAGAGTCCTCAGTAAATGACTATAAGCCTCATTGTTATGGGACAAAACATCATTGATTACGGGCTAATAATCTACAGCTCCGCCTCTGCCTCTGCCCACTGCAGAATTGCGGTTGCACTTAACAAAGCATGCAGGCTTCTAATGGGGGTTGACTGACTTACTCACACATGTGATCTGTACATTCCGGCAGAACGACTTCCTCTCATTAGTTGGATCCAGTACCAAACCTGCCTTTTAGCCAAAAAAGTCCTCCTCGGGATCATGCCCCCAGGCATTGAAAAGCTCTTCATAGACCACCACTGCACCCAGCAAACTAGAAGTTCACAACAGAAAACCTTCCTTGTCCCCAGATGCCGGACTACAATGGAACAGAGGGCTTTTGCTCGCGGAGCTCCATAGTGGTACAATACACTCAACAAAGAAACTCTTACTGCTGCTGCACTTGGCCCATTTAAAAGACAACGCCAGTTTCATCTTAGCTCAACTAATCATTGTGACTGCTTCACCTAATCTGGGGCCCCACGCTCACTGCACTCTGCTTTAGACAGGTCAGCTACACCCCTTGCCATGCCCTCCCTCTCCTGCCTCCCCCTGCACACCCCTCCCCCCACTCCCCTGCCTCACCCCCCCTCCTGGCACTTACTGGCAATTATCCCTCCCTCCCTCCTTGTGTGCTCTTACCATCACCCTTACCCTTCGACAATGGCCTCCTGGCCTGCACACCCCAGCCTCCCTATCCTTTCACCAGTAACACTTATCTATAAGTTTATTTCTAAGTTTGCCCTTGGATGTCATGTCTCTCTACCTAACATTCAATGCATTTTTGAGGTACTGTAATTAACTATGCCTCAGCCTCTTGCTTCTTTGTACTATGTAACTTTTTTAATCCTTTCGACCTTTGTATGTATGTTTACATTCCATTTCCTCAATATGGAACCTTCGTAAACAAGCAGTTCCTGCTCAAAGGTATTTGTAATCCTGGATTTCAATAAAATAAATAAAAAAAATAAAATAAAATAAAACTAGAATCCTCTTGGGAGGCACAAAGCACCCACTGGCATCATTTAAGTTTGAATTGCGTATCTTGATTCTCCACTGTAGCTGTAATCTGCTCCATTTTGTTTATCTTATTGACTGTATTATGCCATATTTCAATAATAGGAGTACATCACTTGTGCTAAAGATGAGGGATGGCCTTTTTTGCTGCCAAAATATATAAGTGGAGCAGTAAACTAGAGGATTTTTGAAGGCCATGTGGAGAGATAGCTTGTAAAACCAATACCGGTGTCAAGGGGCCATTAAAGTCTAAAACTTGAATTATCCTATCTCTGATTTAAGAGCAGAAAGGAGTTATATGAGGACATGACTAGAAGGGGAAAGGATCAGATCAGTTCCAGTACAGTAGCTTCTTGCTGCTTTTACATTGTTTATTGTGGATTTTACTTGGTAGAAGGTTATTTCTTTTCTTTCTTACTACTTTTAAGGGTCTAGCAGGGTATTGTTTTTGGGCTGTTGGAATTTTGAAACCTATTTTGGTGGCTATAAGTGGGCTGATTTGTTTGATGTTTCACTGTGTAGCAGGCTGCATTAGTAGAGGCTTATTTCTTTTGATTTAATACTTATTTGGTGTGATTTTATTGAAGCTGTTTCTTTGACTTGGAGACCTATCTTTTAACTTCAGACCTATTTTGATGAGTTGTTGGTGAGGCTGTTTGAATTGGAGACATGTTTCTTTTGGTAGCAAACCTATTTTTTGTGCTTTGAGTGGAATTGTGATTGCATTTTGCTGGCTTCACTAGCTGCAAAGTTTAGTGCATGGTGGGGGAAGGGTGCTAATGGTCTGGCCAGATCTTACTCAGCTAACTAACTGGAGGTGGAGCTAAATCAGGTTTGTGGTGTCAGTTGCTCTTGGCTTCTCAGAAGAAACCAGAAGGGGAAGGGGAAAGGATCAGATCAGTTCCAGTACAGTAGCTTCTTCTTGCTGCTTTTACATTGTTTCCTGTAGATTTTACTTGGTAGAAGGTTATTTATTTTCTTTCTTACTTCTTCTAAGGGGCTAACAGGGTATTGTTATGGGGCTGTTGGAATTTTGAAACTTATTTTGGTGGCTATAAGTGGGCTGATTTGTTTGACGTTTCACTGTGTAGCAGGCTATATTTGTGGAGGCCTATTTCTTCTGATTTAATACCTATTTGGTGTGATTTTATTGGGGCTGTTTCTTTGACTTGGCGACCTATATATTTTAATTTAAAGCCTATTTTGATGTGTTGTTGGTGAGGCTGTTTGAATTGGAGACCTGTTTCTTTTGGTAGCAAACCTATTTTTTGTGCTTTGAGTGGAATTGTGATTGCTTTTTGCTGGCTTCACTAGCTGCAAAGTTTAGTGCATGGTGGGGGAAGGGTGCTAATAGTCTAGCCAGATCTCACTCGGCTAACTAACTGGAGGTGGAGCTAAATCAGGTTTGTGGTGTCAGTTGCTCTTGGCTTCTCAGAAGTAACCAGAAGAGGAAGGGGAAAGGATCAGATCAGTTCCAGTACAGTAGCTTCTTCTTGCTGCTTTTACATTGTTTCCTGTGGATTTTACTTGGTAGAAGGTTATTTATTTTCTTTCTTACTACTTCTAAAGGGCTAGCAGGGTATTGTTTTGGGGCTGTTGGAATTTTAAAACCTATTTTGGTGGCTATAAGTGGGCAGATTTGTTTGATATTTCACTGTGTAGCAGGCTGCGTTTGTGGAGGCCTATTTCTTCTTATTTAATACCTATTTGGTGTGATTTTATTGGGGCTGTTTCTTTGAATTGGAGACCTATATCTTTTAATTTCAAGCCTATTTTGATGTGTTGTTGATGAGGCTGTTTGAATTGGAGACCTGTTTCTTTTAGTAGCAAACCTATTTTTTGTGCTTTAAGTGGAATTGTGATTGCTTTTTGCTGGTTTCACTAGTTGCAAAGTTTAGTGCATAGTAAGGGAAGAGTGCTAATGGTCTGACCAGGATTGTTTCTGGAAGGCATGGGCTGGTCTCACCCTTCCTGCCCCTCACCCCACCTGCCTCAGGTCTGTGATTTCCTTTATACCAGGGGTTCTGACATCACTTCCACAAACAGAAAAAGGACATGCACTTGTCATAGCAGAAGCAGATATCCAGGAAAGGAAGATCAGTGAGAGAAGAGGTGACTACTATCTTGGTAGAAGGGAAGTAACTGCAGATCAAGGAGCTTTCATTGTTACTTCTTTGCATTGCTATTGGCATTGTGGAAAGGAGGAGTAGAAGTTTGAAGAAGGTTGTGCAATAGTTACATAAAGTCTCTTTTTGGGTGTGGACAGGAAGGCTAGAAATGTAAAAAGCAGTTGCTCAATCTATCTAGATGTGTATGACAGAGGGGGTAAGGGAAATTAAGAAAAGGAGAAGAATGTTTTGCATTGATAGAGGGGGAGAGGGGAGTCTTGGGGGAGTGTTTGGTATCCTTCATCTGGAAGGGTGGGGGGTTGCTGGTGGGCATTGAGACAAATGGGTAGAGTGGTAGACTGCAATAACTGTAGTGCACCAATCTTTCTAAAAATTGCCTGGAGGGTGGGGGATGTTTAGTGTGCAACCACATAGAGAAACTTAGAAAGGAGATTGAGGGTCTGCAGGAGGAACTAAGACAGGCAAGGCAGACTGGAGGTGGGTTTAGCCCAACACTGGAGGGAGGAGAGGAGATGAGGGAGGGCAATTTGAGCCAACAATGGTGAGGAGAGGGTCAGAAGAAGGGAAGTGGAGACAAAGGGACCCAGGCCAGGAAGAAAAATTGCCGGGGAAACCAGATCAGGAGACAAAATACAAATAGAAGAAGGAAACAGGGACTTGTGAGGGGAGGAGAAGAAGTGGCAACAGTCATGGAGTGGAAAGGAGGGAACTGGTTACTATGAAGAGAGAGGAAGAGGACATTTGTGAAGGGTCTTCAGAAAATAGTTTTGCACTGCTAGGGGGGAAGAAGGAGGAGGGAGGTGATGCAATTGTAGGAGTAATTGATAAATGTCTGGACCAAACTGGAGTGGGGGAAGTTCTGTTGGGAGAATTGCAACAGGGGCAAAAGGGGGAAATAATGTGCAGAAGGAAGAAGAGGAGCCAGGAATGAGAGATGGAGATGAATGGAAGAAAGCAGGGAGTAAGACGGGTGGAATCTTAGTGCTGGGGGACTCAGTACTAAGAGTAGTCAGGTGGAGTAGCAAGGGGGAGAGGCATAGTCGCATTTGGGTGGAGGCCATGCCAGGAATGACAGCAGAAAGGGTGGGACAATCTGTTCTGAAATATGCTAGAAGTGGTGGGGACAAGCCTCATTTAATTATACATCTTGGGATGAATGAATGGCTGACAAGACAGTAGATATAGTCCAGAGGAGGTTTGAGGAACTAGGACAATTATGTGGGGAGGCAGGAAGATCAGTAACTTTTTCAGAGATACTTCCAGTGCCCAAGGCAAGTACAACAAGAAAGCTGAGCATAGAGGAATTTAATGGATGGTTTAGAACCTGGTGCCATGCTAAAGGGTATGGGCTTTTGGGGGGTGGGGAGGGACCTGGGAGGACAGTAGTCTCTATGACAAGGACAGACTACACTTTAGGGAGGAGGGAAAGAAAATGTTGAAACAGGATGGAGAAGTACATAGAGGAAGTTGGGAATTTAAACTGGGAGCGGGGTGTGGCAAGTGGGCAAGAGACACGCAGAGACCACAGGTTGGAAAACCATATGAGTTTACCCCTCATAACAATGACAAAGGACAAATGGCAAGTACTATTGGTGATGCTAGTAAAGGAGGGCAGAATGGGAGGGGGGAAGGGTGGAAGGTGTTTACCCTTAATGCTAGGAGCCTTCGGTGGAATACTGCCGAGTTACAGGTGCTCATGGCAGAGGGAGAGGTGGACATTGCAGCCATCACTGAAACATGGGCCACCCAATACAATGAATGAGACCTGTCTGTACCAGGGTACAGGTTATTTTGTAGGGACAGGGTGATTGGGAAAGGAGGGGGGGTGGCACTATATGTGAAGGAAGGAGTGAAGTGTGTAAGGGAGGAAGGGGAGAAGGGTATTACGGAGTCACTTTGGATGCAAATCCAGGATTCCAAGAACAGGATTCTCTGAATGGGAGTGGTGTACAGGCCACCCTCTCAGATAGAGGAGTTAGACAGGGAACTAGCAGGACAGATCAGGAGGACCTGTGATAAGGGTAGTTGGTGACTGTGGGGGACTTCAACATGCCAGGAGTGGACTGGAGTATCCCAACAACCAAGAATAGAAGGGAGCAGGTACTGCTGGATGCCTTCCAGGACAGCTTCCTGCTGCAAGTAGTCAGTGAACCAACCAGGTTAGGGAATACCCTTGACCTTGTGCTGGCAAATGGGGAGTTTGTGAGAGAACTTAGGGTAGAAGAACTGATGTCAGGGAGTGACCACCACTCTGTGTGGCTCACATTGGACATAGGCAAAGAAGGAGTGGAATCTGGCACAAGAGTGCTGGACTTCAGGATGGCCAAATTTGGAGGGATGGGGGAAGTGGTAAAGGAGTATCTGGCCAGAATTCAACCTAGTATGGGCACTGACCAGAGGTGGGAGCTCGTAAAGCTGGGGATAGTGGAGGCAACCAAAACCTGCTGCAAGGCCCAGAGCAAGAAGGCTAGGGCTAAGAAACTGAGCTGGTTGAGCAAGGAGGTCATGGAAAAGATAAGGAGGAAAAGAGCTGCTTTTAGGAGGTACAAGAAAACTGGGAGGGGGGAGGACAGGGAGAAGTACCTGATGGAATCGAAGGAGGTGACACGGGCAGTAAGGGGACCCAAGGCATCTATGGAGCTCAGGCTAGCACAAGACATTAAGAAGGGGGAGAAGGACTTCTTTAGGTACATCAGGGAGAAAAGGAGCTGTAAGGACCACATAGTAAGGATTAGGCAGGAGGTGGGTTGGGTGGAAGCAGGGTGCGATAAGGCAGAAGCGCTAAATGATTACTTCTGCTTGGTATTTACTAAGGAGAAGACAAGGGTGATACCCAAGGGGGGAGGAACAGAAGAAACGGGGGGAGGGTTGACAGATGGGGGAAATCATGGAGGGCAGAGTTCTGGAGGGTTTGAAGACACTGAGGGTTGACAAGGCAGCAGGCCCAGCATCCACCCCAGGGTACTGAAGGAGCTGACAGATGGCCTTGTGGGACCTGTGGCAGACCTATTTAATGCCTCACTACACTCAGGGTGTGTACCTCAGGACTGGAGGTGGCTCATGTGGTGCCCCTCCACAAGAGTGGCCCCAAGGATGAACCAGGGAACTACAGACCGGTGAGCCTCACATCCATCATGGGTAAGCTGATGGAGACTATCCTGAAGGAGAGGCTGGTGGCCCTCCTAGAGGCCAAAGGACTACAGGACAGCAGACAGCATGGCTTCATACATGGCAGATCCTGCCAAACCAACCTGGTGGAGTTCTATGACTGGGTAACTAGGCCAGTAAGGCATTCGACTTGCTGCCACATGGGAGGCTGGGAAGTAAGTTAGAAGGCACAGGGTGGGTGCAAAGCTGGTGAGATGGACAGGGAACTGGCTTCAGGGAAGGCAACAGAGGGTGGTGGTGGGTAGGGAGCTATCACACTCAAGGGTAGTGATGAGTGGTGTTCCACAGGGCTCAGTGTTGGGACCAGTGTTGTTTGGGATATTCATTGCAGATATATCATTGGACATCAAGAACAAGATCAGTCTGTTTGCTGAGGATGACAAGATGGGAACAGTGGTGGACAACCTAGGGGGATGGCAGGGGTTGCAGGAGGATCTGGCAATGCTTGAAACCTGGTCAGACACCTGGAAACTGGGGTTTAATGCCAAAAAGTGCAAGGTACTGCATTTTGGGGTGAAGAACCCAAGGAGGAGTTACTAGCTGGGGGGAGCGCAGCTAGCCCAGACAGAGGAGGAGAAGGATCTGGGGGTGCTCATTACAGGGTCAATGAACAACTTGGCACAATGTAGGAAGGCAGCTGCAAGGCCAACAAAATGCTGGGTTGCATTGCAAGGGGTATATCCTCGAGGAGGGAGGAGGTGATTCTGTCACTGTATAGGTCATTAGTTAGACCACACTTGGAGTACTGCATGCAGTACTGGCACACGTATCTGAAGATGAACATTGTTACTGGGGGGGTGCAGCACAGGGTAACAAAGATGATCAAGAGACTGGGGGACTTATCATAAGAGAGGAGGCTGAGGGAATTGAGCATGTACTTGCTGAAGGAGAGGAGGGACGGGGGACATGATTGCAACCTTTAAGTACATGAAAGGAATAAGCAAAACAGGTACAGAGGGTCTGTTCAAAGTAAGGGAAGGGAGGGACACCAGGGGCCATGATATGAGACTGGCGGGAGGAAGGTTCAGGAGGGAGATGAGGAGACACTTTTTTACAGAGGGTGGTAGCTGGGTGGAATGCGTTACCAGCAGAAGTGGTATCCAGTAGAACAGTGGACTGCTTCAAAAGGGGATGGGACAGGACAAGGGAGGGTCAATGGAGGGAAGGGTGGAAGGAGGGGCAGCTGCAGAATTAGGGGTGCTAGCTGCACATTCAAGCAGACTTGATAGACCTCTATGTCTTTATCTGTTAGCAAATTTAAAGTGTCTATGTTCATATGATCATACAATATGCACGTGGGTAGCCATTAGGTCACCACATTGTCTCCAATAGGTGCCTTACTGTGGGGAGAAGATATTTGCCATTGCTGCAGGCACATGGAAATATCTACTCCGACATTTCCACTAGAACTCATACCAATAAGGTGCCCAAGATGTTTTGATAGATGACTCATATGCTTTAACCAGAGCTCATAGGAAATAGACATCTCCTGGTCCCCACTCTACTCTTTTAAAATAGAGGCCACTGTGTCTCCCAAGAATTCCTGCAACCCCTTATATATTCTACTAATCAAATGGGCACCTTGAGATCCCATTAAAGAGTCAAATATCAGTTTTAATAAGTTGGGAAAAGGGTCTGGGAGTAGACTTCTGCAGTCCCTATGTTATTGTCTTATGCTGGCCATGAAACATTTCAAGGCATAGTAAGTGCTCTGTCATTTTCTGTTGAACTTTTAGAGAATACAGGGACTTCACAAGACATGTAACAACTGAATGAGAGTACAACTTCTGCTGGCTTGTGCAGGTATATATCATCAACTCCCATGATGCCTTGCATGAGTGGGGTCATGGCCTTTGCAATTAAGTCAAACAGGTTTTCATACCAGGGCAAAAAAGAATGAAGCAACCACAGTGATATTTAAATTAGAAATAAATTAGGGGGATGCAAAAGAGGGAACCATTATTCATGCCTACAGACTACACAGGTGTACAGAAAATAGGTTGAGGGGACTTTACCTTTAAGAAAACTGAGTCCTCTAGGGACATGGCCACTTGGATGTAAGCCTCTAGAAACATTCCATTCAAAGAAATGTGTGCTTTTAAAGCCACTTCCTCTAATTCTTAGAATGCTCTTTTCTCATAAGAAGCTGGCCTTTTATGGCCAGCCAGCCACTATGCTGCAAAAGCAATAGTGTGTGTGGGGGTGGAACCCATACTGTGGCTGAGGGAAGTGTGATTTTTTTTTCTTTTAAGGGGCTAGAACTACATTAAAGCCAGAAGACTGGAGAAGGGCTCATGTGATCCCGCTCCACAAGAGTGTTAGCAGGGAGGAGGCAGGGAACTACAGACCAGTCAGTCTTGCCTCAGTAGTGGTCAAGATTATGGAGGCACTCCTTAAGAAAAGAATAGCGAAACACCTGGAATCCATAGGAGCACAGGATCCAAGACAGCATGGGTTTACAAAAGGAAGGTCCTGTCAAACTAATCTCATAGATTTCTTTGACCGGGTAACCAGAGTGGTGGACCAAGGGGGAGCAGTTGATGTCGCCTACCTTGATTTCAGTGAAGCTTTCGATACTGTTCCACATAGAAGATTGATTAATAAGCTGGGTAGGCTTGGGGTGGGTCAGAAGTTGGTCAACTGAGTGACAAACTGATTGACGGGCAGAAAACAGAGAGTGGTGGTAAATGGTATACAGTCAGAAGAGATGCAAGTCACAAGTGGGTTACCTCAGGGATCAGTCCTGGGGCCAGTCCTCTTCACTATGTTCATCAGTGACATTGCAGATGGACTGGAGGGTAAGGTTTGCCTGTTTGCAGATGACACCAAGATCTGCAACAGAGTAGATGATCCAGATGGGGTGGACAGAATGAGAAGAGATCTGGATAAACTTGCAAAATGGTCTGAAGAGTGGCAACTGGGGTTTAATGCAAAGAAGTGCATCATCATGCATGTAGGGAAGAGAAACCCTGAAGCCACCTATAAGCTGGGAGGGGGGAGTTGCTGGCAGTCACAAGGGAAGAAAGAGACTTGGGCATCATCATCACCGATGACCTGAAATCATCCGAGCAGACTACTAAAGCAGTAGGTAAGGCTAGAGGGATGTTAGGGTGTATTAGTAGGGGTATCACAAGTCAGAAGAGGGGAGGTAATAATCCCTCTTTACAAGACACTGGTTAGGCCCCATCTGGAGTACTGCATGCATTACTGGAGGCCACACCTTCACAAGGACATTAACCAAATTGAGGCAGTCCAGAGAAGGGCAACCAAAATGGTGCAGTGACTGCATCAGAAAACATATGAAGACAGATCAACGGAGCTCAATATGTATACCCTAGAGGAAAGGAGGGAAAGAGGTGATATGATCGAAACATTCAAACACCTTAAGGGCATTAACAAGGTGAAAGAGTCTAACATGTTTCAATATAAGCAAGATAGCAGGACAAGAAGACGCAGCATGAGATTAGAGGGAGGCCAATTAAGGGCTAATGTGAGGAAGTTCTTTTTCACAGAAAGGGTGGTGGATGCATGGAATGGCCTACCTCAGGAAGTGGTGGATATGAATACAGTGCAGGGCTTCAAACAGGCATGGGATAGGCATAAGGGAACAATACAGATGAGTATGAATAGATAGGCCATTGACAGAGCAAAGGCCGATGGCACATTTATAACGTAGAAAAAGAAATGGGCAGACTGGATGGGCCTTGAGGTCCTCATCTTCTGCCAGCTTCTATGTTTCTATGTTTCTATCTGGACAATTTGACAATTTTATTTAAAGACTTTGAGTCCATGCCTTGCTGCAATGAGTCATATATGTGTATATATTTATATAAATACATTTCAGATTCATCCTTGGTACTCTTTGGATCCAGGCACATTTATCAGGTATATCCCTCGCAATGTTTTATTAGTGGATTGAAGAATGTAGAACATAGGGGCCTTGATGGAAGAGGAACATCTGGATATCGTGGCAGTCACAGAAACATGGTACACACAAAACCATGACTGGGACATAAACATACCAGGATACACTATCTACAGGAGGGACAGGGAGGGTAAAAGAAGAGGAGGAGTAGCTCTTTACATAAGGGAAGGAATCAAAGCAACAGAACAAAAGGGTAAACAGGGAGGAGAAGCACTGTGGGTAAATTTGGAGACCGGCAATGGCACCACAATCCGCACAGGGGTTGTATACAGACCCCCTTCTCAGGGGGAGGAAATGGACAAGGAAATGATAGAAAGTATACTTAGAATGGCAGAAAAAGGGGAGATATTGCTGATGGGTGATCTGAATATGCTGGATGTTAACTGAAGTGCAGTTGCAGCAGCCACTTCGAAGAGTGGGGTTATTCTAGATGCCCTACGGGGGCATGCCTTAGACAACTAGTATTGGAGCCCACTCGAGAGGGAGCAATCTTAGACCTGGTTCTCTCAAATGGAGATGAAGAGGGATCACAGATGTAGAAATGGGTAGCCATCTGAGAACTAGCGACATCGCACAGTATGGTTCACAATAAACACAGCACAGAGTCGCTTGCTACAGAGGCAAAAAGTACTGGACTTTAGAGGGCTGACTTTGCCAAAATGGGTGAGTGCCTAAGGAGCACTAGCAAATGGGCAGGAAGGAGGGTGAAAGAACAATGGGAATAATAAAACTGCGATCACAGAGGTAACAAGCCTTGTGAAGCAAATAAACAAAATGAAACAATGTAAGAAACTACTATGGTTCTCAAAGGAAGTGGCAGTGAAGGTTCAAGAGAAAAAGAAAGCATCCAGGAAGTACAAGGAATCACAGAAGGAGCAGGACAGAGAACTGTATCAGTTAAAGCAAAAGGAAGCTGGGAAGGCAGTCAGAACAGCAAAGGCCCAAACTGAGGAAAAGATAGCCAACTCAGTTAAGAAGGGGATAAAACCTTTATAGATACATCAGGAAGTGAAGGAAGACCAAGGGAGGATAGTGAGGCTTAATAAAGGGGAGGGAGGGTGGGCAGAGGGTGACTGTGAAAAGGCAGAGATACTAAACAAATATTTTTGCTCAGTATTTACAAAGGAAGAGGGGGAGGTACCTAAAACAAACAGTAGAAACACTCTGGATACAGAAGTTGATACCAGCCCATTTACAGAAGAAAGGGTTCTGAAAGAACTCTTAAAACTGAAGGTGGGCAAAGCAATGGGGCCTGATGGGATTCATCCCAGAATTCTAAAAGAACTAAGGGTAGAACTAGACACCACTGACTACCTCTTTAACAAATCATGGGAGGATGGGGTGGTACCCGAGGACTGGGAGGGCAATGTGATTCCCTTCACAAAAGTGGGAGCAAGGCAGAAACAGGAAACTACAGACCTGTTAGTTTAACCTCAGTGGTAGGGAAAATGATGGAATCACTTCTGAAGGAAAGAATTGTCGAGTATCTAGAGGCCAGAGGCACAGGGCCCAAGGCAGCATGGATTCACAGTGGGAAGGTCATGCCAGACAATTGATAGATTTCTTTGACTGGGTGACCAAAGTAGTAGATCAGGGAGGGCTGTGGACATGGTCTACCTAGACTTTAGCAAGGCATTTGACAGGCCACACAAAAAGATTAATATGCAAGTTAGCCAGCCTGAAGTGGGCCCCAAGATGACAGCCTGGTTAAAGAAT
This sequence comes from Neoceratodus forsteri, assembly GCA_016271365.2. Taxonomy (NCBI): domain Eukaryota; kingdom Metazoa; phylum Chordata; order Ceratodontiformes; family Ceratodontidae; genus Neoceratodus; species Neoceratodus forsteri. Next base: position 626,246,317 of record JADMNL010000023.1, on the reverse strand, counting down.
TGGCTAGAGAATAGGACACAGAGAGTAATAGTAACAGAGTCCACTCTGAAGAAAGGGGGGTTACTAGTGGGGTACCGCAGGGTTCAGTATTAGGAACGGTCCTCTTCAATGTCTTTATAAGCGACATTGCAGAGGGACTGGATGGAAAAGTATGTCTCTTTACAGATGACACAAAGATCTGCAACAGAGTTGATGCAAAAGATGGGGTGGAAAGGATGAGAAGGGACTTGGCAAGGTTATAGGAATGGTCAAATGTATGGCAGCTTAGATTCAATGCTAAGAAGTGCAAGGTAATGCACCTGGGAAACAAAAACCAAGGGGAAGAGCACACAATGGGGGGTGAGATACTAACAACAACAAAAATAGAAAGGGACCGCGGGGTAGTCATATCAGATGACCTAAAGGTGGGCAAGCAATATGAGAGGGCAGCAAGGAGGGCTGGGGGATACTGGGAAGCATAGGGAGAGTCATCACCAGTAGAAAACAGGAAGTTGTTATCCCCTCTGTACAGAGAGCTGGTGAGACCCCATCTGGAGTACTGCGTGCAGTTCTGGAGACCCAATCTCCGCAAAGACATAGACGGGATGGAAGCTGTCCAGAGGAGGGCAACTAAAATGTTGCAGGGTCTGCACCCGAAGACATATGAAGAGAGACTTAAGGAGCTTAATATGTATAGCCTCGAGGAAAGGAGGTAGAGAGGGGACATGATAGAAACTTTCAAGTACCTCAACGAAATCAACAAAGTCCAAGAGGGTAGCATCTTTTAAAAAAAGAGGTTTGCAAGAACAAGGGGAACAATTTGAAGATGGGGGGGCAGCTCAGAGGTAATTCTAGGAAGTATTTTTTCACAGAGAGGGTTGTGAGTGCATGAAACGGCCTTCTGGAGGAGGTTGTGGAGTCAAAAAACAGTGGTGGAATTCAAGCATGCATGGGACAGTCATAAGACAATCCTAGGGGATGGGGGTGGGAAGAAGGCTGCTGGTTAACCAGGATCTGCAGCTTATCCATTAGGTAGGGAAATGGGAAGACTGGGTGGGCCAAGCGGTCCTTATCTGCCGTCAAATTCTATGTTTCTATGAGAAGTACCTGAAATGCTGTGATTACTCTGTGCTGGGAATTTGGGAGGGGGTTAGTTGAAGGCAAACTGAAAGGAAGGGCTTGGGGAGGGACAAAGGATGTCAAACTTGATGGCCATATGAGAACGCCAAAACCACGTGACTGCATCCGGCCAATAGCAGGGCTGCAGCTATGGGAAATTTAAACTCGGTTGTGCAGGAGCAGAACCCATACTTCAGCTGAAGAAATTGTGGGCTCTGTTTCTTTTATGGTGCTTGAACTGCATTAAAGAGACATACCCTGTGTGCTGTGATTGCTCTGTGTTAGGGATCTGAAAGGGGATAGTGGGAGACAGACTGAGAGGGAAGGCTCAGGGAGGGACAAAGAATACCAGACTCAGTACCCATATGAGCACCCCGAAACCAGGTGACTACAGCTGACCAATAGCATGGCTGCAGCCATGGGGAATTTAAACTCATGTTACTGGAATAATCTTCCTTTTACAGCCAGCCAGCTGCTGTACTACTAGAGAGAACAGTGTGAGTGGAAGCGGAACCTGCACTATGGCTGAGGGAAGTGAGCATTTTTGTCTTTTAGGCAGCTTGAACTGCATTAAAGAGAGGTACCTGGTATGCTGTTATTGCTCTATGTTGGAGATTTGGGAATGGGGTAGTAGGAGGCAGACTAAGACAGAGAGCTCTGGAAGGGACAAAGGATGCTGGGCTCAGCGGCCATACAAGAATGACAAAACCATGTGACTGCAGCCAGCCAATAATGCCGTTGCAGCCAGTATAAAATACCCACAATCCCAAGCAACCCTCACATGAGTGACCCCAAAGTGCGACTGCCACAAAGCAGGAGTGTGGTATCTATCTAGTGACTTTTTGGGATGTTGGCAGGCTGTCCACTGGGAGGACTACAGGCTGCAGGCCAGGCTGGTTGATGGAAGGTAGGTAAGTGTAAATGTGGGGCAGCAAATATGCTGTTGGTGATGCTAAGGGCCAGCCTGTAAGCATATAACAGATCAGGAGACTACTAAAGAGGTCAGCTGGCTCAAATCTGGGACCAGCTCACAAGGGTACTACAGACTGGGGAGTGCAGCTGGTCCCTATCTAAGGTCAACTCATATTTTTGTTGACACTAGGTAATTGGTAAGGTTGCAGCTCAGCCCTATCTAGGATCAGCTTACATTTGTACTCAAAGTAGTGGTGGGGGGGTTGGAGCAACTAAAGTTAGCTGTCTAGGCTAACAGGGAATTGCAGGTAAGGCTGCAGCTGGTCCCAATCTAAGGTCATCTTATATTTGTATTGAGGTATAAGGTATTGGTGGGGGATTGAACCAACTAGCATTAGCTGTCTAGGATAGTGAGGAATTGAGGCTTCTGCAGCCATCCCCATCTAGATTATATTCAGAAGTTCTTATCTGGATGGTGAGTGGACCAGGGGTTGGGAGAAGATGGGTGAATAGGAACATGTTCAGGCATCAGGATGTGGGGGAGAGAGTGGTGTGCTGTAATGGCTGTGGGGCAGCAGTATTCTTGGGGATGATGTTGGTAACAGAGGACTGTTCAGTGTGCAGGATCCTGAAGCACCTAAGGGCAAAGGTAAGGTAGCTCAGATGGGAGCTGGGGAGGCTGGTGTGGAACATAGGAGGAGCAGGGCAGGGGAGAGCGAGAAGCAGATGGTGGATGCCCATGAGAGAGAGGGTGACAGGCTGGTTAGGGGTGTAGATGGGATCACTCAGGTTCCATTGGTTTTCCTAACTTGGAGGATTAGAGAGCACAGGGATGGGGAATGGCAAGTGGTGGGGGGAAGGGGGAACTATGAGAGGTGCAACAGGAAAGGAAGCATGTAAAGGATTGTTCTTAAGGAATAGATTTCAACCACTGTCTAGAAGTGAGGAGGGAGGAATAGGAGGTGGGGAAGGAAGGTCGGGTACAAGCAACAGGGTTGGGGGTAGGAATGGAGAAGGGGGTAGGACAGTGCAAAGTAGTCATGATGGGGAACAGAATAAGGAGAGTGGAATAGGAATTGGGGTAAGGGGGATAAGGTGGCAGGAGGAGGGAAAGGACAATGGGGTAGGACATATGAGAAGTAAGAGACCTTCACATCATACTTAGGGTGTGTGGGGGTGACCAGAAAGGAAGTCAGGGAAGGAGGTGGAAAGGCAGACAGAGGGGTGAGTAGGGACAGTGGTGGGAGGGCAGTCAAGGAGGGGTTGAGGAGAATAGGGGGGTGGTACCAATGATGTAGAGGGAGCAGATAAGTGGGGGAGAAACTCACAAGGCAGACAGAAAAGGTAAAGAGAGAGACAGGAATGGAGTTGGGGCAGAGGAGTGGTAATCCTAGGGGACTCAATAGTCAAGGGTATTCATTGGGGAAAGCAGTGGGACCCAAATATGGGGAGGAAGGTGGTTTACATGCTATGGATGATGGCTGAGAGGGTGTGCCTAAAGACTGTGTAGTTGGTGAGGGGAGTTTGGGGGGAATACACGTGGTTATACATCTAGGTACCAATAACCTAGCTGGGGAGGAAATGCGGGTAGTACAGGAAAGTTTCAGGGTGGTTGGTAAGACCTGCATAGATGTAACCAGATCTCTTACATTTTCTGAGGTGTTGCCACTACTAAGAGCCAGCAGTGTCAGAAAGAAAAGGATAGAGGAGTTCAATGACTGGTGGTGTGAGTGTTGTAAGTAGGAAGAGTACTGCTGTATTGGGGGCTGGGGGAGAACTGGTCAGAAAAAACACACATTTTGTACTCAAACTACATCTCAGTGGAAGGGTGTTGAGGGTCCTGAGGGACAAGCTAAGGAGTTATATAAACCAAAAACTTAAGTAAAACTACTGGGGGGCGCTAGTGGGCCTACTGGCACTGAGTTTGTGGGAGGAGATGGTCAGCAGACCCCCCCATGCCAGTAGAGGGGGACTGTGGGGTAGTGGTGCAGGTGTGAGGAGGTTAGCAATGGGAGGGGGGTGCAAGCAAAGGGGAGTAATGAGAAAGGCAGACAGGTGAAAAGGGGTGGAGGCTCAGACTCTAGTTGGAAGGTGGTGTCCCTGAATGCACATAAAGTCTCAGAAACAAGATGAATGACCTGTAAGCATTGCTAGTAGAGAGGAAAGGTGAAAGTGGGGTGGTCATGGAGACATGAGCCACATCTAATCATGACCGAAACTTCTCAATCCCTGAATTTAAATTATACAGGAGGGATGGGAAGGAGGAAAAGAGCTAGGGGTGGTGGTTTACATCAGAGTTGGTATAAATTGTATGAGGGAGAAGTCAGAAGAGGGGAGAGTGGAAGCAATGTGGATTCAGTTACTGCTGAGTAGAGGGAAGAAGGTGGGATTGTGGGCAGTTTACAGGCCACCAAATCAGGAGGAGGAAAGACAGGACAGGGAATTGAACTCACAAATAAGGACTGCTGCTGGGAAAGGAGAGGTTGTAATAGTAGTAGACTTTAACCTGCCTAAGATAGATTGGAGGGTACCTGTCATGACCTGTGCCAGGAGTCAAGTGATTCTACAGGCTGTGCTAAGTGGATTCCTGACACAGGACATCACAGAATGCACCAGGGAGGGGCAGTCCTTGATGTGGTGCTAACAAATGAGGATCATGTCCAGGATATAAAGGTCAAGGAACCTCTGGGTGGGAGTGACCATACACAGTGTGTTTCTGATTGGACATGAGCAGAAAAATGACCCCCACTAAAACAAAAATCCTGGATTTTAGAAAGGTGAACTTCAGAAAGATAGGCGAGTTGCTAAGGAGTCACCTGGTAAGCATTTGAGGGGACATGGATGTGGACCAAAAGTGGCCCATCATCAAAGAGGGAATAATGGTAGCCACAAGGGAGTGTGTTGGGCTCAAGGGCCAAAGCACCCAGCTGGTTTAGCACAGTGGTTGCCCAGGCAGTAAGGGATAAGAAGACATCCTACAAGAAGTTCGGAGGATCCAGATAGAGGAGGACCGGGAGGAGTACATGAAAATGGGTAGTGTAGAAGGTAGTGTAGTCCAGCGGGCTGAAGCTCAGAAGGAACTGCAGCTAGCTGAGGGAATTAAAAAGGGTGAAAAGGCCCTTTTCCACTGTATTAGTGAGAAAAGGGACAGGAAAGATGGGATTGTAAGGGTCAGAAAAGGGGACAGGTGGGTAGAGGAGATTGGGGGCAAATCAGAGGTATTGAAGAAGTACTTCTGTTCAGTCTTCACCAGGGAGAGAGATAGATCAGTGCCACCTGGGGGAAGGAGAGGAGATGGGAAGTGGGAGGAAGCATGGATGTTTTGATAGGGGTGGATAGGGTGAGTAAAGGGTTGCTAGCATTAAGGGTAGATAAATCCCCAGGCTAAGATGGTATACACCCAAGGGAGCTGAGGGAGCTGGCAGAGGAGCTTGCAGGTCCCTTGGCTGGCCTGTTGAATAGTCCACTGGAGTTGGGAGTCGTATCCCAGGATTGGAGAACAGCACATGTCATGCCCTTTCATAAGCGTGGTCCCAAGGATGACTTGGGGAACTATAGCCCAGTCAGTCTGACCTCAATCATGTCTCATGCAGACCATACTTAAGGAGAAGTTAATAAAATATATGGAAGAGATTGGCCTCAAGGATGAGCAGCAACATTTTTTTTATTATTTTATCTATTTATTTTGTTAACCGGGTAAACATATGAGCCAAGGCCCTTTTTCATATGTGACCCATGACTGTAAAACTGTCACAAGATGTTATACAAAAAGATAACTTTTACATTCATTTAATACAAAAATACAAATACATGACATATTAGACAAACAGTATATACAATTATTTAAAATAGCAGTGACATTGCAAGCTACTCAACAAATGATGCTTCAATTTCTTTTTGAATAAATTATGACTACTTAAAGTTCTAAATTCATTTGGAAGATAATTCCAGTATTTTGGTGCTTGGATTGAAAAAGCTTGATCACCCATTTTAGTTTTAGAGATTTTCAAATTTAAACAAGTAAGAAAATTTGATCTCAAATTTCTTGGAGCTTCCATTACAGATATCAGAGAATACAAGGGGGAAAGATTTTTTTGTCTCAATACATTATCCATTTTACAACAAAGAGAGTAAATGGAACTTAAATTTGGCGGTAGGAACCCTGAAACTTGATATAAAGTAGAATGATATGTACTATAAGGCAATCTATAAACAAATCTACAAATGCTGTGAAATGTTATTGTTAAATTATTTAACACCTGTTTAGATAAAGTTGTAAACAAAAATGAATTATAATTCGATTGTGAAAGTAGTATACTTTGGGCTATATATTTCCTAGCTTGTTAAGGTTAACACATTCTGTAGTCTAAATAAAACCCCTAGTTTTTGATTTACTGATTTTGTTAAAGTCAATATATGATTTGAAAATGTTAAATTTGAGTCCAAGTTCAATCCCAAATATATAAAACATTTCACCTGCTCCAAATTAGTTCCATTTTTAACCAAACATGTTCAGTTTCCCTAATTTGGCCAACTTTTGTTTAGAGGCAAACATCATACTCTTAGTTTTTGAAATATTCAATGATAATTTTAAGTGCAACAGATAATTTTCTAGACTCTGCAAATCTTCAGTCAAATCTTGAGCAATTTTATCTAATGAATTAGAGCTATTATATAATATATAATATATAATATATAATATATAATATATATATGTATATATATTATATAAAAGGAGCAGTCAGAGTGCTCCTGTTGGGGGATTCTATGATCAGGGGTATCAAATGGGATAGGGAGGAAGAAGCCTGGCCAGTTAGAACAAAATGCTTCCTTGGACTAATGGTGCACAGGGCTAAGCACGAGGTATATCAGCTGGCAAAGGATTGTGGGGGTTCCCCGGACATACTGGTCCACCTGGGTACAAATGACATTGAGGGGAAATAGCGAGCTAGAGATACAGGCAAGATTCAGGGAGCTTGCCATGGTCTGTCATGACATAGGATGTACAGTTTCCTTCTCAGAAATCCTGTTCGGTGCCAAGGGCTAGTGGGGAACACAAAAGGAAGATTAGGGAGATAAACCAGTGGCTCAGGGAGTGGTGTGAGGCCAGAGGGTATGGGTTGATGGGGGATTGGGGAGACCTGGGAGGATAAGGAGTTGTGTGCTAGAGATAGACTCCATCTCAATTTGGAGGGGAAGGGAATCCTTAAGTTGAAAATAGAGGGGTTCATTGGTGAAAAGTGGGGTTTAAACTTGTGAAGGGGGGAGGGATGGGAGAAAAGGCTGTCAAGGGGATGCCGATAAAGGAGGGACTCTGTCTTCACCCACCTGGGGAGCTGGAAGATTGTGGAAAAAGGCCAACTGGTAAAGTGCAGACCAAGGGAAAACAGAATCCCCATGGGAACATGAGCAGGGGAAATGGAAGTATAGGGAAAGGGTGGAAGGTAGTACTGCTAAATGCCAGGAGCTTGGGCAATAAAATGCCTGAGCTCCAGGCATTGCTAACTGAGGGAGCAGTGGATGTGGCAGCAGTCACTGAGACCTGGGCCACTGCAGGACATGACAGGGACCTGAACCTGGAGGGTTACACTATGTTCAGGGAGAATAGGGGGGAGGGAAGGGGAGGAGGGGTAGCAATGATAGTCAAAAACTACATTGGCATAGAGGGAGTAGAGGAGGCAGAGGGAACTGTGGAGGCAATTTGGGTCACCTTGATAACAAGGGGGGGCAAGAGAGTAAAAATAGGAGTGGTGTATAGACCCCCTGCCCTGGCGGAGGAGCTGGAGGAGAGTCTGATGGCAGATGTTGGGAGACACTGCAGACTGGGCAAAGGAATGGTGGTGGTGTTGGGGGACTTAAACATGTCAGAAACAGACTGGGAGACTATGACATCCTCTGTGACCAGGGAACAGAGGTTGTTGGATGTCTTTCAAGATGCGTTCCTAACTCAGCAGGTGGGGGAACCTACCAGGGAGGCGCGGGTACTGGATGTGGTCCTGGCAGACAGTGATCAGATTAGGGGCCTGGAAGTAAGGAACCCATTGGCGGGAAGTGACCATGCCACGGTCTGGTTCTGCCTGGCCCTAGGAGGGCTAGAAGGCTGCACAAAGATGGAGGTAACTGACTTCAGGGGGACGGATTTTAAGGGAACGGGAAGGATCCTTAAGGAGCATTTGGATGTGATTGGGTCAGACATGGACACTGATAGTAGGTGGAAAATCATCAGGAGAGGGGTGCAGGATGCTACCAGCACCTGTGCAAGAGTAAGACGAAAATGCGGTAGGGCCCGAAAACCCTGCTGGTGGACCAGGGAAGTCCAGGAGGTGGTGCGGGGAAAGAAGGCAGCCTATAAGCAATTCAAGTTCTCAAGGAGTGAAAGGGATCGAGGGGAGTATGAGCCAATGGCTAGAAGGGCCACTAGGGTGGTGAGGGTGGCTAAGGCAAGGAAAGAGCAGAACCTGGCCAGGGAAATTAGGAGAGGGAACAAGGGGTTCTTTAGATACATTGGGGAAAAACGAAGGGTGAAGGGGCAGATTAGCAGGATTAAATCAGGGGAGAGATGGGCACAAGACCCGGGGGAGCAGGCTGAGGTACCAAATGAGTACTTCACCTCAGTTTTCACCAAGGAAAATGGGGGTGCTGCATCATACATGGGATGATACAGAGATACTGAGGAGGGGGGACCCTTACCGATTGGCGGGTCTGGGGAAAGGGGGAGGCATCACTGGCCGGAGGGTGGAGGGCTAAGCAGGGAGAAGAGGTACCAGAAGTGGAAATCACAGCAGAGAGAGTGAGAGAAGCCCTCAGTTCTCTTAAGACAGAGAAAGCACCGGGGCCAGATAAATTACATCCCAGAGTGCTGAAGGAACTTGCGGATGTCCTGGCAAAACCCCTGGCGGAGCTTTTCACCATCTCTCTGAGGACAGGGTGGGTGCCCCAGGACTGGAAGGTGGTGGATATAGTGCCTATCCACAAGGGGAGATCAAGGGAGGTGGCAGGGAACTACAGGCCTATCAGTCTGACATCGGTGGTGGGCAAGGTGATAGAGGGCATTGTCAAGGAGAGGCTAGGGGGGTCCTGGAAAAGTCAGGGTGCCTGGACAATAGACAGCATGGATTCATCCTGGGGAAATCATGTCAGACAAACCTTGTGGAGTTCTATGACTGGGTGATGAGTGCCTTGGACCTGGGTAGACCAGTGGACGTCCTCTTTCTAGACTTCAGCAAGGCATTTGACTCTGTTCCTCACATGGGCCTGTTGGATAAGCTGGGAGAAGTGGGGGTGGAGAACAAGATGATCAGATGGATAGGCAATTGGCTCCAGGACCGGAGTTGGCAGGATAGTCTCATCCCCAAGGACAGTCATTAGTGGAGTACCACAGGGATCAGTCCTTGGGCCCCTCCTGTTCAATGCCTATGTCTCTGACATAAAGACAGGAATCAGGAGTGAGATGAGTCTCTTTGTGGATGACTCAAAACTGGGGGTGGTGGTGGTGGATGGGGAGGAGGGGAGGGTGGCCTCCAAGGGGATCTGGAGGCTCTGGAAAGATGGTCTAGAAAGTGGAAGCTGAGGTTCAATGCAGGGAAATGCAAGGTACTCCACCTGGGGGCCAGAAACCTGGGCCAAGTGTACACCCTGGGGGGGGGAATGCTACAAGTCTCGATGGCTGAGAGGGACCTGGGGTGGTGGTGGATGTCAAGATGAACAACTCTAAGACTTATAGGAGGGCAGCAGCCAAGGCCAACAGGATGCTGGGATGCATCGCTAGGGGGATCACCTCCAGATGGAGGGAAGTGATACTCCCTCTGTATAACTGCTTGGTGAGGCCGCACCTTGAGTACTGCGTGCAGTTTTGGAGGCCACACTTAAAGAGGGACATTAAACTCCTGAAGAGGGTCCAGAGGAGGGCAACCAAAATGATTTGGTGCTTGGGGGACAGGACCTATGAGGAGAGGCTCAAAGAGCTAAATAGGTACACATTGGAAGAGAGAAGAGGCCGGGGGGACATGATACAGGTCTTCAGGTACATGAAGAGGGTAAATAAGGGAGGAACAGTCAGGGTGCTTCAAAGGAAGGAGGAGAGGGCCACTAGAGGGCATGGGTGGAAGCTGGAGGGGGGAAGATTCAGGGGAGAAAGGAGGAGGTGCCACTTCACTGAGAGGGTGGTGGGGCCATGGAATGCGCTGCCTAGGGGGCTGGTGGAGTGGTTCAAGAAGGGGTGAGACAGGTACAGGGGAAGGGTTCTGGAAGCAAAATCCAATGTAGCAAGAATATCCAGAGCTGGGAAGGGAGAAGCCAGAGAAGGTGAGGGGGCAGCAAGGTCAGCACCCAGGGTGGGGGCTGACCAAACGAGCAGACACGAAAGACCGTTAGGCCTGTTCTGCTGGCATTTTAGTCTGTTAGTATAATATGATATTATCAGCATATACGATTGTCTTAGCCTTAAGAATTTTACTTTGTATAATATCCACAAATATGGAAAACAATAGGGGTCCCAAAATTGATCCTTGGGTACACCCTTTTCCAAAAATCTACTCTCTGACACTGAATCCTCATAAAGAACTTGTAGTTCCCTACCAAATAAGTAACTCTCCGCACATCTAGTGATAATCTGGGTAATCCCTTGGCAGCTAGGCTCCTGAGCAGCAGACGATGGTCTACAAGGTCAAATGCATTGGACAGGTCCACAAAAACAGCACCAGTTGGCTCATTCCTCTCCATAGCCTCACTGATGTGATTTGTGAACCTGGCCAAGGCAGTACCTGTGCTATGGAATTTCCTAAAGCCATGCTTCTCAGGAGTCTGAAGCCCAGTCATTTATAAATAATCACTAATTTCTACCTCTTTTATCTTTTCTAAAATTTTACCTAAAGATGGAGAAGAGAAATAGGGTGATAATTCCCCAAATCTTTACTATTTCCCCCTTAAAAATTGGTCTTATTATTTGTTTTTCCATTGTTGTGGAAAGATCCCTACTTCTAAGGACAGATTAAATATTTTTGTCAAAGGCATATAAATATATGAAGACATTAACGTCAAAAACCTTGGCTGAATATCATCAAGTCCAACATTTTTTAAAGGAATTTTCTTAAGCATTTTCAGAACTTGATTTGGCTTTATTTCTTTAAAATGAAATATTAAATCATTTTGAGATGTTGTGATTGTGTTCTTTAAGCCCTGACCTTCCTTATCTATGCTATATTTACCCATAACCAAAAATTTTTTGTAAGAAGGTTGTACTTATATCTTGTGGATCTTTTATTGTAACTCCTTCAACAAGGAACTCACCCGATTGTTCATTTATGGGAGGAGACACCAAAGATCTGATTGAAGACCACAATTTTTTTGGATTTGACAAATTTGAATCTTGTTGTTTTGTATAATAATCAGATTTACATAACCTTAGTTTTATCTTACATTTGTTTCTTAATTTCTGAAACCTTTGAAAATCACTAATATTTTTACTCAAGCAAAATTGTTTCTATGCTTGATCCCTTTGTTTCATCAATTTGAACATCTCCAGGGTAATCCATTTATTCACTATTCCCCTTACTCTCCTTGTTAGTATTGGACAGAATTTATTTTGTAACTCCAAAATTTGTGTTGTAAAGTAATCAACTGCTGACTCTATGCAAGGTATTACATCCAAATAGGACCAATCAAAATCTGTTAAATCAGACTTTAATCCATCATCTAAATCTACTGGATACTTTCTATAGGTAATCAAATGAGGGGGAGGCTTTATTCTCTTTGATTTCCAGGTACAATATATTACCTGATGATCACTGATAACATCTGGCAAGACTCCATTCTTAATAATTTTAGTATGATTATTTGTCAAAATCCAATCCAAAATTGTATAATTATTTGTCTTCAGGTTCATGCATGTAAAAGTTTGTACTAACTGACACAAACCTGCATTCATCAACAAGGATTCAATATTAGAAGCATCACAAGGGTCCCAATGAATATTCAAATAACCTAAAGCTAAGCAGTCACCACTAAATTGGTAATTTGAAACAAATTGTAAAAACTCTTTCAGATCTTTATGTGCAAATTTTGGTGAATTATAAACAATGCAATGTTTATAATTGTCCACTTGTTTTATCTCAATCAATAACCGTTCACACTCTGAAGGGGAATCAATCTTTAACTCCAATTTAGACACAATTAACTCTTGTTTATAATAAATAAGTATACCTCCCCCCTTTTCTTACCTACCCTATCTTTTCTTATTATTTTATTACCATCTAAAGCCAAAACACTGTTAGCTACTGAAGGTTTTAACCAAGTTTTAATTAAACTCAAGACATCAGGTTCATATTTTAAGACCCAAGCTTATAACTCTTGTTTTTTGGGAAATAAGCTATGGATATTCAAATGTGCCACTCTTAGGCCCCCCTTCCCCCAAATTAAGTGATCACCATACAAATTGGGACCAGGGTTTACTTCTATATCCCCAGATAGAGTTAGCAATAACCCAATACAAAAAGAAAATACAATATTTGGGCATAATTTAGGAATTGATACAATATAACCACCTATTTTATGCTGTAACTTTTTATTCAACAACCCTACCACTTCTATTTTTGACAACGTATTATGTCCAAATTCAGAGTAGGTTTGAATATATAAAATTATCTTCATATCTACCTTGTTCAAGTTTACTCACAACATTGTTTGCCAGGATCCAAACACTTGTGTCCACAAGCATCAGCCCCAGTACACAACCCACCAATATTAAAGTTTTGCATTTTCATTCTTAAAAGTGTTTCAAACACTTGGTTATATGGAGTTAGGTGTCAATTTATAGTTTAAAAAGTCAGTAGCCTTTGTATCTTCCCTATGAGGGAAACTAAACACCAATACAACTAAACAAAACGATACCGTAACTTCTTGTGTAATCAGTTTATTTCTCTACTGCTCCACTCACGCTCACGCTCTCACGCTCTCGCGCTCGCACTTGTGAGCAGCTCAGTTTAACACCCTGACTGAAGCCCTCAGCCACTGGCCCACCCCCAAACCCCCAGGTCAGCTGAGCACAGTTTGAATTAAACAGGGTATTTAGGCATGGAAACACAGAGCCCTTCTGTTAGAAATAGTAAAACAACAGTTCTGAACAGGTTAAAAGTCAGCAGTTAAACACAGTGTTTCCACTCACTCAGCAGCAGCTCAGTCCACTTCAGCACAATGTTACAGCAATAAGAGGGCATACAGAGCAGAATCCTCCAGTGCTTGCGAGCAGCTCAATTTATTACCCTGACTGACACACTCAGCCACTGGCCCACCCCTGAGCCCACAGGTCTGCTGAGCAAAGTTTTAATTAAACAGTGTAATTAGGCAGCAACATGGATTTATGAGAGGGAGATTGTGTTAAACAAATATTATTGACTTCTTTAACTGGGTCACTTAAACAGTGGACAGGGGCCAAGCAGTGGACATCCTTTAACTGAAAGTCATCAAGGTCTTTGACTCTGTATCCAACAAGAGGTTGATTAGGAAGTTGGTGGATCTAAAGTTTGGTGAGAAGTTAACCAGGTGGGTGGATAACTGAGTGTGATGGTAGGAGGTGAGCTCTCCAGCATCAGGGAGGTCACCAGTGGGGTCTCACAGGGCTTGGTGCTCAGACCAGTGCTTTTCAGTGTTTTCATCAGTGGTGTTGGAGATGGCATTAAGGGCAATAGTTGCCTATTTGTGGATGACACCAAGCTCTGTGGGAAGGTGGAAACAACAGAAGGGGTACAGGACCTAACAGCAGACCTGGAAACACTGGAGACGTGGTCTACTAATTGGCAACTTGGCTTCAATGCAAAGAAGAGCAAGGTTATACAAACTGGAGCCAAGAACCCAAAGATGGAGTACGGTGGGGGGGGGTAGCTGTATCCGAGGAGGAGAAAGACCTGGGGAGGGATGATCACTAGTGACCTGAAACACTCCATGCATTGTAGTAAAGCAGCAGCTAAGACAAATAAATGTTGGGCTGCATTGCCAGGGAGATCAGCGATAGACTGAAGAAGGTGATACTGCCCTTGTGCAGGTCATTGGTGAAGCCACACCTGGAGTACAGCATGCACTTCTAGTGCCCATATCTTAAAAAGGACATAAACCTGCTGGAAACAGGCCACAGGAGGGCTACCAAGATGATCAGGGCCAGCAGTGTAGGACCTATGAGGTGCAGTTGAAGGCCCGGAACGTATGCTCCCTAGAGGAGAGAGAAGAGCATGACTGAGACCTTCAAGTATATGAAAAGAACAAATAGGGAGAACAAGGAGAGTGTCATCAAGCTCACTGGGAATCAAAACATGAAAGGACACATTCTGAAGTTAGGGGGAGTAGGAGAGAGGCAGGAGGCACTTCTTCACAGAGAGGATGGTGGCAGGCTGGAATAGTCTTCCTGAGGAGGTACTGTAGTTTTGCTGAAAATGGTGGGCAGATTCAAGAGGGGCTGGGATAGAGTTAAGGAGAAAACATGGGTTGGGGGGGTGGAAGGATAGGATAGGTTGGTCGGGGCAGGGTCAGAAGCTGACACTGAGAACACTGCAATATGAGCAGATTCGATAGACTGAATGGCCTTATTATGCTGGTTTCATCATATGTTCATAAGCAGGACTGCCACCATTATCAGCCAAAAGCTTCCTGCTTGAAGACATGATAAGGCTAAGAGTGATATACTCCCTGTCTGGAGTGGGCTTGTAGAGATGGATTAGATGCAGGGCATAAACTACTCCCAAGCTGGGATAGGCCCACAGGGGTAGGCTAAGGGAAGGGGTGATAAACTAGCTATCTAGGGTATGCATAGAAGGACAATGAAATGATTAGACAAGAAGCAGGAATGGGGAGAGTAGTGAGTTGCAGGGTATGTGGGCTGTGATTTTCCTAAGCACACTCTGGGAGGTTGGAGGATTCATAGTGTGCAGAAGACTAGAAGCTATGAGGACTGAGGTGCAGATGCTTAGGTCAGAATTAAACATGTTACTGATGGTTCAAGGGAAGGAATTGGGTATGTCTGAAAGGGAGCATCAGAGACTGGGATGGGAGTAGGAGAACTAAACCAATCACAAGGGGATCAGAGTATACAGATAAGTAGGCTGAAAATGGGACAGAGGAGCCCAGGGATGGGGTGGGGATAGCCAGATAGTGGGTTAGTGGGCTTCAGGGTTGTGGCCACCTCTGCCATAGAGGGAGTACTGGGCAAAGGGAGCATGCTCAGAACAGTTGGTAGGGGAAGTGAGTGGAAGTGGGGCAGCAAAAGAAACAGACACCCCAGTGGAGTGCCTGTACAAAATAAATACTTGTTTCTCAACTCCCAGGAGGAAGGTATCCAAGCTAGCATGGATGGGGACACAGGCAAAAAGTGGGTGGGGGATCAGGAAGATCATGAGGTGAGACCAAAAGTGAAAGAAAATGGATGTGGGGGAAGATCTGAGGAATATCAGGAGGAGGCTCAGGTGGTGCAATAAGTTGAGATGCCAGCACAGAGAAACTCCAGACTAGTAAAGGGAGGATAGCAAATGGGCAGGGAGGCAATTGTTTTTCCATACTCAGTTTTTGCCCCAGTGCCATGTCAAGAAAGGCTGTCATCTGCCGACTGCCACTCCCCTCCATCTTCCATCATCTCTCCAGGACTTCAGTGGTGAGGGTACCCTGATGGATTACTCCCCCAGGCAGGGTCAGGAGAGGGAGGTCTGTCCTCCCCTTCCAAAGCACATGATTCAGTGCCTCACCATAGGCCACCTGGTGATGTGGCGGGTGGAGGTGTGGCCAACGAGCATCATACAATCTCACCATGTCCGTGCCTTTTCCACCGTTTTTATTCTCCCCTAACTACTCCCGGGAGCCTCAGCAAGCTTGTCATGCAAGTGCGATGGAACCATTGGCCCCACTCCACCCACCTTGGCCAAGTGCCTGGTCCCCCCATCTGTGCAGCACTACCACAGAGCTTCCACTTGGTGGCAGCAAAGTGCTGGGAAGATTATTTTCCCTGACTCAGGAGAGAAGATCTGCCTGATGGCTGCTCAGCCCTACTTCCATCAACCCCCTTGGACTGACCTCATCGCTGAACTTGGGTTGTTGATGTGGGAGAGGTACAGCACAAAGCACCTCAGCACTCTACACCACCAGGATGGTTTTTGGGGAAAAACTGAGTGCAAGAGAGTTAGTATGGAGAGTGGGGAGCAGCAGGGAAAGGGTCTGAGTAATGGAGTAGATGATAGGGAATGGTGGGTTAGAAGGAACAAATAGGAGTAGGTGAGGGGAAAGATAAAACGGATACAAATACAAAGGTATCTGGAGGGGGTGGACAAAAACCAAGGGAACTAGCAGAGTTCTGCTGATAGGGGACTCAGTTGTGAAGGGAGTTAGATGGCCACATGAGAAAGGGGGACCAAATAGAAGAAGTGTTGTGAGCTCTCAAGAATGACAGCAAGAGGACTATGCCTATGGTGCATGTGCTTGTGCAGGTAGGAGAAGGAACCTGATATGATCCTCCACCTGGGCGCAAACCAGCTGGCAGGGTGTGAGGTACAGTATGGGAGGTACAGAATAGGTTTAGGAGCTTGGGTGGTAAGTTAGGGAGGTGTCATGGCTGGTGGCATTTTTGGAGGTACTACCAATAGCCAGGGCCTCTGCTAGGGAGTTCCAGATCTCCAAGTTCAACCAGTGGTTAAGGGACTGGTGCAAGGTGGTGCACTTTAGTTGTGTGGGAGATTGGGGAAGCATCTGACATGAGAAATTCCTGTTCTCTCCCAATAGGCTACACCTCAGCAGGGGGAACAAAGGAACTAATGTATGTGACTGGCTAGGGGAGTACATCAAGGACAGTCTGAAGTTAAACTTGGTGGGGGGAAGGCCACCAAGGAGTGCTAAACCCAGGGCTGACAACAGTAGGAGGAAGGAAGGAAGGAAGGCAGGCAGGCAGGCCTCTCCCCCAAGTGGAGGGGAAAGTAAGTAAAAAGGGAAAGGGAGAGGAGGTGAGAGGAATGGAAGGGTGAACACAATGGGGAGGAATAGGAGAGAAGAGGGAGAGAAAAAAGACAAGGTGGGCTCTAGCATGGCAACACGAGGAAGGAGGAGTACAGGTAAGGGAAAGGGTGGTGGGAAATAGAGGATGTGGAGAGTGATATCCGTGAATACCAGAAGTCTGGGAAACAAAATGATTGACCTTCTTGGTCATGATGATGGAGGGCCGAGCAGATCTGGTGGTTGTCACCAAAACCAAGGCAACATGGAACCATGACTGGAATATGTCTGTTACTGGATACACTGTCTGTAGAAAGGACAGAATAAAGGGTAGTAGTGAAGAGGTGGCAATCTATGTTAGGGAAGAGATTAAGGTCACAAGAGTGGACATAAAGAGGAAGTTGTAGAGACGCTATGGTACAGCCGCAATCAGAGATGGGGAACAAAATAAGGGTTGGGTAGTGAATTAATCACCAAGTCAGGACAAAGCCACAGACTGGGAGCTGGGTGACGAGATAGGAAAGGCTACAGAGGAGGGAGAAATGGTAACAGTTGGAGATTTTAACATGTCTGATGTGGATTGGAGCCTCCTACAGGCCAGTAGCTACAGGAGGCCTAGATGCATTCAAGGATGGTGTTCTGACACAGGGGGTGAAGGAGCTGACAAGGGAGAGGGCCATCCTGTACCTAGTTCAGACAAATAGTGATCATGTCAAAGCATCAAGGATGCTGAGCCCCTGAGAGAGAGTGATCACTATGCTGTGTGGTTCAGAAGGGACTGGTGCAACAAGGAGGACTTTGGTTGTGTGGGACATGAAATGCTGAACCCCAATGCATGTGTTCTCAACTTCAAAAAGGCAGATTTTGTATACATGGGGACGATGCTAGGGGAAAGACTGAGGGAATTCAAAGAGGACATATGTGTAGAGGACAGATGGGCTGTAATTAGGGAGGGGGTCCAAGCAGTCACTGCAACCTGCCTTAAAGAGCCCCTGACACCGTTGTGACAACTTTGAGAAAATGTAATATTTAGCACAAGTGAGTTTATATTTCAATATTCTTTCTCTATTTCTCATTCTTCTTTATTACTAAGGACATCTGCATGTAAACAGGATCACTGCCCTATCTGTTCTGGCTGCTTGCCTACATATGACATCACAGTTCTGCTTATGACATCACCATCTGTTGCTGTGGGGATAATTACGATGCCATAAATGGGGAATTATTTATTCTAATCATTTATTTATTTAAAAGTTGGTAACAGGGAAAGCACCATGACCAGAAGCTCATTTCCTGGTGCAACCCAGACTATGATGTCATATGTAGGACAGCAGAAAGAGCAGATAAAGTCTAAAGGACAATAAGCCTCTTTCATATAGCTGTCCTCTGTAATAAAGAAAAAAGGTAAATAATTGTAGAAAATACATGAAATCTAAACTGAACTGTTTAAATCTCACATTTTTCCAGGTTTTTCTAACAGTGTCAGGGGCTCTTTAAGCAGAAGGATAAAAGCAGAAAAAGAAGGAAGTTGTTGTGGTTTACAGAGGAGGTGGCAAAGCAGTGAGAGAAAAAGGGCATCTTACAGGAAATTTAAGAAGTCCCAGAAGGAGATGGACATGGCATAATACACAGGGCAGCCAAAATCAACTTGCAGCGTGGTAATAAAAGCCAGAGTAGAGACCAAATTAAGAATAGCTGAGGGGATCAAAGAGGGCGACAAGACCTTCTTCCAATACATCCAGGAGAAAAGAACAAAAAAGAGGAAATAGTGAAGCTGAGAAGGACAGAGTGGGTGGAGTAAACAGGGATTAAGTTGAGGTACTGAATGAATAATTCTGCTCAGTCTTCACTAAGGAGAAGGCTGGGCAGTTCCACCAGAGAGTATAGGAATGGGGTGACAGTGGGGAGGAGGGAAGAAGCAATAACAGAGGACAGATTTCTCAGAAGGATCTAGGCCCTCAAGGTGGACAGGTTTACAGGGCCAGATGGCATGAACCTGAGGATGCTGAGACAGCTGTCAGCAGGCCTTGCAGAAACCCTGGTGAAGCTCTCACAAGCAAAGTACTGGGATAGTCTGGCTATCCTGCTTGTGGGTGAGCAGATGGTGTCTTTGCACCTTTTGGAATAAAATATTACTTGCGGCTAACAACTGAGTGTGGTTGACTGAGTGTAGTTGACTTAAGCAAAACTTTCGATACTGTTCCACATTGAAGACTTATAAGCTGGGTAGGTTCAGGGTGGGTCAGACATTGGTCAGCTGGGTGGCAAACTGTTGAAGGCAGAAAACAGAGATTGGTGGTAATTGATATACAGTCAGAAGAGCTGCAAGTCACAAGTGGGGTACGTCAGGGATCAGTCCTGGGGCCAGTCCTCTTCAATATCTTCATCAGTGACATTGCAGATGGACTGGAGGGTAAGGTTTGTCTGTTTGCAGATGACACCAAGATCTGCAACAGAGTAGATGATCCAGATGGGGTGGGCAGAATGAGAAAAGATCTGGATTAACTAGCAAATCTAGCAATATTGTCAGAAGAGTGGCAACTGGGATTTAATGCAAAGAAGTGCAAGATCAAGCACATAGGGAAGAGAAACCCTGAAGCTACCTATAGGCTGGGAGGGGAGTTGCTGGCAGTCACAAAGGAAGAAAGAGACTTGGGCATCATCATCACCGATGACCTGAAATCATCCAAGCAGACCACTAAAGCAGTAGGTAAGGCTAGTGGGATGTTGAGGTGTAGGGGTATCACAAGTCAGAAGAGGGAGGTAATAATCCCTCTTTACAAGACACTGGTTAGGCCCCATCTGGAATACTGCGTGCAGTACTGGAGACCACACCTTCACAAGGACATTAACCAAACTGAGGCAGTCCAGAGAAGGGCAACCAAATGGTGCAGGGACTGCGTCAGAAAACATATGTGGACTGATTAACTAAGTTCAATATGTATACCCTAGAGCAAAGCAGAGAGAGAGGGGTGATGTGACTGAAACATTCAAACACCTTATGGGCATTAACAAGGTGAAAGAGTCTATCATGTTTCAATATAAGAAAAATAGCAGGTCAAGAGGACACAGCATGAGATTAGAGGGAGGCTGATTGAGGGGTAATGTGAGGAAGTTATTTTTCACAGAAAGGGTGGTGGATGCATGGAATGGCCTAGCTCAGGAAGTGGTGGATATGAATACAGTGCAAGGTTTTAAACAGGCATGGGATAGGCATAAGGGAGCAATACAGATGGGTATGAATAGATAGGCCATTGACAGATCAAAGGCCAATGGCACATTCATAAGGTAGAAAAAGAAATGGGCAGACTGGATGGGCCTTGCTGTCCTTATCTGCTGTCAACTTCTATATTTCTATGTTTCTATTTTTCTATGTGGTTCTTCCTTGATTCAAGTGGCGAAGCTGGGGTTGGCCACCCATCAAACCTGCAGCCCCCTCATTCTGTTGAAACACAGATAATCTATTGTGAGTAACATGCATTTGACAGTCCCACACAAAAGATTAATAAACAAATTGACCAGCCTGGGAGTGGGTACCAGGGTGATAACCTGGGTAAAAAATTGGCTAGACAACAGGACACAGAGGGTAATAGTAAACAGACTCCACTCCAAAGAAAGGGGGGTTACTAGCAGGGTATTGCAGGGTTTATTACTGGGTCCAATCCTTTTTAATGTCTTTATAAGTGACATTGCAGCGGGACTGGAAGGAAAAGTATGCCTCTTTGCAAAAGACACGATGATCTGCACCAGGGTTAATGCACAAGGAGGGGGTGGAAAGGATGAGAAGGGACTTGACAAAGTTGGAGGAATGGTCAAAAGTATGGCAGCTTAGATTCAATGCAAAGAAGTGAAAAGTAGTGCACCTGGGAAACAAAAACCCAGGGGAAGAGCATACGAGGGGAGGTATTAACAACAACAAAAATGGAAAAGGTCCTGGGGCAATCATATCAGATGACCTAAAGGTAATCAAGCAATGTGAGAAGGCAGTAAGGATGGCTTGGGGATACTGGGATGTATAGGGAGAGGCATCACCAGTAGAAAACAGGAAGTTGTTATTCCTCTGTACAGACAATTGCTGAGACCCCCTCTGGAGTACTGCGTGCAGTTCTGGAGACCCCATCTCTGCAAGGAAATAGGATGGAGGCAGTCCACAGAAGGACAACTAAAATGGTGCAGGGTCTGCACCAGAAGCCATATGAAGAGAGAGTAAAGGCTCTTAATACGTATACTCTTGAGGAAAGTGTTGGAAGGGGTATGATAGAAACTTTCAAGTACATCAAGGGAATCAACAAAGTTGAAGAGGGAAGCAAGTATAAAAAAAAAACAAAGTCGAAGAGCATCTTTCAGAAAAAGAGATATTCAACTGCAAGAGGGCACAATTTGAAGGTAGAGGGGGATGGCTCAGGGGCAATGCGAGGAAGTATTTTTTCCCAGAGAGGGTAGTAGACGCATGGAACGGCCTTCCTGAGGAGGTTGTGGTGTCAATAACAATGGAGGAATTCAAGAATGCATGGGTCAGACATAAGGCAATTTTGGTGGGGGTAAGAAGAAGTAGGCTGTTAGTTAACCAGGATCTGCAGCTTATCCAATAGGGCAGACTAGGTGGGCCAAGTGTTCCTTATCTGCCATCAAAGTCTATGTTTCTATGCAACTCAGAATACACAGGGCAGCTGAAATCAACTTGCAGGGCGGTAAGACAAGTTATGGTAGAGACAGAAATAAAAATAGCTGAGCGGGGTCAAAGAGGGTGACAAGACCTTCTGATACATGCAGGAGAAAAGAACAACAAAAAAGGAATAATGACACTGAGAAGGGGGATGGAATGTGGGGAGGAAAACATGGAGAAGGTTGAGGTACTGAATGAATAATTCTGCTCAGTCATAAATAAGGAGAAGGATGGCCACAGGGGAATATCTGGTGGGCAGGAAGCAGTGGGGATGAGGGAGAAACAATAACAGAGGACAGATTTCTCAAAGGGCTACAAGTCTTCAAAGTGGACAAGTCTCCAGGGCCGGACTGCATGCACCCAAGGATGCTGAGAGAGCTGGCAACAGTCCTTGCAGCACCTCTGGCTGGGCTGTTTAGCTGCTTACTGGACACAAGGGTGGTCCATGGAAGTGAAGGACAGCTGATACAGTTCCCCTACGTAAGAGTGGACCTAAGCCAGCCTGCCAGCACAGTGGTAGCGCTACCACTTGCGTCATTGACAACCTGGGTTTGGGAGTGAACCCAGGGCTATCGGAGGGCTGGCTGGGGAGAAGGCTGAGCATCCAATAGACTACTCACCTTCTCCAGAGGAAGGGATCTGGCACCCTGCAATATAGTGACCCTAGCGATGGCTAGGGATAGGCAAGCCTAGAACCAGTGCTGTGGCAGAGAACGGTGGAGGTGGTGGATGTCTGCATGTTGGGGGCAAGAATACATCCACTTGTGTGCTGACATCAAAAACTCTTCGGATGACAACAAGCAAGCATGACTGTCCGAGATTCTTGAGGTGACCCAACAGACTGATGTGGGGTATATCCTCTAGAAAAACCACAAGAAGCAAAAATAGATGCATTTAAAAAAGAGTCGACCAAGGGTCGAACTGTGGAACTATAGACCAGTAACTTGACATCAATTGTTGGCAGGCTGATGGAAACCATCCTAAAGTAAACATTGTTTGAGTTCCTGGAGGACAATGGGCTCCAGGAAAGCAGGCAACCTCGGTTCATAGCAGTGTGGTCATGCAAATAAATCTGATCAGCTTCTTCTTCTTTTTTTTTTTTTGGCTATTTCTTTTTTCCCCTCCTCACATGGCATAACTGGTCTGCTTCCCCTATTTCTGGCAGCCTCCTCAGGGAATCCAGCTGCTGTCAGTTGTCCACGCTCCAATCAGGGTCATGCCTGTATTCCCCTGTGGTTTACCCCCCACAACAGGCTGTGGGGAGCCCCCAACTCCCCACCTCAAATCAGATCCAGACTTCAGGCACCCCCCCATGGAAGCCACATTGTTGGACGGCCATCAAGTCACTCGACCTAGGATGCCTCGCTGATGTTTCTTGTTTTTTTCCCCATAAGCTGTGGGCCTGCAATGACACCAGGCGGAGGGGAGCTTGCATGCATCCGCACGTGCTCCCTCCAGGCATCAGCCCCAGCTCCTCCCCATATTGCAGAGCGGTGCCTTGTCCCCCATCCTCCACCAGGGGGTGAACAAGCTCCGACTCTTAGGGACCCTCCTCCCTGGAGAAAGAGAGCTGTCCAATGGATGCTCAATCTTTCTCCCCTCCTGCCGACCCGTGACGACCCTTGCTCATTCCCGAACACAGGTCTCCAGTGCCACGCGAGGTAAGCTGTTCAATGCCTCAGCCCTCAGCACCACCGTGCCGGCTAATTTGATCAGTTTATTCAGTTGTTTCACTAGGGTAGTGGACAAAGGCCAAATGGTGGATATACTATACTGTACCTGGACTTCAGCAAGGCCTTTGACTCAGTTCCCTACAAGAGGTTGATAAAAAACTAGCAGATATGAGGAGAAAGGAGAAACTAACCAGGTGTGTGTCAAACAAACTAAGGGATAGAATACAATGGGTGGTGGGTGGGAGAACTCCAGAATGAGAAATTAGTTACTAGCAGGTCCCACAGAGGTTAATGCTTGGTCCAGTTCTGTTCAATGTGTTCATCAATGATATTGGGGACAGCATCAAAGACAAGATGTGTCTTATTCCAGATGTCACCAAGCTCTGCAGGAGGGTGAAGACTGAAGAGAGTGTAAGAAATGTAAGGGAGGACCTAGCAATGTTGGAGATGTGGT